>OU612069.1:15755054-18349695 GCA_914767715.1 Membranipora membranacea | reverse complement strand
TGCACAGGAGCGATCACAAGAATCCCATCGAAGCCTATTGACGCTGGTAATAGTGACAATAGTGATGCGATACCAAAAGATTGCTGTAACATCAAAATCTACATCCGACAAATGAACATCCTCGTGGGTCAAAATTCTGCCATGGAGAGTATTTTTGAGAAATTAAAGATGCCTTCTTGCCACAGTTAGAAAAGTGTATTCTAATGAGCTAATGATCGTTCGTTAATTTTATCTGCAGGAAAAAATTTACTATTGCTTTGCAGCTTGTACTTGATACATTATTATGCAGAATTGCCTGCAATAGATGAGAAGTTGCATTTTGATAGAGTGAGCATTGTATCACAGTCTGTTATTATAGCAAGTGATATGATAACTTTTGCTTTTTTATTCAGTTCCTCATTGCATTGTTCGCTATTAATCCTCTCTTGTTCTAAAATTCAATTTAGTAAAGCGATGACAGAATGGGTGGGAACAACCGACCCATATAGATTCTGTGTATGTTATGTAACAATCACATTTCATCTACAGAATGCACAGAACGGTTTAGAGTAACGCTGTTGTACCAGGAACCAGTTGCAGAAATTTTTTAACATCATTAAGCGGCAATCGATCCAACTGGGAAGATGGTTGGGGTTTTAATCTAAATGAATTTACATGCAGTCACCAGTCTACATTTATTTTCTCTGTGTAAGTAGGTCTTCACAGAGAACTGTCTGCTGTTCAACTTACTCTACGTGAGATACAAAAACATAAAATAAAATGTGATCCGCCCTAACGAACATAATATACATGCGACCATAATATGGCCTTTGAAAAATGTCTTCTCTCAAATATATCAATTCATCTGTTTTACTCTTTATCTAGTTACTTATAAATGGACTATATTTGAAGGCTATCCTTTATATTTACTCCAATTACTTATCGTGTTTGGAGATAGGGATTATTATATACTGATGTCTCCTGCCAAGACAATAAGATGATGAATGATAGACGAATTACAATACACAAGTAGTAGTGGTTGTTGTATTTCGGTTGCAGGTTGATTTATTATTATAAGTGATAATATTGAGTACTGTTTAAGGGCTTGTTGATTTCCATAGTCAGGGGAAAATAGTGTGTGTGATTGTGTGATGATCTCTACCCACGCATATGTTATTATTGCATATGAAACAAAGAGTCTAACTGGTTAGTGCTCTTAGTCCTTCACAGTAAAAAGCTATTGGTTCTGGAGACCTAGGTACGTTATTAAGATATGTATATATATATATTCCATGTTTATTCTGGGGAAGAATAAGTCCTTAGGACTTGTACCCAGAAAACAGAAAGATTGATAAATATGGTGTAGAATTAAAAAGACATGTAACTAAAAATCAAGAACAATGATGACAGGTAAAATTACAAAGTACACGCAGGCATTAATTAGCAGTAAAACATTACACAAGTTAATACACAATAGCTAGGAAAAGAAGAGTTAGAACAATGTAGCAGTAGGCTAAAATGAAATGATAAGAACTGACTCATTAATTGAGAAGTTTGAGGACGTGGCTCCGAGTGGCATTTTTGAATGTAGCAAGGGATTGATTCAGCTTAACATGATTGGGTAATTCGTTCAACTTCTGAGCACCAAGATTAGCTAAAGCAAATCTAAAATTTTCCTTGGATAGTCTAAACCCAGAACTTTTAGCAAGCCAAACTTCACTATTTAATTTCTCCGGGAGCAGATTGCTATCAATTATTGGGACTAAACTATTAACAATTTTATAAAACGTCAGCAGATACAATTATTCGAAATGCAAAGTTAAAACAGGGATGTTGTAGGTATTTCGAGTATTATCTTTAGAACTGTATAGTCTATAATTTTCAAACATCTATTCTCAATTTTTAAAAATTCTTTGTTGACACAGTCGTTTGTGGTAAATAAAACAGGAGAGCTGTATTCCAGATTAGAATATAGAAGTCCAATGTACCAAAGCTTAGCTAGTTGAGGTGTCAGGAATTTACTATTATGTTGAAAGTTGGTGACTATTGGATAAAGTTTTTGTTTATTTTTACTGGTATGAGATTTAAAATTTATTTTGATATCAAGAATCACACCTAAGTACTTAATTTTATCAGATTGTTTGAAAATGAGATTGTTAAATTTAAGTTCCGGAGGTTTGATGTTACGTTTATTAGAAATGGTCATGACATCCGTTTTACCGCTGTTTAGAACAAGGCAATTTTCACTGTACCAACTGGATGCTTGATGAATGACTTTTTCCATAAGTTTTGTGGAAATGTCTGGGTTTTCCCCACTGGTGACTATTAGGCAGTCATCAGCATATAGATAATAATTTTTGAGCTCCGTAAGATTGTTAATAAACATGATAAACAGGAGGGGTCCAAGTACAGACCCCTGCGGCACACCAGTTATAACTCGACTGCATTCAGACACACAACCATTAACTTTCATGGCCTGCTCTCGACTTGAAAGATAATTTTTAATTAAACTTGATGCATTAGAGTGGAAATTGAATTTCCTTAACAGTTTACTGGCAAGGATCTTATGGTTTATGCAATCAAAAGCTTTACGGATATCAAGTGTAGAAACTGTGACAGATTTTGACTCGTGCTTTGACAGCAGGGAACGAAATTTGTTGACTAGTTGAGTTAACATTTGATCAGTGGATGTTCCATTTCTGAAACCAAATTGGCGAGAGGCTATTAGATCATTAATTTCCAGGTAATCACGAATTTGGTAATTTATTATCTTTTCTAGGACTTTACTTAATATTGGCAATAGCGAAATTGGTCTATAATTATTTTGCAAACTTTTCTTGCCACTTTTGAAAATTGGAATTACTAAGGCTTCTTTCCACTCATCTGGAAACTCGTGACATTTAAGGCTCAGATTAACAATATGTGTCAATGGATTCAGAATCGAAGGCTCTAGGATTTTATAAATAAAGGCAGAGATCTGATTTAATCCCCCAGTTCAATGTATGCAGATATTAAGACACCTCACTCGATGTAATTTCTTGAAAAGCAAATTTTGGAAAACTGAAAGCTTTATCAGTATCAAAGCCTGAGTAACTTTTGTTGGACAATAGTTTAGCCTCTTCATTGAGATTGGCACCAATGCTGGAAAAATACCTATTTAGACATTCAGCAATCACTGGGCTTTCAGAAGTGGTGCAATTTTCGGATTCAATTTCTTGAATGACATTATTGCCTTGATAATTTTTACCTTGGAAAATTTTGATTTTTTGCCATCGATCTAACGTTTTATCATTAAGAACTGCTCTCTTTGCTTGCTTTTCGGCATCTCTTACTGCGTTTGTTGCCTTGTTACGGATTAAACGATAATGCTCCCAGGCAGTAGAATTTTTATCAAATTCCGTCTCAACAAACTTTTGAAATGCATCTTTTTTAAGGCTTGCTAGTTTAGATGCCACTGGACACTTCCAACAAAGATTGTTTTTCTGCTTTAAGCGTCGGGTTTTAAATGGTGCAAACTGCTCCACCAATAATTCTATCTTTGATTCTAAAATATCTGCTGCTTCGTGAACACAGTGAACATTCTCTACAATATTAAAATCGTGAGATTTTGCACTCTTAAAAAACTCAAGATCATCAAAATTTCTGAAATCTCGCTTAGTGACATAAGAAAAGCCGGCCTTAGGCCTTTTTAGATTAACTTTCATTTGAATTGCAAAATGATCACTAATATCACTTTTTATAATCTTGCGTTCAGGTACTAAATTTTGGACATTTGAGAAAAGTAAGTCGATCGTAGTATTTGAATCTTTAAAACATCTAGTATACTCTCTAACGAGCTGTTCATATTGATGAAGTCTCATAAGGGTTTCAAGATTTTCTTTCGCTTGTGAATTACCGGACCAGTCAATGTTAAAAATCACCTGTAATTACAGTTGGCTTTCGTAAATTGTGAGCATTTAATAGCTTTTTCAAAATTACAGGAAACATCGGTGCTTGCAACACAAGGTGGATTGTAAACAAGGACCAAACAAAATCTAGACTCTGCAATAACAATTTCGATGAATAGAACTTCGGTCCCACGATGTGAAGTCAAATCAACTTTTTCGAATTTTATGTTTTGTTTAACATAAACAGCCAGCCCGCCACCACGTGAAGTCAAACCCCTATCCTTACGAATCAATACATAACCAGGTAGTTGAAAATTCTTGTCATAATGAGAACCATTGAACAAAGTTTCCGAAAAACAGAATATGTCATTATTGACCAAATCAGGAGTTAGTCTGAACTCATCAAAATGTTTAGGCAAAGATTTTATATTTAGATGGACAATACTTAACATTCAGAATGATGCGACCATCTGGTAACAAGCTTGTAGAAGGTTTGGCCTAGCCGGATGTGCTCTGTTGTTTGCGGGGTCTTAGTATAGGTGCTGACTGATTGGTTTCAGTCGTAGAGTTCTCCTGTATTTCATGTTTGTTCATATGTGCAGGAAAAACTGAGTAAAATGGCTACGAAGAGAAAAACATCATTAAAAAACCCGCTCAAACATTTACCATCTAGATAGAATCTCATTTGTCGTTTTGTTTTAAAGGGCAACCAAGGTTTCAAACAACTTCTCATTGATGGCCATTGATTAATAGCAGATTGCACCTACTGCATGGGAAAAAGACAAAATATAATTCGGATGATTATTCAGCCAGAATTCTCGTGAAACATTTCTTCCATCAGGTACTCAAACTCAGCTAAAAGAGAATACCACATAGCAATTTCCAGTTCCTGTTATTATTTAGCCTGTGCTCTATAATTATTACAGCAAAATCTTGGAACCTCCCCTAAATTGAAGTGTTACCCAGCTTAGAGTCAGCAACTACTTTGAGTTTTGCATCGCGTAATGCACAAAGCTGATGCTGCCCAGCACATTATTTGCTATTCATTAATGCATTGCTGCGAAACCTTGGTTGCCCTTTAAAGTGCGAGCCTCATCTCTATGGTGCCAAATAACCCGACGAGTGAGTGTAGATTGGGGCCTGCCTGTGTCACTGCACCTAGGTTGGATCCGAACCAAGGAGCTGCAACACATGCATGATACTTCAATCAAATAAACTACCTCCAGCTTGATAGCTGTAGGTGGATAATCGTTGGTGATTTTGGTGATTGTTAATCTTTATAGTCAGAGGCGAATTGTCAGGCTGCCAACTTAACACCAGAGACAGCTATTAAAAAATATTATTGAGAAGATAATCACCATTTAGACAGATTAAAGAACTTTTGTGGTTATTTTAAATTTTGCACTCTATGTAACGTTAAATAAATTTGAGGAATTTGAGGAATCCCAGCAACAAAGCTTTTATCAGATCAGATGAATATTGTAACCAGCCTGTTGTCTATATTTAAAAATACCCGCGATTCAACTTCACTCCAAATTTAGGAGCGTTAAGGTACCAGCAGACTTTATGGCTAATTATCATGTGGTTATTTAGTTATTAAGTTGGCTTATATTTATAATGCTGTATTTAAGGCCACAAGATATATGGTTAATAAATGGGAAATAAAAGAATTTTTTTGTAACTACTACCGGATGCACTTCTTGCTGATTGACTCCAAGATGCCAAGCAGACGCGACAGTTATACAATTCAGTCAGAGTTACTTATTTACGTTTTACTTCCAAAAGCTAATTTTTTCCCTCTTTTGGGTGGGGTAAGAATTCACCACAGACACCGAGAGGGAATTGGTACTGAATTGGAGAAAGAGCTATTAAACAAATTAATGGTAAATAGTTAATTAACATGAAGACAGAATAAAGTAATTTTTTTGGTTATTAATAATATGTTTACGCTTTAATAAAATATAGTAGGTGTATCTATGCCAATCAAGCTATCAGATATGTATAAGAATTTGAAAGCCCTTTGAACAAAAACCTAAGCTGCAGCCATTATGACTTTCTACATCATAGATGTTGATACCAGACCGAATTGGATGACTTGGTCGAAAATCTCACATTGGATAAGGTCGAAGATTCCTTGTTTTTCTTGTCATTAAAGACATTTATCTTACACATGTTGACTGTGTACACTGCCGCTAACTCATTCACTGTAACCTAATAAATTCTGTGACCTAGCACAATCATAAGACCTGCCCATACCACCATCCACTCGAACCGAACTCCGATCGAAGTGTCCGCTAATTTTCTATGATAATGTTTAAAAGTCACTCTCGATTCCACTTTTTTCTTTTTATATCCAAAGATCAATAATAGATTTTGAATTATTTTTTAAATCTCTGATAAAATATAAAGCAACTATATATAGTGGTTAGTTGGTAATAGAATGTTTTGACAACAGATCACCAAGATGCTGATGAGGTTAGAGAGATCTACATACAGGGTCAAATACTTGAAATAATTTAAGTTTCCCATCACTTTCCCTACTGAATAACTACACAGATAGTATTTATTCATGAGATCTAGTGATGTAATTATTGAGAGTTTTCACGTTACAGTGTAAATGTAATCTCACATTGATCAAGGTTATTTATTGACTTGCTAGTAATCCTTTTGATCACAAACTTAGGCCGCTCAATATAGAAATACCCCGTATACAGCTCCCATGAAGAATTTCTCTTCGCAAACACCGAGCAGACACAAAAGGCTTTGAGATATCGATCAAGGATATTTATTGTCTAGCTCGGAATCTTTTTGATCGCAAACCTCCAACCCGCTTACCAAAGGACTAGCCATGTCCGGCAACCACTGACTAATTTAATCTCAGTCTAAGACTTGAGATTTGTTTTACTGTTGATTGGCTGATCCTACTGATCTAACCGCTGATTGGCTCATTCAGCCCGTTAGATTCATATAAATTTGTTGGGAAATGGGAAATTTTATGATCGTCCTGATATTTGGTTAGTATCCATATATAAAACTACATTGAATTCTCTATTGTCTACACTTAACTCTTTATTTATACTTATGATTTAATTGATAGAAGGAGGCTTCTGATGATTAGTTAAACTTTCAGGACTTATTCCCGGGTTTTCAGTTCATGATGAATGGTTAATGTCAATGTTTTTTGGAATTATGACTGTCAATGATATATATTTATATATATATATATATCATTTATGATCATTTTTCATTTCCAGTTCTATGTGTGCATAGATGCTGGATGTTAGAAGACTGTCCACTTCAGCGTTCGGAGTAGATTGATCTCAATATGTGGTAACTGATGATTGCGATTGCGCAACTGCTACATTGTTAGGCCTAGAGCCAAGCAATGTGATGAGAAAGTAGTTATAACCGAACCTGTGAGCTTATGGTGAAGAAGGCTTGCTATAGTGAGTAGATACCAATAGTGCCTCTGATTTATGGCATTTTATTTGTGATAAATCAGTTCGATGTCCTTCTATTTTATATGAAGCACCTTATTATCCGGTTCAATGAGAGACTCAACTGCGTGGTTGGTTTCAATGTCTGTAGTTTAAGGTTCTGCCTCTGGAAGTTTATTTAGATACAAACACCAAACAATAGCTTTTACTTGAGCACTTCTTTTTGTCAATTGCAAGATATATATATATATATATATATATATATATATTAAATCAGTCAATACATATATCAATGCGGCAATAGATGAGAAATTACTCAATCAACCTATCAACTACCAACTCCCACTACAAAATAGAAGCTAACAAACTGCAGCTAACTAAGTGTTTGTATATTTATTCCGCGGTTCATTTCAAAATTTTTTTTTTCATTTAGGTGCAAAAGTTTCATCCTATTCCACAAAGACTGAGCCTTATTTCCATCAATATGGCCACCTGCCAATTTCAGAATATATATAAGTTACAGTGGAGTTTTGTCATGCAGACATAGCCACCTTTGATAGGTCATAATTCATTCTGTATTTATCCTAAAGACTGATTTCCAACTTTTCTGAAATGCCCAATCTTTGAGCTATACACCATATTGTTGTCATTTTTTGCTAGGATACATAGGCTATGAGTAATCCAGGGTTTTAAAATGAGTTTTATCATATAGATTTACATAGGGCTTAGGTCAATGCACGGACATTTCCTAATTTTGATGACCAGTCGTCTATCAATTGTCACATACAAATCTATATGACAAAACTCATTTCAAAAACCTGGATTACTCTTAGCCTATGAATCCTAGCAAAAAATGACAATAATATGGTGTATAGCTTGAAGCTTGGAAATTCCAGCAAAGTTGAAAACCAGTCTTTAGGATAAATACAGAATGAATTATGGCCCATCAAAGGTAGGGATGTCTGCAAGAAAAATGCCATTATAACATATAGAGATAATTATTTTTTGGCATCCAGCTGTGCACAATTTTCCCCCAGTGAATCAAAAACCGCAGGCACTATAACTATCATTGAACTGTCCCCTCTGTATATCCTTACTCTGTGTCAACATCATAGTTTTCTGCAGCCAATACCAGATTTTTAGACTATTATTTAACCATGACAACCAAGTAAACACTAAAGATAAAAGATGCGTTTTTGATTGCCTAATTACGATGAACAGGCGTTTGGAAAACCATAAATGAGTACAACTAGCGTTTTGCGTTTAAAACTCAATTAGTGTCAAATAAGCGTTTACAAAAGCTTTATGCGTACAGGTTGGCAAGTATGGCTGCCTCCTGAATCATCACATCTCAACAGAGTTAACAAGTATGTACTATAGGTGTTGGCCTTTCTTGAAATATTGTTTTGAAAGTTCATGGCTATTTTTTGGTTTCAAACAAAGCATGAGGGGGAAAGTAGGACCTCTAATATACATTATAATTCTTCTATAAAAAATTGAGCTTATTTACTATGTAACTATAACTGTTAGGTCTTACATACAGCATTTCGTGCTACTCTAAGATATATCAGATCAGTGATGCCTCTCTGAAATTTACATTAGCTCGACCAGGCTTGATCATCTATGATGATTCTATGAAAGTGGTTAGGCAAATACTATATTAACTGCATATTGCAATAACTAACATGAGAGATCTTGTGTTTGTAGAGATCCATGTGGGCCCTTACTCATTACAACTTCAGCTATTGATTTCTCTGACTCGTACCACAGAATACCAATAAATACCTGTTTTTCTTATTTTGGTCCGATGGTCAGACTAACATGCTGTACTATAGCTGTGTAACAAAGTCAGGTTCAAGCTCTGGTGGCCCGGACTAAACTGATAATGATAATATCCTAGTCTTCTGCAACGGCCTCGTGTAAAACGACTACATTGTAATTAAGCTGCAAGTTGGGTCAGGTATGTAATTAATTGGTGTATTATTCATTTTATCCCAGCCGAGCATGATTGATATATAATGTGGTGTGAGGTTCACCAGTCACCATCTAGCCTAGCCTGTCTTGACAAGCTTTGTTCGGTGGGGGGAGGATCAGTCGCACCACCGTGGTAATAATCACTAAGTTTGAACTTGGTGGCTCCCAGCTCTCCGGAACCTCTGTCTCAATCTGGAAATCGTTCAAGCCATGATCTTGCCTGGTGTCTTTTCTAGAAAAAAATCCCCTTCTTTGTTCAGTTGGGGACAAACTACCTGCTCCCCTCCCTGTTCCCCTCCCACCCTCCCTCTCGGCTGGGATGGGAGGTGTCACCCTACCATTTGCCTAAGTGCAAGAGAGGATAACCCTGTTGTTCAAAAGTCCAATTTTGTTACAAAGCATATCATTGGACGAAATTATGTTATCAGACACATTGAAGGTTCGGTTTTTTAAAGGTTCGTAGCTTGAGAGTTCGTGATTCGGTTTTTCGTACCTACCGGTTCCGGTTACTAATATATTTTGGAGAATTAGGCTAAGAAAAACAAAATTATAATATCCGGTTTCCTGTTGATTCTCCCTCTCTCTCTCCCTTCCTCCCTCCCTCTCTCCCGCTCTCTCTCTCTCTCTCATATCATCTCATCTGTGATTGAGTTGGTGTATGGAAAATATTTATTTTCATTTGCTTATTTCTATCAACAACTTTGAAGAGAAGGACTCTGCAGTATTTCCCCAGCACTTGACTTACTTATTGGATGACAAAACAAGCTATTTTGAGATGGCCTGCCTTTGACCTTGACAAGGAATTACCTTCTCTTTTCAGTATACTCATCAGTCAGAACAATAGAAAATACGCAAATTCTAAATTAATATAATTATGCAAATTATTACGCGTAATACGGCAATTACGCAAATTCACAAACCCGCACTTTTTGGAGACTGGAAAATTCTGATTCCGGGATTTTGTTACATTCAAAACACCTGGCCATAGTAAAAAGTAAAATGAAGACCTTGTGATGCAATAAAAGTTATCTTTACTCTTAGCACTGACTGACAACTTTGACATTTTTGTCATTCCGGCATTTCTCCATATATTTCAGAACACACGCTAACAAAGAGTTATAGTGGCAACAAAAGTATCTTGAAAAGCCACAACTACAGTAATTAGCCTTGAAACTAGACATATGTAGTTCTATGACAGTATTCTATGGTAAAGAATATCAAATTGCAACGTATGAGAATACAGATGGTATTTCCTTTGTGACCAAAGAACATGATAACAAAGAATCAGGTAACTAAAAGGATATGCAAACTTTTCAAACTCAAACATTGATAACTTTCCTGTCTACACGAGTTGTTCAGATAGCAGCTGTGTGGGGTCATGAACACCAAAAGTGGCATAAGAGTTAACGAGATTTAGTACCCATTCCAGTAGAGTGATTTAGACTGTTCTGTATCCTGTGTATTTCATATCTGTGTATTTCAGTAACTAATGCGGTTGATATGGTGAATGCATTTTAAACCGGCAAGCTTTGGGCACGCGATAGGCCCGAAATAATTCATTATTAAAATATTAAAGATTAATTACTGTGGTTTTATTCAGTAGGGAAAGGGGAATGTAGTATGCATATGTGGAGTCCAATCATAGAGTATGATAGTGACACATACATATTTCTCAGGGGTAGAATACAGAAAATAAGGGGTAGCAAAAATGTCATTCATCACAATATTAATTTTATTTAACAATTTGAATATGTTCATAAATATATGCATAGTACTTCAAACCAAACAATAAAAACATATCAAAATCTTTGTGAAGTTAAAACCACATTGATGTAGCTTAGAGTTTAAAACATAAGTTAAGAAATCAGTTAAAAAGTTGGCTGACCACCAATATATGCAAAGTCATAGTTCCTTCCACACAATATAAGATGTTAAAATCTGCTTCACTAATGAAACTCAGCAGGATGGTTGAGTCTTCCTTATTCTAAATCTGAAGTCTGCTTTGAAGTACCATCGCAAGTGCTGACACATGCATTTTGACCATCAACTGGTCTAGCTGTTCTTCTACAAAATAAAACTCAGATCATTACATCCACTTGACAAAGCTTTCCCAGTTGATATTGTGGTATATCAAAGTTGCACCGAAATAATTTGTTTTGAGAATGGACAAAGACAGGAACCATTAGGTATGAAGAATTGACACTTTGATGTTGCGAGCGATAATTGAGATTGAGTAATAGCATTTGACAGAAGAATAATTATTAGAACTCGAAAAAGAGTACTATTCAATTTTTCTTAATTTTACCAGTGAGGTGTGCAATCCTGCTGTCCTGAGTTTGACCTTCTTGTCTTCTTCTTGCCTGTGCTGGCATTTCATTTGGACATCTAGTATCAGAAATACATATAGCGGAATAAACTGTTGCGTCACATAATTCTCGATGTATGACAGCATCACACTCTTGAAGGATTCAAATTCAATGACACAGAATAAATCTGATAAAAAGCAAGTGATTGATGAAACTTTACCTATTCTGTGATCTACTGACACTAGTACCAGCAGAGCTGTTGGATGAGGATGTGTCATAATCACCTTTCATGGCGCTACAAATCAAACAGTATAGTACACATTATAATTCATGAGCAACCATAGTATTATCAAGTTTGATACACAACGTACATTGTGATACTCAGACTTTTGAGGCAATTTGATTTCAACTTGATAATATTATTGTCATGTTATAAACATATGTAACAGCTCGACATGAATATGTTAGAATCTAACAGACTTCAAACGAAATTAAAGACTCTCGAAAACCAAAGATATATATTCTGGAGTCTAGGTTTGTAGTAGCTATGCAACAAAGTGATACTGAAAGTATTCAATGCATTTTATGGTAAACATTAGTGCTAGCAATTGCCCTCCCTAAAGGTTAATGGACTGAGACATCTTCTATTGTACAATGTTCCTGGCACTAAAAACATGATTCTTTTCAACTTCTTAGCAATTTCTAAAACTAGATATAATTTTTACCCAGAAGAGCTATGAATTTGTTCAGTCTCAAATTATTGCATTACTACTGCAGCCCTAAATGCCACTATATTTTGCCTTGGTCCACCATAAACTAACTAGTGTTGTGAAGAAATGACTGTTACACATGTGGACTGATTGACTGTTGGTAACCTGTTAGAAGAACATTGCAAGATGCAATGAAAACAGAGAAATTAATCTAAGCATGAATAAAAATTTTAATAGGCTTTATTGCTGCAAGCCATTCAACACCAGAAACATCACAGTATGTCAGACATGGACACAATAAGAAAGTAAAGGAGGGAGACCACCCAACCTATAATTAGTGAAACACGATACTCAAATTTCTAATTTCTAATGGTTTCCAATTCTTTCAACAAAGCTCGAAAAACTGCATTTATTATACATGGACATGCCATATATAATGGTTCTCCAAATCAGACACGGTGCAGAAAATGAGTATCTGCTAATAGTATAGCCATGAAAACTCAAACTAATGATAATTTCCACAAATTGTACTCACTTCCCCATAATAAACACTTCTTCAAATATCTGACGAGAAGTGATGATTCCTGAATGAGGTGCACATTGAGAATGCCAACATAATTCAAGACAATTCAAAACACAAGAAGTTGTGGAATACGACAGCCTGGGCTACCCTTGTTATCACATGATATACATTGTGTCTGTGTCAAAAGCCATTTGTTAGGCTGTTAATCGTTCATTACCTTTGCTGATGTAAGTTGAAAAGCCCAATCTATTGTACTGAACTATTCCACAAAATTAAAAAACTCACTCATGCAAACGAGTAAACACATTCCATTTGTGTTTTTGAGTTGAAAGCAAAGGTTGTGATAAATTGCGGTTTAAGTGTCGAATCAAGCAATATCATTATTGTTGAATAAACAGAACACTTGATCCAATGGAAAAATTGAAAATGTCTGTGAGGTCGGGATAATTATAACATTATACAAAATGTTCATTGGTTTTAATCAGTTACTGATTCAATCACATCCTTGAACAATTTGTCTCAATGGCCAGATTTGGCAACATTCATTATTTAAAAGTTATGCTTCTCACATTAGGAATGCATTTTGAGAGATGTTTTGTCGTTGGTAGCTGGTTAAAAATACCACCTTAAAATTTACAAAATACCCACCTCGTCATGCTTTCACATTTTTAGAATACAGAATTTTCCTAACTTTTGTATTTGCGTCTCATATTATTCTGGGGTTTCCAAGCAGCATAACAGAACATAGGTAAAATTGGGATGGTTAATATTAGGTTTTTTTCAAGATAAAAAGTTGATCGAAATGTTCCTTGGGAGAAGATCATAATAACTGTGACAATTCTCTACTTTGGTCTGATATATATATAACATTGTGAGCAAGGTCTGCACGTATCACAGCTATGCAATCTGTTGCCATATCAAGGAAAATTTCAAAATGACATGTATTGTTGATCAAATTTGATCTGATTTGTCTGTGTTCTAGGTTGTTGCCACTCCACTGGTGAGCCACCCACCTTTTGCTGCCGGCTCAAAGGGCCACAACTCCATATGCAAGCATTAGGATCATTCTATATCTCATTGCGGCTAGTTACTGAAATCCAAATGAATACCTGAGCTAAGTGATAATAGCGTCCTGGTGAAACAGGCTTTTTCATATTGTTTCTCTGAGGAGGGAGTCAGATAACAGATTTACAATTTAGTAACAGGTCCCAGCAACATCTGAATCCCCATGACATAAGTTCTATAACTGGGAACCAATAATTGGACGCAAATCTTACTAAATTGCATCCAAGGGCACCTGTGTAGTGCTCAAAAATCTTAGACGATGTATGTGACCAGCTGTGCATCGTTGTCCGCCAGTGAATCAAAAACCACAAGCAAAATAATTGCTATTGGAAGATACAAACCGTCAAAAACTTGTTCTCTGATCATATTATGGTCGTTAATGATGACCTGGAGGAAATCAGCAAAACAGACCGATTATTTTTGGCCAATTATATTTAAGCATTTTCTGCAGGAAAAACCTGGACTACATGCGATAGGTAATAGGAGACATCGTAAGATATAACTCTCATAGTCGAAACATAATGGATGAAAAATTATTGGGAGGAGCCTATGTGGACTACATACGCAAGTCTGCTATCAGCAAGAATAATCAAAGATACATATCTTTCAGACACGTTGGGCTGTATTCAATTCGGCCGTACTCCCCTCGAGCGGCTTACCAGTAAGACACGGTGTCTAGAGATCCAAACTAAATCGGCTCAAAATTGATATGAAGTAGAATTGCTTTGGTTCCATGCCTTTTCAATTTTATTGAGCTATAATTTTATCTATACAATATCTGAATGACTTATAGTATGTCAAATAATATGCGACCATTATCCGTGAAGATTCAGAGACAGTCCTATGCTTTCCAAATCATATTTGCAGAGATTATTGACTTAGCGTTTCTTGCCCTTTCCTTTACCCTTATTACTAGATGATTGTTTGGCTTGCTGCGCTGCCTGCTGTTGCTGCTGATTCTGTTTCTGTATGCGAGATTTCAGTTTAGGTATCATTTCTGCCACATGTAGGAATATATCTTTTTCTGTAAAAATAAATTAATTAATGTTGACGTAAAATGACTTTTGGGGTCAGTTCAAAGCTGCATTCACAATGCAGATGTTGTTTGACAGAGCGTTACGTCAGATTACTTGGTCAGCTTTGACAGCTGTTATTGAGAGCGACCACCGAAATCTGCAATTTGCGTCGATGATACAAAATGCAGATTGTAGATGGTTATATAAGAGCTAAATCTTCCCAACATGAAAACCTCTCCGAATAATCTGCAGTGTAAATGCTAACAAACTTTCTGGGTATGCACTGATCAGACTTCGGAAGTTCGTAAATACAGGATCTGAGGCTAGGAAGAGTTGATGATAATCAAGCTACTGAATCATATCTTGACATTTTAAAGTGTCACATAACCGGTGCCTGCTAAGAATTGTTGCAGTCAGAAAACCTACGACAACGATGACCCAGAGTTTAGTCGAGAGAATGACACAAAACTTGAAATAATATATTAACTTCTCTTTCACCTTGTTGAACCCACAAACGTCGCAAACATCAAAACGTCGCAATCTAGCGTTCCACTAACGTCGCAATCCAAAAAACGTCGCAACGAAGGGTTTTTAAAACGTCGCAAACCCACAAACGTCGCAATTTTTTTAAACGTCGCAATAGCTCGAACCCACTAACGTCGCAAATGTCGCAACTCAACAAAAATACGAAGTTGTCTTCTCATTTGATGCAAATTGGTGATGATGATATGTTGCGAGAAGTAGAAAGGAGCATACAAACTTCAAAACACGGTGGGGAATCGAATATCAACATTATTTATATTGTGCTATGGGTAATTGTTGAGTATTTTTCAGGTTATTTGAATCATTTTTTTCACTTCCTAGGGCCGTTTGTTGTTACCTCAGAATCCATCAATGCTGTCATATTAGGGATGCTAATCACTATCCAGCAGACATAGTGACATACCAATTTGTGATGTACCTTAATGTTTGATTTAGCCAAAGATTGAACTTGTCAAGAGGTGTTGACACAGTTGGATTGAGTGCTATATTTTTTCCTCTTGCTGACATGGCCTTAATCCATCAAATTTCACAGCCTTCCCATGATGCAACACTTTGGATTTCCCAGATAAATAAAGTCAAACTTTTTTTATATACCATGTGATTTTTTAATTTTCATTTTGTTGGGAGTTGTTTCCTCACAAAGTAAAATAGAATGACTCATAACATGTTTTCTACATCCCACTTATGAAATAAAATGGTATGGTAGAAAGTTCATCCATTCTCCCTGGTTGAACATTAATGAACCTTGATTACAAGCAGATGTACATGAACAACCATCTGAGAGCCCTGGGCATGTTTATTGAGTTAATTTTAGTTTGATCAATGGAAACAAAAACCTGTGTTCCTAGACAATACTGTGTGCCATGAGAATGTTTTGTCTTATATATAATATATATCTATGATATAGGCGCTGGCTGACCATGTTAGATTTATTTATCAATATGGATAATAAGTAGGCTATGGCTACAGCAGATTTTCTCAGCTCTTTTTAATATTTTATTCATTGACCCTCCTCCATACCACTGAATAGATAGTATAGGCAGCCCACTGTATGTATAGGTAGAATAGATAGATACTGCTTAACTTGCTGGCTAGATAGGCAAAAGCAAGTTGAATTTTTAGAGGTAGGAAAATAGTCTTTGGGTACCCAGGCATAGTTGAGCTGAAATTTTTTTAAATTGATTTCATTACTAAACAAGCAAATCACGATATCTCAAAAAATTTCATCTGCTGGTCCCTTACCCTGCCTTGACAAGCTTTGTCGGAGGGGTTCCCCTCTCCTTCCAGCAATGCTTGTCAAGAAAGGCCACTGTTTGCCATGGTCTTGCAGGATGTGGCACTTTGAAGACTTCTCTTTCTGGGAGTATACAATAACAAATTCAATAAAATTTAAGAGGTTAACAGTTCCCATAATGCATATCTATGGAATTACCAAAGTATATTGAGGCCATTTATAATTTAACTTGAATTTTTTAGGGAAACCCATTTATTTTATAACCATGGCAATTAACAATAAGCCGCTGGGTCACAAAGCGATAGTCAAATCTGTAAATTTTCAACTGCATTATCATTGACCCACTGTCAAGGTCTCTTGTCCATAACCCAGGGTTTGAGTTTACAAACTGCATATAATTCTAGTGATGAAAATACAATTGCCATTACGCAATGCAAGGTGTAATATCGCATCCTATTGTATGGTAATGGTTCCTATGGTATCCTGTTGAGGTTTTATTATCATACCATAAAACCATAAAGTTGCATCTTGGGAATGATGTATAAATTCCTTATTCAGTAAAGGGTAAGTCATAAAGAGATAAAGGGATTCATGCATAAATGATTCAACATTTATGGCATTATAAGTAGTGTAAAACCATAAAGTTGCATCTTGGGAATGATGTAAAAATTCCGTATTCAGTAGATAAAGGGTAAGTCATAAAGAGATAAAGGGATTCATGCATAAATGATTCAACATTTATGGCATTTCAAGTAGTGTAAAACCATAGCCCATATCAAACATGACAGTATATTTCAAGCTTGACATGTATGCAGATATTTGCCTTACTTGTGCTAAATCTTGACTATCACCCATTTATGACAGTATTAATGGAGTCTGAGGTAACAATAAACGACCCTAGAAAGTGGAAAAATGATTCAAATAACCTGAAAACTACACAACAATTATGCATGGCACAATATATAATGTTGATATTCAATTCCCCACCGTGTTTTGTAGTTTGTATGCTCCTTTCTACTTCTCGCAACATATCATCATCACCAATTTGCATCAAATGAGAGGACAACTTCGTATTTGTGTTGAGTTGCCACATTTGCGACGTTAGTGGGTTCGAGCTATTGCGACGTTTAAAAAATTGCGACGTTTGTGGGTTTGCGACGTTTTAAAAACCCTTCG
This sequence comes from Membranipora membranacea, assembly GCA_914767715.1. Classification (NCBI taxonomy): domain Eukaryota; kingdom Metazoa; phylum Bryozoa; class Gymnolaemata; order Cheilostomatida; family Membraniporidae; genus Membranipora; species Membranipora membranacea. The sequence continues at coordinate 18,331,845 of OU612069.1, read as the reverse complement.
TTGCGACGTCTTTTGGATTGCGACGTTAGTGGAACGCTAGATTGCGACGTTTTGACGTTTGCGACGTTTGTGGGTTCAACACACCTGATTTTTCGCCGCAAAAGTTTGATCACGGGATCACTGTTATCAATGTGTGGGCAGAGTAAAGTTTCACTCAAGTATTGTCAAATCGTAATCATGAATTTTCAACGTTGCCAAACAATTGCAATATGGTCAATTTCAAACAGAGATACAAAAGCCTCCTCAACAAGATAAGTTGCAACAACAACTATACTCATTCCAGTGTAATCATAATTGATCCATAATGGTTCCAAACGAGGGCCGAACTGTCACACGCCTAACTCAAGGCTACCTACTCAAACTCTAGCATCAATCTTGTGGTCCAAGATTTCGCAGATGTAGTACAGTCTACATTCTCTTCCCCTGAACGGGCACAAAAGCCTTGGTCCATACTTTACTCTGATATTCAGTTGACCAAATATAGGGACACTTTCTATAATCCTGCTTTCCACAAGCAGGTACCAGTTAAATGAGTCATATGAAATCCAATCAGCAGGGCTTAGCGACAATATATCCACAATATGTCGCTTTAATACAAGATCTGGTATGTGATAAGGCCGCTTAATTTGAACAACATTCGACCAGCTAAAAGCGCAATAATGTGTCTTCATCTTAGATGATTGATTGTGGAATGTCACTCTCTCGGCTCAGTAGCATACCGACACTGAAAATATCTATTGTCTAGCTTGGAAGCGCGACAACTTGGCCCGAGCCAAACTTGGCCCGAGCCAAACTTGGCCCGAGCCAAACTTGGCCCGAGCCAAACTTGGCCCGAGCCAAACTTGGCCCGAGCCAAACTTGGCCCGAGCCAAACTTGGCCCGAGCCAAACTTGGCCCCAAATATATAACTTGGCCCGATGCAATGAAACTTGGCCCCAATTAGTAAAGCTTGGCCCCAATTAGTAAAACTTGGCCCCAAATATAAAACTTGGCCCGATGCAATGAAACCTGGCCCCAATTAGTAAAACTTGGCCCCAAGTAATGAAACTTGGCCCCAATTAGTAAAACCTGGCCCCAAGTACTGTAACTTGGCCCAAATTGGTAAAACTTGGCCCCAAATATAAAACTTGGCCCCATGTACTGAAACTTGGCCCCAATTAGTACAACTTGGCCCCAAATATAAAACTTGGCCCGATGCAATGAAACCTGGCCCCAATGCAGTGAAACTTGGCCCCAATTAGTAAAACTTGGCCCCAAATACTGAAACTTGGCCCCAATTAGTAAAACTTGGACCCAAATATAAAACTTGGCTCGATGCAATGAAACCTGGCCCCAATGCAGTGAAACTTGGCCCCGATTAGTAAAACTTAGCCCCATGCAATGAAACTTGACCCCAATCAGTAAAACTTAGCCCCAATTAGTAAAACTTTGCCCCAATAAATAAAACTTGGCCCCATTCATTAAAACTTGGCCCCAATTAGTAAAACTTGGCCCCATACACAAAACGTCGCCCCAGGTTATAAAACTTGGCCGAAATAACTAAAACTTGGCCCCAAATATAAAACTTGTACTCATGTACTGAAAATTGGACCCAGTAACTAAACCATGGCCCCATAAAATGAAACTTGGCCCCAATTAGTAAAACCTGGCCCCAAATATATAACTTGGCCATATGTACTGAAACTTGCCTCTACACACTAAGAGATAATAAATGAAGTCCAGCCAACTTTTAATGTATAATGTAAGGTGAAATGGACACTGGACACAAGGCTAATCAGATGGGGATCTTTGGGAGAACAAACCATGAAAATAAGCCAAGAGTGTGACAACCTGTAAGGGCAATGTGTATATAAGCCTACAGCACATCTGGCTGGTCATTGCATCAACTGGCTGAGGATCTGCACTCGTCTTAGTCTCACCTTGCCAGTACAGAATTTCCTAAACCTGTAGAGAAAGCTGCTCTGACAACCTACAAAACTCAAGCTGCAAACAGCTTATGATCTGAATTTTGCTGCGTTGAACATTAGAACAATGCTTGATCGTGATAGAGCAGATAGACCAGAAGGCGAAGGCGAAGTGGCATCATTGTACAAGAGCTAAAGAAATATAGAATTGATGTTGAAGCACTAAGTGAGGCTTGTTTTGGGGATACTGGTAGTGCTAAGATCTCAGAAATGACGAGTGAATCAGTGCTGTCATCGCCAATATGACTGAAGACCCCCAAATCTGTATATGATAGAATGATCACCCTTAGACTCCATCTAAACAAGAACAGATATTGTACTATCATTGCGGTGTATGCACCTACCGTAAGGTAGCGTATTGTAACCACGTGGCTTGTTGGTGAACAGGCCTGGATTAATTTAGGAAACAAAACACAGATTTTAGCCATATCGCACCAGCAAGCCCACTGTAATTTAACCACAATATTTAGCCGCCCAGGCAATATAATGATCAAGAAATGTGCACACTATGTGTTACATGCTAATACCCTCCCACCACACTGCACAGACCTGACCACAGCTGTCCTACTAACTTCTTCAAAACAAAACATTATGATACATTTCTGTCTGCCATAATAATAAGCATTGCATCGACTGGTTGGGGAAGAAGAATGCTGATTGGTTAACTATTGGTCAGATCATTTCTAATTGGATGATAATTTTATGTAGGTGTAACGAGGCTTGACCTTGAAGGTCAATACATTGAGCTCCACATCCTTATATGTCTCTTCTGAGGTCAGATATTGTTAATAAAAATAAGAGATATATAGTCGCTGCTAGCATGTTACCACTGAGTTAGTATGTATGTTCACTGATTAGCCGCCTGCCTATAGAATTTGGAAACAATGCCCTTATTATAACCGCGGTATGCTTGACTGAGTTTTAACCACTCATGGACATCAACCATGCAGCTACAATACGCGCCCTTACGGTACAAGGACGAATAGCCCTGAGAACATCGCACAGTTTTATCAGCAGCTGGATTCCACCTTGATGACAGTACCTAAAGAAGCTAAAACTATGTTCCTAGGTGACTTTAATGCTAGAGTTGGCCAAGATAATGAGATCTGGAATAATGTGTTTCGAAAATTTGGAACAAGACGATCTAATTCTAATGGTGAGCTTTTACTGTCTATCTGTACTGAACATCAGCTGGTGATAACAAATACGAGCTTTAAGCACAAAGCTAGCAATAAAAACACATGGATGCACCCGAGGGTTAACACTGGCACCTGATTGACTTCATTGTCAACCGCCAATGTGAATTGCGTGACATCAGTGATACTAGAGCTAGTGCCAACTGCAGCACTGATCACATCATCAACAGGTGTTACACCAGGCTCAGAGTGCGGAAGCTCATTAGTAAATCTAGTCAGCGTCATAGAAAGCTCAATGTTAACACTATGTGGTCTGATACCATCAGGAGTGAATTAGAAACTAACATGAATGAAAAGCTCCCTGCTCTGGCAGGCTCAGTGGAAGAGAATAATGGTCCGCATTCAAGTCAACGGTGTATGAGGTGTACAAAGAGATCTTGGAATATGTGGAGAGAAATCATGCAGACTGGTTTGAGGAGAGCGATAAAGAACTGTGTGGACTGATAGCTGCTTGTAACCATGCCCTGAATGAAATGTTGAATCATAATACCAGATACATCAAAAATAGGTTTAGACACTACTCATGTCGTCTGCAAAAATGAATGGTGGCAGAGTAAAGCTGCTGAACTACAGGAGCTGGCAGACATGAATGACACTAGAGGATCAAGCATCAAGGACTTTGGGCAGTACGGGGTCCGAGGGTTGATCAATCTGATCAGCTACTTTCCTCCGACAATCAGACTTTACTAACTGAGAAAAAGACCTTCTCCCTTGTTGGACAGAACATCTCAACACTCTTCTCAATGAAAGCAATGAGATCAATGATGCTCCTGACTTGGACGAAGTGAACAATGCTATGTATATTCTCAGCAATGGAAAGTCACCCGGTGCAGATAGAATACACCCTGCAATTATCATATTCAGAGTGGCTCTACTAGTGCAGCACCTGCAACACCATGAGATCATTGTTGACTCTTGGAAAAGCGGAGAGCCTCCACAAGATTGGGAGGATGCTCAGCTTATAACCCTGTTTAAGCAAGGTGATCGATGTCTCTGTGGGAAATATTGTGGCATCTCACTTCTATCAACACCTGGTAAAGTATTAGCCTGTGTGTTACTCAAAAGATTGAGCATTCATGCAGAGGACCTACTCCCAGAGGCACAATGTGGATTTTGTGCAGGCATGCATGGGGCCAAGTTTTATATTTGGAGCCAAGTTTTAGTATTTGGGGCCAAGTTTTACTAATTGGGGCCAAGTTTCATTGCATGGGGCCAAGTTTTAGTATCTGGGGCCAAGTTTTAGTATCTGGGCCAAGTTTTAGTATTTGGGGCCAAGTTTCACTAATTGGGGCCAAGTTTAGCTCGCGCCAAGTTTGGCTCGGGCCAAGTTTGGCTCGGGCCAAGTTTGGGTCGGGCCAAGTTTGTCTCGGGCCAAGTTTGGCTCGGGCCAAGTTAGGCTCGGGCCAAGTTTGGCTCGGGCCAAGTTTGGCTCGGGCCAAGTTTGTCTCGGGCCAAGTTTGGCTCGGGCCAAGTTTGGCTCGGGCCAAGTTTGGCTCGGGCCAAGTTTGGCTCGGGCCAAGTTTGTCTCGGGCCAAGTTTGGCTCGGGCCAAGTTTGGCTCGGGCCAAGTTTGTCTCGGGCCAAGTTTGGCTCGGGCCAAGTTTGGCTCGGGCCAAGTTTGGCTCGGGCCAAGTTTGTCTCGGGCCAAGTTTGGCTCGGGCCAAGTTTGGCTCGGGCCAAGTTGTCGCGGATTCGTCTAGCTTCTATACAGGCAAAACTGACAGTTTACACCACTTACTTGACTGGAATTTTTGGTGTAGAGGTTTTCCTGAGTCTTCTCTGAAGTGTATCCTTATTCGTCCTCTGTACATCATATCTCTGGGGTAGAGCTCACGGGGATGTACCTTATTCTACTAGACGGGCAATAAAATCGGTTAGAGTTACATATAAAAGACAGTGAGTTGTGATGATTGTCATGTAACGTTCCTAGACAGGTAATTTTGCAATCTGGATACTTATCACAAACCTTGGAGGTTCAGGACTAGAGTTGTCACATTATTTGAAAACAAACAGCTGAAAAAACCTTAGCTCTGGGGTAGTCCATGTGAGCAGTTAGCTGGATGGTAGTTGATAAATAAAACATGCAAAGTGATAGTTTGTTTGCTTCATTTCTTTGGAAGCTTCATGAAAATCCGATATTGTGGATTATGTGATTGCAACAAGTTCAAGTTATCGCCCCTTATTCAATAATTTGGCAAGAGAAGGCAACTCAGTGGTAAATTTACTAAATAATTTGACTGGACTAACAAATGTGGTATGACTTTTTGAGATGAAACCAACTTGATACAAATTGAGACTATTTTGCGCTAAACTTCACCAGGTTAAAGCTTTGCTGACAAAGATAGTAGGGTGCCAGTGATAATGTAGAAGCATTGCAGATGGGATAGCAAATAGCTGCTGGGCCTTAGGGTATCCAATCATTTGATAAATACCATGTAGGCCTTTTGAAGTAGGAAGTAGGTATGCCTACGTGACATGTCATTGAGAATATTACCTCAACGCCTATAGTAAGACCTGCTGCAACACAGACATCTTTTATCTCTTGATGTGTTGGATTTTCTACACCCTGTAACAGAGAGTGGCGGTAAGTATTCTTACATGATTGTTGGCTAGTACAATGGGCTACACGTAAATGGAGTAACAGACTACATGTATATATTATTTTATCTTCATGTGATTCCTACATGATCTAGACCTAAAGAATTTGAGCCTTGGGAGGGTTATGTGAGGTAATCTGATCCAATATACGGATTCCTCATGTCTTTTTACATCTATAGGTCCAAGTTCCTAATATCTGTGACCATCATGTGAGGAATAATGACCTAAAATATAAGTGCTCACTTTATTGGTTAGAAAACCTTTATTTTGGGAATCCCTTATTCAGGATGACGTAGGGGCGGAGCTCACATCATCGCAATTACTAATAGTATTAGTGATTTCTTTTGTTGTTTTCTGCTCATGAAATACCTTTATAGTGTCCAGTACCCATCTCCTTACTAAACTTGAGGACATTTCAACTCTACTAGAAAATGATAATGGAGTGTTCCAAGACACTAAAAGTATTTCATGGGAAAAAAACACCAACAGAAAACAACCAGTTTTCAGCTTGTAACATAGCAACACTGTTAATGTTACTTCCGCCAATACGTAATACTGAAGGAGGGATTCCCAAATAAAAAGTTTTCAAACAAGTAAAGTGAGCACTTCTATTTCAGGTCATTATTCCTCACATGATGGTCACAGAGATTAGGAACTTGGACCTATAGATGTAAAAAGACATGAAGAATCCATATATTGGATCAGATTACCTCACATAACCCTCCCAAGGCTCAAATTCTTTAAACGGTCAAACTCTCTATGACTTGCTGAGAGTGGCTTTCTTCAAGTAACTACAGCTCAATCATTGCTATATGTAGCCATCTCAATGGCCCCTTGTTTAGGTTGTTGAAAACACATTCAAAACCGGGGCCTTTTAGCCTGTCTTGACAAGCTTTGTTCGACAAACCTTGTCAAGACAGGCTAGTGCCTATGGGATAAGGATAGTGGACGACAATGGAACGCCACCACCAGCAACCCGCCCAGAGGTTAGACAGAGATAACTCTCATGTCCGTTAATAGTCTCGATACCGTGTGAGGAACCTTGATGTTGCTAGGTTGTTTTGTCTCGGTGTCAGTACAGGTCTACAGACTGAATTCTGATAAGGCACAGGAGCATTCGAGGTCGAATTCTCTTTTCCTGACACCACCGTGACCTGCCGGGAATCGAACACCGGACCTCTTGATTGAAAGACCCATGCCTTACCCTGCACCCTAATCAATGAATAGAAGGGTAGGTCGCTTTGATAAGAATCATCGCTCATTATACCATGTAATCCAAAGACTGTTATTGTTACATGACACCGAATAGTCAGTACATCTCGCAACACCACAAAGCCTTAGTTGCATGGGCTGACTGGGACATGTTTTGCTGTTCTCAATGCCTATACAAATGTGTTGTTGTCAATGCAGGGCTCTTATGAGTATGTATTGCCACTGCTCTGTCTGTTACTTACAATGTTGTCGGCACCTCAGGACATTGAATGTCCATGAGCATTGCATTGGACTGAGTATGTAAAATAAGATAACAGGCTGCACCAACAAACCCTGTTAACTAAGCCTATGAGTTGTTCTTGTCCATACAGCACTGTAACCTTTCTGTACTAATTTAATCAATAAACACGAGACAGGCTATATTTGCAGAGCATCTCACCTTCTCTTTAGGGATTCGTCGGCCTTCAGCTACTGTTTTCTTATTGTTGATATAAGCAGGATAGAGACAGATCGATCTGGTAGGGAAGAGAAATATAAACATTAGAGCTATAGACTATAGAACACTACTCATCAGAGTCAGGGTGTTGGCTAGTAGTTCTCCTCCAACAGCCAAGGCACAAGTACAATTGGTACAATACCCTATTTGCATGAACTCATCCAAATGTCTTTTTATGAACCAAGGGAGAAAATCAGGAATAACGGAGATATATAGTACCATATTACTAGTACTTAAGTATAGATTACTGGAGCTATATGTCTCCGTTATTCCTGATATTATCCCAGTAATCTTGACATCACAATGTTGGGTGACAGAGACCTGTTGTAGACACTTTCAAGCCTAGTAACAGTGAAGGATATTTCAAAGCCTCACCAGTTATAAGGTCCATTTATCAAGCAAAGGCTTTGAATGTATGGGCCCCTTGAACTGTCATGCCTTTACATTGCCAATTTCCAGTATCAAACACCCGGAAGTTGGCAATATATAGGCATGCAAGCAATGAGGGGCCTATGCTTAGAGAGGGGAGTCTCAGTTACTATCATCAACTTCTCTGTGGGTCACTGTAGCAAGGAGTATTAGGGGAAGGGGGGCACGTTGAGCCATGGGGCACGTTGATCCACCCCACTTTTTTCAAATACCATTTTATCTTTTGAGTTTTCCCCTCTATCAGAGGTCATGTGCTCAAAGGAACCCTTTTTGAGCAGACAAAAGTAAAGATAGCTACTAAGGGAAGATAATTATTTAGGTTTTCATCGTTTATAGCGCAAAAAGTAAATAATGCGCTAATCGACGGAAATGTCATCTGTTCCCAAAAAGGCGTGACTGAGGAATTGCAATTTTATTATGTGATGACATCATATTTAGTCTCAATTGTACATAATCTAAACTTATCTCTGATGGAGAGATTTTGTTTAACTCGAGTTGAAAGTGAAAAACAGGCTGTTGGGCACGTTGATCTATGCCCGTTGGGGCACTTTGAGCCATGCCCTGGAGTATATGAATGTTATATGATGAAAGTGTATATGTAGTATATGTACACAAAAACAAAAACGTTGGAATTGATGTATCTTAATGAAATTAGCAATTACTCTTGAGTTCACTTTTCCATCACCTATCATCAAGTTTGCCGTGTGCAAGATTTCCTATACCACAAATGTTTTAGAGATTTATTTTGTGTTGCGAATTATATTTTATAGTTCAATTGAGTGAAAGAAATGTGCTGTTGCAATGAATTAGGTTGTTTTTCTTCATTTCTTATGGTTGCAATGAATTAAAAAGTTATGACCAGCAAAAAGATGACCATAACAGAGTGGCACAACATGCCCCATACAAAATGCAGATCCGGCTCAACGTGCCCCGTGCTTGGGGAACGTTGAGCCGCTTCCCGAATTTTTTTGAAACAGCAATATTTCCTTTTGCCGCTGCAATAGGTTTCTGACCTCACTCATGTTGATGGAAGACATGAAGACCAATTTCAGTAGCAATTCTTGTCAATCTGGCACAATTCAACTGCATGTTACAATCCATATGTAAAAACTGGCTCAACGTACCCCGCCTTCCCCTAGGCTGCAGAGACAACAACCTTCTCTTTAGTAACTATACAACACTAAGAACAAACCATATGTTTGATGTTTTTATTCATTCAAGAAGTTGTATCATTGATCCTAAGGCTGATAAAATCCATCATCATCACCAAGTTTCTTATTTATATATATAATAAGGTATAATAAGAAATGAAACATGACAAAATGTTGTGGGCTTAGTAGAAAAATTTCTGTCAGTTCAATTAAGCCAATTGTGATCCCCTTACCTCTCTCTCTATCACTGAAGCTGAATGTTGGATCAAATGGTCTAGCCATCACAATGCTGGATCACACAGTTTGGACTTCAATGTATTATGAATTCTTCTCCACAGTGTGATAGCTACTCCTTGACTTTGCCAAATACACAGGATATCTATAAAACTTGGTGAAAAGGAGGTAATAACTGAGAGATATATTGGCTCAGGTTCTGAAGACAAAATATAAAGCAGAACATCCGCAAGAGGACCCACATTTGCTTCCTTAAGAATCCTGCTACATATTTGTATCATAATAAATATTTGTTGCTGGACACAAAATTGAAGGGGCTTGCTTGTGATGCTCGAGTTATCAAAGGTTAGTAATGATATACAAAACAAATGGAAACTCATTGGCTATGTGAAGCAGGTACCTAGCTCAAGGCACTGACTTCCAACAGGAATAATGGAGTTGGGATTCTCCCTTCTTCTCACAAAGTCACTCACTATTTTAATCTTTTCGCTTCAAGTCAACATGAAACTCAAAAGAAGAAGACAAGTAAAACCCCTACACCCCTCCAGTAAAATTGCTATATGATTGGATCATGCACTCATCATCTGGAACGGTTTCGTCTGGTAGACTTCCGTCTTTCAGCCAGCATACATTGAGCCAATAAGAGATCTCCACTTGTTCCTGTCCTGTGTAACCTCAGTCAGTACCTTCCTGTCAACATTAATTTTGCATAGATCATTTTTTATGTTTTTGCCCCATGTACTATGACGTGCTCCTCTGGACATTTTTAAGGGTCCTTCATACTCATCTAGGGCTTGGCGGATGGGGGTATCTTCTGGCAGTCTCATGACATGTCCCAGTAGTCGCAGACGTCTCTGAGGTATTGTTTCACTCCGCGGCTTTGCTCCAGTTATCTCATACACCCTCGCAGAAGTCATGTTCTCAGGCCATCTCACATTCAGTGCGTTTCTCATGGCTCTCCGATGGTAGCTATATATTGAATCAGCCATTCCTTTGGTCAGCGTCCATGTTTCACTATTATAGAGAAATACGCTGGATATATATGCATTGAAAGCTCTGGTTTTGATGTCTGTGTTTAGTCTTCTGTCAGTTGATATGTGGTGTATTTTCTTCGGCGTGTTTTTGGCTAGAACTGAATCTGATAATGTCTTCACTCGTACCAAGCATTGTACCTAGATATTTGCACTTCCTCCATGCTTGTTCTCCATCTTTTCTGACATTGTATTCTTCTGTTTTTTCTTCATTCATTAAAAGGTTTCTTTAGAGCAAGCTGTGTTTGATCTCAGTTTTCACGTTGCTGATGCTGTGTTCACAGTTTGTCCCAACCCAGCATATATCATCTGCATACTGTAGTGGTATGATCGATCCTGTTCTTACTTGTTTGCTGTAGCAATGATCTCTCATGTGGGGTGCTTGTTCTTTGTGATTTTCCTGTTCGTCGTCATCATTCCTTTCCTGGTCCATGGCTTTAGCTTAGTAGAGAGTAAAAGTATTGGGGATAGGCAGTCACCTTGCGGTACTCCTATGTTTGTTTTGAACTCATCTCCGACTTGGTTGTCTATTTTGACAGCCAGCTTGACATCTTTGATGAGTATCTTTACTAGGTGTAGTTCGTCTTCCTCATATATTTTCTTCAGATCTTGAAGTATCGTGTTTCTCTCTACTCTATCTCTATCTTATCAAACATACAGCAAGGATTTTTCTTAGCATCGATAGCAGTATTACTGGTCTCAAGTTGGCGGCCGGTCCTTTCTTCTTGCCTGGCTTCTGTAGTGGAATGAGTATGCCAGAGTTCAGATCTTTAGGGAAGTCTCCGGTATCTGCTATGTGATTTAGGAGTTCAGCTATTTTTTCACACACCAGGTCTGGGCTGCATTTGAGATGTTCAGCTTTGATATTATCCATAGGCTTCAGTTTTCTTTCAGGCTTTTAATGGCATTCTTTACCTATGTCTCCGTGAATTCTTCTCGCATTTTCGATGGTGGTATTTCCTCAATCTCTTGTGTATTCATGGATTGAAACATATCTCTAAAGAAGTCTGTCACTATTTCATCCTGTTTCTCTGGGTCGGTGGTGATTCCCTCTTCACAGTTCAAAACTAGCGACTTTTTCTTTTTCATCCGTTGGATACTTTTAACTGCTTTGTGCATCCTGTTTGAATCATCTTTCGCTTCCTCAATTTCTCTTATCTGCCTCTCTATCTTTCTATGTTTAGCTTTACCTAGCTCTTCATGTAGTTCCGTCATCTGACTATTTCTTTTCCGTTTGAGTGTTCTCCTTTTCTCTTCGTTTTTAGGTATGTTTATCTCCATACCTATCTCTTTCTGCTTGTCTGAGAGTTTTTGTACTACTGGGTTGTAATGTTTATGTACTGTTGTCTTGCCTAGTTCTTGCTCCGCTGCTTTGTGGCTGGCATTCACTATGATGTTCCATCTCTCCTGAGCATTCATGTGTCTATCTTCGTTCCAGTTATCTTCTGAGTCCATTATTCTCATCTCTATATTTGTTTGGTACTTGCTTCTTATTGTTGGGTCATTTAGATAAGCCAAGTTGATCTTCTGTGCTATCTTCTTTCTAGTTATGTGCAGTCTCTCAAGATCGAACCTTGCTCTAACCAGTCTATGGTCTGTGTAGCTCTTCAATCCATTGTGAGATCTTGCATTTTCAACTAATCTTCGATCTGTTCTAAGGATGATGATGTAGCCGATCATGTTTCTGGATGGGTTTCTCCTTTCTTTATCAGAGTAGCTTGTTGGACTTTCCCATGTTGTTCTGTGGGCCATCTTGTGTCTGAATAGTGTGTTAGTAAAAATGAGGTTCTGCCGGTCGCAAAACTCAAGCAGTTCCACTCCATTACTATTGGCTTCTCCTTTTCTGTATCTACCGATAGATCCAGGGTACTCCATCCATGTTCTTCCGGTCTTAGCATTAAACACCCCAGCAATCACTAAGGTGTCTCTTCTGCTTACTGACCTTGTTATAGTCTCTAGCTCATCATAGAATTCTGTTCTTACACTTGGACACTTTTCACTGACTGGCAGTGTTGGTTCGTAGGCGTTGATCACTGTGATGGCATAGTTGTGGCTGGCTTTCACCTTCATTAGGCAAATTCTGTCATTGATCGTTCTGAAGATCACATTGGTGCCCTTTCTCACCACTATGGCAGTTGGTATTGCTGTTCTGGAGTCTGTCATATTCTACTGAATTGATCTGCTCACATCCGGCATGGAATCAGCAGTTGCAGCTATCACAGCACACTCCCTGATCGTCATAGGTTACATCTCTCTTGCATTGTCCACATGCATCGTTGTCTGCCATCTCTTGATTTGTTTTGACTAACGAACTCAACTGAGTTGTTAAATAAAATAGCGGGAAAATGCTACTTTTCCTTTTCCCTCCTTTAAAATCTCCCTAAAACCTTATTCTAGGTACTGAGCGTTACAAGGGCACTAAAAACTATGGATAAAACTCTGAGTTGACTATATGTGATGCTGAACTAAAAGGATATAGGCTCTTCTTTCTTTCTTTTTGTGAAGAAATCCGTGGCTGCCAACTTCACGGTCCGGATATCATGTACTGGATCATTTTAATGTGCCACTATGTATGATGAGTGTTAAATTGTGATAGTGAGCGGCTTAACACTACCAAGGGTGGTGGTCCCTTACTATTATTCATTCCATTCATTAATGATTACTATTATGGAAGCCTGTGATGCTTGGAACTTTGATATGATTGTTGATCCTGCGTTATTTTGGTTTCAGATCTTTGGCTGCGTTTGTCTATATTCCTACCTTTCTCACCAGTACCAGTTCCTTATTTAAAATATTGTTTTCTAGAAGGAAGCAGAGTTGAACTGAACGCAGAAAACATCTAAGCCAAACAGTAATGGAAATGAAACATCGACCACTCTGCTTACTTTCCCTTTTGTTAGGGAACATTGGCCTGACTACCACCCAAGGTTGGTATCCGTATATATTCTCCTTTTAGTGGAAACAGCTCACAAGGCTAATGTTGCATTCTAGTTGTATAGAAATTAGTCGACTTAATACAAGTGAATTAACTTTCCCTGGCATCAATTATTATCAGAACCATTTCTTTGAAAATCAAATTCCTTGAGTCGACAAGTCTTCTCCTCCGTCCATAAAGTAACCAAGCTTCTCAAAACATCATCATGATTTAGTTAAATCCCTAAAAATGACAGGCCTAATAAATATAATATGTCTTGTGACAAGTAGCCTACAAAGTTGGTCTGTTGATCACCAGTATTCAGTCTCTATTATAATAAAAGAGTGACTACTCTCAATCATGTCAGGTATTATTGTTTCTTCTCTATCTTTTTCAGTTGGTATCGAGAGCCTGCCTGATGCCTTACCTCAGATATACCCGAGATTCAGACCTACCATAGACACACTACCAGAACAGATCCACCTATCGTTAGGTAATACTCTGTAGTGAGCTAGCCCAATATCTACTCTTGTCTCTATCTAGAGTTGATGTCCTGGTTTAGTGGAAATCAATCATCATGGCAAGGAAATGATAAGTCTAAGTTTTATCTTGAGTTTGATGTCAGTTACAATCTGATAGCAGACTGTTTGCAGGAGGAATCAAACCATCCATGACGCCCTCCTGTCTGGGCTTATTTTGCGTTGACTATTTATCTGCTGCAGTCTTCTAATGTTGTCGAATTTTCTTAAGGTGATGACCCGTACTCTATGGTGGTGATGTGGGCTACTGGTGATGAGTATGATGAGGGGCCTTCTTATGTCCACTACGGGCTGGGTACTTATAACTTTACACTCGGATCCCAGGCTAAAGCAGGCAATCTAAAAAATTTCAACCCACTCGGCTGTAAAGGTAGTGATTATCATTCAGCTATAGCTGTTTACATATTTCTATTCATTTCAATGTCAATTAGACAGCACTGCTTGTGAGATATTTGGCAATCCCATTATTTGATGGTAACCTTGCTGCTCATTAATTAGAATTCAGCTCTCAATCAATAAATCTCACAATTGCCAATACTACCATTGTTAATAGAAAACCCTATGAGACAGGGTTTCCAAATCATTGGAGGCTTGACTGTTGATAAATCTTGATTTTGGTGACGAAACTCATGAAAAATTCTGCCAAATTATCCGCAAAACAGGCAGAAACTGCTATAATTAACTGTCCAAATACTAAAATTATTTCCCAAACTATGTCCATATGAGTTTTCAATGCTGCAGATTCTGAATCAAAAATAATTTTTATCCTATTATAGGCGGTTATCAAGATAACCCTCTTTTCAGCACGTTTTTCCTATGAGGCTTGGGTTAAGAGTACCAAACTGGAGAGAGGTCAACTTCGAATTGAGGCCTAAATCAAAGCTCAGAAAGCTGTCTATAGGCGACTCGGTTATTCCTTAGTGACGTTTCTGATGCTTCATACTGAAATACTATAAATATATTATATATTTGGGAAATGACCGCTCAAGGCACTCATTTATGATTAAGGTTAACCCACATCATACACATATGCGTGCTGAGCCGCCGGAGAAATTGAGGGAACTTATTCCTATAAATGATATTGATGACCATATATATAAATTGTATCAAAATAACTACAATATAGTTGTTATTTTTGCAGGCGGTCACACAGTATCCAGACTAATATCCGAGGCTAAATCTGGACATTACGATGCAGTGTTACATGTAGGAGACTTTGCTTATAACTTATATGATGATGGTGGCCGCAGAGGTACATGTCTGAAATCAACCAGTCAATTTTGGTATAATTTCTGATTATATGTATATCTGGTTTGAAGTTGTCCCCACCATAGGTACCTACTACTGTTCTGGTGCCTTATCCTTGATTTTGCAGAGCTACATGCATGTATGTACTGGGCTTTTTTGTTATTTTGTAGATGTGGTATAGTTCTGATATGGGATTAGCACATATCATCAGTTACTCGACAGAAGTATACTTTACTTATGATCAAGCTTATGTAGCTAATCAGTATGAGTGGCTGACTGAAGATCTACAGAAAGCTAACGCGTAAGTGGTGACGCTGTTAATAATTATCTGCTGAGATAGGCCGAATGGCGTCAGAGGGACAATTTCAAGTCTGTCATTGAGGCGTCACTTCCGTGAAAAGGTAACTTAAAATATTAAAACTGTGAGGCGCGAACATCCTGTCTACCGTTAAGATCCCCTCTTGGGTGAGATGACGCTATGCCTGCAGGATAGCCTTGTGACATAGTCTATCTCTGCAGCACAGCGGTGGTGTCGCTGCCTTCCATCAAGAAAGGCAACTCCCAGGGTTCAAGGTTATGAGATATCAAAACCAGTGTTCCATTTAGGCCCAAATAGTTCTAAATTATGAGTTTTCATTGTTTTCCTAATTTTGGTACTCAGACTAGGTGAATTAGTTCAGGCCCTATGCTGCAGAGACGAACGTATGCCTCAACAGTTCGCACATGCGCAGAGTGGTGTGATGATTGCAGTGAGGAATCCAGTCACTATAAATAGTGTACATTCAACTGGTATACTAACATTTAACTGGTTATGAATCTATCAACAGTGACTTTACATCCATTTAAAGCTGCCTTGCTTCATCTGAAACTTCAAAATTGTGTCATCAGGGCATATTAATTGCATGAAACACAGAATACCTTCATATATTTCCCATACATCCTATTATAAAATTTCAAGCGCTCAAACTTTGCCGGGATCGCTGGTAGAAGCGTTCAATTATCAACCACTTTATCTTCACAGCGCAGTTTGAGTCCTCAAACTATTCTTACATCAAAGTAAATATCATATTTTATGTATAATCTAGGAACAGAGCGGAGAGGCCGTGGATTATAGTATTTGGACACCGACCCATGTACTGCTCCAATGAAAATCGGGATGACTGCACTAAAGATGTAAGTTGGCACCCCCTCCTCCCCACCAAATATTAAGCTTATCATACAAAAGTTTAGGACTTACTTGTGGCCATATATCGAGCTTTGATCATTTGTGTGTCCAGCTCGAGTTGCCTCATCTTACTAAAACAACCCAAGCTGCAGAAGGTGAAATTCCATGTGACAACAAATTTATTGAGTTTGATAAAACTTGTGCGAATATATATATTGTATTCATTAATGAAATCCATGCACAACTCTACGCGTTACATGTAAATCCCACATCCCATCCTTCAATCAACATTTTGATTCTGTTCTCTACTCAAATAATTCAATGTCAGCTCTTTCTACCTGTCAAATTTTGAACATTTAGCAATGTCACAATGTAGAGGAAAGCTTCCACTTCTGATTCCTGATTATGTTTAACACAAGGAAGTTCTGTATACCTGTGACTTCATGTTTTCTCCCCCTGGTTAAAATTGGTACTGCTCCAGATATTAAGTCTGTGATAATGAAAGTGCCATGTTTTGAATTGCATCTTTAACAGTATCCCGGAATGATAGGCCTGATTATTAAATGAGATATAGTCGATGATGACACCTGCCCTCACTTGGAATTCAGATGCATTGTCAGATGCATCGACTGTTTAGTATTGGTAAAAGCTTGTATTAAAACAGATTGAAAGTCACGTTGATGACACCCAACTGCAACAAAAATCCTGAAGGTCCATATTTTATTTGTAGAGTCATTACTGTAACCGCTGCACATAAATTTTACTCATGTCATTTTCGCAATTTGTTCAACACCTACAAACCTGTCAAAATTACAACGTCATTGGCACAGCGGAGCAGTAGAAATTGCTACGGTTGAAAATTGGGTAGATAACTCCAAGTTTTCAAAGCGAGCTTCAGTCTTACAGTAAAATAGGCTTGATATGATGCAACATCTACAAATTGGCTTATTTTAAACTCTCCGGATGAAAGATAACAAGATGCAAAGCAAACCACATATTTATACAAACCATTTTTCATAGGCCTACTAATATTCACATTGAATCATTTTAGATATCAAGTATGCAACAGGAACATAATCTAGAGAGACTATTTTACACACAGGGGGTCTCATCATAGAAGCTCACGAGCATTCATATGAAAGGCTATATCCTCTATACAATGGTATGTGAGGTTATTAGACACACTGATCACGTGATATACTGCATATACTGCATCTCTGACTGTTAGGCGGTCAGTCAATTCACTTTGTAGTTGTACCATCACAAGGTACTTGGTGTGGCAACCCTAGTTAAATTATATTAATTAGGGGCGGGACATGTTAGGTACAAAATTAGGTACTTTTACAAAATTGTCCCTAACAATCAGAGATACACATGATAGGTCTTGCTGTCAGTGTGGGTATTTGATATCTGTTTTGCAAGTGTGCCTTAGACTCTGCATAAATTGACATCTAAATATCGAACCACTGAACACATGAAGCTCATGACTAGGTTTAATTTGATAGAGGACACAGCTTAGCAGGTTAACATGTGCAAGAAAAGTTGGAAGGAAAGATCTTCTGTACCAAAAGCTATTTATTCAAATTTACACGTAATCCTAGAAGGGAAATTTATTTGAATTTTGTACCTTGAACTCACAAGTGTGATCCCTTCCCTCAAAAACAACAGAGCTGGAAACTTAGGCAAATTGGTATTTGTGACTGTGGCTTATCAGCAGAGGGAGTGACTCTGAATGCAGGCATACTGGATATAATTCAAATGACCTAATACATCACCCTCCACGTCAGACAGTTTTGTCTGCAAATAAATTGAGACATTTTAACCTTTAATCTGACGAGGCAGTCAGGAAATATAGCATAACTGAAATCAAACAGCCATGTGTCTCAATTTGAGATAAATATGTATTTTTCATAGTTTCCCTTTGTGGGCGGAAATTTGTGTGATTTTGAAATTCCTGTTTCAATTTTATGTATAGTTGTATGACTGGTGAGATATATTGAATATTTAGCTAAGCACACAGATCAATTATATTGTATCTAGTAACCCTAACGTCAGATGACCAGCAGGAAATAACTTCGATAATTCAGCTTGATATCAGAGATTTTTCTCAACACATAATACTCAATACCCATTCTGCTGGTTCTCTCCACACCCTTTGGTGACATTAAATCTAATTCAATCCAAATCCAAATGTTTTTTGAGATTCGACAGTAAATCTCGAAGGGCTGTGAAAAGCCAAAGTACCCACATAAGCTTTGAATTATAAGAAGATAACTTAATGTTATACTGTACAGATTTCCAATTTAAACTTAGATTCCGTACATGTGAGCAAATTTGTTAGAGCAGAGTGCTGTTCCTACGTATGCTGTCTGTAATCCCTCATCTTGGCATCTTGGGATTATGATGCCCACTTGCTAGTTGTGAACTCTCAGCTAACTTGTGGGATCAATACAACATCAGCATACTTTTTACAATGAGGACAGTTGTAGCCTTGGTCAATTGTAGATGAATATTGATGTCAGCCCGTCCCCCTATAATGTGTGATTTACAGTGCAGCTTATTGTGTTTACAGGGATACAGACGGACTGTGGATATCACAACCCTAAAGCCCCCATACACATAATAGCAGGTTCTGCAGGGTGTAATGAGTGAGAAATGATGTGTGCGGATGTTATCTTGAGCCCTAAAGGTCATTGGTCTGCTAAAAGGTGAGGAGTATTTACCATACAGTTTTTATATAATAGCTTTATGGTATTTACTGTCAGTATAAGAGTTCTATCGCATTAGGAATTTTGATGGTTCAATTAACCAATTGTGCTGGCTGAGGCACAAATATTTTATATATATGCACATTTTATTGTCAATAATTTTTGTAATGTTGTTGGGGAAGTATAGATTTTGGTCCAGGAATAATGTTGGGTATAATATATAATGTCAGTTGGGCGCACTTGTATTCAATTTCTATTTCCGATCGGCATTTTATGAATTCTAGTACAGGAGCTTCGATAGCGAAAATGATCACATCCTTTGCTATCAAGGGAGAGGTCCCAGGTTCAATCATCGCTCTCGTCTCAAAGGATTTATGCTGACTTCTCCCTACAAACATATCACAAAAAACTCAAAATCAATTTCAACCAACAACTATCACAAATCACAGACATCTTAAACTCAGACAACTCTCATAATCACAAAAACTGGAACTACTCATCCCTCTTACATCAAGGATGTGTTCTATCAGTAATCATCAAAAGTTCTCTAGAGAGTACGGTCTCATACCATTACCCTTCCCCCACATAAGACAAGGCAAGAATCCTAATACAATGCCTTGTGTTTGAGCACTGTCATGTTGCAGTCGTAGCATATCATTAGATGCCATAGGGAGTTGTTTCCACCCATTTCTGTGATAACATGTTAATGTTTCATGATCCAAAACGAAATCAATTTCTTCAATCGTTCTTTGTTTCTCGCTAGCTGAAGGAATTCCTGTGTACTGTCCTATAACATGATTCAATTGCTAATCCCATGCATTCGCACAAGCACAATTTCTGAAGGGGTCTGGGCGCTTTATCAGATGGTTGAAAGAATACGACTTGGGCCTATCACCTTAAAGCCTTACTCTAAATATTACATCTCATAAGTTGATTTCAATTTTTCTTCAGATCATGGCTGCCAGGACTGAACGGATACGGACGACTCAACGTTATAAACACAACACACCTCCACTGGCAGCAGGTAATGTCTATTAGTGATCAGCCGATGGATGACTTTATGTTGGCACAGCACAATCATAGTATGAGAAACATTACAGACCTAACAGAGCATAGGTGCAGCTAGACTTAACATTAGTATCATGTGCCATTCAAAAACTGCAATAAATGCGACACCGCAAGATATCTGCCGTAATTACATTGTCTTGTGGTATTAGGTCAAATCAACCCACACAATATCTGGCAGATTTAAATTGCTTACTGCATTGGTACCAAGTATAAGTTGTTATTGAGGATCTGCAATTGTCCATTCAATTTATTGGCGTATTCTTTTGTGCAATCATAATATATTGACAGATCAAATCAAGTTTAAGATTTTATTAAAATCCTGCTCATTTACAATTTGTCCACCACATTTTTCCAGTTTTTTTATTGTGCAATCTTGTATGATGTGACTGGGTAGGTGGTCTCCTCCCTTCATTATCCCCCTTTTCTAGTTCAGCGCAACAAACTGTATTAATGGTACAATCAGTTCATATTTTTTAATTTGATAACAAGTGGTGCAGATAATCTCATGCCAAATAATATGAATCATTTATCTAAAGTTTTGAATTTCATGAATGTTTGGTAATAATGCTATGTCACAATATTAATAAAAGTTGAATGATGCAAAAAAAAGTTTGATACATCATAATAACTCTTAGGGAAAATGGAATTATCTTTTTAATTTATTGACACACTTGACTTTTACAAGGAGCAATGTCTTGACAACAAAAGTCGAAAGATATCGTGTAAAGTCCTGATGCAACCTTGAGATTGGTTACAGACGAGTTGCATTTTTATTTGCTCAGATGATATGTGATGCCAGTAAATAACTGTCATATGTTTGATTCCGGATTGAAAGGATCATCAAAAAAGAAATTCAATTTGGAAAGGAAAGAAGGAGAAATGAAAATAGCAACAATTACACATAATATTAATAAATAAATACTGTTTCTGTCCATTTCCTGTTCGTTTTGTATATAACGGCAATGTGGTGTATGAAAATCTATAACATGCAGTGAACCAGTTTGAAAAGATTAACACTTCTATTGATTGGCTGCTTGGTAAGACTTAATAGGACTCAATTGAGTTCCAATACAATCGTTTGTACAAGGTATAAAAAGGACAATTGTTTTCAAAAATGATTAGCAAATGAGGTCATCAAGAGTTTAGAAATAATATTTGAATGCCCCCCATCACTTCATTAACACACTTCCTGCACCATTTCATTCAGGTCACTTTTCCTGTGTGTTTAACTGTGTTATAATTCCCTCGAACACACAAGCTCTTTGGATAATCACATGGCACATCATCTATTGAAAGACTCTCTATCCAAAGTTGTGTACAGGGACCGTTACCAGAGGGCTCGTTACTATTAAATAGTAACGAGCCCTCTGGTAATTTGATGAATGATTTTCATTTGATGAATGATGTGCTGTCGGGCCACTGAAATATACCGTTTATCTGCATCGCTGAGGTCCAAATTCCATTGCTGTTAACAACAAACTCTGTAGCACACTAAATACAAAGTGAGTTGTTATCATGACATTTTACTGTTTCAATAAAAAATTCCATAAATTAGTGTGCTCACTTATAATATTATTGGATTTCTGTGTCACGGTAGCATGATTAGAAATTCAACAAAATTAAGTATTAAAACATTTAAAATAGCATACCAATGACAGCAAAATTTTTTTTCTGGCTACTTGACACAAATATTGGTGACAATGTTACTAATAAGTGAAACTTTATGCCAGTTTTAAAAATCAATGCCCATCAACAGTGATACAATGGAGACATATATATATATCTCTTCCTCTGATCTAATTCCTGAGTATAGGTATTGATTACCATCCACCTGTTTCGCTGTCCTCTAAAAGTGTTCTGAATGCATCAATTGACTCATGGCTAGGAAAGCTTGCAATGTCTGCTTTGTTCATTTCACAGATGCTTGCTGCCTCGTCCTTGATGGCTGATGGGAAAACTTTCATTCACTTATCACTGACTGTTTCTAGATACATGCCATCATTCTTGTCGCAGGGAGGACTCTCATAGTCAACTGCAAACACTATTATGGTCTCTCAATTAATTTATTGCTTTGTTTTCTTGTGGTTAGGGGGTTATGCCTCAGATCGAATTGTAACATTTGAACAATGAAAGCTGAATTCCATCTGTCTTATCGATTAAATAAACAGATCTGACAAAAGATATGCCTTGGATGATGGTGCCAGGTTGTTGATGTCACGGGGTTAATCGAACCTGGATTTTGATGCAGCCAGTCAGGAAATTGTTGAATATAAAGTTTGTCAATCTTCTTACCTGACATATAAACTGATTTATCCACGTTTGTGACACAGTTTGTATCACCTGCAACAGTTGAGTTGATAACCCCTGAGCCTAAAGTGCACATACCACGTACATATGCGACCACATTTCAATCAGATGTACATATGCACCTGAGGAAGCAGTCATCTACTCATCTATGAGTCTATGATATCCGATGACCTCAGACAGTGTTGTTGCTCTGTTGAGAACACGGCTTGTTTATGAGCTTCACATCCTGCAAACTTATACCAGAACAAACATATCATTATCACTATTCTTTTAAATAATAAGCGATTCAAATGAAAAATAGTAAAAGAATCAATTAGATTTATTTGTCAACTGAACAATCTATTGGAATGATGGGTTATGCGCCTTAATAAATCGATTAAATCTACAACTGCTTCTAAAATGTCCGAATCGATAACGATAAGATTAAATATTGCATCAAGTACCTTATAAAAAGAGAGTAGATACACTGCTATGGGATGGCAGCACACAGCCCAAAATTGTTTAAAGTACTAGGCTAATGAGGGGGTGCACGGGGATTAATCATAATTAGTATTTTCTGGTGACAAGCAAGACCATTGGCTGATCAGTGTAATTAGAGGCGGAGAATGGCCTTAAGTTTTTTCCCAAAAACTTGAGTTTTTTCCCTAAACTTAAGTTCGTTGACTTAAACTCATTTTTTAGAGGTATTGGGACTTGGAGAACTCAAAAACCAAGATGGGCCGTTTTTTAGAAAAATTAGAAAAATTAAGTTTTTTCCCAAAAACTTAAGTTCGTTGACTTAAACTCATTTTTTAGAGGTTTTGGGACTTGGAGAACACAAAAACCAAGATGGGCGTTTTTTTGAAAAATTTGAAAACTTGAGTTTTTTTCACAAAAACTTAAGTCCGTTGACTTAACTCATTTTTTAGAGGTTTTTGGACTTTGAGAACTCAAAAACCAAGATGGACCTTTTATTTGAAAAATTGGAAAAATTAAGTTTTTTCCCTAAAACTTAATTTTGTTGACTTAACTCATTTTTTCGAAGTTTTGGGACTTGGAGAACTCAAATACCAAGATGGGCCGTTTTTTTCGAAAACTTTGAAAACTTGAGTTTTTTTCCCTAAAACTTAAGTTCGTTGACTTAACTCATTTTTTAGAGGTTTTGGGACTTGGAGAACTCATAAATCATGCTGGGCCGTTTTGGGCGTTTTCCAATTGAAACTGACAGTACTCTCCAGAATTTGGTAAGTTGCCTCCTATCTTGTCAATATTCTCTAGTGTGATATGCTTCCCATTTTTGGATGCATAGTAATAGTTTTAATATCAGTCTGTGGTATTGAATTGTGAAGAGTTTGACACTTGCTGCAAGCTGAGGGCGTTTAGCTTATAAAGTGTATCATCGTGTTTAGCGGACATTCATCGATTGATCGATTCAATCAGAAAAACTGAATTTGGTTGATAGCAATTGAACATGACAGGAAAACATGAGTTATTTTTGTGATACAATACAAAGTTATTAAATGATATATAGGCTGGTGAACTTAGAATTAGTTCAGTTCAGTTCAGTTCCACGGTCAATCTGTTCTCATATATTGGTTATCCTGGTCAAACAGCTCAAAATTGTGTGATACTCAACTTAGATTCACAAAAGTCATGATCTTGGAGTATCTTCATTGTGAAATTCAACTGTGCAGCTGAATTTACTATTAACCCCTTAGCTGGTTGCAGATCAGTTTTATGCAAGTTGCCATCACTATTATTAAGAAACGTTGATTTGAGTATAGGTCAGCGATTTGGTTTGTTTGCCTCTCTCATACTGTGGACCACCCCAGCAACTGTATGGGGCTAACTAACTGTTGCTCATGGCACTCTGTTGTTGGCTGACTAGCTAAGTATCGATTGGTTGTGTAAATGATTTTTTTGGTTTTTGGGTTCTCTCATGCTGTGGAATGCCTCAGCAACTCCATGAGTGACATGTTAGCGGCAAGTCAGTAAACCTGAATTTCACTCTTTCTTTTCCAGATTATTCTCTACTGGTGAGCTACCTAATGCTGCCTGTCTATTTTTGAAAGCCATCAGAAACTGCAGATATGTTATGGAAAACCAGGTAAGCGTTACCAGCTGTGAAAAGTTTTCCGCTGCAACCAAATCAGTAGAGTCATCATGTTGGAGTGAAAGAAATCATTGGAATACCTAAAAACAATATCAATCAATAAATTCCTTCTGCTTTTATTTTTCATGGTCATATCACATAATTAAACTTTTGGGTATTGGAAATTCATTTAATCCAGCTGGACATCCAACACATCAATTTACAGCTAGGTTACAGATTCTTCATAATCACACATGGCTATCCAAATCTTTAAAATATATTTGTTTGAAATCCTGCATGCAGATCATTGGTAAGCCACTCTCTATTCACGCATAGTTGTTATATTTTGTAGGTCAAGACATTGCCGACCTTGGTGATAAAGACAAAAGACCTTTACAACAACAGAATTTGTGGCAGCTTCATTCAGACAACAACATCGCAGTTTGGGTTACACTTTATTTTCCATCAAAATTACTCAAATCAGAGACGCCATTACTAGCATTTTTAGGAACTTTCATGCGGTCTTATGGCATCTGGTGCACAGGGTTGGGCCCATAAATTGCCTAAAACCTTTCTAGATACGTTTGATACCACTGCTATATAAACTGAAAATTTGTATAATCACCTGAATGATATTGTCATGAATCTTTAAAGTCCTGTCGACACATAATCTATAACCTGCTGACATTTATAACAATAGAATATTTAGCTTTGTCACTTTTCTGTCTCATCCAAATGATTGCAGATGTGAATGCAAATATATCAATGGTGATTGTCGTCAACTATTTTTCTGAGCTTGCTACTATATTTAAATCAGTCTCAAGTTTTGGTTCTAGAGTGACCTTACTAATCACAACAAGCTCCTCTCAATATTAATGCTTGTCTTTACATTTTCATGTAGGCCTACTCGTAATAATTTTATCGATGTAAGCACTGAATTTATAAACTTATATCTTAGGAAATGATAAAGACTGGTAGCGATCAGTCATTATATTTTTATCCACACGGTGTAACTAGTCATGAATAAGACATCTGAAATAACAGATCTTTTGAGTTTGATATAAAAATGTTATATTACATTCTTTGTATCATTGAGATATTTTGCGATTCAATGAGCTTCAGTACAAATAGAAGTAAATAAATTTTAATATTCCTTGAAAGTCAAATTATTCAATCCGTGTATAGTAGCTTGCTGAGTTGGTCCCTCCTCCCTCCATTGCAAGTGGATTTAGCCCTCTTCCCCCTGCCAATGCCACAGAATGTGAAATTTGTAGCCTCAGGGCAATATATTGGATAACCGCCCTACATATGACAATAATTAGTTGCTAAAAACTGAGGCTATATTGATTACGCAATTGTAATGGCATAATAGAAAGTATGAGTCATTGGCCTTTATTCTACACTTGATACCCTAAAATTTATCGTATATGCTCATGGTCTATATCATTAAAAGATTACGCTACAGGAATAATCCTAAAAGACCTGCTAAATATTCAAATATCTATTCAAAATACTGTTTGATAACGGTTCACCAGTTTGTTGATGATACCTAGTGGGCAAACTGTCGTAGAACTGATTGAGATTTGACGTTGATGCCGACGTCCGGCGACGGTTGGTCATGAGGTGAAACGCCGATCTACGTTGATGTATGGGAGAAATCTGTCGTTGAATCAACGATGATCTGATATCGAGTCAACAGTGATTTTATATCAGATTATCATGGATTCAACGACAAATTTCTCCCATACATCAGCGTGGATCGGGATTTCACCTCACGACCAACCCTCAACCGTCGCCGGACGTCGTCATCAAATCTCCATCAATCTATGACAGTTTGCACGCTGGGTGACGATGATTCGTACTGGATTAACACGGGACTATAAAACTGTGGTGTAGCATTGCTTGTTTCTAGAGGTCATAGCTTTATTTTTCATCCTGATTGTGATCATAAACTTATGATTAGGTGAATAAGAAAAACGGTTGATGGTGAATCAAAAACTCAGATTGAGATGAAAAAATAAGGACAATAAAGCATATCAGATGTCAGGAATACAATAAAAAAGAAAAGAAAAGGCCTTAATTAAGTAATGCCGAAGAATCATAAATAACTATTATTACTCGGCATTAAATAAGTTTGATTGGGTAATCAAAATAAAAAAAATAGTGATGATGATGATGATAGCACATGATAATTCGTCAGATACATGGAGTTAGTAGTGTCTACCAGCTATGGATACAGCTATACAGCTGGCTAGGTGAGATTTAAAGTAAGTAGTGTAGGCTATTAAGGTGGTTAAGTCTGAGGTCGTGATGAGGAAAGCTGAGCGATTCTATTCTGAGTTTGGACCATTTACTCTGCTTCGTCTAAAAATAAAAATAAGACATCAACAGTAACACAGTTTAATTGTAAAATGTCAGGGCCAATATCATAGTGAGCCGAAGTATAGGCCAAACTTGTTTGAATTCTGATATTTAACCGTAGTGCCACAATTACATAAATACTTATATATATTGTTTACTTTGTTTAGAAACTCTAATTTCTAAGGGTATTATCCGCTACATGTCTGCCCTCGACTAGGAGGATAAAATCTGGACAACGTATATCAGTTTAGAGGAATCGAAACACGGATAAGTGACTGTCAAGACTTTAATTGCAGGAGTCAAGACAATAGCGACACAAATTAAAATCCGTTGCAGGGGCAACTGGCGGTAAGCCAATTAAAGAGTTTTTAAAGTAAGTTGATAGTGAATGAAACCATTAGCCAGGTTTTAGTTTGAAAAACGGACGAGGAATGACTGGTGTTGTTGAGTCTGCTTACCTTTCCAAGTGCATCTTCTAGGTGTCTGTCAAGCATCCCTCTCTATTACTACACTAGCCATTTCTATTTTTTTCTCTGTGCAGGGGCATCTGAAAAATATAAAATAAGTTGCAGTCAATCTTAATGTATCCTCATTGCAAAATTCAAAAAGTTACGACAAGGCCTATGATTATTCGTCTACACGAGATATATATGTAGCCTGTGCAGGCTGTCGGGGGTGGGTGGTGGAGTAAGGAGTACCCACCTCTCCACCCACCCCCAACAGCCTACTAAAGCTAACATTTATGCATGAATAAGGTTGAATTTGATGTGAGATCCCTTCTAGCATTATGCACATTGGGATAACTGACTTTCAAAGTTTATCAATTGATGAATTGAAACAAAAGTAAGTGGCTGTCCAGGGTTTATCTGCAGGAGTCCAGCCATATAGCGGATGAGCATCTAATTGAGACCACCCTCAAGATGACTTACTATCGACACAAAATCAAATCTGTGGCAGGGGCGATGAGATGAGTGAAAACTTAATTGCAAACTTTATCCTTGTTAGACCATGACCATAAAAAGGCCAGGAGAATATTTCAATACTTTTTAACGGCAGTCAATAAATAGTGTATGAAACCATTAGCCAGTTTTTAGTTTAAAAACAGATGGGAAATGACTGGTTCAGCTTACCTTTCCAGGTGCATCTTCTAGGTGTCTATCAAGCATCCCTCTCCATTACTACACCATCCCTCTACCACACCGTATATCTACCTACAACAGCGGTGACACGCAGAGAATCCGAATATTACTACTCGAGAAAACCCACACCACAAACACGAATAGCGATCCAAGAAGATGTTACATCCATCAAGTGGGACACAATCACCACTCTGTCTGATGTGCATCAACAGGCTGAGGCTATTCAACACACTATGAACAATATCGTAGACAAACACTGCCCTAAGAGACGTTATAAGAAATCCAACAAATCCGCACCCTGGTTTGACAGTTTGGCACGGAAACTAAGAAATGCTAAGAAGAAGTCGTACAGTAAAGGATCCCCTTCATCTAAGTTTTTCTCACGTCTACTGAAAAAACACCTACAGACAATAAAGAAGAAATGGATCGTCAAGAAACTTGATGATAGAAACCCAAAAACGTGCTGGAATGTTATCAACACACTCAGAGGCAAACACAAAACTAAGACAAAAGAAAGCTACAACCTAAACGGCGAACACCTAAACCAACAGCAGACAGCTGATAGACTCAATGACTACTTCTCATCAGTTGGAAGAACCCCGACTAGCATAACCCCTGACACCGCCAGTCATGAGAGCGCTACACCCCTGTCTGTTACAGTCGATCAGGTATATAAATGGCTCATAGATATTGACACAAGGAAGGCTACACATTCACATGACTTCCCATCATGGGTTACACGAATGTGCGCAGACGAGCTTTGCTTTCCTATATGTACTATCATAAACAGCTGTTTTAAATGTGGTTATTTTCCTGATATTTGGAAGTGTGCAGAGATAGTACCAATCGAAAAAAAGAAGTCTGTTGATACTGAATCAGATTTTAGACCTATTTCCTTGTTATGGCACCTGGGCAAAATTATTGAAAAAGCTGTTATGCATTTTTATGTTCAGTTTGTTTTACCAACCATTGATGGAAACCAGTATGCGTATCAGAAAAACCGAGGTACAGTAGATGCAATCATAGCTGCTATCGATAATTGGACACAATTATTAGATGAACCAAAGTCAAAATATTTGACAGTCGCTTTCCTTGACATGTCAAAGGCTTTTGACAAGATGGACAGAGGAAAACTGATAGATATGCTAACGAGGAAGGGTATCAACTATAATCTAGTGCAAATCATCAACAGCTTCCTCACACACCGATACCAATCAGTACGCATCGGCAACAATACCAGCCGAACATTACCAGTTATAAATGGAACACCCCAGGGGACATTGCTAGGTCCTGTCTTCTGGCTTTTATATGTGGACAGCCTTGAAGTTGAATGTGACATAATAAAATACGCAGATGACCTGACATTAACAGGCCTGCCCGCTAAAACACTAAACCAACAACTGGACCTCCAAACCTCTCTAGACACAGTATCGACATGGTGCGATGAGTATAATATGGTGGCTAATGCAAAAAAGTCATCTATTATGCATCTGACTAACAAACATGCTCGATACCAATTCCAACCACCAACTCTGAAGCTGAATGGAGAACAAATACCACCGACAACTAAGACTAGATTTCTAGGAATCACTATCGATCAGCATTTGTCTTTCGAAGACCATGTCGACTCGATCCTGAAGAACGTCAGACCGCTAACCTATACCCTTCTTAACCTCAAACGCTCTGGTGTACCTCAGCGGTTACTCACGAGGTTCTACCTTACATGTATACGGCCTCGTATGACATATGGAAGCGTAGCCTGGTTCTGCATGATGACCGACCAACAGAAGAAACGAGTAATCCAGCTGGAAAAACTCTCACTGAAAATTATAGCCCCAGGCTGTGACGAGTATAGTGAAAGGACAGCCCTGCTAAACATCATACCACTAGACGAATATATTGACTCTATGTGCCATCAACACATCGACAAGATCAAGACACCTGGGCACTGCCTGCATCATTTACTACCTCAACCGAGTGCTCGCAGACCTAGTAGACATACAACGCGCCTCAACACCAGCTCACGAACTGAATTGAGAGGCAACACTTTACTCATGTGTTACAGCAATGCCGGATGTGTAAATTATAAAGTCTAAGAATCAATTTTTTTCTGTTTTTATTTTCATGCCCAGGCTGCCTTCCTTACTTATATTGTGATGAAACCTCTAAAGGTCGCCTCTAATTTTTAGAAGATGATCATTGGTTCAGTAATAAAGATTATATATATACTACACTCTCTATTTCTCTCTCTGTGCATGGGCATCTGAAAAATATTAAAAAAGTCGCTGTGAATGTTGAAGCATCATCATTTCAAAACAGGTAGATATTCATCTTTCTGCCTAGTTTGTGTTAGAGCTCTCTTCCCGCGAAAAGGTTGGGAGAAGAAAAATTTGTGATGAGCTAATTTCTATATATTCATATACACTCAAACGGTCAGAAAAGCCGGTCGCAAGACAAATTTGATGCGAGGTCCTCTGTTGCGTTATGCACATTGGGATACCCGATTTTCAAATTTATCAGTTATAGGATTGAAAGAATGGTAAGTGGCTGTCCACGATTTATCCACACTTCATCTGCAGGAGTCCGAACAAATAGTGAGTGAGTCTCTAATTAAAACCACACTCAGTATTATAATAAACTAGACACAGATGAAAATCTGTGGCAGGGGTGATCGGAGGAGACAGAGTCAATTTCATTGTTAATTTATACTTGTTAGACTATGACAAGGCGAAGACAATAAATTTGAAGAATTTTCAAAGTAATTCAGTGGTAAATAAATAAATTAGTGAATAATTTGTTTATAAAACCATTAGGCAAATACTCAAACCATCAAAACAAATCGCATTGGGGATGACTGGTGTCCTTGATTCAACTTACCTTTTAATTCGATGTTACAGGTGTCTACCAAGCATTACTCTCCATAACTACACACACAATTTCTTTGTCTACAGCTCTGCGCCAGGGCATCTGAAAAATATTAAATGAGTCGTGGTCAGTGAGTGGTATTTGCCAACTCTACTAATGACTGCAGGGGCTCTTTGTCACTTTATCAAGTATAGTTGTCCGTTTACAATTTCTGTAAGGACAGAAAACTGCAAATTTCAGAATGATAATGTATCGTAATTCTGTCTACGCTGCTGATTCGGGCAAAAGAGACAGAAGTTACTCACATCACTACCCAAACATGAGTAAACACCTACGTCTGATTTAGGATGCGCTAATCTTCCTGGCAATTAGAGTTCTCTGCCCGTACAATATTAGAGATCAGAAAAGTATACATTGTTTGTATGTTTTTTGTTGATGGGTGATTGTCTTCTCACATGAACAAAATGTAAACAATGTACAGTTGTCCGATCACAGTTTTTGTAAGGACAGAAAACTGCAAATGTCAGAAAGATAATGTATCCTGATTCTGTCGACGCTGTTGATTTAAGAATGATGACATTAGATTAATAAGGAACAGTAATAGTAGCTGACAAGTTAATTACATGGCTTTTGTTTTGAAATTTGTCACAAACCTGGTGAAAGAATTAATGCCCAGTGCTGTCTGCTCTTCTGCAGGCTTTGACATTTTTTCACTGTTACAATACTTTGCACCAATAGTCTAAAACACAAAGGGTGTAAATTAGTCAGCAGTGTTTACATCTAAATAGATATAATATTTATAAAATACATATACAAGTGATATACATCCTGTCCCCTATGATTTTATGGCATTGCTGTCAAGTATATGTTTTGGCATCATACTATATCCAATCCACTAAAATATGCGGGCCATGCAGCCATAGAGTATTAAAAATGAAAAATATTCAAGAGTACACAAGGCTAGGCAGGCTATCTTTCTGCAATGTTTTTGTCACACTGCCAAATATACATGTAAGACATTTTTTTCTAATTATGCATAAGTTGCTTCCATTAAGTAGATTGAAATACCTGGGTGATGGTGACATCGTGGCTAGCTGGATATCAACATCAGCATGGCGGAAGGTGGTACTATGTCACCATTACTGTTGGAGGCCGCACCTAATAATCAGAGAATAAATTGTTCTTTTCTAGAACCAAAGTTCACTGCCTAGACTTTCAGTTGGACCTACTCTTTATATTTTTTATGTTTCCAAAACAATTCATAGTCAACTGCATTGAACTTTCATTTTGAACCATTGCGGAGTGGGCTACCAAAATCAGTGTGCAAAAATAAGGGTGAATCTTATTCCTGAGAATGATTGGAAGACTTGCAATATGCACATTCCCAGCATTCAACCATAAGTTTGGTGCCAGACTTACAACACATTCCAAATTCCATGCACACAATATGCCTTTTGGTATACCTTTTTATTACCATAAATCTAGAGTTAGTGCTGGCTTAGTTAGAGCGTTTTGAACTCGGAGGGCAGCCTGCTTCAGAAACATCAGTGACTTATCTTTGTGTTCTATAATATAAAATTGAATACATATCACTATTGTTATCTCAGTCAGTATACACATAACTGATTATTTGGTACGATGCAAATCTACTAATTCATTTACCTAAAGTGTATCCTATCTAGTGCTAACAACAATTTTTGCCTGCAATTCCTAACATTTCTCATATCAACTGTTTGGAGAGAAGACGACCTAAGGTGAACAGAAAATGAAAACAATATACAGTTGTCCAATCTCCTATCTCTCAAGAGGTCAGTCGGGAATAATTCCTCATTACATCTAGGCGATTAAGTGGTAAAATGTTTTAATTGACACATACCTGTTGGAGAATATATTTTCGGGTCTTCTAGAGGGATACGCATCCCTAAAATGATAAAGGGTATAAAGTGAGCAGCCAGTACACGTTTATATTGGTACCTAAAACCAATGGAGTTCATTGCTAAAACCATACACACCAAATACAAATACACTATAGCTCGTATTGAAACATGGAATGTGTGATTAAACTTTGTGAGCACCACCATAACAACACACACACACACCCGATAAAACACTATAAGTAAACCACCATCCAGTAAACAATTTCCACACTTAAATGAGGGAGACTGAGATAAGACTTTCAAAACCGTATGACAGTATCATACTGTGGCATGATAGCTATACCAGAACTGCACAGAACCATGTTGATATGAACTCTGACCGAGAGCTCTCTGCTGATCAACATATGAAATTTAAATAGTACTCGTCTCAACTTTCTCGCCATTGGAGTAAGTTGAAAGATCGCAGCATCGGACTTTGGGCTGTAAATAAAGATATGGCAAAACTACTGAAAATATATTATACCACTATACAATATCAGAATGCTAATATTTGAGGCAATCTGTGCAAGTTGTCTTTGCAAACTCACAATGCAGTGATAAAGACTGCATTTGGAGGGATTGAATTATTTCCTCAAACTTATTAAACAATCTAAATATAGGTGAAGTGGGCCTCGTTGTTAGGTTTAGGTTCTTTGTCACACACCAAGTTTTCAATCAGCTATGCTTCATTATTTGGAGTGTATACATTTGGGGAGTTGAGATCGACTACTGTTGTTATTCAAAAGATAACATGGGCCTGTGTAGTGTGTACTATCGACATATTTATCCCTGATTGTTACTTTAGCCGTTAGAAGTAAACAAAAAACGTTATTTTCTTCATTATTCAGACCAGCAGCAGCAGAGTCATTTAAGGCCCTCCACTCAATTATCCAATGAAAATTGAAAAAATAATCAACCTCTGCGCTTTCATCTAAAAATAACTAACCCCACTCTCCTCCACCAAAATATTTTCGCTTTTAGGCCTCGTTTGTACTCAATCAATGACCTGGTCGGAATGGCAAATGGCATCCATCAATCGCCATAGAATCGTAGCAAACACATCCTGATGGGTTTATCACCCTGGTGATGAGTGCCTAAAACCAATCAACTCATGTTGCAAACCCATCCATCCCAATGAAATTTGTGTCTGAGTGTGTTTAAAGCAACCGGATACCTATTTGGGGACTGGCAGCCGCAAAATAGGTCTTTGAATGGGTTCTTATTGCTGCAGATGATACCAGAGATGGGAAAATCCAGGCCGGCAGTCATCGTCACATTATGGAAGGAAGTATGGAAGGGCATACCCTATGCAAACAATTATGGATATGACTGTCCGCGATCATAGCAAAGAGGGTTTCCTGCACAGCTCTTAAGGTAAGCCACAACATATGGATTAATACTAGTGCAAACAACTGCAAAGGAACTACCATCCAAGAGTGAGAGTGAAAAATGCCAAAATTGCTTCCTGTACACCATATAACTGAGATGGCTGATAATGATATACTATTACATCAAGAGCTCATTTGTAGCAAGTAATGAATACATACCAGGATTACAATAGTTGATTAACCCTATCATCTCTCTACCCGAATCCATAAAATTCAGCGCATACTTCATTCCCAGCATATAAAGGTAAAGGACATTTATTTTACATTTATCGTTTTTAGTATTATGGTTCATCGGCATGTAGAACTTTCCCCATCATTTGTGATGTGATGTGATGTGAAAAACAAGGAAAGAGTAATGTGTGATCTTGTGGAGAAATCACACCAAAATTTTCATTTTTGATAATGCATATGGCTTGCCCCTCTTCAACTCAGGCTATGTACGCTCTCAAGGCAAGTCCCCATCTGGTAAATTAGAAAAACCAGCCTGGTCAGAAAAGTAAGGGAAAAGGGTAAAGTTAAATCTAGGTCTCAAGCAAATTTACAAACAGCTCCTCCTTATCGTTTAAAGATCTGCAACATGAAAAGGAATATCATATTACGACAAAGTACAGCCTGACTAATATTTTCATGTTATCGACAGACTGAAGCGATGTATAAACAGCAAAAGAGTTCATACAGGTGGCTGTTAACCAGGCGGTAAATTTTTTTAAAATTCTTCATAAGGTACTATACTGATATTATTGTTACTGAATTGTGATGGTTTCAACCTAACAACATGATGATGAATTGTTCTATCGAGTTTTTATTTACTCCTTGGTAAATTCCTAGTGCAACTCATGATGCAGGAAGTGTTATTCAGATTTTATGGTATGTCACACAGCCAGAGCAGACAGCTCAGATCAAGAGTCACATCTAAATGCACCGCCATCACTGAGCCAGTGAACACTGCAATTCTTTGAAATATAATATGCTTCACAAGTGTGTCTTATGTGGTTAGACAAATAACACTAGAGAAAATCACAAAAACACAAAAAAACAGCCCCAAGACTGCCCTGAAACCATCAAACTTCAATTTCGACCAAGTGGCAAATGCAGCCTCTATAGCAAAATCGGCCCGCAATGGCGAATTCCCAATGGTCCCAGATGTCTAGGAATCTATTTGTAAAGGACAATATGAGATGGACGAAAAAGAACAAGAAAAAAGGGGTGTAGGAATGAAAGAATTCTTGACATTTGGGATGGCGTGGTATTCAACCTCTCAGACATATCCCTGACTGACAATGGCCTTTGAGGTGTAACTAGAGACAAACAGACGCTGAGTAAATTGGTACTGAAAACCGCTTGATATTGCTGAGAAGATCCTATACCAACTAGTATAAGTAGGAGTAGTGGTATTATATCAGGTTATATGGAGATGGGCGACATTTACTTAAAGATTAGGCATCTGAAAGAAAATAAAAAAATTTAGCCATCAGTAATAATGGTTCAGCTTTGTTAAAGAAAGGTAGTAGACGGTGCTTCTGCCTACCGGTAATTTTCAAGCCCAGTGCTGGTCTTGAGAAATAAATATGAGTGTTAACCGGCGTGCAGATGGGCGAAGAAATTTATTTCATTGCTGATTTCTCGATCTGATGAAGGCGAAAGTAGGAAACTGGACTATGTATAGCTGGTTGCATCTGGCTTCTTATCTTTTTATACTATTACATAGCAATTACAAAATGCGATTTATAGAACATAACAACTGAGAGTCATGACGCTGTCATATTGTCAGTAACATTAAAAATGACAAATTTCACTTTCTTCCATCATCTGTTTCAGCCACGAGAAGCTGATAATCTGGGATCATATCACTAACCTTCATAATTCTTCAGTATTATGTTAAGAGCCAGAGCCAATTCAAAGGGCGATTGCACATTACGTTGTACACCAACAACCAACAGTTGTGACATAGAAAAAACTAAGTTGAAAGGAAATTCATATTCTGCGTTCTGCCGATGGGCATACCAGCCATTTCCTACCAAAATTACAAGGCAGTAATTTCCAGTACAAATTTAAAGAAAGACAAGCCAAAACTCAATTATTGAACATATCCGCCTAAATATAACGCAAAGAAACAGATACTCTGTTGGTAGGTAGGTAGGTTGTGTGATTTTCTAAAATCTGACCAAAAAAACCAAACATGCATGTGTTTGGAGCAAAAAAAAAAAGCAACACAAACCAGATAGATTGCCCAGTAATGAAAACAGAACAGAGATCTTGGTTATTTCAGTCCTATTGCTTCAAGGAATTTAATCAACAGCTGACTCTAATTCATGGAAGTGGAAATGGATGTGGAAGTGGAAATGTTTTCAGAAGATTCAGGTGATATCTGATGAAAAAAAAATTGATACACCGTAGTGCCACATACTTGTGAGAAACAGTTAATTTTAAGTGAGGAACAGACCTTGCAAGACTTGTAAACACATTTTAGAAGGCTTGGAACTCTCCCTGGATAAAAAAAATGTGTAAACAGTATGCCCAAACAGCCAGAGAGCTCCGAAATAACACAGAGCGCTGCAGATGCTATACAGATTTATAGCAAAAAATAAACCAATAATAATTGAGCCATGGAATG
This sequence comes from Membranipora membranacea, assembly GCA_914767715.1. NCBI lineage: Eukaryota > Metazoa > Bryozoa > Gymnolaemata > Cheilostomatida > Membraniporidae > Membranipora > Membranipora membranacea. The sequence goes on along the minus strand of OU612069.1, from coordinate 18,295,232 downwards.
TAGCGGAATTGCAGTAGAAAAAAAGTTGAGAAGGAGACGGATACCTCGCTTAGTAGGAGTTGAAATAAAAATGGGAGCCCAACACTTTGTCTTCTTTAAACATAAGAAGACAGAGTTGATACGATTGAATACAGATTATGTTGAGATACTGACACTTACTTGTTAGTGGGGTTGAGTCAGCTGCTTCCCATAATAACTAAAGAGTGTGTGTATGCTGATTATGTGTCATTCAACAGCCTCTGTCTTACCCAGTGGGCACACACCAAAATAACACTAGTGGTGATATGGTAAAAACTCTACGTAGCAGTTTTACGTGTGGTACACGTGACAGCCGGGTGTAATTAACACCAGACCTCAGAGTTGAAAGCTTTCTCATTAACACTGGCCCCAACTTGCTGTTACCACCATGGTGAGAATTCATGGGTACTGGTGTATCTTTTAGAAAGCGGCGGCTGGTGGAAATATATATCTGAATTGAATAGTACTTTAATAATACTCTGTTTCCATTGTTGGCAACTATCTTATCCGTAGTGTATAGTGTAGAATAATATACCCATGTCTGTGAGACTTCTAGTTCATAATATTGTTCTGTGAGTCAGGCAGGATAGCCACTTTCAGTTGATTAGATCAACACTGAGCCAATGTGATGTGTTTTTTTGACATGATCTACGCAACGGAACAAAGAGTATTCTTGTCTCCGGACTGACAATAATGGATACTTGCAGGAATTATACTTCTACTTATACTACTTGATTATTGGTTTTCTTTTTATATAGATTGACTTGTCTTGGTGTGAAAGAATCGAGAGACGCCCATGGTGAGCAAAAATGCTAAACCAAAGTAAACGTGTTAAACTCTGGAGGTCAAACCAGAAATTAGCCCAACGTATTATAGATGATATCCCAGTATCTGACTTAAGTTTTTCCGATTTAGAGGACAATGAGTCTGTGTGTGCTGATGATGTTTTATGTGTAAATCCACTGGATCGATCTTGCATCGATCAAGGCCTTCATGGTGTAGATAGCGATATAGATAGTGATGCTAGTGACGACGATGGAAGCGATGTGTGTTTTGACAGGGCTGAGGGTAATCCTAGCCTTGATGAGTGTGACGAGTTGCCTAAGGTATTAGCTACTTGGATGACCGACTTTGGTATAACTAGAAATGCAGGAAATGCCTTGCTCAAAATTCTCAACCAACATTTTAAAGAATCACCACTAGATTGCCGTACACTCTTATCCACAAAACGAACTGTGGTCACATGTGAAAATTCTGGTGGTGAATATTTGTATTTTGGCATTAAAACACACCTCCTACCCTTGATTGATGCTAATCCTGACCTAAAGAAATTTCATCTTCAAATCAACATTGATGGGGCTCAAAATTTTAAGTCAAAAAAATCAAGATTGTGGCCAATCCTTGTGTCCATAAACAAGTCTCAGCCGAAAGTAATTGCTCTTTGGCATGGTAGTGGAAAGCCAAAGGATGTGCATCACTATTTGGAAGACTTTGTCGCGGAATTGCGGGAGCTCAAAGATGGTTTTAACCATGGCCCTAATATTTACGAGGTGGTAATTGATGCCCTTGTATGTGATGCACCTGCTAGGGCTATGCTGAAACAAATCACCGGTCACCAAGGTTGTCATGGGTGTGAGAGGTGCTGTACAGTAGGGAGAAGGGTCAACAACCGAACTGCATTTCTAGATGCTAATGGCGCAGTGAGGTTTGATGAAATGTTTGCTTTAGAGATGTACGAAGGGACCCATCAAATAGGTAGCAGTCCATTCAGTGGTATTGTGGGGTGTGTTACTCAATTTGTACTGGATTACATGCATCTTGTTTGTTTGGGCGTGATGAAGAGGGTTGTTAAGTTTTGGAGGGAAGAGAGAGTCTCACCTGCGTCTCTGAGTGATGTTGAGTTTAGAGGTATAGGGTCTGCCTTGGGTGATCTCTCACTGTGCCTTCCAAGTGATATGGCCCGTCAGCCACGGTCGATAGAAGAGTGGAAGTATTGGAAGGCCACCGAATGGAGACAGTTTCTTTTGTATACAGGTCCAGTTGTTTTGTTAGGCAGGTTACGCCGTAGTTATTACAATCATTTTGTTTCCCTCTCTCTTGCCATGTCTATTTTGCTTGATGATGATGATGCATTTAGACAAGAGCATCTGGAGTATGCCCGTGAATTGCTGCACGTGTTTGTTGAGAAGAGTAAGGTTTTGTATGGAGAGTGGTTTTTGTCATACAATGTTCACAGTCTGGTGCACTTGGTGGATGACTGTGTTAATCATGGCTGCAGTCTGAATGACATATCATCCTTCCCATACGAAAACTTTCTGGGTTCCCTTACTAGATTAGTTCGAAACGGTAGTAGTGTGGTAACTCAAATCGCTAAGAGAATGTCTGAATCTACGTGATGGAACTGTGCTCCTTAAAGACAGAAAGGTAGCAATGATTGTAGGCTTTGATGACGGTGACTTACTAGTGAAAAGGCTTCCACGTCGTATAATGTCAGACTTGTATACCGTGCCATGTAGGTCAAAACTGTTTGGCATTTCCACTATTAGGAGATCACAGTTGTGTGAAATTGTGACTACACGTGCTAGGCCGACAGATATATTACGTAAGGTTGCCAGTGTGCCCTACGGTGAGGGTGGGAATTCTCTTGCTCTTTTACCATTGCGGCATAGGGTGAATGTATAATGTGGCTGCTCTCTAAGCACTCTGGCAAGATCCATAACAGATTGATAGTGCATTGATGTATGATTTTAAGTTGTGAATTGACAGCACTGTATATAGTGTATACCCTATATCTTAGTAGGCCTATTATATTAGTTTTAGATATAGCCGTGTTCAGTATTTTGTAAATAGTATGTATTATCTTATGTATTGTATATTTCGGTGGAGGTTACATATTATTCTGTATCTCATGCATTATTGTATATATTTTGGCGGCGTGTGTTTACTGTATAGTGTACCCTATATCTTAGTATTAGATTAGTTTTAGATATAGCCTTGTTGTGTGTGGTGTGTGTGTGTGTGGTGTGTGTGTGTGGTGTGTGTTTACTGTATATAGTGTATATACTCTATATCTTAGTATTAGATTAGTTTTAGATATAGCCTTGTTCAGTATTTTGCAAATAGTATGTATTATCTTATGTATTGTATATTTCGGTGGAGGTTACATATTATTCTGTATTTCATGCATTATTGTATATATTTTGGTGGTAGAATAGATCTAGATATTATTAGTAGTGTATATTATATTCTGTATAGTATATTTTGGTGGAAGTTGAGTTATAGGTGTCGCAGCTGTGTGAGTCTCATGAAGGATGTACATAGTGCGCTGTAATTTAATAACATCATAGTATTTTCAGATTGTTTAGGCACATGCTATGTCTATTATTATAGGAGAGGGTCGTCTACTATTAGTTGGTGTTTTGTAGTCATTAGTATGTGTTATTATTATTCCTTCATATAATTTTAATAGTTAACTTGTACATAGTGTAATATATTGTAAATATGTAGTTTGTGCCCCCTAATGTGTTTGGCTTCCCCGTAGTGGTGGGTGGGTGAGATTCATTAGGGATCTCAGCGCACAGAACACTTAAATATGGACTTTGGGAACGAAACCGCCTTATGTCTCCTTGTCCCTTGATATTGTTCCTCCAGAGTTTAATGGGTATTCATTTATGGTTGGTGACAACTGCTGCTCACTTTTGCCTCTTTAGGCGATATCTCCTTTTGGTTTTCTTTCTTTTACAGGATACTATAAAGTATGTGAGAGCAGCTTATATCTCCAAAAACAAAGAGCGGGAAGATACAGTACCACAAAGCTGGGTCAAGAAATCCCTTAGGACACTCCAATGGCCCAAGTCAGGACTGTCAAAGGCCATGAGTGAGGGCCTTCCTCCAGCATCAGATTAGCTCACCTTCCCGCTGGTGAAGGCGAGGTTCACAGGAAGTAAGTACATGTATTTTAGTTTATGAATCTTATGATTGGTCCACTTGTAACACCCATAATATATGTAGCGTAGGCTGTTAGCCGATCTGTACTTCCAGAGATGCTTATTGATGAAATGATTAGACTTGTACTAATTTGATGTACAGGCCTTCGATTAATTGGGGTATCCACATTTTTCCTCCTGGTTTTGGTTTGGCAAAATATGTATTATAGGCCTATGGTTTTTAAAGTATCAATTTGTCCTTTGGACTCGGTGGGGCATCTGGGATCCGCTTCATATTGCCACTAACACTTTGGCACTATCTAAAATTTCCCAAACCACAATCGTTTAGACCCTCAAGGCCCCTTCCCAAAAAAACCAAACCCCCCAACCGCATAGTAATAAATAGGTGGTGGCAATACGAACAGTGGCAATACGAACAGTGGCAATATGTCCGGTTACCATCTGACCAGAGTAACATTTATCAGTTGCGTATAGATCATTGGTCACATTCAAATATACATTGAGTCCCATTGCTTGCTCTAATGCCTGTTATAACAATTCTCCTTGTCAACAACGCTTGATATTCTTCATGTTTCATGCTATACAAGGGCACAATGAATCTATCATTACATAAGTATCACAATATTTATTGCTCTATTTCAAAGACTATATATAAATCTTCCATCCCTATCCTCAACATATTATATATGTTATTTATTATGTACATGACTAAGTAAACTGCATTTACACAGATGGCGAGATTTGCAGCAGTTGGAGGTGTGGACGTGAAGCAGGCCGTCAGTACTCTCATCAAACGGTGAGGAATATATCTTACTTGTGTTTTTCGATAGTTGATTTATGTTTCTTCATGCGATTCTAGTATTCTGTTTGTTCAGTCAGGTTCGGTGCTCATATAAGATTCTGGTTAATGAGGTTTCCAGATGGTGAGCATGTTGGTGCTCTTGATTCACTCACATCAAAGGAGAACACCTCACTTAGTCTATCATCTATGCCATTTTGTTGTTTCAGGTTGATACCAGATGAGACAATGAAGGAATTCAATATGATAGGTATGGAGCGAAACGGAGTTAAGAAAGAGGCATTTAAGCCAACAAAGCTCTACAGGCTTATAGTTGGTGAGTACTTGTCCTATTTTATTGTCATTTTCCGATTACTGCTTGCCATCAAGTCCGGTACCCATCAACTGCATAACTGTCACAGGAACACAGTTGGTTGAAACCAAAAATACAGGAGCGCACAACTCATATAAGTAGCTTAGAATTGTTCTCACCATGCACAGGAGCACACAACTATTAGAAAATCCTCAGAAAAAATAGGGTGGGTGCAAGGCTTTACTGTGAGCCAGCTATTTGCTCATTCTATATTCTGGGCACATTCTCAGCTCCATTGTGTTGATTTCACACTTCACACAACATACTGCAATTGACAATGTATTGTTTTGCCTATTTGTAGATTCTCTTCTGATCAGATATAGGCACTCTGGGGCGACAGAGGATAAGATCAGCCGAGAGATGGCCGAAGTGATTAAGCAAGCAAGCAACCGCGTCAAAAACGAGTTGAAGAAGATGGTAGGTAGAGAGAATTTATAATTGTTAGTAGTCTGTAGTTAGTCTGCCATCAAATTGTTCCCATTAGCATCTCACAAGGTTATTTGCAGGGTATTGAGTGTCTCTACGCAAGTTGGGTCAATCTAATGTGAGGCGATAAATATGGCAACATAAATGCATTGGTACAGCAGTCAATCTTATTTTCTTTCTTGTATTCTAGGCTGGGCGAAGCAGTGGCACTGGAAGCTAGTCAGACAGACGTAACTACCAGCAACGCCTGATATTCATATTTCCTCTCATTCTCTTTTTTATCTGATATTTATATATTAATTACCCATGTTCAATTTAATTCAATCTGCCGCCTTAATTCATTTTAATGCCTATTCTCGAAACAGATATTTCAACCCGGTTAACATTTTGTTCTTACTACCCAATTAATTGTCACTTGCATATAATGTTTTTTATTTGATGTATATATTGTGATATACCCAAACAAGGCTGTAAAATGACTATTACGCCACTATTCTGCTGCATATAACCAGAAACAGAATTCAAAAAGAACAATACATCATCTCATGTTAAATAAACAAGTATGCAAAGTAGATGTGCTGATTAGGTGAAATCAAAGCAGAATAATACAAACAACACCGCAATGCCACTTGATATAGCCGGACATACAACGTGGAGGTGTTGATATGGTTAAGTTCAATCAGACCAATTCGGACAACACCACATCACCACGTTATATAGCCGAGTATGCAACGTGGAGGTGTTCATATGGTTAAGTTTAATCAAACCAATTTGGACAACACCACGTCACCACGTTATATAACCGAGTATGCAACGTGGAGGTGTTCGTCTGGTTAAGTTTAACCAGACTTATTCAGACAACACCACATCACCACGTAATATAACCGTGTGTGCAACGTAGAGGTGTTGATCTGGTATAACTCAATTTTTGCCCCACGAGATATTGTCGTGTTATTCACGTGTTCACAACGTGGTGGTGTTGGTTTGGTACATTTCTACGTGGAAATCATATACAAATCATTACATATACCACCGGATTTTCACCAAACCAGCACGTGTTGAGTCCGTAAAATACATGGGTTCCCAACGTGTTTGTGCCCACTGGGTAGAAATATAATGTTATTTCCTTTTACTATTGACCTGCTTGCGATAAACACAACTGTTCCCAAAGTGGTATGAGCTGAGAGTGATGAAAATGCTGCAAGCTAACTTGGCTTCCTATGTAAAGATTAAAGCTTGCCATCAGAGCTTTATCTTATCAAAAGCCAACTCCATATCACTTCTGTAGATAGCTAGCTATTTTAAGCACATGTTCCTCACTTAAACAGTAGAAGTAGGGTGTAGGAGGTAGCTCAGTTGGTAAGAGTTCCTGCCTTCTAACTCGGAAGCTTTTAACCCACAATTTATTTTAACCCTCAATGACACTAAATTTCTTTCTTTGTTAAACAGTAAGCATTTTGTTTGCTGACTTATGTGTATATAAAGTAGACATTCCCTGATCATATGCCAAGAAACTTCAGGGGTGTGGTTGCTGTGGTTGATTTTATCAAACATGTAAATGCAACATTAAATATGCAATCTGAAGCTTTGTCGGGCACATCAGTGTTGACAGACAAAGAAAATACAGTGAGAAAAAAACTGAACAGATCTGACTTGGATAAACTGACAAAAACAGCTGCTGCTATAAGACAGCATACTACAAAAGAGACTAATCAGGCCATGTTAAGACATAATCAAAGTTATAATAATCAGGTCACCAGTGCTATCAGGGACATCACTACGAGAGAACAACAGTCCAACACGAAAACATACACCAGTCGACCTAAATATATACCAGTTTGACAGAAAGGCCTTCAGAGCAAAGTAAACTTTGCGCACCTGTCCAGGAGACAAAGTATTTGCTATCCCGGCTAGCTTGTAACCGTGAAAGATCCGCACATAAAATCAAGACTGTCATTATAGATTTGTAAGAATTCCTCGGCACTTTACGCGTACACTTGCTTCAACAATGTTTTATTTTTTAGCAACAGAAGCAATTCTTTGACTTTTCTTCCCTATACATGATGCGCTTTGTGAACCTAGTTTATCAACAACTTAAATGCAGTCACTCCTAAATCCACTTGGTTGCTGAAAGAGGATCTGTTCTTTCCTGAACAAGGCAGAATTTGCTATAACGACATTCCCAGGAGTACAAGTATCAACCTCTATGATCTGATGGAAATCAAAGATGGCCTAGCTGAATTATCAGCCCAATTGATTACCTGTGGCATGATGTAGCCATTCAACAAACCAAGTATTTTTCTTGGAAAACACTAGGATCAGATAATTTAGGATAATTCCTTGTTCAACGTGATTGAAGAGAGATTGATTGAGGATTTTAAGAATATTACCTCTAGCACATCTTTGCAGCCATCAGTTAAAGGGCTTTGGGACCTAGATGAAGGTATACAAGTAAGCAGCTTGAGAACAATTTTGTGTGAAACTCATGACGGTATGTTTTGATCCTTTGTTATTGTGATTGTTATTATTGTTATTATTATTGTAAGTAATATAATAAGTATATTATTAATTATGATTGTTTAATACTATTATTATTATTATTATTTTTGTTTTTCTTTATTTTTAAGAAATACCAGTGTCATTTGTTGAGCAAACATTTGAGGTCATCATAACAGGCTCCAGGAAAGAAAAGAACCTCCTGGTGAGCTCAGAAGGATTCACCTACACAATAAAAACAGAGGGTTACAGGTAATGACACCATAAAATCTTGATTTTAAAGGCACCACTGCCCTCTTTCAATGATACATACGCTAGAGGATGATGGATTTTATGATGATTTCCAAGTGTCGTATGCGAGCCATATTCATTAACTAAAGCCGATGCTGATGCTGTGAAAACTAGAAAAACCTCGCTCTCCTTGGTTCTTAACATATATACCAACTATATCACTAGCGGTATCTTAGATTATAGATTAAGGTGTTTGTGATAAATTTTAATATGAAGCTGATAACAGTCCCTTAGGACCTAGCACACCTCTAAGTAATGTCACCAGAAAACACCTTAGCTGCCCTTTATTTGCACCTGATGATGCCAATGTCCCAAATTCACAGATACGACGCAAGGATACTTTACTATCGCTGTATATGGGCTTGGGTATTCTTGTTTTCCATCTTGAAATTGTTATAATTATAGGTAATAAATTGAATATATTGATTACAGTTTGAGTCCTGCCTTCATAGCAAAATGAATAAAGAGAGCACTTTGAAAAGCAAGTGCTGCCATATAGACACATAAAAACGCTGTGGCAAAACAAATTTGCTGTGGCAAAACACCGAGGAGATTGAGGAGACAATGCCCATGGTATGGATAGTCAGGATGTCCAATAAAGTAATGAGAGAAGCACATGAAGATTGTGACACTATGTGGATTCAAAGACCTTTATTAAATGATTTGGAGACCAACGCTTTTCCTGTTTTAAAGCCGATCATCCCATGATCTGGAGATCAACAGTTGCGCTTTGGAGGCCGATCTTGAAGCCAATGACTTACAATTACTTGGAATTGTTTTGTCACAGCTGGGGTGAATCGGTATTCACAAAAATGTCGGCGTCCTATTCTTCGCCAAAAATCTGTTACAAAACAATCAAACTTTGAATGTTAGACTATTCATTCATCATCATGAGACCGAGACAAGCAGCCGCTAGACAGCGAGTTATTGATCATCCTTGTATTAGTTGCAGACAACCAGTCAGTGATAGAGAAGAAGCTGTAGCATGTGAAGATTATCACCTGTGGACACACACGCAACATATTGGTGCCAATGTACCCAGAGAAACATATTATTCAAACTCCTTACGGTAAGACTATCAAATGAGGGTTTTTCTGAAATAGATGGAATCGATCAACCAGACATTTTTTCATCTAAGTGTGACAAAATTTTAGGAATTAATTTTGACAGAACTCAGTCAAATTTTAAGTAAATGCAACACAAGACTTTCCTCACAAAATAATTAAAAGAATTATGCTTCCAGGTGTGCCTACCCTCAGCCAACCCAGCTGCTCTCAACCAGTTTAGCAGACTTATCATAATAAGCTATATGCTTCAATTGAACTCGATCAAGATGAGAAAATTTGTGTGATTGAAAAAACAAAGGCTGATAAAAAATGCAAGCAGTTATTGTCAAATATATGTCAACCCTGTGATCAGTTGACCATTGCAAAGCTAGTGCTAATCATCTGCAACTCGATCAACTATTTACTAAGTTTGGGCACTAGGTCCTCTAATTAACTGAGCCATCCCAAGCTAATTCTTTATGTTATATATAAGCCTTTAAACTTAGGATTTGTTCTCACTTTGTTGTTTTGGTAACATACAAAATAAAGTATGAAAAACCCATTTCCGAGCACAAATTATCCAAAAGACCACCGGAACTTACCTTTTTTTAAACATAATTTGGTTGCTATTGAGCTTGGCGGCCATTTCGGATGTAAATTTCTTGTTAAAATACAAGAGTAAAAACAAACCTGGCACTCTTTTTTTGGATGTAACTAATTCCTGAACACAATTTGAGGTAGTGAACAAGCAATCACAACAACAGCGTGCCTTCTCGAAGATGGCTAGGGTTATCTGATGCCGAAAAGAGCACTTAAATGAGGAATGTTATGGACAATCCGTCTCTGATTCAGTTCAAAGTAACTCTAGTGATGCTGATGAACCAGTTAATTTAGATAATTATGACCAGGAAGTAGAAATATTAGCAAGAGTAGACACAGTAACAACAGCAGCAGGTACATCAACAACATCATATTGCTGTCACACAAAGCTATTGTTAAGTTAAAAGAGTCCGGTGATGTTGACACACTCAGAGTAGAGCTGGAGCAGTCTGCGGATTGTGGTTGTGAAATTAAGACATGATGGAGTCAGTTCTCTGTTGATGAAGTTTACAGCAACTTACTGACTATGAGAGACATGGTGAAGAATGAAAAAGAGGCATACATCATGGGGAAGCTTCTCTCATCAAGACAGTTAGTGGATTCTGTTGCTCATTCCACAAAATGTCAAAAAGGTAGCCTCGGTGCTTTATTGGCTGGGTTAATGTGTATGGTGATGATGATGACAGAAAAATTTTTAGGGTGATGAATCAGTTTGAGTAAATAATTTCCGGACACTATGGTGTGACAGTTTTAAAAACCTGTCCAAGAGTGTCACCACGGAAGTAATATCGCTGCAAATTTGAACCCAATCTGCAAAGCTATAAACAGTCATCAGTACAATGAGAGGATACATGCATTATACATAGCTTAACCATTAACCAAGTAAATGTATTTTCTCTTTATTGGCAGATAGAGGAATTGAGAAGCAGAGAGTGACATACAGATACAGTTATGACCATTGAGCTGTATGTCAGACAGTTTTCATGAGAATGCACGACACTACAATCTGAGTACTAAAGGCAATACAGTCACAACTTAAATCAGCAGGTCCTGCACCACATGTGCAGAAATCAACAGGTTAGTGTTTTTTTGTTGGTAATGATTATGTGTAAAAAAATGTCATGAATTGGCGTAGCTCACAAATTAGTATTGTGCAAATATTTGATAGTAATTCTAATATGCTTGTTTTGTCAGTGACAGAATCCAGTTTTCATACTTAAAAAAAGGAGCACATGTCAATTCACAACTCATTGTATGTAGGTCAGAAAATGTTTCAAAGTGATTTATTCTTTTATTGAAATTTAATTTCACAGAGCAGCTCAGTATTCCAACAACAAAATGGCAAGTTGGGCCCATGTACTTTCGGGTCGGAAGGCTAGTTCACCTTTTTGGGGTATGCGATACATTCAAACCGCAGAAAAACTATCTCTTTAATGAACATAGGTCTGGATGGTGAGAAGAGTCATGGCCCTAACTGTGTCATATCTATGATTAATCATTACTTGGGTGGATGGACGGAGCGTCATCGAAACCTAGTTTTATACGCTGTCAACTGCTGTGGGCAGAACAAGAATAAGTTGGTGGTGGCGTACCTCTGCTGGAGAATGTTAGCCATGGCAATCTTGAGTATGTATTTATGGAGGTGGGCCAAACAAGATCCCTCGTTGATGGCTGCTTTGGACTGATCAAGATGAAGTATAGGAGACAAGATAATTATACAAGCCGACGCCTAGTTGTTGCTGTAAAAAAGTCGGCAACAGGCATACATTTTTGGCTAGACATTCAAACCTATCCCTTGAATCACTAAAGTGTCATCAATCAAGTTCTTCGGTGATGGGACATGCACAGCCAACCTCGACGATACTCACCGCCTACTAAAGTCGATGCCATCATTTGATAAATTATTAAATGTCCAACACCCGCTCCTCAATCGGGTTGCAGGAAATGCTGATGTTGTGAGGCAACCAAACAATATGTTAATTGATCTGTCAAGAAGGCTAGATCTCGAAAACCACTTGTCTTGTCCCAAGAGCAACGGATCAAGAGACTTGACATGCTTCAAAATTTTAATGGTTGAGTTCAATAGTTGGGAGGATGACATGATCATCACTCTCCTGCTAAAACAATGCAGATAGAAAATATGAATAGAAGTTGATATAATTATGTTAGACCATGGGAAAGGCTTATAAATCCTTGATACCACTATACCTCTTACTTTGCTTTCTAATGATAACAGATATATTGACAACAGTAATACTGGTATAGAGGATAAAAGTTTGTCTAAATCTGTCAACCTCCGATTAAATGGCTAGTGCCACATATGCCAGGTGAAAAAATCTAGTTGGTCAGAGTGCATGACAATGACCATTGCAATCCGATCAAAGCAATGACAATTTCTAAAAACAATATTAAAAGGGGCTATTCTGCTGGGATGTTTTCATGCAGATCTTTCTACAATGTCCTATTCAGAACCGCTGATGGTACTGCTCAATCTCACTAGTCCACATGCAGAGACAAGCTTTTTTGGCACTAGTAGGGAGTCTAAGGAAAGGACACAGTCATCCTGGGTATATTTAACCTGGTATCTCAGCTGGAGATGATTACAACCCTAGCTATGTCTAGGATCATTGCACTTTTAAGGCCGCAATTCTTACTTTCTACCAGTTCATGAATTTTTTCCCGAATTGTGCAAACCTGTTGTTTTCTTTAACAAAATACATTCAAAACATCGGCCACTTTATCTTTAGTTACACTGTTGCAGCTAGATGACTCACATGCTAATTTAAAAAGAATACCGGATTGATATTTGAGTTGCTCTGCAAAATCCAAAATAATATTATATGCATTGACACAATTGCATGAGTGCTGCCTTGGTTGCATCAGTTAAAAGCAGCAGGCAAACCATGTACACTTTTATTAGAATATTTGATTTTTTATCAGCCTTGTCTAGTAAGTAGGCAATAGTATCATAAAAAATGTAGCTGCCAGCAAGCAATAACTCAGGATTTATCATTCCGTTTCAAATTTTGAAACATGACAATTTTTAATGGTAGTCCATGGCTATCAGATGAGACCAATGTTTTTATCACTGCTCAAGATCATTTGCTATTCTAATGGCAACATTTTTTTGAAATCGTGAACCAATAACAAGCAATGTTAGGTCTTTATGCTTTCAAAAATATTTGATTCCAGGTTATCGAAGTTTGATTGCATGTGTGTGTATGTTTTAGATTAGTTGGGGCAATGCTGTCATGTAGATGTATAGCAAGTTGTGATACCCTTGTTCCTTTGAAGCACTTGAGGAACACTGATCAAGTTCACCTATCGCCAATGGAAACGCAGATAATTTGAACACTCAACATGGATGGTATATTGATGACCGTTCTAAGCGCAGTCAGGAGCTTGGATTAATCAGGATACTCTTTTGGTAGCGGCATCGCAATGGATGCTGTGGTTCACAGGGCTTGCCATCACCTACCACTACAGTTCACTGACAACAGATTTGGCTGTATTTGGATAATACATAGGTGGATAATAAATTTAATTTAATAATAAAATTAAGTTTTTTGATAGTCATGTATGCTACTTGCATGAAGTAAAGCTCAGAATGAGCTATTGCCAATTTGTATTTTATGTTACTTTTCTTTAATTCTGTTTGATAAAATTTACAACTGTAAGGATGACTGAGGTTAATCAATTTCCTTAATATTGTTGAGCAAAGTATTCAGTCTATTTTACTACTTTTTAAACTGCTATAATGCTTCCATGGCTTTAATTTTCAGCTACAAAGAAACGAGATAACAGAAGCGCATACCATCCACAGAGGCAGATAGAAAATATCAATACTGGTCAAAATCCAAAACTTTTCAAACCTACCTTCATAGAAGTGACACAGTTTCGTAGTGTTCAAATTTGCAATAATATCTTTTGATTACCTACCATTTTGAAGAAGGGGTATTTTGAGCACACATAATTATCTTGTCACCTAAAATACACTGAAGACACTGGTAGCTTTCTCAAACGGAAACACTTACTAGTTAGGCCTATCAGTGTTTTACTCATATTAATATATACTGAAAAAGTAAAAAAAAAGAAATGATACAAACTTAGATCGAAAAAAAACACTTTGTATACCATAATCCTCAACCTTTTTTCATAGTTGAATTAGGTGAAGTGAGATGAGGTACTTTGAGTATTCTTTTGCGCCATATGACTGTTTACCCTGGAGGTTCCGATTCCAGTACAACAATTTTGGAAAAGCCTTGTTAATCATCACAGTACGGTATGCACAGATTAACAAATTCAGCAATCCGAAGCCATCCTTTTGTCCACAATGCTCCTATTTCTTCATTGTGTACTGACTTTTACAGGGAATGGAGAAATCACTCATTTTTATTTATGAAGATGTAGATAATCAGGACAGTCATTCAACCAAAAACATAGAAAAGTCATCGTTGTCAACCGACGGACTGCAAATGATGATGATGAGATAATACTATTGGGCACATCTTCTATGGCCTGTTGGCTCATTGGACCCTCTTTACACTTTGGCAGGCAAGTGTGACCACGGAATTTATCAACATTATTCTTCAGGTTTCTCAGTGCTTTCAGTTGAGTGTGGTAAGAGACAAGTGGACTCAATATTTTGATAAAGCGGCATACAAATCAGCCCAAAATACCATCACATGCCAACCTATCAAAAGGACACGGCAAAAAATCATTGTTTCTGCTAGCCTTAAAACAACATCATTGAGCTCAACCTCTCACCTCAACCAAAATCAAACAGGCTGAGGAAGCTTACACACCAATCATCAGTGTGAAGACCAATTCAGGTGAGTCTGTTATATCTGAGTCGCACTGGAGACTCTGAGAGCTGAAATGTGTACACCACTGACAAACACATGGTGCTTTTTGAAAAAACCTGGGGAGGTGTTGGCCAAAACAGACGATAACCATTTCAACGGTATTTGTTGCTCATCGATGAGCAAACTAGGGACCAAAAAAAGGTTATTAAGAAAAATGAAAATACTATTGCTGGCCTTTCTAGCATATTTGAGTGCCACGGGCAGTGGATATTCTTTAGGACTATTTACCAACTCAAGAGAATAACCAAAGAATGATAACAAAACAACCGGGTACATATTTCAGCAACCAATTTCATTAAAGCTGTTAAAAATATTGACCTTTGCAAAATTCAAACACGCTGGTAAACTCTTGTTAAACATCAATTTGATTTCTTGTCCTTCCATAACAAATTGCTAGGCATAGCTTGGAGAACAAAATTCAGGAATGAGACTGATGAAAATCTAGTTTCCCATCTCACCAACAGCAAAAAAAACTATTGAGAGTTGTGTACCGTGTGAAAAAATTGCTGGTTTGAAAAAAAAATGCACACCATCCAACATGCTTAAAAATTTTTAAGAAGATAGAATTGTTTAAGAAAGAAAGAACATCCCTTAACCATTGTTCGTTGAAAATAATATAACTTCAGGTGACTTGATACTTAATGGGCTTACCGCTTGTATGGTCGAATGAAGTTCGTCCTCCTGCTTTGCTAACCACATCTTAGGGATTAAACTCAGTAGGATTACTGCTAGAGCAATACACTCTCTATAAAAAAAATAAAAGCTAGCGATTCAGGGCTACTGTATTAATGAGCATTAATCATAAAAAAAAATTTTTGCTGTCATCATTTGTACCACTTATTTGCTTGAAAAATCGAATCATGGATCAATCAGGCCAGTGTATAATAGGAGGGAACAAAAATTACTTGTTGACTAAGATTCTACAGTTGAGATTTTTACACTCACTGCTAAGAAATTAATACTAATCTAAAAATATCTGAGCTTCTGTATCAAAGCAATTACAACATCAAGTCCTTGATGAAATACTTAATGCAACAATTACAAAACAATGCTCATATGGGTATGGGACTCAAGACCACAGTCCTGTCCTGCATACTTACTATCTCGCAGACACACTCAATTACCGAAACCAAAAATTATTTCCCATGGTATGCAAAAGTACTAGCCATCATTTGAAACCCCCCTCCCTGCATAATGCATAATACCAAGCGCTTGAAGTGCAATACTTACTTGCTAGCCAGCTGATGATAGCAGGTATGTTTTCCATTGTGAGTTTGAAGAAGATCAGATTTGCTGGTTTACCCACCGTGGTGTTTTCACAAAAATAAGATGTGCTTGTGCAAGCTAAACACCACCAGCAATATCATGTGCAATGTGAAACAAATTGAATTGCTTGCTAGCAACAAAACTGCCCGCCACCAGACAAGAGCATGTAATGATCAGAATAAAGCGCACCAGTTATTGCTCTCAGAATTTGAATGAAAGCTTTCTAATAAAGCTTGACCTGATCAGGTCTACTCAATATTCATAAGACAAGATGAGCTAGCTATTTTCAGCGATATGATAGCCTTGGTATAATACTTCACAAAATGGAAAGCAGTAAACCGTTTGTTTATCAAGTAATTTTGCTTGGCAGTGTTAGAAGTATAGGATTGTGCAAAATAATAACATAATGACCAATTTTCAAATACTGAAAATTGAATTATCACTAATCAACTTCTTAAAACTCGTGTCATATTCACCTCAAAAGTCTCCATGACAAGATTTTTTTTCTGATGGAACTGACAAAATATTTTTTAGCTGTTGTACGTTCTTTTCACCCTGATATGTAGCAATTTGTTTGCATCAATAAAAGCCAATGTAATACTCAAATTTTATATAACAAATGTACTCAGTGCTGTTGGCCCACACCAATTTCAATTGAAATATCAGACAACTTTATTCTGTCAAACAGAATGCCATCAGAATTTTTAGATATGATGTTAACATGGCACGAATATGGCTTTCAATTTTATTTTGATGGTGTGGCAGAACTTTGAGACAATGTACATTAATCAACCTCATGATTAATGCTGTGAATACAAAGATATTGTAAACTTTTTTCGAGCAACTTTCCTGAATTTTTAACGGTTGTTACTGGGACATCAATTATTACACGACGAAAAAGCTACCAGATTCATTGCTTTATTTAAATCCTGACACAAAGTTTTATGCTGATGGCATATGTCCTCAAATTGCCGTGCTAGGCGCATTACCGTTGAACCATAAATTCAAATCAATGCTGTACATCTAACACGGCCGGCAGTGCTTGCATCTCATAGAATATATATGTTATGGTATAGTATGTTATATTTGTGTCATTAGGCGACTGGCGAGGTACCATCGCAGAACCGAATGTAAATGCAAATAGCCAAATTTATGGTCAACAATAACAATGGAGTACAAGATATTTCAACAACAAGAGAGAAATTTGAATGGTTAATTAATACACGCCGTTGTCTTCACGTCCTCCCTCTAGCATTCTCTCAGAAAGGAATGTTCAATCCTTAATATTTTTATGCATCTCCTTTTAACAAAATGAGATCTTCACCCGAACAGGGACTCGAACCCTGGACCCTCAGATTAAAAGTCTGATGCTCTACCGACTGAGCTATCCGGGCTTCTCAGGATATAAATATGGCATTGCAGTCAAATCTTATGTCTTAGAGAAAATTACTTCCAATGACATTTATTGGCTACAACTCATAAGGCTTCTCTGTTATCTTCCGCTTCATCAACTTTATCAGAAAATATTATGTTTATAATATCTGGGATCTAGTCAGCATGCATAGGCCGCCCTCTGTGCATTTAGGTAAAAGAAATCATAAAAAGGACCAATTGTCAAACTCCCAATTCATACCTCTGTTTTGTCTCGAACTAACTATTGGACGCCTAACATCAGGTTATTAGGATATAGATGAAAGGAAATCAACAAGGTGCTTAAAAACCCAAAATTTGGTTTGTATCTTATAAATTATGTCTCTCTATTTTACAAAATTCCCTGAGCTCTATACGCTTTCGATAATGTATGCATTGCTAGATTCAGAACTTCATGATATACATCAAATATTGATTACGACACTCCTGAAATTGTTGGAAATACCAGAGTTTCAGTAGAAGTTACGAGACATCAGGCATCATCTAGTAGTCTCACACTCTGTTGCTCCAACACCAAATTCCTATTATCGTTTTAAAATTTGATAAAGCAATGTATACTATTAGTTTAAGTAACCCTACAAAACAACAACGACGAATCCACCATCAACCTGGTTATTTCAATAGTTTGTACCTTGGTTTTGCTCATCGGGCGTTGTTGAAACATTACCATCAGCTTACAACTGTTCCTTGCTGTTACCTTTTGGATAATTAACTAATATGTGTGTTGATAGCTACATTCCACAAATTCTGCACCAATTGTACCTACCAACGGTCGCTTAGTTCTATAGAATTCAAATGGAGTTTCACCAAAATACATGAACAAATGGAGTTTAGCACTCATACAATAACACAAGGAATGTCAAAGAAATTGAGCTTGCACAAATCGTGTTCACGCATCACAATAATCACTATCAATCCTTTGTAGAGTAGAGAATTTGAAAAAAGGATAGAAATTAAAGTTGAATCAAAAATTGTATACTTACTCTTCATCTGGAATGTTGATTTTCATTGATGTGATGATATTGTACTAATGTCAAACTGTGTGCATATCAAATGTCAAGCAACACATTTGCCAACAATGCTATTGTCCCATTGACTATGTAGATCAAATCGACATGTAATGCTCATTATCACAAATAATTGTATTAAGACCACTAAATGCCGCTTAAGGTTTTTGAAAACTATCATGCAAGCAGTTTTAGCGCTGCGAAATACTTGAATACCGTTCACAGTATTTTAGGGTCAATACAAAACATCAGGTGTACGTATTACCTTTATTATTGATAGAGACAGCCAAACATTACGATTGATCACTGGAATTCATTGGCGACATCATGGCATATAGATGAAATGGCTAATTTTCCCATCAGCAGCAGAATGGTCAAGATTATGAATTAATTAAATTATGGGATGGAAAGACCTGATAGGCGCTTGCTGACTTCCTAAAAGCCTTAGACATAACAGGAGTAAAGCTTGTCGACCCAGAATATGTAGAGATCTTACATTTAGTTTTCATCAGGTGATTCTGTGATCTATTGTTTTCATAAGTGGGTCATAGTTGGGTTTGTGAGATTATTTTTTATTTACGTTTAGATGTGAAGAATGGTTCTACAACCTGAGTGGCTATAACACCAACCTTGCAATCAAGGGCATAGTTTTGATATGTTCCAATCACAGACAAATGAGCAACAGACATTTTCTACATTCCGATGGTTGAGCCCCTGGTCTGTTACCTAGGGGTGGATTCAACTGCAGGGCGAATTGAGGGAAAAGATTTCATGCCACATTATCAACTATTTTTATCATGCAAGGCAGCTTGATCTCAATGTATGTGGTGTCATTATCAAAATTGATGAGTTGTCCCTCCAAAATCTGTTGACAATTTGACAATCTAACGTTTTAAAAAGGGTCGGCAAATTATTTATGGGGTTGATGGGAGTTTTAATGAGCAACCATCAATTTTTAGCATTCTGATGGTTAGGCTGCTGGTCTGTTACCTAGGAGTGGATTCAAGTATAAGGCAAATTAAGGGAGAACATTTCGTGCCACACTATCAACTACTGTTACCATGCTAAGCAGCTAAATGTTAATATCAGTAATTTCATCATCAAAATTGATGAGTTGTCCTTAAAAAATATGTTTGAAATCTGATAATTTGATACTCTGAGAATGTTTCTGCAAATTAAAAATGGGGTCGGGGGAGATATAAGATTGTGCTTTGTTGCCCCTTGAATGAACCAAAGTACCGGTGTAAAAAGCATCATAACCTAACCAACAAACATCACTGTGTCATGCTGAGTGGAAGAGAAGGTAGCATAGAGACAATATTTTCATGGTCACAATGAGAAAACAGTAAGTAGACTATAATTTAAAGGGTATCAAGGGTTTCAAACAACTTCTCATTGATTGATAGCAGATTGCACCTTCTGCATAGTGAAAAAGACAAATCTAATTTGGATGATTTTTCAGCCAGAATTCTTGTGAAACATTTCATCCATCAGGTACCCAAACTCAGCTAAAATAGAATACCACAGAGCAGTTTCCTGTTCCAGATCAGTCTGTGCATGTGCGAACTGTTGAGGCATACATTCGTCTCTGCAGCATAGGGCTTGAACTAATTCACCTAGTCTGAGTACCAAAATTGGGAAAACAATGAAAACTCATAATTTGGAAATATTTGGGCCTAAATGGAACTCTGGTTTTGATATCTCATAACCCTAAACCCTTGATTGAAGGCAGCGCCACCACTGCTGTGCTGCAGAGATAGACTATGTCACAAGGCTATCCTGCAAGCAGAATGGTTCCAGATAGTACTATTTAGCCTGTGCTCTATCATCATTACAACAGTGTCTTGGAACCTCCCCTAAACTGAAGTGTTACCCAGCTTAGAGTCATCAACTACTTAGAGTTTTGCAGAGCGTCATGCACAAGGTTGATGCTTCCTAGCACATTATTTACTAGCATTCCTGTGAAACCTTGGTTGCCCTTTAATGTAAAGGGTAATCGAGGATATTAAATAACCTGTTTCAATATTTTTAGTACAACTATGACCTAGAAGTATCAGGCAGCGATTTTATAATTCATCTCCATTGAGTGATTTTGTCCTGTAACACATACAAATAAATCATTTATTACGATGAGCATAATTAAGCTAGACAATTTTTACAGGTTAATGCTGACATACATAGCTGCTCTGGTAGGTCTGTCGAGGGCGTTCCCTAACCCATTTGGTGGCACAGACCTATTTGGTCGCACAGACCTAATTGAGGTTAGATTTGGTGTTGAAACCGGCGGAGGGTTTATGGACATTGCCCTACCTGCAGTCATTGAAGCTCATGTTGTGCGCACATGTAAGTACCAGTTGCAGGCTGTCTTTCCGCCGTGAACAAAGTCTTTAATATTCAGGTTTCCTGTGTATTGCTTGCTATCATGTTATGGAAAGACATTTGGCACCCAAGAAAACACTCTGGGCTATCGCCAGCGAGTACTATCATTGGTAATGTAATAAATATGACATTCCAATCGCTTAGCATAACAGACATTGAATTAGTAGGCAAATATCTATTTTGCACTTGAAGTGATACCAACCAGCACATTAGGATCATATCCATTATTTATCGGTTATTAACGCATGCTATCTCTATCAAAAGAGCCGATATACAAAGTCCGCCAGTGGAATGCCGAGTTCACAGTGGAGCAGCTATGTTGTTTTAATGATATAGTCATGCGTTTCTCTACCACCAAGTAATCAGTAGTGACTGCTAAATGTTACAGCGGGACAGTGCAGATCTGATTGGGTCCAGGAGGCAGATAGGTGCTACTTTATCAGTTACACGGAGAGGACATATGATGATGCTCAGGCGTATTGTGCAAGCCATGGAGGGAATCTTGTTGGGGTGCCATCTGGCAAAAGCTGCAGAGCTGAGTTTAAAAACTTGCAAATAATGGCTATGGAGATTGGTAGGTGGTGGTCTAAAAGTATATCTGTGAGACAATATCAATCAGACAAAATCAATTTATTGATCAAATTAACTCTGTCACCTTTCCTCATCGTTATGCTGAGGTCAAAATTCCCCCTGGTGTCCGAGATTGTGAGGCTCTTGCTTTGACTACCTTGTCATATAAGGAGACAGATTCAGCTGATTTATTCTGACATGTTCTTATTTCTCGATCAAAAGGCCTCGAAGGTTTTCACTGGATTGGAGTGAGGCAGGATTGGTATTCTAAAATATGGCAGACACTGCAAACTCAAAATATAGGCAAAAGTATATGGGCTGAAGGAGAACCTAAGCAACCCGGGGATAACGAGACACAGTGTGCTGCCTTGGGCTTGAGGAAAGACAGATATGAGGTGTCTAATTTTGATTGTACAACTGAACACAAATTCATATGTGTTGGTAAGCAAACTATGACTAGCAAAAAACCTATAACTTATTCACTAGCATTACAAAAATTTATCCTGTTCTTAATAGGCACTAAAATCAGCCGCTGGCGATGGGTGTCGTAAGAAATGCTGCAGATACTGTATGGGACATGTCTTACAGCACTCAATGCATACACAGTATTGCTATTTGTCCTGTGCTGAAGGACAT
Organism: Membranipora membranacea; assembly: GCA_914767715.1. Taxonomy (NCBI): domain Eukaryota; kingdom Metazoa; phylum Bryozoa; class Gymnolaemata; order Cheilostomatida; family Membraniporidae; genus Membranipora; species Membranipora membranacea. The sequence goes on along the minus strand of OU612069.1, from coordinate 18,273,103 downwards.
GTCCCGTAAAGTACCTTCCAATGTCTCAAAACACCTGAGTGTTTGATTCACTAAGTACCTAAAATAAATGTCTTAGCACGCATCATTGGCTGTACCCTCTCTACTATTGTTCTTTCATAAATTTTCTACTGCCCATACAGAACTAGACTTTTTCTGTAATGAGCTGATAACCACCTGGTAATGTAGCTTTGTTTATTCAAGTGTGAGATAACTAACAGATTTCACTATTGTCGGCTCTTGCTGAATATTCGATGAGTTAAAGTTTCCGAAAGGGCCACAGCAATATGGTTTGGTAGCTAGTTCTGCAGTAGTTACGCAATATTTTCATACTTAGAAAATTCAGAGCACTATTATGGGTATAAACCATGTATAGTGTTAGAAATTACCTTCCCTTCTCATCTATGAGCTATTAGGTATCCATGAGTCCTAGTGCTGTACCAGCCCAATAAACTATCACCTCTATCTACTTGAGAACTGTATAAATTTATAAATGAGGCTATCTACTATTGTTAAGAGTCTGCTGACGATTGAACTATATTTATTTTGAACTCATGTGGAAAAGAATAGTAATTGGAAGTCTTTTGAAGTGGTTGCTTATTAGGATGGCACAGCACTAGGTCCGCTGGATACTTCATAGCCCATAGATGAGAAGGGACGACAATTTCTAACACTATACATAATTTTTACCCAATAGGGTATTGAATTTTCTAAATGTGAAAATATTGCATAACTACTGCTAAACTAGGTGCCAGACTATATATTGCTGTTGTCCTTTCGGAGTTTTTCAAAGTATATAATTTTAAGTGGTAGGATTTTGAATGCTTTTGGGTCTTACACGCAAACTTTAAAACACCATGATGAATCAATGACCGCATTTGAAAGCAGCAGAAGGGTCCGTGCTGACTGTAAACTTTGGATAGTCAATAAACTTATATTAAGCGTCAACATTAGAAGATATTGGTAGAGCTTACTATCATTATGTTAATGTTATTGATAAACTCCCATGTCAACACAAGCAATTTCACAGCAGTTCAGTCGAATCAGAGGTGACTTTATTTGCGTTAAAGTTATACGCAAAAGTCTTTCTCGGGAGTCATGTTTGGTAGCAAAATGTTGCCTGATCTTTAAAGTGATGCTAAATTCGTTTAAGCCCATAATTTAAAAACATAAGAATGCCACTCATAACAAACACTAATATATATGCAATATTGTCAAAGAGTTAACCCTAAGAAATAATACTAGGCTTTACAGCTAAAATCATCCTAATCATGTCTGACCATTCCAAGGGTGTGCACTGATCTAATATATAAATATGTAAAACTGATTGAAGTGAACATCAAATTACTTTTGCCATATATTTGGTTATAGAAACATGCAGGGACGGATGGTTCTATAACAGCGAGAAAAAGCAGTGCATGTTTCTGAGCGAAGATAAGAAAACCTGGAAAGAAGCTAAGGAGATTTGCGAGAATGAGTTCTACGGGGAATTCCCGTTGTTCCAACAAATTGAGGAAGTAGCATTTCCGCAAAAGATCCATGTTAAAGAGGGTAAGAAGAAAATAAGCGATATTCATGTAAAAAGTTAGCATCATAGACAGAATTTTGACAAAATAACTTTCGCTGCCTTTGTCTGAATTCTTCTTGTGGTCTACACACACCGACAGTGGTTGCTATCTCACCAAACCCTCAATGTGTTTTCATATACACATTAATCCTCTGAGGATCAGCTGAGGTTTTGATAATAGTAATGTGACATCATGCAAACCGCCCTGCACTCTGAGGCTACCACCACCAAGTGTGGTTTGACCTTTTAAATCTTTATCCTCCTTCTAAATCATTGTCAAAATATTTTGATCATATATAGCCTACTAACCTGGCATTTTAACCTACCTGTCCAACCATGAATGTCCCATCGAACAGAAACTGAGGCGCCACCATATTTTTCCCAAAATTTTCGTTTTTTTTATTGTTTTAATTTAGTATTATTTATTCACTTATTTGAAAAAAATGATTTGATGACTTTATACCAAAAGCTTCAGAGACTGTGAAATGCTTACTTCATCAGTGTGTCCTCAATGTTCATTATTATTGTTCTTATCTAACAGCGACTGCACAAGGACTAATAATAAGCCCATTTGAGTATGAGTTCTGCACTTTGTTGGCTGAGCTTCGCCCCATTTTCTCGCAGGCAGCTATCATTACTCAACAGCTGTTTCATCATGCTCAATCTTTTCTGAACTTTTCCTGTGATAAAATGATCACATTGGCCGATCAATCTGATGATTATCATTGGAATCGTAAAATGAGGCATCATGGGCTGATAGTTAATCTAATAAATATCTCACTCTCACCCACCTCATGTGCGCAATCAAAATTTGAGACATAATAAGCTCTTCTAGTCTTCCTGACTCTCTTTGCTAGCTCAGGGTTTCTAGCTGATCCGCAGACCTCATAAATCTTCAGAGAGTAGCTATGCCACATAGAAACATTTTGCATTTTTCAGATTAGATCAGAGACAAGACATTAAATGCACTTTTGTAATGGCATTGCTAGCTCTAATCATAAATGCCTTTCTTTACAGGACTAAGTCTTGCTGATGTGAAGTACTGGGTTGGAGGTTACCAGAAAAAACCTAAAACTGATCTATTTTATGGAATGAACCGGAATCTCTTCAAAACTGGAGAGCCAACTGGTTCTAAGGCAAAGAATCCTCAGTGTGTTAATATGTGTTCATCTGATCCTGATAACAAATTTAAAACATTCTGTGATGACAATTGTGATGAGCCTATGAACTTCATATGTACCAGTAAGTAACTTATAACCTTTTTATATAATGACCAAATATGGAAGCTCTAACTAGAGAAAATATCAACACATGTTAAAAATCTTCTTACCACTGTTTTCAATCTGAGAACAACTCAGTTCTAAATTTGTCCATGTTTCAGTATAACAGCCATAGTTCTCATAATACCAGCACATGTACGATATAGTACTTAGTCCTACTTTCAGTGGTGGAGTTTCGAGATGGTATTCAGATTATTAGAATCGTAATTTTCAAGTATATTTTCTACGATACTATCTAGTATTGATATTTTTGACTTGTTTGTTTTAGAACCTGCAGATTATTAATACTAGATGACTATGGCTTTCTCTTACGGGCGGACACTATTGACAATCTTATCAGTAACTGAATGGAAACAAAAATACAATTACTTTTGGCAGTCATGCTGCAATATTCTAAGTATTTCATTTTCGCATTTGAAAACGCCTGTTTTTATATGAGATGCGGATTATTTAATATCGAATATTATGGAAATAATATATTGAGAACTTGAAAGGTACTGATAATCAAGTATTTACTATGAGCCTTGTTTTAATTTAGTCATATATATGTTATTGCGTTGACCTCAAAGGTATGCATAAACTATATTATGTCTATAATACTGTCCTCGATGCCTCATAATATTGTCAATTTTGATCAAATTCAGTAGCATAGACATATATTCACCAGTATTTTTCTTACCTCAATAATTGACAAGATAAAAGGGGGTTCCCCTATAGGAGGAGGGGGTAACTAATAAGTCATTCCCTGGTTAACCCCAAATACGCTAGAATTAAGATGATTTAATTAAATACAGTATGTTGCTGAAGAACAACATGGGCAGTGCAAGATTTTTATAGGTTGAACTTTGGCCTCGTTACCTTAGAAAAGGCAGAGAATTTAGCACCAGCCACACATGTCATGCAGCCAAGTCACCTTTCATGCATAGAGAAACACAACAACATAAGTAGTACTTTAGGACGGGAAGGTGGGAATTGCAAAAAAGGACGTCTGGTGTCTTTTCTGTTATTTAAATATTAGGAACCAGAAAAACCCGCGAACATGCGAGATTAACGAGATTGGCATAAATTGCCTTGGTACTCAGAATCCATGAGCCGAGATAGGAAAACTACAAAATAAGAGGCTCAAAGGCCAGGCTAAAGTTAGTAAAATTTACAAAGTATAACACAGTACTGAATTATAAAAGAACTGGGTGTTGTCACATGCTACAAAAATGAGTTCTTTATGTGGAAAAAAACTCTGTACATATAAGCTTGGATGCCACTAAATGGATGAGCAGATTTTAATGTGATACCGCATCTCTCTTTTGCTTTCATGATATGTATAACTTCGCTATTCCTCAGCGATCACTAGTAGTTTTCCTGGTGAGATATCAAAACAATTCCAAAAAGGTGTGAATTTTTTTAATTTCAATCAAATTTTTTGTTGTTGAGCTTCACAGGTGTGAAAAATAAATGTGTATCTTTGCATGGCTGGCTACAGCAAGTTGCCATGGCCCATTTTTGTAGACATCCCTGTAGCATTCGGTGACCGTCGAAATAACAACCAGTAAGATTTAAGTGTATAGGAGTCCCAATGCAAAGTGTGAATCAAAATAAAAACACTGACCCTATTTGGAAATTATCCTGTCCTTTTATAATGTAACTGTTGTACTAATCCCTTGTTACACTTTACTGCAATTTCTGTGAAAATCTGTCAAACCTTATATTTACAAAGTTTACAGCTATTACAGCAGTTTAATCACAGATTACGATTACAACTACAATAAGTTCTTTCTACCTGGGAAAAATTATAAAACCAAATCCACCAGATTCAACCATTTAAGTAAATTGCTTGGTGGATTGCATCAGAGGATCTTTTGGAAAAAGAGCATAAAATACAGAGCATCTATTGCCTTAAGAATAATTCCCTATCAAGCGGCATATCAGATCTGCATCATCATAAAAGCAGCAGAAGTTCCAAGTGACATCAACATTTTGGAGCAATCCCCCCTTCTCATGCAGCATAAACCATAAAAAATGAGGCTTTCTCGTACTTTTTCTAATCTCCACAACCCTGGACTAGCATCTCCTAATCTGTGACAAGGCTGAGTTTTCAGTCATCACCAACCTCACAAGAGAGGATAACCCCACAGTCAGGATAGCTCCCTTTTTTACAGCATATTATACAATATACATTGACTTGGATGCCTTCTTAGATAGTTTCCAAATTATCCTAGAAGCTCTAGAGTATATTGTCTCCTTTGTGACAAATTACCACAAACTATCTCTAACTAGTTCACCTTCAACTTAATAAAGGAAAAACTTTCCCTCTCTCAACCAGCATAGACTCGGGTCGACTAATCCTCCATCAGTTCCACCAAACGAATTAGGCTCCAGAGACTCCACACTACTACCACAGCTAAGGATGTTAGAATTTACCTAGTTAATTATTTTTCTGTAATAATGCCGGTTCAATTATATGCCTCATCAATAGGCATACAGATGATAGCATTATTCAACCATAATGGCTTGATAGATTATGGGATTATCGCCTGATCCATCTAGGATATAGTTGTTCCAATTGATACATAGGTAAAAACCGTGGTTTTGCTATTTACCTCTAAATTTGAGTGTCTCCATATATATCGACTGGGTTACATTCTCAGCCACTCAGCAACATAGTAACAGGCATTTAGATTTTCAACCATATATGATGTTGTCTACCGATATTTTGGTTCACTAGATTCACAGGGCAACAAAGCACCATGCTATAACTCATCCCATACCCGAAAAACATTTGACCAACAAAACTATATGAAGTGCTAGATTTTCAATGACAGTGACCTTGGAGGTAATTCATAAATATTGAAAATAAAACCATAAAGTATGAAGCCTGCCTGCATTGCCTACTACTGGCTTTTATTCTGCAAGCAGATGTTCCCCCTTTAGTCGTCCGAAATTTGAATCCACCCCTATGTAACTGAGCAATGGTTACTCTACCCTCACCATCAGATTGCAAAAATGTGTGCCTCGATTCATTTCTCATTCATTAGAATGGTTGCTCACATGTCTGCTAACGTCGAACAAGAAAGTTCACAACATGGTCAGGTCGATGGCGATACTTTTTGATATTTCACCATAAATGCTCAAGTATTAGAGATACATAATCTGACAGTTCTTCAATAGAGCATTCCTGCACAAAATCTCTAATGATGATCAGGCTGTTAGGAAGCCTGGATACACCTATCAGGTCCCTCAAATAATGGGTTTATAACGAGAAGTTAGGAGCTACCCAACAAATTAGGCATCAAATTTATGAAGGGATGTGACTAATCGATTGTAATGAGCGCAAATCTAAGGTCTGTTTTCTCCAGTTCTATTAATGGCATAGTTAAGTTAGTATATCAAGTCATCAACCTGAAATACAGTGAGCTATAAACAAGAATATCACCGAAACTGAAAACTGTGAACATGATAGACTGTGACCTTGTAAACCTACACCCACGGTTTTATGGCCTTAGTAGAACTATTTGTGAGTTTTTTCCTAAGAGAAAACTCTAATATTGGTTATTAGTTTTTAGTTTTTAAAGTGGGAGGTTTTATACCTTGTTAGGTCCGATAAAACAACAGTTACAGAAAGCTGGCAATTCAAAATCACCTCCTGTCAAAACTCAGCACCATATTAACTAAGTAATCACCATCTAGGCCAGCAGCGGCTATACATAAAAGGCTCTAAAAATTACATCTGCGTAAGTGTCTTGAACAGAGAAAATTGAAGACTGTATCTGGTGTAGTTTTTTATGGCCGTTCTGATGACGCATATGTACCATTTCACAAATGGGGCAAAAAGGGGCGAATCCAAGTAAGAAACACGGAAAAGGGGGTTAAAAGGGCGTTTTTTGCAATTTAACTTCTCTTGGCAAAGTTCATAGAATGAAGCAGTGTCATTGAATTTTTTTTATCAATATCATGCATATCTTGAGCAGTTTTTGGGAAAATATCATACAGCTAAACCCAATGGTTGACGTTTTACAGACAAATTGTAGTCACCCCTCGAACACAGTTGCGGCATAATAATAGGTTTTGTGCAAGCGTGCAAGAATAACAGTGATAAATGTACTTCTCATGTCATTTTTCATGATTTGTTTTTAAAAAGACCCCATCATAAAGTTTCTGGTAGCAGTGTAATAATAAATTGAGAATATATGAGAAAGGGGTGGATCCAGTTGGGATGTGAAAAACAGGTAAACGTTTATGAAGTTTTATTCTGGTAAAGCGTGTAATCTGATTATGTATTTTGAACTTAATAGCTATTTAAATAGCACATAAGTATCACCGCTAAAACAAAACAAAGAAAGGATGCAAATTCATACTAGTTTAAAGGTCAAGGTCTTCATCATCGGTAATTTGGTCATACTCATCTTGCTGAGTGTCGTCCCTGCCATTGTCGCATTGAAGGCATCCACACAATTGCGTACAATGCAAACTGGCCTTCAAACATGAGCATCCACCGCTTTTGTCTGGGGTAGTTTTTTATGGCCGTTCTGATGGCGCATATGTACTACTTTACAAATGGGGCAAAAGGGGGCGGATCCAAGTAAGAAACGTGGAAAAGGGGGTATATAGAGCGTTTTTACCATTTAACTTCTTTCGGCAAAGATCATAGAATGAATTGGCGTCATTGAAATTTTTTTATCAATATCATGCATATCTTGAGTGGTTTTTGAGAAAATATCATACTGCTAAATCCATCTATTGACGTTTTACAGACAGATTGTAGACACCCCTCAAACACAGTTGTGGCATAAAAATAGGTTTTGCGCAACCTTTCCAGAATAACAGCGATAAATAAACTTCATATGTGATTTTCATTATCTTTTTATAAGAAGACCCTATTATAAAATAACTGGTAGCAGTCTAATTATGAATTGGGAATATATGGGGAAAGGGTGGATCCAGTTAAGATGTGAAAAACTGTTAAGATGCGAAAAACAGGTAGAGTCCAGAAACTTCTTGCCAATGAGTGATCATAAAATTGCATTTAATAATAATTATCTCTCTGGGGTTACCTAGAATTGAGTGAAACTAGAGCCGAATTTCGCTGCGAATCCAATTATGTAAAGTTCATAACTCTCAGAGTGCATATTCTTTCTACAGAGGCTAAGAAAAGACAAAAAAGTTGCAAAATTTCGTTTTTTAATGAGCATTCTGTATGTGTATTATCTACCAAGGCACAAACAGATCCTCTTTATTGACTTATTGAGAGGTGCAATACAAGTACACACCAGTATAAACAAAGATATATTTACAATGTGACCAGTGTCAACGTGAAGGAAAGCAAAGAAAGACGAACTAATGTGCTTATCAAATGCATCGAAAACCTGTATTGATATAATACATTCTTTATCAAGGTAAAAATCCAGTCAATGACTAATTGGAAGGTGAGATATATGTACAAACATATATAAAATTGTTACATAAAAATACAATAAGTGAATACCAACAATAATATGACCTGTGTAAACAAGAAGGAAAGCAAAAAAAAGGAGTATTTCCTGCTGTGAAAACCAGTATTGATAAATACATTCAAGGTACAAATCCTCTTCATTGACTAATTGGAAAGTAGATGTTGGTACAAGCCTGTATCAAATGAATATATACAGCAGTAAAACACATACCTGCAATGTGACCTATGTCAACGTGTGGGCATGCAACAAAGGACATCAAGAATATAAAATTCATGTGAAAACATGCTTTGACACAAATGCATGCAGAGTATTTTTGTACTTGGTCATCTTGTTAAATTTGGTGCTTCTTAGTCTTGGACTTTGGCAATGATCTATGATCGGAATAGTTATTTTAAGCCTTTTTGCGTGGTTCTTCCTCCTTCGCTGTATCACTGAAAGAAAGAATATCGGGGTACATGGGGTAGAGACAGCTTTTTAAGACATCTCATACATACACTTAATAATATACTATTCTAAAAACTTTTTATACAACAGAGATCTGATTTTTTCCATGTTTTTCTTTCTTGTCAGTATTAACAACGTATTTCGTGACAAATTTTTGTCTATGATAGTAATAAATCCATCCATCCATCCATAAAACTCAAGATTAAGGAGCGGAAATATAATCGCATAACTGGATCTCAACTCAATTTAACAGCAGGAGGTAGAACAACCTTTGAACAAAAAATGATTCTATCATACATTACATCTAGTAGCTAAGTTAAAGAGCTTGCAGAACAAATCTGTTGGAGGAATATGTTATTCGTATTACAAGCAAGTAGATATATAAACACGGGGGGAGGAAGGGGAGTTATGGCTTTCTTGTAATGGATGTCAACTGCTTAGACCTATGACATCACCCTACACACATTTCACAAGCAGGCTCTTCTTTAAATAAAACATAGATGCTGAAATAGATATAACACTACAGAAATAACCTATAGTTACCCTAGAGGAGTAATATTTGGCTTAGTTTAGCTAGTTTATGGGTGACTTAATGTTAGCTAGCACTAACTTTTGGCAAGCTGAGGTGAGAGTCTAAATGAAGTAAGGCTTGGATGTCACCTGTCTTAGGAGTTTGTGAAATGGTGAACATCTCCTCCAGCAAACTATTTACTCCTCTAGAGTTTTCAAGGTTTTGAACTATCCTTCACCTTTCATAAGTCTTCCTGGAATAGTATTTGATGGTGGTGTGCTTCTCCTGCCACATCATCAGAGTTTTCAAATATATAATAGTAAGCTCTCTATTTCATTAGCTTGAGCCGCTTGGTACAAGCCAGCTGAAAAAAAAACGAATCGAGCATCTGTAATTCATAAACACTGAACAGTAAAGAGTAATCAAGCTGTCGCCTTGTTTCCGTTGTCATCATCACTACTAGATGTATCTTCATTCTAAATACATAAATGATAGCTTGATAGCACTGCTATCACAACACATTAACACTACTAATAATGCTAACAGCAGTGTTACGCCTTGCTAGTAGTAACAGCAATCCAGTCCCACTAGCATTAAAAGGCTGATGAGTAACTGGCATGCTTTAAATGTAGTGATTTGGACCACAGTCCTTCTGTAGTTGGTGCAAGTCCAGTGGTCGAGTGCCCCAGTGGTCGAGGCCTTTTATCTCTTAGGCCTTGACCACTGGGGCACTTGACCACTGGACTTGCACCAACTACAGAAGGCCTGTGATTTGGACTGGAGTAAGCTGTAATAGCAAAGTTACTCCTTGCTGAAAGTAAGGTCAACAATTACATAGACCTAGACCATAGATTTTTTTTACGTAAACCCAATCCTTTTAAATTATTGATTTTCTTATAATATTGATAACCTACCATCACATTGAAACACTTGGGATGAGGATAGGCTACTAGTACTAGAAGAGACACTAGTATGTTCATGAAATAAACAAATAAATGTACTTGTAGTAAACAAAAACATTGAAACCTGAAAGTGAAGTAAACTATCACAATCATTCATCTTAACACTCACATTTTTCCTGGTGTGGGCTTTCTGTGCAGCTACTAGTTTTGTTTTAGAAGTCTCAGATAGCAGATTTTGTGAGCATGGAAAGAATGTTCATTTCTATTGTCATCATTCTCCATTCTATCACAATATATATCCCATGATCATATCAATGGAATGAACTAAGGTTTAGTTCATTGATCATATGCATTATGATGGTAGCTTATCTCTCTGATCCAGAGTAATTCAGTAGCTTCCTGCTGCTCAGGCTGTTTGTCTAGCAAAACCCAATCCCCAGCTTTGCTCAGAGCATTGTCCAGTTGCTGTTGTGACAATTTAATCAGTGGATTTTATCATATACTCTGTGTTGTGGGAATTGATGCAGCAAGCCTCATGGTTGGCGGCCATCTTTTATAAACAAAAATGCTCTGCACTGTCATTGGCTAATCATCAAAATTATCCAATTTGATTGGCTAAATGTTGCCAAGTAACTTTTGCAAGTTAGTTCTGCAGAAATATTGTAGAATCTGCATCAGATAATAATTTAAGCAAAACATTTTTTATTGCCCCACTTATGGAATAGTACCACTTCAAAAATCCAAACAATAATAAATATCATTTGATTATTTGCTATTAATTTTGTCTGTTCATCATCCTTACACACAATGAAACAATAGTGAGGTGCTGCTGCTGGCCTAATCAGAGTGCGCCAGTTGTTCTAGTGGATGCAGGGGTGCTTTGAAAAAATGCTCCGCCCCTATAATGCTTTAATTGAATATTGCATGTCAGAATCAGCGCATTTGGGATTTCCATATACAAGTTATACCATTAACACGCTTTGGAGGCTGGTAATTAACCCAACACTCCACAGGAGGATTTACAAAACCCAACCTGGTGCTACTCCACACCCTCAAGGAGTTTTGGCTCCCCTACCATTTTCCTAAAATACAGCCCTGCCGAGTCCTGACTTTTTGTTTTATAACAGTACAGCCATACCCGTACAAATATCAGCAGACAAGTGCAGAAGTATTCTCATCTGAAGATAACAGGTCAAGTCAGTCTTTGTCATCATTGCATCAGTGTAGAATGAAGCGAGCTCCTTAGTCTCAAAGTTCGATCAAAATTGATCAAGTTTTCAGCAATATTACCTGGAACTACTAATCTATTATAGCATCATTGCTGCTGCACAATCTAATGCAGTAAAGTGACCCACAATTATCTGCCTCACTCTAGCTGTATCTGATGTCCTGTCTAGATTTGAGATAAAGTCTATAATGTACGCTGACATGTATACACATTTCTATGGTAATAATCTAACTTGAGAGTTGTCTCCCCTTGCTCGCAAAGAAGAAGAGGACAGACAGCTTCCAACACAGAGTATTATTAACGTTGTTGATTGAAGTTCTTGGTGTTTTCAAGGGTTAAAGGGAGTTGAAATCTGAGGTCTGTCTCTGGCTGACGACTGAGTAATATCAGTGCCTTAAGGGTTCTGCCACCGTATTCGGCGCCAAATTGCTTTCAGTTTGCAGGCAGGTCGGAGCGCATCTGAGGCATCAATTGAGCCCTGTAGTCAAAAGCGAGATTTGAACCGAACACTTACAAAGCTTGTGCATTACAGGGCAGGCGCTCTAACCAACTGAGCTACCTCCTACTCCTTAGATCCTTTAAAGTGCAACCAAGGTTTCAAACAATTTCTCATTGATGGCCATTGATTAAGAGCAGATTGCACCTTCTGCATGGGGAAAAAGACAAAATATAATTCGGATGATTATTCAGCCAGAATTCTTGTGAAATATTTCTTCCATCAGGTACTCAAACTCAGCAAAAAGAGAATACCACATAGCAGTTTCCTGTTCCTGTTATTATTTAGCATGTGCTCTATAATTATTACAGCAAAGTCTTGGAACCTCCCCTAAACTGAAGTGTTACCCAGCTTAGAGTCAGCAACTACTTTGAGTTTTGCATCGCATAATGCACAAAGCTGAACCTACCCAGCACATTATTTGCTACCCATTGATGCATTGCTGCGAAACCTTGGTTGCCCTTTAAATGCTATTATGCTGGAATTTACGTGCACAGAGAAGAGGGTCAATGATGCAATATCTCATGTGCAGAAGGACGCTCCAAAAAAACGCAAACTGAGTCTTAATTAAATAACTTTTAAATAGCGGTTGTCCGGAATGTAAAAAAATGACAACATAATGGTTTGATTATTTAAAGGGCAACCAAGGTTTCGCAGCCATGCATTAATGGGTAGTAAATAATGTGCTAGGCAGCATCAGCTTTGTGCATTACGCAATGCAAAACTCAAAGTAGTTGCTGACTCTAGGCTGGGTAACAGTTCATTTTAGGGGAGGTTTTAAGACATTGCTGTAATTATGATAGAGCACAGGCTAAATAATGACAGGAACAAGAAACTGCTCTGTGGTATTCTATTTTAGCTGAGTTTGAGTACCTGATGGAAGAAATGTTTCACAAGAATTCTGGCTGAAAAATCATCCAAATTAGATTTTGTCTCTTTCCCTATGCAGAAGGTGCAATCTGCTATTAATCAATGAGAACTTGTTTGAAACCTTGGTTGCCCTTTAATGGCATTTTCGATGATTCAATATATATTTATATTTTCATGTGTGTATGTGTTAGTATTTGTGGCACCAACATCATTTATTTGTGACATGTATCAAACTGTTTCTGTATTTTTCAATTCAATTTTTTGTATTTATGTATCAATCTCATTTCAATTCATTCTAATTTAAATTTATTCAAATTCATATGACGAATAAATCTTAACTGGCACCATTACTGTTTGTTACCACTACCCAACGGAACAATTGTGATGTGTCACTGCTAGTTTATTAATCGCCGAATGAAACAAGCACTCATAAATAGCCACTGGAATTAATTAATATCATGAAAGAATGAAATACAGGCATTCAACCCGGTTTGAAAACACTCGAGGTGCAAGTGGTAAACTCCTAGATTATACACTTGTCACAAACGTTTAGTTTGGTGTAGTGTCCTGTATCTATCATGTTGTGACAAGTTTATTTCTGTCATGTGAAGACGGGTGACAAAACCTTGTGAAAAAAGGGAGCAAATTCATACCTACATACCACAATGGTATCACGGGATTGGCATCTTATTAGCGACGTTTTGACCCCGGAAATTTGCCTACTTGGTAATATTTTTCTTTTTCAAACAGAAACTTGAAACCGGTCAAAAGAAACTAATTAATATTTTCACATACATACATACACGATACGTTTGCAAGTCATTACTTTGTACATACTACTGGTTTCTGTTTTCACTGCCAAATGACGCACATTGAAAGGATAACTTAGCTTCCTCATGTTAGTTGTGTGCACATGCCACATTGTGCAGACAACTCTGTGATACAATCAAATTATACAGGCTGAACAAACAAAATGTTGAAATGATGAGCAACATGTTCTTAGAGAAATTAGAGTAACAAATAAACTGTAAGGTACTGTAAGACTGTAAGGTACGCTGGATAAATTATATGCATTTCAGTCACTGAGTTCCTTATTCAACAGGAAATCAAAATCCATAGACTGTAACTGTGGAACGCGGTTTCAGCGTCCTTTTGTGTGTTTTATGGGCTCTGTGGTTGCTTGGACCATCTGATATCAAGTTTTGGGGCTTAGAGTTTTTAGATGTGATTTGAGGTTCTGAAGCTATAACTATGAGTCATCTGTAGGTAGAAGACGGTTTGTGAAGCCCTACCAAGTAAGGTTAACCAAACATCGATTCTGCAGCCTTCAGGCTACTGGACCGCAGGCGAATCTAGTCTAGATGGCTCAGTGTTTTGTTTTCCATGTACAAGGGTTATCCCAACTGTGACCTCATTTTAAAATGCAATACATGTTGAGGAATGTTTCCAGTTAGGAGTCAAAAACAAGAAGATGAGGAATAAGGCAGAGTTGTTTGTAGTGTAATGTCCGCACAGCATGCTCACAGCTACTTGAAACTTGCCATATAAACCGCCCATATAAAATGCCACAACGGAACATGGCCAACCATGAGGATAACGAATGGTAAGACAAATTCCGGTATAATTGCATGCAAGAGTCATTAATCACAGTAATGTATTTGTGGATAATTACTTCTTTATTAAATCCTTCAATTTATCAACTACTTAGGCATACAGCTCTCACGCCTTACCGATAGTGACCCTCCTGTTTGCTAAGAGAGCCTGTCCTATAGGATATCTCTGTAAATTATTTGCTTATATTAATCTTTGTAGTCAATAATATTGACAGGGGGCTGTTTTGCCTTTGTCAATTTAGATTTTAAAATACATCAATGTTTGATCGTATTTTATATTATCAACAACTGGGATTATATTGCAAAAAATATTCCATGTTAATGGTACAGGAATTTGGTAAACACCGAGGTACCGGAGGTTAGTGCCAATGAATAATGAGGAAATTATTATCTTGCTAAGACTAGTTGAAGGCAGTTACAAATCACTATGGTTCCATGGATCGATTATGTAAGGATTTCGGTAGTAATCGCCCCATGGAAATGGCATTAAAGTCAAATTCCGATTGTGACGAATGACTTTTAGGACGCGAATATCCAATCCGCTTACTAATTGGCGTCGTGGCTGAATGGTTAGCGGCGTTGCACACAATGCCTTCAAAGGGATTTAACGCGGGAGGCTGGGGTTCAAATCTCGCCTGGGGCAGATTCTTTTCATGTTTTTCCCATCATGGGAATGGTTAGAATCCAGTGGATTCTAACCATTCGAAATTGGAGTGAACCACAAAATCGACCCATGGAACCATAGTGATTAACAGGTGACAGAATATCTTACAACTTTCCTGGTTTTGGCAAGCTGCAAACACCAATATTGATTCTCAATTAGTTTTTGAGGTTACAATTTGCACCAACGGGCACCACTGAGGATCGCAGCAATAACACTGCAGTTATGAGTTTGACGCCCTACCAACTGAACTATTCCTGATCCAAGCTGAATACAGCCTGAATACAACAGAAGTATAAAGCTATAAATTGTTGTCTTGAAATTAAACCTTCGAAGTCAATTAGATGAATGTAGCAGGTGATAGATGGTGACAGATTATTGGTACTTGCAGTGGGAAAAAAGAATTACGGTATCTATCACGGATACAGAAATAAAATAAATATGACATGATCATCCAAGCGTAAGAGTTATGTTTATTGAAAATAACATTGATCAAGGCATTTTAATAGCAAAAAATAGATTACTTAAACACCTGAGGATATTGGCCTCCTTTGTAATAGCTGTTAACATCAATCAGGATAATCTTGTTGATATCTCTGTGGCCACTGGAGGGAAGTATCAGATATGACTTACCAACAGGCTTATCTTGTTGTCATTTAGATCATCAAGGGAAAGTGTGGGTACAGGGTGTATAGAGATTATTGTCTTACTACACTAACATTCCACAAAGGAGAGGATAGCAACCCCAGTGAATACATCATGATAGAGGATGTACAGGGGTTAGCAAGTCTATATGCGTCTAGCAAAAAAACTACCGGACTAATGGAGAAAAGGTTTCTCTGGATGATCGTAGTTAGTAGTATACTTAAACTAATGATCTATCTCAATGCATCTCCCACAGTTTTTATCATCGATCTTGAGTAGGACATGACTATGTCGGATAAAGTGCCTGCCCTACCAAGCCCATGACCTTACAGTCAAGAGTCCGGCGCTCAACCAACTGAGCCCTTCCTGATTCCAGCTAAATACAGTCTGAATACAGTCTGAATACAGCCTGAATACAGCCTGAATACAGCCTGAATACAGCCTGAATACAGCCTGAATACAGCCTGAATACAAATAGGTCATTGAGGAAAAGCCAGGGTAAAGGTTGTATAGAAACTATTATCTTTCCACACTAACATTCCATAAAGAAGACTAAGCGTTAGCAATCCCGCTGAATACGCCATGAGGGGAGCTGCGCAGGGGTTAGCAGGCTGAAAGCTTCTAGCAAAAAAAAACCAGACTAATGGAGAATGTGTTTCTCTGGATTATCTTAGTAAGTAGTATACTTGAACTAATAATGTAACTCAATGCATTTAGCACAGTTTTTGTCGTCGATCTTGAGTAGGAGATGACTATGTTGGATAAAGTGCCTGCCCTTCCAAACTCATGGCCTTGCAGTCAAGAGTCCAGCACTCTACCAACTGAGCTCTTCTTGATCCCAGCTGAATACAGCCTGAATACAGCGGAGGTAAAAAGCTATCAATTATTTTCTTAAAATTTTTCCTTTGAGTCAATGAGATGAATGTAACAGGTGATATAGGATTGAAACTGACAGTGGTAAAAATTAAAATTGAAGTGTCTAACACGGATGAAGAAATAAACTATGATCCGATATTAATTACAAACATTGAACTTTTTGGCATTGTAGTGCAAAAGCTAGTCTGATCTTGTTCTCAATTTTTGATTGGGCAATTAACTGCTTATAATTTTATAATATGATATATAATATTAATAAACAAATAACAATCGCTGAAAGTTACACACGATCAAAGTTTCTAATTAGTCTCTTTAGTACAAGAGAAACACACACAGTTTCCATGGTGATTGAGTCCCTTAGTCTACCTGATCTCTATGCTCAACCGATTTCGATGTTTGTGTTTTTGTGTATTTGTGCATATTTTCCCTCGAGATTTGTTCACAGTCTGCGGCACCAATTAAGATTTTTTTGTATCACAGTAAAAAGCACAAAGGTAAGATGGTATAAAAATCGCCTAAACCACTTCACTCGGTCGTCCGCTTGCTACATCAGTTAGGGAAACAATTAAAAGAGGCTAAATTTTATATACACTAATGCAACCTTGACTTGCTTACTGTTTGTATTTAATTTACAGGATATATATATATATATATATATATATATATATATATATATGTATATATATTTATATATATATATATATAGGTTAATCCCTATAAATTTTAATCACCATGCAGACATCACTGTAATTGATACTGGTTACCAATTCTGCATGACCTAATTATCAATATTGTTAATGACTTCAACCAGACATAAGCTCACCGCAAAATTCAATTTTCTTGTTGGAGCATGATATACCTTGGTGTACCATGCACCAGTCTACCAGATCAATATGCTAAGTCAACTTTTATGTTTGCATTCTGGGTGCTCTACTTTATTATCCTTTTGATAGGTACACAGAGTAAGGATAACAGTAGAAATAAAATGTCCAACCTTCAAGCTATACACCATATTGTTGTCATTTTTTGCTAGGATGCATAGGCTATGAGTAATCCTGGTTTTTAAAATGAGTTTTATCATATAGATTAACATGTGACAATTGATAGACGGCTGGTCATCAAAATTAATGTCCGGGTATTGACCTAAGCCGCATGTAAATCTATATGAAAAATCTCCTTTAAAAAACCTAGATCACTCATAGCCTATGTATCCTAGCAAAAAAATGACAACAATAATGGTGGCTAGCTTGAAGGTCGGACATTTCAGAAAAGTTTGAAATCAGCCTTTAGGATAAATACAGAATGAATTATGACCTATCAAAGGTGGGTATGTCTGCATCACAAAATTCCATTGTAACTTATATAAAATCTGAAAATTAGCAGGTGGTCAGATTGATAAATTTCCCCCACTGGATAAAAACCGCAGGCACCTCTGTATATCCTTACTCTGTGATAGGTATTTATGATTTTTTAATTAAGTGTGCATAGTTTCCAACTCACGTTGATGGAAGCTTGTACCACATAACATAAATCAAATTCTTCAATTGCGAAACTTAAGAGGTGTGAATCTTGGCACGCTCTATCAACTTAAAAAAAATTATCAGCGAAGTGCTATCTAGTTTTCCTGCAATAAAAATAATTAATCCAGTGAAAACTTGTAGATCTAAGTTTGATGAGTACCCTACTTTTAGCTTCAGGTAAAGCTTATTACTGAATAGTCAGATGAATTGGTCAGATGGTACAAGTTGAAGCTCTAAAAATGTACCAAGTGAACTCCAGGGTATATAGCAATCACCAGAATAAACTCCAAGCAGTATAACGCACAAGATATATCCATCAAGAAAGTAAAGATAACAACAGGTTATGTTTGTCTGATATTCCAACGCAGCAAACCACAAACATAAACAAGCCAGCTAAAATAGAAGAGTGTAATTCCTGAGGCTAGACTGAGTACCACATAGTAGGAAACGATTCCGACCAGAATACTATAGCGAAACCACTATATTGACATAATTCAAGTATGTGAAAAGTCGGTCAGAAAGATACAGGTTGTTTTTTATGAACCCTGGATTTTTGAGCCACCACACCTATACGAGGGAGCCAAGGTTGTATTTTTCCTGATAATCATAGAAACCATTATTTTGATATTCACTGCAAGAAACGCATCACGGCGGAGCGGTGACATTGACTCATTGAGATTATAATTGTGAATTATTGATCAAGTGGCAATACTCTCTTGAGATCAATTGTAGGGTGTGATTGTTGAAGGCATCAAAAGTATATTAGTTATCTACGGTTAATCTTGACTTTATGGTGCAAGAGTATGGTTTAAACTCACCATGAGTTTTCTTTTTGACCAAGGTAGGGCTCTTAAAAGGTTATAGACATGAACCTTTCTTTGAACGGTTTGGAGATTTTCCAAGAAAGGTCAGACTCAACGAGCACATCTAGTAATTTTGCCTTGTGTGGTGGAAGGACCAGCTGTTCGTCAATAGAAATTATAGTTCAAATGCATTGTAATTACTGGAGTTTAGTTAAGAGAAAATTAGAAGCTACTCTTTACACGAGGCATGTGCGCGTTAACCTGTCAAATTAGCAGTGAAATAGCTAAGGTTAAAACAAGCATTGTTGAAGCTATCGCTACCGCTACCAAACTTGCTAGGACGTGCCATCACACCAGGATTTGAGTACATCTTGGACACAGACGGTAGCAATACAGCTACAGGGACAGTACTCTCACAAATGCAGAACAGCATGCTACCACACAAGAGAGATTGATAACAAAAATCGGGCGGCCACATCCAAGCGATGTCACTGAGTGAACCATAGTATGTGTGGCTCAGACTACCGATCTAATATCTTTTCAACATCGAAACCCAAGTGAACTTAGAAAACGTTTACCAATGTTTCTAAAACCAAGTTTTCCCAAATAAAAGATGAGCCCTGAACTGGAAAGACAGAATTATCAAAATTACCAAATAGAAAATAATAGGCAGGGATCAGTGCAGTATGAGTCTAGGCCCAAACCATACAGGAAGTCCTATCATACACCTGAGCAAGCTCCAGCTGTTTTTGAGCTGAGTAGAAGACCGAATATGGAGGCTATTGATAAACTGCAGAAAATTATTAGTGATTTAATAAGGGCTTAGGCAAACTCAGGAGCAGACAACCCTCAAATAGTCCATCTAATCACATCTTATTCAGGATCTGAGATAGAAGAAGCAACATAACCTGAAGACACAGGTCAACCTGCATCACCAAAAAGGTTACCAAGCCGTCTACTTCTGCAAAATCCTGCAGGTTGAGGAATCTCCCAAAACATCTAGCTGGCTATATACTAAGCTTCACATCAATACCACTCATAGATAGTTAGTAACTTGTAATGCATTTCAATAAATCTAGATTGTATGTATTGTATGCTAAATAATCCGCAGCGAAACGCATCAAAAACAAACAAGGCTTGACGCATTCTTTCGAACATGTTAGTGACCAGGATAGAGTAAGTCAAGCCGATGCTGGCTATCCACATGTTGGCGACCAAGATAGAGTAAGCCAAGCCGATGCTGGCTATCCTTACAAGGTAAAAAGGCATTGAATCTGACTCTCACACGTTCTATAAATAATAAGATCTAAGTCTATGAGTAAGTAATAAAAATCATCACAATTCAAATTAGGGAACATAAAAGTTCAACTTGACACAATGATGGTTTGATACAGAGATACACTACTCAAGGGCTGGGAGGGTTTGTGCCACAGTCCTCGGGCTTGGAAGTTCAAGCCTACATTTCACATATGTGAATATCAACCACTTAAAACCTTCGCTTGAGCTGGTTAACACACTGTCTTGCATGAAGGGTGAATGGTAGTCTGGAGTTAATTCTGAATCAGCCTCTATATTTATGTACTTGTAGTGCTAAAATTTCCTCCAATTAATGGAGATATTTACAGAGGTGTAGCATGAGAAGAAAACAGCAAAAACCAGCCGTTTCTCAAGTGATTGAGAACTAAGAGACACTTGATTCAAAAACGTATATTTCTTCTCTCCTCTCCATCTGTTCAATATTATAATAATTTACTTCGAATTGCATCCTATCATACTCACCACTGACCACTGCTACCATTTTCCATGCTGCTACTAAGATCCCCTGTATATAAACTCTATATTATGAGGTAATGGATGCCTATGTGTGGAGTTTACACCCAACAATTATCAGGAAAAAGGAACAGTTTCACTCCAGCTTAATAATTATATTAAACTTTATTATAAGTTGTCAATTTTTGATGATAATAATTTTAAATTCCCTTGAATCCCATCAGTAAATTCAGCACACATGGTGATATTGCTGCATATTCCTAACTATTGGACCAGTAAAATTAAAGAGTGTCGTTACTTTTTTGTTTTTGTTTTCAATCACTTGGTCTTTTTTGCTTCTTGCATTTATAAACTTCATTATGATAGCATAAGCCTAAGATGAAATTATAGAGATTACCTAGAAAAATCTATAAAATTGTTTTTCAACTAGAAAGTTAATCAATTCAGTGAAATGATTGCATTCAGGGTATCAAATTCTCTTTTGTTGGAAGTCATATTTTCTATATATAGTATTTAGGGTATATAGGGTAATTTCACTCTGAGTTTGACATGCCAATCACCCACAACTGTCACTCTCCCTGATATATGTCTTGTGATCAATGCAAGAGCTGGTCACCGCCACTTCTGCCTTAACTGGTAGGACAACACTAGAATAGAAACAAATTCAAGTAAGGAAAAATAGCTTTTACAAAAAGTATTACAGATAGATATTGTACCACGCATGTTGATGATTGTTTTGTGGTATATACAACCATCCCAAGAGATCGAAAGCTATGCTTGTCTCTGAAGCAATTCATATAAGAATTTGGACGGGAGCTTAGACAAGAAAAGGGACAGTGATAACTCAACAAGCCTTTTGATGTTATACTCACGGAGGAGTCATGTCCGTGACGACAATCTTGAGCGCAGGGAAAGCTTGTAATGTGTTCATGAGTCTGCTGTATATACTGGTGGGAACCTCAGTAATATCAGCAGTATAGGTGACGACAGTCAGCCAGGACACCATTAGTGTTCCTTGTAAACAAGCTAACTCAGGATCAGTATTTGATAATCCTTTACAATCTGTAAATCAAAGAAACTCTCTTTTTGGGAACTTCCGGTATAAGTATTGAAAAACTGGGAAAACTTGGAAACTCAACTACTGCTGTATTGTCCCCCACTAGCTAATTAGCCCAGGTGAATTGGAGGCTGGTGCCAAGTTTGACTGAAAATATTGGAAGCATATGAAACATTAGTAGTGAATATGAAACAAATCGATTAGATTAGATTAGATAAGGTAAGAGATATGACTTTCTAATTAACTTTTGATAAAATGTAGCATAACATAAAGAAAGTTAGAATTATCGTTCAACTTCAAAATGTTTATTGATACAGATCGTAAACCATTTACCTCTCTGGCACATCCTGTTGATTTGGTCGTAGTGCTGTCTGACCATAGTCATGAGTGTTGTTCTTGTGACTGGATGAGCAAGATGGCTGCAGTCTACATCATAGTTCGCTCTGAACACAAGTCTACGGACCACTCGATAATCTGAAAGAGACCAGAGACAGGGGATCAACTCAAAAACTTTTATATTCTCTCCGCAACAAAAATTCAACTCATTAGTTGATTGTGTGTTGACTACCGTTGCAAATATATTTTAGTTTTGGATCGATATAACTGACGTACCAAAAACTTTCACTTTTGTTGAGCACTTCTTTCCGTCCCTCACACTTTCATAGCTGTAAGTTCCGATGGGTAAATTGAGTTTGAAGGTCTCAGCACTGGATGTTCTTACATTAACGGATGCTATACCACTCACAGCAGATGTGATAGCCCTTATCTCATCCAAACAAACATCCGCTCCTTTGTTATTGGGAAGATATTAGAAATTACAAATAAAGGAATATAGAGCACATTCACAATCTAGGTAATAATACAGCAAGAGCGTGTTGATTGACTTTTCATGTATTGAAAACTGAGCTGAGAGCCTATTGGTTTGCCAGACTTGATATCTCCAGTGAAGAGATATATAGGCTACAATCCCTGCTGAAAGTTGATGGACATGTGGAATGGAGTATGGAAATTCTAACTTTGCCGCAGGGTTCTGAGCCCATTCCCTTGTCATAAACTTCTTCAATATAGTATTTAATACGTTGTTCTGAATGGGCTATGGCCAATCATCAATGTATTGTACAAAAATTACTGAGGTTCCACCAGGTATGTAAAATAATGTAAGAGATAAATTAGATATAGATACACAAGTGGCTAGCATAATTTCTTTGGCACTAAGAGGAGAGAAAGGTGGCAAAGGATACGGGGAGTATGAGGTGATTATGGTGGTAAGGGATAATGAAGGTTTTGATGATTGAGAGCAGGGGATTCTAAAATTAGTACAACATCTCCAAAAATATGTCATGGTCACGGGTTCCTTTGACCCATATCTTCCAACATTTGTTCTTATTACATTCTAAACTTCAAATTCATACCTACTATACCTACTACTCAACTATAATATACCTTCTACATTATGCTATAACTTACCCACTGATAGAACTGATATCTTGGTCTCACAGATTTCTGAGCCTTTTTTCTTCTTGTAAATGTGGATTCCTTCTTCAAGAAACAGCGTTTGACTAATGGAGATTTTCACTTTCACAGTTTCCTCTCCCGGTGTCAGATATTTGGTGATATTCTTATCCGTACATTTCTTGCCTTTGGGCTTTTTTGGTTTTGGCGTAATGAGAGCTTTTGTGGTTGGAGGAGCTGTCGTCATCAAAGGTGTTTTTGCTTCAGTAACAAGAACAGGACACCCTGTTAAACTGCTTGTCAAACGCTTCAGGGAAACCTCACCTAAAATTCATTCCGGAAGGTGGGTATTATAATTAGTGTGTTTTTTCATTATTTTGCAATACCTGCAAAATACCCATTATGGGAACTTTGTAGGATAGGCATCTGGCCTTTACTGCGTAGAAAGGAAGAGACCATCAATATCTAGGACAGTAGGGCATGCAATTGGTAGTATTTAAATTTTTCAGCAATAAGATGGATCTTATTAAAGAAATTACCTTTAAGTTCTTTAATAAGATTCAAAGGGCACGGCCATGGTGCAATGGGTAGGGCATGGGTCTTTCAATCGAGAGGTCCTGTGTTCGATTCCCAGCAGATCACAGTGGTGTCAGGAGGAGCATTTGACCTCAAATTAGTTTGACCTCAAATGCTCCTGTGCCTCTTCAAAATCCAGTCCGTAGACCCGTACTGATACCGGAACCAAAAGACCAGGGTATCAAGACTATTAATGGACGTGAGTTTTTTTATTAAAAATTTACCTTTAATGTTTGTAATCCGCTTAGATTCCCCAATCAACAGTTCTGTACCATTCACCAAAAGGGAAGTAGGGACATCCAAATTGCAAGCTTCTTCTTCACTTTCAAATGTTCCATTCGATGTGGGACAAATTGATCGCATGCTTTTATTACACCGGTCTGCAACTCTCAAATAAGTATCAGCAACCAGAACTTGACTCCCATCATCTATGAGCAGAATTCCAAAAGGATTGCTGATCCCATCTTCTGGTCTCTTGATGGTACCAAGCTTACGTGTTCTATAGAAGATTCTGTATATGAAACCATTTTGGGAGGTTAGGTAAATGTCCCCGTTTTCGCTGTGCTGAGTCATAGAGTACGGCTTCAATTTCCCCTGCCTTGCTTCATGGAAAAATTCCTTTGGTGTCCTTGTTAGAGTGTCCAATTCCCGTATGGCGTCAGAATCCTCTGCATAAATTAACATATTCATCCTTTGGTTGTCTTTGATTATGCTTACTGGCTTTTTCATTAGTCCATCATCCCATCTCCCAGATTGTGTGCAGTTGCCAAAGTAACTCTTGGTTGTCCTGCTGGACAGTGTGATCATCCGTAGGCAGTGATTCAGCCTGTCGGTGGCAACGAGCCGGTTACTGTCAAGCTGAATGAAGGATGTGATGAATTGGAACCTTGCATAAGCTCCGAATCCTTCTTTGTATCCGAGGTTATTCGAAGAGCCAGCGATGAGATGAGTTGTTGTCCCATCATAAGATTTGAGTGATGCACCATCAGCATACAGCAGAATATTGGGATGGTCAACATGTAACTGCATGTGAAGCACTAAGTTTTCCGGTATGAGACCATCTAGGCTTTCTACTGGCTGAGGTAGTCTGAATAAAAATAATCGTTCACAGTACAGAGAAAGTAACAAATTTCAAATGAGAGGTTATAAAGCAGGGTCTGTTAAGTTGAGTATAATAACACTATATATATATCACCCCTATGTATCAAATCACCCCTAGGTAGTATATATCATCCAGATCAGATATTGCTGGGAATATAGATATTGCTGTTTATTAAGGGAAATAGGCCCATAGCAAGCATGGAAGTTGCAAGAGGTGTGCCAGAGCACCTTCTGTTCAGAATTATTTTCGTTTAAAAACTTATGATGAAAAACTTGACCAGAAACTTAATACACCCCAGTTATTATAGCACACCTATGTATCATTTCACTCCTAAGGAACATATCAATTCTAGTTTCATATCACTCCTAGGTATTATATCAACCCTAGTGTCATATCACCCCTATGTGTCATTTGCACTGCCAGACTACACTGCCAATACACTGTGTATGTGATTCTCTAAATGAATGTACCTCATACCTGAATCTCTCAGAAGTCATGTCACTGTGAACATCAGATATCAGAACACAAACACTGACAAACAGCATCCAACACTAAGAGAATGAAACAGAAGCAACTCTCAGAAATAAGCTGAACATATTAGCATAAGCATTAGTAGCATTCACACCGAAACTGTTCTCTTTTATTCAGACGGCGGACATGAATGGCAGCTGAAGAAACAAACTTATGCTACTCATGATGGACACACAATATGACTGATTTATGATTTTCTAGAAGAATCACATCCTGTCAATACAAAAAACACAATAATGCGTTTTTTCTCTACGACAATCTTGAATGAACAAACCTGTATCAAAAGCTCCATGGCGTGATTTCCACCTCACAAGTTTCGTACCGCACATAGAGCAGCTATCATTGGAACTGATCGCCAAGTTTTGATAATACTATTAATGAACTGATAACAACAACATTTCGCATGATAGCTGCTACCTCCGATTGCTGTTTACTTATTCATAGTCATTTATCATTGAACAAACAAGTAGCATTACAGTAAGATAGTGAATACATAGTTTATCTTTGACGTCATTAAGATAACATTGATAATACTTATATAATATTGAACCCAATTATTAAGTAAGCAAAGTACCTGGGTCCAGTTCAATATCAGCATTATGTTGTCTCAAAACGCTGTGTCCAAAAGCTGGGCATCACATTGGCAAATAGCCAGGCCATCATTTTGCCTCGTTGGGGAGATTGTAAAGCCCAAACACCAACCAAGATTAAACAAGCGCTCTCACAATTGAATCAGTAAGGCAGCCTGAGTACACATCTAAGCTCACATCAGATAGTCGCAGCACAATGTAGTTCATCATAGTTGGTCAATATACCCATTACAAGTGCAGTAATATTCATATTTTCTACTGCTCTAGTTGATAGCCTGTTGTCACTTTTCCCAGCGTGCATATAAATATTTGAAAAGAAGCTCCTTGGAACGATATCTTTTCTAACAAGAGAGACAACTCTGAATAAATGTTCAGCTTAGTTACTGTGAACTGTGAACGAGTTGGACCGGCATGCAATATGATTGCATAAAATGTGAATGAAATATCCAACCTGTCAGGAAATTGTGCACAATTAGTCTCAGAATCTAAAAATAACATAGTGCCACTCTGATGTTTTAGGACTCTCTTCTCGGTTGAAAGCTTGCAAAACTTGCAAATCTTCTTGAGCAAAGGGGCGTTATCCAATCTACCGGTGAACCTAGGCTTTATCTGTGAATCAACATCAGTAATATTGGCAGAGAATGTGAAGGATACTATCACCTATTCCTGTGAATATGGCAACTGTGGTTCGATGTCGGAGAAGTAGTTAAACCTATAAAAGCGTTATCAATTATCATCACATGATTTCCATAATATGGCTTTATGTAGACTGTCAAGGCTCAATAGAATTTCCAACAATGATTGCACTTGTACGGCGATCTCATAAATAAGTTTTGGGTGAACTTTGAACATTGTTTGGGGTTGAAGCTTGTAACACACAATCTATATGAGTATACATTATTACTCTATACATATGTTACCTCCCATAAGATGACTAGAAAGTCTCTACAATCAACGCTGGATCTGACCATTTTCATATAGGTGAGACATGAAAAATACAAAGTATTTTACAATGACATTCAACTGAGTCGTTCCCGGTCAGCAGGGCATGTCTACATGCAGGGCTGGCATTAAAATTATTTTCATCTAGACCTGGTATTAGGTATTGGTATTGGTATATTTAATGATACATTTTTTTGCAGAACTTGAAGAAGTGGACAGTCTGATCAGCTCGTCAGTGTGCCCGGCATCAGCAAACATAAATGCACAGGGCAGATAAACAACGAAAAAAAACATCGAGAAACTCCCCGCACGGTTCCAATCAACAATGATTGTGAAATTCTAGACCATAATGCAATATACAAATTACACATGTGACAACCATTCAGGCAATCAATGAGGGTGAACAATATTAAATTCTTTATGGCATTGTCTGCTTAACCTTTAAATATCAAAATTGTAAAGATATCAAAACCAGAATAAAAAGCCTCAAACTCCAAAGTCTAAAAGCACTCAAAACTTTCTTAATCAAGGTGAAAGTCTTTGAAAACCTGAGTGAAAAGCTGGTCAACAGATTATTAACAAGCTAAAACCCCACAGTTTAATAGACGAGGTATAAACTCCAAAGCCAATTTCCAATTAGAAAAAATGCGATAAAATCCCATGGTTAAAGTTTTAGCTCCGACAACATAACTCCCCTTAGAATCTTTTTTTGTTAATTAATATAGGGTAAAGATCTGACAAGAAATTTCATTAGCCAATTCAAATTTGTCATAAGGGACTATTTACTAAGACGCACCAAAGTTTCCCGTGACCAAATATAAGTTTAATATCTCGCACTTGGACACATCATGTTTCTTTGTTCAGGTGTATATATGGTTTGGGACCACATAAAATACTTTTAAAATTCTTTCAAACTGTAATTTTGAGACCTCATTGCCATGTTATCTATGTCCTAAGCCCAACATCTGCCTCATTTTATTGAACTCTCAGACATGTTCAAGTTCCGAAATAAAGATGGTAGCAACAACATGAAGGCTAGAGACTGAGTGGAAAAACACTCTGTTGAAAATCCAGAAGTTGAGATGTTAAGCATATCAGACTTCTACTACCTCTACTGCTTCTACTGCTTCTACTGAAGTTACTTCTTCTATTGAAGCTACTGCTGCTACTGCTGCTACTGCTTCTACTGCTGCTAAGCTTTTTCAGAAGCTACTGCTGCTATGGCTGCTGGTGCTACTGAAGCTACTACTGCTGCTTCTACTGCTTCTACTGCTGCTACTGCTGCTATAACTACTGATGCTGCTACTGAAGCTACTGCCGCTACATCTGCATCTGACGCTACTGCTTCTACTGAAGCTACTGCTGCTACTTCTGCTTCTGACGCTACTGCTTTTACTGAAGCAACTTCTTCTACTGAAGCTACTTCTACTTCTGACGCTACTGGTACTACTGCTGTTACTGCTTCTAATGAAGCTTTTACCACTAGTACTGCTACCGCTGCTACTGCTTCTTCTGAAACTACTGCTGCGACGGCTTCGAATGATGCTACTGCTTCTACTGAAAGAACTGCTGCTGCTGCTGCCACTACTGCTGCTACTTCTGTTACTGCTACACCTGCTGCCAGTGCTTCTGCTTCTGATGCTACTGCTTCTACTGCTGCTAAGTTTTTTCAGAAGCTACTGCCGCTACTTCTGCTTCTGACGCTACTGCTTCTACTGAAGCTAATGCTGCTACTTCCACTTCTGACGCTACTGGTACTACTCCTGACGCTACTGCTTCTACTGAAGCTACTGCTGCTGCTTCTGCCACTACTGCTGCGACAACTACTAATTCTGCCACTGCTACTACTGCTGTTACTGCTGCCACTTCTGCTTCTGAAGCTACTTCTGCTTCTACGGAAGCTACTGCTGCTACTTCTGACGCTTCTACTTCTACTGCAGCTACTTCTACTTCTGACGCTTCTGCTTCTATTGAAGCTACTGCTGCTGCTTCTGCCACTACTGCTGCGACAACTACTAATTCTGCCACTGCTACTACTGCTGTTACTGCTGCCACTTCTGCTTCTGAAGCTACTTCTGCTTCTACGGAAGCTACTGCTGCTACTTTTGACGCTTCTGCTTCTACTGCAGCTACTGCTTCTACTGAAGCTACTGCTGCCACTGTGCTTCTACTCCTGCTACTGCTCTTGCAGGCTCCCTTTATGAAGATTGCTTGCGAAACCTATCTTGGTTAACTTTCATGCACTAGCTCAGTAGTGCTTTTACTCAAATACCTAAAATGCATACTGCAAAGTCCAAATCAAGCTTGGAATGCCATTGTAACAGTGATCAAGTGCACTTTTGCAAAATTTGACTTTGATTCGGATCTTTTCGTTCTACACGCAGTAACAAATATTTTCCTCAAATTGAACAAAGCCCCAGAAGATATTAATTTATTAAAGCTGATTAAAAAATACATATCCAAGTCAAAAATGGACACCATTCCTTGCTTGTGGAAAACAACTCTTCAAGAATCTCTTTGATATGATCTATCTCACCAAGCAACAAAGGTGCTTGTTGATATGGTTAAGCATGGCATGATAATCCACTGTTAGTCCACACAGCACCCTAGTCAGCTGCCTCTATATCAACGATGTGTCAATCGGAGGAAGACATATTTAATTCCGCCCCTACGGAGAGAGCTGAACCCCATGGAGAAATACACTATAAAGCTCTAGTCTTAGAAAAAGAGAAAATCGCAGATTAGAAAGGATTCATAAATATTGAGTAAAAGTGGCCTCAGGTTAATTTGTCTCTAATTAAAAAAGATTTTGGGTAAAAAAAGTTCACTTTGTTACCTTTAAATCCCAGCAACAGGCATTCGAATGAATCGAATAGAGTTGATGAATGAAATAGGCTAGGTCTTATTCAATTTTAGGTGCATAGATTTACAATTAATTAACATTTGCTGGGTAGGTTTTGATCGGAATGAAAGATTTGCCGACATGCACACGATCACTGTGATGTTTTGAAGTTTTAAATTGATTTAAATAATGTAAAAATCATTTGTTGACTGGATTGGTAATGATAACGATTTCTTCATCAAAACGCTGGAAATCAAGAAGCTATCGATTTGCCATCTATACATTGGTGGGGTGGCTGCGTAAGACAACCTTAGGAAGTATAATGCATGCCAGGTGTGTCATGGAACTTTGAGAAAGTCAAGTGCAATGGCACAGCTTGGAATCGAGCTACTTGCATACCAACCATTAATAATGATCTGAAATAAAAGGTATGCCTAAATAAATTGACCAAATAATGTGGCCAATAATTTTATGATGATTTAGAAAAGACTACTGCAGCGTATATTTCCTAGACCAATTTTGGTCCATTTGCCTGCATTCCGAGTCGCTCCTGATCCACTGGTCACGCGTAGGCAAAGGGACCATGAATAAACTACCATTTTGCGGTAATTTTCTGCTCCCAGGTGGTCAATTGGTGGACATTTAATTTTTTTGTCAGGAGATGTGTAACAGACTATTAAATAATATGCAATCAAATATGAGATTCCAAGTGCGGAATTATTCTTCCAAAATACGAACTAAAAGCTGAGATACCAAGTAAAATGTGTATTGTGATTGTGACGAATGACTTTTTGGACGCGAATATCCAAACCGTGTTTATTCGACCTATATCCTAATTGGCATCGTGGCTGAATGGTTAGCGGCGCTTGCACACAATGCCTTCAAAGGGATTTAGGGGTTCAAATCTCGGCTGCGGCAGATTCTTTTCATGTTTTTCCCATCATGGGAATGGTTAGAATCCACTGGATTCTAACCATTCGAAATTGGAGTGAACCACAAAATCGACCCATGGAACCATAGTGATGGAGTTGTCTCAGTTCGTCTATAACACAACTTTCTTTACCTCTCAAATTGCCTGAGATTATTTTATCAACAATAAGAAACAGCCATTTCTAATGATAAAATCAGGACATGTGTCTGACATAATGGTCTTCTCTGATTCATGTGAGCAATATGGCGTACAATAGTTTACACCCCCTTTCAAATGAGTTTAATTATATAGGTTAAGAGCATAACAATTTGTTGAATGCTGCCAAACCCATACCTTTCATGATTTGCCTCCCTTGACACTTTTGTGTATGCAAGGTACAATCTATTGTCATGGGTATTTATTAAGACAATCCCAATGACTTGGTAGTTGATCCTTGACCCCTTTGCCTGCAGCGCTACTAGTGCAACAGGAATGCAGGCAATTGGATTAAACTTGTTCTATATATTTCCATTCAAATTGAACTAAGTACCAAGAACGATACAGATTGAAAATGCTGTCAAAAAGACAATCATTGTGGCCACACAAAAGATTTTGGATATTATCATAATATGCAACGGTTAAATCCACTGTAGTTAACACAGAATCTGTCAGAAAAAGAATATAAATTCCGATATGATAGCACTTATCAAATTTACTGAGAGGTGTGACAGTGAAACTGGAGGATGGGGGAGGGGGTTCTTTCAACTAGGCAAAGCAGTCAGATTGAAATCGGCTGTTTCTAATCGAAAGACCCCCCTGAAACACCTTTACTTTCATTTCAAAAAGTGCTGCTGAACTGGTAAGATAATAAGATCAGACCCCCATTATCATTGATCCAATAAAATGCACATAAAATCCGCCATTTGCTACATAGCTTTATTATAATCTGTGCTTTGATGATATTTGCACAGGCCAATGTGAAGGATTTAAACAGTCCTGTTGTCATTTAGCAGCATTCAAGATGATCTCTCCCAGTATAGTACTTACTCTAACGACTCTGTCATGTACCTACAATCCAAATCATACAGTGAATGAGCAACAAGGGGGTTACAAGGAGAGAGAATACCTTGATCTTCTGTCAAACTTCACGAGCAAGTTTTATGAATAGAATAACTATAAAAGTTGCAAAAGAAAATTTGAGTGATCACGGCTCCATTTCCGAAATATGTATCTGGCTATGACACTCAAATTTAAAAGCAATTATGTGTACAGCTGTGATCAGTTATGGAATTCATCCTTTGGGAACAACAATAAACAATTTAGGTGTAACTGTACATACTTGATGTGGAATCCTGGTCTTGTTACAGTGTTGTCAGAAGTAAACCTCAGTAACACGCTGTCACCACTAGATTTTATTGAAGGCTGTGCAGTTAAGTACAAACCACACTGGGTAGTATCCATCAGACTATCTGTAAGTTCAGTGTCTCCTGTAATTTACAGTCAAAGAATCACGTTAGTGGTGAGAGGATCTACCCGAGGGAGTGGTGTCCAGGGACAAATAATCGCAGCTCTACTCCTGATTATACATCTGATATATGGTGAATTAAGATAATAAATTTGTGTTATTTCAAGGGTATGTTACTAAATTATTAACCACAGAAGAAGTACCAATGTTAGAACAAAAATTTTAACCCATCTCGAAAACTTTTTTTTACATTATTGGAGACTTGAATAAAGGATTGATTTCACCACACTGGACAACAACTTGCATATGAATCTTAATAATTTTATTTCCATACTAGCAGACAATTGGTATGATTATATTTATTGTCATAGAGCTGGGAGAGAGGGTGTTGGACCCACATACATCGCAAACGTCGTTTTGATGTTTATGACATTTGTGGGTTCAACAGGTTGATTTGTGTGCAAATAGGTCATTGAATGTATCAGCCCATCACAGTCCCTGTGGGTCAATATGCTACACGATGAAGGTCACATTGACCCTATAAAATGAAGGTCACTTTGGCTCTATAAAATATTGTGCACTCAGGATTTTTATAAGATTATCTGAAAATCCAATGTGGGTTGGCTGTCCAGCCTACGGTAGCTTCAATCTAATTGGATAGAAGGCTATCAGGATTCGTGAGGATTGGAAACAAAAACGAAACTGAGTTTCCAATATTAACTTCTTCCTTGTCAGAAAGATGATCATCTCCGGTGTATGCAGACATCCATATTTTTGAAACTGAACATCAATACCATACATCTCAATATAAATGAGAATCATTACGAGACCATGATTAAAATACCACGCATACCATTGTATATCTTCAGTGAGTCTTTGAGACATGATTCGGAGCGTTGGACATCCAGTGATAGGATTGTCATTTCAATCTTTGCTCCTCCAGTCGATCTGATAGTCCACGTACAGTTTTCGTTATTCCCATAGGTCAGGGCAGGCTGGACAGGATGTATAATGTCCTGAAGAGAGTCTGTGGCATTCAGCTCAAAGTTACATTCACTGACCGGGTCACCGACTGTAAATGTAATTAAGTGAAAAAATCAGACATCAGAAAAAAATAAATTCAAAATCAGCTCAGGATTTAAACCCTTGACAACAGACTTAAGGACTACACAAGGCCCAAATCATGATGGTTATTATTTTATGGTCAGACAGACAAAACTGTTGCAGTTATGCAAGGTTTGATGTCACTAACTGTAGGATATGTGGAGCCTCTACAGAACAAGCCCAAGAAAGCTCATCAATATATTGTAGGCGAGTCTAAAGGCTGAAATTTTCTAGATAAATTCCATTGATATTATAAATACCTCAGTGATAAATTCCTATTAAAAACACCAGATTGAGTATAATAGAAGGTAATTTATCTGATAGGTCTTTGTGGAGAAATCAGCTTTAAATGGTGATGAAAATTTGAATATATAGAATTTGAGTAATTTCATAATATCATTGACACAACAAAGCATCTATAAATTTTGATAATGTATCAATGTTGCATAACTACAGCAGTATCACCAACCTGATTATGATAGTATGCTGCAGGCAGCCCTTAATAATAACATAATGTGCCAGCAAAACAATATATTCGTTAAAGCCTCAACCTTAAAATGCTATTTCAGAAAGACTTACAGGTGTCAAATTTTGCGAGGAATCCCGACTGTTGATTTTCTCCATCAGACCTGAACAAGATGTGCATTGACTCATTGACAGATATATCTGGGGGTGTAGACTGACCACAGTATCTGCCTAATGAAACCGATGGATCTTTCCCATCTATGATTTCTGCAAAATCACTTTTACATCCAGTTGTGTTTTCTAGGTCAAACGCTCTGAAAATGAGATATATAGTCAATCATCAAAAAAGGGGAACGGCTACAGAGGATACCAATCTTGTGTATTCCATGATCAGGAAAATTGGTTATAACTTACGTAAAATTAAGCTGAATTTCATTCCAAGGATCAGCGTTAAGATACCAGAGACAGTCAGCGTCTTTGGGATAAGGGTCCGGATAGCCGGGTGTGATCAGTTCTCCATGTTTAGCTGTGATGTTTCCCCCGCAAACTTCAAATAAATATTAAAACGACTTTAAGCCATATGATTATTAACTTGTGAGGGAACCTCTTCCTGAATAATATATATACACACATATATATATATATATATATATACAATTAGAATAATATTTCTCCATGTATCGATACAGATATAGATACAGATTTACATCTCAGAAAACTCATGTAATATCTTACAGTAATGCATAGTTAAGCATTCAATGTGGAAAACCTTAACCATTTCAGACCCGCTCTCGGATATACCGGGATGGAGTTGTTGTCCCTCAGGACCGATCCCGGTACATCCAGGATTAGATTAGATTAGATTAGATATTAACTTTGGAATACCTGGAGAACACAAGACCTTTTTCAATGTCTGGTGGCGCTCAGGGAAGGTCTCATAATTTTTCCTAACAAAATAACAGTCTATCTTCAATTTGCATGGTAGCATAGCATTGGTCAATGTAAATTTAATCAACAAATAGGACATCAATTTACAAGTGCAGGAAATAAGAGAAACCATTTTGAGAGGAAATTAAGAGCAAACTGAGATCTCTTACATGAAGATGATGTGCTGTAGGATGCAAGGAATCCTCTTTTTTGAATATATCTATTTGAGGTGAATACCAAAGTCAGTGCGTTGCTTGATGATGTTATAGCTGGGGGTATACCATTACCACAATATCTACCATGCTCAGCTGCATTCACATTATCGCCTTGAAGTACCTGAAAAAAAAACATGCAATCTGTTTTAATCCATCTTTTGCGACAATAATTTCAACGGGTGTATATATTCGTCAACAGGTATCTAACAGTCTACAGGCGCTGATCAGTTTTGAGAACCATGAAACCCCGGATCAGCTTGGCCAAGGAAGATTGAACTTGCAGTGATAAAAAAACTAGCTCAAGTAATAAAGTCATCCTGAGTGGCCGTGTTCAATAACAATTCCAGCAAGCGGCAGTCTCTTTCAAAGTATTAGTGCGGTTTCTGCCCATTGAACCTGACGCAATTTCCTAGGGCGAAAACTGATAACAGCCTAAAAATGCACATGGGGCCTAGTTATCATGATTCAACATACAAATTTAAGCCAAAACAAATAGAAAAAGTACTAAAATAGTTCTGGATGAACTGACCACATCAATGAGATCATGGGGCTATATGCTGGTTTGGCAAAGCATGACTGTTAGCTTAATTCAGAAGGTTCCATGGCATATTGTTGACTTAAAACTTCATGGTCAGAGTTTCAAAAGCCACATAATGGTTTTTGTACTGTCCTAGCGATGATTTGATTAACATACCCTGATTACATCATGAGAGCAGAGACCATCAGAAGTCCCTTGAGATGTTTCAGACTCCTCTATGTCCATGTCATTAAACTGAAGGGTGATTCTGTCAGCTAAAATAAGGTTCAAATTAGAATAATATTCAATTTAATTTTATTAAAATTAGGATAAAATCAGAGTAATATAATGGCTATTACGAGCCGCAAGACAGAGATATAACAATAGATACATAAATGAGCAGATAACCAGTGCTATTTATGGCCTCAGCTCAAATGTGCTTGTTAATATTTCTGCAAGCGAGAGAATATACGCACTAGGAGATGCCCCGATGATAGTCCAGATGCAATTGCTCCAAAGATCATAGTTCAGAGGATAGTGTGGTGATCTTATCGTTTCTACACCATCTCCAATAATCTTACGTCCTCCACATGCTGTCTCATAGGAAGCAATGAATCCTCTCCCACTGCTTGAAGAGCATGTTCTCTGTAATATGGGAACAAATTTGTAAAGGGTTATACTTAGGAAGAAACAAACTCTCTCCCATTGCTTGATGAGCAGCTTCTCTGTTTTACGGGACAATTTTTTAGATCCTCAATTTTTTTACTGAATTGTTTCCATTAATTCTTTTTGATTTGACCATGAGACTCTTTTCCCATCCAGGAAGTTTATTTCTAAGAAGCATTTGCTCAGTTCAAGCTTAATAAATAAGGCATCAACTCTAAAAAATTTTGATCAGATTTAAGCAATCTTAAAAAAGTTGCGTTCAATTGATAGGATATCAAAATGAATTCTTAACAGATCTTGACTCTTGCGTGGTACTATACTTGGAAATCCTTGAGAGCATGATTACCCACCATGCTCAGTCTCAGAGTGTTACTGCTACTAGTGTAAGTACGGTCTGTATGGTTGGAGCCACTGAATTTGTCTAGTTCTGGTGATGATGTCAGCAATCCATCATAAACCTACAAAGAGGTAGTGTTTTTACTTTACTTTACCAAGTTTTGTCAGCAACAATGGCCAAATTTAAAATAATTTGAAATCAGGGATATTCATCATGGTATCTGAAGTTTGACGAGTTGATGATAAAGCGGTGTAATGCATGTTTTTTTACTTCTGAGTTCACCAAGACGGATATTGTCCTAGTAACCTAGTACAATTCGAGCCTTAAATATTTTGATATCACCATCTGAAAGGTCAGGCTCAATATTTGATAGAATGAAAATTATGGTAACTGAAATCAGGAGCTGATTCATTTAAAACATTATATTAACAACAGAAAACAGCCCAGACTTGTATGCACTCACAGTTACGTAGTCATTGATGCAGTCATCATGATCTTCAAGGTCAAGGTCTGTGAATGTTATTTGTACAGTATGGAAGTCCGCCACAGTTATATTCCATTCACATTCTGTGTTGTTAAGAGAACTATTGGTGTAACCAGGGGACTGTATGGTTCCAGTAGGAGTTGTGAACTCCCCTCCACAACCTAAATAGATGTCAAAAATTTGACAAGTGCAAAATTTAGGTCAATTCCATGTTCATTTTCATGCCCTGAATCGCCTTTCATTTGTATGCTTTAGTGGTTTTTGCAAATTCAAACTCAGTTTGTCATACCTATAATGCAGTTAGTGTTAAAATTTTGTCAAATACTCCTTTTTACATTCATTACTTACCCTCCTCAATGGCTGAGAAATTTGCAGTGAACCCAGTTCCCGCAGTTGCGCCATCTGCTTTAAATCTCACATACATCTGGTTACTATTTGAGACAACTGAACTTGTCCAGTCGCGATTCACACAAGTCTTTGTGAGCCTTGGTGAGTCGGCATCGGGGCCACCCAGAACCTAGTGGTAGTCAAATTTTTTTGTTATTCAGAGTATGTGGCATGACCAACAAATTTCATGTCAAATGATCAACAATTAAAGGTGCACCAAATCGAAATGTTAATTTATAGGTGGAATTTGTGCCGAAAATTGCATGCTATGGACAAGCTTTTACTTTCCAGTTTTACTAAGAAAATATCATTGGTTCTCAATTTGAGGCTGTCTGTTTTACCTCAATATAGTCCCAATCACAAGTCGGGTGATATTCTATGTTTAAAATATCCATATCTAGCTGTATACGTTTTCCATCCATTACTGTGATTCTCCAAATACACTCAATGTTGTGAGGATAGTAACTAGGATATCCAGGGCTAGTGAACAATCCAGATTCTGCGTTGAAATCTCCACCGCAAACTAGCATATATGAAGAGGAAAAATGAACAAATATGACAACAAGCTACGCACACCGATTCAAATAAAACATACAAGTATAGTCTCAAATGTGTACTAAATGTACGCAAATAACGATACTTGATTTTGAGTTGGCCTCTCAAGTCTTCATAATCTTCAGTATGAGGAATAGTTTGATATACATAGTCAGTTAACCTAAACGAAACTGCTTCAATCTAAAAAATTTAGTGCCTCGCTGCGTTTGCTGGTTTGACATTGACGTTTGACATTTTTGACATTTTGTTATATTTGTGAAGTTCCTGAAAGGGGTGCAGCCACCTATAAGCAGGCACAGCAGAATCTGCATTTAGTAAATTTGGATTCTGTCGCAAACAGCTAAAGGGAATTAGCAAAGATATTTTAACTCTACTCATCATTTAAATTTAAAACGTTTAAAAAATGAGAACTTTTGTATTGAGATAACTCACCAGAAAGGGGATCTTCACAGTTTTGTCCAAGTCCTGACTCTGCACAACTACAGATGTAGTTACCCTCGGTGTTAGTACAGGTGCCTCCATTCTGACAAGGGTTATCATCACACTCATTCACATCGAGCTGACAGAGGCGACCTGTC
Source organism: Membranipora membranacea (assembly GCA_914767715.1). NCBI lineage: Eukaryota > Metazoa > Bryozoa > Gymnolaemata > Cheilostomatida > Membraniporidae > Membranipora > Membranipora membranacea. The sequence continues at coordinate 18,234,771 of OU612069.1, read as the reverse complement.
CAGCCTGGTTGGCATGAGCAGGTGAACGAACTGATGGTATCTGAGATCTGTAAATCAAAATATTATTTTGAAATCTCTTTAGATTTAAGCAGCTTGATTTATCAAAGGTTAGATCATAAGGCAAGAAACAGTGGTGAGATTGGGGCTAGTTGTCAAATGTCTCAAGGACTCAAGCACAAAATCATATGTCAGTACATAAATTATAGGACAAAGCCAGATACATAGTGATCAGGAAATTAGGTTTTTGTTCCAGTGCCCAGCATAAGGACAAATCATATTGAGGGATTTTCCACTACTACGGGCAGTGGGTAGCATGATAAAGTTCTCAATTTGTAGCATTGGAAAGTTCAAGTCTATGCATAGCTAACTCCAGTGACTCACCTGGCAGTTTCCATTGTATTTGCATGGGTTTGGATAGCACGCATTTAGTGACTGCAAAGGTACTGAAGTTAGCTCTCTATTGAAAAAGAAAAATGCCTTTAATCACAATGTATTACGATAGGTTTATGGCAGCGCTTTACGCCACAACATATTCAGCACACATCTTATAATCTGATTTTACCAAGGAGTTAAAGACAACTCCTTAAAGTCTATAAATCCTTGATTTAACAATGTGGGAATTCAATCGGTGATTGTCATTTGAGCAGATTGGAGAGTTCACTTTCAACTTTGTGGCCACACAAAATAGTTTTAGAGGTTCTCACATGGACAATAAATTTGGTTGATGAATCAATTATGCACAAAAGATAATGTAAAAAGTCTGTGGCACAAAATCGTTGCATGAAATTTAGCCTATGTGATGACCTTTATCTTATTGACTGTTTGGGGGAGAGAGCTAATGCCAAGTCAGATAGTACATATTTCGATGAGGTGACAGTGAAACTGAATCACTTCCACTTTAACTATATCTCAAAAGGTACTTATGCTAAACTGATGTTGGCGCTTCAACCGTGGTTTCATGAGTGGTTCACATCTTTTAGCTCTGTAGTATTATAACGATCCAACCATGCTTTGCTGATATTTGGACTCAATCCCTTTTTTTAACTTTTAATGTCAAGAATTTAATATGTCTTGTTGTCTTCCAGCAGCATTCTAGGTTCTATCTCCGAATATAATACTTACTCTTCTGACTCTGTCCTGTACCTACAATCCAAATCATAATGAGCAACAAGGGGTTTATAAGGAGAGAGAGTAATGCCTTGAGATTCTGTCAATCTTCTTTCAGAAGCTTTACGAATAGAATAAATTATGAAAGAAGTGGAAAGAGGTTGATTGATCATGTGTCATGTGTCATTCAAAAAGCAATGATAGTTAGTCAAGCAGTCTGTCCTGCGGAAACAACAATGAAGGATGCAGAATTTTAAGAAGACATACTTGATGTGGAATCCTTGTCTTGTCACAGTGTTGTCAGATGTGAACCTTAGTAACACGCTGTCACCGCTAGATTTTATTTTAGGCTGTACAGTTAAGTAGTGACCACACTGAGTAGTATCCATCAGACTATCGGTTAGTTCAGCATCTCCTGAAATTTACAGTCAAAAGTGAAGTGTGGTCAATGGATCTAACGCGAGAAATATTGCAACTCTGCTGTTGACTCAACATTTGATATTCATCGTAAGTAATAAAGAAAAGATTTAAATCATGCAATTTGGAGGTTTTTGATACCAACTACAAAATAATTTTCGATCCTTGTAAACATTTTTTTTCCATTTTTCAAATCAAGGTTTACAAGATTGGAGACTAGATTGAAGACATGGTTTCAACACACTTGACAAGAACTTCCGCATGAATCTTAAAATAGTTGTTTTCATTCTATCACACAATTGACATGATCATAATAATTTATTGTCATGCATGTATGCCTATTGCCTCTTGTCTAAATAAAGCTCTGGGATTGATTTGCGTGCAAGGAAGTCATTATATGTCTGAAATGATCACAGTCTCGGTGGGTCAACATAAAAGTAGTCTGGATTCAATAAAATCTTGAGCATTCAGGATAACAGACTCTCTATGAAAAAAGGAATTACTGTCCAGGCTACCGTAGCTTCACTCTTATTGGATCTTAGGCTATCAGGAGAAGAAAAAAACTAAATAGCCACAATAATTGCCGGTTATGGCAGACATCTATATTTTGCTAGACGGAATAGGAGTACAATTTAACTCAATACAAAAATAAGACCCAAATACCACGCATACCATCATATATCTTCAGAGAGTCTTTGACGCATGATGCGGAGGAGTCAACGTCCAGTGTGAAGATTATCAGCTCTATCTGTGCGCCTCCTGTTGATCTTATAGTCCATGTACAGTTTTCATTATTCCCATAAGTTATGGCAGGCCAATCAGGATATATAATGTCCTGAAGAGAGTTTGTGGCATTCAGTTCAAAGTTACATTCACTCGCCGTATCACCTACTGTAAATGCAATAAAGTAAGAAAAAGCCAGTCAGTCAGTGAATTTAAAATCCAGCTCAGGAATTAAACCCTTGACTACACACAAACCGTATCATGATGATGCTTATGTTATAGTCAGGCAGATGATACTGCTGTAGTTATGCAAGTAATGTAACAAAGATAGTGATGTTGTGTGAAGTACGATGAAACGGTAAGGAATTGAGTTGAATATGCTGTAAAAGCCAAAGAACCTGGCACCTCAACATTTATTGTTGGTGAGTCTAAAGGCTCAATTTCGCTAGATATATAAATAGAATGACTTACAAGTATTAAACTTTGCGTGGAAGCCTGACTGCTGATTTTCTCCATCAGATCTGAACATGATCTGCATTGACTGATTCACAGATGTTTCTGGTGGTATGGTCTGACCACAGTATCTGCCTATTGATACCGATAGATCTCTCCCATCTCTGATCTCCGCATAATCACTTGTACATCCAGTTGTGTTTTCTAGGTCAAATGCTCTGTGAAATAATATATTTATGGCATTCATCATCTAAGAAGGGGTAAGGCTACAAAGGAAACCCATCTTGTGTGTTTTAGGATCAGGACGATCGGTTATAACTTACGTAAAATTGAGTTGAATTTCGTTCCGAGGATCACCACTAATATTCCAGAGACAGTTTGCATCTATGGGATAAGGGTCTGGATATCCGGGTGTGATCAATTCCCCATGTTTGGCTGTAATGTTTCCTCCGCAAACTTCAAATAAATTTAAAAGTGAGTTTAAGCCTTGGATAATTTATTAAATTGGCCAGGGAAACCTTCCCCTGAATGAATTAATATATACAATTTGTGAACAATTCTCCAAGAATCAATACAGATTTAAACCAAAAAAATTTATTGAGGAGTAATCTTACATATGTGCATTACTCAGCATCCAAAGTGGCAAATTTCAAGGGGAGAGTAACTAAGATGTCTTACATGAACTTGAAGTGCTGTAGGTAACAAGGAATCCGCGTTTTTGAACATAGCTATTCGCGGTGAATATCAAAGTCAGAGCGTTACTAGTTGATGTTATAGCAGGGGGTATACTCTGACCACAATATCTACCCTGTTCAGAGGCATTCACATGATCTCCTTGAAGTACCTGAAAAAAGAGCATGTTATCGATTATAATCTCTCTCTTGAGTCAACAATTTCAACGAGTGTATAGCCTCTTAAAGAATTATCTTGCTACCTGCAGGCGCTGATATTATAAATATGCATTCATCCCTAGGGCAGAATGAATCAGTTGTGCAAACCATGTAATCTCCTATTTGATTGGTATAAGGGTGAAGATTGAGCTTGCAGTAGTTGGAACAAATTGCACTTTGTTTACAAGTTATCTTCTCTTGTCAATTGGAATTACCCAAACTGCCCTCCCACCCACACACTGATTGGAAAAACAACACTGTAAGCTTATCGCTGCTGTTCCATGACATATTATTGTAGGCTAAAGTAAACATGTGGTGGAGTTTCAAAATTCTCAGAGTGGCTTTTGTGCAATTGAATTTCAGCCCTAATATAGATTTTGTTGACATACCCTGATTACATCGTGTGCACAGAGACCATCACTAGTCCCTTGAAGTGTTTCTGACTCCTCTATGTCCATGTCATTAAACTGAAGGGTGATTCTGTCAGCTAAAATTAGGATAAAACCAGAGTAAAATAGTGGCTATTTCGAGCTGCAAGACCGTAATATCATGTGAGCCATATAAATGATCACATAACCAGTCTATTCATAGTTTAAACTCATAGGTGCATACTGATATTGCTGAAAACCACGCCCTGAAAACCATCAACTGAGAGCAAAACAGATTTGGTGTGAAAAGAGAGAATATACGCACTAAGAGATGCCCCGACGATAGTCCAGGTGCAATTGCTCCAAAGATCATAGTCCAAAGGATAGTGTGGTGATCTTATTGTTTCTATACCATCTCCAATAATCTCACGTCCCCCACAAGCTGTTTCATACGAGGCAATGAATCCTCTCCCACCACCGGAGGAGCAAGTTCTCTGTAATATTGGGAGAAGTTTTTAGACCACTCAAACTGTTGCCTGAACTGTTTCCGTTTATTCAAATAATAAAAATTCTAATAATAGTGATTCCAAATAATTTGTATGACCATACACTCTTTCCACATCCAGGAATATATTTCTAAGAAGCACTTGGTCAACTTTTCCTTTTTAATAAGGCATCAACTCTATTGCAAATATTCTGTGAAATTCTGATCAGATTTTCGTTATCTTAAGAAAGTTATGCACAATTGTCATGGTATGATAATGAATTCTCAACTGATCTTTATTCTTACATGGTACTCTACTAAGAATAAGAGGTCATGATTTGAGAGGCCATGATTACTCACCATGCTCAGTCTCAGGGAATTACTGCTACTAGTATAAGTACGGCCTGTGGTATTGGAGCCGCTGATTTTGTCTAGTTCTGGTGAAGTAGTCCGCAATCCATCATAGACCTACATAAGGCAGTGTTTTTATTTCAATCAGTGTATCTTTGTCAAGCTTGGTGCAACTTAAACCACTACTGCCACACAGCCAAATGTGTGCTTATAGAATGCTGTGTAGTTCAAAACTAATAAAATGAGGCTGCAATCTCAGCATTGTCACCTAATGAGCAAATAATTTGCACAAACAGATCGTCAAAATTAGGGTATGAAATTAATTATCTACCGCATCAGGTGATGTAGTTACCGTCTTACTAGTGCACACTGTACACGTCATAAGCTGGTGCGTAGATTCCATGCCCTGGTTTTGAAGATCAGTTTGCGCGAATTATTTTTCCATTAGGTGACAGTTATGAGATTTAAGTCTCAATTAATTATCTTGGAGCTATGCAGAATTCAATGAGCATAAATTTGCATGAGTGGCAGCAGTAGTTTAAGCACAACCTTAAAATTACACTGTTTAGCTTGATTTAGAGAAAAATGATTCAGTACTCGACAGTTTTTATCAACGGAAGGCAGTTGACTCCTAAGCATTCCCAAATTTAGGATGAGTTGTGTCTAGCTTATAAATTGTTATTAAAAAGTCCAAACTTGTGTGCACTCACTGCTACGTAGTCATTAATGCAGTCATCGTGATCTTCAAGGTCAAGGTCTGAGAATGTTATTTTTACAGTATGGAAGTCCGCCACAGTTATATTCCATTCACATTGTGTGTTGTTAAGAGAACTATTGGTGTAGCCAGGGGACTGTATGACACCAGTAGGAGTTGTGAACTCCCCTCCACAACCTGAATAGATAAAACATTTGCGAAATTTAGGTCAATTCAATGTTCATGGTTAGTCATTGCATTGCCTTTCATTTGAAGGTCTCAATATCTTTGCAGAGACAAATTCAGTCTGTCATACTTGTAAATTGGGATTTGTTTAACCTTTGTCAAAGACGCTTTACTAGGGCTACTACATTTAGGACTCACCCCCTTCGATAGCTAAGAAATTGACAGTGAACCCAGTGCCCGCAGTTGCGAAATCCGCATAGAATCTCACGTACATCTGATTACTAGTTGACACAACCGAACTCGCCCACTCACGATTCTGACAAATCTTTGTAAGCCTTGATGAGTTGGCATCAGGGCCATTAAGAACCTAGTGGTATAAGAAATTAGATTTATTTGTTATACAAAGTATGTGGCATCACCAACAAATGGTATGGCTCATGACCTTCGATTTAAAAAGCACACCACATCAAAAAGGTACGAATTGTTTCTGCACTTGGACATCCTTGACAAGGAAAAGCTTTTTCTTTCCAGTTTTACAACAAATATGCCACCGATTTTCAATGGCATGACCAACAATTTGCATGTCAATTGATCAACGATTAAAGGTGCACCAATTCGACATGCTAATTTATAGGTGGAATATGTGCCGAAAATTACATGCTATGGACAAGCTTTTACTCTCCAGTTTTACTAAGAATATATCATTGGTTCTCAATTTTAGGCTGTCTGTTTTACCTCAATATAGTCCCAATCACAAGTCGGATGATACTCGATGTTCAAGATATTCATATTCAGCTGAATGCGTTTTCCGTCAGGTACAGTAATTCTCCAAATGCACTCAATGTGGTGAGGATAGTAACCTGGATATCCAGGGCTAGTGAACAATCCAGATTCTGCGTTGAAATCTCCACCGCAAACTAGCATATATGAAGAGGAAAAATGAACAAATATGACAACACACGCACACATACGCACACCGATTCAAATAAAACATACAAGTATAGTCTCAAATGTGTACTAACTGTACGCAAATAACGATACTTGATTTTGAGTTGGCCTCTCAAGTCTTCATAATCTTCAGTATGAGGAATAGTTTGATAGTAATACATAGTCAGTTAACCTAAATGAAACTGCTTCAATCTAAAAAATTTAGTGCCTCGCTGCGTTTGCTGGTTTGACATTGACGTTTGACATTTTTGACATTTTGTTATATTTGTGAAGTTCCTGAAAGGGGTGCAGCCACCTATACGCAGGCACAGCAAAATCTGCATTTAGTAAATTTGGATTCTGTCGCAAACAGCTAAAGGGAATTAGCAAAGATATTTTAACCCTACTCATCATTTAAATTTAAAACGTTTAAAAAATGAGAACTTTTGTATTGAGATAACTCACCAGAAAGGGGATCTTCACAGTTTTGTCCAAGTCCTGACTCTGCACAACTACAGATGTAGTTACCCTCGGTGTTAGTACAGGTGCCTCCATTCTGACAAGGGTTATCATCACACTCATTCACATCGAGCTGACAGAGGCGACCTGTCCAGCCTGGTTGGCATGAGCAGGTGAACGAACTGATGGTATCTGAGATCTGTAAATCAAAATATTATTTTGAAATCTCTTTAGATTTAAGCAGCTTGATTTATCAAAGGTTAGATCATAAGGCAAGAAACAGTGGTGAGATTGGGGCTAGTTGTCAAATGTCTCAAGGACTCAAGCACAAAATCATATGTCAGTACATAAATTATAGGACAAAGCCAGATACATAGTGATCAGGAAATTAAGTTTTTGTTCCAGTGCCTGGCATAAGGACAAATCATATTGAGGGATTTTCCACTACTACGGGCAGTGGGTAGCATGATAAAGTTCTCAATTTGTAGCATTGGAAAGTTCAAGTCTATGCATAGCTAACTCCAGTGACTCACCTGGCAGTTTCCATTGTATTTGCATGGGTTTGGATAGCACGCATTTAGTGACTGCAAAGGTACTGAAGTTAGCTCTCTATTGAAAAAGAAAAATGCCTTTAATCACAATGTATTACGATAGGTTTATGGCAGCGCTTTACGCCACAACATATTCAGCACGCATCTTATAATCTGATTTTACCAAGGAGTTAAAGACAACTCCTTAAAGTCTATAACTCCTTTATTTAACAATGTGGGAATTCAATCGGTGATTGTCATTTGAGCAGATTGGAGAGTTCACTTTCAACTTTGTGGCCACACAAAATAGTTTTAGAGGTTCTCACATGCACAATAAATTTGGTTGATGAATCAATTATGCACCAAAGGTAATGTAAAAAGTCTGTGGCACAAAATCGTTGCATGAAATTTAGCCTATGTGATGACCTTTATCTTATTGACTGTTTGGGGGAGAGAGCTAATGCCAAGTCAGATAGTACATATTTCGATGAGGTGACAGTGAAACTGAATCACTTCCACTTTAACTATATCTCAAAAGGTACTTATGCTAAACTGATGTTGGCGTTTCAACCGTCGTTTCATGAGTGGTTCACATCTTTTAGCTCTGTAGCATTATAACGATCCAACCATGCTTTGCTGATATTTGGACTCAATCCCTTTTTATAACTTTTAATGTCAAGAATTTAATATGTCTTGTTGTCTTCCAGCAGCATTCTAGGTTCTATCTCCGAATATAATACTTACTCTTCTGACTCTGTCCTGTACCTACAATCCAAATCATAATGAGCAACAAGGGGTTTATAAGGAGAGAGAGTAATGCCTTGAGATTCTGTCAATCTTCTTTCAGAAGCTTTACGAATAGAATAAATTATGAAAGAAGTGGAAAGAGGTTGATTGATCGTGTGTCATGTGTCATTCAAAAAGCAATGATAGTTAGTCAAGCAGTCTGTCCTGCGGAAACAACAATGAAGGATGCAGAATTTTAAGAAGACATACTTGATGTGGAATCCTTGTCTTGTCACAGTGTTGTCAGATGTGAACCTTAGTAACACGCTGTCACCGCTAGATTTTATTTTAGGCTGTACAGTTAAGTAGTGACCACACTGAGTAGTATCCATCAGACTATCGGTTAGTTCAGCATCTCCTGAAATTTACAGTCAAAAGTGAAGTGTGGTCAATGGATCTAACGCGAGAAATATTGCAACTCTGCTGTTAACTCAACATTTGATATTCATCGTAAGTAATAAAGAAAAGATTTAAATCATGCAATTTGGAGGTTTTTGATACCAACTACAAAATAATTTTCGATCCTTGTAAACATTTTTTTTCCATTTTTCAAATCAAGGTTTACAAGATTGGAGACTAGATTGAAGACATGGTTTCAACACACTTGACAAGAACTTCCGCATGAATCTTAAAATAGTTATTTTCATTCTATCACACAATTGACATGATCATAATAATTTATTGTCATGCATGTATGCCTATTGCCTCTTGTCTAAATAAAGCTCTGGGATTGATTTGCGTGCAAGGAAGTCATTATATGTCTGAAATGATCACAGTCTCGGTGGGTCAACATAAAAGTAGTCTGGATTCAATAAAATCTTGAGCATTCAGGATAACAGACTCTCTATGAAAAAAGGAATTACTGTCCAGGCTACCGTAGCTTCACTCTTATTGGATCTTAGGCTATCAGGAGAAGAAAAAAACTAAATAGCCACAATAATTGCCGGTTATGGCAGACATCTATATTTTGCTAGACGGAATAGGAGTACAATTTAACTCAATACAAAAATAAGACCCAAATACCACGCATACCATCATATATCTTCAGAGAGTCTTTGACGCATGATGCGGAGGAGTCAACGTCCAGTGTGAAGATTATCAGCTCTATCTGTGCGCCTCCTGTTGATCTTATAGTCCATGTACAGTTTTCATTATTCCCATAAGTTATGGCAGGCCAATCAGGATATATAATGTCCTGAAGAGAGTTTGTGGCATTCAGCTCAAAGTTACATTCACTCGCCGTATCACCTACTGTAAATGCAATAAAGTAAGAAAAAGCCAGTCAGTCAGTGAATTTAAAATCCAGCTCAGGAATTAAACCCTTGACTACACACAAACCGTATCATGATGATGCTTATGTTATAGTCAGGCAGATGATACTGCTGTAGTTATGCAAGTAATGTAACAAAGATAGTGATGTTGTGTGAAGTACGATGAAACGGTAAGGAATTGAGTTGAATATGCTGTAAAAGCCAAAGAACCTGGCACCTCAACATTTATTGTTGGTGAGTCTAAAGGCTCAATTTCGCTAGATATATAAATAGAATGACTTACAAGTATTAAACATTGCGTGGAAGCCTGACTGCTGATTTTCTCCATCAGATCTGAACATGATCTGCATTGACTGATTCACAGATGTTTCTGGTGGTATGGTCTGACCACAGTATCTGCCTATTGATACCGATAGATCTCTCCCATCTCTGATCTCCGCATAATCACTTGTACATCCAGTTGTGTTTTCTAGGTCAAATGCTCTGAAAAATAATATATTTATGGTATTCTTCATCCAAGAAGGGGTAAGGCTACAAAGGAAACCCATCTTGTGTGTTTTAGGATCAGGACGATCGGTTATAACTTACGTAAAATTGAGTTGAATTTTGTTCCGAGGATCACCACTAATATTCCAGAGACAGTTTGCATCTATGGGATAAGGGTCTGGATATCCGGGTGTGATCAATTCCCCATGTTTGGCTGTAATGTTTCCTCCGCAAACTTCAAATAAATTTAAAAGTGAGTTTAAGCCTTGGATAATTTATTAAATTGGCCAGGGAAACCTTCCCCTGAATGAATTAATATATACAATTTGTGAACATTTCTCCAAGAATCAATACAGATTTAAACCAAAAAAATTTATTGAGGAGTAATCTTACATATGTGCATTACTCAGCATCCATAGTGGCAAATTTCAAGGGGAGAGTAACTAAGATGTCTTACATGAACTTGAAGTGCTGTAGGTAACAAGGAATCCGCGTTTTTGAACATAGCTATTCGCGGTGAATATCAAAGTCAGAGCGTTACTAGTTGATGTTATAGCAGGGGGTATACTCTGACCACAATATCTACCATGTTCAGAGGCATTCACATTATCTCCTTGAAGTACCTGAAAAAAGAGCATGTTATCGATTTTAATCTCTCTCTTGAGTCAACAATTTCAACGAGTCTATAGCCTCTTAAAGAATTATCTTGCTACCTGCAGGCGCTGATATTATAAATATGTATTCATCCCTAGGGCAGAATGAATCAGTTGTGCAAACCATGTAATCTCCTATTTGATTGGTATAAGGGTGAAGATTGAGCTTGCAGTAGTTGGAACAAATTGCACTTTGTTTACAAGTTATCTTCTCTTGTCAATTGGAATTACCCAAACTGCCCTCCCACCCACACACTGATTGGAAAAACAACACTGTAAGCTTATCGCTGCTGTTCCATGACATATTATTGTAGACTAAAGTAAACATGTGGTGGAGTTTCAAAATTCTCAGAGTGGCTTTTGTGCAATTGAATTTCAGCCCTAATATAGATTTTGTTGACATACCCTGATTACATCGTGTGCACAGAGACCATCACTAGTCCCTTGAAGTGTTTCTGACTCCTCTATGTCCATGTCATTAAACTGAAGGGTGATTCTGTCAGCTAAAATTAGGATAAAACCAGAGTAAAATAGTGGCTATTTCGAGCTGCAAGACCGTAATATCATGTGAGCCATATAAATGATCACATAACCAGTCTATTCATAGTTTAAACTCATAGGTGCATACTGATATTGCTGAAAACCACGCCCTGAAAACCCTCAACTGAGAGCAAAACAGATTTGGTGTGAAAAGAGAGAATATACGCACTAAGAGATGCCCCGACGATAGTCCAGGTGCAATTGCTCCAAAGATCATAGTCCAAAGGATAGTGTGGTGATCTTATTGTTTCTATACCATCTCCAATAATCTCACGTCCCCCACAAGCTGTTTCATACGAGGCAATGAATCCTCTCCCACCACCGGAGGAGCAAGTTCTCTGTAATATGGGGAGAAGTTTTTAGACTACTCAAACTGTTGCCTGAACTGTTTCCGTTTATTCTAATAAATAATAGTGATTCTAAATATTTTGTATGGCCATACACTCTTTCCACATCCAGGAATATATTTCTAAAAAGCACTTGGTCAACTTTTCCTTTTTAATAAGGCATCAACTCTATTGCAAATATTCTGTGAAATTCTGATCAGATTTCTGTCGTCTTAAGGAAGTTATGCACAATTGTCATGGTATGATAATGAATTCTCAACTGATCTTTATTCTTACATGGTACTCTACTAAGAATAAGAGGTCATGAATTGAGAGGCCATGATTACTCACCATGCTCAGTCTCAGGGAATTACTGCTACTAGTATAAGTACGGCCTGTGGTATTGGAGCCGCTGATTTTGTCTAGTTCTGGTGAAGTAGTCCCCAATCCATCATAGACCTACAAAAGGCAGTGTTTTTATTTCAATCAGTGTATCTTTGTCAAGCTTGGTGCAACTTAAACCACTACTGCCACACAGCCAAATGTGTGCTTATAGAATGCTGTGTAGTTCAAAACTAATAAAATGAGGCAGCAATCTCAGCATTGTCACCTAATGAGCAAATAATTTGCACAAACTGGTCGTCAAAATTAGGGTATGAAATTAATTATCTACCGCATCAGGTGACGTAGTTACCGTCTCACTAGTGCACACTTTACACGTCATAAGCTGGTGGTAGATTTCATGCCCTGGTTTTGAAGATCAGTTTGTGGGAATTATTTTTCCATTAGGTGACAGTTATGAGATTTAAGTCTCAATTAATTATCTTGGAGCTATGCAGAATTCAATGAGCACAAATTTGCATGAGTGGCAGCAGTAGTTTAAGCACAACCTTAAAATTACACTGTTTAGCTTGATTTAAAGAAAAATGATTTAGTACTCGACAGTTTGTATCAACGGAAGGGAGTTGACTCCTAAGCATTCCCAAATTTAGGATGAGTTTTGTCTAGCTTATAAATTGTTATTAAAAAGTCCAAACTTGTGTGCACTCACTGCTACGTAGTCATTAATGCAGTCATCATGTTCTTCAAGGTCAAGGTCTGAGAATGTTATTTTTACAGTATGGAAGTCTGCCACAGTTATATTCCATTCACATTGTGTGTTGTTAAGAGAACTATTGGTGTAGCCAGGGGACTGTATGACACCAGTAGGAGTTGTGAACTCCCCTCCACAACCTGAATAGATATAAACATTTGCGAAATTTAGGTCAATTCAATGTTCATGGTTGGTTATTGCATTGCCTTTCATTTGAAGGATTCAATATTTTTGCAGAGACAATTCAGTCTGTCATACTTGTAAATTAGGATGTATTTAACCTTTTTCAAATACGCTTTACTAGGGCTACTACATTTAGGACTCACCCCCTTCGATAGCTAAGAAATTGACAGTGAACCCAGTGCCCGCAGTTGCGTAGTCCGCATAGAATCTCACGTACATCTGATTACTAGTTGACACAACCGAACTCGCCCACTCACGATTCTGACAAATCTTTGTAAGCCTTGATGAGTTGGCATCAGGGCCATTAAGAACCTAGTGGTATAAGAAATTAGATTTATTTGTTATACAGAGTATGTGGCATGACCAACAAATGGTATGGCTCATGACCTTCGATTTAAAAAGCACACCACATCAAAAAGGTACGAATTGTCTCTGCACTGGGACATTCTTGACAAGGAAAAGCTTTTTCTTTCCAGTTTTACAACAAATATGCCATCGATTATCAATGGCATGACCAACAATTTGCATGTCAATTGATCAACGATTAAAGGTGCACCAATTCGACATGCTAATTTATAGGTGGAATATGTGCCGAAAATTACATGCTATGGACAAGCTTTTACTCTCCAGTTTTACTAAGAATATATCATTGGTTCTCAATTTGAGGCTGTCTGTTTTACCTCAATATAGTCCCAATCACAAGTCGGATGATACTCGATGTTCAAGATATTCATATTCAGCTGGATGCGTTTTCCGTCAGGTACAGTAATTCTCCAAATGCACTCAATGTGGTGAGGATAGTAACCTGGATATCCTGGGCTAGTGAACAGTCCTGACTCTGCATCAAAATCTCCACCGCAAACTAGCATGCAGAAAGAACAATAACAAACAAATATAATATCAAACTACCCACACTGATTCAACCGAAATGTACAAGTGTAGCGCTACACAGATGGATTGTGCACATGGAAATTCATGAAGTTTGTTAAACAGAGCAAGATTAACTAAGCTATCTTTATTGCTACCAGGAAAGATATTATCACAACAGTCAATACTTCCATTAGACTGAAATAACGCTGCGTTGTGACAGGTCATGTGATCTGCAGGGAGTCTTAAAAACGAGCAAATAAACAAAATCGAGAGGAAAATTTTCTATCTTGCTGTATCTCAGTAAGTTATGCACATCCATCCCTAAAGGTTTAAAATATGTAATTTGAGACATAGACGGATATAACGTGAAAGTAAGAATGTGATTGACCAATTGGTCCATAAGTTATGAGTGAAAAACCATGCAGAGAAGCATGTGTGTACTAGACTAGTTTAAACGCCAATTGAACTATCTTTTGGTCTTTAGGTTGGCCTCTTGGGTCTTCATAATCTTCAGTACAGATGAATATTAGAACATTAATAGCATAATCTACGCAATTTGTGTTATATAATAATTAAAATGTCGATTAGCCAATTGTATGAGTATTGGTGGGTACTGTGTAGGGCCCGCAATTTTTATTGTTGAAGGAGACAATTTAAGCCATAGACATAATAATAAATCTAGACAGGAAACTATATACAAAATAAGTGAGGCACTAAATTGTGAATGATGTTACGATATTCGGTTGTATCGTTGCAATAGTGCTACCATTTATTTGCAGACCATAAGGGATTTTGGTTGGTTGCTTGATCGATTCCCAAAAAATCTTGTGTTTTGACTGCTTATCGCTGACACCAACAATGCTACCTTCACGATTTGATGTAATAACGAAACCCTTAATGCTTATGCTCCATAGTGTCATGTCTAGGTTTATTCTCAAATCTATGTCTTGAACAAGATGGCTCTATTCTAAAATGTTGCTGGAAGGGTGTACTGCCCACAATGCAAAACTAATGTCACGTGAGTTCAAAGCAAATAAAGGGAAGTAGCAAACATTTTCAAGATCACTCTCATAGTCTATACGAATTCAAAGTGTAGAAAAAATGAGGAACTATGTGTCGAAATAACTCACCAGAAATAACCTCTTCACAGTTTCGGCCTTGACTCGTTTCTGTACAAGTACAGGTGTAGTTACCCTCGGTGTTAGTACAGGTGCCCCCATTCCGACAAGGGTTAACATCACATTCATCGACATCATCCTGGCATAAGTCACCTCTCCAACCTTCAACACATGAGCAGAATACACTGGCTGTATCTGTATCTGTGATCTGCAAATCAAAGTAAAATTTTCAAAAGGTCAAGTCATATGGCAAGAGACAGTATTAAAATTGAGGCTGTGTTGGTAACCAGTTGCCTCAGGGCTCGAGCATGAAATCATGTGTCAGTATAAAAGAAATGATTTTGAGCAACTGAGGGTTCAAGCATGAAATCATGCATTAGTAAATCAGCTACAGGCAAAACCAAAAGACCTCATGTTTCTTTACAAGTGTCCAACATGAGAACAACGCGTACCAAGTATTTTTATGATTTACAACAGGCAGTGGTTAGCATGGTAGAGTTTTTTCTATTTGCATTGCCAAATAAAAGACCATACATAGTACACTCCAGTAACTTACAGTAACAGTTGACTTACTATCATGACACTATACTGTTTATTGCAATCTACTGTACTGTAAGATTTAATTTAAACATTAGATTGTATCTAGATTGACAAATTGAAGTGATTTGCAAGCAAACTCACATAGCAGTCTCCATTGGCGCACGGGTTCAGCGAGCATGGATCTGATGACTGTACAGGTACTGCTGTTATTTCTCTACAGCCATTCGGTCCTTCTCCGCTGCCAGTGTAACCGGCTTTACATGTACAAGATCGTAGTGGCATCGCTACAATAGACAAAGGTAAATTTGTGTCATATCATTGTGCCCCATTCAAATCGAAGGTTATGCAGTTATCAATATTGGTTAGGTTTGGTTTTTATTTAAGGTCACACTGGAGAAAGATGGTAAATCACTCATGCTCATGTCTAAAAAATATGCTGGTATTAAAAAGATTGGTTACAAAGCCATTGGAAAGATTTTATGAACTGATGAGACTAATAAAATGGAAGCAGCAAACAAAAATATTATGAATTGTCCTCAAAAAACTGCTTTTTTCCAATTACGGTTAAAGTAAAGGACAACACTGGCAACACTATGTATATATCAAGATGCAATAAACCTTCACCAGTAGGCAAAATACTCAACAATAGATGTGCAAGGTATAAGCTTTGGATCTGCACCACAGGGCAGTCAGTAGCCTCTCCACCCCATGGCTGCGATAAACTGAATTAGGTTGAGAAGCTGTTATAAGCTCAAAGAAAATGCTTAGTTGTTGTTATTGAAAGCAATAAGATTGTTTTTGCAGATGATTTTGTAACTGAGATGACTGTTTATATATTAAGATTGACACAACAACAGATAACTGCCTCGATTCAAACAAAAAATTCTATTATACATCATTATTTTCCAATAATTTATTTGGAGAGTGCGGGTATTTGAGTTACTGAAACGAAATGGTGGAAGAGAGTTTGTAATTGTAGATATTAAATTTTTCAAATTTAACATTCATTTATAACATCCAAATTTAGAAGGAGTACATCATTACGCATCAAATATCAAAAGATAACTTTTGTGGTTGTCTGCCACTTTAAGTTTGTAGGCTCTCAGTCTCAATTGAATCGGGGTCCGTTTTGTGATGGCTCCAAATACAACAATCCACTCAATCTTGGCACCCCCCCTGCACGGACCATAGCAATTTACCATGTAGAATCATATCTGTTAACTGTATTGATTGCACGATGATCTCTCAAATCTTTTGCCATAACAGACAAAATTTTGTTTGCCCCTTATTACATAAACATTATGTGCACATTGCTGAATCCTCATTTTCATTTGATAGGGTATCTCAGTAATAGAATTCACAGAACTGCAAAACTATAACATACCAGGGTTATCGTTACAGGTGGCATTTGAGCTGCAGCCTCCATTGTCAGTGTGACATTGTCCGACCCATATGCAGAGTTCACCTGATTGCTTTTGGTAGCCATCTGGACAGTGTCCACAACTGTAATAATATAATATAATAAAAAATAATTTTGATAATATTACATAATATAAGATTTCATCCCCTATGCAATATAAAAACTACAGTCAAAGTCAAGTTCCAGTCATACTGTTACCAGCTGGAATCAAACATGTGTTGATGGTTTATGATATGTCCTCTTCAGATCAAATTTGTTGTCAGTATTTGGAAGTGAAGGTGTAGGGCAACCAGTTGAATATACTGTACATTTAAGATATCTGTTCGAAATTACCAACTGTGCTGCTTTAGGTTCCTTACCTCCTTGATCCGAGAGTATTGAGACATTCGACCATAGGGTTAATAGAACAGCCTCCGTTATTATTATCACATTCGTTGATATCATTACATTGATGTCCATTGCCTGTGTAACCTGCAAGTAGAGATTTAAAGGTGATTTACAAAGCTTCTTTTGGTCCAAAGCATTGATAAGGCTGAAACAAAGAGCACTCAAAATCATGTTGGAAGAAATGTGAGTGTAAAATAACATAATCACAAACAGAAGCAAGAAGTGACATCCTAATAGCATAAATTAAAAGACAAAGCTTCTCATACTGTAAAATATAGAAGGAAAAAAAGAAATGTGGCCAGAATAGCCATTGTGTCTGCTCTGATCTGGTTGGCTGTTGGGTGAGAAAGAGAACCAATGCAAGAGAAAATGTGAGAATGAACCTCAATTACTTTCACATTATTTATATATAAATTGGTAAAATTCAGAAAAGTACCATCTGACACAGCATTTACTCTCTGCCTCTCACCAGCCAATCAGAGCCTACATATTGCCTAAGCAACACTGTTGGGAGACTGAGGTCATTTTATCTATTTGGAATCGTGAGATCTTGGAAGGAGAAATGCTGAGTAAATTAATGTTCACATAGCTCACTTAATGGGAGTTTGATTTGGCATGATGATTACCAATACAATTAAATTATCATCATGAAATTCATAGCAAAATATTTTTGGAAAAATCATACAAATGTGGTTGAATGTGACGTAAAATGAAATTTGTCTGATCCAACACCGATTCCGGAAGGAAATATAATTCCCTCAGTCAGAGAAGCTTTACTTCGGATCTGAGACTGCTTGTAAACAGGTGGTTACATTAAAATATCTGCGGAGCATAATACAAATATAATCTGTTGTAAAAAAATTCTGAAGTTCTGAAAGGATCTCATAAATAACCAAATGACCTGTTCTGCTAGGACCCTTGAGGATGAAATTGCATTGTGGGAATATGGTTACAATGGTGGTCTTGTTGTCTACACACATGAATCCATGCAATTCGAACATCTTACAGATTTTGACAATAGCGTGCCTGAGTCTATAACTATCAAAGTAAAGCCAAGTACAAATAAAAGTTGTTAAGTCTCGTTTATATACAGGCCTCCTAACTCCAGGTCCGCGTGGTATGCTCTTGCTTACGAATATTTTGAAAAAGGTTGTTCACTGTATAATGAAATGATTATACTTGGAGATTTTAACATCAATCTCCTTGAACAAAGAAGCAACAGAAAGTGGTCGAATATTGTTAGATCTTTTTCCTAATGTCAATTGATCTCGGAGCCAACAAGAGTTACAGAAACATCCAGCACCCTGATTGATCATGTATACACAAATTTGCCCTCAGGCATATCAGAGTGGAATTATAAAATACGGAATGAGTGATCATTACTTAATTTTCATTAAAATTTTATTTTCCACATTTAAGGTAAAAGCAAAAGGAATATCATTTGAATTCAATGACTATTCCAAATTTACAAACCAGAATATACATGACCTTTTTTCGGGTCGTCACTTTAATGATGTATTGTGCGAGAATACTGTAGACCGTATGTATGCAAGATTTAATGACACATATAGTTCATTAATCAAAACACTTGTCATAACCAAGAAAAGATTTGTAAAAAACTACTCAACTGCCCAAATGGTTAGATGATGAGGTAAAATCCCACATGCATTTGCGTGATAGATTGAAGAGAGAGGGCAAATGGAAAGAATACAAAATTCAACGCAATTATGTTACAAATCTGATTAAGAAGAAGAAAAATCGGTTATTTCAGATATAATTACATATAACAAAAATAACACCAAACCTGTTTGGGAAACTAAAGGAATCAGTCAAACTAAAATTTCACCGATGGTCAATATTGGGGGTTTATTCCCTAATGAATTGAACAGACACTTTACATCGATTGCAAAATCCATAACCAAAGACATCCCTGATTCCCATGAATATAACATGATTAGACTAGTGACAAACCAAAACTTTTTCTCAATTGGCTCGCTTTACTCCAGAAATTTGTTTGAAATATCTAAAAGATGTTTCTGACAATAAGGCAACTGGTCATGATGGTATATCTGTTAAGGTTTTGAAGAAAACATGGGTGTATTTCCTTCACAGTGAAAACCACTAGAGTAATTCCTATTCATAAGGGTGGAGATATCAAAGATCCATCTAATTATCGCCCTATATCGATACTTCCTGTGCTATCTAATATTTTTGAGAAACATGTGAATTCTCAAATTCAAAAATATCTCACCACAAACAAACTTATTCAAAAATTACAATGTGGATTTAGAAAAGGTTATTCCTGTGTTGATTCCCTACACAATCTCATTTCTGACTGTTTGTCAGCAAGATCAGATGGTCATTTTGTTGCTATGATGTTTTTGGATTTAAAAAAAGCTTTTGACTGCGTCGACCATAAAATTCTTCTGAGAGAATTGACAATGTACGGTCTAACGGGCAAATTGCACTCTCTCATAAAATCTTTCCTAACAGATAGGACACAATTTGTAGCTATACAACAATGTGCCAGGAGCTCAAAAATGCTTCCAATAGACATTGGTGTCCCCCAAGGCTCATTCTGGCACCAAGTTTATTCCTCATATACTTCAATGATCTTTTATGCTACACATTATATTACATACCGTATCATCTAATACATACAAGAGATTTACATACATCTCTTGGTCTGATTCCTTTTCCTCTCCTTGCTGGTCATTTCACCCGTATTTTTGGTTTTCAAACTTTGCATTTGATGGCACCCGACTTCCTTTTGGAAGGATTTATTCCAGCTAGCTCTAAAACCTTTTCTAGAGACAAACATCTACTACATTATCACAGCAATCAATTAAGACAAAAAACCACTACAACTTTTAACTCATTACCAATTCAGATACGCTCAGCAACCAAACTTACTCATTTTAAACATCAACTATCAAAGCACTTTAAATCCTGTTAATTTCTATTATTTGTGTATTTTTTCTTTTTCTCTCCACTTAAGTTTGTTTTTGTTCTGTCACTGCATGAAAAACATTCCTAAAAATGATTGTAGATTGACAAGCATTGAAAAGTATATATTGGCACAAAAATTATTGCCATATTATTTTTATTGCTAGATTCTTGTGTTTAACCGTTGAAGTTCGGGGTACAAGAGGTATGTAAAATGAATACATACCTGCCGGACACGGGCCACAGGTGTATGCCCCGTTCACATTTATACACTGAACACTGTCATGACACGGCTTGTCCACTTGTTCACATTCATTAATATCCACTGTACATCTAGGTGGTGTGGCTGTGTCATGTTGCCAGCCATCATGGCAGAGACAAGAGTGTGTTGGTCCAGCCTATAAATAAATCAGCGGTGTGACACTAAAATTAATCTGTCAACTTTGGTGGTAGCGGCATTTTTCAGATAATGAAAAATGTCACTTCACGCTTAACTTTGCCATGACGTCATATATGTTCAAAGTTACTCATTCAAAGATATTATTAGCTTTTCAACATTGATTTTTGATTGATTGCCATAATTATGATGATCTCAACATTTTTCATTTCCTCAAAATTGTCACAGAGTAAGGATATACAGTATCGTTGTAGTGCCTGCGGTTTTTGATTAACTGGGGGGAAATTGTGCACAGCTGGATGCCGATAGAGATAATGAGCTTTTGGCATCCAGCTGTGCACAATTTTCCCCCAGTTAATAAAAAACCGCAGGCACTATAACGATCATTGAAGTGTCCTCTCTGTATATCCTAACTCTGTGATATTGTAATTAAACTTGTATTGGATGGAATTGGCAGGTCTAGTGCCATCTATCTATATGTGCCTATGGATAGTGGGGGAAGTCAATTAACAGCTGGATCGAAATGAGAGTTGGGTTATGCAGTCAACATCTTCACCTGCACTCAGTTTGTATGTGAGAGTCAGCATTGGTTATGCACCGGATACGTATGCCACTATATCTTACCCCATCAAGGCAGGTCCCGAAACCACACAGTTGAGAGTTGCTTCCCTCAGAACATTTCCCGGCTTTCACATTACATAAAACTCCAGTAAAGCCTGTTTGGCAATCACATCTAAAGTTATAAGAAAAGCTATTATCTCCGATCTTCTGACAACATAATATTATCACAGCGATCAATTAAGACAAAAAACCGCTACAACTTTTAACTCATTACCATCTACCATCATCATTATCCATATCATGACCATTCAGGCTGTGACACCGCAAGTTATAAGAAAGGCTATTATCTCCGTCTCTTCTGACAACATAATATAAAACATCTCTGTTGAAACATAACTTAAGCAAAAGTTGGAGATTACAGTTCGTTAGAACACAAATTGCTAGCAGGATCTGTTTTGTTAATATTTTTATTCTGTTTTTCAATAGTTATTAACTTTTCATCTTGCAGTGTCACAGCCTGAATGGTCAGGATATGGATAATGATGATGGTAGATGGTGGATTGATTACATTCCACTATCACCACGGCGACAAATTTGACAGATGATGATTACGAATTTTAAGATATAGAGACAATATCGATGATGAGGAAGGCAAAACAGAGATAATATAGCCCCAAGATTATATTTAGGGGAAAGCCGTCTTTTTCTTCTGCATGGAGCCAGTATAGAATGAAACTGCATCACATCCATTTATTAGCTGCTTATTGCTGGTGAAGGTCAGACACAATCCTAGATGGATGCATCTGCAATTCACAAGTTAACTAACCCTCGATTGCAAGTCTTCATCCTGAAAACAATGAGTAAACTTACGAGAAGCCTCCATTAGTGTTGCTACAGGTTGCTCCAGCCTGGCATCCCTTGGCAGTGCCGGCATAGATTGCGCATTCATTGACATCCTCAGTACAATTTTTACCCTAAACACGAAGCAATGCATGCTTCTGATTTCACTGAATAAGGTATAATGGGCAGAACATGCAGACAGGAGACATTTTAAGCTGTGTCTTATTATTCAGGCTAACATCAGCCGAAAATCAAAGTTCGGATGTGCAGAAACTATGTTGAATTTGGTCGTAGGATTGAGGTTGATCATGACTCCAGGTCTCAAAAGTTGGGGCTACCGTAGTGTTTGCAATATTGGTTTGCATGATGATGAACATGGCAAATTGGGGCCTTTAAATCATTATGGTTCAGCATAAATCCAAGTACTGAAATTAACAGACCCATTATCTATGGACAGTAAGATAATCATAGGCCTATAGTATGTGGTAAGTTCCAGTTTACCTGCCAGTTGACGGGACAGAAACACTTGTAGGCGTTGTACATATCGATACACGTTCCCCCATTTTGACAGGGCCCACTAGCGCAGTTATCAAATATCAAATTCTGCAAGAGAATATGAACAATTAAATGTTATAGGGAACTGTCTCATAATCAAATAGAGTAGGTGGAGACTGACATAAAGAACTTAAACAAATATGGAAGTTGTAGAATTAAACTCTTAAACAAACTTCATCGCATATAAATATCATCGTGTGTGAATCATAGCTGAAATACAAAGGCACTTCTCAAAAGCTTAATCACAGATACAGTACTTACAGTAGACATTGTTCCTATTTGCTCCTGCAGCAAGGTCAGCTAAAATATCAATATAAAGGTTTGAAGTTACCATTTTAAAATTTTCCTGAACCCCAAAATGCAACCGAGGAGAGGGGAGCTGGGACGTCACTGCTCTATTTAAAGCTATCTAATGGTGTTTGAACTTGGTCCAAACACTATGATAAGTAACTTGATATTTAAACTAATGTCGCCGCACAGGAAAATATGTGTTTATTGTACTCTGCGTAGCTCAAAGATAATTAATTGAGGCTGCAATCCCAGCATTGTCACCTAATTGGCTAATGATTTGCACAGACTGATTGTAAAAATCAGGGATTGAAATCAACACCTACTGAAATAGTGACGGGATTTTCAAGACAAGTTTGTGGAAATCATTTACCAGACGAAGAAATTAACTTACTTTTGTGTCCAGATCAGCAGAATTCTTCTGTAAATTGGATACCTAGATAGAAACGGGAGACAACTGTGATTCAATAAATACATAGGGGGGGGGGGGGGCTGTCATAGGTAATATATTTCTTTCCACACTTTATATTGTTGACACGTTATGCAGTATACTGCTGCTGTTGCGCATGTTTTTTCTCAAATGATAACAACTTGTTTGCTTAGATTTGCTAATGTTTAGCTTTGATGATTCGCATTTTAATAATCTCCAGTGTGCTTCTACCTATAAGGTTGATTTGAAAGAGTTTTTCCAATCAACTTTGATATAGAACTAATACTGTAATGAGTGTTGGACTTAGGAGCAAAATCAAACTACAAGTGAAGTATCATCTATACCTGGTCAGCCAGCTGTTTGACATCTATTTCATCGATATTCACTCTGCCTCCATAAGAAGATCGAAAAGTTATGTTATGATTATCACCACTCTGAAATACTAAGTTACCATCTTCAGTAACTATCTTTGGTCTGAAAAAATCCCAAAAATATATGTCACAAAATAAAAACATTAAAGGCTACCCAAAGCATACTATAGTCAGGCAGTTACTTATGATAAAGTTGTGTCAGATTTGCATGGTAAAAATGTTAATGACATCAATCATTGATGGAGTACCGTCCATAATGGAAGGTAACTCCCATTCTCTGCATTACAATGTCACAGTCACAGTAACTGCCTGACTATAGCAAGCTTCGGTATTTGGGTAGTCTTTAGTAATAACCACCTAACACAATTTAGGAGTATGAATACCAATGTCTGATGATATGTAATGATGATATACCTACATAGTTTGTAGTCAATATTTTTTCTGAGTACAACTTACAATCACTATGGTTCCATAGGGCGTGCTAAGCTGAGCCAATTGGTTGCTTGGTATACAGAAACACCTATCAGCTTTACCTCAATGCAAACACTGAGTTTGCGGTAATCTTTCATGAGATGCGGTGTGCTTTTCTTACCAGTCTGAGTTGCCGAACAGTTAAGATCTAAGGACTAATTTTAGCGGAAGTCCGGACTACGATCCCCGCCCAAGGCAGTCCCTTTGAAGTTTTAGCTCGATCTCTATTCATGGGAACAGAGACGATTTCCCAGGGGCATCAAGAGATGGCGACTCAGTTTGAGTTAGCTTGAGGGATCACAATCCACATGATAACTTAGCGAGTGATTGGTCACAGTGCCAACCTAATCAACTTGGCATTGAAGATGAATAAGCAGCTTAAAGGAGACAGATATTCATACTTACTGCGTAGTAGAAGAACTCGCTTGCCTTTTCTCTCGACTGAATTCTGTTTCCACCAAAGACAAATTGGCTACGAAAAAGCTAGTTATGATAGTAGCAACACAAAACCTAGAGCTCAAGCCCATGGCCAAATATATTGTACAGAGTTAGTTAAGTTGGTGCGTCTTATAGCCTAACAGTTCATGATACAAATGAAGATCCTGATTTTTCTTCATATTGTCAAACTGTCATATTAAAATCCGACTAAGTCACTGGCAATTGTTGTCTTGCCAAAACCTTATAATGTAAAATTAAATACCATCTGACACCTTGTGCCAGGCAATAAAATCAACCAAAAATCTATCAATCAATAAAAACATAGCTTTTCATTAGAGCATCCTAGCTAACACTACTCTACCACAACCACAACATGTTGTTGAACAGCGACTCAAGACCAAAGCTCTGCAAATAACCGCCAGTGATACCGACCCAGTATTGAGGTTTGGCATGCTACCATCTGGTCGGTTTCGTGCTGTAAAAGCACATATAAATCTGAGGCGTAACTGTTTCCGTGCCATTGCAATTAATATATTGAACAAATAAATCTTAGTTTATGCTTTTTCCACTTTTATTTTTTTCTATTTTTACCTGCATTTTATGAGCTCATTTTACAGTTTTATCAGCAGTCCAGCAATTTTATTTATCAGTAGTGATATAATAAAGGTACACACATACACAAATTTCATATTGCTTACCTCCCACCTTTCTGAGTATGTGTAGCTTGGTTGCAATGAGAGCGTGTGTTTCCTGATTCTATTTTATATAGAGTGATTTACTTAGTAACAATCATTGATAAAATTGAAAGGTCATAGCATGCTTCTATCCGTCCAATTATATGATAGCTCTCAGAAATTAGGCATTTTTTAGACTATAAGATTCGGTAGCCTGTGTGACTGGCAGTAAATTGCCTGGAAAGCCAATCATAGTCTGACAATGTTGGTTGAGAATTATGTTTATTGTTTGACATCGTGAAGTCGATTGTTGATTGATTTGTGATTGTCCATGTGCGTCCAGTGAGCATTCAGTGACAGGGCATAATAGTGTTTGATTGCACACCAGCCTAGTGCAATCTGGAGTGAAATAATTTTATAGATGTAATATTCTGTTTCTTCATGGCAGAGCTTAGCAGGATGTAAAAGCAACATAAAAACTGCCGTGCATCGATATAAAGCGTTGACATGTATAAAAAAAAGGCAATACGGTTAGAAGCAACATTCACAAGCATCAACTAAAACTAGAACTGCAAATGCAGAGGGACCCCCACCTCAAGGATGGGTGGCATTAGTGGTGGGAGAAGTGCGAGGGACCGGGAAGGTAATTTCGCAACATTAAAAATTTGAATGAAAAAACCGAGGCCAACCCTCTAAGATCCTTTACAGGAAGGGGTGCAGAAGGCAGGGTTTTAACCCTGCTAAAAACCTGTCCGTGCGAGCGGAAATCTTTTGCACAAACATTGTATCCGATGGTTTGAGAAGGTATTTCAAGGACAGCTTATTGAGTTGATTATTTTTATTTTATTCACTCGTGGAAGAGGGTTCGTTTCGGGACGGAGATTCTTCAAAATTACATCTGTCTCATTTCAACAGGATCTCTTTTTTAGAAGGGTGTCTGCTATGTATCCTTAGAACAAAGATGTTGTACATGAATTGTTGGCAAACTGGGAGAATACAGGGCCCTTTTTGCCACAGGGAGTATGCCCTAAATACAGGGAGACTCCCATCCATACCGGGAGGGTTGACAGGTATGACTGAGGTGTAATATGTTGTGTAATGTGTCTTTGGGATATATCATTGCATATTATACCAATAAGAGCAGGCAACTTAAACTACTGCTGCCACTCAAGCAAATTTGTGATAATTGAATTCTGCATAACTCCAAGATAATTAATTGAGACTTAAATCTCATAATTGTAACCTAATGGACAAATAATTTGCACAAACTGATCTTTAAAATCAGGGCATGAAATCTACGCACCAGCTTATGACGTGTACAGTGTGCACTAGTAAGACGGTAACTACGTCACCTGATGCGGTAGATAATTAATTTCATAACCTAATTTTGACGATCAGTTTGTGCAAATTATTTGCTCATTAGGTGACAATGCTGAGATTGCAGCCTCATTACATTAGTTGTGATCTACACAGAATTCTATAAGCACACATTTGGCTGTGTGGCAGCAGCAGCGGTTTAAATACAAATTTAAAACCGATCAAACACGCACAACTGTGATATGGCATTAGTGTTGTATTCAGGGTCGAGTCAACGGGTCGGGTTTCGGGTTTCTGTGGTCGGGTCATGTTAGGGTCAAGTTGGGTCAGAGGTCTACATCCTTACGGGTCTCAACTACTAGAGTGATGGTCAAAATACTGCGACCTGAGACCTAGTGCAGTACAGTCCACAAACTTAACCACTATGCTATGGATTTTAGGTGATGATTTTTGAAATAGAGACTATACAATGGTAAAACATAATAGCTATTAGTCATGCTTTTGCTGTGATTATTATGAACGGCTTACAACACTACATAAAGCTTTCTTCAGACAACTATAATTCGATAAATACTTGACAGAAATTGATGAAACTTGGTCTCAACATAGTTCATTATGTCTAGATGATATATTACAAACTGAATCAAACTTAACATGTATTATTAGCTAATTGCACTAGTGATTAGTGGATGAATATCCATCATTCTTTTAAAATGTGATATCTGAAGACAGTGTAGGAGTAGGACATCGACTTATGAAGTCATAATGTAAATCCATTTCACGGCGCTCTTTTCGACTCGACCCGACTCGTACCCGAATTTAGGGAAATTTCAGTGGCTCGGCTCATTTTCATATTTGCTGGCTCAATACAACACTATATGGTATAAGCAGGGATTAAATTTAAAAAAGATTTACCAACAAAGCGGTTACTGCATGAATCTCAAATATTTGATTTCAATCCTCTTTTTTTTATAGTAGGCTGTAACTGTCTGTGTATGACATGCGTTAGCCTACCTATCAAGAAGAATCATGAAACCTCTCTTTTCTTCATGAGTGTCACTTAGTAAGTTTGACGGGCAACCAAATGTTATTCTTTTAAGCCATGTTCTTCCGTTTCTTTAGAAAGGGTTTCCTATAATCCCATAACGATCCCCAACCCACCCCTCTAAGCTAACAGATAATGATTGTTCTGATATGTGTTGGTTTATTGTCGCTAGTTGATTCCCAGCTAATGTTTCATGTAAAAATCAGCACACAAATTTGTTCCCACACACCTCCCGCTCGTCTCCCTAGTGCAATGCACTTTGCAGAAACTTCCTTTATAGACACAGCCAAAGGTGACCACTCATTATCATTAAAAGCCATAGGTATCTTTGTAATAGACAGTTTTCTGAGCTCTGATTTAGGCCTCAATTTGAAGTTGTCCTCTCTCCAGTTTGGTCCTTTTAACCCACGCTGCATAGGAAAAACGTGCTGAAAAGAGGGTTATCTTGATAACCACTTGTAAAAGGATAAAAATTATTTTGATTCAGAAACTGCAGCATTGAAAACTCATATGGACATGTTTTGTAAATAATTTTAGTATTTGGATAGTCAATTCTAGCATTTTCTGCCTGTTTTGCGGACAATTTGGCAGAAGTTTTCATGAGTTCCGTCACTAAAATTAGGATTTATCAACATTCAGGCCTTCAATGATTTGGAAACCTTGTCTCACAGGGTTTTCAATGGTGCAGACTCTTAATCAAAACTCATTTTTATATTAACATAAGCGGTCTTCGAGATAACCCTCTTTCAGCAGGTTTTTTAGACTATGCTCAGAGCTGTTGCTCCTTAGTCAGAGCAGCCAGCCCTTTGAATTTCAGCCTAGACAATTTAAAAGGATATGTGCAGTGAGGTGTATTAACTGTTGATAGCAAGCAGTTTCAATGTGGCTCTCAGAAGTTCAGAGTTCAACAAAAGGGATTAGAGATTTGCTTGCCTTTGAACGTTTGAACCTTTTCATTTGAGTAAATTTTAACAATGAATAGAATGTTCAATCAAAGTGCTTCAAAACAAACCAATAATATTATAGTAAAGTAGGTCAGACCTGCTGCATCTAGCAATTTTCACGTTTGAGGATTTGATAGATTGTCCAATCAAAGTGCTTCAAAACAAAGCAAGCATGATGGAATCACTGAGGTTAGACCTGCTGCATCTAGCGATTTTCAAAATAATGGCTACAAAAATCAAAAATGCTTGTGCTTGCAGTTGGAAGTATTCTATATCATAGCATCAACTGCTGTCTTTCATATTACTCCCAAAGAGAATAACAGGTATGAATCTAGTATGTTTTGCAGTAATTTAATCTGAATGGGCAAAACTGTAGGTGTTTATTGTGTGACAAAATGGGACCCAGGTGCCACATATGTTCTCAAAACCCCCCTATGATAGGCATTTACGTGTTACCCTGTACAACCTCCATCAATACTAACGTATTGATTTCGGTGGGGGATAAAACATCACTTATGTGACATCCCACTGCAATTCATTTACTACTGCAGTTCTGTTGGCCATCGTTTGAACTCTGACCTGCCTACAGAAAGAGGGCAACCTGATGCATCATGCAAAAATTGTATATACATTTGAGAAGTATTTTTTTATTTTACTATCAGTACCTACACTGACTCTGTTTACGTCCTAACAAGCCTAGTTTATTGGGTTTTTGTATCTGAGGAGGTGGCTCGATTTATTAAAGCGTAGGCCCTTCAACGTGCAAGCTTTGAAGGACGCCGGTTCCGATCCCACTGCAGTCATCAACTACTGCAACTGGATTGGCCCTTTAAAGTGTGCTTCCGACCTGTTTATAAAAATAGAGCCATCTTGCATATCAGCAGCAGCCTGGCCCTTGAGGTAACCAAAATCCTGTCCCCTACTCACCGGGATGTGGCAATTGATAAGACCCCCTGATTTTAATTAGACTTTATTTATAATCAACCTATGAATGCAAATCCATTGGTATGGATGGCTATAAGGCTGAATTGTGTGGGGAGGGCATTTAAGATAGGACTGGTGGTCAGAAAATAAAGTTCCTTGGAAAAATCACTGCTCACCTTGCTCATAATGCACAGAAACTTAATTGAGAACCCTGTGTGATTTAAAAAACTGTTTTGCTGGCTTTACCATGGGCATAGAACAGTAAGGGCAGTAAAAAGGTAACGTGGCCTGCACTATCCCAAAATTACTTGGAAAAACGGACACAAATTGAGGGACCTTCCTTCAGCAAGAGGACCCAATCAAGAATTCTGTGCCATCGCACCTCAAGAATTTTGAGGGTGATGTGGAAACATTACTGCTGTAGTTTGCACAACATATCATGTCTACTAGTAGACATGATATGTTGTGTAAACTACAGCATCATGCAAAAATATATTGGTCCTTGAAAAATATTGTTTTGTATTATCTTTGTCAATACCTTCAGGCTAATTGTTTTCTACATGACAACATATCCAAGAGGAGTAAAGCACTTGCATTAACAAGATTTAGCTTGCATTTAGTGAGATTTATGCGATTTATTGAGATTTGTGGCTAGTTAACAATTACCCAACATAACAAGTGAAAGTGTGTAAGTGCTAACTAAGCTAAATTCTAGCTCTCTTTTACTCCGAAAGGGTACTCCTATTTTTTTCATATAAAAAACATTCAGATACAACGAGATCTTCAACAATTATTTTTCCTCAAGGTAGAGTTCTATTCTCCTTGTCTTAGTGGTAGTCTCTGAGTTTCAATGGTAGGATAATGGTATCTTGGTCAAATAAAGACTCCATATACAATGATACAGAACACCGTAGTTGTCCTTATTTGTGAACTCACTTCCAGTTTGGACTACGTCCGTAACCTGATAAAAAAAAGAACGTTACCATCTACCAGGTAAGAATTTCTACGAACAATTAGTAAAAAAGCCTCGACCTTGCTGAAACACTAACAATGAGACTACTCATACCGTAGATTGTTTGCCATTCCAGCTTTTTACATGTCTGATCCTATGTCCAACAACTACGCAACAGGAGTGAGAAAAAGAAAATTCCTGGAAAATACGAACCGTGCTCACCACGCTAACAGAGGGTGAAAACTTTGTGGAGAAGTCATGTTATTAAAGTGACAGTCCTACTAGGCCATGTTTGGTATGGTTTTAAAGATCTCAGGCTGAAAAGTCATTAGTGAATAAGAAATAAAACAGCCTGTGAACCTAATTGCAGATTAACTACTGCAAAGTCTGAAAATTGGGATCATAGTGGATCATAGTGATTTATTGCCTCCACCTGAACACTATGATCTACTATGATCCTTGCTCAAATATTTAAAAAAAACTAAAATGCTATATATTTATCTATTTATTTATAATATTTATTTTTTCATTATTTTTATGTGCCCTATGAACTCACAATATTCGATTTACCGGGGTAATATATCCAATTTTCTAATAGGACTGACCCTTTAAAAAACTGTTGTTGTTATGACCATGACTACGGGACGGTAAAAAACAATGTCATCTACATAGACTAGACCTTTCCTCGGAAAAAAAAGAGATAGCAATCAAGGTACATTACCCTAAGAATAATTAAGATTACTGGACCGTAGAAAAAAATTTGGAATGAACGACTCATATGGAAGGAAGAAAACTCCTAGATAATTATGCCAGTGGAACAGTAAGCATGTAATCTCTTTGGTATACTTATACATACCTGAGTGTACCATTTTGCGATAAAGTGGCATTCTTGCCTTAGAAACCACCGCCAACAGAATCAGGTAAACGTGAGATTTGTAATTTCACACAAACACAACTCTGCATCTAAAGGTTTGTGAAATGAATTGAAATGTAAAAAAAGGTGAAACGAAAAATGAAACAAAACATCTTTGATGCGGACAGCATCTTATTTTGGGTATTATTATTATGTTGATGTACATGGATCTGTGTCTTCATTGCGATAGACAAGAACAATATTTTAGAAGTACTCGTGATTGATATAATGATATTGAACCAACAAGTCTACTACTTTATTTTAACAATTAAAATTTCAGTCTTCAAATAATGATAAGCCGAACATCCAATTTGAAAATGACCTCATGAAGTTTTTGTTATTGTATTAAACAATCATTAACATCAAAGCAATGATTGATCAATGATTGATCAAAGCTATACAATGAAGGGATGGCATTTTATGGTATTTTTAATCTAAGTTCAACAGTCAACTGTCATCTACTTTAAATTTGATTCAAGCTTTATTAAGGCTTGATATTGTGAGGTTCATCCAGCTTGTTTTCTTTTACAACAAATTGCAGGGCCCATTATTTCCTGGTCGGTACATTTTGGTTAATCAGGTTTCAATTCGGCTTTGTGATTCACGGTTTGAAACTTCAACTGGGGATATACAAAGGTCATCCCTGCCTTTGGCAAACAGCCCACAACATGACTACAGCTACAACTGAGCCTTAAACTAAACTAAAATCATCATGTATAAGTAAATGCTTTTCTGAAAATTCAATTCTCTGTGGAAAGTTTGGTGACACCTGAATTTACTAAGTGAGAGAATTCAGATAATTTTTTTACCAACAGGTAGGAAGATAAAGGAACTCACTCATACATCCTTCGAGCAGGTTGGAGGTTTTGGCGCCCTTTTGGACGTGAGTGTAAGAGGAGATAAGTTGGGAGTGTGTGGATCTGGTGGAGTCGCTCTCTACAAGCTCATGTAGATGTTTGTATCACGTTTGAATGTCACAGATTAAATCTCTGCTTTTTCAAAAATACAGCCATCATACAAAGCAGCAGGTTTTTTTTCTGCAAAATGCTCTCAAAGATATCTAATAAATGATATATTATTTCCATTCAATCAAGAATTTTGTTCCCCCTTTGATTAGTAGTGACGAAACATCTCAGATTTTGTAATCTAAATAAAATTGGGAAGGTCAAAGATAGTCGGGATCCCGGGGTCAAAATAGATGTCGAAAGAGTATTCTGGAATTATAAAACTCCTAACACTTCATAATGTGTGAAAATCAGCTTTTAAATTTTTAGCATGAAATTTGACCACTGGATCCCGGCTAAAACTTATCATGTTGGGAATGAGGTTACCTAGTGAGAGCATTTAAGATCATCAAAATCTGAGAAAAAGCGGTATTCCATTCAAACACCATTGCAAGTTTATACCAAGACTTTAGTGTGTGGCTGCTGGCAATAAACCTACATCCATATATCTGCCAGCCCTGATTAAATCACCGGGATTAGGTGACCATTCCATGCATTCGATTAATAAAACATCCTTAGCCATAAATTACCATGAAACCAACAACTCGGCTCTGAAAACAAAGATATTATTCTGCTTAATCCACCGCTAGCAGTTCAGGTTTACCATAATATTTCCCCAGTTTTTTTTCTTTCAAACAGCTTTACTAATTGTATTTGCTTACACAGGAGTCAGGGTCCGCCCACAAACTGTATTCATGTGGTGTCAAAATAATCATACTCTCTTAGTTTAAAATTTAATGATAAAAGTACGGTGATAATCATTTCAAGCGCATTGACGCAAGTTATATTTCCTTATGGAGAAGGGGGATAACTCATATGTGTTTCATCTCTATCAACACCCTTTTGCGCCTTCTGTAATCTCACTGACATCCGAAATCATTGGTGGCATCATTTTGATAGTGTTGACTTCAAATGTTGAAAGTGTGTGTGGTATCATTACGAGCAATTATATTACAAGGTATTTACCAAGTATACTGATCATTTGAAGAGAGTATTTTGTGAGGCTCTATGACATACATTGGAGCAGAATATATAGCAACGGCAATGGAGTTGCATGTATGTTTACGTGTTGTATTCTCAGCAAATGCTGATCCATCAAACTTTGAGCATGGCAGAATATCACGCAGCAAAACAACACAACAAATAGAATCAAGAAAATAAATTTGTACGGAAAAATATACCTGTAAATGATGACACAATCTTCTTAGCACAGAAGGAGAAAAAAGTTGGTGGGTAGTCCGAGCCAAAAATATAATGCCAAGGTCAATGATAAGGCGGGGAAAGAATCAGTTCAATATATTTACATTCGAACTTAATTGTGGCTTTAGATATGTTTATGCTGTAAGTCTTTCTTTTGGTCAGCTATGCATTCGAAATCTAAATCTTGCATATACAATTAATAAATACATATACAGCTAGGTTTCAAATTCAGTTACACTGTCAGGGAAGGCACTTCTTATAATTGGTAACTTTTCCCTCATGAAAAAAAGTCAAAAAGTAATTTTACGTTCGTTCCCTGGGTCTCCTTGTGAGTCTGAGGATGGTGTATAGTACTTCTCTATCTGGCGATCAAAGGAGTCAACGATAGCTTTTCTGTAATAAAAAAATACAAAGGTGTTGTAACATTATGAAACCCTGTATTACACGGCTAGTGAAGAAGAACCACTGGTATCACTAGTAATCTACATAAGTGTTTGCAGACTGTTAGTTAGCCGGATTGGTTCAGAGGTATATCAAAATATTGACCATATGCATGGACAGGTTACATGGGAGAGTGGGCAGTTGATCAGGATTTGTGTTCCAGGAGCATTACAGTTTTGACCATCACAAGTGTTAGATAGTATAGGTTGTTTTCTAACAATGGTTTGCAAGGAAGGTTTCATCTACAGCTGTATGTGTCTGGATTCGAAACATGTAAGCAGATTCAGCAAAAAACAATGAAACCACTATCTCGCTATGGAACTAACAACACTTTTGGATGATATGGACATAAAACCTTACCTAAAATCTCCTTGCTTGAAGAGGAAGGCAGAGACATGCCCCTGATCTATGTATCTGATCTCAGAACCAGGCCATATATCAGTTAGACTGATAACTCGGTCTCTGGGCATATAGGCATCTTGTATAGCTGTTACTATGATGATAAGAGACGGGTCGACAGGCACATCAAAGTGGGCGAGGTGTGTACACTGATCCATCACGCCTCTCATAAAATGTAGCACCTGAAATCAGACAAGAATAGAAGGTATAAGCAAAGATTAATGTGCAGGGTGACGTCATATTCATGATGGTGAAGCCCGCCTTGTCTAAAGCTTGTTAATAGAGGCTAATGATTAAAGCCAGTACTCCTGTAATGTGAAATTGAATACGAAAGATACTAGAAGGTAGATAACTGCCTCAGATGTAGCCATTGATATGAATCTATATCAGTGGATGTAGCAACTGAAATAACTTTTTCCACACTATATTTCTAGTGATACCATGCAATAATGCAATATAGACTTGGAAGACAAAGACAAGTGTACAAAAAGGGTGAACTTAAGAGCTGAAGGGAACTATAGTGGCCTCTGATGAGTTCTTTGACAATTTTTTTCCTGAATTACTGACCGAAATCTTGGTACTGGATGCAACAGGGCATTTCAGAAGTAGGGCACATTTGCGGATACATACATATTCAATGACACACAAGTTATTGATATCAAATGAGAATGCTTTCTTTCTCTTTGTCTCTTTGGTTTCAAATGCCATGACATTGATGACCAGAGTAACGAAACAGCTGTCATGCATAGCCGATGTCATGGCGCCTACCTCGATTGAAATAGGTTTATTTGGTAGATTTGGGGAGTGTAGGTCTAGTTGTTTGAGCTTTTCCTGATGAAGGCTGATTGATGGATCGCTAATCTTAGAGGCTATATTGTTAACCATGGTCATATAAAAAGGTAAATTCTCAGCCTAAAAAATAACAATTCAAAGTAAACACTATAATATGCAGAAGCAGTAAATCATACATGTCTGTACTGGTCAGCTTTGTTGGTTTGGTTAAAAGAAGTAACCGAAGCAACAGATCATCGTAATACCTTTTGAAATAGTGGAATGGAAATAAAACGATTGCGATGATGGGCTTCTTTCATTTGTATTTGTAACCAAACAACATCAAGGTGATCATTTGTATTCATGCTATACTCATGAAGGTTCACATCCTCTACTGATTTTTGGGTATTCCGTTGAGGGAATTCAAACCATTAAGTCATCTAACTTCATCAAATTTACGCCAAAGCTCACTGTTGCACCTACCTGAGCTGGATTGTGCATATCGTCAGCGTCTTTTGCACTTTTCGGATAGTTAGATGCAAAACTCTGGCCCATTGCAAAAAATTTCTCCCATCGGTGCTGGAAAATAATGTGACAGGAAGGTCAAATCAACGAGAAAACAAAAAATGAGAAAGAGTTGCAGGACTAAAATAAGGAGAAAGTGAGAATATGTTGTCTGGGTGAATCATAGACTTGATAATACACCTAGACAGGGCACTATATGGAGCATTAGCATTGAGGCATTTGATTGTGGGTGACGTAACGACATTGGAAGGTGTAGAAGCAATGATGCTATCATTGATTTACCGTCCAAAATCCAGGTTTATTTTTGTCGCTAACTTGATCAATTTTGATGGGATGTTGAGTTGGAAAATTACAATAGATTTAGCAGTATGACCTGAACAGTTTGATACTTATTTGAGGCAACAAATTTTTTTGAAGAAGAAATAGCATTAAATTGATAACAAGATGCTGCTGATTGTTAAGCAATTTTCAAATTCAACATCCGATAAAAATTGATCGAGTTAAAACAAAAAACCTGGATTGTGGACAGTAAATCAATGACAGCATCATTGCTTCTACACCTTCCAATGACGTTACGTCGCCCCACAATTAAGTGCTCCACTTCAGCTGTAAAAAGTGTCCTGTCTAGGTTTATTATTAAGCCTATGGGGTGAATACAACTGACTTATACTAATGAATACTAATACTAAATAATGAATGCACTGATGTCATATTCAAGTGATTTCCTGTAAAAAGTGTATGATTTCTATGTAATGGTTGTTATCCTGTTATTTATGAAGAGGAAATAACTCAGATTGATAAAGCAATGGCAATTCTTTACTTAAATTGAATTCTTGCAAAAAGTGTAATATGATACTTATGAAATATAACGGATAAAGGATTTCAGCTAAAGAAAAAACCCATTACTGATCTTCAAAGTATATTAAAAGAAATGAGAGTGCTAATCGCACATCAGGGAACTTATTTGCACATCAGGGAGAACATCTTCGGATGATGGTTGATGTAATAAAAATGTATATATATAATCGCTTGTTGACCAGTCGTTTTTATGTTATGCTGCTCACCCGTTCAGGAGACTGGTGGATAAGGGGGTTGAGTTCCTTTTCATGGTGTTTTATGTGCTTACTGTAATGATCTTCTAACTCATCCCACGACACAGCACCACTCAGAACTCCCTGTGAACAAAAGTTATATTAAAATAACCAGCCTAGGAGTGAGAAAACAAGAGCAAATCAAGCAAGGAAATCTAACTATGTTCTATTTGAGACAACGTGCGAGTGATGGACACAGGTCGGGCTTACATGACTGACCCTGTATATGGTAGTCAGGCATGTGAGGATTTACTGACAATCATTAATCACTAACAAGAACGCATTGGAGGCATAGGAAGACATTGGAGGGTTGGTACTACCATCAATTTTGTGACAGTTTGTGGCCCAACTGAAACAGAGAAATGCCTGGGCCAGATATAGGAGGCTGAGTTAAACAAGAATGATGGCTAAAGAAACACAACTTGCTGGTGGTTAGAAAGATTCACTGCCCCCTGATTGGCCGACAAAATGATGCACCCCTGCCTGATTGGTCAACAAGATGAAACACCCCTGCCTGATTGGTCAACAAGATGATACACCGCTGCCTGATTGGTCGATGAGGAATAAATACCTGGGTCCAGACCATAGAAGCAGTGCTCCATGAGAGGCAGGGTACAAAAGACAGAGGCTGCGACCAACTACTCGCAGCTAGGGAGGCCATCTTGAAATAAAAAAACGCATATGGTTCTTGCAAAACCAACTAGTTAGTGAACAAAAAACAAGATTATTACGCTGTATCAGAACCAACAGGAAACCAGAAAACTGAAAGCTTTGGAAAAAAATGAGTTGCAAAATTGTTTCCTTATGTTTCGGAACAGCATAGAAATCCCATGCAGTCAGCAAGCAGAGCCGTATAAGCAGTGTTGATTGAATACTAGCAGCTGATGTCCCAGGAGCATTATTCATGAGAAAATCATATGAAGAGTATAAAAACTAGAAATTATGTTCGAGCTGTTTTTCTGGACTGGGTTACAATCATCACTGCTCTATACAGCTCACATGTCTTGACTAGGACCAGAATCCTTCATTCACACAGTCAAGCTAGTTGAATAATTAAAATCTTATCCAGCTAACAAGACAAAAGAGGGGCATGTTCAAAAACATTCCCACAACTCGTCCAGAATTTGAATGCAATAAAAAACAGATATCGTTGAAATTTGATTATAGATCGATGTTATGGAAATCTTTCGAAAACGCCCCTTCTTTCTCAATGATAAATGTTACCTGCGTGAAACACAAACTGGCAGTAGACCAGGATAATAATGGCACAAGAGAAATTGGCTCAGGCCAGCTACAGGCCGCAGCAGATGCCATCTAAAATCCAAACCATAAGACAAAATCTAATTGAACAAAAAATTTGAATTTTTAACTAAACATTCTTATAAAAACTAAATCTAACGCCCAATTATAGTCTCAATACCCCGTGATATCATGTGAGTAACCTGTATGTAACTTGTGTTTTTGTTTCCGGTATCAGGATGAGTCCACGGCCTGTATACTAATGTGGTCTTCTTTTGCAGAGCAAAAAATAAAAAACTTTGGCAAATTTGATTAGATAAAATTTAAATAGGTGCACAATCATTGGGCATGTATATGCAACTTGTATTGGGAATTATATGTCACCTTTTTCAATGTATCTCGCAATAAAGCCCGGTTCACAGTCCCAAATTGAAAAAGTTGTTGAAAAAAAATATGTTTCAATCTTACTCACATGGCCGCCCATAGATATACCAGTTATACCGAGAGGACCGAATCCTTGTTTCTTTAGCCAATGTAATAACACTATAGACTCTAAAACTAACGCTCCACCCATCACAAACAGGTCCGTGACATGCTGTAAGCTGGATCGCCTGACAAATATAATATGATGTATAATATGATACAGTATAACCTTGATTGATTGGTTTATTTGTCACTCACATACAAGTATGTTTTTTGCGAAATTCGTTGTTTGATACACTGCTGTTCACATAGAGCATAGAGCAAAGAAAAACAAACTTGAAGAAAAGCTGATCTTTCATCGTGGATTCGGTTTATATAATATTAGTAACGTGATGTAATATGATGTACAATATAATACACTATACTATGATGTAAAATATGATGGTTGATGGTTTTACTTAATTGAATCAGTTGGTGATGGTAATACATTAATCAGCATTCATTCGTTTTGTGCAAGGAAGTGCTTATCAGTCGATTCCATGTCACAATGAGGGCCACTTTATATGTTAGGGGTTTTCGTTCAAGTAGGTATTTTTTGTTATGTGGAACCAAAGCCATGAGACTATTCAGATTGCTTGTGTATGTGGGCCTAGACTGAATCGGTATCACGGTAAATGAATGTCTGCCTAGCCCTAGTTGTAAGGATGTGGGTATTTGGGGGTGTCTCTGAGAGTATATCCAACCTCGTATAAAGATTCCCCATGTATTTTTACATCAATTTATCAAATTTATGTGACCGTGGCGTCAGGAATAATGAACTCAGACAGATGTGCTGACTTTATTTTTATACTGTCATTGTCCAGGAGGGATCCCAAAATCAGAACTTTTCCAATTAATAAAGTCAGCACATCTTAGTTAGGTCAATATTTCTCACTTGATTGTCACAGAGATTAAAACTTCGCCCAGTATATGTAGAAAAAAAAGAAGAAACCATATAGAAGGTTGAATATTCCACATAGAACCCCCGATACCCACATCCTTCAGCTGCTCAAACTTTGTCCACATCACCGGTAGTAGCAATTTATTGATCAAACAAAGTACTCACAGTTGCTCCTTGGGTTTTCTGCAGCCATAGTAAGGATTCTCAAGTAGCAGAGAGCCGATCTGTGCTTCTTTTACAAGAGGTCGAGCCATCAACGCTCGTCTCCGACCAAATCCCTACAATATAAAAGCATGCATATGAATATTGAGGTTTGAAATTTGTTTATTGCCTATTTCTAATATCCATCCTGTAATAGGTTGATAGCATTGAAAGTACGACACAGAAATGGCAAAATAAACTGCGCTGAGCTGTATTAGCTGAAAAATCGCATACCAAATCAAAAAAAGGTGTTTTGTCTCTTGGTGGTTCTACACTATGATGGGCGGTATTTAAGTGTCTTTGCTCCGCGAGAAGACGTATAATTGTATTTATAAACTTTTATTGCCATGGCGTGACAATAGCAAAGTTGGCAACAACAAAAAACATACACTTCACCGGGACATATTAACCAGAGACCAGGAAGTTTAGAGTTTCTGCTCAGCAGGAGCTCAACAGAAAGATTTCACATTTTCCATTTCTGTCCAAGATAAATGTTCCTGAGGAGGTTGCAACATTGAATTCTAAATTTTCATATCACTAATAATGCTGAGGAATCAAAGGTTTTATTATGTAGCTATGTGTTGTAAATTCTCAAGCTTCAAAAATGTTCGCAAACTAGACCCTGCAGAGGCAAAAGCAACAACATTTTGTTTAAAATACAAACACAATTTGTTGGAATGGTTTGAGAAAACAATCATGTTTCTCTTATATTAAAGCCATCGTACCCTTATCTGGTATTTAAGCGCTAACTGCTGGAAAATAAAATGCAGCAGATGTCAGCAAAATGATCACCTCTTGGTGAAAGTCTGATATGCTAGATTACTAAAGAGTACATACATGATCTCCAGTCCCAGCCAGATGGATACAGACTGGTTTGTGTTTCCTCGTCCATTTTAGTGGTAGCACCAGCTGAAATCTGTAACATATCAGATACCTCCTTACATATCTCATATGTATTATATATATATGAGATATCAGAGAAATCCTTACAGAACTCATGTATTTATATATGGGCTAAGAGTAGCCATGAATGTGAAATTTTTTGATGCTCAGACAATTAATTGCTCGACTATTATGCTGCTACCGGTGTGCTCCCATTGATCAGTCATTAACACTGATTTTTATAATTATGCGGGCTGTGACAATTTGCATGGGGCCTCATGACAATACTAATATTCAATTATATAGAACGGATACAGTCATGTGTTGAATGGGATGTTGACATACTACAATTCTCACAATGGCGATCTTTGGGGTTACATTTTAGATAATTGTAGATCACGATTTGATT
This sequence comes from Membranipora membranacea, assembly GCA_914767715.1. Lineage (NCBI taxonomy): Eukaryota > Metazoa > Bryozoa > Gymnolaemata > Cheilostomatida > Membraniporidae > Membranipora > Membranipora membranacea. The sequence continues at coordinate 18,193,918 of OU612069.1, read as the reverse complement.
TTCCGTGCCACAATGGTTAAAGAGGAAGTATCTTTTCATCAACTGTTCTCCAGTCATGGGCAGGTTCAAAGTTTAATTCCTACACAGAAATCATTAATGTTACTTACTTGGCAGTTTGAGCGATCTCAGGCATTATATTTGGATTGTGATCAACAAATGGAGACTGGAACTGTCCTTCTAATATTTCGCAGTCTCCAGACACATATTTCTAAAAATATTTAAAAATTATGAACAATATAAAGTAAGCAATGAGATAAAGTAACCAATCACAAAGGATATATATATATTTCCACTAAGTGTATAATTTGACTAAGAGTTATCTTCCGTTTTGACATGAGAAGACAACTTTACAATAATTCAAACATAAAATCCAAGTAATATACATACATCGTAGTTTGAACCAGGGAGTTTGTGGGTTAGAACAACAGGCAAATTAATCAAACGCATAAATGAAAACTAATGCCAACAATTGTGCACATTGATTTGCAGTTTCTGTGTTTGACAGCACTTATACTGATTTTATTTTACAAAAATCCGAGGTTGAGATATTTATCCTTAGGGCATGAACACTCAGTTTTGTAGCCTACCATATCATATCACACCAGATAATATCACTGAAATGCATTATACACCTAATTTTCTTCAACTTCCCAGATTAATTATGTTGGTATACATTTCCTCACCTTAGTGATTGTAACAGGGTGATCTTTATCGACAAGCTTCATACATGTCTCTCTTTTTGACAACTCATGTCGAAATTCTAACACACTAGAAAAAATAGAACGAAAATATATGACGGTTAATCTCCGTGTAGGAGCCAATACTTTCCCAATCATGATACAATGTGTTCCTTCCTCAAAATCATGTTGCAATTTTAGATACTCTGCAAGCTGATTAGGTTTAGCTAACTTACTATCTTATATGAGCCCAATGTATTGCTCCTATCAGATTGGCGGGGTTAATGCGAGGCCAGTGAAAGTAGATATTGAGATATGGAGAAAGTAATTCAGTTTCACTGTTTCTTTACCCGAATATGTGCTTTCAGGAACATCTGACAAGCCTTTGGCGTTCTCCCTCACCAAGCCAATCAGTGAGAGACAGGGCATTGACTAATTTATCTGAGTCTGAACGATATTAGATACATATTGGTCAGTCTGAAACACTTGTCAGTTATTGATAAAGAATTAGGCTGACTATGCCTATGTTTATGCCTACTAACCGTCTCATGCTCTCCACAGATCCCCATCCTTTCGTGAAGAACTTGGTGAGAAGAACTTTTCTGTATATTTGGTCAAATTTACTCAGAGAAACAGATGCCATGATTACGCTATCTCATCACATCATCTGTCACTTTGTGCCATCCAGCTGTAGCCGCTGTAGAGTTACCTGGTAAACATAGTGTATATCAGCTACTTGGGCTAGTAATAGTTACCATTAGCAAGTTCATTGTCCTAATCGACCAACGAGGTGGCATTTTACTGGTTTGAAAATCAAAGGTGTTGTGAAGGATGTCCTGTTTGACGACTACAAAACCTGGGACTTTGGCAATGTTTGACTGTCACCCTGAGGGGGGCAGTCAAACATGGAGTAGACCTGTAGATTGAACTTTATGCTACGAGAATGTCATATGACTATCCACACTACATTACAGAAAAAGTCCAGTTCTGAATGGGCAATAGCCAGTTTTACGGAAAAAACATAGTAGAGGGTTTGTTGATACAGCCCATGTTGCATATTAAGACATAGTTTTGGTACTTAGTCTGATCCAACACACAGGTGTTGTAAGACAAGCGGTGGGACATGTCTGACAGCACTCAATAACGATGGATTTTAAATGATATAAGCTGCATAACAATGCTATATTGTATTTAATAACAATGCTATAGAGGCCTTGAGTGCTGTAAGGCATGTCACACAACACCCGTCACCAGCAACGGTTTTTAGTGCCCGTTCAGAACTGCATAAATTTTTGCAATATACCACAGACAAATGCTTGAGGTAGACATTTCCATACACCCAGCTCTGAGCAATACTGGAGGAGCTCTGATAGAGCAATTGATCAATCTATGACCATCATTCTAGACTAACTAAGTGTAGAGCTCTTTTGCTTCCCTTCAGCCAAGCTAGGTAGTAGTAAGTAAGTAGGTAGTACCGAGAGTACTCACCTAACTAATACAACACTAAAACAATGAAATATGGACACAGACCACTACTAAACCTGAATCAGGTGTTGTGGTAGACTAGACACAGAGACCCTGGACTGGAGTTCTTTTGCAGTAAGCAGTAGCAAAGAGTAGGACTTCTATTACTCTATAGATTACTCTTACTTATTAAATTTATTTATCACCACAGTGACAATTCACAACCAACTGGCAACTACTCTGCAGACTGATCAATTGATATGGAAATCCCAGACCGAGACAGACAGATATATAAGGACAGATGTATGATATGCAGTTTTGCATTTTAATTGTGAAAGATGGTTGCTGCTGTCTTACAACATAAATGATATGTGCATGAAAACCCTATGCTGCAAGAAATAAGGAAGAACCGGTGTCAGTCAGCAAGTGAGTCACTGCCGAAAAGTTAGTACATACAGAGCTATAAACTTTATTTGCATAACAAGTCGAAACTGTGTGTATACCAGCTCAGCCGGGAATTTTAAAAGAGCGCATGCGTAGCAAATTGTAAACAAAACAAATGTGAGATTGAAATTGAAGGAAGTTGTAAAATTTGTATAGTTCTTGCTACCAGCAAAATCAACTCAACTGCTGACAAATCCTTCCTTTCAGGACCTTACAGCCATTCTGATAAAGTACTCCCAAAGCCTTGACTACTCAAATACATGGTTGCAAGCAAAGTGATGTAGGTTTGTTTTAATGTAGATATCTAGCTAGTACAACAAGTTGGTATCTATTATTATTATTATAGTATATATATTATACTTACTACAGTCATGGGCCCCTGGGACTTACATGACATGCCTTTACTTTGCAAATGATATTGAACATTTGTTGAATAAAGGCATGCAAGTCCCAGGGGGCCATGTATATAGTGTATTGAGTCCACAGCAAACTCACAGGACAGGTCTACTCAAAGATTTTGGTATACTATTGGTCTTGGACCTTGGGCAATGGAATGGTTGACTCCCCCATGTTTTGACTCACTTGGTAGGCTTAGAGGCCTGGCAAACTCTTAAGAGTAAGTATTTAAGTGCCGTCTTCTCAGTCAATACAATCTGACTGTCACAATAATGATAATCTGTTACCGAGTCCAGAATTTGAGTGGTGCTAAAGTAAAGAGCTTGTTTATATTTCATTTTGTGCGTAGAGTCTGTCTGATATCTGCTTTACAACACATTTTACTTTGAATATACTTTCAGGAAAGTGATGAAAATAGATATTATCAAACGTATTGTTTAACCACAGTCAAAAACAGCTGAAGTATGTCAAGCTCAAGATTCGCTGAGAAGATTCGCCAGTTGGAGCGTGAAGGGCAGTCATTATTAGTTGGTATGTAGAAGAACTGCTATTTGACGTCAAAGTGGCACGCCATCATGCATTTTTATGACTGTGTTCGGTTAAAACCACTATATATTATGTTCTTGCCAGTAACATAGGGTGTTCTATTTACCTGCCTCCACTTAAATAGAACGCTAATACTTACAGACATAATGCTTAGAAGATAAACTAGGTCCTTATCTAAAATGAAAGTCACCCAGTAGAGAAGAGTCGGAGAAAAGTGTGCTACCTTGTCATTTCAACTCTTTTTAGAGGTGTGATCAATGAAATTTATATGTTGCTAAAATCAGAAAATTTGAACAAGTGGGAATTTCTTTTTAATTATTTTCCACCTCCTGCCACTCATTTCGTTATTGATACAGGACATGAGTCTCCATCTTCAGCATCAGCCTCTGTGGCAGCTGTGGTGGACAGTAAACCCAGACTTTCCTCATCGGTGAGACAGCGTGTTAGTGAAGACGACCTTCTCAATAAAAGTCGTGTGGAGGAGTCACTCAGTAGATCTGTACCTCCACATCAAAGAGCTGCTAGCGCTGGTACACTGCCTTCCACCTCATACAGGTTGGTCTTGTAGGGACAGGTTTATCATATTAACGTCAGACACTCTGATATTATAATATATAGGATAAGATATGGCCAGATATATTGGATCATTGATTATATATGTATACAGCATTCTTCTCCCTTTTTATCATTTGCTCAAGCATCACATAGAGAGGACCTGGACCTGCTGTTGTTGTCCATTTATGCTTCTGTTGATAATACCTAACACATACACTCTACTCGCTCATTTGCTAGATTCTCTGAAACTGCAAGCTAGCATATTCCAATGTGATGATGAATATCATTACAGTATGCCACAGCTAGAATGTGATACTTCAGTTTGAGATCGTTGAATCATCGATTAATAATAATAATATCATCTTTATTTGCTATTCAAGGCCCTTTTCAGGCAAATGAGAATATGCTTACATAAGATTCATCACATCTATTTAGCGCACTCCTGTACAAGGTAGGAGTGGGCAAGCTAGGGTATTAACCGGCGAGCTCACCTTCTTTAGCAGCATGGGTAGTGACCAGGATTCAAACCCGCAACTCTAAGATTGAGAAGCACAAATCCTAACCACTACGCCACCCTGCCACCCATTGATCATAATAAAGAATTATCTCTCATCATTACAGCACACCAACAGTGTCCTTTTCTCCTGAGCTAAGTGCTCTCGGATGGATTTCTCCACCTAAAGCTCCGACACCTGGTCTATATACAGGTAACAACGCATCCACCATTCTACAGCATCCACCCTCAGGTACTCCTCCCACTTATCTACTGACCAATAACAGAATATCACCTCTGTCAGCGTCAGCAGGAGGCGGACTCTCACAATCCTTACTATCTGGTGATAGGCGGCCTCACGACAGGCAGCTCAGACAGGCTCAGTGTACTATAGATAGTATGAAGGAACAACTCAGGCAGGTCAGTACTGTTCATTTTGTGTTTTAGTCGTCATATAAATATGCGTATATGTTTATAAAGTGACCATTATATCTTGGGTTGTACTAATGACTAATTGAAACTTTTGATGTGCAGGCTTATACATGCAATCGGCAGCATGCTTAATTGATCATGTGGCCTTATCTAGTGGTCACATATGCGAAACAACAACTACTTAATCAGAGCACGTGGATGACATTGTGTGCAATGGGAAAATGATAAACCAATGACTGATTCAAAGTGGGCACACAGTAGCCCATTATAAAATTGGCGTTTCAAGAGTAACTTCTCAGGAATAATACGTGTTCCTGGTTGAGGGTTCTCAAACACCTTTATTTCACAAACAGGTTGAATGAAATACCTTTCATGCTTCCCATTTGATCTAATTTTTTGGAAAGAGTTCTAAAAAGATTCCCCAGGAAAACAAAAATACGGTTGAAAATTGCAATTTGATCAAACAATAATTTAAAAATTTTAATTTAGTATCAATTTTTATTTGGTGTTATCTAATATTTAAAGCCGATTGATTTTATAGCTTGATATTGAGTTACCCAGACGAAGTGGTTTGGTAAGTTTGATGGTTGGTTGGCTAGTGATTAGTCAAGTAAGATGATCCGCATCTCTAGTATCAGTAGTGGGATAACCTTGAGAGGGACTCTTGTTGATCATCATTCACAACCTTGCTCAAACTCTCTGATTATGTCTATCCAGACTTTAATATTAGTTTAACCAGCAAATATAATTGGTCAACACATCTTACCGAGATTAAAGTCATGGTTCCTTATCGATGGTTTCTCCTGGTATGGCTGTAGGAAACATTTATGGTAGTCTTATTACTTCTGACTTGTTATTCTTCTGATTGTAATATACTCTCACTGATTTTAAAGACCTTGGTCTCTAATATCAGTGATGCCTCAGAGGCATGATTGATTGCGTCTTTTAGCGAATGTGTGGCGTGCTATTCTCTCTTCAGCATCTAGATGGGGTAATATTAGCCCTATTCTTCTTTGTTTGCATGAATAACTATGGCCAGGTGCTAGATTTAACATTAGTTAATTATTTTTATAGGCACAGAAGTTGAGTGAAGACCACAGAAAACAGTTCAGAGTTTCAAATGAAGATCTCAACAGAAGATTACAAGATGCTCTCATTGAAAGGGACAGGTAGGTCAACTGCCAGATTTCAGAATCCCAAAATCATTATGTTCAGCTTGAACAGGAATTTGGGGTCCAGTTTAACTAGGGCGTCCCAAACTCCCTGGCTTGAAGATACGACAAATACCATGAATTTGTCTTCTCATTGACATTTATAAGACAACTCCAGATTCAGTGTAATTTTCTAATCTGCTATGTCGCAAGTAGTTGTATTCTTAGATTACTGCATACTGTAGTTACATAATAGACAGTGATAACTCTCAGTGTGCCATTTTCTTAATTTAAGAGTTTGTATTTGGGTAGGTGCACTCCATAATCAGAAGGAAGGGGGTTTGGAAAAAGAATGCCAATAAGTAAATGTTGGAGCCATTCGAGCCCACCTAGCCCATATAAGAATGACCCCTCAAGCTGTAGTCTACTTTGTATAACATCTGTTGTCCTCAGCAATCATTATTTTATTTATTTGCAGACTGGCAGCTACCCGGGTAACAGAGGCCTCTAGTCAGGATGAGCTGATAGATACACTACAGTGTGCAGTGACAGAGCTACACAGAACATCAGACTCACAGAAACGTACTATAGAGGAGACTGAGAAACAAGTGGAGCTCCTACAACTCATCAGATCTGATCATAATAATATGGTATGTAATGGTCTTTACGCACTGACAGGTGGCGCAACCTGCACGTAAATCCTCTGAAGATCCGCTGATGCTTATATGTTAGTAATGTGACGTTATGCAAACCGCTCTGCACTCTGAGGTTGCAACTGCTGATCCAACCTTCTGTCAGCATATATTTTAACAATGGTGATGTTTTGTAAACCTCTGAGTGTGTTTTCGACCATTAATTAGAGAGAGCATACCATTACTTGTTGTTACATGTTTTGTCTAAATAGACATATGCGTTTTGAAGGGCAAAAAAGCCATTGGGCGCTATTGTATTTACACACTGACATCAAAATTTCACTGTAAGGTTGTGTATCTCCGATCGTTAGAGGCCACTTTTTTCCCAGCCCTTATTCCATCAAAATTAACGAATGCAATATTATAACACATGATTAGTGTGTTACAGTTATTGAAGATAAAGCAACTGTAATATAATGACTTGTATTCTCTAACACATTGGGGTTATGGTTATTTAAAAAAAGTGAAATAAAGTGAATTTTGCATAAATTTATCTAGGAATGTCCATTGCGACTAGTACAATCAGTATGCTAAGCGCCTCCATAACGAAATTGTCACCGCCCTGAGATTTACAAAAAATATCGTCCTTCTGTTACTCAACAATGTGCGGTCAACTTAACTTGTTAATGGTGAGATTTTACCATGAACTCTCTTGTTTAAAGGGTCTGTCTTAATGAGAAGTGGGTATATGACATTAGTAAATCAAATATTATGAGTTCATAAGGCACTTGAACTCTCGAATTAAAATAAACACAAACAGAACATCTGCTCGTAGAGCAAAAATAGATAAATATAGGCCATCCAAGTGTAGAACAACCAAAAGACAAAATACCTTTTTTGAATTTTATATGCGATTTTTTAACTAATGCAGCTCAGACTCCTTTTATTTTTATTTTTCCATGTATGTGCCGTACATTCGATGCTATCAACCTATCACAGGATGGATATTAGAATTTAGGCAATAAACAAACTTCAAAAAAATTAATTACAAAGTTAAAATTGTGGAAAATAATAGTTCAAGTTTGAAAAAAATTATATTTGGGAGATTTCCCTTCCTGACATAACCACTTGTATTGCTATTCTATAACAGCGGGGCTGTCCTCGAGTCCTCGCAACAAATCTCCTATCTGTATCACTGCTTATCATACTCTGATTCCCAGGTAGATTTATTACGTACAGTGATGAGGACAGCAGAGCGTCGGCGTGGTCGATCTTTCTATGACTCGGAGCCGATAGATAAGCAGTCCTCAGCTATGTTAGTACATTCACTGGAGAGATGTCTGGATGAGGCAGAGCAGGAGAGAGAATCTTATACTGTCAGGATCGATGAGGTTTGTCTAACAGAAACTATTACTGATTTCGCTTCATGACTCATTTTGACAGCACTACCACTCTCTCTTCCGTTGATGAACAGTCAGTGGATTTTTCAGTTTATGAAGTGAGGTTAGCTTAGTCCAATAAATGATCTGGTTAGATTCAATCATTTCTTGCAGAAAATGAAAAAGGACAGAGATAAAAAAAGATACTGCGATCAATGTTTTGATCGATTTCTGAAAAATCTAGCAATTATCGCCAACTCATGTCGTTAACAGTGGATAACCCTTGAATCAAATGCAGGAATCCTTTTTAAAAGCTCACATCCCCAACAAATGCTACCTTTGCCACTGCCAATAATTGAGTAATAAGAATCATACCATTGTTACTGAACATCAAGTTCATGTTTGAATATGTGACGTGTGTTCTTTTAGTTGGAGAGACAGATGGCTGATATGAGGACAGCTACACTAGAGATAGAGAGAACTACGACTAAATCACATGAGGAGAGGTATGTAGTGAAATTGATATGTGAATATCCACCACAAGATAAATAAATATTGAAGGAAGGAATATGAAGGAAACTCCAGCAGTTTGATATATTCTATATATACGCTTCATCTGGTAATTTGTAGCCTTGTCACGAAGCTAAATTTTGACTACAACAATCCAGCATTATTTGTAGTTGTCTCCCTAATGTCAGAGGGGAGCTAATTCTCTCAACTCAATTATTGCCATAGGCTTCGCCTTAGTTTAAGCGCTTAAACGGTGTCGGGATTGCTGGTAGTAGCATTTCATTATCAACCACTTTCCACTTTGGGAAAGCGTTTGATAATGAAATGCCTCTACCAGCATCCCGCTACCATTTGAGCGCTTAAATTAGCTTCGCCTTAGTGAAAACTTAGTGTCACACAATGTGCTGTATATCTGATTAGATCTGGAATCACATATTAAGTTGACTATCCATTATATAATATAGAATTAACATAATATAGTACACAAAACTCTAAATATTTTGGTATGAAAGAATTCGGTTACCTAGGCCAACAAAAAATTATGATTCTGCGATTTCTCTGCAAAGTGATTTGTATGCGTTTTTATACCACTTAAACTATTAGGCCCTGCATTGGAGAGAGAGAAGATGGCATAGATACTTCTGTTTATGAGCAGAAACATTTTACTCACATGGTAGGCTACAAGCCTACTCATGAGATATATTGACACTGTTTTCTCAACCAATTATATAATCTCTGCATCACAATGCTGATTGTTTGAGATCGTGTCTGAAAATTTGTTTACTTTCTTGGCAGCAATTTTGACTCAATATCTTACAATAGATAAGCAAACAAAGTTATATGTGATACATTTTATTGTAAGCATCAGTTTTATTAAGTCAATAACTCGTCAAACCAAAGTCTCAACTACTAATTTGGAAGGTACATAAATGTTTACATAGCAAGTTGTTAGCATAAATTAGTTATATAACTAAATGCTTTGTTGTCATGGGTCTGGCTCTGTGGGGTATGTTATTCACTGGAGAAAAAAGAGTATATACTTTGGTTAATTACTCAGTTTTGTTTGTTATGTTTGAATTCTAGTGACAGATATATCAATTGTTATTATGTCTGTTTCAATGGGGGCTTTTGAATAATTTGCAGGTATCAGCGTATGAGAGAAGATCTAGAATCACGCCTTCGGGAATCAGAAGAGAGAGCAAATAATTCCAAACAGCAGTCTGAATCTCTCAAACAGCAGCTAGATATGATCACGTAAGTGTTAGTCTAAGAGATCAGACTGTATGCCCAGATGAGCTTTGGGGATTTCAAATAGAACCTATCAATTATAGAGTAAAACTTAGTTGGTTGGTCGGTGTACCACTGGAGTAAATTTTAACTCGATTCTCTACAATTGATCGGCGCATGATATCAAGTGATTTGAGACTCAGTTGAAGTAAAGCTTAGTGTGTCGGCGCTTGTCCTTTCATGTCTTGTTTACGATTTATGCCACACCTGGGCAGGGGTATAACCTTCCGGCTAAGCAGGGGGGCAATAGTCTGTTATTTAACCTCTGCTAAGCTGCCAACCGTAAAACTAACCAGTCCTGATTGTCAGACAGAGTATTGAATTTCATATGACTGGCACTTGCTGTTGAATTATTTTGGCCGATTGAATTTGATTTGTATGCTGATAAAATCAGGTCGAACATTGAAACAAGTGCATAGGTTAGCAGCTTGGTGCAAATTATTCAATGAAATGAAAAATAATTTGATATCATTATGGATTCTATTTAGGGTTTAACAACCCTCAACATTCTTCTACTGCCATCCAATTTGACTCAAGTGCCCAATATTATTGTTCAGAATTGTCAATACCCAAATCTATGCAGGTTCAGAATAAGCCCATAACCAAAACAAAGCCAGGCCTTTGTGTTAGTTTCAAAGTGTTCCATTGTATTAGTCAAATCTCTATGGAGCCCTAAAGTGAAGCTTGATTTTCCTGGGAGTTGTTGAACCTAACCCCTAATGAATTTAAATTAAAATGAATTATTGGTTTAATTTTCAATGCCCAGTATTATTGAGCTGGTATGCCTATTGTTATACAATGCTGTCCCAAAGCCCAATGCTGCTGTGCTGCCGTGAGCTATGAATAGATTTAGTGTAATTGACAGCCTCTATATGCTGACTTTTTATTGAAGTGCAATAAGCTGAAATATTTTAGTTCTATCGGACAGCTCAGCTGTATGCCACACTTATAGCTTATGTTTACTCGAGATTAGTTTGTAGTAAAATTGAGTTACACCTTTTGAAAATTAGTCGCAAAAATACTAAAAAGTGGTCATCAAAATGTTCCAGTATGATGCAACAGGGTATGTTTATAATACAATATATTATATGGTATATGTTTATTTCTCACTAAAAAAATTGTCACTTCTCAAATAGATTACTTTAGATTTAGCAAGGGCTTATCAACTCATAAACATTCCGCTGCGATTTTAATACCTATGCTATCAATGTTTGACATTTAATTTGTAACTTGACCTGGTAGTAACTCTTAATGTTGACCCTACTCTATTTATACAAATATTGTGTCAGCGCAAAAGTCTTTAAAGCATAATGCTGCCTAAATTATTTGCTGTCGGCCCTCATAAGACGTTGTGCCGCTGAACTGGACTATCACACAGGCAGCAAACGTTCATAGTAGTCTATGGCTAGGTAAGCTTGGGAAATTTGACGGATTTTACGAAAGACTAGGTCTAAATCTGACAATACTTTAACATAAGTAACTGCCTGCCTATATCATGCATTAGTCTTTGTGTAGTCTTTAATCAGGAATTAGATAACACCTCACAGTGTATGAGAGCAACACTCTCATCATTAAGGGAGCTTGTTTTCAGTTCATATATTTTCCACATTGGTAATACCAATTAGCAGCAGTCAAATTCTGGCAGTACACAGCAACACCACACAATTTTTGTCAGGAGGGGGGACTCCTCTCCTAGTCATGGAACCCCCACAAGAAATTATGTATTTTGAAACATATGTCACCAGTTCCATTCTTTATGTTGTTCTCAGGTGTGTCTAAAGCACTTATTTGGTGAAAATACTCTAATGTTGGGGGGTCCCTGGCCCTGCCCCAACTCACACACCGGATCATGGGTACTCTACCAAATCCTCCAGACTTTGATCACTGCCAATTACCTGTTCCAAGTTACAGCAGGACTCTACTAACTGATTTTCAAAATTGTTTGTTCCTTTTCAATTTGAAGAGAGCAGTACAGGGGTAGCGAGTTACTGAGAGAAGAACAAAACAGAATGTTAGAGGAGAGGGTGGAGATGTTAAAGTCCCACTTAGATGGGCAGAATAGAGACTCTCAGTCTAAGGTCAGTTTGACATACACGTCATGTAAACATACAAATATACAGAACTAAAATTGAACTTAAGATTTAGCATGTTGCATTATATCAAGGGTGGTCAACACATGTGTATTTATTACTTTGATTTGCTCAGGAATTTCAAATTGCCACGGTTCGTTGTCTTAAGTTTTTCGACCATACTACAATATAAGCTTTGGGTTCAGCTGGTTTGGAATGAAAGTTAATTCTCTCATGAAGGATGTATTCCTAACAATTTAGTTCCCAGATCACAGGGGCTCATCTATGCTGCTGTGGCCAGCCCTGAGAAACTGGTACTAGTACCAGATTCTCAGGGCTGAAAACCTGTGTGTGCAGCCGGTTGCCTGCCACCGTATTTTGAGGCTAATATAAATGATGTTTTGTTTTTGTTTAGCTTGAGTCGGTAAGCGTAGCCCTGGATAGTACGCAGAAAGAACTTACCAATGCAATGTCCTCAAAAGATGAGTTAGTGCGGCGATATGCTGGACTAGAGGAGAAGGTCAAGGACTTTGAGGTGACAATAGAGAAGCTTAATAATGAGCTGGATATGGAGAGAGAACAGACAAGGAAGGTGTGGGAGAAGGATAACGAGATACTCAACAGGTAATTAATACCTCAAAGAAGTTAAATATTCTGAGGAGATAAATATTCTTGAGATAGTGGGATTAATCGATAGTTAATATTTACGCTACTCAACCTCATCTTTCGTATAACCTTCCAGGAATTGGTGCTAACACCCAACAGGTAACAAATACCTTAGATGAGGCAGGAGGGAACTCCTAATACCAGGACAACAGTAAACTGCTTTATTTGCTGTTTCATTACAGCAAGCAATTAAAATTAACAACATTCTAACTAATCAGATAGTTTGAAACTAGAGACCTGCAATCTGCCTGCACAGGCGTTTCAATTAAAAACACCTAACTGTATATGATTAAATTTAGAGGATTGGTCATGGATAGTTGAAAGTAATACCCTCCTCCCCCTCCCCTACCTAGCGTAAGTCAATTTAGTAAAACATTTACTAGTTGATTTTGTCAGGAGCGACCGTAGATTTAATACTATATTTGGAGGCAATCCACAATCCGTTACATTTCAAAACATTTTTCTTTTTCAGGCTTTGGCTGTCATACTGCCTGAAAAAGCTTCCACCTAAAAGTGCCATATTTCTGGCCCAAATGGGTTTTGTTGTGATATATTTTACAACTCTGACGACAAGTCCATTTTTCCACTCCCTAACTCTGTCCCAAAATAGTCATCATATTAGTTTACAAAAGAAACGAGATTATCGGGGATAATAGAGTGGGTAAGGTGATGGCTCTACGACATCTAAAAGAGTCAAGATGTTTACACACTACTTCTCTTTTTACTACAGGAATGTAGAGATAGAGACTAAGATGGCTCTAAGAGACGCTGAGATGGCCAGATTAGAAGCTCTACTCGAGAAAACTAAAGATGAATGTGCTAAACAGATTACACAAGAGGTAAACCATAGGCTCGATGTGAAGGCTTAATATATGGGCTATATAAGGTTATTTGCCCTGATGGGATTTCAGAAAAAAACAGTAAATTTTTTCGCTCCTTTTTGAACTGAAAATTTATCATCAAAATCTAGGATCAGACTTATATCTGCCACCGAGTGTTTTAAAGCTGGATTGAAATCTGTAGCGTACCTGCAACAGAAATACTGCCTCTCCTGTGGTCAAATCGAATAAGGCCAGAAGTCTTAGAACTAAACTTGGTTGAGGGATGTGCTGATTTAGATCCATCGGTTTACTCATCCTCATACTAGGGGATAGTAGCCTTGTCACGCCGCTTCTCTTTTTGTTTTGGAGCTAAGGGGATTGTCCTTGTTCATAACACAATGTTCCTATTCACATCTGCAGGTTTCTTTGGCTGAAAAATACCAGCAGGAGAAGCACGCCGAGGAGAAATCAATACTGGTGAAACAGGTAGATAGTCTAACAGACCGACACACAAAAGCTAACAAAGATCTACAAGAGACTCAAGTAGAGAACGCAAGACTTCTGTCACAACTAAAAAATACTCTAGGTATGAGCGCACTGACATTGAGATTATACTAATAGCATACTGTGTCTCTTATCGGTGGAGTAAAATTGATCTAAGTTGTCATAATGTGTGGCCGCCAAATTCCGACTTAAGATACTCGGCTACATTGATAAATTCATGGTCTAACTATCAGAGATATACATGCGGTAGTTTATCAGGTGATCAGTTTGATGTAGCTGAACGGTAGATTCACAGCCGTTAGTGATTGATTACTAGATAAACACCTTTGGCGTATATAGTCAATTGATGTATGTTATTTCAGTTTAGTGTACAGAGCAACACCTCAGACACTAAAAGTCAAATTAATATTTCTTTCCTGATAGCTGACAAAATCATCCATCATTTGTACGATAATTCTGTATTGTCTCATAGTTTATTGTTAGTAGCTGCCGTTTCCTGGTCTACTCATGAAGACTTAACTTAAATTTTATTTATGTTAATGTGCACAAAATTTGCTGGGCAGAGGAAGAGGAGTAAGATCATTACTTATACTGCATAATGAGAAATATTATGGTGTATAGGGATAATCTGACTGAGAGGTCAAAAAATTCCCTTCAAACCTGCTATCTCTCTTACGCAGTTGATCTTAATTCTCAGGGGAGTTATGTCAAACACTTCTTGTAATAATTTATGCAACCCATTATCAAACAAAGCCAAACCAGTAGTCGTGGTTAGGCTGTGGTTAGGCAGTGGTTTATTATAGAATGCCTCTGCCAGCATCTCTCATAAATATTGAGCACTGTAACTTGTGCAAAAGCTGACCTATGCGTATAAGATAACTTGGCATTGCCGACACTTTGGGGAGATTACATATTGTAGAAAGAAATGGTCGAGCCTTCACTTTGAGGGGAGGTAGAGAGGCACTGCTTCCCCTAGAATGCTTGCTAAAGTGGCTGTGAAACACTATATTATTGAATAATTTGCTGTATATATTAAAATGCTTCAGGTGCTTGGGGTCACAAGAATTTTTGCTTCCCTTGTCAATTTTTTCTAAATTCTGACCCTGAGATTTTGCCCACATACTCATGGAATAATATGAGGTTGGTATAAACTTCAATTAATTTTGTTGTAGATAAATTATCACACATAGAAAAGGACCATATGAGCGCATCGGACGATAAACAATCACTACAATCTCAGCTTATCACTAAGAACGAGGTGATAGATAAAGTAACACAAGAGAGAGATCAGTATATACACATGATAGAACAGAGAAATAATCAGTTCAATGAACTCAGTCTGGCCTGTGAAAGATCACACATGCAGGTAAACTATATAGATCATGAAGATATTTAGTTTCAGTTGAACTGTAAAGACAACTTCAAAATCAATTGAAAAATGAGCAGACTTTATGCCCTGTCCGCATTTAAAAATTGGACTATATCTTTCATTGTATTTTTCATATTTTTCACTCTTCCAATTCTGCTATCGTCTATATGCATCCTATATATGCATGTACTCAAGACATACCGGAACCATACACTCGGTCGGAACATCTCAAAACTTAATGTAATGAATTTGATTGACTGTAGAGGTGACATATCTAGTCCCATGTGCAGTTTGCCCACCTATTCCCAGAATTCGATACTAAAACACCTCCGTGATGTCAAGCACTCTGATTGTCAGTCCCTCAACTTTCACGTTGTGTACCGTGTAAAACTATTGATATCTCCATGACTTCTCGTAGCCTCTTTATAATTCAATACTGACCAGTCTTGGCCAGTCTTGTTATTTCTGTGTAGTTTATCACCTTTTCTTCCACAGAGAGATGAGAAGGAGAGACATTGTGTAACTCTGGAGTCATCAGTAAATAAACTAGAGGAGAGATTATCACAGGCACATCAAGAGCTCAACAACTACCAACAGGTTAGTGATACCTGATCACATCACATCGCACACATACACTTCACGCTTATATCTCAACTGCCAACTGCTGTAGTTTACTTAGCAATTTGGAATGATTGCTTTGGAGAAGGAATCAGGGACAGTGTGAATGGGGAAAATATCAGTGTGTGCTCAGATTGTTGAGTTGTTGTCAATATTCAACAACATTATGCAAAAAACCCTGCTGTAGGGCAGTGGAGGATGAGCCTGGCTTCTCAAACTTTTCTCTTCACAACACATTTACTGCTGAAGCTGAAACCAGACAACAAACCTACATTGATGTGCTAAATTGCTACGGCAGTACGAAAACAGTAAGAAAACAGTGCGTCAGCCGGGAATTGAACCCGGATCTATTGCTTGGAAGGCAACAATGCTAACCTTTACACCACCGACGCCAGATGTTGGGGTTTGTTATCAGATGGAAAATTAATGTTTAGAGTTCTGTCAATCAGGGAACCATAGGTGGTTGCTGAGGAATGCTAATCCGTTGTCATGGAAATCTACCTGTCTTTATTTTATGATTAATTTGCTTTCTTACCAGCCCCTTCAAATATTCCTGTCCCTGTCGACTTACTTTCAATTTTTACTGTCCACTTTTCAGAAGATTAGTAACTCCACGCTGGGTAATAACTTATACATTTCAATTTGGCGATGACCATTGCGGATTTGTCTGCCTAGGAAACCAATTGTACTTGGGATCAACAATGTCTAGCAAACCCATAATTATAGTATTTCCTTAATTATCAAATTTATTTTTCCATTACAGGAGACCGCCGCACTACATCGGACCAGAGATGAGTTTGACTGCAGAATCAGAGAAATGGAGACAGCTGTAGATAAACAGACTAAGAAACTCAAAAATAAAGATAAAAAGGTAGACTAAGTTCTTATTTCTTGAAGCCAGATGTAAATTTGGGGCATCTTTTAGTTGGCCTCGGGAGTTTTGGGTTGGAGGGACCATCAGACATAAATGCCAAGAAACTGACTTTCATTTTGCTCCATCATAAAACACAGCAATAAATGACATTGGCGCTGTTTGTTGTATTTGCATAAACCTTTCTTGGTTTCTTAGTACTCCCAAAAACAAAGCTAGGCATAGCTGTACATAAGTACAAGCGACCTGGATAGACTACAACTTATACTTCACTCCATTAAGACAGTTTTTAAGTAGAAGTTACCTGCCCCCACCCCCAAACGATTATTGGTACTCGTAGAAATTTCTCTTTATAGCACTAACTATCTAATCTGAAAACCCACATCACAAATAATCCATGTGTCATAATCAAGATTGCGATGAATTTTAGTTGGAGGCTCTGCTTGACGTGGTAGGTAAATATCTTTCCCAGAACAAGAGACTCATTGCATGTTCCCGATGGTGTATAATTCTCTGGGCTTTCCTTATATCTTATCTCGCTGCACTGAAAAGAATGCACAATATGAACATGATAGATTCGCATAATTTGATTTACATGTGTATCAGACTAATAGTCGACAGTAGGCAACAACAAACATCCACCTTCAGTAAAGGATGATCATATGCCAAGATAAAAACAGATTGTCCATTTGGCAATAGGAGCTGCACAGCCCTCTCCTCAAGTGGTGGCTTACTGCTCATCATGCTGTCTTCTTAATTGAGTTGGATCCTATTGCCGGCATTTTGAGTTGTTCCCCATAGCTGCTGCAGCACTATCAGTAGAGTGGGAGTGACTCAACATTGGAACCAATTTAATCTTGAACATACAAAGACTGAAACTAAGAAACACCACATTTGGTACCTTGAACGATGTATGTTTTTCTCTGGCTCATTAAGGCCACCACCTATCAATGCTTATGTGTTATTTGTATGTCTCAATGTCTACCCTCCCCTCTGCATCACATCTCACAGCAAAGCCCTATAATGTGTATGTCTAGTTTCATGTTTCAATAAGTAGGCAACCTAGTCACTGAATTTTTGATAAATCTTCAATTGCAATTTTATTAAATTCAAAAAAGTGTCAAATTCCATCTGTCATTAAATTATGCCCTGCTCACCAATTTAACTTTGTATTCCATTGCTTTGCATGCCTTGGTCTTGGGAACTATATGTATTCTTTGGCACGGGAGCTCTTACTTTTCTTATGACCACATGCCCAGAGCATAAAAAAACCTTTTCATTGTCTAATCATATATGTTACCTTATATTTATTTTACACATTTTGACATATTATTTCGCACTACACATTTTAGCTGAAAAGCACACCATAGAACAGTAGTGTGCTTACACATAGTTTTTTGTTGCTAGGTGTGTTAAGGTTATCCTTTATGTTGTATAGATAGCAGATGCAGACTCTGAGAAACAGAGGCTGGAGGAGTTAGTGGCTCATAAAACTGATACAGTGCAACAGCTAGAGGAACAACTCAGGTACTTACGTAAAGTGTGTAGTGCCTCACTTGGTGATCATTTGTCATGGCACTATGCTATGCAAAGGCTGTCTGAATTATAAATTATATATGCATTTTTTATCATCATCTTCATATTGATCTAGACATTACCTAGTCTGGAATTTAGACTCAACATTGGAGGCCTTGTCTGTTTGATCTGAAAACTGAATACTTCACTGTGATGGTTTTTATCGCTTGTATCAAGGAGTAATAGTGACCATTACTCATTGCTTGTATGATGTTATCTACTCTATGTACCAGCTGTGCTCCTACTCCTTAATACAGGCAATAACCAACATCACAGTGGAATATTCAGTTACCAGAGCAAACAGACAAGGCCCCAACACTTAGTCTGAATCTAAGACTAGACAATATCCCAATGTAGTTTTACCAGGGAGTTTGGGATATTTTGGTCCCAAACTCTCTGGTTTAACTAACAATTTTTTGCACAGAAAGTTGGTAGTTGTTCTCTTAATGTCAATGGAGGGATAACTCCAAGGAACAATGCATAAAATGTCTTGTATGATTCAGAGTTCATTTTTTCCCATACACTACCAATTAGTTTATATAGTAGAAAGTACTTTGTTGTTGGTCAATATTTGAATATCCTATTATTGTTACACTTTTGTCGTACTGATATTTTTTATACTCAGGGCTCAAAAGTCTGACATAAAGGAGAACAGACGGGAGATATCAATGTTAAGTGAAGAGAGCAATGCTCTTAAATCGGTGATGAAAGGTCAGGAGGGAGAGATGCAGAGAGAGATTAATAATCTAATACTCAAAATGAAAGGTAAGCGGACAGCATATGAGGTCATATCAATGTTCTCTGTTGAAATTCCGGCAGTTCCCTCAGATAGTGTCAGTTTCTTGATGGCCTACAAGTTGCTTCATCAATGCAGTAAATTGGTGGGTCGATGAGTCCCTTTTTTCATATATATTTTTCATGGACAAAACTATGGCTTATTCAGTTTCCCCTTAACCGTACCGTTCCACAGCACATGTGAATAATCAAATGTAATTTAGAAGATCATATTTATAGAATCTCCTAAATAACAACATTGCCACAAACCTTTACGGAGGTTTTTGTATAAGTATTCATGCTCCTTTTATAATATAAGTTTTCAATATTTGTATCACATGCACAACGCTTAGATATCATTGTTTCAATTTTATTAAACGTTTTAAAAATAAACTTCAATAGGTAAATTCGCGCCCTTGGTATCTATATTAAATAATCATTAATCATAATCATTTTCATGGGGAAATCCAACTTAATAGAGTTTATGATTAGGTATACGGTTTTTCTATATCAGCCAAATGAAACTTAGAATTATCTCCTCATTGGTAATAGGGAGACAACTTGAATTCAAGTTGGATTCAGTTGGATTTTCCCATGAAAATGATTATGATTAATGATTATTTAATATAGATACCAAGGGCGTGAATTTACCTATTATAACTGTTATTAAATTTTTATTGTTTTAACAGCGGTAGAGCATGACTACAAACTAGCTAAGAAAGCACTGAAGAGTAGAGAGCATGTGGATAAGCAGGCCACAGATATGGCTAATAAACTACAGGTGGAGCTCACAGAGCAGAGAAAACACTCAGACGATCTACGCACTAAAATAAGATGGCTAGAGGACTCACTGGATAAGTCTAAGAAAGGTTTGTCTTTTACTATTATTCAATCAGCTGTAATTTAAAAAGTGAGATAAGCAAATTGGAAATAAAGTTTCAAAAATCGTTATGTTAGAGTATTTACACTCTTGCAAATCCAATTGTTATATAATGTTAAATGTACTCAGGGAGGGGGCCTTACCATGTGTGATATATGGAAATTGAACCCTACACCAACAGAAAAACAGGAAAAGAAGTAAGAGGTTTTCTAGGTCATCTTGCGTTTGCCCAAGGGTTCTTATCCAGACTCTGAAAATATCCATATTGAATCTTACGATACAAGACTTTTGTTGACAGTAAATTTTTGGTCTTCGATGACAACCTAGATGACCTCTTACTTCATTTTGCTGTTTTATTGCAGATGCTCAAAGGGTATACTCAGGATTCTGACTGAATTAGTGGCATTTCCAAACTATTTCAAGCTGTTTACATTCAATTACCATTACAACACAAAAAAATTTTGTTAGACCTTTCCAGAAGATTATCAACGAATAAAAAAATTCTGAGCGTATGTTTATTATGTTATGCGTTGTACCTGTGTAGACAAAGATTGTGTAGAAGAACAGTGCGACCAGTTACAGTTAGAACTAGAGCACAGATGTAAGGGCGAACAAAGACAAGAACAGATCATGTCTACTGAGCGCAGTAAAGCCTCTATGCTCGAATCTAAAGTGAGTGTTTATTGTCTGTAGAATACAAACACAGGTGTCAGTGGGCAATGGAGCTTGCATTGGTTGTGCTGAAATAAAACCTGTGATACCCATAAATTAAAGAAAGCTCATTTTTTCCGATGGAATCATCTCCCATTACTGCAGTGACAAAGTTTTTCAGCGCATCATTTGAAAGCATATTTTGGTGATTATTTATGATGAAGCTTATCTCTGGGAACTTGAAGCGAGAGGTAACATGTACCTTTTTGTATTGAAAGCACTAATGCCATCAATCAGTTGTCAAGGCTGTCATATGAGTCTAACCTGGGTTACTCTCTGTTCCAAATCATGAGTCACTTGCCAACAGAGGCTCCATATGGTATTTTTTGCTCATACAGTGTCATTATTTCGCCAGTTTTTTCTCCCAAGCTGTGCACTAACAAGCCAAAGTGAGTAATCACGACATCAGCAATGGGACCCCTAACTGTTTTTCTTTCCTTCGGCAGAAATTAGGAGATTTGCGATGCGCCATAAGTAATTAGGCAGCAGACCCCTTCCTTCCATCAGCACAAGTTAGGTGATTTTTGATCATATGTGCTTATTTCAAGGTTGTATCTCTGGAGGATGGATTGAAGGAGGCGATATCTCGATGCTCTACACTTCAGGCCTCAGCTGAGAGATCAGAGCAGGACATGTACAAACTAAAACTGAAACATCAGCTGGAGCTGAAAGAGCTTCAGCAGCGTATACAGCAGCAGCAGGTGACTGGGGGTGAGAGCCAATCAGGGGGCATAGTACTGCCACCCCCTCCTTCTCCTCCTAAGCAACAGGTCAGTTATATTGTCAGTGACACACCAGATAATTTTCTCACAGGCCCTTAACTCAAGAGCTTGTACTTGATATGTTTTCATTACTTGTAATCTATTTTACTGTGAAACCAAGCACTTTACTCATTTAATAAATTTGTTTACCCATTGTTCTTATCAAATTGCTGTCATAATCCCATTTGATGTACATTCATTTAGAGCTCTCTAACCCGTCATAATCATGTCATGGATGTCACTTATGACATGTTGCTGGTACTAGGCAAAAGCGGACTTGTTCCACTGTAATAAAATTGATGATTAATAATCAGTGTAAAATCCCATACGCAGTAGCTCTCAACTGGTATGGGATTTTACATTGATTATATAATAATCAATTTTATTACAGTGGAACAGGTCGGCTTTTGCCTACTGCGACCTTGTATGTGTAAAATGTCTGTCTTCTGTTGCTTTTTCTCATCTTGCGACATTCGAAAGATATTTGATCCGGAGAACTTCCCACCATTTCGGTATCTGAGAATTTTTTTGTTTTGTATATGACATAACTAGTTCACAATAGTTTTATTCAGCTTCCAATATTTACTGCCACTATAAATGTCCCATTTGTTGTACACAGGATGAAGGTATAGCCACAGAATTAAAGACAGTATTAAAAGACATGAAGAGTTTGCTATCATCAGCACAGGAGAGAAAAGTTTACCACAGAAGAACTAACTCTGATCGCAGGTGAGCATATTGCATTACTGTAAGAAGGCCTTTGATCCAATGTAACACATAAATAGGCGTACACTAATTGAGTTTTGGGACAATTCAGAATGGCGGGTATGACAATTTTGAAATGCCTCAATTAGCAAGATGTTTATGAGATACTAAGAGCTTTTATGAAGTTTAAATTTACTAGAGACTGTACAAAGATTAGTGAGATGTAATGTATGGCAGGCTGACAGGCTTTGCAATTACATTCATCTTTAGGTACAACCCATCAATATGAAATTTCCCCGTTAGATACAGCCCATTGTGTGCGCTACAACGCAGTACATTAGTCTTCAGCTAGAAAGCATAAATCACCACTAAATAACATCTTCATGACAGGCCAAAGCAGCATGAAGCCACCACACTGAGCCTCCATGTTAGAAGATTAATTCCCTTGACATAAGTTTTGCTATTCTCATTTTGTTGTAGTTTTGACAGTAATTATACAGATATGAGTCAGCACAGTGAGCCATCAACCTACAGAAGTAAAGGTGTGTGTCATCTTTCCACTCCCCACTACCCACTCCTCATTCCCCAAAACATTCTTACGGTCAAAACACACTAAGCGGTATCCCTAGAGGTTAGCACACAATGTCGCCGTGGATAACATTTATGCTGACAGTAGCCTCAGCCGATCCTCAGAGGTTTGATTGGCCGTTGCTACCTCGAAGTGCAGAGCGGTTTTCATGACATCACATTACTAACATATGAGCTTCAGCTGATCTTCATAGGATTATTGTGTATACAAACTCATTAAGGACCCCCTGAGGTTGCTACCTCTGTCAGTGTGTTTAGACCATTACATTCATCATATTTTCCTTATCATTACTCATCATAGGATTTATAACCATTTACTTTTTATTAGCAAATTAAAGGGCAACCAAGGTTTCGCAGCAATGCATTGATGGGTAGTAAATAATGTGCTAGGCAGCATCAGCTTTGTGCATTACGCGATGCAAAACTCAAAGTAGTTGCTGACTCTTTGCTGGGTAACACTTCAGTTTTAGGGAGGTTCCAAGACATCCCTGTAATGATGATAGAGCACAGGCTAAATAATTACAGGAACAGGAAACTGCTCTGCAGTATTCTATTTTAGCGGAGTTTGAGTACCTGATGAATGAAAGAATCCTGGCTTAAAGGGCAACCAAGGTTTCGCAGCAATGCATTAATGGGTAGCAAATAATGTGCCGGCAGCATCAGCTTTGTGCATTACGCGATGCAAAACTCAAAGTAGTTGCTGACTCTAAGCTGGGTAACACTTCAGTTTAGGGGAGGTTCCAAGACTTTGCTGTAATAATTATAGAGCAAAGGCTAAGTAATAACAGGAACAGGAAACTGCTATGTGGTATTCTCTTTTAGCTGAGTTTGAGTACCTGATAGAAGAAATGTTTCACAAGAATTCTGGCTGAATAATTCTCCGAATTATGTTTTGTCTTTTTCCCCATGCAGAAGGTGCAATCTGCTATTAATCAATGGCCATCAATGAGAAGTTGTTTGAAACCTTGGTTGCCCTTTAATAATATCCGAATTAGATTTTGTCTTTTTCCCTGTGCAGAAGGTGCAATCTGCTATTAATCAATGAACAGTTGTTTGAAACCTTGGTCACCCTTTAAGTGTCAAGACATGCAATATTTCACATATGGTGCTAACTTTGTTTGAGGCCTCAATGCATCTGCAGGTGAATCTTGATTGGCTGATTTAAAATTTACTTTAGTTTCTCTTTTTGTTGCTATTTGGAAATAATTTATTCCATTTATTGATTGTTCTAAAACCACCATGCTGCTAGAGTTAAAGATCTGCATTATCTTTATCCCTTAGGCTTCCCGGCCGGTGGCCATTGGCCTGGGGGGGGGGGCAAGAGTCAGGGGGGGCTCAAACGAAGCAGAGCCATTCAGTCATGTAAACTGTTATATATTTAGATTCTCGGCGTCGGAGGAAATCTGCAGCTGAATCAGTAGATGTCTTATTGAAGCCGACGTCAGCAAGAGCAGATTCTGAGAGAAGTCACAGGTTAGTCCCTTAGTTAGGAATAATATACCAACAGCACTGCAAATGAACCCCACTGTAGTCCATCAACTAAAGTGGATTGGCTGGCCCACTTACCTGCAAACAGAGAGCAACCTGACGCAGAAGTTGCGGCCTCACCCTTTAGTCAACAGATATTGCACTGCCCATGCTTCGGGGTGTGGCAAGTGATATGACCATCAAATTTAAATCAACCATTTTTTTAATCCACCAAATCATGAATATAATGCAGCAAAACAGGCATTCTGAAAATTACTTCCGGATCATGTTAATCTTTTCACTTGTCCTTGCTACTTAATCAAAAGCTAAAAAATGCCTTAGATTCTTTAATTCAAAAGGATTGTTTTTAATATTTCGAGTTTTCTGATGAAGTTTGTAGCAGTGAGAGAATCGTGTTGTTTTTAGTCACTCATCCTTTGCAAATAGGAGCTTGTTATTATTAGGGCTACAAAGATTTTTTATCACATCACAGGTCAGGAGGTCACAGAAGTCGAGAGAATAGAGAGAACAGAGCTCCATCAGGTCATCATAATCATCATCATCATCACGGGGGGAGCAGCAGCAGACATAAACATACCACTGTGGGAGTGTCAGAACCACTCAAAACTGAGGCTCAGGTGAGAGAGATGTAACAAACTGATTAATATAGGAATTACAAAGTTTTAGACGATACCTTATTCATCAATAGCAAATTGATTCTTTAACGGGCCCCTTTAAGCGCAGGTGGCTTGTGTTGGGTAGTGACCCTATACCCTTTCCCACTGTGACAGGCTAATTTTTTCGAAGAGGCAGAGGGGGATCTTTATACTGCGTGCAACCACGCAGTAGACCTCCTGTATTTATGGTCCTTATCCAAACAGACCTGGCTAGGATGAATGATATAAACTTCCGATTCACGCCTTGCCACAAAACTTGTTATGCATTGAGCAGAAGGATACTCCATTGATTGACAGTAGCTGTTGTGATATGGGCTTAGCTAAAATCTTATTGCGATGTATATGATTTGATTTTATGGTCTGGAAGATAACCATTATGTAAGCCATCTGATGTGAGCTTTCAATGTTGCATGCAATATGACCAGATTACAACAAAATGAAGGCAGAGTTTCGTCTCGACTCAAGCTTTGTTGGCGGGGGGGGGGGGGGGAGGCAACCCTGTTAAGAATCAATTTTTCAGTTAG
Organism: Membranipora membranacea; assembly: GCA_914767715.1. Taxonomy (NCBI): domain Eukaryota; kingdom Metazoa; phylum Bryozoa; class Gymnolaemata; order Cheilostomatida; family Membraniporidae; genus Membranipora; species Membranipora membranacea. Next base: position 18,168,372 of record OU612069.1, on the reverse strand, counting down.
TGAATATGTAAAATTTAAAGTGTTTCTTTTCAGCCAGCAGATGAGAGAGTAAGGCGTTGAGAGGCATATTATTATCATATATACTTCGGCTTCCCATCATGTATTTTTACAAACTGTCTAATTTTTTACATCACCTAGATAAATAATTTCAACATGATTTCGCTTCATAATCAATTCAGTCTTTTTCTTAGTGATAATTTTGATTAATTGTATGGTACTTGCTTGAAGACAACTTAGTTGTGTTGACAGCTCACACTCTTGGTCAACCTTAGAAATTATATTTGCCACTATAACACTTTCAGAGACCATTCAGCTCGTCTTTATTTGTACGTAATATGTTCCATGACCAGTAAAGACAGCTGGAGAGCTGTTATTAAAAAGTGATTTACATCTAAAATATTTGTAATGTTCACAGGTTTTATGTCAGAACTTGGAGAGGAAACTTGAGAAGCTCACTAAGATAGGACAGGAGGCCTCCGGGGATTCCGGTGCTTTTGTGAGCCGAAAACATACAACAACTCCAGCATCATACGAGAAACTACACAGATATCTCAGATCTCAGAAATCGTGACTATACTTATCACGCTATTAACTTGCATCTTACTCAGGAACACAAGCGATAAATATACAGAGTATTTGTGTATAATATACTCAGTATTTGTGGATAGTTTACCAATAATTTGTGGATAAAATACAGAATATTTGTGGATAAAATACACAATATTTTGGTAAATCTCTGTCACTATCGGAATCTACTTTGTTACGGCAATCGCTCAGTTACGCATTTGAATTCTTGTGTTTTGAAATGTGAATAATTTTCTCATATCGCCATAACTATAAATTGATAGATTATTGTTAATTGAGTATTTATTTGATAGATTAAATTGATGGATTATCTATGATTGCTGAGTGGAATTTAAAATTTGATACTTTGCCACCGTCTTGGAGCTTTTTGTCATAGATTTTAAGCCTTTGAAAAGGGATAAACTAAATGCCTCCATAATCATTTTCAAGAGCGATTCATACAGGGTATGTAGCCACGTATAGTTTGATGGTTAATTCTTGCATTTATTTATTTTAATATGTACAGATTATATAGTTGTGTGAAGAGCGTTTTCTGTGATACTTTTTGTGTAACTAGATATTGCGTGATTCTAGATTTTTCTAAGAGGCGTTGGATGAGTTGGATAATATACTATTGGTAGTCAAAAGGTAAAATCGATCCATAGTCTTCAAAAATGATTGAATTATTACCAGTTAGGTTGTGTACATCTTATTGACTTCGGTTGAAATTTTCTATACAATTTTTATATCATTTATGGTGAACATTGAATGCTGCCTTTACCTGTCAGAGAGAGGGGGAGGGGGGCAAGAAGAGTTTTGGGTTTGTGTTTCAGGTTGCTTGTGACAACCCCTGATGGTGCTTTGTTCTGGATCGATCAACCTTGAAAGTTCCCCCAGTGAGACTCGAACCCATAACTCCTTAGGCACTCATTGCCTGGCTGTGAATAATAAGTGGCCATATTAAAATAAGCAATGAGCATGGGGAGGACCCCTCATTTTTATAAAATATATATATAAATATACCACAATTATAACTTGTTTGTTGGGCTGTATTCTATGGCTGTATTCACTGAGAACAATTGTGGGGGGAGTTCTACCACATTATAGGACAACGATCCTTGGCTGTCTAGCTCATTGGTGGTATAGAAAGGACAGCCATTTTACATTGCACTTATACTGGCCATCCATCGTTAACTCCATCAACAAACTGAGTGTTTGTCATCCACACCCCTGAAGTTTAGCCGCATTTCTAATAGGGTTGTGTTTTTCGGAGTAATCTCCCTTGATTAATTACAGATGAGACCACACTTTTGCAAAGTTTTATATAAGCCATAAAGGAAGCAGATGAGACCTTTTGCTGTAAAAACTCCTCGGTTTCTGCTAACTACAATTGATATTGTTATTCGATAATCCAAAAATCTGACCTATATGCTGAAATAAAAAAGTATCGAAATATCTTAATTTTTAAAACAATTAAAATTAAATAATAATACATTAAATGATAAAAACCTGATCAATCACAATGAAATTCAGTGTCAGGAAGGAAGGTGTCATGAAACATACAGCTAAATTTGTTTTGCAAAACAATTCCATATATATATTAAGTTATTGTATTAAATATAGAAATGTTTTGTATTGCAATAACACAATATATATATATATATATGTTATTCTGAATTTTTTTTCTGCAATCAACATTTTCATGTTGGATTTATATAATTTTCAAAATTCAAAGCTGGAATATTATTATTTCTCTTTGTTTTAATGATATATTTATTATATTATATAATATAATAAATGAGTATCAAATTATATTTGCAGTCAATTTTGTCTCATAAATTTGGTCAGCATAATCCCCCTATGAAATAACCCTCATTTTGTTTCTATCTTAAGTTCCCTGGCTGCCAGACCAAAAGTATGATCTGCTCCAATGATGGCTTATATAAAAAAGTGCCAATTTATGGTCTCATCTGTTCAGCGCCTCCTATAATAAGGGACAACTCCTGACACAACCCCATTATAATATTCGTTTCATGTGTGAAGTTATGTTTTTCGTAGCTGCAAATCTGACAGACTTGACAATCTATCTTTCATTGTCTCTTTGGTGTAGAATGCATTAATGAATGGTTTCAAAGCCAGAAGTTTTACATGCGAGTGTGTAGCAATGTCGCAAGGCTACAGTATCACCAACCAAGAAAATTAATATCATGTTATCGAAGTGATGAATGGTATGAAAATTTCAAAGGTATTCAAATTCTAAGCTGTGCCATCCTAGCCTTGTCTTTTTTTGTTTTTTGGGTTATTTCTGGAATTGATTGCATTATCAATAAAAGAACCTGGTATATTGACTGCCGAGTTGATGATAAACATGGGTTTTGTCAAAATCAAAGGTTGGGCCATCTGTCAACTTTGCATCTTTACTACTACAAAGAGGACACAACTCTTTGTACTCCAAAAATGCTTTTTCCCAAATATCGACCAATTTTAACACCGCTCATGTATGTCCCTAGGTGATATTAATACAGAAAGATGAATGATGAAGTTGAGACCAGCATATCATTCCAATGAAATCAAAATAGAGCTACATCATAATAAAGCTGCTGGGCCTCTTTTCGTCAATTTTTTGCAGAGGCAAGAAACATGTAATCATCATAATAATCTATTTTTGTCTTACCAAGCCAAAAAATATGCAGTGCTAGTACCAGCACATAACATTGTGGCCAGGCATTCATCATAATCCTTGCCTATAGAATATGCCTGTTGTAGTATATAATTGAGGTGAGGGGAGTAGATCAGGCAGTCAAGTTGTGTTTAACCACCATTAACGGAGAGGTTGGACAGTTGAATAGCAATAAAGAATACACCTCTCAAATGTATACAGTTCAGTTGGATGCAGTCTCAGCTAGACAAACTAGCAAGAACTAGAAGGGATGCAGAGTTCAAACATCGTAGACAACCTCTTGTTATTTCTCAACTAAGGCATTGTGTATACTATTGGCCTTCGGGCTTAAACTGTGAGGTAAGTTGTACCTGAATGTTCTTTCCCAGTGATAATGCTTTCTGATATACCTTTACACATTTTGTTCATGGTATGATTAATGGCCCATCAAAATTCCCATAATTATGTGTTCATTGACATGTAGGCCTATTCAGGCTAGCCATAAACTGGTGATCTTGGCAGTTGATTAGGCACATTAATTTTTTAATACTCTAATCGCCTAAATCTTAGGCAGTAGTGGAATGTAAGCTGAATTCATCCATCATATCTACTGCGAATATGCTTTCATGTGGTTAATCTACTAGCTTTATTACTTGACCCTATTTAGAAGCAATAAATTCGGATTTTACATCTGATCGTAGTTATTATTAGACCTTGATCATGGGGATATCTGCATAGTGACAAACATTAATCAGGATTTTCTACATGGTATTGGCATGCTGAAAAAAAGGCTTTCCATATTCAGGGTGAGCAAAAATTCTTTGGATGTCACAAATACCTTTCATGAATGAAAGTGTATGTGAGTTAAATGATTATCAGACTTTTACACAGGCTTCACAAGCCTTCACTTCTTGTACAAACATCAACAAGATTATTCGTTTGCCCATATAACCATGGTTATTTGCTGCCATCTAGCCCTCGATATAGATTAATTTACTCTCGAAACCTCTACACGTAAATTTCTATAATTATTGGTAAGATTTAGTTCAACCACTCATCTATTGATTTTGATGATGCGGGATTTTTTAGATTTTATTGCCATGGTAACGTAGATGAATCAGGATAATGTACATTAGGCCTCAATTGTCCTGGAGGTCAATGAGTTAATAACTATTTATCATGTAAACGATTTCCCCCAAGTAATCAAGGAAGAAGCAAGTGTAGAGGTTTGTGAACTTGTCAGAAGATAAGCGGAATAAAATATTATCTTACTACTTCATTAGCCAATATTTATTTCAATAGGAGTCAAGCTTCTATGAGAGTATAACCATGGTGAAAGAGATGCAGGAGTCGATACCTCTAGAAGCATCTAGTAATAAAAGCTACTTGACTAATGAAGAAAATGTCTCTATGAATACTAACAGTTAGTCATCTATTCAAACATGCTGCTCGGGCCGGCCATGAGGAGGTTGTATTAGAAAAAGCCTCAAAGCTGCGCTCGACTCATGGTTTCTAGCTGAAGACCTGTGTGTTGCGCAGTGGTAAATGCGCTACCGTATGTTGCATCTATCATGTTTTTGCACTCCCTCTGACCATGAACTGTACCACAACCTGTACTGCTTGTTAAAACTACTAGTGAATTCTTTTAGTAACTGCTGCTAGTTACGACTAATGATACTCCTAGTAACATAACAGCTACCTGCACTACTAGGTATGTTGCTGTTTCTCGCTTTAGTAGTTCCAACAGAGTCTACCCTGGAGAGACTAACATCATACCGCTGGATAATGGGATACATGATCTGTTTCTGCTTTATTCTTGGTAATGCTATGAGAAATGTCCCTACAATTACAATGGTTTGCATGATAAAAGAGCCCAATGGAGGCGTAGATCAGATCCAGAGGTCAAACCAAAGTCTAGGAAACATCCAGAAGAACAGCACCACTTCTCCAACCAAATATGAGGTACCGTTCAGCTTACTGCAAGGATTTTAACAGCTGTCACATCAATATAATATTGTATGTCACCTGTCCTTCTGTCCAAACCACTTGAACATGACAAAACAATGCCTCCTCAATCAAATGAGACCAGGGATAGGCTTAATTTCTGCACAATCGAGAGTTTGTAGGAGCTTTAACCTTCACTTTGCATGACACAATATTATATCATAACGCTGTTTTTGATACAACATTTTCAGACAGGAGAAATTGAATGGGACAAACAAACTCAAGGATTTGTGCTTTCAGCGTTCTTTTTAGGATATCTCCTAACACAAACCATATCTGGGGCCCTAGCTGGGAGATTTGGTGGTAAAAGGCTGCTTTTGTTTGGATATACTTTGCTCATCGTGGCTACAGTTTTGACCCCAGTAGCAGCAAGGTTAGTACCTAAGAAGCAACACTTTTAACACTGAAGTTAATTCAAAGGTTTTAATGTCCATAGATTCTTCATCTGTATTTACCGACAGTGTACCACCGTTGGTTTGTTGAATATAGGATAGTTGAGTAATGAATCGAGTTTCTGATTGCAGTTGTTTTCAAATACCCTAGGTTTGATGGCAAGAGATATGATATATCTGCAGTACTGGTTATAATTCTACGTGTAATTTCTGGTATGGCTACTGGTGCTATAGTACCTAGCGCAATCAATCTTATCGGGCAGTGGTTTCCGAAATATGAAAGAAGTATGGCAGTAGCTGTTTTATACACTGGTGATCATGTAAGTTGAACTGTAATTATTGCATTACTAAATCCAGAAATAGTTGCCTGGTTTTATGAATTGGATGAAGAAAGCTTGAATCATTGAAATTTTCTACTCACTTTTTGTATTTCCACAATTTACTGAGAAAACTTGCCTTTTGTAAATTAGGTGCAACAATAATATCATTATCAATTTATTACCATAGATAGGAAACATATTAGTTCTGGGACTCGGAGGCTTTCTATGTGAATGGAAGTCACTTGATGGTGGTTGGCCGCTGCCTTATTACTTCACTGGCGGACTCAGCATAATATTTTTGATCTGCTGGTGGTTTCTTGCTTTTGATTCCCCGTCTGTTCACCCAAGAATATCTACAAAGGAGCTGCAGTACATTAGTTATTATAGTGATTCTGCAAAGGGAGGAGTCAAGGTAATATGATATAGAATAGTGATAGACCAAGTCATTATGATACTTCTTTGGCTCATGGAAGAAATTGCCAAACTTACCATTACTACAACAAAACAAGTAAAAGCAGAGACATATCAACCGATTTTAAATTTGCTAATGGAATATTTGAACGTTTTATTTAAATGCTAATATAATGACACTTATCATGGTTTTGATGATAAGAACACAAAGGTTCCCTGGAAGCTGATTCTCAAATCACCAGCAGTCTGGGCTATAACAGTGGCTTCAATGACCTCAAACTTTGGCTTCTATTTCACTTACACAAAGCTTCCAGCATACTTTAAGGAAGTGCTTGGACTCGACATAAAATCAGTAAGTATTTAATGCATAACTCAGAAATAATGAAGCTGGCAATTGTTGTGGCAACGCGTTGATAGCCACTTTCCTGTTCTATCATAACCCAACCACATATGCTTTGAGAAATGCATTGTTGTTGCAACAAACTTCACAAGGAGGAAGTGTCCTGAACAATTTGACTGAACAATATTATATCATACATTGTTCTTATCATTCATAAATTTGAGGGAGCGTAGCATATATTGCAGTCCCTCAAACTCATATTGTGATATCAAAGACACTCTGAGCCAAGTGAGGGAGTCAAAGACAAAACACCTCCTTGTCACTAAAATACTGTTTGTAATGTCTAGTTATATTATTCACTTATATTAGAATGGACCCTATTCAACACTACCCTACATTGTTATGTCGATTTTGAACTATTCTTCTTATTTTAGAATGGCCTTTACTCAACACTACCATACATCGCTATGATAGTAACATCAAACCCTTATTCTCTCCTTATCGATTACATGAGACAGAAACATGTATTTTCTACCCTCACTGCAAGAAAGCTTACAGTTGTTCTAGGTTGGTATATCATGGACAATTTATCATGCTAAGATCTCTGTTGATTATTTCTAAGTACCTCACAAATTCCTACCGATGTTTTTATGAAAGCACCATCAGTTAGACTCAACTAAAGAAATATGTGAAGCTGCTTTGCTGTAAGTACATCAGAAACTTGAAGGAAAACCAAATACATGGTACTTCAAAGTTACGATTCTTTGAGATTGTGTAAATCAATGCTGATACCTTCCATTTTCTTTCAGCAATGTTTGCTCCTATTGGATTTCTGATTGGAGCAGCCTATATATCATCCCATGAGAGATACCTAGGGATACTATTCATGACAGCAGCAGTGTTGTTGATGGGTTTGAGAGTTGCTGGCTACACCGCCAACACACAAGACATTGCTGCCAGGTAATCCTCATAATATTGAATTTGTAAAGATATGATGACAGACTTCAACTGCATTGCATTCAAATCTGAAAAATTAGTAACATCTATGAGGACATCATCTATCATCTTCACTCTTACAAAGGAGTTCAGGCGAATTATTGTATCTTAAGTTCCACTGACCATATCTTTGCTCAATGGATAGAACTTTTTGTCACCAATTCTTACAGATATGCTGGGGAGATTCATGGCATAACAAACACGTTTGCAGCATTTGTTGGAATTATAGCACCTACACTTGTCAATGCTCTAACTCTGCATGTAAGTTTTAACATTTAGGGCCTGGCCATACTTGTGGCTTTTATCTTTGATCAGAAGAATTTGATTTAGTGTGCATGCATAAAAAAGATCAATGTGACTTTTTGAGAGAGTTGTTATGCAGACTGACTAATAAATGAAAGCTGCTCAATGCGGATATATCAAAGAAAACATAATTGTCCTATGAACAAGCATTTTTGGCGTATTAAAAGATAAGGTACAAATGCAACAGGTCTTTCTTTTTTTAGGGGACCACTGATGAATGGAAATCAGTATTCTATATACTTGGAGCAGTGCAGCTGTTTGGTGGTGTCTTTTACCTGATATTTGCCAGAGGAGAGACTCAGGATTGGGCTAAAATTGATTCTGACCAAAAAAATGAGAATCTCATAGACGAGACAACTGAATGATAAGATATCGACACATTATTTACCTATGAAATGACTCAGAGAGACTCTGGATTGAGGTAAAATAGATTCGGCAATGCGAAATGGCTTCTTAGAGACATTACAATGGATGACTGTATATCAATCACAGTAAACCTACCTATAGAAACACAATTTTGACCAAGTTTCAACATTTTCAATTTTTAATGCCTCGGCCTTTGTGATGCTGGTTAAACTTTGCTCTCAAGTTTTGCTTGAACAAATAATCATCCAAATTATGGGAATGGGTTGAACCTCCCTCATATGTGTACAAGCAGATGTTTGAAACTTGAACTACAAAACCAAAAAATGGATGGATCAACATTAATACTCTGAAACTATTATGATATGCTGCTATATTTGAGTGGCTACATTTTTCTAACTTTAACTCAAACTCCGATGGCATCAAGATAAGTGCCTGTATGAGTTCTAAGTGTAATGGCCTATTGAATTTTCTCAATTTAAGTTGTTATATTAGCCTTACCGTCTTTCAATAGTTTCAATACTTTTTGATAGATTTTAGATAAATAACTTAGACTAAATGTATGAAGTTTTTAAAGAAGCTCCTTACTTTGTTCCGAATTAGACAGGATCTATTGCTAAAGAGATATTATAAATCTGCAGCTCAGGTTATCATTGTACGGGTTATTTGAGATACGGCTGTAGTTGAATATTTCACTGCTATCAATTCTATCAGGTATTTGATACAATAATTTGATTGGAGTATAACCATTGCATCTGGTTATGCTTGGGATAATTTGAGTCGACAGGAGCTTATAACTGTGTTATCTTGGAGTAGGAGGTGGCTCAGTTGGTAAGAACGCCGGTCATTCAGCATGCAAATGTTGTAGGTCGTGGGTTCAAATCCAACTGCAGTCCACTGACTACTGGGAGTTGTTGGACCCCCAGGTGTGCTCCGATCTGCCTACAAACTGAGAGCAAATTGGCACAGACATTGCAGCCTTTAAGACACACACCATTGTGGTGAGTAACTTACCCTTGCGATTTTAACCAACATCTTTTTTCAACCAACATTTTAACCAACATCATCAAAACAAGCTGATGACCCTTATTGTCACAGAAAAGGACAGAGGACTTGCTGTTCAGAATCAGTCAGCCAATCTTAAGTTGTACAGTTGCACTTTGCATTGTATCTCCCTGCTAAACTATTTGTTTACCGTTTGTAGCTGCAATGTATTACTGTAACATTGTAATTCTGGGGGAGCTTTCAAGGCTTATTGTACCAGCTCCCAGCACCTTAGGGTGTATACCTCTCCTGTATGCTCGTCTTCTCATAACTTTTTTAAAATGTCACAGTATGGAAATATATCGCTGGAAAGATTGGGATGTGCTTTACACCATTGTGAAATATAACTTTAGACAATCTGCCGTTTAACTAATTCAATATTATCACGATAATACAATCAATCTGTAAAAACAGGAGAATACAACTCAGAAATGCGAATAAATTTACCGGTGCTCCACAGGGTTCAGTTATTGGACCTTTACTGTTTTTTATTCATAAAAATAATTTTCTTCCAGTCTTAGACAATTTTAAGTATGTTCTATTTGCTGACGATACAAATCTATTTCCTTGCCATGATGCTTTGACATCTCAGAAAATATTTAGACCAAAAAATGATGATCAATGTCTATTATACTTTCATTTACCCCCAGACACTGAGCGTTTTTTTAAACAACCACCAAATTCTTCGATCACATATAAATTTCAAGAGATCAAAGTTATGCCTATAAATATGCTTTTCAAGTAGTGATTAATTATTTTCATGTATAATCTGCTAAAAAATAATCAAAATCTTTAAGAACTCTGAAAATTGACCATGATTTCAATACTACTTTTACAATTTTTTAAAACTACCCCAAATTAAAACTGAAAACGGGAGGAGATCTAGTCCAGTTACTTGGTGATGATCACTGACATGACAATGACAATTTTTTAGATTGTTAGTAAAACTTGGAAGTGAATATGTTATGATATTTGCTAGTCCGATTGATTAAACTGTCTGAATCTGTCATTTACACAGGGATTGCAAAAATGAATGCATGATACTTTAATAAACAAACAACATACAAGATGAAAGCATTACGTTTGCAGAAAAATTTTCCTCTGTCAATGAACTCACTACGGGCTATTTATTTTTGCTTGACCCCATTAGCCTTTAATTCCAAAACCTAGTCAAATATGGCTGGGTGACTAATGAATTTTTCGTCATTTGTCAGTACAATAGTTATATATATTTTGGGACAAAGTTTTAGTATATGGGACCAAGTTTTATATCTGGGCACAATTGTTTGTTATTGTGGCCAAGTTTTGTATTTGGGGCTAAGCGTCAGTTTGTGGGGCCAATGGTGATTGAAATTAAATAATATTGGCAAAGAATGTGGAGCCATTTGGCAAGGACACTGTCCGTATATTCTGTGAACGTGACATGTATGGTTCAAAGCCCATGAACCTTTAAAAGCATAATTACTTATCGAGATGTTTATGAGATACTAAGGGCTTTTATGAAGTTTAAATTTACTAGAGACTGTACAGAGATTAGTGAGATGCAATGTATGGCAGGCTGACAGGCTTTGCAATTACGTTCATCTTTAGGTACAACCCATCAATATGTAATTTCCTGTTAGATACAGCCCATTGTGTGCGCTACAACGCAGTACATTAGTCTTCAGCTAGAAAGCATAAATCACCACTAAATAGCATCTTCATGACAGGCCAAAGCAGCATGAAGCCACCACACTGAGCCTCTATGTTATAAGATTAATTCCCTTGACATAAGTTTTGCTATTCTCATTTTGTTGTAGTTTTGACAGTAATTATACAGATATGAGTCAGCACAGTGAGCCATCAACCTACAGAAGTAAAGGTGTGTGTCATCTTTCCACTCCCCACTACCCACTCCTCATTCCCCAAAACATTCTTACGGTCAAAACACGCTATCCCTAGAGGTTAGCAAACATTGTCGCCATTGATAACATTTATGCTGACAGTAGCCTCAGCTGATCCTCAGAGGTTTGATTGGCCGTTGCAACCTCGAAGTACAGAACGGTTTTCATGACGTCACATTACTAACATATGAGCTTCAGCTGATCCTCATAGGATTATTGTGTATACAAACTCATTAAGGACCCCCCCCCCCCCCCGAGGTTGCTACCTCTCTCAGTGTGTTTAGACCATTACATTCATCATGTTTTCCTTATCATTACTCATCATAAGATTTATAACCATTTACTTTTCTAGCAAATTAACTCTCACGACAAGAAATATTTTGGGTTTTCAATCTTGCCTTACCTGGCACACATGTGGTGCTAACTTTGTTTGAGGCCTCAATGCATCTGCAGGTGAAACTTCATAGGCTGATTTAAAATTTCCTATAGTTTCCCTTTTTTGTTGCTATTTGGAAAAAATTTATTCCGTTTATTGATTGTTCTAAAACCACCATGCTGCTAGAGTTAAGGACCTGCATTATCTTTATCCCTTAGGCTTCCCTTCCGGTTGTCATTGGCCGGGGGGGCAAGAGTCAGGGGGGGGGGGGGCTCAAACGGAGCAGAGCCATTCAGTCAAGTAAACTGTTATATATTTAAATTCTCGGCGTCGGAGGAAATCTGCAGCTGAATCAGTAGATGTCTTATTGAAGCCGACGTCAGCAAGAGCAGTTTCTGAGAGAAGTCATAGGTTAGTCCCTTAGTTAGGAATAATATACCAACAACACTGCAAATGAATCCCACTGCAGTCCATCAACTAAAGTGGATTGGTTGGTCCACTTACCTGCAAACAGAGAGCAACCTGGCGCAGAAGTTGCGGCCTCACCCTTTAGGCAACCAATATTGCACTGCCCATGCTTCGGGATGTGGCAAGTGATGTGACCATCGGATTTAAATCAACCATTTTTTTAATCCACCAAATCATGAATATTATGCAGCAAAACAGGCATTCTGAAAATGACTTCCGGATCTTGGTAATCTTTTCATTTGTCCTTGCTACTTAATCAAAGCTAAAAAATGCCTTAGATTCTTTAATTTAAAAGGATTGTTTTAAATTTTTGGTGTTTTTTTGATGAAGTTTGTAGCAGTGAGAGAATCGTGTTGTTTTTAGTCACTCATCCTTTGCACATAGGAACTTGTTATTATTAGGGCTACAATGATTTTTTATCACATCACAGGTCAGGAGGTCACAGAAGTCGAGAAAATAGAGAGAACAGAGCTCCATCAGGTCATCATAATCATAATCATCACGGGGGGGGGATCAGCAGCAGACATAAACATACCACTGTGGGAGTGTCAGAACCACTCAAAACTGAGGCTCAGGTGAGAGAGATGAAACAAATTGATTTATATAGGAATTAAAATTGACAAATAAGAGCTCGTATATTTTGAAGCGGATGATTTGAAATCATCGGAACTGGACAGTTTCGTATGACATCAGTCATATTTTCACCACTTTCAAATGCCATTAGTGGAATGGAAATTTATTGGGCATGTGTATCACACAATTCCGCATCAGCTTGTCTGATTCCCATTAAAAATAATTCACTGCTTCTCCTCTTAATTCCGAAAAAGCAGGAGGAATTTGAATGCTGCTAACCCCATTTGAATTTGATATGGCTGGGTGATCGCTTTACATTGACTGGCCCTTATATACCGGTCGAGGCACTTTAACAGGCCTTTTTAATCGCAGGTGGCTTGTGTGGGGTAGTGACCCTATACCCTTTCCCGCTGTGACAGGCTAATGTTTTCGAAGAGGCAGAGGGGGATCTTTATACTGCGTGCAACCACGCAGTAGACCTGTATTTATGGTCCATATCCGAACAGACCTGGCTAGGATGAATGATATAAACTTCCGATTTATGCCTTGCCACAAAACTTGTTATGCATTGAGCAGAAGGATACTCCATTGATTGACAGCAGCTGTTGTGATAGGGGATTAGCTAAAATCTTATTGTGATGAATATGATTTAATTTTATGGTCTGGAAGATAACCATTATGTAAGCCATCTGATGTGAGCTTTCATTGTCGCATGCAATATGACCAGATCACAACAAAATGAACTCAGAGTTTCGTCTCGACTCCAGCATCATACGAGAAACTACACAGATATCTCAGATCTCAGAAATCGTGACTATACTTATCACACTATTAACTTGCATCTTACTCAGGAACACAAGCGATAAATATACAGAGCATTTGTGTATAATATACTCAGTATTTGTGGATAATTTACCAATAATTCGTGTATAAAATACAGAATATTTGTGGATAAAATACACAATATTTTGGTAATTCTCTGTCACTATCGGAATCTACTTTGTTACGGCAATCGCTCAGTTACGCATTTGAATTCTTGTGTTGTGAAATGTGAATAATTTTCTCATATCGCCATAACTATAAATTGATAGATTATTGTTAATTGAGTATTTATTTGTTAGATTTAATTGATAGATTATTTATGATTGCTGAGTGGATTTTAAAATTTAATACCTTTTCACCATCTTTGAGCTTTTTTTCATAGATTTTGAGCCTTTGGCAACAGATGAATTGAAGGCTTCCACAATCGCTTTCATGAGTAATTCAAACAGGGTCTGTAGCAACAACTGCTACACTGGTTAGCTCTTGCATTTATTTATTTAAATTTGTACAGATTATATAGTTGTGTGAAGGAGCCTTTACTGTGATACTTTTTGTGTAACTTGTCTTTGCCTGACTATAGATTTTTCTAAGATTTGTTGGATGAGTTGGTCGATATATTGGTAGATAAAAAATAAAAGGGAAAATTGATCCACAATCTTTGAAAATGAGTATATATTTAACTGTTAGGTTTTGTACATCCTTGACATTTAAACTGGTTAGTATTTTCTATAAAATTCCTACTTCATTTACTGTCAAAATTTAATGGGGCAGGGCATAAAAAGTTAAGGGGCCCGAACTACTCTTAATGAGGTCTCATAAATGATATAAAGAGTCATGAAAGATAGACTTGCTTGTGTCGACCCCTAGGAGATATATACACCTTAGGGTGCTTTGGGCTGGAAAATGGACCTTTGAAGCTCCCAAGTGAGACTCGAACTCACGACTCCTTAGACACTAATCGCCTGGCAGTGAAAAGTAAGTGTGTTAACAGTATGGCCAACCCACCCACAATAACAAGCGGATCACAATAGCTAATATATCAGCCTTCTGTATTGATGCAGAGCTGCCTGCACCAATATTATGAGGCATTTTAAGCAAACTTAAATGTATGCATAATGCATGATTCCTACTTGCAAGACTTTTGAGATTGGCTTTTGCTACTGGCATGGATAGGAATTTATGGATCAGTGGTAAGATGCATAGCATGGCTATTTGTGGAGATATGCCATCGGAATACAACTTTGTGTCAGTAACTGGACCTAGCTAAAGATCTGGTAACTATGACATTCTGCAGTGATGACGTCCCAGTAACGAACTTCATAAACTCAGGTTAGCAGCTTGACAGAAGTTAACAACAGTCAGCTATATTGCGTATCTGAACTTATGGAAAAATAAGATAAGTACAGTCCTGTAGCTGTAGCTGTAGCCATATGCTTGTTCAGGGCCAAATATGTTCCTCTAATCCATATAATATATATTAGTGGCTACTGGTCATCAGATGTAAACAAACACTGTTTGATTGATTGTTATCATAATAATCTCCACATCTTTGTGGTCTGTAGCTGCGTTTATAACTCTTACTTATTACTTGCTTCCGCAGCAACCTTAGCTGTGAAACACAATTAGTAGAACTGGTTGCAGATGTGTCTAAAGAACTGGACAACGGCAAAGAAGTGGATGCATGTGTGTTAGACTTTAGCAAAGCTTTTGATAAAGTAAACCATGCTAAACTTATTCGAAAGCTAGAAACTGTTGGTGTCAGCAAACAGTTAACTGAGTGGACCGCAGAATTCCTCAGAGACCGCTCACAAGCTGTAACCCTACAAGGTACAAAGTCTGAGTGGTGCCCTGTCACATCTGGGGTTCCTCAAGGCTCGGTTGTCGGCCCGTCGCTGTTCCTACTATACATCAACGACCTGCCATCAGCCGTCAGATCTAAAGTGAGACTACTTGCCGATGACACTATAATCTACACAACTACCGGCAAATCTGACCAACTTCAACGAGACCTCCTCTCCCTCGAAGACTGGGAAACCAAATGGGACATGAAATTCCATCCTGCTAAGTGTGAGACTATCCGGTTCAGCCGTAAGAGATCCAAGGCAACCACCATGCCCTATCGCCTCCATGATGAAGAGATACCTCTAGTCCACTCCATCAAGTACCTAGGTGTACTCGGGCCAGGTCAGGAATGATTATCAGCAACCGAGATTGAAGTATACAAGTATCAAATTTGTCTGATACCGGCATCGTAACTTAAATGTGTCTATTACACATCTCGGTGCCGGGACTTTAGAATATAGTCGAGCTGGGCCGACGGGTATAACGAATCCGTTGTGTGATGCTATTACAGAAACGATCAGGTGTGAAGACCAGACTAGTGTAGTGTAGATATGGTAAAAGATTGGAGTATAATTATAAAATCTCCATCTTCACAATAAGAATAATAGCATGACTTGCCACTCTCGTTCACAAAAGCAAAGTGATTGATGAAAAATAGCTACGTGACAAGAGAGATAACTTTATCATTAAAGTGCAAACAACTCCGAATACACCGGAGGGATAACTTTGGCAAAATACACAACTTATTTTGACAATATGGAAAAAAGGCTATAGAAATACTGGCTAAATTAAATGAACTGCCTAGATTCTACCAGACCCTGTTGACTCTGATTTACGTAAAATATATATCTAATCACAATGATACTAATCACACAAAAAGTTGTGATGATTCGAACATCACAGCGCCAACATGAAGCGTGTGACTACTTAGCACCGAGTATATTGAATTCCTCCCCTTGAGCCGGGACCAGAAGAGCTAATCGCTGGACAGCCCTAATAAATTGTATAGGCTTACTAACTTTATATTTAGTGGTCCTTACTATGCAGTTTCTATATTGTAGAGCTACCCTTCTAACATTACCATCACCTCCCGGGAAAACTTCCACTACTTTAGCTAACTGATATCTACCCCTCAAAGCATTTGAATCCATGACAACTACCACATCATCTATTTGTAATTCACGCTGAGCATCTCTGATCCACCTGTTCTGAGCCATTAACGTCGGGGCATACAACTCGATCCAGAGCTTCCAGAAATCAATTGACTCAATCAAAGAAAGTCTATCAGAGGGGGAAAACTTCTGATCAAGCCCACCTGGTTGATCAGCGATAGGTCTACCTATGAGTAAACGGTTGGGTGTGAATAGATTCACCTCAGAGTCACAACCAGGAAGTCGACCTATGGGACGCTCATTCAGGACGTTAGCTATTCCCGTGCACACAGTCAGGAACTCTGAGGCTGACAGCTTTCTCTCTCCGACTGCAAAATGAATTGCACGCTTAGCTGATTTGACCAAAGACTCGACTACACCCTGAAAAGCACCCTCCCTGGTGATTTCTCGGTGATGGAGACTATCCCACACTGCTTTGAGAGCATTACTTACAGCCACAATCTGAGTACCACAGTCAGAATAAATTGTTTGTGGCCAGCCTCGTATGCCAGTAAAGCGAGAAAATGCACCAAGAAAAGACTGAGTATCATAGGCGAACACGCCTTCAATGTGAACCGCACGTGAGAACATATCTATGAATATAACACCGTAGCCCTTGCCACTAACCCGTTTTTGAACTTCACCTCTGATAGCCAAGGGTCCAAACAAATCGACAATAACAGAGTTGAAGGGTGGAGCTGGCTTCAGCCTGTCTTCAGGCAATAGACCCATCTGTTGAGATAAGACCTTGGGTTCTCTCTTCCTGCACTGAAAGCAGGAGCTCACTACTCTCTTAGCCAGAGCATTTCCCTTAGTCACCCAGAACTTCAATCGAAATCGAGCCAGAGCACTATCTCTTCCTCTATGCATGCTTTCTTCATGAGCATCTCTCATTAGAAGATCTGTAAACCAATGATCAGCAGTTAGTAGAATCTGTGGAGAATCACCGAGGGGATCTAGCATAGGATAGCCGACCTCCAACAACCCAAATACCCCGTGCATCCTTGCATGGATTGAGCTGTATAAACTTGCCCTTCACTTTCTCTAGATCCTCAACCATCGACCTCTGTACGACCTTCACCAACAACTCTTGTGCAGTCTGCAGACTTTTAGCATCAATGTGATCTGACAACCATCCTCTAAAACTACGCATATTTCCTATGTTGAGAAATCGAGCAACCCGATACACAAGTTCTCTAGCAGAACTAAACCTCTGAAACTCAAATGGGAGTTCTCCATCCTTCACAAGATTCACTGACGATTTCTTGACTAACTTCTCACAGGAAGATTTATATCTTTTACAGTGTGCTTCTTCACTGGCCAATCAGCTTCGGGGAGAGCAAGGAAGGAAGGCCCATGCCACCAATCAGATTCAGCGCCGAGTTCCGAAGGCACCTTACATCTTGTAGTCCAGTCGGAAATATTCTCATTGCCAGGCACCCAAAACCACTCTGACATATCTCCATTGGTGGCTTGCTGCACTTCACCTACTCTCACTCCCTCATATATTATTTATCATATGGAGAACAGTCTCCGAATCGACCATCTGATACACCTTCTCAAAGGAGAATCGAAGTTCTTTCTCAAGAACCTTACGTATTCTCTTACTCAGGACCGCCCTGTTCAGCTCCATCTGAGGGGTGGAGATTTTCTTTATGGGTGCTATTCTGCATTTGGCCATAACTAGTCGACTAATAAATCCACCATCCTTCAATGACCATCAGAGATATGCTGAACAACCGTAGGCAAGACCAATACCATCTGAGAAGATTACCAACATAGGGCTACCGACAGCATCTTCTGGCAATAGACACCGATCAAACTCTAGCGAAGACAGATCAAACAACCTGGAGAAGAATTCAACCCACTCCCTATGTAGATCCTCGGGAAAGTGCTCATCCCACCCAAGCTTCATAGCCCAGGTTTTCCTAAGTATGATTTTGGATATAAGTGTGAAAGGACACACAAATCCAAACGGATCATAGACCTTCATAACCTGCTCCAGAACTATTCTACGAGTGAGAACTGCGGGAATACCACTAGGGACTTGCTCTACCGTCAAGTCAACCTGTGTATACACTCCTTTCTTCTTGGGAGAGAAGTTCAGACTCTGGGTGAAAGATATCACATCTCTCTTCGAGTTCCACGTAACACCTAGAACTTTGGTAGAAAAATCCTCACTGCAGGTCTCTGGATCTATCTTGGGATCAACACGAACACCACCATCTCCAGAAAACAACCAGTGTTTGATTTGGAAACCTGCCTGATTGAGAACATAGTTTGTATCAGTGGCCAAAGTCTGAGCAGATTCCAAATCAGTGACAGAGTCCACAACATCATTGACATAAGTAGATGTTTTCAGCAAGGCAGATACTCTTGGATATTCTCCGTGAAACATCTCAGCAGTTGAATAGACTGCTTCTGTGCTTATTGCCCCAGCTGGCTTGTCCCCAATGTTGACACGTAGATCTGGATAGGTCCATCCCACGCCATAGGAATCAATGGCAGTGTTGCTCTGACTCTTCAACATATTATATAGAATTATACATTTTGCGGATGTCCGCAATCACAGCAACAGGATTCTCCCTCCACCTCAACAGAACACCAAGCAAACTATTCAAATATGAATCAGGACCTTTAGCAAGCGACCCATTGAGCGAAAAACCTTGATAAATCTGACTGCTATTAAAGACTATCCGCACCGGAGTAGATGTGGACCACTGCAAGATGCGACAGATAAAAGACAGGCCCATCCCATCCATCCAAATCATCCTTGGTGAGGATTTTAGCCACTCCTCTATCAACCATGTCCTGGATCTGATGATCGTAGATCTTAGCCCAACTATCATTATTCGCCAATACTTTCTCAGTGTGTTTGAGTGTAGCCATAGCTGCACCAACATTATTCGGCAGAGTGTGAGGGTCAATAATCCATGGATATTTGGTTATCCACCGTTTACCCGCTTCATCATACCTCAGATTGCTTCTGATCAGCCTAAGCTCCTGCTCTTCAACAAAACTATACGTGTTACCAGCTATTGGGCATTGAGTGCACTTACAAGACCCACACTTGGGAGTAATGGCAGTGCCCAACTCTTCTCCCTGGATGAAGTCATCGACTTGCTTCACTAGCGCCTTCGATAAGAGACATTGGACAGCAGGAACCCTATCCCTGACAACAACATGACAACCCACAAGACTGCGTCCGCTCAGACCTGATTCCTGAACATCCTCCATTAAACGCTCAGAATGAGTACCCATTATCACGGGCCTGAATGGAGATGCCTTGATTCGCAGGTGTTGACCTGCTGCGGCTAGAATAAGTCCAGGATGCAATCCTTCTAAATCCATACCTATCAAAATATCAACCTGACGAGAGGATCTCTGCAAAGCAGCAACATCAAAACCTGGAAACAACTCCTTCAACACATCGAGATCTAATCTACTAACCGGACCAGTAATGTAATCCATACAATATGCATGAATAGTGATAATGGAGGAATCTGAAGCCACTAGTTCAACAATACATTTCTGAGTCTCTATTTCAGATTCTGCACCTCCCATCGTAGAAAGATCTAGAACAAATGTACCGACCATACGAGCTTTGAGTCGCTTGGCTGCCTGCTTCGTTATGAATGTAGAATTTGACCCAGAATCAAAGAATAGAGAAACTTCATTGCCATTTATTACTTTGGCAGCTTTGACAGCGAATACTACATTACCGGCTGTGCTTGTGTCACCAGTATTACTACTGACACCAGCAACAGCAACGACAGGGCTGTTATCAGCAAGCTCTACATGATTTACCTGTGTCGAAGACCTAGGAGCACACAACAGTGTATGATGCTTTCCAGAGTTGCACTTCTTGCAAGTAGATTTGGAAGGACATCTGCTTATGAAATGACTACCGAAACATCGGAAACATGCTTTCTTGGCCTTCAAGGCGTTGTACCTATCCTTGATCAACAAGGTCAGGAAATCTTTGCATGAGGCAGTGTTATGATCATGACCATCATTCATGACACAAGATTTTATATAAGATGCAGTTTTAACCACTGTATCTGCTTGCAGAAACTTAGCACCCTGTTTAGGCCTTTCTTGATTAGTCCTAGGGGTTCTTTTGTCCGGAGGTTTATCTTTCAAGACCTGACGATTAGCATAGCGCTGAGATATTTCACGCTGTGCTGACAGAAATAGCATAAACTGAGAGAAAGGATGAATCTTATCATTTACAGACATAGATTGATAATGATTCATCCACAATGAAGTTATGGAATATGGAAGACAGTCGGTGATGTCATCAACATGAGTCAGATTCACCGCACTCAGTTGATCAACCTCCGCCAACTGCCTATAACACTTTTCGACAGCAGTGACCAACCTTATCAAACATCTATAATCACCTTCCTTCACTGAATCAAGACTATTCAGTTGTGACAATGAATACTGCACACTTGAACCAGCATCAGAATAGATACTCTCGAGAACATCAAACATATGATCTAAGGGCCTGGCCTGAGTGGAGAATATAGCAGAAACTCTTTCTCTTTCCTCACCTGACAAAGACTGCTTGAACTGATATACGAGTTGAACCTGATCAACACCAACCTGCCTTGCATGTGACAAATATCTCATCCAGATAGCCCTAAACTCAGGCCATTCACAGCGGTTACCAGAGAACTTTGGTAGGGGCATTTTCTTAAACTCAGACTGCTGCCACTTGGTCCTACCATGTATCTGTTCAGATATGCGAACACTACTCAAACCTGAAAGCTCTGCATGAGGTGAAGCCCTATCTGAGTAGGCCGTAACAATGTTTATCCTAGAGTTTGTTTTATGACTTGCATTACTAGACTCAAGCCTATCTCTACCTACAGTGTGACCTATATTCAACCCTTGACCAACTCTTGCTGAACTACCAGCGGGTACATGAGAACTAAGGAGCCCTACACTAGCTTGACCATATTAATTTTGAGTGATGGTAGGAGTGGATAACTCTACACTAAAAGCTTCTTCAGCTGGTTGACCACAAGTCCCCCCTTCAATACTTCCCTGATTAGCCACAACTGGACTCGGCCTACTGACACCTCCTTGGCGTTCATCATCCCCGGCCCCCATACTATTGGTGCTAGGTAATGACACGCTACCATGTGGTGACGAGCTAGACGCATGCAAAGATTGAGAGTTATGAAAAATGGAACATCAGAACTAGGTCGGGAGCTGGCAGTATCTACACAATTCATATCGATAATTGCTTTATGGATGGCATCATGCCTTCTACCATACATAGATAAATATTGCTCACTTAGTTTAACACATGATTGTAAATTGATATCTACTAGTCTGAGGTTGATAGGTGTACTAGCTAAGATTCTTTCTACTGACTCGAGAACCCTAGCTATTTGCTCATCGATAAACTTTAGATAATGGTTATAGAAAAAATCAGAGGCCTCTTTATGGACCTTATCTACGGCATTCACATACTGATCTAAATATAATCCATTGACTACTTTATATTCAGAAAACTGATCATCAGATTCTACTATTTCACAATATTCTAAGTGCACATCAACTAATTTGTCGTAGCATTTTTGAAGTGACGCATAAAGATCTTGCAGTTGGGTGCTTGTAGCATTGCTAGCTTTCTCTAATTTTGTTTTGAGAGAAGTTGCCTTTCGTTTTAGAGTAGATCGTTGGCTGGCGAGTAGCTTTACTTGTTCTGTGCTATCATCCATTATATGCGATAGTTTGCTGTATCTAGCGGTATAATTAGCACTGTACTCGGGCCAGGTCAGGAATGATTATCAGCAACCGAGATTAAAGTATACAAGTATTAAAATTGTCTGATACCGGCATCGTAACTTAAATGTGTCTATTACACATCTCGGTGCCGGGACTTTATATATAGTCGAGCTGGGCCGACGGGTATAACGAATCCGTCGTGTGATGCTATTACAGATACGATCAGGTGTGAAGACCAGACTAGTGTAGTGTAGATATGGTAAAAGATTGGAGTATAATTATAAAATCTCCATCGTCACAATAAGAATAATAGCATGACTTGCCACTCTCGTTCACAAAAGCAAAGTGATTGATGAAAAATAGCTACGTGACAAGAGAGATAACTTTATCATTAAAGTGCAAACAACTCCGAATACACTAGGTGTTAGGTTACAAAGTGACCTAAAATGGCACTCACACATCACGCAGATCACAGCCAAAGCCTCAACCACTCTTGGACTTGTGAGACGAACCATTCCACCCCAGTCTACTGTCCTCCGTGCCAGAGCATACAAGCAACTGGTCAGACTGGTGCTCGAGTACGCATCCTGTGCTTGGGACCCACTACCAAAGACGCTATCCAAAGATGTAGAAGCGGTACAGAGAAGATCAGCCAGGACGGTCCTTAACATCCCCCGGACCAGTGATACTTCGACCACAGCCCTTCTACAGAAATTGGATTGGAAACCACTGGCTGAGAGGGGAGAGAGAAGGCGCACCTGTATGTTCAGGGCAATGCACTACGGGGAGATCAACACCGACATCTCCAATTATGTATCGCTATCAGACTGCAAGCATAGTAGCCGACGACATGGCAAGCAACAGAGTAGAGCACCATAGAACTAAAGCTCACATGGCAACTTTCTTCATCTCGACTAGCAAGATTTGGAATGATCTTAACAGGACGGACAGATTCCTCTGCTCCCCCGGTTAACCCTGCCCTCCCATTCCTTGCCCTGACCTGGATACCTTGACCTTGGAAATGTTAACGGACATATGGCTAGCCACATTACCGGAGTCTTCAAACCTACCTGAAGTTGGTGATTACGTCGGCAAGTACCAAGTAAGTAAGTACTTTCCTGTCTAAATTCAAAACGCCTCAAGATTATATATATAATAACATTGCGTCCTCTGCTGCCAATATTTATCTGTCATGTAACACATTCCAGCTCTCTACCTTGATCTTGTGGAGAAGCTAAGGCATTGATTATGTTAAACTTCAAGTGGTTCAAGATGTTAACTCTGGCCCGTAGTTCTAGGGGGTGCAGGGACGCTCTGCAATATAAAAATCTTTTACTACTTTAAAGAGGACACAACTCTGAACATAAATTCTCCAAAAAGGCCTTTTCCCAAATATCGACTAATTTTAACACCGCTCATGTATGTCCCAAGGTGAGATTGACCTTAATGCAGGAAGATGAATGATGAAGTTAAGACCAGCATATCATTCCAATGAAATCAAAATAGAGCTACATCATAATAAAGCTGCTGGGCCTCTTTTTGTGAATTTCTTGCAAGAGACATGTATTGATCATAATTGTCTATTTTTGTCTTACCAAGCCAGAAAATATGCAGTGCTAGTACCAGCACATAGAATTGTGGCCAGGCATTCATCATAATCCTTGCCTATAGATTATGCCTGTTGTAGTATATCATTGAGCTGAGGGGAGTAGATCAGGCAATCAAGTTGTGTTTAACCACCATTAACGGAGAGGTTGGACAGTTGAATAGCAATAAAGAATACACCTCTCAAATGTATACAGTTCAGTTGGATGCAGTCTCAGCTAGACAAACTAGCAAGAACTAGAAGGGATGCAGAGTTCAAACATCGTAGACAACCTCTTGTTATTTCTCAACTAAGGCATTGTGTATACTATTGGCCTTCGGGCTTAAACTGTGAGGTAAGTTGTACCTGAATGTTCTTTCCCAGTGATAATGCTTTCTGATATACCTTTACACATTTTGTTCATGGTATGATTAATGGCCCATCAAAATTCCCATAATTATGTGTTCATTGACATGTAGGCCTATTCAGGCTAGCCATAAACTGGTGATCTGGCAGTTGATTACCTTTACACATTAATTTTACCTTGGCACATTAATTTTATAATACTCTAATCGCCTAAATCTTAGGCAGTTGTGGAATGTAAGCTGAATTCATCCATCATAACTACTGTGAACTTGCTTTGATGTGGTTAAACCCCCGGGAGCTGCCGTAGGTAATCTACCTGTTTCAAATGTTATTGACGCTAAGAAAAAAATCACATCACCTAAATTTCCAACACGCGCCATCCTAGAAGCAGTAATATGTTCTTTTAGCTTTATTACTTGACCCTATTCAGACGCAATAAATTCGGATTTTCCATCTGATCGTAGTTATTATTAGACCTTGATCATGATGATATCTCCATAGTGACAAACATTAATCAAGATTTTCTACATGTTATTGGCATGCTAGACTAGGTAGGAAATCGGTAAAAGCCTTTATTAGCACTATCTGATCATGCAAATACTTTTTTTTATTACCTTCTCACTGGTTTGAACAGCGGACAGGCTATCTAGTGAGGTTGTTTAGTCCACAACAAAGGATATATACTTTGGTGGTTTCTAGTTGTGCCCATCTATTATTACAAATCAGAGATCAAGTGTGTATACAACCCTGTGGATAAACCTTGGCAAATAATCATGCAGGAGTTAACAGAACTGAAAGCATCAAGAAAAACTAGCTACCACACAAACGAGGAGAAAGTTTTTCCGGATGATCAAAGTGAGTACTGTACTCATAACTTGTGTTATACCAGCCGATAATATCATCAATCCTTGCAAACTGAACTACGGTGTTGATCACCTAATTAACGCAAGCAGACGGCCAGCATTTTGCAGACTAAAGCCTTTCTACTACCGGGTTGGTTTTACCTGTTTGTTTGACAGCAGCTTTCTCAAAGGCTCAATGATGATAGCCCTGTCTGATATGAGGAAGTTAGACGGATTCAAAGCTGTGTAAAGTTTCAAGTATTTGATTACAATATGCAGTATACTATAATATGAATTCTCTCACTTGGTTTAGTCCCAACAGAGTCTATCAGAGATAAACTCGCTTCATGCCGATTGATGATGGGATGCTTGATATGTCTATGTGAGATTCTGGCTAATGCTATGAGGAATATCACCGCCATTACAATGGTCTGTATGATCAAAGAGTCTGATGGAAGTGTAGAGCAAAGTCAAGGTGCAAGTGTCAACAACCAGGAGCACCAGACCAATTCCTCACTAACAATTTATGTGAGGAAATATATTGATTTCAGTATTGACAAATATTGAAGGTTCCAGGCTTATTAAGAGTACCTTTAAAATGGCCATGGACACAGTCAAATCTATTAGCTATACTGGCAAGAATATTCTTCTCAATTTTTCTCAACTGCTAAAGTTGTCTGTTCTTTACCATTCTATTACATATAAATGTGTATGAAATGCTCAAACTTCTGGGCGTGGTCCTCTGAGGTTGGGAAAACTCGTTGGCAATACGTTTAATGATACGCGAATCGCAATATAATTTCCCTATCCACATGTCAAAACCCAATTACGCTTCTATAGAGTGAAGACTACCGAAAGATCTAAGCATATCACAATTCACAGTCTCCCGGAAGTGATTGTTTCTTGCATTTCACTTCCTGGAGACTGTGACATCATTATGCAGGGAATGGGAGTTACCTTCCCTTATGGAAGGCACTCTTTTCACCATCGCTGATTCATGCAAAGTTTAGCATCGACTTATTTTACCATGCAAATCTGACACAACTTTATCATAAATAACTGCGTGACTATGACATGCTTTGCTCTTTTAGTAGTCTTTAAATTTAAATAAATTTATTGTTTTTACGTTCAATAATGGTGTTTTGTATTTCCCCTGTCCTGAAATGTTGACTTTGTTGTTTCCATGACATAATTATGACTAACAACATAATTTGCTTTCATTTTCAGACAGTCTCTGGCGAAATTGAATGGGACAAGCAAACCCAAGGATATGTGCTTTCAGCATATTTTCTAGGCTATCTATTAACACAAGCACCTTCTGGAGCCATAGCTGGACGATTTGGCGGTAAAAAGCTGCTTTTGATCGGGTTCAATTTGCTCATTGTGGCTACAGTTTTAACTCCTGTAGCAGCAAGGTTAGTACCAGATATATTTAATGATGTTCAAATTAAGTTTGGTGTAACATTTGTTTGTGATTCAATTTAGTTTACCGCATCAGCCGAATATTTCTTTTTATTGAATCTTTGGTTTTAATCTTATATTTTCTTTAAAGGCAATAAATGACAAGTGCAGGGTCAACATCATTTTTAAAAGCTCAAATGATTACGCATCCTAGTAGGTTCTCAGTATGCTGAGAAATTGATTTTCGATTTTGAAGACTCCTCTTGCCCATAGACTCCAAGTTTGCAGTGCAGGTGTCAGGCTTAAAAAATATATCCGATCTCAGGTGACCTGGTATTATAGGAAAATTTTGGATGATAGCTTTCTTTTTTTGTTGCGTATCCCTCACATCCATACCTCCTCTGCTCCCCACTTCTGGTTTCTGCAGGAGAGTTTACCCCTGTATTTACCCAATGGTTACTAGGTTAAATCTAGAATTTTTTATAAATCTTCAATTTATGGAAGGTTTGGTGCACATAAGGTCCCTTTGGTTCCCTCTGATTGAGAGCTATACAATGGTAAACGAAAATGTATAGGTGTCATATCTCCTTCATTAATGAGTTATTATCTATCTGATAATCGTAGGTTTGATGGCAAGAGATATGATATCTCAGCAGCATTGGTAATCATACTACGGATTATTTCTGGAATGGCTAGTGGAGTGCTGATATCTAGCTTGATGAACCTCATTGGTCAGTGGTACCCTCTGTATGAAAGAAGTATAGCAGTTTCAGTTCTGTACACCGGTGATAATGTAAGTTGACAAATCCATCAAATTGTTGTTCTACCAACAAATTGAAGTACATTATAGTTTGACGGCATTGATGACTGATAGCAGACCTGATCGATATAAATAGATATAGATAGATAGATACTGAGAATCATGCCAAATCTACCATACATAACACATTTGATCAGAATCATTTTCTTTCCCCTGTAGATTGGAAACATTTTAGATCTCAGTATTGGGGGATTTCTATGTGAATGGAAGACATTTGATGGCGGTTGGCCACTCCTTTATTACTTCACTGGTGGACTCAGTGTCATATTCTCCATCTGCTGGTGGTTTATTGCCTTTAACTCCCCAGCTGATCATCCAAGAATATCTAACAAGGAGCTGCGTTACATCAGTTATTATAGTGACTCTGCAAATGGAGGAGTAAAGGTATGAGTCATGTTAGGATAATGGACTCCCATAATAATCTACTTGGGTTCACTGCTACTCATTGTCATATCTGCAGCTTGAACATTAAAAACTAGTTTAAATTAATGCAGCTGAAGTTGAACCACAAATTTTGTGACTGAAAATTAGACCCTTCTACTCTTTCTAACTTGACAGTGCATTTTTAGTGTGGTTCTTTTTCTCCTATTTCATAGATAATCTTTTTTTTTCAGCTTAAAGTTGATTTTGCTTCCTTTAGTTTCACTCATGTCTCAATAAATGTTAATCTAATTGCATTTATCTCAATCTTCAGAACAAAGATGTTCCCTGGAGGCAAATAGTGAAATCACCTGCGGTCTGGGCTGTAACGGTAACTTCGGCGACGACAAACTTTGGTTTATATTTCGTTTATACCAAACTTCCAGCTTATATGAAAGAAGTTCTTGGTCTTGATATCGAATCTGTAAGTACTTCATGATCAATGAATTTGGTAATTTTAATCATTATGGTATGATAACCAATTTTTTCAGTGTATCACCTTCAAATTTGTATCACATATATTTTGAAGTATGCAAATGCTTAAGGGGTCTCCCAAAAGCCCTCTGATGATCTTACTTTACAATAATTTCAAAGCAAGTCATTGCCAAAGTTGGATTACGCTTCAACACAATCAATGCATTAAAGTGTCTAGGAAAGCGGAAAACAACTCTACTGTTTGTATCAAAGCTTTGCCATTGCAATGAACAAAAAAAGTAAATTTTTTTGCACAATTACATTATTGAATGATGTAATCTAATTTGGTTGCAAAAATCCAGGGTCTAGAAGGATCTACAGTATGTTTTCTCCCCTGTCACGGATTCACGTTTGAATGATGATCCACATACAGAATAACAGTAAGCCTAGCCCGGGCTAACCTGGGACAGCTACAAGGCTGCTCTACTTATACTAGAAATTATCAAAGGACATGATTAGACAACAGTAGCGTAGTCCAAGATGTTTTAGTGTTAACCCGTAACAGGGGAGATAACATACTGTAGGTCCATCTTGACCCTGGATCTTCGCACTTCAAATTTGGTTACATCATTTAATATTGTCCTTGTGCAAAACAATTTTTTGTTTGTTTATTGCAATGGCAAAGCTTTGATATGAACAGTGGTTGTTTTTTGCTTTCCTAGACACTTTAACATCACATTCAAAAGTGCATTTGTGTGAAATTTTTCAGCGTTCAAAACTCAACTGCACCATGATATGCAATGTTGTATCTAGAGCCTTAATTCATTTTACTATTTTAGAATGGTCTGTACTCCACTTTACCTTACATTGCAATGATAGTTACCTCCAACCCTTATTCTGTGATGGTCGATTATTTGAGACAGAAACAAGTATTTTCAACAGTTGCTGCAAGAAAGCTGACGACCATTCTAAGTAGGTAGAATTCGCCTTTATCCTAACATGATTCTTCTTTTAGTGCTGAGGTAGGATGATAGAGGCAATAATAAACAAAGACCAGACTCAGCGTTAGCATATTAGCTTAGTGTAAAACATAATTCAATATAGTAGCGTGACAAACAATTATGGGGCTTACTTTAGCCGTAAATGGTTAGGAGTCGACATTAAATATGTGTACCTACGCCTGTTTGTGTGTACATATGTGTGTAGGTCAAAGCTTAGGAATAATTATGTGACAGATTACTCCTCCATTTTTGTATAGCCTCGTTGGTTCCTGTTGGATTTTTAATTGGATTAGCCTATATATCCGCTGACCAAAAATACCTCGGCATAGTATGCATGACAGCAGCAGTGATGTTGATGGGTTTGAGAGTTGCTGGACACCTTGCCAACTTGCAAGATATTGCTGCGAGGTATGTTAGTTTTAGCCATTGATATGTAGTCATTGATTAGGGGAACATATCTGACCCTGAACAATCATATGGCAATTTTATGCATAATTGGTGGAAACAATTTCTCGCCTTCGTTTGGTCCAAAAGTTCAGTAATGCTACAGCCGACCCCTCTGTAACATTTTTTAAGTAGCTTGCCTGACTTTTTAAAGTTCGTTGCTGGAACATCTGTTAATGCATAATGTTAAAGGTGTAAGAATCCAATTACTAACACAAATTTATATGCCTATGTAATTTCTCCACTTATAGCCATACTGTGAATCTTACTACTTATCCATAATTTCATATCTGTGGACAATCTAATGCCTTTAATCAAAGAAAAATGATGGTCAGATTGCAAGAGTGTTCATCTCCATGCTGTGCGATGGTTGGAGTAGCCGGATTTTTTGATGAGTACTTCAATTGTATCACTTCTGAACAATTTGTATTTCAATTGGCAACTTTTGTTGTTTTGCAAGGATTCAGCTGGAAAATTGACTAATATGTCATATGGTCATCATCCACTGTCCTTATGTAACATTTTCATTGTGATAAGAAAACAAATTGTCGTTGGTTCTTACAGATATGCGGGGGAGATCCATGGAATAACGAACACATTCACCGCGATTGCAGGAATTATAGTCCCTTCCCTTGTTAATGCCCTAACCCCAAATGTAAGGCATTACTTTCACAATCGTTTCATAAAGTCTAAAGGTAAACTCTTGGCACCATTAACAGTTATCTTGAATACTTTAAATATAACACTGTTGCATGTTTAGAATTGATTCTTTGCATTCCAACTGTCTGATTGAGAAGTGGCAATTTGGTAATCAATACATAGATGAGTTGTACCTACAATCAAACATTATCTTTAATCAGGTAATGTAATAAGGTATGTATGTATGAAGTATTTATTTTTCAGGGGACGGCCGTTGAATGGAGATCAGTATTCTATATGCTTGCAGCAGTTCAGCTGTTTGGTGGCATCTTTTTCCTCATTTTCGCCAGAGGAGAGACTCAACATTGGGCTAAAATGGAATCTGAGGAGGAGAATGATAAGCTTATCGCTAATACACATGAGTGATATTATATCAACATGTTAAACCTACCAATAACAATGACATTTAGTACTATAGATCAAATTGCATATCCAGCTTATTGTACTTCCGCATTGTAGCAGACATGATCTTCTATTTATGTTTGCCCTGATAACCATTAACGGCTTTCATTTGCGGTCAAGTTGTCTTAGATTACATTTGTCTTGTGGTCCATTTGTCATAGAACCATAACTATATAAAAAAATTAAAACATTCTTTGTTATTCTATTCACAATTTATTATTTGGCCCCCTTATGCAGATTTGGCCTGTGTGGGGTAGATACCCTATATCCTTGCCCACCGCAGCCGCTTAATTTTTTTTCGATTGATCACCATTGATCCCTTGCCTTGTAACGATCGCTAGTGGCTCTATGATTATTAGAGGTGGCAATGCATGACCCTCTTGATATTGATAACTAGTTATACTCTCAGCCTTTGCAGCTCCCACTGTAAGGTGGGATTCCCTTACTGTGGGTCAAAAGAAATGACTATTAAGTGTATTAGCGTTACTGGTAGTGTAGTAAACACCAGAGTTTGATCTACAAGTGTTTCCTCAATTAAATGTTGATATCTCAGGAAAACTAGATAGCGTTTTGTTGATGATTTTAGAAAGTTGTTAGAGCACGCCAAGATTTATACCTCTTAAAGTTTTGCAATTGAATAATTTGGGTTATAAGTTATGTGATACTAGATTCTACCAACGTGAGTTGAAAACATGCACACCTATACGAAACATTCCTCATAAAACATAAATACTTGTGAAAGGGATAATAAAGTCAAGCAAAAGAATTCAAACGTAAAAACTGAGCGACCATAAAGATCACTAAGAACTAAGTCATATCATACTCCAACTTAAAAAAAACATTCTGTGGATAGCTTATGTCTGGTTGAAGTCATTATCAATTCATAATTTGGTCATGTAAGATTGGTAATCAGTAGCTATTTTAGTGATGTCCCCATGGTGATAAACATTTATGGGGATTTAACTATATCAAATACAAGCGGGTAATAAGGCCAAGGTTGCATTAGTGTATATAAAAATAAAGCCTCACTTTATTAACCTCCTAACTGATGTAGCAAGTGGAGGGCCAAGGTGGAATGGTTTGGATAAGCTCTGCAACTTTTATATCATCTAACCATTTGAAACTAACTGGGTATCGTACCTCGAGAGTAAACACTGAGGGAAAACATGAAGAAGTTATCAATTCTGAAAGTCTCAAATACATAAAAAAAAGCAAACATAGAGGTTGGCTGAGCTTGAAGATCGGGTAGACTGATGGGGCTTAATTACCAAGGAAACTGTATGTGTTTCTCTTGTTCTAAACAAGTTAATCAGAAACTTTGACAATATTTAAGTTTCATTGATTCCTATTTATTTATTTCTATTATGTATTATATCATAAGTAGTTATTTGCCTGGGCAAAAATTGAGAACAAGACCAGACTAGCTTTCGAGCTAAAGTGCTATAAAACTCATTGTTTGAAGAGAGTATTGCTTTAATAAAACAGGATTGTTGTGATGGATATCCGATCAGCTATTTGTTTTGTCTATAAAATTCTCCTTTTCTGGGTCAGAATCCAGTTTTGCCCATTCTTGAGTTTCTCCTCTGGCAAATATTAGGTACACCATTCCACCAGAAAGCTGAACTGCTCCAAGTATATAGAATACTACACTCCATTCGTCAGTGGTCCACTACATACAAATTGATTGATGGACAACCTACTTCATCAGATACTAGACTACCGATGCCTGATATGAGGAACAATGTCTCTTTCCATATATATATTTACCAGATGCAAAGATAATTTAGTCAGATGCAAAGAATGGTTTATCATAATTTCAAATTATCATGCATCCATGCCACCTCAAATTCTAATTTTTCCAAATGCCAGTAGCATTATCAAGCCTAAGCCATATGACTTACATTTAGGGTAAGACCATTGACAAGGGAAGGCATTATGACTCCAACAACTGCGGCAAAAGTGTTTGATTTCCGTAGATCTCTCCCGCATATCTGGAAATATTGATGTAGCAAACTTAGACACAGTTGAAACAGGCAGAAGGAAAAATGTAAGCTCAAAATAGGCATAGGAAATTCAATCTCAAAGCTAGAAACCTATGAGAAGCACTGACAATTCTGTAATCATAACCAACCAAATACTTATTAAATAATAAAATAACAATATAACTAAATAATTGACATTGACATCCTTAACATCATTGAGCTGAGCACTCTTGCAGTCTATTTACCGATGGTTTACAGTTGTGAATGTTACCTGGCAGCAATATCTGGTAGGTTGGTAAGGTATCAAGAACCTGTCAAGCCCATAAACATCACTGCAGCTATCATAAATATTACCCCAAGATAGTTTTTACCGCATGGTATGAAGCCTGCTCCAATAAGAAATCCGATGGGGCGAAAGAAAGCTGGAAAAAAAGGAATCTTATCTTCCATAAATCAAACGGTCCGCACTGTAAGAACTCAAAATGATAGCGTAAAAATTTGTGTCTTCGTTCTGATGTTAGATAAGCTTATTTTATAAGATTTGACGTGTCAAAACTGCTCGGTATAATTAGTTAAATACTAACTTAGGACAGTTGTCAGTTTCCGTGCAGTGAGAGTAAAAAAATACTTGTTTTTGGCGAGCGTAGTCAACCAGGGAAGAATGAGGGACAGATGTTATCACCACGGCTATGTAAGGCAATGTTGAGAAAAGCCCACTCTAAAGAAATAGAAAGCAATTTGTTGAGACTGTGAGCGGGATACAAGACTCAAGTGGTTTGAGACACTAATAGCCAGGTGATGTGAGAATCTGTCTCCAGGGGACCTCTGTGTTCTGATGGAAAGAAAACAATGGATGCAGTTTAAATTTTGATTTGTTTATAGTTAACGTACTAAAATATTGCCATGGTTTCGTTGTTCCATTATCAACCACTTCCCCATCCTTGTTAGAGTTGTTACCTAATGTTATGTCTGTTTATTAAAATAGGCTCTGCCCTAGAGCTGCATGGGAAATGGTCTGATCAGAACGCATAGACTAGTTAGTCAAAAAGGCCGAAATATTCGAAAAAACCACAATTAGGGCTAGCCTGTTTTAACAAGCTTTGTTCGGTGGGGGGGGGGGGGGGACAAAGGAGGAGGAGAGGTATACACCCGAGGGTGCTGGGGGCAGGAACAATGAACAATGAAAGCTCCCCCAGTGGTACTCGAACCCACAACTCCTGCTGCACTAATCGCCTGGCATTGAATAGCAAGCGCGCTAACCGATTGCGCCATCTCACCATCCCCAAAAAAGAATGGGTCGATGGCGCTAATTAGATAGCCCGCTATTCACTACTCGGAGTTGTGTTCTCTCATCCCACAGCACATTCCAAACCACCATTGCCACCCTAGAAAACACAGCGTACGTGTTAGGGTCATTGGCCTGACATGGCCCACTGCTGGGACCCCTTGTAGTAGGTTTGCAAGATTGCAAGAGAAGACAATAATTAAGTCTTTCCAAATATCAGACATAGATTTTTCAAGAATCATACCTTGATTCCTCCGTTTGATGAGTCGCTATAGTGAGTAACGTACTTAAGCTCTTTACTAGATATTCTTGGATGATCACCCGGGGAATCAAATGCAAACAACCACTAGAAGATGCAGATTATGACACCGAATCCACCACAGAAGTAATAAGGTGATGGCCAGCCACCATTGAACCAAGAATCAATATGTTTCCTAACTGCAAACATAATAACAGTTGTAATCCGTTGAGAACCAAATGAAGAATTTGTGTTAATGACTTTAATGATAGACCAACTGTAGCAATGTTCTCAATATCCGAAAATACTATGCGAGCCAACCTGTTTTGATTATGGCAACTCCTCCTATGTAAAATTGCAATTGTCGACCATCAGATTGGCTGACTGATTCTGTAAAGCAAGCCTGCTATCTGTTATCCAATTCTGAAATGATATGGCAGGCTGGCTTTTCTAGGCAATAAAAAAGCTGTAAGCTCTTACTACATAATACTCGCTACTCACATAATCACCAGCGTAGCCAAAAGCAATGGCTACGCTCCTTTCATATTTAGGAATCCACTGCCCAATGAGATGAAAAGAGCAGGTAAATATTGTACCGCAAGCCATACCACAAATAACGCGTTAAATGATCACCAGCACTGCAGAAATATCATATCTCTTGCCATCGAACCTAGGGTAATTCAAAACAGGGTATTTTAACATGACATGAGCTGAATTTTTACAGAGAAAAATAAATAATGCATTCAGTCACAGACACAGACAACAGACACTTACCTTGCTGCCACAAGAGTTAGAATCGTAGCCAGAGTCAGGAAAACAGACAGTTTTCTGAGCTCTGATTTAGGCCTCAATTCGGAGTTGTCCTCTCTCCAGTTTGGTACTTTTAACACACGCCGCATAGGAAAAACGTGCTGAAAAGAGGGTTATCTTGAAAACCGCTTATAATAGGATAAAAATTATCTTTGATTCAGAATCTGCAACATTGAAAACTCATATGGACAAAGTTTGGGAAATAATTTTAGTAATTGGATAGTCAATCATAGCATTTTCTGCCTGTTTTGCGGACAATTTGGCAGAAATTTTCATGAGTTTCGTCACTCAAATTTAGATCTATCAACATTCAAGTCTCCAATGATTTGAAAACCCTGTATCACAGGGTTTTCAATGGTGCAGACTCCGAATCAAAAATCATTTTTATTCTATCATAAGGGTTTTCAGGATAACCCTTTTTCAGCAGGTCTTTCCTATGCGGTGTGGGTTAAAAGTACCAAACTGGAGAGAGAACATAAAGCATAAAGCATAAATAAGAGCTCAGAAAACTGTATATTAAGCCAATAAAATACAGTTTGGTTCCACCAAACCTCCCAGCTATGGCTCCAGAAAGTGCCTGAGTTAATAAATATCCTAAATAGAACGCTGATAGAACATATCTCTGTGTTCTCTTGTCCCATTCGATTTCTACGGAGCTAACCTGATAATTGTAAATCGGAAATATGGATTTCGATACTGATTCCATACTAATTTCAATATTCATTGAATAGCAACAAATTGTTATTGGGGAAATAACGTAGATCTTTAAGGTCGGCCAGGGTCAATGACCAGCAACGGACAAATCAAGAATTTGCACCACCGAATGGCGAATATGTCAGAAATTTGTTTACATTGATAAGGAAGAATTTTACGGACGCTCGTAAACGATCCACTATTGATCAATAATGACTTATTACCGTTATCAATTTTTCTCAGTAAATGGTTGTTGTTTTTGAAAATCATTATAGCTACACATTCCTCAACTATATTTGACTCTGTTGATGGATCTTTGAAAGCTTTTTTTTCAAAGAAATCAAGATATGAAAATGTGTATGAATATAATAATTTTGACTACTTATTCTTATCCCAGGGTTCAGTTAGTATTTAACGTACAGTGTCACTATGTGTGCCACAGCAGGTGTACACCATAATATTGATTTTCTAGTGAATTATAAATCAATCAATCATCGTCATGCTTTAAGCTATAAAATATGGCTCAATGAAGCCTGAAGACCTGGTGAGCTCGATATAATTACCACGATGTCAAAGGTTATTGGGATTTGTGAGAGTAAGTCGCATTACAACTGTTTTGCCCATAATATTACTGCCAGCGCAAGGAAACCTCCATGAATGGACTACCAAGTTTCTGAAATTAACGCTGGATCTGAGTTGGGGTCCATCTTTAAGCGCCTAAGCGGTGTCAGGATAACTGTGGTAGCATTTCATAATCACCCTTGGGAAAGTGGTTGATAATGAAATGCTACTACTTGCAGCTATCCCAACACCGTTAAAACGCTTGAGCTAGATACTTGATGAATAACAGAGCCTAACAATTTTGGTAATCCTCAGGTGAATTGGAATTATTAAGTTATACATCAGTGTCATCAATCACCTCGTTTTTTATTGAAGAGGTGCTGTTTTACTCCTGGCCGTTGCATAACTTTTGTCTAGAAATCTGCTCTATGCTTTCATCTTGACCATGCAAACCATTGACATGGCAGTAACATTCCTCATACCATTAGACAGCATGTAGCCTAAAGTGATCATGTAGAGCGTAGACCATGATACAGCTGCATGATGTCAGTGTCTCAAATTTTGAATCTCCTCTAGGTACTTCTAAACATGGTAAATAGACACAATTTGCTCACGAGACTGATTTGAAGATGTCAGTCACAGCAGTTGCTGCAATTGCAAAGTTTGTCTTGGACTGAAGAGTGGGAAACAAAGCAGTTCTAAAGTTGAGAGCACCTTTGGCAAAGGGTTTGCCTAAATTACTATTTCACCTCACCTGATGTCTGTTTCACTGGCAACCGTGGCATTAGAAGGTATCAGTATGGTATTTACATCCTCATTAAAATTCAGAATGTGGAAGCTGCCTTTCGTGTTTGCTAAAACGTCATTGAAATAAAGGTGATCGTCCAACTAATAAGCTTCAAAATGTACCAAATAACATATCGATTGGGCAACTAGGACTGACGTTACGACTTTCCAAATAATAAGGCTAACAAGCCTTGCCTATGGAGATATGATGTCATTAACATACATTTTCCCAATGAACTGACTATCTGAGGCTTTGACTCTTGTATTGCTAACAAAATTTGATGAAACCAGTTGAATTCAAATGTAACTCGTGCTATCAAAGAAATATTAATCGTATACCGAAATGCCAGTTTTTGATCCAGGTTTGACCTCACACAGGAAAATTCGGTTCTCAGCAGACTCTTAACGGGTCAATTTCATTGCCTCATTACTCAGCTTCTGGTTGTTCAAGATGGTCAGTTTTTGAGCTTGTTTCAAAGCTGACTACCTGTAAAAAACTTTGCTGATTCCAATCTTAGTTACATGTATGATTTTAATGAGAATTAGGCAATGCACAGGGATATAAACTAACTGCGCAAAATGTTACCGTTGCCTTTAAAGGCAGGGCGTCATGTCCTGCACTGGGATGCTCACAGTTTGTAGACATCACAGAGTAAGGATATACAGAGGGGCACTTCAATGATCGTTATAGTGCCTGCGGTTTTTATCCAGTGGGGGAATTATTCAATCTGGATATCTGCCAAATTTCGATAATTATATAAGTTACAATGAAGATCATACATACAGACATACCCTCCTTTGATGGGTCATAATTCATTCTGTATTTATCCTAAAGCCTGATTTCTAACTTTTTGTCATATTTGCTAGGATAGTAGGCTATGAGTTATCCAGGTTTTTAAAATGATTTACAACAGGCTATATGGTAAAACTCATTTTAACGACCCGGATTACTCAAAGCCTATGTATCTTAGCAAAAAATGACAATAATATGGTATATAGCTGGAAAGTTGGACACTTAAAATGTGTAGCTGTACCGTAGCCAATCATAGATACGCAAATACTACCCACAATTCAATAATTTGCTCTGTATTTATGTGAACAAATGTTTGTTACTCATTCATATTCAAGGATATAACTACTTCTTGTTGGTAATTCGAAATATCAATATATCAACAGCAACCTTGAGAGATGGAAGGTTTGATCCTAGTCAACACACAACTTCATCCTGGACTAGCATTAGTATGTCTGGCAGTGTATATCGATATTTTTATAACTAACACGCTAGTCATTACTACATTTAAGAAAATGAGGAATCTGCAAATGCAACATTACTACATGCTCAGTCTTGCGGGGTCAGATTTAACTTTGTTGGTACCATTTACTGCTGGACTTGTGGCAATAATAAGAGGGAAGTTATGGATACACGACGGATGGTGTACTCTTCTTGGGATAGTTATGGGATCTTTTATGGAGATAAAGGCCACCGTTCATAGTGCAATGTGCATTGATCGATGGGTGTCTGTCGCTTACCCACTGAAATATCGCGCTTTTGTTAATAACAGGATGTCGAAAAGTTTAGTTATTGGCATAATTGCAGCCTGCAATTTGCTTCCTGTTTTTTTCAACATTTTGTCAGTGTTTTTGAATTTGATTGAATTTAAGTTTGATCCTTTCATTCCAAAATGTGCTCTGAGCGGCAGAGATAGTTCGAAGATCGGAGTTCTTCTTACCATTGTATTTTTTATCACTATACCGCTTTTGATTCATTCCATTACCAATATCTACATGCTGAACTGTGTAGCGAAACTTAGAGGGTTGTCAAGAGAGAGACTCATAACCTCAATCAGAACAGTTGTAGTGACAATACTCATGAATTACTTATTATGGTTACCAACCGCAGTAAGATTTATGATGGAGATTTTTGTACCGGATTACCAAAACTTGTGGTTTACATTCATTAGCTGCGAGCTCCTTGGATTATGCGGTGGTATTAATTTCTTTGTCTATGTAATAACTATCTCAAGTTTCAGAGCAGCCTTCTTCACAATGTTTCGCAAGAAGAAGATCAGGCCAACTGAGAGAAATGTTGCACCAAATAACGGACAGCAGAGAAGAACTTCCAGCTAGCCTTATGTGTTTTCTTATGAGCGATACAATATATTGGACTTCAGGAATACGTCAGGTCGAAACCGTGTACCAGTTACCATCTATCACTTGCTATTGCCTATGGGCCGGTAATAGGATTGTACACGGTACAATATACAGTCTGCGAATTTTGTGGCATTGAACTTGGTTGAATGAGAACGACAGTTATTTGTTAATGACAGAAGGAACATTATCATATTTGCCATCAGCTCAAGAAGCTGCCAAAGCCCATCGGCACAATTTTGTAAGTTTCACCGATAAAAAGGAGAAGGATGCCACCATATTTGAATGTTCTCAAATGTTCTGAAGTGTGGCAAAAGCATGTACGATTGTTTCGTGTTTCATGGTATAGACTACCTTCAAAGCGATTGTAACAACTTTTTCATCGAATACCAATTCCCTACTTTCTGAATGTGTCATTATTTAGGAGATGTTCAAGTTATCAAAGGGGTTGCCATAGCATTATATCACGTATGAGGCAGAAGTGGATTTTGAAGAGGTGTGATAAGCTATCATATCGTATTGGAACTAGTCTTCCAGAAGGAATTGCATTTCTAGCAACTTTTTGCATGGATTACCAGTCAATCAATACTCACAGTCTTAGGTACATGATGAGCAAACACATAGTGATTTTCAAGCAATTGTTCTGACAAACTCTTCTCTCTATACATTCTGCTCATGTCTGTCATGTTTGACACCTAATTTCCTTTTTAAGATTTAATATCGATTACCATACTAATTTCTCAAATAACCTCTCTCATTTTCTTTTGGGCCGTTTGCATTCAATAGGTGAAATGACCTGTATTGCTATTGACTTGTGGACTTGAAATTGCTAGATTGCATTGCCATTCCCAGAGTTGCAAAATCAATAACATAATTATCAGAGCTTTTCTTTTCTTGTCCATAGATGAGAATGCCACAAAGCCTGCTAGGCGGTTAATAATCTCGTAATTTTTATTCCCAGCAAAACTTGAAAAAATATGCTCGCTCAAAAAGATGGCTTTCAACATAAAAGCTAATATTAACCACATTCTGTTTCATCTAATCAACACAAGGATTTACTAACATCAGAAATGGTCTGACTCCTTTTCTACTCCTTGCATTTCATTTCACATATATTTTTGGCTTCCAAATTATGCATTCGATGGCACCAGATTTCCTTCTGAAATGATTTATCCTACCTAGCCCTAAAACTTATTTTACACACTAAAATCTGTTACATTATCGCAGCGATTAAGCAATCAAAAAGTTACTACCACTTTTAACTCAATACCAATACAGATATGCCCAGCGACCAAACTTTCCCATTTTAAACAACTATCATCAAAGCGCTTTGAATCTTGTTGATTTTATAACTCGTACTATTCCTTATTTTTAAAGGCATTTGTTCTGTCACTGCATGAACAACATTCATAAAGAGAATGTAGATTGACAATAAAAATACATATAAGCCATTTTCCATTTTGTTTTCATAGGCTCCTTCTTCTTCTGCCACTCAATCTAATTCACTTATTCGCTCATGATCCCTTAATTTTCCCTGTCTTGTCATTGAAAGCATATCCTTCTGTTCTTATAGGCCCCTTCTTCTTCAGCCACTCAATGTAATTAACCCTTTATGAGTAGCTTATGAACCCTATACCTTTCCCTGTCTAATCATTGAAATTATATCCTTCTCATGATCGCAAGCAAGACAATCAATGATTTGCAGGTACATTTTGAAACTGGCATCATCTACTTTCCTCTAGTAAGTGCTCATTTATGCCTTTTTATTTCTGTGTCAGTAAGTGATTGCTTTCATTTTGGTGAGTGGTTTAGTGACCTTGTCTATTTGCCGCCGCTTACAATATACAGCCTACTAAATTGTAAAGGCTATCAGTTTGTAATAACACAATACAACATGTTTATTTTAATATGAAAGGCTCATCATCTTGAAGTCTGGATTCTGGAAGTCAAATTCAACCCTTCAGTGAGCCATTTGACTTCAGTATATTGATTTTATTTACATAGTTACATGTATTGTCAGGTGGGTGTTTAGGTTTGCTGACAGTGTGAAAAGCCGAATCAACATGACTAAAATTCCGTTCAGCCATTTGTTGTCAGTAGGACTTTGTTTCTGCAGCTGTCTGACACACATATTGCATTTTACTAGGTACAAATCAGCTTCATTGTGTGGCGATTATTCTTGTACTGCCTCTGAAGTGATGCCAACATCTCCTATCAGCATGATAGTTGCATGTTGAAATCAGCTTTGGCAGTAAGGCGAGCATTGCAATGAATCTTTGCAAAGTACTCAGTGAATATTTTATTTTATTAATTTACCTTATTTCTACTTGTGTCAGTGAAGAAAAAGGTGCAGCTACTGACCCTTATGGTCAGGTTGATAAAACAGTTTTGGCTCCACTTTCCGTATATTTTATTGTTTGCAGTAGCTATTAATGGGCCAAATGGATTCTGCTGCTTTTGCCAGGATTTGACAATTAAGTATTAACCCTATTCCGGGGCTCGGAGTCTGTCTTTTGCCAAAATTATTATCCTTGGCAAGAATTGCCAATGTCACAGTGATAGCAGGTTTAACCGACACAATGGCACAATGAAAGGACGACAGTGAGTTGGTTGGCTTCTCTATTACAATCTGATTTTATATGGTACTGGGTTACAATTATATAAACGAGAGTTATAAAATCTCAAATATAGCAGTCATGAACAAATATTTTTTCTTTAATAATTGAACCATATGATATATCATGTTGACACTGAGCAGATATGAATTTTAGAGGGTGTCAATTAAACCTCATCAATTTGTGTAGAGGCAAGTGGTTCAAGTTTGAACTACTTATCCAAAGATCAAATCGCTCAAAGGTCCAGGTCCTGA
This sequence comes from Membranipora membranacea, assembly GCA_914767715.1. Classification (NCBI taxonomy): domain Eukaryota; kingdom Metazoa; phylum Bryozoa; class Gymnolaemata; order Cheilostomatida; family Membraniporidae; genus Membranipora; species Membranipora membranacea. The sequence continues at coordinate 18,126,353 of OU612069.1, read as the reverse complement.
TGAATTGTATATGAATAGACAGTCTCCATTTGATTAGACACTGAGACATTTGAGTGACATGCAACAGGGAGGGTGGGATTAATGAAGCTTGAACTTAACCTCAATCTCCATATATCCCACCCTCCCTGTTGCATGTCACTCAAATGTCTCTCAAATGGAGATTGTCTTCAATCGTAGGTACTGTAGAAAAGTTGTCCTCTCATGTTTATACAATGGATTACACAATGGAAGGTAACTCTATATGAAGATTCCATTGAGAAAAGTTTACATCAGATGTTCAAAAATGTATTGATACTATTTAAATGCCTATTAATTCATTAGTTAAGCCATACAACTCAAAGAAAGCTGATGTTTTTTTTGCCATATTTTGCCACAATATCTTGATCAATACTGCAGTCTTGGAGTGAGTTACTACACACTATACTGAGTTTCAACCTGAAACATGTATGCTGGAATGGGCAGAGTCATAAAACACCTAGTACACATGCTATTATCAGTGCAGATACACAGGTGATCAATTGCATCTAGTTGAAACTTGTTTTATGCTTAAACCACTGCTGACACAGTTGGGCTTTGCCCAGCAGTGCCACTAGGCAAAAAATTTAAATAGAGAGTTGTGTGAGAAACGGACTGGGCCGTGTACACAACAAGGTGTAGTTAGCTTGCTCCGAGTCTACTCTGATGAGCGAGAAGGCTTTTATATTTAGTTTAGGGTTCTATTTAGTTTAGCACTGAAAGCCATCGCTTGAATTATGAAATCATTATATAACCCACAGAAGGGTCTCAAAGATACGCTGATATACGATACACTGATCTACGATAGGCTGATACACAAAACACTGTTCCGATAAATTCTGATGGTCATCAATGAACGAAATCAATTAATCTCCTGACAAAAATGTAATACACGCACTATTTATCTACTCATGAGCTTAATGCACTAGACGGCGTCACGAGTTTTAACTTAAATTTAATTCAAGGTTATTATAATACACAGTCTATTCAAACCATCACAAGTTATGTATATTGCAGCTTTTGATATCTGTTTATGATCTATAGTACATAAAAGTGCCGACAAGGCCGTCTACAATTGTGACTACTAAAGAGTCAAGTGGCTGAGATTACCAATTATTTGTGTCAACCAGACAGGCATAAAACTAATCTGTTTAGACTAAGACTATTTATTTAATTACCCTGACCATTTAATTCAATTGAGACAAAATAGACGTATAAAATATTTATATAAGGTTAAAAATATTAAAAGGCGTTCTGAATATTCTAACCTGACTGTCTTTGCACTCGTATCCTTGGTTATATAGAATGCCAGATGAGTGCTGATTTAAACACTGATAGCACAGATAAGATGGTATTACTCCGAATTACACAACAACACAATATATTATATGATACAATTAATTATTTCACTTCACAATCTAAGACACTGCTGAATGGGACAACGGTCCTGTTGCTTTTCTGTCTTAATACTAAATGCTCTCTATACGTATTGTTGTGCCACTGATGTACATGTGACATGGTCTTTTGGTAGGTTGTTTCACTTTGATGATATAATATAGTGTTGTACACTCAGGTGCAGCTGGTGCAAGTATTACTAAGGTTGATGGTAACTGGTAATTGTATTCTCTTTCTTCTTTAGGAGTGATGGTGTGTAGTATGATATTAATTCGATTCTCGTTCATAGCTCTGGCGTTCAGGTCATCATATATATAGCAGAAGGTAGGGATGTAATACTAAGCTGATGCTAAAATAGAAATCTCCGCAAACCAGGGTTAATTTACAGTTGTAATAAAACACCATTAAGTGTTGTTTTGTTTTTCTTTTATAAACAAAATCCTATCTACTGATAGGCTGTTAATAATTCTGTGTACTTTTAACCTAAACGTTAGTTTCACAATAAAATCCCAACACCTTAAAATTCAACTACAATGTAAAATCATTATTATTTATAAGATTATGGATTTATGGGTTTAGATACGGATATGGGTATGGATTTATGGACTTATGGACTTATGGATTATAAATTGTACCATCACCTCGTGTTCAAAATGAGGTTTGAAGGAAGATGATGTTGTGTGTCAAATTAATGATCCAAGGCTTAAAGAATACTGACTCTGTCATCTCATTTTTGTCACGTTCAAAAACGTCAGCAACTTTCACCACCCTAGCTTCTTTTCCGTGGATCAAGCCTAGTTACTTGTATGTAGTTGGAAGCGCTGGTTTAGATCTCTCGAAAAATTCTAGTAAGACTGAGATCTCTGTATATGATTTTATCATGGTAGTGACTACCCTCAGAGATGGTGATGAAAACATTTTCTCTGGTTGAGCTATCACCGCAGAAAGTTGCTATTGTCGGTTTTTTGCCATTCCTCCAGTACAGTAATTCTGTCTGGTATTCATCCTGTTTGATAATGAATCTCAAGAAATATATCAATTTTTAATAGTGCTGGGGCATGCTTTAAAAATTGTCACCCTGACAGTTGTGGCATCAAAACATCTAGCCAGTAGCTTTAAATTGTGTTATATGAGCTCTCAAAATGTAAGGAGTATCTTCTTCCCCAGCCATCCACCATTAGTGATGACATATGTTGAGGTTGACCAATCAGGTGCTTTTAAAATCTAGCTGAGATCCAACATTTTTAATAGTGTTGGATCTCAGCTAGATTTTAAAGGCACTTGATTGGTCAACCTCAACATATGTCATCACTAATGGTGGATGGCTGGGGAAGAAGATACTCCTTACATTTTGAGAGCTCATATAACACAATTTAAAGCTACTGGCTAGATGTTTTGATGCCACAACTCTCTATTTAAATTTTTGACTGGCGGCTATGCTGGAAAAAGCCCAGCTGTTGCAGCAGTGGTTTAAATGTTTAAATGTTTACCAGTGCTGCAATTTGCTTGAATGCTTGATGTCAGGTGATTATATATAAATATGGATTAATAGGCATGTATTTAGGCTCGGACAATAACATTATTATTGAGAGAATGCTCATATGACTGAGATAACCATTTACAAAATGTCATGTCAGACTGAAATAAATCTTAATATTGTCAGTCCAATACCCATGATTGAGAGCAAATACTGAGCTCTCATCGGCCAATTTTTATCAGTGCAAGCTCCACCTCTCCCACGCTCCCTGTATGTAATATATGTTATGGGAAACATAAGCTTTGAAAGCTATAAAGGTTTGGGAGGGGTAATTTTTGATAGAGATTTCAAACAAAAGTGTTCAAAAATAAGCTTACTTTGTTGCAATAACAGTACCCCAATTGTATACCCTGTGCTGTCCTACTTGATTGCTCGTTTAACAATTATTGGTAAAAATTACTTTTTTTCTCATGTCAATTATTGCTGCCTAATCAATCAACGGGCTGCAACTTCATCATTTGATTCAGGTATTTATTTGTACAACACATCAAAACATTCCAGTAAAAGGTCATCATTTTTGAATAAAAATAATTCTGAGTAAGGTATTCTGAGCTCAACTGTCACTTGGTCAGAGGTAAAGCAATGAAAGGAAGGTAATGACCTTTGCATCTCAATATGTATGTAGTTAGCCAATCAGGACCACATACCCGACTTCAAAGTAGGTTTTTAGACATTAGTCTACATGGACTGTGCTCCATTACAGACATGCATATCAGGAGGGGGGGGCCTGTGAATCAAGGAGGGCCAACTCCAAAATATACAACAATTTAAATCTAAAAAATCCATTTTGCAAAATGTTAATTTTTTTTTCATTTTCTATATAGGCTTTAAAGTAAACTGAATACATACATGCATGCATGCATGCATGCATGCATGCATGCATGCATACATACATACATACATACATACATACATACATACATACATACATACATACATACATACATACATACATACATACATACATACATACATACATACATACATACATACATACATACATACATACATACATACATACATACATACATACATACATACATACATACATACATACATACATACATACATACATACATACATACATACATACATACATACATACATACATACATACATACATACATACATACATACATACATACATACATACATACATACATACATACATACATACATACATACATACATACATACAGACATACATACATACATACATACATACATACATACTTACATACATACTTACATACAACAGTTACCAATGTCGCTAAGCTCTAAAACCAACTGAGATATGTGAGCATTAAGCTTGAATGCTATACCAACGATTTACCCTGAAATAAAAACAGAGATAGATTATGACCGATACTGACACACAATGACAATTCTGTTACTAACTTTTAGTCATATGCAAGTTTCACCGCTTCATTTCAGTTCTTGATACCCATAACTAAGCCAATCCACTACTCTTCATGGATGTAACTGCCCTCCTAGATTATTGATCGAGTTTCTAACGGGTGCATTTTATAGTAGTTTATTTGAGTAAACTGTTGACACCGTAAAACCACAATTTTATATAAAGTTGATTAAAATATTGATAAAGTGTGGTTAGTATGATTCAAGTGGTTATACATACAACATTGAACTTGAAATGGCATTTGTCATGGTAAGAATGCAGGTTTGTTTAAATCAATATCAAGTTTTTAGATGATGCGTTGCTATGATAAAAGGTAAAAATAATATAAACATACCTCTGTCACCCTTTCCAGGAGAAAGTTAGTATAAAATATGAGCTTTAAACCATGTACAGTTTGTATATCATGGATTTAAACGAAGAAACAACATGTAAAATTATAGTACCTCGTTCTCTGAGGATTTCAGCTCGAATAAAGTACTTTGACCAAGCATTTCAATTTATAGTATAAACATAAAAAGAAGTGCTGAGAATAATAGATAAAAAGGGGCCCCATCGCTATCGCAATATGTGACAACACAAAGGGGATTTGGTGAATCAGGCAAATGTAGTGAATCAGGTAATAATGTTTGTTATTCTTTGGATAAAATGGGTTTTATGAGGGATCAAAGAGTAACAGCTTGGAGGGATGATTCGGCTATGAAAACATTGAGTTGAATAGATGATTCTCTCTGTGGTTATGCGCTGTGGCTATGAATAGATTGGCAGCAAGGTAACAGTAAACAGTTAACAAAACTGGATTTAGGAAATTTTAATAATATCGAAAACACTACAATGGACAAACTATGATATTGATTGGTGATTGATATTTTTTGCACCGCTTCGTTCGTTATCACACAGATGTTCTGGAGAAATGTTCTGGAGAAAATTCTGCAAGAAATTTCAAATTGATCATGTATCATAGTATAGTATCATCCGAGCTTGATAAAAAAAGTATAACCTTGTGCAAAGTGTTCTCAGCAACAGGACATATCATAACTCATATCCTTTGATATGATTTTCATGCGTGTGCTCTAAAAACAGAGTGCTGCAAGCTTTGATATTAACAGAGCGGAATTCCAGAGTGAGAACATGTGCAACGTTATCATTGGAAATTTTATGGGGATTGAAGTTTGAATCCCATAATGTTTACAATTTCCAGGTCTTGAGCATTTAGTGGAGAGAATTCAGATTGAATCCTAAGAGTATCGCCGGCAGACAAGCAGTTGTAGAAGTACAGTAGACCTGATCCCTCAGCCAAGTCATTCTTTAACATACAATCCTTTATGGAACCTTCCAGAATAACGCTCACTGCTGGTCCTCCTAGTGTATACCAAATATTAATGGTTAACAGAACAAAAGCAGCTTACCAGGAAAGCTTTGATTGTTTCTTGAATGATGACAATTGAGATAAATAAAAATCAAGAGAAAATTATTGTCAGACATTTCCAGGATAGCCTGGAACTGTAACTGTCATTCGAACTTGTATTCCCCTACCAAGGGAGAAAATAACTCCATATTCAGAGGGCTCCTGATTCGAAGTTATCTAATCAAGGAAGCATGTAATTCATGGTCCAGATATGTGCTTTTGACAATGCAGAGGAGTGATCAATATTTGGATTTAACGCTCTCGGTTTAAAGCTGCCAACCCCGCATATCCAATTCAGTGGTTATTACTGTTCACTAGTCTTCAGTGTTTTTTTCCATTATCACTGGCATTGCACAATACAACAAATAAGAAGTTGCCGTTTGTCAAATCCCGAGTTATTGCACTTTTCATCTACTGTCCAAGAACGAGCTCAACTTTTAAAACATTTTATTTGTAATAATCTTTCTGCTGATGTTACCAGCTACGTAGTTAAGCTTATACGTATTTTAGCACAAACTATGTTAACTGTTATGAGCATATTTAAATTGACTGCTACTCATGCCTAAGATCGCAATACCTTCTATTAAAAGTTAGAACCAATAGATTTTTAAATAGCTTTACACCGGTTAGCATCAAGATTTTAAACAACAAAGACATTCCTACTCCATCATTGTAATATGTCACAGACTATATTACCAAATAAACCAATTTTATCTTATCTCATCTTATATGTGTCATAAAATTGAGAAAACCCATTGGGAAACTTACTGTAAAGCCTCCATATCGAGTTTGCCTCATATCCACCGCATGTTTGACTCGAGTTTCCACTACATTCCTTATTACAATCAGCCTCATTAAGAATTGGGTGTTTACCGAAATCATTGTCGCAATAGCACTCCTGGTGAAACTGCAGTCCCATGTAAACGAACCCTGTAATATCATGTTCAGATGACTACTCATTTTAAATATCATCTGGCACAATTTGTTATGTTCAAGCTTCCGGAAATATTTATCTGTTTTGCATGAAAAAATGATTTGACCACGAGATTAACGACGCAAGTCAATTCAAGTCATGTCATTCTGCAAGGAGCACCTGTGGTATATGGAATAATGGGAACCTACCTTCGGATAGACAGAAAAATCCACAGACTTCTATAGTCATAGGGTTTTCATCATAAGTGTGTGACCCTTCCAGGTCCCGGGGATTTTCCATATCCAGATAACACCCAATGTTGGATTTGTGTTGTTGCGCATCTAAAGGAATACATTATCAAATAAACATTGTAAGGATCTTTAATCAGTAATTTTCTCTCGCATAAATTTCAATTAATTGATGCCTTATATTCAGCTGCTACACAAACTGGCTTAGAAATAGAAGTTTCAGTTGCCTAATTGGTTACAGCTTAGAAGTTTCTGTATGACAGGTAGAAGGAAATCAAGCAAACGCACATAAAAAACCTACAATCCTTTCAAGCATAAGTGGCTTTGACAATATCTTTTTGAACATTAATTGCATTGCAATTTTCTCCATATGTTCACTGATTTAACAGTGCTATAATACTGATTACTTTTTTCTATTAAACATCAGATTTGAATGCAATTTGATTTCAGTCGTGAAGCTACAGTGGACAGCTGATCACAGAAATGTTTGAAAAGTATTTCATCTTCAATGGCAATAGCTTGTTTCAAGCAGCAGTACATCAAACTGAATTTCTTTTCAAATCTGGCATTTTTAATTCAAAGTGTTGATCTATCTTTGTCCTAGTCTCACAATGATAGCAAGAAATGAGATATTAACTACTTACTTATCAATAATGGTATCGTGATTTGAATTTAATATTTGGTATTTTACTATCAACAAAAGTTCTTTCGTTATAATTTGTTACAGCTTTACCTTTCACATCTGTACCATTGAATCAAACAAATCAAACAATAAAGAGAAGGCAATGATGTTATGATGGTATGAGTGATGTCTGTTATAATCAGTAAAAGGAACAGAATTTTAATGATCTTATTGAGCAAAGCTATCTTTACACTGAAATTTTCATTTGGTAGAAGGAAATCAAGCAAACGCACATAAAAAAACCTACAATCCTTTCAAGCATAAGTGCCTTTGACAATATCTTTTTGAACATTAATTGCATTGCAGTTTTCTCCATATGTTCACGTCACTAATTTAACAAGTTATAATCAGTAAAAGGAACAGAATTTTAATGATCTTATTGAGCAAAGCTATCTTTACACTGAAATTTTAAATAATCATTTGCGTCATTTGAGAGACCAAGTTGGTTTTGAGTGCTTTTCATGGAGAGGTTATGACTAACACTTACATTGTATTGAGGTTATAAGCAGAGTAATCTGACACACCATGTACACAGAATGAAAGTGTATTTCAGTCCATGGGTTCACCTCAAACTCAGTACTTATTAGCTGTATTATCGAGCATCCAGCATCACACCAATCACTCTCGTCATATGTTGACTGCTTTCTTGTCAAACCATTATCTCGCTTAAAATCTGGTGGTATGCAATAAAGTGCAATTTATGGTCTATTTAACACTGTTCATTGTCACTTGTCATTGTTCACTGTCATTTAAAATGCCTGTCAATTATTTGAACTCATTTTTTTTCATAGCAACAGATATATTGTTCAAACTAGAACTTACCAGTTTCAGCTGTGTAAGGACTATACTCTTGAGTCGTATGATCCGTTCAACTCTCTCTGAAGAACATGCAGGACGATACAGGACACAGATATTCCTTTCATAGCTAAATCCATCACAGCTCTCAGATTTCTGACACAATACAGCACATCTCAACTGTGATTGCATTGGCTTGTATTATACATACTGATCCCACTGTCAACATACTTGCTGATGAAATTTTCCTCCTGCTGTATGCTGGCATCTTAGAAAAAGAATTTCTGCCTTGACTTAGGTTATGTAGTGATCCTCAGAAAGTAGCAACTTCCGAAAGGGACTACGATGCTAGGATACTAGGAGCAATATGAAATCTGTATAAAGCCAAAGAAATTAGTTTCAATGATTGAAACACAAAAACTTTATGTCACATAATATTTCTGTAGACATAATCTGACATATCAATGAACGAAAACTTATAAGGTAAAAGGCAGTAGTACTAATTTAAAAAAGAGTACAAAGAATCCGATGTTTTTTGAAAAAAAGCAGAAGAAGAATCAGAGCATGAGAAGATTAACTCTGGCAGCCCATTTCATGCATGTCAAACTAATGTTGGTTACCAGCGCAGTACTTTTTTTAATGTATTTATATACTTATTTTCAATCAATAGATTCCAAGAGATTATTTGGTTGGTCTCATGGGAATGTTCATAATGGCTTATAGGTAACAATCGCTTGCCGCAAAATAATGCCGAATTTTGTTCATAGACATAATGCTATTTGTGATATGATATATTTGGTTGAATACAAGCTGTACTTCAGGTACTTACAGCTGAATACTTGAATTACATATCAATATTAAATTCTGGTCTGCATTGTCCCCGGATAGCCGTCCAATTCACTAAGATTAAGAAAATGACATAACTCATGCAATAAAAATGAGTCTGGTACAATATCTGGCAAGGTAATACCTTTACAGCCGCTGGAATTGGCACCAAAACGTCTTCAGGGATAATGTGGACCAGCCTTCATTCACACACAAACACACATACACACATCAAGTGCATAAATGTATTAAAGCCAATCTAAAATATCTGACTTCGAAATCATTTCCTCTCATAGCAAGGTATTGGAGTTGCGCTATCACTGATTGAGGCAACTCTTCCCCACCATAAATATTTCCCCATGGGGAGCTTTGGACTTTTTTTAACATGCAAGTCTTACATAAATTTGTCCCAGGTAAATACCTGCTTGAGTAATGCATTGTTCTTTGGGATGCCATAAACACAGCTTTAACTTTCGAATCAAGTAGATGACCACCAACATTGAGCAAAACTTGGTCAATTTTATACAATGTACTATTCAGCAGCTTCTGAAAAATGCCTACCTACTGATTTTCTAGTTTGATATCACTTCGCAATCACCTGCACCTATCCACATACACCTAAAACACCCGAAATGCCTTATACACCTCACTTTCACCTAGCAACTAGATGTTAATAGTGCAACCTCACCTTATTCCCTCAGAAACACCTCACCTCAAAAACCTCTTGATCCTTACTTCGCCTGACAACTCTTCCTGTATTGCCTCACACGACCCTCCTAATACAACCCCACTCTCCTTAGTATTTACACACATTTCCGACAATATGTAAAGGAGCTAGGGGTTCCTACTGGGACAGGATGGGCAGTGAGGGTAAAAAATATTACTCCACAATCTCATAGTGATTCCAAGATAGATAAGTTTGGTCAACTTGTTGCACTGCTGCTTGATAAACATTTGATTAGTCTGACTGATGACAACTGATGCTGTAGCCAGATCATAAGCAGTGTTGTCAGTTTTATTGAAACCTTCAAATATTTTCAGGCGGATTTGCAAAGGAAATTAAGTCTTAAGTTTTGATCAATTTTTTGGCAAAATCATTTTCGAATGTTTGATGTAAAATATGACTGGAAATGTGTGAAAAATACTAATGGGAGCAATTAAAAAATCTAGGTGGGTAATATCAATCCATGATCACAAATATGGAGAGCAGAAACATACCATCATTTAGAGTGGTCTAGTCAAGGAATTGAAAAGTTTCTGAATCAGGCCAATCTGAATCAGGTTTCTGAGTCAGGTTAACAGTAAACATAGTTTGCATGCAAAGCAATGAGGAAATGAATTCAGATTGAATCCTAAGAGTATCACCTGCAGACAAGCAGTTGTAGTCATAGAGCAGTCCTGATCTCTCTGTCGTGTCGTTCTTTAACATATAATCCTTTATGGAACCTTCCAGAATAACACTCACTGCTGGTCCTCCTAGGGTATACCAAATATTTTTGGTTAACAGAACAAAAGTAATTTATCAGGAAAGCTTTGGTTGCTTCTTAAATGGTGACAATTGAGATTAAGAGATTTGAGAAAATTAAGAGAAAACTATTGTCAGACAACTTCGGGATAGCCTGGTCATAAAAAGATTTTCATTAGTCAATGCAAATAATAAAATGAGCAAAACCTGTTCTCCCTTCAATGGAGTTGTTTGATTATATAGGTTTAAATGTTGACATAATATCCTCAATGTTGCTCACTTTGAGATTTGCATGACATCAACAAACACTTTACATGTGGTTCAGAGATTCTCTTGATCACACACAACCGCTACACAGCTAGTATCATAAAACTTGTCTGCCCCCACATACTTAGGATGCATAGGATGCTATTAAAAGAAATGCCATCCACTGCTGTTCAAAGTCTCTTGCGATAGTAAGTTAAAAGTAATGATTGCCCAGTGAAAACAGTGAAATTTTAAAGGGGGTCAGAGCTGCATCAGAATATTGCAGACATTTCACAATCACTGTTTTATTGCAATGAGAAAATCAGACAGCCATGAATTAGACCTGATACAGTGTTAGCTGGATAATTCGAATTCTGATAATTCATCATTCCTGTCAAATCAGAGAACTTAATGTGGTCTCAGCTCAGCCAATGGTTTGTAGACTGTAATTCGAAATTGTATTCCCCTACCAAGGAAGAAAATAACTCCGTATTCAGAGGGCTCATGATTCGAAGTAATATTTTCTAATAAAGGAAGCATGTATTTCATTGTCCAGATGTGTATTTTTAACAACGCAGACAAAGAGAGTGATCAATATCTGGATTTAACGCTCTCGAACAAAACTGCCATCCCCGCATATCCAATTTAGTGGTTACTAATGTTCATTAGTCTTCAGTGTTTTATTCCCATTATCACTTGCATAGCAAAATGAAATTAACGAAAGGCTGCTGTTGGTCAAATCCCTGAAATACGCCACACATTCGTTGAAAATCCACGTTCAACTACGTTCACTTACAATATTGAGTCACGGTATTTTTCAGCTACTGTCGAAGAATTAACTCGACTTTTTTTTAATTTCATTCGTAATATTCTTCTGTCAATGTGACCAGCTATCTAGTTGAGCGAATACATATTTTAGCAACAAACTATGCCAGCTGAGCATAATATGCTAAATTACTGCTACCCATTTTCAAGATCGCAATACCTTTTAGCAAAAGTTTGAACTGATATATTTTAATAGCTTTATACCGGTTAGCATTAAGATTTTAAACAACAGGGAAATTCCTACTCCATTATTGTAATACGTCACGGACTATATTACCAAATAAATCAATCCTATCTTATCTTATCTTCTTTTTGTCAATAGATTGAGAAAACTCTTTGGAAAACTTACTGTAAAGCCTCCAAATTGAGTTTGCCTGATATCCACCGCATGTCTGACTCGAGTTTCCACTACATTTCTTATTACAATCAGCCTCATTAAGAATTGGGTGTTTACCGAAATCATTGTCGCAATAGCACTCCTAATGAAACTGCAGTCCCATGTAAACGAACCCTGTAATATCATGTTCAGATGACTGCTCCGTTTAAATATCATCTGGCACAATTTGTTATGTTCAAGCTTCGGGAAATATTTATCTGTTTTGCATGAAAAAATGATTAGACCACGAGATTAACGACGCAAGTCAATTCAAGTAATGTCATTCTGCAAGGAGCACCTGTGTTATATGGAATAATGGGAGCCTACCTCCGGATAGACAGAAAAGTTCACAGACTTCTATAGTCATAACGTTTTCATCATAAGTGTGAGACCCATCCAGGTCCCGGGGATTTTCCTTATCCAGATAACACCCGATGTTGTATTTGTGTTGTTGCGCATCTAAAAGAATACATTATCAAATAAACATTGTAAGGATCTTTAAATAGTAATTTTCTCTCGCATAAATTTCAATTAATTGATGCCTTATATTCAGCTGCTACACAAACTGGCTAAGAAATTGAAGTTTCAGTTGCCTAATTGGTTACAGCTTAGAAGTTTCTGTATGACAAGTAGAAGGAAATCAAGCAAACGCACATAAAAAAACCTACAATCCTTCCAAGCATAAGTGCCTTTTACAATATCTTTTTGAACATTAATTGCATCGCAGTTTTCTCCATATGTTCTCGTCACTGATTTAACAGTGCTATAATACTGATTACTTTTTTCTATTAAACATCAGACTTGAATGCAATTTGATTTGAGTCGTGAAGCTACAGTGGACAGCTGATCACAGAAATGTTTGAAAAGTATTTCATCTTCAATGGCAATAGCTTGTTTCAAGCAGCAGTACATCCAACTGAACTTCTTTTCAAATCTGGCATTTTTAATTCAAAGTATTGATCTATCTTTGTTATAGTCTCACAATGATAGCAAGAAATGAGTTATTAACTACTTACTTATCAATAATGGTATCTTGATTTGAATTAAATATTTGGTAGTTTACTATCAACAAAAGTTCTTTCATTATAATTTGTTACACCTTTACCTTTCACATCTGTACCATTGAATCAAACAAATCAAACAATAGAGAGAAGGCAATAGACCTTGTTATGATTGATGTCTGTAATAATCAGTAAAAGGAACAGAATTTTAATGATCTTATTGAGCAAAGCTATCTATACACTGAAATTCTAAATAATCATCTGCGTCATTTGAGAGACAAAGTTGGTTTTGAGTGCTTTTCCTGGAGAGGTTATGACTAACACTTACATTGTATTGAGGTTATAAGCAGAGTAATCTGACACACCATGTACACAGAATGAAAGTGGATTTCAGTCCAGGGGTTCACCTCAAACTCAGTACTTATTAGCTGTATTATCGAGCATTCAGCATCACACCAATCATTCTCGTCAAATGTCGACTGCTTTCTCGTCAAAGCATTATCTTGCTTAAAATCTGGTGGTAAACATTAAAGTGCATGTTACGATGTAATTAACCCTGTTTAAGTTAAACGACAAAATTTACTTGAACGTGGAAATTGATTTGTTAATAAGCACCTGAAATGCCCAGCAATTATTCCAACTCAATTTTTTCATAGCAACATATATATTGTTTAAACTAGAACATACCAGTGTCAGGGCTATCACTCTTGAGCTGTATGATCTGTTCAAATGTCTCCAATGAACATGCAGGACGATACAGGATACAGATAGTCCCTTCATAGCTGAATCCAGCGCAGCTCTCAGATTTCTGACACATTAAAGCACATATTAACTGAGTTTTCATTGGCCTTGTATCATAAACACTGAGGCCATTCTCGACATACTTGCTGATGAAAGTTTCCTCCTGCTCTATGCTGGCATCTGAGGAAGAATTATCGAGTGGGACTAATATGCTACCACAAGCAATATGATATGTGCAAGCTTTTTAAACCCAAAATAGTTAGTTTTAATGAATGAAACAAATAGCTTTGATATTTAATCTCAGATATTCCATACCAATGAGGTGATAGGGTGGTCCGTTCTAACAACATGAAAACCGAAGAGTAATTTAAATATATAAGCAAGTAAACCCTGAATAACATCGAGTGGAAAATCATAAACATGCCTTATATCGAAAAACTTTTAGTTAATGTCACACAATATTTGTGAAAACATAATTTTCAGAAGATTTAGTATTCATTATGTTGATAATGTTTGTATTACTCACCAACAAAATCAAAAACAGGGAATATATAACATATAATCCCGAAACATCTAGTCAGCCTCATATTTCAGGTCTCTTTTTATCTTGAATGTAGAAGTATATTATATGCTAAATTTATCCACTGGTAGTGTACCAAGAGTCCTTTGGGTGTCTGTTTGACTGAGAAAATATCAGCAGACCCTTCATGATAAATACTTATGTGTTAACAATATAACGATATGATGCACCTAGATCAATAAACTCAGGTAATGAGATTCTACAGCTGAAGATAAATCAAAGAATCATAATAGTTGTCAGTCTATAGATCTCAAATAAGGTTATAAAACAATTATCTATGTAAACAAAATCAATATGGTGTCTGAGACAATATGAATGATTCTGTCAAACTTCAAAGAGTAGTGCACGAGAACCAAGAATATTGCTCACAGAGAAACCATTTATACAACTACTTACAATATAAGAGATTAAGGTTACTAGCAGAAGAAAAATCAAGGTTATCCTTTATATAAATCATATAAATTTCTGTCTTTAAAATCCCAATGAAATATAAAAACAAAACAATTAAGTACTAAAGACTGTATTTGTACTAGTGTTTGATGTGGCCATTATTGATACGAATATTAAAATATCATAATACATGTATCCTATTTGTAAACTGAATTTTAATAAGATAAGACTTTGATAACATTTCACCAATTTTTTTTGCTCAAGTCAGAGATCATTTTGTGTTGGCAAAGGATATTGGATGAGTTTATGAGCTACATTTTGTCAAGGTTGTTGATCCTGCACCAGTTTGGCTTAGAGTAAAAGCATGAGAGTTATGGGGGTGATCATTGTTGCACTGAAACAATGAAGAGTTGGCAGCCTCCCTGGTTGCGCAACAGTTAAAACACACTGCTGTGTCAACATACATGTACTGGAAATATGCAGTGAGGGCTGGAAGAGATGGATTGAGATGCTGCTCAACACACGGCTGCTGAGGCCAGTCATGAGGGGGTTCGCAGTTATTTAAAATCAAAAATGCTCAGTTGTAGTTATCTCCTCCTTACTGGAGAAATATATGGTGTTCAGGGTAACACCATGGACCAGAGTAAAATTGCCTTGTTGAAAGCTGCACGGAAAGGCAGAATTACTGCAACAAACTTCACGCTAAGGTTAACACCATGAGGAAATTGGCAATCTGGACCACATTACGCATGGGATAGAATCTGAAGAGAATGCTAGGGAGGGTTCGCACCATTGGGCCCTGGGGCCCTGGGACCTGTATTCCTGCAAGTCTGAATTTTGCCGATGTCAAGTATCAAACACCCAAAACCTATTCTAGAGACATCAGTCAACCATTCATCTAACACAAATTAATCGCCAAATTAACGTGAGACAAACAATAAATAGTTTGTTATCCATTCCCCTTATCTTTTGTGGCATTTATTCCTGTGGAATTTCTAGTGATATTATGTTGGACTCATCCTACATTCATTTACTCTGTAGAGGCACAGTGCCCTCACTTGTCATCAGCATGATTACCTGTATTTTACCTGATCACAGCAGACAATAAACATAGCATAAAATATCAATGCAATAATATGTGTATTGTGTACTGTTTTGTGTACTGGTGTACATTGGGTCAATTTATTGCTGTGATCAGGAACATACATTTACTGTAATTACCTGAAAAATCCACTGGGCAGTACCTCAAAATTAAAAAATTAATACCGAGTAGGGTGCTGAAAACTATGCCATCAGATAACTTACTACACAGACATGATCCTATGGAAACCCCTTTATAGTCAACGGACAGATCATCTTTTTTTTGACGGTTCGTGATATCGGAAGATACAAAGCAACACCATACATCAAATCGAAGGGAATTTTCTCTTGAGTAAGAATATCAAGGTCTTAAAGAAAAAAATTTGGGGGGCGGCCATTTTTTTAAGCAAAACAAATTTTTTTTGGATTTTTTTGGGCCTGGTTCTCCTCGGAATGATAAATATATACTTCCAATGCCTCAAAAATATGCATTTAGATGATATTCATCCATGTTTAAAAAATAGATTCTGTATCTCTAAAAAAATCACCAAAAAAACCCTTAAACAAATTTAATTTTTGCAAAGTGGTAGTTGTCTCTCCCGTTTCGGATTTTTTCCACCTTTTTGTAGTTTAACAAGGTTTTACTTTAACCAAATATTACACCGACGGGTCATGAGCAATCTGCCATATCCCAGAAGAGGTACAGCAGTCATAGTCACCCCAATCTGAATATACAGCCTTGTTTTAAGCTGAAAAGTCGAAGCAGACGTCGCACGCACAGCGACAAGATTGCGGCAAAAGTTCCCCCTCCTAAATGGCAGCTGCGAGCTTACAATCTGCATTTTGATGACCGGTAGTTGGTCACTGTCAATTCCTCTAGATTTTTAAGAGCTGGGAGTAGTGCGGTGTATACAATCTTGCAGGCAGCCCCGGTAATCTCCCGCCGATGATCGCTGATTACAGATGGCTCAATTTTTTTTATTCTGGCTTGGCAATCTCCCATTCGCTCGCCTAATAGTCAGAGAGACAGACAGATGATGAAAGTATCCTCTGTGCTCATCCTTTTCTGAGAATAGTTGGTGTCTGACAGACAATATGACAGGGAATTATAAACTTGTGTGAAATGTAACAAACCACCTGGCACAAGTTTTATCTCTCCTTGCTATCCCTCCCCCACCCAGGGAATTATAAACTTGTGTGAAATGTAACAAACCACCTGGCACAAGTTTTATCTCTCCTTGCTATCCCTCCCCCACCCAGGGAATTATAAACTTGTGTGAAATGTAACAAACCACCTGGCACAAGTTTTATCTCTCCTTGCTATCCCTCCCCCACCCAAGCATTTGACATAAAGGGCAACTCAAGCACCGAAGCAACAGCATTGCATAGTATCTCGTCTGCCATGTTATTAGATGATTGAAGACTTCTTTGATTTGTATTTGTTCGCTGCTTCTACCAGAAAAGCTTGTCTTGTTATACTTTTAGCAATTTACATGAGCTCCATCAAGACCGTCCGTTTTTGGGAGATCGAGCAGCTTTTTAAGCGGGCAGAGCGTCTTTTTTAGCATCGCCAATGAGTGCAGCTATGACATGGTTAGCTTGTTCGGGACCTATTTCAAAGCTGCATCAGCAGATATGTCCCCACTATTTGTGACTCAACTTTTGAATTCAATGACGGCGCACTGGAGTTAAAGGAATATATATCAACCAATAAGGCACTTTCATTGCTAGCTCACAAAGTTTTGACAGCCATGGGTGAATGAAACTCAGAGGTTTGATACCCTCCACCGACATGTCCTGCTCTCAGAGTTATCCCATATGTGTTTAAACCATGTTCAATTGAGCACTTCAGGTCCTGCCTTGCATATTACAGAAAGATTTAGGTGATCAATAAGAATATGTTCTGAGGCAGGTACTATAAACGTTTGGGTTCCTCAGTTATTAAAAAGTTCTGGGTCCGACTTTATCTCCATTTATCTTAAAGTCAAATTTACACTGCCCCTTTTATCTGTAACAGAGTGATGGGATAAAATCGGAATAACAATTATACTGTTATCAAAAATTGCCAAAAACCAAGTGTATTAATGCTTAACTGTATCATGATTTCTTATCAGTCTTTGGAATGTGTGAAACTGTGATGGTTTTTGGATTATATGGAACTTATTGATATGTCAGGCAACGCAGATATAGCCAGCACAAGTGTTTATAACTATTTAAAAATCAGAAAGATTAACTTCATCACAAACCCTTTTAAGAAATCAAACATTATAAATTGAAACTTTAATCTGCTCACAGAGAACATTTAACTCATTTAATCTAACTTCATGAGCAAACCGACACCCGTGTGCCTCCTATCAAATGTCGGCCCGGTGGAACAAACTGTCCAACAACCTTGAATACAAAAAGACTCAGGCCACCTTCAGCACTCAGGTCCTACTTCCTGTCCTGAGGTGCTGACTTTTTTCATCACATATTTTTGCCACATCTCATATGGTGTATGGACTGGTACCTCAAAAAACAAAAAACCTTAACCCGCTGATTGCGCATGTTGGCCTTATCTCTGCCGCACCCAAATACATTCTAATTCAAAATTTCTAATTTGTTGATGAAGTTGAAAACAAACATACCAAATCTTTGAGGCATGTATTAGAATATGTTCACCTACAGGATAGGGGTGTTGATGGTTCACTGGAGAAACTTGATTATAAATTGCTTGCTTTTTGAATACCTGGCTCTAGTGAGATCTTACTGCCATATAAAAACTGGTTTAGGAATAGGTTACTTGACTTATAAAATACTATCTGATCTAGGCAGTCTGGTGTGAGACTCTTGTCGTTATGTATTACTGGCAGCTGTTGTTGTATTTTGCCTCAATAGCTAGATGATCCTGATCAGACTGTGCTTGTAAATGACGATCGCACGTCTATCTGGTTTCTCTGTTGAACCTCTGTCATACTAATAGACGCTTGAAAAATTTGTCGACTGACTTTCAGTTTGTTGACAACGAAGAATATACACTTGGCCTCTCATAAAGTCAAGGCTGACAACCAAAGACGCATCTCTTGCATTTCATATGTTTCATACCCTATCTAAGAGATTGCTGTGTCAGCAAACCTGGAGACGGTTTGCTTGCTTGTGTAATATTTGTAGCATTTCTTAATGAAATTATCTTAACATTTTTATTTTCTCCCTTCTCAAAGTCATCCTATCTATTTCCACCTCACTACTGAAACATTTTAACTCATCTTCAGTCTCAAGCTTTCCTTTTTTTTTCTCTTTTCCTTTTCCTTTTTTTTTTGGCACTATTCGGAAAACATTCCACTACTGGAATGAAATAGACTGCCAATAAAAGTGTAAAAAAAAAAAAAAAAAAAAAAAAAAAAAGTGGCCTTTTGGGACAGTGCTCTATCAAGTTGTTACTAAACTGCTGGCCTTGGGGATCCTTGTGCATTATGTTTTTTCAAGACAATTCAATAAACATCGACACAAGAATAATTTGGTCATATCTCAGCGGTGCTACTCCAAAGACTATTCTTTTGGGATTTTGAATTTTGATGTAGGACTGCCTTGTCCAATCACAAATGTTGTTTTACCTTTTGAAGCTCTTATAATGACAGTAGGTTACTATACTTTCTTATACACAATTTTTTTTAATTAGAAACAAGGTGACATCAGACAATAATCTTAATCTTCAAAAAATTGTTCCAATAACCATCATTCATTGAATAGTGAAGGAAATTAATAATAACATATTTAAAGTTAAGCAGAGACAAAATTACGCTCAACCATGTTAAGAAGGGTGGCAGCAAGTAATTTATTCTAAATATACATTTGGAAAATTAATTATATTCAAAGATTGGCAAGTGAAAATGCATTTGTAATTCGCTGTCGGGACAACTCCGAATAAATTCTTCATATTTGAAATGACCATAGCATAAAAAATGTTTAAGTTTTAGTGAATCTAGCCTCTGTACATTTTTTGAGTGAATCTGAAAAACGAAAAAAAAGTCTTGTCTACAGTATAACCAAATCACGCTATTTTTTTGGTGCCCTCGAAATATCCGGCAGCATAAAAATCCAAGAAAGTTTTTTCAACTATTCTTATGTCACTCACTATGTTTTAATCTAAAATAACTGTGTCAACCAAATTTATTGTGATAGGAACACTCTCTGTGATGTGTAATGCAAATAGGTATATTTTTGGGAAATTTGAAGTTTTCCTCTCTTTAACCCTCCGATTCAGGTGCGCCCCCCCCAATTTAAATTTTTTACCAAAATATTCTTATTCCCTAGAGTCTTAGCTTCGATTTGATATATAGTGGTGCTTTGTTCCTTCTGATGTCACGAAACGCCTTAACGGAGACACTTTTTAGGGATCTGTCCGTTGTCTATCAATTTTAGCTTTCTTAGAATAGGAGTTATTCCATGTATTCTGTCATCACTAATGATGTGCTCATTGCCACTGTCCCTTTTCCAAGGGAAGAAAACTTGATCGAAATTGTTGATTTTCAAAGGCCTGGTAAGTCGCCTATTGGATATTAACTGCTTACAAATTGATAACGGAATTTTAATTTGAATATAAAATTTGAAACATAGGTTGATGTTATTTGCTCATTTGTTGCAAAGTAGTGAAAATGTTTTTAATCCCGAATCGAGTGTTCGGATTTGATGGTTAGATCAGCATGATTACTGGAAAACAAATTTTAAGTTGCCTTAGGGGCTAGGCCGCAATATCTGCCCCAGTAGTTGGACGACTGCAGTCGAACTCAAACCCACAACCTTCAACACTTGCACGCTAAAGGAACGGTGCTCTAAGCAACTGAAAAGAGCCATTTGCTCTCATCCTGCCCTTCGCTTTCACTCCAGAGAATTGCTGGCACACAGTATATGCTTGCCTGAGCCACCACTGATGCAGTGCCAAATATCCCTTGACCTCATCTTTTTGTTTGACACTTTGTTTTAGTTTAACCGTAATTTATTCAAGCTTTTGAAGCAAAATCAGATTAAAATGAAGTTCTATATTCAGTTGTTATAGTTTTGATGACCTTATGATGATCATATTATAGATTCAACCCAACACAGCTAGAAATGGTGAATATAGGCGAGCAAATATAAAGTAATACAACCAACCATATTGTATATTGAGGTCATGTGGCTTCAGATTAGATTGAGTCATAATGTGGGGAATTTCAGTCTTCGACAGTCATCTATATTAAATACTGAGGACACCGCATTCTATTCATTCATTCAATTCCCACACAGTGTTTGGTCTGTTATGATAATCCTTAATTATCACAAATAAATGCTACGACTGTAACTATTCTAGGCAACCTGACACCCTTCCCTCTTACACCTTGAGACATCATGTTTGCTAATGGTCAAAACCAATCGCACTTATTTTTTTTCACCACCAATACAATAAATTTTTGTCGCTCTGTAAGTTTTAGTTGGATAGTTAGTACTAAATAAAATCATAGCATATTAAATCAAATATATTTCAATGCCTGGCTGGTGGCCTTGTTTTCAACAGACTTTTCGACTGGCAAGGTTAGCCTTTACTCATTCATCCGAATCAGGTTGGCGATCGGAATTAAATATGCAAAGCCAATGCTGGCTATCCTGACAAGGTAGAATATCCTGGGTTTCCAGTGTATCACAACAAAATACCTGTAAGATGGCAGGTGTATCCACAGATCATGAAACAACAAAATCTATGATCTCTTAAGTTTTAGCATTGGGCAAAGATATCCTGATGGTACATGGTCAGACATATTAATGGGCGGCCACTTCCTGTTGGTGGTGGCCAGCTTGAGATCAGGTGACAGCAAAATCATGTTATATGATTGATATTTATGTCATGACACCTATAATCCAAGCCTAAGCTCAATTGAATGATAAAAACTAATAATCCACAGGAATTAACTGATTATGGTCGCAATATTTGTCACCGAGGTCATGGCTCATCAAGAGTAGTCAAGCAAAAAATTAACAAAGAGGCAATACATATAATTTACAAGTGAAAATCATGTTTGTTGGAAGTTATATAATCAGTTGGTCACAACTGTTAACCTCAGCCAACCTTGACCACCAAATTCCTGTCACTTCTTGGTAAAAATTATGTATAAAATCACGAAATTGTCCCCCCGGTTTGTTCTCTTGTGCGCTCTTAACGTGGGGTATTTACTTTACAAGCCTAATATGCAGCCGTATCCCTTATTCTTTTTGTTGTTTGTTGTACAGACTATATCATTTGATTACATAATTAAGGCGCAGGGTGTTAATTCTGAACCAGAAGAACATTGCGTAGCTATTACAGAACTAGCTGACAAAGTGAATCATACTCAGTGCCCTGACAAGTGTAAACTTTGTATGTATTGTGCGATCAAATTATGTAAATCATGGCTGATGCAACCCACTGCTGTTATAGAAATAATATAATATCCCAGGGGCATAACTCAGGCTGATATATTATATCAGCCTGAGTTATGCCTCTGGATTGATTTGTCCCAACTACATCTGAATTACCACTTAGTATTCATCTTATCTCAACAACAACCTTGAGAGATGGAAGACTGGACTCGCATTAGTATGTCTGGCAGTGTATATCGATATTCTTATAACTAACACGCTAGTCATTACTACATTTAGGAAACTGAGGAATCTACAAATGCAACATTACTACATGTTCAGCCTTGCGGTGCCAGACTTAACTTTGTTGGTGCCATTTACTGCTGGACTTGTGGCAATAATAAGAGGGGAGTTATGGATACACGACGGATGGTGTACTCTTCTTGGGATAGTTATGGGATCTTTTATGGAGATAAAGGCCACCGTTCATAGTGCAATGTACATTGATCGATGGGTGTCCGTCGCTTACCCACTCAATTATCGCGCTTTTGTAAAAAACAGGTTGTCGAAACGCCTAATTATTGGCATAATTGCAGCCTGCAATTTGCTTTCTGTTTCTATCAACATCTTGTCAGTGTTTTTGAACTGGACTGAATTTAAGTTTGATCCTTTCGTTCCGAAATGTGCTCTGAGCGGCAAAGATAGTTCGAAGATTGGAGTTCTTCTTACGATTATATTTTGTATCGCTATACCGCTGTTGATTTATTCCATTACCAATGCCTACATACTGAACAGTGTAGCGAAACTTAGAGGGTTGTCAAAAGAGAGACTCATAACCTCAATCAGAACAGTTGTAGCGACAAAACTCATGAATTTCGTTTCATGGCTACCTACCACAGTAAGATTTATGATGGAGATATTTGTACCGGGTTACCAAAACTTGTGGTTTACATTCATCAGCAGTGAGTTCCTTGGATTATGCGGTGGTATTAATTTGTTTGTCTATGTAATAACTATTGCAAGTTTCAGAGCAGCTTTCGTCTCAATAATTCGGAAGAAGAAGATCAGGTCAATCAGACAAACGTTACACCGAATACTGGACAGCAACTAACAACTTACTTGTAGTCAGCCTTTGTGCTATCCTATAGGCGATGCATATATATGACAACTTATTTGTGAAAGTTTATTGATAGCGTGAACATCTCCTAACTGATAACACATTCAGTTAAAAGGAAGTTGGTGTATACACTGGTAGGTGGACCAACAGTTGGTCTCAAATTGCTATGAAGGTAGCATATACCACGAAAGATTGTGCCGATAGCCTTTGGCGTTTTTGGGGTTGCCATCAGCTCGCAAAAAGCGCCAAAGCCTATCGGCACAATGTTGAAAAGTGACCAATGTCACTTGGCAATAAAAATAAGTAAGAGCTGTGTATAAAGCTCGAGTTCTACACCAATTATTTACCTTGAGGTAAAATAAGAGTTAGATAATGATGAAATCAAGTGAAAAAGACTCATTTTTAGTCATTTGCAAGTTTCATCATTTAATATAGTTGATGATACCTGTGAGTAAGACAATCCTAAGAAATAAGGTTTCATGAACAAATTATGATATTGATTGGTGATTTATAATTGGTCCAGCTTAACAATTTAATATCACACACGGGTTTCGAGTAAAGTCGAGCAAATTCTGCACGCAACCTTGAATAGATCATGAGATAATAATTGTGTTAGTATCGTCTGAGCTCGCAAAACAATATAATAATTTATGCAGCTTTATGCAAAACAATGTCAACAATAGGTCTCATCGTAATTCATATCCCATGAAATGATATACATGCATGTGAGCTTGATATTAACTGAGCAGAATTCCAGGTTAAGGATTTAGTTCAGTCATATCAAGCCAGTGTGAGATGAAATGCAATCTTATCATTCGAAATGTTATGGAAATTGAAGTCTGAATCCCATAATGTGTACAATTTTCAGGTCTTGAGAATTTGGTGGAGAGAATTCAGATTGAATCCTAAGAGTATCACCTGCAGACAAGCAGTTGTAGTCATACAGCAGTCCTGATCTCTCTGTCGTGTCGTTCTTTAACGTACAATCCTTTATGGAACCTTTCAGAATAACACTCACTGCTGGTCCTCCTAGTGTATACCAAATATTTTTGGTTAACAGAACAAAAGTAATTTATCAGGAAAGCTTTGGTTGCTTCTTAAATGGTGACAATTGAGATAAATAAAAATTAAGAGAAAACTATTGTCAGACAACTTCAGGATAGCCTGTTCATTAAAAGATTTTCATTAGTCAATGCAAATAATAAAATGAGCAAAACCTGTTCTCCCTTCAATGGAGTTGTTTGATAATATAGGTTGCTCGCTTTGAGATTTGCATGACATCAACAAACATTTTACATGTGGTTCAGAGATTCTCTTGATCACACACAACCGCTACACAGCTAGTATCATAAAACTTGTCTGCCCCCACATACTTAGGATGCCTAGGATGCTACTAATAGAAATGCCATCCACTGCTGTTCAAAGTCTCTTGCGATAGTAAGTAAAAAGTAAGGATTGCCCAGTGAAAACAGTGAAATTTTGCAGGGGGTCAGAGCTGCATCAGAATATTGCAGACATTTCACAATCACTGTTTTATTGCAATGAGAAAATCAGACAGCCATGAATTAGACCTGATACAGTGTTAGCTGGTTAATTCGAATTCTGATAATTCATCATTCCTGTCAAATCAGAGAACTAAATGTGGTCTCAGCTCAGCCAATGGTTTTCAGACTGTAATTCGAAATTATATTCCCCTACCAAGGAAGAAAATAACTCCATATTCAGAGGGCTCATGATTCGAAGTAATATTTTCTAATAAAGGAAGCATGTAATTCATTTGTCCAGATGTGTATTTTTAACAATGCAGACAAAGAGAGTGATCAATATCTGGATTTAACGCTCTCGAACAAAACTGCCATCCCCGCATATCCAATTTAGTGGTTACTAATGTTCATTAGATTTCAGTGTTTTATTCCCATTATCACTTGCATAGCAAAATGAAATTAACGAAATGCTGCTGTTGGTCAAATCCCTGAAATACACCTCACATTCGTTGAAAATCCACGTTCAACTACGTTAACTTACAATAATGAGTCACGGTATTTTTCAGCTACAGTCGTAGAATGAACTCGACTTTTTTTTAAATTTAATTCGTAATATTTTTCTGTCGATGTGACCAGCTATGTAGTTGAGCGAATACATATTTTAGCAACAAACTATGCCAGCTGAGCATAATATGCTAAATTACTGCTACCCATTTTCAAGATCGCAATACCTTTTAGCAAAAGTTTGAACTGATATATTTCAATAGCTTTATACCGGTTAGCATTAAGACTTTAAACAACAGGGAAATTCCTACTCCATCATTGTAATACATCACGGACTATATTACCAAATAAATCAATCTTATCTTATCCTATCTTTTATTTGTCAATAGATTGAGAAAACTCATTGGAAAACTTACTGTAAAGCCTCCAAATTGAGTTTGCCTGATATCCACCGCATGTCTGACTCGAGTTTCCACTACATTTCTTATTACAATCAGCCTCATTAAGAATTGGGTGTTTACCGAAATCATTGTCGCAATAGCACTCCTGATGAAACTGCAGTCCCATGTAAACGAACCCTGTAATATCATGTTCAGATGACTGCTCCGTTTAAATATCATCTGGCACAATTTGTTATGTTCAAGCTTCGGGAAATTTTTATCTGTTTTGCATGAAAGAATGATTAGACCACGAGATTAACGACGCAAGTCAATTCAAGTAATGTCATTCTGCAAGGAGCACCTGTGTTATATGGAATAATGGGAACCTACCTCCGGATAGACAGAAAACTTCACAGACTTCTATAGTCATAGCGTTTTCATCATAAGTGTGTGACCCATCCAGGTCCCAGGGATTTTCCATATCCAGATAACACCCAATGTTGGATTTGTGTTGTTGTGCATCTAAAGGAATACATTATCAAATAAACATTGTAAGGATCTTTAATCAGTAATTTCTCTCGCATAAATTTCAATTAATTGATGCCTTATATTCAGCTGCTACACAAACTGGATTAGAAATTGAAGTTTCAGTTGCCTAATTGGTTACAGCTTAGAAGTTTCTGTATGACGGGTAGAAGGAAATCAAGCAAACGAACATAAAAAAACCTACAATCCTTTCAAGCATAAGTGCCTTTGACAATATCTTTTTGAACATTAATTGCATTGCAGTTTTCTCCATATGTTCACGTCACTGATTTAACAGTGCTATAATACTGATTACTTTTTTCAATAAAACATCAGACTTGAATGCAATTTGATTTGAGTCGTGAAGCTACAGTGGACAGCTGATCACAGAAATGTTTGAAAAGTATTTCATATTCAATGGCAATAGCTTGTTTCAAGCAGCAGTTCATTAAACTGAATTTCTTTTCAAATCTGGCATTTTTAATTCAAAGTGTTGATCTATCTTTGTCATAGTCTCACAATGATAGCAAGAAATGAGTTATTAACTACTTACTTATCAATAATGGTATCTTGATTTAATAATTGGTATTTTACTATCAACAAAAGTTGTTTCGTTATAATTTGTTACAGCTTTACCTTTTACATCTGTACCATTGAATCAAACAAATCAAACAATAAAGAGAAGGCAATAGAACTTTGTTGTGATTGATGTCTGTTATAATCAGTAAACGGAACAGAATTTTAATGATCGTATTGAGCAAAGCTATCTTTACACTGAAATTTTAAATAATTAAGGTCATTTGAGAGACAAAGTTGGTTTTGAGTGCTTTTCATGGAGAGGTTATGACTAACACTTACATTGTGTTGAGGTTATAAGCAGAGTAATCTGACACACCATGTACACAGAATGAAAGTGGATTTCAGTCCAGGGGTTTGCCTCAAACTCAGTACTTATTAGCTGTATTGTCGAGCATTCAGCATCACACCAATCACTCTCGTCATATGTTGACTGCTTTCTCGTCAAAGTATTATCTTGCTTAAAATCTGGTGGTAAACATTAAAGTGCATGTTACGATGTAATTAACCCTGTTTAAGTTAAATGACAAAATTTACTTGAACGTGGAAATTGATTTTTTAATAAGCACCTGAAATGCCTAGGAATTATTTTCATAGCAACAGATATATTGTTTAAACTAGAACATACCAGTCTCAGGCGTATCAGGACTATCACTCTTGAGCTTTATGATCTGTTCAACCGTCTCCGATGAGCATGCAGGACGATACAGGATACAGATAGTCCCTTCATAGCTGAATCCAGCGCAGCTCTCAGATTTCTGACACATTACAGCACATATTAACCGAGTTTTCATTGGCATTGTATCATAAACACTGAGACCATTCTCGACATACTTGCTGATGAAAGCTTCCTCCTGCTCTATGCTGGCATCTGAGGAAGAATCATCGAGTGGGACTAATATGCTACCACAAGCAAAATGATATGTGCAAGCTTTATAAACCCAAAATAGTTAGTTTTAATGATTGAAACAAATAGTTTTGATATTTAATCTTAAATATTCCATACCAATGAGGTGATAGGGTGGTCCGTTCTAACAACATGAAAACCGAAGAGTAATTAAAATATATAAGCAAGTAAACCCTGAATAACATCGAGTGGAAAATCATAAACATGCCTTATATCGAAAAACTTTAAGTTAATGTCACACAATATTTGTGAAAACATAATTTTCAGAAGATTTAGTATTCATTATGTTGATAATGTTTGTATTACTCACCAACAAAATCAAAAACAGGGACTATATAACATATAATCCCGAAACATCTAGTCAGCCTCATGTTTCAGGTCTCTTTTTATCTTGAATGTAGAAGTATATCATATGCTAAATTTATCCATTGGTAGTGTACCAAAAGTCCTTACGGTGTCTGTTTGACTGAGAAAAGATCAGCAGACTCTTGATGATAAATACTTTTGTATTAACAATATAACGATATGATGCACCTAGATCAATATACTCAGGTAATGAGATTCTACAGCTGAAGATAAATCAAAGAATCATAATAGTTGTCAGTCTATAGATCTCAAATCACGTTATAGAACAATTATCTATGTAAACAAAATGAACATGGTGTCTCAGACAATATGAATGATTCTGTCAAACTTCAAATAGTAGTGCACGAGAAACAAGAATATTGCTCACAGAGAAACCATCTATACAACTACTTACAATATAAGAGATTAAGGTTACTAGCAGAAGAAAAATCAAAGTTATCCTTTATATAAATCATATAAATTTCTGTCTTTAAAATCCCAATGAAATATAAAAACAAAACAAATAAGTACTAAAGACTGTATTTGTACTAGTGTTTAATGTGTCCGTTATTGATACGAATATTAAAATATCATAATACATGTATCCTATTTGTAAACTGAATTTTAATAAGATAAGACTTTGATAACATTTCACCAATTTTTTTCGCTCAAGTCAGAGATCATTTTGTGTTGGCAAAGGATATTGGATGAGTTTATGAGCTACATTTTGTCAAGGTTGTTGATCCTGCACTAGTTTGGCTTAGAGTAAAAGCATGAGAGTTATGGGGGTGATCATTGTTGCACTGAAACAATGAAGAGTTGGCAGCCTCCCTGGTTGCGCAACAGTTAAAACACACTGCTGTGTCAACATACATAAACTGGAAATATGCAGTGAGGGCTGGAAGTGATGGATTGAGATGCTGCTCAACACACGGCTGCTGAGGCCAGTCATGAGGGGGTTCGCAGTTATTTAAAATCAAAAATGCTCAGTTGTAGTTATCTCCTCCTTACTGGAGAAATATATGATGTTCAGGGTAACACCATGGACCAGAGTAAAAGTGCCTTGTTGAAAGCTGCACGGAAAGGCGGAATTACTGCAACAAACTTCACGCTAAGGTTAACACCATGAGGAAATTGGCAATCTGGACCACATTACGCATGGGATAGAATCTGAAGAGAATGCTAGGGAGGGTTCGCACCATTGGGCCCTGGGGCCCTGGGACCTGTATTCCTGCAAGTCTGAATTTTGCCGATGTCAAGTATCAAACACCCAAAACCTATTCTAGAGACATCAGTCAACCATTCATCTAACACAAATTAATCGCCAAATTAACCTGAGACAATCAATAAATAGTTTGTTATCCATTCCCCTTATCTTTTGTGGCATTTATTCCTGTGGAATTTCTAGTGATATTATGTTGGACTCATCCTACATTCATTTACTCTGTACAGGCACAGTGCCCTCACTTGTCATCAGCATGATTACCTGTATTTTACCTGATCACAGCAGACAATAAACATAGCATAAAATATCAATGCAATAATATGTGTATTGTGTACTGTTTTGTGTACTGGTGTACATTGGGTCAATTTATTGCTGTGATCAGGAACATACATTTACTGTAATTACCTGAAAAATCCACTGGGCAGTACCTCAAAATTTAAAAAAGTAATTCCGAGTAGGGTGCTGAAAACTAAATTTTTTTTGGATTTTTTTGGGCCTGGTTCTCCTCGGAATGATAAATATATACTTCCAATGCCTCAAAAACATGCATTTAGATGATATTCATCCATGCTTAAAAAATAAATTCCAAAAAATCCCTTAAACAAATTTAATTTTTGCAAAGTGGTAGTTGTCTCCCCCGTTTCGGATTTTTTTCACTGTTTTGTAGTTTAACAAGGTTTTACTTTAACCAAATATTACACAGACGGATCATGAGCAATCTGCCATATCCCAGAAGAGGTACAGCAGTCATAGTCACCCAAATCTGAATATACAGCCTTGTTTTAAGCTGGAAAGTCGAAGCAGACGTCGCACCCACAGCGACAAGATTGCGGCAAAAGTTCCCCCTCCTAAATGGCAGCTGCAAGCTTACAATCTGCATTGTGATGACCGGTAGTTGGTCGCTGTCAATTCCTCTAGACTTTTAAGAGCTGGGGGTAGTGCGGTGTATACAATCTTGCAGGCAGCCCCGGTAATCTCCCGCCGATGATCGCTGATTACAGATGGCTCAATTTTTTTTATTTTGGCTCGGCAATCTCCCATTCGCTTGCCTAATAGCCAGAGAGACAGACAGAGGATGAAAGTATCCTCTGTGCTCATCCTTCCCTGAGAATAGTTGGTGTCTGACAGACAATATGACAGGGAATCATAAACTTGTGTGAAATGTAACAAACCACCTGGCACAAGTTTTATCTCTCCTTGCTATCCCTCCCCCACCCAAGCATTTCACATAAAGGGCAACTCAAGCACCGAAGCAACAGCATTGCATAGTATCTCGTCTGCCATGTTATAAGATGATTGAAGACTTCTTTGATTTGCATTTGTTCGCTGCTTCTACCAGAAAAGCTTGTCTTGCCATACTTTTAGCAATTTACATGAGCTCCATCAAGACCGTTCGTTCTTGGGAGATCGAGCAGCTTTTGTTCACGGGCAGAGCGTCTTTTTTGGCATCGCCATTGAGTGCAGCTATGACATGGTTAGCTTGTTCAGGACCTATTTCAAAGCTGCATCAGCAGATAAGTCCCCACTATTTGTGACTCAACTTTTGAATTCAATGACGGCGCACTGCAGTTAAGGGAATATATATCAACCAACAAGGCACTTTCATTGCTAGCTCACAAAGTTTTGACAGCCATGGGTGAATGAAACTCAGAGGTTTGATACCCTCCACCGACATGTCCTGCTCTCAGAGTTATCCCATATGTGTTTAAACCATGTTTAATTGAGCACTTCAGGTCCTGCCTTGCATATAACAAAAAGATTTAGGTGATCATTAAGAATATGTTCTTAGGCAGGTACTATAAACGATTGGGTTCCTCAGTTATTAAAAAGTTCTGGGTCCGACTTTATCTCCATTTATCTTAAAGTCGAATTTACACTGCCCCTTTTATCTGTAACAGAGTGATGGGATGAAATCGGAATAACAATTATACTGTTTTCAAAAATTGCCAAAAACAAAGTGTATTAATGCTTAACTGTATCATTATTTCTTATCAGTCTTTGGAATGTGTGAAACTATGATGGTTTTTGGATTATATGGAACTTATTGAGATGTCAGGCAACGCAGATAGAGCCAGCACAAGTGTTTATAACTATTTAAAAATCAGAAAGATTAACTTCATCCCGAACCCTTTTAAGAAATCAAACATTATAAATTGAAACTTTAATCTGCTCACAGAGAACATTTAACTCATTTAATCTAACTTCATTAGCAAACCAACACCCGTGTGCCTCCTATCAAATGTCGGCCCTGTGGAACAAACTGTCCAACAACCTGGAATACAAAAAGACTCAGGCCACCTTTGGCACTCAGGTGCTACTTCCTGTCTTGAGGTGCTGACTTTTTTCATCACGTATTTTTGCCACATCTCATATGGTGTATGGACTGGTACCTCAAAAAACAAAAAACCTTAACCCGCTGATTGCGCATGTTGGCCTTATCTCTGCCGCACCCAAATACATTCTAATTCAAAATTTTTAATTTGTTAATAAAGTTGAAAACAAACATACCAAATCTTTGAGGCATGTATTAGAATATGTTCACCTACAGGATAGGGGTGTTGATGGTTCACTGGAGAAACTTGATTATAAATTGCTTGCTTTTTGAATACCTGGCTCTAGTGAGATCTTACTGCCATATAATAACTAGTTTAGGAATAGGTTACTTGACATATGAAATACTATCTGATCTAGGCAGTCTGGTGTGAGACTCTTGTCGTTATGTATTACTGGCAGCTGTTGTTGTATTTTGCCTGAATAGCTAGATGATCCTGATCAGACTGAGCTTGTAAATGACGATCGCACGTCTATCTGGTTTCTCTGTTGAACCTCAGTCATACTAATAGACGCTTGAAAAATTTGTCAACTCACTTTCATTTCGTTGACAACGAAGAATATACACTTGGCCTCTCAAAAAGTTAAGGCTGACAACCAAAGACGCATTTCTTGCATTTCATTCGTTTCATACCCTATGTAAGAGATTGCTGTGTCAGCAAACCTGGAGACGGTTTGCTTGCTTGTGTAATATTTGTAGCATTTCTTAATGTAGCTCAGTGGCCTTTTGGGACAGTGCTCTATCAAGTTGTTACTAAACTGCTGGCCTTGGGGATCCTTGTGCATTTTAATTTTCAAGACAATTCAATGAACATCGATACAAGAATAATTTGGTCATATCTCAGCGGTGCTACTCCAAAGACTATTCTTTTGGGATTTTGAATTTTGATGTAGGACTGCCTTGTCCAATCACAAATGTTGTTTTACCTTTTGAAGCTCTTATAATGACAGTAGGTTACTATACTTTCTTATACACAATTTTTTTTAATTAGAAACAAGGTGACATCAGACAATAATCTTAATCTTCAAAAAATTGTTCCAATAATCATCATTCATTGAATAGTGAAGGAAATTAATAATAACATATTTAAAGTTAAGCAGAGACAAAATTATGCTCAACCATGTTAAGAAGGGTGGCAGCAAGTAATTTATTCTAAATATACATTTGGAAAATTAATTATATTCAAAGATCGGCAAGTGAAAATGCATTTGTAATTCGCTGTCGGGACAACTCCGAATGAATTCTTCATATTTGAAATGACCATAGCATAAAAAATGTTTAAGTTTTAGTTTTGAGACTTTCAGAAAGTGAAGCAAGCATGTGAATCTAGCCTCTGTACATTTTTTGAGTGAATCTGAAAAACGAAAAAAAAGTCTTGTCTACAGTATAACCAAATCACGCTAAGTTTTTGGTGCCCTCGAAATATCCGGCAGCATAAAAATCCAAGAAACTATTCTTATGTCACTCACTATGTTTTAATCTAAAATAACTATGTAAACCAAATTCATTGTGATAGGAACACTCTCTGTGATGTGTAATGCAAATAGGTATATTTTTGACAAATTTGAAGTTTTCCTCTCTTTAACCCTCTGATTCAGGTGCGCCCGACAATTTAAATTTTTTACTACCAAAATATTCTTATTCCCTAGAGTCTTAGCTTCGATTTGATATATAGTGGTGCTTTGGTCCTTCCAATATCACGAAACGCCTTAACAGAGCCACTTTTTAGGGATCTGTCCGTTGACTATCAATTTTAGCTTTCTTAGAATAGGAGTTATTCCATGTATTCTTCATCACTAATGATGTGCTCAATACCACTGTCCCTTTTCCAAGGGAAGAAA
The DNA here is from genome assembly GCA_914767715.1 of Membranipora membranacea. NCBI lineage: Eukaryota > Metazoa > Bryozoa > Gymnolaemata > Cheilostomatida > Membraniporidae > Membranipora > Membranipora membranacea. The sequence goes on along the minus strand of OU612069.1, from coordinate 18,092,833 downwards.
ACTTGATCGAAATTGATTATTTTCAAAGGCCTGGTAAGTCGCCTATTGGATATTAACTGCTTACAAATTGATAACGGAATTTTAATTTGAATATAAAATTTGAAATATAGGTTGATGTTATTTGCTCATTTGTTGCAAAGTAGTGAAAATGTTTTTACTCCCGAATCGAGTGTTCGGATTTGATGGTTAGATCAGCATGATTACTGGAAAACAAATTTTAAGTTGCCTTAGGGGCTAGGCCGCAATATCTGAACAATTTTTTCAGGCAGGTTGGAGCACATCCGGATAAACCCCAGTAGTTGGACGACTGCAGTGGAACTCAAACCCACAACCTTCAACACTTGCATGCTAAAGGAACGGTGCTCTAAGCAACTGAAAAGAGCCATTTGCTCTCATCCTGCCCTTCGCTTTCACTCCAGAGAATTGCTGGTACACAGTATATGCTTGCCTGAGCCACCACTGATGCAGTGCCAAATATCCCTTGACCTCATCGATTTCTTTGACACTTTGTTTTAGTTTAACCGTAATTTATTCAAGCTCTTGAAGCAAAATCAGATTAAAATGAAGTTCTATATTCAGTTGTTATAGTTTTGATGACCTTATGATGATCATATTATAGATTCAACCCAACACAACTAGAAATGGTGAATATAGGCGAGCAAATATAAAGTAATACAACCAACCATATTGTATATTGAGGTCATGTGGCTTCAGATTAGATTAAGTCGTAATGTGGGGAATTTCAGTCTTCGACTGTCATCTATATTAAATACTGAGGACATCACATTCTATTCATTCATTCAATTCCCAGACTGTGTTTGGTCTGTTATGATAATCCTTAATTATCACAAATAAATGCTACGACTGTAACTATTCTAGGCAACCTTACACCCTTCCCTCTTACACCTTGAGACATCATGTTTGCTAATGGTCAAAACCAATCGCACTTATTTTTTTTCACCACCAATACATTAAATTTTAGTCACTCTGTAAGTTTTAGTTAGATAGTTAGTACTAAATAAAATCATAGCATATTAAATCAAATATATTTCAATGCCTGGCTGGTGCCCTTGTTTTCAACAGACTTTTCGACTGGCAAGGTTAGCCTTTACGCATTCATCCAAATCAGGTTGGCGATCGGAATTAAATATGCAAAGCCCATGCTGGCTCTATGATCTCTTAAGTTTTAGCTTTGGGCAAAGATATCCTGAGTGGTACATGGTCAGACATATCAATGGGCGGCCACTTTCTGTTGGTGGTGGCCAGCTTGAGATCATGTGACAGCAAAATCATGTTATATGATTGATATTTATGTCATGACACCTATAATCCAAGCCTAAGCTCATTTGAAGGATAAGGACTAGTAATCCACAGGAATTAACTGATTATGGTCGCAATATTTCTCACCGAGGTCATGGCTCATCAAAAGTAGTCAAGCAAAAAATTAACAAAGAGGCAATACATATAATTTACGAGTGAAAATCATGTTTGTTGGAAGTTATATAATCAGTTGGTCACAACTGTTAACCTCAGCCAACCTTGACCAAATTCCTGTCACTTCTTGGTAAAAATCATGTATAAAATCACGAATTGTTCCCACGGTTTGTTCTCTTGTGCGCTCTTAACGTGGGGTATCTACTTTACAAGCCTAATATGCAGCCGTATCCCAAATTCTTTTGTAGTTTGTTGTACAGACTATATCATTTGATTACATAATTAAGGCGCAGGGTGTTAATTCTGAACCAGAAGAACATTGCGTAGCTATTACAGAACTAGCTGACAAAGTGAATCATACTCAGTGTCCTGACAAGTGTAAACTTTGTATGTATTGTGCGATCAAATTATGTAAATCATGGCTGATGCAACCCACTGCTGTTATAGAAATAATATAATATCCCAGGGGCATAACTCAGGCTGATATATTATATCAGCCTGAGTTATGCCTCTGGATTGATTTGTCCCAACTACATCTAAATTACCACTTAGTATTCATCTCACTAGTTAGGAATAATGTAGCTGTATTTATGGCCAATCAGAGACACACAAATACTACCCATAGTTTAAAACGTTGCTTTGTATTTATGTGAACACAGGCATGTTACTCAATCATATTCAAGGATGTAACTACTTCTTGTTTGTAATTCAGAATATCAATATATCAACACCAACCTTGAGAGATGGAAGACTGGACTAGCATTAGTATGTCTGGCAGTGTATATCGATATTCTTATAACTAACACGCTAGTCATTACTACATTTAGGAAACTGAGGAATCTGCAAATGCAACATTACTACATGTTCAGCCTTGTGGTGCCAGACTTAACTTTGTTGGTGCCATTTACTGCTGGACTTGTGGCAATAATAAAAGGGGAGTTATGGATACACGACGGATGGTGTACTCTTCTTGGGATAGTTATGGGATCTTTTATGGAGATAAAGGCCACCGTTCATAGTGCAATGTACATTGATCGATGGGTGTCCGTCGCTTACCCACTCAATTATCGCGCTTTTGTAAAAAACAGGTTGTCGAAACGCCTAATTATTGGCATAATTGCAGCCTGCAATTTGCTTTCTGTTTCTTTCAACATATTTTCAGTGTTTTTGAACTGGACTGAATTTAAGTTTGATCCTTTCATTCGGAAATGTGCTCTGAGCGGCAAAGATAGTTCGAAGATTGGAGTTCTTCTTACGATTATATTTTGTATCGCTATACCGCTGTTGATTTATTCCATTACCAATGCCTTCATACTGAACAGTGTAGCGAAACTTAGAGGGTTGTCAAAAGAGAGACTCATAACCTCAATCAGAACAGTTGTAGCGACAAAACTCATGAATTACGTTTCATGGCTACCTACCACAGTAAGATTTATGATGGAGATATTTGTACCGGATTACCAAAACTTGTGGTTTACATTCATCAGCAGTGAGTTCCTTGGATTATGCGGTGGTATTAATTTGTTTGTCTATGTAATAACTATTGCAAGTTTCAGAGCAGCTTTCGTCTCAATAATTCGGAAGAAGAAGATCAGGTCAATCAGACAAACGTTACACCGAATACTGGACAGCAACTAACAACTTACTTGTAGTCAGCCTTTGTGCTATCCTATAGGCGATGCAATAAGTTGAACTTGTCTTCGCTTGTGAGCCAGTATTAAAATAGTATACAGAAATTATATATATATATGACAGCTTATTTGTGAAAGTTTATTGATAGCGTGAACATCTCCTAACTGATAACACATTCAGTTAAAAGGAAGTTGGTGTATACACTGGTAGGTGGACTAACAGTTGGTCTCAAATTGCTATGAAGGTAGCATATACCACGAAAGATTGTGCCGATAGCCTTTGGCGTTTTTGGGGTTGCCATCGGCTCGCAAAAAACGCCAAAGCCTATCGGCACAATGTTGAAAAGTGACCATTGTCACTTGGCAATAAAACTAAGTAAGAGCTGTGTATAAAGCTCGAGTTCTACACCAATTATTTACCTTGAGGTAAAATAAGAGTTAGATAATGATGAAATCACGTGAAAAAGACTTATTTTTAGTCATTTGCAAGTTTCATCATTTAATATAGTTGTTGATACCTGTGAGTAAGACAATCCTAAGAAATAAGGTTTCATGAACAAATTATGATATTGATTGGTGATTTATAATTGGTCCACGCTTAACAATTTAATATCACACACGGGTTTCGAGTAAAGTCGAGCAAATTCTGCACGCAAGCTTGAATAGATCATGAGATAATAATTGTGTTAGTATCTATGAGCTCGCAAAACAATATAATAATTTATGCAGCTTTATGCAAAACAATGTCAACAATAGGTCTCATCGTAATTCATATTCCATGAAATGATATACATGCATGTGAGCTTGATATTAACTGAGCGGAATTCCAGGTTAAGGATTTAGTTCAGTCATATCAAGCCAGTGTGAGATGAAATGCAATCTTATCATTCGAAATGTTATGGGAATTGAAGTCTGAATCCCATAATGTGTACAATTTTCAGGTCTTGAGAATTTGGTGGAGAGAATTCAGATTGAATCCTAAGAGTATCACCTGCAGACAAGCAGTTGTAGTCATACAGCAGTCCTGATCTCTCTGTCGTGTCGGTCTTTAACATACAATCCTTTATGGAACCTTCCAGAATAACACTCACTGCTGGTCCTCCTAGTGTATACCAAATATTTTTGGTTAACAGAACGAAAGTTATTTATCAGGAAAGCTTTGGTTGCTTCTTAAATGGTGACAATCGAGATAAATAAAAATTAAGAGAAAATTATTGTCAGACAACTTCAGGATAGCCTGGTCATTAAAAGATTTTCATTAGTCAATGCAAATAATAAAATGAGCAAAACCTGTTCTCCCTTCAATGGAGTTGTTTGATTATATAGGTTGCTCGCTTTGAGATTTGCATGACATCAACAAACATTTTACATGTGGTTCAGAGATTCTCTTGATCACACACAACCGCTACACAGCTAGTATCATAAAACTTGTCTGCCCCCACATACTTAGGATGCCTAGGATGCTATTAATAGAAATGTCATCCACTGCTGTTCAAAGTCTCTTGCGATAGTAAGTAAAAAGTAAGGATTGCCCAGTGAAAACAGTGAAATTTTGAAGGGGGTCAGAGCTGCATCAGAATATTGCAGACATTTCACAATCACTGTTTTATTGCAATGAGAAAATCAGACAGCCATAAATTAGACCTGATACAGTGTTAGCTGGTTAATTGGAATTCTGATAATTCATCATTCCTGTCAAATCAGAGAACTTAATGTGGTCTCAGCTCAGCCAATGGTTTTCAGACTGTAATTCGAAATTATATTCCCCTACCAAGGAAGAAAATAACTCCATATTCAGAGGGCTCATGATTCGAAGTAATATTTTCTAATAAAGGAAGCATGTATTTCATTGTCCAGATGTGTATTTTTAACAACGCAGACAAAGAGAGTGATCAATATCTGGATTTAACGCTCTCGAACAAAACTGCCATCCCCGCATATCCAATTTAGTGGTTACTAATGTTCAATAGTCTTCAGTGTTTTATTCCCATTATCACTTGCATAGCAAAATGAAATTAACGAAAGGCTGCTGTTGGTCAAATCCCTGAAATACACCTCACATTCGTTGAAAATCCACGTTCAACTACGTTCACTTACAATATTGAGTCACGGTATTTTTCAGCTACTGTCGAAGAATTAAATCGACTTTTTTTTAATTTCATTCGTAATATTTTTCTGTCGATGTGACCAGCTATGTAGTTGAGCGAATACATATTTTAGCAACAAACTATGCCAGCTGAGCATAATATGCTAAATTACTGCTACCCATTTTCAAGATCGCAATACCTTTTAGCAAAAGTTTGAACTGATATATTTTAATAGCTTTATACCGGTTAGCATTAAGATTTTAAACAACAGGGAAATTCCTACTCCATTATTGTAATACGTCACGGACTATATTACCAAATAATTCAATCTTATCTTATCTTATCTTCTTTTTGTCAATAGATTGAGAAAACTCATTGGAAAACTTACTGTAAAGCCTCCAAATTGAGTTTGCCTGATATCCACCGCATGTCTGACTCGAGTTTCCACTACATTTCTTATTACAATCAGCCTCATTAAGAATTGGGTGTTTACCGAAATCATTGTCGCAATAGCACTCCTGATGAAACTGCAGCCCCATGTAAACGAACCCTGTAATATCATGTTCAGATGACTGCTCCGTTTAAACACCATCTGGCACAATTTGTTATGTTCAAGCTTCGGGAAATATTTATCTGTTTTGCATGAAAAAATGATTAGACCACGAGATTAACGACGCAAGTCAATTCAAGTAATGTCATTCTGCAAGGAGCACCTGTGTTATATGGAATAATGGGAGCCTACCTCCGGATAGACAGAAAAGTTCACAGACTTCTATAGTCATAACCTTTTCATCATAAGTGTGAGACCCATCCAGGTCCCGGGGATTTTCCTTATCCAGATAACACCCGATGTTGGATTTGTGTTGTTGCGCATCTAAAAGAATACATTATCAAATAAACATTGTAAGGATCTTTAAATAGTAATTTTCTCTCGCATAAATTTCAATTAATTGATGCCTTATATTCAGCTGCTACACAAACTGGCTAAGAAATTGAAGTCTCAGTTGCCTAATTGGTTACAGCTTAGAAGTGTCTGTATGACAAGTAGAAGGAAATCAAGCAAACGCACATAAAAAAACCTACAATCCTTCCAAGCATAAGTGCCTTTTACAATATCTTTTTGAACATTAATTGCATTGCAGTTTTCTCCATATGTTCTCGTCACTGATTTAACAGTGCTATAATACTGATTACTTTTTTCTATTAAACATCAGCCTTGAATGCAATTTGATTTGAGTCGTGAAGCTACAGTGGACAGCTGATCACAGAAATGTTTGAAAAGTATTTCATCTTCAATGGCAATAGCTTGTTTCAAGCAGCAGTACATCCAACTGAACTTCTTTTCAAATCTGGCATTTTTAATTCAAAGTATTGATCTATCTTTGTTATAGTCTCACAATGATAGCAAGAAATGAGTTATTAACTACTTACTTATCAATGATGGTATCTTGATTTGAATTTAATATTTGGTATTTTACTATCAACAAAAGTTGTTTCGTTATGATTTGTTACAGCTTTACCTTTTACATCTGTACCATTGAATCAAACAAATCAAACAATAAAGAGAAGGCAATAGAACTTTGTTGTGATTGATGTCTGTTATAATCAGTAAACGGAACAGAATTTTAATGATCTTATTGAGCAAAGCTATCTTTACACTGAAATTTTAAATAATCATTTGGGTCATTTGAGACACAAAGTTGGTTTTGAGTGCTTTTCATGGAGAGGTTATGACTAACACTTACATTGTGTTGAGGTTATAAGCAGAGTAATCTGACACACCATGTACACAGAATGAAAGTGGATTTCAGTCCAGGGGTTTGCCTCAAACTCAGTACTTATTAGCTGTATTGTCGAGCATTCAGCATCACACCGATCACTCTCGTCATATGTTGACTGCTTTCTTGTCAAAGCATTATCTTGCTTAAAATCTGGTGGTAAACATTAAAGTGCATGTTACGATGTAATTAACCCTGTTTAAGTTAAATGACAAAATTTACTTGAACGTGGAAATTGATTTTTTAATAAGCACCTGAAATGCCTAGGAATTATTCTAACTCAATTTTTTCATAGCAACAGATATATTGTTTAAACTAGAACATACCAGTCTCAGGCGTATCAGGAGTGTCACTCTTGAGCTTTATGATCTGTTCAACCGTCTCCGATGAACACGCAGGACGATACAGGATACAGATAGTCCCTTCATAGCTGAATCCAGCGCAGCTCTCAGATTTCTGACACATTACAGCACATATTAACTGAGTTTTCATTGGCCTTGTATCATAAACACTGAGGCCATTCTCGACATACTTGCTGATGAAAGCTTCCTCCTGCTCTATGCTGGCATCTGAGGAAGAATCATCGAGTGGGACTAATATGCTACCACAAGCAAAATGAAATGTGCAAGCTTTATAAACCCAAAATAGTTAGTTTTAATGATTGAAACAAATAATTTTGATATTTAATCTTAAATATTCCATACCAATGAGGTGATAGGGTGGTCCGTTCTAACAACATGAAAACCGAAGAGTAATTAAAATATATAAGCAAGTTAACCCTTAATAACATCGAGTGGAAAATCATAAAAATGCCTTAAATCGAAAAACTTTTAGTTAATGTCACACAATATTTGTGAAAACATAATTTTCAGAAGATTTAGTATTCATTATGTTGATAATGTTTGTATTACTCACCAACAAAATCAAAAACAGGGACTATATAACATATAATCCCGAAACATCTAGTCAGCCTCATGTTTCAGGTCTCTTTTTATCTTGAGTGTAGAAGTATATTATATATGCTAAATTTATCCACTGGTAGTGTACCCAGAGTCCTTTGGGTGTCTGTTTGACTGAGAAAAGATCAGCAGACTCTTGATGATAAATACTTTTGTATTAACAATATAACGATATGATGCACCTAGATCAATAAACTCAGGTAATGAGATTCTACAGCTGAAGATCAATCAAAGAATCATAATAGTTGTCAGTATATAGATCTCAAATAAGGTTATAAAACAATTATCTATGTAAACAAAATCAATATGGTCTCTGAGACAGTATGAATGATTCTGTCAAACTTCAAAGAGTAGTGCACGAGAAACAAAAATATTGCTCACAGAGAAACCATTTATACAAATACTTACACTAAAAATAAGAGATTAAGGTTAACAGCAGGAGAAAAATCAAAGTTATCCTTTATATAAATCATATAAATTTCTGTCTTTAAAATCCCAATGAAGTATAAAAAGCACTAAAGACTGTATTTGTACTAGTGTTTAATGTGTCCATTATTGATATGAATATTAAGATATCATAATACATGTATACTGTTTGTAAACTAAATTTTAATAAAATAAGACTTTGATAACATTTCACCAATTTTTTTCGCTCAAGTCAGAGATCATTTTGTGTTGGCAAAGGATATTGGATGAGTTTATGAGCTACATTTTGTCAGGGTTGTTGATCCTGCACCAGTTTGGCTTAGAGTAAAAGCATGAGAGTTATGGGGGTGATCGTTGTTGCACTGAAAACGAAAAAATACATGAGCTTTGAGGAATCCTTAAGGACTTACAAAATTCTCATCAGACCTATCCTAGAACACTGCTCATCTATCTACCTAGAAGGCACTCAAATAACATCCGACACAATTGAAAATGTTCAGAATAAAGCAATTACAACTATGACATCTGCACCCAAAAAGTTTTCTGTCACAACTGGTAGATCACTCTTAAACATATCCACCCTAAAAAGTAGAAGGAATTACCTATTTCACAAATTCACACATAAGAAAAAAGTGCAAAAGTCCAATAAACACCAACGCTCCCTAAGAAGTAAATGTTCAGTAATAAAACCTTCCTTTAGGACACATTTTGGCAAACAGCTCTCTTAAATCTGCTGCACAATTTCAGACTGAATTGCAAAACGGCTGACAGCCTACTATCTTTTAACTAATACTTTTGATAATAATCGTGACAAGTACATGTATCAAGTATCATGTGTTCGCACTCCCTCAGGACAAAGTCTGACCACGAACTGTACAACAACCTGTACTACTAGTTACAACAACCAGTGAATACTACTAGTTACTCATACATAACATAGAAAAGATGAAGCTGGTGATTACTATGGCAATGCATTGATAACCGTTCCCTTCTCTATCAGAATCTAACCACAGATGCTTTTAGAAATGCCTGGTTGTGGCAAAATCGTTCACTAAGGAGCAAGATATCTTGAATCTGACTAAACTGTTTCTCAACATCCATTGTTGTTATCATTGTTATATTGGAAGGAGTATGAGAAAAATTACAGTCCCAAAAATTCAGATCGTTCTACTCAGATTGAGTTTCATAGACCCTCTAAGCCGAGAGAGGGAGTGGAAGAAAAAACCGTTTTTTTTATTCTGTTTAATGGTGTTTGTAATGTTGAGTTATTTTACTTATTTTAGAACAGACTCTACTCAACACTACCCTACATTGCCATGATTGTAACATCTAATCCTCATTCTCTCCTGATCGATTACATGAAAAATTTTCTACCCTCACTGCAAGAAAGCTTACAACTGTTCTAGGTTGGTATATCAAGTACAATTTTCCCAGCTGTTTTCTCTGCTGATATTCCAGTACAGACATGCTTCTTTTAAGGTTTATATGAATGGGTCAACAGATAGACTCAACATAAGCAATATGTGAAGATGCTTTTCGATAAGTACACTGGAAACAAAATGCACTGTGCTTCAATACTACACTTTTTGGGTATTGCGCAATTCAAAACTGATGCCAAGTTGTCGGGTTCCCACAAAATACATAGTGCTTTAATATAACACGTTTACTAGGATTTTGTGATTAGATGCTGATACTAATCATTTTCTTACAGCTATGTTTGCTCCTATTGGATTTTTGATTGGAGCTGCCTATATACCATCCCATGAAAGATACCAAGGGATAAAATTCATGATCGTAGCAGTGTTGTCAATGGGATTGAGAGTTGCTGGCTACACTGCCAACACACAAGATATTGCTGCCAGGTATTTCCTTACTATATTGAATAGGTAAATGTAATTAAGAACGGCTGTAACCATGATGAATTCGTAGCCATGGGGATATCATCTTCTCTGTTCTCAAAGGAAATCAGGAGAATTATATGTAACTGTTTGACCGACCATATCCTTGCTTAATGAATATAGTTCTTTGATATCAATTCTTACAGATACGCTGGTGAGATTCATGGCATAACAAACACGTTTGCAGCCTTCGTTGGAATTAGAGCACCTACTCTTGTCTATGCTCTAACCCCTCATGTAAGTTGTACATTTAGGGCATAACCATACTTCTAACTCTGATCATTGATGTGAAGAATCTGAGTTAGCATGCTACAATGCATCAGAAATAACACTGTCTATTTGAGAGAAGGTGCTATGTACTGACTAAAAAGTGAAAAATGCTCAATGGGAATATACCATAGAAAAAGAAATTGTATCTTTAAAAGGGTATTGTGGGCCTTTTATAAGATCAGGTACAAATTCAACACGTACATCTTTATGTAGGGGACCACTGATGAATGGAAAGTAGTGTTCTATATACTTGCAGCAGTTCAGCTATTTGGTGGCGTGCTTCACCTAATATTTTCCAGAGGAAAAACTCAGCAGTCGGCTAAAATGGATTCTGACACAGAAAAGAAATATCTTATAGACAGAACAAATAAACGATAGCAAATATCAAAACACTAATTACCTATGAAATCAAATAGAGAGACTCGGTTTTGAGGTGAAAAGGTTTCCACAAAACGGGATCTTATGGCTGGTGCACATTGTCCCAGACGAGCATCCCAGATATCCATCCCAGTCAATGTCAATATAAAAAGGACACCATCCCAGACAGTCTGGGTCTGTCTGGGATAGTATCTGGAAAGTTCGTAAGTGTCACACTTTCCCGATGCTATCCCAGACGGACCCAGACTCATTTTACATCTGGGGGCTATGTGAGCCAAACATTGGAACGATCTGGGATCATCTGGGACGATCTGGGACGATCCCAGACAAAAACCTAAATACTAGTCTGGGATGAATTTTGAACATAAGAATAGGACCATCTGGGATAAGCATCTGGGATGGCATCCTAATGTCATCTGGGACAATGTGAACCAGCCATTACAGACATTAAAAACGGATGATCGCATATCGATACCAATAAACCTACCTATAAATAAGTGCTCAAATGACTACCGATGACTCCATAATGTCACAGCTTTAATTACCGACCAATAGTTGTGAAAAATATAGTTCATGTATGACATTCATTTATTGGAAAAATAATTGTGCTGCTCAGTTGAGTGGTGGTACAATCCACCTTGCATCCTTTTTTCAGTTGAAGTTTTCATGTAATATTTTGAGATTTATTTTCATGGCTGTTAAATCCAACAGGCATTGGGCTCCCTGGTAAGATTTTAGTAACTGGTTAACATTTTCCTCTCCTACATTTCAGTTGTTGGGAGTTTATTTGATGATCCATAAGAGACACTGATCATATTTTTCTAAAGTCTTAAAATAATCTTGAATATAAAGTCACCAGCAGTAGGAAGAGTGAATATCTGTGCAGCAAGTATGACATGGTTTATACCTTACTCTGTGCATTGTATATCCCTACAAAACAGTTTATTTGCCATGAATAGCTGCAATGTAATATTACAAATAGAGCATATAATATAAACATTTGCAACAAAAAAGGTCATTGCTCAGTGTAATTGAGACTGTCATAAATTGAATCATTCATTGAATGGTTGGTAATTGCTACATATAAGAAAATAGAAACAAATTGCTAGAAAATCTATAATTCATCAAATAGAACTAAATATAGAATGGTTGAACTAATATCGAAGATTTCTATCTATAAATTGAAGCAAGACTATGCCTTCACTTTGCATATCTCATTTTTTCTATTCAACTCTAAGCTTAGGGGTAAGTTTATGGTAAGCTTTGGGTTCAACTTTCTGCGTAATTGTAGATTTGGTAGTGATGGATAGGAGAACAATACACCCAAGGGTGCTGGAAAGTAAGAACAGTCAATCAATCAGCCCTTGCTCAGCGCGACTCCTGTGGCACTTATCGCTGGGAAGAAAATTGCAAGTATGCATATCGATGTGAGGGCTCCATTCCTTTGATGGTACCATATGTGAATTTCGGAGGGTCATCTCGGCCATAACTTTAACCCTTGGTAGAATAAGTATTTTAAAAACCTGGTTTCTTCAAAAGCAATGAAAGCACTCAATTATATCAATTATAAGTACCATTATAAAAACCAAGAGCCTGAGAATGGTTGCTGGCAATCATTCTGATCCAGTGCTAACATTAACAACGCTTCCATCAGGCCGGTTTCAGGCAATAAAACATTGAACTCAACTACGCTCTAACTGTTTTAGGGCCCACTCCGTCAGGTATTTAAACACAGTTTTTCGTAAATAGATTTGAAGGGTAATTTTTATATACAATTTTTATTCCATATATCGTTTTATATCCATATATTTTTACATTACAATCAAACTGAGCTTACTTTTAGAGAATATTTTTAGAGAGCACCCACATAAACATTTTCATTTCTCTTCCTGAGACAATACAATACATACTTACATACATACATTAATAAGTATATACATACATTAATTAGTTCTTAGGAAGCAATAAACTTCATCTACAGTGAAAAAATCAGATATAGGGTGTATAGGTGGTAACAATGGTTATTCAGAAGAATTCTCAAATATTTTGCGAAAAAACAAAAAAAATTATATTTACTGATTTGCAGCTCTTTATTTGATCTAGTAGTTGCGTCAATATTACATTATGATAGAAGCTACAACGAATATTCACACACCAATGAAAATTAGCTATTAGGGGGGTCGTTGAAAATGACACAAAATTTATTCCATATTACTTTATTCATATTGACAGTTGCTGTGAGGAGTTATAACACACTTGATGGTTGGTATTACAATCGGGTCAGTGAGCGATGCATCGGGCTTATTTCTACCAAAGAATTCAGATCTCAAGCTGCTGTCAACTGCGGTGCTTTTGGCGCCCATCTTGCTTCTTGGAAGACCCAGGAGTCAGTCAATGTGTTCATGGAGCTTGTCACAAACCCAACAACAGGTATGAAATGATCTTAATTCTGTTTTGTCCTTTGATTAACTTTTAACCTTTGGTCACTAACATAGTATGTTGGTTATTCCATAGAAGATTTGTTTTTGTAAACACGGCAAAAAATTAGCATCAATTTGGTTCTGAGATAATTCCGCCATTCAACCCTTGCAAGGAATTATTTGAACATTAACATTTATCATATTGGAAAATCAGGCTGGTCAGGTTATGGACAAGGTGTCTGGACTGATGCTATGTTTGATGCTGACAGTAACTGGACGTGGTCAGATGGTGAGACAATAACCATAGGCTGGAGCACTGGGAATCCAAATGGCAGCGGAACTTGTGCTCAACTATACAGACACTCACCCACACTGGATGACTTGCCTTGCAATAATGGTGTTATAAAAACAGTATGTGTGCGACAGGCTACCGTGAGTGACTCTATTTCTTAGATTTAATTATGTCACCAGGGAAAATATATCACTCAGAATACATATCAGTCCCATTGACAAAGATGGAAACCACCTCATGCTTTCCAAATCTGATATCACTTATTTTATCTACACGTAAATTCAATTAAGACATGATGTAGTATTTCATATGAATATTGTAGCATCTATTTAATCTTCTGTTCTTTACAAATATTGCTTTCGAATCACACAACCTGTCAGCGCCTAGTAATTAATTTTTGTACCGGTTCTATATCTGCGTCCCATTATCATAGTTTGTCTGTGACATTTGAAAGCGATAGGTCGGTGATTAAATGTCAGCAGAAGTAATTATTTCTAAGGAAAGAGGCAGCTGATTGTATATCAATACTATAGAAATTGTAAATGCTGAACGGAAATTGCACATTTTTGTTGTTTAGATCTATACCCAATCTAATAATACAAAAAGGCCGCCAGATGTAGTTTAGAGTAAAAATATGGGTTCAGATTAGAAATGTGTTGCACGCTGAATGCACGGAAGTGTATTTGACCATTTTCAGTGCAAATTTATTGGAAAAATAGGGCAGGAATAGCTGCCAGACTATTATTTTGTAGTTTTTCAGTCCATATAAATGGATTTAGCTCTGTTCGTTAGCAAAAGCGTTTGCAGACCAGTGTTTTACTGTTTTATAATCAACGGCCCTCACTAAAGGTATAATATGCTGACGTCATCTTGGCAATGTAAGGCATTATTCGAAAGTGTGAATATTCCTGTTTACATGTCCTGATGTAACAATATGATCTGCTCAACTCAACAGAGATAAGCATCTATGGGAAAGTAAATAATATTTAGATAACACTCTTGCTCAGACATGGAAATCATTGCTTTATTTATTTTATCGACAGCTGGACGTGTAAAAATCACCAAGGTTACCCCTGTCATACATAAGGTAGCCTTGGACCCTTATGCATTTATATTTTACTGTATCTTTGATATCATTGAATCACTTGTTTTGAGAGGGTTGTTGTAAAAAACGATAGATAGAAAATATGAATATAAGCGGTTTCAAAAAGATCCTTGAAACAAATTTCCTCAGTTTTGACCGGGGTATGGGTAAAATGAAGCCTCCTGAGAGGTACTAGACTATATTTATAGGTTAATTGTGTTGATGAATCGTCCATAAGGACTTTGTTTTTATTTGGTATTCATACAGTTTTTTGTGGTTTCGCAAGTGATTTTTTACCCACTTATTTTGCGAGCTATATGGATCTGGCGATTTAGCTCATTTAGATCATCAGCTGAGAGATGTTGAAAGGCAGTTATTTTACCATTAGATGAGTGCTATTATCAGCAAGTAGACAACAAAATTTTCCATTACCGCTCAGCCAGACAATTCATTAATCGCATCAAACCCTTGCCCTTCAAGGTCCAGAAAATTGAGCTTCATTTGACCTGTAGCACTGCATTTATCATCATAAGAGAATTTGGTATACAAGTATCAGATGCAAAACTGTTGACTTCCCCAGTTGATATCACTCAAGAGAATTGTCCTATGTCATATCACGGGAAGAAAACTCCTAGAGCAGAAATAAATTATCGCCTTGATATTGACTAAAACTGCAGCGATGACCAGAGCTTGTTGTTAAGACGACTATTACATATGGTGTGTTAATTAATGGACAACCACTGGAATCAATATCAAAGAAACTCCTCTCCCATTGTATCTATAACACTTGTCTCTCCGGTTTGCCACATTGTGTGTGTTCCATTTAGTAGCTGGTGCTTGTTCAAACTCTTAACTTTTAATTTCAGTTATTTTCGTCTATCTGTACATAATGACTGTCCCAGGGCATCGCCAGGATTTCCCTCACCAATATGGTAGGCAGGGTAGATTTTTGAACTCTCTGAGAAAGTAAAATAATTTTGGAAGCGATTAGTATTTCTATTGGTGACTTATAAAGTAGGAGACAATATTTAAGAAAAAGTGAAACCGCTGTTTATCCACTCAACAGCATGAACATGAGGCCAGACTCAGGGGAGGTCAGCATATAGCATTTTGCTTGGGTCAATTAGCTATCTCCCTTAAGGTAATTTCAAAGACCGAACCGAATATCAACATATCATATACCGTTGGAAAGCTGCCGAGCTACTGAAAATGAATACCTGAACAAAAACTTGATTCGATGACATTGTGTCATTTTATGGAGGAAATGAGGCAAAAACCGCTGTTTTTGTCAATGCAGATGGAGGAGTCAAATTAATTGCAAAAAATTTCAAAACATGTGGAATGTATACTTAGAGATTGCATTCATCGTAAAATTTGATTTTCTTTGATATGTGACTAGTCTAAATTGACTTTTTACGTCACGCCATACAACGCATTTTTTTGGTGAAGCCGTGAAAATATGTGAAATTTCAATCATTAATTCACAACAAATCATAGGCTCGAATCAAAATTAATTAAGATTTTCCCTTAGAGTACTTTTCAAATTTCATACACATTGACTTACAGAAAATTAGCTTGCATATTGCAATGACAGTAGACTCTCGAATACGGCTAATATTTTCGCAACCTTTTTATAACACCAAACATGCTGTCCAAATAACCATTATTGTGGCCAAACAAAGTTTTTTTGAAAGTTCTCACATACGAAGCTGCTTTCATTAACCATGGTGCAAACAGAAAATGCCAACATAATTTTTCATTGCATCTTCATTTTTCTTGAATTTAACGATAAAGAATGCCAAAAAACAGCTATTTTAAGGGACTTTTGAGGTCTTTTTAAGGACTTTTGAGGTGTTTTTTGGCATTCTTTTGCGTTAAATTCAAAAAAAAAATGAAGATGCAATGAAAAATTATGTTGGCATTTCTTGTTTGCACCATGGTGAATGAAAGCGGCTTCGTATGTGAGAACTTTCAAAAAAACTTTGTTTGGCCACAATAATGGTTATTTGGACAGCATGTTTGGCGTTATGCAAAGGTGGCGAAAATATTAGCGGCATTTGAGAGTCTACTGTAACTGCAATATGCAAGCTAGTTTTCTGAAAGTCAATGTGTATGACATTTGAAGAGTACTCTAAGAGAAAATCATAATTAATTTTGATTCGAGCCTATGATCTGTTGTGAATTAATGATTGAAATTTCACATATTTTCACGGCTTCACCAAAAAACTGCGTGTATGGCGTGACGTAAAAAGTCAATTTAGACTAGTCATATATCAAAGAAAATCAAATTTTACGATGAACGCAATCTCTAAGTATACATTCCACCTGATTTGAAATTTCTTGCATTTAATTTGACTGCTCAATCTGCATCGACAAAAAGAGTGTTTTCTGCCTCATTTCCTCCCTAAAATGACACAACGTCATCGAATCAAGTTTTTGTTCAGGTACTCATTTTCAGTAGCTCGGCAGCTTTCCAACGGTATATGATATGTTGATATTCGGATCGGTCTTCGACATTACCTTAATTGCGCAATTGATATCAAGATTTTGCTTGGAGCAGTGGCATTCTTGGCGTATTAAAATGATGGGCCGGTAATTCAATGTAAGCAGTAATATGTATTGTTTTATTTCAGACAACACAGATACTGGAGTTTTTGATTTACTGTAAATAAATACCATTAACCTGAAATCGCTTTTTTTACGTCCTGCTGAGATGACAATTCCGATGAACACAATTTCAAAAGCTTAGATTAATGTGAAGAGAAATGTAGGTATGGAAATTGGCCATATTCCATATTCATTTCAACTGCTCACTTTTATCCTAACTGTATCTATAGCTTGGATTTGAAATACTGTGGTCTCTTAGCCTGGGAGCAAACAGGTGTTACCATAGCGTTACAGTCCTAATGGGAGTTTGATTGAACGTAGCTCATCAGTGCTCTGTAACATCCGGATAAAATATGAAGTTGGCTTTGATCTGCTTGGCTATTTTAGCTCTCAGCTCCGCACTTCCATTAGAATATGAGGATCGCAGTGAGTAAACCTATAATCTTATCGATATTTTGTTTCAATATGTTTGAGACTACACAGTTCCAGCAATAATTATGCTATGAACTATAAGACTTGATGGAACTATTGCAAGCCTTAAAAAGAACCTGCTCTGACCTATTCATTTAATATTTCTTCTTCAATAACAGCTTGAAGTGTGATAAATAAATCTATTGGGTCATCTGGAGATCAATGGCACTGAAGGGAACAATATGACCATCAGAAAGGGAATATTTCATTTATATGAGTGGTGTTTCAGTGATCAGTTGATTCATTGATGACTGATGTATTTCAGGTATACTGAGCTCACTGACTGGTGCTGCTAGTACGCTGTTTGGTAAACTTAGTGGAGCAGCAAGTTCAGTTCTCAGCACAGCCACATCAACAGGCACTGCCGGTAAGCGTTTCATTGATCATAACGCCAGGAATGCTAGTAAAATAGAACCGATATAATAGATACCATCTACCTTAGTTCTCTAAGTTAACTGATAATTATCTATTTTAGAAAGTATTGTATGGCTTTTGACAGCGCAGGTTAGTTACCGTTTCATAACAACTAATTTCTGAACTTTAGTGTAAAACTATTTCATGGGCATGTTCAATCAGGGGATAAGAGGCGAGGGTAAATGCTTCTGGTGAGAGCAGAGATTGGCATAGGGGACTTTTCTATCAATTGTGACAGCATTACTCTACAGATTTTCGATGATCAATCCAAAATGCTACCATTGGGATGCAGTTAATGGGGGTCAGCCTAGCTATCCCAACTTCTATGGGTTTGTGAGACATGTCAGATTTGATAAAGTCACCATGGGCCAGGGTTTTTGATTAGTACTCCACATCTCAGAAATGCTGCAATTTTGTCGCTATGGCCAGCTTTGGGCTATTTGGAGAACCCAGTGTGCATGGGTTAGGGGAGTCTTTTGCAATTAAATTGAAGATTGACCAGAAGCTGAAACTACAAAGCGAGTTGCCCTTTCTGTCACAGATAAGGTAAATAGCTGGCTGGGAACCCTTGGAACAGCAGTTGGCACTGGAGACACACTATGGAACCTAGGAAAAACCCATCTCAGCAGTAAGTACCATGTTTCCTTTTTTTGCTAGTCTACCTTCTCTATTTCTTGCTTCGCAAAGATTATGCAGGGATGTGTGCTTTGTATGAAATGTGCTGGGAGATCTCGTTCCCGATTGACAGCACCAAATAAGCTCGTTGAAAATTATATTGTGGTGCTTTTAAATATTATTAACAATACATTATTGGTTGAAGATTGAATTGAGATTGTTGGCATGTTTTGGGAAGAACATGACATACAACCATTGGCCAGAATATATTTATGAGTTTTGTTAATATCCACTGATCTCAAAGACCTTTTCTTGCTTCGCCAGACCATATTTGAAAGCCCTATTTAGCCCAGGTAGACTACATAGGGAAGTGACCCTATACCCTTTCTGCCTATGTCAAATACTCTATACCCAAGCCCTGTGTGTATTTATACTGCCTGCAAACACACAGGAGACACTCCAGGTTGGATTGTCAGCTAGTGCACAATTGGAAATGACAACGTTGCTCTGAATTTCGCCTGTCAGATTTTTCCTTTAAATACCACAGATTTCACATGCATTGAAACCACTTCTCATTGTTTATGTCATTGGCCACTAATTTCGGCAAATCTCATTTCAGAACCGAAGCCAAATACCGCTAATACTCAATATGTAAAGGGACTGGCAGACTTCAATAAAAACATGCAGAAAGGTATGGAATTATCACATAGATTTAAAGGTGCCACCAGTTTGCATAGGAATCAGTTGAAACTAAAGTTCTTTGTTTGAATAAATGAATTTGAACTGATACCATTTTGGTGAATAAAATCACTTACATCATTATGCCGCATATTGGACCACGTAAACTCCAATAAAACCCATTATTTTAATGGATGGTGAGTTGGTATAACCCAGTTAGCCCTCTTGCTAGTCAATGACATGGAACCGGTGCCACAGTCTCATTGTGCCAGCCTCCGTACCCTCTAGAGTGATGTGATGACAACTTTCCTTTATTACATCATTTATCTTGGTTTTATATTGTGTTACAGTTAATGCTAACAGCAAGCATCAGCAATCAGGTAAGTTTTACATAAGGTTACTGCTTGTAGGTCACTTAAAATATATCACTAACCAATAATATATCACTAATGGGTCCGGATCTCGATACACACCTGGCATTCTGCGAACCAGACCAATTTTCTGTTGGCTGTCTTTGACTGATGAAAACTACTGTCAGCTTTCTTCCTACTACACAGAAGAACATTAACTTTTGATATTGTATTCCTCCAGTCTTAATAGCTCATGATCAAGTTATGTTTTATTGCTGGCATACCGGGTTTTGTTTTTGCTTGTACACAAGCGTACCTAGCTTGCTGACTTCTTGTGATTTGATGGTATTTATCAGGATTGATTAAATAATTGGACAAAACTTGTTTTGTAGGGCAAGCGGGAGGAAATGGATTTGGTGCAATAGGAGGGCTCAATGATGGCATTGGTCATTAGTTTGTTATAGACGATGTTTGGTCTGAAGTGTCTATGCTTAATAAATATTGACAAGATACCTGAAAAGCATATTTTTTATATTGCCGGCTGCATCAATCTGACATTGCCAAAATTAAATATATACAAAAATTGAAGTACTGCCAAATGACAATTTTCACCCTTAACGTGCGGGCAACCTGGAGAAAATTATCCTGAACTATGCCTAACATTAACAGGGAGAAGCAGCAACAGACAATATGACACCTGTTAATCAGAATGCAACAGTTTTTAAACATCAATGATATATTGCAAGCAATTGTCTGAGAGCCAAGAAAGAAATTTTGGAGTCATCTTTCCAAGTTTATAACAGGAAGCTCAATTATTATAGTTATTAAACATAGTCTGAAAACCTGGCTAACCATTAGTAATTACAATCTAGCTCTTCCAGTGATGAACACCATGGCCATTGACGCACACTAGTAGTATGTATCATTACATGTTGTCCTTATCAGTTGACTTGGGTATTGTGGGAAAAAACATATGGGATCCGTGATAGGCACAAACTATATACGGGGATCAATGCGTGTTTCACTGCTAAGAGGCTGTTGCAGGATAGTTTCCGTTTGAATCTACTCAACCAAAGATGCGTTTAGCAGTTGTATCCGCTCTACTGGCAGTGTGCTTTGCTGCACCCATAGACATTGATGAAAGAAGTACGTAAGTCTGAATCACCGTTAACAATCTGTGTCAATGGATATGAAGACCACTCGTATGCCAATGTAAATCTGCTATCATACCAGTATGACAGTCATCAGGGGGTGCAATTAAGATCATGCCAATCACAGGTCTTGGCATCAGCTGACCTTATATAAATTTGTCTCTGCATCGGTGATATTGATTGTGTGTCATTGTATTTGATTTGGTTAGCTAACCTTGAAGAATAAAAGTGCTTACAAGCTTGACTCGATCGGTAAATATTTTTCATTGTAGATATCTTGGGATCTTTGGCTAATGTTGCAGGTGAGTCCTTGGACCATTGTTGATAAATTGAGTGACCAGTAATGTCCTTTATTATAAGCCATATCTTACCATTCACCAGACTTTTAAGCAATCATTAGCCTTTTCATGACAAGAAATACCACCGGAAATACATTTTGCCGTGTTATCATATGTTCTTGTTGTTGACAGGAGGGTTGCTGAAGAGTTCTGGCAGCGGCGGTGGAGCAGCAGGTAAGACACTCATTGCTCCCCAAATCATTCTATCAATTTGCTTTCAGTCCTCAGACCTTATCAAACACATAAAATTATCCATGAGTAGACAACTGCCTGCAAGCCAAATCCGTGCTGTGAAGTTGCCTAAAAGTTCTCAGACCAGGAGTAGGAGGTAGCTCAGTTGGTTAGAGCGTCTGCCCTCTAACGCGCAAACGTTTGAGGTCCCGGGTTTGAATCCCGCTGCGGACTACTGACTACTGGGCTCATATTACGACGCCCCAGGTGTGCTCCGACCAGCCTGACAACTGAGAACAACTTGGCGCCCTTAAGGCACTGATATTTCTCAGTCCTCAGACAGAGGCGACACTTGCGATTTTAACCCCCAAAAACATATTCATTCAATGTAGCATGAGCAGATAATTGTTTCCAGTGCCTGAAAACGTTTCCAATACCTTTGCTTTTTACAATTTGTAGGTGGAATAGCAGATTTGTTCTCCAAGCTTGGTGGAGGAAGTGGTGGCTCATCGGGACTCGGAGGTGCGCTGTCTGCTGTGACTGGTCTGCTCGGAGGTAAGTTGACTTTTCAAGTCCCCACGCCTCAATTTCTGTCCTACGCAACAGGCAAAATACTCTCTGTTGATGCAGCGAAAAAGCTGCGACTGAAATATATTTCCAGTTCATCTGAATATATGTTCTTGTTCTTTTATGAGTATACATTACTCATCAACTTGTAAAAGTGGACAGGTTTTTACTCTGTGTCAGTTGTGGCTATATGATTGGCATGCCAGTACCAATTATTGATTGACTGCTGACAAGGGAAATAACTCAGGCTTCACAACTCAAAGTATCTCACCATTAACAATTAGGCCATTCCTGACTTCTTCTTTGTTTATGTTACTTTGGATATTATTCTAAAGCAACAACATATTGTTTAATTCCAGGAGGATCATCTGGCTCTGGCGGGTCTACCCTTCAGAATGCTCTATCTGCAGCTACAGGATTGCTTGGAGGTAAGTAGTGCATTCTTACTTCATTCTGTCCTCACTTATCTTCTCGCTCAAAATCAACGCCTTTTGTAGTGTTTCAATTTATTTTGTCTCAAATAAATGGCATACAGAAAGCTTTCTCTTCGCTACGAATTAATGCGTCATCATTATCCATTCTGGTAGGTGGCACAGCAGCTGCTGGTTCAGGTGGACTTGATGGTGTTGTCAATACTTTAACTGGACTACTAGGTAAGCTCAATAATTGTAAAACATGACTGTTGGTCCGTGTGCTTCATGTTAAGATTTGTTTCTGTGGCGAAGAAAGTTTACCAGCACTTTTTCATTTTTACAATGGCTGCAGAGTCTCATCTTAGCAGTGTTAGCTTATCCCCAAATATTAATAATAATGCTCCCAGATAAATGATTCACCTCTCCAATTGCACATTCGTCTAGAAAATGCTTTGTAGGCACATTCTTGCACCTCTTCCAATTAATAATTTAGAGTACAAGATTTGTATGACAATTCAACCAAAAGCGAATGCTTTGTAGCTGTGTTTTCCACACTGGTGTTACTAGTTAAGGGAGTTTCCAATAATACCTCCCATAAATACCATATCCATATACTTTCCAATGTGTTAGGAATGAGATCCCTCCTTGATGCATGCTTAGATTGAAAAATCTGACCACTTTTATTGCTCTACTTGTAGGTGGTGCAGGTGGCGCTGAAGGGGGTTCAGGTGGACTTGGCAATCTGATCAATACTGTTGGAAGCTTGTTAGGTATCTGTGATCTACAAAATATATGAGCCACTGCAGTTCCAGCCTTGTTGGCAGATTGTTCAACGTTGGGTCACATATGTCAATGTTTGAAAAGAGCCACTTATGATTTGGAAGCCTAGTCAGAAGATTAAAATGTGCACCTGAGTACATGTCATAGTCAGCAATGACAGACACTATGATAAATATCACATTAATTAGTCAAAATGAGAAATTACAAAAGTGCATTGTGATTTAGCAGGAGTTGTTCTAATACACGGAAGTGTATTGGCAACCAATATTTTTTGCAGAAACCCTGGATAGCAAGGATCATGCCTTACTCAATGTTTGTTTTCCTTAGGTGGTGCTACAGGTGGAACTGGTGACCAAGGCACAGCTGCTGGAGATGAAGTACCAACAGATCCCAATGCAGGACAAACCGGCCCAGCAGGTATTCTAACCCACAGAATGTTTCGCTATTGACAACAGAGTACAGTGATTGTGAATGATTCAGGTTCTTGGTATCATTCAGAGGTTCAAGAATTCTAACCACATCGGTAATTTAATGAACGGCTTGCATTCATTGTGTTTCCTCATTCACCAGAGAATGCATCAACATGTTATAATGCTGACCCTTAATGTATCAGTCACCATTCAACATCTTTAGGCGCCAAGTATTGTTAATTAGCATCTTTTGATTTTGCCTGGTTACTGATCTCTTCACTTATTGGTTTAGTTGAAATCTTTGTGAGAATATATTTGGTGTTATTTTAGACCAAGGAGGACAGCAGACGGTTGATCAAGGTGTACAACCTGGTGATCAGACCGGAGTTCAACAGCCACAGCAGCCTCTGGGACCATCTCTTGTCGGTATTTCAGACTTTCTAGGTAAGTAACAAATTGATTAGCATGTTTTCTCGTCAAAATAATAAGGGGTAACAAAATACTTGATTTTTGAGACGGATGTAAACATTAAGAACTTGGCTGGACTTTGTATTTTCTGTGCACAGCTTGTCACATAAATACTCATCTTCTTCATTTTAATCCAGCTGCAGGAGGGCTTAACGCAAGACCACAGCAAGCTGCAGGTAAATCATAAATATCCTAATCCTGATTGTTTGCATTTGACCACGAATGAATCAAAGCTCTCGTCAATTATCTGAGTTAATTAGATTGCGCCTGGTGGCTTTCACACTCTTTATTCACCAGATCCAGTTTGTTAGGAATCAGAATTTTTCCAATTAAGCTGAAAAGTTGTAAGCAAAAGGGAAAGAAGAAGAATTCTGAATTTGGGCAAGCTGGCTCAAAATTGCACCGCATATTCTCCCCACAAACAGGACAATCAACCATGGTGGCGAGAAGGAAGGATTTGTTTTGATTTTTCCTCTCATGTTACCTTGACCTTTTGTCACAGTCATGAATGACTGCCTGTATTCAAGAGGCAAAGAATTCTGGCTGAGATTTCTCTTCACTACTGAATTTGACTCATCTGCATCACAGCCAGCCTTTAAAAGCGTTCGGGATGGCGATCGCCGCCGTAGGCTAGTTTCCTAGCTTCCCACCCATCCCCTTTACGACCGCCTACGGCCGCAATCGCCATCCCGAACACTTTTAAGGGCTGGCTGTGATCTGCATACGGTTATATGCTATGACAACTCCAAAAAGTAAAACTCACAATTTTTTTTTCGTCACAAGACTTATTTATTAGTAGCTTTCTATAACTTTGACTTGTTAGCCTATGTTTTGACTGTATTTATAGAGATGATTCAAGGAATGCAGGTGTGCACTGCCCCTTAGTCTAAGATACACAGGCAATTAATTTGAGTAGATTCGCAATCAAGAAAACATGTATCATTCTTTACTACTCTCACATCAATTCATATTTTCCTTATACAGCTCCTGTTGCGACACCAAACTTTGGAGCTATAGGAGGCCTGAATGACGGGTTATGGTTTGGAAAATAAACGAGTTCAGTGTATAACCTAATTCCTTTGAAATATGATTTGATGAATCGGTATATTTCAATTTCAATAAATAATAATATTTCAATAAACTTGACCTACCAGAGATCAGATTTTTATCTCACTGAGCACAACATCACTGAGTTTGAGTTAAGACTCTTGCATTAATGGCTATGTGATGAATTCAAATTTATTTGACGCTGGCTAGATATCATTCTGAAGATTTGCTTAGAAAGAAACCTTGTTGATGATCTGCAGAGTTACCTCCTCATACGCTGGTTTTTTGATGATGTTAGAAATGAACAGCAAGGTTGACACATTCCTTCATAATGAGGTTTTACTGCTTAAAATGTTATAAAGCATCCAATGAGTCTTTTCATCTGAGGAATCATGTAAGTCTGGAAATAGCCAGTCATGTAAGGCCAACAACTTAAACGTAATCTGTGATGCATAGGGTGGCAATGGTGAAGTGAACTGTGATATGGAACGAGAGAGCACAACTCTGGGTAGAGAATAGCAGGCATGCCAACTAGCGTCATCAACCAATTCTTTTTGGGTATTGTGAGATGGCGCAATCTGTTAGCATGCTTGCTATTCACTGCCAGGCCATTGGTACCGCAGGAGTTGTGAGTTCGAATCCCATTGGTTGAGCTTTTAAGGTTGATTGCTCCAGCCCCCTGCACCCTCGGGTGTAAACCTCTACTGGAAATAGCAAGCCAGGAGTACAATGACCTTTGTAATACTAGCATCCTCATGGGAAAACTCGATGATTATTAGAAAGGAAATCACATGTCATGCCTCACATGCTACAGTATTCATCACAAAGTATAAAGAGCAGTGCGCAACGCCACCATCGCTTGTAGAGGATTTTGTCCCTTTAATCAAATTATTTGTATTAGCTTCAAATTTGATTTGTCAACATTGCCTTGCAGAGGTAGAGTTCCGCCGGCTTTATCTATGGCTACATAAACATAAAACCTTCCTAATGAATAAACCAAATAGATGGCAAATGGGAAATTTTAGTCATTTTAAACCAACTTGTAGCTAGGGAAATTTGATTCTTGACACCATAGTTACAGTGTATGGACAATCAGGACAATGAATTGCTGCAACTGTGACCTTCTCCATTGTTATATGAAGCTAAAAATAGTTTATCAAGGTTTGTATGATGAGACTCTTAGAAGTCACAAGGAAACACAAAGAGGAAACTCATCGAGGATATGCTTTGAATCAAGTTGTTATTTGATGCTCTCTCTCCTTCACAACCCTTCAAAGCTTGCCTCCAAGTTACACTGTCATGAAAGTGTTGTGAATCGCCATTCGTGTAGATTTAATACCATTTTATGTACACTACTCGCTAACGTGGTGACAGTATGCCAAGCCTGACATCTTGCAAATTTAACAAAAAATTCATAGGCATACAAGTGGTCATTCTAGCAAAAGGAAATTATAAATAATTTATACTAAGTATGAATTGGTTCAAATATCATTCTAGCAAAATGTTATTCAAACCAATTTGTACTAAGAATGAATTGGTTTGAATAACGTTTTGCTAGAATTACCACTTATATAGCCCAACAATAGATAGCACGGTGTCGCTGCGTCAAGAGGAACGCACAGAATTAGAAAGAACAATTCCAAGCCTCTAGCTTCTGGTCTAGAGAATCTATATATGTTCATTCTTACAACAATGATTAATTTATAGCTATGGGTATATGCTACTCTGTTGGGAGGGTTGTAGGTCTGCTTATAGTTCAGTTTGAGCATTATAAAATTTCACTCTGCAATTATTACACTGAAGTTCAATTTAAAGACCTCCTCAGTGGTGATGACGGTTCGAGAGCAATAAATAACGACTAAATACGTATATGAATATTAGCAAAAATCTATTGAATCAAATCATTTGACCTTTTCTTGCAAAAATATTATGCGTCAAATAATTCGCAAACAATAATTTCCCATCATATAAGTCAGTGTGATCAAAAGACATTGGCTGCTAACGCTATTATTTTAGATTTTACTACACTATCATTGTCATCAAGGTCATATTGTAATCAGTTTGAATATCAAGAACATAAGGATTTTTGTGTAGGGCAGTGCCAATCAAAACCATTAGAGGCCATTCTACAGAACAGTTAGCAATATGAATAAATAAATATAAACAAACTTGTTTCTCTGATTTGAGGTCTTCAAGAAGGCTCCAAGTTTACCGGCCAAAACTATTCAAAAGGGATTGAAACTAGGAGAAGCTCTTATAATGTTTGTTGATCTTTCTTCTTGGGAAGCATCGAGAGAAATGCTGATTTGAAAGTCGGAATTGTCAATACATAGATGTAAAAGTTTACACCACTGTTTGCTACAAGGAATTCAGTGCTGATAAATGTAAACCACAAGTTTTGTTGCTGTGGTACCAAGATCGCCATCACAAGTCTCACAGCAGTAGGAATCCAGAACACATAGAACACAAGAACTGTCGCTACAACTGTCCTTATTGAATATATCAGTCTCTTTCTTGATAACCCTCGAAGTTTCGCCACTCTGTACAGCATGTAAATATTGGTAACTGTATGAACAATCATAGGTATGGCGATGAAAAAATTGAGGGTAAGGACGACTCCAATGATTGAACTCTTGCTGCTGCTCAAAATACAACTTGGAACATAAGGGTCAAATTCAAAATTTATAACATTCAGATGCACAGTTAAAACATTGAAAAGTACAGGTAGTATGTTGCACCCTACTATAATGCCAATAGTGAACGGTTTAGCTTCCCTCTTATTAACCATCGCACGATATTCAAGCGGATAGGCTACAGACACCCATCGATCTATACACATCACTGTATGAACTGTTGCAGTAATCTCAACGGAAGAAGTTGATGCAATTCCGAGAAAACTGCATAAGCCATCGTCTATCCATAAATTTCCTTTTATTAGAGCCATAATCCCAGCAGTGGTAGGAATTAGCATAATCAGATCGGCCACCACAAGACCAAGCATGTAGTAGTGTCGAAGAAAAAGTTTCTTGATCCTCTTAAATGTAGCAATCACCAGAATGTTCGTTATCAGTATATTCAGATGCACTGCAAGACATACTGCAGCAAGTGCAGGATGCAATGGAGTTTTGTAGAGCACCCAGCCGGCCATCTCTCAAGATCGGTTGTTGTTCGATGGTACAAAGTTCCATACACTGGAATGTATTGCTGATGCCAAAGCTTTAAATACACCCAGCTAATGGTATTAACACATTCATTATAATATAAGTATGCCAAATATACATTAACACGCTCCTTTCCCTTGTGAAATACTCGGCCAATCAAAGATCTGATTGTAATTGACATGATGCAATGCAAGCTAGTCACATTTTTATATCCAAAAAACATTAGTAGCACTCAGCCATATAACAATTTATATGGATCACTGACATCCCCAGTGGAAATTAATTATTGCTGAGGGAGAAAATTTTAGAAGTTTGCATGATTGACAATTACCTATTTTGACAAGGAAACTTAGTGTCATGTATCCCATCATTTAGCTGTGACCATAATGCATGAAAAGAAGAGCCTGGTTCAATGATTCCACTATGAGATCTCACAGATCGACGCAAATACTAATTTGAAACTAATACAAAATGCAAACATTGATTTTTCCAAAGCCTTTGATAGGATGCAGCACCCCATTCGGGAATGTATAATGAATGCTATTTGTTTTAACGCCAATGTCATAGCCTAAGTAGAAAGTTTACTGAAATCAAGACACCAATGTTTAAAATACTGCGATTATTTTGCTGAATACAAACCTATTCAAGTAGGTGCCCCTCAAGGAACCACAGTTGGCCCCATCATTTGGTTAATTTATTTTGATGACTTAAAAGCTTTTGACTATGATACAAAATGCATAAAATATGCTGATGATGACCTTAAATAAGCTTATTTTTGACCCATCCACTGAGAACATATCTCATGCAATACTGTTAGAAACACCTGGTCTGAGCAAAAAAAAAATTTTGAATTCTGGCAAAACTGTAATACTGAGTGTGGCTTTTACAAACAAACCTGCTATGCACCTTGGTGTAACCTACGGAGATAATTATATTTACCATTCTCCCTCTGAGCACATGACGAGCTCCTATTGATCACACCTGATGAGATCACTGAAACGCATTGGTATTTCTTAAACTGTGCATCTCAAACTTTGAGTACGGTCACACATTTTTTAATGGTGGTAATCCAATTGCCAGCCAACTTGATTCAGTAACTGTAGACTTCTTGACTAAGACTAAATTAAATCATGTCATCCTGGAACAGGTGATTTCGTGATTTGCACCTTTTTGTCCTTCAAAGCTTTTGTCATACTTGAATAAACACTGGGTGGATGAGTTAGATCAGATGTCCTAGGAGATAATTTATCTGGTTGGCTTACAGAACCAAAATATGGCTGCAGCTCGCTGAGACAAGCAGGGACAGGTGTTTCCACATTATCTTCTCTACGGTGTCAGGGTGTGCACCTTGCTCGCCGGCAGCATGAGCTAACTACTTCACTAACCTCATGCAGAGCAGAAATTTCTTTGGATTGACATCATCCCAGTATCTTTGAGACATTTCAGCCCCTTACCAACTCTACCATTGTATTCCTTGTCACTCACAGAGCTTTATACTAATAAATCATCACTGAGGCACAGCAGTCAGGAGCGGTCTATTGATTAAGGGTAGGGGCTTAGGATAATTGTGGTCAAAGTTCGATTCACAATGCAGGCAGTCATTTCTGGTTGCAGGATGGGACTAATGATACAGGAGGTCCACTGTGTGATTGCACATCCCACATGCACAATATCCTCGTCATATAGTTATATATGATATGCTAACTCTCCAACTTGTCTAGCTGCTTTGCATGTTACACGATCGGTTTCAGATCCTTCGCTAGCTTGATTCATTGACATAGCTTTAACCTTGGAAAAGATTCATCGTGTAACTTAGCATATTTGATTCAAGCTTATTCTCGAAAAATCCATTGTTAAGATGGAAAAATTATCGATTGTCTTCTTTGTGTACATGAAAAGACAATACTTAATCTGCTGGCTGTGGGATGTCAGCTGTCCCACATTCAGTCAGTAACATGCAGCTGACTAGTGTTCTGATAATTCTGAATTTGGGTCACAGCCTGTGAAAACCCAGCTCCTCCCCTCACCTTGCCAATCAGTTGATTATTCTTGCACATCCTGGATGAATGCAAGAAATGGAATTTTTCTACCATATTGTTGCCACCGTTTCTTTCATATAATATATATTCATACACCCAGGCCGAAATGATTGTCTCTTCTCTGCCAATATATAGCTCAGAACATGATCTGATTTTCTCCAAGGACCAATCTCTTCCCTGTGGCTGTATTGGTCAGGTGAAAAATTTCGAGGGTGATATAAATGTTGCTTCATTAGCATGGCTTAATACTCAACGCCGCCATTAAAATAGTCAGTAGAATGAGTTCTGCTCAAATTTGCACAAAGGTGGTGGATTGTCCTGATTAGCTATCCAACAACATACATATCGAGGTGCAGAGGTCATTTACTTTCCTTTCATTGTATTACCGCTGATCAAGTCACAGTGGAGCTCAGGATATAAAAAACGTAAGTGTAACTCTTGGATAAACCAACACATGGTAGATTATTGAGTATTGACAGTTTTATTATGTTGAGCTAAGCAGTGGTACTGGTAGTTGCCTAATAAAAGCACTGAGTGGAAAGTAGACAGATACATTGAATAATTGATTTTCTACTCAACATAGCAATGTGCCTGATTCAACTCAAACCTCATCAGTCAAATATATATTATGTCACGTCTCTTCTGGAACATCATAATAGGACCTGCAAACAAAATATACCCTTATCTGATGCTACCTCCTCTGTCTTGAGCTGTTGACCGAAACAATGGTGATGTAAAAAAAAATACCCCTGCGGTTTCTTTTATGAATATCCATGTTTAGTCTCATTACAAGCATTCATTTAGTTTGTGATATAACATTATTAAACGGCGTTGGTATTTCGTTGGTCAGTTATCTTTTGGGATTAATGGTAGTGTGGCCTTCGTATCTGTAAATTAACCTGTTGAATATGATGTACCACCTTGGGTAGTTCTTATCAGGTGAGAATGTCTCATGATACAACCATGCATAGTTTTGCAAGAACTTGGGCATCCGAGTTTCGTTTATTATGACTGCAATCGGCTACTTTGTTTTCCTTACTTGGTGGCTGATAATCTATGAAGCCAATAGGCCTATATTTATCTTTTTTTCAAGCTTTTCCAATTCAATGAAACCGCATATAGTTAATGGTATGCTGCTGCTTTCTAGTTTTTATTTCAGCACAATGGACTGATTGGTGACTGGGTGTGACTCAAGCAGGAAAACATAACAGATTGACAGCAGTGGTATATGGTGATAGAGGCTATGATGGCGGTATGACATGTAATGTCAGGATATTGGGGCTGACAACAGGGTTGCAAAGAAACAATTTCGGCAGGATATGAACGTTTTCAAGGAAACACCGCAAATTCAAGTGAAACATCATGTATTTCTTTTTACAGCTATGTTTAGGTCATATTCCCTACAACGTTAAGGTAATGTTGGAAGCTTCGACCATTTTTATGCATACAGCTGTGAACTTGGATATTTGAAGCAAACCTTTCAAGTGTTGAGAGCGGCATAGCTTGCTATACACTAAAATAAAAATGAGTTGAAAGTGATTTGTTTTAAATGTAGAATTACTGGTTAGGCTTGATAAAACAACTCATAGAAGCTATAGAGCTGGCCCAAAGACTATATGGCATAAGTGCTAATTATTCTTTTTACAAGCAAATCCCATGCTTTAGCATGCAGAGTGCTACAGATTTACTGGCAACCAAATGAACTATGGAATGGCAATTTTCCCTCGTTTTCCGCTGGGTACAAAAATTTCTATGGGCGTATGTCATAAATTGTTTATGTGTTCTGATGTAGCTTGTAAAGGCAACCATGTGTATCTCTCCAAATATTCTGACAAAGGGTGTTGATACATACTTTAAAAATAGAAAAATTTTATAAGATGTCAACAAAACTGGCCAATTAAAGTCAACCCACCATCATTGCAATCAAATTGGTTCAATGATGACTCAATTCTTCAATTTAAGTGATCAGTCCAGATTTGCATGTGTAAGTTCAGATATCACTGATCATTGCTATATTAAGTTGAACTAGGAAACAAAGATGCGCCAAAAGTGAACACACATGGATGTCAAATGACACAAGTCACTTATATCAATACAAGCAAAGTGCCGGGAATCTTCCATTGAGCTGATATATCATTTTGCCTTGAGATGAAATTTCGACTTGCTATATTCAGATTATCTTGTTGCAAAGAGCATGCTTGAAAGCTCAAAAAGAATACATAGCTATATGGCAGCCAATCATAGACCAGCAAATGTATTCCATTGTTGAATACAATACCTTGTATATATATTTATATAGATATCGTAATGCAGATGAATCAGTTTCTCATATTCAATTTTAATTTCTTGTCGAAAGTCCAGAGTAGTACTATTTCAACATTAATATAGAGAGATGGACGACTGGAATCTCTACACAACACCACTTCCTCCTGAGATAGCAGTTCTCAGTATAGCACTGTATATTGATATTCTGATGACGAACATACTAGTTATTGCTACTTTCATGAAGATGAGGAAACTACATCTGAAACACTACTTCATGCTCGGTCTTGGTGTGTCAGATTTGATTGTGCTAATATCAAATACCGTTGGGATCGTAACACACATACAAGGGAGTTTATGGTTGTATGATGGCCTATGTACTGTTCTTGGAATAGTTTCAACCTCTTCTGTTGAGGTGAAGGCTACCATGCATACCGCCATGTGCATAGAACGATGGGCTTCTATTGCATACCCGCTCAAGTATCATGCGTTTGTAAACAACAGGTTGTCTAAACGCATTATTACGGTCATAATTGTAGCCTGCAATTTGCTGCCTTTTATATTTAACACATTATCAGCCTGTTTTAAACTAATTTCCTTTGAATTTGAACCTTTTATTCCGAATTGTGCCCTCAGCACCAATAATAGCTCCAACATTGGAGTTCTTCTTACCGTTATGTTTTTTATTGTCATACCTCTGTTCGTTCATACAGTTTCCAATATCTACATGCTGAACAGTGTAGCCAAACTTAGAGGTTTGTCAAGGAAGAGACTTATACATTCGATAAGAACCGTTTTAATGACCGTTATCATGTATTTCTTTTGTTGGTTGCCTGCCGGAGTAAGGGTTGTGATAGAGATTTATGTTCCTCATGGCCAAAATTTGTGGTTTACATTCATAAGCACTCAGTTCATCTTAGCGAGTAGTGGTATCAATTTTTTTGTCTATATATCAACAATTTCAGATTTCAAAGAAGCCTTCTGCTCAATACACCACAAGAGGCAAATCAGGCCAACACTAGCACAGGCCAACACTAGCACAGGCCATCACTAGCACAACAAACAATCCGCAGCAAATACCAGGGAGTAGTTAGCAATATGTCGTAGCATGATGCTGGATTTAGGGCACACCTTCACAAGGGGATAAATGATAGCTGGTATACACGTTTACAATGTTTAAACAGTGACATTATTTTTGTGGTTGGCTGAAGCTAAGCTATCCACACAGAACAGAATGTAATGAATACAGAATAGACCTGGGTGATAGAATGACTGCAATTTATTGATTTGATTTTTGACCTTGTCTCGTTTTGTTTTATTGATTAATTATGCTTTGCATTACCAAACATTGATTATCTCAGTTGAAATCATAACATTACATTACACAGTCTTCTAGATGGATACAACTTTAATTATTCTTTTTCAACCATATTCACTTAAAAATATCAATATTTTCCTTGTTCTAATGGTCAAGATGTTACTTTGTAACTACAGTTTTTGCCTGTTAACCCCAGATTTCTAAACCAATAAAAGAAATAGCTGAACTAAAGCTTTACAAGTCTGATGATTTCCAGCTAATTAAACCAAACAAGACTGGAATCTCATGATATGAATCTTGAAACTTCACACAGTGTTTGTTGCGCAGACTAAAACTACTTTATTTAATTAATCTTACTTATCAAACTAAAATAATAAAAGTTGAGAGTTGACCGCCAATTTTACATAGTCTTTTCCAACTCGAAATATTAGAGCGGAAATGTTAGTTAATTAAAACAGAGTCAAGGAACCATGTGATAAATCAAGAATAATCATATCTGTTTCCAAATACCCGATAATATACATTATCTATGATTAATATTGATGCAGCTCGAGATTAATCCTTACAATAGTGTAGAATACACTGAATATTGTGGGCCACATGGTATTGTATTACACGTCAATGAGCTTTACATAAAATTAATTCAGCACCTTATTCCTCTAAGGAAAATGACATGGCGCTATTCTTTTAAAGTCATGCAGTCAAGCAGAAATATCTCCTCCCAACACAGGCCTCGAACTTAAGTGACCCTTAGACACGATGGTGTATGCTATGAAACTAAATGCAGTACAAAACTCCCATCATAACTGTGGGTTTTTTCTAATATTAATCAAAATAAACATCTAGAAGTCAGTAGGGTTGTTAACACAGTCTTTCAATTAAATATATATGCGTTGTATCAAACATTGCAGTAATTTGGAATATAAAATGTGGTTCTTCTGATGACATATGAAAAGAAGGTTTAGCATGTTGATTGTATAAAAGCATTTTTATGACTGCTTTGAATGCTGTAGCTCATAGTCAAATTTAACCATGATATACATTTTATAAGTCATAAGATGGAGACTACTCGGTACTAAGAAATGAAGTGAGTGAGTATGACTTTTCTTTGTATATCTACATTTTTGTATCTGCCCCACAGTCATCGCTCAACCCAATTTCCTTGGACATTTGTGCTCCATTTTGACTGTAGTTTCCATCCTACAAAGAATTAAAGCACGATTAGATATCTGAAATTTAACCCAGGATTTCGATATGGCATGTCGATGTTTTAACTACTACCGATAGCTAGCATTGATGATAAAAAGGCTTCATCTCATGCTGATTATATCAAGTTGGAGTCCCTCTGAACTTCAGTTAGGATTTTGAAGTACAAATAAGAGTTCAACATCTGCTCAGACTAGGCATAACTGGTTTGTGTGTGGCTGTTTGAGTTTGGTGAGAATGACATGTAGGAAGTTAATTTACCTGTTCTTTGGGCTTTTTATTAAGTGGGGGTGAATCATAATCGATGTGTGCTCTCCATGAGGGAGCCATCAGACAAGATCCGCCCATGATGAAGGGTGATAGGAGCGCCTTGTTAACTGGTACATCTGTCTCCCGTGCTGTAGGGATAAACAAATTATGTTTATTGGTTAACACGCATGATTTATATTGAATGATGCTTGTAATGATTGGAAGATCTAGATTATCCATCGAGCCAAGTCTGAGAACAGGACAAGGTTTGTAGACAAAACATATTTCAGACCATCTCAATGAAGGTTAGCTCTTGAAAGTACAGACTCCAAAAGAGATTTCCCCTATAGGGATGTAAACTTTGGCTAAAGTTTAGTTTACCTGGTAAATTTTTGACTCAATGTCAGCTTGCAATAGACTTCGGCTAGCTGAGGTAGTGTTTTACAAAAAAACTTTGCATTGTATGTTTCTTAGTTTGATATTTATATATGTAGTTGAACACTCACAGAATATCATGCTGGCGAAAAGTATTATGAGAAATGTAACTAAACACCCGCCAACTGAAGTCCAGTTGTAAGACTGATCGAAAAATGCCAAGGCACCCGTTCTGAAAGTACAATGGAGGGGAGATGCAATTACGAGTAAAAACAATGGCACATTAGAAAAGTGTTTTTTCACAGTCCCTCCACATGTATTAAATTGCAATAACAGTTGAGCTTGCTAATAGTGATGAAATTCACACAAAGTTGTTATCAAGAAAAATTTGATAACTACTGACTGTACAATAACTTTTCGCTCAATTAGAGAAAATCATCTTCACTAAACTAACAAAAGTTTTAAATGCAGCGAGTCAAATGATGCAAGCAAGAAACAAATACTTGGAGCTACTCACATTCAGCCTTGTTCTTTCCAAGTGACTGTGACGATATCAGGTTTTAGGTATCATTCTATAGATCTCGGTCTTATTTAGAAAACTGCTACAAGGTCTATTAACGGCATGTGGCTCAGTTTCAAATATGTTTGAGTCAAAGTTGAGATTTGGAGGTACTAAAAAGGCATAATTTGGTATACATTGTCATAAAAATGTCACCTTCCTAGTACCTTCACATCTCAACATTGAGGGAAAGTTGGTTGAAACTGAGCCGCATGCTGTTAATAGACCTCAGAGCAATTTTCTAAATTATACCGAGAACTCAAGGACGATACCAAAACCGGATTCTGTCACAATCACTTTCACACATACTTGTAATGTGGATGAGGGTCATAAGCCTCCGGATCGAACACAGGAGAAGTAAGATTTGCTAGCTGACTTTGATCGGTTATATTACAGCCAACAGTGGTGGTTGGGTAACTCGTCAAATAAGGTTTGGCTAGCATTCCTCCTATCCCAACCGTAGCCCCATAAGCTTGAAAGAATGAGTTAAAATATCCACACAATGTTTGTCAGACTAGAATGATATATATTGCATTATCATGTTATATTGGCACAATCAGTACCATCATCAGAAGCATCTGGTGCTAAACACTTGAAAAAAAAAGAAGATCAGGTTGTGAACATTCCCTGCAAGATAAGATTATGATCATCACCCATTTTGGCCACTGAAAGATACCTCAGGTCCAAGTTTCAACATGTATAAAGAGATAAACATAGCAATATGTGCTGAAGTGAAAATGAATTATTGAAAAAAATTTGAGAGACATTTTAGTTACATACTTGCACCGGCGACAAAGCCAATAAATGCTCCTTTAGTGTTGGCTATCGGGATGTAAATTCCAGCAATAAAGAGCCCAAGTATTGGACCGCCAAACATCCCAATGAATGCTACTGCCATCTAAAAAAAAGATGTGCCAACTGATAAATAAGGACCAATAGTGTCAGAAAAAAACTAAAATTGTCATGTGGAGTATTTCCTTTAGAAAACTTGAATCTTAAATTTTAAACAGGCCATGTTAAGGACAAATAATCTCAACAAATAAGTTACGTACAATAGTGTGGCCGGTGACGGAATTAGCACAATAAACCCATTTTTCCCAGGGACGATGAGATAGCACAACTGGTTGGGGGAATGCTATACACTGCTGAACAATCGGCGCTTGGGGTTGTTTAACGTGATATATCGGTTTTTAAAACTTTTTAACATTGTATTGATGATCATGTCTAATAGTTATTTTCACAGTTGAACCCTCCCAAATATTTGACATTGAGTCGCAGTGACCTCTGGAAGTTTATTTTGGGGCAAAAAGTGCCCTTTTTAAATTGAGCCCTCTGTGCCTTGCTATTGAGGTATTTGATTGGTTTTTGCTCTCACCATATAGAGGAGGCATGGCACTAACTGGAGGAGTGACATTTCAGTGAAACTTTATGATTTTAGGCCTCCTGTCTTTGAGACTTGAAATTGATTTTTGCAATAGTAATAGGGCCATTTCTGACCCCTCATTACGTGCGACCCCAATGATGCAGAAACTGAAATTTCCAACTTATTATACCATTTTGGTCTTGTACTGTCACTTCCATCAATAATCTTACCACTTTACAGATCCTGGTTGTCACAACTGTAATAGATAATAACCCAAATTTTAACTAATTTAGCTCAAAATTTTCCAGCCAAAATCAAGAAAATCAGAAAGATGTCAGTCAAATTTGTTGTCAGCATGATGAACAGCAGGAGATTGTCTAGATTTTGATCGAAGCGATTGTTGATTATGGCTTTACATCTTGAGATATTTGGATTTGTGTGGCTAAACCAGTTTTATTTGGTCCAAAACATGCACTCTTCTCCAGCCAAAAAGCTGAAAATAGGTTAAAAAACATGTCATACACATTAGCTTCCATTAAATTAGAGAGTAATTCCGAGGTTTTGTCATTGGCGTTTGATGATAAATTCTATAGTTGAGAAGTTATGAGCATAAACATTTCTCTTTCAATGCTAAACAATCACCCAAAAAAGGTACATTGTTGTACACAATGTGCTTTGCATGTAACACTGCATAGATTTGCATCACGCTTTTGCATACCGTTATTTACTGCATCATTTTGCCCTTTGCTGCCTATATGTTATCGATGTATTTTAGTTAATGTACAAGTAATCAAGTAAGAAACATGCGGTTTAAAAAAAATTGCGACATTAAACATAAGTCAGACTACTGGCAACGTGTCAGTGGAGGAATTTTTGAGATGGGACAAGTAGTTCCTGAGATACTGAAAAGGCGATATATCACGATATATCCCCATATCTCAAATATGTGAGCAAACTGCTGTAAAAAGGAGGTGAATCTTCGAAAGAAGGCACTAGGATCTTTTGCACTGGAAGATATCATATTCTTATAAATCTTAATCGATCTCTACACCAAAATTAATTAGCCAATGTGTGGGCTATGATTGCCTAGCAGGAGAGAGAGAGCCAATTCCAGGTAGGGTGACATTTTCCTAAAGATGCCTCTTGGTATATGTAGTCAATGAGAAAGTAATAAAGTTTCACTGCATCACAAAGGGTGCTTCCAGTGACCTGGCAATGTCTTTCCTACCATTTACAGCCAATCAGATCATAGATAACAATTTCGCTTATACTTATACTTACAGAAAGCACACCACCTCCAGTATACTTGATGAAAATGACCAGTATGAGCGCTACAATCCCCATAGAGAAGGCCATGACCTTAGATATAACAGTGGCCTTCTTATCTGTGAGTCCGGGCATACAGGGCCTGACAAAGTCTTCCAGTAATATCAGGGCGCCTGAATTCAGCAATGAGCTTATTGTACTGTGAATAAGAAAGCACACATCAAATCAGGAGTTTGAACCTCTGTTATTGGGTCATACTCAAAATGAGGTCTGATGTGTTGAAATCATTGAACTTGATATCTTGAATAGCATCACTAGCTTTCCTTTGCCAAACAGTGGGATTACAAAAATAGCCAATCCCTAGATACATTCTAGAGAAGCCCAAATCATCAACATTGAAGGCATTTTATTACTATTTGCAGTGTGCTGGCCCGGGTACAGACAAAGGGTTCAACTCAGGAAGGGCATCCGGTGGGTGAAATCCCCCCGCTTCACAGAAAACATGCAGGGGCAATCAACGTTTTCAACCAATGCTAGGACGCCACCCTTATGTGGCACTTCGCAGCGGATCTACCATCGCCCCGACACTGTGATAAGAAAACGAGAGGGGCGATACTGTAAACTCAGAATGGCCAAAGTAAATATTGGTACTCTTACTGGAAAAAGCAGGGAAATTGCTGCGGTTATGTTAGCCAGGAAGATCGACATACTATGCCTACAGGAATTGAGATGACCTGGGGGTCAATCTGGTGGAAAAGCCGGGGCTCTTGGTGATGGGTGCAATTTGTACTATTGCAGAGGAAGGAAAGCAAGAAATGGAGGATAAAGTAATAGCAGTAGAAAGGAAATGAGATCGCATAATACATATGAAGTTGGTAATACCTGGAATGAGCACCAACATCATATCAGTGTATGCCCCCCAGCAAGGATGCAGTCAGAAGGAGAAATATTTGTTCTCGAACCAACTCGACGGCATCTTGGCTGGAATCCCAGAAGGGGAAGAGTTGATGGTTGCAAGAGATTTGAATGGACATGTTGGAAGGGATAGAGAGGAAGTAGAGAGATGGCATGGAGGTTGGAAGATAGGAAGGAGAAATGAGGAGGGAGAGCGAGTGTTGGAGATGGCACAGACATACGACTTGGCACTCATAAACACTTTCTTTGAAAACAAGGAAGAGCATCTGATAACATTCAAGAGTGGAGAAAATAGGTCAGTCATAGGCTATAAAGCGATTAGAAGACACCACCTAGGAGTATTGAGGAACTGCAAGGTAGTGCCAGGAGAGTTTATAGCACCACAGCATAGACTTATCATAGCGGATCTTACAGTGAAGAGAAAGCGAGAGCGGGAAGGAAAGAAAGGCTAGGACTAAGTGGTGGAAGCTAAAGGAAGAAGGGCAGGAGTATATAGAGAAATTAACTGAATATATCGAGAGTAAGGAGACAAGTGAATGGACATGGACATGGGGAAATACGTACCAGAAGGCAGTTGAACTGGCAAAAGAGGAACTCGGCAAAACATCTGGAGGGAAATACATAGAGAAAGAGTCTTGGTTTTGGAATTCGGAGCTACAGAAAGCAGTAGGACAGAAACGTGCTGCTTTTAAGGAGTGGTAGAGAGCGAAGGAAAGACTGGAGACGGACCCAGAGGAGGCTGAAGCCAAAGAATATGAGACTATAGAGCAAAGAATAAAACAACGAAGGAGAAACTGGCAATAGCAAAAGAAAAGGGGTATGAAAAGTTGTATGAAGATCTTAAAGAAAATGGACCAAAGAACCTCTATAAGCTTGCCAAAACTAGAAAAAGGAGGTCTCAAGACATAGACAGGATGATTTTTGTGAAGGATAGAGAGGGCAAAATCTTGTGTGGAGATGATGAAAATAAGAAGAGATGGAGAGAATATTTTGAAAAGTTGCTCAACACCAAAAATCAAAGGAAGGACTTGCAGAGGAGTGATGAAATAGAGGGACCGATGAGGCTGATAAGAGAATCCGAAGTCAAAATACAGTTAGAGAAGATGAAAAATAGAAGGGCAACTGGACCAGATGAATTCCCAATAGAGGTAGTGAAGAGTCTTGGGCAGACGGGTTTGACCTGGATGACAGCTGTACTACAAGATGTACAGGAAAATGGGATACCACCAGAATGGAGAAAAAGCAAAATCACGCCTTTGTATAAGCAAAAGAGAGATCCTCTAAACTGTTAAAACTATAGAGGGATAAAACTCCTCAGTCACTGTCTAAAGCTCTGGGAGCGAGTGAAAGAGGCGAGGATAAGATAGATAGGATAAGAAGAAATGAGTAAGAACAGTGGCAGGCAGCATGGCTTCCAGAAAGGGAAGTCAACAACACAGCCAATGTTTTGTTTGAGAGTACTCCAGGAAAAGATGAGGGAACACCAAAAGGACTTGCATATGGTTTTTGTCGGCCTAGAGAAGGCGTATGATACAGTACCTAGAGACCTAATCTGGTACTGTCTGAGGAAG
This sequence comes from Membranipora membranacea, assembly GCA_914767715.1. NCBI lineage: Eukaryota > Metazoa > Bryozoa > Gymnolaemata > Cheilostomatida > Membraniporidae > Membranipora > Membranipora membranacea. The sequence continues at coordinate 18,051,412 of OU612069.1, read as the reverse complement.
CGTGGAGTTCAGAGACAAACTTACAAAGTATTGAAATGAAGAAGTATGATGGAGAAGGTTCAACTGATCTGCCGCAGGTATCAACATTCAAATAACTGGGAACCACAATAGATCAAGAGGGAGGATGCGGAATAGAAATTGCAAAGAGCATACAGAAGGTATGGAATAGATATAGAGAGCTGACAGGAGTGCTTTGCGATAAGAAAATTTCCACCAAGCTCAAGGTTCTATTGTACAAGACGGCAATAAAACCTACACTGATGTATGGAAATGAGATCTAGCCACTGACTCAAAGACAAGATGACAAGATAAGTGCAACTGAGATGAGGATGCTCCGACACATTTATATTATAGACTGGGAAGAGCATAAAACAAATGAGAGTATGAGGAGGAGACGTCTTCAATGGTATGGACATGTACGCAGGAGAGATAGGGAGGAAGATATTAGAGTGGTGGATGAGATGAGAATGCAGGGAAAGAGAAGGAGAGGGAGGCCAAAGAAAAGATGGATAGATACAGTGAAGGATGGGGCCTCTCAGATGAAGATGTTGATCAAAGAATCAGATGGCAATCTCAGATAGACCTTGGTGCCCTGCAGGACTGTCACCCATCCCGGAACACATCGGACTAGGTAAGAAAGGTAAGAAAGTTTGAGTAACATCCAATCACAATAGTGTTAGATGAGTCCCTGTGTTGAGTGTTCTAACTGTAAGATGTTATGATACTATTTCTGTTCCATGAGAAGAATATCATTCACTGGGTTGAATCTCTGGATAGGTTACTATCCAAGGCGAGACATAAGCAGACAAGGTCTGCAACGGTTGATGAAACAAAGTGACCTACCTGAGAGCTGCGCTGAATAAAGCTGAAAGTAGAAGTCCAGGAAGACCGGGTAGATGTCCGAACAGTCTCATAACATACAAGGGGTAGAGCTGTAACATATCAATGTGTAATCGTACAGATATTGTACAGTCTCATCAGTGATTAATTATTACTTTTGATTGATTAAAAATCAGGCGTCTTATCACTCGCCCATCTGGAAGCATAGCGACAAAATATTAGTGCATTAGGGGCGAGGCCCCAATATCTGTGCCAATTTGCTCTCTGTGTGCAGGCAGGCAGGAGCACACCTTGGTGCAATCCGAACCCCAGTAGTCGATGGACTGCAGTGGGATTCGAACCCACAACCTTTCATCATTTGCATGCTAAAGGAACGGCGATCTAACCAACTGAGCCACCTCATTCACCTCTCGAACAATAACCATGATGATAATAAAGTTCAGCGGAGTAACACTGTCAAAAAGTACCTACTCCTACCAACCCCAATTTCACTAACCAAATATTCAAGCTTTCACTCATGACTCTTTGAACCTATTCTCAAAACCTAAAGATTTATGTTGCTAATAGTTCCTACTTTGGATACAGTGGCAAAATCAAAATAGTTATTGTCCGCTCACCAGCCCGTCTTGACCAGCTTCGACAAGACAGGCTTTCAACCCTCTAGTTATCAACAAATCCTGGCAGGGTTTGGGAACTACCAGCACTTGTCCAGTTATCGAGGCATAGATATATTGAAATAAAAAAGTTATCCACATACCTGATCTTTAGAAAATATATCTTTGGTGATCAGAGGATCACAAAACTTAAAGTAACCAAACACTGACAATCCTATAAGAACACTGATGGAGTTTAGCAATACAACTCCAACAGATGTGAAAATGTAGGCCCTGTAACAGAAAAGAGAATCTTATTTTTTGGGTATCAGATTGTTTTTGAAAAGCACAGAATATTGAACTGTGGCATCGATATCGTGTTAAACTCAAATCAAACTGACTGATAAAATCTAAATTTATTTTGTAATTATTTTCATTTCCAAAACATTCAACCGCCATTTCGATCCCGCTAAGAATATCTGATTAGGAGCAGGACAACTCAAGTTAGGACAGCATTATAAATACCCTATAAGTGACCTGACTTACATTTTCTTATGTTTCCTTGAGCGTAATGAGAGATATCGTTGTACAGACGCTTGGTTACATCCATACATTCCCAGGAATAGAACAACTCCATTTAAAAAGGTTCCCCAGAATGAGTTACGCACACGAGGATCGAAGTCAAATGTACGAGATCTGAAATAAAATCAATTATTTTGTACCGCATTTGTAGTCACATTTTTAGCATCAATGTTCGGGTGGACAGAAAAATGACGTACTGTACCATATCTTGCTAATAGGAAAGGAAAAAAGCTCAACTTCTCAACTTTGACCCTAACCACTGATGTTTATCAGCTACTGGAATGAGTTGTTGCTGATCGGTATGACAGGTGTCAACCAGCTGACAGTAAGTTATACAGAGTTGTGGCTCTGAACCAGATAGTAAAATCCATGTAGTACAAAAGGCTGTTAGGAATCATCTCATCATCATAGTAGAAAGATTTGCTTTTCATGTTTCACCGTTATTTTATCTAAGGGAGCAGGCAAAAAATTATGTTTCAATCATCGTGTATGGCGCAGCCAGAATGTTTCAACTTGCTGATCAGATGTGATCAGCAATACATGAAGGTGGCAGAGACTTAAATTATTCCTCTATAGGTTACTTACTCAAAGGCTTCAAGCCTTCCGCTGAGTTTGGCAGCCTGCCAGACTCCTGAGATAGTATTCTCCTGAACATTCACTCCATAGATCACCACAATGAATATACCTATCAGCATCAAGCTCAGCTGGAACGCATCAGTCCACAACACAGCTTTTAGACCTCCCTACAATAATGTACATTGAGTTTAAATTGACCTGTGCGGCCCAAGGGGGAGCAACTCCATATGCAGGATAATTGGATCAAATTTGACAAAAATATATTCTTTCAGACTAAGAAGTTGATTCGCAATAATTTGAATCAAATTATTTAATTAAATTAAGCAAACAAGCCAATTCTAGAAGGTGTTTAAAATGCATCACTCTGATACTTATATTCAATTTAACCTTGGTTGGTCATAAGAGGGCACCTTCTAATGATCTCAGGCTACTAGACATTTCAAGCCTACATACTTTGCATATTGCAATACATGCAATTCTTCATAGAAAAAAAACACTGGGCTTTGATGTGTAGAAAAAGTTGGCAATCATCCAACACAGAATAAATCAGCTGGTGGGATAGTTTATAGGTCATTAAACGATGAAATTTATTAACAGAAGAACAAATGGTCCAAAGCCATGAGCTACAATCATTTATGCCCTATCAATCAGTAAACACATGCAAATGCCGTTAGTGCCCCAAGTTATCAATGTCTGCATTGCTGAACACCCTTCAGATTCTTATCTTGACATTTGAAGTGTTTCATATACTACTACAAGCCAGAATTGTCCACTGCAAGGGAGGCTTTTGTCAAAAGAACCTGATAGGAACTACTTTTTGCAAGTGACCTGAATTAAATTATGCTAGTTTTCAAAAATTTCGTCTCTGCCTAAGTTTATTAATTATTATCTCCATTCTCTGCATGGCCAGTCATGTTACATTGATCAAGGTCAATTTATATAAACATTATATTTATATATATAAATAATTTAATTGCTGATCATACATGTTTGTATGTATATATATATATATATATGCATACAAACATGTATGATCAGCAATTAAATTATTTATAATTAAGTTCATTGTTGGCTTGATGAAATAGATGATCAGTTGAAATCTCAAGTTGAAAAATTGGGCATCTGATAAACCTGAGACTACTCACCACTGTGGTATAGAGCATAGAAATAAGCGCTATGGACAATATAGAAATCCAAATGTTCACTCCAGTCACTAAAACACCGAACAGAGGTTTAGCTCAATTATAATCATCTGCATAAATTTTTAGAAAGACCCCGAAGTAATTGGGGCCGTTATAGTTCGACAATTGATAGTCACAAGGGTCTGTTCGCATTTGTAACGTCATAGGCCCATATAATGCATAAGTTCTCTAAACAGTTTAATGCATGCTAGTTATTGTTTCAATTTTTTTAGGTAGGCTTAGCATGAAGGATCATCTTGATTATCTATAATATATGTCTTAGTTATGAGACTTTCATATCAGAAAACTATGATCATCCTAGCCTCTCTTGACAAGCTTTGTTGTGGGGGGGGGAAACAAATCTTGTCAACTCTTGCGAACAATCTAGCGAGTTGTCCCCTCTTGTAACCGAATAGGAAAACTCTATTTAATTCTGGCAGGCTAATATTAATTCTTACCTGCTGCAATGGACAAAGCTGGTCCATAAATAACCAGCGCTGCATAAAACAACTATAAAAGATAAACACAGCACAGCTCAAATTAGGTGATAATTTGTTAACAGATTATTTCCTTCCTAAAACCTTGAACCAAACATGAAGAGACGCTATTCGGACAAAAATTTTCACCTCACCAATCTGAAATACTTTTCACTGCAATTGTAGGTTCGTTCAACTCAGGTTCACCTTCATGCAGCAAAGTCATGCAGTATTGTGACTCAGAGACACTGTATAGCATAAAGTCTCTGGATAGGTCATGAAATGTAGGCAGATAGTATCATATTACTATCAACCCATTGTTTTTCAAATAGCGAGGCAACCACATTTGATTCTTCTACAACTGGTAGGTCAATAAATCATGGATTGGCCCCAGTTAATTCATTAACCAGACTACAAGTCAAAACATGATTCAGATTCAATGGTGACAAGAAAACAGTGGACTTATTAAAATGGCCAAATCCTCAGCCTCATTGAGCAAACATGAGATGTTGAAGATATATTGCATTGTCACATTTTGCTGCCCTACCAATGTAAATTCGCTAAAAACAAAAGTAGTCTATAGAAAGTCTTCAATTGCTGGCAACACTGATATACTTTTCAACCTGAGGATGTAGCCCCTCCTCCCCCCTGTAGAAGTCATTCATCATACAATAACTATCTTTTTCCTAACCATCACATCAGATGGAGAGTTGCAGTACAGATTCAAGCGAGTTTTTTTCGTATTACTTTTAATGGCCGCTATCCGGTTTTTGTATTGGAAGTTTAAGCCCAATAATACTAGGCACGGTTTCTGACCAAACTTCTAACAGTGAGAACTCAAAAGATTTTTGTTAACGAGGACCTCAGTACAGCACTGAAAGTAGTTCTGTAGGAAACCAGCATATGCGACAGAGTAAATTACCCACCATTGATATGAGAGATGTGACTGCCACTACAAGCTTCAGAGGTCTTCCAAATCGCAGCTCCACATACTAAAACAGACAACAGAGAAACGGAGGGTTATCTCAGAAGGGAGAAATATTGGATACTTTGCATTGGAAATAAGTACCTAGCTTCAAGGCAGAAGACTGTTTTGACATCCTTGGCCTGGAAATTCTCAAGGTGAAAAAGACAATTGAAACTTTCCAGCCTTGAAGAGAATTTAATTAGCTGTCCAAACCCTAATTGGATTTGTAACAGCAACAATCAATCACAACATATGTGTTATGTCATCTGACCAAGTTTTAATTCAATTATCTCTGTGTTTATCAGGACGCTTTTATGTGCTGTCAACCATGCTGGTTTCGTGTATGGTGCATTCAAATTCTATTTGATAAATCTCTGGTAGCTCAAAATATTCAAGCTGAATACCAAACAAACGAACTTAAAACTATGTAACATGCCGAATTTTAAAGTACTCAAATATTGAATACAAATTAAATTGTCCTGGTGATAGCATCAAAACTGGATATCCAACACCATTATCAGATTCGAGATTTTTTTTAAAGATTGAACTCAGGTCAGGTATCATTTGTCCATACAGTAATGTCAAAGGTCAAAACACACATAGCGGTTGCAACCTCAGAGGTTTGCACAGCGTCACCATTGTTGTCACATATGTTGAGAGCAGACTCAGTTGATCCTCAGAGGTTTGATCGGCCGTTGCAACCTCAGAGAGAAATGCGGTTTTCATGATGTCACATTATTAAAAACTTTATTTAGGATCCGCAGAGGTTACAACCTATGACAGTGTGTTCAAACTATAATATCAGCATACCTGATATATACTAATGATCCCCAGTCGCTCATAAACGGGTAAGAAAAGCATCTCGCTGAGTAAAGCTCCTACACCAAAACCGATTCCACCGTAGAACATCCCAGAACCATACATATACACCTCCGCCGGTACTCCGATCAGTGTATTAGTCGATATGTAACTACAATAAGCAATTCCATGTTTTACCATTGTTCACAATATTCTTATTGGAAACACAGCCGCCCTAATGGCAATCATGATGGCAATCGCGGCCAATCCTGAGTGCAATTAAGGGTTGGCTGTGATTGGAAATAACTCAAGACTAGAATATCCTCGGTCTTACATCTTCATCCCTAATATACCATGACTTTCCTGATACATATTTTTGTTCTTTAGCTGAGAGTTTATCAAATGAAAATCCCCCATGCCATCATTATATAAATACCGATAACTAAACTCTTATTAGATCAGCCTTCCTTGATTATAATACTTTCGAGGAATTCACTTGATTAGTTTCACCATTATTTTTTGTATATTCATGGTCTCATGTTATGTCCAAGTGACTTAATTGGCAAATAAAAATGGTATATGTATATATTTATATATAATATCAGAGAAGTCACAGAGTTGATTTATCTGTTACGGTGTTGTTACATACCTTGCTAGTAGGCTGCATGCAACAGGAAACCAATGCATGTTACCATCTGCTAAGAGGTACTCCTTTGTGGATTTCTGCTTGCCTCCCGTACATGCGTAAAATATCCCGATAGCTGCCGAGATGGCCAACATTAAAAATAAAACCAAATAGTCCGGCCATTGAAAGTAGCTTGTGTCTGTCGCAGTAACAGTACTCTCCATGTTGGCTGCTAGGGTGATAATAAGATAGCTGTGGTTGATTTTGAGTGCACTAAACACATCTCAAATTTAGGTCATTGCTTCATATATTATATTACAGATTAGGGTACCTATCATTCATTGACAAAGTGCTGTGTGATATGACCTCAGTCTATGTATACTAAACTTGAGAACTCTAGTCTAGGGTCGTTGACCTAGTAGTAGCAATGCAGTGCAAATAGATAATGAAAGAAAGATGACACTCATGTTTACGTTACAAAATGCAACAATGTAACTGCTTGTAACAGTTTAGATTGGCATGAGATGACTGTTATCATTTTCAAAATATCTGGCTCACAAAAAAACCACTAAGCTATCTTTGTCATACTTGACCTAGTGAGCAAATGACCAACAAAAGATGTAGAATCAAGCTAGGAATTTTTAATTAAATTTTCAATTTTTGTAGTAATTACATTTCCATTTGCTTTGGCATTGACAATAACTTAGTTTAGCAAGTCGTGTTGCAGTTGGTAAGACGAACAAGCAATGCCTAAAACTGGCTCGACACTTAAAATGCTGTTAGATTTATGTGACAACCTATCTTGTAAAATATTTCACTCGTCCTTCTTTTCTGAATGGTTCTGATTGGATTTTCAGGCTTTTCGTTCCCTCTTACCTACTGGATAACTGGAGAAATAGTCTTTTTCTATTGGCAAAGAAAAGCTAAGAACCTATACTAACTCTCGTGATCTGACTAGCATGTAGATCACTGATAAACAAGACTATCATTCCTTCAAAGAAGATTTCGTAAGGCTAAGTATGCATCATACGTGACTTAGGTTCTGATTGCACTTTTGGTCAGGGAGAATAGGGTATCCCCTGCAAATTTAGCCAATAGTGGCAATAAAAGATAACTCTTGCTGACAATTCCGCACGTATTTGGGAGTGTGCCACCAGAGCAGGTAGCCAATCAGATGGCTTCGGAATTCCGAGACTCAATTTTGTAGAGATCAGCTCATGCCCAGAGCTGAGCATGCGCAGAATGCTAAGCATCTCTGTCTGAGCCGTTGATCCTGAAGCTAATATAAATTATTTTTTTGGTCTACATTATCTTGCTTGAGGTCAAGAAGTGGACACATAAAACCTAGCACAGAGGCAGAAGCAAAGGGTATATCATTACTCTGTCAGTCAGTTAGTAACCCAACCAAACTTAGTCAAAAAGTGCTCACAGCCCAGTCAGACATCTTTCAAAATCCTTTCAATAAGTTAAGGCCTTACGCTTAAATCTACTATTGCAACTGAAAGCTGAGTCAACTCAGGCTATTATATGGCTTAAATAGTGTGGAGGCAAATTTACCAGAGTTTTCTCCTCTTGATTAATGAGGAGGCAATTCTTCATGTTTAATTTTTTAAAGGCATTGAAATATGATACACTGAAGACTAACTAGTAAAAGAGCCCTTGCACATGCGTATCATCAATTTCATAACCAAGTAAAGTGCAAGGCGGCTGTAGAAGATTTTCGTATTGCGTTCAAATGTTTGTAAGTCAAGTTTTAGCTGTTCATTTTCTCAAAATAGAACATTATGAATATGAGGGTAACTCAATACAATTCCCAAGCAAAAGGGTATGTTGTTGAATCAGAACTAAGACTGAAGCGTGTTGCTGTTAGCTGGTTCTGAAGTAAGGCCCCATCCCTCCAAAAAGAAACACTAGAATGAAATAAGAATTGTTGGAATATCCACAAAAAATGTTAGCCAAATAAGAGAACCAATCAATTCCATTTAACTTTGTGAAATGGGAGAGGTGTGGCTGCAAGTTTACTAAATATAGTATTAATCCAATTATAACTTTGAGATTTAGTAACTTATTCTTATGACTACAATTCAGAGGTTTGGGCATCAGTTCTGCTTGTATCACAGCTCCAGACTTCTAAACAGACCTCTACTCCTATCTGAGCACCCTGGAGCAGTCAGTGAATTGCCAACCAAGATGACCCTCAGCATATTCAGTAAAAGGCATGTTTTCTTGCCACAGATAAACAGAAACGGGGAAGGGAAGCCAGTTATGCTGACGGATCAAACACCATCAACCTCCTGTCTCAATCAAAACAAAGGGAATCAATATGCATATTAATACTCACTATAGATTTGATTAACCGCGCAGCCTACTTTCTCAGTATGCACTTCCCTTTCATCCTTCAGTTGCCTGTGATTTGATTAGAGCAGGTTGTCTCTCACTCATTAGCTCAAAAGACTAAGAGATCATCCAGTGATTAATAACACAACTGTTATCCAGAATTCCTAATTCCATTTTTGTGATTTTCACTACTCGTGGTTTCTGTGAAAATAAATCTTGGGATATTCCATTTCACAAGTTTTTAGGATTGTAAGGATCAGGCCAGAGCAATTCCTCATCATCAATAAGTAGCAATAAGAGTCACACATCTAATGTAATGTAGGAGTATAATCTGTTTCAAAAAAAAGAAAAAAATTAAGCAGTAAATAAAAACATTTGGAAGTGGTAGCTTGCTGGGCTTCATCACTAAATACCTATAAATACTTTATGGATGAGCAGGAGGGGATAATTTCTTACAATCTACATAATACAAGTGCCATGAATTTTCATTGTGTAAATATATTGTATAGCTATGTTGGGTTTTTGTTAGCTACCCTTGGGTTCCGCTCTTACATGGCGCGAAACTTTTCTTGTATCATGCATTGTTTTGAAATAACAAAATCCTATAAACTATTGTACATCGAGAATCGAGTTGACAAGTATTAGATATTTATGGTTATTAAATCCATTTAAATTTCAGTTTTTTGCTTAGGCATAGATAACTGTATAATAATTGCTTGCAAAAAATTAATATATATATATTATAGCAGTAGCAGCGCTGATAAACAGTTATCTTTCATCATACAATTGCTTTAGTATTGTGATTTATTTTTCTGCAATATCTTTTTTTTGCCCATAAAATCATCGTCAGAGGTCCAGCTGATGGATTCATTTAGCTTTTCAAATACTTATGATCTCTTTTGCACAGCTCTCAGCAGCATCCGTTCCATTCTGCCTTTGAGGTTGTACCCAGTGCTGGCAATAGATTTGGAGCACAAAAAATGATCACCAACGGTATTTTTACTGCATAGATCCTAGAAGTCTTTAGATTTGTGCAAAAAAAATTCCCTCAATGTTCTGCACTTGTCACATTGGAAAATACTGTTATCCTGTTTCATAGTTTTTTTTACAATTCAGACATTGCAAAACACATTTTGATCGATAAACAACACTTCTTTAACCTGTAAGCAAAAAGCACTGCATTCTTATCATTTCAACCGATGGAACAATTTGGCTTTATAATAGAGTCCCATCGAGACATATATTCCGGCTCTTTGTCTGATGCTTGCCTTTTGTTCTTTGTGGATGCTCATTACTGTGACTCAATCGTAAAAATAAGTAGCGTGCCTCAGATCATTCGAGTTTTTGATGAGTTGGAGTTGTAAGTATGGTAAGAATCAAGGGAGGAAACTGCTCGTCATGGAGTGACGATGAGAAAGACCAAGTAAGCTACATTGTATCACTTCATGCACCCTAGAAGCAAGGATCGAGGATAACTTAACTTTTTATTTAATTATAATTATACCAATAATACCCACTGCAGTCCATCTTCTCCTGGGGATTGGTTGGCCCCCAGGTGTGCTCCGACTTGCCTGCAAACTGAGAGCAAATTGGCCCAGATATTGCGGCCTCGCCATTAAGGCAATTATATTTCACCGCTCATGCCTCGGGATGGGCGAGTGATATGACATTGGATTCTAATCAACCTTTTAATCAATAATTTATAATTTTTCTGATGCAAAATGGTAAAAAAATTCTGTGTAAGGACAGGCTACCATGATAGGGTAGCCTATTGCATTTGAATATGAGTCCCCTATAAACTGTGGTATTTAGTGAAGTTATTTGATATTGAATAATATACTTTTTAGAATTGAATTCATTTTCATTTTTTGCTTAGGCATTGATATCACAGTAATTTCTGGTAGCAAAAAATTAATATCTGTTTATTGTATCAGTAGCAGCAATGATAAGCAAAAAATGTATCATACAATGGGTTTGGTGTGGTATTTCTATTGCTGCAATATCTTTCATTTTTTGTTAATAAAATCATTTTCAGTGCACCCACTGATTTCATTTAGCTGTTCGTTGCTTTCCATCTCTCTTCCACAACTCTATGTAGCAGGAGTAGCGTCGTTACCATTTGGCTGAGGTTGATCTCAGCAACAGGTTATAGAAGACAAATTCAGATGCTATAGCTGTGAACAGACAGATTGTTCCAGCCATGATGGTGAGTGACATACAAACTTATTCCCTTTCACAAAGCGAATAGAAGCAGTTTGACTTGTGTCTTACTTGATAAAAATGTATGTGTAAACATTATTCAATGGCCAACTTGGATATTTCTGGAAGTCACCTCAATATTTAAATGCATGCAGCAAATTGTCTCATAGCCAGCAGGATTCGGGAGTCACAATTAGACCAGAGACTATGGACACTGTAGATTTAGCTATACCGTCCGGTAACACAGTGGTTCGGATAAGCTAAGTTGTAGCGTCTACAGGTAAGTTCATTGTCATATGAATTGTGTCTGAATATTTCTCTACAAAACATATGGTGGATTTTATCTGCTTTATTAATGTTGTAATTATAATATTTTACAGACTCGTACAGTGTTTGCCCTTGTAGGACTGTTTGCTGCTTCTTCTGTGATAGCGTTTGATAACAGGTGAGCAAACCTAAAACCACATCCAATATTGCCATTATTGTATATAGTATATAAATTTTAGCTTATAGCAGTTTGCATTAATCCCTGAATATGAGCATATAAATTGCTAAGTCGTTGCAATCTTGTCAATTTTTCTCTGCATTGCAGCTCTGGTTCTTTCCGTGCATTTATGGATGTACCACACACGGTCTACCACATCGAGGCTGATCTATCAATACCAGGAAATCTGCTCTATTCAGACAGACATGCTTTGAGAACCACCGATGGAAACATAACAACTACTATTGCTGGTTCAGAATCGGAGAGTGGATATCTAGAAGGCATCGGGAGTGCAGCAAGGTTCAATTACGTAACTGGTTTTGCCCAAATTTCTACATACTTAATGGTATTGGTAGACAACGGAAATAACTGTTTGAGGTTTGTCAACCGCATCACCACGCAGACATATCAATTTGCTGGCAACTGCAGTAATTGGGGGGAGAGATTTTACCCAAAGTTGATATTAGGCTCAAATTATGCATCAAGGATAGCAGTTGATCAGCAAAACAAACATCAGCTTCTTGTAACTAACAAAGATTTCTTAAGTTCGATAAGGATCTTCGGTATTCCTGACAAAGAGACGCTTTACAAGTCACGCTACATTTCTCAGTTTATTCAAGACCCTCGCAGTACCAACATCTATGTGGTAACCCGAGCATCGTTAGAGAGATACGATAGGAAAACGAACACTTCAGTTATATTAGCTGAATACGACGGGTCTAATGAGCTGAGGGCCTTGACTGATGTAGTTGTAATCGCTGATAACACTTTTTTGCTTGCGTCATATTTGGATAACAAATTAATAATGCTAGATCTTGCCAGAAATTCGTCATTTTCAATATTTCTTGGTGAAGACCCAACTAAGGATATTCTTACAGCTGTTGCTCTGTCTCTCATCGAAGGAATCATTTACGTGACAGATTGGAGCAGAATCAGAACTGTAATAGGTAAGTAAATTTGGCTGACCGACAGAAAGATGGAAATTATTGTTGCTTAATCTGTTATTTGGTTGAGTTCTGAACTCACAACATCTTCAGATTCAGGCTATCGTTTGAGAAGTAAGCCGTATTTTATCCAATCGTTTCCGTGAACTCTAAACAAGATAAGAAAATTATTAAATATTACCTATCAATCACTTCAATTGATGCTATTGCTTTGCTGAAGATGGCAGTGTGACAGAAATGATAAAAGACAAATCGACAGAAGCCAACGCCAAGTATTTGATCTCAGACAATCTTGATGATAATGGTGAATCCTGGATCCGAGATCAATATTCTCAATTGAACAAGGGTAATACTACATTAAACTACTGCTGCCTTTCAGGCAAATTTGTGCTCATTGAATGGTATAGCTCCAAGATAAATAATTGAGGCTTTAATCTCAGAATTATCAATTAATTTCATACCCTGATTTCGACGAATTCAGTAAGCACACATGGTTTAAAGTGAACAGTATTTCCAGCCTCTCAAACTGAAGGTACATTTGATCAAAACAATTCAATTCTGGACCAACTCAATTCCCTAAAATTACATTTACATTGTGTTACAGAACCGGAACTGTCCATCTTGGACATGGTACTCATATCATGCATTGCTCTACTCGCCACTTTTGTTCTCATTTTACTTGTGCTCCTCATCCGCAAGAATCAGCCTTCAACAGAGAATAGGAATCCAAGGTAATTCATTTTATAGCTGAATCAAACATCCAAGAGACCTATATATGAGACCATATGCAAATTTATCTACTAGAAAAATGTTGGTTAACAAATATTTGGTTACAAACATGCATGGTTCATGACTCATGACTCATGACTCGTGAATCGAAACTCGTGACTTGTGACTCGTGACTCGTGACTCGTGACTCGTGACTCGTGACTCGTGACTCGTGACTCATGACTCATGACTCATGACTCATGACTCATGACTCATGACTCATGACTCATGACTCATGACTCATGACTCATGACCATGACACAGACTCATGACTCATGGATCACTTTAAATTTATTTTAGTGCTGCAGAGGATCTGAGAAGTGGACCTGCTTTGCATACCTATGGCAATGTAGCTGACATTCATATGCAAGAATTGACAAATTCTGAACAGTCAAACCAATGCAGCCCACAGTTTGATGATGGATGTCTTAACACCACTGAAACAGAAAGTCGTGCGTACACCTCGCTCGAAGATAACGAAACACACGATGCTCATGTCTATGATTCTGTTTAAACAGAGCTTTTACAAACATGCTAAAACCACAAACACAATACAAGAAACTTTACTTAGCAAATAAAAGTTCATCATCATTTCATTGCACTTAACAGGCCATCCATTCTTTAGTCTGGGCATAAGGCCAATCATTGAGATCCTTGTTAGAATATTAAACCGCGATGTTGGTAATATGTTGGCTATTACTATTTGATTGTATGGCGATATCTACCCTAACTACCAGCTGTATAGAAGTATACTGCCGCATGACACGGTGTTTTTGGTTCTGTTCTGGCTATGGCATTAGCTGTTTTTTTTGCACGATTTGTCAATAAAAGTTTTTTAATGGCCTAGAGGCAAAATAACTTAGTACCACCTGAGATCACAGTGACCACAAAACTTGAAACTGTTTTTAAATTTTGGTTCAGTACATTGTGCTTATAAAACAATTCACTGGTTTTTGCCCATTAATCACAACAATTGTCTTCATTTCCCTTATAATGACGATGTCTGATTAAACAATTTACTTCTCTTTTCTCACTCACTGTGAAATGATTCATAATCTTATCAAACGGGATAGCTGTATTGAACAGCAAAAAATTCATGAATCTGGCCACCTGCCAATTTCAGTATTTATATAAGTTACAGTGGAGTTTTGTCATGCAGACATAGCCACCTTTGATATGACATAATTCATTCTGTATTTATCCTGAAGACTGATTTGCAACATTTCAGAAAAGTTGGAAATCAGTCTACAGAATGAATTATGACCAATCAAAGGCGGCTATGTCTGCATGACAAAACTCAATTGTAACTTATATAAATACTGAAATTTGCAGGTGGTCAGATTGATAAATTTCCCACACTGGATAAAAACAGTCTGATATCCTTACTCTGTGTTCACATCTTCAGGTATCTTGGATATTATCATGTCAGAGGTTAATTTCTGCAATAATAAATTAGATAACAATTATGTCTTGGAATGTATTGTTGCCAAATATTGCAGCCTAAAATCCAGCAGAAATTTAATATTTGACAGGGGTATTGGTGAGCTGTCCGAAAAGCTCTGTAAATGTTGTTTTCAAATCGAAGACTACAGATGTCGACTTTTTTGCTTTTGCTTTACTTAATGATGCTTCTGTCAGCACAATGTTAAAGCAAACTGCAGTATCTGAGTGAAGGATAGCAACTTAAGATGTTTTAAAGCTGAAAGGGAGAATTTCACTTTAGGCACAAGAAAATCTTCGGCTCGAAAGGCAAAACATCTGTCTAAAGTATCACAGTGTATCTGTATTCGGAGTTGTTTGCACTTTAATGACAAAGTTATCTCTCTTGTCACGTAGCTATTTTTCATCAATCACTTCGCTTTTGTGAACGAGAGTGGCAAGTCATGCTATTCTTCTTATTGTGAAGATGGAGATTTTATAATTATACTCCAATCTTTTACCATTTATCTACACTACACTAGTCTGGTCTTCACACCTGATCTTTTCTGTAAATAGCATCACACGACGTAAGATATTTTAATAAGTAAAGTAATCCATTATGTTAATGTCGCATTGCTCGATCTGACCGGCTACTTGTATAATTTGGCAATTTTATATTAATTGACAATTAGGCTACTGGCTAAATATTTTCTTTTCCTGTTTCCTTTTTTGGCACTTTGTTCACACGTATGCATTGTCGATCAGTTTGGAATTTCAGTTACTTGAGTAATACTTTTATAGGGATTCGTTATACCCGTCTGCCCAGCTCGACTATATTCTAAAGCCCCGGCACCGAGATGTGTAATAGACACATTTAAGTTGTAAGTGCATTTCCATTTTTTCTTGTGAACAAAACCTTGATGTATTACAATGTATGAATGAGAAACTGTATTTGATGTAATTACTGATTAATTACGTTCCGTTTGATATAACTCTATTATAACGATAGTAATAGTTTCTGTCCAATATTATAGACGATGCCGGTATCAGACAAATTTAATACTTGTATACTTTAATCTCGGTTCAAGTCGGATCGGAAAATTATTTGTAAGTTTAAATTGATGATAATTTTTGTTATGTATATTGCTTCACGTATTTCAATGTCAGGCTTATGCGTTTTATGTAATGTTCACTATAATTCTCATAATATGTAGCTGGTATGACTAATGCATTGTTTTGTTATTCACAGAGCACGATTTCAACAATAAGAATCTTAATAACAAAAGAAAAGCATTCTATTGTTCGGTTGCTGATAATCATTCCTGACCTGGTCCGAGTACAGTATCATATAGCCTGTCTTATCAAGCCTTGTTGGGCGGGGGAGGGGGAACAAAGCTCGTCAACATTTGCGCAGCTTGTGATCGGGTAGATAATTTCTTTATCACACCAAGAGATTATCTACCCGATCGCGAGAGAAGACAATAATTAATATCGGCTGCTCGACGTCGAGCAGCGCAAGAGTTGACAAGCTTTGTTCCCCCAACCGAACAAAGCTTGTTAAGACAGGCTATGTATCATACTGCATGCAAACAGCTGACAGATTGAGGCTCACTTCTCTGCCTTTTCTGATGATAGACATATCAGTATGCAAGGTAGGTTGGTTCATTGATGTATGTACATAGATAAATTCTAAGGTTATAATCTTTTCCAAGCGATTGTTATCTAAGAACACAGACAACTGGCAGGAGTTGATTCAATCGTTGTTCAGCTCCTGGCCACTTTTATAAACTTATAATGACCTCGCACTTTAAAATTGCATTCTAGTTACATCTGAGACTATAGATATATCTATACTATATGTAGATATAAAGATATTTAGCTATTATCTTTAGTCTCTGGTTACACCTCATACTGCAGGGTGATAAAATGTACTCTTATTTGGTCAATTGTCCTGTGGTTACAAGTAAATTATTTCATCTATCAGCATGATTTAACTTGCTAATAACTGTAATTATAGGTCACTTGTTATCAAGATGAGTATGTTGCATTCCGGGTTCCTTTGAAGGTTAGATACAATTTACAGTTTTGTTCATGAATTGTCATGAGCTGTGATATTTTGGTGTCAAAGGAACAAGTCTTTCTTCTCATGTGCCTTTTGATATTCAATAAAACCAATGAACCTTTCTACATTCTTAGCTCTTGCATGGTCATTGACATTACCGTAATGGTGCTCTTGTAGCAACAAGACATACAGATATGACAAATAATTTTTACAACAAAGTGCACATAAAAAAATTCAATTTATTTTGATAGGACGAAATTGAATGTAATGGCCTGGCACCTTTACCAGCAAGCGATATTCTGGCTCCTCAGAATTGTACACAGACACAAACATAGATAGAAGATCGAAAAGAAATATATCATTATTGAGCCGAAGATGTCATATTCAGAAAATAATTTTTTGCATCGAATGGCAATGGCCAAAGAGCAGAATGAAGAGGAGTAATCCTAGATGTATAGTAACTCGTGGTGCCCCTCACAAACTTCAATGGCCTGCACAGTATGACCTTTCCGCGTTACCAGCAGGATATAAATGTGACATACCAATGATGTATGAGCTAATGTTATTTGTGCGTGACCGTCTTTGAACTTTCGCTTTCATCAACAACATAACTCAGTTGTCAAGGATATATAAATATTCATATAATTATATCAAATTTCGATTATCTTTACAAGAGGTTCTGTTTAAAATTTGTTCTTTTCATTTTCTCATCGCCTATTTCAACTCAAAATTTTGCTTGCGGGTGAAGATTAAATGTATATGGTTTTTTCGGCTTTCACATAAAAACTTTCAAAAATCATTTCACAATATTGCAATCAAATCTTTTTTTGTTTTCCACATGAGTTTGTATCTTGAACATAATTTATTGAATAAATAAAAATTACAATCAAATAACATGAATTGAATGAATTTGAAAAAAAACCCCTATTTTTTGTGCTTATAAGACCTAGGTAATGTAGTAGGCCTGCTGCTATCATCAGGACTTGCTAAGGGGAAGCCTGGTTGAGCCCGTCTTGGTGATACCATTATCCTTGTGGGACTGAGGCTAGATCTTTTGGGAAATCCGAGATGAAACCTGGCGGGTGAGATCTGCCGTTCATCCTGTAAAATAAACAAAAGAAGTGATATTTTTTAACTGTGTCTCAAATATTTACTGTTTGTAGCCAAACAAATTTGAGAATATTCAAATGCGTAGACTTCTTTCTCATTGTTGATTTATCAAACTAAGTGCACTGCAAGCACGCACTCAACGACAATGTACTGCTAGTAAACAACAAACCACAGGGAGGGAGAGGAATGACTACTCTATACAACAAAAGAAGAGCAAATTTATGGAAAATGTAATTCAAATTTATCCTTTCAGAGTTCAGTTTATCAGTTCTATCCAAGTTGTTTATTCTTCCTAAACTTAGTGATCAGCAAGTTTGCAGATTCTCTCAAAGCTGCGAGGAGTGCGAGTAGAATTGGTCATATGTTATAACCACTTTACTGCAGCGGTGGGTAGACAACAACTGGTGTACAACATTGCCACTAATTATTGTCTCGGATTTCATCAATGAGGCCATTGAGAACAATCACAAATGTTTGAAGTAGGTCCGTCTCCTTTCAGCAAGATTTTTGCCCACATATGTCTAAGTACATGTAACTCTAAAACAGTTCTTGCCAAATACTTGATACCCTTGCGATTACTTCAAATATCTGTCCGGATCCCTATCTCAATGCATTAGGTAAAATTTAATTTGAATTAAGTTTTGTATATGTGTCTGCTCTCAGATTTCATAGCAGATATATAAAATGATAATTGTTGATAGAAGACAACAGTTACGCATGCAACCACACCGAATGCTTATCAGACTGCTCCAGAGGAGTAAATAACACATATCCTTGCTTGCTGGGAATAAATATTAAGTATAGAGGTTGGACTTAGGTTAGCTACTCAAAAATTTTATTTCGTCTAGTCTGTGGTAAATGGTGAATTTTTTCATGCTACTTTAACAGTACTCCTCTAAGACACATTACATGCGCATCAAACCGTGTAAGTCACAATTTGTAACTCATTGAAGATTTAATAATGATGTTTCAAGTTATCTCAAATCTCAAGCGAATAATTCATTATAATTTTATTGTATTATTATAAAAATACTTGCAGTTGGCATTCAGTCGCAAAAAAATAATTTCACATTTGCACCAGAGTAAGTTCAAGCTGTCCGCAATAATATAATAATATATACACATTAGTCGCAAGTAGGTCAAGTTTGATCCATTTTTGCAGCATTTGAGTTGCCTCCCCCCCTATGACGCTGTAAAAATGGATCTAACTTGATCCTAGTCGCCAGAACTATGGACGTAGAGCAGCCATTGCAATGCATAGAATGATAGGATGAAAAAAGCATTCCACAATAAGAAATGGAGTACAGATTATCAACAGCACTACATATCACATACAATTAAAGGCAGAATTCTACTGTACAACACAACAAAAAACCAAATTGCTCTTAGTATTTGAAAGCTTGATTGACGGGTGAACACAGGAAGCAAGCACAACATCATTTCACATGAAAAATTCAAAATATATGGCTTACAACATCCATAAAGACTGATCCTTGCACTACCATATACATATGTATATAGGTCACAGTATAAATAAGCAAAACATGTCATTCGACAAACAGTGAAACAGCGGATGCAGCACACCGCAATATATTCACCATGCCAATATGATTCGCAATGAGGGAGCGTAAATTGCATAAAAGATCTAGATAATTTGTCATCCAACTCTATCACGATCGGTTAACAATACTCCCACATTGAAAGGAGAGATTGGGATTCCCCTAGCTAGAGAGTGCAAGCCATGAACATTATCCTTCTGGGAATTCCAGAATATTGCATCATGGGATAGCATCGAGCATGCCAATTTACAATGAAGGGTAGAAATCATAGATGACACAGCGTCACAGTGATCACAACACGATGCAGCAGAGTAAGCACCACGTCTACGACAGCTACTCTTTTACCTCTGCGCTGCCGAGGACAGCGTGAGTTTTACGTGACTCAGTCGGTGACATAGCGTTGTATGTGTTATTGAGGTTGTTATTAGCACCGGCCTGATTACGTCGTGTCATACTGGATCGGGCAAACGATCGAGTGAAGTGACTGGGAGACTGGTCTGGGTTCTCTATACCGTAGGCTGGCAGAGACGCAGTCGATACATCCAGATCACTGCAAACAAGAAAATGAAGGTTAGTATGACATGTTGGAGGTTCCTTCATACATAGGTCAACATTTAAGAGCATATATGAATTCAAAATATCCCATCACCCATCTCAGGAGACGTTATGAATTTCTGATAACATGATGGAAGAATTGTTTAGGGGATATTATTCCATTCAAACAGTTATAGTGCCATTTGAAAAAGCACTCTCTGTATTGGTCAGTTAACAAAGCTAATGGCAGGCATACATATGATCGCCACCAAATGAGACACCCTTCTCCTAGATCGAGTATGATCTAATTTTCCTTCCTTTGGAACTTGAACCGGCGGCAAAAACCTTGTCAATAGAATGTGAACAAGTTTAACGTGGGCGAATTAGATCAAACTTTATATTCCCTTCTGTTATATGCCATATCTTTGTTTAACAAAATGTATCAACATTCAAATTGCTCAAAAATATATCAGGCCATCCAAGAAGTTTGACGAAGGTTAATCAGTTAATACTTTACCTGCTATCCATATGCATGCTCTGAGTAAACTCCGCCTCCTCCAGCTTAAGTTCCAAGGCTTCTACATTGAGACTTAGCCTGTGGTTCTCCTTCTTTTCTTGTACTGATTTGCGAGTTATTTTATGATATTTCTCAGCTGTTTCTTTCTCCTTGAAACAGAAATGAGACCAGGTGAGTTTTTGGTATCTTGAAAACTGTGCCAAAATGAAAACTGCATATACATTGAATGAAAGCATTTTAAAAGTGCAATCAAATGTTTCTGATTATGAGATGACACTACTAGTTAGTTTCAACACTTATTGAAAGTTAGATTGCAAGGGTGAGGCTTTAACATTCAACATGTACGTTCCTAAGGGCAAAGCCTCTGAAGGGCAGAATGTGTAAAAGCAAAATGCAGAAGCGCTTCAGAGCAGAGGCTCTGAAGGGCAGAAGCTCTGAAGGGCAGAAGCTCGAAACGGCAGAATATCCAAAGACTTGGGCTACCTCATATTGCCATCCAATCAAGTAGGCCAGTCAATAAACTGTTATATGTACTAGTTGTAGATAATACTAGTAGTTACCTTTTTAGAGACAATCTCCAGCAGTGCCTGAGTATTCTCTAGACGCTGTTCTGTATCATAAAGCTTTTTCTCTATATCGGGTATCGTATCAACCTGTAAAAAAACACAAAAGGCACTAAAGTGTTCATAGAGGTGATGTGTGTTTGTCTTTGATCCGTTTTATTCTTTTACCATGTGACATCATTGGCAGCAAAGTCCTACTGAAAATTCACAATGATAAAAAGGAGAGAAATGTGCAAATTCCAAATTCCTATTTCAAATTCTTGCATCTTGCCTCACTTTTGTTAAACATGCTAGATGTTCATAATTCATCCTTGAAATCTTGGATCAGATGAACATGATTTTGATAACCTCATCTAAAATTCTTCTTCAGTCACAAAACAAAGTATAACTTTACCTTTTGTTTATATCTGTTGTTTTGATTTCGTAAATCTTTTACTTCTGTTGATTTTAATTCTATCACAGTCTTCAGACTTTCAATCTCCTGAGGTAACATTGTATAGGGCTGCATTGCAATCTACAGTGAGAAAAGTTACAAAATAATTGATTTCGAAGTAAGAAATATAATAGTCAGATCTCCAGGAGTTATCCGCTAGCTTACAAAGAGAAGACAACTACGAATTATTTTGCATGAATTATCACCATAAGTGATACCAGGGAGGGTGGGTGGGTGGGTGAGTGATACCGCTTGATGTCGGTGCATTATCAATTCACACCAAGGATATTAGCAACCCAGATGATTTATCAGCAAAAAAAACAGCTAACCAAAAATTTTTCAAAGCATTTTCTACAATTGAGCTACTGAAAGCAATGAAGTTCATGAGTTCATTGCTGTAACGGATGTATGAATGAATTCCAAATCAATGACTTCACTTCCTCTGTGAGAATACCAGGTGAGCATTTCATTAAATAAATTCTGCTGCTCACCTGAAGTTTATGATCCATGTCTTTATGCAGAGCCTCTCTGGCTTCATCGAAACGAACTTTCCAATTAGAGCATTCAGTTTTCAACTGAGATATCTCCCCCTGTACAACAATGAGGATAATGATTACGTTGAAGTTTTACAGCTCTTTTGGAGTCTTTTCTTTTTCCAAATGTTATTGCAGAGTAATAAAACGGGAAGGTGTCTAATCCAGTGAGTGGAGAGATCAATCGTGGACAGCAGACATTTCTCTTATCTATATGGAATTTGGGCATTTCAATAAAGCTTATTTGTTGTTCTACACCAAACAGTGAACTAGGAATGGGTACTTTCAACGTTCAGATAAACACAGTGAAGGCAAATCCTATATAGTAGCAACTGCCATTCTGGTTTATGGATACACATTATTCTGCAGAAACTGATGATGAAAGACTGAGCCTATAGGGTGGTTGTTGTAGTTGGTTGCCACCATTCCAGCTAAGAATGGTACGCTATATTAAGCCGATACCCAACAGATAAGTCTATCTCCCTTACCTCGAGTTGTTTGACTTGCTCTCCATGTGTATTATTGACTCCCTGTAGCTCCTGATTGTGCTGGGAGTGCAGCTCATCTCTGAGCCTCTCTATATCTGAGGCGTGTACAGAGCGTATCTTAGTCACCTCTCGCTCACTCTGATCTGTCAGCCGAGCTATTACTGACTGGATAATAAGAGAGGGGATTATGAATTAGGGAGCAGAAAACTCGTTGATATTGGGGCATTACCTGTATACTCTAAAGGAAGGTAATGTTCAAAGGTTTGAGTGTCGTGACTTGGATCAAAACTGCCGAGTCAACAGTGAAAAGTGAATTTCTATATCAGTATAGTTACTGTAGGGAGATTGTGTCTTGCTTCCTAATACCCATGGCAACAATACTTTCAAATATATTGGTTTGTCTCTAAAATATTGGAAAGTAGAGAATACTTGAGAAAACTGGAGGGGTACACACTAATGAGAAAATTTGAAATCGAGCTTGTTTTCAAAAATCAGGAACTAAATCTCTAGAAAAAAAACCAGCATCGAGGGTATAGGGGTTTCAAATATTGAGTTAGTATGACTGAATGAGGCAGCCTCCAGTTATGCTCTGGACAGGGGGGGGGGGGGGCGCAGAAATCAATAGCTAACCTAACTTTTCATCAATGGGGGAGCCTATAAAAGCTCAAGCTATACTGGAGGAAGAAGGGGTCAGCCAAATAAATGAGAGCATGTGTTATCGATGATCTAACCTGCAATGTCAGCTACAATAATATGACATAAAATAGTATTACACAATGTATTCCAGCTGGAGTTAGATGTCAGCTGAGGGGTACACGTCACAGTGCTATCATGCTCTTAACACCATCAGCTATAAATGACTGTGGTACAAAACACAGAAGAATTGAACATTTCCAATTTCTGCATTATATCCGATAAGCTTTCTCCACCTAAAACTAACCTGTTTTTCTTCCTCATGATTTTTAGCGAGTAATTCTGTCTCAGTCTGGAAGGTGATTAATTCATCATGATGTGACTTAGTCAAAGATTCAGACTCTTCTCTGGATTTCACTGCAAATACACAGCCATTATGAGTAATAAAAGTTTCATATTTGGTCATATCAATGAATTAAACAATCAGTTATATATTCGATAAGTAAGTTACCAAAATCATTAGATGTGTGACTTATATTTATGTCATCATAGGGAGTATTTCAGCTGTGCCGCCAACTACAGTCGACTGAGTGCTGGGTGCAGCACAATCCAGATCTTCTCTCGACAAACTGATCTCTGTTCCCCTTAAATATCCTCCAATAGTTCACTCTGCTCACTCTAAAGTTATTTCTTTCACAATTTATCACTGCACCAAGAGGGATTATAATCAAAATTTTCATGATATCATAATAATAGACTACTCAGCAGCTTGAGTCATTGTCTCTACTCAACTTCTGCAATTCACTTACCAAGTTCGAGTCTGGTGTTATCGATGGCTTGACTGAGGTACTGTATAACCACTCCTAAACCCTCCACTCCTCTACAAGCTACTGTGAGTTCACTTCTTAGCCCCTCTATCAACTCTGACTTCTGATTGGACAGCTTCAGAGCCTCCTCAAGCTGTGATTGGGTATCATCCAAGCGTGACTGCAGTGTTGTAACCGCACTGTTTGTCGCATTTGCTCTGGCAGCTAGAATTAATGTAAAATAGTACAAAAACGATCCCACAAAACATTGCATCTCGATGAGGGAAACAAAGCCAAGCTTGGAGTTGTGCGCACAAGGGAAATACCGACCGGATCAAACTGAAGATTCGGTATGCAGTGAGTTGCTTGGGGAACTTGCAGTTCGAACAAAACACTTGCAATGAGAAGATCCATGTAAGACTGCCGACTGCGGTAGATGTTTTGAAATTTCAGCTGTTTCTCATATCATGGAAGGAGATGCATTTTTCTTGGTAAAACCAAGTGGTGACAAGTGAGCTCGATCTTGCACATGGAATTATTGTGATGCACATTGATACTTTTGAAAAGGTGAGACATTTTTTGGTTTTCATTCACGCAGGAGGGAATATAGTAGAACTTACTTTTTGGAGAGGTTTTCTGACTACTAGAGGCGGAAGCTTTTTTGGTGGGTGTGACTTGTTTGGTTGGAGTAGGCGTGGCTTGCTTATTCGATGTTGCGGTAGGTGCATTCACACTATTACTAGATACAACATCAGGAGGCGGTCCCACAGACTGATTAACTCCGCCCACACCTCCAGCTGCAGTTTGATTGCCTGTAGCATTTAACTTTGACTTCGACTTGCTATCCACTGGAACTAAAGAGGAGAAGTGTATTGTTATTGTGGTTGTTGTCTTCTTTTTAGATGACAGAGTATCCGAAGATCTGTTTACTGTCTCAACAGATGTATGCAGTTCATTTGGTTTTAAATCCATCCCGATATTGTTCACCGCCGATCCCTCGAATGTCAACTTCCAGCTCAAATAACAAATCCGATATCTCAGGATGTAGAAAGCTGCAGCTGCTCCGAAACACAATGAGCTCAACAATGACAGCGAACAAATTTTGATACAACAGAGTCATCAATGTTTATTGCTGGTTTCCTATTCAGCTATTACATAATCAAACCTCAATATAAATCCTCCTATTGATCCTGTAATCAATTCTTGCTAATGACAAATTCCTTCAACAGAAGTGACACACCTGCAAAGTTTAGCTCTATACCAACAGATGACCAATATTATGTCATGAATGAGCGTACTGCTTACAAATGTACGCAATAAATGTGCAGGTTTTCACATTATTATGATCTCAAACCTTGGGGCAACTTTCTTTTCAACCTACATATAGCGCATATCAAAATACCAAGTCCAACTATTCTATATATCAATAAAAGTGTTTTTATACATTGTTTAAAGCTATTTATGAATGAATGGAGTGTACTACATGTCAGTGATTGAGTCAAAAAGTTACAACTGGAAATATGAGTAAGAAATATGAAGCTCTATTTAGAAACCACTGCCCATTAACAAAAAACTGATGCTACTGTTTGCAAACAAGTTTTCCAATCATAACAGGTTAAATTCATGTTGCAAAGCATTTGCATTTCCCCTGGCAACAACCTAACTTACCTACAACTATTAATTCCTAGGATTGGAGCAGTAACACAAGTGCAGTAGATGATATCAAGTCTCTATGGATTCATAAATGTGTGTAAATCTACATGGAAACTCTAGACATATTGTTCTAACAGTATAAGCTGCAGAGAAATAACCTAGGCCTTCATATCACCATCACGGAACATAAAAACAACAATTGTCAAGAATGTCCACAGAAACACAAAGAAGCCAATTTATGCTGCTATTCCAAACACCGAAACATCGCCGACAAGGAAGAGATTTACAACACACTGCCACTGAATATTTTCCATGTCCTGAACCACGTTACTTAAAACAACGTCCCGAAACGAAATATCCCACGCTGAGCTAGCTGACTTCAGTATGCCTTGCCAAATGAATGAATGAATTTCTTGCTCAAAACCTATTAGCATAAGGCACTGCATTTCTAAATATCTAACAGTAGCCTCTAAACCCATACATGGAATTTTAATTCATGAAGAAACTTATGAATGGGATCAGCTTTGTTAGGACCAGAGGCAAAGCTGTCATTATTCTAAATGCAGCTTTAAGACTGAATGGTTTGTCGCCCAATTTTCCCCCTGAGTGGAGTAAAAATATAACTCATTGATAAAAATCTGTAGCAATCAATTATTGACTTCAGAGTCAGTCTGGTTTTAACAAAGAAGTCAAATAACTGATTTCTTGTCTATGATCAATTCCCATGCACTAATAATTTCATTCAAGACAATGATATGGGAGTTACTCCACCTTTATATGTCCCTAAAAACTTGCATCGGATGTAAGAATTACACAGTAAAGATTTGTACAATAAATATTGCATAGTCAATATTTTTTCTCAGGACTGGAAACATATCCTGATTCTCATCGGTCCAAATTATCAACCTCACAACTAGGCCTTTATTGTCTCAAGTGCTTAGGCATGTAAGTGAAATTACAGTAAGTACTAAATAAAAGTTAGTGTAGATAGATAGTGACTTACTTTTATTACTTTGCCTGAGTTTAGAAGCTGCCTGTACCCGGCTGCTCGGTGCTGGTATACTCCCACTAGAGGGCGCTGACTTAACAGGAGGAGGAGGCAGCAGGGAGGCTCTAGGCTTCTTAAACTCTGCAAGTGGATAAAAACCTAACAATGAAATATCACCAATGTGGATAAAAAAACATCAAATTTATATTAAATATGCGAGAAGATATTGATGTGTCTCTCACCCATATGGTGATATCTATTCCTTTTGACTGAACATATTTGCTTCCTCTCTCCTTCCAGGTGCATGAACACCATAGATAGATCAAATATTATTCATAGGTAATACAAGGTCGTATGTTTATGATGAGAGTTATCCACTGATACAAGCCGATTAGACGTCTGAGCACAATGTTTCATTAGTTTTTGTCTTTGAGCCCTTTGACGTTGTAGTCTAGGTATATGACATGCTAATGAGCGAAATCGATAGTCTGGATGCACAGACCAACCAAAACTACCCAAGTTGTTGTCCCATAACAAAATTCACATGCAAAAAACCTGTTAAAATTTTGTTTGCTATTTACAGTAAATAACTCACGATTTTGCCCCATGACACAGATCGCGTATGCAGCCGCTCCAATAAGTGCAACACAAATACCGAGCATTTCAATTTCTCTAATCCATCATTAGCAAAGTATAAACCAGCACAATTCAAAGACAAAGCCAATTTAAAGTGACATAACACCAAATATGTGCTGGTTCAGCCAAACACTAAAACTTAGTTCAATTCAACTGAGCGCTAGTTTAGAACAAAAGCTGTTTTACCAAAGATCTCAAATAGGATGAGGACTGTTATCAAATCGCCTTGCACAACGATTGTAATTTTGAAGAATCTAAGCTATGTTGGATATTTTAAGGATTATAATTGTATTCCATCCTTTATTTGGCAAGATTTGGGAGAAGCCAAGACAACAGTTGGTTGATCAAAGAATGCCGTATCCGACCCAGTGGTACATGGCGATGAACTTTCAGCTCTTAGGAATAAGAAGTAAAATATGAGCTATGGCAACGAGCAAAGCAGCA
The DNA here is from genome assembly GCA_914767715.1 of Membranipora membranacea. NCBI lineage: Eukaryota > Metazoa > Bryozoa > Gymnolaemata > Cheilostomatida > Membraniporidae > Membranipora > Membranipora membranacea. Next base: position 18,023,664 of record OU612069.1, on the reverse strand, counting down.
TTAGGCTGAGGCAAATATTATAATTACTGTTTAAAGAGCAGTTGAGCTTATATCTATAACAGTATTTTGGAAAATTTAACTTTAAAATATCAGTAGCATTGCAACAAATAAAATAGTCTGGAAACGCTGGACTGACAGACAACTCCTGATTATACCAGAATATTTCAGTTCTCCCCATTATCATTGGAGAAGGGCCTGTTGCAAAGGGGACAGCATTGGGGCTCCCAGCACCAAATTAGTTTTCGAGCGACGTAACAAATTGAGTCATAGTGGCAGCCTATGCAAAATGTGGCTAGAAATGCAACTTCATTTGCGAAATCGAAAATCCTTTCTACCCAATTTCATAAATAGAAGTGAAAGATAGGAGGAGGCTGCTGATGTTAATAATCTAAATAAAACGTGCAATTTGTAAAAAAAGAAACTTAAGCAATCAAACTCTGCCGGAATTGCTTGAGCAGACATTCGATTTACCAACGCGGCCTAATAAGGTCTGATGGAATTCTACAAACAGCAACCCGGGCAGACTTGGAGTATGTGAACCATACAAAGATAAGCCTGCCTACCTTGTTTTGCCGAGCTCGTACTGGGAGGCAGTAGACTCTGTCTCTTGAGTGGTTTCTTACTGCCGGCAGCGCTGCCAGCTGTACTCGAGGTAGCTGTGTTAGACTGAGTAGAGACCTGACTAGCCTGAGATACATCACTAGATACACTCACTGTACGCTCTATACGAGCCGGCTTCTTACTCAGCACTGGTAACATAGAGAAACAAGAATAACAAATATTTGATAATTAATATTTAAAATTAGATTTATTAAATTAAATTTTGAAATATAACAGCATGATAAGGGCTCATGCAATTGAATTTAATGGAATTGAATTTCGAAACATAACAATGTGATATCACTGTAAAAATATGAACACATATTTTATATAATATAATGTATTTATATGTTTATGGATAGCACATAATTTGGGAAGTTTTTTTTTCAATTTCAAAAAAATACTGGCACCGTCCTCATTCATTGAAAACCGAGTACAGAGGAGTCATGTAAATAACTCAGTTTTATCTTCTTGTTGTGGTGTCTAATTGTTCATTTGCAATAACTCAGATATGACTCTAATATTCAACCATGTTTATACAGTTTCACAAATGACAAAATAAAAATAATCCAGCCTCCATATCTAGATGGGTACAAACCTCCCTGTACAAGTTTAATCCAATTGCCTGCATTGAAGTTGCCCCCTTCCACTGGTCACGCCCCAGGCCTGCGGCGTGACCAGTGGAAGGGGGCAACTTCAATGCAGGCAATTGGATTAAACTTGATCTAGTACAAACCTAAGATCACTGTACATACGGTATGAAAGTTAACATCAAATTCACTTCTATAGAGCACAACATCCATGATTTAAAAGAGTGGTGCGGCAAAGCGCTAGGTGTGAATAAATTCTGACACACATGTTTAGGGGAGAGGAATACACCCGAGGGTGCTGGGGGCTAGAACAATCAAAACAATTGAAAGCTACCCTAGTGGGACTTGACCCCACAACTCCTGCAGCACCAATCGCTAACCGGCTAAATGGGTAACGTGCTTGCTATTGACTGCCAGGCGATTAGTACCGCAGGAGTTGCGGGTTTGAGTCCAACTAGGGGAGCTTTCAAGGTGGATTTTTCCAGCACCCAACACACTCGGGTGTAAACCTCTCCCCTCTAATTGCAGTTATACAAGCTTATTATTAGTATGATCTTTAGCAGCGATGACACAAAACTTCTATACTATCCATACTTACTACTATAACTCTCAGGTATTGTAAGTTCAGTTTCTAAGTCACTATCTGCATTGCAATGAGATAATCTCTGGTCAGATTACGCAGCTAACTGAGGTCAAATGTTAGTATGGCTAACTGATATGGTAAAGCAACTCTTATATCTGCTAAATCCAGATAACTATTCTACACTTAGATACTCTAATTGAATTCTTCTTCTTCTGTGTTATATTGTACTGATGACAAATTGATAAAATGTTGGGACGTCACGTCATAGCTCAACATATCAAATCCAGGGGCTCTAGGGCATGTCAGGAAGTCCCTTACTACCCTGGTTGTTTGAAAACACAATGTTTTGTAGAGTTGTCCTATCCTTTCTACAGTGAGGACAACTCCTAATGGTCTTGACTATTAATTGGCTTTAGGAAGAATTTGACTTGCATTTGTTTATATATACGGCTTCTATATGGATTTCATAGATAGGACGATTTCAAACTCTCCATAACTATGGGTCTGTGTCAGAATTGACTCATTTGGGTTAAGCTCAAGTCTGCAGTTCACGTATTTTCATACAATCAAGGAATATACACTATTGTTTGATAGGATGGGAGATGATTGAAATTATGACAGCATTTACCAATCTAGTATCTACTAACCTGAGGCAGAGAGTTTGGATTGCACAACTTTAGGAGCTGGTTTAGGGCTCTTTGCATTCTGTTCGATTTGCTTAGATATATTTGCCCATTTACTCTTAGGTTTAGACTTCTGTATAACCCTGGCAGGCTGTTCAGTTTTCTCAGGAGTTTTCTCCTTCTCTTCTGAAAGGAAAAATAAGTTCAACTTCAGAGACAAAAGACTACTCATATTGCTCAGTCAATGATAGTTTTGTGCAACTGAAGATTACTTGTAAATATTTGGAGTGAGCCTCGTCCTTAGTCAGTGTAAAAACAGCTAACTCCTTGGCTGTGGAGTAGACTAACATGTGATGTTACTAAGGGGTGTTTAGACTGCTGGTTGTATATGAAATAAACTCACTAATTTTCGGCGGAGGTAGTAAGCTTTCTCTCGGCTTTGATATTCTAGTAGGTTTAGAACCTGCAGCAGGCATAGTTCTCCTCCTGTCTGGTATACTACCCTTCGCCTGCATGCCTGTCTTCTTGGGCTTTGATTTTTCCTGAGGTGCATTCTTATTGCTTTCTGTTGAATCTGCCTCATCAACATGCATTTGATTGGATGGTTCTGCAGGTGGTGTAGGAGCTGATTGGACAGCCGAGGTAGCATCAACTTGCATCTGATTGGTTGTTTCAGCGGAAGAGTCTGCACCTGATTTGTTGGCATCATTTTTTGCTATCAGCTGATTGGCCGACGAAGAACCGTCAGCATTAAAGGTGGAATGTAAATCTGCCTGGCTAGGTACCGCATCAACAGGAATTTCTTCTGAAAAATACATATGTACAGTATTTTTATTGATTTTGGTCATTCAAAAAGACAGCAGATGACTATGAAAAGGTATTATTGGACCCCTCAGACCTTAAACTTAAAATGAACAATCAAATAGTGTCTCCTTGGTTATAAACGACTAATTTGTTCAATCCTGCTATGTACTCACGCACTGACTCTCATTACCATTCCTATAAATCTTAAAATCCATAGGCCTACATGGTTTACCATTTCTAACACAATACCCAGGTTTGTGACCTTGATGACTTACCTGGACCGTTGACACTCTCCATAGACACAGTTAGATTACTGCCAGCTTTACTAGATGAGTCATCCACAGACATCTTCATTGAATCACTAGCAGCGCCACATCCTGAAATATGGTGTCGATTAGCATTATCATAAAAAACTTTTGATGGCAGTAGTGATTTGATAAGGACGCACAACAAAACCCATATCATACTGGTAATGGCTCTTTTTTCTTCAAGTTGAGTGGTGACTAGACAACACTGTCGGGTAAAACTCAGACCAAGTCTGCTCCGCTTGCCTACACTCGGAGTTGCTCTCCCTCTACTTGTCACGCCACAGCCTGTGTCATGACCTGTGGAAGAGAAGCAAGCCGGAATGCAGACAAAATTGGTTAAACTGTGAAAAATTGTAATAGTTGGTAAAGATACGCTCACTCATAGATGTAACATTTAATTAGCAACATTAGAAAAAGACAAAAAAAAGTTTCAAAAATTGTTGTCTTTATCATGAGGATAAGACCCTACCTGACTGTTGCAGACCTTGTTGTGGTGTAGACGATGCCGGCTCATGACATTCCAATGTTTCAGTTACATTCAAAATGTCTCCAGTCCCTGCAGAATCTAACGTTTGGGTAGTGTTCATGTTGCTAGAATTGCTATTCAAAGTTTGTGTTGTGTTCAATCCGCAATTCTCTTTTGTTGATATAGTTTGTGTGTTGTTCAACGGACTGCTCGTGTCAAGTGTTGCTGTTGCGTTGAGAACATGTTGCTGTAGAGTCTGTGTGCTATTCAATGGACTGTTGTCAATTGTTGCAGTGGTGTTCAACACGCACCGTTGATCTGCATCTAGTGTTTGTGTTGCGTTTAAATCCTGAGTGAGGTTGTCAATTGTACTGTCTGTAGTGTGTAGAGTATGTTTTGTGTTACCATGTTGTGAATCTGTTTCTAATGTACGCGTATTGTTTAGCCCGTGTTGCGTTATGTTATCGTATGTGTCAGACCCAAATGTTTGTGTTGTGTTAAGCTGTTGAGGCTGGTACAAGGTTTGTGTTGAGTTCAAAGCAGGCGAAGCTCCATCCATGCTTGTATTCCCTACAGAGATAAATGAGAAATTGAGAATAAGCAAAACAAGAGACAAATCATTGACAAATTTAAAGCAAAGTCAAATTTTCATCCCTGGTTGACCAACAGACAATGAAATAGCCAGCTAATGGAACTTTGATACACTACATTGTGCCAGGGAGTTTGGGTTTGTACCATAAGAAAAAATTGTGAATTATTAACTATACAAAACTAAAAACTGGAGTTGTCTTGCTTACTAATAAGGTAAGACAACTCCCAGAAATTTTCAAAAAGTATTTTCTTGCTCTCCAATACTTTAAAATTTCAAATGTGTCCTAAGGTTTGACCAGGGAGTTTAGGAAAGAATTCCCAAACTCCCTGTTGAAACCAAGCTTATAATGACAAGCCCCTGTCAGTAAAAGTTTTATATGGATAGACACCAAGTCATACTAGACTCACCTGCAGGCTGATTTCTTGTTGAGTCAAACATGGAGATATTATCTGGTATTTGAAACAAGCTGTCAGAGGTACTGTCATCATCAGCTAGTCCATCAGCAGCTTCTACAACACCAACATTTCAGAACATAATTATGTGATCGCAGGGAGTAGCGGAATATCATTAGTCATTTCGGGGTCCAAATCCAGCCAGGGGGTCATCAACTAGACAGCTTAAATCGCAATCAGATCGCTCGCTCGGTGTGTGAGCGGTACCTGATAGGCTCTCGCTTTCAAATCGCTCAGTCATTTATCGAACTATTTATTTTCTAATATATAATTTTGAGCCATGTGATACTGATAACTTGCTTTAGTAAAGCATTGCTTTTTCTAATTGAAAGACGTCCCAGAGTCACTGGGGTATGCGACATCAGAAACAAATCTGTAGACCCGCTGAAGGAAAATCCCACACTTGGTCTCTCATGTGGATACTAAAGAAGCATGAGTTACTTTATTTGAAAAATCTGTCCATCAGGGTCCAAGTAGGGATAGCTGAAGTGATGATGTTAGACTGATTCTGTTGTGGTAGAGGGTATGAGTTTGAAAACACAACTGTCCAGTGTAAAGCAGCATGGCCTGTGTTAAATCTGGCCCAAGATCTGACGATTCAAGGAGGAGATACCAATAATTGTGACTCCTCCAATTAACTGGATTGATGTAGGAACTTTTTAAGTGCCATGGTGTTTTCACTCGATTGATCAAATGTGACCAGCCTTCTTTCACAATCAACTTTCATCTCAACGCATATTATTCGACCTGTAGGCACCAATGACTCTCGCTGTTTGAAGTAAGATATCATATTAAATTACAGGATGCCCTACAGACATGTAGCAATACAGAAGCAGAAGTGATTTTGATACATCAACAGGAGAAGAAGCTTATTACCAGGAGGTAATTACAAATCTTTGATCACCTAAGGCTTCAGTTTACTATGTGAAGTTGGGCTACTGCTTCACTGTTTCCCACGCTCATTTTCTCTGCCTAAGTTAGATCTAATGATCCAACACTGGGTATGTCTTAGAAACAAGTGGGAAGCCTTGCAATAGGCCCTGCTCAGTGTGTCTTAAATGAGATACATATCCTTAGGGCGGACACCACTGAGAAATGACATGGATGTATCCTTTGATTTCAAATGTTGATACACATGCTTGGTATTTGATGGTCTATTTATTATGAGTAGTGGATATGATGACAATTTATTCTTGACCTCTGAGGATATTGTTTTGACAAGGGGACAATTATGTCCACCTTTAACCTAAACAAACCGTCCAGGAGGATGAAAGTGAAAGAGAGGTGACAGAAAAGTGACTGAGCAGCAAAAGGACAGTAATAGAGTAGTGACGGAGTAGTGATAGTGCAGTGACAAGCAAGGCATACAGGTCAAATCAACTTACGAGCTTCTTGAAGAGCTGCCATCACTAGTGCAGCCTCTCGAGCCATCTCCTCCTCATCGAATGAGAAGGGGTCGTGCTGCAGATCCCCGCCATGAAAGGGGGTGGACATCTCGGGGCCTGGAGCTCAAGAGAGAAGAAGAGATCATAAATGTATCATAAACAAATCATCATAATGTTGATGACTTTAGAATGGGTACCCGCAGACATGATAATGACAATTATTATTAAGCCTAGGGGTGTCTGATTTCGGACTTGCGAGAAACAAGGCCTGTAAGAAGAACTGATCAATGAGTGATTTTTGATAAACTCTTGCTATAAACACACTGTTCATGATGCTAACAATAATTTCAAATCGGCATTATGGTCATATTAAATCTTCAAACCAGATATTATTTTGCAGTAAATGCTTTGTTGGCTATCAGCTTGACTACCAGCCTTGAACACAGAGATTTTTAATTGGACAAGTCAGAAACCGACCAAAAATTGAGGATATACCTATAACCTACCTTTGGTAGTCTCAGAACCTGAGTGTGGAGTGAGGGTGGGTGTATGTAGCCCTGGTGTATATGGTAGATAAGCTGGAGTTGTCGGTAGAGAGCCCCGGTTATTAGATGATGCCGATCCTGGCGTAGTATGAGTTAGTGGTCTCGTGAGAGGTGTCTGAACTACAAACAGAAAGAAGAGTGTGTTCGATAGAATATTTAAAATATCTAATATTTAAAATAATTAAAATTGACAGAGTAAAAGTATTAAAAACCATCACAAAGAGAATGACTCACTACAGCATTGAAATTAAAGTGCTTCCAAAATCCCTTGCTCAGCTCAAAAACCTTTCTTTACGAGGGAATTAGAACTTTTCATGCATCCAGACAGTCTGTCAATTTGCGGGATAAATCCCTTTATACACATATACGCCCCTAAGGGTCGGTGCCTTTGGTGAATTGCTACAAATAAGTGCTTGACCGATCCGGATTGTTTTGGCAGCAGCGCTCAGTGGGAAGGGAGCAGCGCTCTCGTATCAAAACAGCAATTAATACATTCAATAACCCTACCAGCATAAACAATAACAGTATGGTCAATCACCTGCTCAGCCTAAACAATCACTGGGTGTCAATATTTGAATCATCTTGATGCAGCAAAAACAGACAGGCCTTCAACAGCGAAACAGCTATAGCTTTCCAGATACTGTCCCAGACTCATTTTCATTGTTGGGATAGTGTCATTTTCATGTTCAAATGGACTGGGATGGCTGTCTGGGACAATGTGGATCAAACTAAACCTCTTCTATCTATGAGCATAACATCTGGTCAAACAAAGTATTGCTGTCTAGTCTACCTAGAACAGGCCAGTAAAGCTGCAAAAGTTTGAAGCTGCTGCCTAGGAAGTGAGAGTTGGAGTTCTCAGTGATAGTTTATCACAGAGTAAGGATATATATCCTTACTCTGTGAGGTTATCATAAAATGAGAGGAACAACCCTAGAAGTAGTGACATTTAATCAGTACAATATACACAGTTATTGCATTGACAGCACACAGGTATATAGTGCACTAGTATAGACAGGTTTATTATATAGTGCGCAGGTAGGCCTATAGACAGGTATATCCGTCTTGATATTGACCAGGAAAGACCTGTCAATTATGAATATTAATCTGTTTATATTATACAATCCCCCCTTCAGAAGCAATAATAACCCCAGACACTGCTACTCTCACTGAACACTTATTTACAGCCATATATATAGAGCTTATGGTGCCTGGTTGAAATCCAATAAGTAAGAACTGAGCAAATTTTACTAGTTCAATTTCAGCAAAGGATTAATTCTTTGCTGGAATCAATGTTAAACATAGTATAGATAGAGCAATGAAAACTTCTTCTGTATATTTCAAAGAAATGTATCAATTTGCTGTTGCGGAGCGAATACAAAAAATGACTGTGAGTTTAAACTCACCCGCAAGAAGAAACCATGTGGGCATATGAGGCTTAGCATGGCCATATTTGTGACTTATTTTCAGTGAATTTGTTTGGTAGGAACAAAATGTAGACTAGGAGGCTACATATATCAAATTATATATCATAACCCTTTATTTTCTAATTAGTAAATCAATCACAAATCAGGAATTTTGTTTTGCAACCAATTACACAAGATGAAATTATTAAATAATTAGCTACCTTAGCAGAGCTGGAGCATCAAAGGCAGCAAAAGGCTATTATTAATCACAAAAAATAGCAGCATCAGCTTAAGATGCCAGCACAGGCAACAGACCAGCATCTACTGTTAAATTTACATCCTACACTTATGGATAAAACTGCTAAGATCGAAAGAGTAAAATTCCTTTGATCATAATTGTGAAGAGCGGCAAAGCAAGTTTATTACTACCATAGAGGAGTATCCCTTGGATACAGTTTAGTTTAGAAAGTTTGGGATACTGAATGTTAGCTTCGGGATGTGGCGTGTGATATGACATCCGATTTTTTTAACCAACCTAGTTCACATTTTTCTTTGGTAGTATTGTAGGCCATTATAATTTCAATCAAACGAATTACCCCGCACCTAGGCCTAGAGAGATAGTTCATTGTTCAAACAGTGTCAGGATAACTGAATGAACTACAGTAGCAATATTAACAGTGATTTACACTCTAATTACTCTATGACAGAGGTTGAAATAAGGTTCAAAGTTAAAGCATGTGTAAGGTTTCATCAATGAACTAAACAAAAACAAACGCAAGCAAGTTTGATCATTTTTGTAGCTCTGAGTTTAGTTCATTGGTTTCATAAAGGAATGTTGGATGCATTGCCTGCAGCTATACAAATGTTTGCAGTGTGTAACTGTGAGCTTATAATCACCTGTTGTGCCAAAATTCTGAATACCAGGTCAAAAATCAACTGGAATTCCAAAAGATGATAGATGTTTGCATGAGTATATAGCATCTTCGGTTGTGTAAATTCCTCAGTAAACAAAAAATTCTTATATTGGAGCTTATGTGTTTTAGTAAATTGTAGTATAGCAAGCCACAAACGCAAGCAAGTTCGATCATTTTTGTAGCTCTGAGTTCCTGCCAGGGATTGAGCTAAATCTAACAACAATTTCTGATCAATAAAACGATTTGTCACTTTCAAGTGCTGCTATGCAGAAGAGAGTAACCTTGACGCATCATCATCATTTCCTTGGACTAATTCATGAATTGCCAAAATATGTGTTTTTATGCATGAAAATCATCAATGAGTCAAGTTATGCTCATGCTTTGCCAAACATGCTAAGCAGGACCACCGGAAAGCTGGGTGGACAAAAGCATGCCACAATTTATCCTCAGAATGTGATGATGATAGGACTGGGTGTGACACATTGGCATAACAAGGAATGCCAAAACGTTTCCTTCTGGCTGTCAAATTAATTCTGAAAGTGTCAATTTGTCATCTTGTTTTGAGGTGATGACATAACCTCAGAGACAGTGCTAGTTGACCAGACTACACAAATATCTCCATCACTCAAGATAATTTTGCCCTGCTATTGAATACAAGCTAGCCTTGTGACCTTGTGACTTCACAATAGGGAGACTAAATTGTACATCTGACTGGCACAGACTCAGAACTAATGATAATGTATCCCACAATGCAATTTTCTGGAATTCCCAGGTAGAGAGGATCAGGATATTGTTGCAACCATAAACATATGAATACTATTTATATTTTTATTTTTGCCACCAGGGCCTGACTTGACTGTCCGAGAGGTTCCAGGTTGAATTTGCATTGTGAAAATATCGAAGGTTATCCTATCGAGTTACAACTGGAATGGAAGGTGGAACAGCTATGGTGGTGTGAAGTTTAACCAATAACCTAATTAGTTCGGCCAATTTCACATGATTCACATTGCATTATAAATTTCAAATCCCCAAGGACGTCAAATTACTTCCTCTGTTAGCAACTTCCAAACACAGCAACCAAAATTTCGGCAATATCTCCCTGGACAACACCTTCTAAGTCAGTCAGCGCAAATAACAACAACGAGTTTACAACACAACACCAAAAAGTCACCTTCACCACAATACCAATATTTTGATTCAGGCTAATAATAAAAACAGTCATACGAAGTCATACAGAAAATTTCGGCAATATCTCCCTGGATAACACCTTCAAGTCAGTCAGCGCAAATAACAACAACGAGTTTACAACACAACCACCTTCATCACAATACCAATATTTTGATTCAGACTTATAATATAGGCAGCAGAATGAGATTATTCTAGACGCTGTCTACGGCAGCAAAGTAGTACTACGGCAGCATAAACATGTAAATAATATTGACCAGTCTCTATGCTGCTGTATAAGACCTCTGTATGGCTGACTGTATTATTATAATATTACTTCTTGAGCAAACTAATATCATAATTGGAGAAATCAATATTCCTGGCTATTGATGGGCTGCTAACTTTCAAGTGCAGCACATTTTATGAGCTGCCTAATGGGTTGAACTGGACATAGTCAAAGCTTTATATCTCAATTGATGAACCAGTGCATTTTTATGACTGGATTGTCTCACGTCTAATGTTTATGTTTTTGGCATAATGGAACACCCATTAGCTAAGTTGGATTTCCTGGCAAAGCAATTAAGGGCCTAAGATGATGACACATCACAAAGACAAGCTATTGCTGCTCGTCAAAAGCATTGGCAGCATTTCAAAACATTACTCATCCCTGCGTTTTTCTAGGCCAGTGATTCATCATAAGAAAAAGATGCCATATGGTGTTCGCTTGAGAAATTAGCATCAAAGCTTTTAGTTTAAAACTCTAGGGATTAATTGCTGATTTCCTGAGTGATAAAGCAACAAAAATATCTTGAATAATTTACGACAGCATTTTTATTGAGGCGCATAAGTTCATACAAGTGTTATCCATCTGATCAAAAATAAAAGGTCTAAACCGGGCAACCTTATCTTGAACAGATTGCAAATCTGTCATGCTTATTTTTATTACTTTTATGAGGATGACTCAATAATTCCATCAGATAATAGTGCAACTACGAATTTAACCACAAGACTACCCCCATTTTACTATCTTTGATATTCATGAAGCATTGCTGACTCGAAAACCGTGGCCAAAGAGACTAAAATTCTGCAGTATTACTTGACAACACTAACACTGTGTTGATGGCAAACCAACAAGCTCTTAGAACAAGTCTGCTTCCATGGAGAAATTAAGATTTGGCGCTCATATGGAAGGAGAAGCATGTTGCACTGATGCCACCTTTCCACGCTGCTCTGATTCTAAATATAATATTTATGTAATTTTACTATCCCCAGGTACTTTAGAGATATTGTTATGTCATTAATCCTTTACAATCCCATCTCAAGTAGGCTCTAAAATCCCTATCAAAATTTCTTACAACATGCCAATTCATACCTCACACCCTTACTATTACAATTAGAAACTTGTTGAAGAGCTAGTGCATATGATAAGCCCATCAACATCAGCCATGATCACAATAATATTATTGCTGCCGCTGAAAAGCAGTGTTAATAGAATAATCGTTCTGATCGATGATCTTAATGTGTCAGCTTTTAGCAAGTGCTTGATGAGATGTTTGTTTAGCGTGATGGGCGCCTCTGGCAATGTGCTAGATTGGACACACCGCCCTCGGATTTGAGGTGATCACGTCATTTTCACCAGATGGTTTCAGTTGATGAGCCAGGGGACAAGATGTTCACAGAAAAGGAAGCCCAAATACAAATAACCATCCTCATTGTAAAGACAACACCACCATCATTATCATCATTATCATCATCAGGTTACGGGGAGTATAAGGAATAGACCTGACAAACCGACAGAGACGCGCAATGAAGAGTAGTAGGCTAACCAACAAAGTAACCCTGTTGAACTTCTCTGAAAATCATACCAGTGTTATCATAAGATACCTACGTCTCTTTGTCATAATATCTCTGGGAATTCCAGCCTGATGTTGCATTATGGGAAGAGTCAGCCAACAGTAACAAACCTATTCAGAAACAATCAAAATATCTTGACTACAACTTACCAGATCTCAATAATCCAGATAATTGCTTGGCAAGATTATAATCCAAATAGTCAATTCCACATAACCTGTGGAGTTAATGTAGGTGCTATGCCGTAGTAATATGTTATAATCCTTTCCCAGCAGGTGGTACGATGTAAAGTCTCTTATCAGTGCCAATTACACTTTTACAACTGAAGGTGACAGTAGACAAACATCCTACTTATCACTATAACACATTGTAACTTATCTTCAACTATATGTTAGCATAACCACTCTTACAAATTATCCACTCAAATTCCAATCTGATAGTAGCTATAAACTTACGCAACGCTACACTGTTAGAAATTCCACATTGACTTGTTACACTAGCAGTGCTACTTGAGATCGATGTAAGAATGATGATTTATGTTCGGGAGCAGTAGTAGCAAATACACTTAGCCAACTATGCCCTGAAGCTAAGGTTCTGTGAAACGAAATCGAAAGGATATGATAATGTATTGCATCCCCGTATGTCTAATAGTATCACAATAGTGTAGTTTAGCCAGTAATGTGTGGTGTAGGGAGCTATTATTGAACAGTTATTGATCAGCTACTGTATAATCCCAAATGCTTTCATGTAGATGATGATGTGTTCGTTAAAAAACCTTTTCTCGACGCTGATAATTCATTATTGTTATAAGACTTGTCCTAGGCATTATCAGAGAAAAGAGTCCGAAAAACAGGCCAAAAATTGTCATTCTGAAAATTTTCTATGAGACTATGTTTGTTTTTGCAAGGCTGAAGGGGCTTTTTAATGAGGTTATACAGTGATTGCTGAGTACTTTCTGTTACACATTTTGATACACATCAGGCCCTCAGCTGACTTTTTTTCAGGTCAGGCCAAATGCTCATCTAGGCGTAAAATTATGTCATAGTAACAAATCTGAATGAACTGAACTGAATACTAATTGATACGTCCCCAATGAGCAGCACCAAAGGTTGTATAGGATGTAATTATGTCTAACATGTTCATTGTCTAAATCTGACTTTTTTTATCCCCTTTATCAAAAATTTGTGGATGCACGAAAAAGACTGGATTGAAGTCAATTGCCTTGAACAAAATAAACACAGTCAGTTGATGTTCCAGTAGTCTAGCATCGCAAATCTAGCAAGTCAAACGCATTGACATTGTGAAATTCATGTTGAGTCTCACAAGTCAGATCGTGAATAATGCTCAGAGGTTCGATCACCCTACAAAGACCCCTTGCCCCATGTAATAACTTGAGATATCATCGACAATGATAACAGCAAGGCGATAAATTGTGAAGTGCTGATGGAAATGTGCAGCGCATTGTCAGCTTTCACATATTAGATTACAAAAAGACATTACTGCAAATTAGCCAACAAGTTTAACAATACAGGGGTCAAGTTTCATAACATTTCAGCGTTGATAAAAAACAACAATGTAACTGCATTCTTTTCACTGAAAATTAAAGAGTCATGTATCGTTGAATTTGAATAGTCCAATGCTGCTTAGACAAGTGTACGAAGTCAGGTTATACGTCTGCATGTTTATAAATCTAACTGGCTTAAACAATGTTCGACAATTTCTTGTCAGGGAGCCAGAATAAATATTTAAAATGCATCATATAGCCTTAATTTGTTTTCATAGTCAAAAATCTGTTAAATTTGGCAGGTCACACTGTAGTATTGTAGTATAATCTGGTGCCAGCATGAATTGTATGTAAAAGTTTTCAGATAAAAATAAATTTCAGTGGTAGTCATAGCCTCAGCTCTTCTCCTATGCACACAGGGGGGGGGGGGGGGGGGATATTCAAGCGCTAGTAGAGTGAGGAGTAGGCCAAGTTTAATCCAATTGCCTGCATTCTAGTTGCTCTCTTCCACTGTGATGTGACCAGTGGATCGGAAGCATCTCCGAATGCAGGCAAATTCCCCAAACTAGGTCTAAGTGAGGTTATGAAGAGTAGTGCTTTGGGGTGAAAAACAAATTGCTATATAGACCTAGGCCTAGTTGAAGCTACTGTTTATGGCTGATGAGTTCTGTCAATTAAAACCAGATTTAGAGATAACTGCAACTGACCCTGTTGACAAAACCTATTACACATGGGGCCAACATTAGCATAGCCTATCACTTTAATCAAGTATTCCAAAAAGCAGGCATTGCAAAAAGAAACAGGTATTTTAAAAATCATGAATCGCTCATCAACTATACCTACATACCTGGATATTGGCGTGATCAGCTTGAATAAATATAAGTCTTAATTCGAATCAGAAGACCTGAGGAACACACAAGTTGTAACCCTGGACATTGTTTGTCCTACTAATCTGATATCAGGTTATGTGGCAGCTTACATCTAAATTCTAACCAATGTAAATACTGTCCTACTATTCTAACATTCCAACATAAGAAAATAGGAAACCTTACGAAGTCTCGCTGTTTTCTTTCCAAGGTCTAATTTTTTTATCACCAAACCATGATTGGTCAATAAGTGGAATGTGAGTTGATCTCATTGGGTGAGTTGCATTAGTTGCCTGGGAGAAATAATGATAATTTTCTAGTACTGAGGAGCTTGTTTGCCTACTTGGTAACCTAGCGATGAGTAAACAAACTTATGATAGCACTGATAGCTGATGGACAGACCACACACTGAGATGGAGATAAATGGCCAGCATTATGACTCTCCTGTTTTGTTTGTACAGAAGAGGCAAAATATGGATAGGAGATGATAGTGCCGTTCTGTGATTCAATGAATGAGCTTACCGGCAGTTGAGTGATCGCTAAAAATATAATGGATATAGTTTTGAGGCAACTAAATGACTTCAACCATCTTTCAACTTTGGAGCCTGTCTACCTAAGACATATCTTGGACAGTCAACCTGTTCGAACAAATAGACAAATAAAAGACTCGACCAAGCGATACACGAACAGATGCAGAAGAATCCATCCTCCCTCCCTGAACTAACATTGTCATCATAGAAGTTTGCGCAGGTTGCTGATATTGGGGTTTCAATAACAAATGTCACTACTACCAACCCTAGAAAACCTTGATTATTTATACTATCATCCTAGTTAATATTTGTCAATGGAGCTAGTTATCCGACAAGATGTTAATTTGTCATATTTTGGATTTGCCCTTCCTTGATTAAAGAGGAGACAATCTTTATCAAGTTTCAACAAAAAGGAGTAACGGCTTGGTGATGCCACCAATGTGCAGCACAGTTTGACTCTGTGAAACGACTCTCTCCGCACTGTGATGATTGGATGAATCCAAATATGCTTTTGTTCTCAAACTGAAAAGTCACCCCATCCGAACTAGAGAACTGGGATCTCAAGCACATTTGCATTTATCCAAACACTACGAGGCAAATATAACCAACCTGTTTGAAAGGTTAACATGCAAACATACCTCTTCTGATTTGGGGAGTTGTCAACTGTAAAGAATTTTCTTTCTGTAAATTAGCTGAGTTCACTAAAGGTGACTGAGGAGTAGCCTTAGAGCCATTCTTTATGTGTGCTGACTCATCAGTGAAGACAGAGGAGTCAAAGCCAACATCCCCAAAGGAAATTTGTTGTGAACTAAGATCTAGAAAGCTGCTGGAATCTGATGCTAAATCTATATCTGCAAAAATAAAAGAGTAACATACTATTATTTCTGCTTCCTTTAGGCTATGCAACACGTTACGCATTATGTCACGTTAAATGTGATGATGCCTTTATTGCCAGGTACTCAATTTCAGAGTCAAACTTGGGCATCACAACCGGCCGTGCTCCAAATGATAAGAGAAGATCATGACAAGTATGTCTTAAGAAAATTGCACAATCCACAATATCCAATTGCACTTGTAAATGTTTTAAAATTTTACAACACAGTTTCAGATGAGGAAAGTACGCCTCATGCATCGACTGAATTCTCAAAACTTTTCTATTGTACACACATTTTAATTTCCATCGTTGTGGTAACCAACAATCTTTAGCATTTCTGATCATATGTTAGTGAAATGTAGGTAGAAAACTTGAGATTGATGTGGAGCCAGGACAGAGCAAAATTTCATTCATATTTGGGGAAAATTGAACTAACTAACCGTCAATTGACTTCTCATTTAGAACATCTGCAGATTGGGTTAGATTCCCAGCAGGTTCCTCATGTGGCTCCTCAGCTGCAAATAGAAAAGTATATTTCAATCTATCAAAGTAATGCATAATTATGCGAGTATGTGAATAAAAAATGGCACATTGAAACAATTTATGAGGTTCTTACCTCAATTGGACCCACCATAAACATAGCACAGTAGTTGGGACGAACAACCAATCTGATATGATCTCAATTTTATGGATGAAAACGAACCCTATACAAGAGTTGTCTCCTCCTTAACTCAAAGAAGATAACTACCAAAACAACTCTACAAAAGGGACATCTGAATATCATCAATAATCAAAACTCATTGATGAATGGAAAATACTTATACTAAAATTTCAAGAACTGTCAAGGAGACCATTATATACTGATGGTGGATTATTTATCCTACCTGATTCTCAAAACTCAAGTTAACTATACCACATCTAAATGTGCATATGTTCCACGTACAAAACAAAAATATGCTCAAACAGAGATTGGCATGGGCACATTCTATCTAATGAACAGTGGCTGCCTAGCATATACTTGCATACGAATAGTGGCAACATCTTTGATCCAAAGCTATTTTACTGACCTTCTATTTCTTTAATAGGGCTATGACCTTCCGACTCTGTTCCAGGGCTACTCTGTGATTTGCCTGTGACGGTATAAGACGTCTGATGAGGTTCACTCCTCGTCCTTACCGGACTCTTGTGATATTTCTCACTGCTCGTCGATGTGCTAGCACCACTCTCATCATTACTCGAGTAAGATAAGTCTACAACAAGAAAAATGTGTAAATATGTACAAAGTAAATTATGACAGAATACATAAATCACAGTGTCAGAACAAAATTTTGTTCCATTGGACTTGACTGGCTAGGTTGTATCACTTCCAACCGTAGGATATGGTCTTTGCTTTGATGGCATAGATAAAACTATATATAAAATGCTTTTAGAAAATCGAATAGGAAAAAAACAGTTTGCCTAGCAATGTATTTATAGCTCTTGGTGGCAAAATGTCTATCCTGCATCAAATCATGATCTGTCCGCGCATCTGCATCAGAGATTTCTTAAAATGGTGCAGTGGAAGGCAAACAGCTAATCATTTGGAAAAGGGATGCATATAGATGTATGCCTATAGCCGGAAGTTGTAACACTGATGAAATCTTATGCATTCAAGCTTTTGAAAGATGAGGAGTGCTTATTTAATAGCATCGGCTTCTAGCAAGGAAGCACATTCAATACACTACACCAAAACAAAACAAGCATAGGTAGTTCATGTAGACCTAAAAACATGAATCATTTGATTGAATGCAGGGTAGAAATTTTGCCATCAAGAGCTATATATAGATTACAGCTGCAAAGCAGGGTGAAATAGGGCAGCTTATACCGATCAGTCCATTGTGTAACACATGTGCCCTCTGCTGCCTCGAGGGAACTAGTAAAAATCAATTAATACTCAATATGGTGTAACTGTGTTATGGGGATTATGAGTCATAACGCTCAGCATGTGTGTGCTGCCGTAGGGTTAAAAATAAAAGTATTACAATACTATCCTATTTAAGAAGTTGTTGAACAAAGAAGCATATGATTTCATTGAATAGGGCATTAAAAATGCTGTGCTCTAGACTTGGAATTATTTTATATTTATGAAGGTAAGCTGATTGTGAAGTTCAGTCTGGGGGATTCAGTAGAATTAAATCTGCCAGTTTTGAAACAAATACTTTTTGCAGCCTATACAGTTTGTAGTTGTACTTTGAAAACAATAGACAATTGTATGCAGTACATAGCCTAATGTGTCTCTAAAGGAGTAAAGTACGCGGGAGGAAAGGTTCACCACATCATGCAGGCTACACAAAAGGAAATTTATACATTGAGCTTACAATTCCTCAACCTCATCAACAATCTCTGAGCTCAGTTAGCGATAATAGGCCTTAGATGCTTAGCCTTGTTATGTGTCTCCCGGGGGGGGGGGGGGGGGGGGGGCGTCGGACGAGGGGCAAAAGTGTGGGGGGCTCAGACTATGTCATCACAAAACTCCTCTATGATAAATTTCGTTTTAATGTCAGAAGTTCACCTTACACATGGACCGATCAAAGCTGCCGGTTATTGAGCTCATAATAATGCCATTGACTGCTACCCAAGGCCAATGCTGACACTTAAAATCCTTGATTGGAAAAAAATTGAGTGAACTGTTCAATTTGTTTACATAACACTCATGTGTAATGGATTATTCTGATATTACACTCTTTATAATATTATAATATAGAGCGACAGTTATTAATACAATCAATAATCCCAGTGTAAATCTGTTTTACACATTGAGCACATTGCTCTCGCTTGTTTGTACATGGACAGAATAAAGTCCAGCAATGGGACGACAAAACACACTAACATTTACTGTTGGAGCAGAATCAATAAATATTAGCATGCTTCACCTAGCTATGACATTTTAAGAGAAGTTCAAATCACAATTTTATACGATATTACGATATAATGTTCAACAACCCTTCGTGTCACATTAACTTGATCATGCACAACATTACATATGTGATAGAGGGGCTAGCAGAAAGTACATAATATTACTGTCTAGCTCATCTTATAGCGACATGACAGCAATTTCTTATAACTGTTGCATGGTCCTGACTATATTAATCCTATTGCCTGCATTCCAGTTGCTCCCTTCAACTGGTCACCAGTGCAGGCAAATGGACCAAGCTTGGTCTAGGTCCTGACTGACAGAAAAGATAAATAAAAGCATGCGATTCAAATTTGAGCACAGTCCATTCATTAGGGGAGGGGGAGGGGCTTCAGATCATCCCATGAAGATTAAACTCTGAATATTATTGTTTCTACCATGCAATATGTCATACTGTGGAGAAGTTACACGCTATGTTTGTGGTAAGCTTAGAAATTTAACAAACACAGAATGAATATTTGCCACCTTGCTCAATATTCGTTAACCACAGAATTAACTAGGTGCGAATTCTAACCTCCTAATATAATCACATTATGTTGTATCAGAGATATTATTTTGCATGAAATTTTACAGAATTGTGCAAACTCAATTTGAGAGGATATAACATGTATAACATTTATATATGTATAGTATATTATGTCTATGGGTTATACATTAGAGGAGTAAAGTATTCACAGGATGAAAATTTGCAATTTAGCACATGCTCGAAATAGCTAAAATTAAAGACTTGTTTTTTATATTTTACTCACTCTCTTTACTTAATACATTCAACCCCTTCTAAGCTTTTTCTTAGGCTCAAACTAAGTCATCCCCTTGCTCACTTAACCAATCTATGGCTGAATTTACCCCTCCAAGGTAAGCAGCGTTATTTATTTCAGTCCAAATAATTTCAGTCTCACCTGAACCTTCATAGTTGGAAGGTCTCACTTTGTAGCTCGCTGCAAAAACACCATGACCCTCTGCGCAGGTAAAGTACCGCACACCGTCCAGTTCACCGTCATGTTTACCTGCAGCCTCCGGTAGCTCAATACCACACCACATACCATCGGCAAACTGGGTAGTACCATAAAAACGCAGTATTCCTTCTCGCCCGTCTGATATGATGACCTATATATATGAGTAGGTCAAAAATATTCGATTCATAAGCGATTCAATTCGGCAGCATTGAGTGCGAGATGTGATACTAACGCAAACTGTGACCTCACGAGGATGCATACTAATTACTAAGCACAAAGTCAAGAAAGCCTCTCTACTGAAAAAGAACTGACATTTCAGTTTCCTTCAATTCGGACTATGTAGTTAGGTGGGGTAACATTTTACAATTTCGTCCACAGCCCTTCATAAATAAAGTATGCCCTAGCAAGAAGTGAGACATCCTCACCTCCGATTTGACTTTTCAGAATAAAATTAGCTTAGCTTAGGCTGTGCAATCATTTGATACTTACATGTTTGACAAGTAGCCAACTGCACAGAGGCAATGTTGTCACTTGTACAACAATGTATTTATTAATCATCATTCAGACAAGACCAGGCATGTTCAATTGTTGCCCAACATGATCTCACCTTATCATCAATTTGAAATTTCTTTTGAGGAGATGGTCGTCCGATTCTTGATGCAGACGGTGGTGAGGAAAGCTTAGGGATCTTCCGTGGCTGCTTGGACATGTCGCCTGGCTCTGTATTGCTCTTAGTGATGCAACTACAAATTTGGGATGTTGAGCCTGAAAAATATGCAGGAACAGAATATTGAATCAAAGCCAGACAAATTGTTGGGATATTCATTCCAATAACAAATCTATTGGGTGAAGGGGAACCCAAGGTGTAACCGGCTGATACTGAAAAATTGATTTATGGGAACTCAACTTACACTGTTACCAGCAGCGCATGTGATAAGTAGCCACAGGCCTAATGGATTTGCACAAACTTGCGGAACCTATCTATACTTTACTGAGGTGTTGCCTATGTGGCTATGAGACCAGGTATAAAGGCTACTGTGCGCTACAATACCAAACACCTCAACAATAATCACTGTTGGTCAATTAACTTACATCGTTGATAGAGTCTAAGACAATGGATTGGACTGGTGGTTGGGACATGGATGACGATTACGCACCCATAGTTTGAGACCCTGAAACCCCCTCCCTTTCCAATTCATGTCAATGAGTGATTTCCCCAAAGGTAGATTAAGATAGTCAGGAATAGCTAATTCGTTGGAGCAGCAGGCTCATGATTGCAAGTTCATGTGGTTGATCCGCACTCCGATGATGGGATGGTCTTAGTGGGCGGGTAGATAAGTGCTAAGTTTTAGTAGGTGAGGTAGCACAACAGTCATTTAGTTTACTCAAAATACAGTCGAGTCAAGTCACTGCATAGTTCGTTGCTGTGACTTGAGCAACTCCTTTGACTTGAGTAAGTACTGCAACAGAATATCACCATTATTGTGGGTGGCTGTCACACTCACACCACAGTCACTACCTTCTACTCTACAACACCAGTACTTCTAAAAACTACCTCATCTACTTTTACTACAGTCTACTAGCTACTCCACCTACCTACACTACAGACTCGACTGAGTCAACAGTGAGACTGGTTTTATCAAAGTCAATTCAAGTGTATTCTTTTGGATGATGATATCAAGTGTATTTTGTGTCAAGCCTCAGTATGAAACATGCTCATTATAACTTACTTGGATGCTCAGAGTAATGAAATATTGAGGACCACAGCAGCCTGAGTTGCAGATAATTTCACCAGAGCCCAGTAGTAGTTAAGTTATGCATGGCTAGAAAGCTAGTGAAAAATTCCAAATTTTGTGTCAAGCGGTTACTAAAAACACGCCCACTTTTTACCATATTGTCCAATCAGCAGTGTAATTTGCATCTGTAGCGATTCAACTACACGTTCCTTCTCATCCGGAAACAGCAGTTGGCCACATTTTTCCTTCTTTTGGAGTGAGGCAAAGTTTCTGCTCACTTTTTTTGTGTTATTTCAAGCCACTACTATTTGTGATCTTATCCATCGACATGTCTTTGTCTGCTGGGGAAATCCAGGACTATGCCTCAAGGGCTGACCAAGCGGTATGTGACCACAATTTTGTCTATTATCAGTTCTACATACTACTACAGAACAAGTGAAGTTCACTGCTGTGAAAGCATCATCATCATCACTCGGTCAGGGTCTGTCTCAGCAAGAAATGATGATTGTATGGTGTATTTGATATCATTGGCAGAGACCTCGGTTTTGCAATTGGTATTTTGCGTCTATCTACATTATAAGCTAGAAGAAAGGATCGAAATTCTCCATAATATTGACCTTATTATAATAATTAGTAATTATTTCAGTTTGCATTCAGTTCATTTGCTGACACTTCAGAAGCCTAAAACTTTTCATTCAGTTTACAATTTCGGAGGACTACAAACCAATGAACTCCCTCTTCATTTTACTAACAGTACCAGCAGTATGAACTAGCCTCATGACGCTTTGACCAAGTTAGAGCTAGGCCTACATTGATTTTGAATTGAAGCTCTAGCTAGGACACCCTTTTTAATTATTTATGTCTGTACAACAAAACAATCTTGAGAATCAAGATGAGTCAGAAACTATGAATTTTAGGAAACAATCTTGCCAATTTATTCTGTTTATCGACTGAATATTTCACTTTCAATAGTTGTGTTTCGTTACAATCTACCTTAAGTATGAAATACATGAATCATATTAGTAATGTTTTTTGCATAATAATATAATATTATTGCATAATATATATTATTATATTATTATTGCATAATAATTTTATACAATTATGATACATATTATTTTGCATAATGATATATTATTATTGCATAATAGGCCTATAGATTATTATTAATATTTGCAGGAAGCCGAGATACGCCATATAGAGGCTGAACTGATACAGATTGAGAATGGAGGTATGACGGAGATCCCTGATGATCTGGTCACTGCAGAGCTGACTGCCATGAGAGCTGAGAATGCCAAACTCAAATACAGGATCAATCTGCTTGACAAGGTAGGTGACAGTGTCCAATTAACCTCAACCTGTTTACCCAGCATTTTACTGTAGGCCAGCAGAATTATTTCTATATTGAATAACAATTGGATGACACTCGAACTAGTATTCATGCTGTAAAAAGTACACCAATACAAAATGTCAATCCCCCTATTGGTTTTTCAACTAAATCATAGGACCTATAAGACTTGTCAGAATAGTTGTTTCATAGCAATACTTGGCCATTGTGTTGGCTCTGATCATACTTTGCTATGGTTGTTTCCAGACTTGACTTGGTGCATGATTAAATATAGAAAGTGTTACTGGAAACTACTCAAACTGCATTACTTTTGGGTTTTTAGGTATTATTAAAGGCCTACATAGTTCTGATGTACATGTTGTAAACAAGGATTAATTCTCATATCTATGTACTGCTTACGTGCTCTCAAAACCTGTAGTCCTCTCTTCTATATTGATATCCCTAAAAGAGCCTTACCAGGATTGAGTGTGTCTGCTGATAGTCAGAAGTCTATGACACAAAGAACACTGTGCGCCATACGCTTTTGACCATGACAGGGTGTAGATTAGAGAAGACGACTCCCATTTCGAAGCTAGATGTGCTCAGTCCATTACTTCAGACTTGGATTAGGTTATAAATTGACACCAAAAAGTCTGAAAATCAAGATCAATATGTTGTGAGAACCGCCCATTTCTTGCATTTCAATTCTTTGAATTTTCAATAGAATGTGCAAATATGACAAGATCAACCATTTGTTTATTTCTTTTTGAAAGGCCATAGCTGTAGAGGAGAAGAAAACCTCTGAGTTGAGGGCGGGGTTTATGTGTGACATCATACAGTCATTTACAGACTTATTCACTCAAGCTATCAGATCTGCCTTCCCTGAGCTTGGTACGGATTCTCCTACTGCCCAGATGACTGTCGCTACCAACCCTAAGTTTGGAGACTACCAATGTAACAACGCCATGGGGCTTGTACAGGTATGATGCATTCATTGTTTAGTTAGAAACAGACATGCAACTTGCTGAGAGCAACAAGAAAAAAAAATCATAGAAATAAATATTTGTCGCTGGCATTTATGTCCCTAGATCCAAATATTTAGACACTGAACATAATAGCCAGCGACACGGTTTTTCATAAAAAAATTTCCTTATTATAGTTGCCAGTGTGTTCCTAACTTGAACCATCAGGCAAAAAATTTATATTGCATTGCATACTTTGTCAACTGGTTTTTCTCAGTTCTTTTCATTCCTTGGATATAGTGCAGTAAATTTTTCGTTTGTACTCTGTAACCTATATAGCTTACACAGGGCCAATTAGTCAAATATTAGTTAATATTGAGAACTAACTAGGATTCAGTTTCAGAGTTACGTCATGGTGGGTACCCATTTATATCAAGTGGTACATCCGCATGAGTCCTGGTGATATTATTAAGATTTAATTAAGCATGAAATTCTTGAATAAGGCATTATTAACCCCAGACTAGAACGTGGAGGTCGAGGAGTTGTGTCACCATGATCATGGGAAGACAAATCATATCTAGATTTTTTACTTAGCCCCCAACAGGATTCATCGAAATGTTTTCAGCACAAAATAAAACAGAAGGTCCCAAGTTTCAATAACCAAACTAGCATTCTTCAACCATGCCAACAATTTTGAAATCGAATTTACAAACAATAACAGAAATCATAGAACTGCTACGATGAGATGAGCTCAGGGGTGTTTACCAAGCTAATCAGTTACTAGTCAGCAGTTTTTTGTGTCAGTCTATTTTATTTGTGCCATTACATAATTCAACCGTTCTCATTACAATATAACATTAAAGAATCAGGCTTTCATTCCACAGAATCCATAACCGTCATATGTTTTATCCCCATCATACCGATAGACATAATCATTAGGCGACTGAGAGCATAGGATGACACTGGCGGTGTCAGTCGAGAACTTGCAATCCCCCGCTTCATTTGCCCCGTTTATAATGATTGAAGTAATAGCCCCGACTTGTGTTGGCATTGCACTCTTACTGTAGAGAGGTATAGCAGCACCACAGCTGCCATACGGTGCACATTTGTTGTACATTTGGTTACCGGCTGATCCACTGAACCGAAACCAGGGCCTGCCCTCAGAGATCATCCTCTTAGTATCTCCATTTTTCCTTCCGTGTATCGGCCAGATACCGAAAGCATCATGATCACGTCTCCAAGTCTCTGTTAGATTGATGGCAATCTTACACTCTGTCGGCAGCAAAGCATCTGGATTGATCGGGTTGCCTTGTCTACATTGGATAAGCATATCAAGAAGGCTGTCGTGAAGTTTTGAGAGCATCTCCAGACGGAGATGATCCTTAGCGGAACCGAGTACATTTCTCTTTGTGACTTTTTTAACAGAAGTTTGGCAGTTCTCTGCGATCAGTTGACCTTGAGTGATCTCTACAAGGTTTTCTATAACTGAGAGTTGCACCTGAATCGAGGTAGCCATACTGGAGGCAACAAATAGTGCAAGCACACAAGTCGATAGATAGCTGATAGACATAGCTGTGTTGTCTTGGTCTCCCTGTCAAATTAAGAGGAGAAACCAGTTAAAATATGGATCGATAGTGATGACCATGACACACGGATGTGGAGGAGGTTAGGCAAATAAATATATTTATGCTTCTCTATTTGCTGTTGTCATATGGTGATGGTGCATGAAGTCAATGCTGATAACAAGAATAATCATAAGGTTTACATTGAGCTGCGTCTCAAACCCTTAACATCATTCCAATCTTGACCTACCTTGGCGCTGTCTTCTGAAGATCCCCTTGTTATGAGTACAGGCAATTCGATGGTTACAAATTTAATAAGCAGCTGTTCATGATGACTTTAAAGTAAACATGACTGTTTCCTTATTTAACCTTGACATGGACTTGATACCTCGTTCTCATAGATCACATGTTTGGATGATATACCTACCTTTGACATTGAGCCCATGAGAACAAGCATCTGGGCTGATGAAATTGTAGAATGTTGTGTACATTGGTATTTGTAATGTGAACCATAATGTATTTCATGATTCCATAATTATAAGTGATCTCAATTTCATGGAGTTGATGTTGTTTCTCAACATTGCAACCTTTTTTACATCTAGGCCTACCCATAAAGTTTATTGCGATGGATGGTCAAATTTAGACAAGTTACTCTATTGAGATTGTTTCCTAATTTTTCATGAGGAGAAAGCAAGACAATATTTTGTTGCATTTTTAAATCGCAAATATTTTGGACGTTGTCACAACAAGCTAGACCTAGACCTATCAACTCTCCAACATAGTTTGAAAACAAGGATTATGTTGGCTCTCAAAGTGATTAAAACATGTTGAAAATATCTATAGCAATAGTATCTGTTTTATTGTAGCTCAACATAAAAATTAAAAGTAATTATAGCAATCGTCAAATACTTAGGCTACCATTCCACAAAACCCGATAGACATTCCCATCTGCTTTCCCTCATATCGATAAACAAAGTCATTTGGTTCGTTCGAACACCGCATCACACTTCCTTGGTCTGCGTACAAGTTTCCACAACTGGTATGAGCAGCATATAGACGGATTGATTTTATCACACCGACCTCAGATGGCATCGCGCTGGGTGTATAGATAGGGAGTGCAGTTCCACAGCTTTGCCATGGCACACATTCATTGAGCATGACATCACCCGCTCCATCCGCAAATCGAAACCATGGGTTGGCTTGCTGCAGCATGATTTTAAGATCATTGTTACTAGTGCCATTTGGTCTAATGTTTGCTCCTTTGTGATCCAAACGCCATGACTCATTGAGGCTCATGGCATTTTGACACTCAGCTAGTGCATATGATAAGCCCATCAACATCAGCCATGATCACAATAATATTATTGCTGCCGCTGAAAAGCAGTGTTAATAGAATAATCGTTCTGATCGATGATCTTAATGTGTCAGCTTTTAGCAAGTGCTTGATGAGATGTTTGTTTAGCGTGATGGGCGCCTCTGGCAATGTGCTAGATTGGACACACCGCCCTCGGATTTGAGGTGATCACGTCATTTTCACCAGATGGTTTCAGTTGATGAGCCAGGGGACAAGATGTTCACAGAAAAGGAAGCCCAAATACAAATAACCATCCTCATTGTAAAGACAACACCACCATCATTATCATCATTATCATCATCAGGTTACGGGGAGTATAAGGAATAGACCTGACAAACCGACAGAGACGCGCAATGAAGAGTAGTAGGCTAACCAACAAAGTAACCCTGTTGAACTTCTCTGAAAATCATACCAGTGTTATCATAAGATACCTACGTCTCTTTGTCATAATATCTCTGGGAATTCCAGCCTGATGTTGCATTATGGGAAGAGTCAGCCAACAGTAACAAACCTATTCAGAAACAATCAAAATATCTTGACTACAACTTACCAGATCTCAATAATCCAGATAATTGCTTGGCAAGATTATAATCCAAATAGTCAATTCCACATAACCTGTGGAGTTAATGTAGGTGCTATGCCGTAGTAATATGTTATAATCCTTTCCCAGCAGGTGGTACGATGTAAAGTCTCTTATCAGTGCCAATTACACTTTTACAACTGAAGGTGACAGTAGACAAACATCCTACTTATCACTATAACACATTGTAACTTATCTTCAACTATATGTTAGCATAACCACTCTTACAAATTATCCACTCAAATTCCAATCTGATAGTAGCTATAAACTTACGCAACGCTACACTGTTAGAAATTCCACATTGACTTGTTACACTAGCAGTGCTACTTGAGATCGATGTAAGAATGATGATTTATGTTCGGGAGCAGTAGTAGCAAATACACTTAGCCAACTATGCCCTGAAGCTAAGGTTCTGTGAAACGAAATCGAAAGGATATGATAATGTATTGCATCCCCGTATGTCTAATAGTATCACAATAGTGTAGTTTAGCCAGTAATGTGTGGTGTAGGGAGCTATTATTGAACAGTTATTGATCAGCTACTGTATAATCCCAAATGCTTTCATGTAGATGATGATGTGTTCGTTAAAAAACCTTTTCTCGACGCTGATAATTCATTATTGTTATAAGACTTGTCCTAGGCATTATCAGAGAAAAGAGTCCGAAAAACAGGCCAAAAATTGTCATTCTGAAAATTTTCTATGAGACTATGTTTGTTTTTGCAAGGCTGAAGGGGCTTTTTAATGAGGTTATACAGTGATTGCTGAGTACTTTCTGTTACACATTTTGATACACATCAGGCCCTCAGCTGACTTTTTTTCAGGTCAGGCCAAATGCTCATCTAGGCGTAAAATTATGTCATAGTAACAAATCTGAATGAACTGAACTGAATACTAATTGATACGTCCCCAATGAGCAGCACCAAAGGTTGTATAGGATGTAATTATGTCTAACATGTTCATTGTCTAAATCTGACTTTTTTTATCCCCTTTATCAAAAATTTGTGGATGCACGAAAAAGACTGGATTGAAGTCAATTGCCTTGAACAAAATAAACACAGTCAGTTGATGTTCCAGTAGTCTAGCATCGCAAATCTAGCAAGTCAAACGCATTGACATTGTGAAATTCATGTTGAGTCTCACAAGTCAGATCGTGAATAATGCTCAGAGGTTCGATCACCCTACAAAGACCCCTTGCCCCATGTAATAACTTGAGATATCATCGACAATGATAACAGCAAGGCGATAAATTGTGAAGTGCTGATGGAAATGTGCAGCGCATTGTCAGCTTTCACATATTAGATTACAAAAAGACATTACTGCAAATTAGCCAACAAGTTTAACAATACAGGGGTCAAGTTTCATAACATTTCAGCGTTGATAAAAAACAACAATGTAACTGCATTCTTTTCACTGAAAATTAAAGAGTCATGTATCGTTGAATTTGAATAGTCCAATGCTGCTTAGACAAGTGTACGAAGTCAGGTTATACGTCTGCATGTTTATAAATCTAACTGGCTTAAACAATGTTCGACAATTTCTTGTCAGGGAGCCAGAATAAATATTTAAAATGCATCATATAGCCTTAATTTGTTTTCATAGTCAAAAATCTGTTAAATTTGGCAGGTCACACTGTAGTATTGTAGTATAATCTGGTGCCAGCATGAATTGTATGTAAAAGTTTTCAGATAAAAATAAATTTCAGTGGTAGTCATAGCCTCAGCTCTTCTCCTATGCACACAGGGGGGGGGGGGGGGGGGATATTCAAGCGCTAGTAGAGTGAGGAGTAGGCCAAGTTTAATCCAATTGCCTGCATTCTAGTTGCTCTCTTCCACTGTGATGTGACCAGTGGATCGGAAGCATCTCCGAATGCAGGCAAATTCCCCAAACTAGGTCTAAGTGAGGTTATGAAGAGTAGTGCTTTGGGGTGAAAAACAAATTGCTATATAGACCTAGGCCTAGTTGAAGCTACTGTTTATGGCTGATGAGTTCTGTCAATTAAAACCAGATTTAGAGATAACTGCAACTGACCCTGTTGACAAAACCTATTACACATGGGGCCAACATTAGCATAGCCTATCACTTTAATCAAGTATTCCAAAAAGCAGGCATTGCAAAAAGAAACAGGTATTTTAAAAATCATGAATCGCTCATCAACTATACCTACATACCTGGATATTGGCGTGATCAGCTTGAATAAATATAAGTCTTAATTCGAATCAGAAGACCTGAGGAACACACAAGTTGTAACCCTGGACATTGTTTGTCCTACTAATCTGATATCAGGTTATGTGGCAGCTTACATCTAAATTCTAACCAATGTAAATACTGTCCTACTATTCTAACATTCCAACATAAGAAAATAGGAAACCTTACGAAGTCTCGCTGTTTTCTTTCCAAGGTCTAATTTTTTTATCACCAAACCATGATTGGTCAATAAGTGGAATGTGAGTTGATCTCATTGGGTGAGTTGCATTAGTTGCCTGGGAGAAATAATGATAATTTTCTAGTACTGAGGAGCTTGTTTGCCTACTTGGTAACCTAGCGATGAGTAAACAAACTTATGATAGCACTGATAGCTGATGGACAGACCACACACTGAGATGGAGATAAATGGCCAGCATTATGACTCTCCTGTTTTGTTTGTACAGAAGAGGCAAAATATGGATAGGAGATGATAGTGCCGTTCTGTGATTCAATGAATGAGCTTACCGGCAGTTGAGTGATCGCTAAAAATATAATGGATATAGTTTTGAGGCAACTAAATGACTTCAACCATCTTTCAACTTTGGAGCCTGTCTACCTAAGACATATCTTGGACAGTCAACCTGTTCGAACAAATAGACAAATAAAAGACTCGACCAAGCGATACACGAACAGATGCAGAAGAATCCATCCTCCCTCCCTGAACTAACATTGTCATCATAGAAGTTTGCGCAGGTTGCTGATATTGGGGTTTCAATAACAAATGTCACTACTACCAACCCTAGAAAACCTTGATTATTTATACTATCATCCTAGTTAATATTTGTCAATGGAGCTAGTTATCCGACAAGATGTTAATTTGTCATATTTTGGATTTGCCCTTCCTTGATTAAAGAGGAGACAATCTTTATCAAGTTTCAACAAAAAGGAGTAACGGCTTGGTGATGCCACCAATGTGCAGCACAGTTTGACTCTGTGAAACGACTCTCTCCGCACTGTGATGATTGGATGAATCCAAATATGCTTTTGTTCTCAAACTGAAAAGTCACCCCATCCGAACTAGAGAACTGGGATCTCAAGCACATTTGCATTTATCCAAACACTACGAGGCAAATATAACCAACCTGTTTGAAAGGTTAACATGCAAACATACCTCTTCTGATTTGGGGAGTTGTCAACTGTAAAGAATTTTCTTTCTGTAAATTAGCTGAGTTCACTAAAGGTGACTGAGGAGTAGCCTTAGAGCCATTCTTTATGTGTGCTGACTCATCAGTGAAGACAGAGGAGTCAAAGCCAACATCCCCAAAGGAAATTTGTTGTGAACTAAGATCTAGAAAGCTGCTGGAATCTGATGCTAAATCTATATCTGCAAAAATAAAAGAGTAACATACTATTATTTCTGCTTCCTTTAGGCTATGCAACACGTTACGCATTATGTCACGTTAAATGTGATGATGCCTTTATTGCCAGGTACTCAATTTCAGAGTCAAACTTGGGCATCACAACCGGCCGTGCTCCAAATGATAAGAGAAGATCATGACAAGTATGTCTTAAGAAAATTGCACAATCCACAATATCCAATTGCACTTGTAAATGTTTTAAAATTTTACAACACAGTTTCAGATGAGGAAAGTACGCCTCATGCATCGACTGAATTCTCAAAACTTTTCTATTGTACACACATTTTAATTTCCATCGTTGTGGTAACCAACAATCTTTAGCATTTCTGATCATATGTTAGTGAAATGTAGGTAGAAAACTTGAGATTGATGTGGAGCCAGGACAGAGCAAAATTTCATTCATATTTGGGGAAAATTGAACTAACTAACCGTCAATTGACTTCTCATTTAGAACATCTGCAGATTGGGTTAGATTCCCAGCAGGTTCCTCATGTGGCTCCTCAGCTGCAAATAGAAAAGTATATTTCAATCTATCAAAGTAATGCATAATTATGCGAGTATGTGAATAAAAAATGGCACATTGAAACAATTTATGAGGTTCTTACCTCAATTGGACCCACCATAAACATAGCACAGTAGTTGGGACGAACAACCAATCTGATATGATCTCAATTTTATGGATGAAAACGAACCCTATACAAGAGTTGTCTCCTCCTTAACTCAAAGAAGATAACTACCAAAACAACTCTACAAAAGGGACATCTGAATATCATCAATAATCAAAACTCATTGATGAATGGAAAATACTTATACTAAAATTTCAAGAACTGTCAAGGAGACCATTATATACTGATGGTGGATTATTTATCCTACCTGATTCTCAAAACTCAAGTTAACTATACCACATCTAAATGTGCATATGTTCCACGTACAAAACAAAAATATGCTCAAACAGAGATTGGCATGGGCACATTCTATCTAATGAACAGTGGCTGCCTAGCATATACTTGCATACGAATAGTGGCAACATCTTTGATCCAAAGCTATTTTACTGACCTTCTATTTCTTTAATAGGGCTATGACCTTCCGACTCTGTTCCAGGGCTACTCTGTGATTTGCCTGTGACGGTATAAGACGTCTGATGAGGTTCACTCCTCGTCCTTACCGGACTCTTGTGATATTTCTCACTGCTCGTCGATGTGCTAGCACCACTCTCATCATTACTCGAGTAAGATAAGTCTACAACAAGAAAAATGTGTAAATATGTACAAAGTAAATTATGACAGAATACATAAATCACAGTGTCAGAACAAAATTTTGTTCCATTGGACTTGACTGGCTAGGTTGTATCACTTCCAACCGTAGGATATGGTCTTTGCTTTGATGGCATAGATAAAACTATATATAAAATGCTTTTAGAAAATCGAATAGGAAAAAAACAGTTTGCCTAGCAATGTATTTATAGCTCTTGGTGGCAAAATGTCTATCCTGCATCAAATCATGATCTGTCCGCGCATCTGCATCAGAGATTTCTTAAAATGGTGCAGTGGAAGGCAAACAGCTAATCATTTGGAAAAGGGATGCATATAGATGTATGCCTATAGCCGGAAGTTGTAACACTGATGAAATCTTATGCATTCAAGCTTTTGAAAGATGAGGAGTGCTTATTTAATAGCATCGGCTTCTAGCAAGGAAGCACATTCAATACACTACACCAAAACAAAACAAGCATAGGTAGTTCATGTAGACCTAAAAACATGAATCATTTGATTGAATGCAGGGTAGAAATTTTGCCATCAAGAGCTATATATAGATTACAGCTGCAAAGCAGGGTGAAATAGGGCAGCTTATACCGATCAGTCCATTGTGTAACACATGTGCCCTCTGCTGCCTCGAGGGAACTAGTAAAAATCAATTAATACTCAATATGGTGTAACTGTGTTATGGGGATTATGAGTCATAACGCTCAGCATGTGTGTGCTGCCGTAGGGTTAAAAATAAAAGTATTACAATACTATCCTATTTAAGAAGTTGTTGAACAAAGAAGCATATGATTTCATTGAATAGGGCATTAAAAATGCTGTGCTCTAGACTTGGAATTATTTTATATTTATGAAGGTAAGCTGATTGTGAAGTTCAGTCTGGGGGATTCAGTAGAATTAAATCTGCCAGTTTTGAAACAAATACTTTTTGCAGCCTATACAGTTTGTAGTTGTACTTTGAAAACAATAGACAATTGTATGCAGTACATAGCCTAATGTGTCTCTAAAGGAGTAAAGTACGCGGGAGGAAAGGTTCACCACATCATGCAGGCTACACAAAAGGAAATTTATACATTGAGCTTACAATTCCTCAACCTCATCAACAATCTCTGAGCTCAGTTAGCGATAATAGGCCTTAGATGCTTAGCCTTGTTATGTGTCTCCCGGGGGGGGGGGGGGGGGGGGCGTCGGACGAGGGGCAAAAGTGTGGGGGGCTCAGACTATGTCATCACAAAACTCCTCTATGATAAATTTCGTTTCAATGTCAGAAGTTCACCTTACACATGGACCGATCAAAGCTGCCGGTTATTGAGCTCATAATAATGCCATTGACTGCTACCCAAGGCCAATGCTGACACTTAAAATCCTTGATTGGAAAAAAATTGAGTGAACTGTTCAATTTGTTTACATAACACTCATGTGTAATGGATTATTCTGATATTACACTCTTTATAATATTATAATATAGAGCGACAGTTATTAATACAATCAATAATCCCAGTGTAAATCTGTTTTACACATTGAGCACATTGCTCTCGCTTGTTTGTACATGGACAGAATAAAGTCCAGCAATGGGACGACAAAACACACTAACATTTACTGTTGGAGCAGAATCAATAAATATTAGCATGCTTCACCTAGCTATGACATTTTAAGAGAAGTTCAAATCACAATTTTATACGATATTACGATATAATGTTCAACAACCCTTCGTGTCACATTAACTTGATCATGCACAACATTACATATGTGATAGAGGGGCTAGCAGAAAGTACATAATATTACTGTCTAGCTCATCTTATAGCGACATGACAGCAATTTCTTATAACTGTTGCATGGTCCTGACTATATTAATCCTATTGCCTGCATTCCAGTTGCTCCCTTCAACTGGTCACCAGTGCAGGCAAATGGACCAAGCTTGGTCTAGGTCCTGACTGACAGAAAAGATAAATAAAAGCATGCGATTCAAATTTGAGCACAGTCCATTCATTAGGGGAGGGGGAGGGGCTTCAGATCATCCCATGAAGATTAAACTCTGAATATTATTGTTTCTACCATGCAATATGTCATACTGTGGAGAAGTTACACGCTATGTTTGTGGTAAGCTTAGAAATTTAACAAACACAGAATGAATATTTGCCACCTTGCTCAATATTCGTTAACCACAGAATTAACTAGGTGCGAATTCTAACCTCCTAATATAATCACATTATGTTGTATCAGAGATATTATTTTGCATGAAATTTTACAGAATTGTGCAAACTCAATTTGAGAGGATATAACATGTATAACATTTATATATGTATAGTATATTATGTCTATGGGTTATACATTAGAGGAGTAAAGTATTCACAGGATGAAAATTTGCAATTTAGCACATGCTCGAAATAGCTAAAATTAAAGACTTGTTTTTTATATTTTACTCACTCTCTTTACTTAATACATTCAACCCCTTCTAAGCTTTTTCTTAGGCTCAAACTAAGTCATCCCCTTGCTCACTTAACCAATCTATGGCTGAATTTACCCCTCCAAGGTAAGCAGCGTTATTTATTTCAGTCCAAATAATTTCAGTCTCACCTGAACCTTCATAGTTGGAAGGTCTCACTTTGTAGCTCGCTGCAAAAACACCATGACCCTCTGCGCAGGTAAAGTACCGCACACCGTCCAGTTCACCGTCATGTTTACCTGCAGCCTCCGGTAGCTCAATACCACACCACATACCATCGGCAAACTGGGTAGTACCATAAAAACGCAGTATTCCTTCTCGCCCGTCTGATATGATGACCTATATATATGAGTAGGTCAAAAATATTCGATTCATAAGCGATTCAATTCGGCAGCATTGAGTGCGAGATGTGATACTAACGCAAACTGTGACCTCACGAGGATGCATACTAATTACTAAGCACAAAGTCAAGAAAGCCTCTCTACTGAAAAAGAACTGACATTTCAGTTTCCTTCAATTCGGACTATGTAGTTAGGTGGGGTAACATTTTACAATTTCGTCCACAGCCCTTCATAAATAAAGTATGCCCTAGCAAGAAGTGAGACATCCTCACCTCCGATTTGACTTTTCAGAATAAAATTAGCTTAGCTTAGGCTGTGCAATCATTTGATACTTACATGTTTGACAAGTAGCCAACTGCACAGAGGCAATGTTGTCACTTGTACAACAATGTATTTATTAATCATCATTCAGACAAGACCAGGCATGTTCAATTGTTGCCCAACATGATCTCACCTTATCATCAATTTGAAATTTCTTTTGAGGAGATGGTCGTCCGATTCTTGATGCAGACGGTGGTGAGGAAAGCTTAGGGATCTTCCGTGGCTGCTTGGACATGTCGCCTGGCTCTGTATTGCTCTTAGTGATGCAACTACAAATTTGGGATGTTGAGCCTGAAAAATATGCAGGAACAGAATATTGAATCAAAGCCAGACAAATTGTTGGGATATTCATTCCAATAACAAATCTATTGGGTGAAGGGGAACCCAAGGTGTAACCGGCTGATACTGAAAAATTGATTTATGGGAACTCAACTTACACTGTTACCAGCAGCGCATGTGATAAGTAGCCACAGGCCTAATGGATTTGCACAAACTTGCGGAACCTATCTATACTTTACTGAGGTGTTGCCTATGTGGCTATGAGACCAGGTATAAAGGCTACTGTGCGCTACAATACCAAACACCTCAACAATAATCACTGTTGGTCAATTAACTTACATCGTTGATAGAGTCTAAGACAATGGATTGGACTGGTGGTTGGGACATGGATGACGATTACGCACCCATAGTTTGAGACCCTGAAACCCCCTCCCTTTCCAATTCATGTCAATGAGTGATTTCCCCAAAGGTAGATTAAGATAGTCAGGAATAGCTAATTCGTTGGAGCAGCAGGCTCATGATTGCAAGTTCATGTGGTTGATCCGCACTCCGATGATGGGATGGTCTTAGTGGGCGGGTAGATAAGTGCTAAGTTTTAGTAGGTGAGGTAGCACAACAGTCATTTAGTTTACTCAAAATACAGTCGAGTCAAGTCACTGCATAGTTCGTTGCTGTGACTTGAGCAACTCCTTTGACTTGAGTAAGTACTGCAACAGAATATCACCATTATTGTGGGTGGCTGTCACACTCACACCACAGTCACTACCTTCTACTCTACAACACCAGTACTTCTAAAAACTACCTCATCTACTTTTACTACAGTCTACTAGCTACTCCACCTACCTACACTACAGACTCGACTGAGTCAACAGTGAGACTGGTTTTATCAAAGTCAATTCAAGTGTATTCTTTTGGATGATGATATCAAGTGTATTTTGTGTCAAGCCTCAGTATGAAACATGCTCATTATAACTTACTTGGATGCTCAGAGTAATGAAATATTGAGGACCACAGCAGCCTGAGTTGCAGATAATTTCACCAGAGCCCAGTAGTAGTTAAGTTATGCATGGCTAGAAAGCTAGTGAAAAATTCCAAATTTTGTGTCAAGCGGTTACTAAAAACACGCCCACTTTTTACCATATTGTCCAATCAGCAGTGTAATTTGCATCTGTAGCGATTCAACTACACGTTCCTTCTCATCCGGAAACAGCAGTTGGCCACATTTTTCCTTCTTTTGGAGTGAGGCAAAGTTTCTGCTCACTTTTTTTGTGTTATTTCAAGCCACTACTATTTGTGATCTTATCCATCGACATGTCTTTGTCTGCTGGGGAAATCCAGGACTATGCCTCAAGGGCTGACCAAGCGGTATGTGACCACAATTTTGTCTATTATCAGTTCTACATACTACTACAGAACAAGTGAAGTTCACTGCTGTGAAAGCATCATCATCATCACTCGGTCAGGGTCTGTCTCAGCAAGAAATGATGATTGTATGGTGTATTTGATATCATTGGCAGAGACCTCGGTTTTGCAATTGGTATTTTGCGTCTATCTACATTATAAGCTAGAAGAAAGGATCGAAATTCTCCATAATATTGACCTTATTATAATAATTAGTAATTATTTCAGTTTGCATTCAGTTCATTTGCTGACACTTCAGAAGCCTAAAACTTTTCATTCAGTTTACAATTTCGGAGGACTACAAACCAATGAACTCCCTCTTCATTTTACTAACAGTACCAGCAGTATGAACTAGCCTCATGACGCTTTGACCAAGTTAGAGCTAGGCCTACATTGATTTTGAATTGAAGCTCTAGCTAGGACACCCTTTTTAATTATTTATGTCTGTACAACAAAACAATCTTGAGAATCAAGATGAGTCAGAAACTATGAATTTTAGGAAACAATCTTGCCAATTTATTCTGTTTATCGACTGAATATTTCACTTTCAATAGTTGTGTTTCGTTACAATCTACCTTAAGTATGAAATACATGAATCATATTAGTAATGTTTTTTGCATAATAATATAATATTATTGCATAATATATATTATTATATTATTATTGCATAATAATTTTATACAATTATGATACATATTATTTTGCATAATGATATATTATTATTGCATAATAGGCCTATAGATTATTATTAATATTTGCAGGAAGCCGAGATACGCCATATAGAGGCTGAACTGATACAGATTGAGAATGGAGGTATGACGGAGATCCCTGATGATCTGGTCACTGCAGAGCTGACTGCCATGAGAGCTGAGAATGCCAAACTCAAATACAGGATCAATCTGCTTGACAAGGTAGGTGACAGTGTCCAA
The DNA here is from genome assembly GCA_914767715.1 of Membranipora membranacea. Classification (NCBI taxonomy): domain Eukaryota; kingdom Metazoa; phylum Bryozoa; class Gymnolaemata; order Cheilostomatida; family Membraniporidae; genus Membranipora; species Membranipora membranacea. The sequence goes on along the minus strand of OU612069.1, from coordinate 17,985,598 downwards.
TTAACCTCAACCTGTTTACCCAGCATTTTACTGTAGGCCAGCAGAATTATTTCTATATTGAATAACAATTGGATGACACTCGAACTAGTATTCATGCTGTAAAAAGTACACCAATACAAAATGTCAATCCCCCTATTGGTTTTTCAACTAAATCATAGGACCTATAAGACTTGTCAGAATAGTTGTTTCATAGCAATACTTGGCCATTGTGTTGGCTCTGATCATACTTTGCTATGGTTGTTTCCAGACTTGACTTGGTGCATGATTAAATATAGAAAGTGTTACTGGAAACTACTCAAACTGCATTACTTTTGGGTTTTTAGGTATTATTAAAGGCCTACATAGTTCTGATGTACATGTTGTAAACAAGGATTAATTCTCATATCTATGTACTGCTTACGTGCTCTCAAAACCTGTAGTCCTCTCTTCTATATTGATATCCCTAAAAGAGCCTTACCAGGATTGAGTGTGTCTGCTGATAGTCAGAAGTCTATGACACAAAGAACACTGTGCGCCATACGCTTTTGACCATGACAGGGTGTAGATTAGAGAAGACGACTCCCATTTCGAAGCTAGATGTGCTCAGTCCATTACTTCAGACTTGGATTAGGTTATAAATTGACACCAAAAAGTCTGAAAATCAAGATCAATATGTTGTGAGAACCGCCCATTTCTTGCATTTCAATTCTTTGAATTTTCAATAGAATGTGCAAATATGACAAGATCAACCATTTGTTTATTTCTTTTTGAAAGGCCATAGCTGTAGAGGAGAAGAAAACCTCTGAGTTGAGGGCGGGGTTTATGTGTGACATCATACAGTCATTTACAGACTTATTCACTCAAGCTATCAGATCTGCCTTCCCTGAGCTTGGTACGGATTCTCCTACTGCCCAGATGACTGTCGCTACCAACCCTAAGTTTGGAGACTACCAATGTAACAACGCCATGGGGCTTGTACAGGTATGATGCATTCATTGTTTAGTTAGAAACAGACATGCAACTTGCTGAGAGCAACAAGAAAAAAAAATCATAGAAATAAATATTTGTCGCTGGCATTTATGTCCCTAGATCCAAATATTTAGACACTGAACATAATAGCCAGCGACACGGTTTTTCATAAAAAAATTTCCTTATTATAGTTGCCAGTGTGTTCCTAACTTGAACCATCAGGCAAAAAATTTATATTGCATTGCATACTTTGTCAACTGGTTTTTCTCAGTTCTTTTCATTCCTTGGATATAGTGCAGTAAATTTTTCGTTTGTACTCTGTAACCTATATAGCTTACACAGGGCCAATTAGTCAAATATTAGTTAATATTGAGAACTAACTAGGATTCAGTTTCAGAGTTACGTCATGGTGGGTACCCATTTATATCAAGTGGTACATCCGCATGAGTCCTGGTGATATTATTAAGATTTAATTAAGCATGAAATTCTTGAATAAGGCATTATTAACCCCAGACTAGAACGTGGAGGTCGAGGAGTTGTGTCACCATGATCATGGGAAGACAAATCATATCTAGATTTTTTACTTAGCCCCCAACAGGATTCATCGAAATGTTTTCAGCACAAAATAAAACAGAAGGTCCCAAGTTTCAATAACCAAACTAGCATTCTTCAACCATGCCAACAATTTTGAAATCGAATTTACAAACAATAACAGAAATCATAGAACTGCTACGATGAGATGAGCTCAGGGGTGTTTACCAAGCTAATCAGTTACTAGTCAGCAGTTTTTTGTGTCAGTCTATTTTATTTGTGCCATTACATAATTCAACCGTTCTCATTACAATATAACATTAAAGAATCAGGCTTTCATTCCACAGAATCCATAACCGTCATATGTTTTATCCCCATCATACCGATAGACATAATCATTAGGCGACTGAGAGCATAGGATGACACTGGCGGTGTCAGTCGAGAACTTGCAATCCCCCGCTTCATTTGCCCCGTTTATAATGATTGAAGTAATAGCCCCGACTTGTGTTGGCATTGCACTCTTACTGTAGAGAGGTATAGCAGCACCACAGCTGCCATACGGTGCACATTTGTTGTACATTTGGTTACCGGCTGATCCACTGAACCGAAACCAGGGCCTGCCCTCAGAGATCATCCTCTTAGTATCTCCATTTTTCCTTCCGTGTATCGGCCAGATACCGAAAGCATCATGATCACGTCTCCAAGTCTCTGTTAGATTGATGGCAATCTTACACTCTGTCGGCAGCAAAGCATCTGGATTGATCGGGTTGCCTTGTCTACATTGGATAAGCATATCAAGAAGGCTGTCGTGAAGTTTTGAGAGCATCTCCAGACGGAGATGATCCTTAGCGGAACCGAGTACATTTCTCTTTGTGACTTTTTTAACAGAAGTTTGGCAGTTCTCTGCGATCAGTTGACCTTGAGTGATCTCTACAAGGTTTTCTATAACTGAGAGTTGCACCTGAATCGAGGTAGCCATACTGGAGGCAACAAATAGTGCAAGCACACAAGTCGATAGATAGCTGATAGACATAGCTGTGTTGTCTTGGTCTCCCTGTCAAATTAAGAGGAGAAACCAGTTAAAATATGGATCGATAGTGATGACCATGACACACGGATGTGGAGGAGGTTAGGCAAATAAATATATTTATGCTTCTCTATTTGCTGTTGTCATATGGTGATGGTGCATGAAGTCAATGCTGATAACAAGAATAATCATAAGGTTTACATTGAGCTGCGTCTCAAACCCTTAACATCATTCCAATCTTGACCTACCTTGGCGCTGTCTTCTGAAGATCCCCTTGTTATGAGTACAGGCAATTCGATGGTTACAAATTTAATAAGCAGCTGTTCATGATGACTTTAAAGTAAACATGACTGTTTCCTTATTTAACCTTGACATGGACTTGATACCTCGTTCTCATAGATCACATGTTTGGATGATATACCTACCTTTGACATTGAGCCCATGAGAACAAGCATCTGGGCTGATGAAATTGTAGAATGTTGTGTACATTGGTATTTGTAATGTGAACCATAATGTATTTCATGATTCCATAATTATAAGTGATCTCAATTTCATGGAGTTGATGTTGTTTCTCAACATTGCAACCTTTTTTACATCTAGGCCTACCCATAAAGTTTATTGCGATGGATGGTCAAATTTAGACAAGTTACTCTATTGAGATTGTTTCCTAATTTTTCATGAGGAGAAAGCAAGACAATATTTTGTTGCATTTTTAAATCGCAAATATTTTGGACGTTGTCACAACAAGCTAGACCTAGACCTATCAACTCTCCAACATAGTTTGAAAACAAGGATTATGTTGGCTCTCAAAGTGATTAAAACATGTTGAAAATATCTATAGCAATAGTATCTGTTTTATTGTAGCTCAACATAAAAATTAAAAGTAATTATAGCAATCGTCAAATACTTAGGCTACCATTCCACAAAACCCGATAGACATTCCCATCTGCTTTCCCTCATATCGATAAACAAAGTCATTTGGTTCGTTCGAACACCGCATCACACTTCCTTGGTCTGCGTACAAGTTTCCACAACTGGTATGAGCAGCATATAGACGGATTGATTTTATCACACCGACCTCAGATGGCATCGCGCTGGGTGTATAGATAGGGAGTGCAGTTCCACAGCTTTGCCATGGCACACATTCATTGAGCATGACATCACCCGCTCCATCCGCAAATCGAAACCATGGGTTGGCTTGCTGCAGCATGATTTTAAGATCATTGTTACTAGTGCCATTTGGTCTAATGTTTGCTCCTTTGTGATCCAAACGCCATGACTCATTGAGGCTCATGGCATTTTGACACTCAGTCGGTGGTAACATGGTAGTTGATGGTGTTGTCAACAGATCGATTGGCTTCTTAGCTTGCTCTGGAGTTGTAATTGATGTTGTTAGCGGATGTTCTTGTGGAGGTGTTGTTCCTTGTTGTGGTGTAGGTTGTGATGGTGTTATTTGTATTCTTTGATGGTTAGTTGATGGTGTTGGTGGGAATAAACAAGTGGGTGGTGGAGTATTCATTGGAGTTGTCATTTTTTTTGGTGTCGGTGCATCCGTTGGTACTGCTGTTCCTTTGTTTAGTGTTTGCACGTCCTGTGTTGCTGGTGTTACCACACTTTTCTGTGTTGTTGCCAGGTGTTTTGGTGTTGATGCTTCCGTTGGTACTGTTGTTCCTTTGTTTGGTGTTTGCACATCAGATGATGTTGATGTTACCAGAATCGTAGGGGTTGTTGCCAGTTCTTTTAGTGTTGGTATATCCATTGGTGTTGTCCCGATTTTCTTTGGTCGTGGCATATCTGCTGGTGATGTTGTAGTCTGACAAGTTGGTGCTGTGGTCATTTGTGTTTGTGTGTGCGTAGGAATGTTCATTGGTGTTTTTGACGGTATTAGGGCATCTGTTGGCGTCGTTCTTGGTTTCTCTGTAGGTGTGGATGTGGATGACTTGTCCATTCTGCAGCGAATGAGCAAATCCAGGAGATAGTTGTAAAGCTTTGTTTCCATCTCAAGGCGCACAGCATCTTCAGAAGTATCCAAAATATTCCTCTTCCCCACATTAAAGCTTGGCTCCAGGCAGTTCTCCTGCTTCAGTTGGTCATGGGTGAACTCTGCAAGCTTTTTCATCCTTGCCAGCCCCCTGCTGGCAGAGGAATCATACAGACTACAGCTGGCAGTGGTACATAGTACCAGAATACAGGTGACAGTGAGAAGTGTTTGGTGAGCCATCACTTCAGATGCTGGGTCTCTCTTTAGAATATAAGAAAGGTTCAAGCACATTTATGGACTATGAAAATAAATAAAAATGATAGGCTTTCCACCATTACACTCAAAACGCTGTTCATGTTTGTACAAATTAGCGGAAAAAATAAAATTTCAGAACTACCGTATATCATTTCATCAAATAATTGATGATAATGAGCTCACCATGCAGTTGTCAGAATATGTGTCCCAGGTCGATCTCCGGGACTGATATACAAACAGCACATTCACCAATGGACTGAATGACGCCTTGACTATCATTAACATTGCAATAAATATGATATTGACAGCGTGGGAACAGGCATGTTGCCCTCATATGTTATCACAGACATATCCACACTCTGTGATGTTATGTTCGTTGAATCACTCATTTATGTGTTCACCTAGCCTAAGTTTGAGAATGAATTGGCATCACATCTGAGAGACAATTCTACATCAGTAACTGTACTGAGATCCTTAGTAATTTTATATCAGAGTAATGTGAATTCTATTTTAGAGTTGGTTAAAATCGCAAGGGCTAGTCACTCACCCCATCGTGGCGGCGAGGCTGCAATGTCTGCGCTAATTTGCTCTCAGTTTGTAGGCAGGTCGGAGCACACCTGGAGTCTAACAACTCCCAGTAGTCAGTGGACTGCAGTTGGATTCGAACCTCCAACACTGCATGCTGAAGGACCGGTGCTCTAACCACTGAGCCACCTCCTACTCCTGTTCCTAATTTTGTGTTCAGTCACGTATGCATTATTATATTTTTGGTGAACAGGGTTGATTTTCTCCTGTCTAAGTGCCACTGATGGTGAAATAGAATTGAAATAAAAAGTCACCTTAACACGCTGTAGCACTAGTTGAGTCTCCAAGAAGAGACCAGAGCAAACACATAAAACCCAAGGACATGATTTTATATGAGTTTTCCTTTCATAAAGATTTCTGTGAGGTTTGTGGAGCAGATATCTTGCACACGACCTTCTTTTTTTTAACTTAAATTAAAGCTAAACGGTGACACGTACTCTCCATATTAACACCCCAATAATCAGCGATATTAATGTTTTTCAACTAGTAAAAGTGCCGTTCTTCAGTTTGACTAGGTCCTGTTGAATTATACGAGAAGCTTACAGCTGTAAATACTATTAACACTGACAGAACATAGCTAGCTGTTTTGCAGTTTGCTTTTATTGAATCATCAATATTTTGTGGTCAATACAAGTGACAAAACATCTGACCATTGTTGACAAAGTATGACAGGATGTTTACGTTTACGAAATAAAAGTTGTCTATTTTCACAGAAAAACCATTGTCAATTTCATAGTTGGTACAACATAACAAAACGCCATTGGATCAAAATGTTTACAATAGTACTTTATGCCCTCATTCCACAGAAGCCAATTGCGTAGCGATTATCATCGCCGTCATATCTGTAGACATAATCATGTAGTTGCTGAGAGCATCTTATCACACTAGCTCTGTCAATAGCGTATTGACAATTTCCTACACTGTCAGCACCATACAAATCGATGGAGGTGGTCACTCCAACCTCAGTCGGCATTGAACTGTTGGTGAAAAGGTTGACCCCGGTACCACAGCTCATGTGCTTCACGCACCTGTTGAGAAGCATGTTTCCTGCCTCGCCGCTGAAACGAAACCATGGTCTACCTTGTTCAATCATTCTCTTTGTATCCTCATTGAGACGACCATTAATTGGTTGGAGTCTGCTTCCTGAGTAGTCAACTCTCCATGGCTCTGTCAGGTTGGTGGCGAACTGGCATTCCTTTGGTGGTTTAACTGAAGTTGCAGTGGTAGTTGGTGTTGCAGTGGTAGTTGGTTTTGCCGTCGTGGTTGGTTTGGCAGCGGTGGCGATTTTAGTTGAGGTTTGTGTGAAGGTAGTTTGAAACTTGTCCATCCTGCATTGGACAAGCATTCCACGCAGTTGCTGGAACAGTTTGGACATCATCTCCAAGTGGACACCATCATCAGTAGACTGTAGGAGATGCCTTTTTGAAGCCTTGCTGTAAGGATCGGGGCATTTTTCTTCCAGAAGTTGGTCGTGGGTGATTTCCACAAGCTTCTTCATTCTGGCCAGCTCCCTGTTTGCAGATGCATCATACAAACTACACTTGATGCTAGCAGCACACGCTAGGACAAGGGTTATTGTTGCGAGTTGCGATCGAGCCATTCTATCTGTATTTGGAAAGAAAAGTTCAAGATTCAATAGTTCATATTAGAACATATTCAGTCCTCCAATACATTTCTTCAATAAGACTTCAACCATTGATGAAATATATTTTAAACATTTATAGAAAGCCACAGACCGAAGCACTTTCCTTGTCTGGTAACCAGTACTGCTACTGGTACTGTCGCTAAACAAGATTTCTACAGTACATTAATTCAAAGTTGTTGAGAGTAGAATAATGGATTAAGACTGGCCTCAGGAAACACGATGATAAATAATACAAATAGGGATTGACAGGTGTCTTGAGATTTTACAGTGATTAAATATACAATAGTTTCAAATGAGTGACGCTGAAAATCATATTTTACACAATGCCCTCAGCTTTCGAGGTTGGAATTTTCTAATGCTATTCATAATTTTTGCCAAGTTGCCAATGAGCTTTGAATTCTTATGTGGTTGGAATCTTGTATAACAACAGAACCACATACTAAAAAAATACTTCTGACTGAGAGTAGTAATATAGTTAATTTGCCTTCAAAAATGGGCTTAGAACATAATATATACCTCTTTTTTTGAAAAAAATTTCTGGGGGATGCCCCCCCCCCATATGCCCCTGTGGGAAGGCGTTTCACTGCCCCTCACCGCTTAGCGCTACCACTTCAAAACCCATAGATGCAACCCTATGATAGTATTAAAATAATTCTGCACTAGCTATGCTTCAATTAATTTCTAGTTGTATTAATAGAATTCATGTGAAATTACCTGTGCAGTCACAAGTGTCCTCTTAAGCCAACAACCGCCCCTTGCCTATGCTGGCGCAGTAAAGGTGTAGCTAGACAGGCCCACAAAATCGCGTGGGGAGGCAATTCCACGCGTTGTTCATGCCAAACCAAGGCGTTGGGCACGCTAACGATGCGTCTATTCGGAGACCAGCATGTTCCTGTTGTTAACCACGTTGTGAACCTACGCTTCTGTCATTGGCCAGTTGGTACAACAGAACGTATTTAATTGGTCATTACTCTTTTCTCATTGGTCATGGCTCATTGGTCACTCACTTAGCAATGTTGTCACAAGGTAAGGAAAGTAGGTGTGTGTAGCCTATGAAGACATGCGTGGCGTGGGAAGACAATTCCACACATTTCGTGAGCTCATGTAGCTAGGCTTTAATGGTGTAAAGATCACAAGGCAATGATGCTTTATAAATATGTCCACTGTACAATGTAACTCGCCTATCTCTTTATCTTAGTTTGTCTTACTGGTATTGTGTGAACGTGGATAATCTTATTGCCATGAGACTGTTGACTTAGGAGGACTTCCGGCTGCACAGGGATTTTCTAGCTAGTACACACCCTTTGACCTATTGTAGCAGCACATTGGGTTCTTTTTGTTGGTTAACTACTTCCCAATAATCTTACTAGCACAATTATACATCATATTTGTATGTTAAATGAACAATTGGATATCACTTGATCTAGTATTCATCCTGTAAAAATACACCATTACAAAATGGCATACAGATGACAGTGGGGAGTGTTTGGTGAGCCATCACTCCAGATCTTTTTCTGCTGGAGGTACGATCAAATACATCAAAGAAATTTATAAGGGACCAAGAAAATAAGTCAATATGTCAGGCTGTCCGCCTTTACAATCAAAACGCTGTTAATATTTGTACATATAAATATGGTAAAAAAACTTGATAACTGCGCTGTATATCATTTCATCCAATAACTAATTATAATGAGCTCACCATGAACTCACCAGACGTGTTCTAAGACGAACTCAGGGAATATTGCAGGTATAAAAACAGCGCATTCACCAATGGACTGAATGATGCCTTGACTCTAAGTATCATATGAATATGTTGTTGATAGCGTGGGAACAGGCATGTTGCCCTCATATGTTATGATTGCTGGATCATGCATTAATGTGTTAACCTAGCCTCAGTTTGAGAAAGAATTAGCATTACACTTGAGAGACTGAAGATTTGAGGCTAAAAATTATGCCAGAGCTAACACAAACCTCTAGAATATGATGTTATACGTGCTTTCACTCCCTACCAATAGAAATTTATACAACTGTCCCGATATTGCCGTTATTTCTCTGGTTCTGAAGCATTAAATATTAAACAATCATAGCTAAATCATTAAACACAACCAAAACACAGCTGTAAGAACTGTGCACTTATGTGTTTTCCTGGCCAGCTTGTGATCCTCAGCCCAGAAGACTCATAAAATGAATCTATTTCCAGGGTAATTCCCATTGTACAGATGTTATTCAGATTTTAGGCTTCAATCACCTATTCATACAATTATGTGAGCTTCAACTAGTCTGGCCATGTCTAAGGTTCTGTTTTTTGAAGTGATGTAGCAGACCACAGTCACATGAAATAGGCACTGCATTTTGAGTGCGAATGATGCCCTATTGTGACACTTATCAGGGTTTATCTGTAGCTCTAAGCCTATTTGGAAACAGAAGCACCAAAACATCGAGTATTTAACAAAGTGTATTACTGGCATCAATTGACTGGCACTGTCTTGACCAGCCGCTAATAAATATTGGATTTGTTGTTGACCTTGTTCATGTAACATTATCATTGCCTATAACTTATAAACGTTTCCCACTCAAGAGTAGGAAATGACTAAGTCCTTGTTTCCTTGCTATACCAAAAAGGACAAGGTCTTCCTTATGATTCTTTTGTTGTTGAAAATTATTGTTGATGTGAAAAATAAGGAAATTGCTGTTCATCAAGGTTTCCTATCCCAAACATTTCCTTGTTGCAACCTACCTGCAAAAGTTCAATCTTGAACCAGGCTAACTTCACTATTTATACAAATCACAAGACAAAGAAAGATAAGGTCACTATCATAGAACCATCATGCTAATCTGCGTGGTTTTTCATTCATAACTAATCTTGAGCTATTCTAAAAACGAATTTCCATGCGCACCATCCATCTGTGTAGCACTATAATTAGATTTATTAGCACCTAACAATACTCAAACTGGGTAGCTGGCAACACGGTACTCACTGGGGGGCCGGCAGGTGGGGGCAAAAGCCGGGGTGGCTCAGACTAGGTACTACCTCTTCTCGACGGATACTACCAATCTAGAAAGCTAACCAAGTACTGGATTAGATATTAGAGTTATTCTCATAAAAAGGCAGAGTGACACCTGGATCATTTATGATCAACAATCCGTTGTGTAGGCCCAGTAGCCTTAAAAATCCAGTTTCTCACCTCATGAAAGAGTTTCAAATTCAAGGGAAAGAACTGATGAACATAGTTTGTTAACTCAAAGAACTTGCAAAAGCACAACCTATAACACTTGTATGACTAAGGCCATTATGATATGCAGGATGTATAACTTTTTTGAAAACCTGCAAGGATTGAACCGACTCGACTAGCATTAAGTTTACGCAGACAGCGGAGGACCTTCGTTTGCAAAATATTACTTTTTAAACAACAATCAAGAATCCTTTTACAGTATCGCATCATATCAAAAAGAATCCAAATTTTGTTTTTGTCAAGAGTCGTTTGACATTTTATTTAATTACTAGATCATTCCACAAAAGCCAACATCAGTGTGCATATCATCCCCATCATATCTGTATATGAAATCACGGGTTGTCTTTGAGCATCTGATGACGCTTGCTCTGTCAGTCATATACTGACAATTTCCTTTATCGTTTGCACCATACAGCTCAATCGGTGTAATCACTCCGAGCAGCGTGGGCATGGTGCTGTTGCTGAAGAAGTTGACAGACGTACCGCAACTTCTGGATTTTATGCATCTATTTAGAAGTGCATTCCCCGCTTCACCAGAGAAACGAAACCATGGACGGCCTTCCTTGGTCATTCTCTTTGTATCCCCGTTGTATCTTCCCTTAACAGGTCTCAGGTTGCTCCCAGAGTAATCCATTCTCCATGGCTCAGTGAGGTTGATGGCGGTCCTGCAAGGTAGTAGGGACGGAGCTGCCGTAGTAGATGTCATCCGTGTTGCAGAAGTTGAGGAAGTTGTTGTTGCAGTTTCTGGCGTTGTTGTTGTTTCAGCTGGGGTTGTTGAAACCTTGTTGTTCCTGCACTGGACAAGGCGATCACGCAGACGTTGAAACAGTTTTGTTAGAAGTTCAAGGTGAACTCTGTCATCTGTGGTGTAGACGACATTTCTTTTCACAGCTACATAGTCGGCGTCTGTGCATCCTTCCTCTAAGAGCTGTTCTTGAGTAATATCAATGAGCATATTCATCTTTGCCACCTCCCTCTTAACTGCCTCTACGCTGACACTTGAGCTAACAGTCACAGCAGTAACCAGGATCAACACCACTGCTGTCTGTAATGTATGGCCCATCTTTCTAGGTCCTGTGTTTCTGTAAAAGAATTATGAAAACAAATATATGAAGTTTGAAAGCAATATTTGAATAGTATACTGATACAAACCTCCATTTACAAAGCTTAGTTACATGTAAACCAAATAAAAGCTATGCAAAAGGCGGTTGAAATTGGCGCCATATTTGGTACATATAGTTACCTGAGTGTTGCTAGATACATCCGAGATCTTGTCAGATACTGTTGGCTAGAAAGCAATTAAACCCACACAGTGGCCAAGCCTTTAGTTGGTATCTGAATATACCCAGTAATATTTACTTATGTGACATGTATACCCTGTGAACAGGCATATGAGCTCACAACAGAGACCCCATAGTATGATATCTGCAATGCCATCAATTCATCACAACTGACCTTAATGTGCCTGGGAAAATATATATCAAGCGTATCCCGGAACTGAGTCTTGCGCCATGGTTCTGATGTGAACAACACACTTTTTCACTGCTAACTTTACTAATGACTGGTAGTTGCAAATCGACATAATTCCCCAATTAGTCAAGTCAATCAGTCAATAAATACGTGATGCCGGTAACACTGTAAAGTATTATATTAGAAATTAAAAAAAAGTATGATCGTGGTCCTGGGATAATATCGAGCATATCAAGCGGAACTCAGTCCTGCACCACATTTCATCACTAATATCCCTGCTGGTATCAAACTGACATTAGTCCCCGCGTAAACCTACAAAATCTAAAGGATCTGAAGGATACAGGTAATATGTATGATTAGTATGATTTTGTTTTGCAGGTTTTCAAGACTAGAGGAGAGAAAGCCAGCCCCAGAGATATTGCTGCTAAAATCGTTGCTGCTGTGCCACTAAATGACATCATCCAGAAGGTCGGTTTGTTTTTTTGCAAAGGGCGCCCTAATTATTTCCCAACGGTGATGTTACTGGCGCTCTCTATCAATATTGGTTGATTGAGGAGTGGTTTGAGGCTTGGACACCCGTACTAGTTCTTGGCTGCGTTTGAACTCATTTTAACTGCAGATCCATACTTTCTTGGAAAAATGTTGGCCAACAAATGTTTTAGATTATGTATCTAGCAAACCTGGTGAGAATATATAAAATTGAACCAGGTTCCTCGCTACGTCTCCTTCTATAAAGACTTTATTTAGTCTAATGTAACTAATATTTACTTCTGCCATCTTTTCTGGCAGACTGAGATTGCTGGACCTGGATTCATTAATATCTTCCTGAGCCACGAGTTTGTTGGCAAACAGCTGAGCTCTCTGTTGGTGGAGGGAGTGAAGCCGCCGTACCTCGGACCTAAGAGACGGGTAGTGGTGGACTTTTCTGCTCCAAATATCGCAAAGGAGATGCATGTTGGCCATCTCAGGTAATAAAGTCATTTCTCATCAAGGGACTAAAATAAGGTCTCTCTTTATGAAGGTATATGTAACAAAGAGCCAAATTCTATACTTGTGAGTTGGTGGGCATCTCCTCACACGCTGAGATCGTGATAACACTGTCATGCGTATCTCTGATTGTTAAAGTCAATATAGTACGAGTATGTACCCGCCCATAATTAATAAGATTGATCTCGGGTCGTCACACCAGATTTCTTGTGATGGTACTCATGCTAAGTGAATTAATTCACTCTCTAACGATCAGAGATATACATGCATTTTGTTTTCACTGGGGTTGACCTAATCCCCTCTCCAAAAAATCACACAATTTTATTATTCAATATTTTTGGAGCATTTCCCATTATTGATTCTAAAGATTAATACCACCATAAACTAAACCTAAGCTAGATCTCCTTTATTCTTTGACAGGTCAACCATCATTGGCGATAGTATTTGCAACCTCTGCGAGTTTCTGGGTCATGATGTAGTCCGAGTGAATCATGTAGGTGACTGGGGTACACAGTTTGGTATGCTCATAGCTCACCTGCAGGACAAATTCCCAGACTATGCGAAGGTGTCCCCACCTATAGCTGATCTACAGGCTTTTTACAAGGTAAGTGGTAGTGAGAAGGAACTTTGGTGATCTCTTTTGATTTTGCCGTGATCAATATAAAGTTGCATTTACACTGCAGATTATCCATATTCGCTTATATAAGCCTGTCTTGTCTTGTCTTACATTAAGATATCTTGTTGCTCCAAATGAAAGCGTACAAAAAAACGAAAATCTTACCACTATGACGGAAAATCTGCTATGTAGATTCACCTTTACACGACTCAAGTCTGAGTCAAAAGACACTTTTTATATAATCTAATATGCTGGCAACCATGAGTATACCTTTGAAATGAGGATTGTCCGCTCATTGAACAAAAATGTCAAAGATTGGACAACTTCAATGAATGGTCTTCAATAATATAAGTTGTTGTATACTTACTGATACAGTGATATAATGCTTCCTAGATATCATCCAACACATTATCACAAAGATAACTTTGACCCTACCAGAAGAACTTAGGCAATAATAAGTTTCAAAGTTTTAATAATTTCACTTCATTAACTTGTAGCAACTATTTTTTTGTATTCTTGGAAGGCATTCAATCACAAAACACACACACACATACAAATTTCGATATTTACAGGAATCCAAGAAGAGGTTTGATGATGATGAAGCGTTTAAGGCCAGAGCATACAAGGCTGTGGTGAAACTTCAGTCACATTATCCGGAGCATATCAAAGCTTGGAATCTCATCTGTGATGTCTCAAGAACTGGTGAGATAATTACTTTGTGCATCGAGGTGATATTTGAGGGGAGATGATGCCTCACAGTAACAAAGGATTATGATTGAGTCTTTTTCGTCAGCTTATTCATTGGTCTAAGTCGTTGTTTTAAGAGTGTAGCAACAATTAGAGATAGTTTTATCCCTATCAAGGTTTTCTTCATGTGTGCATTGGTTATCATGAACTGTTGTCACATCCGCAACACCAACAACAATCACTTTCACCCCATTAGTTGCTACTCCCTACCAAACACACAAATTCTCATTGGTTGGTTCAAATCAATTTTGACACAGTGTTTTCTAATACAATTTTAATCCTGTGAGCAAGTTAGGTGCATTGTTTTTCCAACAAAAAAAAACTCAAAACTGATAATGCTGATTTTTTCAATAGACATAATCATTCAATGGTACCATTTACTGATGAAAATACAATATGAAGATAAAACCAGCTGCTTAAATGCCAAACAATATAAAATAACATCATCTGTCTAGACTACCTCGTTTCTTGATATTTTTTTATTCCTTTTTAGAGTTTCAGAAGATTTACGATAGACTTAATATTAGGATCACAGAAGTAGGAGAATCCTTCTATCAGAGCAGAATGCACAAGGTGGTGGAGGAGCTGCAGAACGGAGGTATGTTGTCATCCATTTACAACATTTCTAGATTAGGGGAATGGCTATTTATGTTTGTCTGCTGCTTGCTTGCTCACAACCATTAATGTGTAGCATAAAAGCTGCCAGAATTTTTTCTAGATCCAATGCCTGACACAAATTTATCTCTTGAGGAATCGGTATTATGAATTTTTTACAACTGATCCATGAATTCACAATAATGACTGTATCAGTTAACTTTCAAGTAGAAGGAAATGGAATGGGAAAAAATTTGAGTAATAAGCCATACTTTCCCATATAGAAGTTAATGTATTCTATTGCGTCTTACTTGAGATATGATATCTGCAATGATCACAAAGTGTGGTTGTGAGTTCATTTATCTATAATAAGTTTGTGCTGTTAGTATATGTTATGCGCTTCTGATGGAACATTACAGAAATTCTTCCATTTGAACCATTACACAGGTTACCTAAAGAAGGAGGACGGACGTACCCTGATGTTTGTACCAGGTGGTGAGATTCCGCTGACTGTAGTTAAGTCTGATGGAGGTTTTACTTATGATACGTCTGATATGGCAGCGCTTAAATACAGACTTCAGGAGGAGAAGGCTGACTGGGTTATATATGTCGTCGATTCGGGTCAGGTATGTTTCCCACTTTTCACCTGATATACAATTGCATATAAGTCTCTGTTCGACAGAGAATGAAGTACCATCACAAGGAATTTGGTGTGACGACCCCTGTTCAATTTTATTAAATAGGGGTGGGTACATGTTAGGTACTGCTTCTAAATTGATTCTAATGATCAGAGACACACATGTTAATAGTGTAATCTGGATGTCAGTGTGAGTATGTTTAGTGAAGGCCCTGATTACATATTTAAACTTGGCCTCAGTTCTCAGCAGAATTCTATTTCAAATTGCAATAGATTGCCATCACCAAGCACCTAGCACATCAGAAATCCGCACGGTGATCTCATACGGGTTTGTAAACAATCTGTATCGGGTGTTGCTGATGGTACATGATAACTAATTGTTTTGGAATGCTGTCATCAGTGACCCAGGCACATTTGGAGCACTAACACAATTGAAATCCACCAGATAATATCGTGAAACATTGGAAAACATCTTTTTCAAATTCTCCCTCTAGATACATTGACAATTAAGTCCTTGAATTGAACCGATGAAACATTTGATTGAACAGTATTTTATTCTTTGTTTAATATTAACGAAGGTCTGCAGCTATTAGGACAATCGTATTCCGTGTTAGAACCTTGCAACCCGAGAACATTTAAAACGGCATAACAATTGTTTTTAATGGCAAAATAACAGCATCGCATAGCATTACTCATATGAAGGAAATAAATCCCAACTTCATATGCTATACCAAGTGCATATATCCACCTAACTTTCCCTTACTTACTCACTTCATTGTTTCATTGTTTCATCGGTTTGACTTACAGGGAGTACACTTACAGACAGTATACTCAGCAGCTCGTCATGTAGGATGGTATACACCTGAGGTAAATAGAGTAGAACACGTCGGATTCGGTGTCGTCCTCGGTGAGGATAAGTAAGTTATCAAGGCAGTATATATACCTTAATAAAAAAATAATGCCTATATACCTATAAAGACAGTATAACCTGAGCAATTCAATTCAACAGTTCAGAACTCGAGTTTATAAACTGAATTATGGTACCTTCTGCCAAATATCAATGCATTCTGATGACACTTAGGGCCAATCAAACGGAAGGTAAAGTGACTCATTTCGGAAGAAACTTTGTGATCCCAAGGGGATATAATTCAGTTGAGTACATTGTATATTGTGACAAACATGTGTGTATATATTAATAACACTTGGGCCATTGCCGCACTATACCCATCTTGAGATCGCCTGCTGCTAGTGAAAGTCTGGAATCTTACACTTCACATTTTGCTGATTACAGAAAGAAGTTCAAGACACGATCAGGAGATACTGTCAGGCTGGTTGATCTTCTTGATGAAGGCCTCAAAAGAAGTGAACAAAAACTGAAAGATAAAGAAAGGGAAAAGGTAAGAGACGCAACTGTTGTACATTTTGAATAAATATTGCTTAGGGCCATCATACCTAAACCTAACGTATGCATTGCTAGCCCAGTATATGAACATCTCGCCAGCATCTGTTCGTTGCTGACAGCTATCTTGTATAACAAAGATGTTGGAAAATCACCAATCTCAAGGAAACCAGAATATAAACGGAAATCGAAATGTGTTCCCTCTACCCTCTAAGTTGAGTGATAAGGAAACTCTTGACAGTGCATTATTTGTTTTGTTTTTTTTCTCATCCCAGCATCTATGTTCTCTAAGTTTAAAGCCTTTTAGAGATCCATCTCCAGATCTTAATCAGAGCCTGTCTGACTTTTTTGAAACCCCCATAGTACTGTTTGATGTCATAATCTCATAGAAACACACATTTATAAAAGGTGGTATTAGGTCTGTAGCACATTGAGCCACGGTTCTCTGTTTTACTTTCAGTATTTGATATTATTTATATATTATTTATACAAAACCCTGCTTGCTGGCCATAGGCATAGTAACCGTTATTAAGAAGATTTGTAGCCTATTAGGGGATTTGGTGTATTGAGCCACCTTTTCTCTGTTTTACTCTCATGATTTGATATTAATTTTCCTTTAGGAGTTATCTCCAGAGGAGCTTACTGCGGCCCGAGATGGTGTGGCTTATGGATGTATTAAATATGCAGATCTCAGTCACAACAGAACTCATGACTATATATTCTCATTTGATAAGGTGAGTGCAATCTTATCTCAAAGGTCCTGCAGACAGGCCTTGATGAGGCATCGTGTTGCATACGCACATGATACAAAAGTTTTAAATCATCAAACACAGGTCAACATTTTGTGAAGAATCATCCCTATTGCAGGTTACTGTATCAACCAGCCTCAAATTATCTTAGGTTAATGCCAAATCAGAAGTTTGAGAACAGATTACTCCATGCCCTGATAACATGTTAAAGCCTTTTCAAATACACACAAATACTATAATAAATCCCTTGGAAATTTTATTAGGCAGATTTACTGACACATAGCACATTTGCAAAAGCTGATATGCATGCAAAAAAACATAATTTATATTTTAGACCCAGTGAAGGAAAATAATTACTGTATATCTTACTGATGAAGCACAGACTATCGAACAGGCCATGAAAAACACATAAATATATATTTTATTTGTACTATTATTTATAATATATGTTATGTTGATTGTTGTTGTAGATGTTGGACGATAAGGGTAATACTGCAGCCTACTTATTGTATACATACACAAGAATCAGGTTGGTGTTTCTTCAATCTTCTTAATTAAATTTTAAAATTAATTTCATCATTTTACCATAACAAAGTTATGGTAAATTTATAGAAAAAACCTAGTTTGTGAATAGCATTCAGCGATCTACCCCAGAATTGAGTCAACAGGATTTGTGGTCAAATCAAAGTTCTTACAGATATTTTAGATTGTACCTTTCGCAGTTGACCTCAAATTGTTGAACAAAAGATCCAATTAAATTAGATATAGTAAAATAAGATTGTGTTTTGTAGTTCCCTGCTGAAGGGAGATATGTGATTTCATCCTCGTTTGATATAATGTCCTTTTATAACACACTGTGATAATGTCAGTTAAACCATGTTTATTTTAGATCAATAGCTAGATTAGCTAAAATGACACCTGAGGCCATGGCAGAGGGTGCAAGGAACACCCCTCCATCCATTGAGCATCCTGCAGAGTGGAAACTGGCTAAGTACATACTCAGATTTGCTCAGGTGAGATTTTCTTCTATCGGCCTATGCCTTTTATTCTACGGACTTAGAGTTCCTCGTTCAAAGCAGGTTACAGGCAGTGGTTTTTTTTCTTGCATATAAATAAGATTGATATATGCTCAATATTGTAGAATAGTGGTTGGCCATTTTGCCACAAGAAAGAAAATACCTGGAATTAAAAACTATATATTTATGTTTGTACATAGTGTACACAGCTACATATAAAATTATTGCTATTCGTGCCCCATCTCATCACCATTACCTAAAGTGAAGGCCAGTTGACTTTTACACAATTTTATACTGGTTACAAATAACTTAAATACTAGAAATATACCTGTAACCGAGTTGGTCACTTGTCCACAATAGTTTTACCACCAATTCTAGATAAATCTTGGAATTTTCCAATGTTGTATACTTGTTTCTATTTGACGTATTGTTATCGACAGGTTGTATCTCAGGTGACCTCTGACCTCTGTTTACACTATATGTGTGAGTATATGTATGAGCTATCTCGAGCTTATACTGAGTTCTACGATAACTGTTACTGTATCGAGAAGGATAGAACCACAGGTATGTAAAATGACAAGTTGAATCAAACGGAGTAGGAGGTGGCTCAGTTGGTTACAGCACCATACCTTTAGCATGCAAATATTGAAAGTCGCGGGTTTGAATCCCACCGCAGTCTATCGACTACTGGGGTTTGGTTGGCCCCCAGGTGTGCTCTGACCTGCCTGCAAATAGAGAGCTACCTGGGGCAGATATTGCGACGTTGCCACTAAGGCAACTAATTTCGCCGCTCATGCTTTGGGATGTGGCGTGTGACAAGACATTGTATTTTAATCAACCTTTAAAATTTAATCAAAGTACAAACATGAAGATCACACGGCTTGTTGAATGATAGGTAACACATTTGCGGGGACGTTTCAGTAGCTACAGATGTGCCCACTTTTGCTATTATTGGGTTGTCTCCCCAGAAGAAATGTGTGTCAATGAGCAAATAACCCCAAATTAATTTGACAATATTATTATAATTATCTGTATCTGTTGGAAACATCGAAACTGTAAAAATTATGGACGTTTCATTCCATTGTATGGGACCTGGATTCAATACATATTATGTATACATATATAAATACATATTCATCAGCACATGAGTAACTGTTTATTTATATGACCAAATCAATAAATCTTGCAAAATATATTGAATGTTCCTTAATTTCTTTATCACTGTATTACTGATTTAATTGTAGGCAAAGTGATCAGTGTGAACATGGGGAGGTTACTGCTTTGCGAGGCCACAGCTAATGTGATGGCAAAAGCTTTCTCAATACTCGGCATCAAACCTGTCTCCAGGATGTAGAACAAACTTTCTAATTATTTGGCATAAAACACTGTCTCCAAGATGTAGAACAAACTTAGTCATTACTTGGTAGTTAGCTTGTCCTCAGTATTCAAAACAAAAGTTGCTAATACTTGTGTTGTTGTTGTTTTTTTTTCATGTGTGAACAACACGGCTGTGTTTATTTCTACTGAAAGAAACAAATTCTTTGCTGAGAATAATAAACCAACCTTTGGTCTGTTCTTATAAACTGTCAAGTTTATAGTTATGAATGATGTCTTTGATGTTGTAATCATACACAGCTTAGAAAGTAATAAAGTGAATTGACCTAAGGCATAAAGATGCCATAGTATCCAATTAAGGCTGTTGATCAGTTCCGATATAACTTTGATTCAAAGTTGCACCCTCACGAATTTAGAAAAAACCCCACTCATAATGCATTTTATCTTTCCGGACTCATAGACGTTCAATCATGTTGACAGAATCAGTTCTCATATTTTTGCGATTTCATACTGATCCCGGAATTGCCTCCAATGATGGAGCACAGCATATCTATTGCTTTATGTGATCATGCAATTACAATGCAAAAAAAGTAAAACCCAACCGCAGTTTTACAAATCGATTTATGGGAACACATTGAGTTGTCTCCCCTGATTGAGTATAAGATATCCATTGCTTCGTTTGGATGCTGATTTACAGCCCAAAATCATTGTCCTAAACCAGTGATTGGAAATTGTCTCTTGTGAACACAGTAATTTATGTCATACCATGTCATCTGTTGCAATATCTATCATCAGCACTCACTTAGACAGAAAACCACATATTATAGAAATTCTAAATATGCTTCTCTTTAAATAATACGTAAAATTTGTTGTGTTTAAAGCTATGGTTTAAACTACTTTTTGCCGGCTTCCTGAAGCCCCGAATGTTGAAGACTTTGTTTGAGGCTGCTCTTTTGTATCACATCTTATTCTCCAAATTTTATTCTATCATGTGAGCAATTTTCAGCTTTATAATCCAAATATTGAGGAAGTTATGGCCTCTCAAACTTCCAAGGTGATTGCCTTCAATCGGCATTGGGAATAAGCGGATGTTTCCCCTGGGGTATGTCACAACCACAGACATGTGGCATAGACATTATGAGTGTACCGGTATGTGAATATATCAGGAGAGTTTTAGCAACACAGACGTTTATTTGTGTAATATCACGAGCTGGTACCCTGAATAATAAAATTCAAAGTAAATAATAAAACTGGCATAGTGTGGTGATGATACAAAGCAAAGGTGCTATATGTATGAAAAATCAGCCTCAGCGAAATACAATTTGATATTATTAATTATTATGCTGTCAATAACGTTAGGTGTTGCTTGCTATTCGATTCGATTCATATTGAATGAAACATTTGAATGCAAAGAATGATGTTACATGATAATTATTATAACACTTACAAAAATACTGCCCCTCCGTTAACATACAGTAGGTAGGATAAATAGTTAAGATCTGGTCTAATGATTAACGTATAGATGTAGATCTTTATCTGAAAGAAATGGTTACAAATCCTAAATACATGCTTATTTGTAAGCGCAATAAATTTACACAGAAATACAAAGTGAATCTCAGTGTTTTAAATGATCAATTCAAGTATCATATTATCAAACACATTGCGTTAATTGAAAAGCAACAATAATTGGTAAAGGTGAATTTACTGCTGACGTGCTATCAATCTGTCCTCAAGTATTGAAGATGACAAAAAACTACTAGAGCAAATTAATCATATCAAACAAATATTCTAGCTGCACTTACAACTATTGTAGATGTTATCCGTTTGGTAGAATAGAAAACAGTACGGTTAAATAGAATGTTGAGTATGATCTGCTGACATAGTAACAAAGTCAGCGTCTGCTGTACTGATGTAAGATATTGTATCTCATAAAATCAGTGGTGTGATGGTGGCGTACACACTAGAGTGCCCACTTCGGTGGCTAAATTGACACTAGCACATAATTGCCTTGCTGCATATGACTGGGTGTGTAACAGTGTATGGATAAAAGAAAGCTAAGTAATTATGGTGCTACAAGTGTAAAATGGTTAGAATCAGATATTCTGAATATACTGATACATCACATACCTAGGGTTTTGACAGATTATGTCTGTCAAAAGTA
Organism: Membranipora membranacea; assembly: GCA_914767715.1. Taxonomy (NCBI): domain Eukaryota; kingdom Metazoa; phylum Bryozoa; class Gymnolaemata; order Cheilostomatida; family Membraniporidae; genus Membranipora; species Membranipora membranacea. The sequence continues at coordinate 17,963,682 of OU612069.1, read as the reverse complement.
TAACATAATTAAAGCTACTTAAAATAAGGCTCATGTCCGAAGCCAAATGATGAATGGCTCCGAATAGCAGCGCGGCGCGAGTCAAGAAAAAACAGTAAATGATGCGTGGCCGCCCACCCACAGCAGACAGTTCACATCCCTCCAACCAGAGAGGGTCCCGATAACTTACCCCTTTTATCTACTGCGGTTTCACCTGGTTATATCTTAACCATCAACGGGGACAAGAAGTGCTAGTCTATGTACACTCCTTGTAATAATCGTGTCCCCACCACCTGAATACTCAATGGTCTTACCTTGCACCTTATAGTTCTTATAGCATAAAGCAACTTTTCTTACCTGGCCATCTGCACTGGGGAACACTTCTTGTATCCGTGCTAGGCGATACTGTTTGCGGAGTTGGTTTGAATCAGTGACGAGAACTGTATCACCTACCTTGAAGTTCCTAGACTGCTTGTGCCACTTGTTCTGAGCTGCCAAGGTCGGTGCATATAACTCCATCCACTTTCGCCAAAAGTCGTCTACAATGCTCACCACCAGATTCAGTCTGTTCTTTAGGGAGTCATCATCTCTCCACTCTCCAGGGTTTCGTGAAAATGGTCGTCCTATCAGAAGGCAGTTCGGGGTGAGTATCGACACATCGGAATCCTCTGAGGGTAGAGTGCCTAATGGTCTCTCATTGACTAGATTTGCTACCTCATAGCAGACTGTCATAAACTCACTAGCAGACAGACGATTGTGTTCGACTGAAGGTTTCAGACACTTCTTTACAGTCTTGATAAGAGACTCTGCAGCGCCCTGGTACCAGGGGCTATCTCCAGGTCCAAACCGCCATTCAAGTCCATTCTCTATACCAACTTTCTTTATTCTCACTTCATCGAGACTCCTCCATACATCCTGTAACTCCTTCTCAGCAGCCACAAGTTGAGTTCCAGTATCCGAGAATATCAGTCTAGGCCATCCCCTCACACTAACAAATCTCTTCAGTGCCAGTAGAAAGGATTCTGTGCTGTATCCAAAAACTGCCTCAATGTGCACAGCACGTGATACCAGATCTGTAAAGAGCACTCCATAGGCCTTGCCGGATGTGCGCTTTTGGACTTCGCCTCTGATGACAAAGGGTCCAAACAAATCAAGCATTGTGTGATTGAATGGTGGTCCAGCTGTTAATCTTTCCACTGGTAGCTGAGCCATATTCTGACTGAGCAGTATCGGATTGTGGAGTTTGCAGTGTTGACATCCATGGATAACACTACCAACTATCTTTGTGCCTTGAGATATCCAGTATTCCTCTCGGAGTCGAGCGAGCGTCGCGTCACGACCTCTATGTCCGGAGTCGATGTGAGCTTGCATGATAGCTAAATTTGTGAACTCATGAGATGATGGTAGGAACTTCTGTAGATTTGTCTTGATAGCAGTCATGGGATTTCTCTTAAGGAGCCGAGAACCCATGATCCATACCCCCTCTTCAGTCTTGATAGGGTTGAGTTTCCAGTAGCGTCCTTTTTTGTCTTCCAGATCTCTCACCATCTCCTTCTGTACATTTTTCACGATCCAGAGCAGAGCATCCTTAAGATCCTGAACACAAGTATTGACGACTCGTCCATCTTCCCATTTCCCTCTCTTAGCCAGGTTTCTTAGTCGAGCGACAGTCCAGAGCAGAGATTTTAGCGACTTGAAGTTAGCATAGTTGAATATCTGTACAACAGGAGCAACTTCAGCTGCATTACAGGTCTTCTTTTCTCCAGGAAGTGTTACTACAGGATCAACTTCACTCTTTGTACCCCACTGTTCTTCTGGTAGATAGAGGAATGGAGGTCCACGCCACCACTCTGATTCCGGTCCGATGTCCTTAGCTGGTTTTCCACGAGTGAGCCAGTCTGCTGTGTTGTCTGTGCCTTTGATCCACTTCCAGCTCGACAGATCTCCCTTTGTAGCGTTCTGTATTTCTCCCACACGAATTCCCTCATAGAGCTTGAACCTGATAGACTTGCGATTGAGCATACATAGGACAGTGGCTGAATCTATCAGTTGATGGATACTTTCATACTGAAAGCGAGTCTCCTCCTCAATGACTTTTCTGCCCCGCTTTGACAGGACAGCTGCGTTGAGCTCCATTTGGGGTATACTCAGTTTCTGTTTGAGAGGAGCGATTCTGCACTTGGCCATAATCAGACGGCACCAATACTCTCCATTAGTTAGCTTCCATCGAACATAAGCACAGAATCCATATGCGTCTTGGCTAGCGTCAGATAGGATGATCAGTGATGGTTTTCCTACCGCGTTGTCAGGTTTTAAGCATCTGTCATACCGCTGTTGCTCTATGTGAAACATCTCCTGGAAGAATTGGATCCATTTCTTTCTCATGTCTGCGGGTAGGTGTTGGTCCCAAGCTAAGTCTAGGCACCAAGTTTCACGTAGAGGATACTTAGCTCTGAAGGTGAATGGACACAGGATGCCAAGCGGATCGTAGACTTTCATAGTTTGCTCTAACACGATCCTGTGAGTCAGCACATCAGGTATGGATTGAGGTATAGTAAGATTAGGCTCTGTATAGACACCCCGCTTCTTCTGCGAGAAATTGAGACTGGTAGTGAATGTAATCTTGTCATGTAGAGGGATCCAGTGCACTCCGAGAACTTGCATGCTGAAAGGCTGGTCTCCGGGCACAGAAACATCACTCAAAACAATTCTCTTTCCATATTCACCACTAAAGATAAAACACTTGATCCTGAATCCAGTGAGCTCCAGTACGGTCTTTGTGTCCTTAGCAGTAGTTTCAGCTATCTCTTTCGATGGAAATGAGTCGATAATGTCGTCAACATAAGTGTTGCTCTTCAGCAGCTGAGCAGCCCTCGGGTATTGTCCTTGGAAAATCTCTGCAGATTTCTTGATGGCCTCCGAGCTTATCGCTGCAGCCGGTCGATCTCCCATATTCACTCTTGTAATGCCATACACATCTGGTTTCCTCTGCTCAAAGTTACGCCAGAGAAATCTGTGTGTGTGTTGCTCGACATCACCAGTGAATATTGAATTGTACATCTTTGTAATGTCTGCTACTACAGCGACTTGCTCTTCTCTCCATCGGAGAAGTATCCCAAGAATGTTACTCAAATATGAGTCTGGCCCTTTAGCTAGGCAGCTGTTGAGTGAGACTCCTTTGTATAGCTGGGAGGAGTTGAATACTATTCTCACGGGTGTTGATTCGGATTTGGGATTCTGCACTGCGAGATGGCTGATGTAATACACTGGCCCTTTCCATTGAGATATCTCGTCCTGAGTGAGTTTACGAGCAACTTTCCTACTGATCATATCTTGGATCTGATCCGAGTAGATTTGAGCCCATTGCTTGTCTTTCGCTAGAGTTGTCTCTGTACTGCGTAAAGTAGCAAGAGCTGAAGAAAAGTTGTCAGGAAGAGTTGAAGGATCAATCAGCCAGGGATAAGCCGTGGTAAATCGTTGGTTAGCTTCATCATACTTCAAGTTGGCTTGGATCATCTGTAGTTCTTGTTCTTCTTTGAAGGAGAAGTCTTGACCTTTGATAGGGCACTTTCCACAGCGGCACGCTCCACATCTAGGCTCTATCTCTATTCCGAGTTCTTCACCTTGCATGAAATCTCCAAGAGCAGCTCGCTCAGCTTTGGTCAAACATGTGATGACTCTATCAAACAGGATATGCTGGGGACTGATTGGTGAGATTGGTTGAATGCGTTCAGTGATAGTGGCATGAGCTAATATAGAAGAATGAGAGCTCATATTAGACAGGGCGGGGTGACTTCCTTGTAGGCACAACCCAAACGGACTCCGTAGTACACTCAGATGTTTTCCGGCTGTCGCGACTTCGTTCTTTGGGTGCAGCCCAAAATAGTCGTTACCAACCAGAATGTCGACTTGACCAGCTTCTCTCATCAGTAGATTGACATTGATAGATGGAAATAGATTAGAGAGCGTATTCAGGTTCAGCTCCTCAACTCGAGATGTAATCTGCTCCATGCTATATGCCTTTATAGAAACCGTAGTGTTGTCCTCTGTGAGTAAATCAAGTGAGTACAGATAAGACAACTCCGTCTTGCTACAGTTGCCTAGTGTTGTGACGTCTAGATCAACCTGGTGTAATCTCCTAGCGCCGAATCGCTTGACAGCATTATTAGAGATAAATGACGCATTCGACCCTCCATCGAAGAAGACAGTAGCCTTTCTGTTACTCTTGACAACTCCGACATGCTGAATGGGAAACACTGAAGAGTTCCTTTCCAAGCTTCCATGATTGTTGCTTGCCTTGACTGTACTCTTGGAATCTTCCTGCTTCGCCTTGTCTTTGTATGAGTCTTTAAATTTATATGACGATCCTGTTGAGGTCGGCCTCTTTACATTACCTGATTTACTACTTGTACTTGTTGATTCTTGCTTTCCTCGACGCAGTAAAGCATGGTGGCCCTGTTTGTCACACTGGAGGCAGAGCTTATCAAGTGTACAGGCGTCTCTGGGGTGTTGACCAAAACATTGAAAGCATAATGAATGAGATCTCAAGATATCATATCGCTGTTTAACATTGAACCCTAGGAAACTTTGACATTTATCTAATGAATGAGACTGAGTTCTATGTAATACACAGTATGATGATGGGTGCTTACTGGCATCACTCATCGACCTACTACTAGACTCGTCAGGATCTGACTCGCCATAAAAAGCATTGACGCTACGCTTTTGAGGTTTTTGAATGGACTGCCTGTTGTTACAGTTATGGGACTTCTCACGCTCTGCCCACCGTATGACCATGCTTCGCTCTGTCTCAAGGAAAGCCATAAAATGTCTGAAAGGTCTGGTCCTGTCATCTGGTGTCATTGTTGATACAGTTTTCATCCAATCCCGTTGAAGCATCATGGGTAACATGTCTGCTAGCCTATCGATGTGAGGCATGGTGATAGTTGAAATGTGTCCTACTTCCCCTAGCTGACAATAAGCTGCCTCCACAGAATTGATGAAATTCACTAAACTAGAGCGATCATTATCCTTTACTGGGCGAACCTGGAGCAGGTCTTCGAGAACTGAGTCAACACACAAACCTGCATCACCATAATGATCATCAAGCTTTGATAGTATACGAGAATACGCCATGGGCTGTGTGGCATATATACACTGTACAAGTTGCTTGGCCTCACCACGTAATAGCTCTTTGAGAGAGACTACCCTATCATAATCATCATATAACTCTACACTAGCATATCTCATCCACATTGATCTAAATTCGTACCACTGTTTCCTGTCACCAGTGAATGGTGATGGTGGAATAATACGCTTATGTCTAACCTGTGCAGAATATTGCATATCATTGGATTGCATGGTAGCCATAGGTACATGAATGGGTGAATGTAAAGAGCCATGTGGTAATTGATCATAGGCACTAACGACTGATGACATAATATTGCCTGGCTGTGCCATACTCTGATTACTATCATTTTGATTGATATCAGTTACATGTAGAATAGAACGCGGTGTTGGGGCACTACGTGTTATACTTACTGGTGTAGATGTACCATGAGTGATAGTCACATGTTGGCGGCCATCACTCACAGCACTAGTGCTCACTGGTGCACTATTATGATGGTGTCTTGTGTAGAAGTAGCTAATGACTGAGTAACATCATTATTAGAGCTCACTGGGGGGAGCGATGCTCCCTGTCCACCAGGGGGAGACGACCCCACCTCACCCCCGCCCTCCCAGGACCCCGGCCGCCTGCGCGCTGTGTCATCAACGCCATCATCACTAAGCTGCGGGTCATGAGCATGAGGGGCAGATTTATCTATACTGTTAGTTCTAGTATTAAGACTAATGCTTAGCCTAAATAAAATTGAGGTAAGCTCTTCTATTTTAACATCATAATCATTGCTACTGTTATGAGATTTTAGAATAGATATACACTGTTCACACTGTTTGACAATAGTAAAAGCATAGCTATCATTCCCTATAATAGTTGAAGACAAAACACCATTAGCTTTGATAATAGCCAGATCACAATCATTGAGAGTATTACTGATTGTGTTGGAAAGCTGAAGCTCGTTATATTTCTTACAGGCTGAGTCATACAATGCCTGAGCTTCAGAAAAATACTGATCAGGGTCTTTGCCACCAACTTTTTCAAGACCAGAAAATTTCTCCGATGATGTTACACATTCAGTGAATTCTACATGGGTTTCACTGAATAAATCGAATGCTGTATTTAACTGGTCACTCAGTGATTTCAGATCAACATTGTTAGATGGTGACAATATTCTATTAGCGAGAGTAGTCACTTTAGCTTTGTGGCGTGTTCGCTGCTGTTTGAGTTGGTAAATACCTTGCTCATCCATGACGACGAATACCTGTAGGCTGAGTTGACGTAGATCTCTGAACTGGGCGTGTCACGGTCACTGCGGCGCTCCCAGTATTTTTGGTACTGTACCGGTATGTTAATATATCAGGAGAGTTTTAGCAACACAGACGTTTATTTGTGTAATATCACGAGCTGGTACCCTGAATAATAAAATTCAAAGTAAATAATAAAACTGGCATAGTGTGGTGATGATACAAAGCAAAGGTGCTTTATGTATGAAAAATCAGCCTCAGCGAAATGCAATTTGATATTATTAATTATTATGCTGTCAATAACGTTAGGTGTTGCTTGCTATTCGATTCGATTCATATTGAATGAAACATTTGAATGCAAAGAATGATGTTACATGATAATTATTATTACACTTACAAATATACTGCCCCTCCGTTAACATACAGTAGGTAGGATAAATAGTTAAGATCTGGTCTAATGATTAACGTATAGATGTAGATCTTTATCTGAAAGAAATGGGTATATATAGGGTAGAACAACGTGCTGAATCCAAAACTGAGAGTGTACCCGGTTGTAGCATCATGTCAGCGGCAGCGCGGCAGCATACCTGCACTTTTCTTCACAATCGGTTAGGTAAGTGAAATGTCAAGTGATTAATATGGTCAGCAGGAAACACGACTATATGTATGATTTTAACAAGATATTATATCACATCATTTTAAAAGGTGGTCAGCGACAGCACTACATCTCAACGAGAACAAGACAAAAAGCAGCCTAGACGTAGGACTGCTCAAAACATGATAGCGTGAGACAAATTTGATGCAGGAAAAAAGTGTGTACCCAGTTGAAGAGGTCAGCCGCAGCACTACTGCATGTCCCAAATATTCACACTATCGATATGTGATTAGTGGGAAGTCAAGAGTTTGATACAGTTGGCACAAGTCAAGACTATAGTACTGGGTTCTACATTGTATATGTTTATCATTGCATGAGATGGTTGATGAGAGACAGCGCTACCGCATATCCCCATATCATGTCATTAGCATGTTAGGAAAGTATGCGAAGCTGGCATATCTAAGTTTTTCAGACTCTGACAGTTTGGTTTCTTTCTGAAAAGTGAGGCACTCAATGAACTCTTTGCTCATGTGTTATGCAAAAGATATCCAGCCAATAAATGACATAAGAGGCAATTGAAACGTCAAAAATGTTGTTTGTAATTGCCCCAAGACAGTGGTCTTAAGACCATACAATATCATACTAGCAGTAAGTATCCTGCCATCAAGTATTTATAACCTTTGATACTAGTCCCATAAGAAGTTTGACATAATTCAATCGAAATTTTTCAATTTGTGCTGGTCTGATACGAGCAGCTTTCTCTCCAAGTTTACTTGGTGAATTAATTGCCATGTCAACAAAATCCCACAATGCAATTTCAACCTGGAATTCCCTGATGATTAGATTACTTAGATTACACAGAATAGGAGTTATTTCCCCACCCATATAATGCCAAAACAAAAGACCTTTTAATTTCTAAATATGACCACTACAACTGGGTACACCCGGAAGTATAAAACGTGATCAGTATCCTGCCATCAAATATTGTCCGTGCCATAACAACTTATGCTATGGCTGCTTCTGGCCTATGTTGAAGCAAATTGCTGGGCTGCATAGAACCATGTAAGCTTAGTTGACACCACTTATGTTGGAGATACGACTGTTTAAGGTTATTTGTATTGTTTGTGGTTTATCAATGATTCTGCCAATTCAAGCCAGGAATAGCCAAAAGGCTTCTGGCACCACAATCTCTGAGTCGATCCATAGGTTCTAACCATTGATATGAATTCATGGATTAGTGGTAAAATACACAGGATGGCTATTTGTGGAGAAATTACATCAGTATATTATAACTTTGTTTCAGTTAATGGATCCAGCCATAATTCTGGCAACTTAAAGGTTATGCATTGACTGACGTCCCAGTAACAAGGTTTAAAAACTCAGGCAAGCTACTTGACAAATATCTACAAGGGGTCGGCTGTACAGGCTGGCATCACTGAACTTTTGGACCAATCGCAAACTGCTTCCAGCAATCATACATTTATTGCCATATGCTTGTTCAGGGTCAGATATGTTCCCCTTATCCATGAATATATATCAGTGGTTCTAACCACAATATAATAATAATGGCTGTCCGGCTTATAGATGACTGCAATGAGGAGCGTTCTATGAAGAGGTTGTATAGTGACGCCATCAGTGCCACTCTTCAACCACTGACAGCCTTAACCCAGAGTGAAGCATAGAGCTACAAGGCTGGAGCTGCAGTGGTTGGTGACAGCATACACCTGTATAAAGCTATACCGTACAGGAGGACTCCTTTACCTGCATGCACAATGTTGTATTACATACAGAAGACCTTCATATTTTGAGTCCTGATCCGAAGGGATTATGTGATCAGTCAAAGTAACTAGTACTTTAGTAAAACAGTACTTAGGAAAACATTGTCGTGCGTGAAAGCGAATTGTCAAGAAGGAAAAATAAATTAACAAGATTATATGGTTGCAAATTTTGATAAATTCGTGAATCAGAAAACCAGAGTAAAGAAGCGGAAAGGTAAAAATAAATAACTAAATGTTAATTATCTATTATACGCAGTTTCTAAAGGAAAAATAACTGGCTAATTCAAGAACTGGCTTTCCTACAGTCATTCCTTTTCCATGCCTATAAAGGATTTAATGGTCTCAAAATCAGCAAAACAATACCACAAGGTAAGTGGCACTGCAGTAAACTATATTAGCTGCACTGAAGCGACTTTCTAAAGCAAAATTTGGGGGAAGATACTAAAATTATGGATTCAGCCCCATGTCTTTGGATAATTTGAACATGGAATGTAACGATCAGGGCCCTAAATTTCTCAGACCAATTAATTTATCCACCCTTGGGGTATCAAGCTTGATATTCTTTTCGTCACACAAAAATGAATAGCAAAGAAAGCGCAACTTATTTCTTAAGAAAGCTGAAAGTAATCACAAAAAATCATAGATGTATATTTGATGATCATGAAGATCACATATTTTTAATCCAGTTGATTGTTGTGACTGCTTATATTTTTAGCATTTATAAGAATTGTGCTACTCCGATATGGCAACAGTTACATTCTGTGCTCAAGCGAAATGTTAAACTGAATTCCCAACAATAGGCATTCACTCATGCTGTTGCTATTTACTGTAGTCGCAGTTACTTCTGAAGTATCGAAGCCGGCAGTCAACTAGGATGTGGGTCCTAAAAATGGTGCTAGTTTTTGGATTTACGGGTGAGGTCAAATATATTTTAATTTAAATTAGGATACCTTTTTAATCAAGCTGGAATTTGCATTCATGCCAAACTGCTATGTTTCTTGATTATTATTAAATTTTGTACTTCTTATAGGAAAGTACTAAGTTATTTCAGTTTGAATACCATATCAAATCGGTATCACATGTTTTAGGCTGATAGCTCATTACTTGTTCACGTTTTATAAGACTAGTGATTGCTCTAGGAATGTCATAGCGACCTCGGAAAATATTTTGGAACATTCACCGTTCAAAATCATTTTTTCTACAATGAAACCTGATTTCTCATACAGCCAATGATTATAAATTAGGTAGGTATTTGCCAGCCTGATATTGCAGTTTATAATTCATCTTCCCTTGTACACTAAAATGTCAGCTTCAAAGGCGCATCGCGCGTTTTACGATTATATGCAATTGCACATCTGTCAGGGATAGTGGAGTGCTTATGAGACCTCAAAAATAGTATTTGCTTGTTTCCTGTTAATAATAAACTTTTGCTATAATGTTGTGTTCAAGGTGCTTTTCAGAGCTCTGAGATTAAGCCCGAGTTACCAAGGATTTTAGGTTCAACGCAAGCAACCCTAAGGATTTTGGGATGTAAGGTAAAAATGTTGCCTAATATTCATATATAACGAGGAATTCCTTTCACTCTGGCCTAGTTGTAATATATGTGATATAATAACCAGGATACAGTTTACAGCCATTCTTGTGGATGATCTGCTTACAAAAGTTACAACTCTTATAACGGGTATGATTCATCTGCAGAGCCCAAATTACTTGTTAGGCTTTGGTGACCAGACCCGCCGGGGAGGCTTACAAGCCGTGGATGTGCCACTACATGGCAAGGTAACATCAATGTTAATCCTCCCAGGTCGAGAGCCCTGGTGCCTTTGCTGGTCGAAAGCAATCTGGGAATACACTACAGAAGTAATATTTTGTGTCTGAGGACGAATGTTTGTCTGTTTTTGCTGTTGCAGAATCATCATCAGAATTCATTGCCAGTACATAATGTATCATTCCATGAAATGTCGCTGTTAACATAATTAACAATTAAGACATAATATGTCTTAATTCTAGAGTTCTAGCCTATCCATCTGAAATTTTCTACACAGTCACCTCATGACAATCACATTATGGCTGCAAAATCATGATTCATTCTGTTTGAGACTTTTTGACGGATAATCTTTATAAGACAGCTTAGGACTGGTTGCTTTTGCGTGGCTTAAGTGTTTAGTGTGATAAGTAATGCAACAGAAACCTTTTCAGCCGGACTCTCACAAAAATACTGAATAGCAGTGGCATTTTAGATAGGTGTTCGGGGGGGGGGGGGGGGGAGGGGGAGAGTCGCTTTCGCCCGGCTCATTAAGCTACTGTGAAAAGCAAAACCTGTTACGCTCACTCCATTGCGATCCATCCATCCGAAAACGGAGAAATAGTATCATTATGTTGCCTACACTATGGCTGTAAAATAACACAAGATGCCACTTATAATTTAGAGCATACAGTTTATAAAAGTAACTGTTGGGGGTCGCGGCTTAAGCAAAGCTTTGTTTAGGTGTAGCAAAAATTATGGCCTTAACTCAATACAAAAGCAGCAATAGTACACATTGTCACTAGTTGGTTTGTTCAGCCATCACTGCATAAGAGAGTATATCATCATCAAGGTGCCTAAGTACGATTTTGATAATTGTTCTTACTTCAGCAATGGTAGCTGTTTGCGAGGCACTCCAAGGACAGTGTGTTCTGTGATGTGGTAACTACACATTTATTCACTTCACAAACCAGACATCTCTAAATCATAGGAGCTTAGCTATCAGGTACTATATGAAAAAGAGGCTTTATACACTCAATTATAATGTCAATGATATACCACCACCATCCCATGGTACAGCTTTGGCCATCATAGTGGAAGCCAGAACATCATGGTATGCTCCAGTTAGATGATCTGACTCATTTAGAATGATGCTAAACAGCTGTGACCTTGAAATGGACAGTCATCAACAGGGCGGACACCTACAATAGGGGGACACTTTACAATAGGGGGGACATTTTACAATAGGGGGGGGGGAGAGCTTACAATAGGAGGGTCAGTTTACAATACAATAGGGGAGGGGGGCAGTTTACAATGGGCCTGTTTTTATTGTAAAGTGTCCCAGGGACAGTTTACAATATTGTAAAATGCCCGGGGTTGTTTTCGCGAGGGGGACAGTTTACAATACTACATCGGTATCGGGCAAAACTAAGAGGTAAATTATTCTGATTAATAGTATCTGCAGCCTGATGAGTATAGAGTGTATAACTTTTTAACTAAAAACACCAATCAATTATTGAAAACTTTACTTGTTCTTAACCTATTCATAGGTCATCGGTCAGAGGAAGCAATGCAACAGTAGGCAATTCCCATTACGAAGTTGTAGCTCCGGAAGAATTGTCAGTCAGTATCCAGCAGCACTCAAATCATTTCTCTCCAAATGTCCTGTGGAAATAGAATCTATAGAATATGCAACACTTATTCATGACATCTCACCAGACAGACATGTTTATACTGCGATAAGCGTGAATTGATGATGATACCAATCTACTCACCCACATGTTCTACGATAAATTTGTATTATTAAGACTGTCTAAGATTTAATTTTTATCGACATATTCCGATAATTCCGAGAATAAGAACACAGGAACACAGAAATAAGTTGAATGGAACCAACAAATTCATATTACAAGTATTTGTATTACAATATTGTTACAAACATAACCACCAATACATCATATAACTGTGTGCATAGTTCTTAGTCCACAAAGGCAAATTTTCTACCTTACTACACATCGCATCGCTAGACATTACTCCAGTACATGTCATAGCCAGTATAGTATATATCAGGGGTGCCCAACCTATGGCTCATGGGCCACCTCGGCTCATTTTGGCTTTTTGGGTGGCTCATTTTAATATTTGCAAATTTCACGCGCTTTTTGGCGCGAATTTCATGCGTTCAATTCATGCATGTACAATGTACATTAAATGTATGTATAGTGTATACAAGTTCATTACACTGGGTGCCTGCATTGTAATATGTGTGTAGAGTTGTCTTCTTGCAGATTTGCCAACCTAAATTTTCTAAAATGCTTACAAAAATTTGCAAAATGCTTAAAATGCTTACAAAACTCCAGGGCGCCTTATATGACCAGAAATTGCCTCAAAATTTTTTAATCTCACACAATGACTTTGCTTTGGAATTTTTGCCAACACTTATACATGAATGAATATGATACATATATATCACTGACTGTTTCCATGTTGTCAACATGCGACGTGGTCAGCTCATTTGGTTTAATTGATTTTTGAAATGGCTCATGTGAGAGAAAAGGTTGGGCACCCCTGGTATATAAATTTCATAGTCTGCAGTTTGAATAATAGCTACAGTGAGTTCTGAGAAACAATTACTGCTTGTAACCCTCTACGCCAGCTTCTCCTTGAACTGATGTTGTGTTCAATTGATGTAAGAACATCAGAAATAGATACAGATAGCACATAATATGTCATACATTTTTGGGAATCGCATATTCTTAGTTACAAAACACCCCTGTTAGACAATATAAGATGCAAGTAACATGAGTAACTTTCAATAAATATTACTGAGAAACAAAATACATGATCCCGCTGATGTTATCACCATCGGCTTCAGCCACAAGTATTTTGCTCAAACTCATCGGTTTTCTGCCTTTGTTTATTCTGTCAGATCCTTTGAATCATTTTTTGCTTATAAACTTAGAAGGGATAACACTGAACAGCTTGTGACAGGCAAATTAGCTGACTTTACCAGGATGCAAATGGGATGATTTTAAATTGAATGCCTCAACAACAAAAAAATGATATCTGCTAGGATAATCAATTATCTATGTGGTGGTTCATCTCAAATTCAACATCTGTGGGAAGTGCAATTAGCTTGATATTTTTTGCACATCATAAAACCAAATATTGGCCGCAAGGCAAAAATCTGAATCACTTGGTATGAACTAAGATATATGGTATGTAGTAACTCTCATACAGTCCCTTTGGTGTCATTAAATGTGACAGCTGAGGCTGCACTCTTTTTTTGCCTCATCCAACAGATTAAGAGTCAGCCATCGTTGATCATAGCATTGATGCAGCCTTTAGTAGACACGAAAACTGTTCATGTAGGTGACTATGGATGGATATTAAGGACCGCCTACAATGTCAAAAAAGATCATTAGATATTATTTCGGGTAAACTAGATTGCCGCCAATTTTAGCTGCCTATATATTTCTGTTTGTTTGTTACGAGATCAATGAGTCCTTTTCTTCCTTTTATAACAAATTATAAAAATAAAATTGCCAGCATATCAGGCGCAAGCCATTTCCGTCCATCAATTCCAGCTGCATGATGTCTCTGTTCATAGAATGACCAGTCAAATCAGTTTCTGCACATTAATATTAGACACTTACTCCAAATACTTCAGCCTTCTGGTTTTCACATGATAACTTCATCATTAAAAACATTTATCCGTTAAGGCCAAGTAACTGGTGTAAATTGCATTTAATATCCTGGTTGCACATCTGTGGTCTCAGTTCTAACACAATGCAATGGCTCTAATTATTGATCAAACATTTATTGCCACTTGTGAAATTCAAACAGGACATCAGCTCATATGTGGTACCTTTGCTGAAATCATCCGACTTTTCATTTTTCCTGTGACAATGATGGTTAGTTTTGTTATCGTTAGTCAGTTGCTCCAAATCCATAGCGCCCATCAATACAAACTGGATTACAAAAATTAATGATCGGCTCCAAATGCATTTGGCTAGTGTTGGGGCCTCTGATGCCTAAAAATTTACCATCATTATGTAAGCAGCAACACTACAGGCCATTGAAAGATGTTTCTATGTTAAATTATGGGCCAAACCTCAATAAAAGGAGGGATTCTTTGTTTACAGTATCTCATGTACTGTTTTATAAAACTCTGCAATAAAATGATGTACCACTTTTTGCAAACATCGATCATACAAAAGATAACAAATGACGACAGACTCAACACCCTCTCAAGGAAAATATTCTGGATATTTGCGGCTAATTTTCATTTTTTGCCCATTTCAAATAGATGAGGGCGATCACATCTTTTGGCACAATATTGGTGGTATTAATTTGAGCGGAGCCTTGGCTGCTCGATTGAATGCTGGTGCTGGAAGGAACAGGCTGACTATAATGCCATCAAAGGTAAGTGAAGCTGCTGTGGGATATGTATATGTTTACGTTGAGTTTGACAGATTAGGCAAGCCATTACGCTGAACATCCATACCATTGCCAAATCAAGAACACCCAGGCTCTCAAAATCTATCCTAGTGACCAATATTAGCAATTTTTATCTTGGCCCTTTGACAGGGATATAGGGATAATGACTTACAATACAATATAATATAGAAATAACAACACACATCACCTACAATAACACAGTTACATTGTTGAGCATTTATGAGTTGAAGGTTTTGTGAACGGTCAACAAATCAGGTTGATTTGTATACCCCTATACTTCCTTCCTTACAGGGGCTACTGGGTGCTGCCATCTTCGGCCTCTTATCTATTTGTATTGTAAAAGCCTTAGAATATAGGTAAGTGATCATTATTTAGTCCGCATGCATATTCAATATCAACATATTATCACAATTCTGACTTTGAGAAAAATATCAGTTAGTTGCCTAAGGTGTGGAAGATCTAACTTAGAGGTTACCCTGATCAATAAGTAAATCCTGATATCTCACTCAATATATTATGTCATTCTATAAATTACAGATTGAATGGGGATGCTAATGTGACTAGCTTCACAAAAACATCACATAGGATATTTCACATTGAGACCGATCAATTCACACCTGGAAACTTGCTTTTCTCGGACAAGTTCAAATTATGGACAGCAAATGGGGACAAAAAATCGACAATTGTTGGTTCAAGATATATTGGATATGCCGAAGGAGTAGGAACTACAGCAAAGTTCTTTTGCATATCTGGTTTTGCACAAGTTACTGCATCTACGGTGATCTTAGCAGATCAAAGGAATAATTGTTTACGCCGTTTAGATAGAAGGACTTCGATGACTTCTCATTTTACTGGCAACTGTACAGAAGTTTTCGGTAGTGTCAAAGATGGAGATGATCCAATATTTTTTCGGCCCAGTGCCGTGATTATTGATCAACAATTTGAGAACCAGTTGTTGGTATGTGACTTCCTCACTTTGCGGTCAGTAACGTTTCTTGGAAAACCAGTTGCGCAAACACTTAGATACAATCATGTGCCCATTTATAAACTGATACAAAGGCCAAAATGTGGATACATATATATGCTGACCAGTGATAGTGTAGTGAGATATGATCGAGTGAGAAATGAGTCAATCACAATAGCAGGGCAGGAAGAATACAGCCCATATGACATGATCCTAATGACAAACAGAACTAGGTTGAATGGTATGGCCATTATTTCTGATCAACTTATCTTGGTCTCATCCCCATATGAAGAAAGATTAATATTGATAGATTTAAAAATCAATCAGACATTCAAAATATGTCCAGCTTTGGGGGAATATGTTTTAAGCAACCTAAGCTCTTGTGAACACAACAAACCTCAGTCTCTAGCAATCATCGGCAGTACTCTCTATATTTCTGATGATTTACAAAACCACATAAGAGCAGTGACAGGTGAGTTTAACATGTAGGCAAGGAATTATGATTTAACCTTCTGTAGAAAAAAATGGTTTAAGTGGAACTCCTGATGACCCCATTGCCAACAATGAAGTCTCGGATGTTACGAATTTGATCACTGATAAAAATGGTGAGTATATATTTTGGTGTCCAATTTACCAATCTCAATAATGAGTGTGTGTTTGCAAGAGTTAGCTAGCTGGCCGACCTGGATACGCTTAAAGGGAGCCATTACGCACACAAATCGACCTGACATTGATCATTCTAGAAGCACTCATCATCTATGAAATAATTTACTTTGTGATTTTAGTAGCTGAAGGCAAGCCCCTCTTCCTTCCATATGGTAATTATTCACTTCTCGGAGATTATACTGAACACATGATGGAGATTTTAAACGATGGTAACATTGTCACTTTTATTTCATGATGATGTTGTTTATAAATTATTTGCAGCACTTATTTCTACATTTCAGCGTCAAGGGTGTACAAAAATTGACAGCATATCAGTGCTTGCTCTGCTGGTTTAAGGTAATTTATGAGTTACGGCTTATCTCCCCCACGTTGTGTACAATTTTCCTATCTGCCTCTCCTGCATTTTTGTATATATTATCATCTAGCGAAAAACATTTGCCCCCCTCTGTAATTCTCTTACCTTAACTTTTTTATTCATACCGATCTACTCGTTAGAAAAAGCCGAACAAGGATCAAAATGTTTTTCTAAAAAAAATTCATTTTATTGCAAGCTACACCAGGAAAACGTATTACATTATAATTCTATATAAGCACCTGCGAGCAGACTTATAAGGCAGACCTGCCATTGAAATCGGTCAAGCGTATCAAACTGATACAGTGCAGGACGGTTGAAGCTCATAGACTCAATATGAAATATACGCTGAATATTAAACGGAGTATTATCAACTTTGTGACCAGTCTGGGTTTACTCAGCAACTGGTAACTGGGTTAATAATGAGATGTCTCTCTATAACCCCTCTCGCAAATAACTGTAGTAGTACATGTAGCCTAATTAGTGTAATGTAGTGTAATTGCAGAAGCTGATACTGCCCACTGGAATGTGTGGGAGCACAATATTTCTGGATTTATTATTTGCAAGCAGCCTATTGTCACATCCAACAAAATGCAAGACACACATATCAGTATACCTCAGGCAAATGAGACGGAGGGCTCGTTCAGTCCTCAACTGCCAGCAGGAAACCAGACGTCAGGATAGAGTTTGAAGATTTGCTTGATGCAATGAATGATGAGATATAGGCTAGTAAATAAACAACAACTTGCTTAGATTGAGAATGTTCCTGCAGTAGAGCAACTATGCTGCCGTCGAATTGCCAGTAGAGTAAGTACCATTTCAATGTATAAATAAATACTTCTATTGGCAACCAAAGCCGTCGTATAAGAGATATTTTGCACTCAGTGCCAGAAAAAAATAGCAACAGAAAAACCAGAAAGGAAATTGAAAAGAATATCATTAACGTTGTTGATCATGTATATAACATATCGTTGAATAGCAATAAAGGATGTTGACAATTTCAAGTACATCAACAGCCCCAATGACGGGTCAGGTGTGTTCCAATTACAGATAAATAGCCAAAAATGCTATCTGAGTGAAATGAAGAGGTGTGTTCCCGTTCACAAACCACTCACTGCTAGATGGAACTGAATGTTTCTAAGTGAATAACCAAATAGTTCTGAGCAAGTGATTCTGATGATGAGAGCCTCATGCAAGCCTCATTTATTCTCAATGTAAGCCTCCCTACCATCAACACTAAAACATATTGAATAATGACTGGGAATTATTTGACCCACAGGTGAATATCACGCACTTCAATTTTGCAAGAGTTCTGGGAGTAGGTTATCATAAAATCTCTGACAAAAACAACAGGGCAAAACCAAAAAAAAGCTAATCCGATGGCGTCTTGTGTTCCATCGAAAATATGTGTACGATAAACTTCGTACCCTAGAGGATAGCACTATTGGTAGGGGATTTGCTATTTCAAGCAAATGTACTCACCAAAATTACTTTATATAGGCTCCCACCACAGCTAGGCAGAATATCACGCTAGCTAACATTGAGTCACCCCACCTAGTAAGATGGAGGTGGAGATGGTTAGGTGGATGTTTTGTGGCTTGTTGCTAATTGCCTTTATTAATTTCTTCTATCTTTAGAATGATAAGATATAGTATACAGTTCACTGCTGGAGGATATTGAATGTCAGGGAAACTATGAATGAGTACCGATTCTATCTTCAACAGACTAATTACAAACAGCCTAACATGGGATATTCAGCATAATTCAAGGATTATATGTCAGTATACTACTGCCCTCTTTTGAAGGCAATAGCAGACACCAGAATCTTACTTGTCCCCTCAAATGTTCGAGAAGATCAGATGCCGAGTAGCTAGCTTCTGGAAGCCTCGATTGAGAAAGTAACCGTGGTTGAGCAATCATGCTCTTCATGCCTATAAAGTAAGTATCACATCAATCCAGGGTGTACCTTAACCTATCTAAGGACACCGAGGCATAACCCAAACTTTTTTAAATCAGTTGTATTGCCTTCTGCAATTAATCAGGGTTTTCGTATAAAATATTATTGTGTTGTGGATAATGAGATTATTGCAGAGATTTTCTGGCCACTGGGCTGGATGGTCATGGCCATGATAAATGGTCGCTCTGCACATTATGTCTCATAGTTGTCTTTCTCATAAATTCAATCTCTCAAACAAAAAAGAATTCCCTAAAAAGCTTACACAGCTAAGAGCATCTAGTGAAAGATTTACATTGTGCAACGTTTCGATCCCAATATTGGTAACATGCCATTTTTGCGTGTTTTTATATGTCATACGTTATGGGAAGACATTAGGCTAAGCGCACAGCAGATGGATTTTTTTGGCTCAGCGGTACTGTGTTAATTGTGTTTGTTGGCCTTATTTAGTTGATCAATAAACTGCCACACAACAGTAGGTGGAAACGGTGTAGTATACATCCCATGGTAAAGTGTACTCAATAACTACCGCGGTATCGGTTATGTGATGCTACCTCCTCAACATTCCATTCTCAGATATGGAAAGTCCTGTAGCAAAGATGACAAATTTGATGCTTTCATACAAGTCATGGCAAAAGTTTTGTTAAGACAAAATCAGCATAATTAAGGGTATGGGGTTTGTCTGTGATTACATGGTAATGTTGGTCCCAAGAATGCCAAGTTCTTTAGACACTGGAAAACAATTGCATCAATATTTTATATCCTTGAAGAGTAATCGCCGGAGCAAAAGTTTACCTTTTTGCACACAGCTAAATTCAAAGCTAGCTAACATTTACTCAACATCTTGAATTTATATAGAGCGACACCAATTTAGTACTTGCTAACATTAGGTCACCCCGTTTGGGGGGGGGGGGGGTATTGATAATGGACATTGGCAAATTAGACATGTTTGTAACTCCAGATGCCTATGCCCCCTTGCTAGCAGAACTCGAGCTAGTAGCTAGTATTAATCCCTCAACAATTTGCACTTACATTGTGTGCTTGTTATCTTAAGTAATGGGGTAGGAATAGACAGATTTGTAGCCAGGGATGATATGCCCATGGTGCATTATATTTCTAGGGTTTTGCAACCAAAATCAAGCTATGCCCATCAGACTTGGATACACAGGTTATTCGTAGACTAAGGTCTGATCAATCTACTTGTGTTTGAATTTGTGTTATCACCAGAAACATACGAATGCTCTAGACTGGAATGTACAATCTAGGAAGTTTCCTTACTTATTCAGAGCATTCCTCACGGCGCAGCGACACTGCTCTATCCACTTAGTTGTAGCGTTGCAATGATTTTGTATGCAAGTGAATTGAGATATTGAAGGTTACTGTACGCTCAGACTTAGAATGTGGTTGATAATGCCACTGACTCATATTTTGCCAAATAACAGTATTTCAACAGTGGAATACAAATAAATCTATAAATCTGTAAACCTTTCAACTGTTCACATAGTTATCCCGTCTGTTCTTGTGGTACCAAAGAGTTTACTGCAGCGACCACAGCTTGACCACAGCTTGACAGCTGTGACATTAAATCATAGTCTCTGATAAAACATCCTTTCAAATTTAGCTGCAGGTATATTAGGCATTGTTATTTGGCCACAGAACTCTATCAGAGACTTGCCGAAGATTGTCAAACAGTATCCATCTTGCTATACTAACAAGGCGAGGTGTAACTGAAGCAAGGTGTAAAAGAACTCTTTTACTCCTTGACTGAAGCAAGGCCGAACAGTGAATGACTTTTTATTGCAGTGGTTTATTTTCTGTCTGACAGAAAAAAGGACAACACTACTTAACATTACACTTCTTTTCTTCATTTTCAGGATTTGTTCGGTGCGATAGCTACCTAGCTACTCATCATTCTATTTGAGATGGCATACCGTCTTGAGTTCTCTCCTGTTTTACATTATGAAGCTTTCGTCATCAGGAAAAGAGATGGCGACACCGTTGTAGGCTAGGCAGGCATTCCAATCTGATCAAAATCAACCCGAAATGGGTTTAATTCATAGACTGAATAATGTTATCAAGTCTATGGTTTAATTAAAATTACATACATATTTCATAGTCATATTACATTACATTACATATTGTTACATATAATAACGACATCAAGAGGAGCCTGCTCTGACTCTTAAGTTATATAATCCAGCACTCTAACTACAAATAAAATATTAGGGATGTGTTTATTGACAGAGAAGCCTTACTAAATTGTGCACCAGCATGAATAGAAAGTAAAATAATCAATTTCGCTGGGATCTGAAAGTTATGCAGTGAATTCAAGCCTTGTCACAGTGGCCACCCTTTTTGTAACATGCCAGTACAAAGTGAATTGTATTATCAGTGGTCTGTTTCAAGTGTTGAGACTGCTGCAAGTGCGGTCAGTAGCAATTTAGTGTTTGACAATGCATATCTAGCCTTGTCACATGCCTACCAAGAAGCCGTGTGACAAGGCTAGATAGATCATACAACGATTAACTGAAGGTTCATCTCCCCAAGCTGTCTTAGAATGGTGCATAATTGACCTACACTGATTTTCAATTGCATTATTATGGACGTTTTTTATTAGTTTTATGTGTCTGTGTGCATGATAAAGAAATAATAAAATCAGAAGAAAAATTGAATCACCGGTTTCTGAGCTGAATTATAAGGTTGATCTTTGTCTAGTGCATGTGATCACTGTGGGTATGAAGCTTTTCTTTTGTTTTAATGTGCATCTGTTATCAATGGAACACATTCCCAACGCTGAGTCGCTGACAATTTAAAATTCAAAGATCGATAGCAGGTTGAGATTCGGTCAGTTTGAGGATGAAATGTTTACAAGTTTGAGAACAATGCTCAGTTTGTACATAAATAAATCATAAGATTTAATTGGAATTGATACCTTCAATAATGATGAAGCTATGATATATTATGGTAATGCTCATAATATAGGGTCCTACAGTATCCTCAGATCAAGAGCTGCTCATTGAAAGAATATAGAAAAAGTTGCAACATTAATTAGTTCATGAAATCAGTCTTATTCAAACACTTCCTGGGTGTTAACATTAATGTGAATATCAGGCAGGCAGGCAGGCAGGCAGGCAGATTTATCTCAGTGATTTTGATTGATTTCTATTAGCTCTCAGTGATGGGTTGCTGTGTATTGACTTCCTCTTTCCAGTGTTTATTCCACTATCCTGATTTACAGCTATGACGCTATGCTATTCCCTGTGTCTACAAAATTACAAATCCCAGATTATATTGGTGTGCTATTTATGATATGGATGAACGCAATAAGATCCACTCACAAGCCGGTCACAGGATTATAAATATGTATACTTTGAGACATTGCCTTGCTGTCTAGATGGCAAAATTGATCAATCCTTCTGAGCCATCTCATTGATGTTCAAAACAGTTGTAACACAGACTATAGATATATTATCTATAGTCTCTGGTATCCCCTTGTCCTCAGACATGATAAACTTTGTCTGTGAAACTCATCACAACAGCTAACCTATGTCAGGCCATCATTACAGTGCAGTGGGCAACCAATGAGGGAGTTCATTGGGGCAACAATGATGGGTTATACTGCCAACCCCCCTTACTTTCTCACAAAAATACAGGCCTGTAAAATATTAATCACTGGCTAAGAATGCAATAACAAGTTGATAGTGACTTTGTTGCTGTCTGGTCTGGTTTTGTCATCAAGATTGTGGTTAATTGCCTCAAATAACTCAGGTGAAAAACCCGAAATTTTATTGAGAAACCCATTGCTGTCCAAGGCAGCAGCGCTCACTTTACAATCAGAAGTGGGCGTGACCGTTGAATAACGCTGACTGGCTATTCGCATTTTATGGGCAACTGGAAGGTCTCTATATCTATAGTCTCTGGTTGTACTGAAAATCCCAAGCCATTCGGTAAATACAAGTCATGTATTTGCATACAGCTCCATTGTGGCCCAGATGAACTGTCAAGCTTTTAAGTGGCTCAATAGAATAGTTCAGCATTTATAGTTATTTTAGTTTTAAATCCTATTACTCCAGTGGAATTCAAGTACCTTATAGTCAAACCTTAGTTCATATTGTTCTAAATGACTATATATCTTTGGCTATCAGCCAACACCATGTTTGCAATTCAAAGTGACAGATGTGTTGGACGAAAAGAAAAGAAACGAAAGTCAGTTAGTACCTGAAAAATGTAACAGCAGACTAGTGGATCCGTTGGAGAACTGGGTAGCTTTTGCAGCAGTTTCTTTACTGAGACACTGTAGCAGCCACGTCTATGATTTATTCAGCTGTATACAAAAAACACATTGTCGTTACATGAAACCGATAAAGGCATTGTTATAGAGTGGCATCAGAGAACTACTTGGTGGAATCTTACTCCCCACCTTTTGTCCGATCAGCAACAGGAGAATAAAATATGTTCAATACTTCCACAGAATATATAAAATATATAACTCATGACGAAAGAGCCCTACACAAGTAATATTAGTGTTGATAAAAATGGTTGCACATCAGATCAAAGTTGCCCTGGCCTATCATTGTTGCCAAAACATTGGACATGCATGTGGTCAACATAGAAATCAAAACAAAAAGACTGGATTTTGATTGGTGAGTATGCTAACAGAACCTCCAATCTAGTTGATTGGGCTGGACTTACTTTGTGTCATCAATGATACATTTGGAGGGAAAATTTTGGAGGGAACTCAAAACCATATCAGTACCTGAAGTCATGGCCAGAGGTAAGCCAGGGCTGGCTTTCTGTGGTTTCGCTGATATTTTTTTGTTTAAAACACTGCTTTCGAATGAGGCATTCAGCCAGTATTACGAGGATATGGAGGCCTTTCCCCAAATGCGAGTTTCTCTCAATTGGTGGAAAGAAAGGAAAAGCAGGTACCACATGATTCTTAATCAAAGGTAAGCATGTTAGGTAATATAATTGGTAATTTTTTCAGGTTTGAGTAACCCTGTGCAGTCAAAGTGGACATAGCTGTCTGGTCAGGCAAAGACGAGGTGTGTCGCACAATGTGCAAATCTGTAGAAAATTAAAGTCCCTTTTAAAGGTTGATAAATTTTAAATATTTGATTATTCACTTGAGTTGTGCTTCTTTTCAACAGCGCTCCAATGTTTTATAAATGATAATGGCATGTCTACTGGGTGAAAAATAAACATAAAACCATCGTAACCATCAACGCCTAGTGTCTATATGATAGGTTCAGTTTATTTGGCATCAAATTTTAAGCATATTGCCAGTAGTTAATTCAAGAACTTAGTGACACCCTGTCAACAGTGTCAATTTAGAACTAACTCGGCCCTATATCAATGGTAGAGAGATTACAGCAGGTTTGAGATAAGATTATAGGGAGGCTTGCACTCATTGGTCAGGAAATATGGTAGAGAAGTGCAGTTTTATGAGTTTACCTAAATTTCTTGACTTTTTAATAAACTACTGGCGATATTCTGCCTAGCAGCACAAACGGAATTGCATGTGGACAAGATCAGATATTTTAGGATAAAGTGAAACAAAAATAATACTAGCGACGCATGATGATCAAATTTTATAGCATTGACTGTAAAACATGTCCAATCAGCACACCTAGGCAATGCAATATCCCAATATTACAACATTAACAAACACTACTAGAAAATCCAGTAGAATTCCGAGGATGATAATTTGTAATCATCATACTGATCAGAATAAATCTCACTGGGAATTCCATAAACGTATAAATACTCTAGACTGGAAACTATTGGCTATTTGGTGCAGGCTCAGTGTCCTCTCTAATTCAGTGCATTCCTTATGACGCAGCGACACTGTGGTATCCACTTGTTCACTGTAGCGCATAGGACAGAATAGGAGTTATGTCCCAATACAATTGAGGTAAAAGCAAAACACCTTCTAATTTCTATATATGACCACTACAATTGGGTACACCTGGAGAGTTTTACAGAGCATATATTAATCAAGTATACAACGTGATCAGTCCGCTTCCACAACAACTTGTGTTGTAGCTGCTTCTGGCCTATAGCATTTGTATTCAAAAAATGGTGCATCGCCGATTGAAAATTTAAGGTTTTGCTCAACATTTTACTTGATTAACTGCATCTGATTTTTCCAGCTGTCAGATATGTAAACCAAAGATGGGAAACACTGATGGTCTTTCAGTAAGGTTTAATTTCAAATGTATTTTTGTCAGCTAAATGCTTAAAATCTGAGCTCAGAACATTAAGTCTTTGTTCTTCATGGTTCTTGCTCTTGGCTCTCGATGGAATTTTAGTATGGTGAACTTAGGAAAAGGAAAAAGTCTCAGCAATCATCGAGAGACACAGGAGTTACAACACAACCAAGTCACCTTGATCGCTGTGTAGTGCATGGCACTTTAGATAATTTGATCTCCACAGTTGTTTACGGGTGATATCTATAGAACAAGTTTGTTCCCTCGGTGGTTGTGGTGGTGGAGGAGGGATGGTTAAAAAGCTGTGTATCCAATCAGTTTGTACCTATATATATATATACTCTTTCTTGTGCCAATATCTATGAAATTGTCCAGGGACTAAAGTCTGCAACATGTTTCTCCATAGAGTGCAGCTTTGTGATCGGTCATTGCAATTAAGATGAAAAGTCTGAAGACATGATATGCCTCGGCTCTGCCCAAACTGGCCTAATGAACTGACAGTAAGCATAATATTGGGAAAATTTTGTAATGTAAATGAGACACTTTTATACATTGACATGACTACGTGAAAAGAGTATATTTCATTTGATACCTTTAAAACCATCTTTCTGTCTAAATTGCTAGTCACATTGTTTCAGAATGAGAAAATCTCCATGAGCTTGCATATCATGAATCATTGCGATGCCACAACCAAAGTGGATAGGACAGTAACTTTGCGTCATGAGGGAAGCACTGATTTAGGAGGACGCTCTTAGCCTGTAGTGTCCATTTCTATGTTTATGAGGAATTCCCAATAAATTGCATTGTGGGATATTCTCATACAAGCCCTTTTTTAATACATACATAGCATACAGCCAACTAGGTTTTGTTATTACTGGGATATTTCACACCTTCTTCACTAGGCCTGGTTACAGTAGTGATAGCAGGGATATACAGACACAGGGGAAATTACTGATAGTTATAGTGTCTGTGGATTTTGGATTAGCTAGGGGAAAGTTGTGTACAGCTTGTCATCTCTATATGTTACAGTGGCCTTTTTCTTGCAGACATACCTACCTATGATGAGCCATAACTTGTTTGATACTTATCCTAAAAACTGGTTTCCAGCATTTGTAAAACGTCCAACCTTCAAACTACACCATATTGTTGGTATTTTGGGCTAGGATACATAGGCACCGAGTTATATGGGTTCTTGAAATAGGTTATCTCACATAGATATTTATGTCTTGACAGTTGATAGACTTGGGCAACAAATTCAGGAAATGTCCGTGTACTGACTCAGCTCACACATAAATCTTTATGATATGACTTATTTTGTTACCCCAAATAACTCATAGCCTATTCACCTAGCCAAAATGACAATTATATGGTGTGCGTATAGGTTGAAATGTGGACATTACAAAAAAGTTGCAAACCAGTGAGTTGTCATGATTAATGTCAACAATATTATGCCCGCCATAGGTTAGATCAAGTTTAATCCAATTGCTTGTATTCCAGTTGCTCCTTTCCGCTGGTCACGCTGCAGCGTGACCAGTGGATGGGGAGGAACTTCGAATGCAGGCAAATGGACAAAACTTGGTCTATCATAGGTAGGTATGTATGCATGACAAATTACCATTGTAATTTACATGATTAGTAAATCTTGAATGTAGCTAGCTTGACGAAGCCCCCCCCCCCCCCCAATCACAAACTAAAGAGACTATGACTATCATTGAAGTATCCCCTCTGCATATTCTCACTCTGTGATTCAATTTTCATTATGAACCTTATGATACATAAAATTTTATATGTTTAGTACCTACTGTAAACAGAGATTTTCTTCCTCCTTGCTACAGGAAACATTTTGAGAACTCCACTGCTTCTTCTATGAAAGACTTCCATGAGGCATTTTCAACAGAGTCCTGGAACCAGCTTCATCGAACTGATAAAATTCGCCATGTAGTACTCAAGTGCAAGGAGTGTGTTAAAAGCCATCCTGAGTTCAAGCTAAAAAAAATAAATATTGTATTTACAAGAACTGTTCTTTCCTCGGAGGCTCGAACACCTCAAGCTCTGCAGCCAATCAATGTAAGCATTGAACACAATGAGAGAACACCACAACAGCGACTAACAGTTAACAACATTCCTCTCAATATCAAAAAACAAATTATCAAGGAGTCAAGACAGGAGCAGGACAAGGATCTGATACAACCTAACAAGCGGGCTCTGTTTAGTGAGACAATGTCAGTATCAAGCTATGAGAGGCAACGGATGGCGGCTCACAGCACGCACGTACAACACGCTAAAAAAGCTCACATCGGACCGTTGGACAGCTACGCTTTTGACAGAGACAGAGTACGAACTGAGTTGGAAGAACAGGCAGATGAGAATAAGGATCTGAGTGACAGAATGAACAGAAGGTGGAGTAGGTTAGCGAGACATGCTGGGTTGAAAGCGAAAGACGGAAAAACACTGAATGCCTCACAGGTATGCTTCCATTAGCCAATCTTGATTTATGATAGTTGCAAGGGCTAACACTTGTATTGAATTTGAATAAGAATAAGTCAACGCCCATTTTCCCATATCAATTATTCATATAGAAATAAAAGGCATGTTGCACTATGTTTTAAATTTTGCTGTACCAAATTGCAGTACATCTCGGCCCATTATGATTTAATCAATTATTTGGCATATTCTGATGTATTCTAGGTACTGCAAGAATTCGCAAAAGAAGAAGGGTTCAGCTTTGAAACACAAACTAGGGCAAGGCGTACATGGATCAGATCAAGTGGTGTAATAGTGGTGTAATGTTGTGTGTACCACAACATTCAACATTAAGAAATGGGACAACAACAGCTTGTGGATATTTGTAAAATGAGATTTACTGTTTGAATTCTATAGACGAGCTAGCAATATCATGCTAAATCACAGCATGAGAATACTTAACCGCTAGCTGCTCCGTCATTGATTGATTTGATATGACTGGGAATTGCAGAAAAAATAATTGTGGGATACTCTCAATGGCAAAAAGAGACAAAGCTTGTATTTTTTTGTTGTTGCAGGATAGGGAATATTCAATCAATAGTGGAGAGACCTTTTCTGCATATGTTGGCAAGGTCAGACTCATCCATTGATGAGCAGATGAGGTACATACAGGAGAGGGTGGAGGAACTTATGACCACTGCAATACCATCAGAACATAATGGCAGAGAATACAATGACAAAGCCAGAATTTTCTCAGGTTAGTCATCGAACAGGTACTTTGGAAATACACAAAACTACTGAATGTTGACTGTCTCATGTAGTGTTATCACACAGCATGTAAATTTAATATTTGTCACCATTTTTTTTAAAGGTGATCTACTAGCTAGAGAGTTTGAGGCAGGCCAATCGATGGGAGGACACTATCCTTGTCACTGTGGTGCTGTAGCAGCTGGCTTCTCTGACCCAAGCCTAGTGCTAAAACCCTGTCACTATTGTAGCATTAGAGAACGTGCTAAAGAGTTTGAGGGTAAACCTGAAGGGTTTACATTTGACACAAAAAAATTATCCCATCTTTATTGAAAAATAAAGAAATTGGTAAAGTCATGTTGTTGAAAGGGTGTATTTATGTATTATATGTCATTGCAGACTCCGCTACTTTAGCTGAAGATGAATGGGAGGCCCCTACTGAGACAACTACCACTGCTCATGGTGAGCTAATACAAGTAATTGTTTTACAGTCAATGAACCTGACCACCTTGGGTGTCAGGGAACATATCTTTCGCAGAGGATGAGATTCTTCTGAACCAGCATAATATCACACAGGCTCTATTGTTGAACATGGGAGTCCCCTTCACAATTTCGGTTGTACAATTATATCAAAATATTTTTAGATGCAGACCTGATAGAGGACACACCTCAGTTGTTGGATGGAGAGAACAGGGAAGAGGAATTTGGTAGGTTAATTGTTTATATCCTTGCTATTGACAATAGAAAATATTTGAGTGGGAAATAGAGATCAGGGGAATAGAAATCGAATAGATTTGCTGTTAGACACACACTATTATTTCTGATGTGAGCTATAACAACCATATTTCTGTTTCATATGCAGAGTACCAGAGAACACCTGCCGAAGACAGCGATGAAGAGGAAGACTTGGTCTTCGATGCAATTATTGACCATGTTACCCCTGACACAGTAACCGCAGCAGGTGGGTCTCATCAATAATAGCTCCATAGATAAATCAGAAACCCTCACATCTAGTCTACGCACTGTGCAGGATTTGCTTGGATTTTTCCTCTCATTACTTCTACATTAATCTTACTTCATATAGCCTAGGGTCCAATAATACACATTGTATGACCTTTTGTCAATGTCATGGATGACCGCCCTTATTCAAAATGAAAGAAATTCTGGCTGACATTTTCTTCACTACTTGGCAGTGAATATCTCTGCTCATGGGTATTTCCCAAACATGAGGCTACTTTTCCCAGAGTCTGACTGGAATACTCTCATACCTGGAGCAATATAGTAGGTGGCATGAATAGAAATCAATAGATATTGCAGTTTTAGTGCTCCCCTTGATTAACTTATAACACTCAAGAGCAGACAACTCCATCGAAATCCTGCATTGTTCTCAGACTTTTTCCCCTCCGGGGGGCCGTCGGACAGGGGGCAAAGTCTGGGGGGCTCAGACTACCTCACATCATGCACAGTGATATCATATACTGACTTTTTATTATGTAAAAGCAGAGACCATAGATAGTATCTAATAGAGATATTAACAACTCACTGAATTTCATTATGATGTAGATGGTAATCCAGAAGAGGCAAGAGGAACAGAGACTGCAACAGGAGTGTCAACAGAGACTTTTCAAGACAAAGGTATAAATTTCTGACAGGCAGCACATTGTACCCTAAAAGAGTGAATTATTCGTTAGAGGAAAAGTTAGCCTAATTCTACCTAACATTTACTCATTCTCTTTACTTACTCCGCTTGCCAAAACTAAGCTCTAGCTAACAACAAGTCACATCCTAAATAACCAAACTAAACTCTAGCTTAAATCTAATCTCCTAGGGTATACAATCAGCCTCCACAGAACGATACTTACTTGTAAGATGGACACAGGATTCAGGTTACAGCAACTTACAATCCCTAAGTCACCAACTCAGATGTAATAATGCTCACCAATATGACCGTGCAGTTTATCCTGCAAAACATGATACCAGCCTTTCACCTGCCCGGTAATATAACATGCTTCAGACTGACGAATCTTAATAAAAACTGAGAGTAAACATTGACGATAACAGTTTTTTTAAATTGTAGAGGCGATAATGACAAGACTATGGACCAAGAACGGCCTGCCTAGACAAAAGATTTTGAACTTCATGCATACAAGGAAGAGGGCCCAACAGACCGCCAACACTCTTGCAAAACAACTATACATCAAGAAACATCAGGAAGTTAAACAACATCTGAGGACTCTGATAACAAATCTTCACACCTTGCTTGATCAAAGGAGCGATGAAGGACAATTCAAACAGAATAAGTTGTACCTGAGGATCTGCCAGCATTATTTAAAGCCAATTAAACCCATATGAGCTAGTCTCAAAAACTAGGATAAATACATTTTTATCAACTTATTCAGTCTAGGTTATTTTTTATCTTCTTCATATTTCATTTCAAACACAGAAAGTTTATTGAAGTCATGTCAATGAAAAACAATAAATTTCATGGGCTATGACAAGACCATGTACTACTATGTACTGCACGGGAAGGGAACTCCGACACAATGAAGCAGACAAATGAAATTTACATAGATTTTCCACCTGACTACACCTCATCAAATTTAAAATGAAGATGTCTTAAGATTGCAGCTAAAACTCCTTCAACTGCTATTATACAAGGCCAAGGACATCGTATGATGAGATACGGAAATTTGGAAGTGATGCCTGAGGGACCAGGCGAATATATAAGGCCAAATGTTTATCAGATCGATGTCTCACCTGATGTTAGAAGACTATCCGAGAAGGCTATTTAAATGAAGGGTAGGGTCAAGACAGCTCATAATTCAACTCTTGCTTTCGGCAACCCTACTAGATCTTCTGAAAAGAAATAACCACAATAATCAAGCTGATACATTTATGCAGATAACTAGAAGAATGCAATGACATTTTGCGAATACTTGCTAATCAAAGGAACAAATCAACAATGAGTACCAGCCCCCAGTTACTCCTTGGTAGAATTACGTCATACTTCAAATTTGTATGTGTCAAATTCTTTAATGCAAAATTAGATTTTGTATTAAATGATGTTATAGAATTTCTCACATACAAACAGATCTCAATTTTTTTTGATGCTGGGCGACTTCACTTTTTTTGCATATGCCCACCCAACGCTTCTGTAGAAAAAAGACAAGATTTGAAGCAATGAGATATATATAATATATATCAGCGATTCACCATAGTTTACAATAAATTAAGGAAACAACCGCTGCTCCATGCATCACTCAGTCTTGAAGAATGTATACTACATTTTCCTATCAGAGCCTCATGTGATATGATTTGGAAGGAGCTTGAAACCTGTGTTCTACTTACAACTCATTCGATGATAGGATCTGTGAGATGTTATCATTCACGTGCTTGTAAATAAAAATCTTTTCCTGCAAAGAACAACATAACTTCATCAAACATTGAAGAAATTAAATCTAAGTGTTATGAGGCTGAGTGACTTAAAAAAGTGTGGTTGGAATAATAGAGACAATAGACTAATCTTGGAGTATTGTAGGACCCTAACCTCAGGGCGCATGACACCAGGGAGAGCCAATTAAAATTTGACTTTGGTGAAAGTGGATTTGCAAGGAGTTTTCCTTCTCTGTTTTGAGAGTAGACAATTGAAAGTTAGCGATGAATTCATCCCATTGCAAAGTTGTCTAGCCTTAACTTTTTCACGGGAAGGAAACTCCTACACAAATATAGCAGAGAGATCAAACTTTTTTAAAAGAGCTGTAATTTGCAGGTTGACCTTCACATGCTGCAGCTTTTGTGACACCAGGAAATGAACATTGTGTAATACGCAGACGTAGGAACCAATACTGAAATTGGGAATCAATAACTGAATGACCGGGAGAAGTAATGTTTATCTGGTAGATACCTTACCTGATATTGGAAAGCTTGCAGACTATCCAAGTGGGTAGAGTAGAGTCAAGACAGCTTCTAAGTCAATCCTTGTGTCTGGAGACTCATCTAAATCTAAAAAGACTGAAAAACATTAACCATAGAAATTTGAGAAGACACTTCAAAGCAGGTAGAGCTTATCAATGGTCAACAAAGTTATTGGATGCAGAATTGAGAGTTGGCACTGACAATTTATCAGTAGGCCTAGATCATTACAACAATGATCAAAACTGATATCTGACAATCCTCTATTCTATATAAAAAAATAGGCAACAATGGTTGAAATATAAATATATTATGTTGTGAGTGATGGAAAAGTTTGAAGTCATGTAACTGATGGGAGGTAACGCACCAACCGTAATTCCTAAGAGTGAACTAGCATATAACATAGCTATAACATGCTGGAGTGAAAGTCGAGCCTCAACAGATGCTTCACCTTTCATAGCTATGGTCTCGTTAGGTGGGTATCCCTATTAACGCCACGGTTCTTTGACTTGAGTTAGTATCTATAAACAAGAACATTAAGACTATAAAAAAAAAAGTGAAATGAACTATGATGGAAACTCTGTGGTGCAAATAGCATGTGAATACAATTCTGGGGTTTGTGTTTAATGATGTTACTAGACCTATTAAGCCAACTTAACCCAGAATTTAGCTATCCTCAACATTTTTCAAAAAATACTGAGCACTTCCATAGTGAAGGGTCTGCTATTCATTGTGGGGAGATCATTCATTACAAGTTTTCCCATATCTACCTGAGGTAACGTCAGATAATATCAGGATACTTGGTAATAGATAATAAAACTTTTCTATTTTGGGTCACCAGCACAGAACAGAATTGTTGCTAATGCGACTGGTTGTGGAAAGCATGTAATTAGATTTTCGGTCAGCTGGGCTTAGTGTTCAAGAGTCTGATCCCTTGCGATTGTGAGACCGGTGCTTTATCAACTGGGCTACTTCTGATCCTGAATCACACAAAGTGTAGACATGGTTTGGAGTTAATCTGGGACTACATTAAGATCGACCTAATGTGCTTGTTTCAGTTAGATCCACACTAACAACAAGTCTACTTCTGAACACTAGAGTAACTATGAATAATACTATTACATAAATTGCACAAATTCCGTAGATATGGCTAGTAAACTAACTCTGACTCGAGCAAGATGTTTAGTTCGAGGTGTAATCCCAACCTCACGACAGAAGCAAATGTTACATGATGAACAGACCAAATTTTAGGACTGCTAAATTTTATTTTCGGAATAGTATGCGTGATGCAATTTTAACTGGATTGTAAATCACTCTATTCACTGTAGCCTTAGTGCCCAAGAAATATTAAAAGGACCTAGAAATTACCACTACGCCTCTTTGCCAGCAACAACCCAAAAAAATCGGCAAATGTGATGACAATGATGGAGGAGAGAGTGGATTGAGGCCAACCTTAGCCTGTATTGACAAGCTAAGCCATAGTCAAGATAAGCTGCTGAAGTACTTCAAAACCAACTTTGCTCAATTAGGCCTATTGTATCTACGCCAATACATTCACAGCATTGGTTGGTTAACTTTTAGCAAACATGCGTAGCACGCTGTGTTTTGGGTCCCAGTTATGTTACTATATAATTATAAACTGAATTGAGTATTCCTTTTCATCCTACCAATTGACTGTATACTTATGATTATAATTGCATTGTGTTGCCCCTATTCATAATTATGTCAATTTAACCACAGACAGCAGGTCACTGACAGTTGATTTGATGAGTTGCAGCCTTGTGGGTGTGTGGTTTGTGTTTGTTGTGGTGAAGATGGGAAGCTTGCGTGAACCAAGTTATCGCGGCTGTGGAGCTTCTGTACCCGCCAATTACGTTGCTCAGATGAGTCACTTCTCTCTCATTGATCAGAATATTAACTTCTCACCAATGAGAGAGAAGTGACTCGTCTGAGCAACGTAATTGGCGGGTACAGAAGCTCCACAGCCGCGATAACTAGGTTCATGCAAGCTTCCCATCTTCACCACAACAAACACAAACCACACACACACAAGGCTGCAACTCATCAAATCAACTGTCAGTGACCTGCTGTCTGTGATTTAACAGTCCCAAAATTGAATGCATTGAATGTAATGGATTATGGAATGAAGCTTAGTAGGTGTCAGGATGGGCTAGCTAGGCCTGTTGGGGTTTGCTTCAAACACAAAATAATGCTGTCATGATCACTGTTATTCTGTAATAAGTTGAACCAAGGAGAATTCCTTGGTTGAACTGATCTGACTCAACATACCACAAATAGGCCTTTTTTTAAATGTTGTTTGGGGCTAGAGCAGTCATTACACTACCTTCTTTGTTGCAATCTCACGGATCACCTGCAGATTGCTGTGCAAGTCAACTAGCTAGTGGCCCCAACCACGAGACTTAATATGCCAAGCTGCAGTGGGCCTTATTTATTGATAGGCATATGGTCACTAACTGGAACGTCTCAATAAGAAAATGATAATAATGCCAAT
The DNA here is from genome assembly GCA_914767715.1 of Membranipora membranacea. NCBI lineage: Eukaryota > Metazoa > Bryozoa > Gymnolaemata > Cheilostomatida > Membraniporidae > Membranipora > Membranipora membranacea. Next base: position 17,928,986 of record OU612069.1, on the reverse strand, counting down.
TTCAGCAGGCATATGCCTATGGATACTGGATGTAATAAAGGCCGACACACACGCCCGCACACACACACACACACACACATATCTAACAAAAACTCTCTAGTCTCTGTCTCATGTTTGGTGAGTGTTGCCTCTCTCTACTCTAGTCTCTGAGTGAGACAGAGGCAACACACGGCACACACTCTCTCTCATCTCTGTCCATACACACAGCAAATAGTAATACGTATGAATAAAATCATATTTAATTACCTTAGTGCTGACTGACTCCAACATCCATCCATAGTTGCAGCTCTCTCATGTGAGTGTGAAAAAATTGCTAGTACTAGTGACTTGTACTAGCTAGAGCATGTTCTACTAAACATTCAAATACTACCAGTGCCAATACTGACTGACTCATGGAAAGACATGTGACAGCATGGAAAGACATGTGACAGCATGGAAAGACATGCTGACAAGCTGGAAAGACAGCTAAACCTACTACAAGGGGTCCCAGCAATGGGCCATGTAAGGCCAATAACCCTAACACGTACGCTGTGTTTCATAGGGTGGCAATGGTGGATTGGAATGTGCTGTGGGATGAGAGAACACAACTCCGAGTAGTGAATAGCGGGCTATCTAATTAGCGCCATCGACCCATTCTTTTTTTGGGGATGGTGAGATGGCGCAATCGGTTAGCGCGCTTGCTATTCACTGCCAGGCGATTAGTGCCGCAGGAGTTGTGGGTTCGAGCCCCACTGGGGGAGCTTTCATTGTTGATTGTTCCAGCCCCCAGCACCCTCGGGTGTATACCTCTCCTGTGTACTTGTCTACTGACTGACTCATGGAAAGACATGTGACAGCATGGAAAGACATGTGACAGCATGGAAAGACATGCTGACAAGCTGGAAAGACAGCTAAACCTACTACAAGGGGTCCCAGCAATGGGCCATGTAAGGCCAATAACCCTAACACGTACGCTGTGTTTCATAGGGTGGCAATGGTGGATTGGAATGTGCTGTGGGATGAGAGAACACAACTCCGAGTAGTGAATAGCGGGCTATCTAATTAGCGCCATCGACCCATTCTTTTTTTGGGGATGGTGAGATGGCGCAATCGGTTAGCGCGCTTGCTATTCACTGCCAGGCGATTAGTGCCGCAGGAGTTGTGGGTTCGAGCCCCACTGGGGGAGCTTTCATTGTTGATTGTTCCAGCCCCCAGCACCCTCGGGTGTATACCTCTCCTGTGTACTTGTCTACTGACTGACTCATGGAAAGACATGTGACAGCATGGAAAGACATGTGACAGCATGGAAAGACATGCTGACAAGCTGGAAAGACAGCTAAACCTACTACAAGGGGTCCCAGCAATGGGCCATGTAAGGCCAATAACCCTAACACGTACGCTGTGTTTCATAGGGTGGCAATGGTGGATTGGAATGTGCTGTGGGATGAGAGAACACAACTCCGAGTAGTGAATAGCGGGCTATCTAATTAGCGCCATCGACCCATTCTTTTTTTGGGGATGGTGAGATGGCGCAATCGGTTAGCGCGCTTGCTATTCACTGCCAGGCGATTAGTGCCGCAGGAGTTGTGGGTTCGAGTCCCACTGGGGGAGCTTTCATTGTTGATTGTTCCAGCCCCCAGCACCCTCGGGTGTATACCTCTCCTGTGTACTTGTCTACTGACTGACTCATGGAAAGACATGTGACAGCATGGAAAGACATGTGACAGCATGGAAAGACATGCTGACAAGCTGGAAAGACAGCTAAACCTACTACAAGGGGTCCCAGCAATGGGCCATGTAAGGCCAATAACCCTAACACGTACGCTGTGTTTCATAGGGTGGCAATGGTGGATTGGAATGTGCTGTGGGATGAGAGAACACAACTCCGAGTAGTGAATAGCGGGCTATCTAATTAGCGCCATCGACCCATTCTTTTTTTGGGGATGGTGAGATGGCGCAATCGGTTAGCGCGCTTGCTATTCACTGCCAGGCGATTAGTGCCGCAGGAGTTGTGGGTTCGAGCCCCACTGGGGGAGCTTTCATTGTTGATTGTTCCAGCCCCCAGCACCCTCGGGTGTATACCTCTCCTGTGTACTTGTCTACTGACTGACTCATGGAAAGACATGTGACAGCATGGAAAGACATGTGACAGCATGGAAAGACATGCTGACAAGCTGGAAAGACAGCTAAACCTACTACAAGGGGTCCCAGCAATGGGCCATGTAAGGCCAATAACCCTAACACGTACGCTGTGTTTCATAGGGTGGCAATGGTGGATTGGAATGTGCTGTGGGATGAGAGAACACAACTCCGAGTAGTGAATAGCGGGCTATCTAATTAGCGCCATCGACCCATTCTTTTTTTGGGGATGGTGAGATGGCGCAATCGGTTAGCGCGCTTGCTATTCACTGCCAGGCGATTAGTGCCGCAGGAGTTGTGGGTTCGAGCCCCACTGGGGGAGCTTTCATTGTTGATTGTTCCAGCCCCCAGCACCCTCGGGTGTATACCTCTCCTGTGTACTTGTCTACTGACTGACTCATGGAAAGACATGTGACAGCATGGAAAGACATGTGACAGCATGGAAAGACATGCTGACAAGCTGGAAAGACAGCTAAACCTACTACAAGGGGTCCCAGCAATGGGCCATGTAAGGCCAATAACCCTAACACGTACGCTGTGTTTCATAGGGTGGCAATGGTGGATTGGAATGTGCTGTGGGATGAGAGAACACAACTCCGAGTAGTGAATAGCGGGCTATCTAATTAGCGCCATCGACCCATTCTTTTTTTGGGGATGGTGAGATGGCGCAATCGGTTAGCGCGCTTGCTATTCACTGCCAGGCGATTAGTGCCGCAGGAGTTGTGGGTTCGAGCCCCACTGGGGGAGCTTTCATTGTTGATTGTTCCAGCCCCCAGCACCCTCGGATGTATACCTCTCCTGTGTACTTGTCTACTGACTGACTCATGGAAAGACATGTGACAGCATGGAAAGACATGTGACAGCATGGAAAGACATGCTGACAAGCTGGAAAGACAGCTAAACCTACTACAAGGGGTCCCAGCAATGGGCCATGTAAGGCCAATAACCCTAACACGTACGCTGTGTTTCATAGGGTGGCAATGGTGGATTGGAATGTGCTGTGGGATGAGAGAACACAACTCCGAGTAGTGAATAGCGGGCTATCTAATTAGCGCCATCGACCCATTCTTTTTTTGGGGATGGTGAGATGGCGCAATCGGTTAGCGCGCTTGCTATTCACTGCCAGGCGATTAGTGCCGCAGGAGTTGTGGGTTCGAGCCCCACTGGGGGAGCTTTCATTGTTGATTGTTCCAGCCCCCAGCACCCTCGGGTGTATACCTCTCCTGTGTACTTGTCTACTGACTGACTCATGGAAAGACATGTGACAGCATGGAAAGACATGTGACAGCATGGAAAGACATGCTGACAAGCTGGAAAGACAGCTAAACCTACTACAAGGGGTCCCAGCAATGGGCCATGTAAGGCCAATAACCCTAACACGTACGCTGTGTTTCATAGGGTGGCAATGGTGGATTGGAATGTGCTGTGGGATGAGAGAACACAACTCCGAGTAGTGAATAGCGGGCTATCTAATTAGCGCCATCGACCCATTCTTTTTTTGGGGATGGTGAGATGGCGCAATCGGTTAGCGCGCTTGCTATTCACTGCCAGGCGATTAGTGCCGCAGGAGTTGTGGGTTCGAGCCCCACTGGGGGAGCTTTCATTGTTGATTGTTCCAGCCCCCAGCACCCTCGGGTGTATACCTCTCCTAACTATACTGACGACATCTGATACAAAAATAAAATTAACATCAGTGCTGCACTGTAATTGGACAACTTCTTTATGTAGGCGTGGCTTACATATAATAACAAAGGGAGTTGTCCACACACTAAGATTGGGTGGAAAACTCCAACTTTTTTTTGCTCACATAACTATGTTTTACCTTAATCCAGCAGAGTGTCATATATTGACACGCATGCAAGGATCTTCCTAACTTACGCTTAATGTTGATCAACTAGATTACAAAACTTTGACGTTTAAGACATTTGTGTGTTCAACCAGGGTGTAGCCATTCATATCAGCTGTCTGCAAACCCCTCCAACTCTCTTCTTCTCTGATATAATGAGAATCCCGGTTGTTCTCTCTGTCTAAAGGATGTTATGATGAAACATACCATAAACATAACATAAAATATACCGCATGGCAATAGTGCATTTTTAATTTCGTTTGATGCAGAGAAATATTGTTTCGTTTTGAAGAAGTTAATGCAACCGAGATGATAGTCAATGACACATTACCATACACAACAGCACTATTCTCAAATCACAAGGATGAAGCAACTGATTCTTCGACTTCTTCGAAAGGTCAGTTTTATTTTATTCACTGCATGACATTTGGGAAAACTTTACAAACAAATTAAAATGAATCAAGGTCAGATAATTTGATTCACTATGTCACCACTCCTCAATGCTAGGGGAAATGCCATCTGATTCAGGCTTCAAACTGGCTTTGAGCATGTCAAAACCCCATGCCAATGCAGACAATGGTCCTGGAAAGAATTTTCTGTGAGTATATGCGTGAAACAGTCATAACAGGATGAATTTATGAACACAAATTATTGGTGAACCTGAAGATTGATAATCCTTATTCAAAAGTAGCAGCTTTGGTCAAAGAATTGCCATATCAAACTCCTTGCTTTGTGATTGCTTGCAAATGCTGCCAAATATGCATGTGTTACAACAATATTTTTATGAGGGTAGTTTCACTGCAAGCATTGGAGCAACACAGGGAGCTAGGCAATCTTCAAATAAGACTGTCATCAAAACTAACTCAGGTATATTTACAGCAAAAAGTCTAACATGCATGGAGTTGGTGCTAATATCCGGAGTTGCTATATTGACATCTCTTGTGTTCAGTTTACTGACCATCATAGGCCTGAAATCCACATCCTCACAAAGGGCTAAAAGGTAAAATATTCAGGGATACACTAACCCCCACTTTTTTTGCCAAAATTCAAACTGTTGTGTTTCAAGTAAGAAACGACTCTGACAGCAGAAAACCCTTTATTGACGAGAAAGTTAATTCTTACTCTTTGTTCGCGAAGACTGCGAGGAGTAAATTGCATCATGGATTTTAAATACCGCTGATAATTACAGTTTGAGACCTACAGCTTACAAACAATCTCCATCATTCAATTCCACAGAATTAAACTCTTCTCATAGAATTGAAATAGTATCATTACATCATGCAGTTAGAACACTTAACACATGGACTCATCTGACCTTGATCTGATTGGCTGTCCCTATTAGAATGAATTATATAGCCTCAGAAATCGACTTCTTTACAAAACACCAGAAAGTAATAAAATGTATTCAACATCGATGATTTGGGCTTTTCAGAATGCTACTAGGGACTGGCTATTTTTGCAAACCCATCGTTTGGCAAAAGAAAGCTAATGTTGCTATTCCAGATATGGAATTCAATGGTCAATTCATATCAAACGCCTCATAATATTCTTTCTCCAGGAGTTCTCAAAGTGGGAGAAATGCAGAAGAGACTGATCCAAATTATGAAAATGTGGTAAGTATACCACTACAGGAGCTCACCGCCTCCTAACCATGAATCTCAGATCGCAGATTCCAGCTACACCGAGCCTGTTCAAAGAGAAGCAGCAGAGTATGCAACACTAATTCAAGATAGCTCATGTGTTGGTCACATTTATGCTGTGATATAATTTAATCGTATCTCACATTAATCTGTTCACGTACATACCAAGCAGTCACATGTTATTATCTTGAATGTTAATTTATATATATTTCCGTCTCCGTTTAACTAGTGCTTAATTTATGAGAAAGTAAACTAGCGTCACATTTTAAAGTTAACATGAGTTTTGCTACACATGATTATTAATCATAAATGAGTAGCACACTTTATGGCCATGTTACATATATTATCTCAATTTTCCAAAACACCACAATATGGCGAATTCAAAAATGCATTACAATCATTACCACTACAAACTGCATAGGGCAAGAATGCAGAATCTTCTGCTATATTGTTATATTTCTTACCTGTTTATATGACCCTAGCAGTTATGTTGTATTCAGGGTGCCAATACTCATAAATAGTAAACTGGGAATAACTTGCACATAAAAGATCATGTCTTCTAGCGTTATCATTACTTTTTTTTCTTATAGCAAAATCACCATTATTTTTGGCCTAATTTATTTTCAATAAATGTTACTGACGAGACAAAGCAGAAAACAATGATATAAATTCAATTGTTGCCTGAGGTGCACTCATCAGTTTGCTTCCTTTATTCTTATTTATTGTGTTGCTGATTTCCACTCAAAACCTGACATTTTTGGTAAGATGTGATTATTTTCTTCTTTTTTTACGAATTGCATTATATATGACTTTTCTATGTCTCACTGCAGACTGAAGTCATTATTAGGTGTGCATATTCTAATCCGAAGATTATGCTAATTTGTTACATCAGATCAAATGGCTGAACTTTGTCTCAGGTTACGAACAAAAATATAACATATTTAACCATAGTGTCAGTCATGGTAATTTCGTTTGAATGACTGAAACTCACGCCTTTGTTTATGTTGACATTTCATCATTAGGCCAGCAGCGGCTATACATAAAAGGCTCTAAAAATAACATCTGCGTAAGTGTCTTGAACAGAGAAAATTGAAGACTGTATCTGGTGTAGTTTTTTATGGCCGTTCTGATGACGCATATGTACCATTTCACAAATGGGGCAAAAAGGGGCGAATCCAAGTAAGAAACACGGAAAAGGGGGTTAAAAGGGCGTTTTTTGCAATTTAACTTCTCTTGGCAAAGTTCATAGAATGAAGCAGTGTCATTGAATTTTTTTTATCAATATCATGCATATCTTGAGTAGTTTTTGGGAAAATATCATACAGCTAAACCCAATGGTTGACATTTTACAGACAAATTGTAGTCACCCCTCGAACACAGTTGCGGCATAATAATAGGTTTTGTGTAAGCGTGCAAGAATAACAGTGATAAATGTACTTCTCATGTCATTTTTCATGATTGTTTATAAAAAGACCCCATCATAAAGTATCTGGTTGCAGTGTAATAATAAATTGAGAATATATGAGAAAGGGGTGGATCCAGTTGGGATGTGAAAAACTGGTAAACGTTTATGAAGTTTTATTCTGGTAAAGCGTGTAATCTGACTATGTATTTTGAATTTAATAGCTATTTTAAAGAGCACATAAGTATCACTGCTAAAACAAAACAAAGAAAGGATGCAAATTCATACTAGTTTAAAGGTCAAGGTCTTCATCATCGGTAGTTTGGTCATACTCATCTTGCTGAGTGTCGTTCCTGCCATTGTCGCATTGAAGGTATCCACACAATTGCGTACAATGCAAACCGGCCTTCAAACATGAGCATCCACCGCTTTTGTCTGGGGTAGTTTTTTATGGCCGTTCTGATGGCGCATATGTACTATTTTACAAATGGGGCAAAAGGGGGCGGATCCAAGTAAGAAACGTGGAAAAGGGGGGTATATAGAGCGTTTTTTACCATTTAACTTCTTTCGGCAAAGATCATAGAATGAATTGGCGTCATCGAAATTTTTTTATCAATATCATGCATATCTTGAGTGGTTTTTGAGAATATATCATACTGCTAAATCCATCTATTGACGTTTTATAGACAGATTGTAGACACCCCTCAAACACAGTTGTGGCATAAAAATAGGTTTTGCGCAACCTTTCCAGAATAACAAATAAACAAATTTCATATGTGATTTTCATTATCTTTTTATAAGAAGACCCTATTATAAAATAACTAGTAGCAGTCTAATTATAAATTGGGAATATATGGGGACAGGGTGGATCCAGTTAAGATGTGAAAAACTGTTAAGATGCGAAAAACAGGTTGAGTCCAGAAACTTCTTGCTAATGAGTGATCAAAAAATTGCATTTAATAATAATTATCTCTCTGGGGTTACCTAGAATTGAGTGAAACTAGACCCGAATTTCGCTGCGAATCCAATTATGTAAAGCTCATAACTCTCCGAGTGCATATTCTTTCTACAGAGGCTAAGAAAAGACAAAAAAGTTGCAAAATTTCGTTTTTTAATGAGCATTCTGTATGTGTATTATCTACCAAGGCACAAACAGATCCTCTTTATTGACTTATTGAGAGGTGCAATACAAGTACACACCAGTATAAACAAATATATATCCACAATGTGACCAGTGTCAACGTGAAGGAAAGCAAAGAAAGACGAACTAATGTGCTTATCAAATGCACGGAAAACCTGTATTGATATAATACATTCTTTATCAAGGTAAAAATCCAGTCAATGGCTAATTGGAAGGTGAGATATATGTACAAACATATATAAAATTGTTACATAAAAATACAATAAGTGAATACCAACAATAATATGACCTGGGTAAACAAGAAGGAAAGCAAAAAAGAGGAGTATTTCCTGCTGTGAAAACCAGTATAGATAAATACATTCGAGGTACAAATCCTCTTCATTGACCAATTGGAAAGTAGATGTTGGTACAAGCCTGTATCAAATGAATATATACAGCAGTAAAACACATACCTGCAATGTGACCTATGTCAATGTGTGGGCATGCAACAAAGGACATCAAGAATATAAAATTCATGTGAAAACATGCATTGACACAAATGCATGCAGAGTATTTTTGTACTTGGTCATCATGTTAAACTTGGTGCTTCTTAGTCTTGGACTTTGGCAATGATCTATGATCGGAATAGTTATTTTAAGCCTTTTTGCGTGGTTCTTCCTCCTTCGCTGTATCACTGAAAGAATGATAAAACTCAAGATTAAGGAGCAGAAATATAATCGCATAACTGGATCTCAACTCAAGTTAACAGCAGGAGGTAGAACAACCTTTGAACAAAAAATGATTCTATCTCACATCACATCTAGCAGCTAAGTTAAAAAGCTTGCAAAACAAATCTGTTGGAGGAATATGTTATTCGTATTACAAGCAAGTAGATATATAAACACGGGGGGGGAGGAAGGGGGGTTATGGCTTTCTTGTAATGGACGTCAACTGCTTAGACCTATGACATCACCCTACACATATTTTACAAGCAGAATCTTCTTTAAATAAAACATAGATGCTGACATAGATATAACACTACAGAAATAACCTATAGTTACCCTAGAGGAGTAATATTTGGCTTAGTTTAGCTAGTTTATGGGTGACTTAATGTTAGCTAGCACTAACTTTTGGCAAGCAGTACTGAGGTGAGAGTCTAAATGAAGTAAGGCTTGGATGTCACCTGTCTTAGGAGTGTGTGAAATGGTGAACATCTCCTCCAGCAAACTATTTACTCCTCTAGAGTTTTCAAGGTTTTGAACTATCCTTCACCTTTCATAAGTCTTCCTGGAATAGTATTTGATGGTAGTGTGCTTCTCTTGCCACGTCATCAGAGTTTTCAAATATATAATAGTAAGCTCTCTATTTCATTAGCTTGAGCCGCTTGGTACAAGCCAGCTGAAAAAAAACGAATCGAGCATCTGTAATTCATAAACACTGAACAGTAAAGAGTAACCAAGCTGACGCCTTGTTTCCGTTGTCATCATCACTACTAGATGTATCTTCATTCTAAATACATAAATGATAGTTTGATAACACTGCTATCACAACACATTAACACTACTAATAATGCTAACAGAAGTGTTTTGCCTTGCTAGTAGTAACAGCAATCCAGTCCCACTAGCATTAAAAGGCTGATGAGTAACTGGCATGCTTTAAATGTAGTGATTTGGACCACAGTCCTTCTGTAGTTGGTGCAAGTCCAGTGGTCGAGTGCCCCAGTGGTCGAGGCCTTTTCTCTCTTAGGCCTTGACCACTGGACTTGCACCAACTACAGAAGGCCTGTGATTTGGACTAGAGTAAGCTGTAATAGCGAAGTTACTCCTTGCTGAAAGTAAGGTCAACAATTCCATAGACCTATTTTTTTTTACATACACCCAATCCTTTTAAATTATTGATTTTCTAATAATATTGATAACCTACCATCACATTGAAACACATTGGATGAGGATAGGCTACTACTAGTACTAGAAGAGACACTAGTATGTTCATGAAATAAACAAATAAATTTACTTGTAGTAAACAAAAACATTGAAACCTGAAAGTGAAGTAAACTATCACAATCATTCATCTTAACACTCACATTTTTCCTGGTGTGGGCTTTCTGTGCAGCTACTAGTTTTGTTAAGCAAATCTCAGATAGCAGATTTTGTGAGCATAGAAAGAATGTTCATTTCTATTGTCATCATTCTCCATTCTATCACAATATTATATATCCCATGATCATATCAATGAACTAAGGTTTAGTTCATTGATCATATGCATTATGATGGTAGCTTATCTATCTGATCCAGAGTATATCAGTAGCTTCCTGCAGCTCAGGCTGTTTTTCTAGCAAAACCCAATCCTCAGCTTTGCTCAGAGCATTGTCCAGTTGCTGTTGTGACAATTTAATCAGTGGATTTTATCATATGCTCTGTGTTGTGGGAATTGATGCAGCAAGCCTCATGATTGGCGGCCATCTTTTATAAACAAAAATGCTCTGCACTGTCATTGGCTAATCTTCAAAATTATCCATTTTGATTGGCTAAATGTTGCCAAGTAACTTTTGCAAGTTAGTTCTGCAGAAATATTGTAGAATCTGCATCAGAAAAGAATTTTAGCAAAACATTATTTATTGCCCCACTTATGGAATAGTACCACATCAAAAATCCAAACAATAATAAATATCATTTGATTATTTGCTATTAATTTTCTCTGTTCATCATCCTTACACACAATGAAACAATAGTGAGGTGCTGCTGCTGGCCTACATGTCATCGTATAAAAAACTTTATTTTGCTTGGGTCATTAACTCAATATGTGATGATTCAAAAGATATTATGTCTAGGTTTGACATCTGTTGGTACAATTACTTTGTCCTTTTTGCATATTAACATATGTGACACAGCCATGACTCATCATTAGATCTGAATGTATTGTATCGAAATTGATCTGATCTCTGAGTTGCAAAACCCATTGAAACTTGTTCTGTCATTGGGACAATGTACTCTTTATGTTGTTTGCTTGCATGACCAGAGTCGTCATCTTATTTGCATTTTGTTCTCGAAGTTAATCATTCCAAAATAAGCTAAATGGCAACTGGTTCATAGAGTTTAATGGTCGGCAAATATTGGTTAGTGTGGTGTACTCTGGGGTAATATGAATATAATATCAGGGGCTTTCAGTAATACTACAGTCTATTGCGAAATTGGTGAAGCAAAGTTTGGGCCACATTTCTGTCTTAGGCTAACATTCTTGTACACTACCTCATGTATTGTAGAAATAAGTTTTTCACTTTTTCTGACATGCAAAAAATGAATCACTGACAAATTGATTAGATAGAAAGATAGTCATGACAATACTCATAAAATCACATTGGTGCCTTGGATGGTGGATGAGTGCAGCTAATACTCATTTTTTGCTGATTTCAAAGAGATGAGTAAGACTGTATCATTGAGCTTATATGAAAAGCAAAAAAATCTTCACTGCTAATCAATTTGAAGAAAATGTATAACAGATTTTTCGACCCAAGTCCCAAGTGTTTTAATCGATGTCCATTTCCATCACTTTTTGCATAAACAGATTGATCGGAGAGCTGCCATAAAGTTGGACTATTCCGGTTGAGCGTTGACTTTTTAAAACAATGCAATAGCAAGAGACAGCATCAATTGATCGGCTATCTCCCAATTGAAATATTTAATCTCTACTATAGTATGAAAATGAATATGAGTCATATAAATTGAGCAAGCCCCTGTTCTTTTTGCATCACCTGTACTCAACTGAGGGAAGAGGGCAGCTGACAAAAGAGCTTGTTGATGGCAGCATCTTTTGCTCACAAGAGTAATTTAGTCAGCATAAAATCTATTTCACTGTGACTGGTTGATTGACACAACCAAAAAGAGCAGCCACCTGCAGCCTCCCTATCTGTTGCATCATAGGTTGACAATATTTGCACTGCCCTATAATGAATCGCTGGTTATATTAAACACAATAGATCCATTACGTCCATAGGTCCATTAATCCAGATGGAAACTAGAGATATGCAACAATATATTGTTTTTTGCCAACATGCAAAAAAATGAATAACAAGGCATGCAATTGAGTAGTAGTTGATTCAGCGAATTAAAACACTCAAGCAATCGCACTGGTGCATTTTGTTGAGTATTGAGTTTTTTTATGTGACCACAATTCGAAATTTTGGCGAGAGGAAAACCATCAGCTACTAAAATATATTAGACCCAACTACAACTGCTTGGTCAAGTGAAGCAGTTGAACTTCAACAGGATGTCAATGATTTATAAAATAATCACAAGCACATTTATGAACTGGTTGTCTCATTAGTAAACAAACTGACATCTGCTAAATCCACCAAGTAATGATGTTGCAATACAGTTTTTTATCCTTCGGTGGTAGTATAAATTGACAGTTTTTGCATATACAATTTTTATGAGAAATAACTTATTATGCCTCAAGCCAGAACCCTTTTTGTACCATTACCAAATTGCACCCTGATAAGGTTTCTATTTGAATTTGGCAGCTGTTTATATACAGGCAATAAAATATTACCAATCTTCGGTACTCTACGCAAAAAGGTGAATTACTTGGTAGTTGATAGATTATAGTGACTTGGCAACACACTGTCTAATTAGTTACATGAATGGTTATGACTGTGTTAGCTCTTATTTTTTGCCAAATTGAATAGAGGTTCTAGTAGTGAGCTTGGTAGCGGAATATTGGTAGATGTTAAAGCCTTTCATTTGTGGCACCGTGGATGGACATATGTGACTGCCTACAATCCCAATTAAGGTTAGTGAACAGTGCTTAGGTAAGATTTATTGTAATGGTATAGCTGTTAATTTATTTCAATATGAGAAGCAGCAATCGTAACATGAAACTTTTATTACCCTGAGGCACCTAAACATTTGTGCTTTCAAATGAAAATGTTATCTGCTCAAGTTCTCTACAGCTGTCTTGTTCTTTCATCCAATGTGATTATATTAATCAGCAAAATAAAGTTCCTCTGTATGTAATTGTAGTAGGTGAAGGTGAGAGCCTTTTCCAATTATGGGATAATGATTCACTACTTGGAGGAAATACTGAAGACATGACATACACAACAATACATCACGGTAAACCTGATAGGAATGAGACAAATTAAAATCTACTCTATTCTTTTGAAAAATTTGTGCCCATCATTGCCAAAGATTTACGTCTGTATTTCAAGCTAATTTGATGCTTTTGACATGAAAATATTTCGTCCACAACCTTACCCATTAGCCTATGCACCTGTAGCAATTAAAACTTTTGTGTTTTAAAGATCCCGATGTATCTGAGGTTGAGATAAACAACACAATAGTTAACATGGCAGCTCAGTTCTCAATCCGTAAGGATGAAGAAACTGATTTGTCTAGCAAAGGTTGGTTCGATGATTTTAGTACTATTCTGCATGCTAATATTCATAATGTGACAATATGGTCCCTAAATTGAATGTGAAGAGCTAGCAATATAAAATCTGCTGAACCACTATCTAGAAGAACACAGGATACTGATTCAAACTCTTTGAAGAATTAAAAAAAAGGACTTTGCGTGGTTTTATGGTCAACTGTTGTTTCACTCTAAGAAATATATGGCTATGGTTAAATAACAAACATTCAGCTAATATGATTATAATGATTTACAGCGACTGATCTAACAGACTTGAATATTGTGCTCATATCCTGTGTTGCTGTATTGACAATTTTTTGTGCTCATTTTGTTGTCTGTCATCGTACTGAAGACTGCGTTTTCCAAATTTATGATGGGCAGGTGAGTTATACTTTTAATTACCTATTTCCAAATGATCCTCTATCACAGGTGATAATTTTGGTTTAATGATCTTGTCAACTGTAACTCGCAGACCATACCCTATCGAATATTTGAATCAAAGTCAAATGATATGACTTATCAACCACAAATCACAGTATAAACTTGATGAAGTTTTCTTTCTCCAGGTCCGGTGAAAGTGCGAGGAAGGCGATAGTCAGGCACCCTAGTTATGAAAGTGTAACTGTCATGCAACTTCAAGAGCCCACAGTTGAGGTCAAGCAGAATTCAAAAAATGACTTCCCTCAGCAAGCAGATGCAGACTACAATGCTCCAGTTGCAAGAGAATCATCAGAGTATGCAATGCTCAGTCCTGAGAACTCACAAGATATGCATATTTATTCTTAGTTAAACTTAAATCAGTGATGTCATTAATCTGCTCATCCGTATCTACTGAATGCAAATGAAACTATTAATTTCAAAGCAAAGAATGCATTTTACATACGTTAGATTTTTGTATGTTCAAAAAATTGCTGTTGTGTATGCCTATAATTTATCCATCACATTTTATTTTTTTGGTTATAGTTCACACTATAATATACAACCTCAAAATAACTTCATATCAGCTGACAAACAGCCCTACTACCTTATGGTCTCAGTTATCTATATCATAACAATAATTATGTGCGGTGTTAACAAATGCTTTAAGATATCTTTGGCTAGCAATTGTGGCACCAGGTGGTTTCTAGCATGATTGCAAAAGTCTTCAGCTCGGACATAAATGACAAAAATATAGTGGTACGAGATCATAATCCTCATATAACAGGTCATTGATGATTTTGATTAATGTCTGATGCGGTAGATAAAAAATGAAGAGATGAAACTTTTTTATTTGTTTCCCTCGTGTCCGCTTTATTAATACTGCAGTAAACACAAATATTACAGGTTATCTTCAAACATATATAAAGCCAATATTATGATGATCAAAATATCTGCATAAGTAACCGACATCATCAATATCATTATAAAACCAACAAAATAAATGACAAATAAATATTGTATACAACATTCATTTGTCATGCTTTGACAATTTTTTGCATGTTTCTACCACATGTGAAAAGCAAAGTAGCAAAATTCACCAGCATGTCATATCATCATTTATTGACTGGTACCTCATAAATAAAAAATGATAACTGTTAGATTCATCGAGTAACTGAATAGCAAATCAAAATAGCTCTCTGATTCTCTATCTGTAGGTACAAGCTTTACTTATTATCTAAGATATATGACTCGATATAAGATATACTAGAGGTGCATTACCTTGCTATTTTGTTTTGACCTTTACCTTGATTGATAAAAACAAAGATGTCTTATCCAGGTTTTTGGTTATAATACAAATTTCAGTACAGGTTTATCATGTGAATCTTAATACATGGTTTTTTGCTAAAATCCCTGGTGAAATAATCGCCAATGATGTCAGATTCAGCTATTTTGACCAATCATGTTACATGAGTTAGCTCTCTTGGTTAGAGTTATCATTCTTTTATAATTTTTTGCACACTCAGTCAGATAAGATAACTTATTTTAAAAGCTCCAGTCATGATTCTATAACATGTGAAATGTGATCTCGTTAACTTCAACAGGATTTAAAAGTCATCATTATGAGTAGTATGCCTCATTAACAAAAAAACTACATCTGGTAGATTCATCGATTAATTATGTTGCAACTTTCCGGTATGCACTGTGGGTTATATAGAACTGCATATTTTTTGCATATAGAATACTGATGACTAAGCCCAGAAGGGTCTTATTGACAATTGATGGTTATTCCATTTAAATTTGGCTCACGCTTATGTACTAGTAATAATGTGTGTTTTGCCACGGGTAAAAAATGAATTCATTGGTGAATACTAAATTATAATTGTGTATGCAGTGACTCTCCCACAGCTTTTTTTTTTCGTGTATGATGATAGTTGTGAGTAATTCTATTGTTTGTCCATTTGAATATAGGCAGGATCGCTCCCAATCTTCAAGCAAGCTTTGTGGCATCATATTGTGAGCAACGAAAGCTTTTCATGTGAACAACAGTCGGGGGTATAAATGAGACTGTATGCAATGTCTATAAAGGTCAGTAAACATTTCTTCAGGAGGGTGCATCAGATACTTAACTATTAAATGATATAGAACAAATAATTGTTAGTTATTTTTAGTCAATACATACAGTCAAGGTTTGCCCCTTGCTTCTAAATTATTTTTTTTGTTGACTAGTTTATACACGTTGAAGGTATATTTGCTGAGTCTGTAGACTTGGATGAGTCACCTATAACGGTAAGATGATTATTTAAAGCATCAAAACCTCACATGGAAATCTTGTATGCCCTTGTTGGGTTGGTCATTAAGCCTAGCAAATGTTTTGGCACTGATTGAATGTTGGGAGCCAACAGTCAACAAGAGCCGAAACATTGAAATTAATTTATGGATCTGTGGTAAATTCATAGCATGGTTATGAGTGGAAATATGCCATCAGAACATAACCTTGAGTTAGGATCTAAATAGAGCTAGCGATCAGCCAGCTTGTGCGCTATGCGTCAGTTGACATCCCAGTAACAACCTTCAAAAACTAAGGCAAGCTGCTTGACAAAACCCTATAAAGGTCAGCCGTATTCTGAACTTGTGGACTGAAGATGAGACATACAGTCCACCAACCCTACACAAATAGCCATATGTATGTTAAGGGTGAGATGTGATCCCCTCTTCAATGGAATATCGATATGTGGAGCCAACACATTGGCTTTGTTAAGGTGATTTGTCAGTTTGACAAAAAAGTAATGTATGTTATGTTATGTAGTATGCATTTATTTTTAATTTTTGCACCCGTATCCCTCATGTGCAATGAACAACTTCCATGAGTCAAGAGCCAAATCTGTCTTCACCGGGATTTGAACTCAATCAAACATGTTATAATTGTGGTGTAAACCACCAAGTAGTAAAAGAGATTATAAGAGTAACACTGTCTTAATGAGGAAGGAGTGTCATAGTTCAATAATTTCAGGGTTGGTGTCGTGAGTGTTTGAATTTTCAAAAACTCAAGCAAATATTCAAGACTAAAGGCATGTTAAACTATCAAGACACTAGCTTATGAATTATTTTGATTCAGCTGCATTCAGCAATTTGGCAATTAAATGTGGTTTCACTTTTTGAAAATGTGCAAAACAATAAAATATTCGGAAAAAGATTGAATAAGAAGGCAGATGTAGCAACTGTTGAGCAATTATATAAGTGCCGTTAATGTTTGGTGACTGAAATTCATTTTTTTCTCATTTCAAATAAGACGAGTCAGATGATATCTTTGAAAGAAATCTCGGTAGTTTCTAGCTGTTTGTATGTAGTTTGGTGCTAGATACGAGAGGGTGATCAAATGACAGCAAAGTTTACTAAACACTACTTTTGAAAGATATTCTGAAGTTGTTGAAGTTGATAGATTGTATCACATTACATCCCCAAAACAACTCATCTAAAAAGCATGGGCTCGTACTATTAATATCTGCTATGTGTCCAGAATTAGTAATTCGGCGATGACGTTTACCACCTCTTAGATCCTGATGCAATGCTGGGTGTTTAATGACCTCAGGGGCTGTGGAGGAATAACAATGTTGGCAGGGATAAGTAATTTACACAATACCAAGAAATAACAATAGCCAAAGTTCTAATTGTGATATTGTGATTTCTGAAGTACACCTTGTTACAACGCAGTAACATCACTGAGCGTTCATGAAGTTTTTGTGAACAGTTTAGGAACCAATCTTACAGTGGTTTTCACCTACATAACTATAGGAACCTAGGGGTGACAAGTTTGCCCTTCAAGTCTTCTGCAGTTAGTAGAGTAACATGTGTGGTTTTGAGAAAGGAGTGCGGTAATATCATATCTAAGACCGAATGTATTGCCAACTTTTTTTCAAACTGGGTCTGTGATAAAGCTTACAATTTGTTCCTTTCTTTATAGGAACAACTGGGTGTGGCCTTATTTGGCATTTTTGTTGTCAATAACGTGATGGCTTTAACATATGGGTAAGTAGAACTTCTAATCAAACGTTGTCAATATGAGCGAGTTCAAATAATTTGATTTTCAATCAAAAATTATGGAAGTTGAAAGATCAAACATCAGTTACCCTAAATGAATATCAATGTAGTTGTAATTGTAGGGGACAAATTATTTCATAATGTATCATTTCATCATAAGTTGAAGTTCCATCTAGGGAGTTACCCTTACTGGTTTGACATATATATACTCAATTGAAAATAATACCATTCCCCCATTTTCAGACTGAATGAGAATGCTTCTGTGACTACCTACCCAAATACGTCACGAAGAGTTACACACCTTGAAGCAGATCAATTCTTACCAGGCAACTTACTTTTCTCTGAGTGGCTAAAGTTGAGTACCACATCTGCGGATAAACAAACAACAATTGCTGGTTCTAATGCTGGTGGATATGCTGAAGGAGTCGGGAGTTCAGCAAAATTCAATTGCATATATGGCTTCTTGCAAGTTTCTTCATCCATGGTGATCATAGCAGACACAAGGAATAATTGCTTGAGACGTTTGAATAGAAGGACTGCAATGACTTCCCATTTTTCAGGCTTATGTAGAGATGATTGTATTCCACTCAGAGACGGAAACGAACCAAGATTTTGTAATCCTCGTGCTATGATTATAGACCAACAATACGAAAACCAGCTTTTGGTAGGTGACTACTTCACTTTGAGGTCAGTGAGTTTTATTGGCACACCAATTGTAAACACAATTATCCGAATACTTGGAGACATAAACATACTCATACAAGATCTCAAGAGTGGATTCATCTTTATGCAGAGTCGCTATAACATTATGAGATACGATCGAGTAAAAAACGAGACCGTGACAATTGCAGGCTTTCAGAATTACGAACCATATGGATTGTTTCTATTCACCAAAGAGATAAGGTTGACAGATATGGTTATGATTTCTGATCAGCTCATCTTGGTGGCTGCCCCTCATGAAGAAAAGTTGATACTAATAGATTTGAATTTGAATCGCACATTCTCAATATGTCCATGTGTACAAGAATATGATATGGGTAACCTGAGTTCTTGTGAACGTAACAGACCCGATTCACTGGCTCTTATTGGAAATACTCTCTATATCTCTGATGGCTTACAAAAACACATTAGAGCTGTGACAGGTATGTTTTACCTATAATGTTTAACAATCTATTACAGATTCAGTTCAGAAAGAGGTCGTCCATTGCTCAGTTACTTAATCTCCATCTTCTATAATCTAACACTTGACGACAGATCAATAATGTGACCATGACTTTTAGCACCCAATTTTAAGACATGAAAGAACTCATTGTAAGAGGCCTGAGACAATCACAACTGTTCCTAAGTGACATAATAAATAATGTGAGACATGGGAGTTGGCTTACTTGATCGGGAGAACTCTCATACCCATCAATAATTCATTCCCAAATTTAGAAATTTACAATTTTTCTCTATGCAAATCTTACGTGAACTTCAGTACAAGCACACACTAACACTAGGTTATATTCAGACTGACACTCTATGTAGTGGACAAAACTTGCTCACTGATCCCAGTGTTGATGAATGATGACCGACATCTTTTTTAGCAACAGCTCTGTTTAAATTGTAGTGAGTGAAGGTGAGACCTTTTATCAACCCTATGATAATCACTTGCTTCTTACAGAGGATACTGAAGGTGTGACACAGACACAATCGTTTGATGGTAATAATCTCTATTTATTTCACCATGAGATCATGTTCAATACATGTGGATCATTTTTATACCAAAGTACTTTTTGATTCCTGATTTGCAAAGCATATCTATCATGATATTATTACGAGTTTCCGTATCATAAGACAGTGCATGCCAATTGCCACGTAAAGTGGCCAATCCTTCACGGCATTACTTCCCTGTTGAAGAATTAAATGCAAAAGATATAAATGCAAATCACACATCATCGAACACTACATCTCAGTCCTCAAGGCAAAGATACGTAGGAAATGATTCCGTCACCAGATGTAAGTATTGTCTAGTCATTTGGTTTTCAACATAGCATCTTTGAAGAAAACTTGGCTGCTGGTTTATGTGGGTGTGCTAAGTTAAATTCATGCTAGCACTTTCAATAGCATTAAATCATTGTAGGTTTTATCCAAGTCAATAGTGTTACTACAAATCTATTTGATCTAAGGAAGGCAGAAGAAATTTGGCTCGAATGAAAATGATGCAAATATCTGGTGTCTTAAGGATTAAACGTCACACATATGCTGTGGCTCTGTAACGGCTACAACTCAATGCTATTTCTACAGATATGGAACAAGTAGAGAAGAAAAGAGCATACGAAATTTCGACGGAACTGACCAACCTAGAGATAGCGCTCATATCAAGTACTGTTGTACTGACAACTATTGTGTTCTGTTTATTGGCCATCATTACACAGAGAGAATCATCTTCATCAGCGTGTGGAGTTAAGAGGCAAGTTATCCATTGAATAAATCATTTTGTTGCAATGGATGATATTGTTTGGTTGAACATGTACATTTGCACTGTGCATTGTAGCTATTACCCCACAATATGCAAGAAATACATCAACAAATAAACACATTCTATTATTGTAGATTCTCTAAAAACATAAGAAATCCAATAGTCAGTCACTCAAATCACCAAGTTGCAGCTGGCATACCTCTAGATGTCTTTGCAGTCGAGGTACAACATCACTCAGAGACTGAATTTTCTCAGCGTGTTGATGCTAGCCGTATTGATCCAGGTTACCATAAAACCGCAGAATATACACCACTTCGCCATGGCAGAACACCGGATACACACATTTATGCTTCGTTAGACCTGAATCGATGTTGACATCAATCCATCAAAATCCATTATGGAAAGTATAAGTATTATTATTATTGCTAGAAACTTCCGCTTCATATCTTTCTATTCCATTCATATACTGAGAAGCGCCTATTGGCGTTGAATGTTTGTACATTGTGTAATTCATAAATTGTCATACTAAATAGTGTTTAGCCTTATATTAATATAACCACTACCGTACCCTGCTTTGTTTTGTGCAAGGTTTCTGTGCCATATATTTACAAAGCTCTGTGTCATAGTACACAGTACAAAATCAGACTTTGCTTTGGCTTTGACCTGCAGTATAGTTAAAATAGTTTATACCACCTGTTGCTTTTTGACGCTTATGAATATTCTAATCTAAAGTTGACCTCTGCTAAAATGTTCACCAATCACACGACCTTCTGCTATTTTCTTCAATCACATAGCCAGCTTGTTAACTCTGTTCATATCGACAGACAATTTCAATACTTTTTTTATATAGAGCAGATTTATTTTTCAAATTTTTTCAGCTTCTTCATATGATAGACCAAGCAATAAACTCCGTCAGGGTGTTTCATTGATAAAACAATTGGGTAACTGTTAGATACATCAAGTAAGTGTATAGCGATTCCAAATTAATCTCCCATACCCTATCTGTTGGTACAAGCAAACTGTTTTATTTGCCGATAATACATCTATGACTCAGCTCAGACTAATCATAAGTTCAGATATATCACTCAGTAATACTGGTGATCTGATTCATCACCAAGCCAGAAATATTTTGTGAAGCTTTTTCTGATAATTGGTACAATAACTAGAGGTGCATTACCTTCCTCTTCTGCTTGACCTTGACCTTGATAGATAACAAAAGAGATTTCTAACCGGTTTCTATTGTAATAAAACCAATTTCAGTACAGGTTTATCATGTGACTCTCAATACATGTTTCTTTGCTAACATCCCTGGTGATATAATCTCCAATGAGGTCAGCTTTAGCTATTTTTACCAATCATCAATGTAAGTTTGCTGTCTTGTTTCGAGGTATCATTTTTTGCACAGTCATGTAGATTACATACATATTCCAAAAGCTCCAGTCATGCTTCTATTACTTGAGACATTGACGTCAACAAGATTTTATCTGATAAATTGTATGCCTCATCGATAAAAAAACTACATCTGTTAGATTCATTGAGTAATTATGCTGTAATTTTACAATTCTCTATCTCTGGGTTTTAGTATCCCTAGAACATTTTTTATAAATAAAACACTCATGATTGAGCTCATACTGCATATGCATTTTGCATTTGATAAATATTGCATTGAAATTTGGCAGCTGTTTAGGTACTGGAAGTGTAATCATTTTTTGCCACAAGGCAAAAAAGTGAATCACTGGGTGAGTTTTAAATTATAACGGTATATGCAGTAGCTCTCACACAGTCTTTTTTGACATGGATGATGATGATGCATGTGATCACTCTTAGGTTAGCAGTAAGCTGAGACAGAATTTAGAAGCTAAAATATGAGACTGCTTAGAATGTCGATAAAGGTCAGTACACATCTCTTCCCGTGAAAAAAGTTGCCGCATAACTGAACTTCTAATGATTTTAGCACAAGGAACTGTATGTGACTTTCAAGAAAGCATTGTCCACTGTCCCATAATCTTTTTTTTACTTTGACAAGTTTCTACAAGTGTCTGCACAGAAGGAACAATTACTCAGTCTTTTTGATCTATTTGGGCCGATAGTTTTGGTAAGTTGTGTGAGGTAACTGTTTCGAGAGTATCACTGTTCAGATGAGGAAGTAGCTTTATATTGCTACAATTTCATCTGAGGCTGATGATGTGAGTTGTTCAAAGCAAGAACAAGTTCAGGCAATAACTAAGACAGATGACACAGATGACAGATTTGAAAGTAGTGAGATTCTGCTTATTTCATTCCGTCAATACATTTGTATTTAAAAATTGGCAAAAGTAGTAGTTTCTGAGTTCATTGTCTAGCTCGCTATAATTTTTTTCTTAGATGCAGGCAGCTCATGCATACTTATGCCTCTCGCTCGTTCATACAGTGACTGCCTTAGAATACCGGTAAGATGGGCTGTGGTTGCTAAGTTTACAGACTCAGATCAAAGAATAAGATAAAGTAATAAATTGTTATAACAAAATTGGAATCGGATTGTAAAGTATTCAGCAAAGCCTGAATCACGATGAATTTCCCTAAGAGTATCAGTCTCGGTTGCATTTATTAAGTTTTATTCTATGTTGCCAGCTTGAATGAAAAAGCGAGTTTTGCTACCTACACAAACACTTCACATGATGTACCGCATCTTGAGGCTGATAAATTCATACAAGGAAACTTACTTTTCTCTGATTGGTATTCAATCAGAACCACAAATGGGAACATCACATCAACCATTGCTGGCTCAGAATTGAATTATGGTTATGCGGAAGGAATTGGAAGCTCAGCAAGATTCCATGGAATATATGGCTTTGTACAGCTTTCTGCCTACATGGTGATCTTGATAGATGAGATAAATTCTTGTTTAAGAAGCTTGAAAAGGCAGACTGCGGAAGCATCCAATTTTTCGGGAGATTGTAATAAGTACACAAACCGAAAAATAGATTGAGATAAGCCAACCTTTTTATCTCCTTTTTCTATAATTGATGATCAGCAATTCGAGAACCAGCTCGTGGTCAGTGACCTCCACCTTTTGAGGTCAGTGACATTTATTGGTACGCCAATTGTACGAACACTTTGCAAAAATCAGTTTAAAATAGATATGCTCATTCAAGATATCGAGAATGGACACATATACATGCTCAGCCTATTTAGCTTAGTGAGATAAGATCGAATTAAAACCGAATCAGTCAAGTATCCTTTCTAACACACTCTTCTTGGTTTATGCCCCAGTTGTAGGGAAATTAATGTTAATAGATTTGAATTTGAATATAACATTCTGGATATGAGAAGAATAACAAAAGACTTGAATGGTAGCCTTAGTTTATGTGGACACAAACAGCCTGAGTCACTAGCTCTAATTGGCCGAACTCTCTATATTACCGATGTAGTAGCTGATGACATAAGAGCTCTGACAGGTATGTGTTATAAGATGAAACAGTGACCATGAAGAGGTCATGACTCAGCCTAGTTTGAGTCTTGTCTGTTTTTGCATAACAAACATTCTACAATATGTATCAAGTATTTCTTGAATGATGCTGATCACCGGTTTCCTTAACGACAAGGCTATTCACTTCAGATCCTTCAACCTTGTTTTTCAAAGGAGCAGTTCGACAATTATGATGATTTTCACACAGCCACTGCGGAAAATCAGTTTCTTTTCAACATCTTCAATTGAGCAAAAATTTGTAATATCATATCCTTGATACTTTTATCATTCCACCTCATATGATTATGCCGTTTTTACTGAGCATGATTAGGCAGGGAATACAGCATAAATATCGTACGTAGTGTAATAATGAAGGTACTAACATGATCCTACAAACTTATACTCAATGTATAGTTATTGAAAAGGAACTGATAGTGTGCACATGGTTATGTACCAAGCAGGTTTGGCTGGTTGGTATAAATTTAGTTTGCTTGGTATCAAACCTTGAGCCTATCTTTTGCGTAGTGATTTCATAATTTAATAATGATAATTTGTTATTTTTGCACAACCTTCTTGCACTTTTAGTAGGCAAAGGTGAGAGCCTTTTCTATCTATATGATAATGATTCACTTATTGGAGAGAATACTGAAGACTTGATGCAAACAGCAATACATAAAGGTAAAACTCCAAAAAAACGCAAAGAGATTAGAATCAGAGCTTATATACTACCAACATTTATTAAATTTAATGTTCATCATTAATATATAATATATATATTTGAAGTAATTTCATGCTTTTGTGACCTGATTTGAAAATCATTGCTTGTCATAAATGTTGTGATTTAACCAAGACGTGTGCAGCAGACAGGATGTTCTTCACACATAGTCATGGCAGGAAATCAATATTAATTGTTAGTTTGTGCTAGATGCCAAGCGACTATGGTCAATAAATTTGCTCCTTTGTTATGCTTCCTCTACCAATATGCACTTAATGCAAATGTCTCACTTACAATACAAAATGTTTCAATGAAAGGTTGTTGTCTATTGTAGAACTCAATGTAACAGCAGTGGACACAAACGGCACATTACCTAACAGGACCGCTCATTTCACATGCGGCAAGGATGAAGAAAGTGATTCCTTTACTCAAGGTCAGTGCAGTGATATGAATAATTTTGCTTGTGCAATTATTAGCTAAAATCAGGGAGACTTAATTTTTTCATCAGAGGAACTTGAAGTGAACAGTGATAAAACTAGAATGTGTAAAAAGTTTTCAAAAAGGCTGCAAAACATGAACCAATGCATCGACAATAGGTTTGAATTGATTTGATGGCCTGTGGCAAGGAGTCAGGAATGGTCTAATGGTTTATGGTACGGACTTTGGATCTTTGAGGTCCAGGTTCAATTCCCGGCGCCGGCAGTCATTTCTGATTTGGTACTGGCACACCATTCATCCTTGCCAGGTCCTTGCGGAACGGGACCAAAAATACCGGAGGTCCACTGTGTGTTTGCACACCCCACACGCAGTAAAAAGAACCCCCTCTGCCTCTTCTATATAAAGTAGCCTGATTTCCGGCGGGCATGGGTATAGGGTGCGGCATGAGTACTATGGGTCCCGGTACCTGTACCCAAGAGAGGAAAACTCTCTCCGCTTCAAAGATGATGATGATGATGGCCCGCTGTTTTTTCATTCCAAGCGGAGGCCCATTTAAACTAAATTTGATGCAGAGAAGAATCCAGTGAACGGGAAAGACAACAATTTTTTGTTGGTGTGTTTTCGACTAGCAGACAGATTATCGTTACAGTCAGTAATAAGACGATTCATGCAAGTTGTGTCAGAGAGTAAACAAAGCTGACTTACATACCTTTTTTTCTGATTCATTTAAGGTTGAATTGCCATTTGAAATCCATTCTACTGGAAAATAAACAGTAAAAATACATAAAATTAATTTTTTTCTAAGGTTTTCTTAAATGTTTTAAGTAGACAGTGTACCCCTATTCAAACTTCTCAGTGATGCATCAAAATTATTAGATTTCATATGCATTTGATTTTCAACACTATCTCTGAAATGCAACCAATTGTTTGATAATTTGAGGATATTATATTAAAATTTACAGTTACTAGCCTTACATACCTGGAGATAGTACTCATATCATGTGTTGCTGTATTAACAACTCTTGTATTCAGTTTATTGGCTGCAATTGCTTTGAGATCGACCACCTCACCAACTTTGAGTAATGAAAGGTAAGACAGAAGAACAGGGGTCAGAGCAACAGCCATGTTGGGCCAATAACCTTAAAAAGTATACTGTGTTGCCAGTGGTTGCAGGGGTTGGATAGGGTGATCTTATGAGATGAGAGTGCATGTCTCTGCTTGCTTATTAGCACTCTCCAAACCTTTATGTGCAGAAAGAGTTGCTACTTCAAGTCCATTATACTTCAATCAGCCATACTGTTATGATTTAATAAAATATACACTCAGTATTCAAGTGGTATCTGTTGCCAAACAGAAAACAACAAATACTCCCAACGATACTTTGTTTCAACAAACAAGCACGGCAGAGTAAGGACTATTTATGTTTGTTTTCTCTAGGTCACCTAGCAGTTTATGTCAAGTCGAAGATGACATACCTTTAGAAGGATTATCAGGTGAGGTTCAGCAACACTCAAACCATGGTTCTACTCAACATATGGATGTTAGCCACATTGATCAAGTTGACCCTGAAGCCACAGAATATACACGCTTTGCTATGACACATCACAAGATACACATATTTATGCTGCAATCAATATTAATCAATGTTGACATCATGTTGTTGAATCCATTACGCACATATGAGTCAGGCAAATCAGTAAAATTTAACAGGATGTCCTATCGGAAATACAAACTGGGCCCTCAAGGGTAAAAAAATAGATTACTGTTAGACTTCATCTAGAAACTGTATAGCAATTCAGAGATGATATCCAATTCCTCTTTTGTGGTGAAAACATTAATTATATTTTACCTATTAAACATCTATGACTCAGCTCAGACTTATCAGTAGCTCAAACAGTAATACTTGTAATGAATTTAATCACGAAAACAGCAAAAATTTAGTGAAGATTTTTCTGTCAATAAGTTCAACGTGTTCTTATTATTCTTGCTAAAGGTGCATTACCTTGATTTTTTGCCTTGCTATTTGTTGGCTGAGAATGGGTATTACAAAACCTTTGTGTCCTGTCCATGGGAATGATGCAGTTTAGTTCTATCATGTGAGTCACTTGTTGTCTATAGCATGTATTAACATCTTCTCCAATGCTTCACATCACTGAGTTTGATTGATCATTTGATGTTTGGCATATTATTGGAATAATCGAAATTCCAAAGATTCTTTCCAATCAATTATTACACAGGATGCACAACTCTTCCAGACAAATTATCTCTGTTATATTCCCAGAGAGGACTAATTCAAGTTATGTTTTGAGTGTTTGTATAGACCTCCATATAAAAAGATTTCTTGTCTCAATCGGTGGCAAGCATCCAAGGAAAGATCTGGGCATTTTGTTGTGCTCATAATTTGAAGAGTTGTTTTGAAATTTGAACTTTGCGTATCGTGACCATTGAACATGAAAATATATTTTCTGTCAATCTACTATTAATGCACTTTTTTGTTCAGTGCTAGTATTGTAATACATTCTTTGAGAATAAAAATTATGCTAATAAAGAAAAAACAGAAAAGAAAATGGGAACAAATTTTCAACCAGGGTCAAAATTTATGATGGCATTCTTTTCAAAATATCTAGAATCATTTAGAGGCAAAGTTATAACATGACACACAGGATGTTATTACATATCTTAGGAGGACAGCTCCTCAAAAGGAAAACATATGTAAAAGCTGGCAGATTAATCACAATCAAAAAATTAAACAAATTTGGATTTGATATTGGCGGCTGCAAACAACTGCAAGGGTGTTAATCATAATTAATCAAAAAGTAAAATGCCTAGATTAAACTGGAACATGAAAACTGAAATTAACAGAATAATAAGTTAAAAATTTCAGCTGCAAAATAAGAATTTAATAACAATTTCACCTGTTTCATTATGATATTTGTTTTATGCACGGTCTTATAGGTCATTTATGACTCGATCAGCAAACAAAATTGATATTGTTATAAAGCTACGTTACAACAGCAGACCAACCAAATTGAACCCTGATTTTATTTTATATTTAAATTTGGCATCTTCGTCATGTGTTACTATATCGATGTTTTTCCACTAGCCGAAAAATCGAATCATTTTTTGGTGAACTACAAGTCACAACGGTGCAAGCAGTGACTCCCGTGCAATGACTCTTACCTAGTCCCTAACTTCACAAATGATTGAGAGTTTGATCACTTCTATTTTTTTGCTCATCCAATGTAGGTGATAAAGCTATCGTCTTGTAGCAAGCTTGGATACAGGATCTCGATAGATAAGTTAATCAGCAATGATTTTGTCTATCCCGCTACACATATTTTCTTCTACAATTTTGTTTCCATAAACAATTACGATGAATCATTAAAATAAGCTCATGTCGATTGTCACCTTTACATAGTAGTACTTATAGGCAGTCAATGAAATGCCTTCTACAAATGCTGACACTAAATACTTTGCTTAAGGCGCCATAATGTTAAATATCAGATCTGACTGACGCGTAACGCTTATTTCAATTTCATTTCATTTGATTTCAACTCAATTTCATTTATCCTTCACAAGCTTTGTGATTAATTTGCAGTGCTAGGAGTTATGCTAATCTTCCTCCAATTGTTACAGACAAAACAACTTGTCATGATAGTATTTCTAGCCCAAACAGTGGGTTGTTAGTGGTAAGCCGATGAGTTAGAGACAAGGTCATGCAACATGATTAGCCTCAGTCTCTTTCATAATACATTGCAGTGTGACACAGTATCTCCCCGTCATAACTTTTAGTGTGGAAATGAGGCTGTATGACCTGTCTTAGCAGTTGGTAATTTGGAATTCTTAGATACAGCTCAATGATGCATTGACATCTTTTGATTTGATTATTTTCTTTTCATTTTTGTTTGGTTATTCTGTAAAATATTCTCAATTAACGAGTATTATCAAAAAATAAAGTTTATATATACAGCTGAAAAGGCAGGTATTGACCTAGATTGCTGACATCCTACTGGTTGTTGTAGAGGAGCCACTATTTGACATAAGGGAATAACACACTGCTAGTGAGACAATGATATTTGTTAATATAAGGCTGTTGCAGAATCTTTTCTTCAACTCCTTTGGTAAACACACTTAGTTTTTGATTGTCTTGTGCGGGGTGCATTAGACGTCCAATCATGAGTTGTCTCCCCTGATTGAGTACAATATATCCCATTGCTTTGTTCAAATGTGCAATCATGATTCAAACCCATAGTCTGTCAGAAGTTGTCAATTCTGCCATCATGAGCGCAACGATGTTTAACATTTCATGACAACTGCACACATTTACATCTTCAGCACTGACTGAATCAGTAATCCCTGAATTATATAAAGTTCAAACAAATCCATAATTATCCACAAACAATGAAAAGGTGCTAATTTGTATAAAATCATTTTTCGCCGGCTTCCTAAACCCTCAAAAGACAAATTGAAGTCAACTTATGAGCTGCATTGATCTTGATTGGCTGATGTCATGGTGTTATGGCATCAACTATAACGCTGTGCAACATAAAAAGACCTCATAAGGTGTACTAACAGGGCCACATAATAACCTACCCTTCCCCAATCTATATTCATCTCTTTTTCTATCTGTCATAAGCGATAACCATAGATTTAAAAAACAGTTTTTTAAATCTATGGCGATAACCCTTAGTCAAGAATAACAATAATATTGTTATTCTTGACTAATGATGTAGCGATTCAATATTGAGGGATGTATGAGTCTATCTATCATTAAGTCTAATTTCACTTTGATGAAGATCTTGAAAACAATATATGTAGAAATAAAAAATAAAACATGTGACGTCTGGTACAAAAAAAAATTGAAGTAAAAAAAACTTTCTTGAATCACAAACTACACCAAAGGGCGATTATTTTCATTGATTATAATTGAAGTGTTGACTTCTTTTTCTACAAGAGAAGCCAATCCCAATACTGACGTCAAAACTGTCTTCAAGCGTAAGCTCCGTCATAGTATTCCCATTGGCTGCCGAGTGAAAGCCTTCTATTCACATCTATTCATTCTATTCACATATATTATTTGTGTATGTATGTGTGTATATATATATATAATAAGGATATTATTTCCTTGCAACTTATTCACCTAAAATTTGAGTTGCTCTGTTTTAAAATTTGATCAATTTATTTCGAAATTTCGCTTAGTGTAAGAAACGCTACATAATTTGGTTTCAATGTCTTATCATAATCAAGTCAATATTAGGCGGTTTTGCCTCGGAGAATAAACTGTCATTATTTTGTTTCCAGGCCTCCTTCACTGGAGCCAGTTTAGATCAGTTATACGTGTTATCAGCAATGAAAAATAACCAAAATTTTTGTAAAAGAGATTCAAATCAACACTTGCAATGACACTGGAATCCAAATTATTTTAAAGCCATAAATTTTTGTCTGCATGATAAGGAGTTGCTCCCACTTTTGACGGGGGAGATAACAATTTCTATTTTATATTAGACTATTTTAACAGTGAAAATAAGGTGCAACAAAATGTTGACATGCACAATGTCCCTCCGATATTTGACTTCAGGTATACATGCCATAAAGATCTAATGATTCACCTGTGGAAGTTTTTTGATCTACAAGACACCAACATGATCAGTTTTTTTTGTGCATGGCAATTTTGACATTTCTGAGGATGAAAAAATTTCAAGCGGTTCAGGCTTTGCTTTTTACCAGATAATATCAACCGTTTCAGAGCAAGTTTGATAACCCATATTGATTTCAACATTCCCTGGGTACAAAATTTAATCTTTTGTTGAAGTGGCTGGATATTCTTCTTGACACAATCAAAAAGTGGCATTGCAGGATACTTTGCACAAGGCACCCAATGCATTAAAGCGATGTTTCAGTTTTTGCCAATATGCAGAAAATGAGTCATTGGGAAAATAATTAGATTGAAAGATAGTCATAGCAATAGTCAAGTTATCACATTAGTGCCATGAAAGGTGGATGAGTGCAGCTAATTTTCAGTTTTTGCATATTTCAAAGCAATGAGTAATAATGTTTCGTTGAACTGATATGAGTTTGGGATGCAAAAAATAGTTCACTGCATAGGTGATCAAAAAATAATATGCATGTAATTGCTATCTCCACCAATCCGAAATCATTTTTTGCACATACAAAACAATATACTAGCCGGAGATTGCAGCAATTGACTATGGGCCTCATAAATTAACACAAATGATAGGGTAAGCAAGCGACTTTGAGCCATGACCATGACCCTTTTTTGCTGAACTAGATTGATATATTTTTGCATAACTAAAAAAATACAAAATAACAAAAACAAAAGAATATGCAAATACATCTGTGTGAAGAGGGCAGCTTACAAAACAGCTTTGTGATGTTTTAATCACATAAGTTAATTAATACTGTAATGTGGAATAAAATTTTGTGATCAATTAATGTGTTTTGAGCGTTTCAAATGAGTAAGAGCATATTTTTTAGAGCATCATTAAATTTAAGCCTAGCGGGTTGTTTGAGTGCCTGAGCTAGAAAGATGAAGCTGAATGTAATGCCATTGAAGATTAGTAAACTATTCAAGGAAACTTGTATAGGTTTAGGTCAAGGATAATATTTAGGATTTGACAGACTAGCAAAGTCAATACACTACACTCAACAACCACTTTAGAACATATTTGCTCATAAAAATAAGTTGCTGGATTTATTAGACAGCTCTATTCATACATAAATCTTAGACAAGTGCCATGCCAATTAGATGGATAAGGAGCACCTAACTAGAGAGAGGACAACTCCTAACAAAGGCTTAAATTCAGGACTAGAAAGTGTTGGGTATGATATGGACTTCTATTTATTTTTGAACACAAGGAGGTTAACAAATTGATTTGTAAGTTGCAAACAAATTCACTCAAAGTAAGATTCATCAGAGCACAAACATCACAAAGAGGAACCCGGCCATTTTATTTCAGTCCGTCTACGGTACAATTTTGGCTGATGGTTATGTACTGGCAAAAACAAAATTATCATTAATGGCACTACCCAAAAAATGTGAATCACCTGGAGATTAGAAAACATAATGGGATATGCATTGAATCTCACAAGGTCCCTTTGCTTTCATAAATGTTGACGGCTATTATTTCTCTCATTTTTATTTCTTCTATTTCCATGTTTTGCTCATAGGGACAGAGGTGAGTCAGCTAACATACTAGTAGTGAGCTATGTAGCAGCCTGTTGATACATACTAAAGCTCTCCATGTGGGCAACAGTGGTTGGATATGAAAGACTCTCTACAATGTCAGTAAAAGTAAACCGGCCATTCAGTTGAACAAAAACATCATGAAAGTTGCCTATCGAATCTACATTTAGCAAATAAAAAGATTTACCACTCCTGTGCGTAATTTTTTCAATATTCTCTCGTTTCCAGATGCAGACAGCTCATGCTCAGTTAGGCCGAATAGGTTTTCATACCGTGACTGCCTCGGAATATAGGTGTGACAACTCAAGGAAGGTGTACTAATTTTAATGAATCTACAAGATAAAATTAAAGCAAAGAAATACATTATTACACATACTTTCAGATAGGTTAGCGTTGGTACAACATTAGTAAGACTGTAATTGCGAGGAGTCATAATAAGAGTCTTTCTCTTTCAGCCTAAATGAGATTGTGATTTCGACTACCTACAAACATGGCTCTCTCCATGTAAGTCACATTGAGGCTGATAGTTCATACCCATGAAATTACTTTTCTCAGATTGGAAAACAATGGGATTACAACTTCAATCATTGCCGGAAGGGATTGTAGTTATGGTTGTGCTGAAGGATGCGGAAGTACAGCAAGATTCAATACCTCAACCAACTTTGTACAGCTTTCTGCATCAGTGGTGATCTTGGTAGATTATAATAATTATTGTTTGGGGAGCCTGCACAGGAGGACTGCAGTGACAACTCAATTTGCAGGCAATTGTAGTAAGAGTCCACTCATCCATGAAGATAATCCAAAAACAATGGGACCTCTTCCCATAATAACTGATCAGCAATATGAAGATCAGCTCTTGGTAGGTGACTTCCACTTGTTGAGGTCACTGACTTTTATCAGTACGCCTATTGTGCAAACGATGTTCATTTATATCTGTTTTACATATTATAAAAATTAATCCAAGATATTGATTGTGGACACATATACATACTGGGCCTTGTGAGCTTAGTGAGCTATGATCGAGTGCACGAGAAGTCAGTCACCCTGGCAGGAGTGGCAGAAAGAATTGTTATGTGTGATATGATCATCCTTTCTGACAGAGTCGTTTTGGTTTCTGCCCCATCTCTAGGGAAATTAGTTGTAATATATTTGAAATTGAATATCACATTTGGAATGTGTGGCCGCATGACAGCATATAGAAATGGGATGCTCATTTCTTGCGAACGCTCTCATTCACACTGGCTCTCATTGGCAGTACTCTCTATATTGCTGATGAATTGAAGGCTGAGATTACAGCTGTGACAGGTATGACATTAACCTAGATCAAGAATGAGAATGCAATTGTTCCTCTTTCATGCATGATCTCATTCAATTTCATACCGAGCAAATTCTGATAAATTGAGCCACAAGAAATAGGATTGCCAAAAAAAACAACTGCAGTTAAAAAGTAAGCAGACGTTCCGCTATTGGAGAAACTTATGATTTGGCACCTCTCATCATGGTCCATGAAATTTTTGCTTGTTATGTCACATAAATTTAGACCTTCATTTAGAACAACTATTGCACTGCAGAGTACAGCTAACATATCAGAGATTTTTTTTAATCAAAGTTGCCTATTTGATCATCACAGATAAGACATAAGATTCCAGTAACATGTTCAAATCAAACATATATTACTTGAACATTTCTTTTGGAGAATTCAATTTGACAGGCCTAGAAACTGATCAGATGTCGCTCAACATGACAGCTTGATCTAGAAGTCCTAAAGATGAATTGATTCCACGACTAAAAGTCAGTCAGTCTTTGTTTGCGAATATTCCTTTACAGACAAAATTTCCTAAGACAAGAGTGGCATCCTAATGCTAGCAGGTTATTTTAATGTGCTCAGCCATGAGATTAGAATGTGTAGGATCACTACAAAGAAATTGTTAATCACCAATGACTACTGAACTGCAATGACCTTGTGGCTGGCTGTTATTTCAATAACTTTTACAGCTGATAGATTATGTTTCATGGTTGCCTATGGCTCTTACTTAATGTCATTTTGCTGGTATTTCTTACATTCAACAGTTAGATTGACCATTTTCTGAACTGAAAATTGGTCTCAAATGGTGCACGAGAGTGCTAAGGAACCTGTGAGATTTTATTATGTTTACCTTGTTTACAGAGGATATGACTGACATGGATGTAGTACTTATATCCGGTGTGGCTGTGCTGACAACTTGTGTGTTCAGTTTACTAATCATCATCACCCTGACATCAACAAAATCATGGAGCAGAGTTGGGAGGTAAATAATTCGGATCAATAGTAGCTGATGCCTGATGAATAATATTGGTGATTTTTCACATACCAACTGATAGAATGGCTCCATCTAAAAAAATGGGTTAATGAAAATAATTGTGTTCTTCAAATTTCAGTTAACAATCCAACAGCAGTAAATTCACATAAAAAAGTTGTAGCTCCGATACCTCTTGATTACTTGTCAGTCAGAACCCAGGAGATCTCAAACCATCATTTCTCTCAAAACGTAGACCAGAGCAGCATTGATCCAGTTGAAACGGAAGTGACATAGTATGCATCACTTAATCATGATATCTCACAGGATACTCACATTTATGCTGCGATAAACTTGAACCGATGATCATGTCAACCTGCTCATCTACTTGCCTTGGGCATTTGCTTTCACAAAAATTGTTGGATATTTTCTTGTTCTATCCTTTTATTCTGAATGTTGACATTATAACTACTTTGATCATCTAAGTTTTTTTTGGTTCCATGTTATTCCTTTTTCTCTTTTCTATACATACATACATGCATACTATAAAGTTTATATTTTTAACTGCAAACTTGAAAACTGTAAATTCTCTACCAAAGTACACAACATCATATCCCAAGACTGAACTCTGGCTCAGGTTTTTGGGGAAATCCTCTAACTTTCAGAAAATGTTACTTACAAACACAATACTACAGTCTATTGCAAAACTCTTTATTTGGCTAACTTGAGTAAATTTGACAGCGAAATTCTCTTTCAAGTTTTTGCCAATATTAAAAAAATGGACGACTGGGAAATTAATTATATTATAAGATAGTCATAGCAACACTCAAATAATCACATTTGGACCATGTATGGTGGGTGAGTGCAGCTAATGTTCATTTTTTTGCTGATTTCAAAGAGATGAGTAATAATGTATCATCGAATTTGGAGTGCAAAAATATTTGTGCAACTGCTATTTCCACCAATCCCCAATATTTTTTTGATGGCCTAGTCAATTAATTTTTGCGCATGCAAAACAATGTACTAGCCAGAGACAGCAGCAATCGACTGTAAGCCTCATAAATAAAACATTTATGATCTCTGTAAGGGTAAGCAAGTGACCATGACCCATCATGTCATGGGCAAGTCCCTAACCATTTGTGTAATGAATTTGATATATCACTATGTACAGTAAAATGCAACTGTATGATAAAACAGCTTTGTGATGACAGCAGCTGTTTGCCAACGAAAAAAAATTGGTCAGATTACGATGAATTTCGCTGTGACTAATTTGATATTTAAATATTAAGTAAGAGTAAACAAATAACTACTTTCATTATGTTTTCAGCAGTCTCATTTTGCTCAACGCCATTTGAATCAGTCACCAGCTATAGTTTAAACAACTTTGTTTGTGGGGAGACAGATAGGATACAATTGGTTATGGGAGGAACTATTATTATGCTTATTGATATTAAATTCTGTAATATTTTTTATGTTGTACTGGGATGTTAAATTTGCAATAAAATGTGTTTTCAGTTTTTGCAAACTTAAAAATAAATCACTAGAAAAAAATTATTAAAGACATACACAGCAATCCTTCAACCAATCAAATCAGTGCCATGCATGCTGGGTAACTGCAGCAGAAGAATTTTTTGCTCGCTGCAATTAGATGTGGCAGGTCACATAATTGTGAGCAATATTAGTGTTATATTTACATAGGTTTTTATTTGTTGGTTAACTTATAGACAGCAATATAAGTTACTGACAATGAAGTAGTCAATAAACACTAAAATACTCTCAGCAGATGCACCAAAAACATAGCATCAACTCAACGGCATTCTTACATAAACAGGTCACAAGCAATAACATTTTTTGAGAACCCGCCTTCGGTCTGAACTGTATGTGTCCCTAATGATGCGATGATGGTTTAAATGTCAGTGTTCAGTCTAGTGAGGCATATTCCATAAAATGTAAGATGTAGACAAAAAACCAATTAAATTTAACACACCGAGTATTAGTGCACAGATTAGTCGATTATAAATGCTACACAGATGGATTTCGCACATGGAAATCATGTGAGCTGTAGGGTGCAATCAAAACAAGCAAATATGCAAAATCAAGAGGAGCGTTTTTTATCTGGCTATATCTCCCAAAGATGTGCCCATCCACCCTTGAAACTTCACAATGTGATTGGATACATTGATGGATGTAATGTTGAAGTAATAAGGCGATAAGTTGTGAGTGAAAAATCATTAAGAGAAGCATGATGGTGCTACGGTAGTTCACATTCTGACAAATAGCTCTTATTATGACAAATCATGGACAAAAAGAAGAAGCAATTACATTCAACACAAAAAAAATGAGTATGAAAAAGGAAGTCTATTACAACTATGATAAAAATAATTCATCAAACATAGATGAGCAGATTGATATTATTGTTGGTTTAAGTTTATCACAGCGTACATGTGCATATCATATGACGTATTGTGATTGAGAGATGCATATGCTATAGCTTCTGTTACAACTGGATTAATATAGCTAGGATCTTCATATTGAGGGAAATGGTTATCTTGAACTCGGACTGATAACTCTTCTAAAGGTAAGGCAGATACTTCTTCGTAATTTGAATTGTTTGCTGCCGAGTTGATGCCACTTTCAGACGACCTGTAAACAATGAGCAGTATATAAACTTTCATTAATTAATCTTCTCTTGATGGAGTCATCTCATTCTTTATTTTGATTTTGTTGCCCAATGGCTGTATGATAAATACCATATAGTGGATTCGAGCAACATCACTTACAGTAATTAGTTTTGCCAGATGTAATTTTAACTGAGTAATTTACCTCTGTATTCTGCTTGATGATGTTGCTGATCTCAGGGCTACTATGATCAGCAAGTTGAAAAGAAGAAGTGATAGGACAGCCACACAGGATATGAGCACTATCTCTAGGTCTGTCAGGCTGGTCACTGTAAATCTTGAAGAATTTAATCATGAAATAGGCAGGCAGCTACTACTGCTCTATTTGCTCTAATGTGATAAATTCCAAGCCATTCTTGAATAGAAATATGGATAGTGCTAGAAGACCATGACCATGCCTGCACGAGTATAATTAGTTTGTGGTACGTAGTTGGTTGTACTCATTGCAGTTGCAGTGCGACGCGGTGCGACACGGTGCTGTGCAGTCTAATTCAGCAGGTCATTGAATAACCCTTAAACTGGCAAACTTGTATCACTGGTCACATATGCTTGCAATCTCAAATGTAATTTTTCAAAAGCTTTGAGGGTTAAATTTGAATCACTCTTGTTGGAATACTGTCACAAAATGAATTCTTCCAAGTGCTTGATCAATGAGAGAAAATATATCATAAATATCGAACAAATTTTACTGACACAAATTTATTCACTTTGATACAATTCGATCTAAAATTTTTTTTCATTTATATCAGTTTCTTAAGCAGCACTGATGGCACCAGTCAGTCATGTCACAAATGTTTGCAAAGATATACAGAGCTGTAAGGCTGCCAAATGAATAGTATTTACTGACCTTTGGTGAAGGAAGCTCTTCTTTCATCATGATTACTTTCAAATTGCGATGTAGTGTTGGATAATGTGTGGTTGGTTCTGATCTCCAATGCATTGGTTTCTTCAAAATAAAACTCTTTTATTATGATTTGCCACAACGACTTATTGGGTTAGCATAGTTCACAAATCACTAGTTAGAATAAACAGTATTATGATAAGCTGTGTCTTTATAATCAATTCATATTGCAAAAATTAAGCTAACATTAGAAACTAAGGCTAGGAGCTATTGACACATCTGATTGTGGTTAAATAACAACAAATCAAATTTTCACGAGAAATACCATTAAAGGTTGTTGACATATTGTGGGTACTGTCTTCAGTATACTCTGCAGGTCCGGAGCGATCATGATACAATTCGAACACTCTCTCATCACGATCTACTAAAATTGCATACAGCTAAATTTAACAGACTAACAGACTATGATAGAGACTAAAGCAATATAATCTGTTTGATGATGTACAATTCCGTCTCGTTGCTGTTTACTTGTCGTTGCTCAAGTAGGTTGAAGTAAATATTCAATCAATGAAAATAACTTGAAATTCAATTGGCGAATAACATGATCTGGACAATAGATCACTTTTCTTCTGCTAAACCTCTTTCACACTTGACATTGATTACCTTTAAACTGCAATTGGTATGAGCTTTGAGTTCCAATCAAGTGCAAATGTGCTAGTGGTTTTATGTTATTTGTTTCACTATGGTACCAAATATGGGGAGCACCACCATAACTTCAATACGAACCTGTCACAGCTCTTATGTCGTCAGTAACTCCATCAGCAATGTAGAGAGTTCTGCCAACAAGAGCCAGTGAATAAGGCTGAGAGGGTTCACAAGAACTGAGGTTGCCATTATCATAACCTGTCTTTGGCATGCAAAATTGGTATGTCTTATTTAGATTAGAATCTATAACTATTAATCTCTCTTCATATGGAGCAGAGACCAAGAGAACACCGTCAGAAAATATAACCATATCAGCCATGCCAATCTTTTTACTGAACAGCACCAAATCCTGTAGATATTCACCATCAATTCCTGCTATTGTCACTGTCTCGTTTTTCACTCGATCATACTTTGCTAAGCTTGTGTAGCTTAGCATGTATATCTGTCTACCTTTGGGAGCTTGAATTAAATCATGTATTCTCAACCAATTTCTATTTACAGTGAATGTTTGTACAATAGGCTTACCGATGAATGTCACCGACCTCAAATAAAATCTGTCACCAACCAAGAGCTGGTTATCAAATTGCTCATCAATAATTATGGAGCGGAGATCCCTGAAGATAGGTTCATCCCCATCCCTGAAACCATATGTGTCCTCATCACAAGTGCCTGCAAAAGGTGTTGTCTCTGCATTCCATCTGTTCAAGCTTCTCAAACAATTATTTCTCTCATCCACCAAGATCAGCATGGATGTAGAAGCTTGCACAAACTTTGGAATATTTCCAATGCCTTCAGTACAACCATTGTTAAACTCCAATTCAAAAACTGTTGACGTTGTGTTCCCCTGTGTAGTTTTGATTGTACACCATTCTAAGAGGAGTAAGTTCCCAGATATGAAAAGGTCAGCTTCAAAGTGCAAAATGTTATTTGATGTCTCAGTGAACATAGTCACGCTTGCATTCTCATTCAGGCTAAAAGTTGAACGATGAAAAAGTCAAAATTAAATATCACACATGTTACTATAAAAGCTCCCATTTGATTATCGGATCAATAGGTTAAACCAATTCAGGAATCAAGTTACAATATAGAATTCATTATCATTGAATTTGTATCAATAATTGGGAAACAACTGCTTACCATACCGGTATTCTAAGGAAGTCACAGCATGAACAGCTGACAGTACTATGAGAGCATAAACCGATACTCCCTTAAAGGAATATACAAAGTTGTAGAACTCGCTCCATACATTTCTGATTATTTTTTTGGCTTTGTAATCCAATGTCTATCTCAAAACCTAAGTCACCACATACAAGCTCCCATCAGATGTAGAAGGTAACTCCTCATCTAAACAATGTTACCAGAACTTATTACCTATACCAGCAAGGGTCCTTAATTGATATTGATTGTTTACAAAAGAAAATTGCTAAGTTTGTTTATAAAGAAGTCTACTGACCTTTATAGACATTTTGGGCACTATCTTATATCCATCCATAGTCACATACATGAACAACTTCAGTGTCTACTGAAGGCTGCTTCAATGCTAGCCTCAACGATGACTGACTCTATTCTGATGGCTGAGGCAAAAAATGAGAGCAGCCACAGCTGTCATACTTCATTACACCAAAGGGACTGTATGAGAGTCATAACAAACAATTTATTTTTTTTACAAAATTATTCAATTTTTTGCCTGTCAGCACAGTATTGATACCATTATCTATGATGTGTAAATCCTGGTCTAACAATTGGTCTGTGATTAGTTACAAAATTCTATGTGCAAAAAAGATCAAGCTATACCACTTGAATTGAGTTGAATTGGAGATGTGTCACCACATAGTTAATTGATGGCCTTAGCAGATACAATTTTTTTTGTTGATGAGGCATCCAGTTGAAAAGGATCTCCTTGGCATCCTGGTAAATATAAGTACTTTGCTTGTCACAAGCTATTCTAAGTTGATCAGCAAAAAATGACTGAAATGATCTGACAGCATAAAGATAGACAGTAAAGTTATGAGTTGTTGATTCTGTCAGCAGGGATCAGTTTTCTTGCTTGTCGGTAACATTTGATGACTACTGAGGAATAGTTACTGCCCATTGTACAATGATAAGAAAAATACTGATTTTGTCACAAACAGCATAACAATTCCAAATATGTAATATGGCACACTATGCAAGGAGTTAAAGTCAAAGTCTTTAACTCCTTGCACTATTTGTTAACTTTTCCCGCAATGCCTTCATGAAAAGATTGTTTTGAATTACCTGATTTTACAACTATGAAAACGACTTGCACAGACCTGAGCTGGTTGTGATGCAATATGCATGTGATAGATAACTCGATGAATCTAAAGGATTAGGACAGGCATATTTGTATGGATGTTATTGGTTGATATGTTTTGAGCAGAAAATAGGAATATAGTTTGTGACTTAATCAATTTTTGCAACAAAAACATGTGTGTCTTGTGAGATAGCAAGAATTATTGTATCTTACTACGCTGATTTTGCTACAATTGGGGCAACAATGCTAGCAACAATTTGATACAGATTTGACTATGGCCTTTGGTTCAAAATTGATCAAGCTGAAATCGTAGGACTAACAAAATCGGGGACATATATAGGTACAATTGAGATTAATGGTATTGTTAGCAGCATGATATTGACATTTAAAACATGCAACATAAATATTGTTACATTATTGATTTAAAAATCTACTGCAGTGTACTGCGTTTGAGAAGAGGAAAAGGAAGTCCTTAAGATTTGAATAATAATTCTTTTACTTAATCAGGCATGCGTCTGCACCAATTTAAATTACTAGGGATTTAATTCCAGCGTTGCATAATTATGTATATCTCTTGAAGTTTCATGACTAAGGCTTGTATATTCAGCAGTATCTGTACCGTTTGAATCAACATTTAGAGTGTGTGCATGAAGGGGAGAGTCATGATTTGTGTCCTGGTAGCTTCTAGCTGTCAGATCTCGTAAAGGCATACTAGCTACTTCCTCGCGATTATTGTCCATTGGATTTCTTCTATTCCTAGAGGACATAAAGAAAGAATAAGCTGACATATAAGATGATTGATTGTTTAATTGGCTGGCAAAAACTATGTTTTCTGCGTAGTAGATGTTGTACTGTAAACTTAAGAAGAACTTATATATGTTCCTAATTCAAAAAACAATCATTTTGTTGCATTGTTTGTATACCAACCATATCAGATTTGGGTTGCAATCGATAACTAATTTCGATCAACTCGCATTGATTTTGAGAATACTTAATACATTAGTATATATATGTTTATATATAAACTAATATATAATATATATACATATTTATCAGAATTAAATATGTTTTAAACATTGATTAGACATTTGAATAATTCACCTGTTTACAGTATTTGTTGATGATGATTGGAATCTCAGGGCAACGATGATCAGTAGAATAAACACAATAGTTGTCAACGCAGCAACAAATGATATTAGCACTATCTCCATTTCAGTCAGCCCAGATACTGTAAAAATATGAATATGTTATTGTAAAACCACACTAAAAATAAAAAATGATTCCCCAACAAAATTCAAACCTAGCATTGATTAAAACCTTCTCAAAAGCTAGCTGTCGGAGCAAAACTGATATGACAATCATGTTTGGCACACAGAGAGAGTCATTGATGATCTAAACACCAGTATAATTCAGGTCAAAATTGTTTGCAATGCCAAAGCATAGCATAGATATGCAAAAGTTTAGTCCTTAACTACTCATACTAAGAAAGACATAATACTTTATTTTTTTTATTTATATCAACTTCCTGTTCTCAGAGAACCTGCAGCATTAATTTTCGGTAAATAAGAGTGGGTAGAGAGTTCTAACTATCAAAATTGGAAAGCTCTAGTACACCCACATTATTTTATTACTGTTGGGTTTTCCGCTGACCTTGTGGGTAAATAGTAGAGTGAGTAACACTGACCTTTAGTTGAGGAATCGAGTTTTCGTTCTCTCTGACATGTGATGTGTGCGGTCATGTTTGGTGACGTGTGTTTCCAGGTTGTATCTGATACATTGAACTCTTCAACACAAAAGTCAGCATGCCACAAAATGCACATCATTGGCGTGCGAAAAATGAATTACCGTTAATGAGGCTCATTGTCAGGTCCCTGAGGCATCAAGGGAGTCAATTTTGCTAATGGTATGATGATAATGATAATATGTGGAGTTCAAACAGTGATTTGCATTAGGATTTCGTTTGAGTTCCAGTATCAAATAGAGAACAATATAGATTTATCGACCATATATGTATAACATGCAGCATATGCAAACCAAGTATCACAAAGCTTAAATATAGCTCAACAATACAATGCGCCGCACATTAATTATTGACGCTGATTTCATGACAAAGTAAATATGAAAGCGATACCTTCATGATTTGGTGTATGTTCAAGGTCTCCAGTT
Source organism: Membranipora membranacea (assembly GCA_914767715.1). NCBI lineage: Eukaryota > Metazoa > Bryozoa > Gymnolaemata > Cheilostomatida > Membraniporidae > Membranipora > Membranipora membranacea. The sequence continues at coordinate 17,885,792 of OU612069.1, read as the reverse complement.
TTCTCCGGAAATACTGTATCATCATTATAGAGTTGGAAGAAGGTTTCTCCTTCACCAACTACAATTACAAATATAATTCAATATTTTTACATTATCATGAATACCTAAGGGCATTTATAATTTTCACTGTTAAGCACATGTCATGAGGATGGCTGACTTTGCAGAGAACTAACTAACCGGTAGCTCGATGAGTCCCTATCGCATATTTGCAAATGAGACAGTTACCTTTAGGCTTGAAACAATTTTTATCAAGTATAAGGTGCTTCGACTGGGCGACCAAATCCGAGGCCCCTTTTTTTCTCAGTGATTGAATAAGAAATATTACTATTCTCTCTTTGGGTTGGAGCGACAACATATTGGTAGTTATCATTGATTATACATACCTTTCACTGCCATAACGGATTCCTGCCTATGATCATAAATGTAGAGAGTTCTGCCAATAAGGGCCAGGGAGGAAGGCCTGCTACCTTCACAAGATGTGAGGTTGCCCATAGAATATTCTTGCACATGCGGACATATTGAAGTTGCCATATTCAAATACAAATCTATTAATATCAATCTTTCTTCATCGGGGGCAGAAACCAAGATGAACTGATCAGAAAGTATGACCATGTCCTCCATCCGAATATATTTGGTGAATAGAATCGGTCCATATGGGCTGTATAGCTGTTTGCCTGCTATTGTGACTGTCTCGTTTTTCAACCGATCATATCTCCTCACGTAAATGTAACTCTGCATGTATATGAATCCTCTCTCGGGGTCTTGTAATAGTTGATTAACTAGTGTGTTGGTGTCGATAAGTGTTTGTACAAAAGGTGTGCCAATAAAAGTCACTGACCTCAAAGTAAAGAAGTCACATACCAAGATCTGATTTTCAATTTGTTGATCTACAATCATGGCACGAGGATAATTGAAAATTGGCTCATTTCCATCTCTGATATGACTCCGATCCTTTCTACAGTCACCTGTAAAATGGGAAGTTATTGCGGATCTCCTATTCAGACTTCTCGAGCAGTGATTCTCTGTATCTACAATGATCACCATGGATGCAGAGACTTGCAAGAAGCCATCTATACCATTGAATTTGGCTAGACTTCCTACTCATTCAGCATATCCACTAGCATTCGAACCAGCAATTGTAGTTGGTACCTCCCCATGTGTGGTGCTCAATTTCAGAGTATCCGAAAAAAGCAAGTTCCCAGGTATGAATTGATCACCCTCAAGGTGTGTTACCAAGTGTGATGTAATTGGGTAGGTAGTCACAGAAGCATTCTCATTCAATCTGAAAAAAAGAACAATTGATCATCTAAAGAAAAGTCAAATGGCTGTTAAGACAACCAACCAGGGCAATTTCGTTATAAATGATTTTCGACATCATCTGAATTCTTTTTATTGAAACTAAAAAATTCTGAATATTTGGTTCTGCATATTTCGCAGACTAAATAATAACTGCTTACCCATATTCTAAGGCTATCACAACTTGAATAGCTATTAGGCCAAATACAACCACAGGCAGCTGTTCCTGAAAAGAAAGGAGATTATGGAAAAATATTGATGCACTGTTCCACAGCATATGTATGGTTTGGCAGGCAGGGTACAGCAGTGGCGTATATTAGCACTCACGGCCCACGGATATCCGTGAATGGCTGAATAGCTCAAATTAAAAAAATTGTTGTGGGTTCGAATCCCATCAAGGACAGTTTTTTTCAATTGTTTTATAACTGGAGCATTTTTACCGTAATCTTCTACTGCTATTGAGTTGTTTTCTGAAAGTACCCAACAGCTCAGTGCTCACCTCTCTGCTTGCACTATTTTGCTACCGATATGCTAAAATTTCCGTTGTGGGAGGGGCGCTTAAGCGCCCCTCCCACACCCTCCCCGCCACGCTTCAGCTGCGCCCGACCATTATGCTCATCTCTAAAAAGACAGTGATTTTTTTAGAATATACGCCCCTGGGGTACAGGGTAAAATCAATGTATGTTCAGTGATCAGCTTATGTAATAGCAATCAACTGACATAAAAAACAAGGTTATAGACGCACACGCAGATGCATATTATTAATTTTTTATTGAGGGAGTGGCCATGGTACAATGGTGAGGGTGTGTGTTCAATTCCTGGCGGATGACGTTGGTGTCAGGAAGGGAATCTGATCTCAATTGCTCCTGTGACGCATCAGGATACATTCTGTAGACCCGTACTTATACCAGAACCAACAAAACCAGGCAACAGTTGGCTTTCTCGCACGGTATCACAAGGTAATGAGAATATAAATGGATGTGACTTTTAGAGAGACGTAATACTCAACTAAGCTCAGAACCTTACATACTGATCCCCTAAGTAGCGATTACTAACCTTTGTTATCATCATAGTCATTCTCATCTATCTAGCACCAGTAACAAGCAGACAGCTCGAAGCAATCTCAGACATTGAGTTGAGATCAGCAAAAAAAAAAAATTAGCTGCTGTCACAGCATCATTCATTGTACTAATGTGATTACTTGAGTGTTTCTATATGTTTGTTTTCCTACTTATTTTTGTATCAAGTGTTTTGATTTATTTGCGTATTGGCAAAAAATTATAAAGCATTATGTAGAATCACCAGCGATGAGAAGCTGCACAATAATGATATCCTATTTCTAAAATGTGGCCAAAAAACAAAATAAAGCTCAATTTCAAATAGACTCTAGCAAGCCCCTGATATAACAGATGTTCACCACCCTTACTAGATTACACTGGTAATTGCCATTGGGCTAATTTTGGAAATATTTACATACCAAACATTTACATACCATTTACATACCATTTACATACCAAACATTTACATACCAAAAAATGACTGAGTCATATTACACACAGATGACAATTTCAACTTTAGCTTTAGCACATTGTTACTTTAGTAGAGATCAGGACTAGGCGAACCTAATGGTGGCCAAGTTTGCAGTAAGAAATAAAAATTCAAATTTCATTGCGTTGTATTGAAGAGAAAAGTGCACTTACATCAAAAACTTTGGAAGCGCAAAGTAGTTGTCTCATGATAGGCTTGTAATATTTCAAGCACAAGTTTTCCATCACAGCTATGTTCCATTTTAAAAAGCCTTCAATGCATTCAAAAAAAGTCTGCTTACCATGAATATAGTCAGTATTTTTCTTCCGGTACCAGCAAACATACATACAAACAAGCAAGCAGTAATTTCGCACTATAACCAGCATATCATTATGTAGCTGAACAAAAATTAAGTGAAACTAAGAAGCATCAGATTAGGAGGTTGAACAGAACATCTGACAATATTAACTTGTTCACTCTGAAATAGATTAATTCTTATTGATTGACTATTTACAGTGAAATTAGTTGCAAGCTGAATAATTTACTTTCGCGAGCAAATAATTGCTGTCATAACATAGCTGGTTTGTCAGCTGCCCTCTTCACACAGTGGCATTTTACTGTAACTAGTGTTGCAAAAAACTATTTATTAGGCTGCTGTCTCTGACTAGTACATTGCATTATGTGTGCAAAAAGTGATTTACTAAGTCATCAAATAGAACTTGTCGAAATAACTGTTGCGTACATATTGTTTATCACTTTAGCAATGTAACCTCTATTACTCATCTCTTTGAAATCAGCAAAAAATTAACTTTAGCTGCACACACCCACCATGGCACCGATGTGTTTACTTGTGTATTGCTATGACTATATGATGATCAAATATATTCCAATTGATCTATTTTTTGCATGTTTGCAAAAAGTGAGAGAAAGTTATACCACCACGTTCCTTTCTACAATACATGAGTTGTGTACAAGAATGTTAGCCTAAGACAGAGATGTTGCCAAAAATCTGCCGCACCAGCATCGCTATAGGCTGTAGTATTGCTAAAAGCCCCTGAGGTTATAATCATATTATCCCAGAGTTCACCAAACTAACCAAAATACATTGGTCACCCACCAGTAAAGTTTGTGAACCAGTTTCCATTCGGCTATTTTTGGAGTGATTGATCGACCCTAACAAATCCTCATCTACCCCTAGATATCCTGATGAAAGATACATTTTTATTAAACTTTGTAACAATTATCAGAGCCATTGCTGTGTGTTATTATTGAAGCTTATGATGAGTTTGGGCTGTGTCCTGAAAGTTAGTACACAAGTAGTAAGTAATTATTGTCACCGATGACAAACCTAGATTTTAACTTTTGAATTGCCAGATCTTTACTTTATAAACCCTAGCAAAAGTAAGTGTTCAATATGATTAAGCGATACAAAATTATTGAAGCATACACAAAGGCAGGAATATCATGGATTTGAGGGAAATAGCTTTGACTGACACATTTTGTGATCGTTGAGGAGGGATCTAGTCACATGTTTGTCGATAACGTTTATTGACAGTAATAGGATTTGTCTAATAAAGCTAAATCGCTTCTCGGCTTAATCGCTGAGATCAATGTGTCACCGCCAATGGCCAATTAGTACCAGTTCAGTTTTGGCAGCTCATTGCACACCTGCATTCAGGAGGTCTTCTATGGCCTTATATTCTCAGTATGGCCTCACATTCTCAGTATGAAGATTTAGGGCACCTTGCGTCCCTCTTTAGGGGCAGCCCAATCTTCTGTTACATACTAAACTGCAATAAACCTGAATAAGAGTTCAGTCTTGTGATGTGATCTTGTGCACAATGATGGAAAATTTGTGTGATCTGTGGCCATCTGTGGGAGTAGGTCTATGATCACCTTATGATTGTCAAGTTTGCAGTAAGGAGTAGAAATCTATTGCAATGTATAGGAGATAAAAAGGAATTACATCAAATAAACTTGGATGTGCAAAGTAGTTTGTGATTAGATTCAGAATAAACGGAAAGGACAAAGATCCTCTATCAATTCTGACCAATTCCACAGTAAATGGCCAGAGACAAGAAGACGAGCAGATCGACACAATCATTGGTTTACGTTTATCGAAGCATAAGTGTGAGTGTCTTGTGAGATATCAAGATTAAGTAAAGCATACTCTGTATCATCCGTTCCATCTGGATCAACATAGCTCTCATCTACTGGAGTTTGGGCTGGGCTTGCCTGGGCTGGGCTTGCCTGGGCTGGGCTTGCCTGGGCTGGGCTTGCCTACTGGGCTGGGCTACTGGGCTGGGCTACTGGGCTGGGCTACTGGGCTGGGCTACTGGGCTGGGCTACTGGGCTGGGCTACTGGGCTGGGCTACTGGGCTGGGCTACTGGGCTGGGCTACTGGGCTGGGCTACTGGGCTGGGCTACTGGGCTGGGCTACTGGGCTGGGCTACTGGGCTGGGCTACTGGGCTGGGCTACTGGGCTGGGCTACTGGGCTGAGCTACTGGGCTGAGCTACTGGGCTGAGCTACGCTTCACCGATGCTCCTTGTGTGCATATACACAAGCACATCAAAAATTGTTTTGTTTTGGCAAAGTTCCAACATGCTACCACAGGCAAGCAAATACACAGCATAATGGCCAAGTGATGAACTCCATACAAGTAGTTGGGGTTAGAGCATAATAGCGATGAATAACAATGAAGCTTACGCTATGAAATATCTTGTGAGCAGTGACATTGAAAAATGTTTGCTTTTGTCTGGCAAACTGTGGTATGATACTATGAGCAAGCAGTGAGCATTAAAGTAAGATACCAATCTTCAATTGTACAAAAAAAAAACAAACAGTCTTCCTACCCGGTGATGGTGTTGCCTTGATGCCAGCCAAGGATGTGTCTAAATAAAATGCAGAGCCTAGCAGCAAACAATTAGCGGCAGTCATAGGTATACAAGATAAAAATTGCTGACCCCCCCATCCCCTCGTCTAGTCAGACTAACATGCCAAACTCATGGTAAATCTAAACTACGCGACAAATAACAATCTCTCATATCACCAACTCCTAACATCAGAGTTAACATGACAAAACTAAATATAAATCAAAACTCGATAATATCGTTGTCACACGCTATAATACCAAGATTTATTTGCTGAATATGGAGAAAATAGAATAATGAATATGGAGAGAAAACTATTACTATATATATATGAATTTTCACATATTCATTTAACAAGTTTCATAAGACAGCTACATCGAGTGAAGAAAACACAGCCTAATCGCTTGTAGAAGCGTCATCTATGCAACAAAATTTCGGCCACTTGCATAAAACAGAGGCAGGCATAGGGAGAGGGTGCCGTTGGAGCAGCTTCTTGAGATGAAGTCATTCACTGGGGGGCAGTGTGAAGGATTTGTATCGGCGATAGATTAATCGATCTTGGTTCAAGCACTAGACTATTTTTTCAAAACGCAATAGGTCCGGTCAGTCTAAGATGTCCACTGAGATCTCCCATCTATAAAAAAAACAACACCATACAGAGAATTACCTCACCAGTTTATTCAATGATGACCAAGAAAAAGAAGATAAGCAGTCTGTTTAATTATTTATAAAGTGCAGCACCCAAAGTTAAATAATACCCGGCCTAACTTAACTCAATCTTAGCAAGTAGCTGCAAATAAAAGTATTAGAGAGTGTGCCTATTGACAGAGAGGTGTTACTAAGTTTTATACCCAGCATGAAAAGAAGGTCTATCGTGGACTGTATTATCTCAGTGTGATCCCTGTTGAACACTGACACAGTGTACTGTAGTAGCCGAAATGTTATTGGAAATGATCAAAGGATGCCACAAAACTCTCCCCTAATAAACAGAAATGAACCTGTTATTTATGTTTATCATTCAAAAATAATTGTGATGTTCTCTTCTCTGAGACAGATAGAGCTACATTGCTTTTGTTCATGGTACCACTGAAACTGAACTAAATTTGTTTTGAAATCCTCGGTTCCACACATTACTGATAAGCTGATAAGGGTGCTGTAGTCGGGATTTACAGTGTATTATCTATGTCATGTTAGATGTTTTCCTCCCAGCAGGCAGGCGATAATCAATTCATATTTCCGAATGCTGTCAGGGCTCCATGAAATGTTATCGTATAAAAGTTTTGTTATAGCTGATAGAAACAAAAACGATTCGCAAAAATGGTTTCTGGAATATTCACACGAAAAACCAAGTTGATATCTGGACAGAACACCGCCATCTGCATCCTACAGATGTAGGTGATTACAATAGTTAAATTGGAAAGGAGTCAGCCTAGAGAAATATGAAAGACCCATCATAGCATTTAAAAATGGAAAAAAAAGCGAGAAAACGTAACTAACCATGAAAAAAGTTACGATATGTTCATCATAGCATGGATGCCCGAAAGATGTCAATGCTCTTAACAAAAACATTATGGACACTACCGCTACAAGTCCATAGCGGCCATAAACAAATTGATTTGTTAAGGCTCATAATATAGGTAAGCATCCATTCAGCAACTTTGTATTTAGAGCTAATGAGTGGCACTGTACTGTGAAAAAGGCAGGCTCCGTCCCAAAGATCAGAACCTGTTTTTGTTTGTTATTTGTATACAGGCAGCGAAACTGCGGTCTGGCAGCAACAGCTTCACTTCTCAGTTTGATACATCATATTATATGGTGTCAATGCTCGCGTAAAAAAATGATGACTTTCAATGAATGTTTGAAACTGGCAACTTCTACATAAAACAACAATTTACTAGTAGGCCTGCGACTGTCATTGTACTTACCATGCAATCGGTACATCCTCCGCTGAACTGATATCATCATAAGACTCCAAATGACTGCCTTGTGGTGTGTTTATTTAGTAAGAAGAGCCATCCTTGTATCACCACATTTAGTATTTCAGGCCGGCATGTGAGTTGTCCGTATGCATACCCAACGGTCATTGTCCACACAGACGATACGTCTACCTCACTTTCCCATAGTTCACACCAGCAGGTGACACTATCTATGGTTTCAGGCTTCAGCAAGCCGACAAAAAACAATATACACACAGAAACATTGATGTCATAATTGATTGAAATGAAAACACAGAATAAATATTGCAAGGATGTATTACTCATAATTTGCCGTCTGCTGGCTTGGTGAGCGCTGGTGACACATATTTCTGCAGTTATTATGACATGCTGTAAACTACTTTGTTCAAAATGGTGTTTTATTTTTTGGTGTGAGAATCAACCTATACAATGTAATTGTGTGACCATTAGTGAGGCATTACATATCTTGCACACGGCCAGGGGAGACAACTTAAAGGAAAATTCGAAATGCACTTAGTTTAAACCAGAAAATTTAAAACCACTGTCTTAGGCACAAGGACAGAGTATCACAAGCCAATTTAATAAATGGGTCAAATAGTGTTCTCGATAACTTAATGAGGATATAGTTGTCATAGTTGTAACATCTGTAATATGTTCAATTAAGGACAAAACCCCCTCGTCATGACAGTAAAGACAACAACAAACAAACAACATAGCGCCAATAGGAATTAACAGCACTCTGACAAACTTGAGTATATTATGCTAGCTTAGCTTTTTTGTTAACTTGTTTTATTTATTTGGGAGCTATCTGTCCCTACTCACTGAGCAGATAGCTCCTTGGTTGTGCAATCAATACTGTGAGTATAAATTCAGACAAGAAGTTTAGGACAGTCCCGAACATCCTGATTCAGGAGAGAGTATTTATTAATTTAAAAAATATCCAAATTCAATCTGCTTATTCGACGCTGTAAGAATGAACCCTGCATTCATGATTCTTAATGTGTAAGCTTCCTGTGGAAACCTACAATATGCAGACCCATTCTGACATTCATGTCAAATGGTTGGCATGCAACAAAGCATCAACTAATTTATGTTTACAAATAAGATGCTTTATTGTGATTGTTTAATTAATTTGACTGATTAATGACTGCCTGCATTTAAATGAATGGCTAATATTGTAGAAAATTCTTCGAGAATGAAAATGATGCCAATAACATATAAAAAAAAAATTGAAATGACCAAGTGTTGAACATTTTACATTTAAATATAAATAGGTTAAACAGATTGTAAAAATAAAAATCTTTTCATTACAATCACTGTGCATAATGACTCTGATACCAGTGAGAAACTTGCTGAATGTTTCACAAGCCTGAAAAAAACTATCAAAAATCGTCTGCTTAAAGTTTATCAACCAACACCTGCTTCCTTCCACCATTTTTTGGCAGTGCTACTTGAGCCTGAATGATGCAGCAATGGATCAAGTTTAAATAGTATATTGCTAAGATAATTGTGTGATTCTAAGCATCAATGTCCATATTTCTGGCAGCAAGATTCAGGAGACAGCTTCAGAAACCCAGTACAAAATAAGCCTTACAATTATTTGCAAAAAGTTTCGTATTCGCATAGGTTTGAAATGTCATATTCACCCATTGGCTTTACTCACTGATATTATTTATATTGATGAGGGGCACATTTATCTTAACCCTGAGAACCCGTTTGGCTATTAATGTATGGTTGCTTGACTGCATTTCCAATCATTGATTGGTCCACAAATTCAGAATCTAGAATAGCTGACCCTTGTAAGCTTTTGTCAAGCAGCTTGAGTTTTTGAAGATTGTTACTGGGATAATTGTTACTTAGTAATATCTGACATTTCATAACAACTGCTATAATATTATGCCTCCTTAACATCGACTGAAAAAGTCACAGATGAATTATATGAATTATATGAAGTTTGTGGATTTAAGATTTTGGATTTAAGTAACATTATTCTTGGTCATCGTCATTGCTCACTAAAGTTTGCAGTTCTCAGCCTATTGGCTAAGATCAAAGTGTCACTGCCAATGGCCGATTAGTACCAGTTCAGTTTTTGGCAGATCGCTGCACACTTATGATTAGGAGGTCTTCTTTGGCCTCACCTCTAGGATGCATTCTAGTTTTATAGGATGTATCACGTTCTCATTATGAGGATTTAGGGCACCTTGCATCCCTCTTTAGGGGCAGCCCAATCTTCTGTTTCTTTGCAAACAGCAAGTAACATTTTTGCTTTTACGAGAATACTACCACTTTGGTTCAAATAAATGGCCACCTTTCTGAAGACATTGAACTACAGAGAGGGGTAAGACAGGGGTGCCCACTTTCACCATCTCTCTATTTATGTAGAGTCTTTTCTTTTATACATACACAGCCAAGCTGCTTTCAGGGGTATCCCTTTAACCGCAAACAAAGAAGCTAAAGTTACTGCCCATGCAGACGACCTTCTTTTTTTTTGCCAAGATAACGCCGATGTAGAATATATTTTTTTTCTTTTTTTGATCACATCCAACAGGCTACAGGTAGCGAGTTAAATAGAGCCAAAACTCAGCTTTTTGCTTTGGGTACAGCGGACCTAACCAATAAGTACGCTGTTGATGAAATAAAAGGGTGTGGAATCATTTTTAAAGATACTGACAGCCAAGAAATGGAAAGAATAAATATGTTAGAATGCATCCGAAATCAAAAACAAAAATAAACTTTCTTCAGACTATCCCCTGTACCATCAAAGGGAAAGTCATAATAGTTAATACAACATTGTACTCAATAATATTTTACATTTTACACACCTTTTTACCCAGTGCAATACACACAGCTCTCATGAAAAAGCTTGCCTTTTCCCTGATCTACGGAGAAGGGATAGCAGAATTTATTAAAAGACAATTCGTAGAGCTGGCAAAAGAAAAAGGAGGCATGGGCTTATATGAACTAAAATCCTACTTTGAGGCAACTTACCTTCAAGATAACCTATGCCTACCTGTACGAGTGTTGTTTGAACACTAAAGACTCGATCTTTTCTCGTATTTTTTTTCTTTTTGGACAATAACTCTGTTTCCACATACATATACTAAAAACAGTGCACACTGCTTCAAACCTAGTCCAACATAAAACAGCACAAACAGTACTTGACAAAATAGACGAAAAATCTAAAGACATTCTTAAAATAAGCCTTGTGTCCACCAATCAGCTTTACCAATTTCTCATAGGAGAAGGCAATCTCTTACCCATTAAAATTCATACAAACCAAGAGTTAAGTGAACTCGAGAAAACCTGATTAACTAAAATATGGAACAGTTATAAAGTGTCATAGTGGTATAGTGAATGGAGCGACCCTTTTAAAATGGAAAATACAAGGAGTGAAAACAACCTGTAATTTAAACCAGAAACAGAGACATTAGAACATGTATAATAATTTGCATCATGCAGTTCTCATGCCTTAAGCAAGTCGCCGAAGACCTCTGTTCTTGTTTTAGTATCTTTTTTTCAGCAGCCGCAATTTTTTTCTTTTCATATTAGAGAATATTTACCATCATAAAAACTCACATCCTAAGATAAAAACTAGTTTCTAAAGATACAGTGCAGTTAAGTTAAATTTTGTTTTTGTTCAAGTTCCTCTAATAAAGAGGAACATTTTTTGCTGGCCTTCATGGTCTCTGGTCACAGAATATGGCTCCTCATACATATTCTATTTCAGCTTCTCATTGCTTTAGTCTCTGGGGAGTGTATATTGAGGTTGATAGGTTGAGGAGGAAGTTGGGGGATCGTTTGGAGAGGATGGGTTTCAACATGTGTCCCTGCGTCAGAGCTGTGCATGGCTATGTGAAATTAAGAATCCTATCAATATTAGAGTGCCCAAAGAACTTGATCCAGGTAATTATAGGAGAAGGGTTTTCACAATCTGGGCTGACGGATTGATATCAATAAAAAATATAGATTATATGTGAAGGATAACATATGGAGGGATTAAGACGGGAGACTTCATTGCTAAATATAAAATGAAAGAGTGAGAATTGACTGTTTGTTATGCCCAGAGGTGAAAGAATAGGCAGAACACCTCTTCTACTATTGTAAGTCACTCTTAGTTATGAGGAGGATGGTAATGAATTGTTGTAGAAAGATTAACGTGATATTCGACCATCTCAGTGAGGAACTGTACAGGCCGCTGTATGCCACGTCAGTTTAAAGGATTGTCAAAAGCCTCTCTGCCTAACAGAGAGGTTCTTGAGTTGGGTTGAGGGTTGATTTTTGTTGCTGAAGTTTATTACTTAAATGACAGTAGTTGAAATGTAGACAGTTCTCTTATTAAAGGGGAAAGCTTCCTGAAGCCTCAAAAGTCGTAATGAAGTTAACTACTAAGGCAAATCATTTGTGCGATGAATTGCTGAAGGATTTTACACCAATCAGGTGAAATACTATTGCATGTATATCTCTGATCGATAAACAGTGACTTAGTTCTCTTAGCGTGAGTAACATCACAAGATAATTAGCGTGACAACCCGAGGTCAATTTTATTTACTAGGGGCGGGAACCTGTGAGGCAATGATACTTAACTGACTCAAACGAACAGATATACACATCCTAAAAAATGTGACCTCGATATCAGTGTTGTAAGAGCCTTTCGAACAATGTAGTATACTAGTTGTGGTGCTGCAATGATGAGGCTTGAACTGATTTGTTTTGTTAGAATGTATGATTGTAATCAATGTTGTAGCTTCATACTGAAACACTGTCGGCAGATATGAGCCTCAAATAGTTAATGAACAGAGCCCTATCTCCTGCCCTCCTGCAATTTAAATTGATCTTGTTACCTAACATTCAACAACGATAAATCTTTCTCAAGAATAAAAATATGATTTTCATACCAAACTTCGGTATAAAGCTTGAATAATTGAATAAATTCTCTGTAGAATTTCGAAAAAAACAATTTGCATCCGGTAAACCGAGAATAAAATCAATGTAAAAAAAGGTAAGAGATACAAGCTTCATCGTAAGGGGGATTATTTTGAGTGAGGATTATTTATGTGTTGTCTTCTTTTTGTACGAGAAAACACAATCCCAATACTAACTTCGAAATACAAATGATTGAAATCTGTGTCATATTCCTATCAGCTGCCTGGTGAAAGCATTGGGCATTGACCTCACCGAATTTGAATCCAGACAAGAGGTGCTGTATCACCCTCCAAACATGGGAAATTGATAATGGGTACTACACACAATTTTATTCAGTTTGTCTAACTGTGATCACCCAATACATCACTTTTTCCCAGGAATAGCAATGTGATGAATGATTGATCTTGAGTAATGCCTTACTCTGGTCAGTCAGAGAGCACCAAGATAAAGAAATAAAATTGATACATTATAAACAAATAGAAAAACTTAAAAAAATCACTTCAATTAGTCCTCTCTGGGGATACAACAGGGATGATTAGTCTTGAGAGTTGTGCATCATGTGTGATAGTTGTTTGCAAACATTCTTTGGAATTTGAATTATTCTTACAAATAATGCCAAACATCGAAGGTGATGGTACTACATACTAAAGACCACTGGTTACTTACATGACATATCTAAACTACATCATAAAGTTGGAAGGGACTTACAGGTTCCGTAATAACGGTTGTATGCACAGCCAAAAGATAGCGAGACACAAAATCAAGGTAAAACAATAAGAATACATTGAACCTATTGACAGAACAAGCTTCACTAAACATTTCATAATTGGCGATAAATTTCACCACATGTATTAATTTTATGTTGGAGCTTACGATCAGTCTGAGATGAGTGATAGATGATTCATAGGCAAAGAACAATTCTGATTTTCCGACAAAAGTTGAATGGATATTTCATTTACATCGCTGTACAGTTACTCAATGAATCTCAAAGGTATCCACTTTTCATTGATCCAGTTTTCAATGACAACTGTTGCATGTAGTAGAAGCACAAGCTTTCAAAAAACTAATATTTACTTTATATTAACATGCTAAAATATTGAACTGTTCTCTCAGAAATAACAGAGAATTTTTTAAGAGCAGATTGATATTATCATTGATTGAAGTGTAACGCAGCATAGATATGTGTATCTTGTGATGTACCATGGCAAAGTGTTGTATATTCTGCAGCTTCATGGCCATCTTGATCGATACGGCTAGCATCAGCATGCTCAGATATTGCATTGTTTGAGTGATGCTGTACCCCAACTGCGAAGACATCTAGAGGTATGCCAGCTGCAACTTGGTCATTTGATTGACTGACCATTGGATATATTATATCTTTAGAGAATCTACGAAAATACTTGTCGTTATTTGCTGCTATGCTTCTTGCATAATGTGGGTCTATGGCTATAGTATATGCAATAATTATTCCTGATAACTCTCAAAACTGGTCAATTGCGATCGGCAAATGTAAAAGAGATTTTTTGCTCAGAATATTCTGAAATTGAACTAATTTGCATGCTCAGGGTTTTGGGTTTGATGTAGCTACATTTTCTTCTTTTCGAAATTCAATCTTCTATTTCTTGCCGCAAACTTGACAACGGACAGGTGTGCAACTCATACTCGAATTCATCATGTTAAGGCTGAAGATTCAATCAATTTTCGCTCATCAATTAAGAAAAATTTAGGCTGGTGACAGTCAAAAAATTAAATATCAATCGGATGTATAGGTCATCGTTGTGTCATTTTTCGCCAAGTTTACGTTTCCTAGGGTCAACAATGAACTATGAGGCATTTAAAAGCACATATCTGGTTTTGACATCTGTGGGTATCATCACTCTTCCTTTTTTAAATTTTTGACTCAACCCAGACTGATTGATAGCTCAGCCTAAGACAGCATTTTCGGTGTCTGAAAACGCTGAGGTTAGCAAAAACATAATATTTATATTAACTGATCAAGTTCATTGTAGGCTTCCTCATAAAACTCTCAATATACATAATATATATAATGTTCACTGCTAAGTTAATTTAAGAGGATCTGCACCTCTGCTATTTTCATAGAGAGACATCGCTTCATTTGATAAGTATCTACATCATATTTTGCACAAAACTGTTGATTGCACCATAATTGAACCATTCATGTCAAGCATTAACTGTTTATACCAAGCAATGGGATGGGATTCAAGATGCTTTTGGCCATCAGCTAGATGACTCATCATAAAAATGATTTTTTTCTGTTAGAGTAATCAAGTGACATTTTGTCGTTATGTATTCTGCGGACTCGACATCTGTTGCGTAAGATTTGAGTTTTTTTGTGCCATGCAAAAAACAGCAGGAGTGGTCCATCTGAAGCAACTTTCGTGGGTAAACATTTTCTTGATAGATACTGTTCATTCATCAGCTTATAATTTGACTGAAACCACAACGATAGAAAGTAAAATACTTAATAATTCATTGAAGGCTTCCTAAAATATACAAATTATTGCTGGTTGAAAACTTGAGCTTCAAGTACTACATTCCTGTATTCACTGTATTATTATTTTGAAGCTTAAAGATGGAAGTTTTATTGTCACTCATAAAGTGTGGGTTTGTTTCGAGTATCCTGATTAAAGCAAAATCAGAAATGCAGGGGCTGCATGGTGAAACATGGCCCAAAGTTTAAGAATCACCATAATTGCAATTATTCGAGAAATAAAGGCTGCATTTCAAGCTGTTTTTGTACCATGGTTGATAGCCAAGACAATTTCTGATCATTCTAGAATAAAAACAAAATATGAAAGGTTTCCGTTTTCTGATGTTTATTTTCAGATGCTGTCAACTTATACATTCGTCATTCTGATAGCTGTACATATTGTGACATCCTTATATCATGGGTAAGTTAACCAGTAATGATAAAAACTAACTCAACATCAATATAAGAGCTGTTAAAACATATGGAGTCATCATCTATGCCAAAGTCCCACACATGGTGTTCTATGTGGAGGATTCATTCCCAGAAATCTGGTTTACTCAGACGGTTATATTGGCTACGGCTATATTGACGGCACAAAATTGACCTCTGGATATGAGGATGAGGATTAAGGAGTTCAGCAAGATTTGATGGTCTATCTGGATTTGAGCAGGTTTCTAGATCAATGCTGGTCATTGTCATAGGAGTTTGAACAGAAGGAATGCTATGACCTCACAATTTGCAGGAACTTGCAATGGGAGACCAAGTAGAAGTAGAAGAAAACACTGGCACCACTTAATACGTATCAAGATGCTATTGAGCTCTACCAGTAGGCAGCATACTCAACACTAGAAATCCAATGTATAAGCCTTGGATCTGCACCATGAGGCAGTCAGTAGCCCCTACACCCCATGGCTGCAATAAACTGAATTAAGTTGAGAAGCTATTATAATCTAAAACTAAATGC
The DNA here is from genome assembly GCA_914767715.1 of Membranipora membranacea. Taxonomy (NCBI): domain Eukaryota; kingdom Metazoa; phylum Bryozoa; class Gymnolaemata; order Cheilostomatida; family Membraniporidae; genus Membranipora; species Membranipora membranacea. Next base: position 17,869,764 of record OU612069.1, on the reverse strand, counting down.
CTAATTTTTGTTTTGAGAGCAATGAAAGGAATTGGAGGCTGCGGGTATTTGTGTTACTGAAACAAAATGGCGGAAGAGAGTTTGTAATTGAAATAATTGAAATTTTCAAATTTAACATTTATTCATCGCATCCAAATTTGGATGGAGTACATCACTACGCATCAAATATCAAAATATAACTTTTGAATTGAACCAATATTTTTTTAATCCTTTTAAAATGATCATTGATGAACAATTTAAAAACCAGCTTTTGTTGGGTGATGACAAGTGTTTGAGGTCAGTAACCTTTATTGGTTGGCCTGTTGTAACACTTTTCAGGCTTAGGGATGATTTTCTTGAACGTTTCCCTTCTGGCCGCCTTAGACATGTTAAATATCGCAGATCGTGGGGCAAAGACTGTTTTCTGAGGCAAATTTGCATCAAACTTAATGAGATTCTTTTTTTAAAAAGTCCACAGTTCCATACACTAGTAGCAAGATCTAATTATGACAAAGTATATGCATCCATTTTTCGCAACATTTAATGTTTGTGATAGCAAATAAATTAATCAATCAACTGAACTAGTTCACGATCTAGAGAGGAAACTGTATATAAGCTAAAAAGCTGGAGTTTGGTCACATACGATAGAGCTAAAAGTAAGTCAGTCAAACTTTTAGGATCACATGAATTTGGATAATAATATTTCCAATAAAAATACCACTGCTCATATGATTGGGCGTATATAATTTCTCAAATTAATGACTATGCTCCCTTCGGTTATGGGTTATTTTGATCATGAGATGTTCTTTCGCTTTGAAAAGATGCATACCGAATAGCTCTTGCCACACAAAGCAAAAAACTTTAGCAGGATATCAAGGGCACCATTAAAAACTTGATGTCTCATCAACAAAAAATTCAAATCTGCTATAATCATCAAATAAAAATGTTGTCATTTGGAATTCATCTCTAATTAAACATAATTCTTTTGGTTGCGGTATAGCTTGATACTTTTTGCACATAAAGCTTGTTTGACTCATCTCAAACTGATCGTTAGACCAGATATTGCACAATACACATATTGATATCTACATTGTGCAACCAGGCATAAACTTGAATACTTTGGTATGAAATAATAAAGGCAGTCCTTTTGGCTTCATGCTCGATGACAGCTTTGACTTCTGAATGTTTTTGCCTCATCCAGTAGAACGGAGTCAGCAATCCTCAGCAAATCGCTGTTTATAAACGTCACTATGGATGTAAAACTGCTTACAATGTTATTTAAGGTCAGTAGACATCCTCGTAAACAAAATTAGCAATATTTTTTCCTGAATAATCAATATTAATCCATGTTCCTACTCTGGTTCTCTTTTCTTTACTATGTTGACATGTTCTGACCCTCTGATGGTACAATTGCTGAGTGTTTTTGATCCTATGAGGAGAAATATTGGGAGGTTTGGGTTTGGGTCATAGGTTCTGGTGACATAGTTAAGATATGGAATGGGTTACGTATTGCTTCATCTTTCTGTCCAGGCCGATTGGAGATCTCACTTTGGGTTTAAGAGTGTAAGGCAGTTAGATTTTGCGTTCAAGTTTAATAATAAGTCAGCATTCAGCAAATGACAACAGCCATTGGAACATTTTTTTATAAATTGTTTACAATTGTTTCAGGAGAAGGCAGTTTATGCTGTCTTAGTCCTGTCAGCTGTTTATGCTGTGACATCTTTAGAATACCGGTAAGCTGGACAACCATTCCCAAACAATTGGACCACAATAATTCCTTGTTCTAATTTGACTCATCGTTTGGTTGAACCAGTTAAGCTGATAATCAAATACGAACACAAATCATATAAAATGCATAATATAATATTTCATTTTGTGTTTTTTAACTTTAGCCTGAATGAGAATGCAAGCCTGACTACGTACACAGACACACCATGCTCAATTTTTCATTTTGAAGCTGATCGTTTCATTTCTGGAAACTTACTACTCTTAGACTATTGTGCAATAAGAACCACACATGGGAATATTTCAACAACGGTTGCTGAACTAGAAGTAAAATATGTTTTTTCAAAGTTTGTGCAAGTCACTGCGTCAATGGTTATCTTGGCATTTGATGGAAATAATTGTTTGAGAAGCTTAAACCGATGGACGTCAGAGATATCATCATTTGCTGGCACATGTGGTAAAGGCCCATATAGTATCATAGATGGGGACAAACCGTCATTCAAGCAGGTCTTTTCTGTAATTATTGATCAGCAGTTGGACAACCAGCTCTTGGTCGGTGACACATGCTATTTGAGGTCGGTGACCTACATCGGTAAGCCCATTGTACAAACGCTCACTGTAAATAGGAATTGGGAGAGAATATATGATCTAATTCAAGCCCATACGGGTGGACATATTATATTCATGCTGAGCTACTCAAACTTAGCGAAATATGATCGAGTGAAAAACGAAACAGTCACAATAGCAGGACGTGATGGTATATATCTACAGAATTTGGTGTTGTTCAGTGAAGAGATCACCATGGCTGACATGATTATTCTTTCTGACAGTGTACTTTTGGTTTCTGCCCCATATCAAGGAACATTGATAATAATAGATTTGAATTTGAATAGGGCATTCCCTCTATGCCTGCCAAAGACTTTCTATCATAGCGGTAACTACACTTCCTGTGAAGACTCTCAGCCTCTGTCACTGGCCCTTGTTGGCAGAACTCTTTACATTTCTGATGGAGTAACAGATGGCATAACAGCTTTGACAGGTTTGTAATAACGTCATCATGGTGGTGCCTTCCCATATATGGCACCGTAGTGAAGTAAATACCATGAAACCACATGCGTAGCTATAGCTTTTAATTGGAACTCAAGGGAAATTGATAGTTATAGATTTGAATTTAAATAAGGCGATCCCTCTATGCGTGCAAAAGACAATTTTTCTGAATGGTAACCTCAGTTCCTGTGAAGCCTCTAAGCCTCACTCACTGTTGCTTGTTGGCAGAACTCTCTACATTGCTGATGTCGTCACTGACAACATAACAGCTATGACAGGTTTGTATTAAAGGTGGTGCCTCCCAATATTTGTTACCATGTTGAAACAAATACCAACAATCCTCAAGCGCAGCATTTGCTTTTGATGAGATCTCAAAGCCAACTAATTGTAGTTTGAAGGTAATCAATGTCAAGTTTGTCAGATGATTGAAAGAAGAAATTTGATCTATTGTTCAGATCATATTATTGGCCGAAAGAATTTCACGATATTTTGATCGATTAAACATTGACTATAAAAGAATTAAGCATCATGTCATGATAAATTCACAGCAACGAGAGAGTACATTATCAAATAGGGAGATTTCTTTAGTCTATCGGTCTGTCAGTCTGTTAAATTCAACTGTATGTAATTTTAGTAGAGACTGGTGAGAGCCTGTTTGAATTATATCATGATCACTCTGAAGCTGAGGAGTATTCTGAAGACATTACACACAATGTGTCAACAACCCATAATGGTAGTTCTTGTGAAACAATAGATTTTATAGATGTTATTTAGCCGCAATTGCATTGGTCTTCTGTTAGCTATTTTTGGTGACTTTTATACTTGGTTACAAAACCACAGCTTATCATCATCATGTTCATTAATTTTGTTATTGATAATTTGTGAGCTATGCTCACCAATATCAGTTTACATGAATATTAAATCAATACGTGATTACACAATGAAATATGTTTATTTTGAAGAAACCAATGCAATGGAGGTCACAACCAGCAACATCACATTATTCAACACTACAGCTCAAATCGAAGGTCACCATGATGAAGAAAGAGATTCCTTCATCAAAGGTCAGTAAATACTAATCACTCTGCAGCCTTACTGCTAGCAAACATTTCTGATAAGACTGACTGGTGTTTTCAGTCCTGCTAAAGCAGCTGAAATAGACTTTAATCATTTTTGATCAAAAAATATTGAAATGAATAATTTTTTGTCGGTCAAATTTTTTGGTTTTTGTATATACTTTCACTCACTGAAAGAATTTTTTTTTTGACAACATATGTTCGGCGCTTTTTAAAAAATATAGAGATTGCAAAGGCAATAATTTAAGTTGTGCAGTTGAAGGGATATTCATTGTTCTGCTGAATGATACTCCATAATACTACATTACAATCGTCATTTGGTGAGGGACTCAGGCTATACCGTGAAATTAAATTTCCAATAGGGTTTATACTGGGTTCACACAGTACAGTCAGTTCCATGCCATAAACTCATCACACTTATCCTGACGGGGTCAATGTCGAGCGCCATCCATAACTGTAATCAATAAGAGTTTTGAATTTGTTACATCGGCCCTTATAGAGCAGTAGTAGCTGCCGGACTTTTAAATGCAATTGTACTGGGTTTATCTACAGCTTTGCTTATAAAAAATGGCTGGCATTTTATAGTTTTTTCAAAGAAGTCCACCATCAGAAAAAAATATTAATATATATATATATATATAGTATATTGATCAATTACATTGTTCATGATTTACAGTGACCCGCCTGACAGATCTCGAGATCGTTCTCTTATCATGCCTCGCTGTTTTGTCGTTTCTTCTGTTCAGTTTGCTGACTTTCATAGCCCTGAGATCAGCGACCTCATCAATCAGAACCAAGAGGTAAATTTCATCCCCAACAAAGTATAAACCTTGAGTGATATTGCTTGGATATACTATATGCTGTCGGATTTGATATTAAAGTCATCGCTCAACAAAATTGGAGCCAATAATGTCAGATGACTCCATCAAGAAAATATTAATGACTATATAAGTTTATTTACTTCTCATTGTTTTGCAGGTCATGTGAAAGAGTCATCAATCCAGCCGCTAAAGATTCAAATTACGAAGAAGTAGCCACCTTACCCTTAAGAGAGTTGGCAGTCCAAGTTCAACATCACTCAGACCATTTCCCTAAATATGAAGATACTAGCTTCATTAATCCAGTAGTAACAGAAGCTACAGAATATGCATCTCTCAATCACAATATGTCATATGATATGCACATGTATGCTGTGATAAACTTAAACCAACAATAATATCAATCTGCTCATCTATGTTTGATAAATTACTTTCATCAAAATTGGAAAAAATTTCCCTTTCCATATCATTTTTTGTATTGAATGTATTTGCTTATTTTTGTTGTGCATGAATTTTAATAACACAAGTTCCATGTCTGAAAGTATATTGACACCTAATCCGTAAAACTTATTCATGACTGTGCTGAATATTCTTTTTTTGACTACCTCTCACAATTATTATGGAATATGCATCACTAGACTGAACACTGATGTATGCTAGCACTACTTGTTTCATCTGCAGCTTTAAGCATTTAAGCCATCTTTCATCGCACCCTTATGGAGAAATGCAGTTCAGATCGACGGCAGATTCTCGGATGCAGATTTAGTGACCTATTTTGAATGAATGCGGTTGAATTGATGCTGCATTTAGGGTGCCTCTGTTGAGAGTAGGCACACAGTAGTGTATTTTTGGGTTAATTGACCGCCTGATCCAATCATTTTTAATACAACTGTTTTTTTTCCTGTTTATAAATTTTCTCATTTTTATTGTACATACACATTTATATAATGCTAGGCATTCCTATGTGGCAAATTAAATCAATATCAATCAATCAATCAATCAATCAAATTCATTGTCAGTAACTTACGTTGCTGTCTAAAACTGAACCAACAAATTGAAACCTCTGTTATTACAGTTGCAACAAGCATAAAATTCTTCTGCAGCAGTTACCCAGCATTAATGGTACTGATTTGATTGGTGAAGGATTGCCGTGTGTCTTTAATCATTGTTTTCCTAGTGATTCATTTTTTACAAGTTTGCAAAAACTGAAAAAAAACATTTTATTGTCAAATTTTGCACCCCACTACATCATGAATGCACTTCAAAAATATAATTTTAATATAATGAAATACGCATGACAATTTACCAGACAAACAAGATACTAACTTTGAATCTTCACAAAGTTTCTTGACGACTTGACTACTTGTGTGATGCAATGTCTGTCTCATATAACTACCTTATTAATTTCCCAGTGTTTCATTTTTTGCGTGTTTGAATCCTTCTGCAGACTCTTGACTTTTAAGGTTTGGTTGGCCCCCAGGTGTGCTCAGACCTGCCTATATCACGCAAGAAAACTTGGTGCAGAAACTGCGGCCTCACCCTTAATGTGATTTATATCTTGACACTCATGTTGTAGCATGTGGCATGTGATAAGACATCTGATTGTATCCAACCTTAATCAACTGTTATGTAGCAATCCGTAAATAAGTTTCTGCTGCAGACAGAGCTTGATACACCAGCTAATAAAACAAGCATGTGTCAGCTCAGATATCAAGGAAAGAATAAATTGTTTGGTGGTATAGAAAAGTATGAGTGAAGAACTTTTTCAATTCCATTCAATACCTAAAACTGTGGTATTTTGTGCAATATTGATCAATTATACACTCAGTTGCAATCGAAGTGTGTATGGGGGGGGGGTGTCAAAGTCATTGTTTACCTTGCAAAAGCTAAAGGCCTCAAGTATATAACGACAAAAATATAACTAAGATAATCCCGTCTATAATTGGGTTGTCAATGATGAACCTCAGAATAACTGGAGCATGCTTGTGATTAATTTGGCAATAGTAAATTTCATGATGACTCAATGGACAAAAAATGACTGAATAGACCAGCCTAAACAATAGGAATGATGTATTTTAGGGGTGGCATTTATATGAAAAACAACACAAACTATCAATATAAAATGGATCAAACCGAAGGTTATGACTGTATTTTTATTACTTTAGCAGGGATCAAATTTAACCACTCAAACTGGTGATCTAAGTTCTAAGGTATTTTTCTTTGTGAAGAGCGTTGGGATGAGACCAAATTTGCTGGGAGGTAATGAGCAAAAAATTGTCAAAATGACCAGAATGAACAGGAAGACAAACCCATAGGCTTTAAAAAGCAAAAAATGACCAAAATGTAAAGTCAATAAATTGAGCAAACCAATAAGTACGGCAAATCAATCTTTTTATTGTGATTGCTTTCGCAGACTCTATGTTTTTGTACATTGAGATGCAATCTTTTGAGATAACCTGCAATGTTGATGCATCCTGTTTTTACTAAAGCGAATACCATTCCAAATGCCAAAACATTATTACACAATTTGCATCTAGAATAAAGGACAATTTTCTGTGTAAACAACAGCATAATGATAAGTCTTGATAATTTGGGTCAGGCTTACAGCAGCATCAGTTCTGAGAACTTACCATCAATGTACTTTAGTGGTAATTATTGCGGTATGGCATTGTATAGTATATAGTACAGTATAATACATGTTATTAAATTCTACAGTATTAATGATTTCAAGATTTCTAAGTGTGTTCATTAATTGCGTTTAGAGTTTTAGAATAGAAAAGGGTAATCCTTAAAAAAATGGATGCATCTGAGTTATTTTAGATGCTCACGAATTTAATTTTATAGCTGCATAAATGTGTGTATCACAGGAGGCTTCATCTCTAAGGCTCGTATATTCTGCAGTCTCTGCTGTTCCAGCTCAATCAAAGTTGTAAGCATCTGAATACTGAGTCATATTGTGTGTGCTGAAGGATTTCATATTACCTACTTCATCGTAATGTGGAGCACTGTCCCATGGATTTCTCTCACTTCTGGATGTACTGGAAAATGAAGAAGTAGTCATGTGTGATGCTGTGTATTAAATGCCCTGTGAAGAGGAATGTTTGTGAGTTTTTAGTATCGGAATGTAAGTTTCTATAAAAAGTTTTAATTTTTTGGTTGATGTTCAAAAGAATGATTAAAAACATAGTTTGGGGCTGCAAATTTGTATCACATCCTATTTTCAATTTTTTATATTATCCTGCAAGCAATTTCAAGTTTTAGAATCCAAATAATGAGGAAGTTATGGCATCTCAAACTTCCAAGGTGACGGCAGTCTATCGGCAGTAAGAATTAGTAGGCAATCTAAGTGTGACGTCACAATGTGTCATGCTAATTATGATACTATGATGATATTATAAATTTTAGGGGCGTAGAGGGTTAGTAGTGTGATGGTAGTGTCGTTGCCTGCAGGTGTGTAAAACCCAGGTAAGAGTCCCACCTTGGTCATTTTTTTTATCATCTTATCTGTGTGATTATTAGTTTAATAACTTATAATAAGTATGACGGTCGTGATATCCCACACGGTGTCCTTCCGCTAATTCCCAATGCCAGTTGAAGGTTATCAACCTGGAAGTTTGAGAGGCCATAACTTCCTTAATATTTGGATTCTAAAGCTGGAGATCGCTCATATGGAGAATAAGATAGCAGCCTCAGACTAAGTCTTTAAGGATTTATTCTCTCAACTCAAAAGAGGTTAGAAGAGCATACAAATATTTTACCTTTTAACTTTTTACATAATGGTGAATATCCAGACCTCAGAACAATATTGGTCAATAAACTGCTGAACACAATAATTGTCAATACAGAAGCACTGGATATGAGCACTATCTCCAGGTCTTTCAGGCCAGTCGCTGTAAAGAATTTATATTGTCTGATGACTCGATGAAATCTATCAACAAATCTATGTCTTTTCTCAAACTATCTAAGGCTACTAAGGTAGCTGTGAGATATGTTTTCTTGGAAGTTTACCAAGTTGTCTAACCGATGCCGAGACAAATCCTAGATGTATGGCACCCAGGGCCATCAGTGTTCTTAAGACCAGAGTGAGTGTCTCGCTTTCAGTGAAACAGCAATTAATTACATTGCCATGCAGTTGATCTACTTAAAAACAAGTGACATTAAACTCATTATAATATACACCAACTCCGAACACTGAACCAATTAGGAGTCAGTTGAGTTCATCTAGTCATAGAGGGCTTAATGTAACTCATGTCTGAAATCCCTCTAGAACAAACAGTGTTAGTTTATTTGAACCCTACTGGATACTTCACAGACTGGTGGTGGAGACTAAACTGAAGTAGTAAAGGAAGATTCAAAGCTCTTATATGTAAACATTTATAAGGCTTGAGGAATATCCATTGGCACCAGGCCTACATTTGCACCAATGCTGGAAACAACAACCAGACGGTACAATGACCGCTGGTTTTTTCTCCGGCCTTGCAGCTCGATGAATAAGTGTGAATATTATTGTACCTTGAATTGTGGAACTTCTTTTGTCATCCTTGTGATTTGAAAGGTATTCTGTCTTGTTTGGTAACATGTGATTGACTCTCATCTTGGGTATATTGCAACCTACAAAACAGTACCCCAATAAATGCACCATTAGTGTGATGCAGTATATATTTGAATTGGTAATCTTTAACATCAAGCTACTCCTTATACCAAATAAGCAGTGGAGGTTACTTTTACTTCATGTCGGGTGTGCAAACACACTCAGTGATGTTTTTAGTCCTGTTCAGCAAGGTTTTGGCACAAACAAATAGTGTACCTGTGCAAAATCAAGAAATACTGTGGGTGGTGGAAATCGATGAGCGAGGGAGAATAAGTGATGTTTTACTTAGGCAAATTATCACAATCACGTTAACCCTAACCAGGTCTTTCAGTTCGGCAAAAATGTTCCCTAATGAGTCACTCAGAATGTGTATTCCCTAAATGAGTAAGCGACTTATGAACAAGACCTTAGCAGGTCTGGCTAACAAAATGAGCCATCCGATTGTGATTGGTAGACCCCCAGAAAGATCACAAATCGTAATGATTATAAGCGTAATACCAAGGACTAGATAAGTTTAGATGAGTTCAACGGTATGGAAATATATGGTATGCAGTTTAAGGTAAACTTAGTATCACAATCCCTAAATAATAGCTAAAATTTGGACATTTCTGAAAAATACTATTATTGTGGATGATCATCTGGCTAGATAAATGCAAGACTGTTACCATCAAGCTTTGGGGTCTGTGCTGGTTCACCAGTATCCTCACTAAGTATTGAATAATTACCATATGGTTGGAATTAAGACTTGCATTCCCCAACTAAGATTGCAAACAACATTTGGTTATCTTATTGTTCATAAATAACGCAGCGTGTTTATCATAACAAAAGTCTGTCACTTGTTTTGATAATTAATTTCAAAACCCTAGAGTAACTTGTCAAGCAGCTGATTCAGATTGACAATGGTCGGCCATGGTTGAAACAAATTGTTTGAAGCAATGGTGAGCAAGTGAAAATTGGTTAAATCAGCCCCAAGAGTTATTTTCACACTTTTTCACAGTGATTTAATTAGACATATCAGAAGATGCATTATTGGCAGCAAAGACATGACAATGTCAACCACTATTAAATCACTCACTTAAGCTGAATTTGAGGTGCTGTCTAAGTTCAAGTATATTGATACTTCACATAATGACTAATCACTCTAAGTCTATAATTTATACTCACCTGTCAGAGCTCTAATGTGATTTAGCAAACTGTCAGAAATATAGAGAGTACTTCCAATCAGAGCTAATGACTCAGGGAAGCTGTGTTCACAAGAGCTGAGGTTGCCCGTAACAAACTCTGAGACACTTGAACAAATTGAGAATGTCTGATTCTCATTTAAATCCAACAATATCAATTTTTTTTCTAACGGGGAAGATACCAAGATGAGTTTATCAGAAAAGACTGCCAGATCAGTCCACTAGATCTTACTTGTGAAAAGAATCTCAGCAGATTCAGCGTATTCGGGGTCACGGGACCCTGCTATTCCCATTACCTCTTTCCTCACTCGATCGAATCTCAGTAGACTGTTATAGGTTAGTATATGTATGTATCCACTCTTTGGCTCTTGTATAAGTTTACATATGTCAGAAAACCTATAAAGTGATTTAACAATTGGCTTGCCAATAAAAGTCACTGACCTCAAAGCCTGCTGATCGCCTATCAAAAGCTGGTTCTGAAATTCTTGATCTAAAATCACTGCTTCAGGCCCTGCAAATATTGGATCATCTCCGTCCCTGATGAGACTCCATCCCTCTCTACGTGTGCCTGAAAAAACGGGAAGTCGTCACAGACCTCCTATCCAAGCGTCTCAAACAAAATTACTCTATCAGGAAAGATCACCATGGATTCAGACACTTGTACAAAGCCAGATATTCCCTCAGCATTCGGACCAGCAATCATTGTTGATACATCCCCATTATTTATTCTGAAAAAAGCGTGTTCCCGGGTATGAATCAATCAGCCTCAAGGTGTATTACCTTGCGTGTTATATTAGGGTAGGTAGTTACTGAAGCATTCTCATTCAGTCTGAAATTTTAAGAATCAGGGTTTACTCTTTAGTCTGGTATCAGAGTTTATTACAGCGTAACACTATAACATGAAATATGTCTGTAAAATCAATTCTCATAACTCCTTTATAATCTTCTGAACCATTAAAGCACAACTGGAATCATTTGTTCAAAAGTAAATATGTGAATTAATTTTTATTAGATGCCTTTACAGACTGGAGAAAGACTACTCACATATATTCAAGGCCTATCACAACATAAATATTCAAAAGGCCAACGATGGCAGCAGTCAATTGTTCCTGAAAATAAATTGACAAATTCAAAATTGTTCGGCACAACAGATTTGTGAAGAGATGGATTTTTACATTATATTGGCTCAATATATTATGTCAGAACAATGCATTGAGTGTCAGATGTGTAATTTCCACCCATTGGAATGTAATTGCTACACTTTCTTTTCTCTATCACACGGGTTTTTAGCAACTATAGCCAAACTTGTGATAAAGTTAATTACTGGACAAAAATAAGCGACACAAGGTTTCTTAGACCTTCTAAAAACAGTTTTTCCTTATCAATGCTCCATGATGTTACTGTGTGCATACAATTTTGATATGAGAAATCATAAACAACTTGAACACTCATATGGGCATGATAATATTTCTTGTCAAAATCTCAGTATTTAGGCTCAGCTAAACCCTAGTTCTGTTTCAGGACCTAGTAGTGATTACGAACGCCTAAAATTCTAGGAGTTGGTTCTCCTTGCTGCCAGATTATCTTACTTCAGTCTCATAGCAGGACTTTAAACTTAGAGCATGGTCTCCAGAATAATGGAAAATTGTTGGTACATTCATACAAAAATTTAATTGCTCACATTGATGACAAGCAAAAAAAAAGAATATTAGTTTCTGCCATCTAAATTAATGGCACATCATGATTGCTTCAGTATCGCTTTGTACCGTTTCTTCATTCTAATTATAATTCATTTTTTGCATGTGGCGAAATTTGAAACCACATTTTTTTGCCAAATCTAATACTCCAGAGAAGCTGCACGCCAAAAATTGCATCCTAATACCACAATTTTGCCATGAATCTGATACCAATTCGCAGTAGCATGTAGTATTGCTTATAGACTCTGTAATGCCAATATTATCACATATAGCTTATACATTAGAGTAAACTACACTATCCCAGATATATAAATTGAGAGATACTCTTGAGCCATCATCGAGTTTGGAGACTTGAGTGTTGTTGCTCATGGCTAAGACAATACTCACCATCCAATGGGGCTCCTAATCACAGCTGAATAGATAAACAAAGCCACATGATTTCAGCAAATAGAATGAGCAGTAAATTGTACCACAAGACAAAGCTCATGATGATTATGCTAACAATTATACATTTTTTTACATGTCGGCAGAAATCCCATTTTAATGCAAATTTCATACAACAGTTCATGATAAAAAACAGCACATTTTTCCCCCTTCATGGTCTTTTATTTGGTCTTTGTGGCTTGCCGGTAAAGCATTTTGAAACAATTTTCAGAGCCATCGAACCTTACAACAGATTGAGTTGTATTTGATGTTGTGACTTGTGCATAATATTGAATTATAAAATTATCTGAGCAATCGCTGAGTTTTAGTACCTGAGCTTATGATCAATCTGAGCTGAGTCATAAAAATTTATATGCAAAAAGGTGACCTTACCCACAATCTGAACCTGGGGATGAAATTCAAATAACCACATTGCTAATTGGGAATCCATTTTAAAATGTAGATCTTGACTTCCAGCTGTCCGGAACAGTTGTTGCGTAGCTAAATATGTTCATTATAGGTCTTTTCTTAATTGATGAGCAAAAAATTGTCTTGCAGCACGAACAAAGACAGCTAAATCATGAAACTGATAAATACGGTTTGGCTCATATAATTGTCAGTTATGTCAGCAGGGATCAAGTTTTTTGTTTATCTGGGCTATTTATTGAAAGTGATATAAGTAATTAATAGCAATCAAGTTAGTCCAATGAGAACAAAAAACCTCTGTTTTTTTTCACAAACAGCATAACAATATCTAAATTTTATGAATCACTCTGTTTTGTCTATTTCCAGTTTCATTGCAACCAGCTAAGGCACCCTAGCAAACCAGTAGCTCAAGGCAAATGGTTGGAACAGATTTAAATGGTATCAAATCTTTCTTTGAACTAATCATTGATTGGTTCGTGAGCGATGGTTTTTAATACTTCGAACTGCTTGTTATAAGTACTATAGTATAGCATCATAATTGTACTGGGTTGGGCTTGAGCTTGGTCCAGTGATGTGGTGTGTAACTAGTAGAGAATTTCCATGTAGTAGTAGGACATTGTACGTAGTAATGGGGACTATTGGGGGTTATATTTGCAGCAAGACTTTGAGTTGAATTACTATTCATAGGGAAGAAATCACCGAATTCCATTCAACCGAAAAAAAACTCATGTTCAAATTGGTTTTTCATTTACTTTGGAAATACATGAATAGAAAAAAAATAAGATCTCTATCTCTCTTGAAGAAACAAAATTGTTATAGCACATTAAGTTTACATGAATTTAATGATCATTGATTCAAATTTATCACAGTAAAAATAAGTGTATCTGGGGAGATGTACTGGTTTAGTGTTGCATATACTGCAGTTTCTGTTTCAACTTGACCAATGAATCTAGTCTCAACTTGCGGAGTGAAACCACAGGTACAAATGTTGCTAAACCCCTAAACTCTCTTAGAGCTATTCCAGCTACAACTTCGTAATTATAATCGTTTGCTGTTGGATTGCTCACTCTATCTGTGCATCTAGAGAAAAATTAAGGAGTTGAGGAGTTTTCCTAATACATTTCATTATTTGTAGTAAGTTTTCATTTCAGTATATATTTGGTAATGGTAGCTAGTTACAATCTGATCAAAAAGATATTGCCCACGAATATCTAACTTTTCTGAGAGTTAGTCATTCACTGAATGTTTAACCTTGTATCTGTACATGTTGGTGAGGATGCTGATCTCAGGGCAGTGATGATCAGTAGACCGAACACAAGAGTTGTTAATACAGCAACACAAGATATGAGCACTATCTCCAGGTCTGTCACTGAAAATCATATCCATATTATAATGAGATCAACTGGGCCTTGTCACGCTGCTAGAAGAAAAGTAGCCACATGACAAGGCTACGATCAACTAGCTACCGGATTAGGACTATAGAACGTTCTTTAACTCAAATCTGACCAGCAGGTTTGTTCTCAATGAGTCAGGACTGTGTTAGATGTTAATTAATTTAATACCTGCCCACACATCTCACTTGTATAACCAAGTACATTACATTACATCGTTATAATTTTTTGGCACTTTCTGTATTCTTTGGTATGTATGTTAAATGTGTAACCAGAGTTCAGAAGCTCTGTTCCACATGCACACGTATCCGGTCCTGAAGGATAACCAGAATCCTTAAACCCGACCCAGCCCTCATTTTTAAACAAGTTTTACCCTTACACTTATGTCATCAACTAACGTACAACAGCAACCTCATTACACATCAAATCATTATTATTTGAAATCAAACAAAGGAACACAGATCGAAAATTGAAGCGATGCTATTTCAATGTTGTGATCGCTCCTGAAGTTGTTCTTTATTTGATGCGTGGGAAGTTATTTAAATCACTGTTAAGAATTTACTATGATCATTGTTAATATTGCATATCTTTCTTTACTTTTTACCTTTTAAGCTTGCCTTGTCAGATAATTCTTCAGTACTCACTCCAAATATTGAGTCATAATCATATGATAGAAGAATGGTCTCACTTTCACCAAGTAAAATTGCAAGCAGACGTGATTGTTGGATTAGGCAAAAACCATTGGCATAGAATTAACAATCAAAATGCAGAGCCCCGATTCCATACCGCAAAAAATATTTGTTTCTGCTCATATGATAAGGAATGGTTGATAGTTCGTTTAACACAATATGAACATGTGCAACAGAAACAGCGGTGCAGCACATCAAGAGTATAGATAGGTAGATAGATAGGTTCGAAAATGTGACTGGCGCACATACACAACAATTTCTGATCGAGGCAAAATTTGTGACATTAAGAAATTGAAGCCAAATCATTACTCTTGCCCAATAAATGGAATGTCATCAAAAGTGACATAGGCACTTAACTAACGGTCACAATAAATGGGAACGTTCAGTATAAAGTGGTGAAAATCTTTCCTAAAACAAAATCCGATTCATGATGATCTCTCAGATTTTGTGCCAACTCATAATTATCATTCATTAGCTACCTGCCACAGCTCTAACTTGATGCTGTAATCCATCAGTGATATAGAGAGGTCTGCCAATAAGTGCTAGTGACTCAGGCTGGGTTGGTTCATAAGAGCTGTTGATTTCATCAAAATATCCTGCTACGCTTGAACATATCGGAAGTGTGATATTCAAATTCAAATCGATCAATATCAATCTCTTTTCAAACAGGGCGGAAACAAGAAAGATGTTGTCAGCTAGGATAACTATATCAATTAATCTGTTCCATGTAGTGAGGAGCGACATGATATCACCATCTAAATTTGATTCATGTAGTCCTGCTAATGTGACAGTTTCGTTTTTTCACTCGATCGTATCTCACTAACCTCCATCGTGTTAGCATATATGTGTGACCGCTCTTGAGATCTTGAATTAGTTGCATTATATAAGCTGAAAGCTTGACAATTGTTTGTACATTTGGCCAACCAATGAATGGCACATGTCACATGAATGGTAGTATATCTGTCAGACAATTTAATGAAGTCAGTCAGATCCATCATCTTAATACAAAGTTCTATTTTATTTTTGATATTTATATCTGTTTGGGTGTTTTCTCTCTGATTTTTGAGTAATTTGGGCAGTCCAAAAAAAGAGTATTTGAATCTGATACCGCACTGCATTGAGGACAGGGTGACTTGTCAGCGACGTTCATTCAGTTGAAGTGTTCAGGACCATGACCTGTGATAGTGTTTACAACCGAAGTGAAGTGGCCTTCTGAGTTGCAACGGGGGTTTTGATATTTGACCCTTGATATTTTTAGTAATGGTTTTTGTTTTTGTACGTTTCATTGAGTTGAACCATTTATCTTCAAAAGAGCTGATAGCTTGTTCTTTTATTTTTTGTTTTAGACTGTTTGAACAATAGGGGGTGAGGGTTCAGGATCGAGGGTATCAAGTGCACCTCCCAGGTTAACAAGCTCATCAACATGCACATTACCATAGATCTCGGAGTGGGCAAGGACCCAGATAAGTGTGATAGAGTTACTCTTCTCAAGGGTATTTAAGTTGTGTTTGGTTTTTGTTCTAACTTCAGGGATTTTAAGGGACTGGAGTGAACAGAGACTGTCTGTGATTATAGCTATTTTTCTATTCCTGGAAAATTCAAGAACCATGGCAGCTATTGAAATTCTTGTAATTTCTGCTTTGTGATATCGTTGAATGAAAACTCACTATTTGGGTGGCAAAATAAAATTTCTCTGTGTTTGTGGTAATTTGGTTGGTGGATGAGATCAGACATATAATGATCAACAATTTTAGTGTGATTATATGTGTTTGAACTTAAGAGCATGCTGCTATGAACCAGATGGTACAATGAGTTCATAGCAGCCTGCTTTGTTTATTTCAATTAGTGGGATAATGTTAAAAAAGAACCTCGAGGGCTAATCCTGGTGTTCTTTTAAAAGCACCAGTTGCCAGTAAAAGAGCTGATCTGTTAAATCTGGCAATCTTGGCTGAACATGAGGATTTTTGGACTGCTTCCCACCAGACCAACGCACCATGAAGAAAGCCGGTCTGTACAATTGATTGTAGGATCCATAACATCTGCTTCGGATCAAGTCCCCTAGTTTTATTAATTGCGTTTTTTACACATCCACATGATGGACAGAGCTTTTTGGTTTATGTGGTGTGACCATGTCAATCCTTGGTCAATAAAAATACCAAACTATTTAACATATTTTTGGTATTGAATCTGATCCTCAAAAATTTTCATGTTGGTTAGCGAGTTTTTTGTTTTCTTTGTTACCAGCAGACTCCTTTTTTTGGATTCAACCTTAATTCATGGGTTTTGCACCAATTTTCTTTGAATCCAAGAGCAAACTGAGTAACTTCTGCTATGACTTGTGGCACTTGGATTTCTATACAGATGGCTAGGTCATTGGCATATCCCAGACACCATATTGTGATTCTGTAAAATGTGATTATGAGTTTATCCAATACAAGATTCCAAAGAAGGGGGGAGAGGAGTTCCTATGATTTCAATAAGAAACATGTTAGGCTTATTGGATGGAATGATTTTGGGTTAGAATAGTCTATTTTACCGGCTTTCGGGATAAAAATAACTTTGGTCTGTGGCCAGGTCTTTGGGATATAACCTATAATGAGTACCAGTTTGAATAATTCAGCGATAGCATGTGACACATAGGGTAGCGCAAGCTTAAGGCAAATAGGAAAGATTCCATCTGGCCCAGGGGTTTGCATGGTTGAAAATTATTCACTGCGCATGTTATCTTTTGTTCTGTAATCATTCTGTTTGATTTCATTCCAGCTTTGGATGCTAATGGGGAGCTCGGACTGAGATGAAACATGATTGCCAGTATAAAAGGACCTGAAAGGTGTCACCATGAATTGATTTTAAAAATCCATCAGGCTTTCTTAAACAATCCAATTAATATTCATTGGTTTTGCATAATAGTTTTTGAATTTTGGATGATGCACTCAAGCGCAGAATCGTTGCCAGGAGAGGACTTTGGCTTGATTGATTTGTTTTTATTATTCTATTCTGAGCGATGTGTAGGTTTCCCAGTTTTAACCTGGAAGATTTTCATTATTTTGGCCATTTGAACTTCTGCGAGCCTTTTGCAATGCTGTTTTGGTATTTCTTCTCAGCCGTCTTAAATCAGCTTTCCACCATGGGTTAAATCTGCATCCTCTGAACTTTGCTTGAGGCCAGGCTAAGGCAAATGATGATTGTATGATTTCAGTTAGGTTATTTGTTGAATGATCAATTAAGTGAAGAAGGGTTTCTGTGTGGCCATGTGGATCAACTGGGGAGTCAAACTCCATTGACGATATTTTCTCTTGAATAGAGTGCTCAAACTCTTCTTTGTTTTTTTTCCTATGATTTTGATATAAGGTTATTGGTATATGGGTGTTGGTTAGAGTGAACTCAATCTGTCTGTGGTCAGAGAGAGTTTCTCTATTATTGACCTTCCACTGTTTTATCCTGTTCGATACAGATGGAGTAACAAGGGCAGATATATTATGGGGTTATAATTAGTTGATAGAAATGTCGGTTTCTGGCCTACTTTTGCAACATCAAGATTATTGGTCAAAAGAAAGTCAAAAAGGCTGTCCCCTCTTACAAGTAGCATGGCAGGGAAAGGCGGTGAGTTTTTTGGCAAATGCAATGGCAACACGGGTGTGGGCTGGGTTTTATCATAGAAAACATGATGTGATTTCAGGGCTTGGAAACCAGACACTTTTGATTTATGGACCAAGGGCTCATGGATAAGTGCTTTGGATGTGTGCAGTTGAGCCAGCTGTTTACAGAGTAGGGCTGTACTAGCTTTGGCGTGCTGCAAGTTGATCTGAACTAAGCATATTTCAGTTGCCCTCATCAGATGAAAATGAAATGTCTTTGTCTGTTGATTTGGGAGTTTACTGATCAATAATATATATATTATGAACTTTTATCAACCACCGATCAATGCATTAAGCAAATAAGACCATGCGAAAACAAAAGAAGCAATAAGAAGCAATAAGAAGGCATTGACGTTTTATGAGTATTTATAAAAATGGCTTTGGTATAATGGTTTAAAGGGTTTTATAATGGTTTTGAGGGTTGGTGTGTGTGGATTTGTACAAGGATATAAAGGTTTAGATTTAAAGTAGTGTTAAACTGTTCTATTTATTGAGTCAAAACAAAGGGTTATGTCGCTGGGACGTTCTATTTAAATTTAAATAGGTTAAGCGGCAGAATTTGTTACCTCTTTTTAAAAGAGTACTGATTTGTATCGTTTATGTTGATTGATGGTGAGGCTTAGCACCCACATGTGGGTGCTAAACCTCGCCTTCAATCAAAATAAACAACCAATCGCCTTGTGGGTCAGGCAGCTTTTTTGCAGTGCACCACTTCGTGGAGGTGTTTTAAACTTTAGGTTCATAAATGAGGTTAGTGTTGATTTAGGACTATTAATAAGTGTAATGTGAGCGACTCCACCATTGCAGCTGCTCCTTGGTTGGGTGGGGCTTGCATAACATTTGAGTAAGACATGGCTGTAAGGCATGATCTTTTGCACTCAAGTGATGGGCTGTTATCACTTGGGTTACTTTTTGGGGTCATGCTTACATCGATGTTAGGCTTACTAGTATAGTTGTGAATGTAAGGGTTGTTTGAGTGTGGTGTATTTTATTGTTTTGATTTGTTAGGGCCCTTTGGTTTATGATTATATTAGTGATGATTGGTTCATCATCACTAAAGTTTGACCGGTCTAGTTTTTTAACTAATGAGTTGTCAAGCAGAGGATCTGAAATCCCTCCTTCATATTCTTGACCTCAATTGTCTCATCACTGTGAGATTTTTGATCAAGCTCAAGTGTGTCTCCTACTAGTGTACTAGTCTCTGACTTAACAGTTAGTGATTCAAGGTGTTGGTAGTGAATGAAACTACGAATTTTGGGTGAATTTGGCCCAGGAGAAGATTTTTGATTTGAGATGATTTGAATCCCTTCCGATTTTTTTTGGTTAACTCCCAGTTATTGATTTTTATTCACAGGCTGCCCAGACTTACAATCCTGGACAGCCTCAGATTAACTACCATCCACTGCACTCATTCAGATGGCTGAAAGGGGGCAGTGTATGGTGACTTGAAATTTAGGATTAAAAACAGAAAATTTTGAGAAGAGATTTTTTTCCATCTTTCCGAGATTCGACCTTGACATTGACTTATTTCTTAATGCTTCATCATAATGTCTTAGTGTTTTCTCCTCTTCAGACATCACACGGCAATTTCTCACCTTTCAAATCATTTTTATGGCCTGAAAACGCTATAAGATCTTCTCACTACTGGCCCACCACTAGTGCAAACAACACACAAGGCCAGATATTTTACCTACTGTATGATAGTGTGACAGATTGTGCTGCGCTTAAATGACAATAGCTCCAGTCTGACAATGCAGACCCTCAACGTATATATATAATTACCTTTGTAGAGATTGAAGCTTGCTTCACCCATCCAATACTGTAACACTAATAAGAAGCTTGAGCTCCACTCAACATGCTGCTACCAGGCTTGCCTACTTAAGTCTGATAAATCTATTATGAATATCCAAAAGACAGAACATTTGTGGTAGTCAGCCATCATACATACACATTACTGATTGGATAGTTTGAGGGGAGTTGCTGGCATCCCTATATTTAGAAATTCACCCTACACATCATTTTCTGCATGGTTAAAAAGTGTAAATCAGGTTTTGGCATAATTAATTGGCTGGAAATAAAATATATTGTCAGATTCCTGATATGCAACCCAAACACATAGATACAAACACGCCAAATTCAATTTAACAGCCAGTAGGATTTGACAAAAACAATTTTTGAAGTTAGTATTTAGGATTGTCTTTCCTAGTACAATATTGCCCACTAATAAGCACATTTTTCATGTAATATAGAACATAGTTTTGAATGAGAGATGGTAAAATGATGGATGATAACATGAAAAGTCGAATCGATCTGAGATTGCTTCATTGAGGCTGTCAGCATAAATGAAGAAATTAAAGCCATCATAACAGGCTGCGTGGTGAGAGACACTGCGTATCATTACAATCAAGTATCAAAACAGTTTTATTTTTTTGCTTTGTGGAAAAAAATTGACATTATCTTTTTACATGTACATAAACAGATGCCAAACCAAAACCAAAACACAAAGAGCAGATATTGTTGTAGGGATGGACGAGAGAGGATAGTTTGTAACATATAAATCAGATGACCTCACCAAGGATGCAACCACTGGCTGCTTAATATGTTAAAACAGCGAACTTTAAATAATCCCTTAATCTCAAAGATCTGTAGGCTCTAGCTGGGAAACTGATGATCTCACTTTACTTGATTTTATAATCTGATGAATTTTTATGTGATTAATGACTATTTATGACGGAATTAGAATAATCATGGTAACAGGGTGAGAAGGGACAGATGTGACTGATTAATATATGAATGCGATAGGAGGCGAAAGCAAGTCAGTTGTTTGTTGGCAGTTGTTTGTGGACAGTTGTTCTTGATATTAACTTAAAGCTGACACACCTATTGGATAAAAAACTACTGTATTTTGTATCACAGTTTGCTGTATTTTACACACCATTGTCACACCAGGTTGGATAAAATATAATGTAGTGATCAAGTAAAACACATAGTTGGATTTCTTCTCCCCTGACCTCGTAATGAGAACCTGGTGATCTACGAATATATCGTGCAAGTTTTTGCTTTGGGCTTTATTTGGAGCATTGACATCACAAACATCTACCATCCCCTAGGGGTTTCTTTCACATAAAATCTGAGAAAACATGATGTCAAGGTCATGTCACCTTAACAAAAAAATAGATGACTGTACAAATCGAAAAAGGGTTTTCTTAATTTGGGATGCGGCATAATATATTCCAACTTGTTTTTTTGTGATATATCAAAGCAAATAAATAGTAAAAGAGCCGAGTTGTACTTTTTAAGTTTGAAATTTAGTGACTTCAAGTATCCACTGTCTTCTCCTGATTATTCTAGCAGAGAGGGTGTTATAGAAAGACTAGGCATCCTGATTGCTACTGATAGCTTGTACTGATTTGCTTGGCACAATTGTAACATCTGACTTGGGCTTTTCAATTGTTTTAACTTTTTTTAATGTGCAAAATATGATTCAAATTGGTAATACCATAAACAAAGCCAGCAAACACATGAATGTGTTTATAATATATATGTTATAGTTGTTGATTATCTCAACAGGAATCAATCTCATTGATTTATCGGTGACACTTTATTTAATGAGACAAAAGGTACTGGCATGAATTTGGCAAAATAATAACAAATGATGGTGATTTTGCATAAAAAAAAGAATAAAGTTTGTCCTGAGAGAAATGATATGATCATTGTAGTCTATTCCCAGTCTGCTCGGCTCGACTCTCATGTGCATAACAAGCTGAGAGTATAGGGTTTTTGCAAGCCTCCCCAGCGGTCAGGTCGCCGAAGCCTAGGAAGCAATTTAGGGCTCTGCAGATGAATCACATCCCGTTGTTAAATTTGTTAGCAGATCATCAATGCATATCGCATCCTGGTTATTGTGTGACATGTATTTCTTTAAAATCCTTCCGAAATTCCCCATGGTTGCCTGAGTTCAATCTAAAAAATTAAGTTATTCTGGCTAATTTTTTGTGGTTGAGAGCAGCTCTGAAAGGCACACTGAAAATGTCATTATGAAAAAGGTTTTATGAACAGATAACATGCAAATAAAATAATTTGGGACCTCCCAAGCCCTCTACTATCCATGTCAGATTCGCAACTGTATATGATTGTAAAACATGCAATGTTTGAATGTTTGACATTTCAGCTTTCAAGGGAAGATAAGGCATCTATTTCAATATCAGAATAGCGAATATGGTACTAATATGATATGATTTTTTGCTGTGTGAGATATAGTGTATTTGTAGTAAAACTGCTGTTTTAAGACAATTGAGATAACGTTTATCTCGTAAATTGGCTCATAGCTGCTGTGCTTGGTCCAACTTTGGATAAGGGCATCCACTGTTGAAACATGAGTAAAATAATTCTTAGACAATACAGTCCTTTATTTCAACATAACATACATCTATTAAATATTCCAGGGTCGAAATTCCAGAGTCAAAATGCATAGTCATTGCAGTGAATGTAGTAGTTGCGGAATTGCGACGAAAAAAGAGAGTTGTCTTACCCTTTCACAAAGGCAGACAACTCACAATTATGAAAACAAAAAATTGTTGGCTGCTTTGATAATAATTGGTACTGTAAAATTTATATTCTGATAAACAGTGGCTGCTCAATCAATAATTGTAGTGTACCTATGATACCTGATTGAGACAGGCTCAATTGTGCAGAGAGAGACATTATCAGTAATTTTACATCCAAATGAATGAAGCCGCAGTTTGAAAAGGATCTAACAATATTAGCAGGCGACTTCCATATGATATTGTAGGCTTCAGGAAGCCAGCTAAAAAATGTTTTACACACTCAAAAATCCTGGTTTTATAGAAACTATTTGTAAACAGTAAACAATTGATTTCCCCTAGGATCTTCAGCGCTATATCAATTTTAGTCAATTGTCTAAGTTAGTGCTGAAAGCACAGATTACCAATAAAATGATGGTATGTCACAAATTGTAGAGCTCATAAGAGTTACTTTTTATCACATATGTTGAGCTATGCCTTTCATTTGAAGCAGCACAACTCAACATAACAAAAGGGACCTTGTATTATTACAGGGGAGACAACTCAAAGTTCAATATGTGAAGAATATTGTTATCACAACAAATATTTCAAATTCATTCTCTTGGGATGATTTCCACAAACACTTATCTAGCTAGAAATAAAATATTACCAGTACCATATCTGACCCTTCAACATACATAGACCAGTGGTAAACTAGCCCGTTCACATGGCCACGGGTTTCGTTTTTTTTGGTTTTGTAGGTGGCCATGTATTGTTCGGTATAGTATCGTTAGTTGTCTTCTGCTGTTTTAGCTCTAATCTTCACCACTTTGAGCCTGTGGTCAAGGTCAAGGTCATGGTCTTACTCATGGATGTTTTAAATATTCTTAACTTAGCCATGTTTTCACATTATAACTGCAATATTTAGTGCAATCAGCTTATTTATATTTATTTTGAATATGATAAATGACAAAGATAATTTATTTGCCCATGGAACAGAGAAAAAGTCAAAGCTCAAAGTGGTGAAGATTAGAGCTAAAACAGCAGAAGACAACTACCGATACTATACCGAACAATACATGGCCACCTACAAAACCACAAAAACCAAACCCCTTAGCCGTGTGAACAGGGCTAGTGGTAAACTGCATAAGATATTCTGCACAAAACTTATGTTAAAAAGTTAGCTTTATGGTAAGTGAATATCTTGTCTCTAGTATGAATTGATCATCTGGGCTACCCAGTCGCACTACGGGCCATCGACATCTTGAATGTATCACGGGTATCCATCATGGCTGTATGCAATCAGTTTTATTATGAGAGTTCAGGATGGTGATCGTTGTTGGCTATTTTAGTGAAATTTCCACTGCAGGAGGTGCAGGAAAGTTATGTTTGTTGGCAGTGCGAGATTGTCAAGCCTCTGTTCAAATTCATCAGAGAAGGGCAGCATAACCCGAGTAGCAGAGCGCTGGATCCTCTCTAGTCTTTTTTTGTAACTGTCTGATAGCAGATTGTACCATGCAGGACAGGCGTATGGGAATTCAGACTTAATGCTAGCTGACAATTGGATAAACCTGAAGAAACTATGTGTAATTATCATTTATGGCGGTTTTTTCCTTTTGCCGAGGGTGATACAACACCCTTCTAGCCTCCAATTCTGCACCCATGGCCCTCAAGTTGAAAACTTGGGTAGACTGCTTAGGTTATACTGCTTAGCTTGTATGTGCAATCAATGTTTTAGTATGATGCTACTACATCAACAATGTCAATAATTATTTCAATTCTAAAGAGGACAACAGGCTTCACATTGCATCACCACAATTAGTATTTCAAGATGATGTATGGTGTGTCCATTGCAAAACTAACAGCCATGATTGTCCTAAGAGACGATAAGTCTACTACGCATACCACGACAGAACCAACCAGCACAGTGGCATTACTCTACTGTTTTAGGCTTCAGGAAGCCGGCAAAAAATCAATATACACACAGAAAAATGATTGCATTATTGATTGAAATATGATTCAGTTGTATTGCAAGGAAGCATTATTTATAATCTGCAGTCTTTTGGCTCAGTGAGTGCTGGTGACCCATATGTATGCAGTTGTTATGGCATACTTACAGGTTATTTTGTTCATAATAGTGTTTTTATTTCTGGTGTCAGAATCAGCTTATACAATTTTATTGTGTGAATATTAGTGAGGCATCAGATATCTTGCACACAGCCAGGGGAGACAACTTAAAGGGAAATTCGGAATGCACTAAGTTTAAATTCAAAAATTAAAAATCACTGTTTGAGGCACATGGACAGAGTATCACAAGCCATTTTAATAAACGGGTCAAATAGGATACAAATTTAGAAAATATTCTTCCAATCTTATCGATGCATTATGTGTTATATTTTCGATAACGGACATAACCGATTTTCATTAATGCAAACACACAAAAATCAACGGAGACCCAATAGCAACTGAAAATACCTTGACAATGCTGAGTATATTATGGGCGGCTTATTGAACGTTATTTATTTTGGAGTTACCTGAACTTTCTCACTGAGCAGATAACTCCTTTTTTAAAGGGCAACCAAGGTTTCAAACAAGTTCTCAGATTAGATAGATAGCAGATAGCGGATTGCACCTTTTGCATCGGGAAAAAGACAAAATCTAATATCTGGTGATTATTCAGCCAGAATTATTGTGAAACAATTCATCCATCAGGTACTCAAACTAAGCTAAAAATAGAATACCACAGAGCAGTTTCCTGTTCCTGTTATTATTTAGCCTGTGATCTATCAATATTACAGCAAGGTCTTTGAACCTCCCCTAAACTGAAGTGTTACCCAGCTTAGAATCAACGACCACTTTGAGTTTTGCGCCGCGTCATGCACAAAGCTGATGCTGCCTAGAACATCATTTACTACCAACTAATGCATTGCTGCGAAACCTTGGTTGCCTTTTAAACCTCATCACTGAGAGTTGACATTCAGAGAGAAAGAAAAGGACAGTCTACAACTCCCTGATTCAGTGGATAGGCGTGTTCTTTCAAGTTGTTAACTCAAAATTCATTCAGATCCTTGTTTGAATTGTTGATCCGTTGATGTAAAAATCAGCCCTACATTCGATATTCTTAGTGTGTAAGTTTTATGTGAAACCTACAATATGCTGACCCATTGAAGATACTAATGTTCAACCGTTGGTATGAAGCAAATTATCAACTAGTTTATAGGGATGGTTTATATAAAGATTAATGATTGTTATAAATGAATGCAAGCAATTTGAAAAAACCGAGTGTTGAACATTTGACATTTATATGTAAATAGGATAAAAGGATTGTGAGAGGGCCTGCACTCAGTGAGGAAGTTGCTGAGTGTTCGCAAGTGGAAGACAGACAAAAAAAATCATAATCATCTGCAAACTTTTCCCGTACACAACCATCACCTGCTGCACGGATCAATTGGCATTTCTACTTGAAACCCAATGATACAGCACCGAATAAGTTTCAATAGGTAATTTGCGAAAATTGTTGTCAATATGTGCATATTTCTGTCAGCATGATTCAGGAGACACCTGCAGCAAAGCAACATGAAAATTAGTAGGACAGTAGGGTATTTGCGAAATGTCACTTTTTCGCACAAGTTGGAAACAGATTTAATATATACATAATCAAACCTCAGCGAGATATAACTCAGTGCTAGCTTACACTTATTGAGCCTCCCTCAAGCATGCTCTGAAAAGCTTATAGGATATATTTTGCTCTATGTAAATGGAAGACTCCGTAGCCATTATAGTCGATAATAAAAGCATCCTGTACAAAGGCAAGCTATGATTTTTAATGTTTCTGTTGGAAAATATGCAGAATTGTGTTTTCTCAATGTTGAGTCTCAGTAAGTGGCTATAATCCCAATCTGATGCTTTCTTTAGCAGAGTATTGGACTCCGCTAGTACTTCATCTATGCTTGTGGCTGTACAGTAGATTAGCCTAACATCATGTTGCTAGCAATCCATTGATAGCTAAGTTATAGAGGATAGGACCCAGAATGGAGTATGTGCTGTAACACATCATATGACTGAATATTATTAGTACGCCCACAAGTATTGCACACCATGTTTGTTTCTGGATCATGTGTCAGTATTGGTGACCACTCATTAAAACTTTCACCCTGTGGAATAGGTAGGCGTGTGAGAGGTAGTTAGGCTTCAGGTCATAGGCTCAAACCTCGCTGTGGTCCACTGACTACTGAGCTCTGTGCTCCAGGTGTGCTCTGACCTGCCTGCAAACTGGGACCAATTTGGCGCAGAATATTGCAGCTGCGACCCTAAGCTACCTTTATTTCTTGAACTTGGACCTGAGGCAGAACCAATTGCAACGAGCGGAATTCAGAGAAAGTAGAAGCACATAGCATGAGCGCAAACGGAAAAAGAAAATTCTACAAGTTTATCTGAATCTGAGCTTGGGCAATTAAGTCTGAAGGAGTCTAATTTGCAGTAGGGTGGTCTTCACCTCCATCTTCTTCACACTAGTAATAGGAGTTATCTGTTTACGTTCAAAGAGAGGACAACTCCTTAATTTTAAGCGTTTCATCTATCACTAGATAATACAGCGCAGGGACAAGTAATTTACGAATTTAGGATCCACTCCATGTCTCATCTGTGGCACAGGCAAGGTGGGAGCTTTACAGTCCACGTATAAAAATCAACATCAGTGGTCTCAGAGCTCTGTCATTGCTTCCCTGATAATAGCTTAGAGATTAGAGTAGCAGATGTAAGCTAGAGTTTAGATTTGAATGTCACTCGATGTTTGTTGGCACAAATTTTTAACTAGCGGAGGTAAGACTTCAGCAAATTTAACAAATGTGTGTGATACGTAATCGATTGCTAGTAACAGGTGGTCAAACTTGGCCCTTTGCTAGGTTTATATCCGTTAGGAGATAGCTGCTATGTTAAAAATAATTACCACTATATGTAAAAGCAGAGTAGGTTTGTCAGATTGTCCAAGTTGTGAGTCAATTTGAAGCATCCCAGCTCTATCTCCGCTCAGCTCTATCTCCGGTCCCTGTCATCCCCCAGTCATGTCCTGGTCATTTACTCTGTCTTTGCTAGCGGAGATGATTACATGAAAGCTAAAATGAAAAGTGACTCAAAGTAGAAAGCCATGGTTTGTGTAATAACCTTAAATGGTGGTAAGTGTGAACAAGAATTTAATATAGCTATATCAAGACTGTGTGTAAAGGCATTAAACATATAGTATGTAACATGTCATTTGTCACATATGACAGGGAGATGCATATCGAATTTACAAATGGAATTATCTCCCTTGGTTTTGACACAAGGTAGTTATTGGACTATTTAATTCAGAACTGTTTTGTAAAAACTATCATCTAGTTATTGTCACTTTGAAAGATTTTTGATGCAGACAACTGTTTATGACACACTGAAGCAAAATTGAGCAAACAAGTATTCAGCACTTACAAGAACAATTGTTTCAATAACGTAGGTATTTAATCACTTCTCTACACACTAGATAACACAAAATAAGTTTTTCGCTTTTAATTTGTCTTTTTTTGCCGGCTGTCCAAAGCCTCTAATCTGCCAATGAAAATACTCCATCTTGTGTAAACATGTATATTTTAATTTTTACACGTCTTATTGTGGGCAGCGGCTGTCACAGGATAATCCATACTCGGCATCTGTGGTGCTGCAACGGCGAAATTATTTGCGCGGACAGAATGTAAGAAATCAATGCTGGTTTTAATGGTTTTAGTAGTAACGATTGTTTCTAGACATCCTGCATGAACCTTAGGATTCAGAAGACTGCTTGAATTTGATTGAACTAATTAATTAAAATTTTTTCTAAGTTTGTTCGTTAACGTCCAACAGTATATAAGCATTGTTCAATGAATTTTGAGTGACTGCCACAGTACGAGCAGAAAAAGATTTTGGTATTCTTAAATCAGGAAAAATTAGTTTAAGACATGTTTTCCATACTTTGTCTATAATTAAAAAAAAGTCTCCTTCAAGGGTGAGTGGCTGGGAAGATTTGGTCAAAAGTTTGTGTGCCTAGCTGAAGCAGGTCTGGAAAAAATTACATATGTTAATCATTTGCAATGATAGCACATTTAATTAACTGTGCATCTTTTAAACAGCTGCTATCAACAAATAACTGAGATCTTCTTTTTGTATGCTGAGGACCAGAACAACGAGATTTTTGACACTCTGAGTGGGGGGGGGCGTCGGCAGGGGGGTGGGGAAAAAGTCTGGGGGCTCAGACTACTATTATTCCTACTACTATTCAGATTCAAAAGGGAAATATCACAAATGTCAAAAGACCAATAATGTGACTTGTCCATGACAAATGTTACCAATACAAGGAATGTTATCTTAGTATGCTGAGTCTCTTGCCCACGGAAGCATCATTACAGCAGTTTATATCTATACACTATACTTACCATACTTATATTATACATACAACACAATATTGTGTCTTACTGACCTCGATCAGTTGAACACCACCATTAGACAACTACAAGCTTTCAACCATGAAGGTGATAATGATTAATGTTGATCTTCTTCAATAATTAACATTAGAATCATACTGATTTTTCCTTTTGTAATATGAATCGTAATACACTGTAAAGAGGTAAGATAACTTCAGAACATTGCAATAATTTATTGTCTTAATTGAACTTGTTTTCGTTTAACCGCGGTTAACCAAGCTTGAATAGTATGCAGTATGCAAGTAAGTGAGCAGTTCATTTGGCAGATACAAATTGCAGTAGTGTAGTTGCTCTGTGTGATTAAAGTAGAAATATTTTGATCATATAAAATATAATGGCATGGTATCAAAATTTGCCCATGATGTGAAAATGTGCAACATAAAAAGCACAGCTGTCTCGAAACTTAGAGAAGGCTAATCATGTTTTAAAAGCCACTGATGTAAAGTACAAGGGCATTTTAATAAAGTGATTTCCATTTCATTTCATTGAAGTAAAACTCATACAGAAATTAGGAGAGAAAAAATAGCCTTCTCTCGCTTTACTGTTGTCAGAGCATTCTCACCTCAATTCTCAATTATTTTTTCTTTCAATTACAATTAAGGCTTGATGTTCTCTTAATACATCCTACTTAAATATCGTAGACTGTAGGGGATACTACCTAAAGTGCTTAAGATAATTTTTGAATTGCCACACATTCCGCTTGGAACGAAAATCAGAACACAGTCGAGATCATAGATTTTGGTATTCTCCCATGTACGAACATAGTGAGGACAGCATTTCACATCACAATTAACGGAAATCCTACCGAGTCCTGACCTTGGGAAGCAACACCCACATGTCAGGAATTGGATAATAACCATTTTCATCCTTGGGGATGATGACATATCCCTAGCTGTCAGGCATTCACTCAAGGCATGGATTGATGCGCATACTCAGAGGCGCTTGAGCAAGGGTCACAGACAGTGATTGACATCCATGTGCTCAAACTCTGATTATATCTCGCTAAATATCATTTATTACTTAGATCATATTGAAACTTAATGTTGAAAAAACTTGACAACAACAGTTTTATAGTTGCCTTGTCACTTGGACTCTTGACAAGCCTAGTTCTATAGCCCTTATTATTTGCAAAAAATTAATCTCATTTTGGCAAACATATTTTAGGCAACAATGTTGTTGGCACGCATTTCTTTCACAGAATAAACTAAGACTATTTTTTGAAACTTCCATATTGACTAAAGCCGATTGGTTAATTCTCTGAATGATTATTGCCTCCATTAATCAAGATTTAGGTAACAAAGCTTACATAAATTGTCCTTTCCTCGAAATTTATTCATAAGTTGTCTTTGATATGCAGATTTGCCAATTTGTAAAATGGATATATTTTGGCGTGCCTTGATGCATTTATGCCCTGAATCTTTATCTCATTTTTTACTAAATATACCATGCACAAGGGACTATCGATCATGTGTTAAATTAGCTCCAAAATTAAAAGATATGTAGCGGCAGTCATATTTCCGAAAGTGGTAATCTATGCAGAGGTATTTGACAGCCACTTGTCTTGTCTTGTCTTTGAGAAGGGGATGGCCGAGGTAACTCGGATCAACTTGGGTTCAGGTCTCGGAGACCCTTAGAACTCAAGCCTTCCATAAGACAAAGTTTAATCTAGCATCGTTGTTCAAAATACAAATGACTCAGAGAAACTCCGAAACTGTGATGCACATTGGTTTAGCTGCACTCTTTAGGACGAATTGTCCAATGGTTCGCTGCCTCGCGTGTTTATAGAATTGGCATGAGGTTATAAAAAGTGAAGAGATGTATTTTTGTCTTGACCACATTTTGGGCAGTCCATTTCATCTGTTAGCTTGGCGTTTTGCAGGTGTACCTTGAATGGCCCGTGACCAGTCAGCAACTAGATTTTACCTAGCCTATGAGATTGGTGGCCATTGGAGCAGAGTCGTGAACGTAATAAGTTCATACTCAAATCAGAAGTTGATTTAGTCTCAGGTTGAAACTTTGCTATACACCGCAATATAAAAATTCCCTTGTCAAACTCAAGATGAGATATCTGAGCAAGGCATGTAAACATTTTGTAGGTTGATTCTGCTCCAAGTTTTTACATGGTTCACGGGCTACAATTTATTGCATGCTCTTTGCTTCATTACTTCTTGCTCTGCTTCATTAACTTGCTTTGACAAAAATGTTTGACACACTTTGATTGGGATTTTTACATTCAATGCTGCATTAATGAACGTTGAGGTTTTTAGGACTATAAATAGGGATGGTCATGGAGTATCTATTCCGGACTGCAAACTCCATTTATCATCCTGGTGCTTTTGTCAATCAAATGCTGCAGTGTGGACCAAAGAGATCATAAAAATTAATTCTTTTCATCGGTGCTGAACTTTTTTGTTTCAAATTGAACAAGTGCTTTTAACTCTAAATAAAAATGGCGCACACAGTTATTATCATTTTTATTGATAGAGAGATTAACGGTTGAAGTATGAGTTTATTATTGTGAAACTTGGAATAATATTGGAAGGTCAAAAGGTTTTGACCCGGAGCAGAATATTAAGTTTTAAAAATGTTGAAGGAATAATTGCTAATTATAATAAAGAAATTTAGAACTTAGAATTAAAGTCAGTGATAGCTCTTTTTCATTAACACAATAATGAGGATAACTAGTAGTTCATCAACCTAAATCATCCTTTAACTTTAAGAAATACACATTCTTCAGGCTTTTAAAACATGACTCATTTGTCTAAGTCCTCAGATGGCTCCATTGTGTGTTAATGGCGAATTTGGCGATTGATAATGTAATGGCACTAACACGCAATGGAGCCGTCTTAGCACTTAACAATTTGCTCCGATCGGGTTAGGAAGTCACTTTACGCCATGCATAGCAAACAATTTTGAAGCTTGAGAATAATATTTCGTTTAAAATATAGAATTATGTTGTATAGGATAATCGAATTCAAAATTTAGCTAATGTACTTCTGCAGCAGTAACATGCGTAGTTGACATGGCATGAGCGGCAGTTATATGCTGAACCAGGATGGGAAAAGTAAGTTTCGTAGGGTGGATGACATACGGGGCAACACCAAATACTGAATGTTGTTGCAAGGCATCCTGGTCTAGGGAAACTGATTGACACAACCTTTTCGTACCCAACTATGCATTGGGATCCATCATCAATTGATCCAACTATAATGAAAAGGATAGAATTATCAGAAATTTGATTTGCATTTGGTTTCGGTTCTACGGCCTGATGAGAGCAAATTCGAAGTTTGTCATGTCAATTCAGTCTGAAATTACCATTGGCCAGCGTTGATCAGATAAACTTGTAAGATCAGCTAAGAAAGATTTGCAGGTACATGTTCCCTAAGCTAGGTCTGAATGTCCAATTGTTTGCAGGAAACCCCAAATGAAGTTAGTTTGACATCCAAAGCTTTACTTTATCAACATCAACATCAACATCAACTCACCAGGAATTCTGAAAATCTGAGATTCTCCACCAGAAATGAATAGGATTATCACCAGACTACACATACCTCTCATCATGCTGAAAAAAGATTAGATTTACAATAAGGGATTATTCCTGATGTTCACAAGTAAGGGAATCTTTCGGTACAATAGAAAAGGTGTGCAAGTGATTATCAGGAGCTTTGCAGAGTATCATTGTTCTTAACTTGATCATGGAAGTATACATTAGATGACAATGCTTAAGGCCTACCCAAAGACCAAAGCATGTTACTTGTGGTAAAGAAGAGCATTGGATTTTTTTACCATACAAATCTGACAAAACTCTACCATAATTAACTGCCTGACTAAATCATGCATTGGTCTTTGGGTAGCCTTCAAGTATCAGATATTGTAACATTATCTTTGGTTCAAATTGATAGTCAATATTCGTGGTTCCCTGCTTATTACGCTACATTACTTTCTATTGTAACCTATGGTGATCTATAAGACTTACATATTATTCTGCATCCTTCTTGTTCCTCTCAGCTGTCACAAATGGTTATCCCCGGCAATACGAGTTATTATTATTGATCATGCCACTTGATATTTAGATTTCATGGTTCACTTAATTCATGAGTGATGCTGCGCCAGAAATATTGGCAGTAAGGATGTTCACTGAATTTATACATTACCGTGAAATTGAAAAACATCAAGGCGGGAGGTTAGGTGCAAAGATAAAATAGTGGCAAACACTTGACTTATAGCCAACGTGTTGGCTTTGATTGACAGAAAAGACATAGAGCTGACACATTGACTGGTTGACATCCTTCCAACAGTATATATAGGATAAAAAATCATTCCAGAAATAAGCAAGAATGTGTGTTTAATATTCACCTTTTTACCAATCTAGTATAGCAAGTGTCAGTTAGAGTCGTACAGAGATCACATCATGCTACTGTCTGTCATTGGAAAACCTTTAAACATTCAAAGGTCCTCACAATACAACTCTTTGATGGCATTTGAGTTTGTCCCCTTTTCTTAGGAAAAAAGAATATGAGTGGTATCAAGTTAACCGTAAGTGTATGGTATAACCTATAGCACTGTGATACTTTGCCCACACTGGTAAAACCAGTCATATTATTGAAAACCAAATTCATGGCGGCCTCATACGATTTGTACAATATGGCCAGGGTATTATTACAAAAACACTTTACTAGAAACGTCTCCCTTGATGAGACTGACAACATTTGTGGTTTTTCTTAAATTCAGCATTTGTTGGTCACCCACCTTGGCATTTATCGTTTTTATGGACATCGGTTGCTAGAGACTACAGATAACCGAATAATAGCTTGGTATGCAAAACTTTGGTGTGCTATCCATCAATAATCCATTATGCCTGCAGTATAGCTTTGTAACATAGTCTACCTCTGTTGCACATCAATTGTAGCGCTGCCTTCAATCAAGAAAGACAACGCCAAATGTTCAAAGCTGTGTGATATTGAAACCAGTGATCCGTTGAGCCCATTGTGTACCAAAATTGGGAAGATGATATTATAAATATTTATTTCCAACTATTGGTGTAAATTATCTCCCCAATTTAGGTACCCAACTATTTATTATATGCAAACATCTATAGAGCACAGTAATAATTGAGTATCCAAAAGGTGACATGCATTGCCATCAATATGATGGTAAACTCTGATCCGATGTGAGGGCAAAAAATACCTCATGTTAGTAAAAGCGACACCCTGTTAGCTGAAGTTATATCAATTCTCTGTGTAAAAGCTTAAAACATGATATGATTGTTTTATATATGACAAGGAGAGTGAATTGAAAGTAGAAAAGGAGTTATCTCCCTTGGATAGAACAAAAGAGACAAATTGGACTATCAAATTCAGAATATTTTGAACAAAGTATAAGATAATACATTGTATCTAAACAGATTATTTGCGGACATAACTGTCACAACACACTGCGACAAAATTGGTCATCAGTGTATTGAACACCAATAGAAACTATTGTTTCAATTTTTATATATTTGAAACACATATATGTCTATTACAACCGAAAACCAAATTTTTCATCTAATTTAAAGTTTTTGCTGGCTGTTGAAAGCCTCAAATCTGCCATGATAATAACCCCACCTTGTGGCACTAAGAGCCAAGTTCATACTGTGAACAAATCTGTGATGTGGACAGGGCTGGTCCCTCTAAGGATTCAAACCCGTAGTCCTAGGGACGGCAGTGCAATTGGATAATCCATGTCAGATTCAGCGCCTCTTGGATTTTCAATTGCGATTTGTAAGCCTCAAATTGCTTGGAGAAGAGCTTACATCACCCCTCCTGATAATGCTTTCAACTCGCCTCGGACCTTTGTTTTTCGGTGGGTGGCTTAAATGCAGAGATAAGACGATATGTCAACAGACAGATTTCATTGTTCTTAGGCGTCGTGACCTATATAAAATTAAAAGGTCACAATATTAAAACAGAATAATGGCATTTATGACAATGATCATACAGTTACAATTGTGACAATAAAGACAAATTGATGTTTGGAATACAACTTTGACTCAAACTAACATCTAACATTACGAATAATAAACGTTACTTATTGGACTTACAAAACATCGATCCTTTAAGATCTCTATATTATAACATATAACATCGCCACAGAAAACGGGTTTAACTTCAGCTGGTGTACCATTCACAAATACACCTTTCCTCCTACAGCTGAATACAAATTATACAGTAATAAACATAATGGTCGATGGAAAACTGATCAAACAAAAATACACAAGTCAACATCAATAATTGCAGTTTAATCCAAGTGCCAGTGGAAACAGTTAATAATTCGAAAAACAATTCCTTTGTCATTCATCTCATCAATTAAATTTACAAGATGACAAGAATACAAAATATACAATTCAAAATACTCACCACCTGAAAAACTTTGTCTCCCCTACCGTTTTTTTTTAAACTTCAGCTTGGCATATGACTGTGCAGTGGTGCTGCAATGCTGAAACGATTTGGGGGTGTAGCACAGCATTCTAGAGCGAATCTATTGCTATATGCTTGTTATCTAAACAGGTTTTATTTTTGTTGAGCTGTTTGTGACTCATTACAACAGAAATAATCATCTGTTTTTCTGCACTATTTGGAATGATTGACTTACGTTCATATACTATTTACCATACAGTAACCTACACTGACAGAAGGTAGATAATTTTGATGGATAAGAGGATTTTTGAGGCTGACTGAAGCCCAGATTTCTTGCAGTCAGCTAAACAAAATTCTAAGGAGCTTGACGAACATGAAGATTCAACCAGTGTGGCACGCACATCTCCGTAAGAAAAATGACTAAACAGACGTAAAAGATATTTAGAAACAAGATAGTGAAGAAAAAATTTATAAAATGAATTTGTATATCTGAGTTTATCATGCAAAGTGTTGTTGATAAATTGTCTTATTCACTCACAGCTGTATTACAGAAGGGTTGGTTTATCTCGCTCTAAAAAGAATATTAGCCAGATGAGAAGACTCTCTTTTAGATTCCTATGGGTTTGAAATTGTCCTTATCATAGCTAGCACAAATCGTTAGCGAGCAGAGATGAGATTTTTATAAAATTTGACAAGGGTGAGTAAATGTGAACAAGAAGTGAATTTAGCATATCATATATCAAGACTGTAAAGGCATAAAACATAAAATATGGTGGTAACGTACCAATTTTTTGCATTGATGGAGAGAGAATATCAAATAGTCAAAAAAGAGAATTGGTTCCCTTGGTTGGAACAAAAGATATTTATTTGACTATTAAATTCAGAATAGTTTTGCGCACTTGTTAACTAATGACTGTGATCTCAAAATATTTTTGGTGCGCACAGTTCTTTATGAGACACTGAAACAACATTGGTCAAAAGGAGAATGAGCACTAATGAAAACAATTGTTGTTATATGACATGAATTTAAAACTAGCTTCTCGGCCTATTGGCTAAGATCAAAGTGTCATGGCCAATGGCTGATTATTGCCTGTCTCAGTGTGTGGCAGCTTGCTGCACACTCACGATCAGGAAGTCATCTCTAAGATGCATTCTAGTTTACTAGGATGTATCAAACTCTCAGTACGAGGACTTCGGGCAACTTACGTCCCTCTTTAGGGCCAGCCAACCCTCTGTTTTGTCATAAACAGGGCTATTGGCTAAGATCAAGGTGTCACTGCCAATGGCTGATTAGTGCCTGTTTCAGTTTCTGGCGGCTTGCTGCACACTTTTGATTAGGAGGTCCACCTCACCTCTAGGATACATTCTAGTAAACTAGGATGTATCACACTCTCAGTAGAGGACTCCGGGCAAATTGCGTCCCTCTTTAGGGGCAGCCCACCCTCTGTTTTGTCATAAACAGGGTAAATTACCTTTTTTTGACGGCTGTCCAAAGCATCAAATCAGCAAATATTGATTTCGGATATTAGATTCATCATGGGAATTGTCTTACACTGTTGAAAGGCAAGACAACTCAATGAAACCTTAACTTCAACCTTTTTTCCATTTAACTGGGGAATCAAGCTTGAATATGTATCTTTGTTCGACACTAAGAACACTGCTGTCACAGAACTTTGAGAAGACAGCTATCGTTGCATAACTAGACGGCCTTCTCGTCATCGACAGCCATCTTTTCATTGACGTCTGCTGGTTAACATCTAGGGCACAGTAGTATAAGTGGGGTGCTATGACATGAGCGACATAAGCGACATCCTGTTAGCTGAAGTTATAGCAAGGCTCTGCATAAAAAGGTAAAACATAATATATGTTGGTAACATATGATTTTTTACATATTATGACAAGGGCAGTGCATTGGAAGTAGAAACCGATTTCTCTAACCTTGATGGAAACAAAGACACCAATTGGACTATTAAAATCAGAATATTTTAAACAAGCTATAATTTGGTACATTATCTTTGATCACCCTCAAAATCTGCATGAATTCGAATTTAAAGAGCTGGATGACAGCATCAAGATAAATCTGCCCTCACCAGGACCTACACCTTGGCTACGCTTGTCATGTTGTTCAATGCTGACCGTCACGCTGACCCGATGAGTTCAGAGAGAACTTAACCTTGGGGCTGAGTGCGAAACGGGAGGCAAGTCCATGGCTTGATGAGCCCTGAAAAAACATCAGGTGTATCCATGGAACTGCAGAAAATCACTCCCAGCTGTAATACAGTGTTAGAGTACATTTCCCCTCTATTGAGCAGCTTTAGGGAGATGAGAATACTCTCCTTTAGATTCCTATGTGTCCGAAGGTGTTTTGGTGTTAGCTAGCACAAATCTTTAGCTTGCGGAGATGAGATTTTAGACATAAATCCTAACATATGGTGGCAACATTATCATTTT
Organism: Membranipora membranacea; assembly: GCA_914767715.1. NCBI lineage: Eukaryota > Metazoa > Bryozoa > Gymnolaemata > Cheilostomatida > Membraniporidae > Membranipora > Membranipora membranacea. The sequence goes on along the minus strand of OU612069.1, from coordinate 17,831,223 downwards.
TGGGGACGGGGCCAGAGGGAATACCAAAAGTTAAAATCGAATTGTCTCCCTTGGCTGGAAATAGGGATATTTATTGGACTATCAAAATCAGAATCATTTTGGGCAAACCATCATCTATCAATTGTCATCTCAAATATTTTTATGCGCACAGTTGTTTATGATACACTGAAACAAAATTAGCCATAAGGACAATAAGCACTAATAAACACAATTGTTGTTATGTTTTATCAATTTGAAAAACAACTTAGATCCTGTTTAACTAAAAGCTAGTCATTTCTTCAAATTTCCTTCTCAGGCTATTGGCTAAGATCAAAGTGTCACTGCCATGGGCTGATTAATGCCTGTTTCAGTTCCTGGCAGCCTGCGGCACACTTACGATTAGGAGGTACACCATGGCCCCACCTCTAGGATGCATTCTAGTTTTCTAGTATGTATCACACTCTCAGTATGAGGACTCCGGGCAACTTACGCCCCTCTTTAGGGGCAGCCCGCCCTCTGTTTTGTCATAAACAGGGGGGGGGGGGGGGCTCTTCTAATTCCCTCTCTTTGCCGGCTCTCAAAAGCCTCAAATATGGCATAAAAATTACTCCACCTTGTGTCTCCCTGGACCAGGCAAACAATGTTGAGTTTTCTGCATGTGGACAGCTGCGGCTATCAGTGTCTCAGGATAACCAATACTTGAGCTTGACATACGAACTCTGGTGCTGCAATGACGAAATGATTTGTGTGGACAGCATGTTAATATCAAATTTGTTGCACCATACTATAACGCAAAAGAATGCCAGCTATTTTTTGGGACTTTTGAGGTGTTTTTGTGCATTATTTTGCGTTATATTAAAAAAAAACAAAGATCCAGTGAGAAAATCTGTTGGCATTTCCTGTGTGCACCATGGTTAAAGAGGGACTTCGTATGTGAGAACTTTCAAAAAACTTTGTTTGGCCACAATAATGGTCAATTGGACAGCACATTTGACGTGATGCAAAGGTGGCGAAAATATTAGCTGTATTTGAGAGTCTACTGGCTTCGCAATATACAAGCTAATTTGTTGAAAGTCAATGTGTATGACATTTGAAGTGTACTCTTAGCAAAAATCATAATAAATTTTGTTTTGAGCCTATGATCTGCTCTTGATAATTGATTGAAATTTCACATATTTTCACGGCTTCACAAAACAAAATGCATTGTATGGCATGACGTAAAAAGTCAATTAAGACTAGTCATATATCAAAGAAAATCAAATTTTACGATGAACGCAATCTCTAAGTATACATTCCACTGGTTTAAAATTTCTTGCATTTAATTTAACTCCTCCATCTGCATTGACAAAAACAGCATTTTCTTCCTCATTTCCTCCCTAAAATGTCACAACGTCATCAAATCAAGTTTTTATTCAGATATTCATTTTCAGTAGCTCGGCAGCTTTCCAACAGTATATAATATGCTGATAGTCGGATCGGTCTTTGACATTACCTTAAAGAAAAGAGTTGGAAGCCCTGCAAAACCTGCATAACAGTAAGTACGGGTAAATAAGTAAGGACAGAGTATTTACAAATAGTTGTATAGTGTGACAAAAGGGAAAAAGAAGTCAATCATTTAAAATTTATTATTCCGTTTTTCTTGCCCCTGTTGTGATAATTTGCATACTTAAAAAAACACAGCTGTCTCAGAACTTAGAGAATATTCTCTCACAATTGCTGCTGATGTGAAGATCAAGAGCATATCATACCAGATATTCTCAGTGAATTCTCTTATCTGTTTTACTGCAGAAAAACATAGCATTTCTGTGTGTTTGCATATGTAATTTTAATTTGTTTCAATTCACTGCCATCGGTTTGATACTTTTCCTAACTCAAATGGCAGCTTTAAAATCTTAAAATATGACCACAATTATACTCATATCTACGCATGACCCACCAGTGCAAAGTAAGGTTACCGAGCCAACTAGCTCCATCAGTGATATCCTATGTGAATGATATAAAGCAACTGTTACTCTGTCGCTTTTGCCAAACTCTAGTCTTCAGAGATGTTTATAAAAAAAACCATTATAGCTGGCGGTGACATACTCTTTGTTTCAAATGGCAATGAAGAATAGAAAACATAAAGTAGAAATTGTCTCCCCTGGTTAACACAGAGAACATATTTTGCTCTATTCAACTCATCATTTCAGTGCAATACCACCACTTCATAGCTGCTAATTAAACATGTTTTTGTTGTGCCTAGCTGTTTACAACTCACTACAACAGATTTGATCATTCGCCTTTTCTGCGCTAGCGGAAGCAATTGATTGACTTTTTCTTTTTGATGCACCATGTTCATGCACACCATTCAAACCCAGCATTGACAAATTTAATGTTTTCTTCTTCGCTTCTCGACCCTTTGGCTAAGATCAAAGTGTCACTGCCAATGGCCGATTAGTGCTAGTTCAGTTTTGGCAAATCACTGCACACCCAACTTCAGGAGTACTTCTATGGCCTCACATCTAGGATGCATTCTAGTTTCTAGGATGTATCACATTCTCAGTATGAAGAGTTAGGGCACCTTGTGTCCCTCTTTAGGGGCAGCCCAATCTTCTGTTTCTTACTAAACAGCAATAAATTGTTTTTGACGGCCGTCAGAAGCCTGGATAACCGGGCGACAGCTAAACAAAGAAAAACTGAGCATTAGGGCTTGTCTAACCCCCGAATCTCTATAACCTGACCGCAGATTAAAACGTATGAAGAAAAAATTAGCGGACAATTTGCACAAAAAGCTTGTGAATTGAAGTTTTGTATCTGAGTCTTTCAGGCGAGTGATATTGTTATTTATCCTTTTCACTCACAGCGGTATACAGTAGCGGGTTTATCTCTACTCTAAATAGCATCTAAGGGAGATAAGAAGATTCTCCTTTAGATTCTTATGGGTTCCAAGGTGTTCTAATGTTAGCTAGCACAAATCTTTAGCTAGCTGATCATGATGTGAGATTTTAACAACAGTGAGTAAATGTGAGCTTAAATTAAATTTGGCTATATCAAGACTGTAGAGACATAATATATGGTGGTAATGTAGCATTTGTTCCATATGACCAGGAAACCCTATCAAAGCAAAAAAGAAGAAATTGTCTCCCTTGGTTTGAACAAAAGATATTTATTAAAATATTAAAATCAGAACTTGTTTTACACACACCATTATGTAATAATTATCACATTTAAAGTATTTTGGTGCACAAAATTCTTTGTGAGATACTGAAACCAAATTGGCCATAAAGATGGCAAGCACTAATTGATATATTTGTTGTTATATTCTATGAATTCGAAAAACCTATTCATACGTACTAAAGTTAAACTCAAACTAAGTCTTTAATAAATCTTTTTTTGCCGGCTGTCAAAAGCCTCAAATCTGCCATAGAAATCACCACACCTTGAGTCACCTTGTGGGCACTGTCTCAGGATAACTCACATTTTGGCTGGGCAAATGCACTGCGGGTCTATGACTACCAAAAGCGACCAAGTTGGGGGGAGGGGCGGTAGAGGGTAGAATTGGTGCTGTATCACCAAATCTGACAAGGGGTAACTTTTGCGGATCATGTTTTACTCAGTTTTTTCCTATCATTTTTATTGTCACACCCTAAATTTCACACCTCACAGGCAATTTATGTATGGCTTAAAGAATAATCTTGTACATGGGAGAGTCTAGCGCCTCAGAAGCAACAATGCAAATATTACACCAGCATATGAGGTAGAAGACTACAGGTCTGTTTCCCTGACCTCAATCTTAAAGAAATGTCTTGAAATTCTGCTTGTCAAACAATCCCAACCACAAGGTTACTGACCCTCATCAGTTTGGCTATCGCCCTGTTAGATCGACTGAGGATGAGTTTATACTCACAATAGAAGTAGTAGTGGTAGTGTTTATTCACCAGTACTTCACCAGCGCTTTTAACACATCTCTCCATTGATTGATTGATTGGTTGATTGATTGATTGATTGATTGATTGATTGATTGATTGATTGATTGATTGATTGATTGATTGATTGATTGATTGATTGATTGATTGATATCCGCTTTATTTTTACTGCTCAAAACAGCACATGGTGACATGTCTATCATAATAAGAGCGAGTATAACAAACATAAAGTGCAAAAACTAAACAATCAATGTGTATTTGAGATGTCTTTGAAAAAATGGGAGCTAAAAAAAACAAACTCAAACACCATATTTGTAAAATATTGTATTTCTCATGCTCTCTGTTCTGTGACCCTTTGATAGAGTGTCAGTCAACCTGGCAAAGTGTCGATGTTGACTCTGTCTAGATGGTAGAAGGTGTGATAGGTGGTGGCACTATATTGTGAGCAGAGGTTAGACATGTATGTTTCTAGGGTGGAAAGCATTGATGACCTGAGCCACACTGGTTAACAAGCTTATACCAACAGACCTAATTAATTTTTTCTATTCACAATACCCTACACCCTTATAAAATTTCACAGTTTCATGAACTGCTTGGCAAGGAGAATTCAATTAACCGGTCAATATTCTCTGTCAAACAAATTATTCCAAAACAGATTCTGGTCGATTAATTCTAGGAATTTCCTCAACTTTATGCAACCACAAGCTTACAAAACATGGTATATAATTGGGTGTGAATTGTAAGAGTCGACCTTGTTTATCAATTAGGGCTAATTAGCACAACAGTTATAACATTGGTGATAGATTCAAGTTATACAATGACAATTGTCTTCTACTTTAAAAAGGCAAGATAACTCTACATGTTTAAGTGAAACTTTGTCATGAACTTGTTCTATCTTTAAACCAGTGCCACTGCTACTATAAGTACCTAGTAGTGGTTATGACATTCTATCAGTTTTTTTTATTATGATTTCCAAAGCATAATGTGAGATTGGCATAGAATGTCAATTGGATGATTGATATCAGATTGAAAGAACACAAGTTTCATGGTTGGCCATTATTTTGGCAATGGTCACCATGAACTGCAGTGTGTTTATTATGTGTTTTGTTGGTTGTTTGATTTGTTGTTGGAGCGTGTACATTTATTATGTGACCATTGCGTATATGTGATCAACTGTATATCAACTGATTATATCAACTGTACATCAACTGATTATAATTGTGATGGCATGCCTAATTTATACTATTGGCAGCACGCTTAATGAGCACGTGACTTAATTAGTGGTCACTGCACATGAGGACACAACATCCCTCTTTTCCTCATTAAACTTGAATGAGTGATTATCTGAAAACTTTACATACAAAAAGCGAGCATAAAATATTACAGCAACATAAATGTCTTATTTATAAAATTTGTCAGCAATAATATATTTTAGTATGTAAATTATATGTATATGGAATCTCTTTATAGTGTAGAGATGTTCAGAGTCAATTGCGGCCAGCAGCTACCGTGCCATTCTGCCTCAAAAAACCATAATCTATTTATGGGAAAATAGAGAACAAGCACCACTGATATTCGCATTGTCAGTGGGGGTAGGATTTGCCTTGGTATGAAACCGCAGGAGTTCACTCTCCTCTCGACTCTGTTGTGCTGCAGTGCATCAGGCACTTTTGACATGACGTATTAGGCTGAGTCCCTTGATAATACGTGTAGCAGAAGTCGTAGTAATCCTTGAGACTGCTTAGATAGTTAGTGTATCTGTCTGGAGTGTTCTTATGGCGTGGCGATCTTCTGACACTATTTTCCCTCTTTTCTTCCTCTGTGGTGCCTACGATACCGGCATCTACAAAAGAAGAGTGTATGATTTCATGGGTTCTCTTGTAGGGTCTCAGATGGAAGCTGTTACGCACATATTCTCGTCCATCTGAGGATCCTACAGTACTTGTGACCCATTTTTGTTCATTACTACATACATTATCATTGTATCATCAGTTTCTTGTGAAATTTGATCTCTGATGAGTAAAACTTCATCACCGATAGAAATACTAGAGTTTGCAGCCTTGCGCTTACGGTCAGTGTATTCTTTTACTTTAGCCTTATATTCAGCGTCATGCTGTCTGACCTGAACATCATCTAACTTACTATCATTATCATACATGGGTAATTTGGTACGCAGCTTACGACCAAATAATAGTTCTGCTGGACTCTTACAAGTCGCAGGATGGGGGGTATTTCCATGAGAAAATAAATACTTGTGGAGTTCACTTCCCCAATCTTTTCCTGTAGTCACGGCTGTTTGAAGCCTTTTCTTTATGGACTTCATTGATGATTCAACAAGACCATTACCTTGAGACCACTTAGGTGTACCCCTGCTGCGTTTAATTGCCAAATTCTCACAGAATTTCCTAAAATCCTCTGAGATGAAAGCTGGTCCTGAATCACTTTTCAAGTACTGTGGGATTTCATGAGTTTGAAAAACTTCATCTAATATCTTTAGTGTGGTTGCAGCACTGGTGGATTTCACCAGAATGCACTCAAAATACCTACTATAATAGTCAATAACAACAAGCAAGTACTGGCTAGAATGACCAAATGGACCAAAATGATCTACCGCAACTTCCTTCCATGGCGCTGTTGGGAGGTCAGAACTCAACATGGGTTCTGGAGAACTTGGTTTACCTACTAATTGACACTCATGACATGCTTTGATGTGTTTGTCCACATCGCTATCAATGTTTGGCCACCAGACCTTAGTCCTCAAATTCCTCTTAGTACCAACAATCCCTAGATGTCCTGTATGGGCTAAATTTAACATGTGGTCTGAGTTGAGAGGGTATGACTATTCTGCTGCCTCTCAATACTAGGTTTCCTATCACACACAATTCACCACTAATTAGCTTATACGACTTTAATATACCACAAACATCAAAATTATTTGAATTTATGCATTTCCTAACAATGGATAATTCTCTTTAGCGGTCATAGCTCTAGGTACAGAATTTAAAGCTACAAATCTAACATATGCTTCAGCCTTATTTGTGAGAGACAAATCGTAAACTTTACTTGCTGAGAGCCTTAAGAGAGGGTCTGCTATGTTTTTGCTACCTGATCAATAAACTACAGTGTAATAATATGGCATAAGACGTAACACCCAGCGTTCAATCCTAGCACATGGTTTTGAATGCGGACCATAAATAACCTTCAGTGGCTCATGGTCTGTAACCAAATCGAACTTATTGCCTATCAAATATGGCTTGAATCTTTCAAATGCCCACACCAAACTTAGAGCTTCCCTTTCAGTCTGATGGTATCTAGATTCAACATCACTCAAACTTCTCGATGCATAGCTAATAACCCGTGGTCCATCCTCCTGATCCTGGATAAGAACAGCACCTAAACCAAAAGGACTTGCATCAGCTACCACCTTAGTCGGATATTTGAGATCAAAATAACCTAAAGTCTCACTACTGGCTAGACTTTTCTTCACTTTCTCAAACGATACTATCTGCCCTCGGTTGAGAACAAATTTTTCTTTGACACCTTTCTGCTTGCCATCTACTGGCTGCTTTTTCAGTCTGCGCAGTGGTTCTGTCTTGGTCGAGAAATCTGGTATGAACAATAATGGCTATATGGCTACAATAATTAGCTAATCCTAAGAAAGAACGCAACTCCTCTATGCATGTTGGTTCCTTAGCATTTACTATAGCATCAACTTTACCAGCCATCGGATCGATGCCCTTTGCTGATAGTTTATGACCTACAAATTCTAACTCATCAACACCAAATGTACACTTCTGCCTGTTGAGTGTCAATCCTGCTGATTTGATCCTGTCCAGAACCTGTATCAATCTAGCATCATGCTCAGCTCTGTCTGAGCCATGTATAATAATATCATCAGCGAGGTTTGCTACACCTGGAATGCCTTGAATCAATCTATGAATCTCTGCATAAAATTTCTCTGGAGCCATAGAGCAACCATAAAATAACCTCTTATATCGGTATAAGCCAATGTGACAACTGAATGTTGTGATATCCCTTGAATCAGGATGCAGCGCAAATTAAATTAAATTGTTCGTGAAAGAATATCAAAACACACCTGACTGAGCTGTAAAATTTTAAATACAAACTGTAACTTTTAATTCACAAGATGTCAATAATGAAGCCTCGTTTTGGGGTTTGTTAATTGAGGGCAACTTCTTCATTTTTTCTTGGTACATATAATACGTTTTTATTGTCAATATACAATCATCTTTATGAATTTTTTTCGCGCAGTGACAGAACAAATAACATGGTAGTGTTTTGCAATGTTGTTCTTGTTCGCTGTAATATTTCCTTGACCAATCCTCCGATTTGTATAAAACAAAAGACATTTATTGCCTTGTGCACAGTTGTATCATTAAAAAATCATCTCATTTGTCTGTAAAGGGATCTGGACTGCTGCTTCAGCAGCGTTTCAAGATGTACATATAGTCGGATGTAACTTCCATTTCCGGAAATGCATTTGGTGCAGAGTGCAAAAGCTTGGTAAGAAGTAAACGTTATGCATAAATAACTATGACTATGATTGATAATAATAGTATGATTATAAATATGCAATAAACCGATATATCAATAATATAATACATATCAAATTTTAACTTTTTATGAAGTTATTTAGTCATAATTGAGAAAGTACAAAAATTTATCGCCGTATTTCTCTACAAGGTTAGTAACCACGAAAAAAGAAAAACTTTATACTAGCATAACTTCTCACATCAGCCCAACCTCAAAAACTTGATAGCGCATGTTCCAGGTCTCGCATCAGGCTATCGCCATCACCACAACACTCGTCGTGTTTGTGGGTTTCTGTGGGGGCTCTCCTACCTACCTGTCCACTTTATTCAAGAAGCTTATCGCTATGTGGTCGCAGAGAACAACGAGCCTCACTTCAGGAAGTTGTTTGAGTATTTTGAGATTACATGGAAGATTTGAGCCAAATTCTGGAGTGTGTATCGACAGAGGATAAGGACAAAATAATAACTCTCTGGAAGGTAACTGTCATTCAATTTCACAATTCGTTTAAGGTTGTTCATATTTGAACCCTTGTAAAGCAATCTTCACTTGATCAGAAAGGTTCATCATTCAGTATGCAATGAGCAACAAACAACATTTTGTTTCTGTGTTACAAATATCTATGCTTTAAATCATAAAGTTAAAGCTATAGTAGCGCCTTTTGGTATATGACATATTGCTTAGGTAGTAGAAGAATTGCTAATAACATGACGATGAAAATTTATTTGAATGAAGCTCATCGGTACAACTGAATTCATAGGCTATCTGAAATGTTGCCACAAATTCTATTGGAGGTCTCTGGTTAATCAAGATCCAGTGCTCTTGATAAGCCCGAGACATCCAATATGATACCAAATATTGGGAGGCGTTACTATAGCTTGAAAGTAAATAATATTCACAGGCTTCTTAAAAACAGGAGCTATGTGTGCATATTGAATAATATTGTTTCCATTTTCAAGCTGGCATAACAAGTTTAATTGCCAGGTAAGAGTTGATAAGCCCCCAACATTTATGTTGATTGAAGAGTTACGGAAGGAGTCATCTTCCGTAGAACTGGAGCTGAAAGAGATTCCAGCAGGCTTCAGCAGTCTGAATAAAAAATTAAAATATGAAAGACTCAACAGGTTTTTGGGTAAAAGCCTGGGATCGACTCGATGAAGACAATATTTATTACAGGCTAATAATAAATATGGCATACCATATGCTGCCTGCCGTTGAGGACGACTCCTGCTCTAAAGATGTGAATGAAGAATTCACAGCCTCTGAGCAGGAGCTGTTGATCAACCTACAATTATATCATACACATGCATTGTAAAAGGTTCATGGCATTGATAGACTTAGAATCTTATTGCCAATTATGTTTCATTTAGTTTGCTGCATCATCATTATAAATTCTCTAATTTTCATCTCATTGCTTATCCCAGAAATTTGTTTTTTATCTCATATTTTTGTTCATCATTTTACATGGTGGTACTTATGTATTAATTATCTCTTAGGAGACTGTGAAACTAAGTTTTGTAAATAGCTAACAATCTAACTGCCCATACTGTTTCATTTATATTTTTGCAACAAACATTGTAAATTGTCTTATTTATACCTCATTTCTAATCTCAGAAGAAATTTTATTTTGTCTCTCAATAGTTTTCATCTTAGTACATGGAAGTACCGAAGTATTATCACTTGAAAGCCAAATTTTTGTGTTCCATAAAACTCCAAGAACTATTGGTTTTAGCTCAGATTTAGATATTGCATAAATATTCTAGCTGCTTGCTCTATTTTATATTTCGCATCAAACTTTATAAACATCTCATTTTTAATCACATATTCAATCTCAAAAAATTCATTATGTCTCTATAATGGAAACAATGTTTAATTTTGCAAGAACGGATTATCATTTTTGCCTGGATACAGTGGCTTTTGTGTTCTTCTGTAGTTTTATATTCAATAATAAGGTAACTATTACTACACATGCATAATTCTCTGTCATTTTTTTAAATCGATGCTTCTGATAATTAATTGTATTAAATAAAAGTTTATTGCAGCTACACACGTTTATTTCATAATCTAAATGCATGACAAAAATAATAGCATTTATGTCTCAACGACCAGATAAGGTAATTGACTTTGGTATTATTTACCAATATTACTATGTTGGGCCAAGTTTTGTATTTGGGGCCAAGTTTTACTGATTGGGGTAAGGTTTACTTAGATTGGGCCAAGTTTCATTGCATTAGGCCAAGTTTTACTAATTGGGGCCAAGCTTCACTAATTGGGACCAAGTTTTACTAATTGGGGCCAAGTTCCATTGTATGGGGCCAAGTTTTACTAATTGGGGCCAAGCTTTAGTAATTGGGCCAAAGTTTCATAACATGGGGCCATGTTTTATATTTGGGGCCAAGTTTTACTAATTGGGGCCAAGTTTCTGTACATGGGGCCAAGTTTTATGTTTGGAGTGAAGTTTTACTAATTTGGGCCAAGTTCCAGTACTTGGGGCCAAGTTTTACTAATTGGGGCCAAGTTTCAGTATTTGGGGCCAAGTTTTACTAATTCGGGCCAAGTTTCAGTACTTGGGGCCAAGTTTTACTAATTTGGGCCAAGTTTTACTAATTGGGGCCAAGTTTCATTGCATCGGGCCAAGTTTCATATTTGGGGCCAAGTTTTACTTATTGGGGCTAAGTTTCAGTACATGGGCCAAATTTTATATTTTGGCCAAGTTTTACTAATTGGGGCCAAGTTCCAGTACTTGGGGCCAAGTTTTACTAATTGGGGCCAAGTTTCAGTACTTGGGGCCAAGTTTTACTAATTGGGGCCAAGTTTCATTGCATCGGGCCAAGTTTTATATTTGGGGCCAAGTTTGGTTCGGGCCAAGTTGTCGCGCTTCCGAAATGAAAGGTGAAATCCACTGTGTAGGCTTTGCTACTACCTCTATGATATCTGATTTAACTAGCTGTTCTTGTTTAGCCTCTACTTTACTCCTCAGTGCGAATGGAACGCGATTATACGGTTGTCACACTGAAGCTACATTAGGATCTATTCCTATTTTTATATCTGGGCCTTTGAATTTACCTACGCCTGAAAATAAATTCTTATAGTTATCTAGTAGACTACCGTAATTACTGGCATTACTGGTATTAGAATCTAAGCTATTTTCTCCTACGTTGTAGCCTATTTTGATTAGTTTTAGTGCATGAGATGTATCATTACTCAACAACGACGTCTGATCCCTATCATTAATAATTATGATTTCAGCTGTTGCCCGCTGATTTCCTGCTTCTAGTTCCGCATTGAAGCATCCGAACAAGTCTAAGGGCTTATCAGCAGTAAACGGAAACAGTTCCAGGTCTGTCGGCTCTACTTTGGCTCTAAGACCTCTTGACACAAGTAAATCAAATGTGTCTTTACCAATCACATTGCTCTGTGAGCCAGAATCTACAAGCACATCAAGCGGAATGTTTCCTACTCTGATTTCAAGCTTGTCCAGATTAAACATCGGCCTGAAAGTTTTGCACTGAAATGCTGCCTGTCCTTGATCAGCATTTTGACTACCAGCTGACAATATAGAATGCATCTTTTTCTTAGGTTCAACACTCCTACACGCAATAGCAAAATGACCTACTTTTGAGCATTTATTACATTGCTTATCCTTAGCTGGGCAGTTAGTATCACTACCGATATGATTGGAAGAACCACACCTAATCACTACCGATATGATTGGAAGAACCACACCTATATCATGATTCAGGATTTACCACCATTGGAGTTTTCATATCTGGGTTTTGGCTTGCCGCCTCTATTTCCATGCCTAACAAATAAGCCTTATCGGTTGACACCACCTGTTGCATCGGGAAATTCATGAGCATTACTTTTAGCATGAGCGCTAGCACCAGAGTTTTGACCATTTCTCATTTCCCTATATTGCATTTCGACCGCTTCATGTGATGCTGAAATACCCATTAGCTTTGCTAGGTCAAGAGTTGCCCCTGCTTCTAAGAACTTTTTTCTAAGAGCATCGTAATGGCAGCCTGAAACAATCTGATCAGCTATCGAGTCATTAACATCAACGTACTCACAACCTACAGAACCTTTCCTAAGACTACCTACGAATTGAGCTATCGTCTCACCTGCAGTCTGAAGCATTTGCCTAAACACATGACGCATGAACCTTTTATTTGGTTTTACCAAAAAATGCGCGTTCAAGATTTGAATTGTGCCATCATGATCATCGGGCTGACATTTTTCAGTAACCTCCTCGATTGAATCGTTATGATTCTTAAGCACCTCCCGAACACGTGGTCCACCACAGAACAACAACAATGCCTGGTGTTGTCTCCTAAGCGATGTTTCCTTAGCGGAAGTTCCACTGGGGTTGAACAAACCCTTACAATCTGCATAGCAATCGAACTCCTCGATCCATGCCAACCAAGCTGTAGCTACTACACTTGCCTCACCTTCTACCTCAAAATTACCTGGGCGTCCTATATCTAGACTCATCTTTTATGATCTGATATGCGCTATTCAGTGAAAATTTTCTGATGGGTAAAGGTTTACAATTAGTACTACAAGTAACCGGAAATCAACTTATCTTATTCTGATAGTTTTTTCTGTCTCCGTCACCGTCATGGGCTTCTGTTCTTCTCTTAGTCTGTGTCTGTGTTTGGCTGCATACCATCAGTTTATGGATCTATCACCCTCTTTGGCATAGTCTCCTTCTCCACCTCAATCTTTTTGAGTTTTATCCTTGTCGCCAAAGTTTAGTTTGTGTTTTGTTGGTTGTATATAAATCAAGCTGTTTGATTTGTTGTTGGAGCGTGTACATTTATTATGTTGCCATTGTGTATATGTGATCAACTGTATATCAACTGATTATATAAACTGTACATCAACTGATTATAATTGTGGTGGCATGCCTAATTTATACTATCGGCAGCACGCTAAATGAGCACGTTACTTAATTAGTGGTCACTGCACATGAGGACACAGCACAATGCAAATGCTAACTTTTAATCGCATTGTCATGTTGGTTTTATCCAAATGCAGCTGCGTTAAAATTTGACTTGTTTGGCATAATTCAATCGATTGTCTACACATATAGAGTGTTATAACAAGTGAATCAACTAAACATGTTGACCTAGAATAACAACTGGCAATTTCTGATGCTGACCTTCAAATCAACAGACTAGCCATTGACCTTTTACAGTGAATACGTCAACAGGAGTCTATCTTTTGCTGCTCTGTACTAGAAGTAAATTGATCATTTATGCTTATTACTGAGCAAGCTAATTAATATTGAAAAGATTTGATGGTTGCTAGGTTCGCCTTAGTTTAAGGGCTCAAACGGTGCAAGATGCTGGTAGAGGCATTTCATTATCAACCACTTTTTCCCCTCCGTTCAAGTACATACCAATAAAGTGCCAAAAAAATGACAAAAATTCTTCAAGTTCATGTTTTTTCTGTTTGGGCAGAGTTTCATTTCGACATGGTAAGTCACAGAGATCTGTTTTTTTTTGGAGCATCAGTTCATCACATTATCTAAATAAGCTTTTGAGGGCATGTTTGAAATAATTTTTAACACATTTTAAAATGCGATTTACTTTTTCACTACGGTGTTTATTTCAGCCATCAGTGCCGTGGCATTGTTGCCCAATGCAGTGCAAAGAGCCTATATACTTTTAGTTTCTATGCCATTGTGTACAGTTTCAAACAAATTTCAATTGCCTTTTATCAAAGGAGTTGAGCAATTTACAAATGAAAATGGAGATACAATACTGAATTTAAACAGAATTGTTCTGTTGGTTACTAAGTTTTCAGTGTAGATTTGGGGGGGGGGACAGTTTGGCAGCCACCCATCAAATTCTATCGAAATGACTATATAGCTCAAATTAGTTAATCTTAACTATTCTACATACATAATCAGGAATTTCCAGAATCTAAATATGACTCGATAATCTTTTTTGTCTTGTTGTATTGCACTTTTTACAGTCTAATCTGCACTTTTACCTCGGGAGATTTTTTCAGTGATATATGTGTCGGATCGAGAATGATCACGACAGTTCACTGCTGGCAGAGTTCATATGAGATGACTTTACAATACTGAATGCAGTTTTTTGGCAGTTTGATGATTTTATTACTGAACTACACCCTGGGGCAAATGCCCCAGGCAACTGATAAATTGCAACTGAATCTTCAGAGCAAAAACCACTGTTCTTTATACTGACCTGTATAAATAGGTCGTAAAAATAGAAACAGGTGGGATGATACGTCATTATTTTGATGGCCAACCTCCGCATTTAGATGGTAATTAAATGTGCAAAAAATGGAAGTAAATGCGGAAGAGTATAAAAATTAATCAGATTAAGACCATGGCAACCATGACAGTGCAATATACAATGCCTAACTTCATGTAGGGTCATGCACCTAGGCGTGTCACATACAGTGTATGTGACACATGCACCCCCCTGGTTGCGATCGTCCTCGATCGCTTTAACTGGTTCAAAAAACATTATAGCTTATGTCACACAAGGATAATCATTGCAATATAAAATTTAAAACCTCAAAATCTCCTGAAATACAAACAAATCAAAAATGTCATGCATAAAAGACGGTCATAACAAAATCATGACATTCCCTTCCAAGGCTGAAGAACCTTAACAACTGCTTCAGGTCCATTAACAAAAAAAATATATCCCACTTTCCTTTCAACTCTAGATCTAAGAACCTAAGCTTTGCTTAGATTACAGGACAGATGAAGGTATAAAATTCATGAAATATTATAATGCTGCTTTCCTGCACAACTATCATTAAAAAATCGGCATCGCAGGAAATTCAAACGATAAATATATAAATTGCATGATCAAGGTTGTGTCGATGGTAATAATATCAAATAATTCATTACATCCTAACTAATACAGTGACCATATCATTTTGTGCTGATCCTTGCACTAATACTGCTGCTATATTAAGATCAGTTGCCAGTTGGTTGTAGTCAGCTGCATTCCATAATCTTTTATTCTTAGCGGATCTTAGGTTACGGTTGCCTAATGTTTTTATTGAAGTTTTTCTATTTTTTTGAGTTACAGTGTTCACGCCACCAGAGTAGTTTGTCTGCTGTTGTAGACTGAGACTGAATAGAACTGGTTGAATAAAATCAGGAAATTGCAGAGGTACCTTGTCAGTTGGTGAATCATGAGCAGAAGATCAAATGTCATCACTAGTATATCAGCTTCCATATGTTTTGTCTCTACATCATCTAAAAAGTCCGTCTCCATTTCTCCTTATAGTAATGTAGACGATGTAGACACATATGGTTCCATTATATTGCTTGCATTAGATCATCTACTCCAAAGACATTTTCCTCTAAGTCCACAATCTCCATCCTCTTTCTTGTATATTCAACGCTATCAGTCTCATCATCTGAAGGTGTGAAGTTCTCTCCTCACTCGGTTGGGCACCAATTGTCGGATCGAGAAAGATCACGACAGTTCACTGCTGGCAGAGTTCATATCAGATTACTTTATAATACTGAATGCAGTTTTTCGGCAGTTTGTATGACTTTATTACTGAACTACACCCTGGGGCAAATGCCCCAGGCAACTGATAAATTGCAACGCCAAGTTGTAACTGAATCTTCAGAGCAAAAACCACTGTTCTTTATACTGACCTGTATAAATAGGTCGTAAAAATAGAAACAGGTGGGATGATACGTCATTATTTTGATGGCCAACCTCCGCATTTAGATGGTAATTAAATGTGCAAAAAATGGAAGTAAATGCGGAAGAGTATAACAATTAATCAGATTAAGACCATGGCAACCATGACAGTGCAATATACAATGCCTAACTTCATGTAGGGTCATGCACCTAGGCGTGTCACATACAGTGTATGTGACATATGCAGCGCTAGATATTTTGTAATTCCTGCTCAGACCAAAAACATTTTCCAACCAGTATCACAAGCTCAAAACCCAAGATCTGATAAAAAACAATTGGCTTACATTGAGTGTGCCCCGTTTTTTTATACCAACTATATTGCATCTGAAATATCATATCATATTATGTTGAATCAGTAGACTCTACTGGCTGGCTGCTAATGTATTTACATTTTTGCACTCGACCATGACACCTTCTTGACATTCAGTTATCGACACTCTTTACTTAACCAAACCATGGTCCATGCTTCTAAAAATTATACAAGGTCACTTAAGTCCTGGCTGGCCAGGATAATCTTCTTCCAGGAGATATTACACAGCCAATTAGAGAGTGCTCGGGGGAGAGGTGTTTATGCAATACCATCCTCACTTAATATGCTTCTATATTCTGAAACATGGCATGGATTTCCTATGAATTAGATTTTGCCTTCATTACAGCAAGACAAGTCTGAGTGGGATGCTGTAAAGATGTTGCCAGCTCCAATGGATAATGTCCAAGAATAGCATTTTCAAAATACACCCAAATATTTGAGGTTAAATTTTACACGAATGTGTATTGCTGAGTTGACCTTCTATGGTATTTAATCATCCCAATGTTTTTATCATTGAAAAACAATGACACAATTATGCTGGATGGGTATGGGATTATGATAACCGTGTGTCTGGAGGGCTCACCCCTAATAACACACATAATATTCTTTGTGAAATATTCTGCTGTATAGTTGGTGAGCTAGTATCTGTATGGTCGACCTTGGCATATTTATCACCATCTAGGAATTGAATTCCTGAAATAACAAAAAAATGGGTAGGACCAGTGACAGCATTTATGTTACGGTTGAATTTGCGCTTTTATCAAAATCTTGCCCTGGGGCTGCATCTATACTGCAGCAAGTTATAATGTTGTCACTTTTGAAGAGTCAGTCAGCCAAACAGGTTGGCTGCCTCCATAAACAACAAATCTGAGCTGGCCTCCAAACGAAATTTGAAGCATTTCTTCACGCACAATCCAAATACAATTGAGGCCTAAGCTGGATGAAGATATCAGTGAATTGTTGTTGGAGCAATAACAGACATTGTTCTCTCAGAGTGAGTTTTCTAATCCCTCAAGAAAATCTTATTTGTAAACAACAAGTTGTATTACATTCTCTGTCTTTCATTACAGTGGGAGAATTTGTTACTGTTGTGTCTTGTTTATCTGTATTCCAAAGGATTTGAAGGCAAGTAATATCGAAACCTGAGGAAAACCTTTGTGTTTCAAGACTTGTTGCTTCTTATAAAATTTGTTTATAGAGGCATTATTACATCAGATTAAAATTAAAGGTTTATTTAAATCAGATGTTAAATCACGAGCCACATCCCTGATCATGGGCAGTGAAATTCGTTGCCTTAGTGGCAAGGCCGCAACTTCTGCGCCAGGTTGCTGTCTGTTTGCAGGCAGATCGGAGCACACCTTGGTGCCAACCAAAATCCAGTAGTCGATAGACTGCAGATTTGTTTGACATGAGGCCCTTTCGATGAATTTAAGGTTCAACAATTGCGCAGACCAAGGGAACTTGGTGGCAACATCATTCTAAGATTATGATAGTTATTCCTATTATTAAAACAGTCCCAATATTGCTTACCTAGCTACCCACCTTACTAATTTAGCTAGGATAGTGATAGGTGTAATTTAAGCATAAAGCGTGTCAAATCTAAACGTAGAGTAGGGCTGTACAGAAGGAAATTTTTATGGGAGAGCCTGGATATTCTGTTCTTTACTGCAATCAAAAACTTTGAATACAGTTCATGCTCCAGAACCCTATATTTGTGACGAATAGATGGAAGGAGTTTTTGGCATCAATCTTCACATAATTTTCCCCTTGACACAAAGCTTGCAGATACCATGACCAAAAGGAGTAAAAGACGCTTTGCCTTAACTACTGTTGAAAAAAATACTCTGTATCCCTTTACTCTGTGAAGCAGTCTAGACACCTGCCTGATACTTTAATGTTTTACACAGACTATTTTGGCTTGAGCCACAAAAAATAAGTGCCTGTTAGTTTAAGCTTTCATATATAACAAAAGATTAAATTAGCTTGGGATCAAAATCAAACTCAACAGTTATTCCAATATAAGAATCATCCATATACTTAGCATTTAGGTAACACTGATCTTACAAGGTTGATCCACTGTTTAAAGTTCTGTCAATTTATGTTGATGAGCTAACTCAGATTTAAAAAAATTGTTTTCTAGCCCCTTATGGTCGGTCATAGTACTGAATAGTGCTCTAGGAGTCCCGATGTCTCTGCTGCTGTTTTTCAGGCAGGCTTCAACATTGCAATGTAAGTTGATGATTCCCTAGCTCTCGTTGTACTAAGTCTTCCAAAGCTTGATGTTTCATGATTTCCAGTAAGGCATAGTTCTATTGCCAAAATCCAATGCATTTTACAACAAATAAACATGTTTGCTTCTATAGCTATTACCTCAACAGACTTTACAACATCATATTATGTTAGGTTCAAGAAATACTTCCAAATCTATGCAATCTTCTCACAACCAAATGAACCTTTCCAGAGTGCATGGTTTTGATGGTCAGAGTAATCAGCTGTTTGGAAAGCTTTCGGCAGTGTTCTATTCAGCAATAAGTGCAGTTTCTATGATAGAACCTATTCTGTCAAGTGTCCTCACTGAAACTCTCAGCTTCCCATGGAGTGAGACAGTGCCTCCTACACTCCTTCTGTGGTATGTAGCAGTATATGATAGAAGCAAATCCTATGAATGACAAGATTTATCCTTCAAAACTACCCAGTTCTTGATAATTTCACGCTGTCAATTCATCAGATATAAATAAAGGGTACATTTATCTTTAAGGCTAAAGCACACTATATGGCGTATTCCTTCAATAAGGTAGTTTTACTAGCCATGCGCTTAAGGTCAATGACCTGATGAGCTCCAGATCTTTGAAGCGGAGCATTCCAATGACTAGTGGGTTGACTGCGGATGCGTCCCAGTGTCATAGGTCAATTTGAAAACACGTGCTTGATCAATCTATGAACTTTCACAACAATGCACTTGATTGGTTAGAACAAGGATTTACAGTCAACTCAATGTTTACAATGCACATGCATTGTGTTTTTTAACAAAAAAATTACGGCTGTATACGTTGCAGTGTGCTCACCAGTGCCTTACGGTATACAACTGTACTGTGGAATTATTACGGGTTACGGCTTAGGATACGCTATAATGTGCTCAAGCCTTTACAGTGAAAAAGTTGCCTTCAAACTTACCAATGCAGAGCCAAGATGTTCTTTAGATTTTACATAAACTAAGCGAACCATTAACTCATCTACAACTCAAGATCTGATGTTGTTGAATCAGAAAGTTGTGATTTTTGAATTCTGTGGTTAGATCGTGGTGGAGTGGTGTTGATTAGCTAGCGTTTGTTGCATCCTTCCACTAATTTTGAAACTCACTTTTAAGTCTCATCGGCAAGACTCTATTCAAAATACTGTTTCTGTTCATTTACAGGTAACTGCATACTGCATCTACGTAACTTGACTTTTATGATAACTCTAGGAAAGCGACTGAAGTCAGCACCTACATAGAAGGGAAAGCTACTCTGCCCATGCACTCTAAGAACTACAGACAGCCTTTTTTTTACAGCTAAATATTTTCTCCTTCTTAGTGCAACTTGTCTTACTCACTGCTGTCTTGATATATAAGGCAGACAGCACTGACATTTTATCAGACATGAGTCTCTTTTCCATTGATTGTTACCGCATCAACATATATTTTCATCTGGTGACTGCAACTGCCTACTAATGAACCATATAACCAAAGGAGCAATGTATGTCACATCGTAGTCATGTTTTCTTTGCAGTCCGACTTCAATTAATTGTTTTGAATATCATTCAACTAGCAATGTCGCAGATATAAATGCCACAAAACTTCAGGGAAATAAATAACAGATGACTTATTTTGTATAAGGTTGAGCTGTCTTAGATGAATGGTTGAATGGATCCTCCAGTATAGGTTTAGGATGGTTGATACAGAGCCCATTGGCCTGAACCCTCCCTCTAGATCGGCCCTCGTCTTCATATAATTATATTCCCTACCTGCTGTGTCTCTTTGCAGGGGGTAACTATAGTTGTTGGTTTTCACTTTTATCACAAAGTTCTTGCTGTTTGATTTTGTTATTGCATGTATTATAAGCTACCTTTCAATAGTCACAGTGTGTAGTTTGTATATGTAAAATTTAAGGAGGTTTTTAGCCCGAGGAGTAACATTATACAACAAGTGCTACTATCATTTTACACACTGTCCTCTCTAGAGTATATGTTAATTCTGTAGTGAGTCCTCAAACATAACCCAGCAGGCAACACCGCTACCATGCTCTATATTGTCAACAGACTCTCTGAGCTGGATCTCGTGTTGCGATGGTAGCAGCGTTGCCTGCCGGTTTAAAAGACCCTGGTTCAGGACCCTCTAAGATTTGCATTTTTATCCAAATGGAGGACAGGTCTTATTACTAATATCTTGACTCAAACTTGCATCGAATTGCAGGGTTTAGACAGAAATTCAGATTTATTGATACGTCATTCACAAACTTGAATGCAATAACAAAAATTATGACACTTTTTTTTCAAATCTATTACAGGAGAATTACTAGCTAGGGAAGTTTTTTAGCGCGCTTGGTTGGTTTACTTTGAAATGACTCAAAATTTTCATAAATGGTTAACATCAGATTGCAGATAATGAGTGTCTGCTACAGAAAATCCAATTTGTCTTGGTGTTATTGACACACAGGCAATCAGTTTTACAGGTGTGTACTCATACCAAGATTTAAATGTGTGTCAATAACCTGATGCTGTCAGCTTCCAGTAATACAAAATGAAAACAGCAGTGAGAATTATGCGCTCATACTTTCCAGTAGGGTGTGGCTGAAGGCTAGTATAAGAGCAATAGAGCTAAATGCTATTATGAAAATCGCAGCCACTTACTTTAAGGGTACTTTTATCGTATTTGAGTGTTTGGTAAGGGCTAGCACTCAAACATCTGCTGATATAGATGAATAGATAAAGCACTATTTAATCTCATTTCTGTCTCAATCGTCGAGTCATAAAATTGAAAAACACACCATACTACATCTATTACATAAAATACTATATAACTTGACAAGAAACATGTGAGCACAACTTACGGTCAGCTACATTATTGGCGGTTGTTGAAGAAGGAGAATAAAGGATCTTTGGTCGCTCTGCTTCAGGGAACTTCTCCCAATCACAGACTCTCACATGTCTCTCTGATTTTGGATTGCTACCATATACACAAGGTCTTTGGGGCATCCATGATGACTTTTGACTATGTAAAGTTCACGGCATGTGAGGGTGTTGGATCTGAAAATAAATCACTTGCTCATTAAAGCTCAGACATAGGCTAGACAAAATTACGAAACCTGCACTCTCAATGCTTCCTAGCTAGGAATACGAGCTACAGCCCTTCCAGGTAGACTGAGGAGGGGAAAACATAGTGAAATTCTGGTTACAGTGCACAACGATATCACAAAGTTAGAGCGTGACTTACTGTCTCCACCACCAGTCTAATGACAGAGGCAGGCTTCGAGGGTTGAGATTAGACCAGCTGCTGCTTATCAGGGTTGCTGAAGAAACCAAAAGTCAAAGTTGGTCCCATGTCCGGAAAAGATCACATGTTTCACTTCCCGCCCTCCGATATACATTCCAACGCGAATCTGGTGGATGAACAAACATGTTATTCTTTAAATATGAATTTCTGCATTTCTGACATAAACCGAGATCAAGGTAATTGTTGATTATTGGCCTTTGGCAGTTCTATCCTACCTTTCTGATGCCAATCTGCCTCAAGAAATAGGGGACAATGTTGTTCTTCAGAACCATTGCAGCTTTGTCATCTCTTGTCATATCAACATCACTGTTTATTGTGTCAGTAACAAAGTTTGAGTCCATCCATGGTCCAGCTACTTGGTTTGCATATTCAGGAGTCTTTATCAAGAGTCTGAATAGGCAAGACACAATAATATATTGAATATTTTCACCTTGGTTATTTAGCATGATGTCCTTCATAGGGTTGACCATCAAGGTTCTTGTAGAGCAAGTACACAAAAATAAGCAGCTCACTTTAGGTGTTATGGCAATCACACAAGAGTTTGTCAACAACACAAGAGCATGGGCAGCTGCCAATAAAATTAATCAACAAGGATATTGACATTAATTGATATCAGTCACTGGCACCCACACACATCAATATTTGAGAGCTTAATCTAACTCAAAATCTCAAAAAACTTCCCTGTGATTATTTAGGTTGTTAAGCCCAGTGCTCACTACTTCAACAACATTGTAAAAACCTTAAGTGGAGAGTCTAACAAGGGCCTGCAATTAAAATTTCAATCAAACTTTGAAGAGGAATGTCGCACACTCAGTGTAGGAGGTCTCAAGGATCCATTCTATTTTCTTAGAATGTATCACATTCTCAGTATGAGGATTTAGGGCATCTTGCGTTCCTCTAAAGGGGCAACCCAAACTTTATTTTTCATTAAACAGCATGAACAAAATGTTGATTGGAACAACCTCTGCTATAAGATAATAGTCAAATAGCAGGAAACCATTCTCATGATATGTTGATCAATATTCAAAAGAAAGCACCCACCCATGGAACTTTACGCATCGAGGCACTGAAGTTAAAGGCTCTATACCCAAGAAGAAAAATGTTTAACATAGTGATATAATTATAGCAATAGACATGGCATGAGTTCAAACTTAAAAATGAGTAGATAACCATGTTTTTTTGAAAAAAAAATCAATGGAATTGAATTTTGAAAATAGTGTTTCTTTTCCTAGAAGGGTAGAGTTGTCGGCACTGGATTTGAGTATGACAGGTGCAAATGAATATGACGTAGGTTTACTAGCCATATTAGTGTTTAGCAGTTAGTGATTGTGTAGAATAACAATTGAATTTGGCGGATATGATTTTGATGATTTTGACTGTGAAAGATTGTTAATTAAAAATCAATAGCTGGTTAGCACATGCTGCAATGAGATAAGTAAAAGAGATGTAAGATATACATACATAGACATAAATAATAGAACTGACACCAAGACAACAATTGTGTAGTTAGGAAAGAGGCGAATAGGGAACCGAGGATAATTCCACATAATAAATAGTGACAATTCCAAAACAAAAGGCTAAAAATACAACAAAAAGTCTTTTCAGGCCTGATTTGCACCCAACTTTTCGACAGATTGAAGCACTTGCAATAGAATGGTCATCTGATTCTAGCTGTCAGGCGATATCCTATGTAATATCGTTCGTCAGACGCAAAATAAATATACACTGACACTTTAATGTGAGACATCAGGAAAAGTATTTGATAATTGAAGGAAGTAATGTGCTCTCATTGGCATTGAAAATTATGTGATTTTTTGCAGATTTCTTGTGTTCTTTAACATATCTTTTTAGAGCAAATTGATTTTTTGAGCAAATTGGTCTTGAACCGAGGTCAACGGAAATTCTGCAACTAATCCCCCAAGGAAAAATGTCTGCAAAAACAGATTGTATAAATTTCTAAATACCTTAAGTCTTGAAAAATTGAACCATAGCTCTAAACATGGTTTTTTATGTATCAACTAGGTCTTCTTAGGTGCTCTACATCAATATTTCAGTAATAATGAATAAATTTATTTTGGAAGACAAGTGAGGCACACCCACTTGGGACTCCCATGAATTATGAACTCATGATAATAGTCCTAATAATAGGGAATTCAACAAGGAGCTGCATATGGTATTTGTTGACCTGGAAAAGGCATATGATACCATCCCAAGAGAGCTAATTCGGCATTGTCTGTCATGTGCCTGAAGTATACATTGACATCATCAAGGATATGTACATTGACTCAACAACAAGAGTGGTAACAAATGCAGGAGAGACAAAAGCAATGAGAGTGGAAGTTGGACTACACCAAGGATCAGCCCTTAGCCCATTACTTTTTATAATTATAATGGTTGTTATCTCGGATGGAGAAGACACACAATGAAGTATGCTGTTTGCAGATGATTTGGTTTTATGTGATGAGAGTTGAGATGATATGGAAGAGAGATTAGGGGACAGGAGAAGAATATTAGAGGATGTGGGCCTAAAATTCTGCAGGTCTAAAACTGAGTACCTACCCCCAAAAGACAGTAATGACAACATCAGATTAAAGGAATATGATGGCCCTGCACATGCCACTTTGCCTCAAAGAACCACATTCAAATACCTGGGGACTACAGTTTACCAGGTAGGAGGATGCAAGGCAGAGGTACAAGTGTGCATTGGCAGAGCTTGGGATAAGTGGCAAGAGTTGATGGGAGTATTGTGCGACAGGATAGTCCCTCAGAAGTTGAAGGTGCTCATTTATAAGACAGTGATACACCTGGTGTTATTGTATGGAGCTGAAACATGGCCATTGACAGATTATCTTGCTGAAGGATTCATTGTATGTGAGATGAGAATGTTGATATACTGTCTTGGAATTAGTCTTGAGGAGCACCAAACCAACGAAAGTATAAGACAAGAAGCGAATGTCATGAGTGTGTTAGACTTTATGAGAAGAAGAAGGTTGCAGTGGTTTGGGCATGTGTGCAGAAGAGAGGAAGATTATGAAATCAGAAGAGTACATGAGATGAGAGTGGAAGAGAATTCGGGGACGCCCAAAGCATAGATGGAAGGATACAGTCAGGAATGATCTCCAATCCTGTTCCCTCAGTGAAGAGGATGCTCAGGACAGGATTAGATGGAGAAGTTTGATAGAGCTAGGCCTCCGGTAGATACCCACTACCCGGACAGGACAGAGCGGAGATTGGTGAGGATAGGTGAGGATAATAGTCCTAATAGAGGATAAGATTGTGAATGACCTTTGAAACATGCTCAAAACCCTCAGCTAATTTCATTATAATATTAAGATCCTTCACCCAGCCTTCCAAGTAAGTTAGAACACATCAAGGTTGCTCAAGGTCATCTTTCACACCCATTTCAGTATTACACTTCATGAACCTTCTTTTAGGACTAGGCTGAGGAAAATAAATATTGATAGTGTCATGATTTTAATGACCGACAAGCTATTTCATTTATTAGAAAACCCAAAATAATAAAATGATAATTTATTATTCTGAATTAATAAAATTTAATTAAATGATTGAAATAGTGATGCAGAGCACCTAACAAAACCTGCCTGATTAAAAAAACTCTTCTATAGAGTTATGTTTGAATTAAGCCAATAAGGCTTTGTTTTCTTTTTCTAATTGGAGATTTTTTTTTTGAGCAAAAAATCTGGCATCAACGGAGCGGTGGTAGAGTCTATTTTAACTGTACTACTAAATGTTGGTCCTTTGCCGTTGCTTACTGAATAACGTAATATTAATGCTGAAAGTTATCTGTAATGGAATTTAGCAAGGGTAGCTTCTGGCATAGGCTTGGTGAATAGGTTTGTAAGATACAAATGATCCTCACCTACACATTGCCTTATGACTAATTTGATGATGTAAATATTGCATGATTTGTATAGCAAGTTCTTCATTACATTGAAGTACATGGGTTAGTTTTATACTACAAAGCAGTTCTAAATAGACGCCATTAACAGGCTCAAATGTTGATATTGTTTATGGTCGGTCAACTTTCAAAATAGTTT
The DNA here is from genome assembly GCA_914767715.1 of Membranipora membranacea. Taxonomy (NCBI): domain Eukaryota; kingdom Metazoa; phylum Bryozoa; class Gymnolaemata; order Cheilostomatida; family Membraniporidae; genus Membranipora; species Membranipora membranacea. The sequence continues at coordinate 17,805,184 of OU612069.1, read as the reverse complement.
GCAACTTTCAAAGTTTTCTTCCCCTGCAGGCAAAGCTACCAAATATGAGGCCTTAGTTCAGGCCATTTATACAAGACAATTCAGTAAAATGAAAATTATCACAGTTTACAGGTGAAGGTAATTCCAACAAATCATTTTTGGCCAGGTGTATTGAAGATAAAGGCTAGAAGAAAATAATGGTGGCCTCAACAGGGGATACAGCAATAAAAGAAGAACCTCATATGTAGGGAGTGTGTTGTTGTGCTTATATTCTTATCTTTATAATTCAAAAATAGACAACAGGAAAAATAAATTCATAATAAAATTCTGCAATATGCAAACATAAAGAGTCAAGTTGTTCGTAGAATGGTAAAACAATGTTGTTACCAAAAGTGAAGCATTAAAATCTATCAGTGAAGTGTGTTTAATATTTTCAGATAATAATAAATGGGACTGCCGTTCAATTTTGTCAAGAATGTATGATGTTTTGTTAAGACTGTTACGATATATTCAGTGTATCATAAAATATTTTGTGAGCAATTTTAACCATTGCTATCATCATCATCATGGTCATCCATCATAAACAGATATTAGGCTTTTCTTTCAGCAGTCTCCCACCAAAATAGCTACAGAGCTCATCCCTGTCTCTTTTTATTCTTTTATCCAATTTTTCTTTCAATGAATGATCAAGAACCAATTCTGTATCAGTACAGTTTGATTGTAGACAATCCATAAAAAGGAAACAACGCTTTCCAATTTCATTTGCTTCACTATTTAATTTTGCTAATTGTCTTGTTGTAAGACGTTCAAATGTGTAATAGTTACTTATTGGTACAGAACCACTCACGCCCAAAAAATACTCATTCACAAATTCTGTCATGATTATATCAACATTAGTCAAAGGGATGTTTGACAAGCTTCGATTTACCTTTGTCAATGACTGAATGAAGTTACCACGTGCTAGGCATTCTGAGAATACAGTACATTTATTGGTTGTACTATGCTTAAATACCCTGGGAAAACGCTGATATACAGGATTGTCTATGTGTGATTGGAGCATTGTGTGATTATAGTTTGATGGAGCACAGGATGTTTTATTGCTTGTAAGCTGCAAAAGAGGAATGCCTGCTAGTGCTAAATACAATTTGGATAGCTTTTCGTTGCTACCGCTGCTCCCTTTAACGAAATATTCATCATAAACAATAATAAAATGAACTTTGCCTCTAGATTTATATCGATAGGATGCCATATCAGCTGCACATTCACCAAAACTAACCTTAGATAGTCCTGAACATGGAATGTAATAGCTGTAGAGCAAAAATATTCCACCAGCTTCAAGTTCAGCACGAAAGTCAGTACTACATAAAAAACAAAGTTCAGTATGAATCAGTGTTTTCTTGCCTCTCTTTTGAATTTTATCATCAGATTTCAATTTTGTTTGAATTTCATTTATATCAACAATTGAGGATTCATCACAGCCATTCACACCCTCTTTCAAATCTTTCGGACTGATATTGCGATAAAACTTCACTTTACGCGACTTTATGCCAAGGGTGTTATCCTCATTTTTGTTTAGCGAGGTTGCAAGAAGATATTGGTTATTTCCTTGTGCTTTGTGTGCTTCAATTTCATTTGAGGTAACATTTTGCATCTCTGCGAGCAATATGAAAAGCTCTTGATTTCTCTCACCCCTCCCAATTTGTTTTACAACTGATACATCTGATGGTAAATCAGATGCAGGGTAAAGAGGAATAAGTCCAAGGACTGTGAAAAGGGCAATACATTTTATCAGCATTTTGTTTGAATGTCCAACAGCTAGCCTTTCTTTCTGTTCTTCTTTTTTCTGTAATATTGATGAAAAAAATCAACTGTTATAACATTTGATTATCTATTTCAATGAAGATAAATGATATGATATGGTTTAGGAACACAATAGTTTTACAAGCCTCTATCACATTGTCTGTATACACCCTATCTCAAATGTAAAACACACCCCTTTCTTTCCCTTTCTTATTATTTTAACATAGACTGTTTTTCTTCTATGCAAAGCAAACACAAATTCCCAATTTAATGAAACTGGAATGAAAGTAAGGGTCATGCTATAAATGGTTTCATAAAACATTCCTTTGAAATGAGGCTGGGGGTCATTTGCATGCAAGTTGATCTGAAAAAAGTTGTGAAGTCCTATGTGACTTCACTCCATTCAATAATAAGTGTTTTATCAAACATTGTTTTCAAGTTTCTCTGAGAATGAGCAGAAAAATCAGGGATTCCCCTAAAGACTTCCTTATGAAGCAGGGAATCCCCTAAAGACTTCCTTATAGTGTTTAGCGTTTTCGTCTGCTCATATTTTTTTCTTATATTCAAAGTCTTGTCGACAAAATAACCAACTAACAGCCAATTCATACACTTCAAATCATGATATGTTTGGCATGCCCTTTCAAAACCAGCTATGAATTGATTCCAAGGTTGAGTTTTCAATTGGTGCTCCGTATAATTTTATTTTAAAGCCGCGGGGCAGAATCTGGTTTGAACATGCTGGCTCTTACCTTGAGTTGTTCTCTGAATAGAGAGATTTTCCGCAGGTCAGCAGGCCTCTCTTTTGCAAAGATCCTGAAAAATATGCGCAGATATGCAAGGATTTCATCAAGAACAATATTTATGTAATCATCGAGGTTTTCTATGCTTATTTATATGTTACATGCAGACACTTGTTATCTGAGTATGCACTGCAGGTGGTCGGCATTACCATAGCTCTCATGTTTCTTATTTATAGTGGCTACCAAGACTCACATCCACTCTTAAGTCACCGCCAGACTTCCAGTTATGTACCCTGCGTGAAGCAAAGCTCCAAGGCTGACCCTGGCAATGCCAACTATTGTACCGCCATGATGTGGCAATTCTTGTTCTGTTGAGGAGAGCGGTGGATTTTTACCTGCATCCAGATGGTATACACCCCGAGGAAGCCCTGATCTACAGGGACCCAGAGGTCAGTAGAAGCCTCATAGGCCTGTCTACCCGTCACACTGACATCAAGGCTATATGTATCTCAAATCGGTAGAGTCAATTTAGTACGAGTACCTTACATGTGCCCGCCCCTAATAAAATTTTACTCGGGTTTCACACCAGATTCCTTGTGATGGTACTCATTAGTTCACTCTCAATCAATCGGAGATAATAATGCAATAGTATATCAAGTGATCAGTGTGGGATACCACCATATATCAACCCAGGGCTGGATGCAAGCCTGCCAACACCAAGGCCATATTCACTGAGTAAAAATGTAACTCAAACTGCCACCAACTAAAAGTGAACCTCAAAGGCCGTTTAGAAGGATCTGTTTGGAATAAAATGGATCTCACCTCAAATTTTCAGCTTTAAAGGCATCAACTTTATTGGTACCAGGCTCCTGAACCGATTGCCTGAAAGAATAAAGGAATATATTTACAAGCACAATTCAAGCCCAATAGACTGCCCAAATTGTATTACAGTAAAACTTTGTGTTGTGAAATTTACTATGAAACAATCGGAATGTGATGCCTCAATATGATAATGCAGAATGGTGTAATCCTAGTAAAGCCCTATATAAAGTGTAGATAAATTCAAATCAACATTCAACTCAGGCAAACATTTCTGTGTTCAGATCTCAAAAGGTGGCATATTTCACATGTGTATGTAATTTTTAATGCTTTGAGGCAAAAAACAAGTCTCACCTTCAATCGTTAGCTGCGAGGCAATTATGCAGAGAAACAGGTCCTTTTTCTAGCAGCAGCAGCCTGGATAGAAAAGCGGATATAGTTTGTCTTCTCTACTAATGATTGAGAAAAGGATTGATGTGATAGCGCAGCTTTTCATCTACTGAGCTATGAACAAAGGCTTAAAATTGAGCAATTAAGAGTACACAGGTAGAGTCACTAACACTGGCAAATCCTTGTTGAGTCTTTGTAGCTGTAGTCTCACCTTAGACTTAATTCTGCGCACGTAATACTGTACAAACACAGGTCCTTCTTTTGCTAACAACAGCCTGGATAAAATGCTGATATAATGAAATTGTCTCTCTACTTATAACATTGAACTTTTTGCGCAGCTCTTGTCTGTTGAGCAGTGAACAAGGCTGAAGAGTGAGCAAGTTAAGAGTACACAGACCAAGGGTGTTTTACTCCTTGCACAGACTGAGCCAATAGCACTCCTTCAACAAAATGAAACTGCTTTGAAACTTCCTTGTATGATCTTTGTAGCAGTAGTTTCATTTTAGAGCCTCAGATCTATAATCGTCTACAAACTTGGATTCGGACATTCATTTCACTGTTCAAACAACGCTATAGGCATGAGGCTTTGTTAATAGTCTACAATTCACATTGTATAATCTAATAATATTTATCTAAGGTCTACATGCCGACTTCCATAGTTCAATGCGGAATAGAAATGTTAGCGTGTAAGTTTTGATATTGGGCCTGTTCATTGCATTGAATTGTCAAGGGCATGGGCATGATCTGATATTAGAGGAAAATTGTACTAAATTCTGATCGTAGACAGCTTAAAAATAATAAAAGACATTAAAAATTACAAGAAATGCACAATTTGCACTCCATGCTATTCCGTAATAGTAGGCAAAGACTAAAGTTAATAAAACGAAGCAGAAAGCGACAACTTATCGATAAGAGTTGTGACTGCTGCCACTTTGATTTTTGACTTATATTTTAAGCCTGCACAATATTCTAGCAGGGTCATACAGCTTTTTGGCTGGTAATGTATTGCCCGAATATGGTGCAGGCTGAAGAATGCAGCAAGAGCTTCTGCCGGTGTCAACCTCTGAACAATTTCGGTTCTGTCGAGCGATATGGTGATGCTGTTCTCCTGTATTCCTAGCACCAGCTTCTTGGACACATCTTGCAGCTGCCAAAGAATCACACAGAAAATGTTAATATGTAACAAAAACTCACATCCATTTATAGTCCTGATACCCTGTGATACCGTGTGAGAAACCATGATGGTGCTTGGTCTTTTGTCTCAGTATCAGTACGGGTCTACGGACTGGATCCTGATGGGGCACAGGAGCATTTGAGGTCGGATGCTCTTTTTGACACCACCCTGACACACCGGGAATCGAACACAGGACCTCTCAATTGAAAGACCCATGCCTTACCCATCGCGCCACAAAATACTACAAATAAGTGTTGTTGATACATAATAAGCCTTAGCCAAAGAGGCATAACAGTGACTGTGTCAGTGAAAGGTTATAACATGTACCTTTTCATCTAACCAGGTAATATAAGTATTAAAACACATTTGGGAAGCAGTGCAACAAACTTTTTCCATCGAAACTGTGACAGTAAAATAATCAAATCAAAGTTCCTTGTTTGTCAGAAACACTAGATATGATATACAAAAACTTACATCTTCTTTCTCATAGTAGAGGTGATTCTGAATTTCTCCCAAACTTAACGGCAACAGCATCAGGCCCAATGTACTGAGAGACATATCATAATCTATAAACAGAAATAAGACTGACATAAAACTAAGAAACAAAGTGCCCTACACATGTTTAGTATTACCAGCTCATTTACCGCTCTCAGGGTGTTCAATTTTTACAATGGGGACTTTTTGGTACATTCACCTATAAGTGAGTAATTATTGATATTGGGTGCATCTTAATCCTTCCCCCAATAATCATATATCCTATCCCAAAATACAATTCAGATCAGGTTGGCCATTCAGTATAATTGATATCTAACTGCTCGTCCTGGGATCTCTGGTCTGATGTTGCATTGTGGGAATGGTGTTGGTCTGCTCTATAAGATCATTCTTATCTAAAGAAAAATAGTTACTTTGTCCTTGATATTTCTTTAAATAGGGCTGAGCTTTCTTGTATTCTTTTAGCATAGTTTGGAAAGCCTTGCTCAACGTCACCAGCAACTTCTCAACTCCTGTCTCAAACACTTGGGAGGCTGGACACATTCCCATTCCCAATCCACATTCAACAGCCGCCAGTTTGAGATCTTCAGTGTACATCTGCAATAGAAAAGGCAAATAAATACATTTTAGCTTATTTGTCATTGAATTGTAAACATAATTGACCCTTTCTGTCAAAGGATTTATTGTAATTAGACTCATTGCAATGAGGGTACAACAAGTCAAGTCGCCATAGTAATGGGTATCTTAAAACATTTGATGGAACAGTCGCAATCACTTGACTGTGGTCCTCAGTCAAATTTAAAAGGACAGAATTACGTGCTCAGATGTGAACAAGTCAGGCCATTTCCCCATCTCTGACACTGGATCGAGAACTGCAGCAATAATGCTCTGCATCCGCATCTCCCATGTTCGGGCCAACATTTCATGCACTTCCTCTCTCTCCGGTGCAGTCTGGACATATTCGATCTCCGTATCGGCAGCCGCGGCACTAGGAACCTAAAGATATAGCCACAGTTATTGATGAACTTAAATGTTGCAATACGTCGGTTGTGTAGCAGCGTTATTGCATTGCCCCAAGATTCTAATTCCGTTTACCCAATTCAGACAGTGTGAGGCACTAGCTTTTGTATATTGACAAGTGATAACAGATATAATTTGCTGTACCTTGCTTCTTTTCACTGGTGATGGCGGTGGAATAGCTTCTGTAGCAGCACTGGATGTAATCGTTGACCTTTTCTTGGCAGTAGCATATTTATGCCTCCTCTCTAGTATCTCAGGGCTCACCAGGTTCTTTTAATAGTCTTTGAACTTTCGTTTGAGCTTCTTCCTCCAAAGATCGCTGTGTGGTGAGAAAATCATTATTGTTCAGAGTGAACCAGTTTCTCCATGAACAGGTTTTGATTTTCGAGTACAGACATGTTAGATGACATGAAGTGAAGCTGATACTGGTAACTCGAAGCTGCTTACTCAAGAATTTAAAACTTTCAGATGACTGGTAATGATTCGTTTAATTGAAGCAACACCTCAGAAACAGAGGTACATGCATTTTATGACATAATATGATTGCATACTTACATTCCGGTGTAGTATTGTAAACTGTCCCCCGCGCGAAAACAACCCCGGGACACTTTACAATATTGTAAACTGTCCCGGGGACACTTTACAATAAAAACAGGCCTATTGTAAACTGTCCCCCCCTATTGTAAACTGTCCCCCCCTATTGTAAAATGTCCCCCCCTATTGTAAACTGTCCCCCCTATTTGTGACTGTCCATATCGAGAGCCCAGCTGTTTATCACCATTCTAAATGGGTCAGATCATCTAAGTGGAGCATACCATGATGTTCTGGCTGCCACTATGATGGCCAAAGTTGTATCATGGGGATGGTGGTGGTATCTCATTGAATGAGTGTATAAAGCCTCTTTTTCATATGGTACTTTGGGGATCTATTTTTCGCAAACACTAGTTATTTAAAGCTCCTATGATTTAGAGATGTCTGGTTTGCGAAGAAAGGTGCACTAAGCCAACAGTGGATAGATGTGTAGGTGCCACATCACAGAACACACATACTTTCATTGCAGGTTCATGAGCCGCGCGAAAACAACCACCCCATTCATTCATCATAAAATCTACCTCCGTCAAGCATTTGCCTAGGAGTGATGGCAGTCAGTCACAAGTGTGAGCGGGAGAAATAATACTTTTATGCTTTTCATATTGTGAGGATGGGTATTGCACTGTAAAATATTGCTTAAGCCGTGCGAAAACAACCACCCCCTAAGCTGTCTTATAAAGATATCTGTTAAAAAGTCTCAAACATAATGAACCGTGATTTTGCATCCATAATGCGATTATCATAAGGTGACTGTGTACCAAATTTCAGATTAGTAGGTCAGAACTTAATGACACAACGGATGATATGTCGTTCTTTGCAAGTTCATGAGCCGCGCGAAAACAACCACCCCATTCAGTCATCTTGAAATCTACCTCAATCAAGCATTTGCCTGTGAGTGATGAAAGTCAGTCACATGTGAGACCTGGAGAAATAACGACTTTTGAGTTTTTCATATTGTGCCGCCTGGTATTGGACTGTAAAATATTGCTTAAGCCGCGCGAAAACAACCACCCCCCAAAGTGTCTTATAAAGATTATCTGTCAAAAAGTCTCAATCATAATGAACCGTGATTTGGCAGCCATAATTCGATTGTCATAAGGTGACTGTGTACCAAATTTCAGATTAGTAGGTCAGAAGTTAATGACACAACGGATGATATGTCGTTCTTTGCAAGTTCATGAGCCGCGCGAAAACAACCACCCCATTCATTCATCTTGAAATCTACCTCAATCAAGAATTTGCCTGTGAGTGATGACAGTCAGTCACAAGTGAGAGTGGGAGAAATAACCGCTTTCGAGCTTTTCATATTGTGCGGCCTGGTATTGCCCTGTAAAACATTGCTTAAGCCGCGCAAAAACAACCACCCCCCAAAGTGTCTTATAAAGATAATCTGTCAAAAAGTCTCAATCATAATGGACCATGATTTGGCAGCCATAATGTGATTGTCATAAGGTGACTGTGTACCAAATTTCAGATTAGTAGGTCAGAACTTAATAACACAGCGGATGACATGTCGTTCTTTGCAAGCTCATGAGTCGCGCGAAAACAACCACCCCATTCAGTCATCTTGAAATCTACCTCAATCAAGCATTTGCCTGTGAGTGATGAAAGTCAGTCACAAGTGAGACCTGGAGAAATAACCACTTTTGAGCTTTTCATATTGTGCGGCCTGATATTGCCCTGTAAAACATTGCTTAAGCCGCGCGAAAACAACCACCCCCCAAGCTGTCTGATAAAGATTATCTGTCAAAAAGTCTCAAACGAAATGATCCATGATTTTTTAGCAATAATGTGATTGTCATGAAGTGACTGTGTACCTAATTTTGGATTAAAAGGTTAGAAATTAATGACACAACGGATGATATGTCGTTCTTTGCAAGTTCATGAGCCGCGCGAAAACAACCACTCCATTCAGTCATCTTGAAATCTACCTCAATCAAGCATTTGCCTGTGAGTGATGACAGTCAGTCACAAGTGAGACTGGGAGAAAGACCGCTTTCGAGCTTTTCATATTGTGCGGCCTGATATTGCCCTGTAAAACATTGCTTAAGCCGCGCAAAAACAACCACCCCCGAAAGTCTCTTATAAAGATAATCTGTCAAAAATTCTCAATCATAATTGACCATGATTTGGTAGCCATAATGTGATTGTCATAAGGTGACTGTGTACCAAATTTCAGATTAGTAGGTCAGAACTTAATGACACAACGGATGATATGCCGTTCTTTGCAAGTTCATGAGCCGCGCGAAAACAACCACCCCATTCAGTCATCTTGAAATCTACCTCAATCAAGCAGGCCGCACAATATGAAAAGCTCAAAAGCGGTCATTTCTCCCAGTCTCACTTGTGACTGACTGTCATCACTCACAGGCAAATTCTTGATTGAGGTAGATTTCAAGATGACTGAATGGGGTGGTTGTTTTCGCGCGGCTCATGAACTTGCAAAGAACGACATATCATCCGTTGTGTCATTAATTTCTAACCTTTTAATCCAAAATTAGGTACACAGTCACTTCATGACAATCACATTATTGCTAGATATCATGGTTCATTTCGTTTGAGACTTTTCGACAGATAATATTTATAAGACAGCTTGGGGGGTGGTTGTTTTCGCGCGGCTTAAGCAATGTTTTACAGTCCAATACCAGGCGGCACAATATCAAAACCTCAAAAGTGGTTATTTCTCCAGGTCTCACTTGTGACTGACTTTCATCACTCACAGGCAAATGCTTGATTAAGGTAGATTTCAAGATGACTGAATGGGGTGGTTAATTTCGCGCGGCTCATGAACTTGCATAGAACGACATATCATCCGTCGTGTCATTAAGTTCTGACCTACTAATCTGAAATTTGGTACACAGTCACCTTATGATAATCGCATTATGGATTCAAAATCACGGTTCATTATGTTTGAGACTTTTTAACAGATTATCTTTATAAGACACTTTGGGGGGTGGTTGTTTTTGCGCGGCTTAAGCAATGTTTTACAGGGCAATACCAGGCCGCACAATATGAAAAGCTCGAAATCGGTTATTTCTCCCACTCTCACTTGTGACTGACTGTCATCACTCACAGGCAAATTCTTGATTGAGGTAGATTTCAAGATGAATGAATGGGGTGGTTGTTTTCGCGCGGCTCATGAACTTGCAAAGAACGACATATCATCCGTTGTGTCATTAACTTCTGACCTACTTATCTGAAATTTGGTACACAGTCACCTTATGACAATCGAATTATGGCTGCCAAATCATGGTTCATTATGATTGAGATTTTTTGACAGATAATCTTTATAAGACACTTTGGGGGGTGGTTGTTTTCGCGCGGCTTAAGCAATATTTTACAGTCCAATACCAGGCGGCACAATATGAAAAACTCAAAAGTCGTTATTTCTCCAGGTCTCACATGTGACTGACTTTCATCACTCACAGGCAAATGCTTGATTGAGGTAGATTTCAAGATGACTGAATGGGGTGGTTAATTTCGCGCGGCTCATGAACTTGCAAAGAACGACATATCATCCGTTGTGTCATTAAGTTCTGACCTACTAATCTGAAATTTGGTACACAGTCACCTTATGATAATCGCATTATGGATTCAAAATCACGGTTCATTATGTTTGAGACTTTTTAACAGATTATCTTTATAAGACACTTTGGGGGGTGGTTGTTTTTGCGCGGCTTAAGCAATGTTTTACAGGGCAATACCAGGCCGCACAATATGAAAAGCTCGAAAGCGGTTATTTCTCCCACTCTCACTTGTGACTGACTGTCATCACTCACGGGCAAATTCTTGATTGAGGTAGATTTCAAGATGAATGAATGGGGTGGTTGTTTTCACGCGGCTCATGAACTTGCAAAGAACGACATATCATCCGTTGTGTCATTAACTTCTGACCTACTTATCTGAAATTTGGTACACAGTCACCTTATGACAATCGAATTATGGCTGCCAAATCATGGTTCATTATGATTGAGACTTTTTGACAGATAATCTTTATAAGACACTTTGGGGGGTGGTTGTTTTCGCGCGGCTTAAGCAATATTTTACAGTCCAATACCAGGCGGCACAATATGAAAAACTCAAAAGTCGTTATTTCTCCAGGTCTCACATGTGACTGACTTTCATCACTCACAGGCAAATGCTTGATTGAGGTAGATTTCAAGATGACTGAATGGGGTGGTTAATTTCGCGCGGCTCATGAACTTGCAAAGAACGACATATCATCCGTTGTGTCATTAAGTTCTGACCTACTAATCTGAAATTTGGTACACAGTCACCTTATGATAATCGCATTATGGATGCAAAATCACGGTTCATTATGTTTGAGACTTTTTAACAGATATCTTTATAAGACAGCTTAGGGGGTGGTTGTTTTCGCGCGGCTTAAGCAATATTTTACAGTGCAATACCCATCCTCACAATATGAAAAGCTCAAAAGTAATTATTTCTCCCGCTCACACTTGTGACTGACTGCCATCACTCCTAGGCAAATGCTTGACGGAGGTAGATTTTAATGATGAATGAATGGGGTGGTTGTTTTCGCGCGGCTCATGAACCTGCAATGAAAGTATGTGTGTTCTGTGATGTGGCAACTACACATCTATCCACTGTTGGCTTAGTGCACCTTTCTTCGCAAACAAGACATCTCTAAATCATAGGAGCTTTAAATAACTAGTGTTTGCGAAAAATAGATCCCCAAAGTACCATATGAAAAAGAGGCTTTATACACTCATTCAATGAGATACCACCACCATCCCCATGGTACAACTTTGGCCATCATAGTGGCAGCCAGAACATCATGGTATGCTCCACTTAGATGATCTGACCCATTTAGAATGGTGATAAACAGCTGGGCTCTCGATATGGACAGTCACAAATAGGGGGGACAGTTTACAATAGGGGGGGGACGGTTTACAATAGGGGGGGGACAGTTTACAATAGGGGGGGACAGTTTACAATAGGCCTGTTTTTATTGTAAAGTGTCCCCGGGACAGTTTACAATATTGTAAAGTGTCCCGGGGTTGTTTTCGCGCGGGGGACAGTTTACAATACTACACCGGTACAGGATGCGCTGTCATCAGCCAGAAATGGGTATTTATGTATTAATGATTCACATACTGTTGGATACCTACAGAGGAGAATGTAAGTTCTTTGGTTAATCTATTGTGTGGATGGAGCTCTAATGACATGTAAATCAGACAACTGAAAATAACGGGGTCTTCACTCGTTTTTGAATTTACAGTGGATATACAACTAAATAGGACAAATATTTCATTGTAAAGATGGCGTATACCAAAATCCTTCAGTGCCAATAAAAATAAAATATGTATAGCAATTTCGTTTGAATGTCCTTACAATTATTTAAATGGTAAGCTAAATGGGCTATCACCAGATAATACTGGACCTGACATTGGTACCACGTCCACAAGAATTACATTGTTGGCGGAAAGGTTAATGCTGAACAATCCTGAACATTACAAAATAATAACTCACACTGAATCTGTAAGGAAAAACTTAAGCATGTCCTCGTGAAGTATACGAGTAATTGTGCTCATCAGCCTCTCGTGTAGTTTCGTGTTTTCTTTCAGCGAGCACAGCTTGGTCCTCAGTCGATCCAGAAATTCAGGAAGGGTGTACATAGAGGGCCCAGTTAAAACTGGCGTAGGTACTACGATACCTGAATCGAGTCTGAAAAATAAGTGAATAGCTGAATAGCAAATTGTTAATTCAAAAAGTAATATTACTTGGAAGCTAGGGCTGAGGCTTGTTATTGTTTTGAAACAGTTCTGTGATAATAAAAATATCTTTGTTGTGACTCAAAGAGGGTTAGTATAATGTGAATATATTTAGCAGCTCATCAGGCCAGATCGCACGCTGACACTTGAGCACTGGGCTACAAAGTGGAATGCACCAGTTGAAACTTTCAAAGAAGGTCAGGATTTACTCAAACGACAAGCAGATGAAGCAAAATTATATTTCATCTGATAACACATTTTGAAGGAAATGCATACCTGTGTGCTCCGGAGATCATTACTGTTGGAAACACAAACACCTTCTCTTCCTTATCTAAAATATCGAATACTGCTTAGTCCTCTATCTCTGTCCCATAGCTGATCTCAAGCCTAACCATTGTCAAGCTGAATGCAGTTTTCACCATAACCAGAAGAAAAATGTGGAGTACTCCTTGTATAGGTTGTAACTGATTCACACTTTTAAATGCCATATGATTGGGCAACAGCTTTGTCACTGAGGTACAAGAATGAGCAACAAGTCTGAGCTGTAAATGCTAAGACTGTCATATGGAAAGGAGAAATTGTTTTGAGTGTTGTGAATTACTATGTATACATGTTTAACATCCTTTAAATATTATAAAATATACCTTGATCTTTGAATTCTTGGAAATCCTTAGCAACAATAAACTTATTAACGGTTTCATCCCTACTCCACACTTTTCTTGTTAAACTCATATCTACAATAACAAAATTTTATAAAATGAATTAGCTACATCCTGCAGGCAGTGGTACTTGGTGTTATTAATACTTTGCTGGTAGTGCACACAATAAAACATGGATGTTTCCATGGATAGTGTAGCAAAGGGCGGGAGTTCTCACATACAGAGATGATAGATCCTGAAATACAAGGCTTGGGCGTGCTGAACAAATACATCCATGTACAATCATCGAACTTAGTTGGTATAATTTCAGTTCCATCTAGATACCACTTTGCTGCATCTTTGATACGATTACATATATCTTCAGGGAAGTCTGATAGTGAATTTCTATGACCTGGACCACAAACACCATTGCCAGTAGGAAAAAAGCTATCTGATGACATTAGCACAGCATGCAACGTCTGACATCTTGTTGACAAGGTTTTTTTCAGGTTTTTGATATTCTTTAGCTTTCGTTTGAGGTCTTTGAAGTATTGATGTTTGCCTGCAAATCGCATGGTCCAATACCTCCTTGGGGGGCCAAACATGTCAATAAGACGAGGATAGTGTCTCAGAAAATGACATTCGGGTGTCAGTCTGCCAGGCGCCAAATCATTGAAAAGTTTATTGTGGGTAGCTATCAGGTTAGCAAAGTAACCTAAGTTGGCCCTTGGAATACAATCCGCAACAAGAATCTCACCAATTTCCCTACACATAATCAACAGGCGCCATGCCTTGTTATCACTGCCTACCACAATCTCAGTACCATTATAGTTTTGCGCTAATGCTGACTCATAGATAGATTGTTACCATTAATATGTCTAGCAGGGCATAGCTGCAGTTGCGTTCCCCACAACTGAAAGATTCTCCTACTCATTAGAAGGCCAGGCAAAGGGTGTTCATTTGTAAGAGAAGAAAGCATTTTACTGAGCATAAGCTATGATATATCCTTGAAAGCAAATAATCCAAGACCCCTTCTTAGACCCCCACTAAGGAACCTGTTGGCTCATCGATATTAATAACATTATTATTATCGAACTGAGTCTATGGGCTGAATAACATGGGAGTGGGACAACCTCTCCTGAACCTGGACACCTGTGTGAAATTTGATCAAGAATATGAATTTTAATGGGAATTTGAAATAGATTACAGCTTTTGACACATGCCTAGTGTTGATGAATAATTTCTATTGAACAAGTTGAATGAAATTTCTAGAAATATTATCGTTGAATATATTTGATCACCAAGAAACATCTCTCTGCATAATGAGCCCAATTACTGATTACATGATATGCCGCTGTCGTTGTAACCAACATATTATGACTTGTTTCTAATTTGTGGAGTTGAATTGCATTATTTGAGAGGAATTATCAACAGACCCAATCCATCAAAGCACTGATTACATCTTGCACAATGGTCAAACTGAGGTGAACACATCTTTGCGGATTTATGCATATATAAGAGCATGGGTGGTAGCTAAAGATTCTATTGAAATGTAAACAATTATCAATCAATCAAGCCTTAACATTAATTATATATTTATCGAAAAATTCAGTCAATAGAGGTTCATTGGTGTTGTGATATATTGTGAGTCCAAACACCTCCTACATAGAATTCGGCATCTCAGTTATGAGCATGATTCATAAGTTTACTTTTGTGAAATACACTTCAATATTGAACAATGCCTAGCTATAGAATTTTGTGTTTGAACATGAGCTCTTAGAAAAATGTGATTGATACTTATCGCAGGGAAATTTGCTGGTAAATCTCTTCGCCTAGAAACTTTCCCTACTCAATATTATGCCAAGCAAAGGTGCCATGATCACGAAAACACACATGTGTTCATATCATTGTATTACATCTCAAAAGTGTAATGGGATCTTTTCAAATGCGTCTTTGCTGAGTTGTATTTTGCAATTGAATGAAAGAAAAATGTTCTACAAAGCCTTGGTTATGATGAATCCTTCTAATCAAAGAATTTATTACGAAAATGCCGTGAGCCTAGAGGGTCAATGACGCTACGTTCTGCATCGGCAGATTTCTCATAAATGGTAATTTTTTTCGCTCACTGCCTTAACCTGGCAACCCATGTACTAATTGATCTATAGAATGATTTGGTAACTTGAATCATAATACCACAGTTGGGACAGGTTAAACAATAATGCCAGTAAGTTCTCCTGAACAAAGTGTATGAAAAGACATGGAGGATGTTCTTCTAAGTTCAGTTGGATATTTATTCAACAATAAAATTCACCTGATGTTATGAGTTCAATTACTGAATACCTTTTGCGTCGCTGTCGATATAACTTGTTATTTGTGTTTAATTTGAAGGGTTCAGTTGCATTATTTGAGAGCAATCAACAACCAGGTGTTCTATTGTTGACTCATTCATTTATTCACATGGAATACAGCTCATTATTGAAGTTTGGCCTTGATTTTGTTCATCCACACAATCCAGCTAGAATGGTTCGCAGTCATTGATATCTTACAGGGACAATTTGCAAAAATCCTATTCATTGAAAAACTTCCCCTACTCAGCATTAAGCTATATTGAGCCAAACATAAATTGCTTTTGTCAAAGTGAACATTATCATGAATCAAAATCAGAAGACCTGAATAGGACCTTTTCAAAATAATCGATAGTTGTGCGCTAATGCTGACTCATAGTTTTATTCTTGGGATATTACGAAGTCATTCATGCGCAATGTATTAGAAATGATACTTGATTACAACATACCCGATAATAAAGTGCTTGGGTCATTGGTAGCAGTTGGGCTTATACCAGTTGTACATACACTGTACATAAACTTTTTCTTATTGTCTCGGAAAATAGGTGTAACTATTTCAAATGAAAACTGTAGTCATCAGGAGAGAGAGCTTTAAACTATTGTTCCATTCAATATGACTCAACTCGATACAATGAGCCGTGTATCATTGAGGTTTTGAATGCTGGAGAGTGCAGTTGTTTAGCATTAGTGTCTAGATTTTACCAAGAGGTAAGCAGTACATTCAGAATGTTAAGTGTCAACATTTTTGCAATCATTTAATCAACATCAACTAATATCAAATCAAACAATTATTTTGCTGTTGCAAGAAATCATACGTTATAATCTTGCTTTAAACAAAACATTCATTATTGCTGAATCTTATATTATTTTTCTCAATTTTATCTAGAATGGCAACCACACCAACTGGGCTGTCATGTGAAACAGGTGATGTGGATATAAACGGTTCATTACTAGAACACCAACTGAGCCAGCAGAAAAAGGTAACTTATTTGACTCAGAAATGGTAAATATACTCTCTGTAATGACTTGAATGTAGGTGAGAAAATGTTTAGCGTTCAAAATTGTAATACTATGTATGAGGTACTGTTCGAAATATCCTAATCTATGCCATATAGCACGACATTGAAACACTCTCATATCATAATCATGTTCTTTTTTTCAGAGCTATAAGAAATGGCCAGCTCATATGGTATGTGCATTGATAATACTCGCTCTAATGATTGTTGGTATAATCACTGTGGTTGTGATTACAAATTCAGAGGGTAATGAGAAAATTGAGAAAATTCTTGAGGAGATGTGAGTAATATTCATTGCTGAAATCAAATAGTGATCTTCAGTATATTGTGCAATGGAACACAACCTTCCAAAATGTATTCCTTGTTGCCGATGTTTTAATAATTATGTTTGTCCATGTTTCTGATCGAGATAAAAAAACTTTATAGAGCATCAAAACTGCCGTTAGCAAAATAAATCATAACATTACTGACGAGTTATAACTTTCGACAGTCAGTGATCAGTTGCTTTACAATATTCCTTCCATTATTTCAGATCGGCAATGCAGTAAGGAGCTAACATGGAGGTAGAAACATCAAAGATGATAATGGGAGGGGTCGAAAGTGTTGTGATTTCAAGGTATGTGCTTCAAATATGTTTTGGCCATGCTGGAAGATATCAGTGTTTTCTAAATTATCCGTAAAATGATTTAGGCTGTTGTGAAAATCATTTCACAAGTTGGTAAAGTTAAAGAGACCCCTCACTGGATTTATTTTAAATTATTTGAAAAAATGAAGCATCAAATTTCTTTCAATTACTTAGTAATTAAAATTTTGACCATGTCTAAATTACATAGTTTACAAAGGTTTGAGTTGTGATGTGATGTGTAACACATATTCACAGCGAGATAAATGTCCATCCGAGATTGTCAATGTCCGTCCTTGTCCATCTAACGTTCAAAATTTGGCAAAGTTTCATGCCCATACCTGTCCATCTTTTGATTTTGTCCGTCTGATGTGTGTTCATTTTTGTCCAATGCCCGTCTAAGTTTGTCCAACGTCCATCCACATTTAATTTATATTCGATTTCCAGGCCCATCAATATGTATTGCATTTTGAAAATTGATTGCTTTTCTTACCCAAACTATATGTCCAACGATCTCTCTGCGGCAATCAGTCAAATCATCAATAAAAACTGAACCATGTAAGTTTGGGACATTATTTATCTCAGATTTGACATTGAAATATATGAGCTGTGAATTACTGTGTTAGTTGAGAGATCTATGGCTAATGTTTGAAGACATTAAAGGAAAATATGGGACGCTAGTTTTGATATTTTCTGAAAAGCCTTGCTCTCTGTCGCTGTGGAAGTCTCAGTTTTGTTTTCATGTTGGCCGCATATGTTATACCTGTAATGATCTCAGTTGTGTTGATGATAGAATTAACTATTATAATATTGGAGTGATGCTGCCAGTGTCCCCTGGTCTGTCTTAGCATCAAATTTCAAATTTTTATCAATTTGTGCCTATCATTTAAAGAACAAAATTCATAAGGAGCAAAACCTTTTTCTATGGTCTATGACATTATCACAGTGGCCCTGTCTTTGAATTCGCAGTCAAACCCATTATCAAGGCTTAAACAGTGGCATGCATGGATTTTGCAGGGAAACAAATAAGTGAATATCTTGGTATAAATGTATTGTGGAAAAAAAATGCTGCAAGCGAATAAAAGAATCCTTGTTTATCCTAGTGCAGAAGATCAGAATATCCCAGGAAATCTTGCAAGGAATGGATCAACAGACAGTTACACTGATTCAACCAGGTATTTTGAAATCATCTGGTAGTAAGGAATTACTACTTTCGAGCCCAAAAAATGAATAAATCAGTACAACTACAGCGCATAAATTCATATGTAGGGCACAAGAATAGAAACATTATTTGATGTTTGTAAGAAAACATAACCTTGATTCCGTAGTGCCCTCTGAAATCATGACCAGATGTTCCTTCATTTGTTAAACAAAATAACTAAATTCTAATGTTGAAAAAAGCTGTTCGTATGACAATGGATGACAAAGTTTTATTGTTTGATAAATTGCAAGAAATTGTTCCAGCGTATTGATTTCAGCCTTCGCACCTACTTTAAAGTAAAATATCATATTTTTTTTAATTCAAATTCATAATGATGTTGAAATACAATCCGCGATAAGAATCTTCCTAAAAACATGTCAAAAACAATTTTAAATATTTTGTAGTACAGAGGTTTCAAACATAACAGAAACTACTATGGAAAAAGACTCCACTGATGCTGCTACAACAAGGTATGTCATAATTCTAAAATTAGACGTCTATTGTAGATCCAGAAAAGGACTAAACCTTACCTAGGAAACTTTTTTTCTGAAATAGTTTGATACCAGTTAATTAACAGAGTACAGTGTGAATTTAAATCCTGTTTATACGAAATGCCTGTTACTTCAGACAGCTGAGTGTGGTCAGCTCAGCAAGTGGTTTTTAGACCCATTTAATTCGAATTCTTAACTGTAATTTGAAATTACCTTACCCTACAAAGGAAGAAAGTAACTCGACATCCAGAGGGCTCATGATTCGAAGTTGTCTTTTCGAATCAAGGAAGAATGTAACTACTTGTTCAGATGATTGATTTTGACAATGAAGACAAAGGGAGTGATTAATTTCTGTATTTTTTTACGCTTATGCACAATGCTGGCAACTTTGCATATCCAATTCAGTGGTTACTACTGTTCACTAGTCATCAATGTTATATTCCATTACCACTTACGTTGCACGATACTACTAATAAAATGTTGCTCTTTGTCAAATCCCTGAAATATGTCCCAAATCTGTTTAAAATTTCCGCGAGCTGTCTTCATTGTAACTATACTGGGTCAAGGATTGATAGGGGGATTGGAAAGTGGTATATATAAAGCTTAAATTCATTCGATTGAATGAAGTTTTCTGCATGGGTGTGTAAAATAGACTCCCCCAACTCACCTAAGTGCCACTCACATTATTGAACCACATTTATATACTTTTCATGTGGATTCAAACTCATATAAAAAACAATGGGCTGTATAAATTTGGAGTTATCTGCTCTCAATTTGCTAAAATAATTCATTTGACTTTTTACCTGCTTTTTTTTGGGACTATGATAAACAATGGAGATATTCAGAAATGCAGAAATTCTCTTCTACATAGGAAAATAATTTTAATCTTAGCATTGCTTAGTTAATTTTGACCATCAATCATTGTCATCACTCTTATTCAATGCCGAGATTATTCAAGATTGACATATAATAAATGTTACAAGGGTGAGTAGTACAGATCATGAATAAATTAAAAATTGCCTTCCCCTGGTTAACTCTTGATGGAGTATAGAACAACTGGATTTTCTCGTAAGTGTCCTTTATTTGTTTAATGCCCTTTTTCAGACGACCAATGGTGACCGCACAGCCAACATTGAAGAAATCAGATGATGGCGAACATCCCGAACCACTGTTGGGCCAAAATCGCAACTTAATGATTGGTGAGTTTTCTGCATAATATATTCGGTTACAAAGCAAATATATTTGTTCATTCATTACTGCCCATATCTTAATTCTTCTCATACAGAATGACATGTCATGACTGTCATGAAGATGGTTACTGTGACAAGTATTCATCCCAAAGACCTGTCATATTTTTTGAAGATCATATCCAGACTTCTTTGAGATAAACATTTGAATATGAACCTATACCTGTATATAATATATTTATCTCATTACGGTATCTTATAATGCTCAGGAATTAGATTAAAGGGTGATCCGAAGTTATCTTCGTTATAGGTCTCAGATTCAAATCTATTTTTGTCAAATGCTGCTTACGAAAAATATTGTTAATGATTAGAAGTCAAGGACAATTTCCTTATCTCTTTTCTCAGGTCTACGACAGGATTCTTTGATGCAAGACTGTCAGACTGGGGGATTGAAGAAGACATTTCCTGATATTGATTACAGTTTTTATGGCTACAACATCTTGAAAGGTTATCCTTTAGCTGATGGAAGAGATCCAGGCTTCACCAGACCTCTGTTTGCATTCGATTTCAGCAAAGGTGGTCATACCGCAGACTGCAGGTGCTTATTCCTTAGTATTAAATTCCTTTTTGCACAATCTTTTGTTACTTTTTTGTACCATAGTTCTGCAGATATATCACCAGTGCTTATAATGTCATCTTGTAGAACAGATCAGACACATCAGCATATAAATATAAAATATAAATATTCAAGTGATTCTTTTTTATATTTGAAGGTACTCTCTTCCGAGGGGACTGACCGCTGCACCCGATGTCGCCTGCAGAACATCATTCTCCTCTGAAACTGTAGAAAGTTCCAGAGAACTGCATAAATCCTTGGATGTGAATGCACACATTGAAGGTGGAGGATGGGGCGTCTCATTTTCGGGAAGCTTCGGCTACAAGAAGGCATTGTCAACGGTGCAGATGGGAAAATACAAGATTGTTCTCTCATCAGCAAGCTGCAAGTACTACTTTGCAAAGTTCAATGAGCTTGACATCCCAGAATTTAGTCCAGAGGTTCTTGTATGGTTCCAAAGATTGAATGAATCTATCGAGAGAACAAATGATATAGATGACTCATTGTTGTACCATTTTATTGATTATTTTGGAACCCATTTCCCTAAAGAAATTGTTTATGGAGCCCGATTCACATATGAGAGCAAAATTAGCTCCTCTAAATATAACTCAATGCAATCATCAGACATGAGTGTCAATGTCAAGGCTAGCTATAGTGGGCTTTTCAATTTGGGAGGTGGATTTGGACTCAGCAGTTCTCAAAAATCAGCTGCAGCAGAATTTCAAGAGAAATCAGTAACAAGTACAATCAGTATTGGCGCCCCACCTCCATACAATGGAGATGCAATGACTTGGGCCAGCACTGTTAAAGAGACTCCAGTCCCAGTACAGTTTGATCTTATACCAATATATGAACTGTTTGATAGCAGTAGGTTGGCAGTAAAGAGCTATTTTGGCTCAGTGCGAACAGAACAAATAAAAAATGGCATAAAGCATATTGCGTTAAAGTATTGCAGGATGTTGTTGAGCTCAGGTGTTGAAGTCAAATGCAGTGATGATTCGGTTATTGCGATAAAAGGCTACTCCATGAAAACTCCAACAATCAGGGGTGTTGTAACTAAGTCGAATAAATCATTAGAAAACTGTCTGGAGGAGTGTAAAAACCATAAGAATTGTGCAATGACTTCTCTTTTTCCAACGGGCCACCGAAATTTTGCGAATGGTGAACAATGTTGGCTGAATCATATCGGTTACAGATCCCAAAATCTAACTCGGTGTAACAAGTGTCAATCATTTATTGTTCCACAGGCATTGACAGAACCTATGTGTTTAGAGAAACTAAGATTCGATAGCTCGGTGAGGCGTGTGAATAAGTTCAAAATACGCGGGGATCGTAACTATGAGCGCTTACGAGATATCTGTGCTAAAGCATGCAGTTTATTTGAAAGGTGCACCGGGTTCGAAGTCACTAACAAGGTTATTTATTACCACAATTGCGCTTTGTATACTGAATATACTGAAAACTTAGTTGAAGTCCCCCTACACGATTTTGAGACACACATTATGCCCGACAATGTAAAGCAGAAGTATGAAAAGAAAAGACTTAACAAACAAGCAATAAGGATCAATGGAATTTCAATAATTGGTAGCAGCGTGAATCTTGTGGCCAGCAACGGAGAGTGCCAGGACTACTGTAGGTCCAGCGACAACTGTGTGGTAGGAATAAATTCAACAAGCTCACAGGGGGACCATTGTTCCTTTATGCACAATGGATTGAGCACTGAACAAGTAGAGTTTGTTTTCAATCAGAGCTCCTCTGTTTCCATCTATCCTGAGCGGGCTTTGACAGGTTGGCTGAATTTCACAGTTGGTATTAATATTTCACATGCTTTGGAGACTGGTGGTTATGCTCCTACGCGTATAAGGCGCGCAACATTAGATGCATGCGCTAAATCATGTGTTAGCGATTATCTCTGTGAAGCTTCACTTTGGGAAAAGCAGACTGGTATCTGTGTGACATATAAGCCATCAGCCCTACATATTCCTACACATACAAAATCAATCGAGCATGGCAACCTTGACGATTACAAACTCATGATCCCAAATTTCAAAGCGAAGATCAACTATAACAAAATTGGCATATAGGGTAGGAACCATCCCAGGTCCTAATTTGTCACATATTTCTTAGTAGGTTGCACTTGTTGACTGATCAATGCTTTTGTCTAGTAGATCTATTTCGGATCCAATTATGAATGAAAGTGAAACTTCTTTTCCGTAATATGTACTCAACTGGAATGTTTTTCTTTTCATTTTTCTTGATGGCTTGTTCTCATTGAATAAAAATAACACCAGAAAGTGTACAAAAAACAGGTTTTCCTTTTAATGTCAGGTTTTTTATAGTCTTCATTGCCGAAATTTATAGTGTAACAGTTTCATTATTATTATGACAGATCATGGAGAGAGGTTTTTTTGTATTCTATAGATATTGATAAAGATTATATGATATTTTTCATCAGTTTTCAAAGCATTGTTTTTCCGCAATCAAATTGTGGGTTTATATCATTTAAATTAATAAAGTGGAATCAAATGAACTTCTGTCGTTTGAAGCATTGCAATGCCGCAGCTTTTATCTCTTGCCAGAAAATAATTTTGCATGTAGCGCTAATGTCTAGTTATTCTCGGTTCAGATTCTATTTTATGATATAAGACAATGACAGTTCTGTTTGCAAAAATAATAAGAAGTTTAGATCACAAGATAATAGGTATTTAGGCTTTGGTCATACACAATTAAAATGAAGATATTTTTGGACCCAAGTGATGTGAGAGGATTTAAAAGAGTTGAAGTATTGTATTTAACGTGTAAGACTGAAATCTGATGGGGTTGTGTCAGAAGTTGTCCCTAATTATAGGGGGTGCTAATCAGATGAGACCATAAATTGACACTTTTTTATAGAAGCTATCATTGGAGCAGATCACACGTTTTGGTCTGAGAGACAGGGAAGCTAAGGTAGAAACAACATGAACGTAATTACATAGGCAGATTATGCTGACCCACTTACTCGGACAAAAATTGACTGCAATTGTAGTTTTATATTTATTATTTTATACAATATAATATAATATATCATTAAAATAGAAATAAGTAATAATATTCAAGCTTTGAATTTTGAATATAACATAAATATATATATTCCATGTTTAGACATGTAACTAAAAATCAAGAACAATGACAGGTAAAATTACAACGTACACGCAGGCATTAATTAGCAGTAAAACATTACACAAGTTGATACACAATAGCTAGGAAAAGAAAAGTTAGAACAATGTAGCAGTAGGCTAAAATGAAATGATAAGAACTGACTCATTAATTGAGAAGTTTGAGGACGTGGCTCCGAGTGGCATTTTTGAATGTAGCAAGGGATTGACTCAGCTTAACATGATTGGGTAATTCGTTAAACTTCTGAGCACCGAAATTAGCTAAAGCAAATCTAAAATTTTCCTTGGATAGTCTAAACCCAGAACTTTTAGCAAGCCGAGTTTCACTAGTTAATTTCTCGGGGAGCAGATTGGTATCAATTATTGGGACTAAACTATTAACAATTTTATAAAATGTCAGCAGATACAAATATTCGAAACGCAAAGTTAAAACAGGGATGTTGTAGGTCTTTCGAGTATTATCTTTAGAACTGTTATAGTCTATAATTTTCAAACATCTATTCTCAATTTTTAAAAATTCTTTTTTGACATAGTCGTTTGTGGTAAATAAAACAGGTAAAATGATGATATATTATAAATATAACAAGAAAAATTACTATATCATGAGAAAAGGTACATCAAATAAATTGCATATGCAGCCATAAAAAAATCTGATCTCATGCCTTTCCTTCTGAGCTACTCTTGTTGAGTACAAAAATTGATCCTTCATATAAATGGTATTTATTTAACAAAATTCACAATACTACACTTATGACTTCAGACCCATCTGACCCCATGCACAGTTTGAATAACTGTGCCAAAGATTATGACTGATGATGATGTGACACTGTGTAGCTGCCATAAATATGGTCATGGTAATAACCTTTTTTAGGGTACTGCGCTATGAAAATTTGGATTCAAGTAAGGGTGAAAGATGATAAGTTTGCCAGGGGTGGAAACGCATGCAGTGCATACCAATAACCAGAGCATAGCTCCCCACAGCTACAACCCCACCAAAAAGTAGGATCAGACTATGGAATGGGTATGTCTGCCCTAATGAAATCTTCAGCGCAGCTCTCTGATCAGGTTGTCTGAGTTCTCTATAACCTTGAGGGTTCTGGCATGTCTCCATTCACATTTTATAATGTCCTTCGCCTTCAGAGTTACCATGTCACCTTTCTGTAGGTTTTATTTTAATCAATGATCTGATTAGTCTCTCTGACATAATAAACACTCTAAAAACTGCTTCGGAAGGGGGTTCGGTCCCCCAAAATTCTGAAGTATGATTAATTAGTGTCGGCATTTCAACGTCTCTCACTTTCGCTACATGCTACAAAGGCTACACCTTAGTTGCATAGTTCTGGTTATGCCTGACTGTATAATACATTGTTATTTTGGTAGGCTTAAATGGTAAAGTTTGCTTGAACAGTAGAGAGACTCGATCAAAATTGGTGAATACTTCAGTCTGTAAAGGTAATTATATTTTAATTAAATTGTATCATCTAATACATACCAGCATCATTTAACTTTTTGTCGCACCCTGACAGGTACTTCAATGGATCCGCTACACCCGATAATTAAACCTCTGCAGCAAGCTACACCTACATTTTCATATTTTTGAGTTCAAATGTCTTTTGAATAGCTCTAAAAAACTAACAACGATTACAACTTGTTGGAGAAAAAAAGCAATTCCACAAATTCTAATTTCAATTGTTTTAATTGAGTAATGTAACCATATACTCTTTATAAATGGATGACAAATTAGGCGACAGACAGGCTTGCCATAAACAACTAAGACTCACCCTGCAGGTTTACGAAAAAAATTTGAACGCCCCACAATTTAGTTTGCCTCACCTTGTTACAAATTTCAATCCGATATCTGATTGGTAGCTTATGAGATCTTCTTTATATCTATAATCAATTTTGCCGCTTTTGGACCTGAAGATTCTGTGTGTGGCAAAGGCATTTTTAGCAGAGTTAGAACATGTGACCAGGGTCCAATTGTCTGAGTATGGGCTGCAAAATTAATACTTGACATGAATCTCAGGGCAGTGTTAACTTGGTATAGAAGCATCCTTATCTTTTCAAGCTACTCTTTCTGGTTGTAATGACAGGCAGGATCAGCACGAATGTTAAATCTATATAAACGCAAGGCTGTGAAACAAAAAACATTGTGCTAGTTGTCAATGTTATTGTAGCCATCCAAAATGAGTTTTCACAACCATCTTCCACAAATCGGCGTTCACAATTTGATTTGCCCTTTTCATACCTCATGATCTGAGTACGGGTAAGTTAAGTAGGGTTGATCAGGTGTTGAACCACCGAGCAGTCTCAATGTAGCTATGTTGGTGGTGAGCCATCAAAGTTGATGTTGACATTGACATTGGTACCTCTCCTGACAAAGAGCTGGAGACATTTTTTCACAGGGTAGCATTGAGTATAGGAGGCAAGCTTTTCAATGAAAAATAGGGCACAGGTTTTCTGGTACGCTCCAGTAATGGAACAAGGAAAAAGACTAGATCCTCCTTCTTTCGATCCAGCTCCAACAGATCCCCAAAATCATTTTTTTCTGTCTGCGAATCATTGATAATTCTCTTTCTAAGGGTCATATCATCCAGTATTAGACTTTAAAGTTTTCTTTTGCTTTTAGAGGCGGACTTTATAATGTCAGTTAAGACTCCGGGCTGGCAGGTTATTGTTTCAAACCAAGATCTGATAGTATGTGGTGTAGGGAAGGTGAATTTTGTCCGGATGCATTTATAGGCTCTCGGTGTATAATAGAATAAAAGTGAAAGCAAATGCTTTGAGCCTAGCAGAGTATCCTCTACCTTGCATTGACTGTTGGGGTTGCTTTAATAAGCTCGTCCGAACCTGACTCTACCGATCTATTTTCCTCCTCTAGTATTTGAATTGTTTTCGAAAACACTTCTGCTTTCTTTTCTAGGCGTTAAATTGTCATACGAAGAGAATTCAGGGACCTTTTGTGTTGACTGATTCTTTTCATTGGCTTACATATTTTCCTACCTCGAGCTATAAAACTAAAAACAGTAAAAAACTAATATGAAAAATGTTTTGCACCTGTCATTCATCGTATAATTAGTCCATAGACTTATAAATAATATATTGATTGGTGAGACATTCTAAAGCTGTGTCCGATCAAATCGGGTTGGTGAGTGCACAATTTTTCGTTATTAAGATGATATCTGAGGTTCTATCATGATTACATTAGAAACTCAACTGGTTGTAGCTTGTTTCCTGTTTCGGTGTTTACTCTCATATTGTTATTATGACTGTTTTCATCAGGAAACTGTATGCACTATATTTCATACTTACAAGTAGAGGGAAGCGCTGATGTATTTTTAGGTGTCTCAGCTGTCTGAGGATAAGATATCTGTTGACTGAGGGAGGCATGTTCAAGATTGGTTTCAAAATCACTTTGATCAGTGGCAGGCAATCGTTTGATCTCACTGCACTGGGCGCCGACCTCGGAGTCCCAAGTCAACAAGCCCCTGGGTATTTTACTTGGCAGCAAATAGAAATATAATAATACCAACAAATATATTTATTTGAGCTTAGCCCTACACCCAGCCCTTTTAATGCCATTAGTCTAATTATCATCATTATTTGTGACCATTAATTAAGGTAATGTCAAAGACCGATCGGAATATCAACATATCATATATTATGAGTTAAGCCTGCTGCCTATTGTATAAATAAGTATATACATTATATGTTTTAATTGTTCATTAGTAAGACATTACGGAAACCTAATAAATAAGTATGGTCAAACATTAAATCACATTGCATGATTTAGACGAGCCCCTTGACCAGAATCCCCTCGAAATGATGAACATAGAAAACTATATATATATATATGTTCATGGTGTAAACAATATTAACCATTGGTGGCTTACATAACCTAACTGATCTGAATAATACACCCAGAGTGGGCATACACATTTTACAGTAGTATAACATCATTGCTTGTAAAACAGCAGATGCCAACACATGCAAATTTCTAATCAGTACAAACGTACCTTGTGGTAAAGAATTTGAATATTTTAACTGTGCAGCCTTTGTAAAAGAATTACAGTGGTTTGAAGGAAGCTGTCAACAAGACAACGTGACTTGAAAAACATAATTTACCTTAGAATCAGGCCTGTAAGTTTGAGGGTTAGAAGCATCCCTCCACACTTGTTATAGGGTCACAAGAACTCTAAGCACTTGTGACAATATAAAAACCGATAACCAGTTTTGAGAAAAATATTGGCCAACCATGGGAAACAAAACAGTTCCTGCCAAAAAAAAAAACCACACACTAATAAACGCAGTTATTGCAAAAGACAAGACCAGCAGAATCAAGACTCCTTTTCAAGTCTGAAACGGTGTATTTGTCAACCAATTCACACACATCATATATTTATGTTTGTGGATAGTCGTTTATTGTAGTATGCCGATGCAGGTTAGAAGAAACTTCATTGCATTTTAATTTTATCATATGCAATAGAGTTCTCCATCATATGTACCTGAAGTGTTTGGTGGGAGAAACTGAGGGCACAGAAGCCTGCCATTTTGATTGCCCTTGTGTTTATAATAAAATCTTGTGTTAGCTTTCTACATTTGTCTATCTAGCTCTCAAAAATATGGTCAAGCCTATGAGCAACATCATGCTAAATCAATCAGACGTCAATATTCAATATATTATACCCGCTTCTCAGACTCTTTGAAGATGGTATATCGCAGACCCAAGTTGATAAAGACTCCTCAATGGGCTAACCAAGTAACTGGACCATGGATGGACTCAAGCTTTGTCACTGAAACAATAAACAGTGAGGCTGATATGACAAGAGATGGCACAGCTGCAATGGTTTTGAAGAGGAACATTGTCCCCTTTTTGAAGCAAGTGGACATCAGTGAGGTAGGAGTTTATCCAGAACCGCCAAAATGCCAATTATCTAGCAATATACGTCATGCTTTGCCATTTCAAAGATTACATTGCTCTTAGTTTGTCTCAGAAATGCAGACTTTCATATTTAAGTTGCAGCACGTTTGTTCATCCACCAGATTCATGTTTGAACATATGTCGGAGGGCGGGAAGTGAAACATGTGATCTTTTCCGGACAAGGGACCAATTTTGATTCATGGTTTTCATCATCTTAATTTTATGTAATATATGTAGTATTGTGTGTCTTTCAATTTTTAAACTCAACAATTGAGACAGAGACGGGATTAAATAGTGCTTTATCTAATCATCTTTATCAGCAGATGGTTGAGTGCTACCCCTAACAAAAAATCTGAATACAATAAAAAATACCCTAAAAGTAAGTGGCTGCGATTTTCATAATTACATTAATGTTATAGCTCTATTGATGTTATATTTGCCTTCAGCCACAAACAATTGAAAATTACGAGCATATAATCACTGTTTGTAGTACTAGAAGCAGACAGCATCAGAGTCTCAATACGGATTTAAATTGTGTGGGTACTCACCTGTAAAACTGATTGTCTGTGTGTCAATAACATCAAGACAAATTTGTTTTTCTGTAGCAGACACTCTTTATTTGTAATCTGATGTTAACCATTTAAAAGTAAACCAACAAAGCAGGCTATAAAACTATCCTAGCTAGTAATTCTCCTGTTATAGATTTGAAAAAAGAATATGTAATAATTTTTTTTATAGACGGTTTGCTGAGCTCTGATTTAGGTCTCAATTCTGAGTTGTTCTCTCTCCAGTTAGGTACATTCAACCCACGCAGCATAGGAAAAACGTGCTGAAAAGAGGGTTATCTTGAAAACCGCTTTTGATAGGATAAAAATGATTTTTGATTCAGAATCTGCAACATTGAAAACTCATATGGACATAGTTTGGGTAATAATTTTGGTGTTTGGATAGTCAATTATAGCATTTTCTGCCTGTTTTGCGGACAATTTGGCAGAATTTTTCATGATTTTCGTCACTAAAATTAAGATTTATCAACATTCAAAGCTTCCAATGATTTGGAAACTCTGACTCACCGGGTTTTCAATGGTGCAGACTCTGAATCAAAAACCATTTTTATCCTCATATAAGCGGTTTTCAAAGATAACCCTCTTTCAGCAGGTTTTCCGTATGCGTCGTCGGTTAAAAGTACAAAACTGGAGAGAGGACAACTCCGAATTGAGGCATAAATAAGAACTCAGAAAACTGTCTATTGCATTCAAGTTTGTGAATGATGTAGCAATAAATCTGAGTTTCAATCTAAACCCTGCAATTCGATGCAAGATCGTGTCAAGGATATTAGTATTAAGACCTGACTTCGCTTGGAATTCCAACAGCCATGTTGTTGTCATCTGATTACTATGACCTAACAAGTCACTGGAAGACTCACTTTGAGGCTGCTATTTTGTATCACATATTATTCTCTGTATTCTAATCTATCATGTGTGCAATTTCCAGCTTCAGAATTCTAATATTGACGCAATTATGGTCTCTCAAACTTCCAAGGTGACCAGTAAATTAAACAACATGTCAAACTTATTATTATGTGATACGAATGATTACACAGATAAGATGATGATCAAAATGCAAACCTAAGAGGGTTCCGAACGAGGGTCTATTAAACCAGCAGGCAACGCTGCTACCATCGCTCCACAAGGTCAAGCTCAAAGAGTCTGAAGACAATATAGAGCAGTGGTGGGTGTGTTGCCTGCTGGGTCATGATTGAGGACCTGGGTTCAAGACCTACCATAGAGTAATTACATTTTTCCTCATGTCAATTATTGCTGCACAATCAATGATCGGGGGCTGCAACTTCATCATTTGATTCAGGTATTTTTTTGTACAACACATCAAAGCATTCCAGTATAAGGTCATCATTTTTTAATAAAAATAATTCTGTGTAAAATTGTTTTGGCGAAGAATATGACGCAGAAGCAGCAGAAGCAATGCTAATCGAGGCACAGGGCCGCTATCTTTAACCGGTTTAATTGAAGGTAGGAACTATACTTATTATCCCATTTACTAAAGTTTGTATTACACCGTGCTCTATACTGCAATACTATACTGTGGCACTCTTTAGGTGATGGAGGCTGAAAAATCACTTTTTGGTTTTCTGGGCAGTCAAAGTGGATGAATAACTCAAGAAATACACAATTTTGACTGATGAACAACAAGCTTTATTTTTTCAATTGCAACATCAATCTGTAGACATCAAATGAGAACACAAGATTTACAACAGCTGGAAGATGAAAATGAACAATAACAATAAATCATAGCAAGAGAGCAGACAACTCAAATATAAAGAAAAATGCTTACATCAAATATCAAAACAAAATGAGTACCCTGCTGCAAATTAGCTACAGTATATTATTAGAGTTCCCAAGTTCGAGTTTATTAAATAATAATATCCCAGGCGAATGTGTTTATCTAACCTAGTATTTGACCATGTTTTTATTTATAGATGTGCTATGAGGCAAAACACCTTCAAAATTTTTGTGATCGGTTAAAAATAGGAACCACTGTTAACATGATTATGTAAAGTAAAGATACAGTTGCAATATGTTTTCAATG
This sequence comes from Membranipora membranacea, assembly GCA_914767715.1. NCBI lineage: Eukaryota > Metazoa > Bryozoa > Gymnolaemata > Cheilostomatida > Membraniporidae > Membranipora > Membranipora membranacea. Next base: position 17,773,645 of record OU612069.1, on the reverse strand, counting down.
AGGTGCCGATGTAACAACATTGTTGGAGAGAGGCAAAAAATGCTCATTCGTGTTATTTATAACAACATCAAGATAACTGGTCATAGTTACCTTGTCAGCTAGCAAGTTAACATAACAAACTCTGTTTAGTCATCACTGCAGGTCAATATTTAGTAATATATAATGTTGATACTTGTGTCTATAACACATACCATAACAGAGGCTTGGTGTTATGACAATAACTTTAAATGTTAGTTTTGGGGTCACCAGTGTGTACGTTTACCGATAAGAATCATGTTACTAGTTATGTTACAAGCCGTTGTCGACGTCAGTAAGCATCAGTGTGTTCGTTGTAAAGCTCTCTGACGCTTTCCTTCATGCAGAGTAGCTGTGTTATTGTACTTCGATAATACTGTGAGAGCTTATTGCAGCCATGGCACCTCAATCAGATCGACAAATGTATAATCCGAGATCTCGTTTGATATTTCTTACCTTCCTTTTACTACAACTTTGTCCAGGTAAGAATTTCTAGTATGCGTAACAATTTTTGCACTTAGATTGCACAAAGATAATTCTGTCATACATATTACAGAACCACTCCTCGGAATCTTCAGCACCCTGTGACAAGTACCTTATTTTGAATTCATAGCGCACATAAGCATAAAGGCCATAGAACAATGTTTAGTTTTGTGTTCATCAACACCTATATCATTGTATGCTATATAAGGATATTAGTACCCTTGCACTGTAAGCAATCCAAATATACAATGTGCATCCAACATCGGATTCAATTCACAGATGGTTTTATTTGATTTCCGAGTATCAGTTGTGACAGGTTGTGCAGATCCACCAACTGTTAGTAACAGTCGGGTTTCTATCAGCTATGTGAGAACAATCAAAGTAGCTACTTATGAATGCAAAGAAGAACAAGGTTATGTTGGAAGTGGTAACAATACAGTAGCCTGCCTTGAAGGATTGGGATATGAGACATGGACACCTAAAAAATTCAGTTGCAACAGTAAGTTGACCGATTTAAATGACATCAACATGTACAGTTTCATGTCATCACGATCCTGCAGTTCAACTTAATTTTGATCACCTAGGTAATCTATAGTTGTGACTTAGGTCATATTCATACACATAATGTCTAAGCTGAGTGCTTTTAAGGCATCAAAGGACATCGCAAAACATACACCAAATCCTATTTGCATTCTTTTCTGTTCACTCAATGTTCAACAGCAATCTCAGTTGAATTAATTGCACATGAGAAATTGTTTAGAGTTAGTAAATGCAATGCTGATGTTGACTTCTTAAAAATTCTAACTGTTAATGTCGGAACAAGGCAGTCACTAAAGGCAGAAAGGTATTAAATCAAACCCAATGCTATCAGAACAAGATACATTAAATCATACAGCAAAATTCTAACCTATGGTCATGATATTTCTATTAATTAAGACAAAATATTTCCTGTTTGAAGGAATATCCTGTGAATCAGAACCACAGGAATCAAATACCAAGGACAATGACTACTATAACAAGCAGTGCTGCCATAGTGGACACAGATGTGTCAAATTCAACCGTCAGGGACGATGTCTGAAGTATGGATACGACAGATATACCATTCGGCCAAAAAACATGTAAGCCATGAAGATCTTAGAACATTACAGTCTAAGCCCTAATACATTTTATATGCTGGATATGTGATAAAACAAATATTGATTTGGCATCAACAGCAGCACATCTGTTTTTATGGTGTCTTCCAATGACAGTGTATTGTTTAAGGCAATATCATATCCTACATTCTCTTTTTTCAGATACTTCAATAGTTATGTGAACTTTACATGCAGTAATAACTATGGACTTTCTAACCATTCAGCCACTGTAAGAAGGTACTGTGGGGTGAATGGTCAATGGCTGCCTGCAACTGAAGGTTGTAAAGGTTTGTTGTAACACTCATATCTGTCAGGAGCATGGTCTGAGCTCCTGATATCAATTTTAGGCTTCAAAATAACATATTGGCTAGATTGATTCTCTGCAAGTCTGAAGGTTGAAGAATACAGTGTGGAAACCGTTTGAGCCGCCGAACAGTTGAACTTGATATATGGATACTAATAAATTCCGGAGTATTTCAGCCAGATCTACGTCAGTCTTTTCCAGTGTTTTTCAATTGAGGATACCAAGCTGTGGTAGTTTCATTTCAGCCTGGTACAGTAAAAAACACCATCTTATTATATTCTTTAGGAATTATTAATTAGTTATCCTTCCATTTTCAAGCAAAATGTAACAGCGAACCTGCAGATGTTTCCAACTCAGTAAAGGTTAAGGATGGAAACCTACAAGGTGATCAGGTTGCTTATAAGTGTCTCTCAGGGTATGAGTCAGATTTCAGCGTCACTTGCCAATCAAACCATCAGTGGACTCCAACAAAGAGTTGCAGCAGTAAGTCCATTTCTGATTTAATTTGAACATCTCAGTGGCTTTATGTTTTTAATGCTGTATCACCGAAAAATAGTTGTCATAACGACCACAATATTTTGCTATTTTGTGGATTTCAAGCTTCTATTTATCTCAGTATTTTACCCTTGATTGTTTTTCAGAAAAGAATTGTGGGGAACCACCATCTTTGCAGAGTGGGCATGTTGTAACCATGCCTGACAGCACTACATATGGGGCAGTTGTTAGCTATATATGCACAGCAGAAGGTTATGAACTACATGGTTCGGAGAAAGTGGTGTGTACCGAAAATGGCACATGGTCTGATATCCCGAAGTGTCAAAGTAAGTTAGTTTCATTCAATATTTTACAGAAGGCTGCCACACTTGGTGTGTTCATACAAAAGAATTGTGAGAATAGATTGTGGCTGAAAATGAAGGGTGATACCAGGTATTCAGAGCAAGGACACAGGCAAAACAGAGCTTGTCATCAGAATGCTCTCTTGAGTACAAAACTCATGCAAAATAGGTTAACTAAGCCTGTTCTGATTATATCATGTTCTTCCTTGTCTGTTTAATCGATGACAATTTATACTTGACGAGAGCAAACTGATGAAGCTTTTCAACAAATAATTTCAGGGTTTCTTATGCTAACATAGCAACCATATTTTTTTAAATTACACAGGAATAAGTTGCGGTGAGCCACCAAATGTCAACAACGGCAGAAAATCCCTGGTCATTGGACACTCCTTTGGGGACACTGTGACCTATATCTGTGATCGAGGTTATAATAATACTAGTAATCAAGAAATAAGCTGCACATACAGCGGACAGTGGACAACGCCTCCATATTGTCAAGGTGAACTAGTAAAATTTAAATGATATTTAAGCTCTCTGTTGACATCGACTAAGTGAAGGGTATATATGAATTTTGAAATGTGAAAGATTTCAAAAGGGTATATTAATTGGATCAATTTTAACCCCTTTCGGCAGATATTCTTGTCCATTAAAATTGTATACACAATCTCCCCTCATAATCTTGTTTCATTCCAATTGAATTCCTATCAGCCAAAATTTAAAAATAAGTCATGTGAGATTTTTGGTATTATTGTGAAATATAACATATGAGAGAAAAGTGACATCATTGATTCCCTCAAGTGGCTGAGACAATAATTTGAGGCTGTTGCTAGGGGTGGCAGAGTTTGAGAAACTGCCTTAGTGCCCTCAAACGTGCATTGGTGTGGTCCTCATAGTACTTTTTTGCAGGACATTCTGTTGATGACTTCTCTTTGTGTAAAACCCCACATACAGGACCTCCCAAAAACTTGTTTGAGCGTGAATCCTGCAATTCGACTATCTCTTTTATGATAGAGATTTTTGCCAATTCCTTCATATTTTCTGGTTTAAGCTGGAAGTTGTGGTCTTGCACCTACAATACCAAACGCTGCTGAGGAACCTGATGTTAATACCTATTCTGTCGGTGAAAAAGTGTTTTTCCATTGCAAGGAAGGATACGAATTACAGGCGATGGACCTCTCAGTCACGTGTCTTCCAACACTTGAGTGGTCAGACAACACAGGATGCAAAAGTAAGTTGGATTTCATTGGTCACATTGACTTATTAAACAACAGTACCTGACAGGTTAACTTAAGTTTTCTTCATCTAAGTACACAGTTAGCTAGTACCAAGGAGACATATACCGTAGGTGAACAATCTCTCTTCCACTGCAATGTTGGTTACATATCGCAGGCCTTGGAATTGTCTGTGACATGCCTGCCATCGTTTGAATGGTCCGACCATGCGGGATGTGAAAGTGAGTTGAAGTATACACCTTAACAAGTAGTTATATTCAAATATTAAGATCAGATATTCTAACCTAATTTAGTAAAATAAGAACAACTCATCTGTTTCTGCAGTGCAAGGCAAGACATGTGTATGGTGACTGGATCCTAGCCGAGATGTTGGCTCTGCTCGGTGGGTGGGGAATTGAGCCAAGTCCGGGTCATATGGTACTTTCAGGAAAATATAGTTGATCTTAGCACCGACTGACTAGCCATATGACATGGCATTGGCTCATTTGCTCCCCACTTACAAATCAGTCACAATATCAATACATTTGCTACTAGATCTCCACTGCAGGACACAACTATATATTTTATTTCTAGGGATCAACTGTGGAGAGCCTTTTGCTGTTGGTAACAGTAAGCGTCGCGTCACAGGTCATTACTACACGGATGTTGCTCTTTATGAATGTAAACTTGGCTATACATTAAGAGACAATGCAACGAGTGTTTGCAATGCTGATGGCCACTGGTCAATACCACCTGAATGCGAAGGTGAGCTGACAGGCTGATCAATAATTTTGCTATGCAATGATAGTGGATAAATGACCTACACTCTCCCTGATGTCCTCCACATGCACTGTTCGTACACAACTGTATCTCGATAAAGGAGCCAAAGTACACAGAGGGAGATTAATTATTTGAGAATTGAGAGAAATAGTTCAGGGCATTCTTTGCGTTGACATTGAACCTTAACATTGCTAGACACTGTGATCTGGTAGCAACAAAAAAGGTTGCTATGCCACCAATCCCAGAAGCCCTCACTTTCTCTCTAAACTATCATTCTGTTTCAGCCGTCAGTTGTGGGCTACCTCCGGCAGTCCCTCAAGCCAAAGTGAAGAGTATAACCGGAGTTTATATGGGAGAAAGTATCACCTACGGCTGTGTGTCTGGATTTAAAACTGCTGGTGTTGATTTCATCACATGTCAAATAGATGGGACATGGAGTTTTCCACCATTATGTGTACCCAACTCATGTATGTATTAAGTTAGAATGTCAAAAGCATGGAGACTTAGACCAATTGATTTGGTGACCAAGTTGGGTTTTAATCTGAAGAAAAACCTACAGAGCAGATTTTCTAATACTATATAGTAAATTAGTATTAATATTAGTATAATCTTCAAATTTAACCGAATCAGAATATTATTCTGATTTGGTCTCATTGTATCCCAGAACCGCACCACTATCTTGGCTTAGCATGAAAGTCAATAATGAAGTAGGTTACAATAACTAGTCAGGGTGTTGACTCTTCTTGGTTGGTGGGGAGAGTAACTGCCAATGCCTGGTCATAAGGTACTTTCGGGAAAATACCTTCATCCTTGACATCACCTAACTTGTAAGAGATGGTATAAAATGACAATTTGATGACCAAATGAGGATTCAAACCCACAAACCTAGGAACTCACCACCAGTTGAGCTACTCGGAAATGTGATTGCAGAGTCCTTGAAGATGTAAGCCCACCAAGTACTTCCATTCAGGAAAAGTTAGGCATCGCCAAGGTCAAAGGTATTCCATATGACCTGGTATAGCTCTCCTTCTCCCCACCAACCAATCATTACCACCAACTGGATGTTGTGAGGATAATTATGAATCATTCAGGATTTTAGTTTGAGAGAAGAGCGGCGAAAATCCCTATATCAGCTGAAATTTATTTTATAAGTGATAGTAAATTTCTCAGACTAACATCATGACACCACCACTTTTTTTCTACTGAGCATTGGCTAATGGTGTCCAAAGCAGATCACTCTTGTAACCTAATTTGCATGGATTGAAAAGAGTAGGGGACTCAGACACATGAGGCAAGTAGCAAATCAGATTCAAAAATTCAAAATATTGTAATATATTATGGTATAGAGAATCATATTATAGTCTGTGAATCTAGAAATGATGATTCATACATTTTAATCTCTCAGATGAAACAACCGATGTGCCAAGTTTTATCACTTTCACGAAGCCAAGTACCACTACAATAGCTTCTGTATCTTGCATGGAGCCGCCAGAAATTAGACATGCAAACAGTCAGATCACTGGTTATACCCCTGGAGACTACATTGTGTACTGGTGTGACTTAGGATATGAGGCCGTAGGGAATACAACTGTCAAGTGTCAGAGATCAGGCTTCTGGACAAAAGTGCCATCATGCAGAGGTGGGTTTTTTATGTAAGTTTTCTTTCTGTAGCTTTGAATTTTTTCAATCAGCTATCCCTTCATTACAACAAACTCCTAACATTGTAGATAATAGATGAACAACCAGGAATCGTTGAAGTGAAATAACTTTTTTTTAAATGAAGAAGCAAATAATTATAGTGAACACAAATTATTTTATCATTGATATCTAATGTTTTCAATTTTCTTTAGCTCTTACATGTGGGGCTCCTCCTGGAATAGATAATGGAAAAGCAAACAAACAATTCTCAAGTGATGACTACAGTGTAGGAACGAAAGTCTCTTACCAGTGCAATCAGGGGTATCAACTAGATACTGATGATCAGGATATAGAATGTCTGCCATCAAAAAGATGGTCCTTGACCCCAGACTGTTTGCGTAGGTCTTATTTTAATTGTATAGTCCATCAATCTATCAATGCACTATGGCAATAGATAGCCGAATATATATTTAGAAAATATTCAAACTTAATCGATAACAGAGAACTTCAAGCAGTATATACTAAGTCTGCCAGATGTCCAAAATACAGTTTCAAATAACATATTTACACATCTGTTGCTAAATATTGGCAAAATCTTTCTATATTATTAGCTCTATGCTGTTTTTTCATCAAGGTATCAACTGTGGTGAGCCGTTCATAGTAGAATATAGCCATAGAGAAGTTGAAGGTCACAATTTTAATGAGTCCTCAGCCTATTCATGCCACACTGGATACAAAATGAATGGACCACCGAAAAGTGTATGTCAAGCTGACAAGCATTGGTCTGTTCCGCCAGAATGCAATAGTAAGTTAGCAATTAGTTAAGACAAACCTCTCTTCTCCTTAGATGAAGCATTATGTTATGGCTATCTTCGATCTTCTCGTAAGACATGATTGTGTAAGCCTCTCAAGAAATATGTTCGTGCCAAAGCAAACATGTAATGTCGGGATAAAGTGTCAACCATGCTTCAATTCTATGGTTTAAAAAGAGTTCATTGCTTTGAGATGCTACAGTAGCAGACAACACCACATTTCAAATTCTGTGAATCAGCTTTTTATTCAACTGTGATATATTTTGTTCTTTAGAAATATCTTGTGGAATTCCTCCTTTTGTCAGCGGTGGTAAAATAAATGATGTTACTGGCTACAATATGCTAGACACTGTATCATATGAATGTCTGGATGGGTTTCAGTTGAAAGGGCCACTTTTCATCTGGTGTCAGCAAAATGAAAGGTGGACTCAGCCTCCACAATGTATAGGTGAGTACAATGTTGACTCATTATTTATGTGAATTCACAAAGGAATAGGAGGTAGCTCAATTGGTTAGAGCGCCGCCTTCAACACGCAAGTGATGAATGTCGTGGGTTCTAATCCTACTGCTGTCTATCATCTACTGGGGTTTAGTTGGCCCCAAGGTGTGCTCCGACCTGCCTGAAAACTAGGAGCAAAACTGGCACAGACATTGCGGCCTTGCCATTAAGACAAAATAATATTTAGCCGCCCATGCTTCGGGATATGGCGTGTGATTTGACATCCGATTTTAATCAACCTTTTTAATCAGCGTTGACGCCCAAACACAACTTCATCATATATAAAGCAAAGTTGTATAGCCCAAAATTTCAAAGCTCTTCTTGGTGTACAATTTTGATAGAGTTAGATATGGCCATGTATGATGTTGACATGGGGTGACAGTATGGTGCAAGCTTATCTGTAACAACTAACACCTCATTTTGAATCACTAAAAATGTCATGAGACATTCAGTTATACAGTGATTCAAAGTGTATGGGAGTGAACTATGGACTATTCAGCACAATCAACTTCATGCCAAATGCATCATTTCAACTCCATGTCATTTCATCAACTCCATGAACCCGTACTTGGTGCAACCAGAACCTAGCCAAACATTTTTCCTGCAAGTCGTAATAATGCTTTTTCGCTCATTAACGTGATATATCGCTTTTTAAAACATTTTAATATTCTATTGGTGATCGTGTTTAATAGCTTTTTTCACAGTTGAAACTTGTATATTTGAATATTGAATATTGAATATTGAATATTTGACGTTGAGCAGCAGTGACCTCTGGAAGTTCATTTTGGGGCAAAAAGTGCCCTTTTTAAAATTTCTAAAATTTCAGACTTATTATACTATTTTGGTCTTGCACTGTAACTTCCATCAATAATCTTATCAGCTTACGGATCCTGGTTGTCACAACTGTAACATATAATAACCCATATTTTCACTAATTTAGGTCCAAATTTTCCAGCCAAAATTAAGAAATTCAGATAGATGTCAGTAAAAATTGTTGTCAGCATGATGAACAACAGGAGATTGTCTGTATTTTGATCGAAGCAATTATTGACTAGGGCTTTACATCTCGAGATAATTGGATTTTTGTGGCTTAACAGGAAGAGCCAAAAAACTGAAAATAGGTTATACACACCAGCTTCCATTAAACTAGAGATAATTTCCAAGGTTTCGATTGTGGCCTTTGATGAAAAATTCAATAGTAGAGGAGTTATGAGCATAAATATTTCTCATTCGAAACTAAATAATCACCCAAAAGGGCGATCCATTGTTGTACACAATGTGATTTGCATGTAATACTGCATAAATTTTCATCACGCGCTTGCATAACGTAATTTGCTGCATCATTTTGCCTATTGCTGACCATGTTTTCAATGTGCTTTAGTTAATGTACAATCAATCAAGTTAGAAACATGCGGTTTAAAAAGGTTTGGGATATTAAACGTAAGTCGGACTACTAGCAATGTGTCAGTGAAGGAATTTTTGAGATGAGACAAGTGGTTCCTGAGAAACTGAAAAGGCGATATATCACGTTAAGTGATTGATTTGACTCTATTTTCAAACAAATGATTTAAACTGAATCGCAATCAATTTCTTTTGAGTTTATTTTAATAGTTGCTGATCAAATTCCAGCTCACTGATGATATTTTCTCTTGATTGCAGAACTCACCATACCACCATTCACCAAGTCAACAACTGTCATGATGGAGACAGCAGGACTACCAACAACTGCAACTGCGACCCAATCGATCAGCAAGGTATCACACAGCACATTCATTCATGAAGTACAAACTGAATCGACGAGTCCCAAACATGTGGAAGAAACAACTACAGAGTTAACTCCACCCAAACCGGAAGAGGCAACCAAATCTTCAGATTCATCAACCAAAAGCTGGAACAATGATGATCATTTTATTGCCCATCAGTTGGAAAACACAACCCTGATCAACTACAAGCTTGAGGAAGAAGAACACGATGCTGGATATGATGCAGTTGACCTGAGGGATAAATCATCAAACAAGACAATAGCACCTGAAATGATTGTCACGTCACCAGCAAAAGCCTTCCACACCGCAGAGCAAGCGGACGAAGACAGACCCTACCATAACAAATCATTGGTTATTGGTCTCTCTGTATTTGCTAGCATAGCTGTACTGCTGATCATAGGAACTGCGGTGATCATTAAGTTTTGTAGATGCAGGTAAACAGAAATCAACACAATTAATTTTTTTCAAATTTCCCAGGCACAAGCTTTATTATCTTATAATTGAATAATAAATTGTTGATAATTACCAACCAACCAAAATCCTTGAGATAACCGAAAATGAATATGATCCCTGATAAATGATTCCTACATTATCAAGTAAATAGCTTGATTAATGGGCTTTGATAATATAAGCAAATATATCTAAATTACATCGGATTTGTTTTGCAGATTTTTAACTAGATTTAAAGAACTCAATCATCCTGGCGAAAAGAACTTAAACTAGCTTGTATATTTTTTGTCAATCTTTAACTTTCAGTTTGTGCTTTTCTCTTTCAGGCAGGAAGAACAGGAACACAACTTCATTCCTGTCTCAAATGCTCTTTATCAGGCTGAGGGTCAAGTCACAACCGTGTATTCTTTTAAGGCCAACCCCAATTAGACCGCTGATGTAACGGTTGCTATTATCAATTACTATTAATAATAAATATTAATTTTATTTGAGGTAATTTCAAGGCACAAAACTCAGATTCGTTATAAAACTATCACTGCACTGCTTCCTAGTCATTTTAGTAACACATTGACAACTTCAATCATGTACCAATTATACTGCTTCAAATGTAGTTTTTGTTTGCATCTGTTCCAATATTATTTACAATGGGACCTTGCAACCCCCAATGTCACTATAATTATACATTGCTAGTAAGTTACTCAAAGCTGCTCTATCCAATGGTAAATATAAGCAAATATAAATTTGTTCAATTCCTTGTCATAGTACCAGTCTTATAAGCTGTATGAAGGCAATGATGAATGATCGAGAACTACAAGTTCAGCAATGAATAAAAAGTCTGGAAATTTTTGTCAAAGGCTCCACCTTAAAGCTTCAAGCTGAGCAGATTCACTGACTGGTGTGTTACTGCTTGCGAATGAATGGAATTATAAAACAGAAGTTAACTAACCTCAAAAAAAATTTATTATTTCCTTTCTGTTTCTTTTTTGTTTCAATTTTTTTTCTGGCATTGAGTGCAAAACATCTCCAATGAAATTACTTTGGTTGCCAGTAAAAAGTATATATTTATATATGGGGTAAACCAAGTAACTGGCTTACGGAAAAACTCCAGCTTTGTCACTGACAAGAGATGGCACAGCTGCAATGGTTATCAATAGCATCCCCCTCCTGGAATCCAATATGCATCAGTAAGGTAGAGTCAATTACCAGCGATATGTGTCCCACTTTCCCATTTCAATAATACATTTCTCTCAGTTTTCATCAGAACAGCCATCTAATTGTCTCAAAGGCTTGATAAGACCAAGCGTATCGTGTCATCATTTGGTCAAGAGCCAGCATTTATTGTGTCACTGTTTTTTTCAAAATTGACTTGCTTGCTTTTTTTTGCTTTTTATAAATTTTATTGAAAAACTAACCCTTAAATTTTGCAATCCAGATCAAAACTATATTTCCATATAACTTCAAAACTATTCAGTATAATTAATTTAAAAATTAATATGATATTTTGTAATAATGATGCTTTATACCTGCTGTCGACAGCACAAGATTATCAAAATAGATGATTGGTGCACAAGAGGAAGAAATAAATGGTTGTTCTATAGCTAGGCTAAAAACACTACGTAATGTTCTTTATGAAGGATACATGAAAAAAACGTCATCTGCACTGGTCAAGGTCAAGGACCTGGTAACACTGGTAAGGGATAAGCGTGCTGTGGGCTGCAGTCCACTTCTTGAGTGGTGAAATACCACTGAACTATATCTGAATCTTAGAGCAGTGGTTCCCTAATATTTTTTATAAAATAACTTATGTTTTCATTACCAATCAACTCTGAACTGTATATCTTTTATGATTCTAACATATAAAATATATTCAATCTGACACCATTCATATTTTGTTATACGATTAGAGAGAATAAAAAATATCACCCTAAGGTATCCGCTCACTAACAAAGCCACCTTCTAAGAGTGAATCAAAAAATCCTTTATGAATATTATAGAGTGAACCAGTAAACTCAAAATCAAATTCGAATTTCTAATTATTGGCTTCCCGGAGCTGAATCTTTGAACCGCTTCTCTACAAAGTCAAACACCTGGTTGAAAGCTTTGTATGGAGTCTCCTCATGAACTTCTGTACCCGCTGAGACACACTCACATTCACATCCGGACACCTGCATAGGTGTGCCAATGGGCTTGTCACTGGTCACACAGTTACAGGTTACCTGAGGTATAAAAGAAATGTATATGAATAGGAGAGTCGTGCAACAGAAGACAACAAAATTCCTGCGGTGAATCTGTCATGTGTCTTAGTCTTGAAAAACAAGTAGAAGTTGACTCTGCTATGTGAAACCAAAGTGTTAACGTAAACACTGGAGATGCCAATGTATTGTTTAAGGTAATGTCAAAGACCGATCCGAATATCAACATATCATATACCGTTGGAAAGCTGCCGAGCTACTGAAAATGAATACCTGAACAAAAACTTGATTTGATGACGTTGTGTCATTAAAGGGAGGAAATGAGGCAGAAAACGCTGTTTTTGTCAAAGCAGATGGAGGAGTCAAATTAATTGCAAGAAATTTCAAAACAGGTGGAATGTATACTTAGAGATTGAGTTCATAGTAAAATTTGATTTTCTTTGATATATGACTAGTCTAAACTGACTTTTTACGTCACGCCATACAATGCATTTTTTTTTGTGAAGCCGTGAAAATATGTGAAATTTCAATCATTAATTCAGAACAGATCATAGGCTCGAAACAAAATTAATTATGATTTTCCCTTAGAGTACACTTCAAATGTCATACATATTGACTTTCAACAAATTAGCTTGCTTATTGCGAAAACAGTGGACTCTCGAATACACCTGATATTTTTCGCAACTTTTACATAACGTCAAATGTGCTGTCCAAATGACCATTATTGTGGCCAAACAAAGTTTTTTTGAAAGTTCTCACACACGAAGCCGCTTTTATTACCCATGGTGCACACAGGAAATGCCAAGAGATTTTTTCACTGCATCTTTGTTTTTCTTGAATTTAACGCAAAAGAATGGCCAAAAACACCTCAAAAGTCCCAAAAAATAGCTGTTTTTTGGCATTCTTTTGCGTTAAATTCAAGAAAAACGAAGATGCAGGGAAAAAGTCTTTTGGCATTTCCTGTGTGCACCATGGCTAATGAAAGCGGCTTCGTATGTGAGAACTTTCAAAAAAACTTTCACAAATACTCCCCCATAGCCTTAGAAGAAATTACAGGTAAAGGTTAATAGTTGCATTCCTTTTTAAGGTGATGGTGACAGAATTCAGTTTGTGGTATCATTCCAAAGTTCTCAGTCTAATTTAGAACACTGCTCTGATTTTATAATCAGTCTGTAGCCCATTTTCAAATGATTTCACTCAAAGTTTGAATGGAGAGGTAATGAAAAAAGGTGCTATTTTCATGATAATAATATATACAAAATAGTACGTCCACATCTCAACGTCAAGTGAAAAGCAGTGGAAACTGGACTACAGGCTGTAATGAAAGTAGAGCAGTATTATAAACTGGACTGTGAACTCTTGAATGATATCATAAACCTGATTCTGTCATGAAAGTTATGAAACATTGAAACATTGTAAACATAAGGCTTTAGTAACTTTGCGACAATTCGATGTATTTGCAACAGTTTGGGAATAGAGTGAAGGGCTTTTCTTGACCCACCCTGTGATAAAGTCATAAACATGTCAAAAGCGTATCATGCTGATGATACTAAGCCTATGTGTTGGCTCTGATCTGACTTGGTAGTTGCTGGGTGGGAGAGGGCCAGCGCTGGCTAAGATGGTACTGTCCTGAAATCACCTAGACGTGAAAGAAATTCAGTTTCTCTTTCGCTATATCACAACATGTACATTCTGTGACCTAGCATTGGGTATCGTTCCCACCCACCAACCAATCAGATTAGAGCCAACACATCATCTGGTGCTTCTAAACTATCTTTTCACCATGTCACTTGACTATTGTGATTTGTCCTTACCGCGGCAACACCCTCATAGCGTTGGGTATTATCCATCTGGCTCTGATGGACATTGAATTGAAATCTCTTTCCGGTCTGGTCACAAAGAACTCCGTTGCCTGCAAAGCAAGATTCAGTAGAAAAAATGATCCAAACATCACTTTCTGGATCAAGAATACATTATAAAGACTATGGTCGAGTTCTTGGCTTGGAAAACATAACAGATTTAGCCATATTATAAGAGCCCTAATTTTGATAAGAGCTTTCAGCTACCAATGGAACCAAATCTGTAAAAGGGAACCTATAGGTTGAATTTTATTTTACCACTGCCTCGGACCAAAAAGCTATATTTGGCAGGCTTCTGTTTCAGAAATACTGCTATTTAATTGTTAGGTGTTAAAAACTTACTGTCAATTCTAAGATTGAAAATATTCATCAGATGATTTCCTGGACTGGAGTAATTTTTCACCTGAGGAATTTCTACCACTTGTGTTATTGATGGTCTCTCTCTACAATAGATTATAGTTTTTTGATAACATACAAGAGTTTCTAAATTTTCAGCATCATATAGCGGAGAATAAGCTATCATCACTTTGATCTATTATAAATCGATACCAACCTGTGAACCTGATCGGCACAAAATGATTTACTCTTAATAATATAAATTTGTCGCTTTAGGAAAAAAGTGGCCTCCTCAAAATTTCTTTGAATAACTCTGAGTCTATCTGGCATTTTATCACTCTCTTCTTATTTTTTAAGCTTCAACCCAAACGATGTTCAAGCTAAGCTAAAGTTGCCCCCAAACAAACGTAACTAAACCCTGGCTAATATTTAATTTAGAGTAACAACAGGTGACAACTTAAACTTGAATGATATTTAAATCTGCACCTTGGATCGATTGTGAGCAGTTGACCCACAATGCTCGGTAGATCATTGTATCCTTTGATTGGTTCATATTTTCCTGTGCAAATCAACCTAATCATCTTCATCTGCTGTGCAGCATAAAACTGCAACAGAAATTTGGAAATTAGAAACATAAAATATCTGTACATTTACTCCCGTCGATGGGCGGATGGCAAGATTCTGTGGGCTCAGACTACGGACTACGGACTCAGACTACATCAGTACTTCATTGATCTTAGATATTGATGTTAAAATGGAGATTATTAGGGTAGAAAAAGTCCACTGGCTTCTACTGCAGATTTCGATGTTTTGTTTGCTTGGCAGTTATTAGATTGAGAGCAGTTATTGCCCATCAAAAGCCTCAGGCGAATTGAAAGTAATTCTCTATAACAAATTGGCAATGTCAGTCATCTATTATCATATGTTAGTTTCAGATTGTTTAAAAACTCATTTACTGAAAGTTATCTGCTCAGAAAATGAGGGAATGCAGCTTGTTTTGTGCGGACATCCACATTCAGCCTAGTCTGAGCCCCCCAGACTTTTGCCCCTCACCCGACGGCACCCCAACATTCAGTACAGCACATTGAGGTAAAACATTTCAAGTCCAAACAAAAGCCTATTTGTTTGAAACTTCATAATTGACCGTTCAATTTTTTTCAAAGTATTAATTATGACACTCCTATTTCAAGCTCATGCTATTACCAATGGACAGATACAGATTGAATTGGATGATCGGAGGTCAGCATACAAAAGGTATCAGTTTTTGTAGTATGTTATTGCAGTTGCAGGTATGATGAGCTGGTAAAGCTGACATAAACTACAGGGAGTTGGAATGCAGCCAATTGGTAAAATGTGATACCAAGAGCCCATATGTCCGCTTTCGCGGTGTGATGATCATCTTCCCACATTTCCAGTGCCATGTAAGCAACAGTGCCTGCTTGTGTGTGGAGATATGCTGCAGTGCTAAAGATAAATTATTTGGATAAGGTGTTTATGGCAGAACAGAAGAAATAAGCTGGACCTAGAAATGTTGGCAGCGCATCCTTTACCATTCTGATATTGATGTGACACTGTGATAACTGTCCCAAAGAATACAAAGTGCATCTACAGTTCAAATTATGAATTATCCCATAGAGTGTGCAAGGCGCTTCTGACAAAGGCTAAGCAATGAAAAGTATGATTTTGAAGAGGCCCAACTAAGCTCATAAAGGGGCGCCCTCAGGTTGTGTTGAGGTATACATATTAATCTTACAATTCTATGACTGCTGACACTCCAAAGTCTCCCAGTCTCACGCTGTTGTCCTTGGTAAGGAATATATTCTGAGGTTTGATATCTCTGTGTACTACTCCTCGACCATGTAAATATCTTATTGCCTCACATATCTCAACAAACCATGACATCAGCTAAATAATAATTGTTTAATCTGATGAATGTAAAGATAGTCAACGCAACACCTAGTCTAAGGCTGCAGTGCTAGTAAGTCGCATTACATTATCAGCAACCGCTCGTTTTCTTCGTTTTTGTGATGTTGCGCCACTAAATTGCGTTGCAGCCATCCGAGCACTTTAGGAGTATCTTTACACTAAGCGTTTTGTCACCCCCTATTTAATGGACCCCCTTAAACGCAGGTGGCTGATGTGAGGTAGATAATCTAAACCTCTTTTTCGAAGGGGCAGTTGGGGATTTTTATACTGCATGCAAGCAGACAGCAGACCTCCTTAATTTATGGTCCGATCAGACTTGACTAGGATGAATGGTGTACCAGTGCCAACTCAGAAGTGATAGCTGGCACTTTTATCTGTTTTTCAGGGAATGGTTTACTGTTCTTTTTGGATTCACTCATCTTATCAAGAAGATCACCTCCCTCACAATAGTCCATAGCTATACAAAAGTTATCTTGGGCTGTCAGGAAACAGTCGGCAGTTTGATATGGCACAATTAGGATTTAGCTAGTTTAATCGCCTAAACTGTATCCAGATAGCTGGTAGCAGCGTTTTATTACTAGGGAAAGTGGTTGGTAATGAAATACCACTACCAGCTATCTCGACACAGTTTGAGCCCTCAAACTAGGAGTTTGCGCAAAATGGAAAGTTATTGATGAACGAACAAACCAGGAATAACCAATTTGCATTTAGCATGGTTGTAAAGCGATAAGCAGAGTTTACACAAATGGAAAATGGATTTATGATGGAGAAAACAGCCTGAGAAATCTGAAATATTACTTTTTACTTGTCTCAACCACAACGCTGTATTTGAAACTCTGCCTTACAGTAATTTGTTATTTCAGATACTCAATAGCGAGTCAATTTACTTGCCCTGAGCTTAATGTATTGAAAACGGAAAATCTAACCTGGGCACAGCCAGCCCGTGATGCTGATCGGGATAGTGATTGCGGCCGTAGGCTGATAGCCATCCAGGAGCTTGTGTGACCTGGGGTAAGTATTAGCTGCAGCTAAACTTAACTTGTTTAGGGGACCTAATGTAAGCTTCCAATAATTTCAGAGTGCTTATAAAAATTCAATTGATAGATTAAGTTGAGTTATCCATAAATTTTGCTTTTTCGAGCAGGTGAAAACAAGGTAAACTTTTCTTCCTGTGAATAAGTTACACTTACCAATGAATGATTCTCTGTTTCTTGATGTCCATGTCAACAGCTGTCATATTCATTGTCTAGAAAAAAATACCAATTACAGTAGCCTATGTGTTGGCTCTGATCTACTTGGCTGTTGGGTGAGAAAGAGAGCTAATGCCAGGTCACTGAAAGAACATAGTAAGATAGAGTTAGAGTGAAACTGGATTACTTTCGCATCCACTATATAGTATCAAAATGTAAATTCAGGGAAGTCTGAACTGGCATTAGTTCTCCCCCCCCCTCCCTCCCTCCCCCACCAGCAACTCAGATCCAACATATTGGCAACAATTAAATGGCTCGTTGAAAATTTATGCACATTGTCTTCTCTTTACACAGGAAAAGACAACCCCAATACCTTCTTCAATTGTCTTCCCTACTCAGCAAATATTAATATGAAACAAGGAAAATAAAGAAAAATTGTTTGTTCTTGATATACATTGTATCAAATTCTTATAGGCTGAGTAGTGAAAGATTCGACTCCTCGATTAAGTCAGTTGCATTATGATTGCTAGTGCTCTGATCCCCCTCAAACTCAAATGGACACATGTATTGTCATTGGAAATAAATAGTCACAGAGAGAGAAAAACTCATTGTTATCCATTTGCACATCTAAACTGAGCAGGGAGGCGAAATAATTGGCAAAATTCATAATACATTCTAAAAACGGCTTCGAAAATCTTACATAACTACATCAGTGCTAATTGCTTAATTATACTTTTTTTTTTAGGCAATGGCCAGGCAATAATAGTTTCAGAGGGTATGGTTCTAATAAATAACCCCACACCCACCACACACAGACTTTTGTGCGATCATACTAGGAAAAATTAGGCTGACTACAAGTTTAAAATGTATACGCTAATAAATAAGAGACAAAGTAATGCTGAGTAGTGGAATTTTCAGTGGGTAATCCCAGTTGTGGAAATTCCATTTCAGAAGTAAAACTAGTACGCTACAGCATACAAAAATAAAACAATCGTTTCAATTTCGTGCTTTAAAGTCCAATCCAATTTGTGGACATGTGTTCTACATGGCTGACAAGTCCACCAACCTTGACTACACACTGGTCATCTGCTCTAATGTCTTCACATAGATAGGCTTTTCGAAATCCACTTTCACTCAGAAACCTCACAACTTGGTAGTTGTCTCCCAGGTCAGCCATTGCAGCTAGCTGTGTAGTTACAAAGTTACCTATCGACTCCTCATATGACATAGAGTCATCAACTAAAAATTATAAAAGGTATCATGAAATACATACAGGCACAGCACAATTTATGTGTGTCAATGCTTCAGTACGTCTATGGCTATAGAATGTGATGGAATGCACCACAAGAAGTTTTGGTCACTTTCAAACCCAAGATAATACCACTGTGTCACCCTGTCATTGTGTCAAATTGTCACTGTGTCACAGTGTTTCAGGCACACTCCATTCGTCATAGCATCAAATTTTGATGACATATCAGTTTCTATCCCGATTCTACTGGAACATACATTGATTCTAGCGACCCATTATGCTTGCTGCGTTTAGGAAGGAGAAATAATCATTGTAATAGAACTCGGTAGAACATCAACCAAGTAATATGACAACCTTAGGGTCCAGAGTGCCACCTTATAATGAAACATTATCACCAGGAAGTTTCGTTTTGATGTGAGAATTACATAGTAATCAAATTTAGCATACTAAGGCCACAATCTCACTGATCGGTAAAACAAAACTATCACATGATCCGATAAACAAAATGTCTCAATGCAGGAATTTTCATTAAGCTGGAAAAACCGAATTCCTATAATTTAGGAATATTAATTTTATTAATATGAAGAATTCTATTGCCTTATGAGTTGGGGACACACATACACAATAGGCAAGAGTGGAACACATGCAGTGGAAAGAAAACTAATTTAATAATCAATGTAAAAACCCATTAATCATGGTACATTCCCCACACTGTTGAGAGCACCATTCATCCATTGGGAACACAGTCACTTTCAACTGAGTAAGGGAATAACCATGATTTACTTTGATTATTAATTATCGGTTTTCTGTCCACAGCACATTTCCGCATTTGCCCATTAACGCTGAATAAAACTGAAATCGAAAACAGATCAAAAGACTTATCGGTCATACATGATTTCAGGCACACTTTGCATGGTTAAAAAAGAAGCTTATTTTATGACGGGGGGGGGGGGGGGGGTTCTTGATCCCGTCATAAAAATAACCTTTACCAATAACATTTGAAATAAGAAGAAAACTGCATATGGCCGCACCAGTTTTTTGGCAAATTTTCTTGAGATACATAATGAGGATTATCCAGTCCTGTATCCATGGATTTGAAGTGGTAGGGCAAGCAGAGTGGGTGGTTGCCTTCACGCTACAGGGTATGGGGTTGCTTCGGATTTTTTTTAAATAGAGGCATGCAGATTTAAGGCATTCCAGTGTGGGGAAATCTGCTACCTAAAGACTTTGACGATTGACCATTACGATATCAATAGCCTTGCATCAGCCCATCATCCATCATCTTATTATTCAACAGGCAGTGCTCATATTGTTATACTTTTGATACCACTGTTAGTTGCCTATTTTAGTTATTCACTGCATCAATCACCACTGTAATCAATAGATATTATTAGTTTTGGGTATAAACCCTCACATGCTCTATACCCAGCGGACCGCTTTTACTGTCGTCAGTTGGATGTTTAATGTTATCAAGGCCACACATGTATTAAATACTTCTTTCTAATCGCATTCACATACTAAGAGGTAACACATTACAATCATGATTCACAAACACACAAACAGAGTATTACTGTCTGGCTCAGTGGCGTATATTAGCAATCAGGACCACGGATATCCGTGAATGAAAATCCATGATTACTGTGTGCAAGTCATTGGGACTGGGTGTAGCTTACTAGCTATAATTCCTCACCTATAACTCCGTCTCAAAGCACACTTTTTAACATCAGGCTGAATAGCTCAGTGGGTAGAGCGTCTGCCTGGTATTCACTTTTTATTAAGAATGTTGCGGGTTCCAATCCCAACGAGGTCTGATTTTTTTCAATTGGGTGCTTTATAACTGGAGCATTTTTACCGTAATCTTCTACTGCTATTGAGTTGTTTTCTGAAAGTACCCAACAGCTCAGTGAGCTATTGAAATACCTCTCTGCTTGCACTATTTTGCTACCGATATGCAAAAATTTCCGTGGTTGGAGGGCGCTTAAGCGCCCCTCCAATACCCCCCACGCCTACGACGTGTGGATTGGGCTGCGCCCGATCATTATGCTCATCTCTAAAAAGTCAGTGAGTGAAGTTTTTTAGAATATACGCCCCTGGTCTGGCTGGTTGCCGCTGTATTACTGAAGCACTTTCTTCAATATTTTATGTCTGGCTGGTAGCCTTTCTTAACTAATTTTTACTCAGTCATTTTTCGAATTAAGAGCCGTTGCTAAGGTACAGTAAACTGTACCAGGCTCAGCCACAGGAAGTTGAATTTCCCGACACCAGCCTATTTTAAAACTAACAGAAAATCAGCCACAGGAATTTTTGAGTAACAAAAATATTTGACGGACATCATATCATATCTGATCCCTTTTGTTTGTTTTGTTTGATACTTTGGATTGAAAAATTAAGTGAACTCATTATGGAGGGTTGTAAATGGCTGACAGCAATCTTTTAAAGTGATTGAAAATATCTAATGGGAGACCTACTAGGAGGTAGGAACCAGAGCTTGAGTTAAGTTCTTACAGTCAAGAAAATATGTGTTTTTGGTAGATTGTCTGTGAATAGAATAATGAGAAAAGTTTTTGTGCCAGCAATTTTTTGTCAAAGCTATAACTTTAATGACCATCACAAAGCAATGAGAACACATTAACGCAGAACATATTTTGATGACATGCCATGACATTGTCGAGAGTTAAACTTTACAATGTCAACTTTAGCTAAAATTGACCTTTACAAGGTCAATTTTAGCTAAATAGGTCACGCATCAACATCTTTGATGACTACACACAGTATCCTAGTGGATGCGGTTATGTCTACATGGCCAATGTTTTATGATCTTTGACAAGGCTCTCCCCACATAAAATATCACATTGCTGTCAAAACAAACATTATTGCCGCTCATAATAAATTACCTCATCGATGACTACAAAATATGCTCACAGAGTAAGGATATATCACAGAGTAAGGATATATATCCTTACTCTGTGGATATATCCTTACTCTGTGATATGCTCATCGTATAAACATCCATGACCATAGAATGATACAAGCCCCAATTCACAAAGCCAGAGTTAGTTTATTAGCAACGATCAATTTGTTTAACATTATTCAACACACGCTATTAAATTTACGATCCTTAGTTTTGGGCAAAATATTTCGATGGCAATAATGTCGTCAGATAACTGATGTTATCTAAGTGACGAATCTGTTGATTCAGAAAATGAAGCTTCTGGGGCCATTCTAGAGGAATGGGGCAGGCAACTGATGGTGAAGGAATATGTTTCTTCACAAGAACTGACCCATAATAATATTTCAATGGACATTACAATATTTGATGACAAATAGATTTTGATTTACATAACCAGCAAAAATTTGTGCCTTGATTGATGTTTTGTGTTCGGGCCATTCTTTACAAAATATCAAGAATCGTTGTCACAGTTAGCCGCAGCACAGTTTTTTCGGATTTACCTCGGCTCGCCGTCTACCCAGCACGTTATTTAGAATTTTATCATTACATAGAATATTTGTCTGCTGATAAAGTTTTATCAATTAAAAATCTCCAATATACAATGGATGGCAAACAGCAGGTCCCCAGTAAAGTTCACATAATTATACATAAGGCATACTATAAGCTTGTCAGTTTCAAGAATATGAGAACAGTAACACAGTTAATGTCTAAAGCTTTATCTAAAGTCTATAGCTATAACAAATTTATATGCTAATGTCTAAAAATTCTTGATCTCCTTTCCCTTCGCCTTATTTCTACCAACTCTGTGCAGCCGATGGCTCAGCTATCGCTGGATTATTTTATTATTCGATCTGCCTCTCACCTCAGTTTATAGTATGTGTCATTTATTCTCAATCGAACACACACACACACCGCCATGATTGTTGTAATAAAAAATTCCAAGTTTGTTTACTTGGCAAGTGGATTTCAGTGGAGTATTGTTTTCAACGGGGGGGGGGGGGGGCCTTTCATAGAATACCTTACTACACAATATAGCCTTAGTTTGGTGCTCTGTGTTAGCCTACATTTGCAGAAATCACACAAATAAGCTGACTTTTTAAACCATCATATCTCAAATTTGGGGATGGGGATGCCAGTGCCCTTCCATGAGGTTGCAATCGAGATGTGGGTGCATAGGCTCATAGTGGAAAATGAAAATCAGCACCATGGATTTTCTGCTGTATTGAATACAAGATAGCTCTGTTTGTTTTGATTTTACAATAGGCTGATCACTCAAACAGCTCTCTGACGTCACAAAACGTTAGCCTGGCTTGATGTGAGCGTTTTCGGGAAGGCCTCTACTGCGATAGATATAAAATGCACTAAGAGTGGACCAATTTTCTAAAGAAGCACATCATTACGGAGCTGAAGAATCAGAGAATAATTTGATACGTGAATAAAATTGATCCACCTAGTTGTTTAACTTGGCTGAATAATTTCGGTTGGTCTCCTCTATTATTGACTCCGTACTGTTAACCATCAGCAGATATTTCAACCATGATAAAGTGCTACCCTTGACTGGTAGATTGCCAGGCATACCTTGGCTTAGATTGACAGAATTATCAGGAGAGCAGCAAGGCTTGCTTGTTAAGATCCACTCCGGCTGCTGATTAATATCGGGTCTAGTTGACAATTATATAGTTTGATTGAGGTACGCTTATGCTGTAACAATTTGTACTAAAAATACTGGAAGCAGCTGCTTACCTCTAGTACTGTTTCTACACTGCTGGCAACACACATAGAAGCAAAGGTAGTCATCTAAGAGACGAGGGGTTGTAAGTGTAATATTTGGTTATGCTCGCTTCAAGGCGCCTCGTCAAAATAACTATGATCACATTGGTTGAGGCGGTTATAATGTTCATCAATAATTATTAACATCAGCGTGTGGGCATATATAATAATTGATTGTTAAATCTCCTTTATTTTGCTTTTAAGTCCGATAATGCAGACTAAGAATACCTAGTATTGTTTCAATTAGGTTCACTGTTGACATGTGAAGCGTGAAGTCATGTGAGATGTGAAGACATTTAAGAAAAAAAAAGCATTAGGAAAGGTGAATGTTATCGGTTATCACCTTGTATTATTAAGATTTTCACTAGAGGTGCAAAACAAAAAAATGGATTAAATCAGAAAAAAATGATTGTAAACACCTTTAGTAAGGTTTCCGTGAGAAGTATATCCTAACCAAAATGTTAGTCAACTCCCCAGGGACTGTAGGCAGCCTTATTTGGTGAAATTGTTTGCTCGCTGCGCTCCTGTTGTATATCTTTTTTGTGGCGAAAATCAGAGGACACAACAATTTTGTTGCGTTCTCAGATTTTTGGCATCTGTTTTTCGCCCAACGTTGATAAACCATCAAAAACTACTGATTATGAAATGGTATAATTCTCATTGTGGAGAATTGTTAATACCTAATCAAAATGTAGATTGATAAATTACCATCGCTAATTGGTAAATTGTGTAATCTCAAAATAGAGATTGTAAATATTGCTGTTATTTGCAAAAAGGTTATTGATACCTATTTACTGTTCATACCTGTACTATCTCAAAAAGAGATTTTGTATACCTATGTTATTTTGGTTGAGGCGTAATCTAGCATGGATTGATAACGCCTAATAATGTTTTCTCAAGCAGGCTATTTTATAGCATAACGGAATGTAATGACTTTGAGTCAGTCATTGGTGTGCTTTGGTGATACTTAATCCAATAAACAAATGTTAAATATAAACCTCACAAACAGGATTGATTGATGAATTAAAAAAGACTTTTTTTTAAAGATAAAGACATTTAATGGTATGATCATAAAGATAGCCCACCAGCAGTCTGCACTGCAACACATTTATTCACAATGCAGGGCCCTCATCTTTTACCATGTGATATGTTATACAGAATAGTTACCCACTTCACATTTGCTAGTTGGAATATTCTGATAATGCACTCTTCAGGTTTTTTTTACCTATTTCCAGAACACAAATTTGTAGTTTGACTTGTCATTATATGTGGTTAGAAGCACTGATGTATTAAATGGATCAGTAGGGGAACATATCTGACCCCGAAAAGGCAATGAGTTGGCTAGTTTTGTACGCTTGTTGAAATGCATTTCCCATCTTTAATTGGACCAAATGTTCAGTAATGTACAGCTGACCACTTGTATAACTGTTTTCCAGCAGCTTGCCTGATTGTTTGAAGGTTGTCAATGCATAACACAAACGCTGACAGTTTCTTAGCTGGATCTAGTTGGAATATCTATACAAATGACAATGCTGTGTATTTTACCATTGATGCATAGACTCACATAATTGGTAGATAATGGATTGAGCGGTATAACAAGTTAGAAGGACGTCTGCACAAATTAGCATCGATGGAATGTTTGATCTATATTATGGCAAGGCCATAGTCTGCGACCCCTGACTCTTGCGTCACAATCTCCCCTCCCCCTCCCCCAACAACAACCTGAGCTCAGCCCAATTTTCTAGAGCATAGCAAATAAAGTTAGATTATAAAGTCTTGATCTTTTATACTCAAACGCAGTATTTCTCTCCATGAACATCCCATTATCAAAAGTTGTCTGCACAATGACATATGGAAGACAAAATTTCACACACTCATCAGAAACATTTTGTCATGGGAGATACCTTTCGAAACAGATGTTAACTTAGAGAAATAATACCTCGACTATTGAATAAGGGATACAGGGGTCTGAATTCTAAAATAATCATGGTTTAATATATAATATCTACTGGCTGTCAATGCCGACGATGACTTGCACCAAGATGCATCTAAATAAAAATATATACATAAATATGTATATGTATATTAGGTCATTTCCTTATTTTGCAAACTTATTTTCTTATTTTGTAACTTAAGCTGATATTATTACCGATGATATATCGTCTACCATAATCTCAGCTTTTTTTTCCATCACTGTATTGTATACCTAAGTTCATCATTATCACATATTGTTTGACTTCCTGGTTTTATTTTGCGATGCATGCATTGGTTATCGACATAATGCTGAAGCTGCAGTGGGGGCTTCGTAATTTTTCATTTAGGTTGAAGGACTTACCCGACTTCCTATAGAGATGATGACTGTACAGTAACTTCACAGCCACTCATTGGGACATTACAGCCAGCCATTTCTCGTTTTGTTTTGCTTCATTTTCAATGTTCGTTCAATGCTCCATGACATGGCTTAGCTATGGGTTTAGCTAGGTATTGAAGTACAATATACATTAGGAAACTATGTACACAAAGATATAATAACCCTTGCTAAACATATTATATACATTAGCATATATAGCACATGTATGGCTTGTATTCCCACTCAATCCATCATTAGTGTAGTGAGTCAAACCAAACAAAACCAATGAGACGGAGCTTGGCAGTGCAAGTCATGGTGTTTGCTGTTATTATCTTATTTTATCAGCAGTAGAACCTCATCTGCGGCAGTTTTATTGGTTTGATGTATTCAAATTTTTGCGCACTTATACCTTTATTAATGAGATTAAGTTTTTGCCAAGCAATCTGAACAGGACACTTCAAATGTGGAACGCACCGACCATGTAGGTGCAGTTGATCTGGTAAAACAAAACCAATGAAAAAGAGCTTGGCAGTGCAAGTCATGGTGTTTGCTGTTATTATCTTATTTTATCAGCAGTAGAACCTCATCTGCGGCAGTTTTATTGGTTTAATGTATTCAAATTTTTGCGCACTTATACCTTTATTAATGAGATTAGGTTTTTGCCAAGCAATCTGAACAGGACACTTCAAATGTGGAACGCACCGACCATGTAGGTGCAGTTGATCTGGTAAAACAAAACCAATGAAAAAGAGCTTGGCAGTGCAAGTCATGGTTTTTGATGTTATTATCTTTATCAACAGTAAAACATCTGCGACAGTTTTATTGGTTTAAGGTTTCAAATTTTTGCGCACTTATACTTTTTATAAGTGTTTGCCAAGACGTATAACCAATCTGAACAGGACACTTCAAATGGGGTACGAATCGATCATGTAGATAGCCCTCTGACCTTTGAAATATTCCATGCAGTTGATCTTATAAAACAAAACCAATCAAATATGTTTTGGCATTTGGTCTCACATATGGCTGATCGAGCTTGAGATAAATATCAGCTGACAAGTTTGTCTTGTGAAAAGAGATTATCATCCGCACATCTTAGAGATTTGAAAAACCGCTCAGAATCTATAATTGATTCTAACAGTGGATCAGTGAACCCTGATTTTCATATTCCGAGTGGACCTACCAATCACTCAAAAACAATGGGTCCTGTTTTCGAGCAGGAGGGAAAGTCTGAAAAGCAATCTGAACAGGACACTGCAAATGGGGCACGCAACGGTCATGTAGATAGCCCTCTGACCTTTGAAATATGGTTTTCAACTGTCGAAGGAACAAAACACGTACCAACTCCTAGAAAAATTTCTAAAGAGCTTGGGCAATTTCTGTCAGAGTAAGTACCGATTACATGAAGTCTAAAAACTTGTCTCCCGGAAAATATCACTTTACTTTTTGTAAACATCATTGTCAGTAGCTTGTAGTTAAAGACTCACTTTGAGGCTGCACTTACTTGTCCTATGTTATTCTCCATATTCTATTCTATCATGTGAGCAATTTCCAGTATTAAGAATCCCTGCACTGCATCACATTTATTATAAATAATTTCACATTGACGGTCATCAC
Source organism: Membranipora membranacea (assembly GCA_914767715.1). Taxonomy (NCBI): domain Eukaryota; kingdom Metazoa; phylum Bryozoa; class Gymnolaemata; order Cheilostomatida; family Membraniporidae; genus Membranipora; species Membranipora membranacea. Next base: position 17,746,285 of record OU612069.1, on the reverse strand, counting down.
CTTGTAAGTTTGAGATATCATATTATAATAAAATTCTAAAGCTGGAAATCGCTCACATGATAGAATAGAATAAATGGAGAATAAGATATGTCAAAAAAAAAGAAGCCTCAAAGTAAGTCTTCAACAGATCAAATTAAACACCATGTTGTGTAAATTAGATGTAAAAGAGACAGCACAGCTTATAATTATGGCTAAAATCAGCTAGTTCTGCAACGCAGTCTAAAATTATGTGTTTGCAGTTAAGACTTTTGCGCTGCGCTGTATGACTCAATTTATAACCCCCCCCCCAGGCTGCCCAACAAGTGTTAAAGCTTCTTATACATAATAAATTGGAAAAGCAAAAAATACCAAGGAGCTAATCGTCAACCTCATTATCAATTTGATAAAATTATTTGCTTTTATGCTTACCAGTTATTTTGGTGATCAACATTCAATAGGATAGTGTATAATTGGTATTGTCAAATAGGCGTGATAATATTTCTTTATATATATATTATTATAAATAATATTATTATATATTATAATAATTATTTTATTATTAATATATATATAATATTATTATTATATATTAATATATATAATATTATATATATAAATATATAGATACACTTTTATTGCAACAACCATCTGACATTCTATATTCAATTGTGTCTTCAATAGGCAGTGCTCTGAAGTTGAACTAGCGAGTTGGTACTTCTCTGGTGATGACGACAATACACTAATCGTTACTGGGAATGGAGTAACAAAGATATGTCAAGACGAAAATATCCAAATAAGCACTGGGGAAGGCTTCACTGAAATAAAAGTTCTGGACAGTGGTCAAACACTAAGCCTAGATTTCCACATCGAGTTCGTGGACACCGAAAGCTTGACTAATACGCTAAGTGCAAAGATCGATGGGACATCTTGTGAAGGGGTTGGAACTTGTGAGCTTCTGATTTGCACTGACTCTGGTCACTATGCTGCAACAGCATGTCATGTCTTTGTGGATGAGCAAGAAATTCGAAGAATGCCTTCAGATCAGGTTGATGACTTCCTTAGTGAGATTATTGGTCACTTCGGTGAGGCACGATTAACCCACAAAACCATTCCTGCCCTTTTGGATGAAAACCTCTCTGAACCACCGTTAGGCCGCTACCGACTCTATGCAGACAGCGACAGCCGTTTCATGAATGACATTGCCCTATTGAAGCTGGCACCAGAATCAGTTAACAGGATAATGGCACGGATGGCAACGCATTGCACTTTCAACCAAATCGTGCCTTTAAAACAAAGGAATCAACTCGATATGCTTATCAGAAGGCAGATAATAGTACTTGCAGCACCAAACAGAAAGGGAAGGGTTGTTGCTAGAAGGCATTCACTTACAGATTCGGAGATTGCTGATCACATTTCGTTTGTTCTCGAGGACGGGTAATGAAATGACAAACCTTATATGATGCTCAAAATGTTGTATTAATTAAAATAAGGGATATGTCATTGCTCTCTCATTCATTCATTGAGCGAAAGTCTTGAAGTTTTGTTAAATAAAATGCGCACCAAATTTTCTGTGCACAGGGAATTAAACAATGTATTGGGCTGCTTTGCCAATCTTGTATACAAAGAATGTAATGATTCATCTCAATTAGTAGATAAAAGTGATGCATTCAGTAAACACCAGTAACCCTTGACATCGCAACTTCCGCTAACCACACCATACATTTTGCTTGTTTGTGATTATTTTAATGGTTGATCAAGAGACAATTAAATGTATAAATTAGATCTGAGAGAATATGAGAGAATTATCAGCAAAGCTAAAAGCGACCCAAGCTCTTGTTGGGTATTGCATAAAGTTTATGTTCAAGTAGAAATCTGGCTCTCTAGGACTGAGTTTGTAATAGCCTGGCTCTTGAAAGATATAGCCTGAGATAAACTTGTTTGTTTTTTCTTTTTTTTCTTCAGGGATGATTTTGTAGCTGGTGATAGTGGGTCTACAGTCCTCACAAGATCCACAGCTTTCGATGGAACAGTTAGTCAATTCGCTCTGGCAATGTTGAGAGGGTATAGACCGGGTTCAGGTCCAGGTTACAATAGACGTGCGATATACGAGGCTATCGTTCTAAATACTGCACTGCAGGAAGCTTTAGGACATGACAATCTGGACAATGTAAGACCTTTCCCTTTCAGGCCAGTTCAGCCTGTACAAGATCCATAATCAGGGATGACTCTAAGGCCGGGCGCCGTCCCGTCGATCAGGGGGCAACAGCCTTGGGAGCTCAGACTACTCAATGAGAAGAGTGTTTAATTCACAATCGAGAGTTCCTGTGTTCATTCAACTAGTGGGTTAATTTTGCTCTACCTCTGCTAAAGAATACTACATGGTCTAAGCCAAAGCTATATAATCAATGAATTTCCAAGCGCTGGCCATTGCTTATTTATTTCCTGATACTCATGTTTAGAACTACCCCAAAAATTACTTTTTGTTGATATGACTTCTCCTTTCAACAACGTTCCTCAACATGTACCCTCTTGATAAACAATAGTCAGACAAAGCATCTGTTTTTAGTGGATTGACTTTGTATTTTTATTCCCTTGATTTTCTTTTTGGGTTTAGTATTTTTTTACACATCAGAGAGATCATCTTTGGAATGATGGTGAATCTAAATAAAAATATATACATAAATATGTATATGTATATTAGGTCATTTCCTTATTTTGCAAACTTATTTTCTTATTTTGTAACTTAAGCTGAGATTATTACCGATGATATATCGTCTACCATAATCTTAGCTTTTGTTCATCATTATCACGTATTGTCTGACTTCCTGGTTTTATTTTGCTTTAACCCTCATTTATAAAAACATATTATAACTATATCTGAAATTCTCCACGTAGAAGAAAACTAAAAAGGTTTTCATCAAAAGTTTGTGTGATGTTTTCCTTTATAGTGGGGTTTGTCAAGCTAGATATCTCCAATAAAAGATTATTTGTTCAACAATTTGAATGACTTTACTGAATCAAATAATCAGCCTCACTGGAATTATGAAGTATTGTTTTCAATTAGGCTTTAAAAGTTGTCCTCTTGTTGTCCAGGCTTGGACAACTCCTTTTCTGTTCCGAATTGATCTTAGTATTCAACTAATTATACCTCGAAGCAGCTGTCTGCAACTTTCATAAAATGTATGTCAATAACACGACATCTTATGCTAACAACAACACAGTATTTGGTTGCTCACTGTTGCGATGACTGGATCATCAGAAACGTTAGGAAGATGGAGTGATAGTATAATATCACAATAACAGTTATATGGGGTCTAGCAATTCTAACATATGGCTAAACACACAGCTGACAGCATTTATGGGCACTTGTTTGTTCATGGAATTAATTATGTAGAACTCGGTCGTCTAAGCTAATTGAACCATATCATTTCTATGTAGCTACTTGTCGTTCTTAAGTGATAAAGAGGGCAACTATTGACCAAAAAGAAAAAAGTTTCTCCGAATATTATTGTTTTTTTTTGTGACAGCTGTGAATAGTAGTAACCCATCTCTGATGATATGGTCGTCAATGATATTAGTGCATATCTTGACTAACATGGTAGGCACACTGTTCATGTAGCTAAAATGATTTGCGTTTTATTTCTGAGTATCTGATATTACTATGATGGCTGAGCATATTATTCATACAAAAGCATTTAACAGAAAAAGGAATCAGGGATTATTATTATGGTCGTAATATTGGTGACTGGGCAGACCCTTTGATTTAAACATTGATACACTTTGGCATAAATGAAGCTAAATGGAAAAGCAACATATGTCCCATTCAAGGTCATAAAATAGTTTCACATAAATGCAAGCAATATGAATCAACTGTATATGTAGTCTTTCAGACAGAAATTGAAAAAAAGGGAGGCATAGCATGGAGGGATGGGCATCAATTAAAATCACGATGCCTTGTGCCTATCTACAAGCTGAATTTCTCAGTTGGTTAAAATGATATTCCTCTAATCTCAATCATCTTTATCGACAGTCAATCCTTTGCTTTGTAGATACTTCTTGGCGTCTTGGATTTGAGATCTGAGTTCCAAGGCGGCCTCATCACAATTATTGAATGTGAATGTTCTGTATAACACTATTGCAGCAGACCACAGGCCAAACAATCCCACACAGTATATTGGGAGTAGCTGTATGTGCAGGAATGGTATTTGGCCTACCATCGGTACCTTACCATACAGCATGGACACCCTACAATTATATAAACATAATTATTATGACAGTTTTATGCCAACGATGACTAGCTATAAAATAAATAGTTAATATGGTGGTGATAAAAATCCAGAGGAACATTTTATATGCATAACTTCTTCCGGAGTTTAATCAAATAAATGAGTTGATATGCATAATAGCTTTTATTTTGAAGCGGATAAAAAAGTAAGGACTCAGTCAGATAATCAGAGGCTTGGTGATGGCTCACCTTTTGCTATGACTGAGGAGTTACACTGAGTTGCAATTTGAAACCATGCAGGCCAACTTAAGCATAGAACAACACATTTTGTCTCCAATGGACGATAATGGTGACATGTCCCAGTTTGGCTAAATTCATACCAGCCCCAAATATCCCTGACATTAATATTTTCTAGAATAGAGATAAATTGCCATCTTTGAAGGCATTCTTTAGTACATATACGTGTAACAACCATATTCAGCATCATTTCATTGATTATAAAAGAGGAAATAAATGGTACATTGATCTGAAATACACATGAAGATAGATACACACCATACGGCCAGGAACATAATCCCTCCAGCTAACCACTGCTGTAACTTTGTCATGGTGAATTACCTGTCAGATCTTGTGCATGCGAATATCGGCAACAACTCTGGATCTGTAATATAATAACAGTATGGAGGTGAAAGCTCGCCGGGATTGGTTGCGTGTTGGAAGTTGGTTCAATGTTATCCAAGTTTTATCTGATATTGGGAAGATCTGTGTGTTTTGTTGATGATAACTATAGTCTTATCAGGGAGTACGCCTTGGTCTTTTTATCAAATGACACACCTGCTACCACTCTAAGCCTTTCCGTTTCCATCAAGCTTTCACAATATATGCACAACCAGACAACAAAATAGTAATTGATGTGGTTACATGGTCTGGTGATGATGACTTTCTATTCTCGCTCCTCTGCATTTTGCCTGGATTTTCTCAATGTCAGTCAAAAGAGCAAATCAGCAGTGAAAAGCGATGGTTCACTCAGTCAATGGGTCAGTAGTAGCCAATGTGTTGGCTCTGACCAATCAAAGCCAACACATTGGCTGAGTCAGTTACTACAGCATTGCTCATATTACAGTGAGTGAGTAGTAGTAGTAGTAGTAAGTGTGTATCATCCGATTCATCCGATGGTTTGATCGCCGTCTGAGCTTGGGCTCCGTTAATTGGCGATATTTAGTGTTTACTTGATTGACTGTAGCACAGTTAATTGGAAATATGTCAGTAATGATCAGAAAGTCCATTATTTAGTTGTTATCATTTTTAATGGGGGTTTCATGTTTTAACAGCATTGAATTGTTATTATGAGTAAAAAAGAAAAAGGGGTGCTGTTTATGTTACTACTGAGCATCACCTCAGAGTGGGTACATAATCTAAGGGGCACACTTGTATAAACCAAGTGTAAAAGAGAGGTCTGTCTGGTACAGTGAAGTCAAAGTAGATTCAGTGAATCCTAGATGCTATTTCGGGGCAAGATATATTTGTAGGTTTCATTTCACCTCCAGACCAGTTCGACCAAGCAGAAAAAAAAAAAAAAAAAAAAAAAAAAAAAAAAAAAAAAAAAAAAAAAAAAAAAAAAAAAAAAAAGAGACTACACTGTCATTGGTCGCATTTTATTGCCATTTTGCTATGTACTATTCAGCCTATTTAAAGTTGGATTCATATACTTATAAACACGCTGTTTGAAAGAATAGCGTTTGACATCAGTGTTGATAGTGCCTTTGATGGCGCCTATCCTTGTGTGATGATGGGAATGTGACACAGTGACCATTTCCTCATTAACTGCAGCTGTACCGGTGATGATTTTAAAATATAACTTTAAGTCAGCACCCTTCCTTCTTTCAAACAATGTTTGCCATCCGACTTCAGTCATATGGGCACTGATATGGTCACTACGTCTTTTTTGATATGCCCACCTAAAGGCTTTTCTGTTTATGGCCTCCATGACATCTATATGCTTACCCAAATGAGGAGACCAACCATGAGAGGCATACTCTAAGATTGGTCTGCAAATAGTTTTAAATGATACTGTTTTAGTCTTAGTTTTAGCTTTTTTTAAGTTACGCATAAGCATATGAAGCGTTCTTGTGGCTTTCTTGCAAATCTCTCTGATGTGCTTGTCAAAAGAGAGGTGTGCATCTATGTGCACACCTAGGTATTTTACAGAAGAGACGTGTGATAATTGGGTAGCATTTAAGTTGTAGGTTTGGGAAGGATTGATGATGCTGGCCTGTGCCTGCCTCTCGACTCTCATAAATTCACACTTTGAGACGTTAAAGCACATCTGCCAGGTGTCGGCCCATTTTGCAAGGTTATCAAGATCAGACTGTAAGTCGATTTCATCCGCTTGTGATTTGATTCGATGATATACCAGAGAGTCATCAGCAAAAAGTCTTAAGGTGGAGTTATTAATGCAGGACGGCATATCATTGATAAAAATGAGGAAAAGAAGAGGTCCAAGTACACTACCCTGGGGCACTCCTGAGGTTACATTGTGATGTGAGGATTTTGTACCATTCACAGTCACAGAGAGTGTACGTTTGGACAACCAGCCTGATATCCAGTCACATGTTATAGGATGCACACCTATCGCCTTAAGCTTTAAAGAGTTTCAATCAAGAGTTTCATTACTGTCTATTCTGCCCACTGGGTTTGGTCACAATGCAAGGAACTAAGTTTTCCCACAATACACTGAATCCTCTTGCATTTCTTAACAGTGTTTTTTCAACATCACGATTGTGCTAATTGTGATGAGAGACAGTATTCCACTACCTTTCACACCTGCCTTTAAACTTTGAGTCAGTTCCTTTCTTTTTTTCTGTGGCAAATGAGTATCTTCACACCACTCACATTTTATTTTACATACTGACTCTCGTGATCTGACTGGGCATGTAGCTCATGCCCAGAGCTGAGCATGCGCAGAATGTTTATTTTATGGAAGTTTGTTATTGATTATAATTGCCTGCATGCATTAGTTCTGAGCTATGCATTAGTACTGGGCATGTAGCTCATGCCCAGAGCTGAGCATGCGCAGAATGTTTATTTTATGGAAGTTTGTTATTGATTATAATTGCCTGCATGCATTAGTTCTGAGCTATTTTATAACCAGGGTTCATTAAACCGGAAGCTATATGTTATACGAGCGTACTTGGAAACCCGATAATTAATGATTTTCTCACGCTATTACCAGGCCAGCTGTCAACATTTTGATGAACAGGACTGAGACTGGAGAGTGGCAACTGAACCAGTCCTGTCACCCTGTCTGTGCTGCATGCCTGCAATCAGTGACAAGGTTTCATGATGACAGACAAGGAGAGCAAATGTGATAATTTTCTGCTGTACCTTCAATGCTGTAAGTGGTGAACAATGCTGTTTCAATTGAAGGATAGTCAAGTTGAGTTGCGTATTAGTTTTTTTTTAGCATGTTAGTTTAGTATTATTACATTACTGATATTATTGCTGTTATTGTTCATTTAACTTTATGTGATTCTTTTTATACATATACTAGAGAGGGTACTCCTTGGTTGATTTAATTGATGAGGTGTATCACATAGGCATCTGGAGTTACAAGCATGTCCAGTATCAACCACGCCCTTTGGGGTGGTTGATACTGGACATGCTTGTAACTCCAGATGCCTATGGTTTATCAGTCATTTCAGAAGCCTTCAGAAGCCTTCTTTGACCTCTAGCTCCTAGCCAATTTCTGGTAGGGATGTAGGCCTAAGCCTTTTCTATTCTATTGCAAACATATTGAATACAATTAGTACTTTGCAGTAGTGTCAATGTTTGTGATAGGTTATGATTTTACTTGGGTGATCAAAACCTTTGACAACCATAGCCTGATCAGTCCCTACATCAGGGACCTTTGGGCATAACATTCCTTCATGTGTAAAGCAATGCTCGCGTTGTCGGTTTGCGCAACAACAAAATACTGTGCATTGAATGAGTGAACATCTGCAATGGATGGAACACCCCATTCCAAAAATATCCTTTCCCGTCAAGTTTGATCACTACAGGCTAGTTTCACCCCTATTTCATCATCTAGGGAAAGATTTTTCAGGAAGCGATTATTCCTGTAGATTAAATCAAAACCAAGCCGATGAATAAGCCATCACAGTTTACTGTGGATGATCTTACTCAGTTGTTGAACTATTTAACTTAGCTGTTTGATAAACCTAACATCAAATTTATCCGTAGTGTGGCCCCTAATTTTTCAGCCTTCAGTGCTCCCTCCTAGTAGACAAATTATACCAATCTGGATTCAACCAGAACATTATTGAGCCAATTACGAGCTTTCACATAGATAGTTAGGCCTATGTGAAATTTAGATGAGAAATATAATGATGTTGATGATATAAAAACACTGTTTGACATGTTGTATGTTCACGCGCAATTAGATTGTTACAACTACGATCATCTCTGTCAATTGTTTATACATCTAGGGCATATCGGAAAGCAACATTTATTACATATTCCTATTCGAAAAGATTTTTCCTAAATATAAAACCTTTTGATATGATTTTTTTTTGTAGATTTCCTAACAATAGCACAGATACTGGGGACTGGTGTTTTAGGTAAGTATTTCAGTGCCGCCAAACGATGGTGCTTAGCTCCATTAGGTGTTCATGTTTCAAGGATCAGCTCACAGAGTAAGGATATATATATATATATCCTTACTCTGTGATCAGCTCCTTGGCTGACCCCATCGTATAATTCCCTAATTATCAAAATACTTATATGCTGTGGTGAATGTCAAAATTTGGCTGCATCTAGGCACCTGTCACCACCCCTCATTTAAACCATGCTGTGTGTAGGCTATTTCCTTTAGTATATCGCAGCTCATTAAACAGGACTATGAAGTGAGAATGGTGTTTTCCCTATTCATCCTAATATGTGGAAGCGCAAAGTCAGCCAACTAAAGTAACATTTCCCTGTTTTAGTTTTGCTTCAAAATGAGATGAGCTTATTAGCCCGGTATACTTGTTCAGTGGGCTGAATATTATAACCATCAAGGCCCACCACAACCTTAGCTGTCATGACAGAGTAGAGCTATAATGTATCCTAAATAATTATCAGTTCAACATTTAGAATGGCATGCCTGACGATCAGATTGTGGAAAATATGAGGGTAGACAGGGATTTGTGTCTGATATGCTAGTGAGCAACCTTTACCATCAAATCACATGTCTGACATTTTGTGGATAACGCACATTTATCGGTAGATATATGAAACCGATCTGGTTGAATAGGAATATGTAATAAATGTTGCTTTCGGATATGCCCTAGATGTATGAACTAGTCTGATTTGACCAAGGCGTTAGTCAGAAGGATTCTTCCCTTACCAAACAGAGCTAATTGAGTCAGATGTCTTCTTTGATGCAGGCATCTTGGCAAATACCAGCCTCAAGAAAATGTGGTATTCAAATTGTGCTCAAATCATGAAAGTTGAATTTTCTTAGCCAACACTAGATTTATAATTATAGCCTATATTTGAATAAGGTCATTTGGATTTTCTGATGAGCGAACCCAAAGTTAAATTTAAGGCCCATTTGGCAAAGATATGGCCAAAAACGATCAATATTCTGAAATGAAGAGTATACGTCCTACCAAAGCACTTGATAGCAATGATATCATCATAGCCAATCTTAGTAGTATGAATTCGATACCAAGTCCATTCATGACTGCTTGATCTTGTTTAGTGTGCCATTCTTCCTTGTGATTATAACATGTAAAGGTTATTTATTTTCTGCAGGGTTACCCGTTACGTTAGCCAGATCAGGTCTGAGCCCATTTCTCGTCACTTTTGTCCCAGCATGCATCATGCAGGTTTGTGAAACCATTCATTTTAGTAAAGGCTTGGTGCACTGATCTCTTATATTGTTCTACCAGACATTGAGACTCTCAAATTTGAAAACATCGGCCCTTTAGAAGTTTGGTAGTGGATCTTACATGCAAATATGTACTTGATATTTCATGTGATCACCAGCTAGGAATCAGGTTTGATAAGCTCTTAGACACAGCTCTAGTTTTGGCACTCAAACGATGCAGGGATAGGTGTTTGTAGCATTTCATTAACAGCCACTTTTAAAATGAAATGATACAACCAGCAGTATCCCAGCACAGTTTGACCGCTTCAGAACTTCATAACAAAACACAGGTGACTTCATAGGCCTTAAGTAGGATCTCCAAAGATCTGTATGAGATCAAAGTAGGTGCTAACAAAATGTCGATGTTGTTTACTGGACTATAACAAGTGATGGTGGTTAAAAGCTGTGAAGGATTATGATTACTGAAGGTGATAACCCATAAGCTTGTGAGGAGTGGTCCATTGGCTCTAGTGTATAATGGACCAGTAACCAGGGGGTGGTATCAATTAGAGATTTAGCCATACATTCATGCCATGGTTTCAGCTAGCATAAGTTTAGCATACACTTTGCTGAGATATAGCCAGTTCTTGGCTCTCTCCATTATTATTGGCGGCCATCATTCAGTCAACCTGCTTTTTCACATGCAATAAGTGCTAATGGAATAAATGATATAAAAAAATACTCACGTGTAATCGATCTGGACCAATAAATAAAAAATCACAGACATTTAAACTCTGTTGTGCTCAGTGATAATTTAAGATTTCTCAACAATGAATATCAATCTTCTAATCTCATGAGTAACAGCAGGGTCTAAGTCAACCGTGGTAAAGTTGCTGAAACAAGTCTGGCTAAAGTTCAGCCGAATGCTCTTTGAAATCTCATACGGTACATACAAGCGCATTATGATCAAGTTGCTGGCAGTGAAATTATTTTTATCAGTCACCGACCGACTTAATCAGTCACCGACCAAGGCCAAATAATAAAATAACTAGGAGCTATTTTAACAATAGCAAGATCAGCCCTATTGTTGTATGATAGGACAATAGGCGGAACGGGAATTAAATTATTGCTGCCTGTCAAAGAAATGTCTGCTCATCGCATTCTGTTTAGTCCTACCAAACATGCCATCAAACTTCGAATTGTCACCAGAGGGGCAAAATGTATACAGAAACTGGTTGTGAAAATCACTGAGTGAAATAAATGGACTAAATTATGGCGCCTTGTTTCTAACTAGCTACAAATTGAAAAACGTCACCATTTCACCTAGTTCATAGATTTCATACCCTGATTTCGAAAATTATTTTGTACAAATTATTCGCCCATTTCAGCTATACATAATTCAATTCAATTCTTGTATCGGTTTACATTTTTGTTTTAGATACTGGTGGTGTATTTCATGACCGACATTTTACAGAAATGTGTGGCTATACAGTTAGAAGAAGGGAAACAGCTTCGGGTAAGTGTACAGTCAGCACTATCATGGTATATATTCAAATCTAACGGTCACCGGCATCCTTGTTGCAGTAGGATAGAAAAAAGACTTTCCCATCATGCAATGTTTGGCAATTCCCATAATGCAATTTTCTTCACTTCCCATGATGCATTTTTCTGCACTTCCCATGATGCAATTTTATGGATTTCAATCTTTGAGATCAGGCCAGACTCTTTAAACCTCATATCCCTGGGTGTTCCAGTTAGGTTAATGGTCAGATGTTCCTCATCAATGTCATAGTGTCACGTCAATCAGCGTCTCAAGTGTTCAAGTAGCAGTCCAGACGAATTTCCATCAAGTACCAAGCCGAGACTTCAGTCTAGAATGACATTAGGTTACCAATTTAAGACTCGACCTGTCAAGGTTGTAGCTATGTGTGTTCTTCATGTGAGCCATGAAATCTTAAGGGCTCTTAATACCATATACACATAGGTCATAGTGTTATGACAGAGACGCTCAAATTGCAGGACACATATTAACAACTTTTGAAGCATTCCTAACTCAAATTTTGCGCTCAGCTGTTCAATCAGGTGGTTGGTTCATTAACTATATAATGCAAATCATTGACCAAATATATTTGATCTAATAACTTATAACACAGCCTACAGAGTATTATTGAAATACTGGTTGCACCCTGTACCTACCATTAGACCAAGTTCTGTCCATTCGTTCCTTTGGTTTGTTTGTTTTGTTCCATTTGTTCGGATTTGCTCCCGATCCACTGGTCAAGCCGTAGGCAAAGGGACCAAGAATTAACTACCATCTTGTGGTAGTTGTCCCTCCCAGGTGGACACTAGGTGGATATTTGATTTTTTTATAAGGAGATTTGTTACAGACTTTGAACTATTATGGAAATAAGAATGAGGATTGAATTATTTTTCAAAAATACGAGCTGAGATATCTAGTAAAATGTTTAACCCTTCCTCATGATGCCAAGACACAGTTTTCGAAGTTTTCTTCATTCGTCTCAAATTATCTGTAATAATTTTATTAGCAATTAGAAACAGCCAGTTTAAATGTTGAAATCAGATTAAAAAAATTCAAATGTCTGACATGTTGGTGTTTTCTGATTCCTTTGAGCGATGTGGAAACCAATAGTTTACACACCCTTCCAATCGAGTTTAACTAATTAAAAATTTTGCGCACAGCTCCAAATGTCAATTGCTACCATATGCATACCTTTCACAAATTGCCTCCCTTGTCACTTTTGTGTATAAGAGGTACAATCTGTTCTCAAGGGCATTTATCAAGACAATCCCTTGGTAGGTAGTTAATTCTTGATCCCTGCCTGCGGCTTGACCGGTGGAAGGGAGCAACAGGAATACAGGCAATTGGATCAAACTTGAGCTAACCTACCATATACAGAATATCAGTAGCATTTGTCCTTTGTTCTCTATAGACTTACCAACATACCTTGACATATTTATAATATTAATTGTATTATAAATGGCGATGTATCACATGTTTTCTGGAATGTTGTTATCATTGTTCCAACTATGCACTTTGGAGTTGTTCCCCCGTGAAAAAATTAGGACAACTCTTGCTCGTAGCATGTAATACTATTACAAGTCAATCCTAAGACCAGGTATCTCAATGATGGTGCGGCATAAAGATGCTGTGTTCTTAATTATAAGGCTATTCTTGAGGTATGCTGAGGTATTCTCACGCATAATTACTGAATCATTTTCCGACTAAAGAGTGTTAAAATCCTAATGAATCATGGTCAATGGTTATTATTGGGGTTGCAGCATTCCTTGTGTAGTTGCAATTTCAAGGTAGACAAAAATGACTGTACCTTCTTTTTCGATTATCCAGGATGACAAATTGGTTGGAGGGACATCGAAACCGAGCAGTAAGCAGTCTGATGACATGATCCCGCTAACTCAGCAGCACTCGGATCATGAAGAGGAGTTATTCAGTGAAGATGATGAGAGATATACAAGATCTAGACCCGCTGCCAAAAGTAACCCTAAAACACACCGAATAGATCGGATAACCTCAACCGGTGAGTCTCCACAATATATCTCACATATCAATTTGATTTATGGCTTTCACTAACTCCAGTTGATGTAGCCGTGTCAGGTGGCAACAAAAATTAGCCGCATGACAGGGCTAGAGGTGATGCCTAAAACAGCTGTGTGATGCTTTCACAAAATACAAACAATTCGGAGACTCATTTTTGTTAGTAAAATAACACCTAGCTTGCTTTGCTTTTATTATATTATAGTATAGACTATTTTACTTGGCAGACAATATCATCCTGGACGGATGTTTTCCATGAGGTGTAAAAAGGAATTATGGCAAAAGTTGGGGGAGGGTAGAAAAATAAGAGGAAAAATTTTAAGACATCAATGCGCATCGTGTTGTTCTCTTGCAGAGGATTATTGCAGGCCTCCTGACATTCATTTGGTTGGTGAGAAGTTCTTGCCCTTCATAATGTCTACATTGTTTGATATCACCGTTTTACTGGAGACCTCGGCTCTATGTGTGACCTATTCTCTGGGTGCTGGCCAGGCACTGACTGAGGCTCTGATACCATTCATACCTACGCTGAGGTTTGTTGTGATTCACTTGAGTATTAGACAAGTCTACATTTCTTTATTGAGTTTATCTATCCATGAAGGATTGGAAATAGTTGGTTTGGTGTTGGACTGCTCCTGTATCAAAAGCTAGGAAACTATCACGGAATCAACTGCTTGATAAATTCAAAAAGGAAATGCAGATTTGGAATTTACTCTTTCACCCTATGACACTGAGGCAAACTTATAATGCCTGACATCTTTACCTGGTCAGCCAGTAAGTTTGTCACAGTGCTTTTGCCCTCTGTTCACTTGTCTTTATCATGACCTTATATGGTTACTCATTGTTTTGTAGCGAAGCGGCCATGCAGCATAGTACGTCCGCCCGATCTTTATTATATATCAAGCCTCTTTCTTCCAAAAATAATGAGTCACATGTGTTTTGCTCATGTCATGCTCAAAATGACAGCAGTCATTACTGCTTTCTCATTGGCTGCAGGTGAAGCTTGGGCGGACCTACTCAATCTGAGGTATGAATGTTGTAATCTGATTGGCCGAAAGTCTTTTTACTGACACAATTTAGCCAATCAGATTGCAAAAAATTATTGTGCATAGCCATGGATTTTTGTTTCGATATTGGTTGATTTGTTGGTCCCTGTGATAAAAGGTGCAATGGTGTATCTCCCGCAAAGCAGGGAAATTGGGCCAATCGAGACCCCGCCTTTTATTGTGTGGTGTTCTTCCTGGCACAGTTCACACTAGCATATCACATACCCTGTGTGTACCTTGTTGTTTTGAATGCTAACATTATGTGCACCTCCTCCTTCTACATTTGACACTTGCAACTTACCTACAAAATCCATGTAAATGACGTGGATACACGTTTAGATGTGTAAATATCTGAGAGTGGTTCAACCAAGGAGTTAGATAACTCATTAATTCGACCAATCATCACAACTGTCGCATTGTTGTCCCCAATATGTCAACGTTAACATGTGTGTCTTCTGATTGTGTGTCATCAACTGTCACAAGTGTGACAACAGTTTAATATAGGAGTGTCACTCACTTTTAACACCTCTCTATCCCAATCTCGGATTGTTCTATCTACTCTAGTCTGACCCGGCAAGATCTACTATATAATACCAGAGATTCTCATTGATAATACTTATATGTATTAAGATGGAAACAAATATTTTTTCATTGCATAACCACTCTTCATATTTTAATTGGAATCAGATAGGATTTTTGTGCCTCTTACTCTTGAGAGTGCTGTAGAAGTACATCAAATCTGCTACACATACATACCACCCTAGTGGAGTAGTGTATTTGCAGGATGATAAAGCCGTCTTATTACTCATGTTTTAAATTTATTGATAGCTAGCCAGATTGATGCTAGCTAATATTAAGTCACCCCCAAACTAGCTAAACTCAACCCCATCTGACGTTTACTCTTCGTGGATATATTGGATGAACATTTTATATTTGTATTGCAGTATCACCCAAGTGCTACCAGTCTTCTGTTGGGTGCTGACATTTCTTGTGGTATTTGCACGGTGGCTTGTACTCCCTCTAGTCAGTATTCTTACCTTCTTCAAAGGCTCTCTCCTACTAGCTACGGTACTTATCCTTAGTGTTAGTGTGTCCTGACACACTTTGTTGGTTGTTGGGGTGACGGGGGGTGTTCCCTACCAACAAAGCCTGTCGAGACAGGCCTTGGTTAAACTATTAGATGATTGTCTTGAAGACAATCTAGCAGCCTTTTGCAAACCTAGTTGTAGGAAACTGTTTTAGATTATGTTTTTTTTGTTCATATGAAGTTCTAGCATGTTATTTATTTCAATATGTCCAACCACTAATGATGAGAGCATTCAAAAAGCTGATTTCAATTTGGTATTATAATTATAATTTTTGTCGTTGATCCCATGCTGGGCCTTTAAGTCCCTACGATGCGCATTGGAGTTTTCTCCACTTGGTATAATCACAGATAACCCCAAGAACCTTTAGGATCAAGCTGTAAATGTGTCATCCGTTGGTTATATAATTTGCCTCCTGAAAGCAAAGGATTTAAACAGAGTTCAAATATTTCTTTGCATTATACAGGTCATCATAGCATTCATAGTTGGCTCACACATCAACCATGGGATAACGAATGATTTCGCATATATCGGGAGACCGTTACTGATGGGTACAGTTGCACTCGGAGGTATACCCTTTGTCATGCCTTTCAGCTTCTCAAAAATCAAATATACTCATACACAGGTGAGAGAATTATATATCCTAAAGAAGAAGATTCTAGCCAGTGTCTTGTGTAGCTAGTTTTTGGGTGACTTAATGCGACCAGGAGCAAGTTCCACCAGCTAAGGTCGGAATACATTGTATGAACCCCATCCTAGGAGGTTGCTCAGTTGGTTAGAGCGCCAAATTTCAGCATGTAAGTTCTGAATGGCGTAGGTTTCAATCCCACTGCCGTCCACTGGCTACTGATACGTGTTGGTTCCCCAGGTGTGCTCCGACCTGCCTACAAGCTGAGAGCAAACTAGTGCTAACTTTGCGGCCCCACCCTCAAGGCACAAACTATTTCACCACCCCCTCTTTGGAGTGAGGTGCGTGACTGAGTCTCACGATTTTGTTTTGATCTAAGCTAGTGAAAAAATAATGTGGTAAAAAGGCTAGCTGAGTGTTTGTAAGAAAGCCACAAATTTCCCTACACAAAATGGCTAACTTTCTTCATGTGAATATACTACTCCTCTGCCTTCTTTGCTTTCCACACTCTAATGTGCCCATATTTCACATCAGCGGGTCTTGCTAACTGGTTGAACAAACTTAAACCTCAGAGGCCATACTTGTTTGACAAATTTCATGGCGGAATGATTAGAAGTTCAATATGGTTTGCCTAAAATGCAGCTTCTTGCTCTGTTGCCTGAACCTTTTCGAGAAGGATACTGTTTTGTCAGGTCATCCAATTCTCTCTGATGCATTGGTGAAATTGCATCAATATCTCACAATATTAGGCAGGATTAGTTTCACAGTAGAGGATTTCAGTAGTTTCTTTAAAATTAACATTCGGTTCTTGTTTTACAGATTAGCTCATTTCGAATGGCCTGCACACTGGGTATTCTAACAGTAACACTACTAAATATATTCTGGTGTTGGGCTGTGCTGGACGTCGTCCCGCAAGTTGACTCATGTGCAGCAGGATCTACCGCTATGTCTTCTCTGTTAGGAGATAATGTAACTCAGTCTATAGAAGCCTGTGTACCTTCTAACATCACTTTACTCCAGTGAGTCAAAATCCACTACCGACTCCTTTTACTCGTGATATAAGATAGGCAAAAATATCATTTGGAAAATGCCTCAATGTTTTGGATTCATCATAGTGATCGGTACTTTCAGACTGGCATAGCTAGAGCTGTGCTGTATTATGGCTACTATAGAACTGAAATTGATGTAGGACTTGCTGATCAACTCTGAGATAAGAGTCTCTCTGCACCGTACTTGTTATCCCATGATCTTATATTAAGATTTTCTGAATTAGGTTATTGTTCAGCATGTGTGACATATATACCTCCAACCATATAAACAATTTTTTTTCTTTTCCCTTTTCTAGTGCAAAACATAATGGAGAGATCTCAACTATACCTTTTAAACAGGTATGTTAATGGTCTTATTCTTGTGCCTGATATTTGTGAAATATGCTTTTCTGTCCCTTAGTCTTTTTTGTTCATCATACCACCTGGGACAAATCTGTTGATCCACCAGCTCTTTCTTCCACTTTCAAGTTTCCTGAGACTGGAAAAGATGAAATCAGAATGCTATCTAGCAAACAAAAGAATTCAACTCAACTGCATGATAACTCCCTCACCTTGCATTTTAAATTGTCGCTTACCAAAATATGCAGCATGATATATACAACATTGTTTATAATGTCCATTACAGTATAATAATTGACTGGATTAAGTAACATCCAATTTAAGATATCAGGATTTTGAATTTTACCCACACCACAACCTATGTGCCTTTGAAGAACCTCTTTATGTGAACCAAGTAGTTGTTTAGAAACGGAAAGTGTGATATTAGTGTGATATTTCACACTAATATACAATACTTATGCAGTATATTGTATAAGACAATAAACAATACATATATACCAATACAATATTTAGGCAGAATATAACGAATTACTTTACATATTTTTCTCATATTACAGATGATAGAGTTGGATTACCCACAGTATAACTGGGTAGCGTATGTTGTCACTATATTTATTATCATCAGTATAACTGTCTCATATCTAGTCAACAGTACCATCGTATGTCATACAAGTAAGTCATAACCGCATAACCTCACAACTTCATAATGTCATAATGCAACCTGGTGAGCCAATTGAAGAAGCTCTGCTTCGCAAACGTTTGCTCCAATTCCACTAGTTTGGAGTTGCTTCCTCTTTGACCTGTCGCGACCGCTCACCTTTAGAAAGGTGGCTATTTGCAATGTATTTCGTTTTCTACACACGGTGAAGTTGAAGTTGATGGAATGTTCCAGCCTGTAGAACCTTCTGGTGTATCTACTTCCATAGAGGAGAGATAAGATTAGATAGGCCTCATTTCAGATATAACATTAAATTTTAGACTCGGACCTGATTGTCCCAACCCACAGCACCCTCAGTTGTGTCTACTGTATATGACACTGCTCCCCTTATTCTTCTTTCAGTGGACGGATGGCTGAGCTCCCATTGGCCCAAAGATAAATGGAAATGCCTCGATATCAACAGATACGTAACCACGGAGAGGGTTGTATCAAGTGTGGCTAGTCTCTGTATTCTGGGTCTGGTGTTTGTAATAGCTATGTCCAATCCTAAGGTAGAGTATGACTCATGATATCAATGGTTACCCAAAGATCAAGTTTGATCTGATTTTCCTGTATTTCGAGTCGTACCCATTATACTGGTGAGCTGCTGGCAGTCAAAAGGAGGACAACTCCATATGCAGGCAAATTGGGTCATACTTGCTCTTGGTATCCGTAGATGAGTAAAGTATTCACAGGAGGTGAAGTTAATACTTTTGCTTGAAATTTTCTCGACCTCGTTATTTTATGTGTACTCCCCCATCCGAATAACTGGCTAAAATGAACTCAAGCTAATATTTACTCCCATAGGGTGAATATTATCTATTGAAAATCCCAGTATTGAAATATTGATGGGTCAAATTAAATATGTCAGTAAAATGACTAACGTAAGGGTGGGGCCCTCGTGGTTCATACATGGATCAGAGGAGTGGAATCAAAAGATGACCATGTTAATTTCTGAGATGCTTCCCCCCCCCCCCATCTAGGTGTCAGATCTAAAAGCAAGGACGCTTATTCAGTAAATTGCTTACTAAATTATGACAATACAAATTGAGGGAATACAGCATAACAACCTTGACCATCAGTGGTAACTTTTGCAACCTATGAGCTGATTCTGGTGAAAGGATTAGGAAAATTAATCGTATAAATTTCTATCATTTATGAATAACTTTCTATCTTACCTGTCGTTACTCTCCCATCATGATGACTTGCAACCTGGCGCTTAAGATAGCCATGGGAACGCATGACTAGGTGGATCGTGTTGAAATGGATTGAGTCATTTTCTTTCTCTTTACTGGGCGCACTGAATCATAAAATTCAAACCTTGTTAAGCAACATCTTTATTTAGTTACTGCCTGATTCAACAACAGAATTTATTTTATTTTACTTACATTTATGTGAGTAATTGTACTGAATCTAAAATCTCAGATACTACGCTGTGTTGAAAGGTTGTAGTTTTTTTTTCATGATTACACAATATTGTTTGTGGTGGGGTAGAACGAGCCATCGTACCATAATTTATGGGACCCCCCAGAAGGGAGAAAAGTTTTATTACCTCACACAGAGAAGTTATTTTCTGACAGAGTCCTAGCTGACAGACTGATTTGATAGCTTTAAGAAAACAATTTTTTGGAGATGCCAGTACCAGCTAGGACAGGTCATATAATTCTTTCCACATATTTTAATATCCCTCAGTTGATCCAATAAAGCCTACTGTTGCTCTGCAACAGCTATCTGGCTAGAAAATAACTGACCCCCTAAAAAATGGTTGAAGACATCTTGATTCAGGTAAAACCCGAAGACTTTTGCTTTCATCAGGAATCTATATGGTAGGGTCCAAAGAGTCATCGCATTACAATATACCTGACAAAGTCATACAACTCAAAAAAAGTTAGGCATTGCCTATCTATACTAACTGTCTGATTCAACAACAGAACTCATTGTATTTTATATAAAAATGAGTAATATTATCAAACCCTGGTCCTCAATTTTACCATGTGGAATTGATTAGATTGTTGCACATAATTACACAATTTATTTGCGGTAGGTGTTCAGATTGGGCCGCAAAAGCAAAATTTAATGAACTACCCAGAGCGCAATAAAAGTTTGTCAGTTAACAACGCCGCTCAATTTCAGTTTTGACAGGTTGAGATTGATTTTTTTTTTTATACAAAGAGAAAGTTGTTTGATGATGGTGCTGCATAATGGTTTCATCAATTGTACCAGTATTGAAAACTGCCATATTACTGTTTCCTAATTTTTGCAGTGAAATTTAAAACCATGATGAAGAGTATTTTAAAACATCCATCAACAGTCAGTAAACCTTAAAAACTACCCAAAGACCAACGCATTTTATTGTCAGACAATCACTTATGATCAAGGTATGTCAGCTTTGCATGGTTATGAAAATTGTTGGAGGCCCTCTTTCCACCATCAATAATTCATGCCAAGTAGATCACTGGAAACGCAAATCTCACACAATTTTATCATAACGTAACTGCCTGACTATAACATGCATTAGACTTTGGGTAGTCTTAATAACGTCTTAATGTATGGAAATTGTGTTGAGCATTCAAATAGAGATAACGAGTAAAGATAATTATTAGAATGATGCAGATATTGCATCAGCGCCTGCACATCAAATCTTTATTTCATCTGCGGAGTTTTATTGTTAGTTATTTCTTTTGTTTCTTTACAGAGTTTTGTGAAGATGTTAGAAAGGGTTGTATCTTTACTACTTAACGCTCTAACAGGGATATATATCAGTGCTATGACTTGGAGAGTCACCTCAAAAAAATATCGGTAAGTTGTATTTTTAGAGTTTAGCTTCGCTAGTAGATAGGTGACTAAAGCTCTGCTGACACTGGTCAAAGCTAATGATAGTTGTAGTTTATTTAAGTTGTAAGTCATTCTGCGCATGCTCAGCACTGGGCATGAGCTGATCTCTGTAAAATTGAGTCTCGGAATTCCGAAGCCATCTGATTGGCTACCTGCTCTGGTGACATACTCCCCAAAGTGTGCGGATTTGTTCTTAATAGTTATCCTCGCCTGTCATTATTAGCTGCTTTTGATTCACAGTTCATGCAGGGGATATCCCATTTCCCCTTTCCAAAGTTGCAATCAGAACCCAAAATAAACTCATTGTTCTTGCACATGCGCATATTCAAGTCACGCATGATGCATACTTAGCCTTACGACACCTGCTTTGTGGTAATGATAGCCTAGTCTATCAGTGATCTACATGCCCAGTCAGATCACGAGAGTCAGTATGGTTGTAAGCTATAAGCTAGATGTGAATTTTTGGGCTTATGTGCATGTGCACAATAGTGTAATTTTTCTATTGTGAAAGCTTCACGCTTCCGGGGCAGGCCAGGTAGGGATCAGCCTTGCTGTTCTAGTTGATATTAGCCTAGCACAAGATGATTATGAGAATATTGGCTATTCATTTTCTTTGTAAGGATTTAGTCCTAACCTCAACGCAGGGAGATATACGGATATTCCAACAGCAAGAACAGAGTTTTAAAAAATCCCGCAAATTTATATCTTTAACATATTCCACCTGCAACGTGAGCCTGTGTACATTGTTTAGCACAGTATACCCTCCCTGCTTCCTGTAGTAATCCTTATAATAAATTAAATAATCCAAACATATCTGACCATTAAAACAAGATTTAAAATTAGCAGGTTTATAGATTTTGTGTTCACTTCTTTCATAAAGGAGGCTTATTTTTGTAAACATGTTCCCATGTAGGGATTTTCTAGCCTGTATCCATTTCATTCAAAATGGTTGCCTATTTTTTTTAGAGTGACTAATATAGTCTCATGTATTCCCATGTAGTGGGCGTGCAGACATAAACCCCTCATCACTAGGTGTGACTTTATTATCGTAACTGGCACCTTTGTCCAGTTTCCTGGTTAGATCCTCCTGTCACCGATAATAGTGACACATCAAATCAGGTTCTCCATCCCATCTCTGTGACACTGATACAGTTAATCTGTTACATCATTCTGCTAATTCATTATGAGGTCACAATTTATTTTTGGAGATGAATAAATTATAAAATAAGTACATGGTGTTCAATCACTATTTTATTGCCACCTTCAAACAGGGACAAAGCTATTTTCTGGCGGTTATTAGCATAATAGGTCCTTGTTGTACCATCTCACAATGAAACACACCCTTTATTTCAGATGTTATGCCAGAAATTTGAAACATTTATCCTGTTGTAACAAATAAATACTTGTGGGTGACTTAGTATTTTTTGCGAGTGGTCTTCCTTTCTAGGAATGATACACCTACGGCCCAATGCATGTTACTGGGATCAAAATATCAATCACTTGCCGTACTCAGTAGGTGACAAAAGTTGGAAATTGAAAGGTGCAGATTGATGATGTTCACAGGTTGTTGCACTCCTCCAGGCATCACTGCCTTAGGTTTTTAGGATGCGACTCTCACCACCTACTGGATTAAAAAAAAGTTAATCAATGAATTGGTTGACCAAAGCGCTCCTGGAAATTCCCGCTTTTCTTTTACGTGTTTGCAAAAAAGGGCAGATTTTTGTTTTACATAAACTGAAAATAAATATTGAGGATCCCGGAAGTAACATATGTGACACCCAGATCTGTCTGAGCTGATCAATTAATCACTAAGGATCCCGGATGTCATCACAGAGTAAGGATATATGCTTACTCTGTGATGACATCCGTACACAAGGAGGATATCTGAACAAGGATCAAAATAACATACATACATGCATACTTAGATTTTTTTTTAATATATGCTTATCCAGCATTTGCTGTATTTTATCGAACTGTCTTACTGTATGTTATAATTCTTTTGTAGAAATCTAGCGGTTCCAGTCAAGTTGTCTGCCTTTTTTGACAGATTCTTTTCTAACGTCTACCCATTTTTATCTGATAGTCAATATCAACTATCAAACTGTATCTTATACATCTGTATTTTATAATTTTGTTGTAGAAATCTGGCGGTTCCAGTCAAGTTGTCCACCTTCCAGATACATCTACAGTATCTGGTCATAGTTTACTTTAATTTTGCTATCATATACGATGTCGTCACTTGGGGACTTGAACTCTCTGGTAAAGCACAGGACTAATCATAGACAAAATACTATGGTCTATGGGACTAACGGACCTACATCAACACAAACCTCAAACCTAAACAATCTTTATGCTAGGTTATTATGTTTAAGAACCCAAATATATGAAGTAGTATTCTTCCTTAGAACCTCGGGATTGATTATAATTATTTATGAGAGTTTGGGCATCGCATAAAACAATTTTGCCTGTATTTTGCCAATATTACCTGTCTTAAAATGTTTTTCCCATTAGGAAATTCTATTATCCGCCCTCTCGCAATTCAGTTTTTCTTTTTAGGATGGACTATTATCCAAAATGATTTTGTGTTTAATAACATATATTATATCATTCCAATATTATGGTTATTCTTGGTTTGTCTTATATAATGAAGGCTCATATATTTGACTGTAAAATCTCTTAAACTCAGGATTAAAGTTATTTTCCCAAGAGGGGATTAATATTCCAACTTTGCTAGTCATCATTGTGATGTCCATTTTATTTTCATTACCTTTATTTTTCCGTCTGTAAAACTACGGACCATCAGTTTATGGTTTCTGGCCGTGGTACACATAGATCTTCTAATCGACTGCTGAGCTTTAATTATTTATTGCTGAGAAGAAATAATCTACCCTGTTCACTAAATGTTCAAAAGCCTCTTATCTCTAACCACATATACCATCGGAAAGCAAATTGCTATTAAATACTCACTCACTCACTCAATGAATGTTCTTCCCAGTTCCTACATCAATTAGTTTGGGTCCATCATTGTCCACATAACCTGGAAGGTCACTGTCAAAATCGCACTCATGTTGCCCTTCCACAGGTCACCAGCAATTTAATTGCAGTAGTTTAGTAGCAGATTGCGGTAATTTTCTAGTTGATGTTAACTGAAATGAGGCAATCAAACCAGGGCGGCAATTTCTCAGTGAGTTTTAATCAAATAATAAATTCACGGCAAATGATGATCTGAAATGAAATATTCTACAATACTAAGTATCCAACCATCATTATCTTGTAAAGAACATAAATGGACTTACTCTTTCTAAAAAGATCTGTTACACAATAACACAATTAACCTCATTCCAAAAGTTTTAGACGTTTGAAAAACGCCACCATACAATCAATCGACTCGTGTTTTACGTAGAAGACCAAGGACTAAGTGTGACTCAATCAATGTTAAACTCGACCTTGTCCACTTACCAGGACACATACAGACAACTTGACATCATGAGTAGTCCTATAAAATTACCATAAACATAGTTTTTGGCATCCAAATCTGGATCACTTGCGTAAACAGACTACGTTCATCAGGACCTTGCTGTTTTTGCTCACCGATATAGAGCAGTTTTATCCATGATTGAAGAACAACATAAGTTATGATTCCATGCCCTTCGTCCTGTTAATCTCATTAGGTGACCTTCAACACAACCAGGATGAGAAAGCAAAAAATTGAGTTTTTGCTAACTCTGCCTAGTGACACAAGTTGCCCTCTAATTTGCATATTTTTGTGACTCTCAAGAACGGCAGAACTTTGAAAACAGGGCATCAATTAATTTAAATCAAACCAACATATCCTTTATTTTCAATTATTTTCTATTTAGTGTTTGCCAAATGTTGCGTTGTGTCCAGGATGCGCAAGGTTTAGTACACGCTGTACTAGTTTTCCGCATATTCTTTAAATTAATTTGTGGTCAACAGACCCATTTTATAAACCAATTGCGTTCAAAGATCTAAAAAGTTTATTCGACTAAACTTATCTTATTCAATTCAGATGGTGCTCTTTTGCAAAGCTGTATTCATTCTCTTATTGATAGTAATAGGAAAGAGTCGATATATGATATTTCTTCCACTGTAGACTATGCATACTATACATACATACGGATAGCATCTGTTGAAATATGAAAGACATTTAAAAAAAATTATGCTTGATTATCTTTCATATTCAATCAACGGATGCAATGGAAAAATTGGAAAGTATTAGCAGATCCGTAGGATTTCGGTGGTACACACTGGCGATTCACTTTGATTAGCGAATATAAGCGTACTAGGTTGTTATCATTGGACGCTTGCGATTCCATTCAAATATTGAAATACTCAGATACTGAATGCATTTCCTCTGTTATGATCGCAAGGGTGTTTCTAACTTAAACTTTGAACTGTAATCCATATTTTTGTTACAAAGTTACAAATTACGTTTTGATAAATTTCATGACATATTCAATGAGCAGAACTTTTATGATAGAAAACTGAAGCCTATTTTACATAACATGTGTAGGCTTGGAAGTTGGCTCTTGTTCATAGCTGCCTCATAGCATGCCAATTCTAAAATATATTTTCATCATATCATCAAAATGGCTTCAGCCTGCAAAGACCATTTCCTTTTTTATATCTAAAATAGCATTGTAGACAAGAAGCCAGACTTCCACAGAAATCAGGAGATTGCTTTTTTCAGGTTTGTTGATTATTGACAGGGTTTGTGTCGTCCCAAGATTGCAGCATGTAGAAAGCTTCAACTCTTCAAATTCGAAGTCCAAACTAGAATGCATATGAGTCCTGAAGAGATTCAAATGGTACAATTGAGAAAATTTAATGAGCATTCACAGTTCACCATTTTTTTTTCTTCCGGCAAATGAGAATATGCTGACATTATGTCGAATGAGATTTGACAAATCTATTAAGAGAACCCCTGTGTGGTTCTATACGAAGAGCTCACCTCCACAAACAGCATGGGTAGTGACCAGGATTCTAACTTGAAACTCTCATGCGAACTACTACACCACCCTGCCACCCTTTCAAATAAATATAGGTGGTCATTCCCCTCACATGCTGTGTGTGTCTAAGCCGCATCATTAGCGTGCCGTGAAAAAACCCTATTGCGTAGGCAAAAAAATGATCGATGGTAATAGTATCGTTGTACTTTGAATGCACACTTTTAAATCAGGGTTCTAGTAATCGCCTTCTAAAGTATAAATAATGGTATTTTTGTTTTGGATAAAATACCTTAAAGAATTTAAATCCTTGTTGAGATTAGATGGGAACACCCAGAACTTTGTTGCCCACGCACCTAACAGGATGTCGGGCAAGAGTGAAAGACAAAGACCTTGGCTGGACCCATCAACATCCTATTATTAGTATCATCTCTACCCAACGTCACACCTTTAATGTTTGTGAGCTCATAATTATGGCAGTCCAACTAGGGTGTTAATGTTTTGTAGTACAAGGATATCTGACTTAAACTCAAGGTTCCTGTAAGCGTGTACCTGATTCCAAAGATTATATGCTCATCTATCGATTATGTATTAGGATTGCATTATA
The DNA here is from genome assembly GCA_914767715.1 of Membranipora membranacea. Classification (NCBI taxonomy): domain Eukaryota; kingdom Metazoa; phylum Bryozoa; class Gymnolaemata; order Cheilostomatida; family Membraniporidae; genus Membranipora; species Membranipora membranacea. Next base: position 17,719,406 of record OU612069.1, on the reverse strand, counting down.
ATAATAATCATTGACTCCGTTCGTACGGGATATCCGTATTGAAGGATCAGCAAATTATTTTGATATGGCATATTCTGAGTCATTAATAATTCAAGAAATTCAATTTACGGAAATGTTACTGTTTTCAATTTAATATTATATGTTTTTTGTTATTGCTCCATGTGTACGATCAGATATTGTTATCAATCCATGATTTGTTTGTCATCATGATATGGGAGCAAAACAAATAAAAAATCTGTTTTTCCAAAGCGACTCTACTTTGAAGCCAAGCATGAGATTGATTTGGTAGCAACATAATGTATTTTTCGTCGAGATGAAAATACATTTATTTTATAATGTCAGTAAGCAGGGCTTAAAGTTTACTTTTTGCATTACGGTCCATCAGGTGCTCTCAAGTTGTCTACTTGCCTTTTTTGCCTATCAATCACGGGCGTCATAACAGAACAGGAACAGGATTTCAAATATAGAATACTTTATCTGGCGGTTTATCACGTAGCGTCATAGAACTGTCAAACGTGGTCAGTGATAACATATCAATAAATGATCTATAAGGATCTATAGGCGGGAGTGATCTTAAACTGTTATTTTATAGGGTATTCATTACTTCAGCTGTTATTCGCAGAGGATCTAACTGTTTCCTCCATTTGAGGTGCAAAAGGATTATAGCAGAATAGGGCAATTGTTGTGGCATAATCTGGAAAGGTGTATTGGTAGGGCTTGATGGGAAAGAAAACGGAGATTATTATAGACATCAGGTTACCATGCGCTAATCTAAAACTCCTACAAGCCAGATCACTTGAACGAATTGCAATTGTTTGAGTGGCTCTTCCTATGACACCCAGCTAGTATAGCGCTGGACGTGACTACTCTAATGAGCCTGATGCCCGAATGCAAAAGGCTCAAGGCAACTTCTATGAACTCCCAAGGAAATATTCACTCAAGCATGCCAAATTTATCCATCTTACAGCGCTGACAGTGATGCAATGATTGTATGATCAGTACCACCAAGTAGAATAACTCACTCCCTTAGCATATTCCGTAAAACTTGACTTTGATTTCTTTGTTATATACCGGTTAACCTCAAGGATGTTTCTGAATGACAACTTGCGGACACTGTCCACTACTCAAGGATCTGGAGTTATACAACATGTATGATGGGTTGTAACCCAAAACCCACTTCCAATTATTCCATGGACCACCAATGGATCTGTTTTTGGGTTTTGAATACTTAGCATGTCTTTAAAGGCCAAATCCAATGAAGGTCTAAGTGTTGTCATGTTTTACTTTAGGTGATGAGCTTTCAGATGAGCCATTGGACAAGATTCTACACCTACCACAACCAGATCTACTGATGCTCAAAGATGAAATCTCCATCAGACAGTCAATAAATTCAGTCACATTGAGAAACCATTTAAATGTCCTAGACCTTCTGACGTCATAGACAGTGTTTAACATTTGCCACTAATGGTTATTACTGTTTGTATTATCCATTGTTATTTGATTGTTCCTAGCAAAAATATCAAAAAAAAATTCAGGTGATTGTAGCCTGATATCTTATTCACTCATTCCAAAGTTTTTTAGGGGATCTGTACCATCACTCCCCTAATATTTGGTATCATATATCATATATCCCGTATCACAGTAATTTAAGAAAACACTGCTTGTGACGTCATGAGCTTGGACCATGGCTGTTTTCATGAGGCATCAGCGTTGAGCATCAACAGATATGCCTGTGGTAGTGTAGAGTTTTGTCCAATGGCTCAAATGAGAGCTTTGAACCTCATGAAAAACATACAGTAAGTTAGAACTTCATTGGGCTTAGCCTTTAAATTGGCTCCTGTCAATGTATTTGTTGTTGAAATTGGCATTGGTAACTTCAATTTTTTGCTTTATTTTAGTGTCAATGGGTGAAATTGGCAAGTTGATCCGTGCCACTGGTAAATGGGTTCGGAACTACGCTTTCAATATCCTTAAATGTCGACTTAATTAAAACAAAGGGGAATGTTATGTAATGATTAATAGCCTCCCACTTTGGGAAAAAAATGAAAGAGCATTGTTAAATCGCTCCCGACATCCTATTATAAAGCTTTGATCTATCATGTTCATCAAGCTGGTTTTTTCTGATCATGTTAATATGCCATGTTTAATTCAATTGTTGATGTCAGGCAGAGTCACTAATATAACGTAAGTGATCCTGGATAAGGCTATCACAATGAGGGTATAGACTATCATGGAAATTTCACCAAAACGGATTAGCTATGTCATGTTGAATTACACCAAAGCTATGACAATTTGTGATTAATTGCGATTGATATCAATACTGAATAGGGATTTTCACCATGAACCTACCTAGTTCAAGACCATGTCTCATTTCTTTATCAAGCTAGTACTTGCAGTTAGATAGTTGATCACAGACTACACCAAAACAAATTTGCCTAATCATAGGGTCTGCATGACTTGAAAAAAGATCAATAATTTGTAACATTTCATCCATTTCAGCAAGCTTGGCTTTTCATTCGCATATTTATCTCTGTATTAATTTTGTTGTTTTGGAACAATATTATTGACACTTGACAGGCCAATAAAACTTGAACCTTCTGGCACAAATTCTGTATAGCAAAGGGGAAGAAAGAAAAGAAAGAAGAGGAATACACCCGAGGGTGCTGGGGGCTGGAACAATCAATCTGGGTGCCCCACAATGGGACTCGAAACGACAACTTCTGCGGCACCAATCCCCTGGTGGTGAGTAGCAAGAGCTACCGATTGCGCTATATCACCATCAAGATCAGTCATAATGGTTTCTGATTCAATTCTGTATAGCAAAGGGTGAATAGTCAAGCTAGCTGCATAACCAAATAAAACCTATCTTTGTCGATCTACCGAATCAGCTTCACAAAGGGGCCTTCATGCAGCCAGACGTGAGACAGTGGCTAAGCTGGAATTTAAACCAGTAAAACTCAGTAGTACTCAATCCTGCTTGGTCTTCCTTTCCGCGTCCATCTCGAATTACAATGGTATGCTGTTTACTATACGCAATTGTGGTTAAAGTGCCGGGCATAGAGACAAGAGGTAATTTGATCGATTCGCTTTGGTCAGTGTGGACCTTTCACCTTTTGTGCCACCTGTCACGGTAACCCTATGGAATGGCAATTAGATGTTTTTATCAGGTAATACAGTTTCAATACTCGTAATTAAGGTAATGCCAAAGACCGAGACAAAATGGTTCATGTTATATATCATTCCGAAGGGTAGGTCATCAGCTTTCTAAATTTTCAAATATCAATGACACAACGTCACATGACGCAACGTTATTACATGTTGAAGAATGAAGAAGTGTATTTTTCCTACTTTCGCTAACTACATTGTGTTATAGCAAACTATCTTTTTTTGCATGTTGTCCCTTTATAAAGTCTCTGTTGTGACATAAATCAATAAATTTTTAATAACTAGAGCCCAGACTATGCTTTTTATTGCACAACTATATTATATATATTATATATTATATAGGCTGCAAGGTCATGATCATCCAGCAATGCATACAATTCCCACAGAAACTAAATGGGCCATAATTCCATATTGGGTATCTTGCCAACCTCCTGAGATCAGCAGTCAACGAAATAAACTACTTTGGTCAAAGTTGTGTTCTCATGAACTTGGTCATTTTATGCTAAATCTGATATTGGAGAATAATTACTTTAGCGATATTTTTAGCCAAAGCCATATCACAACAGGTCAATAAACTGCTTCCTTTAGCACAATCTAACCTTTTGTAAGACCCGCTAGATAGGTTTGGCTACTGTAGCATACTATAAATACTATCATCAATATCTAGCAGTCATTAATCAACCTACTGTCAGAAAATCAATGATTGACATTGTTTGCAATGCACAATTTGTAGCGACATTTCTGGAGGCACAGCTCATCACTTAGTGGTTAGGGTCGCTTGGTATGTAGTGATGGTCTGAGATGATTTGTCTGGACATCACAAAGCACCCAAAACAGACCCCTCAACCCTGGGCATGTTTGCGAGGAAATGTGGAATGCAAACCCTTCTAATAAGCGATGATTTTGCATATTTCTAATAGGATGGAGAAAGGAACTCTCTCTGTATTTTCTCATTCTAAAATAAAATGCCGCGGTAGTTGTTAGTATTCCTGCCTACGCATTACTGCGGTCATAGTTCCACAATTCACATTTAACACAGGGTGTTTACTATCTTGTTAACCTTATCATTTTTTTCTCAGGCAATAGAAGCCATTACGGTTTAATAATGTGGAAGTGATTTATTCTCTCATCAATCAGGTTTGCCGTGATGTCACATCGAACTGATGTGATGACGGGCTGATACTATGATCGTAATCGATCATGGCACGTCATAGGCATGTCAGAAAGTTTCTCCATCAATAGCAGCTATCAAAAAAGAACAATATGTACCATCTTTGAATCGATTCCAATCGTTTGGCTTGGCTTCAAGTGATCTATACATTGTTGTTGAATCCAGATAGCAACCTCAAGATCATAAAGGAGGAATTAAAGTGGGTGTAACCTCATCTCCCTGCTTTCAGAGGCAACGAGTGACAAGAGCTATGGAGAAAACTCTCATTTATCTCAATTCACCCCTCCTCTCTCCTAAGCTAAGACTGATCAAATGAGCTTTAGTAAGTCTCGTGATGCAGAATAGTATGTAGCAGAAGTGGACTGCAGGTAATAGTATGCCAGCATAATTTAGATTCTGTCCGATGTGGAAGAATCAGTATCTGCTCTGTGGGCCCCAAATGGACCCACATATTCTGTTATTAACAATGAAGTTTGATGATACAGCAAAACAAATCTCTAGTTGAAGTTGAGTTTTTATTTCATCACTTAATTTAAGTCACAGAGGTACTAATAAATCGACAGGCTGAAGTTACATGAACACACTATACACTATACACTATACACTATTATGAATACACTATTTGGATTGTGATGAAAGACAATCTTTTTGCAAACTATGACACTCCTGTGGCGAATAAAGAAATCTCATTTTGCAGGCACATTGCTTGCTCCAACCGCGTTGCAATGTCTCGTACAAGTGTCAAGGACAGTAACAAGTCATTATATCTTTTTATAGCGATACCAGTGTCATGTCTTGGGTGACAATGATGCATCAACTCTGCAAGGGCATTGTACCTCACTTTGCTAATAAGGTTTGGCTGATCTGTGTTTGTGTCGATATGACTGTCAGTGTTTGAGAATATCACTGACGTGAGCAAGTCTAGTTCTGTCCGCGAGACACCTAAATTCAGGAAATGTTTGACTGTCTGTACAGTTTTTGCGAACACTTCTCTTCCTGCAAGTTTCAGCTGTTTTGTCAGCAGATTGACCATACTGTTGGTCCTGCAATATAGATTAGAAAGAAAAGGTAAAATCAATGATCAGGGTAACAATTAGCACTACATCGAGTTCAAACAGACCCACAAAGGTTTTTCAAAATTCCAATGTAAGTCCAAATGAATATTTGCAATCTTTTTTCGATTGTGAACCACTGATGCAGCTATTTGGTATAGAGCATAGAGCTATTTGGTAAAGGAGAACCTTGCCTGCATTGGCCAAAACGCCTTCATTTTGTTGGTAAATAGAAGGTTTGATTGAGCTTTAACATAGGTCAGATTAGCCCATAGTATACACTGGATTATTTCTAACGTTTATGACGTTGCTCACCGCAGGAACTCAATTCATGGTGATGGATGGTGGTAAGCGTCACTTAAAGCAATAAGCCATCGACTGGCTTCTAACTCCTACCGGTGTATATTAAGGTTTTCTTGCATCAAGGCACAGGAATGAGGATAATGTGGTATGAAACCTCAGTTCCAAACTTAAATGAGGCCCGCCCCGAACTCCATTTGAGGGCGACAGCGTTCAAAGTCAACCCATCGCCCACTCAAAAAAAAGAAAAATTGTGGTTCACACACTTCAGGATATTCAAGTATCATTTAGTTCTCACCACGTAGTACTATTGGTATTGCAGCATTCATGACATTTAATGATACCTTGCTAGATTGGTACTGTGACCGTATTCAAAAGCAAAAAGTTCCCTTTTCAATTATTCAACAACTTGGCAAAGAATCAGATCAAGTATGCAAATAAACGTTGGTGCTATTTATCAACTATAATGCTCTTAGGAGAAATTATGATGATTGAAGCAAGGAAATTACAGTATATCTTACCTGAGATTGTAATTTCTCACGGCGTTTTGAAATTTACTGCTTTGTGCTATAAATTGATCTCTGCTCATTGAGAATTGTAGTTTTACGGCATCATCAACCAACTGACTTCTACAGCTGCTACGGAGCACTGACATCACTAGTAACTCCAGACACTTTGTTTGTGTAAGGTACTTCTGGTCAGAAGGTCTTAGAGTTTGACAGCCTAAAATGTAACATTAATCTTCTGTCAGTAACCCACCCACATAAAATGAATAAATTTTAGTCAAGTAATGTTTTTAACTTTGCTGCTGCGTTAGAATTAATGACAATATGTATCTGTTCTCTGGAAACTCATTTTCTCCTCCTTTGCTTAAAGTTGTCTCTCAAAGTGAGAAAAGCAGCAAAAGGCTAAGAATTATTCGATTACAATCATAAGTTCAGGGCTGTGGAATAAAGGCGTAGATATGGAAAAGTTATCAATGAAAGCTAACTTACCTGGGAAACAGGTCACCCATTGAATGACATTTGTTATTTCTGATTGGAAAAGATGACACAACATTGTGTCAGTGAGAAGTGATATTTCACTTTCATCATAGTCTTCAAGAGTCAACCCTGATAGATAAAGTGAAAATATTTGTTAGTTTGTCGAATGAATTTGTTAACTCTACAAGGGTTCTGCTCTTTACAACCCGAATAAAGCAACACTTCAGGAGTATCAACAATCCTGATTGTTGAATAGCTCATCTGAAATATTGGTCGGAAAATCTAGATTATCAATGACAATTTTTTAGAACATAGCATAAGAGCTTTAAAACATGCTTACCAAGTAGATGATTTCTCCCGTCGCAATTCAACTCAGGTTCTATTTTCCTCGAGTGTTCTGGATCTGGGGTCACAGGTGGTGATGCCAGTGAGACCGGACTTAATGGTAAGTGGTGAGATGGAATTTGGAAACTGTTCCTTATTTTGTTTTGTGGCTTTTGTTTGTGTGTAGGAGCTATAGTAGCCATCGACCCTCTCAATTCTGGTTGATCATTAGTTTCTGTTTCTGGCTTATGCTGTTTTGGACTGGCCTGCCTTTCGGTACTAGTTGGATATTCACATCTTCGCTTCCTAACTAAAAGAAGGAAGATAAGATTTTGTAATCAAATATTGCAGACGATCATTTCAAGGTTAACCAAGCTTGCTCACGTTTTTTTGCTAAAGCAAGGAGAGAGATAATGATATGCAGTTTAATATCCTGACCATTTTCGATGAAGGTCACAATGTGACCTAAACTATTTCGAAATCTTAATAATGGCGTTAGCTTGAATGTGACCTTCAGATTTTACGCAAAAAAACAAATAGCAAAAAGAGTTGTGGTTATCACCGTTGTCATTATTTGACCATTATTTACCTCCATTGCTTCTCATGCCAACCTCCTGGCAGACTCTCAGTCTACAGGCTGCACAATTTCTTCTCAGCCTTTTATCCACTTGACATTTATTGTCTGCGGCGCATCGGAAGGTTTGACCTTTGCCTGAAAAAGAACAATGGTGAATTAAAATGCTATGCATTCAAAACTTTAATTATCAGCAAAATCTTGCAGTATTCAATATTTTTATTATTTTATGTATCCTATGCCTAGAGTGCCAAGCAAATAGTTGAACACATAAATTGGAAACAATAAATTAAATTAACACACAGCTTCCACACAGTATGCCTATGCATAATTGAGGGATATAGGAATCTGCTTCATGTGAGACCCCACCAACAGGTTACAAAATTGAAGTTTAAGCAGATAAAGAGATACAATCGTGACCCAGACCGATTTCAGGTATAATTGGAGCAAGGACATCCCACAAAGAAACAAGACTCTTATTGAGAATCAAACTGTTATCTCTTTCATTCAATTTGAATTGTTGAAGTTGAGTGAATTTACAAAGCTTGATAATGCTAATATTAATGTTAACCATATGTAACTGCATGTATTTTCTTTTGGATAAAGATAGCATGTTTCTCATTGTCCTAGGGAAGAGCTTAGAAAGTCCCAAACAGCAATCAGATTTTGTAAGTCTATCTCACCTTGTAAAGAACGTTTGAAGAATGATTTACATCCTTCGCAGGTTTGTACGCCATAGTGAACACCTGAGGCAGAGTCTCCACAAACCTGACACTCTTGCTGTTGCCTCAAACCCATCGAAGAGCTGATAGAAGAGCTTATACCGACTGGACTTATCGAAGCGGGACTCATGACAGGCGGTACTGGAGATGAGCGGTTTGTCAAATCTAAAACCTCTCTCTGATGAGTAAGTACTGCTGGCTGAAACTCTTTAGCTTTAGCCATCAGCAGAAGGTGGTTGGATGCTTGCAGAGCTGCCTGGTGAAAGTAATCTTGAGTTGATAAGGTAGGTGGAGATATGTTAAGAAGCGGCATTCCGTGAGGCGTCTGAAACCCACTAAATTGTGAGCTGAACGGCGATTGTAGCGCGGCTGAATATTCTTTGCAATTCATGGCTGGACTCTGACTGTGCTATTGATTATCCAGGTATCATGAATATAATAACTATTGCAATGGTGCATGATCCACTTTTATATATCACAAACCAGAGAGGATTTAGGACAAGAGCCGCCTTTTCATTGGCCAAATACGCTTTCTCTCCAAAGCTCGCCCAATCAGAACTTGGTCCTCACTGAGATAGCTGGTAATAGATGTCCATTGCGGGATGGCAATGAAATGAAGGTCTTATTTGGTCCCAAGATGTTTGAGGTGATTGATTAAGGTATATAATGGTTTTGCGGCAAAATTGGGCTATGATTCCGACACTTCAAATGGCAGATTGCATCTAACTGATTTAAAAATTGATTAAAGAAGAGACAGTACAGCAATAGAAACAGCATCAATTTATTACCTGCCAATATTTCCATTCAATATAAATTTTTACCTTACATGAAAAATCAGTCAAAGAAAACAACTGGAGATAATATTGGCGGCTGATTTAGAATTGAACAGAATAACCAAGCGTAAAGTTTCTTTAAGAAAAATGGACTTGATTGAATCTAAATCTCTAATCATCAAAATGTGAAATGCAGCATGAATAAACGAAAAACCACTGGATTCTCTTCTTATCTGTATGTCATCTTAAATCTATTTGCCATACACTGCTGTTTCTTCAAATCATTACTCAAGGATGACGGCCATCTGATATTAGCCTTTTTGTTCCAAGATCGAATCCCACCCACCTGAAATTCTTTTGCAGGGTGACCGCATTTGATCAGACTTGGCCACATATTTACGATGCAAATGTGTGCCAAGGTATGAGGTTTTTGCTCTATGGTGCATTTATTTGGGTTTCCACAGCATAAATAACATCGGTTAACACCATTTTTGTATGAATATTGATAAGCCCATTGTACTGATTATCAAAGAAGTGTTCTTCTTTAATAAAAATAATAATTCATGCTAACAAAATGTGAAAAAATGAATGTGATATTCACTAAAAAATTATATGCTCATCATGTCATTTTAATTCTGTCCAAGATACCAGTGAACATGGTGGTATCGAAAACAAATTATCAAAAATTTAGTATTCAGAAACTCTCATTCATTTCAGCATGTCTTTATGTCTGACAAAATGACTCAATTGATATGCAACTCAAAACATCTTCCCCCCCCCCCCCCCGTTAAATTCCTTTCAAAAATGTATGTTCTATTTCTGTGTATCGATAAGAGAGGAACATTCTCCTAACTCTCTTTACAGCCGTCGTGAGCATGCCAACGCTCTGAAATCATGGCAAAAGCATCCAGATATTGAGCCTTTGCCAGATTTCCGAAATTTAAACAAACAAAAACACATTTAAATATTACACAATCCTCTTTGACATTTGAGAACCTACATTCATGTATGGAGAGAGGAATTTAATTGAGGTGCTTGTCTGTGACAGCTCGTTGCCGTGAATTTGAGATCTGAACACTGGAATTTATGATTTCTTCACAGGTAAGTTAACTCCGTCTCTTGTGCAATATGAGACCATGGAGTAAATGTGAGGTTGGTAGAATTACTTTTTCACAACCCTAGTTACTGCATTTTCAGTATGAAAGTATCCTGATCTGCACCACTGAACATTTATTACCTTAGTCGAGGTCACTTTACCAATTTTGTAATCTCAATGTCTAATGGTGCTTTTGATTCACGTATTTGGAGGAAGTTTTGCAATCCACTCAAACATGGTCAATTGAACAATTATTTCTGAGTTAAAGGGGTTTTAATTTTGAGACCACTTTCAAATATTAACTCATTAAAACTGAGATTCTCGGTACACTTTCACAGTGCAATTCATTTCTAGATAAATCATTACCACATGCTCTTTGTCAGCGATTTAAATTTGAGCATATTGTTATATAATGGTTTGTATTGCACTTGCTAATCTAGTACACCTCTCTTTTGATCGCTTATGAATAAAGAAACAAAACTGCCCATTGTTTTGCGACAAGGTGAACTCAAAAGTTGGCTGATAGTTGTCACCCAGTCACCTCAACCACCACCACACAAGAACAGACAGCAAAAGTTGGCGGTCGGCAAATCATATCTGAGTCAGCAAGGGATTATCAGGCAATACATTTCTACCCAGATTATTAACCTCTTAAATGCACACTGACACACATTAATGAGATTGGTCTCCTAACTTAGCACAATATTTGAGAGGGTGAGATTATTAAAAATGTCCGTTGGTTGTGGCTAGTCCACCCCTTTTTTGAAGTGACACCAGCTGTTTATATGCAACTAAGTCAATTCTCGGATTTTTTTCTTGCAAAGTCATGTATGGGTGTGCAAAAAGCGAAGGCATATTGAGATGACCTATATCATTTTCCAAGACCGTACCATAAAGATCCAAACAAAGTTTTCCTGATAAATCGAAAAATTTGCCTTTTTATAAAACTGTGTTTATAAGCACTCTTCCATTTCAGTCACTTTACATGAGATTGATGGATGATGTGCAGTGCCGTCTTACAAAGATAGGTTTGTCGGCAGTACTACTAATTTCAATACAAGCTGATCATGGTATATCCAGATAAATTATCAGTTGGTCATTTTTGTCGATTATTTCATCCATCAACAAGAAATGGTTGATGTTTCAGATGTTCAATTTTACATACAACACTATCAATCAATTTCCACTAAATTTAATGGTTGATTTTTATAAATTAAAATTCCATAATGAATGTTTTTGTTGAAAAACAAAGGCTGATTATATCTGAAGATATTTTTGGATGCATTCTTGAGGCAAGGAAAAATTACGTCAGCTTGTCTTAAAGTTATTATCATTAGGCAAATTTATCATATTTCGCACCATGGCGTGGCAGTCTCTGGGACCTGTTTATGCCCACTTAAAAGCCTCTCAGTAACGCTGTCATTTATATAGAGCTATTAGTCAATAATGGAATGGATTTTGAATTCAGCTGTGGGCGAGGTAGATATGGCATTCCCTATTAGACATGATCACCAATACAATATTAAAAAGTTTTAAAAAGCGATATATCACGTTAAGAGCAGAGCTAGCCAACGATATTTTTGTTAACTTTTGAAATTCAACTGCTGACACAATGTAATTATTATGCAAGTCTTCAAAATCGAGCCCAAATTTTATAATAGCTGACAACAGCAGCCGTGATTTGTTGCCGTGAACACTCAAAATAGTTGGTAGAGTGAGCTGAGCCTTTGCAACCACTTTTAGTCGGATTTTATTCTTTTTCTTATGTTATTGTGCGAACATCATGGTACCACTTTTGTCATAATTAACCATTGAAATTGATATTGATATTAAGAACCATGCAGCAAATCAAGTATTGGTAGTTTGCTAACTTAACGAAAAAAGTGGAGCATTTTTGCAGATTAGAATTTGTAGGGTATATTAAACAACATCACATCTGTGACGTAGTTACCTCGAATATCTAGGTCGTAAGTGAGTTTTAATATAACTATATTAATTATTGTCTCATCTATTTTTCAAACTGTTAACATTTTTCTCTTTCATCACTTTGCCGCAATTGCTTTGAAAAGTTACGGAAAACCTCCAAGATGATTTTTTCTGCAAGATAAAATACTGTATAATAATATAATTGAAAATAGCAGATAATAGATCATTTTTTTTGGAAGCTAATAAAGACTTTTTTTATGAGAAGCTGTAAGTTACGATAGAGTCAACAATTCTGGTGGGGTTGCAGAAAGAACCCGTTATGCATCACTCAACTACCGGGTATTGACCTTCAAGCAGTGTCTGCCAAATTTGGAACTTGATGGTCTGCATAACCACCCACATTAATTATGTAATATTATTTTTAGAAGGATTATAAATAATAAGGAGGTGTTATTTGGATGCATAATAAATAAGTAGTATGTTGACATCTCAAAGATAAAGTAGGAAACTTGTTGAATGTGATGCATAATAAGGGCATCTTGTACCACTGTGTGTTTGATTGATTGCTGAATTTTGATGTGCGGAAGGCGGAAACGAAAAAGAAATGACGTCTATCCTCTGACAATGATATTGTACATCGGTGTTACACTAAATGTAATGGACTGTGATTAGAGATAAAATCTTTATAGAAGAAATATCAAGACTGTTACTCTGTTTCTTCTATAGCTTACACACACATGCTTACACATTCACTTACACAAACAGCAGACAAACAATGCCAGGCTGAGAAGATGTGACACCCGTAATGTATTTTAATGAATAGGAGCTCAGACTAAAATTTTCTCATTGGCCCTTACATGGAGCTAAGAAATGAAAATGGTCACCAAAGAATCCTACGTTCTAGCGAGTCCATTTATTCACATCTGGTATCACAGTAAACAAGAAAACACTGCTTGTGACGTCATGAGCTAGGACCATGACTGTTTTCATGAAGCATCAGCTTTGAGCATCAACAGATCTGCCTGTAGAAGGTGTAGAGTTTTGTCCAATGGCTCAAATGAGAGCTTAGAACCTCATGAAAAACATACAGTAGGTTAGAACTTCATTGGGTACCACTTTAATGGCCCAGCTGCCACATCGGCGCCAAGCTTGCATGCAGGTCAGAGCTCACCTGCGCTGTGCTGATCAGTAAGTAGACTTATATAAAATATATTGATTCTTCAATTTTCAGCTCGTCTTCCACACTATTCTAGAAACCAACATCTGTTCAGATTTTCAGATTGTGGATTTCTATTTTGCCAGTAGCGGAAAGTTTTGTGGTTCCATATAGGAAATTACCATCTAGAATCTAAAATTAAAAGTAGTGCGAAAACTGCTTCCAGTAAACTTTGTGGGTGGCTGAGGCGCTGTCACCCAGATTTCAGAGATGAAACTTTGAACTTTGAAATTTTTGTTAATGGCACTACACTTTGCCCCACATATGGAATGTGAAAGATCAATTATTTAGCAATGTATTTACTCGTTACAGGAATCTTATAAGAATAATGATAATTAATATATTGACACCAATAGTTGATGTGACCTGCCTTCAATGGGGCTATCGAAGAAATGCGCATGTCATTTAGAATGAAATAGGAGGGAATCTTGCTTTGGAATGGATACGTTAACTATCTTTCCGGAAATAATATTTACATGAAGCCAAACAAGAAGCCCCCCCCCCCCCCCCAGTAAGTAATGGAGCATCTATAAAATTCATGACTTGGTCTATGTCTCAAATTTACCTTAGGGCAATAATAGTGAAAATATAACTACAATTAAGTTCATGGATTACCTTTACTTTATCTGGCTGCATTGTCACGATGAAATCCTCCGGCCTAGTCTGAACTTTCCTTTTGTTTGCCTACCAATCAGGCCTGTTGTGGTATGGCTCAAACCCAGGCATTTACAAGGTATACCTGGGAAATTCAGCCGCAGGTTCAGTTGCACACAGCATGTTACTGAGATCTCTCGCACCTGTAGCTATGAATATATTCCTGTTGTTGTGTTTTGGTTCTATTCATATGTGTAACAAAGTTAGAAGCTTTTATGACCAGCTGCAAATTTCCCAGGCCCGCAATTTGTTTTCCAGAACTGTGAGAGTTGTTCGCCACTACCGACAGTTTCACCGGCAGAGGCGAAGATAATTAAACTGATTGTAATAACAAACACTGACAGTCTCAATAATTTAAATCTAGGTCAAACTGTCCTAGTTCACAAAGTTAGAGAAACTGCTCTTGCTAAGCTGCTCCACTGCTGTCAAGTGCGATCAACTTCAGATCCTGGCATCAGCAGATCTATTCTAACCTGATCTTTCTGACACAGCTTCGTGATATTGCTACTATTACAGTATATAACCCAAGCGCAAGTTGACATTTGCTTGTTTTGAAATGCTTTACCCTAACCTTTTTGGAATACATTAAGACAATTAACAGGAAATTGGCTAAGATCAAAGTGTCACTGCCAATGGCCGATTAGTGCCAGTTCAGATTTGGCAGCTTGCTGCACACTTATGATTAGGAGGTCCTCTATGGCCTCACCTCTAGGATGCATTCTAGTTTTCTAGAATGTATCACATTCTCAGTATGAGGATTAGGGCACCTTGCGTCCCTCTTTAGGGGCAGCCCAATCTTCTGTTTCTTAGCAACCAGCAAGATCATGTTGTGTTTATCTCTGAAATAAAATACACATGAAATATAAATAACAAATTGGCTAATTTCCTATTGTCAGGCTCTTCCGAACAAACCTTTAACAAACCATTTGTCTGTACCTAATAAATTTGAATTCCTGCACAAACACAAGATAAGAAAGCACAACGTGATTCCACCCACGTTCAATTCCACCTGACACTAGTCTTCCATTAGTAATCTGTGACAGGCCTATGACGCTGATGATGAATGAGTATCTCTACAAGCCGCACCACCTGTGGTCTCAGATTAATAATGAAAATATTATGACTGGCAGAAATAGAATTGTCACTGAAATACACAGCATTGTTGTGTATGATGATAGTTAAGTTGAAAAGCTATTTATTTTGAGAAGATTAACCTAACTAAGAATATGGCGAGATTGTGTCAAGACTTTGGATTCACTGTTGTTAGAGTCAGGATAACACCAGGGTGATGAAGATAAAACGGCAATAACTAAAGTCTCTGACCCGTTTTGAATATCAAATCTATTCTATGAGAAAATTATAGGCAAGGATGAGTCCTAGGGAAAAATTGTACAGCATCTAACAGCTTACCTATTATTAATGACTCCAAATCCTTTCTTCATTTTGCATTGCTCTGTCTTATGCTGAAAATGCATCAAACCTGATTAGAGAGACAATAATTGAAATGCCAAGCCATTTGCCTTTGTGGCTATGGCTCCAAAAGTCCCCTCAATGTTTTATCATAATCATTTGAAGAACAAAAGGTTGATACTGATATGCATAACAATGAAACTACTGCAAACAGCCCCTTGATCTAGGTTGTAGGTCACCACTCATCAAACCATATGAGCTCTTAGGAAACGTTTGAATTAAAAGTTTCAGTTGACCATCATCCTTAATTCCCACTTCCTGAAGCGCGTCATAAAAAAACCTAGAAACAAAGAACAAAGAAAAATACATTAACATTAAATCAAAACTAGGGAATAGGATGCATCATTTAAAAAAATACTCACAGTAAACAGAAATGGGAAAAAAGCTGTTTTTTTGCATATATCGGGACACATTGCAATTTGAAAAACAATAAATAGTGAATGGTATACAGATCAATGGATACAAAAATGTAGGAGGCTTTTTTGTTGAGGTGCCATGTCGTGCCAGTCCCGCTATGCTGTCCCTCCCAGGTGTTTCCAAATTAAGTCAAACACATTCTGAACACTCTCAACAAAGATTCTTTTTACTAATAAAGAAATTAAAATTCTGAAATTGAAAGTATACGCCCCAAATAACAGTGTTACTGGACGTAAGAAATTATGCAGGAAAAGTGATTATTGTAGGGAGTAGGTAATTAAATATAATTTAGCCAATCTACAACGCAGGAAATATCACCTCCTAAAGTACACTCCGGTCATGGGCTAGTTTGACATTAAGTACATCTCTCCTTTTTTTCCTGATTAATATCATTAAAAGGAAAATTATGCATTCTGTGGCGATTGACTTTACAGAAGAAGATTTATGATGACACTAAATGCACTTTTGAATGAACAGAAAGTGGAAGTTTGGCATCAGTGGGAAGCGATCACTAATCAACTTTGAAAATTAATTGTTCTCTATTGTTGAGATTATCTTGAGAAGCAGCCCTCTGATGTATATGGCAAGTGTTTCAATTACCATGCTGTATTGAACCTGTCCGACGCATTGCATAATATTTACTTTTTTATGCATAGCTATGGTTGGCCTGTGATAATGATGATCGATAGGTGTTTATTTCCTATTAATTGATGAGAATATCCAGGAATCACTTGTGTGGTGAGCAATGGGAACCTGTCAGATTGTTGATTGCTTCCTTTTTGTTTGATTATCTACGCAGTGCAATTACAGTTCAGTTACACTCTGTGCTTAGTGATGTGGGAATATTTTGTTGGCACTTGTCTGTCTTGGAGTTTGCAGATGAGAATGTTCTGATTTGATTACCGAGCAAGCATTGAAGTGATAACAATTGGAAGAGCGACAAAATAGCGTCACTATTTTTTCAACAAGCTTTAGTCTTTTTGGGAATGATATTTTGGTAATAATTTTAAAATTCACCTATGTAAATGAGTATTGAAAATTGTAATCTGCAACGCTAATAACTTATATTACAGATCACAAATGCTACCTTTGATTTGACATGAGCTGAAAGAATATTCATCACTTTTCGCCCGCAAATAATCATTTATATAAATGGTTTTTGCGAGCCCTGGCATAATATTGTTCACTGAAAACCTGTTGCCACATCACAAACAGACATTCACCGAAATAACATATTACACCCAGTGGGCACCTGGTCACGAGCGGCCAGTATAACACGTGTTACTGTGGTCATGTCTATGAGATGTCTATCCGGTAGATTAGCATACTTCTTTCATGTTTAATTTAGCTTGTATTTTTCAAGCTATTGTTATTATTAAGAAATCTGAAATTTTTATCGAGTTCACGAGAAAGTTTTTCAAAGTGGTGGTGACCCTGGTGTAAAACGAGAATGTAGCGACGTAATGAGAATCATGTATCTTCCCTGAGAGAAAAAACACTGTCCTGCCTTCACTGAATTCCTAACCTTCAATGAAATTACTGCTGTCTGATATGGATTTGACACAAAAAAACTACTCAAAAAGCTATTCCATCAATAAAAAACTTAGCTTTAGTAACATCAACTGCGTTGCTGCTACGTCGCCTTGCAACCAGGTGATAACTGGGGGTGGAGCAAAGTGACTTTTTGAAAGTTGTCTCCCCGGCCTGTACAGTTTGCAGTACAGTGTTAAGAAATTTGTTTTTGAGTCATAGACTAGCATGAGCTTAAGCTTCTAGCATATAAAAATGCACCAGCATTAATCCTATTGAAGAAAAAAAGGCTAGGCCTACTTAAAATACCATTATCATTACATAGAAATCATGGGGTGATCCCGAGAATACCACATGGTTAACACGTAGCTACATCGTTGCTAAATTGGGGTTAACACGTTGTAGCTATGTTTTCAGTTGAGTTGGTTGCACAACCCCATGATAAAAGGGATCGTTTACCTACCAGCACACCACGTGATATCACGTGTCAGGATATGTTGTGGGAACCTTGCTACCACTAGATTTTGCCCACTGGGCCTGATTTGTTTTGATAGAAGAGTAAATTTCTTGTTGTCATAAGTTATATCTTATTAATTGTTGTTGTGAAAATTGAGAACTGAGAAAATGACGAAAAGGAAAGTGTTGAAAACCTGATCAACAAATAAGCGACCAGTCGGCAATGTCAAAACCAAAAAGGGTTAGACGCCTTCACACTATCCTACTCGTCTCACAACAATATGGTAAGCATTTTTTCAATAGCATGAGTAGCATGTGCTGACGCTCGACTGATGACCATTCATACTTAAATCTTCTTCCAAAAGTATCATCGGAACCTGGTAAGAATGCATCTACAAGTATTATGATTTCAAAATATCTGCTTCAAATCATATTGGCTTTCATCTGTTAGTTTTGATACTATCATTTACAGATTAAATGTGCCTAGATTTCGTTGTCAATCCTAAATTTTATTGATGTATTAGAATCATAGTATAACTTTAAATATGATGGGACAACAAGACAAGGGTGTATGTCACAGAACATGTGACAAACATGGTACATTGCTATGTTACTTACAAATGTTATAACGCGCTTGACCATTAGAGGATTTATTTATGTACTATCCCAATACTTCAGTTTATCCTATGCTGGAAAAGGCAGAACTTAACTTTGATTATCAATGGTCTTGCTCATTTTCAGCTTAATAAGAAAGAGAGTTCTAATTACAACTAATTGATGACTGGCCTACTGTCCTTCGACCAATCAATATAAAGAGTGAAAACTTTGCAAATCGATCTAATAAAATACATTCCAATCGTTTAATCATTCTGTGAGATATTATAATTGGCACTAGCAGTTAGATCCGATGGGTTCTGATAAATCTATAATTAATAATTCCAGGTGGTCTACAGCTGAAGTGGCAAACAAATAATAACTGGAATCATATTTGGATGTGTCAAAATAAAAATTTGAATGTATTGTTAAATCTTTGATACTTTTTTGGCAATGTCACTTCTGTCAGTGATCATATTATTTAGACTTGCAACTACTTGCCTATTTCAAAGAACAAAAAATGAGAGGTGACAATTATTGTTTTACATTTGACTGATAGAGAGTTTTGTTCAACATAGATAGCAGAAAGCAAGTGACTTCAGGCTTATCAAACTTTGTGGCATTTAATCAACTTTCAGTCTATTCAAAATATCACCTTACTTCCTTGTACTGTTAGTTTGTATCATAAACAAGCTTTGTGTGTCATGGTTCCATTTGTTATTTTGACAATGGAATTCTGTTCAGTTGCATGATGCACATTCACCGAATGGAATTTGATAAGAGGCTGCAAGTTACCCTACGGTAGTCGTAAATTTTTCGAGTCAAAACACACAAAGCAGTTGTCACCTCAGAGGTTATCACAACGTCACCATCATATATGTCACATTAAATATATAACATTACATAAAATATATATGCTGTCAACAGCCTCAGCTGATCTTCAGATGTTTCAGATTTCAGAGTACAGAGCGGTAGGCATGACGTTACATTACTAACATGAGCCTCAGCTGATCCTCAGAGGATTAATGTGTATAAATAACTCTTTGAGGATCTGCTGCTTTGAGGATCTGCTGAGGTTGCACCCTCTGTCAGTTTGTTAAGACCCTTCCATTTCCCATTGGCCTCCAATCAGTAAACAAGTTGTTGTTTCACAGCTGTTGATTCAAATTGGAAAAAAATGTAGACTATAACGCACATGTTCAGCCATTAATGTAATAATTACAACTATTTGATTCTAGTATGAGGGAATTTCAAAAAGTTTTAACTTAATAATCAATGACATTGCGACATAAAAAGCCAACTGACCACACTACACAAGTATCTGCCGAAGCGCAAGTCTAGCACAGGCCGCCACTCTAGTAGGCTAAAAGATATACCACTAGTTTTCACTAACTACCTTGTAACTAAAAAGAGCCTGTTTAGTAGATGTGGACTAGAAAAATCTTTTCTGTTTCATTTTTGTCGCAATTTGATTTTGCCAATCTCATTCGATAAAAGTTTATTTTTTTATTAACTTGTAATGCATGCTTCATATGATCTGTATCATCTGTAACAAATTTTAGCAGCAAAGTAAATAAATCAATGAAAGAATCAAGAAAATAAACTTTTGTTCTCATAGTTTGATATTTTTTATTATTTAAATCCTCAATATATTTTGTTCATATCCAATAAACATACATCATTTTGCAGGCACATAACTTGCTCCAACCGCGTTGCAATGTCTCGTACAAGTGTCAAGGAAAGTAGCAGGTCATTATATCTGTTTATAGCGATATCAGTGTCAGATCTTGAGTGACAATGATGCATCAACTCTGCAAGGGCATTGTACCTCACTTTTCTAATAAGTTCTGGCTGATCTGTGTTTGTGTCGATATGACTGTCAGTGTTTGAGAATATCACCGACGTGAGCAAGTCTAGTTCTGTTTGTGAGACACCAAGGTTCAGGTAATGTTTTATTGCTCGTAATGTTTTTTTGAACACGTCTCTTCCTGCAAGCTTCAGCTGATTTGTCAGCAAACAGATCATACTGTTTGACCTAAAAAATATAATTTAGATGTCAAATGAATGAATGAAATTGATTGGGTAACAGCTAGCCATATTCAGACCGCACCAGTCCCAGTCCCATTTAACACCGAATAATGTTTACCATCTTTTCTCAAATGTGAGCCATAGCTATTTTACCGAAGGAGACCTTTGCTTGCATTAACCAAATCATATTTATTTTGTTGGTGAATAGAAGGTTAGGAATATTAGGTCAGATTAGCCCATATTAATACATTGCATTATTTCTAATGTTGATGACGTTGCTCACTGCAGGAACCCAGTTCATGGTGATGGATGGCTGTAAGCTTCACTTAAAGCAATAGGCCACCTGACTGGCTTCTAATCTTAACCCGTGGTAAATATATTTGCGATATAATTAAGTTTTTGTGCATCAAGGCACAAGAATGAGGATAATGTGGTATGAAACCTCAGTTCCAAACTTAAATCAGGCCCACCCCGAACTCCATTTGAGGGCGACAGCGTTTGAAAGCCAACCCACTGCACGCTCAAAACAAAAGAGAAATTGTGGTTCACACACTTCAGGATATTCAACTATCATTTAGTTCTCACCACGTAGTACTATTGGTATTGCAGCATTCATGACATTTAATGATACCTTGCTAGATTGGTACTGTGACCGTATTGAAAAGCAAAAAATTCCCTTTTCAATTATTTAACAATTTGGCAAAGAATCAGATCAAGTATGAAGATAAACATTGGTGCTAATTATCAAATATAATGCTCTTAGGAGCAATAATGATGATTGAAACAAGAAAATTACAGTATATCTTACCTGAGATTGTAACTTCTCGCTGCGTTTTGAAATTTACTGCTTTGCGCTATAAATTGATCTCTGCTCATTGAAAATTGTAGTTTTACGGCATCATCAACCAACTGACTTCTACAGCTGCTGCCGATCACTGACATCACTAGTAACTCCAGGCACTTTGTTTGTGTAAGGTACTTCTGGTCAGAAGGTCTTAGAGTTTGACAGCCTAAAATATAACGTTAATCCTCTGTCAGTAACCTACCCACATGAAATAAATAAATATTAGTCAAGTAATGTTTTTAACTTTGCTGCTGCGTTAGAATTAATGACAATATGTATCTGTTCTCTGGAAACTCATTTTCTCCTCCTTTGCTTAAAGTTGTCTCTCACTGAGAAAAGAAGCAAGAGGCTAAGAATTATTCGATTACAATCATAAGGTCAGGGCTGTGGAATAAAGGCGTAGATATGGAAAAGTTATCAATGAAAGCTAACTTACCTGGGGAACAGGTCACCCATTGAATGACATTTGTTATTTCTGATTGGAAAAGATGACACAACATTGTGTCAGTGAGAAGTGATCTTTCACTTTCATCGTAGTCTTCAAGAGTCAACCCTGATAAAGTGAAAATGTATGTCAGTTTGTGGAATGAATTTGTTAACTCTACAAGGGTTGTGTTCTTTACAACCCGAGTAAAGCAACACTTCAGGAGTATCAACAATCCTGATTATTGAATAGCTCATCTGAAATATTGGTCGGAAAATCTAGATTATCAATGATAATTTTTAAGAACATAACATAAGAGCTTTAACATGCTTACCAAGTAGATGATTTCTCCCTTCACAATTCAACTCAGGTTCTATTATCCTCGAGTGTTCTGGATCTGGGGTCACAGGTGGTGATGCCAGTGAGACTGGACTTAATGGTAAGTTGTGCGATGGAATTTGGAGACTGTTCCTTATTTTGATTTGTGGCTCTTGTTTCTGTGTAGGAGCTATAGTAGCCATCGACCCTCTCAATTCTGGTTGATCATTAATTTCTGTTTCTGGCTTTTGCTGTTTTGGACTGGCCTGCAGGCTTTCGGTACTAGTTGGATATTCACATTTTCGCTTCCTAACTAAAAGAAGGAAGATATTGTAATAAAATATTGCAGGCGATCATTTCAAGATTAACCAAGCTTGCTAAAGCAAGGAGAGAGATAATGATATGCAGTTTAATATCCTGACCATTCTCAATGAAGGTCACAATGTGACCTAAACTATTTCGAAATCTTAATAATGGTGTTAGCTTGAATTTGACCTTCAGTTTTTACGCAAAAAGAGCTGTGGTTATCAGCGTTGTCATTATTTGACCATTATTTACCTCCATTGCTTCTCATGCCAACTTCCTGGCAGACTCTCAGTCTACAGGCTGCACAATTTCTTCTCAGCCTTTTATCCACTTGACATTTATTGTCTGCGGCGCATCGGAAGGTTTGACCTTTGCCTGAAAAAGAACAATGGTGAATTAAAATGCTATGCATTCAAAACTTTAATTATCAGCAAAATCTTTGAGTATTCAATAATTTTATTATTTTAGGTATCCTATGCCTAGAGTGCCGAGAAAATAGTTGAACACATAAATTGGAAACAATAAATTAAATTAACACACAGCTTCCACACAGTATGCCTATGCATAATTGAGGGATATAGGAATCTGCTTCATGTGAGACCCCACCAACAAGATACAATATTGAAGTTCAAACAGATAAAGAGATACAATTGTGACCCAGACCGATTTAAGCTATAATTGGAGCAAGGACATCCCACAAAGAAACAAGACTCTTATTGAGAATCAAACTGTTATCTCTTTCATGTAATTTGAATTGTTGAAGTTGAGTGAGTTTACAAAGCTTGATAAATGCTAATATTAGTGTTAACCATATGTAACTGCATGTATTTTCTTTTGGATTTTCATAGCATGTTTTTCTTTGTCGTAGAAAAGAGCTTAGAAAGTCCCAAACAGCAAGCAGATTTTGTAAGTCAATCTCACCTTGTAAAGAACGTTTGAAGAATGATTTACAGCCTTCGCAGGTTTGTACGCCATAGTGAACACCTGAGCCAGAGTCTCCACAAACCTGACACTCTTGCTGTTGCCTCAAACCCATCGAAGGGCTGATAGAAGAGCTTATACCGACTGGACTTATTACAGCGGGACTCATGGCAAGCGGTACTGGCGATGAGCGGTTTGTCAAATCTAAAACCTCTCTCTGATGAGTAAGTACTGTTGGCTGAAACTCTTTAGCTTTAGCCATCAGCAGAAGGTGGTTGGATGCTTGCAGAGCTGCCTGGTGAAAGTAATCTTGAGTTGATAAGGTGGGTGGAGATATGTTAAGAAGCGGCATTCCTTGAGGCGTCTGAAACCCACTAAATTGTGAGCTGAACGACGATTGTAGCGCGGCTGAATATTCCTTCCAATTCATGGCGGGACTCTGACTGTTCGGTCTGTGCTATTGATTACCCTGGTATCAAGAATATAATAACTATTGCAATGATGCATGATCCACTTTTATATATCACAAACCAGAGAGGATTTAGTACAAGAGCCGCCTTTTCATTGGCCAAATACGCTTCCTCTCCAAAGCTCACCCAATCAGAACTTTTGCCTCGCTGAACCAGAACCTAAATCTGAAATAGCTGGTAATAGATGTCCATTGAGGGATGGCAATGAAAGGAAGGTCTAATTTGGTCCCAAGATGTTTGAGGTGATTGATTAAGGTCTATAATGGTTTTTGCGGCAAAATTTGGCTATGATTCATTGATGCATTTCATCAAACTGATTTAAAAATTGATTAAAGAAGAGACAGAACAGCAATAGAAACAGCATCAATTGATTACCTGCCAATATTTCCATTCAATATTAATTTTTACATTACATGAAAAATCAGTCAAAGAAAACAACTGGAGATAATATTGGTGGCCGATTTACAATTGAACAGAATAACCAAGTGTATAGTTTTTTATGAAAAATGGACTTGATTGAATCTAAATCTCTATTCATCAAAATGTGAAATGCAGCATGAATAAACGAAAAACCACTGGATTCTCTTCTTATCTGTATGTCAGCTTAAATATATTTGCCATACACTGCTGTTTCTTCAAATCATTACTCAAGGATGACGGCCATCTGATATTAGCCTTTTTGTTCCAAGATTATATCCCACCCACCTGAAATTCTCTTGCAGGGTGACCCAATTTGATCTGACTTGGCCACATATTTACGGTTGCAAATGTGTGCCAAGGTATCAGGTTTTTGCCCCATGGTGTATTTATTTGGGTTACCACAGCATAAATAACATCGATTAACACCTTTTTTGTATGAATATTGATAAGCCCATTGTACTGATTATCAAAGAAGTGTTCTTCCTTAATAAAAATAATAATTCATGCTAATAAAATGTGAAACAATGAATGGGATATTCACTAAAAAATTATATGCACGTCATGTCAGTTTAATTCTGTCCAAGATTAGATAATACCGGTGAACATGGTGGTACCAAAAACAAATTATCAAAAATTTAATATTCAGAAACTCTCATTCATTTCAGAATGTCATTATGTCTGACAAAATAACTCAATTGATATGCAACTCAAAACATCTCCCCCCATTAAATTTCTTAACAGCCTTCGTGAGCATGCCCACGCTCTGAAATCATTGCCAAAGCATCCAGATATTGAGCCTTCCCCAGATTTCCGAAATTGAAACAAACAAAAACACATTTAAATATTACACAATCCTCTTCAACATTTGACAACCTATATTCATGTATGGAGAGAGGAATTAAATTGAGGTGCTTGTCTGACAGCTCGTTGCCGTGAATGCGAGATCTGAACACTGCAATTTATGATTTCTTCACAGGTAAATTAATTCCGTCTATTGTTCAATATGAGACCATGGAGAAAATGTGAGGTTGGTAGAATTACTTTTTCACAACCACAGGTGCACGTCACTGCATTTTAAGTATGAAAGTATTCTGATCTGCACCACTGTGAAAAATTGTATTTCAAAAACATTTATTACCTAAGTCGAGGTCACTTTAGCAATTTTGTAGTCTCAATGTCAAATGGTGCTTTTGATTCACATATTTTGAGGAAATTATGTAATCCACTCAAACAAGGTCAATTGAACAATGATTTCTTAGGTTAAGGGTTTTTAAGGCCGCTTTCAAATATTAACTCATTAAAATCGAGTTTCTTGGTACACTTTCACAGTGCGATTCATTTCTAGATAAATCATAACCACATGCTCTTTGTCACAGATTTAAACTTTAGCATATTTTTATATAATGGTTTGTATTGCACTTGCTAATCTAGTACACCTCTCTTTTGATCGCTTGTACAAATTATGAATAAATAAACAAAACTGCCCATTGTTTTGCGACAAGATGCACTCAAGAGTTGGCTGATAGTTATCACCCAGCAGCCCACCACCTCAACCATGCAACAGGAGTTACAAGAACGCATGCACTTGAATTTCAGTGTATTGATTTAAATATATGTGGTATTGGCCAGGACCCACTTATTTTCTCACAACATTTTCACCTTACGCAACCACTTGAACTTGTAGTTGGGCCCCATTAGTATTTGATAGTTTGAGACTCAAAGGTGGTGTTGCAAATATTGGTTTTCGTTTTCCCGATTTTGAGTTCTGGTTTTCCATATGAAATAATGGAACAAAATCCATCAAAATTGATACAATGTTCTGAATTTAATTTTCACTATCACATGCCTTTGTTATATTTATCATTGTCTTATTTGAAGATAACAGCATTGTCTTATCAAGACTGAAATTTGTTTAAAAACTCCAAACTGCCTCTATTTTATGGTATATACTTGTAAAAGCAATTGAATACTAATAATTATAATAATACACTATTTATTTGGCAGACAGCAAAAGTTGGGGTCGGCAAATCATATCTGAGTCAGCAAGGGAGTTCCAGCTCTGGATCAGCTTAAACCGGTCGTGTGGGTGTTTTTTTACATAAAGTTTGTGTGAAGAGGTGCTTGAAAGAAAAGGCCCATCAGTCTGTCACACCTTCTCTTGCACCCACATATCTCGCACTGCGCATTGTTTTCTTCAGTGACTATAAACTAACGAGGAAATTTCGAAGTGAAGTCATAATTATGACAATAACTTGCCTTTGTTATTTAAAAAATTGATGTCAACGCCCTGAATAGTGTTCCCACGCAGTATAAAACAGGATCTGTCACGTATTCATTCAAAGTATGGTGTCCTAATAGTACTTACTTATTAGTGGCAGGATATGATGCTCACCTATGATGGTGATCCTCTTCATAATTCTAAGATGATGTCATTGTCAAAGCTTTTGATACATCCCCCTCCCCTTCCAAACACCTTCTATTCGTGCAGGTGTGACAATAACAGAGTTATTAATAATATCTCCATTTTTTGCCTATTAAAGTGTTTACTGTTTATCAGATCCATTTCATGGCATAAAATTTCTTTTTTTAACACCTCAAACTGACTTATTATTCCAAAGATGGGGTTTTGCAAGTCATACCGCGGAGGGATTTCTATAAGCTTTATTTTCTGATATCAAACATTATACAGTTGGTGGTATTGCAAGCGGGTAACAATGCATAAATCGTTTTGCATTCTGACTTCCAAACTATGGATCTGAGCTATTTAATAAATCATGACAATTGACAACGTCACTGACTTGTCAGCATTAGATTTAACGTCTTGGGGAAATAATTTATGTGTGTGCACAATGTCCTATGAAAGGAGCAGGATATCCTGTTCAACTCAATAATAACAGGACTACAGCCCGAAAATGGACAGACCTTGCTATTGATGGCCAAGCAGGGCATTGCACTCGGTAAGGTCATGCCTCGTAGAAAATTATATTTGCTCTTTTTGTGGCTGTTTTTATTCTGTCTAGCTGAATGAGCCGAGTACACAAAAATTCACTATTTGAAGAAGTGTAAAGCAAAAGTTCTTTTATTTCCGAGGATATATATAATATTTTTAGTTGCTTATTCATAATAAATTATTTTTAGATAATGTTTGAACGCGTATTGGACCACACAAAATAATATAGTACTTCAAAGTTGAATGTTACACATATACTTATTCAGTTAGTAATTTGGACTTTAGACTTTTTTTCATAACCACAACAGCTGCAAAAATATCTTGTAAGTTTCCAGACATGGTGCCAAAATTTGAATTGCAACAAGTGAAAGGGTAATAAGTTGTTCAATTGGCTCTAAAGCCAGATGTGAAAGACTATGACAATACTAACTGTGCCTACGCTAATATTCATTCTGCCAAGATTTGCAAGATCCACCCTTTGTTTCCCCATGCCCTGCATGCTAGCTTCCACTTACATCAATTGTGACCTTGTATCCAAGTAACCTTGATAAAAATCGTGATTTTAATGATTTCATAAATAGATGCCTAGACTGCATACAAATTTGTCGCCCACAGTAATTTGACATTGTCCAGCATCCACTTAGTTGTTTGTACACCATCCTGTGTCCGTTCTATTTCCTTCTTGTGACCTACGCATTCTAAATATACATCCTGCAAAAAGCAAATTAATTTTTGGATGCCAAATTAATTTTACATGTTGAACAACATTGTAGCAATCCATGAGTATGGCGTGACCAAGGACTAGGAGCAGAACAAATGCATTGGTCAGCCTCGAAGCTAAATTTTTCGATCTAAGACTCACATATAAGTCTTCCATCTGAGAAGATCACTACATTTTCATCAAATGATGGTAAATGTGCCGATCAGTATTATCATTTGGTTCTTCATTAGCTCTAATTTTTTTTTAATACAAGCAACTGTAGTTGTATCGGAAATTGTTTGGAAGGATAAGGCCTTATCAGGCAATACATTTCTACCAAGATTACTAACCTCTTAAATGGAAACTGACACACATTGATGAGATCGGTCTCCTAACTTAGAGCAATATTTGAGGGGGCGAGATTATTAGAGATATCCGGTATTCGTGGTGAATTTCTTACCCCCTTTTGAAGTGACACCATCTGTTCATATGCAACTACGTCAATTCATGGATTCCTTATTGCAAAGTCATGTTTGTGTGTGCAAGAAGGAAAGGCATATTGGGTTGAGCTATATCCTGTTCCGTACCATAAAGATCCAAATTTTCCTGATTAATTGTTTGATTGAATTGATTGAAAAAATTCATTTTTCATAAAGCTGTGTTTATAAACATTTTTCTATTGCAGTCATTTTACATGAGATGGATGTATGATGTGCAGTGATCTCTTACACAGACAGAACTACTAATTTCAATACAAGCTGATCTTTGTTCATCCAGAAATAATGTCACTCGGTCACTTTTGTCAATTATTTCTTCCATCAACCAGTAATGGATAATATTCCAGATGTTCAATTTGACAGACAACATTTCGGCCGGTATAACCATTTTAATGTGTTTTCATGAGGTTTTTCACCAAAATACCAAATAAAAGAATTGGGATTATCAATCAATTTTCACCAATTTTAATTGTTTACTTTTATAAATTAAAATTTCATAATAGCTAATCCATGTTTTGGTTGAAGACCAAATGCTAATTATATCACAAGATATTTTTTGATGCATCTTGAAATCATTATTTAGGAAAAATTATCAAACTCCGCACCATGGCGTGGCAGTCTCTGGGACCTGTGTATGCCAACATTAAACTCTCTC
Organism: Membranipora membranacea; assembly: GCA_914767715.1. Lineage (NCBI taxonomy): Eukaryota > Metazoa > Bryozoa > Gymnolaemata > Cheilostomatida > Membraniporidae > Membranipora > Membranipora membranacea. The sequence continues at coordinate 17,690,450 of OU612069.1, read as the reverse complement.
AGTAACGCTGTCATTCAAATCAACCTATTAGTCAATAATGAAATGTATTTCGAATGTGGGCTGTTGGAGAGGCAGGCATGTCATCCATCCATTTTATGGGCAAAGCGAGGTAAACAATATTTTTGTTAACTTGAGGTAATCAACTGTTGACACATATTATGCAAGTCTTCACATCAATTAAACACTGCATTTCATAATAGTTGACAACAGCAGCTGTGGTTTGTTGCAAATTACTTGAAACAGATTGTCAGATTGAGCTGAGCCTTTGCAACCACATTAAGAAACCCCACAACAAATTAGGAACTGATAGTTAAGCATTATAAAGTTGAGAATTTGGCAGATATTTAACAGTGGACATGAACATAAATGTCTTCTACAGCAAAATTTTGACTAAACAGCCTATGTCTTTTTCTGAGAAGCTTTAGATAGTCAAAAACCCTGGTGGCATTGCAGGGAGAAACCAGCATGGATTACACAGGTATTGGGTAATGACCTTCAAGCAGTGTCTGCCAAATTCGGAACAAGATCTTCCTCATACCCTTGCAATTTTACTCAAATTAATTATGTTATATTGTTTTTAAAAGGGTTATAAATAAAAAAGGAGGTGTTTTTTTGATGCATAATAATTAAGTTGTAGTTGACATGTCAAAGATAAAGTAGGAAACTTGTTGAATTTACTGCATAATTAGGGCATCTTGTACCACTGTGTGTTTGATTGATCGCTGAATTATTAAATGCGGAAGGCGGAAACGGAGAAAGAACTGATGTCTGTTTTTTGACAATAAAATTCTTCATTGGTGTTACTTTAACTGCATAGAACTGTGATTAGAGATACAATCCTAAATTTGAGAAATACCAAGACTGTGCCTTTATTTTTGCTATGTCTTGCAAGCACTGTCCTAAAACATTGAGGATGGAACCATTTTCTAGTTTTATCTACATAGCTATATTAAAACCGTAAGATCTTCTCAAACAATTCTGCTGTGAAGCTTTTAAATTGTATGGCAGCGGTAAAGTTAGTAAGCTTAAATTTGACTGAATCACATATTATATTCTTCAACATCTCTCTTGGTGTTGAAATAATTACAAATATATCTAATCAAAGCAGTAGGCCGAATATATGTGATAATGGATTAGGAATTGTCTTCCGAAATTTCAGGTATATATACAATTATATTGCTGTTGAAAATAGTAGAGGTGTAACGTTCATTGGTAAGAAAACTTCCATTCAGGTTTACTAACATGGTAGGTTGGTTTGAATACCAACAAACCAGCTGATCCCTTGAGTGGGAGTAACCCTGGTTTTTCTAAAAATCTCTGGTAACCTCAAATTCTCGAAATGCATTTGCAACCCATGCGGGACGCAATTCTATTCTATAAATCAGAAAAACAGCATATTATAGATGAATTAGTTTCGGTGAGGACCCACAAACTCACATTACTTTACATGCTTGTTGCAGGAATCTTAATATTGGATGAATTTTTTAATTTTAGGTGTGCTCATGCAAACTGCAACTGAGTTCACAATCCTTTTTATTTTGTTGATACCCTATAAGAACTGTTGGAGCTACCAATAATTTCTTTTTCACTGTATCCACCTTTGCTATTTGTGAGTGTGTTGAGTAACCATGAATTGGTGGGATAAGTCCGATGCACTTATTTCCTCTCATCATTTGGCTCTATACGGGCTTATGACTTCCTAGGTTGTAGCTCACCTTGGGTACAATGCTGTGAAGTCTGCAGTGAGACTTTTTATAAAAGATTTTGTTTCACCGGCTCGACCTCTACACTATTCTGAATACCAACATCTGTCCAATTCTACAGATGGCAAATTTCTCTTTTGCCATTTGCCATAAGTTTTGTGGTACCATATAGGAAATTACCTTCTTAACTAAAAATAAATTGTAGTGCTAAACCCTATTCCAGAGACTCTGTATGCGGCTGGGGCTTTGTGACCAGCATTTCAGTGATGAAGCTCTATTCTTGAATGGTACTACACTTTGCCCCACATATTAAATGTGGAAGAACAATTATTTAGCAATATATTTACTCGTTACAGGAATCTAATATGAAATATGATAATTTTAATATTGACACAAATAGTAGATGTCAAGCGCCTTCAATGGGGCCATCAAAGAAATTTGAATGTCATTCGAGATTGGAGGAAATGTAGCTTTGTAATGACAGATTAACTACTTTTCAGGAAATGGGATTGATAAGGAGCCAGCTGAGAAGAGGCCGGTAATAAAAGGAGCATCTATTAGATTCATGACTAGGCACATGTCTCAACTGTTATAGCTTAAAGACTTTGGAAGGACCACAGGAAATATATAGTCTGGCAGCTAGTTCTGCAGTAATTATGCAATATTTTCACATTTTGAAAATTCAGAGTAGGCCTACTTCTGGGTAATCATAATGTATAGTGTTAGAAACAATCCTCTTTTCTCATATATAAGCTATGAGGTATTCATGGGGCCTAGTGCTGTGCCAACCTAATAAGCTACCACTTCAAAATACTTTTAATTACTATTCTTTTCCACATAAGTTCAAAATCAATATAGTTCTATTGTCAGGAGACATTTTGCAATATTATATAATTTCATTTATGAACTTATACAGTTCTCTCAAGTAGATGGAAGTGATAGGCCGATATGAGAAGGGAGGACAATTTCAAACACTATATATCATTTTTACCCTGAAGTGCTCTGAATTTTCTAAGTGTGAAACTACTGCAGAACTAGCTGTCAGACTATGTATTGCTGTGGTCCTTCCGAATTCTTTGAGGCTATAATTTTGAAAATATTATAGACACAATTAAGGTCATGGATTACCATTTGTGTGGCCATCATTGTAATAGTATAACATAGCGAGAGCCTTATCTGACCTCAATGTCAGGATAAAATCACCCTGCCTTGTCTGATATTTCCTATTTGTTGCCTACCAATCAGGCCTAACGTGACTCTGGACGCTCAAAACCAGGCACCTATAAGATAAATGTGGGAAACGTAGCCAGAGCTGCAGTTGCATTCAGCATGATATGGAGTTGTTTATGTAGCTATGAATGTTTTCGTGTTGTTGTGTTTTGGTTCTATTTATATGTTAAACAAAGATCGAAGCCTTTATTATCAGCTGCAGAAATCCCAGGCCCGCGACTTGTTTTCCAGAATTCTGAGAGCCCTTAGCCAGTACCTCACCATGACAGAGGCGAAGATAATTAAATTGATTGTATTAACAAACATGGACAGGCTCAATAATTTAAATCTAGGTCAAGCTGACCTAGTTCTCAAAGTTAGAGAAACTGCTTTCGCTGAGCTGCTTTAAAGATGTCAAGTCTAGATCCATCAACACAATTCAATCCTGATGTTTTTGTCTCAGCTTCAGGATATTGCCACTCGACTAGACTGTATAATGTGAGAGCAAGTTGACATTTTTTGGTTAAAAATGCAATACCCTGAATACACTATAGAAAATATCAAGATAATAAATGAGATCATATTATGGTTTATCTCTGAAATAAAAGACACAAAACTGTGTTGACTAGGTAATGAATGAGCATGTTAGGGCGCTAAACCAACTTATTTTCGGAGCAAGGTCATGCATGCCCTATGTGGTGTTAGATGCTAGAAAGGAATATTCCTGTCCGGTCAAGTCCAACAATAATTTGGATTAATAAAATTGCCTCATTTCCTATTGTCAGGCTCTTCCAAACAGACCTTTAAAAAACCATTTGTCTGTAGCCAATAATTTGGAATGCCTGCATAACCACTAGATAAAAACGCACACCGTGGTTCCAACCACGTTCAATTCCACCTGACACTAGTCTTCATATAGCATTCTGTGACAGGCCTATGACGCTGGTAATTAATAAGTATCGATATAAGCCGCACCACCTGTCTCTCAGATTAACAAAGAAAAGATTATGACTGGCAGAAATATAGAGTTTTTTACACCTAAAGAACTCATCTAGCGAGTTTAAGCAAATTTACTTATCTCGTCAGTCCGCGGGTTTTTCTCATCCCATTCATTCTAGACAACTGAAGTGACAAGTCGTCTTTTCACAATTCCCACCCTTCAACCCTAAAATACTACCTTATGTTACTATATTTCTCAGTGTGTGAAAGGTGACTTGGGTGCATGTGTGGTTGGTGCTAAAGTTTCCGCCTTTTCTAAAGTATCGAGGCCGAATTTCCTCCTATGAAGTTCTTGCCCTGCCCATGCTGTTCTCCAGCAACTTACTGTACTTACTTAAATGTTTATTTCTAACTTATTTGGGGTTAACCAGGAAATGGCGTATTAGTCGCCCCCCTCCTAAAGGGGAACCCCCAGCTACCTTTTTAATCATTGAGGTAAGAAAAAATAGAAATTTCGCTAATACATAGCATTGACAGGCAAAACAAGCTCATCAAGTTGTCGTGTGCAATGATGGTCAAGTTGTAGAACCATGTATTTTGAAGTGATTGACCTGAATAAGAATCTTGGAAGATTGTGTCGAGATTATTGGATTTATTGTTGCTAGAGTCGGGATAACACCAGGAGAAGCAGAGAGACCAACTGTCTATGTGTACAAAATACTTGTTATCTGATTGTTTTGTGGTACTTGGTGTACTAATAGTGGTCAAACTTAACAAAATTTGCCGACAAGAAACCTGAGGCGACTGGCCCCAGAAGATCATCAAAAAAAGACAATTAAGTTTCATGTTTGTAAATGTGTGTGAAGAAACATGTTGGCCAGCTGTCTATTGTCCTTGTTACAGAATTATCCATGCTGGATTACAGTTGACAGTTGTCAAAGAGGCAATCATCACCAGCAATGACAGACAGACTCAAATTTTACAATATCAATGAATTTCTCCAAATTAATTGGCAGCTAATTGGCAAGCTTCATATCCAAAAATCAACTCTGTTCTGCGAGAAAATTATAGGCAAGGATGAGTCGCAGAGAATAATTGTTGCACAGCATCTCACAGCTGACAAAATATTATTGATAGCTTCAAAACCCTGTTTTGCACTGCTCACATCCTGAAAAGGCATGCAAACTGATCCCAAAGAGATCATTGAAAAGCTATGCTATTTTCCTCTGTGACTATGGCTTCAAAGGTCACCTTCATGCCTTAATCAAAATCATTCGCAGAACAAGAGGTTTATACTGACATGCATGAGAATAAACCTTACTGTATCCAGCCCCATGAACTAGGTCGTAGGTCGTCATGGCAAAACTTGAATAAAAACAGTTTCAGTTGACCATTTTCCTCAATTCCTCAATTTCCACTGCCTGAAACATCAATATATAGCCCAACGGTAAACATAAATTGGAAAATAAAGTGTTTTTTTGTATCTAAGGACAAATAGTATTCTACCTAAAAACAAATCAATAATGAATGGTATCTTGATTAATGATAATTGTAGAGGTGCCAGGTTGTGCCAGCCCCATTACCCCGTCCCTCCCAATGAATTAAAATCCAAACTCTGTTTTTTTAATTACGTCAAACACATTCTGAACACTTCCAACAAAAGATTCTTTTTATCATTAGAAAATTAAAATTCTGAAATTCAAAGTTCACACCCCTAGATCATTTATTGGATGATTAGAATAATTCAGTTAAAGTGAATATTGTAGGGAGTGGGTCATCAAATACAATTTAGCCAAGCTACGACGCAGGGTGTTGGGCTAGTTTTACATTAAGTAAATCTCTCTCTTTTTTTGTGATTAGTGTCATTAAAAGGTAAATTATACATTCTGTGGTGGTTGATTTTCCATGAGAAGGTTTGTGATCACAAAAAAATGCATTTTTGAAGTTGAAGTTTGGCATCAGTCGGAACCGATCACTAATCAACTTTAAATAGTAATTGTTCTCCATTGTTGAGATTCTCTTGATAAGCGGCCCTCCGACGTATATGACAAGTGTTTTAATTACTGTGCTTCATTGTACCTGTTCACCGCATTGCATAATATTTACTTTTTTATGCATAGTTATGGTTGAGCTGTGATAATGATGATCAATCGGTGTTTATTTCCTATTAATTGATGAGAATATCCAGGAATAACTTGTGTGGTAAGTAATGGGAAAGTTGTTAGATCGTTGATAGCTTCCTATTTATTTGACCATCTACTGTGTGCACTTACAGTACATTAACATTTACACCTTCCACTCATTATTAGTTTTAATATTTTCATTTTGTGCCGTAGGAATATTTTTCCAGATGACGAGGTTTATTTGTTGTGTTGATGCACAAGCATGGTCGAGAGTTGTCAAAGTTTTGTTTTTAATTATCCAATCAATGACACTCCTAAAGGTAATCAAACTAAGACTCCATCTCTGAAATACATACAAGTCGATGATCACTTCATGAATAGCTCTCTAAGCATATATCTATTTTGAAGTTACTACACAATCAAATAAAGTTGGCCCTGAGGAAGTGACAGTTTTTTGTGTCACATGATTTTGACATTAAATACTACTTTATTCCACTATGTGTCAGAGATTTGTTTTTCTTTGTAACTTCTATTTTTATTTGCCAGTTTTTACAATAAGTTTACCACATTTTCCTGATAGTCATATATCAGGTCAGGAGGAATAGAAATAAATCCATATAGAATTCGTGATGGCAGTTGGAAAAACGACAGAATAGTGTCACATCTTTTTCAAAATACTTGAGTATTTTGTGCATGAGATTTTGTTAATCACTTTAAAAAATCACTTATGTAAATGAGATTGAATTTTTTTTATCTGCGATGCTGATAAATAATATTACAGACAAATATGGCTACCTTCAATGTGACTTTTCGCACGCAAATCATCATTTATATAAGCGGTTATGGCAAGGCCCCATCATTGCATTGTTCACCAAAAAGTTGTTGGCACCACAAAAACGCTCTGACATACTATAAAATAATAAATATTTAACAAGAAAATGGGAGGTATTTATCAACGAAAAAGCGATCAGTCCACATTATCAAAATCAAAACAGGGTTGCCGCCTTCACATGTTTTTCCTGCTCTTACCAGAATATGGTGAGCAGGGAAAGCATGTGCTGATGACCATCCCTAAGCAAATCTTCCTCCAAAAGTATCCTTGGAAACTGGTAGCAATGCATGTAAATTCTCCACAACTACAATGATTTCAAAATATTGCGGTTCATTTTGATATAAATATTTACAGATTAAGAAGTGCCTGGAGTTTGTTGTCAATCCTAAATGTTACAATATGATGGAATCATAATATAACATAAAAATATGGTTTGACAACATTACACTAGTATTTATTCGTGAGACAAGAAAGCTCTGAGAAAGTTTTTTAAGCAAGGCGACAGACTAGGTCTTGATATTGGGGACCTAGATTCAGTCATATCAAAACGTACAAAGAACCTGGCCCTGCAGATAATACATGATGACGAACATTTTTTAAACAATGTTCTTGAGAAACTCCCCTCAGGCAGATATCGCAGCCTTAAATACAGAACTGCCTGGGGTAAAGACTCATTCCTCAGACACTTGATTTTGATATTGCAAGATATTTTTTAATCCACTAGAAGTCAGACTTTACTTTACTCATTTTGTTTATGTTTCTTTTTGGTATTCCCTACTCATGTAACAGTATAAACACTCAATCTCGCAGCATACCAACCAACCAACAAGGAAGTGATAACAGAGGACATATGACATTTATTGTACACATCTATTTTTTTTGTCATAACAGGGAATTTTTTTACCTTCTTTATTGGCAGTCTATTTCATTCCAGTAGCAAAATATTTTCCGAAAATAAAAAAAGGGAAAGAAAAAAAGGAAAAAAAGAAGCTTGAGCGTGAAGATATGTTAAAAAAATTGAAATTGATTATTTGCATAACTACTATCTTTGAGAAGAAAAAATTCCCAAGAAATACTATAGGATTGTGCAGAGGCAAAATTTGTTGCATGCAAATTATAAATCCAGGCAAATTATATATACAGCTTATACTATGCAGGACAAGGCAGTGTTTTACTTTTAAGTATAACATTATTATTATTAGTAAAATTATCATCAGCATAATACAGAAGAGAATACTAATTACAATTGATCGATGAAGTGCCTTCTCTCCTACATCCTACGACATATAGATATAAAGAGTGGAAATGTTGAAAAGTGTTATACTATAAAATGCATTTACTTTAATCTGTAGGACATTATGATTGGCACTTACTTACTTTTTTATAATTATAATATCATTTATAATTCCAGGTAGTCTGTCGCTGAAATGACAAACAAAAAGTGACTGGAATCATATTTGGATTTGTCAAGATAAAACTTTGAATAAATATTCTTAAATTTTTGATAGTTTTTGTGTCACTTCTGTTAGTGATCATATTATTTAGACTTGCAACTACTTGCCTGTTTTGAAACACCAAAACTGAGAGGTGACAATTATTGTTATGACATTTGACAGCTAGATGTTGCGTCAATCAAAAATAGCATAAAGTAAGTTACTTGGTGCTCTTGAAACTTTGTTTCATCATGTCAACTTTCATCCTCATCAAAATATTCTCTTACTTTATTGTACTATTAGTTTGTATCATAGACCAATCGGTGTATGTCATGGTTCCGGAGGACATTCAAATTCGGTCCAGCTGTATTTTCCTCCTTCGCCAAATGGAATTTGATAAGAGACTACCCTACAGCAGTAGTTGTCAAGTTTTCTAGTCAACTCACAGTTAGCGGTTGTCACCTCAGAGGTTTGCACAACATTTTTCATTAACATATTTTAAATTTTTTACATGGAATATATTACATAACATATATGCTGACAGGAGCCTCAGCTGATCCTCAGAGGTTTTATCAGTGGTCGCAGTTTCAGAGTGCAGTGCGGTGGGCATGACGCCACTTTACTAACATATAAGCCTCAGCTGATCCTCAGAAGATTAATGTGTACATAAAAACTCATTGAGGTTCTGCTGAGGTTACAACTTCTATCAGTGTGTTAAGACCATTCCATTTCCCATTTGCCTCCAATCAGTAAACAAATAAATTTTTCAAAACATTTGATTAAAATTGATAAATGGGTTGACTAGAACGCACTTGTTCAGTCATCAATATTATATGTACAATTATTTGATTTTAGAATGATAAAGTTTCAAGAAGTTCTAACTTAAATATCATTGAAGATGCAAAATAAAAAGCGAACTGACCAGCAGGTCAATGGTGAAACAAACGAGATATTGAAGGTTGGCAGTAGAATTACTTCATCTTGATTCGATGGACCAATAAGAACAAAATTGTGAAAGAACCTCATTTTTGGGGACAGTATTATTTGTTGATCCTAATCATTCCACTTTGTTTGTAGGTCATGTTATTTGACCATGAAAAGCTGATAATTTGACCAATGTCATTGAAAATTCTTAAAGCTACAGAAATATTTTCTGTGAAGAGCTACTTTGATCAGCGCAGACAGCTGACGGATCGATAATTGTTACAACATACCCACATCTTTAAAAGGTTTTAGACGACAGAAACGCAAAATACCATAAATTGAGTCGCTTTAGGGCATAGCTTTCAAAATAACAAAATTTGGGAATGGATATTGTAATTACCGGGTATAGATAGCCACAGTTTCAGGAATTCTGAGAATAGAAATACTTGCGGTAAGTGTAGATTAGTACAAAGTAATACCTAATGTTTAAGTGTGACATAATTTGAGTAGGATCTTGGAATCAGTATTATCATTCTATAAGTATTTAGAAAGGAGGATATAGAACTCAGAGACGGATCTGACACCCTCGAATCAAGACTTTTACGAGCAAAAAGTTAAGAAATTTAATGATCTGATGTCACTAGGTAGTTAGAGAACAGCCTATCAAATATGTGACAAATGGGATCATTCATCATTTTATTATCGATCATTCTCTTCCTTTAATGACTTTCCTATCCTGTAATGTCTTTGAGATCAATAAGGCTGAAAAGTTATTGAGCAATTCCAAAATGGATTTTTAGCCGGTTATGTTTGGGATGTACTTTTAGGTCTTTGTTTTGAATCCTGTTTGGGAGTCTTTTAATAGCCGCTTAGGAAGTCAATTATTGGGTGTTACCCTATTTGTTACCATATTTGTTAACCTATTTGTCTAAAATTTGATTACGTAAACAGGATGCAGCAAGGATGACATCACTCAAATGATGGTGTGGTTCATGAAGGTGTGGGAATTGATATATTGTGTGGGTAGCCATTGTGATGGCAATGACCTAGCTGAAAGGACAAAGCAATGGACTCGTAGTGATGGGCAAAAAATTTAATGCTGTATATTATATTCAACTAAATTGTCAGCATCAATAAACAGAGCTAGAATAGAAGTGTGACGCATTCAGTACATTTGAAAAGAATAAGTGCACAAAATCTCAAATTTAATAGATAAATTAGTTTAAAACATAAATTTATTTCAAAATGCGGGGAAGAGAATGGTATACTTAATGATATGAATGCATTGCTACTTTTAGCATCAATTTATTACCTGTTTGAGTTGCAGTGCAAGCAGTGCTCCTGTTCAAGTCAACTTTTGTCAAAGTTCTTGGTGATTCAATTAATTTTTGCAAAGTTTAAGGCCAAAGGTAATTCCAACTGGCATTATCTATGTTTACTTGGCTGCTTGGTATATATATGAGATTATCGATCGATTGGAAACCTAGGAGTATATCCTAATGTTCATTGAACCACAGGTTTTCTAAATTTTGACCGACCATACATGAAATAAGCGTTAGTTAGTTAGGCTGCAAAAGATTGATTATCCATTAGGCAGCACCGGCAAATAGGCCACAAGTTACCCACAGCTGGGTTAGAGAAACCATCTGTCATGATTGTAAATCATGAAATACATGCAGACTGTTATTGGATTATAGCTTCCGCTCTGAATGTGTACAGTATTACATTAAACATATATTTTCATTGTTTTATAATTTTATCATTTTAATCCTTCATTTTATTTTTCATAACCAATAAAAATATTTCATTTTGAAGGCACATTGCTTGCTCCAATCGCGTTGCAATGTCTCGTACAAGTGTCAAGGAAAGTAACAGGTCATTATATCTATTTATAGCGATATCAGTGTCAGATCTTGAGTGACAATGATACATCAACTCTGCAAGGGCATTGTACCTCACTTTGCGAATAAGTTCTGGCTGATCTGTATTTGTGTCGATATGACTGTCAGTGTTTGAGAATATCACCGACGTGAGCAAGTCTTGTTCTGTTCGCGAGACACCCAAGCTCAGGAAATGTTTGACTGCCTGCACAGTTTTTGCGAACACTTCTCTTCCTGCAAGTTTCAGCTGTTTTGTTAGCAGACTGACCATACTGTTGGTCCTGTAAAATAGATTAGAAAGAAAAGGGTAAAATCAATGATCAGGGTAACAATTAGCACAAATAGCTCAAACAGACCGAAAAAAGGTTTTTCAAAATTCCAATGTTAAGTTCAAATGAATATTTGCAATCTTTTTCAATTGTGAACCATTGATTCAGCTATTTGGTATAGAGCATAGAGCTATTTGGTTAAGGAGACCTTTGCCTGTATTGACCAGAACGACTTCATTTTGTTGGTAGATACAAGGTTTGATTGAGCTTTAACATAGGTCAGATTAGCCCACATTAAAGCATTGGATTATTTCACAGAGTAAGGATATACAGAGGGGACAGTTCAATGATAGTTATAGTGCCTGCGGTTTTTGATTCACTGGGGGAAAATTGTGCACAGCTGGATGCCAAAAACTCATTATCTCTATGTTATAATGGCATTTTTCTTGCAGACATCCCTACCTTTGATGGGCCATAATTCATTCTGTATTTATCCTAAAGACTGATTTCCAACTTTGCTGGAATGTCCAAGCTTCAAGCTATACACCATATTGTTGTCATTTTTTTTGCTAGGATTCATAGGCTAAGAGTAATCCAGGTTTTTGAAATGAGTTTTGTCATATAGATTTACATGTGACAATTGATAGACGGCTGGTCATCAAAATTAGGAAATGTCCGTGCATTGACCTAAGCCCTATGTAAATCTATATGATAAAACTCATTTTTAAAACCTGGATTACTCATAGCCTATGTATCCTAGCAAAAAATGACAATACTATGGTGTATAGCTCGAAGATTGGACATTTCAGAAAAGTTAGAAATCAGTCTTTAGGATAAATACAGAATGAATTATGACCTATCAAAGGTGGCTATGTCTGCATGACAAAACTCCACTGTAACTTATATATATTCTGAAATTGGCAGGTGGCCAGATTGATGAATTTCCCCCAGTGGATAAAAACCGCAGGCACTATAACGATCATTGAAGTGTCCCCTCTGTTTATCCTTACTCTGTGATTATTTCTAACGTTTATGACGTTGCTCACCGCAGGAACTCAATTCATGGTGATGGATGGCTGTAAGCTTCACTTAAAGCAATAGGCCACCTGACTGGCTTCTAAACTTTACCTGTGGTAAATATATTTGCGATATAATTAAGTTTTCTTGCATCCAGGCACAGGAATGAGGATAGTGTGGAATGAAACCTCAGTTTCAAACTTAATCAGGCCCGCCCCAAACTCCATTTGAGGGCGACAGCGTTCAAAAGCCAACCCACCGCCCACTCGAAAAAAAGAAAAATTGTGGTTCACACGCTTCGGGATATTCAAGTAGCATCTAGTTCTCACCATGTAGTACTATTGATATCGCAGCATTCGTGACTTTTAATGATAACTTGCTAGATTTTTACCGTGACCTTTTACAAAAGCAAAATATACCCTTGATAATTCTTTGATCATTATTGGCAAAGAATCAGATCAAGTATGCAAATAAACATCGGTGCTAATTAACAGATACAATTCTCACATTATCCAGGCTGGTACTGCAAAACCATCTCAGAAAAGAAAATGTGATGATGGAAGTTGGGAAGTTACCATATATGTTATACTTAAATCTTACCTGAGATTGTCATTTCTTGTTTCCTTGTGAAGTTGCCTGCTTTGGACTATAAATTGATTTTTGCTCAAGGAGAATCGTAGTCGTACAGTGGCATCATCAGCCGCCTGACTCTTACAGCTACTGCCCATCACTGACATGACTAGTAACTCTAGACACTTGGCTTGTGTCAGGTACTTCTGGTCGGAAGGTCTTAGAGTTTGAAAGCCTACAAAATAATGTAAATTTTTTGTCAGTATGCCATCCTCATAAAGTGATCAAATATAAGGTCAGTAATGTTTTGAACTTGCCGTCAAAGTAGAAATCAATTGTACTAAAAGTATTTTCACTGGACACTCATTTTTTTCTCCTTTGCTTTAAGCTGTATCTTATTGGGAAAAAACAACTGGTTCAGCATTATCTCATTACAATCATTTTGGTCAAGCTGCAGAATAGGTGAGTAGATATGCAGGAGTTATCAATGAAAGCGAACTAACCTGCAGAACATGTCACCCATTGAATAACATTTGATATTTCTGATTGGAAAAGATGACACAACATTGTGTCATTTAGAAGTGATCTTTCAGTTTCATCATAGTCTTCAAGAGTCAAACCTGAAAAATTAAAATGTTTTTAAGTCTGTGACGCAAAAGCTTCTGAACAACTTGAATAATGCATATTAGCAACAATTTTGATTATTGAATAGCTCATCTAAACCGGCGGTGAGACAAGCTAGATTGTCAATAGAAGTTATCTCAATTGATCTTTTTTATGATAATAGTATAATTTGCTGAGCTTGAAGCTTACCAAGTAGATGATTTCGTCCCTCGCAACTCAACTCAGATTCTATTTTCCTTGAGATTTCTGGATCTGGTGTCACAGGTGGTGATGCCAGAGAGACTGGACTTAATGGTAGGTGGTGGGATGGAATCTGGAGACTGTTCCTTCTTTTGATTTGTGGCTCTTGTTTCTGAGTAGGAGCTATAACAGCCATTGACCCTCTCAATTCTGGTCGATCTATAACTTCTACATCCGGTTTATGCTGTTTTGAACTAGCCTGCAGGGTTTCGGTACCAGTTGGGTAGTCACATCTTCGCTTCCTTACTAAAAAGGCAGAGTAGGTAATAAAATGTTGCAGATGAGCATTTCAAGGTTAACCCAGCTTTCTCACGTTTTTTGCTACTGCTAAGAGCGTGATAATGATATGCAGTTCAATATCCTGACCATTTTCAATGAAGGTAACAATTTGACCTAAACTATTTCGAAATCTTAAATGAATGTGACCTTCAGTTTTTACACAAAAAAAACAAATAGCAAGAGTTGTGGTTATCAACATTATCATTATTCGACCATCATTTACTTCCATTGCTTCTCATGCCAACCTCCTGGCAGACTCTTAGTCTACAGGCTGCACAGTTTCTTCTCAGTCTTTTATCCACTTGACATTTATTGTCTGCAGCACATCGGAAGGTTTGTCCTTTGCCTGAAAGATATCAATGTCAATTAAAATGCTTTGCTTTCAAATCTCACTTCAATTATCAGGCTATTTATTATTTTGGTTATTCTAGGTATCTTTTTATCGGGAGAGCCAAGCAAAGGTTGATCATGCGAATTGGAAACAATCAACTAAATCAGCGAATCGATTCCAGGTTGCGAGGTATTCCTATGCATGCAGGTGGAACACAAAGATTTTCTTCATGCAAAACCACTCCAACTAGGTATATTTTTGTAGTTTGAACAGATAAACAGATATAATTGAGCTCCAGTTCCATCTTAAGTACTATGGAAGCAAGGACATACCACAGAGAAACAAAAATCTTCTTGAGAATCAAGCTGGTGTCTCCATTTTACAAATTGAATCGCTGAAACTATATGAGTTTCAAGCAACTTGAGTGAAAGTGTAAACTAAATGTCACTGCATGAATTATAGTTTTAGGAGCACAATTATCAAAGGTGGTAGATTCATGTTTCTTGTTGTGGGATGGAAGATGGAAAGTTCCAAACGATGGGCAGATTTGGTAAGTCTATCTCACCTTGTAAAGAACGTTTAAAGAATGATTTACATCCTTCGCAGGTTTGTACGCCATAGTGAACACCTGAGCCAGAGTCTCCGCACACTTGACACTCTCGCTGTTGCCTCAATCCATTCGAAGGGCTGATAGAAGAGCTTACACCAACCGGACTTATCACATTGGGGCTCAAGCCGAGCTGTGCTTGTGATGACCGGTTAGTCAAATCTAAAGCCTCTCTCTGATGAGTAAGAACTGTTGGCTGAAACTCTTTAGCTTTAGCCATCACCAGAAGGTGGTTGGATGCTTGGAAAGCTGTCTGTTGAAAGTAATCTTGAGTTGATAAGGTAGGTGGAGATATGCTTAGAAGCGGCATCCCCTGAGGAGTCTGAAACCCGCTAAATTGTGAGTTGAATGCCGATTGTAAAGCGGCTGAATATTCTTTCCAATTCATAGCGTGGCTCTGGTGTGTTCGATCCGTGCTATTGATTATCCAGGTATCGATAATATAATAACTATTACAACGGTGCATGAGCCACTTTTATATATCACAACCAGAAAGGAGTTTGAGCCAGAGCCGCCTTCTCATTGGCCAACCACGCTTCCTCTCCGGAGCTCGCCCAATCACAATGAGGGCTTGCTGAGCCAGAACCTAATACAAAAATAGCTGGTAATAGATTGATAGATGTCTATTGAGGGATGGTAATGAAAGGAGGGTCTTTTTGGTTTTGCCACTTATATTTTAACAACAGTAATTTCATAAGTCAAGGTCACTTTTCGAATTTTGTTCTCTCAAAGTTGAGCGGTGCTTTAGATTCACCTTTTTGGAGGAAATTATGCAATCCACTTTAACAAGCTCGATTAAACAATGATTTCTGAGGTTAAGGGTTTTCAAGGCCCTTTTCAAATATCAACTCATTAAAATGGAGTTTCTAGGTACACTTTATTTTTTAAACAAATAATTACTGTATGCCCTTTGTCACAGCTTTAAATTTTAGCATATATATGTGATATAATGGTTTGTGTTACACTAGCTCATCTAGGGAGGAACACCTCTCTTTCAATTGCTTGTAATAGTGATGAATAAATGAACAAAACTGTCCATTGTTATGTGACAAGTTGCACTCAAAAGTTGGCTAGATATTTGTCACCGAACAGCCAACCTCTTCAACCACGCAAATAGATTTACAAGAACGCATGCACTTGCATTTCAGTGCTTAAATTTTAATATTAAATTGTGGTTTTGGCCAAGGACCCATTTATTTTTTAACAACATTTTCAGCTTACGCATTAACTAGAACTGGTAGTTGAGCCCAGAAAAATATCGATATGAAAGTTCAAGACTTGGACGTGGTGATAGAATTATTAATTTTCCTTCACAATGTTGGGTGCTGGTCACTCTTATAATAATGTAATACAGTCCCACAGCGTTGATACATTTTTCTGGCTTTAGTTTTAACTATCACACACCTTTGTCACTTCTTATGATTGTGAGTATGCTTACAATTATCTTAACAAAACTGGGATTAATTGAGAAAATCAAACCTGGCTTTATTTTATAGGATATATTTGTAAAAGCAGTCAGCACCGATCTGACTTAGCAAGGGAGTTCCAGCTTTTGGCCAGCTTTAACTGATCTCGTGGGCGCTCTTTTACATAAAGTTTGTGTGAGAGGTGTTTGAAAGAAAAGGCCTATCAGGATGTGACACCTTCATTGCACCCACACATCTTGCACTGTGCATTGCTGTCTTTGGTGACGAGTAAGTAATGAGGACATTTCTAAATGAAGTCATAATTGTGGCAATAACTTGCCTTTGTTATTTAAAAATTGATGGTAATAGTGTTCCCACGCAGTATAAAACAGGATCTGTCACGTATTCATTCAAAGAAAGGTGTCCTAATAGTACTTACTTATTGGTGGCAGGATATGATGCTCACCTACAATGCTAATCCTCTACATGCATGCCTCATCCTCCCCTTAATTCTTGGGATTATCTCATCGCCACAGCTTTTGCTGCATCAGCTCTCATATCCCCCCTTTTAGCTTCTATTTTTGCAGGTGTGACGACATCGGAGTTATTATTAATATCTCCATTTTTGCATATTTAAGTGGATACATTTTCAGATTCTTTTAGTGGCATAAAACTTATTTATTTGCCACCTAAAACTTGCCTACTATTACAAAGATTGGGTTGCGCAAGATTTATCGCCAATGGATTTTGATAGGCTCTTATTGCTGATATCAATCATTTTACAGTTACTTGTATTGCAAGTGGGTAACAATGCATAAATCATAATATAGCATCCTGACTTCCATTTTATTTGTTTTGGCTAAATGATAAATCATGTCAGCATTGCAGTTTACATCTGGGGGTAATAATTTTTGTGTTTGCATGTCCTGTGAAAGGAGCCGGAACCCGTGTGCAACTCATTATTTGCTGAACAGCAGCTTGAAAATTGACACACTTTGATTGATTGATCGACTGATAGTCCCCATGCCTTGCATGCTTGCTTACATCAATTGCGTCCTTTTATCCAGGTATCCTTGTGAAAATTGTGATTTTAATAACTCCATGAATAGATACCTAGACTGCATGTAAATGTGTCGCCCACAGTAATTTAAACTTGTCCAGCAATCACTTAGTTGGTCCTACACCATACAGTGTCCATTTTATTTCCTTCCTGAGACATACCCATTCTAAGTATACATCTTGCCGAAATGCAATAGAATTTTTGGATGCCTAATTCATTTTATATGTTACATAGCAATCATGAGTATGGTGTGACCTAGCAGATCAAATGCAACTGTCAAGCTGTCACTGTGAGCTCAAGCTTCCGCTCTATGACTCACAAAAACGTTTTGGATATGAAGACTTTCAAAAAAGGCCACTATGGAGGTGAAGTCAATATCAATGAGTTTTTCATTTGAGAAAATCACTAAATTTTCATCAAATGATGGTAAATGTGTAGATCAGTAGGATCATTTGGTTCTTCTTTTGCGCTAGATTTTTGTAGTACAGGGAACTGTTGTATCGGAAATTGTCAGGAAGGATAAGGCCTTATTAGGCAATACATTCTTACCAGATTATTAACCTCTTAAATGGACACCGGCACAAATCTTACATTAATGAGATCGGTCTCCTAACTTATAGCAATAAGTGAGGGGGCGAGATTATTCTATATCCGTTTATTATGGTGGTTTTCTTACCTCTTTTTTAAAGTGTCGCCAGCTGCTCATATGCATCTACGTCAATTGTAAGATTTATTGTTGCGAAGTCATGTATGTGTGTGCAAAATGCAAAGACAGATTGGAATGAACTACATTCTGTTCGGAAACCCTACCATGCATACAGATGTGCACTAAATCTTCCTGTGCTTAAAAGCACCTTTCTAATCTACTGGCTCTAATACCAACTGACCTAGCAAGTTGTTCCCTTTTGTTAATTTATTTACCAACCTGTGATGGTCAATGTTTCAGATGCTCAATTTAACAGGCAAACCTTTGGCCATTATGACCATTTTAATATGTGTTCAGGAAGTTGTTAACGAACGTACCAAATTAGCGAATTGGGATTATCAATAAAATTTTCACAATTAAAATGTAAATTTTTTATTAATTGAAATTTAACAATAGGTAATGAATATTTTTGGTGAAGAACAAAGGCTGATTATATTAAAAGATATTTTTGGATGCATCCTTGAGGCAAGGAAAAATTGTCTTAAAGTTATTTTTAGGGAAAACTTATCAAACTTCGCACCAGGCTATGGCAGTCTCTGGGACCTGCATATGCCAAGTTAAAACTCTCTCAGTAACGCTTTCATTCAAATATAACTATTATGAAATGGATTTCGATTTCATCTGCGGGCTAGGCAGGTATGGCATTCCCGCCTTTTAGGAGCAGAGCTAGCCAATGATATTTTTGTTAACTTAAGGTATTCAACTGTTGGCACAATATATATTATGCAAGACAAATTGAACCCATGCCTCAAAATAGCTGACAACAAAAGCCATGGTTTGTTGCTATGAACACTTAAAATAGCCTTTGCAGCCACTTCCTGGCAGGATTTTATCCTTTTATTATTATTATTATTTGGTGCCACTTTAAACATGTGATACATGTGGAAACATGTAAGGGGTATTAAGAACTGCTCAACAAATCAAGTATTGATAGTTTGCCAACTGAATATAGTGGAGCATTATAGCATTTTAAATTTGAAGAGCATAATAATAAAATGGAAATAGCTGATATTCGATATAAAATTTTAACCGGTAATAATTATGTGATTATTGTTATTGGTTATTTGTGAACTAATAAAGTTTTTTTTAAAGCTAAAATTTAAGTTCCAATTGCAGAAAGAACCTATTATGCATTATACAGGTAGCCTGCTGGGTAATGACCTTCGAGCAGTGTTTGCCAAATTTGGAACTTGATGTTCCTCATACCCACGCAGTTTTACGCTAATTATTTATGTAATATTATTTTTAGAAGGAATATAAATAATAAGGAGGTGTTATTTGGATGCATAATAATTGAGTAGTAAGTTGACATCTCAAAGATAAAGTAGGAAACTTGTTGAATTTGATGCATAATTAGGGCATCTTGTACCACTATGTGTTTGATTGCTGAATGATTGAGTTCAAGAGGGGGAAATGTATGTTTTCTGACAATAAAAATTATACAATCGTGACACTCTAACTGCGATGAACTGTGATAAGAGATACAATACTTTTTTCTTTCTTATAATGTAACATATTATAGAGGAAAAAAATATGGGGCGCTTCACGCATTTGTAACCGAAAGTGACGATCAACGCCACTGTATATGTTGTTTGGCAGGCAGGGTACGTGCCATAGTATTAGATGTTGTTAATCTGGTGCAGAATTGACGAACAAATGAACACCATCACCAGGAAATTGTTAGAATTTCCACAATGGACGACATAGGTTAGTGATAGGGAGGTGGGAGGGAAATTGACAGACTAAGTTTCCTTCAAGACCGGCGTGGTGACCGGATGTCAGATTGAAGGAAAGAATATGTGAGTAACATAAAAGCCTATCATTGGCTGTGAACAGTAGTTCTAAGAAAGCATATCATTGGCTGTGAACAGTAGTTCTAAGTTTCCCTTACCAATAAGTTTTCCTTAGTTGATTGAGGGAGGGCAACTTTTTATTCAGTTGACCTTGGATTATTTGTCAAGTCTTGGGACTGATTGCCAAGACAAGAAGAGTGTTATAAGGGCAGAAAAAAATCTTTTTTGTACCAAGAACTTTATTTTTTCTTTTTTATAATGTAACTTATTATGGGGGAAAAATATGGGGGGCTTCACGCATTTGTAACCGAAAGTGACGATCAACGCCACTGTATATGTTGTTTGGCAGATAGGGTACTTGCCATAGTATTAGATGTTGTTAATCTGGTGCAGAATTGACGAACAAATGAATACCAAACCAATTGTTTTGAGCGAGGCACACCTAGCAAGCTCAGAACAATTGTTTCGCCAAAACTGCTTCTACATAATAACCTCATAACTAAAACTGAACCCAAAAGTTGGCCGGATTCAAAGGATCCGACTTACAGTTTTGTCTATGAATTTTCTTTGTTATGTTTTTGACACGTTATGGAAAACATTCAAGTCATTACTGTATTTATCGAAGAAAAACCCCAGAATCAAACACCTAACTGAAACTCGAAAATAGCGCTCCAGACATCCAACCATTCAAGCCTGACCGACATTACCCAGCCTAATCCTAAGCCATAGCGACAAACATCCTAAGGGAAAGTGAAATTGTTAAGCTGCGATAATGACCCAAAGTTAAGTATGTGCAACGTCATCTTGATGATCCCAATCACAATGTATTCTTACGAATATTATGTTGCTCATACTTAATCAATGACAACGATGGTTGATTTTTTCATAGGTTGTCAGGTGCCCCCTGTCTTCAATCAACCGCAACTCATGCAAGCTAAGCTGCTAGAGTTAATTCTCGGTTCTGTGATCAGTCGCTGCCCACAAGAAACAATCGTTGAGAGTATGTGCCTCAGATTTCGAATCAGTAGAGCCAATTTCCAAGAACAGCTGGAAGGCTTCAACAATATTATTCAGAGCAACAATCCCATGTGATTAGAATTGGCAACAGGGCTTAGACACATTTCTGTGATGTACATTGAAGAATGTTGGCTAGATCGGTTAAAGTTTAGTTAGTTTAAAGTTAGAGTTTTTGTGAGAAATTAAGGTGGCTTAATGGCGCAGCTGCCATATCCGGCGCCAAGTGGCACTCAGTTTGCAGGCTGAGTAGACTGCACTCATACTTTTTATAAAATATCTTGATTATTCATGTTTCTGCTTGAGTTTTCTAGATTACCAACATCTGCCCAGTTTTGCAGATCGCAGATTTCTCTTTTGCTATATAGGGAATTACAATGTAGAATAAAAAGTAGCGCAGAACCAACTTCCAGTAAACTTTGTGGGCAGCTGAGGCGTTGTGACCCGCATTATAGTGATCAAGTTTTTTTAATGGAACTACACTTTGCCCCACATATTAAATGAGGAAGATCAATTATTTAACAATATATTTAAATTTTAAATATATTATCTTATATGAAAAATGATAATTATCATATTGACATCAATATTTGATGTCAAGAGCCTTCAATCGGGCAATCAAAGTAATTTGAATGTCAATCAGAACGAAATTGGAGGAAATCTTGCTTTGGAATAGATACATTAAATATCTTTCCAGAAATGATATTTACACGAAGCCAACCAAGGAGGGTCGGTAAGTAATGGAGCATCTATCAAATTCATAGCTTCGTCTATGTCTCAAATGTTAGTTTTAGGGTAATGATTATGAAAATATAAATACGATTAAGGTTATGGATTACCGATTTTATTTACCGTATCTGACCTCAAAGTCATGCTGAAATCTATCCACCTAGTCTGAAATTTCCTATTTTTTGCCTATCAATCAGGCCTGTCATGGATCTGGACGCTGTCGCACGAAACCAGGCACCTATAAGGTAAATGTTGGAACATGCCCATGTAGCTATGAATATTTTCAAGTTGTTGTGTTATGGTTCTATTTGTAGCTTACACAAAGATATAAGGTTTTATGACCAGCTGCAAAAATCCCAGGCGCGCAAATTTTTCCAGAACTCTGAGAGTGGTTTGCCATTACCTCACAATGACAGTTTCACCGGCAGAGGCGAAGATAATTAAATATATTGTATTGACGATCACAGACAGTCTCAATAATTTTGATCTAGTTCAATTGATGTCAAGTACAATCAAGTCTAGATCCATCAACAAACACAATCCAATCCTGATGTTTTTGTCTCAGCTTCGGGAGATTGCAATTCGACTGGAGTGTATAATGTGAGCGCAAATTGAAATTTGTTTGGTTAAAAATGCTATACCCTAACCTATTTGGAATACATTAGAACAGTGAACAGAAAAACTCCAGTTGAATGCGATCATGATGTGATTTATCTCTGAAATAAAAGACACAAAACTGGGTTGAGTATGGTAATAAATAAACCTGCTAGGGTGCCAACTCAATTTGTTTTCAGAGCAAGGTTGTGCATGCCCTATGCGGATGTCGGATGCTAGGGAGAAATATTCCGGTTAGTCCAGTGGATTAATAAAATTGCCTCATTTCCTTTTGTCAGGCTCTTCCAAACAAACTTTAAAAAAACCATTTGTCTGTAGCTAATAAATTTGAATTCCTGCACAACCACAAGATAAGAAAGCACAAGGTGATTCCACCCGCGTTCAATTCCACCTGACACTAGTCTTCCATTAGTTATCTGTGACAGGCCTATGACGCTGATGATGAATGAGTATCTCTATAAGCTGCACCACCTGCAGCTCAGACTAATGAAAAGGAGCTATGACTGGCAGAAATAGAAATGCCACTAAAATACATAGCATTAACAGGTTAAAGTAGCTCAGCAAGTTGGTGTACGTTGATAGTTATGTTTATAAACTATTTATTTTGAGGAGATTGACCTGAAAAAGAAGAAAATTATGGCAAGATTGTGTCAAGATCATGGGATTGACTGTTGTTAGAGTCGGGAGACACCAGGAGAAATACTTTTTTACTGATTGCTTGTTTGGTCTCTGTGGTACTAACGATGAACTTACCCCAAATGTCACCTTTAATGGCTTATTAAAAGAGCAAAAAGTTGATACTGATATGCAAAAGACTTTAACTTACTGCATCCAGGCCTATAATCTAGCTCGTTGACAACCATAAAATCAAATTACCCTCAAGGTGAAAATAGAACTTGAAGTTTCAGTTGACCATCTTCCTCAAGTCTAACTGCCTAAAGTGTCCCATAATAAATTAAACTGAAGATAAAAGGTCAAATACAAAAAAATTAACATAAAATCAAAACTAGGAAATAGGGTGCATTACTAAAAATACCATCGGTAAGCATAAATAAGAAAAAGAACACATTTTTTTGCTTATAGTGGCACATTGCATCTTACCTAAAAACCAATCAAAAATGAATGGTATCAATGAATACAAAAAATGTACAAGGATTTTTGTGGCGGTGTCATGTCGTGCCAGCCTCTCTTTGCTGTCCCTCCCAATGAATTAAAATCCAATCTGTGTTTTTCAATTATGCCAAACACATTCTGAACACTTCCAACAAAAGATTCATAGAAAAATTAAAATTCTGAAATTGAAAGTATACGCCCCAAATGACAGTTACTTTATGTTAGAAATTATACAGGAGAAGCGATCATTGTAGGGAGTGGGTCATTAAATGCAATATAGCTGAGCAACAACGCAGGAAATAGTACCTCCTAAAGTACACTCCGGTCATGGGCTAGTTTGACATTAAGTACATTTCTCTTTTTTTTACGATTTAAGTTATTAAAAGGTAAATTATGCATTCTGCGGTTATTGATTTTCAAGAAGAAGATTTATGATGACATTAAATGCACTTGTGAATAAAAAGAAAGCGGAAATTTAGCATCAGTCGGAAGTGATCACTAATCAAATTTAAATAGTAATTGTTCCCTATTGTTCAGCTTCTCTTGAAAAGAGGCCCTACGACGTATATGGCAAATGTTTTAATTACCGTGCTTTATTGTACCTGTTCACCACATTGCATATTATTTACTTTTTTATGCATAGCTATGGTTGAGCTGTGATAATGAAGATCGATTGGTTTGGTTTCCTAAAATTGTGTGGATTTAATTGTGGACTCAATTTTTTTGGATCATTGATGGCTTCCTTTTTGTTTGAGTGCAATTACCGTACATTTACATTTACACCCACCCCCCTTTTTGAAATTTCCATTTCATTTTTGTGCCATGGGAATATTTTGTTAGCACTGTGGTCTGTCTTGGAGTTTGCAGATGACATTGTGTTTATTTGTTATGTTACCTGCCAACCTGATTCAGTTTGTACTATGCTGGATAAGGCAAAAAAATTTCAAATTTTTTTCTCTAAACTACGTCTCAATTATTTATTCTGCAACATATTATGATTGGCACCAACATTTTTATCTGATGAGTTTTGATAAATCTGGAATTTATAATTCCAGGTGGTCGGAAGTGGCAAACAAAAAGTGACTGGAATCATAATTGCATTTGTCAAAATTAATTTTGAATATGTTGCTAAATGTTTAATACTTTTTGTGTCAATGTCATTTCTGTCAGTGTTTATATTACTGCCCTATCTTTAAACACCAAAAATGTGGAGATTGCCAATAAATTGACAATCATTATTATGACATTTGACAGAAAAGGGGTTGTTTTCGAACGAAGATAGCACAAAAGAAGTGACATAAGGCTCGTCAAACTTTGTTGCATTAAATCAACTTTCATCTTAATCAAAATATCGCCTCACTTCCTTGGTCTATAAGTATGTGTCATAAACCATTTCCATAGGACGTTCGATAGTTTTGAAAGTTGAAATATGTCCAGCTGCATTCTTCTCCTTCACTAGATGAGAGACTGCAAAGTACCCTGTGCTACAGCAGTTGCCTTTTCTTCCATTTTCTATTGGCCATTTTCTATTGACCTTCAAAGCATTCGATTAAAGTTGGAAACATAATATAGGTAGACTTGTTCAGCCATTAATCTAGCTTTTGATTTTGGAGTGATGATAATTGGGAAGTTTTAATTTAAATTCAATGAAAGCTTACTCAAAGAGTAACCTTCGTGGCAGACTTATCACCGGTCATAAGTAAGTGAAGCAAGGCAGCAATAAGGAGGATAGTGCTTGGATTATGCTTGAGCTGTAGGTCTACCAAAACAAGATTTGAGAATTAAGCCAAGACAGCTTTCCTTCTTTGTCTTTACACACACATAAGGTACAGGATTTTGGTTAAGTTAAAAAAAAACTCCGACCAAAGTCATTTCATCTGCTTCGACCAGTACTTTGTGTCAATGGAAGTTTAATGTCATGAGACAAATTGATAAACTTGCAGCAAACTTTCCGAAAGTATGTATTGTAATGATAAGCTAAACTTGAGGATGTTCCAGCAATCAACTAATGACCGTACTGGTAGATTTCGCCTCATCAATCAGTGTGTAATGATAAGAAAAAAAAAGCACGTAGGAAAAGGTTAATTAAAGGGCAACCAGGGTTTCAAACAACTTCTCATTGGCCCTCATTGATTAATAGCAGATTGCACCTTCTGCAGAGGGAGAAAGACAGAATCTAATTCGGATGATTATTCAGCCAGAATTCTTCTGAAACATTTCATCCATCAGGTACTCAAACTCAGCTAAAATAGAATACCACAGAGCAGTTTCCTGTTCCTGTTATTATAAGGCCTGTGCTCTATCATCATTACAGCAATGTCTTGGTTGCCCTTTAATTAAAGGGCAACCAAGGTTTCGCAGCAATGCATTAATGGGTAGTAAATAATGTGCTAGGCAGCATCGGCTTTGTGCATTACGCGATGCAAAACTCAAAGTAGTTGCTGACTCTAAGCTGGGTAACACTTCAGTTTAGGGGAGGTTCCAAGACTTTGCTGTAATAATTATAGAGCACAGGCTAAATAATAACAGGAACAGGAAACTGCTATGTGGTATTCTCTTTTATCTGAGTTTGAGTGCCTGATGGAAGAAATGTTTCACAAGAATTCTGGCTGAATAATCATCCGAATTATATTTTGTCTTTTTCCCCATGCAGAAGGTGCAATCTGCTATTAATCAATGACCATCAATGAGAAGTTGTTTGAAACCTTGGTTGCCCTTTAAAATATGGTACTCATTGTGGCCCTCAGTGTTTTAGATGAGAGTCGGCAAATTTCATTGTTGATTTTGTTAATAACTAAATTGTACAAACCATTCTTCTCAAAAAAAGCGATTGCACTTATCTCATTATCGTACATTATTCTTAAAGGATATTGTCATTATAAATTAGGGCCGATATAAAAAAATCATCCAGCAGGCTATTTATGATGTATAAGGTACTGCAACAAAACATTACCGTAGAAGTTTAATTTCAATTTTTGTCAGTATAGTAGTTCTGTTGATACATATAGCTTTTGAGCATGACTTTATCATCATGAAAAACATCCGCATCCATAATGGTTGTAGATTGGCTACCAGTTCTGCCCAAACGCAGTCTACAGAAATGTTAGTATTTCATCTATATTGTCAGATGAATTAAATGAAGGTGTGACATAAATAGCCTAATGACCTCCAGGAGAATGGTGGAGCAAAAACAAGCCGGATCGAAAGGAGCATTACTTCAGCTTGATTTATTTGATGGACCAATAACAACAAGATTTTGACAGAACCTCATTTTTGTGGACTGCATTAGTTGCTGTTACAAGCTATAAACATGTCTCAATGGTTAGTGATTTCAGTGAAACCTAGCATCTAGCACGCATACTGTTACATTCCACGCTTTGTTGCCCTAAATAATTCAAAGTTTTAGCACCTGGACTCCTATTATGTACATATTTTGTTACACATTTTTACACAACATACGGCAAGTGAATAAATTGGCCACTGTTATGGACAAAACCTTAAAGCTACAGAATTGTTTCCCATGAAAATTTATTTCGGTCAACGCAGACAGTTGTTAGATCAATAATTGTTACAGCAATTCCACTTGTGTTGAATGTTGAAAGTTTTCAACAACAGAACCGCAGAATTCCATAAATTGGGCTGCTTGAGCATTTAAACTTCCAAAATTGGGAATAAATATTGTAATTACTGGGTCCGGGTAGCTGGGTGCAGATAGTCACAGTTTCAGGAACTAGAGAACTATTGGGAATAGAAATACTTGCGGTAAATGGAGAAAAGTACGCAATAATAATAATAATCATCAAAGTGTAAAATAATTTGAGTGGGATCTTAGAATCAATATTATAATCTTATCGTCATCACAAAGGGGGGTATAGAACTCGGAGACGGATCTGACGCCCCGATTCAAGACTTTTATGAGCAAAAAATTTAAAAATTTAATGATCTGATGTCACTAGGTAGTTTGATATAAGCTCATCAAAAATATGGAAAAATAGGATAATTTATCATTTTATTACCGATATCTCATCCTTTGTTGCCTTTCCTTTCCTGTAATGCCTTTGAGATAAATGAGACTGTTATTGAGTAATTCCAATAAGGAATCTTTAGGCTGTTATGTCTGCGGTGGACTTTTAGGTTTTAGATCCTGTTTGGGAGTCTCTTTTTAGCGGCTTAGGAAGTCAAATATTGGGTGTTACCCTATTTGTAGCCCCATTTGTCTAAAATTTGGTTGCGTAAAGCAGACACCGTGAGGATGACATCACTCAAATCAATGCCCTTTGATTTAATTTTGTGCTGTCTGACTTTAAATTAATGAGCGTGTGGGAATTGGTGTATTGTGTGGGTTGCCATAGTGATGGTAATGACCTAGCTGAAAGGCCTGAGCAATAAACTCATGGTGATGGGCAAAACATAATATACTGCAGGTAGAAAACTGTAGGCCTGGACACTATTTCATCAATTAAAGTTTCAGCTTACAAATTGAGCTAAAATTATTTTGCGACGCTTTCACTACCTTTAAAAAAGATAAGTGCACAAAATTACAAATTTAAATTAAATTCTTTTGAAATATAAAATATATTTAGAAATGCAGGAAATAGAATGGTATATTTAATGGTATGAATGCATTGCTATTTTCAGACTCAATTTATTGGTTGCATTGCAACTTAACTTTTGTTTTAGTTCTTGGCGAGTCAATAAATATTTACTATTATTTCAAAATTCGAA
Organism: Membranipora membranacea; assembly: GCA_914767715.1. Taxonomy (NCBI): domain Eukaryota; kingdom Metazoa; phylum Bryozoa; class Gymnolaemata; order Cheilostomatida; family Membraniporidae; genus Membranipora; species Membranipora membranacea. The sequence continues at coordinate 17,662,309 of OU612069.1, read as the reverse complement.
GGCCAAAGATAATACTGGCATTATTAGAAGAGTAAAATCATTTTTCTACATGCTGTTAGGGTATTTATTAAACAAATTATTGATAATTAGGAACTCAAGAATACAACATAGAGGTGAAGTACACCGAAGGTTTTGTCTAGATCTTTCATGAAAAAAGCCTTGTGGAAATGGCGTGAAGTATCTAAGATATTTATTCAAAGTGTTGCTACTTCTTATCTTATAGACCAGCTGGTTAAGACTGGTGTTGAAATTTGGTATCATGTGAAAATGAGAAATACAATCCCGTGCATAACCCTGAATAAAGATTGCTGATCATGAACATGGTGATTGGCCTAATGAAGTGATGAATAAACGCCTATCAAGTTCGATAATCCAAGAGAACCAAACATTTTGATCTTTTGTGACCTGGATGTCAGGTTAGATTATTCTGAGTTCCTGTGAGAATTGAAATAATGAGTTTGTCAATGAGAATATAAAACTCTATGCCTACGTTATAATACCAGATCGATGGATGACAGTATCTTTAGTCCCATTCAGCAAGGATATAACTAAATGAATAAAGATACCAGTATGGACCCAAAAACAATTATCAGTGCCAGTCAACAAACCTAGAGCTCAAAAATTATAACCACTATATATGAGATGCATAAGACAAAGACACAGTGTCTAAAGGTTACACCCCCTCAACCCTCAACCCTTAGATGTATTTTCTGAGGGCGTAAGGACTTCACTTGTCAAATCCATGAAAAATTATGAGCACTTGATGATATTGATCAAAAAAATTTCTGGCATCATTTGGAGAGTTATAGGCCAGAAGCAGCCTAGCAATAACTGCTCTATAAAAAAATGGCACGGACAATTTTCTGATGGCAGGAAACTGATCACATATTATACTTCATTGATGTTTCTTCTGTAAAATTCACCGGGTGTACCCAGTTGCAGTGGTCATATTTAGAAATTAAAAGGAGTTTTGTTTTTGCATTATTTGTGTGTGGACATAACTCCTATTCTGTGTAATCTTACTAATCTAGTCTTCAGGGAATTCCAGGTTGAAACTGCATTGTGGGGAATTTGTTGACTTGCAAATTTATGTTAAGAATTCAATAAAATGGTGTTTCTAGGGTGGAACAACGTGCTGAATCCAAAATTAAGGGTGTACCCAGTTGTAGCGATCATGTCAGCGGCAGCATATCCTCATTTCTTCTAAAAATTACTTTTAATGAGTGAAATATTAAGAGTTTAAATAAAAGGTGTTTTAAGGGTATAACAACGTGCTGAATATAAAAAAATATGGGTGTAACCTAGAACAAGTTTGGTCCATTTGCCTGCATTCCGAGTGGCTCCCGATCCATTGGTCACGCTGTCTAGTGTACCAAATTGTAGCAATCATGTCAGCGGAAGACCGGCAGCGGAAGACCGGCAGCGGAAGACCGGCAGCGGAAGACCGGCAGCGGAAGACCGGCAGCGGAAGACCGGCAGCGCAAGACCGGCAGCGCAAGACCGGCAGCGCAAGACCGGCAGCGCAAGACCGGCAGCGCAAGACCGGCAGCGCAAGACCGGCAGCGCAAGACCGGCAGCGCAAGACCGGCAGCGCAAGACCGGCAGCGCAAGACCGGCAGCGCAAGACCGGCAGCGCGGCTGCATATCGCAATTTTTCTCAAAATTGCTAATAATAAGTGAAATGTTACGAGTTTAAAACAAGGATATATCTAGGTTAGAACAACGTGCTGAAACCAAAACTGAGAGTGTACCCGGTTGTAGCAATCATGTCAGCGGCAGCGTGGCAGCGCGGGAGCATACCTGTGATTTTCTTCATAATCGGTGAGGTAAGTGAAATGTTAAGTGATTAATATGGTCAGCAGGAAAAACGACTATATGTATGATTTTACCAAGATATTCTATCACATCATTTTAAAAGGTGGTCAGCGACAGCACTACATCTCAACAAGAACAAGACAAAAAGCAGCCTAGACGTAAGACTGCTCAAAACATGGTAGCGTGAGACAAATTTGATGTAGGAAAAAAGTGTGTACCAAGTTGAAGAGGTCAGCCGCAGCACTACAGCATATCCCAAATATTCACACTATTGATATGTGATTAGTGGGAAGTCAAGAGTTTGATGCATTTGGCACAAGTCAAGACTATAGTCCTGGGGTCTACATAGTATATGTTTCATCATTGCATGAGGTGGTTGGTTAGAGACAGCGCTACCACATATCCCCATATCATGTCATTAGCATGTTAGGAAAGCATGCGAAGCTGGCATATAAAAGTTTTTCAGACTCTGACAGTTGGGTTTCTTTCTGAAAGGTGAGGCACTCATTTAAATCTTTGCTCATGTGTTATGCAAAAGATGTCTAGCCGAAAATGACATAAGAGGCAATTGAAACATCAAAAATGTTGTTTGTAATTGCCCCAAGACAGTGGCGTAAAGACCATACAATATCATACTAGTCCCATAAGAAGTTTGACATAGTTCAATTGAAATTTTTCAATGCTGGTGCTGGTGCTCAGTGCTGATCTAACACGAGCAGACTTTTCTACAAGTTTACTTGGTGAATTAACTGCCATGTCAACAAAATCCCACAATGCAATTTCAACTTGGAATTCCCTGGTGATTAGATTAGCTAGATTACACAGAATAGGAGTTATTTCCCCACACATATAATGCCAAAACAAAACACCTTTTAATTTCTAAATATGACCACTACAACTGGGTACACCCGGTGAATTTTACAGAACATATACCAATGAAGTATAAAACGTGATCAGTATCCTGCCATCAAATATTGTCCGTGCCATAACAACTTATGCTATAGATGCTTCTGGCCTATAACATTCTTTCTCCTTCTGAAGCTAGAAGCTTTATGGGACTTGTGTCATCATTAAAAAATGAAGACACCAGTATCGACTCAAAAATAACCATCGCTTCTCGGCCTATTGGCTAAGATCAAAGTGTCACTGCCAATGGCCGATTAGTGCCAGTTCAGTTTTGGCAGCTTGCTGCACACTTATGATTAGGAGGTCATCTATGGCCTCACCTCTAGGATGCATTCTAGTTTTCTAGAATGTATCACATTCTCAGTATGAGGATTAGGGCACCTTGCGTCCCTTTTTAGGGGCAGCCCAATCTTCTGTTTCTTAGCAAACAGCAAAATAACCATCTATGCCAGTCAACTAACTTAGAGCTCAAAGATTAAAACCACAATGCAGTGCAAAAACGCAACATCTAGTGTCAAAACACAACAAATAGGTGACAGCATAGGGGTAACCAACAACTTCGGAAAACCCTGGACAATCTTTGCACTCGTGTTTTTGAAGACCGTGGGCGATTTTTGCATAATAGTGTCATTTGTAAGTACATTGATAGATATCATGGTGGAAGTCATTTCATTTGGGAAATAACCATTTTTTTAAAACATTTATTGACAAGCAATCTTCATCATTAAAATTATGTTCTTCCTATTGTGCCAAGAATCCAAATCCAAAGAAGGCTTCAGATTTTCAAACATAAACAATTATTGCATTGAAGCAGAATAGGATTATAAGAAGCAAAGCACTTCATTTACACTGAAAAAGAAAATCAGCTTGATATGTTTAACAAGTTAAGGCATAAGAATACAATTTTTTTGTCAATGTAGTTTTCTTTCAATTCCATTTTAGCACCCGCTTAACTAGGCAATGCGATATACAATGAGTCGTTTTAACTTTATTACAACAGCACTCTGATGTTTTTGTTTAAACCCTCAACAATGTGCAATCAACAATGCCAGAGCTATTAAACACCAATATATCCAAGATCCTCAAACAGAGCGGTTTGTGCCAAAGTGTCAGCAAATTGACATGATTTCGAAACATAATTGCCTAATCTGTGACACACAAGACAAAGAGACAGTGTGATTGAACGTTATACCCGCCAAAACCCCAGATGTATTATTTGAGGGCGTAAATACTTGTCATGTCAAATCCATGGAAAATTATGAGCCTTTAATGAAATTAACTGTAAAATAATATTATGTTATCATAAAAGCGATAAACAGCAAAACTCTAAAAGGAGGTGCAAATACAAATGGTCTCTCCGCTTTTTCTTATTTTTTAAGTTATTTGTTCTGTCACTTCATGAAAAACATTCAAAAAGATGGTTGTAGATTGACAATAAAAGTATATAAACTTATACGTGCCACAAAGGATTACACTAAAGTACAATTATTATATTCGTATGAATCAAATATTTCTTCTATAGTTTGCCAATCACTGGGAGGCGGCGCTGTATTTTTTTCCAGGCCCGTAGTTCTAGTGGAGCCAGGGACTCTCCGCCTCGCCTAGAAAATAGGACTTCCATATGCTATTGATATCATCATAATGTGTTGGAGGCTGGGGATTTGCCCCAAACTCCACAGGAAGAGCTTGCAATACCCAACCTGGTGTGTTGTTACTTCACACCCTCAAAGATTTATGCATCCCCTACGATCTTTCTTAAACTACGGCCCTATAGTCACGCTTACTCCGACTGGTACCATTGACCAATATCATGTTGTCATAACAGGAAACCGCCGAGCGTAAAATGAACATGCCAAGCAAAAAATGGGTAATTAAAAGCGACCCTTGTTTTAATCTCCATCATTTAGGGTCCGGGTTCATCATAATATGGGCACATCGCAGAGCAGTCATCAGTGTTGTGCGTGTATGTTTTCAGAGCCTCAAATGCAGTTGGTTAGAGTGGGCCAAAATTAATTTGTCAATAAAATTACCCGTAGGCGGTTGGTAACCTTCCTCAACAAGCGCCGATGGATATAAGGGGCTTCGTATGCACAAGGGGTTGAGTGAGAATCAAAATAATAATATGCATCCAGACTGTTATTGTAGGATTCCTTAACCTCCAAATGTTATCGCATTTATAATACTGGCCTGGAAAACTTGGAAGATAAGGAGAAGTTTAAAATAAGATTTTCTGTTTCAATTTTTGGATACTTTAAAAACAATATAAAGAAGACAGCATATTATGAGGGGGAAAAGTTTACCCCCTATTTCAATTATGTTATTTAAAGAATGCAAATGTAGCTGAACTTTCTCCCACACCGAAAACTACATCGCATGTATCTAGTTTTGAAACATGGGTCTAACTTGCAGTTATGCTTCCACAGTTCTATTATGCAAGTGACACAGATGGGAATATAATTGCAAGGACCTGCAAAGTCAACAAACCATTGTCAATTATATGTTTGTACAGGTAATGTGGAATAAGAATATAGAATTTGCTCAAGACTAAAATTGATAGCTAAAGATAAATAAGCAAATTATAAACAAGTAAAAAAAGGAAGGTGGTATGGTGCAGCACATGTGTGATATACTAAATACAAGGATTGATGAGACTGATACTATCATGGTCCTTAAATTCCCTACAGCCTATGAGGACGTGTAATAATAAATATAATATACATAAATAATAACATCCCGACGACGGGAAGCTGTCGTAACGGACATACGTAACGTCTTAAATAGGGATGGCTATTGGTGAAACCAGCCCTGCCAGCTCTATCAGCATGACAACGACTCCAAATCGCATATATCACAACCCTGACAATGACTGATGGCCAAATGTGCCTCGACTGCGCAGGCGGCTTGGCCATCGTTGGGCGCGTTGGCCAGACACACCACCACATCACCCGACTCTGGCTTCCAACAGCACGCTTAAAGGAACGTCCACTGCCTAACCAATTCAAGCGCTACATAACAATTGACTGCCAAACAAAAAGTTTTCGAGAAAAGCAAACTAAAACAATAAACCAGCTCAATGTAGACATTAGCCTATGTCAAATTAACCCTTCACCTCAGCGCCCCATTGTCCAGCGACTGACCCGACCTGATTTTGGAAGAGGTGATAATACTAAGCCCTATGTCAACAGGCAAGCAAGCTTGAGGATAAAATTGTAAAGGCTTTCATATCCTTGATTTGCGTATACTGCTAAGACGACACATGCCAGTACTGCATGGCAAGAATCCTGATGATTTAAGAAAGTTTCTGGTAGCGTTGCAATCTAATTTTGCCTGACAATGCATAGCTGCTTTGCAGAGAGATTTTTCATTGGATTGATTCCTCACCGCCAACAAGTTATGATGTTTCACAAATGTATGGCAGCTGTCCTATTCCGAGTGAGGATAATTTTACGCTCTGATACCTGGCATATCAACTCGACTATTCACTATCCACATCTTTATATGTTTTGAATATTTGGCAAAGGCAAACTTTGCTTTTGTGATTAATCTAAAATATTTTAGTGCAATAAAAACATTCACTGCATATATGGAAATAAGTTAGTGATAGAATACTAATAAAAGGGTATTCCCCAGAGCAGGGTATTCCCCAGAGCTGGGTTTTCCCCAAAGACCAGGTTTCCCCATAGCTAGGTCCCCATTGCTGGGTTTCCCCATTGCTGGGTTTTCCCCAGAGCTGGGTTTTCCCCATGGCTAGGTTTTCCCTACGGCTAGGTATTCCCGATTGCTGGGCTTTCCCCAGAGCTGGGTTTTCCCCAGGGCTTGGTTTTCCCCACAGCTTGGTTATCTTTTGTCAGCTTGCTACCTGTCATTATTGATTTTAGAAAGGTCATTGGTGAAATTCTTTCCTACCAATTTGAACTTGAACCTTAAACCTGTTTCTCAATTGATTGCACCTGAGAATGATTTCAGAATTTAATTAGATACTGACATACTTATTTCCGTCAAATCGACCCTCAAACCATTCCACATTCCTTAGCTCATTCATGCTCAGCTGTTTTTTATGCTCACGAGTTGTGTGGTTGATTACCGAAAACACAGGATTTTTGTAGTTGTGATTTGATTAATAATCTACTGCAGATAAATTGAAATCATTAAAACTGCCATATTACAGGCATGTGGTTCCGACCTGACTGGTTTAGCAACGTTTCTGCTCAAAAACTTTCCATAGTTCGAAAACCAGAAACAAGAATTGCGCGATGGATGCAAGCATTTGACAACCGCTATTTGTGTTAAGAAAATAATACAAACCCAAATGAGGGCTAAGTTGAAAGACAGAAAAAATACGTAATGTAACAGAAGTTTTCTGCTCCCTCAACATATCGCATATTTATTGCTGAGAAAGTATCATTTAATTAGACTTACTTACCTTGGTACAAAGTTGTTGACTCCATATCTAGTCAAAATTTCCACTTTCCAACAGAATATAAGCCGCTATTAGAATCTGGTGTATTTTTCTTTGTGCCCTTTTTTTCTGCAAAGCTTATCTATATGGTTGGCTTCACACTGCACAATAAACACTGTTCGATAATAAGTTTTCTGCGAGTCCAGCTCCTTTCAGTTATCTCTTTGGCTCTATTGGAGATTATTTCGGATCCCATATGAAGGCAAACATCACTGCAATCGTCTATATCATGTCATATCAGGAATCCATCAGCCTAGAGTCAGACACCATCCATGAAGTTCAATTTTTTAGAGGATAATGACTACTCATATAGCTATTGAGGTGGTAATGCTAGACACCTGTCAAACATCGATAATACTACTATGTGAAAATGCCACCAAGCTCAAAGATCAAATTCTAATCTCTCGGTGTCGCAGGTTTTATGCAGGATAAGCAAATCAATTTCCATCCAATCCATTGTCACTGAAATTTTAAATAAATTCAGAATCCTTGGTTCGTGTACACTCTGTGTGATTTCCTCACAAGTTGAGAAATTATCTGGTGGTGTTGTAATTTACTTTTGTCTGACACTGCAAAAGCTTGATTATGGAAAATTTCTTCACTTGATTTATTATACCAGCAGTCCTATCGCCAGCCAGAAATTATGTTATAACTGTCCTAATCGGGTGAATTCTCCTAAATATAAAACTCTCTGATACCTAGTATATCAACGCAACATATATTGCAGTGTTATTGTCATCTTACAGTTCGATCTCGGAAAGCTTGGCTTGGGAAATTTTTTTTGATAGACCAAGGGGCCTGTCTCCTTTCATTATAAATCGTAATTAAGCCTGCATCAAGGAACTTAATTAAGGGCCTGGACCAATACTTGGCTGATTATATAAATGTTTTATTTCTCGCCCGGGATAGGTATAAATAACTGTAGGCTTACATACGAAGCTCAAGCAGAGGAGTTAAACAAATATAAGATGTACTGATATTGAAGTAAAGTTCATAGTTTTAAAGCTAACATCAGATTGAAAATGTTAATGTCACCAACTTTACTAGCCTGTCTTGACAAGCAAAATGAAACTCAGACAGGCCGCAATAGATCGGTAAGATAAAAAAGTACAAAGTCTGAAAACAAGAGAATATCCACATTTCATTATAAGGAGTTGCCCCTTTGTTTAAGAAAAGGAGTTGTCTTTTCTCTATTTGGTAAGGAAGAATAATCCGATATAATTCAGACCGGTCATAGTGGTCTATGAGTACAGCAGTTCAACATAAGTCACATGTTAGCACTTCCGGGGTGTCACAAAATTTGATTTACTTTTCTTTATCATCTTAATTACCTTTACAAATGATGCTCCCACGGCTTTAAGGTGTATTGAGATTGAGATTATGACCAAGATGGCAGCCAATGATATTCCTGTTGATGTTTGCATTAAGGTGAGTATCTTGGAGTGATGAACTTTCATCTGAATAGATAGTTGCAAGGTGACTAAGAATTGCTGTCACAGTAGCAGGTAGTATCAAATAATATCAGGAAGAATATCAGTAAGAGTAGTAGGCCTAGGTAGTAGCCTACTTCATTGATTTTATTTGATTGAAGTGGATTGGGATTAAATTGTCATTGTTATTTACAAGTAAAGAGTAATAAACATAGGATATGACAGCCCTCTTAGTCCAGAGGTACCAGTGGTTGTCAAGCGGTTTTGACATATATTGCCAGGACCTTCAACTATGAAGTTTGCAATCATTCTTGAACTAAGTAAGTAAGCCTGAGACTGAGGCCCATATCTAGTCAGCAGTGTTCGTATATTATCCAAGCTTAAGCAAGGCTTAGGCCTGCCTAGATAAATCAGTTAGTACTCCTTTGATAAAACATCACCTGCCACGATCAGTGCTAATATTGATGGCCTAATTGGTGGATCTAACACTGTACCTAGAGCAAGGAGTGAGTGATGGTATGACAGTTGTGAGCTTAGTGTGATATGTGGTTGGATGCTAATCGCAAGGTGGTTCAACTTAGCCCAGTTAAGATTTATATCAGCATGCAAGAAGGTTTAGATGTAAATAATAATTACCAGAGAGATAGATGTCGAGTGAGTCTGTCAGTATGTCCAGGTGAGAGTATGAATGGAATGGATTGGATACCAATGGTGTATGATAAGTGTGTAACCTTGTTAGGTCAGATAAGTGAGCTAGTTAGTTGTAATGGCCAGTTGACCATCTGTATGTATGCTCGATATATGTAGTGGAATACCACCAGCCATGGGTTTTCCCGGCTAAGCCGATGGCATCCCAGAATGCCAGCAAGGGTTTTCCGAATATGTGTCAGCGACAGCCCAGAACGCGCCAGTTCCCAGAGCTATGCCAATGTTTTGACCCCACCTTTTCCAAGTTACAACTTAAAATAGTGTGCTATTGTGCTGGCTGGAGGAGATAATGACTGGAATAAATACAGTTGAGAATAGCATACAGTAATTATGATGATGACTCAGTAGCTATCAATGCAGAAAGCCTTAGTTGAGTGTAATAATATTTTAATTACTACAGGTTGTGGGTAAAAGTATCTCACTTAGATAAATCTATGTTCTATCAAACAACATTGAATGCTTGTATTTTCCAGGTCTTGCATAGTCTAGTGGACAGACTGCTTGGCGTTGGTTTACCTGCACCTAACTATTCAGACTACACAGAATATTGGACTTTACCCCAGTGGTCTCATCATACAGAGTCATGTAGTGACATGCTGCTCAGGTGTGCCTGCTCTGCTGACTGGAAAGACCAGGTGAGTAATATAAACTTATAAGATGATCAACCACTATATTGTAAAAAAAAAGTTATAAGCAGAGGGTATACATTTTAGGCCTATCATGTTACCAGTCATTTGAATCAATGTTATACCCTATATAGATAAGTCTGTTTATTATTTCTATTTCTATCTGCGCTTAGCTGCATGTCTGTGGCCTGTATTTCCCGAAGAATACTACAGCCTGTTGTCACATTAATCTTGTATAAGGTTACCACATGATTTGCCTGTAATTTATTTTTCTCCCTTGCTTGTTTGACAAATAGATGCTATAATAATACAGACTGTATAAAATAAAATGACCGAGGATAATTCAAAATGCTTTTGATATAACGAGAGCCTGAAATGAATTATTGTGCTACATAGTGTTAATTACAACTGCTGTTCACTCAATCTACCTTTTGATTTGCGCCATTGGATGTTCTTTAAAATTTCCTTAAGTGATATTTATGATGTAGTCAGAAATAAACAAACTAAGTTCATATATTTTAGATAGTAGCCAGGTTTGGCGCGGACTCAACCACAGCTCAAGCTTTATCTGAAGTTGTGATATGTCGACAATCAGACTTAAGGAGGGCAGTAGCCAATCACTCTTGTAAACTTGAGCCATCTTATCTACAAGACTTTGATTGGGAACTCAATGTAAGAGTACATAGACATAGATATCTACATTTCTTGGTGTTAACAAATGATTTTTGGTGTTTCTTGTGTTTGTATGTATTTGTGTTTTACTTATGCATGGTGTCTGTAAAATCTAACCTCAAACTGGCGTTTCTAGAAACCTCAACCATAGTAGTTTTTGGAAAGGTTGCATCTGATGTTGACTAAGGTGGATTGACTACATGCAGTTTGTCACAACCCTTGAAACATGTATACAATGCTCTAAAATTTCATAATTTGAGAAGAAGCTTTGAGTCATGTAGTCAGCTTCATATTGCAGGTTGTAACTCCATGGTTTTGATCAATCGCCATGAAAAGTTTTAAAATAATGAATTGATTCTTCCCTTTTAGTTGGTGCTAGGCAGTGATAAGATATCTACTATCGATGAGCCAGTGGTGGATGTAGCTTTAGATTTACGAGAAGGGGGTGCCAGGGGCGGATACAAACAAACTCAGGTTACATTAGGCATGAATAGTGAAAAGCTTGATGACTTCATACAAAACCTAGAAAATATCAACAAGGTAAATTTGCGTTAGAGTTGTTCCCAGTGGTGTATCATTCTCTTGGTGATGCAAGCAGAAAAATTCAAAGAATGTAAAGTCTATTCGTTTATTTTTTCATGATTTGGTATGCAGCCCTTTCTCCAGCAACCAAAATAAGATATAGAAGCCTCTAAGGCCTACACACACATCATAACCACTGTAACTTTGGAAGTTGTCTGTCCTTTGACATAAAGACTGAAAGGAAGGCAATTCCCATTTACAGTACAAATCTCTAACAATTCGAGCAAAGTCAATGTCTATGATACAAAGGTGCGGAGAGTGTTTTAGTTTTTATTTTTATTATACAGGAACTTCTGCAACATCAGCAGTAGCCGTTATTATCGAGTAGACCTAGCCACTCTTATATCTGAACTGAAGGCGATGGAGTTAGCTGTGAACACCAGGTGGCTATGAGAGGTTCTACTTTATGACGCAAAGCCTCTTCGCCAAAATATTATTAGATATTGCAATGCTGTCATTGTCAACCACATATAGTCTATTCTAATCTGAAGAATTATAGTTCTTGCGGATATTCTGAGCGGATTGACAGAAATTACGGTATGAAACATTTGACAGCTGTTCAAGCTTCTCATTATATTCTTATATTTATGTACAACAATTTGAGAAAAATGATCTATATTCACTATGCAATATTCTTAGAATTAGCCCGTACAGTAGCTTTGCGCCAAAATTAATGCATCACAAATATAGAGATGAGTCTATACTCCCTAGTGTCATTCTTAAAGCTGTGAATTGGTTCAGATTATCATTATGTTCTTTGGTTCTCTTTTTGATTTGACCGTTAATACCAGATGTTCTATTGATTTAGTGAATAAATGTGTGGTGCTTAGATCGTGTTTTTTTTACAGTCAACAATGACCAAAGCAGTCTCGTAAATGAGTTTTTTAAAGTAATATGATAATTACTTTGACACTAGCATACACATCATGACACCATACACATCATGTTCATCTCATTTTCCTACAAAATATATCTGATCGATCAACCAAATTCAAACGCTCTTTTTCGATGAGATGGTTTGGTCTAGGACTTTGTATTAGAAGATTCTCCACTTCACTACTTAAGATTTCACCCTACTTTCTACATGACCCGATTCTCAACCATAAACATGGTTGGCCCTGCCACAAACATTGTGGTGTATATAAGCAGAGAGTCGGATGCAATAGTGGATGCTTTCTGAATACTGGAATCATCCCATCTATATGGTCACCCTCAGTCAATCACATCAAAGCTTACCACTGTCTGAAGTAACCGAAGTCAATAAATTTTTAACTCCCCTTGTATTCTGAAACATAATCTACAAGAGGAACAATTTGGTTGGTTCGAAATTTCACGGCTTTGACTCTACTTTGACATAGTCTTGTCACGCGGCCACCAGAAAAACCAAAACCTGTTGCCACCATGACAAGGCTAACTTTGACAGACTTGCAGCTTATGAATTTTCAATGAGGACACTTCACATTTACCTGCTCTGTAAAAGATTTTAGGCCGTCCCGGTGTATGTGTACGCACACCAGCTACGGGGCAGGAGGGCAGAATTGTTGGTAACTTGAATATTTCTCAAATTTCTTTATTGCTGCACAAAAAAAAATTCAAAGTATGTACATCGATTGGTCAACAGAATGTGGAATCAACAGTTGCAATAAAAAATATGAAACCATAAAAAATATTTTAATCATAATTTTATCCATGATAATAATAATGATGTACACTATAATACAAAAGAATTATTTGTTCAGAGTTTAATAGTAAAATGGCACAGTGCTGTAGTTACATAGACATGTATCTCATCATTGTTTATCTCATAACAATCCGTTTCCATGTCTAGTGGGATTAATTTTAAAAAAGACTGAAGCTATGATATGATGGGCGAGCAAAAATTAGAACAAAACTTACACATAATTGGAGAAAAACCAAATCATTGCCTAAATAGTTGACTAATTATTTAACATAAATTTATTCCAGTCATGATTCTGACACCAAAGCACCAAAAAATTGTCAGATACAAAAAAAGGGACTCTTGATTCAAAATATTCGTCATGATATGATAAAAGTTAAGTAGCTACACATAAGTTGAGATAATGCATTAAATGCAACTTTCCAAATAAATACAACTAGGTGATGATATAAAAAGTGAGAGGGTACGAAAAATGATACACAATATAGATGAACTAAATTAGTTCAGCCCGTAAAATAAGCTAGATATTTGAGTATGATTGATTTAAGAGTTTTCATCCCTCCGTTGAAGGAGCACAAAGCCTGAAGTTACTAGTAATCATAATTTTAATTCTGATATCGCATTCTTGTCTTGCGAATGTCAATTCCTCGCCTTGATTGGTAGCAGCTGTGCTTAGCAGTCGCACAATTTATTTGTCATGAAAGGAGAGATCATTGTTTATAAAGCAAGTACCTCTACCAAAGTGTTTAAGAACTTTTAAACTAACAAAACTAAATATTGCTAAAATTCATGTCAGTTGTCAAACTAAATTTTCATGTGTCATCTTGATTCAAACTTGATAGTATTCAAGCTTTATATATTGTCAGCAGTTCAGATCATGCTAAAAACTTTGCGATTTTCTGTGGATATGTTTTTTATATCAACATTTCAGACAGCGTTTCAAAATTTCATCTTTCATGACTGTGGTTTCACATGTGCATGTTCTTGCTGCGGTGTTTCACGCATAAGCGATTTTCTGCGTTGTTGTTTGTCACACATGAGTGATTCTGGTGGCGATGTTTCACACATGAGTGATTCTGGAGGCGGTGTTCCAAACATGAGTGATTTTCTGCGCTGTTGTTTGTCACGCATGAGTGATTCTGTAGGCGGGGTTTCACACATGAGTGATTCTGGAGGCGGGGTTTCACGCATGAGTGATTCTGGAGGCGGTGTTTCACACATGAGTGAACTTATCGTTTTTGACTCTTGACATTATTCCCTCCATGTCTGTCTCACAGTCAGACTCGTCGATATCACAGATATTCTCAGACATCTCACTCTGTGTATCGTCTGCCTCCATACTCGTGTATCCTTCTAACCCTGCTGCCGTTGACTCATCAGGGAGACACGCTGCCACTAAGTCATCTGTGAAAGAGTGAAATAAGATACTGTATAGATGATTGTGTGTTGAAAAGATGAACCTTTTCACTGCATTACTACAATAAGAAGCAAGTAAATTCAAATTTTAGGAGGATATTTATGTGGACATATAAATTAAAACTTGGGAGATAGTGTCGGGTTAACAAAGAGATAAGTGAGAAAAAAATCATCTGTCTTCACTCGCATGCATTAAACTGAAATGTCAAGTCCTTTTACACACATCGTAACGATCATAGCATCATTTCATACAGATTTATGATGAATTATGATAGTTGTGACAGCTATCGTCATGAAACTTGTATCAAAATACAATGGTCTAGTGAGCTGAACCTGCTGTACTTACCGTTTGAGTAGCTGAGAGAGGCTGTACGCTGAGGTACAGCTGGTATACTTATACCAGGTGCAGCTCTCATCAGTAATGGCTGTGATATATCATCTCTTCTACCTCCTGATCCTGGGTAAACAAAGTAATAGTCAGCATAAAAGATGTGCCAAACACCATTCACTTCTTATGATCATTCAGGCAGATTTATTCGTATTTCGCTAATAGGTAAGTATCTAGATCATTACAGTTTATTTAGCGTGAGAAAAGGTATTTGCTGACTTTTGATTCTAACACTCTACACTTCAGTCACGGCCAATGGACCGAAGAGTTGGATTTTTATCTCGATTTTTATCTTGAATGGGCCAAATACAAGATAGAATAGAATATGTCACAAGCAGTGAAGAATAAGCTGCAAATGGAAGAATGTTTGAATATAACATACCATGCCGGGGTAGGTAGTGATTAGGGTTAGATTTTGGTATATTAAGATCTGGGAGATCATAGTCCAGTTTATACTGAGCCTGCAGAGCCAGTATATCGTCTACATTGTATGAGGGAGCGCTTATCTGTGGTATAGTATCATCATCTAACTCCGAGTCCTCTACGTATTCAGAGTCGTCAACCTCCGACATTGACTATAAATAGAAAGTTATACAAATATTAGGAATTGTCTCCCTCAACATGAGGTACAAAAATAAATATAGATACACTATTTATTTGGCATACAATATCATCCTGGACAAACATTTTTCATAACATGCCACAAGGTATAAATACATGCCGCAAGATTCCTAAAGAAATATATAGCAAACGATGCCAATAACTGCCATATACCAGCAAGACAGTATATTCAATTAATCATGCGGATTTATCTCGACATTTGTGAATGACAAATCTTCGGAAGATACTAGTCTACTTACCAGGAGTCTAGCTACATGGTAGTTGTCCCCGTCTCCTCTGTTACGATTTCTGATCTCAGGGGGTGGTCCCATAGCACTGCCATCTTCTCTGACTGGTACCCAATCACTCGTGTCCCAGTGATAACCTGCAGAAAAAAGTGACTAGGGTTAACCCAAGTGAACACAGTGTGGATTCATTTATTGATGCATCGGTGATGTGTATAAAAAGAAGTGGCTCTTGTTTGAGTTGCAGGCTTTAAAACGACATTTGTATTAATTGGAATATGGAATGATTTGGTCATGCCGCAGAGTGTGACAGCGACAGGCTGAAAATCGGAAGCTGATGGGAATTAATTGTCGGGAAGATTCATAATAATACTAATTTACAAAGCCTTCAGCAAACGTTTTAATGGGAAGATAAACCAGTCAACTTGATTAATCCTAAATATGTTCCAATACTCATGAAAGGAATTTCAAGGTTTCATTTTTGTTGAGGATACTCCAAGAAATTGGGCTGCGAATTGTAATATAGTGTTTGGACAGGACATGAAATATTAAGCTTTTGGCGACATGATTTGTAGGGCAATTTCATGTTAGACATGGGAATGGTTGTGAGATGCAACATTGCGAGACATGGATTTAGGTATCTAACATAAAACACAAGTGTGACTTGAAGGCCTTGACATGAACATGGTCGGTCGAAATATGAAAACACAGGTCGTTAAGTTGCGAAGTTCTTTGTAAGCAGTTAGTTATCATATTTCTGAGTTTGAGATTGTAAGAACCAAAGCCGTTGTAAGAGTTTCCGAAGTATTTCCAGCCCAAAAATAATTTATCATTAGTAGAATTATTTATCTATCTACATTAGCTAACACATGCAATATCAATGCAAATAACTTAGAGAAGGATTGAAATATATATTCATAAGACACTTCAGAACTGATCATATGAACATCACCAACAAGGCACTCATAGCAATATATATTATGTGTGACAGGCAGAGAAAATGTACACTTCAAATTCACAGCAACCCCAGTAAGCTAGCATCTGTCACTCCAACGCACTACCAAGCCAATAACCATTATTCTATTTCAAGGGGAATGTTTTGTTCAAAAAGTTTCACATAATGCAACTCTTGGAAATACCCAGGACAACTCCCAATTATTAAAGAATGTTATGTTGACATTCTAGTACTTTAATTGGATAACAGTTGCATTGATATGAGTATGCATATAATATGAGGTAAATAAGGGTCAAGGACAAGACAAACATTGACGAGGGAGACAAATCCTTTTTCCAAAGCAAATTTTGAGACTTAAATAACTCTCACAGTATAAAACTGATTTAGGGCAAAGTGATGATGATTATTACGAATAGCGTGGAGAGGAGCAAAAAATTTCTCAACATGTGACATGAATTGTTTAACCAAAGCGGCGAGAAGAAATGCCCATACCATGCCGTGGTGATCGGATTCCTGTAAGATTGCAAATGCACTTTTTCTTGTCAACTGAAGTAAATATTAGGTGGAGATAACTTCAATTAAAGGAGAAATGTTACTCCTTTGTGAGGCATGCCAGATGAAAATTAAAATAAGTTCTAACAAATAACACATTCAATATAACAGAAACTAGCACTGACCTAAAAAGCGACTAAATAGTAAGGGAAGGTTAATTGTTAATAAAAAAAATACCAACTTAATTAATATAAAGCATTCTAAACAAAATTATTAAGAATTAACATGTCTATTTTAGGAGAGCAGAGTTGAGTTTTTTGCTTCCGATGCGTAGCATGCATTACCTTTCTCAGCATTTCGAGATGGCGGGTTTCTAACCCCACCCATCGATGTGGGTTTACTTTGCAAAGAGGCAATGCTAACTACAAATTGATAAAAGTTGGATGCTGCGGTTTTAACGATAGCCTTGTATGCTGTGCTTTATAAAAATTGTAAATAATAAAAAGACTAGCTTTCTATAATGGCGACTATAATTCAAGCAGAATTGTTCAACTTTGGATAAGGAATTTTGGCTTTGGAAGGGATTGGAGACAGGTAATATTTGGAGTATTGAGTTGGACTGTACAGCTTCAAACAGACTTGGACTGATAGGTAGACAGCACACTAGTATTTATGCAGAGCTAAAAGAGCACAGACATTGACAAACCAGAAACTCATTTACTAAAGACCTAACATCTGTAGTCCTATCTCCTTTCCATAGAATGTAGTTCACTTCTAGTTCATTTATAATACTTAGTTTCATTAAAGAGGTAGGCTAAATCCCTCCAATCATATTGATTAAATTGGAAGGATTTAACCAATCAGAAGAGGGATATTATATATCTAGCCTATGTACCTTCATCTTCTAGTGGAATACTAGCAATGCTTCCATTGGTGATTGATGCTGGTTTGGATCCATGTCTAGAGTTAGCCTTAGATCCAGCTTTGGAACCAGCTCTAGATGAAAGGTGTGAGGGTAATCCATGCACACCCGCTGATCTGCCAAGCCTGTCTGAACCTCTAGCAGATAGCATATCTATAAAAAGTGATAGATTTCTAGGTTTGTGTTTATCTAGCAAGAAGAATCTGCTTAACAACAAAACAGGATGACAACAAAACTGAATCACAACAAAAGGGAGTAGAGAAAATCCATATTGCCTCCACCTGACAAAAAGGATGGCAGATCTAGCCTATTCATACACAGTTTTCTATTGAAATCAGTATTACATGCAAATCATAGAATTGAAAATCTAGATATCAAGTCTTACCTCTCCCTGTCTCATTGGTTGGATAGTCGAAGTCCCAGGCAGGTTTCCTGATAGAGTCTGTATCACTAACACTAGGAGGTGGGGGTGTAAGTTTGGGTAACGCTGCGAATGTGGTCGTCGCTCTGGTCGGGTTGGGTCTCACCACATGCACATCTCCATAACCCTACAAAATATATTCATTTATGAAACAATTGATATAAAAAATGTGGACCAACATCACTTCCTCAAGTTAAGCCTCTGCTGACCTACCACGAGTTTTGGAAGTTTCATCAAAAAGAGCATCATCTCAACTATCTATACATTGATTTGGGTGCATACTACGCCATCACAAAAGATAGTACACAAAGATAGACAACACAAAAATAGTACATAAATAATGTTACTGCAACATTAAATACCAGTGTTGCAGTTAAAAATATGTAATTTACCTGAGTGAAGGTATTAAGAGCTATCCTATCCAGACCGTCAGCTGCTGATCCGTAGTCATGTGACATCTCATAGGTCTTCTTACCCTTACCACCTGCTCCTTCATTCACACTACAAGAGAACAAACAGCATTAGCTCATTATTATAATAATCTTATTTTATTTAAACATAACAAATGTATGCCTGTTAGCTTCATGTAGTCTGAGAACTTTCACTATTTGAAATATCCTGATTTAACTAAGTGTCAGTAAGGCTGTACAACATGTTGGTGTTTCAAATATTTACTTAGCAGAAGAGGCATCGGCAAATGTGGGTATGTAACGGACAACAGACAACACAATTGAACTGTGCATATCCAGTGAAATCCCTAAGGATGTTGACAAGTATCTCTGATAAAATGTGGCTTTATCATAGTCCATGGTGTGTCATCATAAAAATAGTATTGATAAAATTAAAATATATTCGGCGTAAAACTAGCATTGAGACGTCATATCGATAGCTACAATTTTCACTAAGCAGCAGGATTTTTGAAGAATTGAACGTGAAACGAAATATTGTGATTCAGGCAAAACTTTGTATAGCTGCGATATGAAACGCCAGATGATAATAATGTCCATAGCATGACACGCTGACATTGATACGCAAATTTAGTGCTACAAGAATAAAAAATGGAAAACAAGCTGACGTACCAATTCGAGGCTGAACCAGTATCGTTTGCGCTGCAAGGTGATGGTATGAAAATGCAATTAAGAGCACATTGGATATCTTTAAAATTGCAAAGCCCAAAGTCAATTCATGATTTGGGGGACAAAGAAAAAGATATCCTACAAAGCAATGAATTTTGGATGCAGTGTCTGAGTTGAGCACAGGACAGGCTTATGGATAGTAAGAAGGCCTAACAGCAATGTTTATGGTGTTAAAAAGCTAAGGAGTCAGATGAAGTATTTGTCACTGATGAGGTGATATTTACCTGGGAGTATAGCTGGCAGGTCTCGGTGGTACACTAGGTGGTGGAGGGCTGGGAGCTCTAGATGGATACAGATCCTGAGACTCGTCATACAGATTATCCCCTCTTGCCCCTCTAGGATAATACATAGCCTCTCTCTCAGACTTACAGCTACCAAGAGGCGCCTTCTCCTTCTGACGACGGCGTCGTGTAATGACACAACGAGCTACTACCACTATGATCACTATGATCAATATCAAGCCTAGTGCCGCAGCTGTAAACATGGGGAAGGGGAACATGGCGTTTAATGTCAAATTCAAAAAAGCCAATAGATGCATCATAATCTAACACTATAATTACACTTCCTGATATGCTAAGAACTGCTATAAAATTAAAGCTTGTGGTGACTATAGTGAATCTTTCTGATTATCTTCAATTGAGCCACAAAATCTCCATTTTTTTCCTTTTATACATTAAATCGACTTAAATTAAATTCCTTTTATATATTAATTTACCTGATATATAGACAATATGCATAGGAGGCATCATGGGTCCCTTAGTGACCTTCTCTTTACACACGTCATCATCGTCAGCGCACACACACTCGTAAGGTTTGTCTATCTGCTCGGCTGGGTGGATATTCTTACAAACTCGGTCCTCTTCACAAGGAGAGGAGAGACACTCATCATTCTGGTAACACTGCTTGCCTGTCTTGCCTAATAGAAAAATTTAAGAAACTTGTATAAGAGAATGAACAGATCGAAGGTGGGTAAATAATCAATCATTGCATGGTTCGTAAAACCCTCGATTGAACTTGTACTTGTGAGAACCACTTCATACACCACGGTCTCTTGGCGGTGGCACCAATTGGGCCTCCAATGAATTTGTCGTGCAAAGCGAATTCACCAATAATACAGAAAAAAGTAAATTACTCAGAGGATGATAAGTTTGCTATTACGTAATAACCAAATTTACATGTTTGCTAACATTAAGACACCCACAGACTAACTCAATTCTATCCAGTATTCACTCCCCTAGGGTATTAAATGGTCTTATCACTCACCATAAGGACAATGACAGATATAATCACCAAGAGTATTCTCACAGGTAGCTCCGGCAGCACAGGGATTATCTGTAGAGCATTCATCTAAATCCTTCTCACAGCGTGAGCCTTCATATCCTATATATAAACAGGTATAACACAGTCAACTGGTGTGTAAGATAATGATGAATATCCTATTTAAAGTCAATTTTAAAATGAAATAAATATGGGTATTTGGACTATACTATTCAAGTGTAGTAATAACAAAATCCATATTTAAAATGCTGACTTAGAATATTGAGGTCCTCACAACGAACTATGATATGACAGTCAGTGTACAATCAATATACTGTCAGTGCCCTATACTTTTCAGCGCAAAAACTCAAGTCAAGTTTTCAATCAGCTTAAAAACATTATTTGAAAAGGCAAAAAAAAGTGTAAAAATGTCTCCAATTATACAAGTTCTCAGATGTTTGAGATAAGGATTGCTCAGTCTAAATACCTTTACAGCTGCACTGTACTCGGTTTCCTGTCTCGAGGCAGGTGCCACCATTCAGACATGGGTTGATACTGCATACTCCATAGAAAGACTCATGGCACTCAAACTCTACACCTGGGAACGTAAAGTCCCCACCCGCACTGTTTGTGTCTGTATAAGGCAGTGGAACTCGGTCTATCTGAATATCCTTCATACATCCCTTAAAGCCAGCTTGCTTGACAACTAGTGGAAGAAAGACAATTACAAATGTTTTACATAATATTATATTATGAGGTTTAATAATCTTGCGAGTTTCATTGGCCGTGCAAAAATTCACTGTGGTTGTCATGATTCAAATGTATCTGATATAGTATCTTACTTAAAAGATATTTGAGGATTTTCAAAAGTATTCATGGGTCACGCATTCATAGATTCCATTAAATGACAAAAAGGAGAGAATCCCAAACTAGTCAAGATCACTCACTTTGTCCGTTAGATAGAGTCTTGACGATAGCACCGAAGTAGACATTTTTATCCTTGAGGTTGATCTCTACTGTGTTTCTATCACTCTCTGCCTGAGCTGTCCAGCCCTTGTCCAACAGAAGTCGGGCAAAGTTACCTAAAATACAACAGCAAAAGTTCTCGTTATGGGATCTATAGTCAAACCAATGAACTCATCGGTCAAACAGCAGGTATTATAACATTGATACCATTATATTGTATTAAATATTATATATATTATAACAATATCTTGCATATAAGGTTAGACCCATTGGAATTTTCTAAATGAGAAATTTGGCAATGTTAGACAGGAAGACATTGACTTTTTTCACAGCAAAGGCGAAACCTCCCAAGATATCAAGGAATCTGTTTTGCTTGTGGATATATTTAGATTTATATGTAACTTACCATTTCTCTCCAGAGTGATGTTATGCCAGTTACCATCGTTCATATTCTCCCCTGTGATCATACTAGCTGGTCCAGATCCACACTCAAAGGTGTACTGTACTTTGCCATCAACAAGCTGTGCAACGAGAGAGACATTTGAAGTCTTTCTAAGGGAAGCTAATGGATTGCTAGTTAGTTTATTAAAAAAATCATTTTGATTAATCATTTTTTGCAGAATATGTATCCCAATTAAAATATTTTTCACCAAAAATTCTAACCATTATCTTGAATTTTAATGGGGATTGAATCGTTTATCAGTTTACAGCTACAGCTTACAGCATTATTCAAATAGTGTTCCCACAGAAAATACAGCTGTAACAATCCATCAACAAACAAATCATCGATCAGTTGTCACTCAATCATCAATCAGTCGTCACTTCATACATACCTCCAGTGTGCTGTAGTCCCGATCTCCTCTGGCGTCCATCAGCACTGCATCACTCTGCTTAGTTCTGAAAGTCAGTCTAACTTGTAGCCTTGTTTTGATATCCTTAACCAGTGTCCAGCGGGCGTAGCTATCTCCGTTGAATGCTAGAGGAGAGCCATCATGTAGATCACAGTCTACACCGAATGTACCGGCCGGACATTCACAGCTGTATGACTGAGGCGAAGCTCCCGGCACGCAGGTCTATAAATGCAAAAAACAAAATCATCAAAATTTCTCCTCCATCAACTCAAGTTGACATATCTCATTATTTTATTTTATTTTAGTTTTTGCAACTTTCATTTGATGACTATGATTCTCAGAATCAGCTATCGACACAAAAAGGAAAAAAATTTCATTAAATATGAAGAAAAAATCAGCCATCGAGAAAGAATAGGAAAAAAAACAAATCTCAATAAAGATGGAGAAAAATATTTTGTTTGATCAAATAGAACTGAGTACAATTTATCTTAAATCAAAATTCCAAATTTCCTTATTCTTCAACCTACAACCAGATTTAGGCTTTTTTTATTGAACTTTGTCCACTAACAGAAAGTTGACCTTGAAACATATATGGTGTAATAATTAGAGTTAAACCTACCTTATGTCTAGGGCAGGGATTAGCGCTGCACGGGTTGACACACGTCGGACCGAGACACACACATTTCTCCTGAGGCTTAGCGAGTAGGGACACGAAGCTCTGCTGATCAGAGTGTATGGTGACCTTATCCTGTGTGATCTGATAGACCATGTCACATTTCTCGTCTGAGTTACACTTGATCTCAGGAGAACAGACAAAATCATCTGCTGGCAGGCCTATATCTACACCTGTAACAATAGCGTATGGAAAAAAACATGAAAATCAATTTGCCATGTAGTGATGAATACTAGTTAAAAATACTTAAAGTAAGTCTTGAAAATACAGTCCATCTTGGGTCATGTTTAAAACCTCAATTTGAAACACCACCAACACACATCATCAACGAGTGTACATGACCATATCAAGGAGCGAATGAAACTGAAATCAACCAATCAGATCTCTCTTGTCACAAGCACTTAACGTAGCAGAGCAAAACAGGTCTGTCAATTATAAATACATTTATCAGACTCCTGTGCTCGTAATGTAAGGGAAGCGAGACCACACTGCATTATGGGATGCTTACCTCCGAGGATGCTCTCCACTCTATCCTTGTTATCTCTGATATAAGTAGCTAGTCTCTCCTTAGTCATCATATCTCCAATCAGCTTCTCAGCAGCTACTAGTACTACTATACCGCCTCGTGATTGGCCGGTCTGTCGCTTGGTGCGAGCTGATTGGCCAGATGAGTCTTCTGTGATACTCAAGATGTGAATTTTTCTGGAAAGGATACAATGACAGCCTGTGAAGATCTTGACAATGTCAGCATGATAAAGAAGTTTTGTCCTCAACACTTATAAGAAACACAAACTGTGTAATTATGTGCACTATAAATACAATAACAATAGATATGATTGAAATAATCGTGATACTTGCCCAATATGATACATGAATTCCTGTATGGCAGACATCATGTTGGCTGTCATTACCTTATACTAGGACTAAGTCCGCTGAGCGCCGTCTCGAACGATCTTTTGAGTGTCGATACAAACTCCGCTGCAGATAACCTCTCTATTCGGATACCAACAGATTGTGACATCATCTCATCAGTGATAGATACGACCTTGACCTCAATAACACCATATTTGGTGAATCTACCGTCTGTCGCGCTGATGTTGAGAACATATGTACCAGAGTCGAGAGAGTAGGAGCTGAAAGCGCCGCTGTTTCTATCCATACTGTAAAGGATGAAAATTTTAAAATAAACGATAAATTTAACTTCCAGTGTTTTCTTTATGCTCTGCCTAATGTAACGGTAATAGGATATCTGAGTGGTTTATTCATAGACAAAACACAGAAGTGATTTGTCTATGGGTTTAAACTTCCAGGAACAAATGGGTCATTTTAAAAAATTGCAAGAGCCATGTTTCAATTGCTTAGTATAGAGATAATGGCAATAGGTGGAGTAAAGGAATTTTGCAAAATACTTCTTCAAGACTGGAATATGATTAATGAAGTAAAACAAAAACTTCATACGATTGAAAAGACTGTGAGCTTACCTGAATTGTCTTTGTAGGTGTGGTGACACAAGCCCGTACTGCAGTTTATCAAAGTCTGGATCTCTGGCTACTACATGACCAATCACACCACCTGGGAAAGTGTCCTCATAGGCTACCACTGTAAAGTTACGAGGGGTTGCAACTACTGGTGGATGTAATGTAGCCTCATGAACCTCCAGCTTCACAAAGGTTGTGGAAGATAGTGGTGGTACTCCTCCATCATCGACCTTGACCTAAAATTTAAAATCATAATGGTCAGCTCATTTCTTGAGAAAAACTGGTTTTGTGACAGGTGAGAGAAAATGTATGGTTGATCAGGGCAATATGAGGACGCAATTAAAAATGTTGCAGGGGCAACTACAGCTGTAAATATAACTTTTTTATCTTGAGCATGTCACAAAATATAACAAATTCTAATACTGTTATATCAGGGGGAAATACCAGAACTGTTAACAAGTTGCCTCGGACATTTTGTTATTTGTATACTTTCAAATCAACCGCTATAAATAAAAAAAAAAATAATTATAACTATATTACCTGCAGCATATAAATCCGTCTTTTCTTCATGTCAAATGTACCATGGGCGACCAGGAGACCGTTCTCATCGACAGAGAACTTATCCTCGTCGTTACCACTGATGATTGTGTATTTGAATGGTCCGTTGTTTGGTGAGGCATCCGCATCTGTCACAGCGAGTGTCAAGGGGGAATATCCGTCTCCTTGTCCATCCTACAGGAGTGGATACAGACAAGGGGTTGATAGGTGTGCTGGCATTTGAGGTAAGCTTGCAATCAAGGTGAGCGATGTTGAGCCCATCACCAGTGCTACCGTGTGTATACATGTTGTTCCAATACCCGTTTTAATCACATACCAAAACCAGCCAAGAAGTTGGGTTAACATACTGCCATTAGCTATAGTGTTAATTCTACTACAAAGCTATTGCTAAGCATAAATCTTGCCAAAATATTAGATTGCTATAATGCCACCCCTATACTCGAACTATTAAGTCTAGTTTAGAACATTCTGTGTGGGAGAGGGACCATGGTTATATAAACCATGCAATAACAGGGACCTGTTTTTCATTTGGGGATCAATGAGTCCCAGTAATTATATTAATGGTTCATTAATATCATCAATGCCTACTTCATAGGAGCTCATTGGAGTTTCTGCATCCGGATTGGTTGATTCTGAGGAAGTTGGCGGAGTTTGTGTTGATGTGAGGAGGAAGGTGGTGTTACGATAAAGATTTCCTTCGGGGTAAACCTGCAAGCAAGCAAGCAATCAAACAAACAGTAACGAAACGCTGCTCCCGCTGCCGCCGAGCTTTTGTCTGCAGTTGTTGTGTAGGTGGAGTGAAATCATCCCAGAATACACAGTTAATTATTGCCAGAAAAAGTGCAGCTGCTGAGCCAATGAACAAAAGGTTCTCACTATAGTGTGTTTTACATGAACCAATCACCTTGCTGGTTACAATGGGTGAATACAAGTAGTGTACATGTAACATTTTGCAGTGAAGCTAGCATCCAACTTTTTTAAACGCTTTGATTGGCTGATCAGAAACCAAAATCAGCCAATCAAAGTGCACCATTCTCGCATTATTTGCTCCCGCCACCGCAATGCAACACTCGCAACACCCATAAATTCGATTAAACCCAGCAGGCAAGGAGTTTAGAAGAAATCATTCGCAGTTAGTTCAAAATGCAAGATTCAATTGCACACAAAGGATTAAACAAAGGCCCAAAACTAAAATGAAATTCTACAAACAGAAAACTTGTCTGATCTATGAGGAGGACTGGCAAAGTAGCCATCAAAGAGGGATTGAATGACCATTCTTGGTGAAAAAAATTCAAACTTCAATTATATTTCTGCACTGGAAAGTGTTATGGGCGGCAAAGATTTACGACAGTAATAAAAAATGCCTAAGTAAGCCTTAATATTGTTATTGCGTCTTACCTGTACTTGAGCAGTGTAGTTTGTTTGTGAGAACACAGGTACGTTATCATTGATGTCAGTTATAGACACAATGAGTAAAACAGTAGAGATCTGTCTGGGAGCGCCGCTGTCTGCTGCCTGAATCACTAGTCTGTACTCGGAGATCTATGTGCCAGAAAAATGTTCAAAGTTGAAACCATAATTGATGGTCATACAACTATCTGAAAGAACTTGCATTAACATTTTTTGTTTCAAAAATAAATCATCAATATTGTTTGGGATTGAGAAGTAGCTGGCCTGTCTTTGGATGGTAAAGTTTTCTAAATGATAACCATATTCAGCGAAAGAAAAAATCGCAGTATATTGGAGTATTGATAAGATCACAGTGATCACATGAGTCTGAAGAAAAACCTTATTGAATTTTAGTAACACAAAACGCAAAGTGCTTTTAAATAGAGAAATCAAACGAGATTAAAATTTAGGTAACTTACAGCTTCACGGTCCAGAGGAGCAGCTACGCTGATAAACCCAGATCTAGAGTTGATAGAGAACTGCCTCAGATCATCTCCTGATTTGATAGAGTAAGTTATATCTGCATTAAGTCCTGAATCCAGATCCTGCGCTCGAATCTTGAATAACCAAACAAGAAATATTAATTAAAGATAGCCAGATAACTAAAAAGATACCATTTCTATATTTTGTTTTGAGCTATGGATCATCAATCTAATTCGTGAGCTGGTGTATACTTTATTTGACACAACTCTCTTTGGAGAGCTGATGGTCAACTGCTCAGAACTGTTGAAAAGATTAGTAAACTTTTAAAATCCAAAATAGTAGTTTCCAATACAGGAACAGTTAATGGACAGAGCAAAATAGGCAAAAGAAGCTTTAGACGCCTCTAAGGTTTGCTGGCCAATACACAACCACCTCATTTGCCAACATACCTGGATGATTTGGTCTTCGACCTTGCTATCCTCTCTGACATTAGCTGTGTAAGTAAGCTGTGAGAAAGTTGGCTTGTTGTCGTTAGCATCGGTGACTGTCACAGTTACCATGCAAGTGTCACTAAGGGGCGGGTCGCCTGCGTCCTGAGCCTCAATATTCAGCACATACTCTCTCACTAACTCATAGTCAAAGTTACCAGCAGTCGACAGCACACCTGAAATCAAATTGGGTTGTTTCAAATATCAAAAACTCAAACAAAAAAGGTCAAGAATGAGAGTGAGTGAATAGTTTAATATATGTCTGATAGCATATGGGCATTGTTGTGTGTAAAATGCTATAGAAGCACAGTCACAACGATGTGAATTGATAACATGCTTTCAGTTTTCTCTAGCCTTACTACCAACGAGCTTAGTAGAAACTTCAGTCTAATCTCTCCCTGGTAAGGCATCAATATGGATATTGGCTACGAAACCACCATTTTTAATATTTTAACTTGAAGGTTAAAAATTAAAAATCTTTTCAGGAAAAATTACCCTGATTAAATTGCAACAATGAACAAGCCTGAGTGTTTGGAAGTTATCCACACCCGAATCAAATACCCAATGATGTCTTCCACTTTTCTAACCATACTCACCAGTGACAGGGTGAATAATGAAGAGCTCATTGTTAGCTCCACCATTACTGATCTTATATCTGATAACGTTATTTAGTCCTGTATCTGTAGACCTAGCTTGTACTTGTAGTAGAGTTGTACCTTTTACAATATCCTCACTAACTGACTTATCATAACTGTAATATAATAACTATTAATACATATGCATTATATTCTGTTAGCCAAAAAGTCATTTTCTTGATCAGATTGAATCAAACAATCCCTTAATTGGCTGAATTTTAATACATCATCAAATCTGAGCATTTTTATAAAATGATCCTCTCATGCATTATTTGTCTCTATTTTTTATTGCCCTTGTGAAAGTTTCAAACTTATAGAAGTCGTTTTATTGAACTAAATTAAGTGAATTTAAACAGTGAGAGCATAGCCAATGATCCAGATCTTATAACTTACACTGAGTTCTGGAAGACGGGTGGGTCGTTGACGTCACTGATTTGCACGACCAGATCTGCGGTACCAGTTCTAGTGGGAGTTCCCTGATCAGTGGCTGCTATAACTACAGTGTAACTTTCACCTTGCTCACGTTTCACAGGTTTAATCAACCGTACGATACCGTTATATGGGTCTATGGCAAACATGTCTGTAGCTCCTGACAGCAAACTGTACTGTACTTTACGAGCCAAACCTATAAAGTCAAGAGTCAAGTTGAAATGAACGCCATGCATACACGTGTAGGTTTAGAGCAAGGCGCACGGAATATTATCCACTCAAGAATACCTAATGGGTGGCCTTTGACCAAGAATATTGCCTGTAGGTCTAAACACAATCAACAGCACAGCTATGAACTACAATTCCCCGATCGATCAGGCAAATTTCATATATAAACATTATCATTAACGCAATCTCACAAATCCAAGAAGTTGCATTGTGGGATACTCTTCATTAAATTGCATTGTGGGACACCATTCAGACACTGACCTGCATCCTTATCCGTAGCGGTGACTCTGAGCAGCAGCGTATTATTAACTGAATCCTCGGGCAGCACGTGTCTGTACACAGAGTCATCAAACACGGGGTTATTATCGTTCACATCAGTCAGGGTCAGCTCAATATCAGACATACACTCCAAACCTCCCCCGTCTGTAGCAACTCCAGAGAGACGGTATACCGGTGTGACATCGCTGTCTAATCTCTTGTTCACTCGTATGTCACCTAGATAACATAGCAGAATACTGTTATGATCTGCGTGTTTGATACAAGTAGGGAATAAGCAATATCAGTGCCCATGTTTGAGTCATTTGTATAAAGTTATGTTATCTAGATTCTCCGAACACAGCTTTCAACACATTGATCAACCTGCTCCTAATACAATGAGTCAAAATGCATAAAAAGCGGTATAACACAGTAGCCAGAATTGAGTAAGGCTCATATAATTATCATTTCGAGACTCCAGATCCCATCGGCTCAGTTTAAGTTTAAATTCAATTGAAAGAAATGAATGGAATGAGGTAAATCAATGTTTGACTTTAAAACTAGTTTATTGGATTCTCCACAGAACAACACTCGCTACACTGCAACCGATCTGCTCCTAATATAATACTTTGCACATTCTGTCCTGATCAGCTGGTTCCAGGGACAGGTGTCTCCTGATACAATACAATACAATGCTCCTAATACCATAGAATAAAAATTTTCTGGAGGTCAAAGTAGTAGAACTATTGTGGAACCATTCTGATGACGTGATATACTATTGCATGTATATCTCTGATTGATAGAGAGCGAAATAATTCACTTAGCATGAGTACCATCACATTGAATTCAGGTGTGACGACCCGCATTATATTCGACTAATTGGGGGCGGATACATGTTAGGTACTCATACTAAATTGACTCTAACGATCAGGAATGTGTAGCCTTGATGTCAGTGTCCTGCTTACCTCTGAGCGAGTCGATAGCAAAGTCGTCCGCTCCTTCTCCTCTCAGACTATACATGATGTTAGAGTTAATCATTTTAGCCTCGTCTCTATCGCTAGCTTTAATAGTAAGTACGAGTGTACCCGACTCTATATCCTCTGGCATAGTCTTAGTGTATAGAGCCTGAAAGAGGATATCAGAAGTCCATAAAAACATTCATATAACACAAGCAAAGTTTGAAAAGAGACTGGTGAAATGTAATGCAACATCAATGTGATTGAACAGAATCAAAGATTTGAGCCTACTTGGATCTAATATGTTTTAGCATCTTTCCAAAGTATACAAGCTCATTTTAATTTTGTCCCATTTCCTGCATTAGCACTTCATTTTTCAATTCACAGAGAACTCTCAATTGTAATGTGTCCCTGACATTATTACTGAAATAAACTCATTCATTCAAGGAGAAATAAAACAAACAACAGATATAAGTTTCCGCATTTCCGACACAAGATTTTAGCAAAAACTTACCCGTTCACAGACAGGAGCGTTGTCGTTAGTATCCAGTACAGCGACCATCACCATAATGCTGGTAACAAATACGCCATCTGTGGCTGACACCTCCAGATGGTACTCTTTGATGTGCTCTCTATCAAGTGGCTTACTAACAAATATCTCTCCCGTCTGTTTAATCCTGTTAAAATATGTCATAGAGTTTAGAGTTTATTTCATTTACCATCACAGTATCACTCATGCAAAGCATGTAGATAGAACTGGGCGGTCATCAGGATGGTCATGAAGCATGCATTCAGATCAGCTCATACAAGTTTATTGTAGAAAAATTGTTTTTAAGTGCAATTGAAAAGGTTGGTATACTGGGTAGTTGGTTTCTACGCCATGCCAAATTTTCACCAACTAGTCCATGAAAATGCTGAAAGTGTCATAGCTCAATAAGACATGACAGCAGATAAACATATTATTAGACATGCGGATTCAGTTCTATTACAAGGATTTGCTTGGCACAATTGACATACCTGAAGTGACCCTGCTCATTCCCACCAGAGATGTAGTACATCTTAGTAGAGTGATCGGGCAGATCGGCGTCAGTGGTTCTCACTTGTACAACTATTGTACCGTTAGGGGCATCCTCACTGACAGCAGCTGAAAGAATAAATAAGGGCATGTTGAAAAGCCTAGTGTTGATGACTGATGAGTGGGGAGGTAGAAGGATAGCCAGCGTATACCAATGACGTTGTTTTTGATAGATATTTATTAAATATTTGATTAAAATTTGATAGAACTTGATAGATAACTTTTAAGAAGATGTCCAAAACTTTGATCTTGCAACGGCATAAGATTTATGTATTGTTTTCACAGTAGGTCATGCAATATTTGGATGTAAAAACGTCCATCTCATGACGACAGACAAATTTTCAGATATGAGGATTGTCGGTCAGGTTTGTGAGCAATCACTTCTGTGTGGTAGTGAGGTGAGTTCAGGCTTCATAACACATCACTCCATGCAAACAAATGCACATCAGCACAGTGTTTTTACTTAGTATTTAATCATGTAAGTATTGCACTCAAAATTTCAATTCAAAAAATTATTGGCATCCGGTAACAAGTCAGTCAGTATATTTTAGTATATGGAGAGAAGATGGTTGACATTCCAAATGCAAAAGAAGGATAATGGCAGTCATATTCAATGGATCACAACCAATTGTCCGTTGTCTCATCTTGTTTCTTCCCACTGCTGCCACCAATGTAGCAGGACGGATGAGGAGCAACAAATGGCAACCCAATTCATTGAACAAGTATGTAAGCAATCTTGAAACCACTGAGCTGAAGCAGTATTATTTGCACATCGATGTGAGAAATCCCTTGGCATCGGCAGCATGTGAATTTCAAGATGAGTATAGATCATCAAATCATTTAAAATATTGGATCAAGCAGAATATTTTCCAAATTAATGACAGTTAGATTGAAAGAGGATCACTTGAATGCAAAGTGAGTACACATATCAAAGAGAATTGGATTATCAAACTTCTAGTGGAAAAATATTAGAGTATGACACAACGTGGCAAAGCCTTACAGACAACCTAGTAGACTGAATTTCGCTATTTCAAGGTCATGCAGTCATATTGCAACAACAAGACTGAATGTGAGATAATG
Source organism: Membranipora membranacea (assembly GCA_914767715.1). NCBI lineage: Eukaryota > Metazoa > Bryozoa > Gymnolaemata > Cheilostomatida > Membraniporidae > Membranipora > Membranipora membranacea. The sequence goes on along the minus strand of OU612069.1, from coordinate 17,630,057 downwards.
TTTGTTTAACATGCAAATCTGTTTCACTATTAAAAGATGATATCAAACCATGGGAGAGGAGCCCAGAATAACGAGGGTACAATATGGGGTTGTATGTTTGTTAGATGAAGTAAACTGAAGGACTTAGAATACAGGTCTCCCAACTATGGTCCTGTGTGCTAGGTATATACCTGTACGATGTTCAAAATGCTTACAACAATGCATTGAACGCAGCTAGCAAAACAATAATGATAAAAAACGCCATACATGAGGAGTCCCAACCCTGAGCTTGATGGAGGATAATTTTAATTCCCTTCAAGTTAAAGTAGCCAATCAGGTTAGAGGTCAGGTCACTCAGTGCCCTTTAATAAAACCACGCCCACATCTGGTCTGATACCCAATCAGACTATTATTATAGTAATAAATCGATGAATAGGCGCAGGTAGACAAAAAATTGACATGGATAGAGCCTTTAAATTACCTGCAGTATCATTCCAGTACCTAACACCTCCTGCATATGTGAATACATACAGATATGTCACAAAGTCACAGAACGGAGTTACAAAGTAAGAGTGCTGCCCATTACCACATAAACAGTGAAACATAGTTTGGTTAAATACTGGACCAATCACAGTAAAGTATTCAACTATATTGGCCAATTAGAGCTGTCGGCACATATTGTGTTGTTGGCAGGGGCTATATTCTATATATGCATAATGTTAGCACTCAAAATGGGGATCATTCATTTGGCAAAGTTTTCACTCAGGTATTACTAACTCTAATATTAAAAATTTTAAAATCATGCTTTTGGAAGAAGGAGCACACAATATCTATTAGAATCTGGCAAATATACCAAGAGAACAACATTCGTCTGCAGAAACAGTTTTAGAAATGCATTAAATATCTGTACCACAAAATCGATGTAGTTAACCAGTTTTAATGCTTGTAACCCAAACCCAACATCTGTCGAAATATTATGATATGAGAGGGACACATACCCATCAATTTGTACTGTGGAAACTCGGGAGCGCAGTCATTGACATCCAGTAAATTGACTATAACTTTAGCCGTAGAGTTTAGGCTGCCTCTACCATCTTCATCACTAGCCTGAACGTAAAACTCGTAGGTTGGGCGAGTTTCTCGGTCTAATGGTACGAGGGTGCTGATCCATCCGTGAGCTCGGTTAATCAGGAAGAGATTCGAGTAGGATGCGGACTCGGGTGCAAAGGAGTACAGGATGCCTGTCTTGTGATCCTGATCAATATCGTCAGCGGAAACCTAGACATCAAAACAAATCTCATGTTACCACGCATATTCTAAGGACTCACATCCCTGTATTAATAATTACTCGGAAAGTGATGAGCCAGAAAGATAAAGCGTTTGGCATCAGTAATGTTGGCGAGGGGATATTTGTGAGTGCGACAAGGTTTGTTGTAAAGGTTTGCTGAAATGTTACATGGAAATTCAAGCGTTTGAGATTGGATGTAAGTTTTCTAAACGAAGGAGGCGCAGTGCACTGTGATAGGCTGTATGATTGATCTAGTAACTATCAAATATCGATGACGAGATTTTGCTGGTATGTTTTAACATAGTGGTGTTTACAACAAATATTGAGTGCAACAAAAATGCAGTTCCACAATATCTAGTAATTCAAACAAAACAAGTTTTTGTGCCTGAATAATATTTAAAACAACTTCCAACACTTTGATAACTGAAACGGATTGTTGCAAGTAAAATATTTGCCAAATATTATTGAGTGCACCGAGTTTTGACTTCTAAAACGGTCTGAAGTTGAAGACAAAGAGTCTTGTTGTTGACTACTTACCAGGCCATGATCGATGTGTATCTATTCATTCAAACAGTATGTTTATCAGAATCAACAACAGAAGCTAAGCATCAAGGTAAGCAAAGTATGAATGTAGGGAAGGAGGCCCATATATTACAGTGCGGAACTCTTTACATTTCACTGAGCTTTATAGGGATAGAAACCAAGGGATTCTTTATAGTCAAAAGTGGTTTGTGATTGAATCGTAAGAACTCATACCTGAAGAATATTTGAGCCAATAGGAGTGTTTTCAGCTACAGATACTTCGTACTCTTCTGATGTGAAAGTTGGTGGATTGTCATTCGAGTCGATAGGTGAGATGGAAACAAGCATTGTGGAAACCTGCTCGGGAATGGTGTTGAGAAATGCTTCAACGACCAGATTGTATTTTCCCTCGTTCTAAAATTAAATGCAATATTTTAAATAATTTGGTACTATTGGTTACATCATTAAGAGTTATTTTGAGACTCATGGATATGAAGCTAATGGCAAACAAGTGAAATGAAGTATTTCCTACGATTACTTGAATTCAAAGACTTTCACATTCCACATAACCATGCAGTTAATATTAATACATGAAAGTTCGGATAAAAGAAAGTAGATTTTTCCATTTGGTTTGTGCCTCTAGGACTATTTACCTCAGCATCCAGTGATGTGAAGGTAGTTATACGACCCTCATTGTCAATAACAAAGGAGGCCGGTTTGTTGGTGCTCGGGCTGGATCCACCTTTTATTCTGTAGGACAGCTCATGTCCACCATTGTAATCTGCCTTCACCTGAATATACATTAACAAAATATTTATTTATTTATTTATAGAGGTTGACTTGAAAGTATATAAATAACAGATAGTTAAAGGCAATATGACATGAGGAAATTTTTCTAACCAACCTCAACAAAATCGATAAAATTGTTGACGGTTTAAACTAGTACGCAATAAAACAATCCATTAAACCTTTACAGGCTCAAAGCAAGTAGTGGATGACTTGTCAAAGTAAGAAAGGGAATTGTATTACAAACTTATTTTACAGGGAGTTAGTAGAAATTCAGACTGCCATAGTTCTAATACATACCCTGGTGACTTCAGCGCCAATTTCCTCACTTTCATCAACAAACACACTTATCTGCTCAGAGCTAAACGATGGCAGGTCTGATAGAGAGGAGAAAGTCACAGAGACTAAAGACGTCGCGTCTAGCGGAATGTCTCCATTATCAGCAACTCTCACAAAGAACTCTTTTTCTTTGTTATCATCTAAAAGAAATTGAATGACATACAACATGGTTAAATATGCCGGTTTAGTAAAAGGGAATAAAAAGGCCGTCAGGAAATAACCAAGAGTTACAGGTATGTGTACGGGAGTCCGAAAATACCTCACTGCAACCCATGCCGCCAAGTAAACGTAGCCATACATGTCTTCGAGAATTTTTATCAACATATTTCTCCTACTGCCACCAATCAAGAGCTTGCCGTCATGAACAAAAATATAATCTACTGATGATGCTGTCTAGGTGATTATTGATGCATACTGAGAAGAGCTAATATTGCTCGTAATCCTAGAAAACTTCTCACCACTTTTGATGAGGTCTCTTATCAGACTGATCTGCCCCGTTACATTGTTGATGGTAAATGTGTCTACAATTTCTTCACCATCTGATATTATGGAGTAAGACAGGACGGCGTTCTGTGAGTCCTTCTCTACATTGTTGGATCCATCCAGGTCAAAGGCTAACACTCTGATGACAGGTGTATTGGCGGTGGAGTTAGATCGTACTGTAGCACCGTAGCCTGAAAAGAGAATTAAATCGGATTATCAATATTGTCGATAACCTACATAGGTTTGATAATCATCATGTTTTCTTCATATCATAATCATCAACGAGTGATATTGACTCACTGCTAATGTTTATGGTACAATTATACTAACAGTTCTGTCAATCAAAAACACAAGTTATTAAGCTGTTCACTCAACAAGTAAAATGTACCCTGAATCATCAACTATGCCAAGCTTGACATAGCTTGCACAATGACTGACTTGTCTCTATCACATTTAAATCCTGAGGACACATACTTGTGGCGTAGAATTGTGGGGCGTTATCATTGACGTCCTTCACATTGACATATACAGATGTAAATGAAGTTCGTCCGCCTTTGTCCTGGGCCATTACTGGTATCATGTAGAAATCTTTTCGCTCTCTATCTAGAGACTGACGAAGGATCACATCTCCTAAAAGACGAGACGAAAATCTTTTCATTAGTCTCAAGTCAAAACAACACTCCCGACATTCTCAATTTATCTCTAAATGCCCTTCCTGTTTGACAGGGAGCAATGCACAATATATAATAAAAAGTTGAATTTTGGAAGCCTATATTGAAACAATGCCTACACTGTGATGTGCACTTAACATGAAAGCCCACAACCTTTTATTACATCTGTTCTACATAATGCCTCTATTTGTAGGTTTATCGAATCCAAGAGTGTGATGAAAACCAACGGAGAAAGAAATTTTTAGCAATAGTGTTATAAGTATGTACCAATTTTCTTAGAGAGTATTAAATAAAATTGCTTTTACTTAGCAATCGTTTGTTTAGGCCTGTATGTTAGGATATCACTTACCTGTGTCAGGCTGTACTCTGAATGTCTGCATCATCTGATCACCTATGAGAGAATAAGTCACCTGACCGTATCGCCCCACATCTTCGTCCTCAGCTAACACAGTACCAAGAGTGGTGCCAACAGTAGCGTTCTCCAGTACACGGATATTATACAGTATAGAATCAAACTCTGGTGTGTGCCTGGATATCAATCAAATATGAAAATCAGGCCACATCCAAATTATTTGGCAATTTAGCAGTTAGAAGATACCATTGCATATTTATTCTGGTACAGAAACTCTTTCATAGAAACAATAGATTTCTTAATCGAGGAAGGTTGGTCAACCTGCTTTGCATGTAAAACTCTAAAAATCAATAGCCTGAGCCGCATTCTTAAGCTCTACAGGAGAAAAAACCATCGAAAAAAAATCCTAATATCACAAAAGAACATCAGCTTTGCCGGCAACAAAAATGATTGCAAGACAGTGAGAGACAAGATAGCCAATGTGTTGGTTGGGTTGGGTCAACCCAACCAATCAGAGCCCTCATATTGGCTAGAGATAAGGATAACAGCCTTACCTGTTGGCTCTGTTGATTGAGATAGCTAGACTAGTAAAACTAGTGAATATCCCGTCTGATACCGATACATTGAGCATGTACAAATCATTGAATGAGGTTGTCTGATGGAAAGGTGAGACGTAGACAGAGCCAGATCGCTGGTTTATAGAGAATGCTTGTCCTTCATTACCATGAACAATGCTAGAAAACAAGAATAGAGATGAGAGCGCATTGCAATAAACAAGCTGTAGCTGATAAATATAAGGATCACTGATGTCTATATTTGTCTATAATTTGAACCAGGCACTTACTATGACCTAATATATTTACCTAAACCTCTTTTAGTAATGTTCTTTATATAAATACACTTACTTGTACATGAGTTCCCCTTCGTTACATTTATCTACATCAATAGCAGCTACCATAGCTACAAACTGTCCCTTAGTCACCTGATCACTGATCTCTACATAATAAGTGCTGTTCTCAAACAGTGGAGCATTGTCATTCAAGTCTGAAATAACAGAAGACATCATTGTAAGTTTTGCATCAATAAATGATTGAAGTCAAAGCTCCTAAGCTCTAGTTCAGTTGTTTGAGAAAGATGTGATTTTCTACATCCAATGGGAGGCTGCTTGCAGATCGACTCTGTGCTACGAAACTCTCTGCACCGTAGCGTTTGGATTTATCAAACTGAAAGATCACCTTAACCAGAAAACAGAGAACTCGGCACATTTGAATAACTTCAGACGCTACGGTGCAGAGATAACCAACCTGAATTGATTGGATCACATGAGCTAAGTGGTTGAGGTTTTTGAGAAATGAAAATAGTGGACTCACCAGTAAGCTGTACATGAATGTAAGCTTGAGAGGACAGTCTAGGGTTACCACCATCCGTAGCTACGATAATAAAGTCTAACTTCTGATATAGCTCGTGATCCAAAGCTGACACTGTGTTGATATGCGCTACACCCGCACTCTCCTAAAATCAAATAATAGACTTAGAGTCATGATAGATGTGAATCTGGTGATCAAACAAAACCCCTGAAAATGCAATCCGCCTGCATGCAAACTGAGAGCAACTTGGCACTGAATATGACGGCCGCACCCCTAAGGCACTGTTATTTCTCAGTCTTCGGACAGAGACAGACTTGCGATTTTAAACCAATTTTTTTAAAGAATGACCTGACTAGAGAACTAAATCAGGAAGCTGATAGGTCACAAACCGAAGCTTTTGGAGAGCATACCTCTATGTCGAACATTTGGTAAGCGTTTGATCCTTCAGTTATCGGAGCGAGGCTGTAATGTATCTGACTGTTAATCCCCTGATCCAAGTCTGTGGCGGTTAAGGAGAGAACTTCAGTACCAACTGTAGTCGCTTCTGACACCGTGGTATAGTAGTCCAGATCATCAAACACCGGCTTCTGATCATTCACATCCTATGACGAAATATATAAAACTAATTGACCATGAAAAATTACCTCAAAAATTGTGTATAATCCCAAAATGTCTTTGATGGGTGTGGCTTAGCATGACTAAATGCTCATACATCTTAACTAAATAAGGTTACCTGAACATTGATGATCACGATTGCGTCAGACCAGTCGCTAGTCACAACATCAATGGCTCTTATCTTAAGTCGATACTGCTTTGTCGATTCATAATCCAGATCATCGTTTACTCTCAATGTACCTACAGAATACATATCCAGAACTATTAAAGGATGTCAAAAAAATAGAAATTCAGCTTAGCCCGTTGTGATTGAAAGAGGGGTTGTAGGTGATACGATAAAGGCTGCTTGCATCCTGCCCCACAAAATTTTGAAATGAGAAACTTGTTTTCTTGCCTCCTTTACACAAGTGTAGAGTCACATAGACAGATATAAATGGGGTCCCCTTTAAGTGATAAGAGCAGATAATTCTTCGATGCTAACCTTGGATAGATAAGAAAGAATTTTGTTCCATTATAAAGCACGAATCGTAGTTGTGAATCAAGGGAATTTGTGTCATGCTTCTCACAGTGTCGCAATCAAGTTTTGAAAAAGTCAAATTTAAAATTTACAAGTTTTGAGCTGATCATTTTGCAGATGGCTGTTCCACGGAGGATGTGTTGACGAGGAGATAAACTAGAATGAAGTGAGGTCGTCAACAAAATTCTTTGTAAGGTATTCGAGCAAAATGACAAAGAAGCTTAATGAAATTAGACCCGCCGGTTCAGAGCAACCCAGACACAGCAAAAAAGTGAAGGAAGCTTAGCACAGGGCGGATAAGAAATATCTCTCAAACGGTAGGTTTGGACAGGTACTATCTGGATTTGAATTCGGGTTAAAATGAAGTAATGAATAAACTGTGGCGGGAATATTATCACAAATTTGGAATGTAAGGGGAAGGAAAATAATCAAAATATATTTTGTAAAAAATGAACTTCAATATCCGGTACTGCACTTGCTTTACTTCAATGCTGTGTTAATTATTTTACCCTAAGCTCCCATTAAGCATGATTCGGAATGGAGGTCATCTTGGCCCATGAACATAGGAATTCGGGTTTGATTATGCGGCAACAATCACCCACAGTTGTCTATGACTGGAAAATATCTTTCAGTTCATAGCAACTGCTGCACATTATATAGCTGAGCTGACATAAAAGAGCATATATTTTTTTCTCATTACACAGAGACCAGAAAGTTTCTCTGACCTCCTTGTGACCTCACAAGTCACAAATTTTTGGCGATAAAACATTGTTAATCAAGTGCTATAGTCGTTATAATCGTCTAACTCTGTGTTGTCAAACACACATCTGTGATTTTACTTCAAACTAGCTGATTGAAAAGCTTTCGGTGATGATAGTAAGTTCGGAAACACAAAGATATGAGCAATCAGGAAAAATAGATCCTACATAAATCGCAGTTGTAAGCCTCACTCTAACTTAATTATTGTTCCCTTTCTTTTGGGTCTCTAGCAAAGGATACAAGACAACATTAATCTATCCGCTAGTTTCAATCAATAATGTTGTTACTGTTGACAAATCAATTTGGACATCAAGGAGAAGAAATTCACAAATCTACACAACATTGTACTGAAGAAATTGAGATTCACTAGTTTGATAGTAACTACAAATAAAAACATTTCAAACTAGCACGATACCCACGAGCTTTCAACTGCTGTGAAAGCGTACAAACTTGATACGTTGTGGTCAGAAAAATGCTTAACATTTGCCTAGGATCCCCTAAGATTGATCATAGTAGCAAAAACCTGAGCTGTTCCTCTTACCCACTGTTTATGGGGTAGAACATCAATATACTTACAAGGACCGTGATGTTCCATGGCTAGAAAAATATTAGTAAATGAATACACAATAAATGTCAGTCTAGTAGCTAAACATAGCCGTTAACTAGGTTTTCCAAGCTTGGAAAACTTACAAGCTTGAGGTAAGTATTCCAAGCCTGGAAACCTGTAAGGTTGATCAGCAGCTGGTAGTACTTGAGCAATCATTCCAACCCAAGGTCACAATTATTTATCTTCTAGTGAAGCAAGCTTTGCTATTTCTCTAGTAAGTTTTATAAGCTTACAGAGCATATTTTTTTCGCATACATCTCATATAAAAATCATTGGAAAACACAACAATGCACTCACTTTCACTCTCATGCTTTTTCTGAATACCGCAGATAAATAGTCACATCAGGGAAATAAAACAACACTTAAAAGCTCGCATGCGATGTTTTCATAACAGCATTACAGCCACAATAGTATCAGATACCCTGACAACTTAAATACTGAAATAAATGTCAAGGTCATATCGGGGTCATGTCAAGGTCATACCTGTACTAAACTGAACAGTGAACTCGTTGTTAGGATCACCATCAGCAATGCTATATATGATCTTGTTGTCGTTAGGGCTGATCGCACTGACCCTGGTGACAGCGCTACTCAGAGGTATATTCTCAGGTATAGATGACTCATACAAGACTTGGGTGAAGTTTGGAGTGGAGGCAGTGAACACCTTGATTACCACATTAGCCGTGGAGGACAAAGAGGGCTCCCCTGTAACAGAAACAAAAAAAATCTTAACACTCATGGCTCGATTAGTTGTACAGACAATGCAAACATCACAGGCAAGACTTTGTATTCGCTGAGCAACCAAGTGGTAGCAAATGTTGTGCAAGGCAGCATCACCAGCGGTTTGTCAAAATCACCAGAAAGTATGTCAATTAGAAGATTGTTGACATACCTTGATCCTTAGCAGTTACAACTAGAGTGAACTCTCTGTTAGCGTGGTCTGTTAGAAGGCGCTTCACAGTTATCTCTCCTGTTTTCTTGCTTATTCTGAAGTAGTTCTCAGCGCGAGCTTCAATCTCATATCTGACTAGACGGTTGTTCCCTACATCTGAATCGATGGCTAGTACCTACAACACAAACAACACCATCAGCATAAATCAGGGAAAACATCTTCTGATGATGGAGGATGCAATAAAAATGTATAAAAAAAGCATTTGTAAAGGATTCACAAAGCACTGACTGCCTTCAAGCATATGAAAATTGATGGGTTTCTCATAGTGATGGCCACAGAGTACACAGGCCTTGCTGTTCGGACATTGGAAAATGGTTGAATTTTCGATTAAAAAGGCAAGTTGATTATTTAAAAGCTTACAGTAATCTCAATCTCATACCTTTGTCACATATGACCCTTTGTTGGCTGATACCATGACAGTAGCATAGTAGGTTTCTTTGGTGAAGTATGGGACGTTGTCATTCACATCTGACACAGTGACTGTGACAGGAACTTGGGCTAAGCGCTTAGATCTTCCACCAGTTCTCACCCTGACAATCACTTCAAAGCTACAAAAGGGAGAATATACATATTCGTAAGTGTGATGAAAGGCACCACCATCAAATCTGCTTAAAATGAAACCTATTTCACTATACCGGGACTGAAAACAACTGTAAGTACAAAATATATGGAAATTAATTTTTTCCTGGGGATAACAAATACATGGATATTTTCATCGTTAACTACCTCGTAACAGAATAACAATGCTGAAGACTCGAGATAGATGTTAAGCATAGTAATAATGGCAGTAAGATTATTTCATAGAGACAAACCTCTCTTATTAGTGGGGATCATAGGGACATGGATATCTTCATAAAAACCAGTTTAACAATGCTGAGGAATTTAATCATCAAAAATTCTGTACCTGCTCTGTTCTTCTCTGTCGAGTACAGCTCCTTGTTTAGTCTCGAGAACTCCAGATGTCATTCCTATCTTAAACTCTTCTCTGTGATTGAGCAGCTCAAAGCTTACAGGTTCATGAAGGTCTGTAAATGGATAAAACTGATTAATAAGATTTATCTTGAGCAAAGCATCAATCCTGGGTCCAATTTCAATAAGAACAGCTGTTAAGTAGTAGTTCACTCACATCATTAGTTATTAAAATTTGTTGCTAACACTGAATTGAATCAGTGCTACCTTCTACCTAAGTAAGTTTTCAATATTAGTCTCTATGGTTATTGATTATTCCTATAAAAATTACTATTAAAGGGCAACCAAGGTACAAATCATTCATTTGCAAAATGTCTTCAGATTAAGTAATACTAATAATAAGGCAATCTTTCCAAAGTTAGATAAACTCTTCCATGAATCTACTTGTCAGGCTTACCGAGGTTCATGGGCTGTACAATGAGGATAGTCTGTTCTGTAGTTCTGTTCTCTTGCACCTCACCAGTGTACTGCGACTCTGAGAATACGAGCCCAGAGTCAGATGTTTGTTGGACTTTTACAGTCAAAGTGTAGCTGGCTTCATGCACTCCATCAGACACCTGGTAAAATGTGGTAACAATTTAAGATTTGCAACCACCAACAGAAAAATTTAAATTGCTTGGAAGATTCTTAGATGTGATCCTCGGTTGTGGAAGGTCAGCTTTTATATTTGCCAGTTTTGGCAGCAGACCGCAAACGGATTTTGATGAAGATAAACGTGATGCTAAAATAATATTTAACTTATCTTCATTCTCAAAAACAAATTCCACTATTGAAATGAAATAGACTGCCAATAAGAGTGTGAAAAAATAGAAGTAAAAATTTGACATTTTCGTTCTAATTAAAATAAGAAGGGCTCACCTTGATTCCTAGATTATAGTCAGTTAGCAGGTTACCAGGATCAGACACATACACAACGCCTGTGTCGTGTTCTATAGAAAACTTGTCTGCAGTGTTGCCATTGGTCAATTCATAAAATAGGTCAGAGTTCAGATCAGGGTCATATGCCTCCAGGGTGTGGAGAATGACACCTTTGTAGGTTGGGGTCAACAGAGTTGTCTAATAAATAAGAGCAATACGAACATGTAAACTTTCTTTAGCTCTGCATACATATGGATAACTTTGTACATGTGCAACAACTCAGTTCAGGGTTGATTATCTTTTAACACTAGCGCCTATTTGCAAAACACTGTGACACGGTAGCTATGGTGCAGGAAGACTCGTATCTCAGAGTCAATCCGCAAGCAGTATGCATATGGATACAACAGGCATTGGGATCTTTGGTGATCAAACATTGCATTCTTTCAAGAAGCATGTACAAGATGTTAGCTGAGTATACCTGGTAAGATGACTGGCTGAAAGAGGGTGGTGTGTCATTTATGTCATCGACAGTAATTATCACCCTGGCAGGATTGGCTGCAGATAAACTCTCTTCACCTGGAAATAAATTAAATTTGGTCTTACAAACAACTATGGCAACGTGATGGCAATGTGATGGCAATGTGATGGCAACGTTGTTCTCTAGACTTTGGCACACATGGCTGGCGGTGAAGGAGAATGTAAGAAATTAGTTACACACAAGTGCGTCTAACCCACTACATATTGCACTAGTTAGCACACATCCATAAACACTGGTAATAGGAAACCCTTATGTCATATTGAATGACTTGTTGGTGATAGCAGAGACAACATGCAGCGATTCCAAGCTGGCTCTAGACAAAACAGCAAGGAGTTTTCTTTGTTTTCGTGAGATGATATTTTTTTACTGACAGTGAGCCTATTAATTCTAGTCACAGTTTTTGTCGAAAGAAGGGTAACGCTTGAACGTGTTAAATGAACTACCAGTTTTCTGTCACACTAAACAAAGAGTCGAGGATTTAGCTGAAAGATTCCAGCCCGCCTCCTCTACTTTGGTTTGGTTACACAACTTGTCACTCTATATGAGGAGAGAATAAGAGGTGACCTGTGCAAGGTCATCTTTGGTGTCAACAGCTTTTTCAATGCCACTGCTGACGCCATTGGGCCTTGCACATTAATCGACCAATGAGAGCGGAGTAAGATCACTTCAAACATATACCTGATGGTACACCAAGCCAGGGTGAATTCATAAACAATACGTCTAACGCTAAAAATCATACCAAATCAAACAATCAAGGGCTGCATTCAATTTATGGTGGTGAACATGCAGTGTGAGTGGAATGGTGGACCAAGGATTTGGGTTCAACTCCTTGGGTAGACTATAGGTGGATAATGCTCTATGTAATCACAGTAACTCTTTGGGTTGGACATGCGGAGACATAAAATTATCAGGTCTTCATTAGATTTTGTGAGTATTTAATATTATATAAACTACTTGCTCATACATGCAACAACAAGTGAGATTTGGCCTTGACATTGATTTGTTTCCAGTTTTTTGTTTCTATAGCTTTACCACCAATTTAAATAATATAAGTAATAACTGTTGGATCAATTTCTGTTTCCATGCAACGGGCAGCTGCAGCCAGCGCCCTTAAACATTCCACAATCATCTAATGAGATTCTAATGCGGCTAGATAGATCAGAGCTATACTCAGTACACCGCAATAAAATGCATTGCATGCAATGCAATGATGCAATGCAATTAATCAGAATGCAAAGCAGTAGTGGATGGTATCGCGAACAGATAGATATTTTGGTGATGATTCATTGGCAATTGATTACAATGAGTATACCTGTTTCATGGAAGGGTGCTACAACAATTGCAATTATTCAAAGATTATCCTTTGGGAGTGAAGTCAATTATACATTTGAGATCTTTTGGGAACTTGCAAGCCGTAGCCAGTACTCCCGAGGCATTAGACTTGGATGAAATGATAAGATATTCAGATTTTTGACCGATCTGAAACAATTTACCGGGCTTCCAAGTTCCTCAATTAGAGATCATTTGATAGGGGAATCAGTCACTGGATTCGGATTATAATAATTTATATCAGAAAAAGACTGGCAAGCTATCGGACACTCATGAACAAGACGAACATATATCCAGCAAGTCACCAAACACATACCTTGATCTTGAACTTGGACAGTGAATTCAAATCTGCCTTTGAGCTCTCTGTTAGGAGTGGTGGCAGTTCTGATTGCTCCTGTGTTGGAGTCAATGCGGAAATACACCCTAGCCTCAGGTTCAAGGATCGAGTACAAAAGAAGTGCGTTTAGGTTTGAATCCTTATCATCTGCATCCAATAATAGTGGAACAGAGTCGTCTGTTAGCACTACAGACCCATCTGGGGACCCTTCACTAACGTGGCCCACATATGTGAGCTGATTGAACGCTGGCCGATTGTCATTCTCATCTATGATGTGTACGACCACAACTAGAGTCACCTACAAGAGAGCAAAAAAAAGTGTCAAAATTAAGCAGTAAGAACTATGGAATCAGTACTGCACTGTAAGATAGCCTCGACATATATCTTGGCATATTGCCCTGATTTAAGCAATGGAACTTTCCCTCCTCATAATAAAGTTTCATATTAACGCTAAACTTTTCTAATTTGCTGCCGTTGTTCCAAAGCAAAACACTAGGATAACAAGTGACTACAAATCTCGTACTTGTAGTCTTAACTTACCGAGTGTTGTCGGATGTCAGTGGCAGTTATTGTCACATTGTAAAGATACTGCTCCTCAAAATCAAACATTTTGTTACTGGTCAGTATACCAGAGTTGGGGTTGATCGCAAAATCAGACTCTGCAAGAAACGAAGGATGAAGATGACCAACACAAGATGATCTTGATGATTGTATACTCTGTAGTTTGGGGATAAATCCAGAAGATCACTATTGCATCAATATCAATAGCCTAGACCAATTAAAGTGTTATTGGATCAATAGACAATGTATAAAATATTCCAAAAAAAAATGTCTGTCAAAAGTAAGGATCAGGCTTAGTTATTGTGTAGAAAATAAACACCGACCTGCATCAACAATATCGTAAGTGAGTGAGGATTGACTCTCCCCGCTAAGAGCAATTACAAATGATCCTATTGGTTCATTCTCCTTGAGCTCCGCAGTGAATGACGAGGACTCAAACATTGGTGCTCTCTCATCCGCAACTGTTACCAGAACCTACAGCACAAAAATGTAGCAGTTAGAAAGGAGTCAAGCAATTTGAACACCGAGATGCAGACGAAAAATTGTTGTATTTTCTAGTGGACCATGGACTATTTAAAAAATAGCGAAAGTCTGAAGACAATCATAACATCTCAATCATATTTTTACAAAGGTGTAATGTTGTTTCCGTACATGCACTAGCGTGGTTGAGCTGAGTCTGGGGATTCCCATATCATTAGCCATCACAGTCAATTCATACTCAGATCTCACATCTTTATCCAGTGATCGAGCGAGGGTGATAACTCCCAAGTCTGGGTCAATGTTGAATGAGTATCCAACATTTCCTAAAATGCAAAAAATAAAGGTTACTTTACTAAGAAAGAGATAAACATTTGAAGGGAGAGTGTATTGCAGTCATCTTTTCATCCATCCTACTTTAGATTTAGTGCCACTTCACTAGGAAAAAGCATCAAGACGAACATGTAGCATGCACATTTTGAGACTATTTTCTGCACTAACAAAGCGAACTAATAGAATAAGCATGGTGAATATTTGAGAAGCCTTTCTGTTATTAGAACCGAGCCGTTGTTTATAGATGGACAAGACAAGCATAAAAATTAGTATCTTTACAACAACTTGCAGTAGGAGGGACCAATTCGGTGATTGTACAACAGTTCATTTGGTGCGAAATAGATTCTTCAAAATTCATTATAAATTGATTAACCTAGTAATATGTGGGTGCTGAAGCAAAAAAGTTAGAACACAGCTTGAAGCAATTTAATCAACTAAAAAAGAATAAAATTAAGAATAATTAGTCTGAAACATCTTTTTCTTTGTCATAAATGAGAACCTTCAAAATAATATAATAGAAGGACAAATTATGTTGAGATTAGTGCATTATTGTGGACTATTTCCATCCTAACATAGACATCAGGCAGACATTTTATATGCATTACGATGCACATCGCAATGTCTATGTCTAGGCAAGATTTACATTTACCTGTATAGTCTGTACAATTACCATTGTCAGTGCAATTTTCTGTGAGAGCATGAAACCATGATTATAAAAGCAGTAGCATCACCCAAAAAGTATAGAAACTCATTTGGAGTTTTCCCTTTATAATGCCACATGCTTTATGGTAAAACTCAAAGGAAAACTCCAAGAAAAAAGTCAGATAATATTAGTCTAAGCAGCAACCCCATGCAGTGATAGGAGTGGAAATCATAAGCAAGCCAGTGAATTTTTTCAGGATATTTAATCATAGATGATCTTGCAGTAGATCAACATCATAGTCCAAGTGATCAGTGTTGTTCGCCTCTTGGCAATTTTTCAGACTATAGCTTACATCTTATAGAGTTGCATGTTATGGGCAGCATAGCAGTGGAGAAGCATTATACATTAAATAAGCAACAACTGATAAATCAAATCTATTTATAGTAACATACCAGATAGAAGTGAGTACTGAATACGGGCATTATCTCCCTTGTCTTGGTCAGTAGCTTGCACTTGTTTTACAATGCTGCCGATAACAGCCATTTCATGAATTCTAACCACGGGCTTGGCAGCGCTGTCCAGATGTGGGTCAATGACAAAGCGTGGTATGTGATCGTTTGTGTCCTAAAACCAAGACAAAAAGTTACTGCTGCGTCTGCTGTGGCGTCGTGGCAAGACAACTCAAGCGCTCAATCTTTTATGCTCAAATAGACAATGTATCACTAGTCAACCAACTGAAACTCCATCCAAACTCAATCTAAAACGCTAATCGCTGATTTCATGAACTTGTTTTATTCGTATTGGACTCCGAAAACAGGCAAGAGGTTCAAAATTATTTCATACATGATTCCTTTAGACTTAGAGGGTAGCATTCGTGAAATTATATGGTTTGATTACTAAGCTAACATATGCAAGGTTTAGAAAGTCAGATAATTTCTTGTTTGATTATCTAAGCAACTGATGACTTACCTCTACATTTATGATAACGCGAGCGTAGTCAGAGAACTCTTTCACTCCGTTATCATTGACCTTGATAATGAGCTCATGTACTCTGGTCGTCTCATGGTCCAGAGGCCTCATTGTCGATATCACACCTGGCAAAATTAGAGAAAACAGTGAAATGTGGGAAGCTTTTCATTCTTTCAAATGTGCCATAATTATATCTTACAAATTTCCACAAAACTAACCACCAATGACTTGTATAGAAAAGAGCTTGCATCGCCGACCTAGTTACATATATTACAGCAGTTTGCTTCAATAACATCACATTATGATAACTTGTTGGGTTACTTTCAATAAATAGCTACCATAAGAAACACCATAAACTCCATATGCTCATGAGTAATGCAAACAGTGACACTCTACTGAGGAGGGAGGGTGTGAAGAATGTTGAAAGAACGGAAGCTTTTAACTAACCTGTTCGGTGATCCATATCAAACAGTTTCTTGTTGATGTCGGTGTTGAATCGCTGTGAGATGATTCTATAGGCCAATACGTCCATATCCTGGTCGTTAGCCCTGACAGTAAGTACATCAGTACCTACGGGGATATTCTCCCTCACAGTGATGTTATATACTCGCTGTGTAAACCACGGCTGGTACTCATTCACGTTAGTCAGAGAGACCTTCATCTACAACATACGTATATAAGTTTAAACCAAAAGTAAAAAACAACATTGATTTAATGCATTTGCGCTAATGCATTGGTCGTATGTAATAGTGATTTTGTATTATGTAAATGTGCTAATGCATTGAAAGAATGCATTTGTGCTGATGCATTGAGCTAATTGCATTATGCTAATGCATTGAGCTCTAGCAATTTATAGGCAAATGATTTTGCATTGTTGCGATTGCAAATCAGCTCCATGATTCTTTACCATTTTATGGACAGCTACAATTCGGTCATTATAACTTACCATGAATTTGGGAATGACGTGTGGCAATTTTACATTATGTATCAAGTTCTCTATTTTAGTTTAATATGATGTCTAAGTTTTTTCGCTGCGTTTACATTGAAGTCAATATGAAAAATATCATGACTCGAATTTAATGCAGCCACCTAAGTAAAATAGAAAAAAGCAATGAAAACACCGTCCAACTATTGTTATGACAGTTGTGCGAGGGCCCAGTGTCATAGACTGAGGGCCCAGTGTCATAGACTGAGGGCCCAGTGTCATAGACTGAGAGCCAATGTTGCAGGTAAAGATTTTCTTACCATGCAGTTAGCAAAGCTTTGGCCATCAGTGACAGATATATTGAGGTTATACTCCGATTTACTCTCATAGTCCAGACGACCTGCGACCTGTACGATGCCTTCCTTGGGATCGATCATAAACATTGGGTACCCATTATATTCACCTCCGTCTAGTGTAAAAAATAATATCGTCATATATTAAAATATCATATTATTATATAATAATATAATCTATAATCATATCAAAATGGTGGTATATAGTTCACGGAAACATAAGCACAAACATCAAAATATTATTCATTATCTCTGTGATCATTCTATACATTTACAAGCCACTAACTATGACCTGCAACAAGGAAAATATGATTCAGATATAATATGTTATAATACACTATAAGCCACCTCCACATGTATCATTTCATAAGTCTCATTCCTTTATATAAGGTTTTACGGTCGTAAGATCACTGATTTAGGAGGCAAAGCAAGTGTGGATTTGACTTACCAGCGATACTGTAATAGTATTCATCACTGGCTCCGCCTTCAGCATAAACGAAATCCAGTAAATCAAACACTGGAGCTGTTTCCTGGAGAGCGTAACTCTTCTCTGATTGGTCGAACTCTAGGGGCCCATTATTAGGTCCTATTACTGGCTTGTTGATAGTGAACTTTATATCCTTCTGACTGACCTGAGGAATCTCACCTCCATCTTTGGCCTCGACCTGCAGATAAGAATAAACAGCATACTGATGATAAATCAGGATTGAGGAGCAGAAGAAATAGATGAAGGTAGCTTAGTTAGTTTTAGCTTTGTGTAGTGTTTAATGTTGTGGGTTCGACTCCCAGTGTCAAATTATCTGACCTGATAATTGAAGTCTATATTCATATACATATTCTTAGATTTGTGTCAGCTTAAATGTTTACATACCAGATAGCCATAAAGGGTTTTACATAGCTATAAATCTGTCTTTTTTTAACATTTTGAGGCCTTCAGTTGTTTATGCCTAACACTTAAATGAGGGAAGAATTTGTCAACGATCAAAAGATCTTTCATTTTTCCATGCAAATGTCGTGAGAGTTAATGATAGTGGCGTATAGTGGTTGGAGAAAGGGACAGGAGTAATCCCCGACTTCTACGATACAAGTCAGTAACATGCTATGAATAACAGAAAAAGGATTGTTGATTACTAAAGTCAGAAATGTGAACATTAAAATGTCTCAACAAGTTCAAAAGAGCAAAAAAAAATTTACTCATTGATTTTTGTATACTTGTCATCTGAAAAAAGGGAAAATTAACAAGATCCTAGGACTAATATTATGGTTCATGCAATGAAGACCATTGGATGATCAGTGAAAGAAACAGGTATTTGTCGTCACGATCTATCAGTGTAAAAAAAGTACCACAACCTACCCAGACTCGAAGATAATCACTCTGAATCCAAACACACAACGACAAAATAAACATCACACACAACACCAGGATAAAAAGGGAGTGGTAAACATTTACACAGTATGTAATTGTGAGGAAACCATTGGTAAGAAAATACATTCCCACAATTAAGTTTCATAATTAGTTGCTGCCCAACACCATGTTTGTTATAGTAGTAAGACAAGGAGCATCAGTGCCCGTTAAACACGAATAAAATCTCACAAAACCTGTGAGCCCATCACCGAGGTTACAATAAGCGGCACCTAGTCATACATCTATGACCAACAAGCTTGCTCCGGGGATTGGTTGCCACCCACAAACTCAAGCCACATGGTCATAAATATATGTCTACGCAATACCCTACAGGAAGGAATTATACACTAGAACTGGAACGCTGGAATTTAGTTGGATTGAAGACCCTTTAATCAACACACAATTTTGAGCCAGGTTGTACATTTCCAACCTTTAAAGTAAAAAGTCTATCCATTATTTCTGCACACCTATCCCATAATGCCCTCTTACCTTAATGATGATTTCATCTTCAGTTGGCCAGTCTCTCTTCAGATAAATCTCTCCTGTAGCGCTGTCTATCCTCCAGTGATTCTTAGCCTGAGCTTGCGGGAGGCTGTACGTAATCTCACCGTTCACTCCTGTATCCTCGTCTGAGGCTACGATCCTATACACGGGCTTACGTCTGTCATGTGAGCTGAAAGGTACAAATATATATATATATGATAAAAATAATACATACTTTTTTGATTCAATGAGGTTGTTATTTACATAAAAAGAAACGATCGTTTGCGTCAGTCAGGTAAAAACTTTGTAAAAACAATGATACTTAAGATGACAAGAATACATTATCACATAAAATTAAAATGGCCAAGCGTGTTGAACAGCGACTTGCTTATTAGAGCGGTTCTATGCTGGAATGTTACTTTCATATATTTAGATTATTTCCAACCATGTTCCCGCCCCTAATTATTGAAACTAATGTCTGGTTGCCACACCAAATTCCTCATGACGGTACTCATGCTAAGTGAATTCATTCACTCTCTATCGATCAGAGATATACATGCAAGAGTGTCTTCAGTGTGGTTATTGATAACAATTAGTGATAAAATTCACTCACTTTAGCAGGGATACTTGGAGAGATCCGACCTTGTTCTGCCACTGTGGACGATTATCATTCTCATCACTGATAGTCACTATCACTTGTACTGTAGAAGTCAGAGGCTCCGGAATACCTCCGTCATTTATGGTAACCTGTAAGAATTGGTAACAGGATGTGATGTCACAATGTCACAATGTTGAGGAATCATGTTCGTGGTAACATATATTGACATTAATTCTTTGAGTGCTCCAGAAAATTTGTAAAGTGCAGAAAAAGTGTGCACATCTCATCGAAGAAAACTCACACTTGAAACTGGTAAAAAAAAACATAAATGATATCACATATATTTTAACGGTTCAATCGATAAATAATCGCAAGGCTATTTGAGGAGCTACGTGTGTCTCGAGGTTAAGTAGTTTGGCGGCTTGATACCAACTAAGGAGTCCCTGGCCTACTTTAGGGGGGAGTCATGATCTAATGTTAGGGATTTAGTGCAGCAGGTTTTTAACTAATAAATATGGTTATAACTGTCTATTACGTTAATGACATCTCTGTATTGTTGAAAAGATTTTACTTTTGATAAAATTCAACGCTCCCAAAGCAGAAAAAGTAGCTTCAAATGCAGTTTAGCTTGCCAGAGACCAGCCAAAACTGCATTCATACAAAACTGTGACCAGCTCAAACAGATTTGGCCTACTATTTTTACACCGTATTCTTACAATCATCTGAGCGCAACAAATGCACAAGCTTTAATTGAAAAGCAAACTAAAGGAGAGTAGGACTGCATACGGTACTTATAATGTGCATTAGGAGCGACTCTGAGGCTTATAGCTTTGACTTACATAGAACAAATAATGCACTGGGCTCTACGAACAGTAGCAGTAACTCAGTTATAATTTACAAATAGTTGAAGCATGATAATTGGGAGTTGTCTCCTTTATAAGTGCGAAGAGACAAATCTCCTCACAATTAAGTTAGTTCCAAATTTGATTATTTTCTGTCGACGGAATCCTCGATCCTTTCACAAGCACACTTATTTCACCTTTAATCAAGAGTCTCAATAACTGCACTCATAAATTTCATGTAGTTTGATATGCCGTAATCACTAAGGCAGAACCATCTATACAAGCGGCCACTTTGCCCAATGTGCTCACTCCATCAGTATTCTATCCAAATCTGAGGTTTTGACTTACAAATAGCCGTTACATAGTATGAAAATAATGACATAATGCTCTTACAGTTGAAGCGTCCTAAAACCTTTGAGTGAATATCAGTTGGTACGTGCCCACATGATGTTACCAAACCTTATAGCAGTTATCTAAATTATACTGAGAACTCTTGAATGATACCAAAAACCGGATTCTTTCACAATCACTTTATAATATGATAGGTATCTTATACTTCGAGTCAAGACATCATACACAGATATCATCACTCCTACCTCCAGTGTGTGTCTATCTAAACTCTCGCGGTCGATCCTTCGCCTTGTAGTTTTAATTTCTCCTGAAAGTAAAAAGAGAAAAGGATATGGTACAGTGAAAGCAACACAAGCAGAGCACATATGGCTTGTGAGAAGTTCTAGTTCAATTGTATCCAGCCGTACCCTGATAGAAACAGTGGATCTCGGGCATAGTCTACCTGCCATTGCCTCTCATATGGACAGACTTTGGCAACTTCAATACCCATGCAACTAGCTGTTCCAATTAGCAAGCTGGTCACACAGTTTTGCTAGCCTATGAGTTACGCTAAACTCTTGTATCCATTTAAAATATGATGATCATGAACGATATCCAGGTTTTCACTTTGCTGTTTTGCTGTCAATGTATAAGTTATGCCGAGCTGCACATTCGATTAGCATGATTGGGTGAGATTAGCATCACATAAATATATAATTGGCTCTCTTTTTGCCTTAGGATGATCATGTTTTTCTCATTCAAATTCTTAAATGAAAGCAAGAATAACCATGTATGCAGGCCAACTCAGGCGTTTTGACCTGCGCCTACGATTAAAACACCCTAGCATTACGCTCTGGTATTGAAGCAGCATGTCGAAAATAATTGATCGATCAACTCCAGCTGCATATTGAAACGATTTCCGCATCACAGGCTGATGTGCACTAAGATCAAATCATGATATTATCACGTTACGGCTGTGCAATTTTGACAATGCAACAAACTTTCCAATTTCCACCAGACATTTCATTTGATAACTTTTACTGCCTTTCTTTCACAATGATGAAACTGATTAATACTTCACACTCAAAATTTCATTACTTCCAATTGTCTGGTAACCAGCAAAAATTTGCTATTTCGATCCAATCGTTCACAACATATTTCAGCCAGACTCATTATTAAGGATAATCCAATCATCAAACCCCAGACCCAGTTCATTCATAAATCCTTAGCGGATATGTAAACCAGTCGATAATTACCCATAAGCACTCGCCACACCATCATAAAGCAGAGTGAAAAAAAGCACTCAATGACACTTAATGTTTTGATTAGCAAATTACTAGATTTAATTAAGTGATAACAGTAAATGGACATTATCACAGTCTATAGAAATAGTGTTTAGCCATTGCTGCAGTGAATTAATGTTATCTGATGCCTGTGAGCTGTGAGACAAAGATACCTCTCACTTAGAATAACAGCCAATGTTGTTATACTGAGTCGCTCTCAATGAAAACATTTTAATGGATTCAAAGTGAATTTGGATGGGATTTTTTTTCAGCCAAGAATGTAATAAATCGCTTCACTCGGTTTCAATTTCAACTCAACAAGTTCAGTTTGAATCCAACTTTCTGGCTTCATACAAATCTTGTTGAGCTTAAAATTGGCAGCACAGACTTCTGCTGCCTGGCAGCGGCCGGCTTATCTGACATCATTTGGAATGACTTTGAATGACTTAGAATGACCTTGACTGACTTACCAGTCCTGGAGTTAATACTGAAGAGACTCTGTGTGTTACCACCAGATATGCTGTATGAGATATCAGATTGACTGTCCATATCAGTGGCCTGTAATAGGAATAACAAATCACAGTTTGAATCAGGTTACATTGTCGGAGTACTAACTATCAACAGCGTGTCAAGTCAGCAAAATACCGATCCGTTCATATGTGCATGTAAAAATAACCAATCGAAAACACAAGAGTTGGGACTTATTCACTTCTGACTAGAAGAGGAATCAAGTGCTCGCAGGAGGAAAAGCTAGCATTTTTGCACTGAGGTTCAGATCTATAGTGAAATTTATGGCTTGGCTTAATAAAAAATTCCGGTTCCCTCTTATGATAATTGGTGCTAGTGCTAGCATTAAATCACAAAAACTAAACGATATATTGCATCGAAACATTTTTCTATACCTAATTTTTACATTTTAAATGCATGTTGATCAACAAATTAAAGTAATCACAATCAACTCAACAAACTACAACTTTAGTTAACTGATAAAATATCCTCTAGTCTCATACCCGTATTCGTTTGACGACTCTGTTTGCCGCGCTGTTCTCCGGTACGCTCACATAGTACACAGGCTGATCGGTCTCCGGCGGGTTATCGTTTACATCAGATACAGATATATACACCTCTACGGAGCTGGACATGGGGACAGTACCTTGATCCTGAGCGTATACTGTGAGCCAGTATGAGGACACCGTCTCCCTGTCTAACTGTGTGGCTGTACGGATAATTCCTGGTGGTGATAACAAGAATTTTGCATGTGAACAAATAATTATAATCAAAAACTTTGAAATATTCTCCGAAAAAGAACACATATTTTATGAGCTTGAATGAATGGAGAACTAAAAAACCATGCAATTATGACAAGTCATGTTTCTATATAATAATTTATTTCCATCTCTATTTCATCTGCCCATAACTCTTGATCAAACAGATAAATAAAAAGAGAGTGAACTCAGAATTTTAAGATAGTTTTCAATACTTTTCAGTATGATCATCAAACATTCACCACGACAAAAGAAGATGACAGAAAATCTTCTTCAAACCAACATAATTGAATCTGCAGTGTTGATATTCACCAACCTGTTTTGCTGTCGACAGTGAATATTCCCAGACCACTGCCGCGTTGTATACTATAGCTAACTTTGCTATCTGCCTGTCCGACGTCAGAGTCTCTAGCTCGTACCACCAGAACACGCTGACCTGGGATCGCTGACTCTTCTATCGTACCGTTATATACAAGCATGTCAAACCTCGGGGTGTGCAGATTCTCGTTGACGTCCATCACCTCCACCTTTGAGAAAAGGGAGATAATTTATCAATGTTCCACCCCAGATGAGTGGAGTGTTTGCAAAAGGGAAGTTTCGCTTTTTTGCACATACTTCTCAAAATGAAAATTATGGCTAACATTTACCAATCCCCCCCTTTACTTTTTGAAAGCTGCTACCATGGCTATTCTATGTTGGTGCTAGCTCGAATTGAGTCACCCCAAACTAGAACTTAACCAGCCAGAAATTATTCCTCTCCGGTTCGTCTAACTGAGCATAGGGTTTTTATGAGGCCACAATACCAAAGAGTTTTGCATTATCTTGAAATTCACAGTTCATCGTTACTAATACTGCTAGAATGAGTGATTTACGTAAAGAAAAAATTATTAAACCTGAAGTCGGGTAGCTTGGAGATCATCCAGCATAATAACATAAATTCCCAACCTAATGAGAGGATGTTAAAGCACCACAGCAGCAATATGCATTAATTATCTCAACAGACATAAGTTACTAACGTTTCAAGGCGGTTCAAAAAATTATGCCTTGGACCGCAGTGACAGTACCGGCATCATTGCCAGTGACACTATCCAGTGCCTTTGTCAGTGACAGTGATTGCCTGTGACAGTCTGTAGCAGTCACATTGTCAGTGCCAGTGACTCCCTGTAACAGTCACATTTTCCCAGTGAGATTGACAGTGCCTCAGTGACTGCGCCTCAGTGACAGTGCCTCAGTAACAGTGCCTCAGTGACAGTGCCAGTGCCTCAGTGACAGTAGATGAACTTACCACAAGATCACAGGTGGTTCTGAGTGGATCAGTGCCGTTATCTCGAGCTCTGATGGGAAGTCTGTATAGATTCTTCACTTCATAGTCTAACTTTGTGATCAGCCTCACTACTCCAGTGTTTTTATCTATACTGAACGCATCATCATCTGGTAAAAGAATAGGGTATGATGTGGAATTACGTTAAATGGATTTATTAACACTAAAGCAAAATAAGATTTGGGAAAGCATAAACTAAGGAATTATCCGACAAATGAACTTCACTCAAACTCTCAAACACTTTTGGACTCAAATTGGAATTCCCTGTAATTGCATTGTGGGTTAGGTAGGAGTCATGATTGGCTGGAGCACATACTAGAAGCCTTGAGGGGTCAGCTGCTAGCCAATGAGAAAGCCAGCATTTTATTCAAGAAACAGAAAAGCGGGACAGGGACCTATATTGGGATTGGCTTTCGAATTTTCTTAGTTTTATGTATGTGTGATACTTCGGATAAAAAATTAGAGCAAAGATGCAGAATCTTTCAAAATTGGAGTCGCAACAACGGACAACACAAAGTGACGATCAGTGTGCAGAATAGCAAACATGAACATGAACATTTTTTGTTGCGAATAATTCCACATTGATGCGGGAGTGAGATGTATGATATAATATATAAATGTTAGTCTAATAGGATGAAACTTACATGCTGTAAGTGAAAAGCAGCGTTGGCATAAAAAAGACGATGCCTGTAAAAAACATGTTTACTCAAATCCAAATTTAGTGGAAAACAACTCCAAAAGCTTATTAAATCGCAGTCATATAAGATGGCATGCTGTAGCCAGGAAATCCTCATCGTTATTGGTTATCATAAATAACACTTTCAATCTGTGAATAATTCAAACCCTCAACCAAGTCGAAATTAAGCTATTATGCATAAATAAGACCCTGACCATCTTTAAGGGGAAAAAAATGCTGAATGGATTGACAAACGTTTTGTTCTTTATCGACATGGATGGAAATGGCAACTGAATGCATTGAGCAACTTGGTAACCTTGAGTATTTGAGAGCATTACAAAAATTGATTTACCTCCGTGAGTAACGCGGCCTGAAATCCCAGAGTTAACATTTTAATAAAAAGCACACCATAAAGCTCGAATCTAAATCACGACAAAATACCAGCATCACCCAGCATATATACAAGTCCTAGATGGTTTATAATGCACTAGCGGAGTACCATGATTGCAAAAGCTGTATTGTTTTTGTGGTTTCAGTGACAACCTTATTTATTAAGCGATAAGAAGTTTCCCGGACTTTGAGTAGACACATCACCATGAGAATAATGAGAGCCGACAGACAACTTCTATGATTAAAAGGTCTCCCAGCAGTCCACTAACAGTAAATGGACAGTTCACTGACAGCCAACTGACTGTCCACTTGCAGTCCACTGTCAGCCAACTGCCAGCCCACTGACAGAGCACTGACAGTCCACTAACAGTCCACCGACAGAACACTGATAGTCGACTGACAGTTCACTGACATTCCACTGACAGTCCACTGACATTCCACCAACAGTCCACTGACAGTTCAACTACAGTCCACTGACAGCCCACTATCAGTCTACTTTCAGTCCACTGAGAGTTCACTGACAATCCACTGACAGTCGACTGACAATCCACTGACAATCTACTGACAGTTCACTGACAGTCAACTGACAGTGTTTCGAGCCCCCAACCAAACTATCAAAATACATGTGACACACGATTGATAATCAGGTGTCTTAACATCTCAGATACAACTAGTTGTAGTCTGAGAACTACCACACAATAATTATTACAGGATAGCGACTTACCTCTCTGGATTTTGTAGGTAACTTCTCCACCACTGGCTGGTAGGTCTGCGTCATGAGCCACTAAATTAGTGATGACAGTACCTTTGGGCATATCTTCTCTAACCTTCACTCTGTGTGAGAGGGGAAATCAGTAAAATTTTTAAAATGTGACACTGGAAATGCTAAAGCTTTCATATTTCATTATTATCGTGGTATGGTAGCTCTTTTCTGATAGTATTCCTAAAAAGTTTAATGTCGTTGTTGTCAGAATAAAACTTAAAAGGGAAAATTCAATTCAATTTATGTAACTCTTTTCAATTTATTTGTGTCCAACCACACTGTCATTAAGTCTCAAATATTTATGAGAATTTTTCTTCAAGTCCACTGAGATATTTAAATGAAAGCACACGTACCTGAATTCTTTTTTCATGAAGACAGGAGGGTTATCGTTCACATCTGTGATGTGTATCACTACCGTAGTCATGGCAAAGCGAGTATCACTGGGATCAACTACAAAAACATACAATCACGTTGTAATTACCGAATGTAATGGTGGGCTGCTGTAAAAATCAAACCAATACGTATATATTTGCAAGCATATATATAAAATGTATATCTCTGCGTACACTAGCATGTATACATACATATCAATACATGGTTCTACGTGGATGTATATTAGCGACAAGTAAAATCTATTCTTAAAATATACGTAAATTAAATGTCAGTGGTACCCATTCTAAAAAACATCTTAAGAAAATGGACTTGATTATTTAGAAATTGAGGGATCGGACAAAAGGCATTACAATACTCCGTCATCTCAACCACCTTACTCAGTCTACCATACTATACTCAGTCGATGTTTAACTAATAACATGAGTAATAATAACATGAGTATTTAATATCTTTGCTCATAATACACACTGATATAGTTAGTTCACAGCTCAAACCACTAGTTATACTACATTATATCATTAACTACTAGTGTGAATTGAACTTGCTCTAATATCAGCGAACACCACCTATCACCAGAGGCACTGTGCCATGGTCACAATTAAATTATTGCGTAAAAAGGGTGTATCTGAAACCCTATAAACGTGATATCATAGCGCCAATCAACAAAGTCTGGTAGGGCTTTAACCTCATATATCTCGCCTCTGAAGAGTTAACTCACTAGTATTACATAAAAGATAGTGATGGTTGCCGAAAAGTTAGCTAATTATTAGATAAATTACTCAACAAATTGAGATCAATGGTAACGGAACTAGATAATTTGTGTATCAGTTATCACCATAGACATATATATTAGATATTATGTGTTTATGGTTACCACCCACGGTGTCTGCCGCTGAGGGCAGAAGGTGATAGTATACATGTATAATGCCGATGACTTCAGTCTATGATCTTGTTTTACAAGAGCTTAGCACTACACTACGTAGATAAAGCATTGTATAAAGTCAAAATAATTATTATGAAACACTGAGAATCAGTTGAAAAATTATACGAAAAACTATAATTGAAATTTTTTGTAAAAATTGCAAATGGGTTGCGAATATTACCAGATTACCAAATACTTGATAACAATATATATATATATATATATATCGAAAATTAATAACAAATAATATCAAAAAAGAAAAATTAACTAATCATTATAAATAATGACAAATATTTAGAAATCATCAGAAGCGATAACAATAAATAACGATAACTTATTACAAATAAAAATGATAAATTATAATAAATTAGATAAGATAATTCAATACTAATATAAGTCTGTATATGTATGTGACTCACCAGGTTTATCGGTAGCGCGGACCTCGAGGACGTGTCTATCTTTAGTTTCTCTGTCTAGTTGAGCTTTTACCATCACCATACCAGTGGCTGAGTTTATGAGGAAGTATGGTGTATCTGTCACCAATGAGTACTCAATCTTTAAAAGTAACAAGATCACAAACATTTAAATTTTTTCAGATGACGACAAAAGAGAGCTAGACCTTGGCTTGTGGGATGAGATATCTAAAGGTTCAGATATCAAAAAAGTTAGCAATCACTTTTGTTCTTACCTTTATTTGATTTAAGACTAACATTTGTGTCTTCTGTAGAATGTATTACTGTATTATCATAAACTGAGCTGGCATGCAGAAACATTTCAATACTTTACCACACTACTCTGTCAGTTGAAAGAATATTAAAATCGTTTTGGCTAAAAAATACGAGCCAGCTGTTGAAGGAAGATTTAGAATCCCCAGATGTCAAACATCTCTTAGCTAAGATAGCTCTCCTGAGCCCAAAACCAAAACAAGGGCATCTTGCAACAAATGAGAGCTCTTTAATCTTCTCATCATTGCGAGTTTAGACTTACCTTTCCATTATTTCCCTCGTCAAGATCCCTAGCCATTACTTGTAGGAAGGAAGTCCCCCTCTTTATTGTCTCGTTGATGTAAGCTTCGTATGATTCTCGGAGAAACTTTGGAGTATTGTCATTTGAGTCGATCACATCAATTCTAAAAGAAAATATATATATAATCATTACAACATGGTATGAAAACTGGCGATAATTGTTGCCCCTTATTACAGCGGTGTTGCAATAGCCGTAATGTTCAAAAAGAGAAGTTTCCATGAAGATCCATTAAAATGACTAAGTAGAGCCAGGTCAGGCCAGGCCATAAAACTCTGACATTATTGGACTTTTGTCTTCATCACCTCAACAAAGAACCAAGAAAAAAAAGCCTAGGTGAGCAAAGCCATCAGACTCAACGCTAAGATAATTGTTTCGTAAAGCAAATTGTCTACCTCCAACAGAAGAAACCAGTAAAAGTAACGCAAAAAGTAACTCATACAAATCAAGGAGTTGGTCTTTAAGTACTTGAACATATCGACTATCAACTATTGAAACTGCAGGAGGAAAAGCTAAAATTTTGTCCCCCGAAACTAGCCAAAATAATTTATAGCTAAAATTAAGTTATCTAAGTTGATCTAAGATAATAGTTTCCTCAAGGAACTATTCGACTTCCAATAAAAATAAGAGTCCAGTACAAATAACCATAAAAGTAAAATAGACCATCCACTATTGCCTTACATGATATTGAGGGCGGCTGATTTGCGGTTATCCATATCCATATCCATCGCTACTACAGATAGATTATACTGTGGGTGAGCTTCTCGGTCTAGTGGTGCAAATACTATCAGTGCTCCTGTACTGTCGTTTATCGCAAAATGTCCTGTAAAATAGAAATGAATTCATGATCTCAGGCTAGCTTAGTAACAGTGTATGGAATATACAACATAAAGCTTGGGAAACAAAACTTTTTGTTCTTCTGGTTTAATTTCCATCAACAGAAGTGATCTTACAACTAGAATGATGATATAAAATGGTTTTCACATCAACATAAAGGAACTAAACGTATTTGTTTATGTTGAGAAATCAGGAGTTGCATTCACCTTGTACGCTTTCAAATAACACATTTATACTTGTATTATACCGAATACTCATACTATATGGATTCATAACCCATTCACAAACCTTTTGCATTTCCCTGTTGGATCTTGTACTGTATAAGCCCAGCAAAACCTGAGTCCTGGTCAGTAGCCGATAAATGCCCAACTATACTCCCTGTAGGCAAATCCTCTGGTAGCCAGTAGGACTTCATGTTAGTCTTATTATCAAACTTTGGCCGATGGTTGTTTGACAGATAGTTTGAAGAGGGTAGGATGATGTCCTCTCTCGATGGGTTCATTATTGCGGCAGTCTGAAATCATAAGAAGAAAGCAAGTGGTTAACTCTAGCGATTAATGATATGGCATATTTAGGTGAAGGACAGAGTTAATAAATAAGGGGAATAGTCTTCGATCCAAAGTTTGTTGTCTAGTGATACCAGCCACAGTATGAATTCGGACTTTTGCTGTCACACAAACTAGCATATTTGACCTCAAATTAAGTTTTTCAGACATCTTTGTGTAGGAAAGTGCTATTCAACTACACAACGTCAAATTGCTCAACACAAACATGTGCACATTAACATAATGAATAACTGCATAGACACAACAAACCTTCTGTTGGTCAGCCTAAATTAGAATCGGAATAAAGTTTAATGCTCCATCTGACTACAATTTCCATAATTGCCAATTTCAGCACTACCGACCATATCATATTCTCCGATATTTGGTTGTGTGGTTGCCGGTGGCATAATAGTCGGATAGGAGTGGCGGGGATGTAGGCAAATTGGATTAAGCTCGTAGTGGTAAGAATGAAAGATTGAAGTGAAAAGTGCTCATTACAAAACCAGTACAATTTAGTTGGTCTTTCGCCGCTGGAAATAACATCGGGCTAAAACATAGACTTAATAATTGAGTCTATGGGCTTTAACAATTTAGCCGACAAAACCTAGATCAGAAAGACTTACTCGTTTGAAGTCATCGTAAGTTTTACGAGCATCATTTGGTGTACATACGACCTTGACCCCATCAGGTACTTCTCCTCTCTCACCGATTATCACCGTCAGCTTCACCGGCTCACTCAGGTTAATACCATCGGAGGCTGGAAGAATAATAACAGGGGTTCAAAATTATCTACTTGGTAAATTATATGATTTTCAGCAGCCTAGAGGTGTTGGCTTTTTTAAGTCAGTCTTTATCCTCTCACTGTGTTGGATAGAGTCAGCACCAAACAGCCAACCATTTGAAATGCGGGTTCTTGCCATCATAAAATGTTCAGGGCCTTATTGTATATCACCGTATATCTCTGATATCTCTATGTATATCTTTGATTCACATTTACACCTTGTCAAAACCATAGTTTTCAATCGATTGTTGTGTTTGTTGAGTTTGTCATTTAACACTGTAAAGGGCATTAACCATTTTTGGCACCATACAAGGTTCCTCTAAGCTCCCTTTCCAACCCCCCCCCCCCCTCCCCTGACCCACCACAGACACAAGTAATCGGAGATTCCATGATCACAGTTTAACTCACATCCTCTATGGTTCGGTACAGATTAAGTATTACAGTCTGTCTTTATTATGATTGTCAGTCAAACTGAGAGACAGACACCGGTTGCATCATTGATAAGCAACACATTGATGGAAGTGATATGATTTTCAGCTGACACAAGTTGAGGTGTGAAATGATTACTTTAAAAGACGCTTTGATACCAAACAATATCCTCGGCACAGTCTGGCAGGCTCCGCATCCAATAAAAATAATGTAACAAATTATTTATTATAGTCATGGCAGAAGTGTTAGGACATATCAATTAATCATCACTAATTTTTTCATATCACAGAGTCATGAATAATTCATTCATATGAACTTCTTTCACGTTGGATTAACATAAGCATTAACACCCGTGGCACCGAAGTGACAAATAAAATGCACTCAATTCAAGTCAGGCAAGAGTATAAATTATGTTGCACTTTGAACCTTTGCCAGAAAATAGAGAAACAACGTTTGCTCTCCGACATATGGAGTGGAGAAACGGGCCATTAGGGAAACAATCTGACAAGAAGTCCCTAATTCATTCATAAAAAGTCCCTCCAACTTTGTCAATAGAAATTCAAATGAGTAAATTAACGCCTCCCACGGTACGATAGGATTCTGATAACGCTTAAGTAAGGAGACACCTAAGAATGTCACTCAATTCAGCTAATCGAGATTCATTCATCTCGAATTCGAAAAAAGATGTGTTATTTCGTTGAGGAAGTAGAAGCATGTCCTAAATCTTTAATTTCAATATAAGCAGGCTCGTAGTTATATGGAGAAGCAGGGCAGGCAAAAAGCAAAATAGAGTGGCCTAAAAAACACCATAATTGTATACTTCATGTCAGACTCAGCCCCTCTGGGATTTCCTTTCGTTACGGGAGGAATTTACAGTGATGCTTCAGACTCGCCTCCAACTTTTGCCTCCACTACCATTTTTTTTAAATTACGGCACTGATAAGTAAGTATTTGATGAGTAACCTATCAGAATTTAGACAATACCGGTACAGCCCTCTTGATATCTAAGCTGATATTGTTAAGCCAGCCAATTTTTGTCCTCTTATCTACCCGATAAAGTTTGACACTTATGTTTTTAATCCCCTAGAGAACAAATTCAACTTTTGAATGTTGGAGACATTTTGGCACAGAATCTCAAGTCTGACAGCGGACCACACACTTTGAGTGTGTAGACATTCAAGCGGCTATTGAGGACAGTTGTCACAATTAATATGTAATGTCTCAAGATTTGAGTGCTCAGACAAATTATATGAAAAACTAATCATCACATTGCAGCGAAAGCTTAACTATCGCCTCTCTTCTCTTCACCCCTACCAGTCCACAATCCCTTCCACATGCAGTCAACAAATATCTATATACTGCCGTTATCAGTATATTATTATGACATTTTCCCACATCCTCTCTAAACCCCCTAGAAATCGTGCTAGCCCCTACATTGAAATTGCCGCTATGTTCTCATCAGTATTGTAAGTGTGCAGTTCCTCACCACAATAAAGTCCAACAGTCTGACACTTCTGACTATCATTTCAGACTCACCAGTAACTCTAGCGATGAATCGACGTTGAGACAGACCGTCCAGCCTGAGATAAGTAGTGATCATACCGGTATTCTCATCTATAGTCAGCGGCGCTGACTGTGTATCTGTTATCCTGATACTATAACTGAACGTCGTGTCATCAGAGTCGATATCCAGAGCTTTAAACTGTCTCACTCTGCTACCGATGGCCAAATCCTAAAATTTTTGAATAGAAGAGATTTTATTTAGCAAAAATACAGATTTTATAGACTGGAGGAGGAAAAGTATGCCTTTTTGCTCTACTTGAAACTGTTTAATATATTGTTAGCTTACATTTACGTAATTTCATGACATAAAATCTGCCAACTGAGCTAGGTAAAATTTGTACTAGCCAACATTAAGTCGCTACTAAACTTGCTGAAATAAAACTCAGCTAATAATTAAGGTAAATATTACAGGCTGTAAAAAACAGATCTACTCAGGATTTGCTTGAATTTTGAGCAAAGGGATGTCACAGCGCAATATATACATAGTGAGGCTGCTAGGTACACTGTTGATAAGAACCATCCTCAAGTGGGATTATATCCTTTCCTCTTACCTTGGCCATACTGACAGTACATTGGTCATACTCAAACATGGGCTTCATATCATTAACGTTCTCAACAGCTACTGTAAAGATCTTCTCAGTCTCTCTCCGATATGGGGCACCTCTGTCAGACGCCCTTACTGGTATGTGATAAAGCCTGTGGTCCAGCTCATAGTCCAGTGGGCCAGTCAATCGTATCTAAAAAGAGTGAACAGTTTTTTTGTTATAGTTCAAGAGCATGAAAGCAAGTGCCAAAACCAGCAGACCAATCCATTGGGCAACACACTGTCATGGGTACAATGTGTGAAACTGTATCAGGTGTTAAGAAGACTGAGAGTTAGTTGGTGTCACAATAAGAGATAGTGCTTCAATCAATTGCTTATCTTGATTAACACCAACTACACACACAAGCACTATATCTGACATCATCAAGTTTCCCTGGCTGCCAGACCAAAAAGTGTGATCTGCTCCAATGATAGCTTATATAAAAAAGTGCCAATTTATGGTCTCATCTGTTCAGCGCCCCCTATAATAAGGGACAACTCCTGACACAACCCCGTACCCGTACCTCTCCAATGAAGGCGTCGATCTCGAAGGGCAGCGTGCTGTCCTCATTGTATGAGATGGAGTAAGTGATCTCAGAATTAGCTCCATCATCCTTGTCTGTAGCACTGGCTATAGTCGCTACAGTACCTGTAATGCAAATTTCAAAATTTATTCCATCATCCAGTGTGCATTATATAATATGTATTATGTGATATGCATTATGCGATATGCAATACATATTATGCTTTTATGCAATATGTACAATTATAAAATCATTTAACCAAATTTGACCACATCCACACTGAGCAGGTTTGCTCGCAAACATGGGTCATTGCCAAGCATTCAGAATACGGATATGATAGTGCACTGAAACACGGCTGAGCGAACCTTATAATAAGGTATCTCACTTTACGGGTGCCTGTTCTTTTCATCATCAGGTATAATTGATAGTTCAGACACCAATGAAGTGAGACTCCTCATTATCAGGTTTTCCCAGCTCCTTTATAAATTTTATTTGCCGATCAAGTCACTTGGACAGATGAGACCATGCACAACAAAAATATGATCAACAAAACCCGACATCTACTACCCTG
The DNA here is from genome assembly GCA_914767715.1 of Membranipora membranacea. Classification (NCBI taxonomy): domain Eukaryota; kingdom Metazoa; phylum Bryozoa; class Gymnolaemata; order Cheilostomatida; family Membraniporidae; genus Membranipora; species Membranipora membranacea. The sequence goes on along the minus strand of OU612069.1, from coordinate 17,595,001 downwards.
AGCAGTTTTGCTTGCACACCGCATGAGTCATTTATAACGATTGCCTCAAATCAAGAATGTGTGAAATATGGATATGAGAGTGCATTAAAACAAGGCTGAGAGGAACAAACCTCATAATAAGGTAATTCACTTCATGGGTGTCTAATCTATCCATTATATCTTTGTATATATTTTTATTTATACATATATCAAGGTATATCAAGGTATAATGGATAGATCAGACGCTGATGAAGTGTGATCCCTCATTATATGGTTGCTCCCCTCATATATAAATGTAATTTGCCGATCAAATCAAATCGAAAGATGAGCCATGCACAACAAAAGATACCTAAAAACTCTTACCCAATACACTGACATCAATACAACACTATCATCATGTGTATCTCTGATCGTCAGAGTCAATTTAGTATGAGTACCTAACATGTACCCACCCCTAATTAATGAAATTGACCTCGGGTCGTGACACCAAATTCCAAGTGATGGTACTCATGCTAATTGAATTAATTCACTCTCTGTCGATCAGAGATATACATACAATAGTATATCACGCCATTGGCACACTTACCTATAGGGCTGTTCTCAGGTAGCGGTTTCTCTATAGGAGTAGCGAACTCAGGTTTATTATCGTTCTCATCGTTCACTGTTATCTCAAACTTTACTTTATTCTCCACTCGCTGCCCATCACTGAACTTGGCCGTCAGCGACACCTACAATCATATTGATATATTTAACAATTTAAGACAATTTAAAACAATTAAAACAATTTCATTAAGACAACATACATTTATGTATTTCATGTCTAAGACATATTCATTTTCATTGTTTTGCTTGCTTTGGCACACTCGTAAGAACATTATTTTAATGATGAAGACTGTTTGTCAATAAATGTTTAAAAAGACGAATAGTTGATATTATTGTGGAATGACAGCATGGTGCAAACTATGTTGTAGGTACAATAATGTCAATACTCAACACGATAATTATAATAGATTGGGATTATTGGGAGGGAAATAATTGAGAAAAATCTGAAAACCTATATGTACCTAATCCCCTAGCTGTGAAGTTTTCAATATTTTAATTTTTTTTAAATTGTGTTGGATTGGCTCACAATAATGGATATTACTTCAGTGATGAAACAAAGCTTTAAAACTCATGGCCAAATCCTTTCCCAATTTAGTGTGATTACCACCATGATGTTTGTTGCTAAGGGACTATGCAGTTTGACCTTTTCCACAATGGGGATGGGGGGGCGTCGGGCAAGGGGCAAAAGTCTGGGGGCTCAGACTAGTTTTAATTAAGTAACAAAAAAAGGCTCATCCATAGAAAACGAGTTGCTCAATGCAGAAAATAAGTTTTCTCATCAGTGCATGATGAACACTTTCCCATAATGCAACTTTATCCAGGATGATCAGGTCAATCTCACTGGGAATTTTGGAAAATTGCATTGCGGGATACTAAACAAAACTCACATTGCCTATACAAAGAAATGGTATAGTGGGTGTAGGGGATATCCATTAGTATCCCACAATGCAACAGAACATTTCTCAAACTCGCTATAAAATAAACCATTTACCTCTAGATTGGTTTGGTCAACATTCTCTGCATCAAGTTGCTTAGCCAGGAAAAGAACACCACTCCTGGAGTGTATTCTGAACGACCCCAGAGGGTCTTCCACCATACGATATGTCATGTCTATCGCTCCTCGTGGGGGTGATATGTAATGTAAGGGGGTATCTATAAAAAAGAAACAGAAGATCAATTTGTGTTAAGAACCTTGCATATTGTGGGGATTTTTTTCTACATTACATAGGAGTCATCAATAATGGTTTGGTAATAGTTTGACAGGTTTATATATATATAAACAGTAATATAAAAAATCACTTATATATAAAAACAGTATTTTCAAATGAGCCAATGAAAAAAATTCAAGTGATAGTCATGATTTAAGATGCAAGTTTGAGGTAACTTTTTGTCCATAGCATTGTGTCACAGGGTTGAACCAAGTTCTCTCACTAAAACAGTACCTTGTAGATGAAATTGTCCATATCTGCCCTACTTTGAGTGATGTCATGAAATCGTTGGAACAAAAAAAGGTTTGTCTACTAAATGGGTCAGTGTTGAAACTGGTCAAATAAAACCTGGAGGGTGCAATACAGGTGATGTAGTGGGGAGATCTGCTTTACAGAAACGATAAAGTCTTTCTTCACACCACAACATGGACAGAAAAGAACTTGCAACAACCACGATGTGAAGATAAAACTGGAAAGAGAATTTCATGACCCCAAATAACCACCAACATCAATGGAGTCGGCGCACATTTATTTTATTTATCACTTTTATCAGTGGCTGTATCGTTTCGATTCTTAAATATAGAGGAAAAGTAGAAAAGAAGTATAACTGAAGATATGTTGAATTTTATTGTTACAAACCTTCAGGTAGGCCCTCATCTATATCCAGTTTGATAGTCTGCTCAGTCTGCTCGTTATCTTGTAGACGTATACTGAGCGGAATGGTAACACTAGTCGATCTTACAGGATCACCCTTATCCCAAGACTGAATAGTTATGTTCACCTGTAGGCAGAGCAGATATAATATCATCGGTGGAGTAAATAATATGACATCAATACAATGTCTATGACCATATTTCCATCACACTCCCATGATGCAACTTACTTTACTATGTAATTAATCTGTTATCATTGGGAATTCCCAAATATTGCATCATGGGACAATCGCTATCATACCCCATTTTCTATTAAGCAATAGATGTGATTACTAGTTGGTAGATTTTATTGCCGTCACGTACATGTTAGCTTCAAATCAGGTGTATCATACCATGGCCAATAACAGAGTTGTGTGGAGGACTGCAACCAAATAAAGGCCCAAACCGTAGAAAAGTCTTAGTAGCGTCGACTGACTGCAAGAGAGAAACTGAAGCAAGACCGAACAACGCCGAAATTTCAACGCATTTTTCATTTTCAAAAGTTCTAATTTACCTGGTTGCCGAGATCAAGAGGAGACCTGGAGACGGAGAGCTTATACTCGACCCTGTGAGCATGAGGTGGAGGGGCCCCACTTAGATAAGTCAGCCTAAAGTAATCCTTAGCGTCAGCGATCTTCTCGCTCGTCACGGAGACTATGGTCGTTGTGTCGATCTCACCATGAAAATCAGAGTCCGCATCCACAACCTTTACAATGACAACAAGTGAAATCATCTTATCTTGAGTCAATATTCAAAATGGAAATCTCTCACTTTGATTGCTGCAGAAAATGCTTCACCTCTGTTCAATAATTAATTATATAAATCTTCAACATGAACATTTGAAACTCTGCTGTCTTGAGCCATACATCTTCATATGCTTCATCTAGTCAAGTCCAATTCGAGTTCAATTCCCTATAGTGCATCTAACAAAGTAAAATCCCCAAATGCAGTAGTTGAGACAAATCCATGCAGATACTGCACTACCATATAGACAGACTATCATATACACAGTATAATTTACCTGCAGCGTTAGTATTGTAGTTCCGGGCGCTGTATATCCGTTAACAGGAGGCATATCACTGTATATAATACGAGGTGAATGATTGTTTGTCTTCACAATGTTGATTATCACTGAAGCACTAGTCGAGCGACCTCGACCTCTGTTATCTGCCAGAATCTTCATCGTATATTTACGACGACCTAGAAAAATGGTTGAGATATATATATATGTATTTATTCGATGCATCAGGGCAATGAGGACACGCGACATTGAGATGCGACAAATTATACTAACAAAATGATTCAGTTCACCAAGCAAAAAAATTTGATTTGGACTTAAGAGTTGCCTCCTCACAATATCATTAAAACATTGAAAAGAAACTAGTCCATAAGTCACAATTCTCGTATGGTACCTTAAATATTTCATGTCTATAATGTGAAATTATATCTCTGCAATAGACCCTCAGCAAGGGACATAAAGCAGCATCACTCTCCCTGCATAAAGTAACCTTCTAAAAAGTGCATCACAAATGGGGCACACATCAAACTCATCTTGGCCAGTACTGGTCGATATGCCAAGCTTTGAAATAAGTATACAATATAGCGGTTATTATTTGATATATTACCAAGATTTTTGGGATTCTGTGTTAAATAGATCTCTCCTGTCGTAGGATGAACAGCAAACTCATTGGTCAGATCTTGAAAAGAGTAATAGATCTCTCCGTTGATTCCCTCGTCGGCATCAGAAGCCTTGACCTTTCCGATCGTCGAGAAAACGTCCGCAGACTGCAGCACTGTAAAGTTATACAACCTCTGAGCAAATAAGGGCAGTGCATCGTTGACATCTATAACAGCGATGTTCACGCGAGAGTTTGATATGGCTACTCGTCCTCCCTTCAGAATAACGCTAGCACGGACATCCAACCTATAAGAACTTCTGGCTTCTCGATTTAGTATTGCTTGGTTTTCGGTTATAGGCCTAGTCCTTATGAACATAAACGCAAAATCGCCTATAAGTTGCGCTTCTACATCGAACATATCAATATTTGTGTTTATTATCTTAAACAGGACAGTTTCGACTTGGTCAGGGTGGGGTAGCGGTACCCCCATCCTTTCAGAGGTAGTTACGTATATCATATCACAGCTAAGTCCAGGGCACTCTTTAATCCTGCCTTGGTACTTTTTAGATGTGAACTCCCAGTCATCTGCCGCCGATACTGACAGAAGATGTGACAGTAGTATTAATCCAAGACTGGAAAGTGACCAGTGAAGTCGTCTTCCTTTATCCATCATGGGGTTTTCCCAGAAGTTTTCTTGAAGGACGAGTGTATATATTTAGTTCGTGTTTCTAGTTTTTCTGTTGCTCATCCATACTGTATTCTCCTTGCCAAGTCCTCTTTCTTACAGTTGTAAAGGGCAAACTAAAGCCTGCAAAGAGAAAAGATAGAGTAGTTAATATTTGCTTCACGGATACGGTCAAAATAATGGTGTATCACAGCAGAATGGAATCCTTCCACTCTCCCTGATCACAGCAAGTTCAAATTACCAAGTCAGTTCTGAGAAATAGAGAACCACAAACACTCATACAAAGTATTCATATGTTTATGTAGTGAACACAAAAGTTCACCAGGTTGCAAACAATTCAATACAAAATAGAAAGCACTGCAACAGAGAAAGCCTTGTGGGAAATGAGCAATTGTCACTCACAAAAGCGCTCACTCAAGTGCAGGCATCAAGTTACGGCGGGGCATGTAGTGATTCTATCGAGCCCCTTGAGGGTATGTATTCAATCCATCTGATGATAGACGCAACACCGAACAAAAATAGATACACGGCTGTCATCTGAAGTAGATTTCTGCTCAATCTCGTAAATGAATACAAACACAAACACCATTTATAAGGTCATATACAAGATGGCCTCAGGCAAAAGTTTGACAATCAACTCAATTGCAATCAGCACATCTATGTAGAACATCAAATAGCCGCGATTACTTTTATTAAAGGCCTATAATATGTTGGCCTGTTGAGCCGCTGATGTGAACAAAATGTTGTTTATATGACAAACCAATCTTCCAGCTAGCCTCTTGGTTAATTCTGCCATTTTCCCATGGCTCATTTACCAAGTGCAGAATGAATAACTGGCCACCGACTTCAAAAGTCAGCCATATTGCCATGAACAACCACTACAGGCACCGAGCTTCATTCAGCTAATACAAATTTAGCTATAAGCTTACATCACACACAAACACAATGGGACAAAAGGCTTATATGAAATTGTCTAACACCAATGGCTACAGTAACAAGCTAGATTATTGTGCCAGGGCTTTGATAAAAGCCCCATAGCTAAGTGCATTTACTTTCTTTTCAAAGGCAAAAAAACAACACCACATCAAAATAAAATCAGTTCCATAATAGAACACTTGAGTGACAATTATTGAAGTAGCCTATACCCTATTCAACAATCATTCACCTACAAGTGATTCATATAGGCCTACCATTATTAATGCATTCAGAACAGGTGAAACAGCCCTATTAGGGAGAGCTAAACTTGGACTAAGTTGAACTGCAGATTATTCATGCCTGATATAATGGTGAATCTGTCCAACTTTGGTGGTCCTAGTGTGCTAAAGCTACCTGAGCAAGGTCACCTGAGTTGTTTTCAAGTGACACCCTGGCAAAGAGTGACGCAGTCACAAAGCATTAATTTGGATAATTACCGATCTCAAACAATGAATTCAACAATGTCTCTTTTTCCATGGCAGTCAATATGGGGTCTGTTAACTAGAATGCTAATTGTTGAGGTTGAATGAGCAAATAGGATTCAAGCCCTATTAATCCTCCTGAGTCTAAATAGAATAACTCATTGGACTGGAAACACCAGAAAACCACAAAAATGTTAAATTATAGATTAGATTTAAATCAATGAATGAACCCAACCAATGGCCTAAAAGGTGGTAAGACGTAAAACCAGCTCAGACAGGACTGTGGAAAGACTCATGGTATCTTAGCGATGGTGAATCATGAATCTTATCAGACATCTAAGTCAGGTTTTTGTTCCAACAGGCCAATCATAACAATCCAGTTATCTGCTGTTGTTGTGAATTGTGAGCAATTTAAAACCTGTCACAATGATATTCTGAGTACTGCCAAAACAAGAGTGTAATACAAATACACCTCAGACGCAATGACGTAAAACGTCCTGGTACACTCAGAAAAGTCAGTCTTATAACAGTCAATTTCCTTGGCAAAGGGGCATTAAAAGGTGAGGGGGTAGGACCTGAAACCAAAAGAAGGGAAGCTTGCTACAGAAAATTGATGTTAAGTTCAGATGAAGAGCAAGTTTCGGAAAGTCTTCAATGAGTCATTTCGGAGCAATATAACTATATTTATCACCATTTGAAGGTGATAAAATGAGTTTATCTTGGATGATAAGACTCGCCATCATTTCCGAATCAGCAGACTAATACGACACTGACACTACAGACATTGTCATCCTAGAAACGTCCAAGATAAGCGATCCACTCGAAATAACATAAAAACATTGACGTGGAACACAAGATCCTCTTAATAATAAGCGCTTTGTGTTGTTTCACAACGATACTTTGTCATGCAATTTATTCAAATCCATCAAAATTATTCACCGACTGTGTCTGTCAAATTCATAAGGGATTTAAAACACTGGATTACAAAAAAAAATGATTCCTCATAGCTAGTACACTGAGCCATTGGCCATGGCAGGTTTGGCTGTAGAAAATCCTTCCTATATGATATCTAATGCCTGACTGAGCATTTAAATTAATAACTTATACAAGGCAGTATCAGTGATAATTACAGAGTTTGCCCACTGCATTGTTCATTCAACTTTCAACTCAGGCAAAACCAACGCCCTTTTACAAGGACTCTCACAAAAGGATAATCATGAGCACCTTAATTATGAAATCCTACGTAACTTTATATATCTGAGTAGATCCATTTCACTCACTGCTCCGAACCTTTGGCCACAATGAAGCAACGGCAGAAGAGGCAAAATGGTTTCTTCACCAGCGTTAAGTATTTGTAAGAAGAAAAATTCGCCAAATTCAAAGCTAGCTGACATTCGCTCTCTCTTTTTACTTTTTTAAGACTTCCACCTCCGCTAGCCAAAAGTAAGAGCTAGCTAAGATTTATTCACTCAGCCCTAGACGGGCAAAACTAAACTCTAGCTAACATTTACACATCTACGGACTACCAATCACTGTATTACCAACCAAACTTCATTCATTTAGGTGAGTGGCAGACGATCAATTACCTAACGTTCACTGGTAATTCTCCATGCATTCATCGATGTGACCGGGCATTCAACTGACTCTGCTAATTGATATCATCATTCCCAATGACACGTTTATCTCAAAGTGGCAGGCATGTCGAGTACCGACAGGCAAGGATGAATTTTAATGAGCACCCCTCTGTGTTTAACTATGCACCAACGAACCCATCAATAATATATTTAGTATCTTTGATAACATAGGCATCACTAAGGTTTCCAAAGATAACATGTCAACAGAAGAGGCTATCATATAAGACACTGGCAAAATAAGCTACACTTGTATGGGGTCTGTCTAAAGTAAAGAGGCTATCGCCCAAACTGAATAGAAGCTAAATGTGTCAGGGTCTTACCTTTAATGGCATAGGTCTAATATTCTGGGCCTATTAGTGGATGGCTAAAACCTGCAAGACTAATCTGCAAGCTTGCAGGAACCGGAAAGCCTGCCCCAGTATATGTGTCTAAAACTTGAGATGAAACCCTCTCAAAAGCAATAAAGAAGAGAGACAAAGACCAGCAATAACGCTAACGGAATCATCCCTCCAATGCCAAAACTTGAGAAGGCCCAAATTTTCACATGTGAATAACATTCAGTGACCAATCTCTCATTCTTTAAGTTGATTAAACCCACCAAGGTTTTTGTCAACAAACTGTTTAGGTTTAAAGGACAATACCAAAGACCTTTCCACAATCAAACCCTCTTTAAACCACTCTGTTTGCTTACAAAGTATATCTAAGATCAGTGCTACAGATAAAGCATAGAAACCCCTAATACACACTTCTTGACAAACACATTATTTTAGTTTGACAACCACTAAGCCAACAGAATAACAAGGAGTCTTTTGTCAACGAAGCTGGCCTGAAAGTATCTTTCAAGGAGTCTAGTAGCTATTGTCAAGCTGGCAATAATGAGAATTTGACATGCCAATAAGCACAACCATAAATATACATAATTATTGTTTAATGAGGGGCTATTCAACCACTAGGCCCCAATTTGTCCCTTGTGCACTTGAAAGTAATGAAACCAACTATTCAGACAGTAGCCTGTTTACACAGTATGCTCTGAGCCCTAACAAAAGGACTCAATCTGGATACTGCTGGGATTTGGGAGAGAAAAACCAGTAGGTACCCTTTGTGTCGTTAGTTCATACTAGCTGTGTACTAAAGAAATTAGTAGGCAGAGAACTGATGATGTCACCATCCCAACAGGGCATGGCTATCACTTCCCAAAAATGACTATTTTCATTTTCCTCAAAATAACTTAACGCCTTCGATTTGCTTAGTGCTTTGTATAGCTGGTTTTTATGGTATTTTCAAAAATTTCTCAAACTGTCAAAATTGTTCTAACAAATCAAATACTGCAAATGTAACCCACATAATAAGACTATTTTTCTCATCTTATTCAATTCAAACAAGTCATGATTGTTGGTATGCATGGAATAAGCACTATGTAACAGTTTCATTTCCTCAGAGATGAACTTAGTGGAAAGAAAAGTTGAAGTGGAAAGGGATGACTCAGTACTTGAAATCTTACCCCTCAGTCATCCTTTTGGAGACAATATGCGCCTTCCCCAACCTTAAATCTTTTGGAGGGTGTATCGTTTCTAGTGCAGTGAAAATGAATCAGACCATCTTGAAACTTAACTTTATTTGGTGTCCTTAGGAAACAGTGGGTCAGTTTTGGGAGGCAATCCAACACCTTTTCTTCAATGGGGATCAAATCGTATCTTTGAACAAACAAAATTAATCCAAAATGCAAATACTTCTACATAAAACCTTTGTGGAGTGAGGCAAATATTGACCTCTGGGGACTGAGAGAGCCGAAAGTTCTACAGTTCAACTCAAAGAAAATCTAGAAGTTGCAGCCTCTACTTGATCTCAAATAAGGGGCACTGGTCTCAAATTTATTCAGTCCCAATGGGTCGCAATTCAAGACAGCCACTTAAAATTTCATGATCAGTTATTAGCTTGTTGAAATAATGGATTGAATGCTTTCAGTACTTTCTCTGGCTTACAAACTTTTGATAAACATTTTTAAACCAGTAAATGTGGCTTCATATCAGCTAGCAAGGTAACCAGCACCGCACTTAACCACCCATAAAAATTCCTGGCCATTTTGCCACATGATGTAATTTCCTTAGTGGTGGTTTGGTTGTCAGATCAATGGGAACCACAAATCTACCCAACTAACTTTATATCCAACACACACACAGGCCTTTGTCCAACATGTTTTTGCCAATGAAAGACAGAAAACAGAGTTAAAAACCACTGCACTAGTTTTGATTAAGTTTACAAACCACTGCTGGTGAATGAAATTAAACCATTCATTCAGTTTGCCTCTTCACAGCCTGCCTGCCTGCTACCTGTTCAATAGACAAATTATTACATGGGAAAATGTCAAATTGCCAAGAAGAATGTAGTTTAGAAATTCCAAGCGATTCAAATGTCTATCCAGTATTCACCCATCAATATAGGCCTGTCAGCTTAATATTCCACCTTGTGATGGTAATAGATATTGCTACATCAATACAACCTCTGACAGGTCTACAGCCACACATGCATCGGCCTATCACATCAAGCGATCCAGGAGTTTTACAATTTATCCTATGCAACTGGCCGTACTAAAAGTGCCCAAATCCTATGGAAAACACGGCGTGCGTAGCCACAGATTAATACTACTGAACAGACAGCGGCCATTTCTACAACTCGGCAACTTCTGAGCAACGATCAAACAGATTACACAGCAGATGTGATACTTTGCCGGGACCGACTCAAGAAGCCTTCGACTATCCGATTGAGCATCCTCAACAAAAGCTGCTGTGAAATTGAGAAGCATCATAATTCACGGGTCATTAGGGTCGAGCAAACATATCTTTTGTACCGAGTGAAATTGATTAGATTTTATCCCCAAGTTTTCTCAAAACTCATCAAAAGCATCTTCAAGTCGTTGAGGATCTGAGGATCAGTCCGGCGAGTGATGAAAGAAAGTCTATCAATCCGGGCAATCTGAGTTATCTGCTAAAACCTTGATTAGTTTCTCGCATGACAAACCTGGCCCAAAATCCCACACTAATCCCCCCAGTAATGAAATCCCAAGGGTACAAAATGTAAATAGTTTGAGGAAAATTGGATAATTTGCAAACTTTCGCACAGCATCTTGAAGGCCTAATGCACTTGACAACGATGAAATAATCAACGCTAGTCATGCCGCTGTCAATCACTCAATCACCCTCTTTTTCATCTCATTTTGATAGAGTTTTTATTTTTTTAACAGAATCAAAATTCACTCTACAGCATTGGTCAGTGAGCTGTTAGCTATCTAATGTCGGAAATTTCAGGTTTTATGACTCTATGTTGTATAGGTGGTACACCTAGCTTCGTGATAATGATAATTATCAAACCACAGGACCATAAAATTAATCACTGAACAACAATATAAAATAGCTTTCATCTATGTTTTGTTTTCCTTGAGTCTTTTGTTTTACATTTGTGAACACAATACCCAAATTTGTTGGTTTTGTTAGCAGAAAACGCACAAGGGGGCCTCTTTCAAAGCACTGCGGTCAACAAACCAATTTGCGTTCAGTCTCATAAAAATGAGAAAAGTACCACCGCTTTGACAGACGCCTACTGAGACTATTTCTAGACACATCAAATTAATCTTCAACATAGAAAGCTTACCTAGGACTTACAACCACTGATATATATAATATGAATTCATATCAATGCTTACAACACCAAATATCTCAAATCTATTTCCTCTATGATTACAGTAAACCCACTCTTATTTCCCAGTGAAGTTGGGTTTGTTGATGGGGAACAAAAACTTAGTACCTAATTTTCCTACTAGCTCCCAAGTGTATGCAAGCACTTTACATTCCTTGTCAATCATACCTCACATATTATCATGCCAGTTGCCATTCATTGAGAATTCATTCATCGATTCCTGTGACAAATTTGTCATATCTATTAGATTACAAGGCCCTCAAGGATAGCTTTGTTTATCTATCAATATCAGTTCACCATAACAGTCCAAATAAATTAGTAGATTGTTTATGAAAAACATTGAATTAACTCTAGTAGCTGATCTCAATACACAATCACAAACAGGCTACAAAAATAGTCAGGCGTCATTGCAAGCTAGGAAACAGTTTACAACTGTTGTATCGAGCCTACACACTGACATTGATTCCCTTTCATTGGCTTTGCAAACTGAAGCCGTATGCCAAGCTATATTGATTTCAAAGTTTACTACAACTCACAAGCAAAATAAGGGCCTACCCTGGGCATTAAGACCGACTAGGCTCACAGGTGTTTCAAGGATCCAATGCCTGTCAGCAGTGATGTACTGCTTTCGAACTATAGCACGATATGCTTTTGGAAGTTTGGGGTTCTACCGGTGGGCAAACCCATATTTCTAGACTTCATTCAAAATTATGATCTATAGTATATTAGGTCTATCAAAAAACTTTGGCGTGCACCTAGTCTCATAACGCGGCTACCAAAACAAAAAAGTAGCTGGGTGACAAGGCTAGTGTGCACAGGCTAAAATCATAATGTAATACATTTGGCAGTTTAACACCTGGTAGAGTATCAGGTATTTGAAGGCTTTAGATAAGCCTATGTTTCAGATAATGCTAAAAAATCCAAACTTGAATTCGCAATCCAGGTACTCAGACAGGCTTTGACCATTTGTCCAACAATAGCAGACCTTGCCATTCAATTATGGGCAGGAGCTTTATAACAATGAATATCATATACCACGAGGAACCCCAGTGCATACCCATTAACAAATTCCGTGATAAATAAATTGTATTATTGCCTAGTCTGGTCTTACATTAGACAAATCCATTGTAGTAAACTATCTGACATCTCATGTGTTTAGATGAATGTCTGAAAGCCTTTCTTAGACAAACTTATCCCCCTCGATATATAAGTTTTACTTTATAGCATGGCTGTAATAAAGAGCATAAATGTTTATGACTGTAATATGAACGAACATAGGAGCTAATTTTGTTGATCATTGCAATGATATATTAAGACTGATTGGGCCATCATTACTAATGGGTGCTGTAAACTAATTTACTATGTTTAATTAGAATTGAAGATGAAGATCGGCATTCAGGGGCTGCTGGTCAAGGCAAATTGCATTCATACACATTTTCAGAGTGTTATGTCATCCTGGCTCAGACAGATCATACCCCTGCTGGTGGGAAACTAGTTTCTAAGCTAGATATTCACCATCATAACACCATACCTACTTCCATAGCACCACAGGCCTACCTACTTCGACCAGACTGAAATGTCACAGCTAATAACGAAACCAGATCTTCTATTTTTGTGTTTGAAATGTGTTTTGTCTAATCAAACCACAGAACCATCAAATCATTCTAGTTGTTTTTTGGGACTATGACATGCATACCGACCAGTCCTGAGCAAACAAGCTGCCACAAAAACAATAATATACCAAAACCAACGTTTACAAACCAATCCAAAAATCAATCAATAGGCTCCATGAGAAGACAAAAGTAAACCGAGGTTAGGCAAACTAAACAACAAAAAATGCTAGCTACATTTCATATTGATGTTAAAGATATAGGGTGGGCTAACGCTACACCTGCCAAAAGAAAAGCACTTGATACCTGGTGTCATCCTATTCATTGCAGTCATAATATCCAATTGATCACAGTCGGAAGTGGTGAAGCAATAGCCTAGTTTCATGAATGAAGAAACTTAATGGAGTTGACTGTGACCTATAACTAGAGACCTTATTATAATGGGTGCAATATGTAAGATGGAGGACTGCAAGGTGATTACAGAGGTGGCATGTGGAGCAAGATGCTTGACAGGTTGCCCCAAGTGCACTTATAGAACATAAAAACATTGGTTATCAACTTGATAGCCCGAGTTTCCTTAGACTTGAGCAGTATTCTTGAATGTCTGTCTCCCAAAGTATTTCAAGTATTGTTGGTCTTGTACTTTAACCACGGGACTGGAAATGGAAGACATTTGCAGAATTTTTCATGATATTACCAACTTGCAACAGGTTCCCAGTATGATTCTTGTTTTTTTTTGTGAAGCCTATCACGCCCATTTTGGATCCTTTGCAAAAGTGAGTTGGACAATTCCTCAGCACCGATAATATCTATTCATGCACACAGTTCATGAACTGGAGTTTTGCTATTTTTAAAAACTTCACATAGCAGTTGTTATTTTCACAGCTAAATGTTAAGAAAAACACCAAAAGGGGTAAATAAATTATGGCCCTATTCAAATTCAAATAAAGCATAAGACTACCTCACAAAGTCAAACATACAAAGCAAAAAAAAGAGCTACAGAGCAAACAATAATTGTCCACAAAACCCAATCTGGCTGAAAATTGAGAACAGGCTATTTGAATTGGGGCGAAAGGATAGAAATATGATATCGAGCTACAACAAAAATTGACCATCGCCTTGAACAAATTTTTGAAGGTAATAAATTACTGTTACCATTCCTCACTAATGTTTGTATTGCTCATCAATCCTGCTGGCCTTGCTTCATATCAAACTTTGGTGAGAACCTGACCACAACACTTACAAAACAGAACACCTCTACTGGACAGGCGAATGAATAGAAGTTCATTCTGCCACGTAGAGTAATGTTTAGACCTACCTTGTATGATAGACTTGATGATGACCTATCAGATCATTATTATCATTAGGCCTGGTATATCAGTGAGCAATAATTATAGCAATCATCCCCAGATCGAAATGTCATTGCTCGTGTAATGTCAATAAGCAAGGTGAACGGCACAGGTAGGCCTATTTTATTGGTACCTTTTTGATTGCGAGCATAACAACAGCGCTTTGATTCATCATTCAGATTCATAGATAGAGGAAAATGTGGAATTAATCGCCCAATCAACCAAATCAAAACCATGTGGCATTTTTTCTATTTTGTTTAGCCTCTGAAAATCAGCAGCAGCACGCCAAAGGCTGTAGGCCTGACGCGAAGCGACAAACCAGGTTCCAAAATAACTAATACGTTGACAGAATTAGTTTCATTCACTTTTCATTTTGTATAATATGACACACTTCATTCCCAGTCCAATATAGCAAACAAACAAATGAAACCCAGTGTAGCAATCAACAAAGCCAAGGCACTCACAATTCAGGGGAACTGGGAGATCATTTCTATTACCTGCACCAGGCCAATTTCATTATCTCTGAACCATTGAACTTCATATGAGAAGAATATAATTCAGTGCTCTGAACAATTTGACAGCAGCTAGCGACAACTAGATATTACAGGTAGGGAAAGATATGCTGTGGATAGGCCAATTAAGTAGAGAAAGTATTAACCTGGAAGATGAGAATATTGAAATTACTACCAGAGATGATGCAGACCATCAGAACAACTCACTTTCTCCTTTACCAAACCCATTCAATGAACAAGCAGGCTTTGACAACACAGTGACAATTTGAAGCGAAGAAGATGATGATTCAATTGCTTCTTGGTTCACAGTTGGTGTTACTTACTTTGGGTTGATGGTATGCTTCCAAGATGGAATAGATAGATATATAATAATCCTTAGGCTATGCGATCCTTTTATTCACTATACTGATACTCAGAAGACACGAACTCCTTATTCCTTATTTTTAATAAAAGTATTTTGTTGTAGTAATCCACCACTCCTCGACTAGCTTAACAAAACAAGCAAACTACTATCTATATATATATATATATATATATATATATATATATATATATATATATATATATAGATCGCTGGTAATCCCTGTAGTTTGTCTCAATCCTATGGTGTCTGTAGAATTTGGAATGTGTACTCCTTACAGTATAACTTTCACTAGGTACTCCTTGTACACTAGTTCAACACAATTGAATGGAAAGGTAGGGTTATTATTAAGTTAGCTTGTGTACATATGGTCAAGTCAACTCTACAAATTTTTGCTCAGCACATGAAAAAATTAGCCACACCCTCTTCTATACTAACACCAATCAAAACATAGCAAAGGTAGACAACTCGAAGTTTAGTCAAAATTGGAAGCCCTATTTTCTTTTCAGTAAACGGGTCGCCCCACTAGTCATTTATGGATCTTTAGTTTCCTGTTGCCTTGACCTAGCCAGCGTCTGTAATATTACCTTACATGAATTAAGAGGTAAAACTGGGACGCCTCATCTTTAATTGCCCACTTAAAATAAGAACTCAAACTACAACATGGCATTTTTGTGCAAAAATGTGCTGAGATCTTCTCTTGTTAGAAAAGTGGCTAACAATCCTTTACCAACTGTTTGCAGCAAAAGATTTATGCGTATAGATCCTGATGATGAACTGGAGAACCTTCAAGTCCGAGGAACTTTCTCAGAAAAAGTAAAACAACACCAGCAAGAAGAGTGTCTTCCAAAGGTTGTTGGTTATCCTCTTTCTGAGATTCAAAGTCAGCTCTCAACCACTTCAACTAGGGCAACTCGTGCAAAATCCAAGTTTTCTTCTTGTGCAAAGTTTGATGGTTTAGTAAAGATCCCATTGGGCGAAGTACAAGAAGCCTATTCAAAGAAACAAAGCTCAGGGCAAGCCTTAGATATTCTCAAACATTACAACATCTTCACTGATCTTTTTCAAGACAATGTGATTTTCTATCCAAATCCTGATCTTGGATTTAAAGTAGCATACAGTCTCAATGAGGAGGAGGTCTTACCAGTGTTTAGAGGTAACTTCATAGCAGCTGAAGACACATCAGGGCCACCGTTAGTATCTTATGATGGCAAGGAAGATAAGTCATACAGCGTGCTCATGATCAATCTCGATGGCCATCTCAGCGATGACCGCGGAGAATACCTACACTGGTCATGTTGTAAGTAATAAGCTGTTTACTAAACGTTCTCTCATAGTCAACAGCCTTTTATATTTGGTTGATTTAGGTCTTAGCAAGCTGCACATTTAAAAAAAAAAGAATTAACCTGACGCATTTACAACAACGATATTCTCGCCAATAACTATCATGGTATTTGTATATGTATATTGTTTTGTAAGCACCGTTCTAAGAATATATCTTTTTCCATGCAGTCAAATGTGTCGAATTCTCTTCTAGTTTGTCGGCCAGAGTGATCGTTTCATACCTGTGTATTTTCATGCTGTATATCCATA
Organism: Membranipora membranacea; assembly: GCA_914767715.1. Classification (NCBI taxonomy): domain Eukaryota; kingdom Metazoa; phylum Bryozoa; class Gymnolaemata; order Cheilostomatida; family Membraniporidae; genus Membranipora; species Membranipora membranacea. The sequence goes on along the minus strand of OU612069.1, from coordinate 17,578,066 downwards.
CAGTGTCTACCTAATGTAATTGTGTCATGTACCTTCATAGTAGACAACATACTAATGTGTGCATTATCACTTAGTTATGTGTAGCTAATTTAAAAAAAATGATATTTGTTGTTTTTCATTTCAGTGAACATGAGCCGCAACGAGGGTGTGTCTAGTGGAAGCAGCACAGAGTATCTGCAAGCCATACCTCTGAGAGGCACTGGTTATCACAGATATGTGTTCTTATTGTTGGAGCATGAATCGACTATAGATCCATCCCTACTACCTGTTAGTATATATTAATAGAGTTCCACTCCTGGAATTTGTCTTGGTGTATCTCAAATAATGCCCTTGTAAAATACGAATTGACACTGACTGATACCAAAGTTGGTTTCCGACCACAATGAGAGAGGGTAGACACAGAGTTGCAAGGGGCTTATGTTTCACACAAATTAGTCTTGTAACGTCTTGATAAGTCTACCCAGAAGCCAATGCATGTTACATCATAATGCAGAGAATTAGAGTTACCTTCCCTTATGGGAGGCACTTTTTCCACCATTAATAATTCATGCCAAGAAGAGCATTGATTCTTTTTCCCTGCAAATCTGACACGACTCTGTTATAAGTCACTGCCTGACTATAACACGCGTTGGTTTATGGGTAGTCTTTAAGTCTATGGATTCACCTTTTTGGCTCCCAAAAGTCCCAGCTATGTTAGTTTTCTCTTCAGTCCTGTTGTATTTTTCTGTGCTGACAGCTGATTGGCCGATTCTCAGTCGGTTGATATCCGGTCTGCTTATATATAGAAAAAGGGGCGGTCTGAGCTTGTGACTGCGGACTGTGTACAGTGGAGATTTCCATTCCATTTAGGAAGCCCATTCTAAGACCTGAGTTGGCTCGCAGAAATTTTCAACTAATCATAAGTTTGATGCACATTGTGTTCACTGCCAGCTTAAAGACTTTGTTTGAGGCTGCTCTTTTGTATCACATCTTATTCTCCATATTTTGTTCTATCATGTGAGCAATTTTCAGCTTTTGAATCCAAATATTGAGGAAGTTATGGCCTCTCAAACTTCCAGGGTGATTGCCTTCAATCGGCATTGGGAATAAGCGGATGTTTCCCCTGGGATATGTCACAACCATAGACATGTGACATAGACATTATGAGTTATTAGATAATACACTAATAATCACACAGATAAGATGATGATCAAAATTCAGACCTGCGTGGGATTCGAACCCGGGTCCACATACCTATAGGCAACGACGCTACCATCACGCCACTTGGACCAACTAGGTTAGCTGATTGTGACGTACCCTAGGGATTGCCGGCTGATTCTTACTGCCGATAAATTGCCGTCACCTTGGAAGTTTGAGAGGCCATAACTTCCTGAATATTTGGATTCTAAAGCTGAAAATCGCTCACATGATAGAATAAAATATGGAGAATAAGATGTGATACAAAAGAGCAGCCTCAAACAAAGTCTTTAATGTATCACATATATACACTCTAACACTGAGGGCAAAGTAGCCACACAACGTTGCGAATGGTACAATGTACAAGCCTTAGGCCCCCTATATGGATCAACAATTTGTCAACATTTAGCATGACATGTTAAAGTCCTGAGGGGGCATCCAACGGGTGGGGGGAAGAGTCTGGGGTTTCCGACTATCTAAAATCTAGAATCCTGATAGTTTCTTGCTATCATGTGTTGACGATATTTTTTATTATTAGACTATAACTAGTTCTGACCTGAAGACAAGAACATTCAGCTTTTCTGAGTTCTACAGTCAACTCGGAGAAGATGTCAAACCTGTCGGCGTACAGTTCTTCCAGTGTGAGTGGGACAAAACCGTCAGACAAGTATTTCATCATACGTTAGGTAAGAGAACATGAGCTGCATCGGAGGTTTAATGTTCATAATATTATACAGAACTGTCCCCCCCTCCCTTTCCTTGTACACACATTAAAGCTGTAGTGTATAATAAGATGTGTGATAACTGAAGTTCCCTTTTCATCGTTTTAAGGCACTCATTTGGTGACTCGCATGTTGTGCCTCCGGACTACATTATACCATAGAAAGATGTCATGTATTACCCAGCTTTCCCCTTCACATAAAATAGATTTTGATTTGCTCTCTGTGCATTATGGGTAAAGAGTACATCACAAAACAAAATATATTTGTTTGACAACTTCATACACATTGAAACTAATATGGTAAGGTACCCATAGGTTATACTATGTACATATTTGTATTAAAAAGGTTGATTAAAATCCGATCTCTTATCACTCGCCCATCCTGAGGCATGGGCGGCGAAATATTATTGCCTTATTGGCGAGGCCGCAATATCTGCGCCATTTTGCTCTCTGTTTGCAGGCAGGTCGGAGCACACCTGGGGGACCAACCAATCCCAAGTAGAAGATGGACTGCAGTGGGATTCGAACCCACGACCTTCAACACTTGCGTGTTGAAGTCCGGCGCTCTAACCAACTGAGCCACCTCCTATACTAGCTATATAATAATATAAACATATGTGTAATAAAATATAGAATGATATGAATATGATATATATAAGATATAATAAAAAAAATAATACAGATATAATATAACTATGTGATTTATTTATAGATATGCCGGAGCCAGCATATGAGTTCTGCTATCCTCCTACTGTAAGAAGGCCACAAATCAAATATCCTCACAAGAAAGAATTCAATCTGTAAGTCTCTGTATAACCCTGTCTGTCCTCACCATTCATAACATTAACCTGACAAATTAATGTTAGTTAAAGTTTTGTTTCGCCAGTTTAAAGGGTACTAAATGCCAGCTAGCGCTCAATTTTGGCCAACTGGGGTCAGAGTCTATATAAAGTGAAGCGGGTGTATAAATGATAGCTATCATTAAATTTGGTGATTTCGAACATGTTCAAAACGACGAACTTTTCCTCTTGCGAATTCTTCTAACTTCTCCAGGGTATATGTTATATATTCAACCTTTTTGGCTGATTGGTTTTATTGATTTGATTGGTTTGTACACTTGTGACTTGTGATGCACACTGTTGATTGAATTCTACGGAACAAGTCTAGAACAGTCAGTGAACATGTATTGTTTGGCCTTATTTGCCATCGCTATTCTGATCTATCTCACAATTCTTGTCATCGTAATTTGTCTATTTTGCCATTTGTTCTACAACCAATCAATTACATGTGCCTGTTTCAGATACCTAGATAAATACAGAGACCAGAAAGAGATCGCTGAGGAAGTCTTAAAGGAGCACCTGCGTGAGATAACACCCTTTAAGTCATTGGAAGATCAGCAGCTGGCGTTCCCACTGGCCACACCCACCAAACCAGGCGTTTATGAAGATGATCTGCCTCCAACATGGCTTCAGAAAGTTCACAGGCATAAAATTAACAAGACAGGAAAATATAAATTCATCCATAGTGAAGGCTGAGCTCTCGACCTCTTGACCTGTGTCTTTTCCGATTAAAGGTCAACTTTGAATGTATATAATTGATGCTCACTGCACAACTATTTGGTTTTACCTGGACATGTGCATTACATGTTACGACCTCTTTACAGTAGGCCATTCTCACTGCGGAGCTAAAGTAATTATTTGATTGAGAATATTTGCCACAATTCTCTTGTGCTTCTTTTTATGAAGAGTTTAAAATGTATGTATTTAATAAAGAGCTGTGAATACAGAAGATATAATAATATCTGAGCAATTTCGAGACTTGCACCATCACATCATGATAAACATTGTATAAGTAAGCTGTCGAATTAATCCAACTCGGTCAAAAATTGCATGTGATCACATGTCAAATGTCAATAAAAGTTCTCTATGACAGGATGATGTGAAAGCACTGATAGCTAGGATGCATTCAAACAAACATTTTATCCACTATACTTTGTAATGTGGTTGATAAATGCCAATAACAGCAACCTGGGCAACATTTGAGCTGGCAAAGAGAAAATAAAGAAGAAACAAGGAATTGGCTCCTGTTATCACAAGAAGGGATAACTCCTGCAGCAACATTGTTGAGCATGTTTATTGTGAGAGATTCCATGTCAAAACCTTTACGCAGCTTTGGTTTTATGCCAATAAAATAATCTGTCAACCTCAAACTGTGATTGGGACCGAAGGAGGAGACTGCAGTGTCTGGACATTTATAAACTGCTGATGGGGCTCAGACGAGATGTAACCCCGTTATGAACTTGGATATCGCGAACTAGAGAGAGGACCTTGAACTTACATGGAAGTCGTTCATATCCTACTCTGGATAATTTAAATAAGAAAAAAGCAAATTTTATTCTCACCCGATCAAAGAAGGGAACACTATGGGACTGCTCTACATAGGACAATGTTTAAATAAGTTGTATAAATGCAGATGATAAAATGGTAACATAATATGACTGCAGTTAAATTTCAAACAAGGAGTTTACACCCACCGATCCTTCTTTGGTACAACAAGGAGTTTACTCACTCCTTGGCTACAACAAGAAATGTTTTAGTTTACTATGGTAGTTGCAAACTTCATGCAATTTGGTTTCTTGAATACAGGAAATAGTTTCAAAGTAGAATTTGAATCTAGGCATGCTGGGAATGCAGTAAATTTTATCCTTGTAAATTAGACAGGTAGATTTGACAAACTTCTGAGCTGGATCCAATCTGCAGTTTGAGTCCCAAAAGCACACTGTGCAGAACCAAATATATTGGCTGATGCAAGCCGAAACACACAAATTGTTAAAAATTTGAGAGTATAAGTTTTATTGTGTTAGATGTGCATAATTATATATGTAAAAATATTAAAAGAAAATATCTGATGTCAGAAAAAAGGGTAACAAATTGGTATACTACTTCGAAAAACATGAAACAGAATCATTAAAGTCTATTCAGGCTATTAGATTAACAGAAATCCTCAATTAATTCAAACTAAACTAAGTATAAGCAATTAAAAAACAAAACTCACTAATAGAAAACAGCAATAACTGACCAGTAATCCTGATTATTAAGACCGATCTGATTACAGTTAAAAAATATTTCTGAAAAAATTGAAATTGGAGATGTTCAGCAATGCTACAAAAATTATTAATTACTCAAAAGAACACAATAACTGATAAATAAACTCAAACCTCTCAAAAATGTCAACCCTCAATTTTAATACATGATTTTTTTAATTTTTCTGTTGCTTTTTTCTGTTCTGAGAACGATATGAAGTCAATAAAGTTGTATGGGTAACTTGCTCTGGCAATTACAATTTTCAGCCAGTACCACATAGGGTGGCTGCATATATCACCCACATCACGGCCTGGGTTTTAGGCCTTGGCTATACAACTGCAATAGTCAACTTTTAACCTATAATAATATCTTGATGATCCTTACAAAGATTTGACTTTCTGACCATTTGATCAAATCTACGGCCAAAAGAGGACCTACATATATTTCTTTCAAGACCTTTAAGTAAATTATACTTGTCCAAAATCCCATCAAAATCTTTGATATCTATTTTCTCATTCGGTTTCAAAGCTCCATCTGTAATCTCGTTTGGTAAACATTTCATGAACAACTCACATCTTTGTTCAATGACAAGCGTGTTTGCACTTAATTGCAGTCCAGGTGTCATTCTAACCATGTCATGACCATAGTTGCGTACATTCCCATTATAAATTGACATGTATAATTCTACCACAAATCTTGATAGCATTAGATCAGTTAAGGGATCTCCTTCAACCGCACCAACATTTTCACTATTATAATGACTCTGTAAAAATCTTCCCTGAGCAAGACAGTCACAGAAAATGTTGGCCTTATTGTAAGTCTCGTATGAAAAAGTTGTTGTTTTTTTTCCGGTCGGCAGTGTGTGAATACGGGGAAAACGCTGATAAACTGGTTTAGCGACGTACTGCGTGATATCGCTGACAAGAGGGGAGTTGGTTACTTGGCATGCTATGGGATTATCATTTTGTATATTCTCACATTGTAAGAGAGGGATTCCAGCCAAAGATTGGTAAAGCATTGAAAGTCTGCTGTTTGTTATTTCAAAACAACCGGATGAAATAAATACGAAATAGACTCTATTGGGTTGATCTCGCCTGTCAAACAAGTAGCTGGCCATATCTGCAGCACACTCTCCATAACTGTATCCCGCGAGTCCACAACACGGAATATATGTGCTATAGATAAGAAATATGTTTTTTTGTTGCAGCTCTGCGCGGAAACGCTTACCATACACAAAGAGCAGCTCCGTGTGAATTTGAACCCTTTTGTTTGGTGTGCAGGTTCTACAACTTTGGGTCTTTACCTTTCGTATACTTTCTCGACACTGCTTGTCACAGTCATCGATCCTTCCATCGAACACCGCATTCTTCTTTTCATTTTTATAATATCCAACCTTCGATCCAATTGTTAGTTTATTGTCACTATCGATGTTTAAGGGTGTGGCCAAAATGTACTGCGTGGTTTTTGAAATATCAACCTCACTGTGTTGCTGCATATCACGTAGAAGAATCCCAACTTCATCATTTAGTGTTCCCTTTCCGATGTCTGTAACAATCTTTTGTATGTCAGCTGAGTCTGTTACAGGCGCTATGTACGCAATACACACAGCCAACAGAGAATATCTTGCAATGCAAACCATTGTCGCCTGTAACTATAAAAGGTTGTAAAAAAGACAAAAGAAGACTGGAAAGAAATGAAAATAGAGCGGCCCGAAAAGTTAGCCAGGGATCACGTACCACTACAATGATCAAGATGACTCTCCTCTTTGTGACAAAATATGTCTATCTTGGTTTGGACTCACAACCAATCTGTTGGAGTTCACAACTAACATGCAGACATCATACTTGCAAGGCCAGAGGCTGCAGACGACGATAGGGGATAAATTAACAATGACATGCTGGGTTATGAGTGTGAGCTCCACGGTGCCAATCTTGGATAGGATGTGAACAGAACTGATAGTGAAGTTTCTCTGAGAATGAGCAGAGAAATCAGGGATTCCCCTAAAGACTTCCTTGTAAAGCAGGGTTTCCCCTAAAGACTTCCTTATATTGTTTAGTGTTTTCGTCTGCTCATCTTTTTTCTAATATTCGAAATCTTGTCGCCAAAATAATCAACTAGCAGCCAATACATACACTTCAAATCATGATATGTTTGGCATGCCCTTTCAAGACCAGCTATGAATTGATTCCGAGGTTGAGGTTTCAATTGGCGCTCTGTATAATTGAATTTTAGAACCGCGGGGCAGAATATGGTTTGAACATGCTGGCTCTTACCTTGAGTTATTCTCTGAATAGGGAGATTTTCCGCAGGTCAGCAGGCCTCTCTTTTGCAAAGATCCTGAAAAATATGCGCAAATATTTAAGGATTTCATCCAGATAAATATTCATGTATTCACCAAGGTTTTCTATGCTTATTTATATGTTACATGCAGACACTTGTTATCTGAGTATGCACTGCAGGTGGTGGGCATTACCATAGCTTTCTTGTTTCTTATTTATAGTGGCTACCGAGACTCACATCCACTCTTAAGTCACCGCCAGACTTCCAGTTATGTACCCTGTGTGGAGCAAAGCTCCAAGGCTGACCCTGGCAATGCCAACTATTGTACCGCCATGATGTGGCAATTCTTGTTCTGTTGAGGACAGAGGTGGATGTTTTACCTGCATCCAGATGGTATAAACCCAGAGGAAGCCCTGATCAACAGGGACCGAGAGGTCAGTCGAAGCCTCATATGCCTGTCTACCCGTAACACTGACATCGAGACTATGTGTATCTCAAATCGCCGGAGTCAATTTGGTACGAGTACCTTACATGTATTCGCCCCTAATAAGTAGAATTTTACTCGGGTTTCACACCAGATTCCTTGTGATGGTACTCATTAGTTCACTCTCTATCGATCAGAGATATAAATGCAATAGTATAACATGTGATCAGTGTGGGATACCGCCATATATCGAACCCAGGGCTTGGTGCACGCCTGCCAACACCAAGGCCATATTGACTGCTTATGTATTCACTGAGGATATATGTAACTCAAACGGCCACCATCTAAAAGTGAACCTCAAAGGCTGTTTCGAAGGATCTGTTTGGAATACAATGGATCTCACCTTAAAGTTTCAGCTTTGAAGGCATCAACTTTGTTGGTACCAGGCTCCTGAACCAATGCCCTAAATAGAAAAAAAGGAATATATTTACAAGCACAAGTCAAGCCCAATATACTGCCCAGGTTGTATTACGGTAATGTTAAGCTAGGTGAATTTCACTTTGAAAACATATCCGAATTTGATGCCCCAAATACAATAATTTAGAACGGTGTAATCATAGTAAAGCCCTATTCAAAATGTAGATAAATTTTAATCGGCGCATTCAACTCAAGCAAACATTTCTGTGTTCAGATCTCAAAATGACGCATGTTTCACAGGTGTACGTAAGTTTTAATCCTTTGAGGCAAAAAACCAAGTCTCACCTTAAATCGTTAGCTGCGCAGGCAATTCTGCAGAGAAACAGGTCATTCTTCTAGCAGCAGCAGCCTGGATGGAAAGCTCATAGTCTTCTATATAATGATTGAGAATAGGATTGATGTGATAGTGCAGCTCTTCATCTACTGAGCTATGAACGAAAGAGTGAGCAAGTTCAGAGTACACAGACAGAGTCACTAACACTGGCAGTTCGTTGTTCAGTCTTTGTAGCTATAGTTTCACCATAGACCAAATGTCGCACAGGCAATATTGTACAGAAACAGGTTCTTTTCTAACAGCAGCCTGGATAGAATGCTGATATAATTAAATTGTCTCTCTACTTATAACATTGAACATTTTGCGCAGCTCTTATCTGTTGAGCAGTGAACAAGGCTGAAGAGTGAGCAAGTTAAGAGTACACAGACCAAGGGTTTTTTACTCCTTGCACAGACTGAGCCACTAGCACTCCTTCAACGAAATGAAACTGCTTTGAAACTTCCTTGTATAATCTTTGTAGCATTAGTTTCATTTTAGAGCCTCAGATCTATAATCGTCTACAAACTTAGATTCGGACATTCATTTCACTGTTCAAACAACGCTATAGACATTAGGCTTTGTTAATAATCTAAAATTCACATTGTATAATCTAATAATATTTATCTAAGGTCTGTATAGGCTCTCAAATATGTTTCATACAGTAGCAGCTGCCAATCATACTGACTCTCGTGATCTGACTGGGCATGTAGATCACTGATAAACTAGGCGATCATTACCACAAAGCAGGTGTCGTAAGGCTAAGTATGGATCATGTGTGACTTGAATTTGTGCATGTGCAAGAACAATGAGTTTAGTTTGGGTTCTGATTGCAACTTTGGAAAGAGGAAATGGGATATCCCCTGCATAAACTGATAATTAAATTTAGCTATTAGTGACAATAGAAGATAACTCTTTCTAACAATTCCGCACGCATATGGCAGTGTTCAACCAGAGCAGGTAGCCAATCAGATGGCTTCGGAATTCCGAGACTCAATTTTGCAGAGATCAGCTCATGCCCAGAGCTGAGCATGCGCAGAATGGCTGCCAATTTTGTTTTTGCGTAATTCAATACTCTCAGCCTAGAACAAGTCTGATCCAGTTTGCCTGCATAGCGTTCTATTCCCCTTCAACTGGTCACTCTACAGGCTTTCTGCCTGCGGCGTGCCCAGTAGGGGGGAGCAACTCCGAAAGCAGGCAAATGGACCAAACTTGGTCTACTTCAGCCCGTAGTTCGAAGTAAGCAGTCAACTCGAGACAGTCTCAATGACCTGTAGTTCATGGCCTTGTGTCCATTTTGGAAATCATTGCTTTGCTAGCATTGGAAATAATATAGTGGCTGTAAAAGTATATAAAAAATAAATCAATACAAATATCCACAACCCGTTCTGCCTGCGCTTAGCTCTGACAAATATGCTGACCTCTACAAAATTTAATAGCGGGATTCCTAGGCATTCTTATTGGCTACCTGTTTCTGGTGGTGGCGGTTGCAAATATAAACAATGCATGCGGAACCGGCTATAAAGAGTTGTCTCTTATTTTCACTATTAGCCGCCGCAATTCATATAAGGATGCTCTGCTAATCCCCGACAGCTATTTGATTTTAGAACTCATTGCTATAGGCCAAGTTTGATGCATTTTAACTGCATTTGAAGTTGCTCCCCCTCTAGTGATAGCCGCAGGAGTTTCAGATGAAGGGAACAACCCAAATGCAGGCAAGCTGGTTCAAACTCGATCTATGCTTGCACAGGCACTATCAAAGTCCACATGATCCATGTGAACCATATCAACATCCAGTTTGTGTGGTAATTATAATCTAGTTTGTCACTGATCTACATAATCAGTCAAGATCAGTCAAAACTAGTCTGAGCCCCCCATACTACCCTCCGCCCGACGGCAAGGGAAGTCAAAACCAACCTGAGTTTTTCAACAGCTCACATTCAGATTTTCTCCTACCTAGTTGACAAGAATCAGTCCTATGGACCTCTGTCATGCGGACATGATATATTCGTTATCCCAATGTCGAGACCTGCCAGACTATATCATATATAGTCTGAGCCTCCCAAAGTCTTGCCTCCCGCCTGACGGCGGCCCCCGGACAAATCAGAGCCAGCAGATAGGCATTAACTCTTTGTTACATGCAAATCTGATACAATTTTATCTTGAGTGACTGCCTGACTTTAACCAAGGAGTTTGAAAACTGTAACTCCCTGCTTTAACATGCTTTGGTCTTTTGGTAGTCTTTGGGTAGTCGTTAAGAGTTGGTGCTGTTAAGGTAACTCTCTCACACATGATGTTTATTGTCCGCCATCTTGGACCATGGTGACAACGGCCATTTTGGTCGGCTATTGAAGTTCTATCCATTTAATGGAAAAAAAACTGCCATTGATTTCAATGCAAAAATAAGTACACTTCAAGCGAACAACAAATAAACAAATTCCCTTTTTTAAATCTATTTTTTCATCCATTAATAATTGTATATATTAAGTTTTGACAATCCTATTAGTTGCATCAAGGAGTAACTTCTTGGTTGCATGTTGTCCACTCTTTTACAAACCTTCGCCCGGCCTAGTTGTTCAAACAGTTACTATCGTTTTTTTAACATATTTTAAACCTCTTTTATCTAAACTGCTTCTGGACAAAAGTCCCTGAACATATTCACGTTCAGAATGAATAGACCTGTTTGCGACTGTTACATTTTCTACTCCTTAGCCCTAGCCAAACTTAGCCCGAGCCAAACTGTGTCCTTGTTCATGGTGTGTGAGGCTGTTCTGACAGGTCCGTCATTTAAGCGAGACCAATCATTGCCATACCCTGTCTATCAAGCTACATAAAGTCAGTCTAATTCAACATTATTTACTGATTATTTATCTCATTTTGTGCTTTTACCTCGTACAAGGGGGAATCTTTTTAGCAATATTATGCACCTAGTAAAGAATCTCTGATTCAGGTAAACATCCTCTGGCGAGATGGTTTTGAAGTCAAATAAACAAAAAGTATAAGGGAAAGTTGTATAGTTGCCTATCATACACTTCATGTGAAACAATGGGAGACCAATGACAGTGTTAATTTTTTTTCTGCATGGTTGAACCGCTTTGGATGTGACACTTTTAAATATATCCAAAATATCATCTAGAAATCACTGAATTAACTTCGACTTCGCTGTCCCAACCACGTTAACTCATACCTCTTTCACACTTGGCTTATGAACCCACTCTATGGTACCCAAAACAGCCTCCTTTGTCTTACCTATAACAATTCATTGATGTTGAAACACGAAACTCCAAATAAATAATGATTTAAGTTGATTAAAATCGGATGTCATATCACACGCCACATCCCGCAGCATGGGCGGTGAAATTTTATTATTTTGCCTTAATGGCAAGGCTGCAATGTCTGTGCCACTTTGCTCTCTGTTTGCAGGCAGGTCGGAGCCCACCTGGGGCCAACCAAACCCCAGTAGTTGATAGACTGCAGTGGGATTCACACTCACGACCTTCATAACTTACGTATTGAAGGACCGGCGCTCTAACCAACTGAGCTAACTCCCACTCCTAATAACAACTGTATAATTGAGTTTCTGGTCATTACTCTTTTTACTGTGCTACAGACAAGTCAACACTACATAACACCAAAAAACAGAGCCCAAGCCCAGACAACGATCAAACTATCGGACGAATGGATGAAAGAGTGGTTGTTAAAGGGGATAAACTGCACCTGCACTGCGGGACGCAGAGTGATACTCAGGCGCGGAAGTTCGTCCGCGGGTATCTCCTGAAGAGTGTTTGTGAAATTTCCGACAGGACACTTCTAAAAATCTTATATCATCAATATTACATGATAAGTCGATATCAGATCCTATACAAGATTATTAACAAAAGGAGCGAGCAAACTTTTGTTTTACTATTATAAGGCCATAAAAAAATAGAGCAATATATATTGATTTAATTTGAAGATTACTGCTGGTCAAATTAAATGAAACATAATAGCGCTTCAGTGCCCTAAACAATAGTTTCCAATATATTATTGTATCACTCAGTCTATTAGATGGGTGAGCGTGTACTGCTTGTTATGAGATCATAAATATACTGATGAAGTAATAATAATTACATTAGCTACAGTCAATGATGCAATATAGATTGTTGTGAAGAAAAAAAAAAGATTATGTGCTGTGAGCAAAAATAACTCCATTGTCACTTTTTAAATGCAAGCTTTAATCACTCTAGGGTCAGCAAAATATCTTGGAAGCACACAACCTATCTAGTAGAATAAGGTGCCAGTTCTTGCAGAGGAGAAAGCAGGTGTTCAAACTGGCATGTAAAGAACAAGTTTGTTCCTTCTGTGGTGGCGGAGTGCTATTGCAAAATTCAGTGCGATGGCACAGCGGAGCGGCGACACGGGGGGCAGCCTGAATCACAGCTTGCGCTACTTGCAGAGGGAACAAACTTTTTCTTGGCAATGTTTTGTTTTAGACATTGGCATAATTTTCATTCGATGATAATGTTTTACAAAATCAGCCTTCCAAGAAAACAAAAAGGGAAAAAAAACTTTCAATCAAGATGGCGTAAAAGATAATGAGAAAAATTGAGTTCGAATGATTCACAATTGATTATTGAACGTAAATTCAATAGAATATTGTTAAAAGTAGATGCTATCATATTATCTAAAAAGTTATTTGAAGTTTGGGTTTAGCTTGAACATGTCTCTCAGATTGAAATTGCGCAAAAAATTAAGATGTTCGAACAAAAGTGGTGGATATTTCTTGTTCAACAATTGATGTCCAGTAATGCTAGTAAAATATATGTTGAGTTCTGGTAAAGGTAAAAGGTTTAACGACCTTGATTATTCGTTACTTGGTGCCAGGTGATTAGGGATCTTTTGTATATTGCATATCAACCTGAAGGCTGTCTTCTGGAGTAAAATGAAGTCCTTTAGTATATAGTTTGGTGATAGATTGTAGACAATATGGATACCACTTTTGATGTGCAAAAATAAAATGATTGTAAATAATAGATGTTTTGTTGTCAAAAAAGGGCCTACAAAGTTGTAGTAATGTAACTGCCTTTGCAACCTTTTTACTGATATAGGAAACATGGTCATGCCATGTTAGCCTGTCATTTCTTATGAAACCTAACAGCTTTGTTTCGTGTTTATGCGACAACCCCCTCCCACCACATGACAAGGAGAACAACCCACCGACATCATCGTGAATGTTATGCAGCAGAAAGTGTGACTTATTAATGTTAATTACCATATGAGTATTAAAGCACCAATCATTGATCATATTAAGGTCTTACACTTGGAATTCAAATTATTTGTGTTACGATCATGATTTATAAATACAGCGTCATCTGCTTACGCAAAACACTATGCAAATAAAGGAAGCTTAAAAAGGTTGTTAATATAAATCAAGAATAGAGTTGGTGCTATTGTTGATCCTTGTGGAACCCCTACATTAATTGGAAGTATAGATGATTCTTCCTAATATAAAGTACTTTTTGAGTGTGTTAATTTAGGAAAGAGTTCCAAAGACCAAGGGCCTTGCCATTGATACTAGCAACTTCTAGTTTTTGGATAATATATTGTGATTTACACAATCATATGCCTTACTGGAATCCATTAACATCATAAATATTTTGTCATTCTTCATTTTGAATTCTAGACAGTCGGAGACTATTTTTTGAACTGCAGACGTCATTTGCCCATATTGATGAATGAACAACTAGTCCTTACCGATCCTTGTTGAGAACTTTCGCATCAACCTGATAGTTTTCAGTCAGCAATGTTTGAAATCCGGATTTCATGTGTTTGTATGACGCAGGACTACTTGTAATAATGACCTGACAACGCCTCACCTTTTATCCGATTGTTGTTTCGCTTCTGTTGAATTGATCGATTTTTTTGTGTAGTGCGTTTATCCTTTTGAGAAGATATGAGATATCTCTGGTAGTCCCATTGCTGTCCACTTTCATTTTCTGGGCCAGAGCCTGGTCGTTCTTCTCTTCACTTTTCTTCCATTTTGTGAACATTTTGAACAGTGAAAACAAATTTTTATTAGAGAGTTTGATTTTTTGCTTCTTGTCGCGACGATGCTCATGACAATCCTCAAATAAACAATGCTCAAAACAATGGCGCATGGAGAAGCACACATTTGTAGTTTGAAAACAGTGTTTTTGTACTGCCGTATATTGTAACTGTCAGAGAAATGATATATTTATCAGTAAGGTGAGTGGATCAGTAGATTTGTTGAGGGACGAGGGTTAGACCAATGAGTAACAGTGAGCTGTATTATCGCTCAACTGACCTTGACACCCGCTTCGTCAGGCTGTCCAAAGTGGGCGGTTGGAGGAGTGGGACAGCCTGGGTAAATCCTTTGTGAACTCTTCAAGGTGACGTCACAGACCTTTCACTTTCATAAATTCGGATTTACGATAAAGAGCAACGTATCACAACCTAAATTAATCTTGGAAATCCTAAAAATTGACTGAGCAAGATGTCATTGTTTGTTTGACAATTGGATTCTTCGTCTGAATTAATTGATTTAATATAATTCACTCTAAATTTTACATTTCATCCTGTAAAACTACTACATTTTCTCAATCTCTGAACTCACATCTATATCGATTTATATTCGAGTTGTCCTCTCTTGTCAAAAGGATTTACCTTGGTTCATTAAGGATACTGCATTTTTTCCCTGTTCAAGTCAAGTCAAATTGCATGCGTGAGATTGCCTGTGATAGAAACCATGCGAAATTAACAGCTGCTGGTTGAATTGAACTGGTTACTCTATAATGATGGCAAATAATAATATAATGATAATGTTGATGTCCTTCTATGTAGACGATGACTGCACCAAGGTGCTGCTTGTAAGAGGTTTTTATAGTGACGACCAGGTTTCCAAGTCGTTAGTGCCACTTTTCAACCACTGTGTGATCAGTCAAATTGGTCCAGATCTTGTCAAATGGCAGACGCACTAACCACTGGGCCAAACTTACCAGCCGACTGGTAATCCAAGATAAAACAAACTACTACCTAATGTTGGTGCAGCAGGGGTGCTGTAGGGCCTTCCCAGAAGGAAAAAAACCTTAGCAATTTAATTTCAAAAGAGAGGCGATTTGGGGAGTTAGAAGGCAAGATGGACGGATCTTCTTTATTTTCCTCAATTGATATCTCTGCTCCTGGTCATCAATCAAATATTCCATAAATGCGAGCGGATTGTTGGTGTGATTGAGCGAGAATTGCTGGTATCTGAATTTTTTCATACAAAATTTATAAAAGCATGTGTAGCTACCTTTCTTGTTTCAGCAGACAATGTATTTGAAACAAACTGACCTCATGTTGAATGGGGACGAAATTGTTTGAAAGAATGCAATGCACTTATCAGTTTTAGATAGTAGGTATGTTTGTCGTTTTAGTAAATATAACAACAGCAAAGCAAAAACAAAAGATCAAGATCACAAGAGTCAGTATGCTATCCTATAATATTATAGCTGTTTAAGCCTCAAGTCGGCCGATCTAGCCTCAAACTCAGCCGATCTAGATCATAAGGCTTGTCAGCTAATTGAGATACTACAGAATAGGAATCAGCCAAAAAACATTATTGAAATATGGCCTAACTATAATAGTGTTTATTACTGCAGGGCCGTAGTTCTAGGTGAGGCGGGGAGTCACTATCTCCCCTTGAAAGCTAAATACCAAGTGAACTAAAAGCACTCTCATTGAATAATCCATGTCAGAAACAGCTCCTCTGGAATTTCCATTTGCTTATTATATGGCCTAGATTGCTCGGAGAGGAGGTTACTGGTGATACTTTAGACTCATGTGGGACTTTTGCCTCCCCTACCATTTTATCTATACTACGGCCCTGCACTATATTTTTATATCTATGACGTCGTCTCACCATCTTGCACTGTTCGTTGTGACAGGAGAAGCAGAGTCTCTGTGACAATCAGTGTGGGCCAGCAGTATGGGATGAAGCTCCTTTATGGCGCTATCATCATCACTGGTTTAGGTGTCGTCACATTTATGAGCTACCCAAGAGTCAGCCGGCTTAAACCTCGGTAAGTTGGTCCATCAAATTCAATTTAGACTTATGGTTTTTGAACATCGATTCGCGATTCGTAGGATGTCCTTACACATTGAAAACTCAGTTGTTTGTATGTGGCTTTAATTTTTTTTAATTTGGCAGTTGTGCTCCCCCACAAGTGAGTAGTGTCAAATTAATTTTTATATTTATTATTATTTATTGTGACTGGTCAGCAGCAGTCAGGGGGAGGATAACCCTGTTCTTGACCACTTTTTGACCAGACGTTATGATCAGTAAAGCAATTATGTGCACCTGTGTACGTCCTTGAAAGCTGTTGAATGAGCCTTCACAAATATATTGCTGCCAGTGTCAGAGTAACAATGCCCTACACGATCATGACTGAAATATATTTGATATATTGTTATAAATATAATATATTTATATCATGATATAGTATAATGTAATATTACATAAAAATAATAATTTGAAATTTATTATAAATTATATATATAATATTTATTATAAATTATAACTTGTACACAAAATGTCATTTTTTTTCTTCATAAGGCTGGCAGCTGTATATATGAGAAGTGATCCGGAGGAAATTGGCAATCTGGTCACATCTGTTACCAGTGACTCTGAGTACTCAAAACTCACAGATGTGAAAAGAGGTGGGTAAAATTGGAGTAGGAGGTGGTTCAGTTGGTTAGAGCGCCGGTCCGTCAGTATGCGCAAGAAGTATTTAAGGTCATGGGTTTAAAAACTACTTCAGTCCATCGACTACTCTTGTTTTGTTGCCCCCAGGTGTGCTCGACCTGCCTGCAAACATAGGGCAAGTTGGCACAGAAATTGCGGCCTTGCCCTTAAGGCAACAAGTATTTTGCCGCCCAGGCAATGGGATATGGTTTGTGATATGACCATCTGATTTTAATCAACCACTTAATCAACCAGTAAATATCGATTCATGAATCATTCTCGAAAATAAATTTGACCTCTGCTTTACATTGTGTCTCTTTATAAGGGGTTTATGTTTACCATTACTCCAGGTACATATAAATTTGAAAGTTCCCAAGTGAACTGCACGATGAATTACCCATCTGACACCAAGAAAATCAAAACAGTCATCAAGGATCCAGTCTTTGATTTACTCTATTTGTCAGTCGTGCAAGTTGGATAACAATTAGATGCTAGGGCAAACTTGCTTTCCGTGGCCTTTAAGTACTATGAAACTATGATAGTCTGTTAATAAAATACTTAATGCGTCATCTCCCATTAAGAAACTACAATGGTTACCACCTCTCTTTTTTTCATTGCTGTGTCCATTTTGTTCTCGGGATTCCCCCCTCTATCTACAATCCGCTAAAATGAAAGCTTCTAACTGCCCTCGCTTTCAGCTTTGTACCTCATGAGTTTCTTCACCTTTTACCACCATGTCTTGATCTGTTGACATGTTTGTACCTTATGATGAGTTACTAACAAAAAGCTTAGCGACCTCCAATCACTGCTGGATTTAAAATCAACATAATCAAAATAATCAAAAAGGGAAACAATTGATAGTAACAATCAATTAATAAACAATGATTACTTAGTTGCTCAAATTTTTACCTTAATCATAATTTTTTTAGGTCTATAACGTTTAGTTTGTGTGCTCTGGGTTAATATTTAAACTGTGAGGAGCCACTGCTTAAGGGCGTTGACTGGATATTCCACTGACTTAAGCTGTGGCTACACAGGCCTTATTTTCCATAAGATTTGGGCACTTTTTGTACGGCCAGGATAGCTAGTTCAGACTTGCCAGATGTCCCAGATGGGCTTACAAGCATGTTTGTTTCATTCGTAGCAGCTCTGGTAGAATATAGTGAGCTTGTGCAAACACAGCGACTCGGCTGGGTAAAACTTCTCAACGCTTCACAACTTTACAAGGAGACTATCAGTTACACTCAAACCAAGCTAATGAGCAATATCATGCAAGTAAGTTGTACCAAATCAGATAGCGAATGTGTTGGCTCTGATTGGCTGGTGGTTGGGCGAGAGTCAATGCTAGTACTCTAGGTACTTTCAGTGACCTGATTTTGACCCTCTTTCCCACCAACAGCCAGAGGTGACTACTCAGTAAGCAAATCAAAAACTAACTGGCCAATGTGATCCATTCACTCAGGTTTTATTAATAAACATCCTCCTCACGACGTTAATGGATCCATCATTCCCAACACAAAACTCTCAAAATCAAAATGTCACTTATTCAATTTCAATTTTTATTTTGATCCTATCCTCCAGTCCCTTACATAGCGCTACATTAGAATCATGTTTCAGTATGAAGAAGCCACCAAAGGCAGACATACATATTATAGGTCGGACAAAACAAAAGAAATCCTTCTTCAACAAAGTATACATTGCTCACTTTGCCGGCAGTTCAGCTCACATCAAGCAGTCAGGGTCGTTGGAAACTTTTTCAATGGATACACCATTATGAAGAGCATATGGTCAAAAGATCAGTTTATACCTTATTCTAAACCATGTTGTCATTGTTGTTTAACCTCCTTACATCACTTATATAGAGACTTTTTAACTATTATCATGTGTATCTCTGGTCGTTAGAGTCAATTTGACCTAAAAGGTACCCGCCCCTAGCTAGTAAAATTTAACTCGGGTAGTCAGACCAATCCCCTGTGATGGTACTCATGCTAAGTGAATGAGTTCACTCTCTAACGATCAGAGATATACATGCTTTAGTATGTCACATCATCAGTGTGCTTCCCTACTTAGATATGCTCAGAGGCGCCACGCACCCATGGGTGGTACGTTGGCAAATCACAGATTGTACAGTTTAGAGGAGTTAACGTAACCTACACCCTAGTACCAAAAACTGGCTCAACAAACCTACTGCGGAAATTCTGTATCCTGATTGGTAAAGATTGTTCTCAACGTATCGGCTCCAAAAACGAACATTCCTTTATGATTTATAGTAAAAGGTAAGTGGTAGCAGATAGATGGATTTAAATTTTTGGTAGATCAATCAAGAAAAATAAATCAGCCAATGTTTGTTAAAACACGAATATATTTACGTGCCCTACTGCTACTGGTTGAGTCAACAAGTAAATGGTCTGTTGAGCATGATTTAGTAGGGAATATTTTTGATTTTTGATTTCTGTTTCTCTTTTTTTGTTTTAAATCTTTTTTTTCTGGCACTGAGTGAAAACATTTCGAATGAGATGACTTTGGTTGCCAATAAAAGTATATATATATATATATATAATCACATTTTGCTCTGTTTACAAAGTGTCACTCACCAGTTTAAAGGAAAACCTCCTAGTAAACGGTTCCTACGTCTGTCTCAACTCGACTGTGAATTAAAGCTGGAGTTCAGTTCAGAAGCACTTTCTCCCACCTTATCCAGGTTGATAGTTCAACCGATTCAGATTCTGTACATGTGTTCCATTTTGGCGCCAAATACATCAGAAAGAGTTGTTTACATTGATAAGGAAGGATTTGATGTCATAGATCGGACACTCATAAACAATACCCTATCAATCAATAATGACTGATTTACATTTAACCATTTTTCTCAGTAAATAGTTATTATTTTTTGAAATCATTATAGCTTCTCATTCCTCAACTATACTTGACTCTGCAAATGGATTTTTGAAAGCTAATTTTCTTTTTTTAAAAGAAACTTAGATATGAAAAAGTGTAGGAATACAATAATTTTGAGTTCAGTTTATAGTTAAATGACAGGGTCACAATGTCTGCCACAGCAGGTGCACTGCAAATATTGATTTTCTAGTGAATTATTAATCAATAGATCATTAATCATCATGATTTAGGCTATTAAATACGGCTCAATGTAGCCTGTCTTGACAAGACTGTGATGTCAAAAGATATTAGGATTTAAATTTGAGCATAGCAAATTGGTAAAAATAAAACTCATAAAAATTTTTTTTCTTTGCCAATATTATGTGAACCCAATCACAGCGGATTTGATTCTAACCCAACCTCTACCAACCATATTTTATATTCTTTCATAAATTGCACAGATATGTTGATCCTGTTGAACAGCTGGAGATGTACAGCTCCCACAATCTTTCTGCCACTAATCAAGGTCAAGGTAACTTCCTATTCACTGTTGTCAGGAATCCTTGGCAAAGACTTGTCAGTACTTATATACAGAAATTCCTCCTCAGCACGCAGTACAAGGGCCAGTGTGCCAATATTTGGCTTGAGTTTGATGAGTAAGTCTAATGGACTAGTATAAGACTAGCCTTCTCTTATTGATGTAAAAACATAGATATACATATATGTGTTTAATATATATGTATATATATATATATATATATATATATTAAACAAGTGGCAGTGGACAACTTTGTACTTATTGTAGGCTTTTTCTGATGTTCATTTATTCACAATCTGGTATTAGGTTATAAATAATGGTATTACAAAGTCCAGTCATACTACTTGATAAGGATGGATATCCGTTTACTCAGCCTGACTCCTCCATCCACTCAGTGCAAAACAGCTATTTAGGCCTCATTTCTTTGATAAAATTTCGTGACATCATCGAATCATCAAATTTTTGTCAAGCTGTTAATCTTCAGTTGGTCATTTTTACAACAGTGTACAGAAAGTTTATATTTGCTGATCTTGTATCTCTATCTACCTTAACAATGGATATGAACTGCCAACTGATAGGCATGCACTGACTTAAGCCTAACCAGAGTCCAGAACTGTCGGATGAATACATGTTGTAAAATTTGGTGTAAATACTGAACAAAATTTAAAATAAGAACTAGGGTTACGATTATTTGAAATAAAATATCACTTCCCCATGCTCCTCTATATTTAATAGCTCAATATCTTCCAGAGGAACAACCACTCAAAAACCATGAGTAAAATTGTCCTCGTATTTTATATATCTCACATAATTTAATAGAATGAAGATCGCCAATCACTCTCATTGGTCGTTTCGCGACTATCTAGAGAAATGTGTGCTGTCTCAGTTTGACAAAGGAGGGATTACACAGATGAACGAACACTGGAGGCCTCAATTTATCTGCTCCGCTGTCTGTGATCTCAAATATAATTATATCGGTGCGTAGCTCTAATTTTTTTGATGAAGTTGTATTCCCCTGCTAAAATATTAATTGTGCAGTGAAGAATTGTATCAAGGATATCAATGAAAACAGTATCACTAAAGGGTCAACGGAGTTGCTACATTGACTGTGTTTTTTACGATTTAAACTTAGTGGCGACTTGATTTACATGTTTCAGATTTATTTAGTAGTCTAAATGTAATAGCTTGAGAATTCACCACTTCTGAGAAATAAAGGACACATGTATGCAGTGATTGTTTATTTAAATAATGTGCTTATCATTTTGAGATGTGTCAGGGTCTCAATCGTTAAGTTTCTTTCCTATTTGTTTCAGCAAAACTAGAGAACTTCAGTACAGAAGAATTGGTCATACTAAAGGCGTTCAATCAAAGTGCAGACAACAAGAAGGTTGATAAAATAGCTTACAGATACAGAAGACCGAATGAAAAATTTAACACCACTAATAAGTCATACGGACAATATTGGAGAACTATAGAGACTTCGCTCATAAACAGACTTAGGCAGTTGTATTATTTTGACTTTAAAATATTCGATTATCCAAATGATCCCTTTCTATGAAATTTTAGTATCTACAAATCGAACGATTAATGTGCACACGCCATGACAATTATAGAAACCTTGAAATGACAAAGATAATTTTTGTAACCCCCTCAGCATCTACGTATGTTCTTGCACGGCATCAATAGGTAGGTGGTGGTGATGTTTGTGGGACAAATTTGAGACGCGGGACCTGAATGGAAGATAGATCGAGTTGTAGGAGCATAAAAGGACAAGCATATTTCTCATCAACCCCCCACCCTGTCTCTGCTCGCTCACCCTAGTCTAAGTGCTCGGAGTGCCCCAATGGAGTTAGTGGCAAATAGAAATGGGTGGTCGATAATGCAATGCCACTAACTCGCATTGAAGCCGTCTGAGCGCTAATACTCCACTCACACATGGCAGAGGACCATTTATCATGTATGAAAGCCCACCTATCATTGTGAGTTAACCATATGTAACAATCAATTTGTGACAGAATGATTCTGGTAGTATTTTGCTGCTAGCTTTGATGACAGCAGATTGTTTTTCATTTACCGAATTCCCGATAAAGTTTTGGCTTGTGCTTTCCCAAAATAAGTATAGGTTGTAAATTGTTACAACAAAAAAATCAATGATTATATCCCTGTTATATGTAACCGACTTTTCAAAGTTGGGATCTGCACGATTTACTTTTCGCAGTGAGTTTGTCCAAACTCCCTGCTTTTACAATGACAACGTATTCCTTATTGGTGTTAGTTACTCCCTCAACGGTAAGCAAACACGATTATAGGATGAATAAATATGTCAGATAGAACAATCCTCAGCTTGGTCAATTTACAGATATAAAACGAAGGACCAGATAATTGTACAATGTCACTAGTATAAAAAGTGTATTATAGAATAAAAATTCCACTAGTATAAAGAGCCCACAAGTATAAAAACAGAATTGTACGTATGAAATAAATGAAGAGTTTATCTGAATCATGAGATACAAATTATAGTCCAGAAGACACCAACAGTTAGCTTTCAGTTTATTTTAACGGCTTTGGGGCAATAATTTGACTGCGTGTGTTTATATGTGTAGATAGGTTGTCAAAATACTATGCCATAGCTTCTACACCTCTCAGTTTGCTAGTTAGTTAGAAAATCAGTTTTTCAACTCAAAAATGGGAGGAGATAAATCTTAATAATTGCCCATAGAATCCCATTATTTTACCTTAGAATACCAAAATATTCCCATTTAATCCATTTCTCAGCTCAGTTTAAAAGGAATTGGAGCAAGATTGTAAATTTTACTGCAGAGTGAAATGTTATGAGACAGGTTACAATAATGACTCAAAGTCAATTTAAGTCGTCAAATGTATATGCAGAGAGATGTGCGTGCATTGTGGTGGATTTTCCACCACAGCTAGAAATTCAAAATTTTATTTTACATGTCTTGTCCTGTCTTATGTGGGGGGAGGGTAGTGGTATGATACCGTACTCTCCAGAGAGAAGGTGATCGACACCCAAAGTGCTCAAAGACCCCGGGACAATTTTGATTATCACTGATGTTAGAAGGTTGAGATGTTCCATCGGTTGGTTTTGTGATTACAAGAGTTGTCTGAGTCTGAGAAGTGTGTGATTTGTGAGAGTTGTGGGTTGAAGTATGATTTGAGTTTTGTGGTTCGTGGGTAGGGAGAAGCCAGGATAAATCCCTGCAGACAAGAGCGGTAATTGAATCCGGGATCTCTCGCTTGATAGCAAAGGATGTGATCATTTGCGCTATCAAAGCTTCGTCCCCCCCTCCCCGCCCAAAGCCAGCCCCAAGGTCAGGTCTATTATATTCTCTGACAAGATAGAGTCGGCGTACTCGCTTTATTCCCAGACCAGATAGAGTAGGCGTAATCGTTACCTTCCCCCTCAGATAGAGTCGGCGTACTCGGTATATTCCCAGGCAAGATAGAGTCGGCGTACTCGTTAAATTCCCACTAAGATAGAGTCGGCGTACTCGTTATAGAGAGTCGGGGTTCTCAGTATAAATAGGCAATGTGCGTGGTTGCAGTGGCGGATATCGCCACCTTAAAATCCTCTACAGCATCTTAGAAATAGTTTCAAAGCCTGCAGCCACCAAATTCAATTCAATAGAGGGAAATATAGTCTATATGCTATGACCTCTTAAACCACTGCCCACACAGCTGGGCTTTGCCCAGCAGAGCCACACGATCCTGAGATCCTGAGATCAAACATTTTTATTAGTTATGGATCTCAGCTAGATTTTAAAGGCACCTGATTGGTCAACAACAACATTTGTCATCACTAATGGTGGATGGCTGGGGAAGAAGATACTCCCTACATTTTGAGAGCTCATATAACTTCATTCTGTGATTGATGTTTTCTAGCCTGTCTTGACAAGCCACCCTCCCCCTCCCTGATTCCGAGGACTTGACATTGTGACTTTTAATAAGAAAAAATCTTTTGAGATGGGTACACATTTTTTGTGTGGGGGTGACCATCCAATAGTGCTGGCAGCTGGAAATTTCCCAGACGTGAATTTGATATACATAGCTGAGGTTCTAGTATTGATCATTTCTTAGGTTTGTGATGGTAGCAACTGCTCCAGCAGCTGTTCCTTGTGAATGAGAATGAGAATGAAGGCCAACAATGTATTCTAGTTTAGATAATACACCTGGATATCTATTTTTCCCCACCCAGTACCTCAGCGGTTGAGGATGGGATATCTATGCACAGTGTTGGAAGAGGTAAATATGAGGTAGGGGATAACAACCAGGCCGGGGGTCCAGGGGGCCGCCTAGGCCCCCGGCTTGGTCCGAGGCGAAGTCCCGGTCGCCGAAGCCCTGTGGTGATCACAATTGAAAATGCATCAATTTTAGCCATATTTTGGAAAACTATATTGATGTACTTACCAGCTGGCAGTAA
The DNA here is from genome assembly GCA_914767715.1 of Membranipora membranacea. Taxonomy (NCBI): domain Eukaryota; kingdom Metazoa; phylum Bryozoa; class Gymnolaemata; order Cheilostomatida; family Membraniporidae; genus Membranipora; species Membranipora membranacea. The sequence goes on along the minus strand of OU612069.1, from coordinate 17,553,020 downwards.
CCTGGGTTATGATATAAAAGGGGGATGCATCCCCTAGACAAAGTAGGAAGGGGGACACCATCCCCTTGCACCCCCCCCTAAATTCTAACACTATCTACACATATACATGGCAATGAGACCTTAACACTATCATCCATAAGTTGACCAGTTTAACAGGTTTAGCAGACTACTTCTCTGGTCTAAATATTTACAGAATAACTCAGAGCGGCTAAAATTCTCAGACCGCAAGAACTATCAGAACCCTGTGCTTATTATTCAAAAGACATCATTAAAGAGGGAAACAATTTTTTTATAATATGAATAGGGGGCGACTGAATGTGATTGAAACACTTTCCAATAAAAACAAGATTCGTTTTGACACGTGCTATTCAGGCCTACCATACAGAATGAAATCTTTCTTTAATTTTCATTCTTGGTGATATTATACAGACAAAGTTACGGCATGGTACTCCCATTCGACTCATTCTGAGTCCGCTCTTCTGTTCAGACATTAGCTAATGTCATTGAATACATTATATAAACTGATTCTAAGTTGAGCTGCAAAATCTTCTTTGGACGTTGTTAAACACGGTTGTCAGAGTCAGAGGCAATCAGCCTCATCTAATTTATATTTTGTGGAGCAAGCCGATAGAAATTGGTTGGATGGATACCGTAATGGTTTTTAAACAAAACACTATTATATGTAGTACATAGGTATACATACAGTATACATACAGTATATATACAGTATATATACAGTATGTATACAGTATGTATACAGTATATATATTATAATATCAAGGCTTGAACGGTGAGGTTTCAATATCGATATTATACAACAGGCTATACTAAGGCAAAACAGTGGGATTGTATAGCAATAATTAGAGCTATCTCCTCCAACTATTTTTCGTTTAAAAATTAAATTTCTCTTTAACCAACAAACTTAAAGGTGTAGAACTGAGACATAGTATTGGCATACACTATCTACACTTATAAATGCTGCCAAATTGTTGCCCACTTCCGTTGTAATGAACTAAACGATAGCTTTTCGTGCACTCTGGACTACAACCCTGAATAACTTTCTAACCGGCAGACTGAGAGGTGTAGATATTTGAAATCAGCATAAAATTCTGATCCAGAAATTTTAATTCTATATTGCCCCGATTCTGTTAAAATAAACACATTTTTTTTAGCACTTATAGCTAGGTGTCTTCTTCTAGACTAATATGTACTCTTCTATAATTGTACCGAACCATTTTTGCATTAATAATTGTCATATATATGTAAATATATATATATAACATTTTATATATATCCTGGCATGCGCAGATTAATCGTTCGAGTTGTAGATGCTAATAATTTCATAGAAAGGGATCATTTGGATAACCAAACATTATAAAGTCAAAATAATACAACTGCCTCAGTCGGTTAATGAGCGAAGTGTCTATAGTTCTCCAATATTGTCCGTATGACTTATTAGTTGCGTTAGATTTTTCATTCGGTCTTCTGTATTTGTAAGCCATTTTATCGACCTTGTTGTTGTCTGCACTTTGATTGAACTCCTTTAGTATGACCAATTCCTCAGTTCTGAAGTTCTCTAGTTTTGCTAAAACAAAAAAGAATGGAACTTTCAGGTGCCATACCTACCATGTGAACAACAGCATTGAGATAAGTCTACACTTGTAAGAATACCTTCAGCTGCATCCAATATTAACAATTGAAACCCTTACGCATATCAAAATTATAAGTAAATTTAAATATTTCACTGTATTCATGTTTTCTTTATTTCTCGGAAGTCTACAGTTTATTATATTTAGTTTACCATGAAAATAAATCTTATACTAGTAAAAGCAGTCGCCACGAAATTTAAATCATAAAAAATACATTCAATGTGGCAACTCGGTTGGCCCTTTTGTGATACACTGTTATCATTGATATCCTTGATACAATTCTTCACTGCACAATTAATATTTTAGCAGAGTAATATTACTTCATCGAAAAAATTAGGACCACCCACCAATATAATTATAGTTGAGATCACAGACAGCGGAGCAAACAAACTGAGGCCTCCAGTGTTCGTTCATGCGTGTAATCCCTCCTTTGTCGAACTGAAACAGCACACATTTCTCTAAGTAGTCGCGAAATGACCAATGAGAGTGATTGGCGATCTTCATTCTATAAAATGATGTGAGATATATGTATAAGACGAGGACCATTTTACTCATGGATTTTTGAGTGAATGAGTGATAGTTTTTTAAGCAAGCTTGTACATACTTTAAATGATATTTTATTTTAAATAATCGTAATCCTAGTTCTTATTTTTATTTTTTTGTTCAGTATTTAAACCAAATTTCACAACATGTATTAATCCAACAGTTCTGGTTAGGCTTAAGTCAACGCATGCCTATCAGTTTGCAGTTCATTCCCATTGTTACGGTAAGGACAACAGGTCAGCAAATATGGACTCGCTGTACACTGTTGTAAAAATTGCTTTATCAAATAAATGAAGCCAAAATGGCCGTTTATAACTAAGTGGGTGATTGAGTCAAGTTGGTTAAGTAAACCGATATCGATCCTTATCAATTAGTATGACTTGCATTCGTAATACCATCATGTAACCTAACTACTCTGAACTGGTTCGTTAAACTGATAAAAAGGGATAGGATTGGACAACTTTTCATCATACATTGTCTGCCCATACTAGATTATGAATAAATGAACATCAGAGAAAGCCTACAGTAAGAACAAAATTGTCCACTGCCACTTGCCCAATATATTAGACACACACACACATGTATATATCTATATGTTTGTAAGTCAATAAGGGAAGGTTAGTCTTTTACTACACTACTAGACTTACTTGTCAAACTCAAGCCAGTTGTTTTTCACAGCACACTGGAACTGGTACTGCGTGCTGAGGAGAAATTTCTGTATGTAAGTACTGACGAGTCTTTGCCAGGGATTCCTGACAACAGTGAACAGGAAGTGACCTTGACCTTGATTAGTGGCAGAGAGGTTGTGGGAGCTGTACATGCCCAGCTGTTTGACAGGATCAACATACCTGTGCAATTCATGAAACAAATATGAAATATGGTTTGTAGCGGCTTGGTTAAAATCGAATCTGCTGTGATTGGCTGTACATCACGAGTCAGAAGTTAAGTCAGACTTGAGTAAAAACTGGAGTCAGAGTTGAGTCAGACTTGAGTAGCACTTGATTTGGAATTCTTTCACTGCTTATTCACAGTCGAGTCTGGGTTGAGTCAGACGTAAGAACCGTTTACTGGGAGGATTTCCTTTATACTGGCGTCTGACACTTCGTGTACAGACCAAAGCATGATTATCAAGGTCAAAATTGTTCCCTACTTAATCATGCTCAACAGAGCATTTACTTGTTGGCTCAACCAGTAGCGGTAGGGCACGTAAATATATGATTACTGTTATGTGTTCATTGAACATTGGCTGATTTATTTTTTCATGATTGATTTTTTAAAAATTTGAACAAATTCATCTGCTACCACCTACCTTTTACTGTAAATCATAAAGGAATGTTCGTTTTTGGAGCCTATATGTTGAGAACAATCTTTACCAATCAGGATACAGAATTTCCGGAGTAGGTTTGTTGAGCCAGTTTTTGGTACTAGGGTGTAGGTTACGTTAACTCCTCTAAACCGTACAATCTGAGCTTTGCCGACGTACCATCCATGGGTGCGTGGCGCCTCTGAGCATATCTAAGTAAGGAAGCACACTGATGACGTGATATACTAAAGCATTTATATCTCTGATCGTTAGAGCGTGAACTCATTCACTTAGCAAGGGTACCATCACAAGGAATTAGGTCTGATGACCCAAGTTAAATTTTATTTATTAGAGGTGATTACATATTAGTTTAAATTGACTCTAACGATCAGAGATACACATGATAATAGTTTAGTCTCGATGTCAGTGTGGTAAGGAAGTTCCATAACAATGACAACATGGTGTAGATAGTATAATCTGATATTTTGACCATACATTCTTCATAACCTGAGTGAAATGATCACATTTAACCAGTAAGTTTTCGATTCGCTCACTCAGTAGTCGCCAAAGGCTAATGGGTTGGAAAGAGGGCCAACGTCAGGTCACTGAAAGTACCTATAGTACTGGCATTGGTTCTCTCAATCAGAGCCAATACATTCGCTAATTGAGTTGGTACAACTTACTTGTATGATATTGCTCATTCGCTTGGTTTGAATGTTACTGATAGTTTCCTTGTAAAGTTGTGAAGCGTTGAGACCTTTTAACCAGCCAAGACGCTGTGTTTGCACAAGCTCACTGTATTCTACGAGCGCTGCAAAGAAAGTGGTGAAACAAAGAAACAAGATTACATCCCATATAGATACTATGGATGAAACGAACATGTTTGTAGTACATCTGGGACAACTGGCACAGTCTAACCAAGCTATCCTATGGCACTGACCATGATAAAAGTGCAACAATCCTATGGAAAACACGGCGTGTGTAGCCACAGCTTAAGTCAGTGGAATATCAAGCAAAGATCCCCAAGCAGTGGTACCTCATAGTTTAATTATTAACCCAGAGCACACAAACCACAAGTTAGACCTGAAACCATTATGAATGGGGTAATAAATTTGAGCAACTTAGTTTTAATTTTTTTAATTAATTAATTGTTACTATCAATTGTTTCCTCTTTTGATTATTTTGATTATTTTAATTTAAAAACCAGCAGTGATGGGAGATCGCTTTGATTTTTGTTGGTCACTCATCATAGGGTACACACTCCGTCAGGACAAGGATAAGGATAAAGAACAAACCCGAACGGGGCATGGCGTTGAAAGGTGAACAAACTCATGAGGTACAAAGCTGAAAACGAGGGCAGTTTGGTTCTTTGATTGTAGATTGTAGATAGAGGGACAAATTCGAGAACAAAAAGGACAAAGAAATGAAAAATAAGTAGTGGTAGTCAAAGTGCTCAGACGGCTCCAATGCGAGTTAGTGGTATTACTAACTAACCACCACTACCACTAACTCGTTTTGGGGCCGTCTGAGAACTTAGACTAGTGTGGTGGTAACCATTGTCATTTCTTCAATGTGAGAGGACGCAATAACTATTTTATTATCAGAGTACAGGTACCCATAGTACTGAAGGGCCCCGGAAGGGCAAGTATCCCCTACCATCTAATGGCAAACTTGCATGACTCACAAATAAAGTAAATAAAAAAACCGGTGTAGTATTGTAAACTGTCCCCCGCGCGAAAGCAACCCCGGGACACTTTACAATATTGTAAAGTGTCCCCGGGACACTTTACAATATTGTAAACTGTCCCGGGGACACTTTACCATAAAAACGGGCCTATTGTAAACTGTCCCCCCCCTATTGTAAACTGTCCCCCCCTATTGTAAACCGTCCCCCCCTATTGTAAACTGTCCCCCCTATTTGTGACTGTCCATATCGAGAGCCCAGCTGTTTATCACCATTCTAAATGGGTCAGATCATCTAAGTGGAGCATACCATGATGTACTGGCTGCCACTATGATGGCCAAAGTTGTACCATGGGGATGGTGGTGGTATCTCATTGAATGGGTGTATAAAGCCTCTTTTTCATATGGTACTTTATGGATCTATTTTTCGCAAACACTAGTTATTTGAAGCTCCTATGATTTAGAGATGTCTGGTTTGCGAAGAAAGGTGCACTAAGCCAACAGTGGATAGATGTGTAGTTGCCACATCACAGAACACACATACTTTCATTGCAGGTTCATGAGCCGCGCGAAAACAACCACCCCATTCATTCATCATAAAATCTACCTCCGTCAAGCATTTGCCTAGGAGTCAGTCACAAGTGTGAGCGGGAGCAATAATTACTTTTGAGCTTTTCATATTGTGAGGATGGGTATTGCACTGTAAAATATTGCTTAAGCCGCGCGAAAACAACCACCCCCCAAAGTGTCTTATAAAGATTATCTGTCAAAAAGTCTCAATCATAATGAACCATGATTTGGCAGCCATAATTCGATTGTCATAAGGTGACTGTGTGCCAAATTTCAGATTAGTAGGTCAGAAGTTAATGACACAACGGATGATATGTCGTTCTTTGCAAGTTCATGAGCCGCACGAAAACAACCACCCCATTCATTCATCTTGAAATCTACCTCAATCAGGAATTTGCCTGTGAGTGATGACAGTCAGTCACAAGTGAGAGTGGGAGAAATAACCGCTTTCGAGCTTTTCATATTGTGCGGCCTGGTATTGCCCAGTAAAACATTGCTTAAGCCGCGCAAAAACAACCACCCCCCAAAGTGTCTTATAAAGATAATCTGTCAAAAGGTCTCAATCATAATGGACCATGATTTGGCAGCCATAATGTGATTGTCATAAGGTGACTGTGTACCAAATTTCAGATTAGTAGGTCAGAACTTAATGACACAACGGATGCTATGTCGTTCTTTGCAAGTTCATGAGCCGCGCGAAAACAACTACCCCATTCATTCATCTTGAAATCTACCTCAATCAGGAATTTGCCTGTGAGTGATGACAGTCAGTCACAAGTGAGAGTGGGAGAAATAACCGCTTTTGAGCTTTTCATATTGTGCGGCCTGGTATTGCCCAGTAAAACATTGCTTAAGCCGCGCAAAAACAACCACCCCCCAAAGTGTCTTATAAAGATAATCTGTCAAAAAGTCTCAATCATAATGGACCATGATTTGGCAGCCATAATGTGATTGTCATAAGGTGACTGTGTACCAAATTTCAGATTAGTAGGTCAGAACTTAATGACACAACGGATGATATGTCGTTCTTTGCAAGTTCATGAGCCGCGCGAAAACAACCACCCCATTCATTCATCTTGAAATCTACCTCAATCAGGAATTTGCCTGTGAGTGATGACAGTCAGTCACAAGTGAGAGTGGGAGAAATAACCGCTTTCGAGCTTTTCATATTGTGCGGCCTGATATTGCCCTGTAAAACACTGCTTAAGCCGCGCGAAAACAACCACCCCCCCAAGCTGTCTTATAAAGATTATCTGTCAAAAAGTCTCAAACGAAATGAACCATGATTTTCTAGCAATAATGTGATTTTCATGAAGTGACTGTGTACCTAATTTTGGATTAAAAGGTTAGAAATTAATGACACAACGGATGATATGTCGCTCTTTGCAAGTTCATGAGCCGCGCGAAAACAACCACCCTATTCAGTCATCTTGAAATCTACCTCAATCAAGCATTTGCCTGTGAGTGATGACAGTCAGTCACAAGTGAGAGTGGGAGAAAGACCGCTTTCGAGCTTTTCATATTGTGCGGCCTGATATTGCCCTGTAAAACATTGCTTAAGCCGCGCAAAAACAACCACCCCCCAAAGTGTCTTATAAAGATAATCTGTCAAAAAGTCTCAATCATAATTGACCATGATTTGGCAGCCATAATGTGATTGTCATAAGGTGACTGTGTGCCAAATTTCAGATTAGAAGGTCAGAACTTAATGACACAACGGATGATATGTCGTTCTTTGCAAGTTCACGAGCCGCGCGAAAACAACCACCCTATTCAGTCATCTTGAAATCTACCTCAATCAAGCATTTGCCTGTGAGTGATGAAAGTCAGTCACATGTGAGACCTGGAGAAATAATGACTTTTGAGGTTTTCATATTGTGCGGCCTGGTATTGCACTGTAAACTATTGCTTCAGCCGAGCGAATACAACCACCTCCCAAGCTGTCTTATATTATCTGTGAAAATGTCTTAAACGGAATGAACCATGATTTTCTAGTTATAATGTGATTGTCATGAGGTGAATGTATACCAAATTTCAGATAGAATGGTTATTTTTTCACTCCACAGTTAGATCCCTTGAATTACAGCACATATGGCAGCATACTGTAAGTTGTTTCCTCTTTCATTTTGGGGGACAACTGCAATGAATGATTGACAGATAATATTTATAAGACAGCTTGGGGGGTGGTTGTTTTCGCGCGGCTTAAGCAATGTTTTACAGTCCAATACCAGGCGGCACAATATCAAAACCTCAAAAGTGGTTATTTCTCCAGGTCTCACTTGTGACTGGCTTTCATAACTCACAGGCAAATGCTTGATTGAGGTAGATTTCAAGATGAATGAATGGGGTGGTTGTTTTCGCGCGGCTCATGAACTTGCAAAGAACGACATATCATCCGTTGTGTCATTAAGTTCTGACCTACTAATCTGAAATTTGGTACACAGTCACCTTATGACAATCACATTATGGCTGCCAAATCATGGTCAATTATGATTGAGACTTTTTGACAGATTATCTTTATAAGACACTTTGGGGGGTGGTTGTTTTTGCACGGCTTAAGCAATGTTTTACAGGGCAATATCAGGCCGCACAATATGAAAAGCTCGAAAGCGGTCTTTCTCCCAGTCTCACTTGTGACTGACTGTCATCACTCACAGGCAAATGCTTGATTGAGGTAGATTTCAAGATGACTGAATGGGGTGGTTGTTTTCGCGCGGCTCATGAACTTGCAAAGAACGACATATCATCCGTTGTGTCATTAATTTCTAACCTTTTAATCCAAAATTAGGTACACAGTCACTTCATGACAATCACATTATTGCTAGAAAATCATGGTTCATTTCGTTTGAGACTTTTTGACAGATAATCTTTATAAGACAGCTTGGGGGGTGGTTGTTTTCGCGCGGCTTAAGCAATGTTTTACAGGGCAATATCAGGCCGCACAATATGAAAAGCTCAAAAGCGGTTAATTCTCCCAGTCTCACTTGTGACTGACTGTCATCACTCACAGGCAAATTCCTGATTGAGGTAGATTTCAAGATGAATGAATGGGGTGGTTGTTTTCGCGCGGCTCATGAACTTGCAAAGAACGACATATCATCCGTTGTGTCATTAAGTTCTGACCTACTAATCTGAAATTTGGTACACAGTCACCTTAAGACAATCACATTATGGCTGCCAAATCATGGTCCATTATGATTGAGACTTTTTGACAGATAATCTTTATAAGACACTTTGGGGGGTGGTTGTTTTTGCGCGGCTTAAGCAATGTTTTACAGGGCAATACCAGGCCGCACAATATGAAAAGCTCGAAAGCGGTTATTTCTCCCACTCTCACTTGTGACTGACTGTCATCACTCACAGGCAAATTCTTGATTGAGGTAGATTTCAAGATGAATGAATGCGGTGGTTGTTTTCGTGCGGCTCATGAACTTGCAAAGAACGACATATCATCCGTTGTGTCATTAACTTCTGACCTACTAATCTGAAATTTGGTACACAGTCACCTTATGACAATCGAATTATGGCTGCCAAATCATGGTTCATTATGATTGAGACTTTTTGACAGATAATCTTTATAAGACACTTTGGGGGGTGGTTGTTTTCGCGCGGCTTAAGCAATATTTTACAGTCCAATACCAGGCGGCACAATATGAAAAACTCAAAAGTCGTTATTTCGTCAGGTCTCACATGTGACTGACTTTCATCACTCACAGGCAAATGCTTGATTGAGGTAGATTTCAAGATGACTGAATGGGGTGGTTATTTTCGCGCGGCTCATAAACTTGCAAAGAACGACATATCATCCGTTGTGTCATTAAGTTCTGACCTACTAATCTGAAATTTGGTAAACAGTCACCTTATGATAATCGCATTATGGATGCAAAATCACGGTTCATTATGATTGAGACTTTTTAACAGATATCTTCATAAGACAGCTTGGGGGGTGGTTGTTTTCGCGCGGCTTAAGCAATATTTTACAGTGCAATACCCATCCTCACAATATGAAAAGCTCAAAAGTAATTATTTCTCCCGCTCACACTTGTGACTGACTGCCATCACTCCTAGGCAAATGCTTGACGGAGGTAGATTTTATGATGAATGAATGGGGTGGTTGCTTTCGCGCGGCTCATGAACCTGCAATGAAAGTATGTGTGTTCTGTGATGTGGCAACTACACATCTATCCACTGTTGGCTTAGTGCACCTTTCTTCGCAAACCAGACATCTCTAAATCATAGGAGCTTCAAATAACTAGTGTTTGCGAAAAATAGATCCCCAAAGTACCATATGAAAAAGAGGCTTTATACACTCATTCAATGAGATACCACCACCATCCCCATGGTACAACTTTGGCCATCATAGTGGCAGCCAGAACATCATGGTATGCTCCACTTAGATGATCTGACCCATTTAGAATGGTGATAAACAGCTGGGCTCTCGATATGGACAGTCACAAATAGGGGGGACAGTTTACAATAGGGGGGGACGGTTTACAATAGGGGTGGACAGTTTACAATAGGGGGGGACAGTTTACAATAGGCCTGTTTTTATTGTAAAGTGTCCCCGGGACAGTTTACAATATTGTAAAGTGTCCCGGGGTTGTTTTCGCGCGGGGGACAGTTTACAATACTACACCGGTACCTCGATGACTGTTTTAATTTTCTTGGTGAAAGATGGTTTATTCAGGGTGCAGCTCAATGATTGTTTTGGAACTTGCAAATTTAGATGTACCTGGAGCAATGGTAAATTGGTTGTGAATCGATATTTAACTGGTTGATTAAATCGCAGATCAAAATCAGATGGTCATATCACACGCCATGTCTCGAAACATGGGCGGCAAAATATTTGTTGCCATAAGGGCGAGGCTGCAATTTCTGCGCCAGGTTGCCCTATGTTAGCAGGCAGGTCGGAGCACCCCTGGGGGCCAACCAAACCCGAGTAGTCGATGAATTGCAGTGGATTTGAACCAATGAGTTTCTATACTTGTATGCTGAAGGGCTGGCGCACTAAGCAATTGAGCCACCTCCTACTAAACCTATACCAACCTCTTTTCACGTCTGTGAGTTTTGAGTACTCGGAGTCACTGGTAACAGATGTTACCAGATTGCCAGTTTCCTCCGGGTCACTTCTCATATATACAGCTGCCAGCCTTATGAAGAAAAAAAGACATTTTGTGTACAAGTTATATTATAATATATACTGGACTAAATTCGACACTACTGACTCGTGGGGTCACAACTCCCAATATAGCAAAATTAAATACATACAACTAAGTTTTCAATGTAAAAGGAGATCCTACGAATCAAGTACCGATGTTCAAAATCACAAATCTAAATTGAATTTGAGTTGAGTTTATTTGTACATTCACAATTATCATTTGTAGTGGAAAGTATCAATGATAGTACTTAAATGTTTCACTAAAATTTGTGTCCAAAATTATAATAATTCATTCAAAATGTAAAAAAACTGCTATTCCTCTTCTCTATCTTTGCTTTCTTAGGTCTAAAAACAGTATGGCATCTAGAGGATCTCTTGGAATTATTAAAAAAATATTCTATCATGTAGCAGATAAATTAACTTACCGAGATTTTAGCTGGCTCACTTTGGGGTAGCTCATAAATGTGAGGACACCTAAACCAGTCATGATAATAGCGCCATAAAGGAGTTTCATCCCATACTGCTGGCCCATACTGATTGTCACAGAGACTCTGCTTCTCCTGTCGCAACAAAACGTGCAGGATGGTTAGAATATGTCATAGATATAAAGATACAGTATTGTATTTTACACTATTACAGTTGGGCCATATTTCAATAATGTTTTTGAGCCAATCACAATATTGTAAGATCTCGATTGGCTGACAAGCCTGATGATCTAGATTCTAGATCGTTTGAGTTTGTAGACTTGAGGCCTAAAAAGATATCATATCATAGGCTAGCATACTGCTTCTTGTGATCTTGATCTTTTGTTTTTGCTTCGTTGTTGTTATTTACTACAAAGACAAACAGACCTACTATCCATGATGTGTTATTTAATTCTTTCAAATAGTTCCGCCCCAATTCAACATGATGTCAGTTTGTTTCAAATGCATTGTCTGCTCAAACAAGAAAGGGAGCTACAACGAGCATTCATAAATTTTGTATTTAAAAAACTCAGATACTAACAATTCTCTCACGATCACTCCAACAATCGGCCCGCATGTATGGAATATTTGATTGATGACCAGGAGCAGAGATATCAATTGATGAAAATAAAGTAGGTCCGCCCATATTGCCTTCTAATCCCCAAATCACCTCTCCTTTAAAATTAATTTGCTGAGGCTTTTCCCTCCTGGGAAGGCCCTACAGCACCCCTGCTGCACCAACACTAGGTTGTAGTTTTCTCTTGGATAAACAGTCTGTTAGTGTAACCAATTCCACTCGACCAGCATGCTGTTCATTTCGCATTTTTCCTAGCACAGGCGATCCCATGCGTGTAGTTTTACTTGACGTGAACAGGCAAAAATGCAGTATCATTATAAAACAAGGGTTATTACTTCTTACAAGAGAGGACAACTCAAAAACACTGAAACAAATTGAAATAAATGTGAGTTTGGAGATTGAGAGTATGTACGCATAGTAGATTTACAAACATGATGACATGTATAATATAGAGTGAATCATATTAAATCAGTTAATTCAGACAAAGAATCAAGTTGTCAAACAAACAAACAAAGACATCTTGCTCATCCAATTTTTAGGATTTCTAAGTTGTGACATGTGGCGCTCTATCGTTAATCCAAATTTATGAAAAATAATGGCCTGTGTCGTCACCTTGAAGTGGTCACACCAGATTTGGCCGGGCTGTCCACCCACCCACCCTGGACAGCTTGCCCAGGCGGGTGTCCAGGTCATTTGAGCGACAATGCAGATCACTAGTACTCATCGGTCTAACATTCATCTCTCAACAAATCTGATCCACTCACCTTACTGATAATATAATTTTTCTCAGTCAGTCACAGCAAGCCGCAGTACACAAATATTGATCTCGAACTAGAAAACAATGTGTGTTTTCAGGCTACATCGCTAAGAAAAAGATCATTCCCTCTGTGAGTAATGATGAATACCTAAATCACTGTGAATCAAGGCCCCGCCGCACCGCCGCATTGATACCCTATTTTTGCAACAGCACTCCGCTTGTTTACTGCCTATAACCGTGAGATCCTAGCATGAAGACAGTAACAAGACATGTAACAATCTGATGATGAGACCTGCAGAAGCTGCTCATTTACAAACTGTTGCTGGGGCTCACGCACACAATGTTTTGAATAAATGGAAACGCGTCAAAGTCAAACTCTGCCACCACAGAAGGAACAATCATGTTCTATACATACCAGTCTAAACACCTGCTTTTCCCTCTGTAAGCACCCGACACCTTATTCTACTAGATAGGTTGTGTGCTTCCAAGATATTTTGCTGACTCTAAAGTGATTAAAGCTTGCATTTAAAAAGTATCAATGGAGTTATTTTTGCTCACAGCAGATAATCAATTAAGTTTTGTTCTTCACAACAATAAATCCATATTACAACATTGACTGTAGCTAATGTAATTATTATTACTTCATCACTATATATTATATATTATGATCTAGTAACAAGCAGTAAACACTCACCCATCTAATAAAGTTAGTGATAAGAATAATATATTGGAAATTATTGTTTAGAACACTTGAGGCGCTATTATCTTTTAATAATTTGACCAGCAGTTAACTTCAAATTTAATCAATATACATTGCTGTATTTTTCATGGCCTTATAATAGTAAAACAAAAGTTTGCTCATTTCTTTTGTTTATAATCTTTTTATACGATCCGATATTGACCTATCATGTATTATTGATGATATTAGATTTTTAGAAATAAATGAGAATGACCTAATGGATCTTTAACATGAGACAAATCAAGTGTGTTTTGTCTATGGACAGATCTGTCAGAACAAACACCCTGTACAGGACACATCATGCACATGAATTTAAGCCTTCCCAGAGACCAACAAGGACAAATAATCCACATTTTTTAAAAAACTTTATTGGCACAACTTTCATTTGATGAGAATGTTTTTCAGAATCAGCCATGAAGTCCATGATTGGCAAAACAGCCTACCCAGAAACCTTCTTTTACTGACTGGTCTGGCAAAATTGTCTTTGGTATGTAAAAAGCTCTCCATAAAACTAAGAAATAAGGAAAATATAATATAAGCTACAGGTCAGGACAAAAATAGGACATTCGGAGCCTCTGCATGAGGTAGAAATGCTTTAGTTAAGTTTTGCCCTACGTCTAGATGAGTGAAACTGTAAATGAAAGTTTGTATTGACCACAGGTCTGACGTGATCAAGTTTATTCCATTTTTCCCTAATTGGAGATGCCCCCCCTCTACTGACACGCCACTAGAGGGGGGCAATTCCAATGAGGAATAAATGGATCAAACTTGATCTAGGTATTGACCACAAGTCTGACTATTATAGATGTATGGAACACTTTAAAGCCTCCTCATGAGTCATTTCCTCCCTGAATTATTTTGGCGGAAATATCCACATGAGTCTCACTGAAGCAAACCTCTCTGTTCACCACACCAAATCACAGGCATGCTCATACAATTCGGAAGCCTCCGATTATAATCTGTGCTAACCAAGTTCTGCTCTTTTTCAATGCTTTGCATTACCCTAGTTTATCTGAATTAGTAACATCAAAATAATTATAATATTGATGCCGATCTTGAAAGTGCTAATGCCATTCCCGTCCCATGAGATATGATCACTGAAAATGAAACGACGTCGGCACTAACAAAATTCAATCAAGCATATAATCTTTTGAAATTGGTGCTGAAATATTCTCGCCATGAGATAAGTTGTCTTCTCTTGAAACACGTTAAGACGACTCACAATTTATCATATTACAATTTGATCATCGCTAAAGTGACTCGGTCATTTTATATTCTTCTAAGCTGATCATACAATGCACACTTCACTTCATTTCAGTAATGTAGCACTGAAAATCATATAGTGTGTGTGTGCGTTGAATAATGGAATATTATAGATGACATAAGTATTTTTAGGCTGCAATATCAAGAAAAAAAAATTGTGTGCTGTTTAAGAAAAGAGAAAGAATATCAACCAACAGAAGAAATATCAATCTATGGCCCACAATTAATAACAGTTATCAAGATAAAAGCAGTTCGATCAGATTCATAAGTTTAACATCTCAATTCCTAATGTCACAGAATGTTCTGTACCATAGACATTGAGCACCTAGACATAGCGACAGGCGCACACACTTCTTGGGCAGTGTGGCGGGTTGTGATTACAGTTGAGTTTGCAGTAGATGTCGTACTGGTAGCCCTTGTAGATTCCACGCCCTTTGCAAACCTTTCTCAGTTTTCTCTTTGGTTTCTTTGTTGTAGGTTTCACGCTCATAGGTCTGGGGCGGGCCGTCACCACTGTTGTTTTTGAAGGTTTCGATGTCGTTGGTACTGATTTTGGTGTTGACGTTGGTGTTGGAGTTGATGTTGGTGCTGTTGTTATTGTTGACTTTGGTGTTGATGTCGCTGGCTGCTCATTAGATTTTGCGGTCGGCGCATCAGTGCTCTCTTGGGCTGTAGTTGACATGATGTCTGTGTTCAACTTAATGGCTGTAGATGGTTTCTCGTTATTGGTGGTTGAGACTTTAGTATTTGTTTCCCCACTTGCCGGAACAGTCTCAGTTGATTTCTCAGTGATTGGTTCAGATGTGATTGGTTTCCCTGTGGTGGTTTTCTCCGCGGAAGCTGTGGTTGACAGCACGGCAGCTGTTGTTTTAGTATCAGTTTGTACAGTAGTTATATTTATGGATCCTGGTACAATGGTGCTGGCAGTTCCAGGCTCGTCTGTTTTTGTTGCTCCAGATGAAATTTTCTCAGTAGATAACTTCAAGAGATTGACAGCAGGCTTGGTTGATTCCTGATTGGTCGGTTTCTCAGTGCTTGACTGCTCATGTGTTGATTCAGGTTCAGCTGTACTTTCTATAGTAGTGCATTCGTCAGCAATTACCAGTTTCTCAGTTGTCAGTTTGTCAGTTTTTGGGTCCAGTGCGGTTGACTTCACATCAGTTGTTGTTTTAGTGGCTGACTCAGCAGTGGTTGACTCATCAGTGACTTGTGGTGGTGACTTTGAAGGCAGCACTGTGAGCTTGTTTGAAGTGTTTTCTTTGCTAGTATCATCGGTTACGGCTGTGGTTTGCTTGTCACCGATGGGACCCGAAGTGTTTGGCTGTACGGTGATTGCAGCTGAAGTGGATTGTACCACCAAGTTTCCTGTTGTTGCCTCACCATTGACTGGATTGGAAGTATTGCTCAGGCTGCCAGTGGTAGTATCTGTCTCCGAAGTGGTTCCAGTGGTGGTCCACTCAGGGATTTCTTTAGCAGTGCTTGTGGCATAGACAGAAGTCTTTGCGACTGTAGGTAAAACAGTGCTAGATGCTGCCGGTTCCTCTGGGGTTGTGGATAGCTCTGCTGTTGTTGTCCTCTCAGCTTCTGCAGTTACACTTGTCTGGTTCCCAGTAACTTCATATATTGTGTAGTTTCCGTCAGTTGAATTCCCTGTTATGACTGCCGGGGTGGTTAGGTTTCCCTCAAATGAATGATCGCTTTCAGTCGTGAGTGGTTCAGGAGTCTTTGTAACCTCAGTATTCTTTGTTGCAGTAGCTGAATGCTCTGCTTTAACTGCATATGTTGTCAACACTTCATCTGTGGTCTCTGTAGTAGCCTGGTTTAGTGTGGTCTGCTCAGCAGTGGTTTGGCGTTTCGTGCTTCCTGCTGGAGTGCTTAGCTTCTTGGGGACAGTTGAATCCAAGACTTCTTCAGTTGTAGATGTGACGTCAGAGGTGGAATCAGTCTCTGTTTTCGGCAATGGAATCTTGGCTGGAGTGGTCATGCTGTCAGGGCTGACCTTTGCAGGGGTTGAGAGAGGTTTGAGAATGTCCTTTGCTCTGTTTGAGAGGATCACAGGTGTTATTGGTGGTGTAGCACTCCATGATTGGTGAATAGCTATATCAGAGCATCCCCAGGTCTCCTCCTGTGGCCCAAGTCCTGATCCGCAAACACCATTATCACAACCCCAGTTGTTACCTAAAGGGAAAAACTATTTACAATAAATAGGTGCGGAGTTGTCTTCTTGTGTAGCATGAGGATATATCACCTATGCTATAATGTTAAGACTGAGTGATAAGAAATTTTTATTATCTTTTTGACAGTTCTTCTCTGGCAAATATATATATATATATATAGCCATTTTTCTGGAAAGATTATCTAAATTGCTTGTTAACAGGTGTGGAATAAAGGACTAAAATGCAGATCAGGATCAGGAAATAACTGCTATAGTGGTTCATAACCTAACTGATCACTAGTGCATGTACATATCTGATTTGAGAGCACAAATTGAACATGGGTAGGAATGTTTCTTCACAAGGAATTCTGTGTGGTGATCTAAAGTCATTTAATAGAATTAGGGATGGAAACACCGTAGGTGCTTAGACTAAATTGACTTTGACATTCAGATATTGACATGCTGATAGTGTAATATCGATGTCAATGTTGCTCTTACCCGCTCGATATCTCCATTGTAGTACACAGTTACGACAGGTCACTCCGGGTCTTAGGACCACCCTGTAAGTGGATATCCCCGAACTAGCTGGAAACCTGTTAAAAGCAAGATGAATGAGGAACTGTTTATGTAATTAAGTATTAATAATTATATGTTTTTGGAGCAATCTTTATATTTTTTTTGGACTAAAGCCCCTGCACATATTTCACGCCCAAAATATGTGTATCATAATAAATATATGTATATTTATAAAAACATATATATATATATGTTTGCTGTACGGAAAATGATGAATTACCATAATTTATTATTCCTATTGTGTAGGATAGTTTTTAGAGCAGTATAATATGTTGGTAGGACAGTGCTAGGTATTAACTTAGCATAGAATGAGATACTATATTTTTCATGCATTTTATTTTGTGGCCATGGCCTAAGTTCTAAAATATTGATGTGATTGTGAAGGAAATAGGTTTTTGGTATCATTCATAGAAATTCTGCCTTTTTGGTACCTTCTCATAAGCGTTGAGTCGTATTCTCAGTTAGAGTGAGAACTCTAGAATTAAACCACAAAACCTGATTTTATTTCATAATAACAGTCAACACTAGCACGAAACTCTTTGAATCTATCTTTTGAGGGGAAAAGGGGGGGGGGGGGGGTGGGTGGCAATAAAACAATACAATAACCATAGACAAAACACACAACATTTGATCTTTCCTCATGACCATCATATATACACGTTACACAACATGTGTGGTTAGTCATTGACAATGAAATATCAATCTCATTATTTCACAAACACACTCGACGCCAGTACACAACATGTTTGATCAAACTAGGTATTGAAAATGTCTGACAAAGTAAAGGGGAGGGTCAAGAATGCAGTACAATAATGATGTAGATCAAAACTTACTTAGTATCACCACTTGGAGACATGAGCACATTTTGGTCAAAGCAGGTCTGGTCTACAGCCACAGAAGCATCTCTACCTCTCTGTGGTACATTGTTCTCACAAAGACGGAACTCCATATAACCCTTATTATATTCTGTCAGCATCACAGAGACATCAACTTAAATCAGAAATAAAACCAGTATAATATACATAATTCCACACAAAAAACTAAGATATTTATACAATAGACGGGGCATGATTGTAAAAAAATCGCAGATGACTTTTTAATGTCGCTTTGAAATCTGTCAAACCCTTTACAAAAATTTTTTTGACAGGCTACGGCCTTGTATCTAATAATACAAAAAAATAAAAAACACACTATTCAGCTTCACAACCATCCTAGTTTTCCAAGATGGGCAAACTCAAATATTTCACTGATTTTATAACTGTCTCTAAAACACAAATTACCTGCCTTCCAGCATCAAATTCATTTCATTAGTTTTACTAAAAACTGGTACAAGTTTATGGTTGTGTTCCCATGTACCGTGGGAAGACAACTTTGAAGCTAAACATCGTGTTTTGTTAAAGGTTAATTTTATTTGTTAATCTAGTACAAAGTTGTTGGCTGCAGCAAGAGAGATATTATAAATCAGTATAACTCTATGGATGCCACCTTAGATGTGTAAAGAGGTATCTGTTTTTTTTATTTACTATTTTATTATTTGGCGCAAACTTTGTATAAGACAAAGACAAAGACAATGACATTGCTGTAATAATGATAGAGCACAGGCTAAAAATAACAGGAACAGGAAACTGCTCTGTGTGGTTCCATATTAGTTGGGATTTGAGCAGCATTTTAGCACCTGATTGACGTAAAGTTTAAAAGTAATTCTCACTGATTAGTGATCCGATTCGGATTTGATCCTTTTCCCAATACATAAGGTGCAATCTGCTATCAATCAATGTGAACTTGTTTGAAACCTTGATTGCCCTTCAAAGAATTTACCCAGTATAAGATTTGTTTGGTGTCAATGATCAGGTGATGAACATTATAACGGTTCATAACCAGGCAGGGCCGTAGTTTAAAAAAAATGGAAGGGGAGGCGAAAGTCTCAGGCGAGTCTGAAGCATCACCAGTAAGTTCCTCCCTTAGCAACTTAAAGCATATAAAAAGCAAACGAAGATCCCAGAGGAGCTGATTCTGACATTGATTTTTCAATTATAGAGTTTTAGCTTTCTAGGGGTTGGTCGGTTGGTTTATTTTGTCACAAACATTAGGTATGCTGGGAGATTGAGTGTTTATATTGTTACATGAGTAGGGAATACCAAAAAAGAAACATACACAAAATGAGTATAGTAAAGTCTGACTTCTAGTGGATTAAAAAATATCTTGTAATATCAAGTGCCTCGCTGCCTCCCCTAGAACTACGGGCCTGTTGATATACTAGTCGACTAGTGCATACGTGTATCTGAATGAGGAGCATGAATTGATGTAAAATAGTGCACAGGAAAGTGTTGACACCAAACTGTTCAAATTATTACTGGGTATATTCTTTGAGACAATCGGATTACACCTTTCAAATATGCCCATGAGAAATGAATCTGATGAATGTGTTATATAAATGAAAAAACTTGTGATTCCAAATTTAAAAGGAGTCACTTACTAGTTTGGCCCTGCTGATAGTTTGCAGTGATGAGTCCTGTAGCGTATATGTTTGACGGTCCAGGCTCCAGTTTCTTATCGGATTTAGAGAACTCTTCTCCACAAACACCACACTTTCCTCCGTTTGGGCCATGTTGAACCTTGAAACATTTAATTGTATAACATTACAACTTTTTGTTTGTGCTAGTGAGAAAGGTACAACACAATTAATTATGTAAAAAAATTATGCCAAATCTTCTGTTTCTGTTTTTAACTAAAAAGTTTTTAGTCTGTTCTTAATCATTATTTCACCCAACACAGCAATCGCTCGTTTAACAACATTATGATATCGGAGGTAAAAATAAAAAAATTATGTTGCTCACCTCACGACCTCCACATTGGTAGGCTGTTTCAGTATTATCTCTCGGTGTGTTGAATTCCGCTCTCCATACTGAATCTCTTTGTGGGGGAGTTAGTAGATAGCCATGACCCTGTAAAATATACGGACAGAGTATATGTATATTTGTGACGAGATAAAATTCATTGGCGCTGATGAAATAGTTTATGAAAAGTGACCCAGTGTTTTTGCAGCTAGATTTACATCAAAACAAATCCGAATCCATTGTGCATATTGCTAATATGATATTTTTGTCACTCACAATTTGTCAACACCTGCATTGCTATATACTTACACAAATTCACAAATTGAGTTGGCAGCGATGTAGAAAAAAAATCCTATTCAATTTGAGTTCTAACAAAACCAACTTGGGGGAAATAATCAGGGGGGGGGAGGCGTGGTAGAATTTTCCATCAGGAAGAGCCGTCTTCCTTGAGCAATTAACATAATTTTGACATATTGTTAAATAAAGATTCTAAGCAATTTTGAATTACCTACTCACTAACGTACAAACAAAGTTTTATGTATTGTTTTAATTTTCAATATTCAATATTCAATATTGAAAATTAAAATCATACATAAAACTTTGTCTGGATTCAAACTATACCAAACATCCACTTCATTTATTCAATAACTTATCAATCAATTAATGAAAATAAGGTTTCACGCTCATTAAAAACACCATATTGCAGAATGATATGACAAAAGAATGTATATTATACCTAATAAACTTAGAAATTCCAATGGTTATATCATTTTAATTCAGTAAATAAATTTGCAAATTATGATATTGTGATACCATTTACATTTACCTCCACAGAAAACACAAGACATGTAACGACTACAAATATTCCCAATACTAATCTCGCCATTCTGTCCCTCTTGTCGGCTCTCCTTACAAACCACAATGAGCATCAAATCAAATTATAGTGAGAATGAGAGGGTAGCAGTATTCAACAAAGTGTCTCACAATTTGACTTTCTTTTATCTTAATCCCATAGTGAAGGGCCCTGATCTGATCAACTTAAGCTTGAGCTTACACATATCTTGAGGCGGACAGAAAGTAGCTATTACATAACAGATTACAAGTCAATACCAAGTGTAATCTTTCACCGACAAGTTGTGCAGCATAGATGCGTCATTCATTCAGATAGTAAAGTTTATCAGTTATTAATCCTTGATCCTACTCTCATCAATTTAAATTAGCCTCATAAATTTTCAAATGATATAGATTATTAACGTACAAGTGTTTGAGTTAAAGATTTAGTGGACACTTATGGCATTGAAAATCTACAGTTACACAACAGCTGTTTCTGCTGTTGGAAACGCCTCATGGAAAAGTTTCACATGCATGATCACGCAAGGAAAGAAGTCAGCATGTTCGATGTATGGTCATCAATGACAGAGCGGGCATCACTGATAGCAATGGGTGAGACAGAATTATAATAATATCTGCCATTGCTAAAACCAGAGAGATCCCAAACATACACTAAAGATTGTTTCATCAATCAGGTGTGCATAGCGAGGAAAAGTTTACAGACTAGGTTGCTGGTATAGATCAAGTATGATCTAATTTGCCTGCATTTGGAATTGCCCCCCTATGAGTCAACAATCGAATGGAAGCAAATTGGTCTTGATTTAGGTTGCTGGCAGCCGGAACAATCAATCAAGAAAAGGCTGCTCACCATGAATGTGGAGTCTCCCAACCGGTTATATAGTATGCGTCAAAAAACTCTTATAATAGTAAGGGTATGTGGAGTATTCCTATCATAAGGTTTGTTGTCATGTTGTAGTACATGTACTTTGTAAGGCTGGAACGGGTTTAAAAATTCAGTACCGGGTCAGGTTTCTGGGTTTCGGTTACCAAACAGCACCGGGCCGGGTCCGGTTGCCCCAGACGGCGAATAAATAAAACACAGCATTATTAGCAAATAAGCATATCACAGTTACCAGGCACCAGTGAGAAAGCAGCATTTATAGTTATCAAGATTTGTATATTTTTTGCATTTTGTTCTATTTTTTAGTACTACTTTACTTTCAGTAGCGGAAAGGAACAGAAATAACAATAAATTGAACTATTCCCTAGGTTCCAAGTAACAAGCTAAATATTCTTATGCCTCCAGTGACACAAGGGCATTGACTATAGAGTGAAAGAAATATCAATAAATTGAATTATTATACTATCTAGGTTGACAGTTTCATGCTAAATGCAGGCACACGAAAAGAGTGTAGGCGCTATTTTACATAGTGGTTTAGGTCCAGATCCACAGATGTATCATATAGAGTTGATCATTGACCCCCTTATATATTGACATTCAAAGTTGTTCTATAACACACTTATACCTTTTTCAGACTGCAGCGTCCAGTGAATTTCAACATCCCACTGTGATATATTTGTGTAATGCGTTTTCTCTCAAGCTAAATGAAAATGCCCATATAAGGGTGGAGTAAAATATTTAGTGATGATTCATTGGTGTGCTCCATGCCAGAAAATCCAATTCCTTCTATTTGTAATGCCATTCTCCATTTGCTTTGATGTACTCAATTTGCTTCGATATTGTTATGTTCAGAATTTGTATAAACAGTTCATTTTTAAGCCCATTCTCTCTGGTTGGAAGCATAGGATACCGAAGCTGAATTGAAGCTTATCTTGAAAACCACTCATAGTAGAGAATAAATACATAATTATTGATTCAGCACCAGCACCATTGAAAACTAGTGAGTAAGGAGTAAGGGGTTTGAAAACAAATTGGGGTTCCTAATTCTGAATTATATTGATTTTCTTTCGAGAGCTTGTGACAGTGCCGATAGAACATATGGCAGGTCTGGGGACGCTGGTCCCTACTCCTAGTATTTCTGCACTATGATTTGAAATGAAAATTACACTGATCAATCGTACGCTGTCAATAACAGGACGCAGTATTGAAATATATTTTATGTATTGTATCATCAAGAGTAAAGAAAAGCAATATTTAATTTTTTAATTATAATTGAGATAAATTCATCAATAAATGATGAAAAATGAGATTAAATATTTTTAATTTATATGAATATGTAAAAAATACATGCACAAATTTAGAGGACATGTTACATGGTGTTTGTGGGAGGGTCCTTTACAGCACATCTGTGAGAGGGAGCGTTATATAGCATCTCTTCTAGAGCGTGTTACAGAACTTGTGTGTTTGGGACTCTTTGATGAGGGTGATTCACGGCATCTCTTGGAGAGTTACTTTACAGAACTTCTGTGACGGCTGGGATGGTTTCCTGTTCGGTGAGCGCGTGAGATGTAGCATTTAGTCTTACCCTGGAAACAGGACAAAGATTAACATTTCAGAAAGAAATTATGTAATGTGATAAAATGTAATAAATACTATAATTTAACCTTCGATGCCATTCATAATGTTGGTTGATATAATTGGCTTGCAAAATCCAAAGAATGGGTAGCAAAAAGATAGTTTCCCGATCAAATCACTGTGATCGAAACAGACCACTCATCTCGGAAATGCATCAGTGTTCATGACTTTAACAACACGGAAAGATATATTTTTCGACACATCACACTTGCATCTAAAATAACGAGTGATGAATTACTGTTTGCCTGTAGCCCGGAGCCGACCAATCAGCCGGAATATAATTTAGCACCAGAAAAGTGACCGGGTATATCAGAAAGTTACAAACCAAAATCCTACAGTGTATTATGAAAAAGAAAAGGCAACTTACAGTAAGTGAAATACAGTTGCACAAACCATCAATCGAAAATCACTATAGAGTGCAATTACCTTAGGCTTGAGTTTAGTTTAGCTAGCTGTGGTTGATTAAATGTTAGCAAGCTCAATCTATATGTATTCAAGATGATATGTAAATGTTGGCCAGCTCACATCTAGACATTTCAAGCAAGTGTATAATTGGGAACTCTTCCTCCTGCGAATACTTTACTCCTATAGCTTACATCAAAATTTATAATTTGGATTTTTTCAGACTACAGACATGCAATGTTGGTTAGCCTGGAGAAGCTGCAGGTAGCAGGGTGAGATAAGTTAGTAATGGAAAGAGATGACAACGTAAAGACACTGGCCAGCACTAAGCTGAGAAGAGGTTGCTGCCCGCCATAGTAGCAGAGGTGCATCCAGGAAGGATCATATAATACCTAGTAGAAGTAGAGGAAGAGGGGTCTCGGTGAAAACGAAAGAAAAATTAAGTGTAGTGTTATTTTTCATAATTTTTTTGTTTCAAAGAAAACTTGTAATACGAAAATATAATATAATATAATAGGTAAAGAGTACAAAAATAATCAATTTGATCAGCATATAAACTAGACCGCCAGTCGGCGTAGATTTCCTCATCGTTTGTGGGAGGGAACCTTGCCTGGATGGCCGTATACATACAAGCGGGCAGGGGATGCCATTGACCCCTTTTCAGGGTAGGGTACAGCCAGCTTATGATGATTCTGTAGGACAAGAACCTCATCTTCTTCATCCTCATTTCGTAAGACGGATTAGCAGGGAACTTGTCCTCTAAAGATAAATTTAAGGGGTTTGTGAATTTGCATAATTGTCTTATTACCCGCAATAATTTGCGTAATTATATTAATTTTGAATTTGCGTAATTTTAGGAGTTGTCTTTTATTGTTATGACTGTAGAGTATACTGAAAAGAGAAGGTAATTCCTTGTCAAGGTCAAAGGCAGGCCATGTCAAAATAGCTGGTGCTTTACCATCCGATAAGTAAGTGAAGTGTTGGGGAAATACTGCAGAGCCTACGGCAGACGAGCTGCGCCATGTGGTAAAAATAATTCGGAATGGCGCAGCTCGGCTACATGCAATTAACATGTGGCGCAGCTCGGCTAGAGGCAATTTATGTGTGGCGCAGCTCGGCTAGTTTCAAATTTTGAAGCCATGAGAACACAACTCATGAATTTGATAGTCTGTCATGACTCAGTCGGAAAAAGTTAGAGTCAACTTGGGTTTTGGAGGTATGATTGTTAACAACTAAGTCTGCACCATCTTGATAGCTGAGTCTGATAATTGGGTCCTAGGCCTGACTTTGAGGTTAGAGCATCACTCACTGGCCTGAGCACTGAAAGGTGACCTTTTTAATGTTATCACTATCAGACATTCTCAACATAGAGCCACCTTAGAAAAGATATATACACTTACAGAGGAGAGGAGTCTGTCAGGTGAACTGTTCTGATTGTCACCAACCAATCTGTCTTACCAAGGACCAGCAGGGACTAGCTAGGAGCACTCCTTGATCTTCCACTACAGACAGTTCCTGGACCAATCTGTAGAATCTATGTATGTATGTATTTCATTTTTGTCATTGAATCACTCATTGTTACAGTGAATGGGAGTCAAAGAATTGGTGGAATGTTGATGATGATGCAGCACCCTCACTCACTGGCAGACTACTATCTTATCTATCTATGACCCAATGGTCCTACTCCAAAACCTGTCTGGGTATGCAGCAATGTTTGACTTTCATATTACATTCAATTCTTTCATTCAATGACCTCTTAGTTCTATCTCTAACCCAGGAATATGAACTCTTTTTCACAGTTGAGCATCTCATTTGGTTTCTGCATTAATTGATCCTATTATAATTTTCCCTTTTCAGAACGGTTGAAGACAAGGTGATGACAACAACATTGAAACTAGCCTATGGCCCAGTGGTCTATCATAATATTGTTGGAAATAAAGTCATCTGGATGATCATTATGCCGACACGCAACTTGCCGATCAACTATGAGATACGAGTCTGCAACGTAGTGCCACAAAGAAGCCCAGATGACCTCTTTACAGAAGTCTAACTCCTCGGTCTTAGTATCTATTGATTTTTTTTATTGCTTGTGGGTCAGGTTTTCAGTTTAGGAACTCAAGCAGTCAAGCACATTTGAATTGTAAATGCCCAAAGTGCCACTGATAAGCTGATTCAAATCAATCG
Source organism: Membranipora membranacea (assembly GCA_914767715.1). Taxonomy (NCBI): domain Eukaryota; kingdom Metazoa; phylum Bryozoa; class Gymnolaemata; order Cheilostomatida; family Membraniporidae; genus Membranipora; species Membranipora membranacea. Next base: position 17,526,793 of record OU612069.1, on the reverse strand, counting down.
TGAGTTCTAATAGACAACAAATACATCGGTGAACTGACTTGACAACTGTAATCTGTAAGTGGGTACCAAATTGTTATCAAAGTTTTCTCTCTGGTCGGATTTTTATTTTTTCTTCTTACATACCATGTTTGTTTGTTGTTGAGCAGCTGACATAACTGGTCCCTTTATTTCTTTTTTCGTTATTTGTTTTGTGTAACGTAATTTAAGCACAATAATAATTATACTATGCCTAAGAAAGTTCACTTGACGCATTTTTGTGACAGCTGTATTACCATCTATATTCATGCAGGGATGATATGACTTGGCTGTTTAGTCTACAGAATAACGCATAGATAGATGAGAATTTTGTCAACAGTGACTGAAAGTTCTTTGAATAAAAAACAGCTTAGGTGCCCTACTTAGGTCTCGTTCCCAAATCACTCTCTCATAGATAGAACTATACCTATGCATTCTGAGTAAACGATTTGTGCACGAATTGTCTAATTGAGCTAAATGACCAGACTACCTTGGGAGGAGGATTGATTTTAGTTGAGAAGACAACTCATATGTCTGATACAATCATACCAGAGAGTTAGGGACAATTGTTATATTTTGTCCCCAACTCCTTGATCATACATACTCCCTGATATCTTTTGCTCACCCAAGGACTTACTATCACTCTCCAATGTTGGAGTAAGGATATGCGTTTGGTTTGACCCAAAAAAGTTGGAACAATGTGACTACGAGCCAGAATACCTGTGGCCGTTATACATATTATATTCAATGTACCTGAAAATAAAAATGATCAGCACAAAACACTGTGAATCATTTGATCTGGTTATTATTGATAGATTTAAGCAGAGTATAGCAGGGTGCGAGGACTGCCTTACGCAATGAACCTTCTTCTCAGTTCTCTGGGGCCTGCACCCAGTGACCAAGCACCCTGATGAAGTTTGTTAATCTAATTGATACCGCAAAAACTCCCTAGGTATCACTATCAACAGCATTGGATACTAACTGAAGTTGCATGCTCGACATTGATTTATCATCAACAACTTACAGTTAGATGTTGAAAGACTAGGCGATGAGCTGTGCTACGGCATTATTATTGTGTATAAAATCTCATGGATCTCTAGTTGTTCATTGGAAAATACTTTTACTTGGCGAAGTCTCAGCATCTTAAATCCGGCTAAGTGAACCAGCCACTGTCTTACCAAGGAGTTCCCTCTAACTCCTTGGTCTTACCAATGCAATCCTGATACATGTTGAGGTTTATACGGGATCAAAGATTAAGTCGGTCTAGTGATGATTGCATATCATTACTATGGCTTATCTCTGGTTAATCTCTAAAATGCTCCTTCATAATCATACAGGCTATAAATAAAACATGTAAACATACAAAAATGTTATTTGGACAGATTACTGACACATCAATCACAGTCAAACTTTAAACAAAGTAACTTGATGAGCTCTAAAGCCCTCTCTACGCTTGCAGTATATGCCGTACATCTAGCAGACATGACTACACACCTGACATTGTATACACTGTATACACGAGTTACTCCAAAGCCTGGGTTGGTCTCTGGCAATGTTTGACTGCCCCCCCCCCCTGGTTGGGTTTCAAACAACAAAAAACCCAAAAGAGTAGTCAAATACTCACTGCCATTGACCCAGATGTTGGAGTAGGCCTGTGACCATTCCTCACTCAGTAGCAGCCTTTAGTACTAGCACTAGGTAGCCTGTGAGTGTGAGTAGTCACTCTTGATTGATACATATTAATTTCATCAACATCATTACCAACTATCAAAACATTGGGCAGCTCATTGCTTTGTTTGTGCACCCACACAATAAAGCCCAAACCAACCAAAATAAGAAAGTGCAATGATGTGAGTGTTAGAAGCAAGGAGCAACCAGGGAAGCTGATACTCCTTGGTAGAAGAGAGAAGTAGTAGGTTAAGGTAGTACAAGTAGCCCTATTTAAATGATCATCACATCCAATCCAATCATTCCTTCACATGATGATAATGATACTTAATCACTATCTTAATAATATAACTTTCATACCTTATTGTGGAGAATACTATACTATACTTACAGCCATATCATAGGTGGGGAAAGTCAAGCAACTTCTCAAACACTGACTGTGACTCCCTGCTGTGACTGCCACTCCTAGTTCAACTTATGAAAAATAGTCCTCTTGCTTTTTCAGCTAGATTCTTGAACAATAGAGCTGTGATAAATTCCCGCTCATTTATCAGTTCCGACAGATGAGCAAACTTTTACAAGTCTATCAATATTGGGAATCATGTGCTCTTGATAACAAATTTTGAAACTAGCCGAGCTGCGCCACACATAAATCGCCTCTAGCCGAGCTGCGCCACATGTAAATTGCCTCTAGCCGAGCTGCGCCATCTGACATTATTTTCTCCCCTGGCGCAGCTCGTCTGCCGTAGAGCCCTTCTTCATTTCAATGTTTACTTATTGAGATTGCTAATAAATAAAGATTTGTGCACCAAAGTCCAAACAGTGTAGGTAGGAGGAGAGGGAGAGAGCCAATCCACATTCCACACCACTCAAATGAATAACTCACTGCCTGCTGCCCTGTACAGCTTTGGAAAACTCAATCAATGTCCATTTGCAATGACAGACTGGCAGACTGTTCTCCCTTTAGCTAGTAGTAGGTTTTTAATTATTATTTTATTTTCAAAGAGTATATTTTATTTTATATATCAAAGTCTTACTCTACTGTAGGCGCAGCTAGTGAAGTATTGTCTCATCTACCTGAACCTGTGGTGAATTGGTTGTTGTGTGCTCTGTTCACTGCCTCCCCAGCCTAATTGTTAAGGCCCTTCTCTTTTTTTCTACTTTTTTGCAACAAAACTTAAAATCAAGCGTAAATTGGGCCTCTGAGATAATAAGGGCTATATATTAAGGCTACTCTGAGTATGTTTGCTCACAACAATCACACCTACAATTCAATATGAGTATGGCTATAAAGTAAGGTAGAACTGGGATTCGTAAGGAAAGTGTATATCTGTGTCATTCCATCCACCACCCCCATTCTTTTTACGGCAAAATGTTCTGTTGTGAAACGCCTGTTACCTGACTAGCTAAGTTGGAGTAGTACCCTTGCGTGTGGTTAGTTTAGAAATTAGTCTGTGGCTGCGTAAGCTAGGCTAGATTAATATGCATTGAGCTTGTTTTATTTACTAGTGAAGTTAACTTATGATGTACGATTACACGTTTAACTTTTACATAATTCTGTTCTCTAAAGTCCCATGTCTCAGTTTAGTTAAATAAACCATCAGTTATGAGAATATTTGGTGTCAACACCATGGCCATCAAGCCTCATCACTAAGCATATTCACATAATTGCGGTTATTTTCTAGTGAGTCAGTGTATTCAGTGTAACCCACCCCTAATTGCTACCAAAGAACTTGGGCTATCATGGAGTTATGTTTCCAATTTAGTGTGTTTTTGAGGGGACAACTCTGAACCAACTGCACACACCTCAATTGGTCATGTGACTGCAGTTGTTCTTCCTGGAGGTTTAGTTCATTGCTCTGACGACTGAGTAGATTGAATATATTACACTGTGTTCCTATTTCAGTATGTGATGATACCAGTGCTAGGCACAAAAACCCGTAATCGATTCAGGCCATAGACTAATAATTTACGCATAACTATTGGACAATGGAAATAATATGCTTCAGCGAGCCCACTAATTGCTTTTGCACTAAACTGCCCGTGTGTTACGTCACACTCTCTGCCTATGAGCTAGCTGTGACAGTGCTGACTTTCATTACAAAATAAAGTACAGTTGTGAAATACCCTTTACCAGTGGTTCCTACATATCGTAGCTGCGGGTGGATTGTGTATACCCACAAATGAGTGTAGCGAAAGTGGAGAATTGAGCCTAGCATACACGTGCCCCAGCATGCAATCACACGAATCCAACATGTATTCAGGCAAGCACACTTTGCCTGCCATTTTACTCCTTTGTTCACCAAACAAAAGGCTTTTTGTTACACAACTCTCATAGGTGCATTGGGGCATGTCTCCCTGACATCGGCCTCCAGGGCCTATCCAACATACTACAGCATAACTGTACTTTATTTTGTAATGTTGAGAGCCTGTATCTCCGGTCCAGGTTGAGCTATGGATTCATACAATACACCAAAATGTTGGGAATGTCCTGTAGTTTCAGGTAAACATAGAGAGATGCTTATTTCATGGATTAGTTTTTGATCATGGAGAAAATAAAATACACAATATAATATAAATTAGCATTTTTAGCAGCTCAGCTCTTTACCAAATATTTCCAATGTTTGTATATATATATATATATATATATAGATTCAAATCTGTGCTTTTAAGTGTCATCTGTGGGTATTTGGCCCCAACTCAGTGTCACTCAAAAATAAGGAGTCATTTTATATGACCCACAAAAAATCATGTCTTAAATCCTCTTAAATAATCATGTTGGGTATCCTTTGTTGTAAAATGGACTCACCAGTGGTTGGTCTTTAGAGAGGTGCTCGATGGACATAAGGATGGACAGTCTTCAGTCTACAATAGGACGGCTATCTCTAGCTAGGTTATTCTTGATTCTCCTTCACTCGGACACCATTGATAGTTCCCCTTCTCCCCTTCCGTGCTCCTAGGTTGATCCCCCTCTGTAGATTTGTATACAAGTCTATCTCGACTCTACTGATATTGTTCTCAGACTATTATTTAGTGAGTCCACTTTCACTATCTATAACAACTCCCTCTCAAGATTATAACCATAATCTTATATAACTGATGCACCTGCAATTCTGCAAATATAACCAAAAACTTTTCTTAAACAAATTGCCAAGAGCCAATTTTATAAGGAAGATAAACATGACGGGTGCTAGACAAGACAAAATAGCAAGTGAAGAAAGTTCAGATACCAAAATATTAGTGTATGGGATACCTAGATTTTTGCATAAGCAAGTCTAGCTATGGTTGCTGACGCTTTCGCAGTAAGCTCCCACTCCTGGGTCCTCTGAGTGCCCTCATCAGGATGGAGTCCATCTCTGAGGTACCAGAATCTAAATTTCCACTTCCCATGCATCCTTTTCAAAAGGTGTGTGTGTAAAATGGAGTAGCATAATCAGAGCGGTCTTTCATCAAGGCTATTTGATGATTCAAAATGACAATACTCTCTACGTGATGCGCCGTCATCTCTTCATAGAACTCTTCATACATAGGCTCAACCACCTTTCTGTGGTGATTATACAGTCCGAAATCCATGGGGAACGTGGAGCATAAAACTACATAAACTCCCCGTTTCTTCAGAGTGCTTATTCTTAGCTCAATGGTCTTGAACTCGTTCTCTGTACGTTAATAAACTTCTCTAGACCTTTTATCTTTAACCGTTAGTTCTACTGGCCCAGTCGGTAGAAATATTATAGAATTAGCATATATAGTTCGGAAGGATTGTGATATAATGGATAGAAGTTATCCCAATTTGCACCCGGGTAACATTCTGTCCTGTCGAACCCGACAGGTGCCATACCTCACTATTACCCATGAAGATAAGTTTTACACAACCATCCTAGAAATAGAATAAAACCACAATATGGTCAAATACGTGAAAACATGGCTAAAACTATGAACACAACCCGAAACATCGTACATAGTGCCTAGTGTAATAGTTACAGGTTCATTCTTTTTACAGGTTTTACAGATCTACCCGATCTCGTGGTTCTCGTTGTCTCTGGTTGGGCCTGCGTCCTAGAGACTGCCTGACTTCTGTCCTCTTCGTTGAAGGTACTGGTACTGCCTCACAGAACGAGGTTCCTGTACTCCTGTCGGGCTGTGGACAAAGAGCTTCCTGTTTAACTACTGGAGTTGCAAATGACAGAACCTGATGGGGTACATCAGGCAACACAGGAGGTAACACGTTCTGGTGGGGTACCTCAGGCTCTGTGCTCTCTGGTGATTGCTGTGCTGTATGTTGTATATCTGGCGAGATCTGACGTCTGTTCTGTCTAAGAATTTGACCGTTCTCCTTCTGAAGAGCCACTTCTCTTCCTGAGACGGCTACTACTGTAGACAAACATGGTTTAGCTCCTGGATCATTTAGTGTGACTCTATCTCCAACCTGAACCTCTGTCCTGATCTTCACTCTATGTCTCCGGTTGTACTGATCCGACTGCTTGTTTCGATACCTGGCTTCAAAATCTTTGAGTCCTTTCAGGTTTACCTGTTTCTCAGCCAGAATACCCATACTGTTTAAACCTCGTCCCATCAGCAGCTGGGCAGGAGAGTACCCATTCTGTAATGGAGCATCTCTGTAAAATAGAAGGGCTTGATCTATATTCTCATTCTTCTTGATTAGCTTCTTGAAGGTTGATACCCCTCTCTCTTCTTCACATTTGATTGAGAATATTTAGGAGAACTGGTACGGTGTAAGATATTGGTCCATTAGTTGCTTAAATCTCTCAGACACAAACTGAGGACCGTTATCACTGATGACGGAATAAGGAATTCCAAACAGCGAGAACACCTTCTTTACTGTGCGGCACACAGTTTCTGCAGTCGTGTCAGAAAGCTTCTCTGCAATCAGATATCGACCGAAATAGTCCATGATAACAAGATAATCATTACCCCTCTCCTCCACTGTACAAAGATCCATTCCGATCTGCCACCACGGGCGTTCAGGAAAAGGCACGGATACCAGAGGCTCTCTTGGTTGAGATCGATATTTCAAACATGTAGCACATGTTTTAACTAGCTCTCTAATTTCTGTAGTTAGACCAGGCCACCATACCAGATCTTTAGCTCTCTCCAAACATTTTGATTCTCCCAGATGTCCCGCGTGTATATCCTTCAGTACCTGTTGCCTTTCTAAGGGCGGAATGAACACTCTGTTGTTATAAAACAATAGATCCCCCCTTCTGTTAGACATTCCTTGAATGTGTAGATATTCTTAACAAACTGCGGACACTGCTTATACTCAGGCCAACCATACTGTATATAACGCTTAATTTGTTGACAAACCGTATCAATGAGTGTAGAGAACTGGAGTTGTCTTCTGCGAGTCTCCGACATCGTTAGATCTTCTACCATCTCCGATATATCTAGTTCATCCAGTTGAACCGCATCACTCCTTGGACAGGGTGCTCTGCTTAATGCATCGGCAATCAAAAACTTCTCCCCTGGAGTATATCTTATGGAATAGCAGAATTTGATCATCCTAAGCCTGAACCTCTGCACCCGCATAGGTAGCTTTGCCAATTCCATTTTAGATAGGATGCTGATAAGTGGTTTGTGGTCTGTCTCTACTTGAAATTTTCTACCTGCTAAATAGTAATAAAACTTTTCCGCAGCCCAACAGATTGCCAGCGCCTCCTTTTCAATTTGAGCATACCTTTGTTCTGTTTCACTGAGAGTTCTCGATGCGTAAGCAATCGGTTTGAGACCCTCTTCTGTTTTCTGAAATAAGGCAGCCCCCAATCCATAAGAGGACGCATCTGTTGATAAAAGAGTGTCTGCTTCAAGGGAGAATGGCGACAGCACCGGTGCAGAAGCTAAATTTTGTTTCATCTTCTCATATTCGAGAGCCATGTCGCCATTCCAAGTCCAGTTGTCTTTATTTTCTTTCTTCAGCAGCTGCCTGAGCTGTACTGAGTCACTTGCTAAACTCTGAGAGAATTTACCTAAATAGTTCACCATCCCAAAAAATCTTTTGAGATCTTCGACCTTTTGCGGGGGAGGAAACTCCTGAATTGCTCTTATCTTTTCTTGATCCGCATGAATGCCTTGAGCATCAATGACATGTCCTAGAAATGTAATTCTGCTCTGAAAAAATTCGCATTTTTCTTCATTCAGAGTAACCCAGGCCCTACTCAGTCTATTCAGAACCTCTTCTATTTTAGCTTTCTGCGACTCTTCATCTTCTGAATGAATTATGATGTCATCCATTTGACAAACAATCCCTTCTATGCCCTCCAATATCCTCTGCATTTCACGTGAGAATATTTCAGGAGCTATCAATATTCCAAATGGAAGCCTGCAACACAGGTATCTTCCAAAAGGAGTAATAAATGTAGTTGGTGCTTGGGATTCTTTTGACAGCTTCATCTGCCAATAACCACTGTTGGCATTGAGTTTTGAGAAAACTTTAGACCCCCCAGCTGGGCTAACAGAAGAGGGTGATACGATCGTTTCACTGCCTCATTTAGTTTAGTGAAGTCTACACAGAGTCTGATTTTGCTGTTTTTCTTTGGGACCACAATCGATGGAGCACACCACTCTGTGGGGCCCTCGACTCTCTTTATCACCCCTAGTTTCTCCATTCGTCTCAGTTCTTCGAGCATTGGTTTTCTTCTAGCAGCCGCTACTCTTCTGGGGATAGACTGACAATAAGGAGTTGCACCATCTCTGAGTTCAATTTTCACTTCGGTGTCCATGGATCCCAGTCCTGTAAATACCTTTGGAAACTTAGTCGTCCACTCTTGCTTTGACACTATTTCACCCACAAATGTTATGACTTGTAAACCCGACAAAGCTGAATGGCCTAGTAACGGAGTGACAAGGTCTTCTATCACATACACTGTATCAGTATACACTCTGTCTGAGTATGATAGCTCTACTTGCGCTTTCCCTACCGTACGCAGCTTTGCATTCCCAGCTCCCAATAACTCTTTACCAGCTGGCAAAAGCTGCAGATTCAACAAATCTGCTAAGTGCTTAGGAATGGCCGAAACGGCAGCGCCTGAATCAACCTTCAAGCGAGTTTCTCCCCATTGATGAAAACATCAATAAACCACGCTTTCGTCGTCTCTGTAATCGTGTCTATGTAATCAGTACTACCATAGAGTCAGTGAGATCCAAGGTAAAGGCTGTCCAGAATTTCGTCTTCTCGCTCCTGGACTTCTGCTACTTTCTTATCTGCTTGAAACCTTCTCAGTGATTTACATACTTTTGCCCAATGTCCTATCTTTTTACATTTGTTACATTTACTGTTTTCTGCTGGACATTTTCCACCAAAGTGCCGCCATTCTCCACATTTCTGGCATTGACTTTTCAGCTCGAGATCATTTTTCTGCTGCGACTGTCTTCTCTTGTCAGTTGATAGGGTGTCAATGTTATTGGATTCTTCTTTATTTGAGGCTATGTTTTCTCCCATCTTTTCTGCTTGTGATTGGTGTGAGATAAACTGTTTTGCCTTTTGTATGCATAACTCAAGAGTTAGGTTTTCTGTGTCAATGAGATATTTCCTTAACTCTGAATCTCTCACTCCTACCACTATACGATCTCTGACGAGTTCTGGTTTCATAACACCGTACTCACAGTTTGCACTCTGTGTTTGTAAACGGACCACAAATGCATGTATAGATTCGCTTGAATCTTGTACCATTTGGTTGAACACTAGTCTTTCGTAAATCACGTTCTTTACTGGTTCAAAGTATTCGTCAAAAAACTTAATCACATTTGTTAGAGTTTTCTTCTTAGCAGTTACGCTCTCGTCAAATACAAACTGATTATAAACTGGAACAGCATCACTTCCCATGACTACCAACATGTGACAAATCTTTTCATCTTCTGTTGTCATAGCATCAATACCCTTTACTTCTTTATAGATGGCAAACTGCTCTTTGAAAATTTTCCATATTGCAGATAAATTACTTGCTGTTAAATCAATAGTCTTCACAAACTTTTCTTGTTTACTCTCACTGGTAGCCATTTTAGCTGATAATACTAATCTACGAATAACTTTGTTCTACAGAATATCTTTTATACACTGTTCTCACTACTTTTGGCTAGGAATGTAACACAATTCCTTTCTGCACTCTGTGAGAACTTCTGAGATTCAACAAATCTCTCACCACTTTCTTATTCTGAGACTGATGCTTGCTTTATGACCCGAGCAAATTCAACAAATTTGCTAGAATCTGACCTCGCTGTCTTTATAGATTCAATAGATAAATCTCCCGCCAGTCTGCCCTCTGAAAAATTCCACAAATCTTTCTGGTCTGAATCGAGTTATGGTGGGTTTTATTCTGACACCATGTTGTAAGATGGACTCACCAATGGTTGGTCTTTAGAGAGGTGCTCGATGGACATAAGGATGGACAGTCTTCAGTCTACAATAAGACGGATATCTCTAGCTAGGTTATTCTTGATTCTCCTTCACTCGGACACCATTCATAGTCCCCCTTCTCCCCTTCCGTGCTCCTAGGTTGATCCCCCTCTGTAGATTTGTATACAAGTCTATCTCGACTCTACTGATATTGTTCTCAGACTATTATTTAGTGAGTCCACTTTCACTATCTATAACATCTTTAAATCAATAGTAATTAATGGTAGATAAAATAGCCTGACATGGTCGGACAACTCCAATGCAAAGATAGCTGATAGCCACTATATATATATATATATGGACAATGAGTTATTCATATATATATATATGAATAACTCATTGTCCAGGGTTTTTATGGGTACAATAGTGGGATATATAATATATGACACTTTATTGCACAAATGTGTGTATATATATATTATATATATATGGTATGTTGTTGGTGTATGTAGCAGATACTTGAGTTACAATGTTCAGCTACTAGGTAGGCTACTAGACTCATAACTAGTATATGATTACTAACTTTACTTTGTTGTCACTCACTGCTCTCAGTCACTACTACTACTAACTTAGCTTACTAGTTATGAGCTAGTAAAGTAGCCTACATGATAACTGAACCTACTAGCTGTTACATACCAACACATACTCAGTCACTGCTCAAGTCAGTACTGTATTCTGTACTCAGATCAGGGACTGTGTGTGCAAGGAGTTAAAGACTCTTTGGTGTGTGCAATGAGTATGTATGTGTGTGCGAAGTGTGTGTGTGCTGTGTAAGTTATGCGGCCTGTCCCTCCCACAGTCATAGGCATCCGGAGTTACAAGCATGTATACTTTGCCAATATCCATGACATTGTATACATGCTTGTAACCCCAGATGCATATGCCCATGGCCTGAGACTTACTTCAAGCTTTATTTTATATATATATATATATATATGCGTAGGTAGGGGCACAAGTCCAAGATCTTGTCACTTGTGCGTGTTTTGGTGCGTTTGAATTAAACTGTCAATTTCAACTTGATCAACCCCCCCCCTCCTGCATCACATGGCGCGCACCACTTTGGCCATGATGAGTTGAGTGTGGATGCTTGGGCCTCTGGGACATATAAGGGGCCCTGGTGTGGATGCATTTTACTCTCTCACTGTACAAAGGCAACACAAAGGGTGGCTTCATGTCTATTTCAATATGTAAATGGTGTTTTTGTACCCATTGAAAGCAACCTATGCTGTGCTTGAAAGCCCTCTGTCAGTAGATCACCTTACGCTTGACAGATCATTGTTATAAAGGAATTGTCAGCTAAATCAGAATCTGAATGATCACCAGTGGTTGTTGGGGAATCAGTGGGGATACATGCTTTGCCTTGTCTTATATTGGGGAGGGTAGTGGTATGAGACCGTACTCTCCAGAGAACAGGTGATTGACACCCTAGTGCTCAAAGATCCCTGGACAATTGTTGATTATTACTGAGAGGACTCATCCTTGATGTTAGAAGGATGTGTAGTTCTGTCAGTCGGTTTTTGTGATTATGAGAATTATCTAAAATTGAGATGTGTGCGATTTGTGAGAGTTGTTGATTGATATTATTTTCTGTGGTATGTGGGTAGGGAGAAGAAACAAGAGCGGGGATTGAACCCGGGACCTCTCGCTCGATAGCAAAGGTTGTGATCATTTGCACCATCAAAGCTTCTTTGCGGTTTTGTATTTGATTTTGTACTCAACCACAGAAATGTTAATTGAATTCTCAAAATACTATGACCTGTCATCAGGGCATCATAGGGTCAACTTTCTAATTATTGACAGTGTGGCAATAAAAAAGGATTGATAACAACGGAGTACATAATAACTAAAGCTAAGTATGGGTCTATTTTGTCAACACTACACTTTTGTTGCAAGTTCCCATAAGGGATAGGAAATACGGATGTTTTCCCATAGCTAACTTGCTTGATTGGTTGGTTTTATCAAACGCAGTTGCTGTTGCCTCCAAGGTATAACTTCTGAAGACCATAACCAACATTGCATTGAAAGGAAATATAGAAAAAATAACACTGAACAGTATGTATATTACCTAGGCCTGTAAGTGCATGAATTTGTTTGTTGCAGGAAAACGATTACTATCTATTACTGGTGTTTGGTTTACTGATAGACGAGTGATTGGCTGTGTCCGTACTAATTTCTATCTATTGAGAACTATGACCGGAACAAAGAGCAGTGTAAGTCGGCTACGTATACACTTTTAGGTCTAGAAGACAAAGATATTTCTGTGGGCTTTGAATTTTTCTAATAAGATAACTTCAGCAGTTTTCACATACTGTGTAAAAATATGCTTTAGATGATTTGTTTGCTGAGTTGTCTGCTCACACTTATCGAGAAGGTAACTTTGAATGGAATGTAACGTGCATGTGTAGAGTATAGCTGGTGCGAGCTATTTTCGCCATTTATAGGTCATGAGATTGAAAGCTCACACATGTAAACCTGACTTAATTGTGCTCCACATCCTCAAGATGATGTAAATAAGTTTCATAGACCAGCATGCTAGACAGTGCACCTTTCGGAAGAAAAATGACACTTTGGCAATAGATGTTTTTACTGAACAGCATAGTGTTAATTTAATTACCACTCCTTTCATCTTTAAAGCTGACATAGCCATGGAGATTGTTTATTAGTCAGCATCATTCCCAATAGTAATTTTTTAGCGCTGGATTACCCTCAAGTAAAATACTATTTGCACAACAAAAAAAGCGACCTCCTCGCTGCTCTTTGCCTCGACATTATATATCTACAAACACAACGCTGAGAAGTGGCATATTTGGTTACATCGATTGTCCATGTCCAGGTTACTTGCCATTTTAGATGTGTGGTAGCGAAGATATCAGATGTTCACTGGTTACTCACAGGAAATGCCACTGTTTCGTCTGCAGTGCTCAGCAATATACAATATGCCTGTCTAAGAAGCAAAAGTGATGGTAAGTTGATTTAGTCAATAATCTTAAAAAATTCCCGCATAATGTGTAAAAAGCTTGAGTTGCTTGGTAGTGAGGTAAATAGTGTCAACATGCTTGGATTTCATTTTATGAAAGATCTGCAGCTTTTCATTTTACCCATTGAGCTCCCTTAATTCATTTTGTTCCATCAAAGACGGAACAACTAATATATAACGATGTTCAATTATTGGCAACCTACACTCCACCTCCACCTCACCTCCACCTCCATCACTATCATTTTTTGAAGTTGCTTGGCAATGACTTTTGTTGTTATTGGTACTTGTAGAACTGAGTGTCACCAAAAGTTAATTCAATCTGTGAGTGAATGCGGATCGTGTTACTTTCACCATACCGTGCAAGGACAATGCTTCATGCATGATCATGATCATCTGCAAAGTTACATGGGTAGGAGACTATTTATGTTGAGGTAATTTTAGTAACTTTTGGCATTCCATGCTGCAAGTGATATGTTCAAGACCTATCTCAGTTGGCTCAGAATGCCTGAAAGTTTGGAATAGGTGTTGATCATAGCTCTTGCTCCATGATCAAGACCCTTCTGGCAACATAATTACGCTGAAACAGAGGGTTGACAGCAGGTATTTTATCACAAAAATTGTTCAAAATACCTCAAATATGTGAGTGCCCTACCCACTGGTCCATTTACTCCTGAAAATCTGCTGTGTCAATTGCATTGCCTGAAATAAGCACCACACACGGTAGCGCGTGGAGTAACCAAACAGACTACTCATAATAAATCCATCTGACTTATACCCTCCCCACCCACACAAGTCCCTTACATTCTAAGGTTGGCGTAAACAAACCACTAACGTCATTAATAGGCAGTAACCAATGGTTCCCTCCATAGTATATATTTTGTATTTCAGGTAGTTTTCAGACTTCTAGCCCAGGTTTGGGGTATAAGTGTGCTGATGTTATGCTGCATATTTATATTTTATGGTGAAGAATAGCAGTCAGGTGAGAAAAAAAGAAAGAAGTATTATTGTGAAACTTAACTTATCCCGTGGTCGCATGTCTGGAATCCAACTATCGTTCAGTACTTCAAACTCAAACTACATCATAACCTATATAAATATTATTTTTTGAAGACAAGCAAAATTGTTCAATCCTGGTCACAATATTGTTGAGCACGGACTGGTATAATACATGTCCCCAACTAGGGGTGGAAGCTAGGAGTTGAATTTCGTATATTTGGCATTGGATCCAACCGCAAACCTTATCGGATATGTGGTAGGCCAGATCCAAGATGATTAATTTCGAATCGACCCTTACATAGTACATACCTTTTTATTGCCGCTCAACATGTATATTTGAAAACCCAGAGCTTAGGCCCTGAATAGGTGGAGTAACCTACATAATAATCTAATTCCTTCACTTATCTAAAATATGATAACAAATTTAGACTTTCTCACAGGCAACTACCAATTTCAGAGCCGAGTTGTTGCTGCTATCGGTGCACCATCACTAGTCCCTCATCCTCTATACATAGTCAATCATGTAATCAAGTCAGGCCACAGTAACTTGTGTGAATTAACTTAGTTACATTTCTGGTTCATCCAAAATCTTGTTCCATCCCTAACCACAACTGCCGATATCATTCTACATATAAACCGATGAGACCTATTCCCGACTGTAGACTAGGAGCTCTCTGTGTGTGTGAAACTAATGACCATAACAGACATGTTACGATGCTTGTTACAAAGCCCTCTAGACACCGTACACAATCTGGCTTTTAGGTCATATGATGATCACGCGTGTGGATGAGTTGTCCATTATTTGTAGTGTCAGATGATATACGTACCTATTCTCTCCAAGTAAACCATGTTATGGGGCATGGTGTCTGTCTCATCAGGTAGTCCAAATTTTACCATTCCAGAATAAGACAAAACCAGAGAGATGACATGTTGGATCAGTGAGATCAGAATCGCTGTTAACAGTTCCTTATCTTGCTTCCAGACTGCTTGTTCATCAAAAATAGGGGGTGCTTTCGAAATGTTAGATCGCATGCAGATAATAATGTTAATTTATACGTTTAATTATAGGTTTCCCTCTGTCGAGTTCTGGGATTGCTGAGAATAGCTGTGTTTGTGGACTGAAGCTGCCTAATGAAAGACTTGTACCGAAGGCCAGGACAGACTTTTTCGATCTGTATCATATTTTTTACTGGGAGTCTAAAAGTACAGCTGTCAATGCGGGATTTTTTGTATAGTAACGCTACCCTGGAGGATTAAATTTTAGCTAGAATTTAGTTTTATCTAGTTTGAGGATGACACAATTTTACCTCTCATCAAGTTTCCCTAATTAATGTTGGGGTACACTCAAGTAACATCGAGCAAGCAAAAAATTTCCTCCTGTAAATATTTTACCCCCATTAGGGTTGATCAATATTGTCTCATAAACACCGCAGTGAAACAAGCTTTATTCTTGCCTACCACATACTTACAGTGTAGTGTACGGTTCGTAAATTATTGTATAAAATCATGTCGATTATAGCAACATTTTGAAGGGTATTTTGCCTTGCACCTACATTCTACTGATAGTCACAACAGTTAACAATTAGATGACTTTTTTTATTATGTATCATATATATGGTACCCGTGAACTTTTGTAATACAGGCAAGGCAATCATAATTATTGTATTTGGTTTTATATCGAATCGCTTGATTGTGACAATTGTGGTAAATGATAAAGTGATCCACAATCTTGAAGACTCGTTGCTTATATAGCAATGTTTGAGAATTGTTATTTGTTTTTTTGCACTACAATAAAACTGCATGTTACCGGAAAAAACGTCTTTCTTTTGTTTTAATGCTGGCTGCAATACCAACCAGCCTTCCTTGGTGGCTGAGTACTTATTAATAGAGTTATTATCTATTACATAATCATTTGAGCAGACTGATATGTGTAAAGCATGTGTCAGAGTATGTTTTGCAATGCTCCTCAGTTGACATTAACACTTAACTTCCTAATACAGTGTATATAGATGCGCAAACAAGGAACAAATGGCGCCTCATCTCAATCTAAATATATCCCTTTCAATTAAAATGTGGATGTATGGTATATCCCATTTCTCTGCTAATTGTTGCACGACGAATGTGCCTTGAAAAAGAGGGTTTTTTTGCCATCTTTAAGACTGTGAATCGGATCATGGTTAATAGAAAGGTCGCTGTTGGTGTTATTGCTCCCATTGGTAGTTGCTTTTGCAGCTGTTTGGTCTGAGCAAAGCGTATATTAGACCCCCACTTATAATCACTAGAGACACACCAATGATGATTCAATTGATCTCATCGATAAACTATCCTGTGTCAACACTCCAATAGCCTAAGTACAGGCTTTCCACTTCTCGGTTCAACTAACTCCTTGATTCACCCGAATTTCACCCAAGTTTTATTGGTTGATTCTGGTATTTCTAGTGATCTGAGTATATTTCAAACACCAGCAATGAAATCAGCAGGCTGGAAAACCCCCAAACACAGTGTTTCAGCAAGAAATTTGTTTTATTGAGATTTTTCAAAATTTTGAAAGCTACCCTGCAAACAGCCTTGTATCATTACAAAATTGCATTCTCCCGAAAAATAAATTATCATAAACATTATAGGAGGCGAGCTCTCGTGGCGAGATCTCGGGGTGACTTCTCTCGACACCCTGTAGCAGTTGACACAAAAAGTGTTGAAGGAAGTGCAGAGAAAATGAGATTGTAGACTGTGGTACGGGAAATATCAAAAGGGTGGAACACCTGGCCGTTACCTGGCTAGGGTTTGGTTTTCAGGCTAACAGTATCTAGCGAAGCAAACTCACCATAATTGAGCCGAGAGAGGATAACTCCTGAATAGATAACTTCTGCAGACTAGCAACTGTCAGGGCTTCAGCCTGGAGAGGGTCGTACATGCAGAGGGGTTATACTGAGGGTCGTACTGGTGGCAAAACCAACCTAGCAGAGCGGTTATACTGAGGGTCGTACTGGTGGCAAAGCCAACCTAGCAGAGCGGTTATACTGAGGGTCGTACTGGTGGCAAAGCCAACCTAGCAGAGCTGGTGTCTAGAGAATAGCCTACAAGCGGAGCTTGTAGCGGGTGCATTTACATCTGATAGAATACGTTGCGAAGCGGGACGCACCCTGACCTTGCCCTCTGAGCAGATTAAGCTGGACGCACCCGGAAATGGATGCGGAAATGGAAAAGGAAATGCGATAGACTGTCTGTGATAATAATGTAAGACGGTGCAGCCGTCTTAATATGGAATTCCATGTTGATAATTGCCAGGATTAAATGTGTATAGAATATATATTCATGATGTCTGTGAGATTGTTACTGCGATAAATATATATAAGTTGAAGCCCTCTACATAATATTGGTATAATATGTTCAAGTTTAAATCAGGGTAGATAACCCTTTCACATCAGAATGACTCTGTTTGAATATTCTATATTTAGAATATTTGAAATTAGTAGGCATGATACATCCATTATATTAGCAGACAGCTTTATATTGATTTTGCAAGAGTTGTCCCCTCAATAATGAGTGTTACTGGGCTCGCTAAATTATGCATAACCTTGAAACTACCTCATAGACTCACTGAAATCAGTCTGCGCATGTGCGAACTGTTGAGGCATACGTTCGTCTCTGCAGCATAGGTAATACACCTGTAATTGGGTGAAGGTCAACCATCCTCCAAAATAAAATGATTAGTATGCTGATGACAAATGAGGGTGTAGCCAATTCATAAGCAATGCTATCAGTTATATTGAACCCTGGTAATATTTTCAGGTGTATTTGCAATGGAAATCTATTGAATTAAAGTTTGAAAATGTTTTTGCAAAATGATTTTTGGAAGATCAATGCATACGGATTGGCTAATGTAAATTAGACCGGAAATGTGTGCAAAATGCAATGGTCTTATATAGGAGGCCACTAAAAAAATCTGACAACCGTTTTTCAACCCATAGTCACCAATATGGAAGACCAGGAGCATACCATCCTTTTGAGTGGTCTGGTTAAAGAATTGAAAGAACCTGAAGCAGGCCTATTGAGGTGACAAGTCAACATAGTTTGCATGTAAAGCAATGGGGAAATAAATAGATGTGTTGGACCATAGCAGTCTGCGCATGTGCGAACTGTTGAGGCATACGTTCGTCTCTGCAGCATAGGGCTTGAACTAATTCACCTAGTCTGAGTACCATAATTGGGAAAACAATGGAAACCCATATTTTGGAAATATTTGGGCCTAAATGGAACACTGGTTTTGATATCTCATAACCTTGAAGTTGCCTTTCTTGATGGAAGGCAGCGCCACCACTGCTGTGCTGCAGAGATAGACTATGTCACAAGGCTATTTTGCAAGCAGAATGCACTGAAATAGCATTCTGCTTGCAGGATAGCCTTGTGACATAGTCGAACGTATGCCTCAACAGTTCGCACATGCGCAGACTGCTGAAATAGAACCTAATGATCTCCAATCAAGGAATTAACTAGTGGTGATCCTAATTTAAATATGGGGTCGTATACGCGGCCACCTATAATACTTACAACTTATTAAGCTTTTGAGAGATCAATGCAAAAATGAAACTGCATAATTTTACTTGAAGAGTGGTAGCTGTGCATCAGGAAAGGTGTGAGTGCTGAGGAGTTACACTACAGCCTGTGTGTGAGTGGTGACGGTTAGAGTTTACATCGGATTAGCAGACACAGGATTGAGCTCCACTATAAGCTGGTAATTAAGTCAAATTTGTCAATAGATGATTGTTCTAATCCTGTAACAGTCAGGGTGCATGTTTTTAAGTTGTCCATTTTTGTTTTTGATTTATTCCTACAACATTGCAAATGAGATTCAATTGTAGATATGCCGATATACTTTACTTGCTTGTCCAATGTAACCATTATCTTTGTTGAGTTATTCATGGCATTGTGTGAATACCTTGGTATGATATCCCACCTACTCACAGATCATCTCAGATCACAAGATTTTCCAATTTAATGGAATATGTATATAACATAATAAGTACTAACAAAAAAACTCCAACTGACTGAATAGATATTGTCCGTTTATTAGGCTACTATGTCAGGCTTCTGTGGGGCAGTGAATTTCCAGTGATTTGTGTATAGCTGACAGCAACCCATCTTGTTTGTATCTTATCCTTGTGTACTTTTGCTGTGTGTGTGTACGCCCTGCATCAAACCAACCTATAAGTTGGTAAGGCGCTTGAGCCTTGTTAGTTATTTATCCTATACTTATCAATTGTCATACCAACTCGTAGGTTGGTTTAATGCTTTACAATCAACCATTATACCAGTCACATATATCAGATGTAATCCACAAGATGGCACAACAACCTAAATTTTGAGAAGGAAGCTTCTGTAAGACGTAAAACAGAGCGATTTAAAATGCTGATGACAAAACACAATTTTGGGTCCAAAAAGCTGTTACTGTTTATGGTGGGCATATCCAAATCTAACATGGCAGCAGGCCAATTCGTCAAGTGTAACTTTTGTGAACATATAGTTCCTGAGAAAAAAAAATCTTTATAATTTGATATCACTTTTTTAGCAGTGAGCTTGCAATCAACATTGCTTTCTTATAGAAATTTTACCCCCCCCCCCCCTTATAATTACAATTATCACTTTCTTTTCCAGTCCAATTTTTCTATGATGAGAAGGCCTACTTGGTCAATAATCTAGTTGTCTGGCGATTCTGAGCAGTGGGTGATCACATAATGAGATTATGGCTTATCCTGCACAAGTGAGTCAGTTTTAATCTTAAATATCTAAGTTGGAGACTTGTGTGCCTTGAACCAAGGCGTTAGAGACTCCTTGCTTGAACCAAAGAGTAAAGTATTTCACTCTTTGTTTGAACCATTGCATCTTTTCTACTGAATTTTAGTGGCATACTCTAGGTATGACTGGTTTTCAGTAGCTGTATGTTGACCGACTGAGTTTTAAAGTATATCACAAACCCGCAGGGCTGGCTTCGTGGTGCTTAGAAAGTTGTCCTAGTCAGGTCTTGGTGTCTAGCTGAACAACCCTGTAGTGTGCTGTACCACTGTATGTTTTATTTCTCCATACCAACAATATCTTGTCCGCAACACTTTGAACTGGCTTTGCGTTCAACAGACAGTGGTCTCTCTCAGTTTTGAAAGTATTAGTTGAGTTGAGGGCTGGGGGAATGTCAACATTGCGCGTTGTGATAATAGATTTAGAATATAATTCTAAAGGTCAATTTTTAACCAAGGGTGTAGGAATTCAGTCTGATTGATACATTATTTTTTTATCAGTCAGTTTCCGACCATTGTGTTATGAGACTTTTGACTGTGTGGCATACGTTCATTACTTCCTTGTTTAGAACAAAGCAAATCTGTGACCATCATATTTTCTGTAACCTTTGAACTGTTAAGTAAATCCAAATCATTGGCTCCAAAAAACTAGATAATACAGCAACAAAAAAACAAAACCTTTGCCTAACTTGGTCTCAGCAAAAAAGGACCATTTGAGTGATATGATTGAATTCAAATAGTAATCTCCCGCTCTCTCCAGTTAAAGAGACCGGCCATCATAAATTAGATCCCATTATCTCATATTCTACTAATTCAGAGCTATCCCACTCTACAAAAGAGCAGTGCGGATTAGATCCAAGATTGTTATTATTAATATTATCATTATCAGCTTTATTACTGATCAATGTACGGTGAGGCACCAATGAGACCAAGTTCACAGTATAATAAAGGAAAAATCTTATGTGGTCAGTCATAAATTGAAAACATTTAACTAAGATATGCAAAAAACGACTTGCTTTTGAGAGCAGTGCGCGAGTGCTTTATGTAGGTATTAGAGAGTCTTTCGCAATGTCGGTTAGAGGTGTGGAGATTTGGAATGAGACTGTGTAGCCTATGATCAGGATCAGCTTCTACAGAAGGCATTGTGATGCAGTTAGGAGTGATGCTCATTAAATTAATAGGTCAACCAACCAGGAAGTTTTCCCACATCTGTCCTACTGTGTACCATAAATTAATCTGCCTACAAACCAGTGTTCTATTTTTATCCAAGCAGCTGTAATATCAATACTGTTTCCGTGATCATTGAAATGCTATTATCAGCCAGTTACAATTCCATGCTTTGTTCAGTCCTATATAGTAAGGGTGTTACAACTTAACCGTATCAATGGCATACTTAGTCCATGCGTAATAGTATCATTTGATTGGTTAATGATTGGTTGATGTTGATATTGGTTTCTGGGAATTCCAGATTCCTATTGAAAATAGGAATTCCATTCATGCATCGATCCATGCATTCATCCATCCATGCATGCAGCGATGCACTATTGAGTATTGAATTATTAGATAGCTATATGAAATGATCAAAATTATCTGCTTTACATGAGTAATATGCCTTCTACAGTGATACATGTCCCATTAACTTACATCATAGTTTTGATTTGGGCCTACCTAAATGAACCATTCGCCAAATAGTTCAAGCAAAATAATATGAACTATGATGAATTGACAAAATTCAAACAACAAATTCTTCAACATATATTGATATTTCCCAACCCAACTCCACAGGCTATTTGATCAACTGCAGTCAAAATCGGCCCCTCCTGTCTTTTTGTAATCGATACAGAGAATAGTTGGCCACCACAAGGGTTTTCATCATTGAGGCTAAGAAGATAGTTATCTTGTTAGCTGCAACGGTGAGAACCTTAATTTTCTTGTTGTTGGATAGTTTGAGCGCAACTGGTAGGCCACATCTGCTTTGTGTCTTATTTTGCCTTGATAGAGAATAAATGGCTCGACACCTTGGCATTGGAGCTGCCTCAATTTGACCAAAAAATGACTTCTCGGTGTGGACAATGTGATAGCTGCATCTTTGTTGTATATAATATTAGTTATTCTGCAGGTAACAAATAAAAGAGAGTCTTTGGAAAGAGTCGAGCAACTGAGCTGTCAAGACCTTGACCTTAAAGAGCTAATTTCTAAAGTTGGGGTTGTTCGGGCTCGTGATGTAAGTATGGCATATGAGAGATATTATGTGTATTGAATTCCCTGATTGGTTTAATTGATAAGTCACTAGTAGTGATACAAAATAGTCCTTGATTGGATAGATGTTTGATAAACGAAGCCGGCAACTAGCTGATATGGATTTTGAACGTTGGGTGTGCTTCTGTCTCATATGTCTTTCCCATATACTAGATGCAGTACAATATTGTTTTGTCAGCTTGACTACAAAAATGGAATCGAGTATGTGATTCAGAACGTGGAAGACAATCCCCAGGGATCAGGAAGCCAGGAGACTTATGGAGAGGCTCCCTCTTCAGAACAAACGACCAAGGTAAGCAGGTGTCAATAACACCAAAAGCCAGTTTCAATCCATGTTGTAGTGAAATTATTTGATATAGAGGCACAATTGACTTGACAAATTTATGACTTAGAGCAGTCTAATGATCTTGATATATAGTGGCTTCTTCTTTTCTGTTAATGGTGAGCGATACTACTAGCAGGTCAGGCTCTAGTACCAGCTAAATTTTACTCCTCCTTCCATTCTGACCATGTAGATTTAGATTAGACGTCCACCCTGATGAGGCAGTGATGTTATTCTGAGGCAGTGATGTTATTCTTTGATTGAATGTACCAAAGTTGAAATTCAGACATTCATTGTAAACTTCCGGGGTGAAACAAATATTACTGAGGACTTTATGGTAGTAGGCTGCATTGAAAATGCTGTAATGCAACCTACTGTCGCCGATAACAGCTGGAATTGACAAGTTTGGAATATCATTTGAAGGAAAATTCCTTACCACTTTACACTTTAATATAATACTTACCAAGCTCTTTGGTACTCTTGAAAGTATCAGTGTTGGATTTCATTGAGCTGATTTATCCTCAGCACACTTGAAGGCGCATTATGTAATGCAGTATAATCAAACCTAGATCAAGTTTGATCCAATTGCCTGCATTCCAGTTGCTCCCTTCAACTGGTCATGCTGCAGCTCGACCAATGGAGGGGGAGCAACTCTGAATGACCATACAGCTTGTTGCCCACGTTGTTCTATTGAGTAACCTATGTGAAAGCAATTACTGGCCCAACCAGTGGGTCAAACAAACTTTCAGCTCATTTTTGTTTCCTCTTATCTCTAGCTTTAGTTTCTTTAGTTGACATACAACTTACCATTTCGTTATACAGTGTCAATAATTCACCAGCGGAAGTCGAATTGATTGATTTGCTCATCAGTTTTTATCTTATTCAACCCTTCATTGATAATCTTATTGAAATAGGAAAGTTCTCATGGAGGGTGGTTTGATAAGGGCCCAACTTATTTATTGTGATCTCCTGTTTGATCATATATGGAAATTAATTAGGCCTACAAAAACAAACAGCTAGATGTTAGCTATTGTCTTTTTTAGTGGAAATGCTAAAACAGAGCTCCATTGGGTTGTATTATGATTGTGGTCTAGCCTTGTCATGGGACTACTTTTATTGTTTTAGCTGGGTACTACCGAAAACAAAAAAGCGCCACGTGAAAGGCTAACTGTGGTCAATGAGTTGGTAGACTGGGTTGGAGTTGGAGGTGTAGTTGTATACTTGGTTTATGACTAGTAATGACCAACATCGACCTCTATTTCGCTCTTCACTCATTTCATGCAAACTATACCTCCAACAATTAATCATGTGTTGCCCTCCCCCTCATCAATTGTATTTTCAGAATTGTACACTCATTGCAATGTAATATTTGTAGAAGGACATAAAAGAACTAAAAAAGCTGATCATCGGGGATAGAAAAGGCCAGGGAGGTTTTGGCAATGTTTACGCCGCAAATTTGCTGACAGCACAGACTGATGAGGAACTTTGTGTCAAGCAGGTGAGCCCTCAATGGTCGTTGATTCACTAGTAATCTCATTGCCAGCTTAAAAAGCTCCACTGCTGTCACTCAGGGTAATATGTGCCCAAATATAATGGTATAGCTCAAAGATAATTAATTGAGGCTACTATCACCTAATCGGCAAATTATGTGCTGAGTATGATTGTTAAAATCAGGAAGTGAAATAAACAGCCAAGTGGTGAGGATGAGTCCTACCTATACCCTGATTTTGGCAATCAGTTTGCTTGTTAGGTGTCAACTCAATATAAAAGCCTCCAATAGATATCTTTGAGCTATACAGATTTCAGTAAGCACATGTTTTCCTGAGTGGCAGCATAGCAGAAGCTTAAAGTGGATACCCAATGAAGTTCTAACTTACTGTATGTTTTTCATGAGGTTCTAAGCTCTCATTTGAGCCATTGGACAAAACTCTACACTACCACAGGCAGATCTGTTGATGCTCAACGCTGATGCCTGATGAAAACAGTCATGGTCCCAGCTCATGACGTCACAAGCAGTGTTTTCTTAAATTACTGTGATACCGGATGTGAATAAATAGTCTCGCTAGAGCGTAGATTTCTTTGGTGACCAATTACATATCTTAGCTCCATGTAAGGGCCAATGAGAAAATTTTAGTCTGAGTTCCTATTCATTAAAATACATTACGGGTGTCAACTTTTCTTGCCAGTGGTATTGCTTTAGAGCAATCCAAATATTAGGGGAGTGATGGTACAGATCCCCTCAAAAACTTTGGATTGAGTGAATGAGATGTCAGGCTACAATCACCTTTATTTTTATTGGATATTTTTGCTAGGAACAATCAAATAACCATGGATAATACAAACAGTAAAAACCATTAGTGGCAAATGTTAAACACTGTATATGACGTCAGAAGGTCAAGGACATTTAAATGGTTTCTCAATGTGACTGAATTTATTGACTGTTTGATGGAGATGTCATCTTTGAGCATCAGCAGATCTGGTTGTGGTAGGTGTAGAATCTTGTCCAATGGCTCATCTGAAAGCTCATCACCTAAAGTAAAACATGACACCACTTAGAACTTCACTGGCATTGGCCTTTAAGCAGTTATTATGCAAGTAAAACTGACTTAGCTTTGTCTACTTTGTTTAGGAATGACACATTTTGCCCTCTGGCACTTTGTAACATTGACAACACATCACCATTCCAAGATTCATTTATAGCCAAATCTGTCTCATGTTATGGATTTTTATCACTGGAAGTAGAGCTGGTTGAATGCACTCAAGACATTGGGCAATTATTAAAATAAATTTGGAGTTGCCTACAGATGTTTACGAGAGACAAGTGGGAACGATTGCAGATCCCTTCTTGAGATTACTTTTATGCCTTCTATAACACTTCTTTTAAGTTGAAGTCATAAGTTATGACTTCATGAACGTTAAAGCATGCCTATTGCCCAGAGGAGATTTCTGAAATCCATGATTTTGTTTATGTTTCTCTAGGCCAAGTATACAGGGTTTGATGCGCTGATAAACGAAAATGAAATATTCAGCAGCTTGAAGGAGCACCCGCATGATCACATAGTAGATAGATTATTTCTGGGTCAGAACGATGACTTCAAACTGATGATCCTAGGGTTAGAGTATGTTCCAGGTAAAGCTATGTGCCATCCCACATATGTTTTCATGCAGCATATGACTTTAACTTGTCTCAATATAGCCTAAATTGTGGGTATGTCTACCCTGCTAACCTTCAGGTCACCCGACTAGTTGTATTCAAATCATCTCCAAGATTGGGCTGGAGCAGCTAGCAGCCGTTTCAATATGACCAAATCAAGCATTGTTTGTTGGTAGATTAAACACATAGGATTAAGTGTGATCAGATTTGTCTATATTTGGAGTTGCTCCCCCTTTGAGTTGATGGCTCACCAGAAGAATTGCCAAAACCCAGAAACCAAGCAAATCAGATCCAAAAAAATCTTTTCGCGGATGAGATTTCGATTTACTG
This sequence comes from Membranipora membranacea, assembly GCA_914767715.1. Taxonomy (NCBI): domain Eukaryota; kingdom Metazoa; phylum Bryozoa; class Gymnolaemata; order Cheilostomatida; family Membraniporidae; genus Membranipora; species Membranipora membranacea. Next base: position 17,500,870 of record OU612069.1, on the reverse strand, counting down.
GTCACTTTGAAATATATTTTCTGTGCATTGCCACATAGCTTTCCCAGATGTTCAATCAACTCATTGTCCGAGACCAAAACTGTGGTGATTCAAAAACAATGTTGAGTGGCAACTAACTCTAGTGCTGACGAGTGTGACCAACCCGTACACAAATGATATACGTACCAGAGATACACATCCTGTCTATCTAATCAATCCCCACTATGATAGTATGCAGTCTTACAGTTGATCAACTATAAAACAGGTTCTCCAACCAATGGTCTTTTCTAGAAATATCAAATGACAGACCAATTTATGCTTAGGCTATACCTTATCAAAATTTTGTAAAACCTTGTAAAATAATTGTCATTGCCGTAAGCCTGTTGTTTTAGGTATGAATTTATCGGAGATGGTGTATGTTTGCAAGCATAAGAAAATTCCATTCCCACATAAGGACACTGTACACATTCTTAGACAGCAGAACGATGCGATAAAGTTTCTCAGGGACAACGGAATAATGCATTGTGATATTAAACCTGAGAACATCATCTACAACAGGTGTGTGATTAGTAATTGATACGTTCTAGCCTGTCCTGACAATCTCTGTTATTTGTAGGCCTCCTCTCCAAACCTTCAATAAAGGCCACTAGGCGGTAGAGTCCTACTTGCAGCATGCAAACCTTGGCACAGAGTTTCCCCCGATGATGTACCAACCCTTAAATTTGGAAACAACTCGGATGTATTTTGAAGTCGTAAACATATCTGAAAATTATATAAAAAGAAGCAACGTATTTTCAAATTAAATTTTAATTGTACAGTTTATGACAGGGCTAGAACAAAACATAGAATTGGTCATGCAAAATGATATATGGAGACTGCTAATGTTTGTAATGCCAAAAGCTAGACTCAAAACTATAAGTTAATGTTGGTTTATTATTTCTATGGCTTGTTCGTTTCTTTTTTTGAGGTCGACGAAAAAATCTAAGCTGATAGATTTTGGATTGGCCATGTTCAAAACTGGATTGAATGAACAGTTGGTGAAGAGGCACGGAGGAACCACAGAGTTTATGGCCATAGAGGTGAGTTTAAAGTCTTCAAGATGAAAAAATGTAATGTCTCCAGCCTTGCATTATTGTACACAAGACAGTTTTAAATAAGGTTTTGTGTTTCAATCACTGTGATGGACCAAACCAATGACAATTGTTGTAATGTTGACATTGTATGGATAAGAAATTTGATTGAAAAGTGGCTTACATATAGTGTAAAACAGAAATATGTTAACTAATATATATTTGTAGACTTTGATCGACCACGAGCTTCATGTTCATTCAGACATATATGGACTGGGAGCAACTCTCTACAATCTTGCAATGTTAGAATGCCCCTGGCATTTCTTGCCAACTATTCAAGAGCTCTACAGTCAAAAGTTTGATCCCGCTGACCCTAATTACAAACTTAACAAGGAGCAGAGGCGTTCTGATGTAAGGGCGGCTCTCCTTCAAGAGATTTCAGAGTACCGGAAAAACAGAAATTCATGCAGGCAGGCAAATCCTGTTGAGCAGAAGTTCTTTCCAACCTCTCTCCAGTTCAACTTGTGGCAAAACCAGGGTTCCACTGGACTACACCATCTGATAATTAAGGTCATATGTGATATGCTGAGTCATGACGCCAGCGTAAGACCAAGCTGTAATGACATTGAAGTGTTTCTGCAGACACATGTGTTAGAAGATCGCCACATCATGCATCAGATTAGCAGCATGTCACTGACCTCACAGGCCAGCAGCAGCGGCACCAGTAGTAGTGACAGTGATACTCGAGCATCACCGATGTCTGACATGGAGGTTTATAATAGTGGCAGCGTACCTGCTGTCATACACCACAGTAAGTTCAGTGTCTACTTGAGTATAGCTTTATTCTAACTTTCAATATTTTAGATCTCTCAGCTTAACTTAAATATTATTGGCTCGCTCAGCTTAGTCTAGTCATAGCTGCTTTTTGGCATCGGTGATTTCTGAAAATGGAACCGTCGGCATTCACGTGATACGCAATAATCACAGCAAGCCATTTCTAGTAGGAGATTTCGTTTCTTTTTGCATCAATTTTCCTTATGATGATTGGTTGTTGCATGTACTGACAGACACAATATTATTTCTATATTCTCCTCCTTATAAATTTAAATATTAAGTTCTAAAAATTAGATTTATGTCAGCCCTGATCTTATTTTTGATATTTCATTACCAATCAAACCAAGGAGTTGATGAGACCTAAACAACACATATTACTATTCTATTTATTTGATTTTAGGCTCAACCGAGTCCTCTCACAACAACAGCACCCAAGACTGGATGCCAAACACTCCTGAAGAGCTGCCCAACATCGGTGTGATGGCTGAGAGCTCACAGGGACACATGTCTGCACAGAATGAGTCATCTGAAAATATGAGCACCGCTGAGATAACATCCGAGAACTCATCCTCTATGTATAGTTCGAACAAACCGCAGCAAAGTGAGTCTTGTTTCTAATACGTTGAATCTGATTCTCGGAAACATAGGCGCTAGGGCCCATAGTTATGTGTCGGTATAGTTAGGCATGCAAATGAGAGCGCAGGAGCGCTGATATGACCTCACCTTTCATCTTGGGTTATCATTATACAAGCTGAATGACCCTATGACATCACATGTCGAATCTCATCTCTCGACCCCCTTAATGTCACGTTAAAAGAATAACGGTTGTCTCAACCATTAAATTTAGGGTCTTCAGAGGATTACCACGGGATTTTGGGGCCCTGAACAAACTTGAATATGGCATTCGGATTACTACCATTCGTCTGTATTTAGGGTTTATTTACATGACCTGAATTTGAAGGATCAGTAGCCCGTCTTGACAAGCTTTGTTTGGGGTAACAACCCCATCCCCACAACAAAGCCAGGAAAAAGGATTAGATACCACCTGGATCTCTAAGATGTCAATAATGTCAATATGCAAATGATCATTGATTACTGTACTATCGTTCTTGAGTTAGGTTTTTCTCTTATTCTTAGGTCAGTCAGGCGATGCCATGCATGATTACATGGCCAGATTCTCTCAGAGATACTCCCAGATGTCATGCCCAGAGTCTCAGCTAATCGACTTGAATGATGGGGCCGGAGATCACAATTACCAATGTAGGTTATTCCTTTTACTTGATGTATAAATTAAGCACTTGCTAATCAATGTTCATAGTGCAGATGATAGATGTCTTGAACTTTTTCACACAGTATGAGCACATCCAATGATATGACCAAGTATGTTTGGGAATTTCCTAGGTTTTTATAAGCAGAAGCATGTCTATTAGATGACTGATCAAAGAAGTCCTCAACATTTTAACTTCACAAAGCCATCACAAGGGTTGTTGGCTTCACATGGGGAAGTGGGTGTTATCAGCATTTTTAGGCGGAATTTGTTGTAATTAAATCAAAAATCTATTTGCTTTCAGTTCGTAAACAGCCAGCAGAGGAGGTCGACGATGTACAGGGATTCCTTCCTCTCACCATCTCCAGTGCTGGCTCGATGATGAACTTTGATTCAAAGCAGAGCCACCCCGTTCAAGAAGATCCAAAGCCGGAAACAGCTGACTCTCTGACGAACCCAATAGAGTCAGCTGCAGAGGATGGCTCGTCAAATAAGATGTCTTCAGTGCAGGCTGACTCAACTGACATTCTGAAAACCTTTGAGCCTGTCGAGTCGTCACTCATTGAAGTGGAACAGGTTGACTTTGACCCAAACCAGTTCAATGATGAAGTGGACAGTCCGTTCTCCCCACCACCAATGGTCCCGGCTGCTGCTCAGGATGACGACGATGATGAAGATTTGTGAGCAAGGTTGGTGTACTTTGTCATCCAAGTATTAAAAGGCTAGCTATCATAACACTAATGAGTATAGTCGGGGCTTCAGGCCAGTCATTGGGGGCCTTGTCAGTATACCCTGCAGGTATCAGAATATTACACTATGACTCCTTGCTTGTATGGTGTTATCTACTAGAAGTGCACAGTGTTTTCGGCTCTGTTCTGGCTATGTCATAAGCTATTTGATTGGCTATTGGGTTGTCGTTTAATTCCGACATAAAGAGACAACTCCGCACAACAACAAACCCAAATTTATCAGCCAACCAAAACAAAGCCACAACACAAGCATAGGGTGCATTCAGACATGCACAACACTGGAATCCCAGGCTACAATGAGTGTAGCCTATTACATTTCATATTTTTGATGTAAGCAAACTGACTAAACTGGCCATTTATTTAACTTGTTCAGTCAATATAGTCTGAATATGTTATTGTGCTGGAACTCTCACTGCAGTCCTACAGGTCATGGTTCTTTGATAAATGAATCTGTTTTGCTGATTCCGAGCCATTTGATCATTAAATTGTTATCAATTTTGAGTCCTAGACAAAAAAAAGAAGCAAAGAATGGTACCGGGATACAAGGAAGTTACAACTGAAATTGCACTCTATAAGGCACTATTTCTACAGGTTTATAAATGTGGTTCAACTTTATAGTTTTAGATATACCCTCCGAAGATACATTCTATGCCTGCCATACCCCATATCCCCAGCTGCTAGCGATGAATCTATCCTTTCCTCAAGTGGTAGTCATCTATACTGTACATAAAGCATAATATCTTTTTCGTGTACTGCATGAAGAAGCTACGAATGCGGTTTGCTTACTCATAGATGCTATCTGCTGTCATCATTCTGAGGGGTCCAGAGGTGGAGTATGCTGAGTGGTCTCTTATATGATATTTTAGTAACACTACTCTCAGTACACCAGTAGGGTGAGAGGGTGCAATTATTCCGATTAATTATAGTATACTGTTGTGGAAACAGATCACTGCTCGGCAATCAACACAGCTATTTTACATTATACACAATAATTCCGAGAACGATCCAGATCACTCTTGTGATTGACTTTTTAGGTATGAATTCGTGAATACCTTGTTTGGCCATCAAACTTTATGATATATATCTATTTTTATAATAATATCATATCTATCACCTGCTATATAGGCCTAAGCACAATGTTCTATATTACCCTATGCTTAAAAATAGAGCTCTCAATGGCAACCACTATCTAGCACTGTGACATATCAATGTATATTTACAAGGTCATATGTGGCAATATGGGTATTTTTACATGACCGTTATTATAAAACCTAGTTTTTGCTGAAATAGTTGTATTCCAATAATTCTACTGTACATAATCATATTGATCAATTTTGGTTGTGTTTTTTTAAGTGGAGCTTCTATATGATATCTGTGATCCATTTTGCAAAACCATCATATCAAAATATATACAATAAATAACATTCAAATAACCAGACCACTAAAGACGTACTTACTTTACTTGTTGAGTTAAGGATTGGCCTGATGGCAGCTGTAGATTCTTGCTACTAGCTCCTGCTCATTTCAAATATTATTTCCGCGGTAACACTTAGAATATAGTATGTATAGATTGCACATCGCATCCGAACTTGATGATAATCAAGTTTCATCTTGATGGGTATGCGATAGCAGACACAAAAATAAAACATCCTAATAGTTAAAATCCAAATCTAGAACATTGATTGGCCTTGTTTGCGTATCTTCTGTTTGTGAGCTGACATATAATTTGTTTACACCTCCTCTACATTCATATTAGGAGGTTGAATAATGGATTAAATCTGAAAGACAGGAGGCCTGAGTTATCTTACTCTAACATGGAGGCGGGCAACTCTCGTTTAATTACAAGACTCAATAATGAGGCTCAGATTTCCCGCTTTTCATTGGTCAGCAAAAACCTCTGATACTGGTGAGCCAAATTTCTACTTTATTTTTCTGAACCTTTATTAACAATTTTTATTTTTCTTTAACCAATTAAGGCACTAGTTGTAGCAATGAGTACTCATCAGTTTGTTGTTCTTACTATTTCCTTCCCCAGCAAGACTTAGACTAGGATCCAGCTAATTTAACTGTGACCTGTGAGCCAACTTGCCACATGAACTGTGGGGAGGAAGTTTATTGACAGACCCTCCTCCTGTTCTTGGTACAGTGTAGGCACTACAAATGCACCCACTTCCGTTTTAGAAAAGTGTCATCAAATTCTTATACTCTCGACAGGGCCTAAAAACTGCGCAGATTTTCGAAAACACAAGTTTTTTAAACCCAGATATCTCAGTTTCTATTCCTCCTACAGCCTTGAAATTTTTTCAGGATATAGATCTGAAGCATGCGCACCCAGCGCAATTGTTAGAAAACCATGGAAAACCCTAGAAAACTAAAGTAGGCAAGACTGAAATTTAGTGTCAAACTGCTGCCTGAATTTTCACAAAAAAACTCCATTTTCACTCCAAACATACAATTATCTGATAAGATTGAAGGTTTCTGATTCTGATGGTGTGTACTTTGTTTGGTTTAGCTCTGAAGAAGTGCTTGTACTCTCTGTTTTAAAATCTCATGTTTCAGTTGCAAGTTAGAATACTCAAGAGGAAAAAATATGGCCACTGTATTAATATGGCCTCTGTGATTGGTCTAACTTTCAAAATTAGACCAATCACAGTAGGTCATACTAAACTCTGCTAAATATCACAACAGTAAAGCGATGATTTTTGTTGTTTTGTTGCTGATGGATTTTTAGTGTAAATGACACATGTATCCTCATACCATTCATCACTGAGTATGGTAAGGCCATAACTGTCTGTGTTGGTACAAAATGAGAGCATGATGGACAAAGTTTGCACACTATTTCATCATTTATATGTACTCAAGTGATGTCCTCTCTAATTTCATATAAGATTGAACATCAACTTGCATAGTAGTTGGCCCACCTCAGATTGATTTTGCACAGTTACTACTACAGATGGTGGTGTCAACTGTGTGTGATTGAAGTACCAATTAAGCTGTACATAAACCTATTTCACTAGTGATATCAGGGAGTGATCACCAAAATTTTACTGGGATATCTTAGCTAGATTCAGTGCAGACCAATTTGATGAACAACTATTTTCACTTGTATTGCAAGCACCTGTTGTTAGTGTTTGGATATGCTTGCTTAGGCTGGTTGACACTTCTTCTCTAGCAGATCATAATCCATAACATAGTTGAGCTTTTGCATGTAATGAACATGTTTTAAGTTAGTAAAGCATGGGTGTCAACAATTTTTGCTCATGACGCTCTAATCAGGGTATAAAGGGAGTTCTTTTTCTTGTGATAAACAAGTTGAGTCAGTTGTAGGCCAAGGCGCAAGGGTCGCTGTTGTAGTTCTATTGGTATGGTTTCGTCTCATAATCAATGTGAGAGAAATGTATAAATATCTAGTTTTGCAATGTTTATTACATATATAATTGGCGGACATGTAAATCCCGGCATGTTAAAAAAGCTAATGCCAACTTAGGGATTGAGTTCGAAACAGTGTTGAAAATCTAGAACTTCAGAGAGTGCCTACAGTCCTAAACATAGTCCTAAGGCTTAAAAAGAGGTGTCAAAAAATGTAGTGCAATGCTCAAGAGATTTAGTAAGCTGAGAGTATCTGTTAGTTGGCTGTTATCATTATCAACGAGTAGTGAGGAGCATTGTATTAGTGAGGTTCAAGGTAGCTGTTAGTCGTTCTTTCTTGACCCCGACCAGTGTCTAGATCTTTCTGAGAATCATCTATATCAAATCAAATTAAACTATAAACATGAGCATATATATATATTACTGTATAGCTTTAAAAAAACATATCAAATAAGCATGGAGTTTGCTTCACCGCTTAACAAAATATCGCATTTTAATACATAATGTTTGATGGAATGGGTTACACATGTTTGAATATATGCGGCCAGGGAAGATGGAACATGGATACTTCAGGTATCAACTAGACTCTAGAATTTACAATATTTGATCTCAGGCAGTAGCAAAAATGAGTGTGTGTAACGTTGTGCAGTCATAGCGCAACGTTACACACACTATTTTTTGCTTCTGCCTGGGATCAAATATTGTAAATTCTAGATGATATTTTTGGCTGCTAAAATGAAATTAGATTTTGGATTTGCTTGCCTCATATTGCTCTCAGAGCAAATTTGAAAACATATTTGGAAAATTCACACCTATGTGGTTCCAACCATGTATTTATTTTCATGATTGGAACATTTTGAAAAAATCCTTTGTAGTGCCTATACAGTGACTTGAGTAATAATGACTATTTATTTATTTATTTATTTATTGAGGTTTTCTAAAAGTTTATAATTAAAGCAAATTAAAAATAACTTGTTGACCTCAATATGAGTAACAATCAATGAGTAACAGGGTTCGACCCCCACATTGGTTTCAATTTTAATTTCATCAGAGACGAGGCAACCCTAGTCAACTAAAAATAAGAAGCTATCTCTCCTCTTCGCTGTTACTCCTTGGTAACAATATATATATAACTTACATCTACTTATTCCTTTGGTCAAACAAAATTGCCCAAGACCCAGGGGGTCTTTCAATTAGAAAGAGTGATCCTTTACTAAATCAAGTTATCACATCACTATCACATCGCTCAAATTTATCACTCACTCATCTGAATTTATCACTCATGGAATCAAATATCTCGGCGTCACAATTGACAACAGCCTCAGCTTCTCTGACCACATAACTCATGTGTGTCAGAAAGGAACCAAAACTCTGTACATGCTAATGCGTAGCTTAAAGAAGGCAAGACGCAAAACATGTTATTTATCCTATATTACCATATGTCGTCCCATTCTTGAATATGCCTCGCATATATGGTCCCCCCACAAAGGAAGATCGATTAGAATCCATAAATCGTAAAGCCTTCAGATGGGTATACGGCTTCAGAAAGTATGAAAGAATATCAAATGCTATCCTGGCTAGAAACTGGCACACCCTAGCAACTCGTCGAAATCTAATCGACAAAAATCTTCTAAACCGTATAGCTGGCGGCAAGGCTGCAGTAGACCCCAGGAGGTTCCTACCTCTATTCAGCAATACCCATAACACCCGGCATGGATCAATCCAGTCCGGTGTTAATACCAATGTAGCTAGGTTTGCTTATAAGCATTGCATGCTATCTAACAATGTCTTCTAATCTGCATCCTTATTTTCTCCATTATACTAAATATGTATCAATATGTATTATAAATATTGTATGAACAAGCTAATTAGATACCTTACTTAAATCTGTACTACGCCCACTGACGTCTATCGACCTAGCCCTGCATTGTGGATCCCCGCGGGTCCGGGGACTTGTGGCCCCGGCCGGCGTGTGCTGGTTGCACTGCGCCTCGTGGGACCCCATTTGGTCACCCTCCATCCTAGCGATGGTGGGTGCGCCCTGGCGGGTGGGTGGGATGGACAACACATGTCTCACACAAGCATCTCATTTTCTTCAATCTAACCCTTTGCTGACCATATACCTTATAACATTATAACACCGCTGCTCTCACCTAAAGCCTACGTTGCTCAGAGTCTCGATATCTGACAATCATATTTGACAATAGAACATTATTCAGTTGCCTTAACCTAAACACTTCCAGAAACATTCAAAAAAGTTATTTCTACACAGTTACAGTACCGATCACTACAATCGACTCAATACTATATATCTCGATAGAGGAGCCCCTACACTCCGAGTGAGATTAGAAAGGAATGGAATGGAACTTGGTGTTTCAATTAGAGAAAATCGCTCCCAAATCGCCCACTCAGAATGTATATAGTTCTATCAAGTGACTGAGCGATCTGAAAGCGAGACCCCTAGCAGGTATTGCTCACTCAGTGAGTGAGCGATAACATTGCGATTTTGGCTGTTTCTAATTGAAAGACCCCCTGACTACTATGGGGTATGACTGTGCACACAATGCCTTACTTCATGATACAGGATGCTTGGTGAATGAAGAAATGCTATTCCATAACAAAATAAAGTTCTTTGGTGAAATACCTGTTACTTCCGTTTCAAGCACTGGTCTGCTCAAAAACCAGAGGCTTTACTCTGACATGACAATGTTTGACTGCCTACCTTGAGCTTTTGTTATTTTAGCATACTACCAGAAAACTGAGCTTTAATATGTATTTCTCAATTGATTCATGTAATCCCCCCTCCTCATTACAAAATCAAGTTAGGTGTGGAACCACCCCCCTGTTATCAAAGTTTCACACTTGCTTGCCAGTGAGTTACATAGAGTCACTATAAATCAAAATATGCATGGTCCAGGGTTCTTAGTAGCATTGTATATGGCTGACTGGCAATTCATGCAATGATCATGGCCTGGCCTATTACTCTTGGCATACAAAAAAGACAGGCTAATCACCACTCCATATTTCTGATGACATGTGCTAATGCAATTTAATTGTCGTCAGGACACCGTTGCTCACAATGGTCTAACATACCACCAGATGAATTAACATTAGGTTCTAATGCTTGGTTTTGGATGATAGCCTAAGTCAAAAAATTACCAAACAACCCAATACAAAATTTATGCTGTTCTAAAAAGACTCTAAAAACCGTCTTCTCAATGAAGAGCCCTATGTGTAATTGCAGATTTTATATTGCTGTGGAATAGTGATAACATAAACATCCATTTGACGGCAAGCGGAATCATGGCTCACACCACACTGAACTCTTATCTATCTCACGTGAGTGCTTGTGATATATATATTATATACCCTATAGGAGTTTAATTTAGCTAGAGTTTAATTTTGCTATCTGGACCTGGTACTGAATTTCACTAGTACTAAATTTCGCTAGTAGGCTTACTAGTGAAAATTTTAAAAAAATGTCCAAGCTGGGATTCAAACCCAGGGCATAAGTCTCCATCTGATTGCAAAGCAGACACTTAGACCACTACACCACGCTAGCTAACATGCTTAGGTAGGGTGTATTCCTGTATAAGTGTACATTGTTTATGAAACTATGGCGAGTGAGTTTAATTTAAGATAGCATAGTACAAAAATTTGCACTGATAAATGTTGAAAGTGACATATTTTCCAGCTCCTTGCTATTTTCCAATTGCTATAATTGAAAGTCAATGTCATGAAATAGAAGCTTATATCCTATAAACCTTTTCTGAAATGTACTAAAAAGCAATTCATAGGAAAGTTGAAGGCGTCAGCTTCAACTACTCGAGGTTACCAATTTGATAGGTAATGCTAGTTCTTGTGTTGAGGAAAATTTCATGTCTGTCTCTGTAGGTTTCTGATTGCCTTGATGACCGTGATGGACTAAATCTAGCCGTGAGTATGGATCAATCACTGAGGTTATTTAATATCGCTTCTCATCTGGGCTCCTTAGCTGTGGAACAAGACTACCTTGTTAACCAGGTCACTGTTGGTAGCATTGCACAAACAGTGATATCACTAAATTTTTTATTTTGGTACACAATACCCATATACAAGTATGCTGTATTAACGAAGGTTGCAGTGGATGAATGAAATGGAATGGGTTGATGTGGATGTTGGATGTGTGTGCAAAACTCCTGAGTAATGAATTAATTTGCAATATCAAGTTGACTTTTTGACTATGGACTGGTTGGTCAATTGTGCCAATTGCTGCCTGCTGCCATGTTTAAGATTTGCAAAGTATCTAACCTGAAATAAAAGCAAGTGTAAAATAACGTGCAAGGTGCGGAGTTGATCAGATTGCATCATAAAAAAGATCATCAACATAGAGCCTACTTGTTCTTTGTGTTGTTAATGCTGTAATCTTTTGTGTTTCTTTAGCCTTTGCTATCGTTCAAACATCCACACATCAACAACCCTCGACTACAGCTACAGAATCCTGAACAGAAATGTGAACAGATCCTCAGACAGCCCTGGGATGAGATAGTAGCTGCTCATATCAGGTAAGGCGTTGGCTGTTGTTGGAAAACTGTCACCTAGACAGATATTAAATCACGTTAAAATATTTTTTTTGTTATTGGGGGGGGCTGGGCATTGAATGGCTGAGGGTGGTGAGAGCCAAAGCCAGGTAAGAAAGAACTTATCAATACAAGTTTCGAAGTCACTATATGTCGACGGGTACATTCAGTGACCTGGCATTGGCTCTCATACCCACACAACAGCCAATCAGTGACAACACATTGACAAGGGGTGGGACTGGTTTGGAGGATTTCGCTTAGAAATATACTGTGATAAAATTGATTTGACATACTGTTTGCCCGATAAAATTGGTTCATGGAATAGCAGATTCTGCACTCAACTATAATTCTATTTACATCAGGTCTCAATATGGCTGAGAGTGCCTGGGTTTCAATCATATGCAACTGCTGTCATACTACTTAGACCTGTTCCTTCTGGCAATTTTATAAGTTACTGCAAAGGATTGCTCACTCATTCATAGATGTAGTAACTTGGCTGCTGCTGTCTTCCTGGCTTTTTTTTTATAAAGTTGTCATTATTTGGAGTTACATTCTCATGCGAGTGTTTTAATTTTAATTTTTAGAGCTCTATGGGCGGTTAGTAATCACAACTTTATTGAAGCTTTCGGATGTCAGGCAGCGGCTGTGACAGCATTCTCGAAGGCTATGCAGGCGATGAAGGATGAGAACTGGGCTCTACCTATCATGTTCGTTCTGTGTATCGATCTCAGGCTATTTGCCTTGTCGGTGAGTGCTCATACCTGCTGTGAAATGCATCATTGCCTGATTATGATGCTGTTATATGAAATTTCCTTAGTTATATCATTTCTGGGCTTTTTTTCAAGCGGATCATTCCAAGTCTATCAACAATGGAAAACTACTCCTTTGTGCGTCAAACCGATGTTGATAATAGTTATCTTAAACTGATATGCTTCCCCTATTCTGATATATCCGTGCACCCTTAGAAGCAGGGCACCTCAATCCCGGCAAAATTAATAATACTTGATCTTCATCTTCAGTATTTTTATAAGTTTACCTGAATTACACTCCCACTCCCATATAGCTTTATAAAACAAGCTTTCAATGTACATGTCAATAGATCATAGCCTAAAGTAAGCTGAGGGGAAGGCCATAGCATCTTTCACCAACACATGGATATATATGGCCATACCGGTGATATTGGATACTATGAATCATTCTGCAAATGAAATTGACAGAGTGCATTAAATTCCATTGGCATTGAATCAGATGAATTTTATATTTCTATTAAATAAAGTTTAATTTAATCTGTATCTTTCAGGCAGAGACACAGAGAGCTCGTAAGTTTCACACATCTAAGAAAGGTGAGATGTTGGAGAAAGCAGCTGATGGTCTGATGGCCTGCTTCAGGGTTTGTGCTAGTGACAGGTCAGTTTTACAACCTTAGTGCAGATAAAATATGATACCTGCTGGATGGAGCATCAATTGCCAGACATTAGACCAATGAACTCCCTCATTGGTTAGACAAAGTCTTATCCAGTTATCTGCATTCGGAGTTGCTCCCCCTCCACTTGTCACCCCGCCAGCCACTGGGGTGACTAGTGGAGGGAGAGCAACTAGTATGCAGGTAAACTGGATCCAACTTGTTCCAGCCCGACATGGTGAGAAGTCACTGTTACAATATTTCTTGGAATTGGTGGTATGAAGGCACTGATGTAAAATGGGTCTAATCGTCAGTGCATAAGGTATTTGGGTATTGGCATCGGTTGTAATTGGTTTTTCATCTATGTTTACTTAACCTACTCTACCTGTTAACAGGCTGATCATCAAACTTATTGAATATCAATGTTTGGGTAGAATCAAATATATATAGCAGGCAGCTGATATCAATATTGGCTGAGGATTAGGCCTATATAGCAAGCATAGAAAGGTAGCTTCAAGTATAGACAACTTCAAATATAGATAACATAGCTTACCCCATGAATATACACAGCATTTTTATGTCTATGGCTGTCCCTGATAGTATACTCTAATTTTCACAATTTGCTAGCGATGGAAACCCAACTGATGTAGGATAACCTCAATATCTTGTTAATTCAGTTTAGATGATTGCATACATAACTTTGTTTGTTTTTTACAGCCGATCTGCACCAGCAAACTCTAAAAAGTGGGGAATGTTGAATCTTGTAAACCAGCTCTTCAAGATTTACTTCAGGGTAAGCATACTCAAACTACACCCATCACAGTTGAGCCGAGATATGTAATTGGTCAAAATTGATGAATTACTTTTCTATACATGTATATATGATGCCATTTTCTTCCAGATATCTCATATGAAAGTGGATAACAAGCAATGCTACATTTGTACACATTTCATAGTCTCTAATCATCCGTATATGTAATATAAATATTATTGACACAAGCTGATGGGCTACATATATATGTCTACATAGTCTCAAGTTTAATTGTTTAGACTCGGGATTGTGTCTAGATAGCGGCACCTTTGATAACAGGGTATCACAAGTGGTCTATACTATATTTGCAGTCTGAGCGCGTAGACTGTTTCCCTACAGGCATGACAGTTTCATATACGTAATTTCTGCAGTCCCATCACACATCGATTTGAGGCTATTAGTCTATTATAATTTTACTAGTCCAGTGCTTCCTGATACTGTACATTATTGTATGTATGGAGTTATGAACAATCTTTGCTCTACTTTTAGATAAACAAGCTACATCTGTGTAAACCTCTCACCAGGGCTATAGATAGTCTTCCTATCAAAGATAAATTCTCACTCTCCCAGCTAGTCACATACAGGTAGGTTTATTTGTTAGGTTTATGAAATATGGGCAATATTTTGTTTCTATCTTTATTGTGCTGACTACCATACCACTAGGTGTGAGCTACCCCCATGTCGAAATTCATCATCTTATCTGTCCAGCCCCCTATAGAGTAGGACAACTCCTGACATTGCCCTATGAAAGAAGGCATGACAATTCGCAAGACCTAACTGCTAGAAATTTATTCCTGCATTTAGGGAACTAATTTAGCGCTCAACAAGAATATCATGTCAATTATCTCCCTGACTTTTATTGTACGCTAACAATCAATAAAGCTAGGGTGTCTCCCATTCCCTAAGAACAACATATTGAAACTTTCATACTTTATATGTCTGTCAATGAGGTTTTTGTTGTTTCAACCTGTGTTCTCTCGAAGGATTTAAAAGCACCATTGTTCAGCGTCAGCACTGCAGCTCCAGCCATGATAGCAGATATGCTTCACGCTGGGTTACGACTGTCACTGGTTGAAGAGTGCCACTAATGACTTGGAAACCTAATCGCCACTATAAAACACTTCCTTTGCAGGCACATCAGCGTCCTTCATTGTTAACCCTGACAGACAGCAATATTATATATGTAATATGATCAGAGACTATGGATATATTATCTATAGTCTCTGATATGATTATATTATAGATATTCACCGTCAGCAACTCAAACATGTATTTCGAGTGTCTAACCACTGCTGACACAGCTTGGCTTTGCCCAGCAGAGCCATCAGTGACAAATTTAAATAGAGAGTTGTGGCATCAAAACATCTAGCCAGTCGCTTTGCATGGTGTTATTTGAGCTCTCAAAAAGTAAGGAGTATCTTCTTCCCCAGCCACCCGCCAATGGTGATGACAAAAGGGGACCCTGACCAATCAGGTGCCTTTAAAATCTAGCTGAGATCCAACAACTTTATTAGCGATGGATCTCAGCCTGATTTTAAAGGCACCTGATTGGTCAGGGTCAACTTTTGTCATCACTAATGGCGGATAGCTGGGGAAGAAGATACTCCTTATTTTTTGAGAGCTCATATCTTAAAACTCATATAACTCCATGCAAAGCTAGATGTTTTGATGCCACAACTCTCTATTTAAACTTTTCACTGGTAGCTCTGCTGGGCGAAGCCCAGCTGTGTCAGCAGTGGTTTAATGAAGATGATCAGTCCACTATAAATTGTTCGGGTTTGCAAGGAAGACAAAACCTTCCAATCTGAAGAATATGATGCTAACAATAATATGATCATCGAATGACTACTAAGAGATAGCCACCTCTGTTTTATTTTCTGCTCACAGATACTATGTAGGAAGGAAGTGTATGTTTGAAAATGATTTTAAGTCAGCGGACGAGTATCTTACCTTTGCTTTTGAGCGATGCCACAGAATATCTCGGGCCAATAAAAGGCTCATCCTCATATCTCTGCTACCTGTCAAAATGTTAATGGTGAGTGGGCAATTTTTCTGATCTTGGTTTACTTTCATAGCTACCTTGCATTAAAGATGACTGCAGTTTGGTTTGAATCCTACTGCATTGTTTGCACCCAGATGAAAACGTGCCAAGAAAATCCGCCCCACAACCTAGCCTGACCTCGCAGTGATATTTCAACATTCTACCGGTCTAGCAGTTAAAACACAGTAAAATTTAAAGTTGTCCTTGTGTATGAATTCACTTGGGTTAATGACAATGTTGGAGATTTTTTATTCACTAACGTCTCAGTTGGCTTCATCTGAAACCATGATGACAATTCAAGAACAGAGAATACTGTAGTATGAAATTTGTTATTCTCCATTTTGCTATTCTCCAATTTTGCTATTCTTCATTTTGCTATTCTCCATTTTGCTATTCTAGGCCAGAAGCAGCTATAGCATAAGTTTTTATGGCACGGACAATATTTGATGGCAGGATATAGATCACGTTTTATACTTCATTGGTGTATGTTCTGTAAAATTCACCGGGTGTACCCAGTTGTAGTGGTCATATTTAGAAATTAAAAGGTGTTTTGTTTTGGCATTATATGTGTGGGGAAATAACTCCTATTCTGTGTAGTCTAACTAATCTAATCATCAGGGAATTCCAGGTTGAAATTGCATTGTGGGATTTGTTGACATGGCAATTAATTCACGAAGTAAACTTGTAGAGAAGTCATACATGACAAGTAGGTAGACCCAGAAATCAGGAGGTCTCTGCGGACAAACTCCCAACCTGGGATACGGCTCTGCGTCCCGCAGTGCCGGCACAATCCAGCCATCATTTGTCATATTCAAAAGCCAAAACTTGAGCTTTCATATCATGAATTGCGTCCTTTCACCTGACTTTACATACGAGCAGTAACGGTAATAAGCCATATGATAGGTATATGCACTGTTGAGGTTGGAAAATGGGAGGAAGAAGGGAGATAGGGAGGGGGTGGAAAAAAAAAAACTAAAAAAAACCTAAAAACTGGGAGCCTCCCTACCAAAAAGGGGAGACTTGTCAGGTATGAGAGAAGTCTGCTCGTATCAGACCAGCACAAATTGAAAAATTTCAATTGAATTATGTCAAACTTCTTATGGGACTATTATGATATTGTATGGTCTTAAGACCACTGTCTTTGGGCAATTACCAACAACATTTTTGATTTTTCAATTGCCTCTTATGTCATTTTTCGGCTGGATATCTTTTGCATAACACATGAGCAAAGAGTTCAATGAGTGCCTCACTTTTCAGCAAAGAAACCCAACTGTCAGAGTCTGAAAAACTTAGATATGCCAGCTTCGCATACTTTCCTAACATGCTAATGACATGATATGGGGATATGCTGTAGCGCTGTCTCTCACCAACCACCACATGCAATGATAAAACATATACAATGTAGAACCCAGGACTATAGTCAACTGCATCAAACTCTTGACTTCCCACTAATCACATATCGATAGTATGAATATTTGGGATATGCAGTAGTGCTGCGGCTGACCTCTTCAACTGGGTACACACTTTTTTCCTACATCAAATTTGTCTCATGTCTAGGCTGCTTTTTGTCTTGTTCTCATTGAGATGTAGTGCTGTCGCTGACCACCTTTTAAAATGATGTGATAGAATATCTTGTTAAAATCATACATATAGTCGTGTTTCCAGCTGACCATATTAATCACTTAACATTTCACTTACCTAACTGATTGTTAAGAAAATTACAGGTATGCTGCCGCGCTGCTGCTGACATGATTGCTACAACCGGGTACATTCTCAGTTTTAGATTAAGCACGTTGTTCTACCCTAGATATACCCTTGTTTAAAACTATTATTACTTATTATAAGCGATTTTGAGAAAAATTGCGACATGCTGCCGCGCTGCCGATCTTCTGCTGACATGATTTCTACGACTGGGTACACTAGACCAAGTTTGGTCCATTTGCCTACCTTTTATTTAAACTCTAAATATTTCACTCATTAAAAGCAATTTTTAGAGGAAATGAGGATATGCTGCCGCTGACATGATCGCTACAACTAGGTACACCCTTAATATTGGATTCAGCACGTTGTTCCACCCTAGAAACACCTTTTATTGAATTCTTAACATTTCACTTATTATATGCAATTTTGAGAAATATTGCGGATATGCTGCCGCAAGACAGTATCATACTAACCTCATAAAGATCTGACATTATACTTATTGAAAATTTTAAATTTGTCCTGATCTAACACGAGCAGACTTGTGCAAGTTTACATGGTAAATAAATTGGAAAGTCAACAAAATCCCCACAATGCAGTTTCAACCTGGAATTCTCTGAAGATTAGATTAGTAATATTACACAGAATAGGAGTTATGTCCCCACACATATAATGCAAAAACAAAACACCTTTTAATTTCTAAATATGACCACTACAACTGGGTACACCCGGTGAATTTTACAGAAGAAACATCAATGAAGTATAATATGCGATCAGATTCCTGCCATCAAAAATTGTCCGTGCCATTTTTTTATTGAGCAGTTACAGCTAGGCTGCTTTTGGCCTATTCTCCAATTTGTTATTCTCCATTTTGTTAATTTGCTGTGTAATCTCCATTATAGGGAAGACTGCCAAGTAAACAAGCTTTACAGAAGTATGATCTAACTCAGTTCTCGGATGTCGCTGATGCTGTGAGGTGAATACCATTTACTCTTCAATCTTTTGCCTCTACTACTAACCCTAGGGATAGGAGGTAGCTCAGTTGGTTAGAGCGCCTGCCCTCTAACGCGCAAGTGTCTCGGGTTCGAAACCCGCTGCAGTCTATTGACTCCTGGGCTCAATTGCATCCCAGGTGTGCTCCGACCTGCCTGCAAACTGAGAGCAACTTGGGGCCAAATATGGCGGCCAGCACTGTATTTCTCAGTCTTCAGACAGAGACAGAAACTTGCAATTTTAACTAAATTTAAAAAAAAAATCATACTCCGTGTAATCACTAGCGATCATATTGAATGAACATGAACACTTGAATGAAGCAAAAATGACCTCCTAAGCTCTGATAACTCCAAAGTTGTCAAACCTACTTGTGGTTAAGGGAATATTGGATTACTGGTTACTAGCTGCACAAATATTCATTCATTCAGCTTATCCTTACCAGAATTTAGCGAAAACTAGCAATAAATGCATGGTGCATACTTTGGAGTTGTCTTCTTAATGTCAGAGAGAGGACAACTTTCTAGCCATATATTGATATTTGGCATGCATCATATTCAGAGGTCCAGATGGTCGTACTTGGATATATTATGCAAACCTTTTTTATATTACATAATATGATACCCATCTTATCTGCTAAATCGTTTGTATGCATCCTCAAATTCCACATGAATAACCATTATCCCTACCCAATGTAAGCCTTGGTACTTAGCCCACATTGTATCATTCTTCATAAAATATTTCTGTTTTACAGACATGGAAATCTGCTGAAGTTAACTGAGGCTTTACAAGCTCACGAACAATTCTTCATCAAATCCGGAGTTTATCTTATACTGGAAAAACTGAAGATTATTACTTACAGAAATCTCTTCAAGAAAGTGTAAGTTGCTAATGCATACTTCTCAGCCATGTTTACTTAAATATATGGGACATTAGTGGGAATAATAAACATCTAAAGGGAATAATGTTATTGCAACTAGAAAAATTCTCCATTTTGAGGTTGCTTCAAATAGACAAATTTAAGCCTTGCTATAATTTGCACACACTCTTTACTTTGCTATAGTACTGGCTAACTTCAACTCAACCTCTACCAAGCTCTACTAAACTCTAGCTAACATTTTCTCCCCTAGGGTAGATAAAAATCAATTTATCTGACCATTAAATTGGTATTGAAGATGATGGCTTTGTGAATCGATTCATGCATTATCGATCAGAAAAATACACACACCGAATCTGATCAGTAATTCTCGTACATTCTTATAATTCTTACGTTAATCACCACACCTTTATTATTTCTTGACTATACTACAGATGGATATTACTGAAGACACATCAGTTACCAGTCAGCTCATTCCTATCTGCTCTACAGCTTATGAAGTATGAAGATATCGATATAGATGAGGCTGAATGTATCATTGCTAATCTTATATATGAGGTATGTAATCATTAGGCTCAAAATTGTCTTTTGGTTTCAGTTTTTCTCTCATATAGGGATTTTAAAGTGACAGTCCTACTAGGCCATGTTTGGTATGGTTTTTAAAAGGTCTCAGGCTGAAAAGTCATTAAGGCATATGAAATATAACAGCCTGTGAACCTAACTGCAGTAAAACTGTTGCAAAGTCTGAAAATTGGGATCATAGTGATTTATTGCCTCCCCCTGACCACTATGATACACGAAGATCCTTGCTAAAATAATTGAAAAAAAACTAATTCCTATTTTCCACAATTTTCATTTTTTGGTAATTTTTATTTGCCCTATGAACTCACAGTATTTGATTTACTGGGTTAACATATCAACTTTTCATATAATAAAACAAACCTGTTAGTTTGGTGGCAGCCTCCTCCTATTGTTCACTTCCAGTTACTAAATTGGGTGGTAAGGGCTGGACAGTTAATTCTAGTGGAGTTCTTTATGTTGATCGCAGTGGTAATATTGTAATATTGAGTAACAGCTGAAACTACTTACTCAATTTTGCTGCCACTAAAAAACTGGCTTTGCATGTTCATATAGATATCTGATTTTTTTTATGGTGATCTGAAGGCAACCAATGTTTCACCACCAATTTGTTGGCCAGTAGTAATATGACTGTCTGATTTTGACCCAACATTTTTCTAATCATCAGGAAATTATGGGTTCACAGATTGTTAACCTATGTTTTAACTTTAACTTACATTTTAGTTCACTGTGTTACAGGGTAAGATTAAAGGCTACATCTCACACGCCCACAGAACTGTCGTAGTCAGCAAACAGGAACCCTTCCCTGCTCTCACAGAAGTGCTATAACGCACTGTAGAAGAGATGTCGTGTAAACATCCGTCTTATAGACATCTTATAGTACGCACTCTCATAGAATATCTGTAAAAGACCCTCGCCCAATCATCATGTAACGCGCCCTCAACGTCATCATAATATTTCTTTATCTCTGTATATATCACTCACAGACATTGTTTTAAGATAAAGAGATTTATTGACCTTCTTGTGCTACAGTCAATAATGCACCATTATATTGTATGGAAACTATTGACATCATCTATTATGTCATGTAATAAGACTAGTTATAAATGTACAGTATGATATTTCAATGTCAAAACCGATCTTATACTTTGAATATCATGGAGACTTTTGGAGTATATAAAATAAACATCCATATAAACCTGACTTCAAAGAACGACAGTGATCCATATTATCTTTGCTGCCAAATTGATTGATATAAAAATTCACTGACAACTGCAGGGAGGGGGTTTTGGGCAGCGGGTTGCAATTTTCTTGGTGGCTCAATTGACTGACAAGGTTTTGTGTAACTGATTCCGACATCAATGATTATACAGATGGTTCACTTGATGATCTCAGTGTTGGATCAGGTGTATGTGTCCCAATGAGTTTCTGGATGGTATGAGTACGTTGTGATTTACTTCAAAGGAATTCTTCAATCTCGCTGACTGTGTAGATGTATGTTCTCTATTCCATGTCGTTATTTAATTCATTTCTATCTGATAGCAAGATGTTGTCACTTCGTGAACTACACATCAAACTATGAGCTAAACAGGTCACCTGGTTTTGGTTTGGTTTTTGTTATTCCAGATGTGGATAATCTTGCATATGATATACATTGCTCTGACAGGGTTGAGCATGTTGTGGGACTGATAAAGGAACAGAAAAGGCTCAGATTGGCAGGAAAGACACTCAATAGACATAAGTATACATCAAGTGTTGATGGGTTAGAATTTGTAGATCATAAACTATTGGCAACGTGGCATTTAACCGGCTAGTTAAGTGCATCATATGCATTACATACATTTTTTCAAAGACACATATGCCTTATCAAACAACTGGTAAAAGTTAAGTTGAGTTATTACTGGACAAATTGACAAAGCTACAAATGATATGTTTACTGTTTTAGCCAATTTAAGGCTATGTAAATCACAAAATGCCTCCCGTGGCCATATAAAGCCACCCTTCAACACAGATGAAAATCTGCCCCTGGCTATACTTACACTTTCTTGAAGAGATTTCTGTAAGTAAAAATCTTCAGCTTTTGAAGAATAAGATAAACTCCAGATATGATGAAGAATTGTTCATAAGCCTATAGCTGATATCCATGGCTGTAAAACAGAAGTTACTCACAAGAGATGATAAGTACCACTGCCAGTACCACAGCTTCTCATCAGGTGGCATCAATAGGCCCTGATGTGAAATATGAGGGTGCCTCCAACTGCGACCAGACGCGCCAATTGAGAAGTTTTCTTACCAGGGCCATTGTTCGTGGCAGTCACCTGTACATGTGAGCTGTGGCATGATAAACAATGCATCTGAGTGGCAGTTTACCGAATCAACTGAAAGTTGTCCTCTCTCTGACATTAAGAAGACAGCTCCAAAAAGTCACTGGCATCGATTGCTACCAGATGTTGGTAATATGCAGTTATTGCAAAAAACAGATTACAAGAGTATCATGATTTGAAAATTGTGTAAAACATGCCTTAAACCATTAAAGCTAGCTTACTATGCTTTTATAAGGCATATAATCATGTATCACCTGTTGCTACATTCTATAAAGTTGATGTATTCATTTCAGGTTGCATTTGTTGTGATAAATATGTGTCAGCTAAAAGGCCGTCCACTTATTACCTCTGTTAAATAGCCATCCACTTGTGCTAAACACCCGTCCTTTACTGCTAAATGGCCATCCATTTTATAAATCAATATAATTGATAATGCACTGTCAAGTGGCCGTGTTTAGCAAGCATTTCAAGTGTTAAATGGCCGGCCACCTTGATGAGTATTAGTGTGTCCAGTTGACTGAACTTTATATTCTATTGGTCCTGTTATGACTGACCTCGATCTCGACTCAAGTTTGGTCATTTCACCATAACTTTTTTTGGCTCTACATGTAATCAAGGACTGGAGAACTTTCCCTGATTTACATTGTTATTTGGGGTATAACAACTTAATGCTTATATGTATCATCCTCTTCAACTGTATAAAAGTTCCTGCAAGACACAGCTGGAGTTTGGAACCTACACACATGCAGGTAAACCTGAAGGTACATCACATGATGCATTATCCCCACTCACAAACGACTCCCAACAAGGACATCATCGTCATCATTATGATTATTATTATGAATTTATTTTTTTGGCAGTAGTCAAGCCATTATTGACGTCCATTTGGCACTTGTGTTCTTATGAAATGGACGACCACTTATTATTTTCTATTGTCTCGGCAAGGAGTTAATTCCTTGGTCTCGGCATGTGGATGTCCACTTGACATTTTGCCCATCCGGATGGGCTTTGAGCATTGATTTTAGCTGCTAAAAACCTGTCTGGATGGGCTTTGAGCGGTAATTTTAGCTGCTAAAGACCTGTCCGGATGGGCTTTGAGCAGTAATTTTAGCTGCTAAAAACATGTCCGGATGGGTCTTATGCTTGGATGATGAGTGTCTACAACCCATCCTTCTCTGTTACGAACCCATCCGCCTCTGTCAAATATGTGTCCGGACGCGATTTTTGCAACCGGATGCCTATTTGGCATCCGTTGGTTGTCCGACGGCCAACCGGATGCCGCGCGGACAACCGGCGGTTGTCCGCGCGGCATCCGGATGGGTTCATAGTGCAGCAGCATTAGCACACATCGTGAGAGATGAATGGATTAGTGATGAGCCCTTATTTTGTATGCTCATAGACTTGCCATTGATTCTTACTTTGATAAGTTAGTAATGTGTGACAAGACAGTATACAAAGGCACGCAATCTGACTAAGAATATTTGATCGTGAACATTTTTGTTTGTAGTAACTCTAGACCAGGGTTAGCATAATTGGTACAATTAATCTCTAAAAATAGTCTAGATATATACTTAGATGGCATTGAAAATGTAACTTCTGTTCTAAATTTTGACCATGGAGCTTGTTGAAAAAGTTTTACTTTCATTCACAGCCTTATGTATCATTTTATATTTGTGGTAGAAAAACTGCTTAATATTTGACAGCAGTTCTTATCAGGTTTTAGGCTAGCCTGAGTAAACATTGTGAGATGCTGATAGTACCCACACAGTACTTCAATCCAACACAAGCCTCAATATGATAACACAACTTAGTGATAACAGTATTTTGAATCATGAGAAACGTGACCCAAATCATTCCACATTCTTAACTTGTGACGGTAGATCGACAATCGCTGGCTTGGATTGTTTCACATAGACGGGAGAATTTAAACCGAGAAGCAAACCGAGATTTTTATTGGGAGCAAATCTTTGTTGTCACTGACGGACTGACGGACAAGAAGCTGACAAACCAGAGAGGTGCTGATCATAGGATGACAAGTACAAGGTGAGTTAACTGTATCTCTGTCTAGGACATGCACCTGAGTGAATTTTGAATGCGCTGTGATAAGTAGGGAAGCATTGCTCATGATATAGTCTATGGGATATTGAAGTATTAGGACAATTACATTAAATTGCTTTTGCCGCTGTCAGAGCACTTAGAATGCATACATTGATCAAAATTGTCTGGATTTAGAGGATCTGTGGAAAATAATATGGTATCATGTCACAACCCTCCCTGTGTGACCAATAGGCTTATCGTGGTCACGCCCAGATATGTTGTACCCTAAGTTTATGACTATCAAGTGTGCATTATAAGCCATATTATAAGGCTCCTGTCATGAGAACAAAAAGTCAATGAACTTTGATGGCAGAATGTCCATTGCTCGTAGCTTTCTTTCCGCCGTATACATACACATTACATTTTAAACTTCCACTATCTACGGGCCCCCCCCCCCCTACTTATAGTATAGATTATAGATGACCATTTCTTAGCTTATAGGCTTGTAGGCATAGATAGATGCAAGTAAAGATATAGATTTATAGATTTCTTAATGTATCTCTCAAGTGCTGTCAGTGCTGTGTGTCTCCTGTGCTCTCTTAGTGTGTGTATGGTCGTTGTGTAGCAACGCAGAGCAGAGCAAACGGAGGGTTGTATCTGATATGATACATCATTACGGTAGGTACAATAGATTGTTAATTTAAAGGATTTTATGGCATTAATTAGTCCAAAAGCCGCATGCCATCGCAGCCGCTTAAGTTTATAGATTGGGATTCTTAATTTATAGATATTATAGACAGTCCTGTGTGGGGGGAGCCCCATCTACAACTGTGGTCATGACGGGCTCTTTGAAGAATTAATGCATATTAATTTTAGAAGCTATTGTGTTGCCTTTTCAGAGTATTCCAGGGAGTAAAGCGCATAATCAGCCCTTTTTCCGAGCCACCTTACTCACCTCATGTATATCATTGTAAAGTTGAAAAGAGATAAGGCTGTTCATGGTGGTATTGTATCATGTTGATAAGAGGTAGAATCTGGTCTTTGACGTCAATCTACATCTGGTAGTTAAATTATGCAAGGTGATGTAATATGGCTTGATCAATCTTGCTGATAACATCTTTTGACAGGCATAAGCCAAGAAACATGACAGGAAAAGTCTATTCCACTTCAAAACATCAATCACAGTACTAGGAGGTACAGGGGCATCTGTGATCACTTCTCGGCCTATTGGCTAAGATCAAAGTGTCACTGCCAACGGGCGATTAGTGCTTGTTTCAGTTTCCGGCAGCTTGCTGCACACTCACGATTAGGAGGTCCATTATGGCCTCACATTTAGGATGAATTCTAGTCTCCTAGGATGTATCACACTCTCAGTACGAGGACTCCGGGCAACTTGCGTCCCTCTTTAGGGGCAGCCCACCTTCTGTTTTGTCATAAACAGGGTAATGTGATGTGAGGCATATAACGATGTAACCCATGTGACGCCCATTCACATACGCATATATAATAATGAGGCTTAGAATCTTAGAATAATTATTATTAATTTTTTCATACAGATGTTCAGAGTTATAACATTATAAGAATAGTGGAACAACAACGTACTTTGCTCTACACCATCTAGAGTAAAGGACTCTATCTATCACTTGTCTTTATCAAGGTGAGACATTTTCTTTGTGTGGAGTTCACAACCATAAATCTCTAAAACGCCTATTCTCTTGACAGCGTAAATAAACCTAAACCATGGAATGATGCCTACTTTTACAATCACAGGGAATGAGACAAACAAGCAAGTAGTTGATCTGATAATACCAGCAATTAATATTACAATCTGATAGAAAACTGTAAAGAC
The DNA here is from genome assembly GCA_914767715.1 of Membranipora membranacea. Taxonomy (NCBI): domain Eukaryota; kingdom Metazoa; phylum Bryozoa; class Gymnolaemata; order Cheilostomatida; family Membraniporidae; genus Membranipora; species Membranipora membranacea. The sequence continues at coordinate 17,474,435 of OU612069.1, read as the reverse complement.
TTATTGATATTGATGACAGAGATGGCGGAGTAATTGGCATTTTGTCAGATTTGGATTTGGATATGAAGGATCAATTTTTGAAAGGATGTACAATTATGTTGTAGCAATGGCTAGTATATAGAACATATACACAGTTTTATTTGCATTCACCATAGTCCGTAGATAGATGTTCTTCTTGATGCGCAATAGACTAGGGAGTTAGATTATCTGATATGATAACAAATCCAGAGAATATGTCGGTAATTTACGTGGACATCAACTAGCCCATATTTTTACCTCCTCTTTTTCTTAGTATGTGTGAGCGGATCGGTACACACCATTTAGTTACCCTACGTATCAATGACCCCACATTAAAATGCCAACATCTATCTTGAAGAACATAACATATCAAATCAGCAATTCCTAGCTTTAACTGGGTCTCCCAAACTCAAAGTATTTGCATCTCTGAAAGAGGGTGTCAATTCAACCTCAGTACATCATATGCGCCTGCTCTTATTCATGTGTTGGGTTGGCCATATGAAATCTCAATTCATGCTTCTCAGGCTTTGGACTACATGAGTTAGTTGAAATTATCAGATATACACAATGTTAACAGGCTTACATATCATGACTTATCAGTAGGTGGGGGGTTGTGAAAACAAAGCGTTTTATCCTTACTTTAATAACATGGGTATCTAGGTAAGAAAAAAAAATTTGTTCAAATTTCGTAACCAGTAAAGTCCAAGGTTGTAAGATAGACAAAATTCTATTGGGTGTGTTGCCATCAATTCAATTTGATTTTATTTACAGCTGAAGTTTCCTGCTGATCACAGAAAACACATGAGACCTGAGGACAATGGATGACAGCAGACAACAAAAAGTAAGCCGTTATCAATTAGTAAATAGCAATTAGACTGTCGTAACAAACAAAAAATCTAAGGATATGGGGATAAGGCTTGGTCACCAAAGTGATGTGAACAGTGCTGCTGATGTTAATCATTGTGCAGGCTAACCTTTCTAGACAAGCCGGGACAGTCTAACTGCAGGTGTTCTCTAGCACAACCACCGACCTAACAAAACTATTGACTTCAAGTATTACCAATAATTCAAGGCCAACATCGAAATAAAAGTTCCTGACAAATGTCCGCCCAGCCGGTGCGTAGGCAGTACCCCCGACCCGGGCTTATGCAGGGGTTGAATTTATCACCCAAGTTTTCCAGGAGTTTAATTGATAATTACTAGGTTACCAGACTACAATCATATTCCATTGGCTATTATAGCTATCTAAGGCTTTCGATCGGTGGAAATTTTGAATTTTGAGATAAAAAAAAAGGTCAGTTCATCAAGCAAGGTTTTGGTTGGTTGTAATTAAAGCTTTGACTGTCACAGCTACAACACGCTAACAAAACTGAGTGAATCCCTGTATGGACTCAGCCTGCCATTCCTCCACTCTACCAAGTATTCATTGACTAACTATAGCTCTTCCACTTCAGCCAAATCGCATCCCAGTGAGTATTGTTTGCACGCAATATCATAATAGCGTTATCATATCAAGGTGTGATACCCGTGGTCGGTCACACTACATACTAGTGCATGTCACCATGTGTTACTAGTAGGAGGGTCGGTGGTTTGGGGAAGTTGACTTCAACTCTTATCCAGTTAGCTCAACTCCAGATCTTTTCTACCCTGATTTCTATTTGCCTACCCCAGATCCGAAAAAGTTTTTGTGCCTCAAGCAGATCTGGGGTTAACTTGAAATCTCAATACCCCTAGCCTCTAACAAGGGGTTGTTCATTCGTCATCAAAACAGCAATATATAAATTGTTGCGAGTCCCTCCTGAGGCCTATCACTATAAATATATGACGTACTATAATATTTCTTTATATATATTTATATAATTTAATTTGTTTATATATAAACAGCACCATTACCATATTATGTGTGATTAACACTGATGATTCTGCCCGTACTCATCATTCTACCCCTATTTTGTACAGCTAAAACTTAATTTATGTTTCAGTCCAAAGATCCTTTGATTTCCTTTGATTCAAAATACTCTAGTTTGAGTGTATGTCAGGTATTGACACTGGTCCATTACGAACAACATCCCCACTTGGATGTATCCGTATACTGCGATTGTGTTAGGAGTTGCTCCTTCACACACTGGAAGAGCATAACTCCTCACCAATGTCAGCCTGCTAGGTTATAAAATTGGTGGCAGCTGGGAGAGAATATTACAAACTAAAGAGTGATGTCAGCCAGACAAAAGAGATAAGCGAACAAGCAGGAGACACAACAGAGGTGTGCATCATCAGGCCCATGTGTTGGCTCTTATTGGCTGGCGGGTGGGAGGGAGCTAATGCCAGGTAAGCTGGTACGGAGGTAATCGGATTGGCTCAGGGTTGCCCCCGAAGCTTTAATAAGTGCTACCATATGCTACTTGTTTTAGGCAAAAATATTTTCATGTAATCTTGGCAACTCTTCTATAATAATTACGGAGACTGGGGTGATTAATCTGTAAATCTGCTATATTATGAGAACACATTATCATCCACTACTGAGGTGGTATATAGAGATTGGTGATCCAAATATACTAGCCGCGCTATATGATACTTGGTATCGCCCACACCCGGAGGTGATACAGAGAATGGTAGGTGCTGAACTGCGATCTGGAACTCGGCTAACATGGTAACTTGGTACCATCTGGAACTGTGGTAAGCGAGTGAGCTATGTATGATACTTGATTCCTGAGTATCGCCCAACCACGAGGTGGTATAGTGAAATCCTGACGTTGAACTGCTGTAAGCAACCCGTCAATGCACAGTATAATATTTGGCTGCTGGCTAGCAAATGCTGTTTAGTAAGTAACAGAAGATTCAAGTCACAAGCACTCTTCCACTAAATTATTAATATTGTTACAACACAGCATGATATAGATAAAAGATATAAGATAGGATGGGTATATTTTAACCGCCGTCTCTAGCTAGGCGGAATTTTATTTAGGTATACAATTCACCTTTGTGGTCACTTTTCACACTATCGTGATTCAGAATTACGAGCTCAAGACAATTGCAAAGACAATCTATTACAATGAGTTATAATGTACCATTGTCATACCAAATTGAAAGTGAAACGTGATGTTTTCCCGACACCCAGAAGTTGTCATATTTCACATTCAAGGCCATATTTCAAACCTCTCTAACATGAAAGATACATTAACAACCAACAGATAACTATAAGCCAAGAAATGTTGTTACCACAGTTGCTTTTCATCCTTCATCATTCTAATTTTATTTCATTCATTTGACAGCTGTGACCTATTTATTATCCAAATCAAGCAACATCAGTAAGGATTGTTTCGATGGAGCAGGAAATAATGTGTATGCTAAACTAAAATGAAACTGTCTTCAATATGTACCTACTGACTAAGAATTAACGTCCTCATACCGGCATAACAAGCAAACCCAGCATGCTCCAACACCACAGATTTTTTGCATTGACGGCATCGAATAACAGCTTATTGTGAGCGCAATGTAAAGCATGACCTGTACGCAAAAAGGGTCCTAACAAATATCTGAAAATATTGCACAACGAGGAAGCTTCTAGATTGACAAATGAATAAAATTTGATTGTACCAACACATTAACCTTCTACCAGATGAGAACAGGAAACAACTACGCTAAATGCACTGATATATATTCATGGATTAAACAACTAGATGGATCAATTTCATACATGTATCCAATTATTCTCCGATTCTTCAGCTCCGTAATGATGTGCTTCTTTAGAAAATTGGTCCACTCTTAGTGCATTTTATATCTATCGCAGTAGAGGCCTTCCCGAAAACGCTCACATCAAGCCAGGCTAACATTTTGTGACGTCAGGGAGCTGTTGGAGTGATCAGCCAAGCACGGCGGTGTGTGGGTGTGTGTTCGATTGAGAATAAATGACACATACTATAAACTGAGGTAAGACGCAGGTCAGATAATAAAATAATCCAGCGATAGCTGAGTCATCGGCTGCATGAAGTTAGTGAAAATAAGGCGAAGGGAAAGATCAAGAATTTTTAGACATTAGCATTCAAATTTGTTATAGCTTTAGACTTTAGATAAAGCTTTAGACATTAACTGTGTTAACTGTGAAACTGACAAGCTCATAGTATGCCTTATGTATAGTTATGTGAACTTTACTGAGGACCTGCTGTTTGCCATCCATTGTATATTTATAATTGGAGATTTTTAATTGATCACACTTTATCAGCAGACAAAAATTCTATGTGATGATAAAATTCTAAAAATGTGCATGGTAGATGGCGAGCCGAGGTAAATCCAAAAAATACTGTGCTGCGGCTAACTGTGACAAAGATTCTTGATGTTTTGTAAAAAATGGCCAGAACACAAGACACAAATTTTTGCTGGTTATGTAAATCAAAATCTATTTGTCATCAATTATTGTAATGTCCATTGAAATGTTATTGTCATTCCGCTTGAGAAACAAGCCTACCTCTGCATGCATATCCTTCACGGTCAGTTCTTGTGAAGAAACATATTCCTTCACCATCAGTTGCCCGCCCCATTCCTCTAGAATGGCCCCAGAAGCTTCATTTTCTGAATCAACAGATTCGTTACTTAGATAACATCAGTTATCTGACGACATTATTGCCATCGAAATATTTTGCCCAAAACTAAGGATTGTAAATTTAATAACATGTGTTGAATAATGTTAGACATATTGGTCGTCGCTAATAAACTAACTCTGGCTTTCTGAATTGGGGCTTGTATCATTCTATGGTCATGGATGTTTATACCATGAGCATATCACAGAGTAAGGATATATCCTTACTCTGTGAGCATATTTTCAGACCTGGGTCCAAGTCATGGTAAGTCAAGTCATCTTCAAGTCAAGTCAAAGTCACGACTTGACTTGACTTAACAAAATTATGACTTGACTTGATGTCGAAAACAAATAGACAACACTTGACTTGACTTAACGAAAAATTGACTTTGACTTGACTTGACTTGGGAGTTGTCCTGACTTTGGTCAAGTCAATGTGTGAAATTTTATAACATAATGTAGAAGGAGATAAAGGAGGGATAATCATAACTGAGAACCCCAACTCTGAAACCCCTACTCTGAAACCCCAACTCTGAAACCCCAACTCCGAAACAGAAAACCCGATTTCTCAGCTATGGGTAAGTAGTCAGAGTTCCTGCCTTACATATTAGTTGCCTTCTCTTGTTGTCTTGTAATCAGTAAAATGAAAAATGTATCCCATGATGCAATATTAATATAGTCTGATCATATAGTGCAGGTTTATTCAGAAGACTGCTTGTATCATCATCAACATCATCATCATCATCATCGTTTGTGGGGAGGGGAGCAAACCCCGATTAGTAGAGCAACTCCTGAGGACCTAACTAACTCCTCCACGATTTGGAGTCACCCGGGATTGAAATAAATTCCGAGTTGATTTTCACGGTTAATGAGCGTGACTTTGCCATGACTTGTAAGTCACCCATCTTTGACTTTACTTGTCTCACAAAAATCATAACTTGACTTGGCTTGATGGCGAAAAAAATAGACACCAATTGACTTGACTTGACTTGGTGTAAATGTGACTTGACTTGACTTAGCATCGACAATGACTTGACTTGACTTGACTTGCGATGACTTGGACCCAGGTCTGCATATTTTGCAGTCATCGATGAGGTCATTTATTATGAGCCACAATAATGTTTGTTTTGACAGCAATGTTATATTTTATGTGGGGAGAGCCTTGTCAAAGATTATAAAAACATTGGCCATGTAGACGTAACCGCATCCACTAGGATGCTGTGTGTAGTCAACAAAGATGTTGATGCGTGAGCTATTTAGCTAAAGTTGTTGAGGAATTTCTATCAACACAGCGCACTAACAGCTCTGTGACGTCAAATATCACACCCTTTAAAGGGCAACCAAGGTTTCAAACAACTTTTCATTGACTAAAAGCAGATTGCACCTTCTGCACAGAGAAAAAGACAAAATCTAATTCGGATAATTATTCAGCCAGGATTCTTTCATCCATCAGGTACTCAAACTCAGCTAAAATAGAATACCACAGAGCAGTTTCCTGTTCCTGTAATTATTTAGCCTGTGCTCTATCATCATTACAGCGATGTCTTGGAACCTCCCTTAACCTGAAGTGTTACCCAGCATAGAGTCAGCAACTACTTTGAGTTTTGCATCGCGTAATGCACAAAGCTGGTGCTGCCTAGCACATTATTTACTACCCATCAATGCATTGCTGCGAAACCTTGGTTGCCCTTTAAGGGTTAAAGGGCAACCAAGGTTTCAAACAACTTCTCATTGATGGCCATTGATTGATAGCATATTGCACCTTCTGCATGGGGAAAAAGACAAAATATAATTCGGATGATTATTCAGCCAGAATTCTTGTGAAACATTTCTTCCATCAGGTACTCAAACTCAGCTAAAAGAGAATACCACATAGCAGTTTCCTGTTCCTGTTATTATTTAGCCTGTGCCCTATAATTATTACAGCAAAGTATTGGAACCTCCCCTAAACTGAAGTGTTACCCAGCTTAGAGTCAGCAACTACTTTGAGTTTTGCATCGCGTAATGCACAAAGCTGATGCTGCCCAGCACATTATTTGCTACCCGTTAATGCATTGCTGCGAAACCTTGGTTGCCCTTTAATATTATGCGTGCGTTTTTAGGAAGGCCTCTACTGCGATAGATATATAATGCACACAGAGTGGACCAATTTTTAAAGAAGCATATCATTACTGAGGTGAAGAATCAGAGAATAATGTGATGAATAAGTAATATTAAGCCACCTAGTGGTTTAAGGGAACATATCAGGCCCTGAAAAAGCTTATGGGAATTTATGTATGATTGCTGGAAACAATTTCTCATATTTAATTTGTCCAAAAGTTTAGTAATGCTACAGCCAACCACTTGTGAACATTTGACAAATAGCTTGCCTGAGTTTTTAAAGGTCGTTACTGGGACGTCAGTCAGAGCAGAATTATAGCTAGATCAGATTACTGACACAACTATACAAAGACAAGTTTTTATACTGATTTAATATCCCCGAAAACAGCCATGCTGCATATCCACTAATCCAGCTGAATTTATTAAGTGACTACATTTTCCTTGATCATTGCCCTCTACCCAATTCCGGACGGTTTAGCTATTGCTGTATTTTCTTCTATAGGTCGGCAGAAAGAGCAACATTTTGTTTCAACTCCCCCGTCCACCCTATATCTCACAGATTTGGTTAGAACAACTTAGATACAACATGAATCTGTCCTTCAATATGCAAGACGTTGAGTCTGAAATTTGAGTGTAAAACTGATGAGATCCGCGTATAGTGGACTGTTTGTAGCAGACTTTTGAACATTTATTTTGCTAAGGTTTTCACGCCCTGATGGCAAAACAAGGCTGGAGGAGACTTTAATCCGTCTCATATGTTCATTAAAAACAAAACAATAGTCCAGAAGACACCTAGCTATAAGTGCTCAAAAAATGTGTTTATTTTAACGCAAGAATTAGAATTAAATTTTTCTAGATCAGAATTTTATGCCGATTTCAAATATCTAGTTTCTACACCTCTGAGTCAGGAGTGGTCTGATGGTTAGGGGGAGGGGGAGGGGACTTATGATCTGTGATGTCCAGGTTCAATTCCCGGAGCCAGCATTCATTTCTGATTTGGTACTGGCGCGCCATTCATCCTAGCCAGGTCCTTGCGGAACGGGACTAAAAATACCGGAGGTCCCCTGTGTGTTTGCATACCCCACATGCAGTTAAAAGATCCCCCTCTGCCTCTTCAATAAAAAATGTAGCTGAAATTCAGGCGTGCAAGGGTATAGGCTGCGACTTGAGTACAATGGGTCCCTGTACCTGTACTCTAGAGGGGTAGCCCTCTCCGCAATGACGACTTAGACTTAGACACCTGTTAGTCTGCCAGTTAGATAGTTATTCAGGGTTATAGTCCAGATGGTTCAGTTCGTTATAACGGAAGTGGGCAGCAATTTGGCAGCATTTATATGCGTAGGTAGGTTGTGTCAATACTATGTCTTAGTTCTACACCTCTAAGTTTGTCAGTTCAAGAGAAATTAAATTTTAAACTTAAAATATTTTGAGGAGATAACTCCAATTATTGTTATATAATTCAATTGTTTTGCCTTAGTGTGTAATGTCTGTTTGAAACCTCACCGTTCGAGCCTTGATATTATAATATATATACTGTATAGATACTGTATATATTCCTACATACTAGATAAATTGTTTTGTTTAAAAACCACTTCGGCATGCATCCAACCAACTTCTATCGGCTTGCTCAACGAAATATAAATTAGTTGGGGCTGACTGCTTCTGACAAACGTGTTGAACAATGTCCAGAGAAGATTTTGTAGCTCAACTAAGAATCAGTGGATATAATGTATTCAATGACATTGGCTAATGTCTGAACAGAAGAGGGGAATCAGAATGAGTCGAATGGGAGTACCATACCGTAACTTTATCTCCCCTGAGAAAACTTAGAATATCATCAAGAAGGAAAAAAAAAAGAAAGATTTCACTCTTTATGGTAGGCCTGAATAGCACAAGTCATAACGCTTCTTGTTTTGATTTCATAGAATTCTAATCACATTCAATCTCCCTCTATCCTATTATAAAAATTGTTTTCCTCCTTTGTGGCGTCTTTTGAATAATAAGCGCAGGGCTCTGATAGTTCTCGCGGTCTCAGAATTTAAGCCGCTCTGACTTATTCTGTAAATATTTAGACCAGTGAAATAGGCTATTAAATCTGTTAAAATGGAAATCAAATGAATGATAGTGTGAAGGTCTCATTGACATCTATATGCGTAAATAGTGTTAGAATTTAGAGAGATACAAGGGGATGATGTCTTGGGGGATGCATCACCCTTTATCTCATAACCCAGGTTACAGCCAGCTGATAGTAACAATATCAGTTTTCCAAAATATGGCTCAACCTGATACATTTTCAATTGTAATCACCACAGAGCTCTGGCGGCTGGGACTCTGCCTGGTTGTTATCCCCCTACCTCATATTTTCCACTTCTAACACTGTGCGTAGATATCCCACCCTCAACTGCTGAGGCACTGGGTGGGAAAAATAGATATCCAGGTGTAATATCTAAACTAATATATCCATTGTTGGCCGTTGAACCTGAATCACAGGAAACGGCTTATCAATACTAGAACCTCAGCTATATATATTATATTCATGTCTGTGAAATTTCCAGTTGCCTTCCCTACACCCAAGTTGCCCACACTATTGGATGGTCACTGTCACAAAAGATGTGTACCCTTCACAATGGGTTATTTCTCATTAAAAGACATAATGTCAAGTCCTCGGAGTCGGGTGGGGAGGGGGTAGGGTGGCTTATCAAGACAGGCTAGAAAACACCAATCACAGCAGCTGCGCAAGTATGATCTCGTGCAGAGCCTGCATGCCCTGTTTATGACAAAACAGAGGGTGGGCTGCTCCTAAAGAGAGACGCAAGTTGCCCGTAGTCCTCGTACTGAGAGTGTGATACACCCTAGTAAACTAGAATGCATCCTAGAGGTGAGGCCATGGCGGACCTCCTAATCGTGAGTTTGCAGCAAGCTGCCAGAATCTGAAACAGGCACTAATCAGCCATTGGCCATGAAACTTTGATCTTAGCCAATAGGCCGAGAGCCTGCATGCAGTCTCGGGGAACTGCAAGGCCTTTTAGATGTTACGAGGCGGTATCGGGAGGGTAACTTTGTGTCTTGAGAAGCAGTCATGTGGCCTAGTTCATAGACTCAGATCATCAGACAGAACAAAATATTTAGGTAAATACCAATACAAATAACATTAACAATAGATTTTAATGGCCATGTACTGGGTTATTTCGCCAGCGTACGATATTTTCTTGCATCATCCAGGTTCTATTAACGAGGTCAGGGGAGAATAAATCCAACTATGTGTTTTACTTAATCACTAAATTTTATTTTAACCAACCGGGTATGGCGATGGTGTATAAAATACAGCCAACTGTGATACGAAAATGCAGCAGTCTTTTGTCCAATAGATATGTTGGCTTTTAAGTTTTGGTTCCAAAAAGCTTGACATGCATTGGGCTCCCAGCGCTTTTATAGTAGCCACTCCAGGCCAAAACACGTCAACTGTACGTTTGTTATCTTCTATGATATCAAAAAATCACTTCGAAAAAGCATGTTCTTGTCATAGGAAACAACAGTTAATTCAGTACCATAAACAAGAGACGTCAACATGGTTAACTTACGAAAACAGGGGGAAACGACTTAAGCGATTCTATTATAGAATTGTCTGAGCTTTGCTGTCTCTACTTATTTCGCATCCCATGGTCCTTGACAAAGTCATCTAATTTGTATGTTACACCAGCTATAAAGTGAATGAATTAAGTCTGCATGTGGTAAATGTGGTGGTTTCATTATAACCAAGGAGTTAATACAAATGTTTGAAATTTTTACCCTTGAAATTCCAGTAGCTGCTTCTTCCTTTGCCAGGTTCTCTTGATGCAGCCCTCTCACAAAACAGTTGACCACAAACTCTTGTAGCAATGGTTTTTTAAGAGGTCATATCTAATACAATTTCCCACTATTGGATTGAATTTGGTGGCTGCAGCCCTTGAAAATCTTTCTAAGATGCACTCACATCTCTCTGCATATACATTAGCTGATTTATTTTGACTTTGAGTCATAATTGTAACCTGTCTCATCACATTTCACCCTGCAGTACGATTTACAATCTTGCTCCAATTCCTTTTAAACTGAGCTGGAAATGTATGAATGGGAGTATTTTGGTATTCTCAGGCAAAGTACTGGGATTCCATGGGCAATTATTATGATTTATCTCCTCCTATTTTTTCCAGTTAAAAAACTGATTTTCTCCCTAACTGGCAAACTGAGAGGTGTAGAAACTATGACATAGTATTTATACAAACTATCTACACATATAAACACCGTCAAATTGTTGCCTTAAAGCCATTAAAATAAACTGAAAGCTAACTGTTGGTGTATTCTTGACTACTTCTGATCTTCTAATGAAGATGTTACAATTTACATGTATAAGAAAATCAATCATATCCGTCATGAACACATTTTAGGGGGCCTCACAATTATTGATCGTTGATATTGCACAGACATTTTTATCTTGTCTTTCAGATGATTTATAACGAGGATTATTTACACGAGTTCAAGAGGGATTACTCCTGTAGTGTTGGAGGTAAATATAATCTGGAGGTCCAAGTGAAGCACTTGGTACGACTAGCAGAGTTTTATTACAAGAAATATCAGAAAACTGACGACTGGACAGATTGTCTGAGGGTAAGCTATAATAAAATAATAAGATTATCCGAAGCATGACGACAGCAATCTGTTGATATAATAAAACTAATCAGTGCTCTTACCAGAGACTTAATAAAACCTAGACAGGACACAATATGCAGCATTAGCATTGAGGCATTTAATTGTGGGCGACGTAACGACATTGTCCTGAGCAGTGTGATTTATTTTAATTTTAGGCAAAAAAATGTTTTTAAAGAAGAAATAATTGATATAAAGATGCTGCTGATTGTAAAGCAATATTCAAATTCAATGTCCGATCAATTGGGAATCGCCGACACTATCTTTGTCGGAATGTAACAAGTACGCTGACTCTATCTTAGTGGGAATACTATTGACCTGACTTTGGGACTGAATTTGGGAGGAGGGAGATATGGAGAAATATGGTAACTTTATTTAACTGGCGATCTGGGAGGGGTTATGGACAGCTAGTGACCTAATTTACCAGGCAAGACAAATTGGGGGGGGGGGATATGGACAAACTAGTAAGCTATTTTATCAGGCAAGATAAATTGAGGGGGATATGGACAAGATAGTAACCTAATTTATCTGGCAAGACAAGTGTGCCAAACAACAGCCAAACAACTGAGTATAAGGCAAATTTATGACAAGGCAGGGAGGTCAGCCAGCAGGCAGAACTCAAGAACACTTACTTCAGTGGGTTTAACTCCCTATGGCACTGTTTTGTTTTCTGTTGATTTGTTTAAAATATAATGTGGCTGCTTCAGCTGCAAAATACTAGCTGATTTGATTCCACTAGTGTTGAGTTATTAAAATCATTGTTAAAACATAGTATTTAGGTTAACAATGATCCTGTGAGGCATGTGTAATATGTTACTGCTAAGGGGAATTCCATGGCTATGAAATTGAAAGTACTGGGTGGGTTTGATAAAATTAAAATTAGAAAATTTACTAAAATGATGAGTCCTCCTAACGGGAAGACAAATAACATGATACATGAATTTAAGTGAAATAAATTTTGACTGTCCAGCTGCGGTAAGAAATCAACCACGCCATGAAAATTAGAATCCGAACGCAAAGTTATCTCAATCATGACAGGCGTGCGACTTGTTGCAATAATAAAGCAAATCAGATGTCTTACAAACCCTGTGATGTCTAACGGAAGACATTATACTGATTGCGAAGTGAATCCATCCAATGCTCTCCCCAAAATTGCAAACGCATTCTCAAAGCCAACAAGTGCTTTGCTACTTTGTACTATAATCGGAGGCATGTTTTCATTTTACAGGCGCACACACTCTTCAACTCTGTGTCAGTGAGAAAACCAGGATATGACGGCTGGAAAGAAAGAGTATTCCAGGTTCAGCAGACATTCTGGAAAGGATCAGCTGTGATCAACTATGATCAACAGCAGGAAATAACTACTGATCTTCTCAGCAATCTACATAATATACGAGATGAGGTTCGAATTGAAAACCAAGTAACTGACGAACTATCCATGCGATTCGGTGTGAATTCAGAAGGACCAATGCCAACGGAAGATATGATGGGACAGCTAGTTGATTCTGCTCAAACAGTATCTACACTTTGCACGGAGAGAATGATCGACTTTGTGCACACTATCATAGATAAAAGTGTCGAAACTCTGGTCCAGGAACCACCATGTGGATTTTCAGTTATAGCTATAGGCTCACTAGCTCGAGGGGAGGCAACCCCGTACTCTGATCTTGAATACATATTTCTAATCGAGAAGAAAACACCGCAGACTGAAGACTATTTCAGGAAATTAGCACTGACCAGCTATTTTCTAATAGGTAATCTCGGGGAAACTAAGCTTAAGTATATGGCAATTGAAGAACTGAATGGGTGGTTTGACGACGAATCAAAGAATGGATTCAAAATCGACGGCTTGTCTGCAGAGGCTGGCAACATACCAACAGGTAATGGACAGGACAGTAATAAATGCAGTTTCATAACTACTCCCAGTGATTTAGGCATCGCATATGAGCATGTACTAAATAACCCTACAAAGGACTCCCTGAAAGGTGATCTTACAGCGATGCTCTCCTATATGACAGAGGTATATTCTGATGGGAATAGTAACCTACTTTGTAGCCTCAAGGAATACATACAGTCTATCAAGCTCAGTGAAGCACGGGTAAATGCAAATATAGACATGCTGGCAAACGATATGAAGAAGTTTGACTTTACCCCTGATGATCGCTTGCTGAATCAAGCCTATACAGTAGACGTGAAGAGGCAACTCTACAGATTTCCCTCAATACTGATGTATGATCTGGCAGTGATCCATCAGGTGTTTGGAAAAGATGCATGGACAACTGCAGAACGCCTGCACTCCACTGGGAAAATATCAGAGGATTTGTATAAATCATTGATATTTCAGCTTGCTGTTGCCTGTTTTGTCAGACTTTCAGCTTACCTGTACCATGACTCTCAAGATGACAGGATTTCAACAGCAGAGAAGCAAACAAAAGAAACTACAACATTGAAGATTGATTGTAAATCACCTGGGAATAGATTGTATGTTCACACGGATCTCATCCTGGCACTAGCTATTATGATGGTTCCTTTAAAGGATAAACTAAGGGAAGTAAACGCTGATCAATTGGGTACTGTGTGTATGGGTTATAAAACAACAGCGAATGCGAATGACCAGACATTCCTATGCAAGATATCGACACTCCAGCATACTGGGCACACAATGCTAGCATTCAATTTGCTGAATGAGCACTTCGGGCCAGTACAGCACTTAGCCAAGGAGAACATTCTAGACTGGCTTGGTAGTCAAAGCGCCATTTGTAATCAAGAAGCAAGGTATCTGGTAGCAAATATTTTCATAGATAACTTTTACTTCAGGCAAGCTCTGGAAGTTCTCATTCATCTCAGAGAGAATGATAAATACTACAAGACCAAGTCAGTGTGTCTTAGGATCGCTACCTGCCAGCGTCATCTAGGAGATCGGATCGCTGCACTCAACACTTTGGAGGGTGTAGGTGAAGAATCATCAGGAGATTACTTGCTTAGCATAGGGCGCTTATATGTTGACTTAAGACAATGTGATAAAGCTGAAAACTATCTTCTCAGGGCACTTCAGTATTTCTATATGAAGGCCAGCAAAGAAGTGAAGTATGATTATTATGGTGAATCTATCGACAGCTCAGAAGCAAGCGACAGTGGAAGAGACCTACAGAAATTGACCACGGAGGAAAGACTTCTTTTTTTACAGCAGCCAACCTCAGGATTGCTTGAATGTATAGAGGCACTGGCGTATTTGTATGATGAACAGTATGACGATGCCACCTCAATCAAATACAGCAGCAAGTATCAGAGTATGTTTGAACATTTGTATGGAGAGGAGAGTTTAGTACCTGCAGCTGCTCATGGATATTATGTAGTTGGGTTGGCCTTCCTCAAACAACAGCATTATGACCAGGCTAAAATATACTTTGAGAGCTCAAAGGCAACTTACTGCCGCATTTACAGTAAGACTGTCGACCATCCAAAGATTGCTCTCTTACTTCAAAAAATGGGAGAAAACTACATTAAATTAGGAGATTTGTGCGCAGCTGAAGAGTGCATGATTTCATCAATAGACATGTACAGACGTGTATACAGTGAAAATGTCTCTTGTGCAGACATGGCAGATGCTGTATGTATCCTAGGATGTATAATGCATGAAATGGAGAAATACGAAGCAGCTATAAAAAACTACAAACTATCACTAGAAATGGAGAAGCGTATACACGGGGAGAATAGTGACCACTCTGATATTGTTGTGTCACTTAATAACCTTGGAAACACATACCGCGCAATGAATGAGTATAACAAAGCAGCAGAATACCACGGACTAACACTAGAAATGCGTAAGCGTATACACGGTGAGAATAATGATCACTCTGATATTGCTGTGTCACTGAGTAACCTTGGTACCACATACCACGCAATGAATGAGTATAACAAAGCAGCAGAATACCACGGACTATCGCTAGAAATGGAGAAGCGTATACACGGGGAGAATAGTGACCACTCTGATATTGCTTGGTCACTGAATAACCTGAGTACCACATACCACGCAATGAATGAGTATAACAAAGCAGCAGAATACCACAGACTATCACTAGAAATGTGTAAGCGTATACATGGTGAGAATAGCGATCGCTCTGATATCGCATTGCTACTGAATAATCTGGGTACCACATACCACGCAATGAATGAGTATAACAAAGCAGCAGAATACCACGGACTAACACTAGAAATGCGTAAGCGTATACACGGTGAGAATAATGATCACTCTGATATTGCTGTGTCACTGAGTAACCTTGGTACCACATACCACGCAATGAATGAGTATAACAAAGCAGCAGAATACCACAGACTAACACTAGAAATGTGTAAGCGTATACACGGTGAGAATAGTGATCGCTCTGATATTGCTTGGTCACTGAATAACCTGGGTACCACATACCACGCAATGAATGAGTATAACAAAGCAGCAGAATACCACAGACTATCACTAGAAATGTGTAAGCGTATACACGGTGAGAATAGTGATCGCTCTGATATCGCATTGCTACTGAATAACCTGGGTGCCACATACCACGCAATGAATGAGTATAACAAAGCAATAGAATACCACAGACTATCACTAGAAATGCGTAAGCGTATACATGGTGAGAATAGCGATCGCTCTGATATTGCTGTGTCACTTATTGCACTGGGAAACGCATACCATGCAATGAATGAGTATAACAAAGCTGCAGAATACCAAAGACTATCACTAGAAATGGAGAAGCGTATACACGGTGAGAATAGTGACCACTCTGATATTGCTGCGTTACTGAGTAAACTGGGTTCCACATACTGCGCAATGAATGAGTATAACAAAGCTGTAGAATACCATAGACTATCACTAGAAATGAAGAAGCGTATACACGGTGAGAATAGTGACCATTCTGATATTGCTGCGTCACTGAATAACCTGGGTACCACTCACTACGCAATGAATGAGTATAACAAAGCTGTAGAATACCATAGACTATCACTAGAAATGCGTAAGCGTATACATGGTGAGGATAGTGACCATTCTGATATTGCGATGTCACTGAGTAATCTGGGTAATAATTACTATGAATTGAATGAGTTCGATAAAGCTGCAGAGTACTACAGACTATCACTAGAAATGCATAACCGTTTGCACGGTGAAAACGATGATCATTCTGATATTGCTATGTCCCTGACTGAACTTAGTAATGATAACAAAAGAAAGAGAGATCGCCGGCGCATTCAATGGATCATCATACTGAGCGTGCTTTGCATATTTTTATCATATTTGTTAAATTCTTATCAGCGTTTTACTTACAATTAGACTTGGCACCCTCTTTCACCACCCCCGCTTGCTGTGGTCCACTTTACTCGAACTAACTGAGTATCACATGACCTGCACATAATGCCCTGTTGATTTACATTTTTTTATCCTCCTCATTATGAAACAAAATATGGCTGGTTTGAGATTGAATATATTTTGTATGTATTATATGTTGAAAATATACAGTTCACATTTGACTGGTACTTAAAATACAAGTTGTCATTTTTTAAATAATAGGGAAAAGTTGTGGTGACCAATTCACCACTGAGCGATAATTTAGATTTAGCTCATTGGTAATTCCCCACTCCAGATGTGGACTGCAGCCTTTGGAACAGCTCTTCTTGGGTTGTCTTCACTTACCAGCCTTGCGAGGTACCCGTCCTTTACCATTCAAACCTTGTAATTCATTCATTCATTCATACTAAAACTTGGCCCCATGCAATGAAACTTGGCCCCAATTAGTAAAAATTGGCCCCAAATACCAATACTAAGACTTGGCTCCAAATATCAAACTTGGAACTGCATTCCGAGTGGCTCCCAATCCACTGGTCACGCCACGGCGTGACCAGTGGATCGGGCCCAACAGGCATGCAGGCAATTGGATCAAACTTGACTAGACTTGTTCTAGGTTACACACTTGTTTCTTTATATTCAGCACGTTGTTATACCCTTGAAACACCTTTTATTTAAACTCTCAATTTTTCGAAGAAATGAGGATGCTGCCCCGCTGCTGCTGACATGATCGCTACAACTGGGTACACACTTAATTTTGGATTCAGCATGTTTTTCCACCCTAGAAACACCTTTTATTGAATTCTTAACATTTCACTTATTATATGGAATTTTATATAATAATTGCGGATATGCTGCCGCAAGACAGTATCATACTAACCTCATAAAGATCTGACATTATACTTATTGAAAATTTTAAACTTTTCCTGATCTAACATGAGCAGACTTCTGCAAGTTTACTTGGTAAATAAATTGGCAAGTCAACAAAATCCCACAATGCAGTTTCAACCTGGAATTCCCTGAAGATTAGATTAGTAAGATTACACAGAATAGGAGTTATGGCCCACACATATAATGCAAAAACAAAACACCTTTTAATTTCTAAATAAGACTACAACTGGGTACACCCGGTGAATTTTACAAAAGGAACATCAATGAAGTATAATATGCGATCAGTTTCCTGCCATCAAAAATTGTCTGTGCCATTATTTTATAGAGCACTTACAGCTAGGCTGCTTCTGGCCTATAAAGCACCCATTTGAAAAAAAGATTTGACTCGGTGGGGATTCGAACCCACAACATTCTTAATAAACAGTATATACCAGGCAGATGCTCTACACACTGAGCTATTCAGGCTGGACAGCATTGATTAATCACAGATTTTAGTAAATGGATATCCGTGGTACTGGTCCGCGATTGCTAATATACGTCACTGGTTTAGCTGGTAAAATGGGATAGTGTATGACATTTCATAATTCAATGACAAAGCTAACGATCTAAATCGAACACGGCGAAAAATTACAGCTGTAGCTCATCCGACAGTGAGAATGAAAATTACAGGGAGATTAACAGCTCTAATGAAAGCAAGATTGAATATCATTTAGGAGGCATTTGTAGCAAATCGACGTGGAGTCCATGTGATGTGATTATCAGAGGGAGAATATCTCTGAGGTAGTCACAGCACTCAAGTTTAAAACTGTATGATTTCGGCCACTGGAAATAACCCACAGTGCTTTGGCAGATACAACATTTTCTGTTAACCATGGTTACTGCTCGAGAAAGAAATTGGCAATGTAAAGGCAGATCAATACATCGCTAAGTATTTCAAGGTTTTGTTTACATTAATATGATGAATAAATGAGATTGTGGCTATGACATTCCAATCAAACTCAGTCTTCAGCCCGCATGAAAACCAGTGATATGCTTCAATTATTAGCTTCATGAATAGCGGCTTTCAATAGAATTTCAATGGAAGATACAAAATTTACATAGGTAGATTGTGTGTTTTTCTTGAAAATTTGTATTTCCAAATCGCAAAGAAATCTAAAATAAATTCTTTGTAAATCTCGACATTTCAGGCATTAGGATGATGTTGAAATCCAAAGCATGCAATGATTAATACTGAGTGATTTGAGGTTTTGACAATCTTTTCAACAATTTTTGCAAATATTCTGATGTTTAAACACTCAAGGTTTTTTTTTGGATAATCTGTGTTGTTTACATTGTTTAAAAACTAGAAATTACAAGTCACAAAGTAAATTCAACTCAATAAATTTGTCATCTAGTTGTTTCTGACTTCAGGGTGATGTAAAATGTAAATGAATTTGACTGCCTCCTAAGGAGGAGTATTGATAATCGTGTTAGCAGTGGGATACCTGGAGAAACTTTCTATTTTTTCATTAGATCTTGTCCATCTGTGTGCATCACAGATACTCAGCACATCTTAACATAGACTATCAATATTACTGACTGAGTGCAGCAAGTCTTATGAGAGCATATGTCACTGCACACAACAGTCACTTAGGAATTAAATTGTCGAGTTTTTGAGTTATTTCGTCAGTATGGATCTGATTTGGGAGGCGAGTGCTGGGTAAATTGCAAGATTTGGTACAAACTATAAAGCATCGCATGGACCATTTTTGGGTGAATCTGAAATAAGCAAGGCTTTGTCAGCAGGAAGAATCAATTGCTCCATTATAATCTTATTTTAACAGAGCAAACAAGCGCATCGGTCTGAAATGAAAATCACTCATTTTCATGCTTGAAAAACAGCGGACAGGGAATGCGTCTAAGTCATAGTCGTTGATTGTAATGTACAGTGGTTCTTCTAATATTTTCTTCTACATGGGCTCATAACAGATATAAAGGCTCTTTTGATTAGTGGTCTCTACTCATCAAATAGGGTGTATACAAATTATAGAAAAGCCTAGGCAAAGTCTGTGTATGGAGACGAGGAGAAAGTGCCACCTGAAATAAAAGAAGACAACTATGCCAACTTGATTGAAAGCAGTATGAATTGAGTATCTGAACATCTATTATGGTGGTCAAATAGAAGAAGAGAGAGATTTTTTGATGGAATACAGCCCACTTTATACGGTATAATTGCTTAATACTACAACACCTGCACAGACAATCAAATATCTGCTATCACTTGGATGTCTTAAACCCTGGAATCCTTAGAACAACCTTGTTCCCTCTGTGGTGGCGGAGGCATATCGCAATATCGCAACATCCCTCCGCCACCACAGATAAAAACTACTCTGATTGTTTTGACTTTGGCTCGTTTGGATGTTTGATTAAAAGCCACTAGGTTCTTCACACTTGATAAGCTGGAGCAATAAAACAACTAAAGAAAGACGTCAAACCGTTCACACCGGGTGTGGTGTTCTTTGGGCTTGTACCTTATTGTATGCGAATTTCAGCATAATGCTGCAAGTGATACCAGGGAGTGTTGGTTATGCAGTTCATAGAACAGTCTTCATTCTACAACAGAGTTATAGACTTCATAAAGGTAGGTCAAATGTTGTAGGTGGAAACAATTCCAGAAAATGTGTGCAGACCTTGGAAAAAAATCCAATATCAAATGTAAAAGACACCAAAAACCAACTGTCATCTACCATCAGACAGAATAAGATGACAGCATCACAAAAATAACTCAGTTCGAAAAGGTAAACACCATGATAATGAATATTAAAGGTTTATACTGTTTGTTGATATAATATATTGGAGTCAATTGTTTCGCCGTGAGATGTGCTGGATTTATGTGTTTGACCTCAAGAATCCATTGGGTCAGGACAGCCTCATAGTGCATCTTATGTGCTTCTCCATGTACCCAAACTATTATGACCGAGAATTTGTATAGCCAATGTGTTTGCTGTGTTCTGATGGGCTGGGTGGCAAGAGAGACCAAATGCCAGAGGCCAAGTATTTTTCCTCTGAAATAGCAGCTAATGACAATTGAGACAAAATCAGAGTAGTTAAAGTTGTTGTGATAAATATGTGTCCGCTAAAAGGCTAAAAGTCCACTTATTACCTCTTTTAAATAGCCATCCACTTGTGCTAAACACCCGTCCTTTACTGCTAAATGGCCATCCATTTTATAAATCAATATAATTGATAATGCACTGTCAAGTGGCCGTCAGTTTAGCAAGCATTTCAAGTGTTAAGTGGCCGGCCACCTTGATGAATATTAGTGTGTCCAGTTGACTGGACTTTATAATGTTAAATGAATGTCTAATGGTCCTGATATGACTGACCTTGATCTCGACTCAAGTTTGGTCATTTCACCATAAATTTTTTTGTTTGTTATGGAAGTAAGGTAGTTCCACATGAATTATTTCTCAAGTTTATTTTAAGCCAGTTCTGCCCAAAAGATTTTACAGGATGCTAAGCAAAGCGAGCACTCAGTAGAACCTCACAGGCAGAAACTAATGTGAAATTTTATAGATGATTGAGAAAATAGTGAGAGTATCTGTTATGCCATGTGTTTGTGTGCGCTTTCGATGAAGCCTGCTTGGCACGGTGAGATGCTCTTCTGACTACTGGTAATAAATTAATACGGGTCTAAAAACAATAGCGCCAGTTAAACCACTAGGTGGCTCAATATTATCTATGCATCACATTATTCTCTGATTCTTCACCTCCGTAATGATATGCTTCATTAAAAAATTGGTCCACTCTAAGTGCATTATATATCTATCGCAGTAGAGGCCTTCCTAAAAACGCTCGCATAAAATTAACCCTGAAACGGGTGTGATATTTGACGTCACAGAGCTGTTAGTGCGCTGTGTTGATAGAAATTCCTCAACAACTTTAGCTAAATA
This sequence comes from Membranipora membranacea, assembly GCA_914767715.1. NCBI lineage: Eukaryota > Metazoa > Bryozoa > Gymnolaemata > Cheilostomatida > Membraniporidae > Membranipora > Membranipora membranacea. Next base: position 17,452,897 of record OU612069.1, on the reverse strand, counting down.
GGTCACGCATCAACATCTTTGTTGACTACACACAGTGTCCTAGTGGATGCGGTTATGTCTACATGGCCAATGTTTTATAATCTTTGACAAGGCTCTCCCCACATAAAATATCACATTGCTGTCAAAACAAACATTATTGCGGGCTCATAATAAATTACCTCATCGATGACTGCAAAATATGCTCACAGAGTAAGGATATATCCTTACACTGTGATATGCTCATCGTATAAACATCCATGACCATAGCATGATACAAGCCCCAATTCACAAAGCCAGAGTTAGTTTATTAGCGACGATCAATTTGTCTAACATTATTCAACACACGCTATTAAACTTACGATCTTTAGTTTTGGGCAAAATATTTCGATGGCAATAATGTCGTCAGATAACTGATGTTATCTAAGTGACGAATCTGTTGATTCAGAAAATGAAGCTTCTGGGGCCATTCTAGGAGAATAGGGCAGGCAACTGATGGTGAAGGAATATGTTTCTTTACAAGAACTGACCGTGGAGGATATGCATGCAGAGGTAGGCTTGTTTCTCAAGCGGAATGACAATAATATTTTAATGGAAAAATTTGTGTCTTGGTTGATGTTTTGTGTTCTGGCCATTTTTTACAAAAAATCAAGAATCTTTGTCACAGTTAGCCGCAGCACAGTATTTTTTCGGATTTACCTCGGCTCGCCATCTACCCAGCACATTATTTAGAATTTTATCATCACATAGAATTTTTGTCTGCTGATAAAGTTTTATCAATTAAAAATCTCTAATTATAAATATACAATGGATGGCAAACAGCAGGTCCTCACCGAAAGTTTTTAGTCAAGTTCACATAATTATACATAAGGCATACTATAAGCTGGTCAGTTTCAAGAATAGGAGAACAGTAACAGCTTTATCTAAAGTCTAAAGCTATAACATATTGGAATGCTAAAGTCTAAAAATTCTTGATCTCCTTTCCCTTTGCCTTATTTTCACTAACTTCGTGCAGCCGATGACTCAGCTATCGCTGGATTATTTTATTATCTGACCTGCGTCTTACCTCAGTTTATAGTAGTGTCATTTATTCTCAATCGAACACACACACACACCGCAGTGCTTGTTGTAATATAAAATTCCAAGTTTGTTTACTTAGCCAGTGGATCTCAGTGGAGTATTGTATTCAATGGGGGCCTTTCATAGAATACCTTACTACACAATATAGCCTTAGTTTGGTGCTCTGTGTTGACCTACATTTGCAGAAATCACACAAATAAGCTGACTTTTTAGACCATCATATCTCAAATTTGGGGATGGGGATGCCAGTGCCCTTCCATGAGGTTGCAATTGAGATGTGGGTGCATAGGCTCATAGTGGAAAATGAAAATCAGCACCATGGATTTTCTGCTGTAATGAATACAAGAAGGCTCTGTTTGTTTTGATTTTACAATAGGCTGATCACTCAAACAGCTCTCTGACGTCACAAAACGTTAGCCTGGCTTGATGTGAGCGTTTTCGGGAATGCCTCTACTGCGATAGATATAAAATGCACTAAGAGTGGACCAATTTTCTAAAGCAGCACATCATTACGGAGCTGAAGAATCAGAGAACAATTTGATACATGAATAAAATTGATCCACCTAGTTGTTTAAGAGAGGTAGATATCGTTTTATATGGATGGATGGATGTATTGCTACCCTCTACATGCATCGTCTGGCAGGTTGGTTTCACTTTAAACTAGATTCTTTTCAACTTCCCCACTATTCCCTACTGCTTCTTTTGTTTCACCAGCTTAAACTGGAGACTTGTATTAGCTCAAAACTAGCTGCCACTGCAGTCATCTGCAGGATTAGGTTCAGGTCAGCTTTTTTGGGAATCACAGCATATATATTATATTTTTAGTTTGCTGATCATCTACAATATGCACTGCTATATTTCATCGTAACATTATCTCTGTGTGCCACTTAGTTCTTACTCGCTGTTTCGATTCTACGATCATTGTATTCCTTATAGTCTAGGAGCGTCACTTAACGCATGACCAGACCTCTGTCCCAGTGAAAATGACCTAATGAGCTGCAAAATAAGCTGTGGGCCTAATTCCCAGATATAAATTTTGTTAGTTGGATTGTCAGGTTTTTGAATTTTACGCTGCTAAGCCCTATTACTTGAACATTCGGATTTGCATCCCTTACAGTGGAGGGGGAGCAATTCCGAATGCATGTATGTAAGCTATGGACTGACCACTTGAGCCGAGCAGTTTTGCATCTATTTGGTGATTCTCGTATCAGTTCTTGTATTATTGTTGTAACCTTCTTTTTTCATCCAAGGATTAAATTATACATACCTTGAATTGTGTCAACGTTAGCGCTGCAAAGTTTACTGCGCAAATTGGGATCAAGATCTATGATGCACACATAGACTTAATAATGAACCTAGACAGGAGACTATATGGAGCATAAGCATTGAGGCCTTTAATTGTAGGCAACGTCACGACATTGGAAGGTGTAGCAGCATTGGTGTTATCATTAACTTGCAGCTCATATACCAGGTTTTTTGTTGATAACTTGATCAATTTTGATCGGATTTTGAGTTTGAAAATTACAATAGATTAAGCAACTTGTACTAAACAGTTTGGTAAAAACTTAAGGCAACAAGATTTTTAAGAAGAAATAGCATCAAGCTGATAACAAGATGCTGCTGATTGTACAGCAATTCTCAAAATCCGATCAAAATTGATCGAGTTATGAACGAAAAACCTGGATTTTGGACAGTAAATCAATGATAACACTAATGCTACTACACCAGGCTTCCCATGCTGTTACGTCGCCCACATTTAAGGTTCAGGTCAAGTGATTGGGTGAGCATAATATAATATGTCACTGTCATGAAGGGATGGTTAACAAGGTTTCCTATTTTTCATTCTGCAATAACGCCAACAAAAAAAGTGATCAAGACTCAACCGTATTGTATAGAGTGCCATGCCATTGAAATTGGCTATTGAAGCTACACTCTGAATCGTGATTGACATACTATATTGCTTCACATAATTAATATTAGACAATCATGAGGCATTCTGTATCTGCTTTGGTTTAATAATAATTAGATAAAACAGGTTCGATAAACGGCTGGATTTTATAAGAGATATACATGGTTATGAGAGTTTCCATTGCCACGTGTGCAACATGTTGACAGATGGCTGTTCGTGTATGTTTGCAGATAATCGGTGATCCAAGAAGAAAACAGCTTGACTGTTTCACTACTCGCAGTGTGTGAGTGTGCCACAACCTACAGAAGTGCAAAAGTTACATAAATTGAGGAAAACCTTGTTGGAGGAGACATTCCTGTGACCCAATCCATGTTGTGATGCAATCTTTTTTTAATATTATTATTTTACTGATTTGATCAACAATAATAGTATTAAAACTTTAACACCAGCTGAAAGAGATTTTCATTGATTCCCAAGAAATGCAAAGATGATTGGTTAAAACGGGTTGATTGTAAAGGATTTTTTTCTGATTTTCTTCTTTTTCTATCCTTATAAAATCTACATTATACATGAAGGCTTGGCATGTCAAGTAGCTTGCTGCCAAGCCAAGATCATCATGACATTATGCTTGGGTATGTCATAGAAATCAAAGATACCAATAACAAAATTGTGAATAGCCTCTTGGTCAGTGGCATGTCAGAAATTGCAAACCAATCTGCTCGTTGGTTTACACTTTCAATCTCATTACATAAGCTGCTGGGTAAGACAGCATACTTAATCTAAACGTACCAATGAGTGCTAAGAATATTGTGTAAGTCTCATGGTATAAAACTGCAGACTAATTATTGCTACAAGGTGTGTCAGTCCCCTGTTACTCCCTGGTCATATCTAGTTCTGTTCAGACCCAGACAAATAGGCCTGTGGGTGGCACTCTTTCACCTAGGAATGCTGTAAACCTTTGATTGCTAGTTTAAGAGGATCAGAATGAAATGCATTGTCAAAGTTAGTTGATACATCGCTTAAAAACCAGTTTAAAATGCAGAGATCCAGTAAAACCATACAATAAGTAGAGCTCATTTTGGAAAATCCAAAGTTATTGAGAAATGTCAATATTTGCCAGGACCAATAAACAATCACTTAACATTAACTGGTCAAAGACCCCAAATAGGCTGACAGTTAACTGGACGTCCTACTATCGCAATCATACTCTCAGTAAAGTGGACGGCTACTTAACACTTGAAATGCATGTTAAATGGACGTCCACTTGACAAAAGTTATGTTAATGAAAACAGAGGTCCATTTAATGCTTGTTAAATGGACGGCCTTTTGGCAGTAGTCAAGCCTTTATTGACGTCCATTTGGCGCTTGTGTTCTTATGAAAAGGATGACCACTTAATATTATTTTGTATTGTCTCAGCATGTGGATGTCCACTTGAATTTTTGCCCATCCGGATGGGCATTGAGCAGTGATTTTAGCTGCTAAAAACCTGCCCGGATGGGCTTTGAGCAGTAATTTAAGCTGCTAAAAACCTGTCCGGATTGGCTTTGAGCGGTAATTTTAGCTGCTAAAAACCTGTCCGGATGGGCTTTGAGCAGTAATTTAGCTGCTGAAACATGTCCGGATGGGTCTTTTGCTTGGATGATGAGTGTCCACAACCCATCCTTCTCTGTTACGAACCCATCCGCCTCTGTCAAATTTGTGTCCGGACGCGATTATTGCAACCGGATGCCTATTTGGCACCCGTTGGTTGTCCGACGGCCAACCGGATGCCTATCGGGCAACCACCGGATGCCGTGCAGACAACCGGCGGTTGTCCAATACATAAGGCCACGTGACTTTGATATAACCTGTGATATTTGTCAGCGGGTGGGGGTGGGAGATGAGTGAAAGAGATAGGGGGAACAATCAATGTAATCTCATGGTCCTTTTTCGATGTGTTTCTTTTTCAATTTTGTGTGGGTATCTATATATATATATCTATGTCTATGTATGTCTATGTCTTTATATATAGATACTCACACAAAACACATCGAAAAAGTATCATGAGATTACATTGATGGTTCCTCCTATACTCATTCTTCTCTTCTCGCCCACCCCCACCCACTGACAAAAATCACAGGCTATATCTAAGTCACGTGGCCTTATGGTCCGATAGGCATCCGGATGGGTTCTTAGCGCAGCAAAAGTCACTCAGTTTCATTTCTACGTTATCTCATAAGGTACTTCCAGTGACCTGGCATAGGGCTGTTAGATTCTTCTGGTCATTGGGAGGGTGATGGGGGTGGCCTTAGCCCTTAGCATAGCCTGTCCTGACAAGCTCAACATCTCTCAACAAGGATAGCCTCGTCATGGGCCCCTGGGACTTACATGTCTTTACTTTGCCAATGTCCACTATCAACCACCCAAAAAACACCAAACAGGGTAAGACACAAAAAATTTTTTGTTTACAACCTACCTCGAAATCTCTCACACTAACTCACTCATCCTTCCTCTTTCATTTGCTTCAGGTTTGAAGTTTCTAGCACAAACAGAGCTGACTTTATGGACCAGAGAAAAAAATACTTCTACAAAATTCAAAAAAACCTGAGTAGGCTGAAATGGCTGCATGAGTATTGACATCCCCATATGATTATTGTACTTTTTTTTTTATTTCACTAAATTGGTGCTTTTTACACACATATATGAGTTCTAAATTGTATTCATTAATTTTTAAGCTTCTAATAAACTATGAGAAATCATATATGAGTGTAAAAAGAACCGATTTAGTGAAATAAAAAAAAAAGTACAATAATCATGTGGGGATTGTTGAACCCACAAACGTCGCAAACGTCAAAACGTCGCAATCTAGCGTTCCACTAACGTCGCAATCCAAAAAACGTCGCAACGAAGGGTTTTTAAAACATCGCAAACCCACAAACGTCGCACTTCTTTAAACATTGCAATAGCTCGAACTCACTAATGTCACAAATGTCGTAACTCAACAAAACTACGAAGTTGTCTTCTCATTTGATGCAAATTGGTGATGATGATATGTTGCGAGAAGTAGAAAGGAGCATACAAACTTCAAAACACGGTGGGGAATCGAATATCAACATTATATATTGTGCTATGGGTAATTGTTGAGTATTTTTCAGGTTATTTGAATCATTTTTTTCACTTCCTAGGGCCGTTTGTTGTTACCTCAGAACCCATTAATGCTGTCATATTAGGGATGCTAATCACTATCTAGCAGACAGAGTGACATACCAATTTGTGATGTACCTTAATGTTTGATTTAGCCAAAGATTGAACTTGTCAAGAGGTGTTGACACAGTTGGATTGAGTGCTATATTTTTTCCTCTTATAGAGATAAAGGGATTCATGCATAAATGATTCAACATTTATGGCATTTCAAGTAGTGTAAAACCATAAAGTTGCAACTTGGGAATGATGTAAAAATTCCGTATTCAGTAGATAAAGGGTAAGTCATAAAGAGATAAAGGGATTCATGCATATAATGATTCAACATTTAGGGCATTTCAAGTAGCAGTAGTAGTAGTTTTCAAAGCATAGCCCATATCAAACATGACAGTATATTTCAAGCTTGACATGTATGCAGATATTTGCCTTACTTGTGCTAAATCTTGATTAGCACCCATTTATGACAGTATTAATGGAGTCTGAGGTAACAATAAACGACCCTAGAAAGTGGAAAAATGATTCAAATAACCTGAAAACTACACAACAATTATGCATGGCATAATATTTAATGTTGATATTCAATTCCCCACTGTGTTTTGTAGTTTGTATGCTCCTTTCTACTTCTCGCAACATATCATCATCACCAATTTGCATCAAATGAGAGGACAACTTTGTATTTGTGTTGAGTTGCGACATTTGCAACGTTAGTGGGTTCGAGCTATTGCGACGTTTAAAAAATTGCGACGTTTGTGGGTTTACGACGTTTTAAAAACCCTTCGTTGCGACGTTTTTTTGATTGCGACGTTAGTGGAACGCTAGATTGTGACGTTTTGACGTTTGTGGGTTCAACAGGGATGTCAATACTCATGCAGCCATTTCAGCCTACTCAGGATTTTTGTGAATTTTGTAGAAGTATTTTTTTCTCTGGTCCATGAAGTCAGCTCTGTTTGTGCTAGAAACTTCAAACCTGAAGCAAATGAAAGAGGAAGGATGAGTGAGTTAGTGCAATGAACTCTGAGGGAGTTCATTGGTTAGTGTGAGCAATGAAGATGGAGTTCATTGGTGTGAGAGATTTCAATTGGTAGGTTGTAAACAAAAAGAATTTTGTGTCTTACCCTGTTTGGTGTTTTTTCGATGGTTGATAGTGGACTTTGGCAAAGTAAAGACATGTAAGTCCCAGGGGGAGGGGCTCATGAGCCTCGTGGCATCAAGGAGTTTGTGGCATGATGAGGAGAGTGTCTTCAAATTGTTTGACTAGACATTGAAGTAGACCCAAATCATTCCACATAATAAAACGAGAGGCTAATATTCTCACATTAGAATTGAATTGGTTGTCATTTCACTTGTACTCTCTCCCTCCATCAGTCTCTCCTAGCTGGCAAAAATAAAATCTGGGTGTGATTTTTATTTAGCAATGTAGTTTCGTTTCAAAACTAGGACTCTTCAAATAAATATTGATGATAAATAGAATAAAATGAAGACATCAATGTTTTGCTGGACCAAGTTTTATCATTTTCAGAAACTCTGGCGGGAAGTGTTGAATTTGTAATTTGTGTCGCAGTCTCAGAAAGCAGGGATTGATAAGTAGATAACAAAAAAATTTTAGATTCTTTTTCCACCTTGTACAGAATCATGTGAGCTTTCTAACAAAGTATATGTTAAATTCCTTGCTCAAATTGATTTGAAATAAGAGCCAAAAGGTGTTGGGCCCTTCGGCAAAATGTACCATAGTAGTAACCATATGGTTATGACTACTAGCTAGTACTATCTATGATCAGAAATCGAGCTTCAAAATTTTCAATTTATCAAACTATCATTCAGTCAATCAATCTAGCCAATAATAGGATGACTTCTGCTAATCTTTTAACAAATCTGATCTGATTGAAGATTCTGAAAGTTCACATTTTTTCGGTTCTAATAGATAGATGGTTTCCTAGAAATTAGGTTTAACTGAAATAAAAAATATTACAAAATAAAGTACACCTATGATGTAGTATGTTGGATAGGCCCTGGGGGCCGATGTCAGGGAGACACGCCCCAATGCACCTATGAGAGTTGTGTAACAAAAGGCCTTTTGTTTGGTGAACAAAGGAGTACAATGGCAGGCAAAGTGTGCTTGTCTGAATGCATGTTGGATTCATGTGATTGCATGCTGGGGCGCGTGTATGCTAGGCTCAGCTCTCTACTTTTGCTATACTCATTTGTGGGTATACACAATCCACCCGCTGCTACGATATGTAGGAACCACTGGTAAAGGGTATTTCACAACTGTACTTTATTTTGTAATACATTAAAGTACAGTTGTGAAATACCCTTTACCAGTGGTTCCTACATATCGTAGCAGCGGGTGGATTGTGTATACCCACAAATGAGTGTAGCAAAAGTAGAGAGCTGAGCCTAGCATACACGCGCCCCAGCATGCAATCACATGAATCCAACATGCATTCAGACAAGCACACTTTGCCTGCCATTGTACTCCTTTGTTCACCAAACAAAAGGCCTTTTGTTACACAACTCTCATAGGTGCATTGGGGCATGTCTCCCTGACATCGGCCCCCAGGGCCTATCCAACATACTACATCATAGGTGTACTTTATTTTGAAAAGTAAGTTTTCTAACTTTAGTTTAACCTCTCATATATCCAATTGGATAATCCACAGGTCTACTCCAAAACCTGGGATTTCGGCAATGTTTGACTGCCCCCCTTGAGTTTTTGCTATTTTGGGCGGCAGTCAAACATTGCCAAAATCCCAGGTTTTGTAGTAGACCTCTGGGATAATCCCTTTATCCCTGCTTTATGTAACTGTGACACATTTTTTGTTTTCGCTACCACTGCCAGAAAATTTTGATTTTCATCCTCCCATGTGTTATACCAAGGAGTAACCCTGTTACTCCTTGGTTATATAGACTCATATTCTCTCACATAAGACTAGGTGGTAAATTAAGAAAACTCTCACATTACCTATCCATAGCTTCATTTAGTATTGTGTTTATCATGGATTGTTATTCAAATCTAACCACCAACCATTCTATCTAGCTAGTGGGAGGAATTCCTGAAGTTGCTAACTCTTGCTTAGGCCTACTTCATTATTGATATCAGAATGATACTGATACTCACTGATTATGAAGTTAGCAAGACTGCCCTCATTTTGTTCCTGCATTAACTAGCTAGATCATTACTCTATCCAAGGAGTTAAAGACTTTGTTGAAGGCTGCTCTTTTGTATCACATCTTATTCTCCATATTTTATTCTATCATGTGAGCGATGTTCAGCTTTATAATCCACATATTGAGGAAGTTATGGCCTCTCAAACTTCCAAGGTGATTGCCTTCAATCGGCATTGGGAATAAGCGGATGTTTCCCCTGGGGTATGTCACAACCACAGACATGTGGCATAGACATTATGAGTTATTAGTTAATACACTAATAATCACACAGATAAGATGATGATCAAAATTCAGACCTGGGTGGGAAACGAACCCAGGTTCCATTACCTATAGGCTATGACGTCACCATCACGCCACTTGGACCAACTAGGTTAGCCAGTAGACAATATAGCTCAGTATTAGCGGCGTCGCCTGCAAAGCCATTTGGACCTGGGTTTGAGACCGTTACAGATTTGAACATTTGATCATCAATATTAGTGACGTACCCTAGGGATTGCTGGCTGATTCTTACTGCCGATAAATTGCCGTCACCTTGGAAGTTTGAGAGGCCATAACTTCCTCAATATTTGGATTATAAAGCTGAAAATCGCTCACATGATAGAATAAAATATGGAGAATAAGATGTGATACAAAAGAGCAGCCTCAAACAAAGTCTTTAAAGACACTCTTTAACTCCTTGCTCTATCCAGCTGCCTTTGTTGATGAAGAATTTGAGAGGCAGTGTGAGTATATGAAATCAGGTTTATGTGTTGGTACAGTGTAGTGGTATTATTTCGTTGTAGTTATTACTTTTTGATAAGGTATAATTTGTCACATATATATGTCATATATATATTATATTTTCATATAACTGTTACTCCTAGGTATAATCAAGGAGATTCCCCTGGTATAATAGTAGACCTCAAAGAAGTTACTTGAGACCAGGCTTTAGCACAACAGTTGGTTGCATGGATAATTAGGCCTGCGCAGTTTGTAGTGATTTACTGTACCCATATCATGTATATATATATGTGTTACAGAAGGTGCTCATACTCAATTGACTCTCACAATTGGCACTCTTACAGTGTGTACATTACAGAATAACTTAACTTTGATTTACTCAATCATTTTTGAGAGTTGTATTCCCATTGATTCTATATACTAAATTATGTAGTCAGCGTTCAATCAAGCACTTTATACGTTCATCCCGGGATTTTCGAGATTCATTGCAGCTACGCTCGATCCCGTCGACATTCGTTCCAGCCGACGTTCATTCCAAAATTCGACTATGGTGATAGATGTATGTAATGCTTTTTTTGCAGTTTCTACAAATGGTGGTCTTACTTGAGTATATTATTGCAGACATCGTTGCACAGATCATGGCCTAAACTTCCCAAACCCATTAAACAAGATGCCTTCCAGCGCTGGATCTGATGGTAAGTTGTGTTTTTTCCATGTCTTCATAGTCTTTTATGCTCAAGTTCTGCATTTCTCCGTCTGTGATAGATTGGCAGGGAAAAAAATATCATGTATTTCTCTGACAGATCTAACAGCCTAACAACCTTTATTCCTAATGAAGTTGAAATCATTTTCGGTAGTACCATGGCTCTGATATTCTGCAAAACCCCCTATATGTATAGCTGGTTACCACAGGACAGTATGACATTTCTTTATATATTCGAGCTTGGCCACCTTGTCTAGTGCCTAGAGTTCAAAACATAGGATAGTAACGGTTTTTGAAACTTTGGAAATTGAAAATTAAGCCTAGCCTGTCTGTCTGTGGGTTAGTAATTGGTTCTTTCTTACGACTATCCGTCTTTTTTTATTCAGGTGCCGCCCCGGCCATCTCTGAGGCGGAGATGAAAGAGTTTAACAAGTGTGTTCTCACAGCTAAGAAACGGTTAAATCAAGGAGAACAACAGGAGGCTCTACTCTTATATCAGAGAGCTCGTAAGATTTACCCTAGTGAAAAGCTAGACAACAGAATCTCCAAACTCTTGGTGAGTCTGTAGGCCTAATAGTAGGTCGATAATTATGGTGGTGAGATAGTTTAACATATGATCGCTAACATGTCACCTTGAAGCCGCATTTGAGCTAGCCAATGCGTTGACTCTGATTGAGTGGGCAAGAGGCGGTGAGCCAATGCCAGGTCAGATGGTACTTTCCTGGATGATCTATTGTGAATGTGAAAGAAATTCACTTTCACTATATCTCGATAGATTATTTCAGTTACTCGGCTCTTGGTCAATCAGATCAGAGCCAACGCATTGGCTATATGTTAGTGTCCCTCAAAATTTTGTCTACCCTTAGAAGCAAGAGAAGGCCCAGATGATTGGGTCCTGGGTTTAAATCCTGCTTCAATCAACTGAAGTCTGGGGTTTGCTTAGCCCCCAAGTGCGCTCAACCTGCCTACAAACAGAAGTCTGAAGGCAACCACTAACACATGTCCATTCTTTGGGATGTGGTGAACAAATATGCCTTGCTATCCCCGAAGATGCTCCTCCTTCATTATCACAGGATTATATCAGAATGTCGCGGTCTTACATAGGAGAGCTAACAATCTATGTTGAACTGTGCAGCTAAATGTGTACGCTTACAATAAATTTCTTAATGTATGTGAAAAAATTTTTCTAACATGTTGGGAATTTCCAGAATGTCTGTGATGTCACACAAGTAGACTTATTACTTATATTCTTTTTCCTTATTATAGAGGGCTCTGAACTTATCAACAGATGATAACCTAACAGTGGACACTAGCTCGAGTTCCACACTGACAGTACTGAGTACAGGATCTGATAATAAGAGGCCCAGCCCTCACACCCCAATCAAACATGAGGAGAAGAGGCGGTCACCAGGGCTAGAGTCATGGCAATCAGAACAAGCAGAAATGAAGGTTAGTACAAGACGTTTTGTTTTAAGTCATGGAGGAGTAAATATTAGCTACCTGAGTGGCGATATTTATGTCAGCTAGCACAAACTTTAGCTAGCTAAGGTAGGAGGAAGGAGATTTAGTAACATTTACTCTCTTAACTTCATATAGACTTTTACCTCAGCTAGCCAAGTTCAGTGCTAGCTTACATAGAGTCACCCCCTAACAAGCTAAACTTAACTCTAGCTAAAATTTACTTCTCTAGGGTACACAAGCGATAGTCAGCACAAGATAATTATCAGATTCCAAAATAACTCTCTTACAGAATCACTTGATTTGTTTTACTTGATTTGTAGGTGGCTGAAATAGACACAGATGATGCGGACAAGGAGAATACAACCCCAACAGACCATGGAGCTGAAGAGACAAATGCTGAGCCTGATGGAGCAGAGCATGATGCAGGTGAGATTGTAGTGTAGTGTCTCATTCCTACTCATCTATCTCTAGATGTTATCCTATTTACTGTAGGTACATATGTCGGTGTATATGTGAGTCAGGAGTGGTTATTGGTTGAGGGTATAAAAATTTGAATTTGAGGTAGGGTTTCCTGATTCCACTCTCCAGCAATAACCTGACCTGGTTATTGCGCACCATTAATCATAGCCATGTCCTTGAGGAACAAGATGAATAATACCAAATCTCTTCTGTGTGTCTGACATCTCACATACAATCAAAAGGGCCCCCACTGCCTCTTAGATAAATGAGTATAGGTACGGGTGTGAGAACTGCGGGTCGCAGTACCTGCACTCAAGAGAGGATGACTTTCTCCAATTCAAAGACGATGATGCATAATGTTTATATGTGGGTATTATAGCTATGTACCAGTCAAAAATGATGGTTGCACAACCTTGACATGACGGGGCCCAGCACAATATGTTAAATAGTTGTTGGGGAATTTGTCCAGTGATTAATCGCCCACTTTCACAGATGCATATAATATCTTAGCCTATTAAGATCATGAATACTTCATTACATTGTTTTATTTTCACTAGATGTTAAAGATGAAACACCAGCAGACGATTTACCCGATGATTTAGCGTCATTGCTGAAGGCAGCTAAAGAGTTTGTTGGTAATGACGATGTACTGCTAGCACTAAGATGTTATCAAAAGGCAAATAAACTGGAGCCCAGTGAGAAACTGGAGAGAAGAATCGATAGATTCAAGGTTAGTAACACAGCTGATAGAGTATCCTTAAGTGTCTGGTTGATTTTTCTCTTAAGTATCTCTTAACGTATAGGGGATGATAAACAATATATGTATATCCAACTGTAAAACTATGAAAACTTACAAGCAGTGAAATACCTGCTTACGGCAATGGCAGTTGGCCCATGATATCTAATCGATCAATTATTTTGATATCTTCAATACTAATACTCCTAATGTCCAATTTTGCTAATCAATACACAACTTTGCACTGTTGATCCTGAACTATAGTGTCCCATCCATGATCCCATTGTCATATTGGTTGGTGGTATCGTCACAGACGAGAGATTTTTTGCAGGCACTGTCTGTTCCAGGCTCTCATTGCATGCGTGCAGCAGGATAATAGGTACAGAATGAGGGTTTTAGAGGCTTACTCACCTCAAAAAGTAGAGAAAACTCAACTTCAATAGTTTAACCACTGAGTCAACTGTTACTTGCATATGTATGTCTCTGAACGATAGAGCGTGAATCCATGTGACTCACAAATTTAGTAGTTGAAGCACGTTAGGTACTCTATATCTACTCTACATCTACTCTACATCTACTCTACATCTACTCTACATCTACTCTACATCTACTCTACATCTACGCTACATCTACTCTACATCTACTCTACATCTACTCTACATCTACTCTACATCTACTCTACATCTACTCTACATCAAATAGCATATTCTGGATGTCAGTGTGTGCTTATACCCCACCTTCGTTTTCATCTCATAACAACTTTTCTATTACAGAATTTCCTAACAGATAAGGGAATCCCTCTACCAGATGATACAAATAGTCTTGCTGCAGACACAGCATCATCAGAGACCATAGAGACTGATGATCCACAACAACAAGAAGACAAAGAAATGGAGACAGGTCCGTCGCCTAATGTGGAAATAGAAAGGTATTTATACAGAGTTCAGAATCGAGTTTAATATTCTAAAATTGGTCGGAGCCATAGGGCTATTATATAATAGTGTATGATAACTCTATGGCAGGAGCCAATACTAGGAATAATTTTGTGCTGGATTCCTTTGGGATCGGCCCGCTCTAAGTCCTCTACATACTGTGGAAGTTAGAATTGTATATTATTTGAATATGAGATATTGCCTTTGCTGGCGGTTAAATATACCTCATGGCCGAAGTTTAAATTGGACACTCAACGATATCACGCATTGGGTTAATGTTCAATGTTGAACATAATCGTCTGAACTGCTACGACAGACTATCACTCCAAATTGGAATAATGATCTTAAAGACTATGTCACCAGTTACTGACCATTACTTGTTATTCTGGCAGTACATGTGACTTGTTTATACCATCTCATTGCAAGTCCAAATTAATACTAGTTTGTAGAGTGGTTGGCACTTGGCTGTAATTAGGCTTTCACAGTTCATCGTTTGATGGAGAGTCTTTAGATGATGCCAAAAACTTAATCACATTGCAAACAATTCCACTATTCTAGCATGTCATATGATGAGCCCGAATTAAGTGAAGACTCAGAACAGCCTAGTCCTCCACAAGAACAGCCACCCACAGATAATGGTATGGGGGTGGCGCAGACGCCCAGCAGTAACAGGTATAACAGTGTGTCCACTCCTGGTGCTCAGGCTAACCTGTCAGAGGAGGATATCGCTATCTACAACAGTCTTCTCTCACAAGCAAAGAGTGAGTTTACCTTATAAAGTTATTACCAATCTACTCACTCTGAACACCAACTTTCTTATGGGTGTTCAGTTTGACTTGCCGTTTATATCCTATTGAAATGTTTTTGTGTGATGATGTTGCTCGCCGCCCTTTCTCCTATATCATGGTCATATTATATGAGTATTATTCAACAATGTGCGTCTATGTATGGAATCTCTTTCATGTAAATGCAGTCAAGTGCACCGTAAGTAATGCGAGTAAGGCTTACACCACCTGGACAAGTTTATATTTTTGGTGCTATCAAATGCTTAGTCAAGATGATATTTTACCCTTTATTGCAGGTTTGGTGAGGAACGGAGAGTTTGCTGAGGCGCTGTCTATGTATGAGCAGGCCTGTCTCCTTCATCCATCAGATAAACTAAAAGAGAAAATCACCAAAATCAAGGTTTGCTTTGCTCTATCTCTCATATTGTAATTGTTAATTCTTTGCATCATCTAGTTTGCCTGCATGCAGAGTTGCTCCCCCTCCAATGATAACCTCCTCAGTGGATGAGACCAGCTGGATCGCATGCAAACTTGAGCAAAGTTCATCTAAATTTGTAGTTGTTAATTGTTTTTATGATAATTAGCCGATGTATTGTCTCTACGCTTATAAGCTGTTGGGTCGGTCACTCATGCCAGCCATTCAGTGCCATCACGTTGGCAAGATGATACTCATATGCACTTGTGAAAGGTTGTCTAGTTCAAGCCGTCTTTAAACACGGTGACAATTTTCTTGGCTGGTCCCAGGCTTTTTTTATAAAAAGTTAGCTTGATAAATGCAAACAACTTTCAATTTACATAATGACTGATGTTACAATTTGCCTGATTCTTGAAGACATATGTCAATGAGCTTCAGCCCCCAGCAAGTCCTACAGCTGTCACAGTAGAGAGAGAAAGCACACCCCCGCCTCCTGAAGAACAAAACAGTCCAGACGACTCAGCTATAGAGGCTCACTATAACGAACTTGTCAGTAGAGGGAAAAAACTGATTGAGCAGGAAAAATTACAGGTAGGTTACTCAATACAATTGGGCTGGCTTTTGAAAGAAAATATCAAGATTTCACAGTTATCTTTCACAATCTTTCATCTATAACAGTCATGTGGACACCATAAGAGCAAGACCCACCATTCCTGGATGCAGGAGTTGGAATATCTCCCAAAATTCACTGCTTATATGTTTGAAAATGCGAGTTATCTTCTCATTGTACTACTTTGAAAATGGGAGAACGACTCCAAAGTTTCCTCCTAGTTGCTATCAATTCTCATGTTCCTTCCTATGTTGATTGATTCAAACTCGAAATCGACATTTATCAAGGAATTGAATGGCGGTATTCATCACTCTGCATTATCATTGCTGTACTCTTTGTTTTTTCTCCAAAATCTGTTACCACATCTTGTATATTTTAGTTAAAAATCTCATCTAAGGCCTCTTCAATTAAAAATTACCCTGATTTGTCGATCAAACGGAATTACTGCAATATCAATATGTGTAAACAGGTTTGTATCTCTAAATAATCTTTTACAGGAGGCTTTGAGTCTGTACGAGGATGCATATGGAGTCAAACCTAACGATAAACTGAAAAGAAAAATGGACAGAATACAGCTGTATATAGAGCAGCAGAAAAAGAAACAGCAAGCAGGGGAGGCAAATACCGAGGAATCTAGTCATGGTTCACAGCAGATTGAAATGAAGTCGGAGGGTGAAAGTGCTCCACCTGTAACATGTGAGTATGCTGTCCTGGTCGCCTCAAGTAAATAATTTATCCGCCACACCAGAATTCCCAAGATGCTATCGCTTATACATTAGTAGTACTTTGATGGTAAATACAATAAACTCTAAACTCTTAACTGTCTGTTCATGTAAGCCAAATGACATTGTAACGCACCCGTATGCTGGAAATTTTAATAGGTCAAATCAGTCAACCTAATTCTAGTTTCAAATTCCTGATATATAAATAGTTTGATTCCATTAGGGAGCATTACTGTTTGATTGTTCCAACCCCCTCAGTGAATCTATTTCTTAGTATTCACCCTCTCATGCTAGACCATCAAATCTTGAGCACTCTGAATATCAGTGGGAATTCATATTATTGATTTTTCTTTTCTCCGCTCACAGATGATAAGAATGAGAGATATAACGAGCTGGTACTGAGAGGTAAGGAGCTGATATCTAATAGAGAAGTTAAACAAGCTCTACAAGTCCTACAGGAGGCAGCTCTCATCAAATCATCCGATAAACTTACCAAGAAAATACAAAAGTGCAAGGTATGTGTGTATGTGTGATTGAGATGATGGAATACATGCTGATAATTTTGTCTAGTATGTCCTTTTAATTATCAGTCCTTGCAATAAAATACCTTGAATATAGACAAAGGTTAATTTAGATGTGTTTGCCTGCAAATAGGAGTCCTCACTTTGGACTGCTGTACTCGATAGCCTTAACCCACAAATTGTAGCAGTAGTGAACCTGCTTGTCCAAACCAATTCACAGCTATCATCGATCTCACCGGTTACAGTAAAGCACACTTGCTAACTTCTGTCATTAAGGGGCATCCCTTATTGATTTCACTCTGGTTGTATGTGTTTCCTTCAATGACAAACTTTACCACGTTTTTCCCATATTACAGGACTACATAGAGGCGAATGAGGAAGATCATTCATCCGAGTTTACTCATGTCGGTAATGGATTCTATCTCCATGAGGTAAGATAATGAATGCATACATGATAATAAATAAGTGCCATTTCCTCAGTGGAACCTCAACTTATATCGATGTCTAGGAGTGAGGGGTTCTGATAGGTCTGCAACAGGTGAGATGCTAAGAAGAAGCGTGCTGATAACTTATAGCATTATTCTACTGATGAAAGACCAAGTTTTACTGCCCATATTAAAGGGTCAGTCCTATTAGAAAAGTGGACCCCAGTAAATCGATATTGTGAGTTCATAGGGCAAATAAAAATAATAAACAATAAAAAATTGTTGAAAATAGCTATTAGTTTTTTTTAAATATTTCAGCAAGGATCATAGTGGTCAGGAGGAGGCAATAGATCACTATGATCCACTATGATCCCAATTTTCAGACTTTGCAGCAGTTTTATTGTAATTAGGATCATAGGCTGTTTTATTTCATTTGCCCTAATGACTTTTCAGCCTGAGACCTTTAAAACCATACCTAACATCGCCTATTAGGACTGTCACTTTAAGAGTTATTGCATTTTCTCTTTGGAAATATGATTGTTGAGGGAAGACTTTCAAATCTTTAATCCAAGTCCCTCTTGACTCAACCGTCGTTAATGTATGTGGGCGGCTCTAACAAGATATTAAATTGCTTTGGAAGGCATTTAATTTAGTTATGCACTGTCCATTCTACCACAGCCTTCACACTGGCAGTCCCTCCAGACTCTTAAAAACCGAGTCTTGTGATGGTGATACCGATATCTTTGACCCCCGGAATGTTTAATTGATTAACGGCCAACAAATCACTAGAGCCATCGTCTACTATTGATGTTCGTGAAAACCAGAACAAGGTATGTAGCAATGTATGTGTTAGCCACGCTCATTATGTAAGTGTATCCCGCTGACACTATAACTATATTTTGTAGGATTTATACTCTAAGCTGTACCCACATCAGAAGGAGAGTATTCTCTGGTTCTGGGGACTTCATAAGAAGAAGACTGGAGGTATTCTAGCTGATGATATGGGGTAGGTGATACATAAACTGTCATGTATATATGTAAATATCTAACTTGGTGACGTTATATTATATTATGTTATAATGTTATGTTATGTTATGTTATATTATCTATCCTATTATGTGATCAATGAAGAAATAGTGAAGCAATTCTTTAAACCATCATTATATATATATAGATATTGATCAATTTTTCAATCAAATTTCAGTAATTCGGGAATGGGAATGCATTTTTCTCCCTGATCTTCTGTGGGCCAATGGAAAACCCTAGAAATGGCATATTTTGATGCATGCGTATGTCATATTGTGTACTTCAATGACCATCCTAAGGTCCATCACAAAATTTATTCAGAATTCTGTAGATAGAATAATAGAACCCTTCCATCTGATGGCATGTTTTGTGAGGCATACTTCAGCTCTGTGTTGCCATCACTTACCTAGACCAAGATTGGTCCATTTACCTGCATTTGAATTGCATTGGTCTGGTCTGGCTTGAGGCGTGACCAGTGGAAAGGAGCCACTGGAATGCAGGCAATCGGATTAAACTTGGCCTATCACTTACCTAACACTCCTTACATATCTTGGCCTAACACTCCTGTATATTCTCCTATTCCCAGTTTAGGTAAGACTATACAGGTGATAGCTTTCTTATCAGGATTATTTGATGCTGACGAGGCCAAGTGTGTTATCATTGTCATGCCTCTGTCTCTAATCGAGAACTGGAAGAAAGAATTCGAAAAATGGTGAGTTTTCTCCTCAAATTGCCGGGTGATGTATGATGTACATGTTGGGCATAATATCAGATCAACCCTAACCTCACTTAATACGATAAACACTGACGAAATCATCCACAATTTGCAAGTCTGAGAGCTGGAGTTGCCCAAACTTTAATTGTTAGCCAACAGAGCCCTCACAATAAAAACTTTAAGTGAGAGGTGAAATGCCTAGATTTATCTGATTATGAATTGCTTACCAAGAACTAAAATGACACAGTTACAGACGGAATCTGTTACAGCTAAAAACGCTCGACGCATTTGAATGTAATTCATTGTAGACTCTAAGCTTTGAGTTAAAATAAGCTTTGAAACATTCCCAATTTTTGAAACAAACAACCCGACACTCTTAACTCATCTATATATGATGTAGGGCGCCCGGTATCGGTGTACACACATACCACGGAGGATCTGCCCGTGAGAGAGCTCGGGCTACAGCTAGGATACAGAGAAGAGGGGGAGTACTTCTAACATCGTATGGTATGATCGTCTCCTCCGCTGAGCTTATAGCTAAGAAAGGCGGAGAATCATTCGGCAGAGAATTCAAATATGTGAGTTAGATATCTCGGACATATTTTATATGTGAAAAGCCTTTGGTTGAGCTTTAGAGGGATATTTTTCTGTCAAATTATTTTATTGTTTGATAATGTTCTTATGGCCCCTATGGCTTTTTAATGTTCTTGTCTAGCTACTACTAAGGTCAAGGCCCATAATTATGCTCTCTGTTGGCCCTGGTGAATACTTGACATGGTGATACAGCGATATCAGTATGTCTGTGGCTTATTGTCGTAATAAAGTCACTTTACCATCACACACTGTTACATGGGACAGGGCCAGAGAGTACTCACTTGAAGTTTTGGTTCTTTACGTAAACTGGACTGGTATCAATTACAGTTTCACAAAGAACAGGTTATACAGTTGCCATCATAATAACGTGCGCTAATTTAGATGTAACTGTATGGTGTCCTTAGGATTTTGGCAAAACCTTTTGAGTTGCCTTTGAATTTTCTTAGGTTACAAAGTTTTAAGCAAAATATGTTGTCTCAGCTTTGTATTCAGTCAGTTCAGCTCCTTATTTTGATCGGAGCTTTTTTTCATAAGTTTGCAATCAGGTTGGTGCGGTATTGAAGCTTTGAAACCTGTCAAAACTTCTAAGCAGTATATTGGATGACCGTTCTGGCTTCGTTATATATTTATCTGTAATTACGAAAACCCCCTTCCTTGTAGGCAATGTATTATGAAATTGACATGCTTGACTTTTTTAGCTAACACTCCTTGTTTGGAGATGCTAGTTGACCTTACAGAAGTCAACCATGACACCCCAGGACAGAAGGAATCACAAGCTAAATCAGTGAAACAAGAAGGTATGTGCAATGTATTTTGCATGATGATAACTGAGTATTAAGTTTTACAACTAAAACATGAAGTCGTACATGAAAGCTATTGGTACTCCTTGTGTCATACACCGAAAGAATGTTCCTAAATCAGGTTAACAAGTAAACCTGCAATCTGAGCACAGGTCTGTTCTAAACCCCTTGCCCTAGTTGCCAGTAATAGTTTGCTTTTTTATGCTCCTAAAACAACAGTTCCCCCTTTTTTCACATTCTTTTTCGCACAATTGCTTAACCTGATTTCTTTTGTACACCAGTCATGATGATGGCTTCTGCCACACCAAAACCTTCCCAAAGGTTTGATACTGGTTTTCATATTCAAGTAAAGTTCTAATGTTCCAATGTTCCAATGTTCTCATAATCTCTAATGAAAGTAATGGGTGTTGTGATAATAGTTTTCATGGTATTGATAAAGATTGCTTAGTAAACTAAACTTAGCTATTCTACAAACTTCATGAATTCCCATGTGCAGGATCCATCGCTACAATTATATGTGTAGCTGCGTCCCAAGCACTTTCTTATCGACGAGTTGTTTGATTTCAATGATTGCATTCTTTTAGTGAGGTCATAGTTAACATCAAGAAGAAGAGAGGAAGGCCGAAGGGATCAAAAAACTGTCTGACGACAGTATCTCAAAAAGTCTTGGCGAAGGCCAAGAAAACCTCGGTAAGAACACTTTTGGTAACAGGTAGGATAATGAGCGTCAAAATTCAAACAATCATTCCAGTTTGGATTGTTTCAACTGCCTTTTTCGTTTAAAATGGATTCAAAATGAAGTTCTATTTCATAGCCTAAATAACTGGCGATGAGGATCATGTCCATTTTCTCCGGCCAAATTTTATTGTTATGATTGTTTGACTGTAGCAGGGCAGAGGTTTAATTTAAATTCCAGTTAATTTCAATTTCGATTATCATGTATTTTGTATTTTAGCTCATGAAGACGCCATCCCCGTCACACAGATTCACAGTTTCAACTCCTACAACTCCTAAATGTGTAAGTATTCTCAAATATGTCAATGTTTGTAACTTTCATCACACAATTGTTGAAAAATAAAACAGTCCTGGTTCTCTTGCATTGTTTATCTGTCGGATAGAACTGCATCCCTGCTATATCTAAATTGTTTTACCATTGTACCCCAGTATATGTGTTCACAGGCTGAGACATGCGCCTGCAAGTATTCAACTTAATCTAATCTCTCACTCCATTGCAGTCCACTCCACAGCATGGAGGTATGTTCGATGGGAGGGAGTCTTTCCACCAGACACCAGTAAACGTGTCTGTCAGCGTAAGATCGGAGTCAGACAATGAAGAAGTGCGCCAAGAACTTTACGAAGGGGAAGGCACAGGTACAATTATTTAACGTGACAGTACAGTTTATTTTTTCCATGTCGTTAATTTGCCCAGCATCTGCACACCTCAAAGATATCAAAACTTGTACTGACATGTTTTTATATCCCGTTCCTTAGCGTATCACATTCTGTTCTGTCATTACAGCATGTATACCGTACACAAAAGAGAGGATAGAGGTACTCATCACCGTGATGGTGATGAACATGAGACAGTGGACTCTGTGTAAATCCGCATCACAAAAGGATAAGGTATTTATTTTGCAGCTCAAACATTTGTTTGTTTTCAGCTATGGATATCTTTGGTGTGCCAATAAATATGCCTGAAGTTTCTGAGCCTGTCTATAATTTTTCTTGTTGGGTAATTGCTGTTTGCTAAGAAACAGAAGATTGGGCTGCCCCTAAAGTGGGACGCAAGGTGCCCTAATCCTCATACTGAGAATGTGATACATTCTAGAAAACTAGAATGCATCCTAGAGGTGAGGCCATAGAGGACCTCTTAATCATAAGTGTGCAGCAAGCTGCCAAAACTGAACTGGCACTAATCGGCCATTGGCAGTGACACTTTGATCTTAGCCAATAGTTCTCAGAGAAGTAGAAGGTATCATCACATAAATCCATTAAAGTGAAACAGCTAATGCTGCTGATGTAGATTTGACTAACGAACCATTTATGAGCTACGCAACTTTTTTTCCTATATAAAAACAAAATGATGAAATGGGTGGAACCTGTTTCACTTGCCAACTGATCATACTCCGGATAAGTTAGTATTCATGTCGTTCTTTTACAACAGCTATGGGAGACAATCGAGGATAAGCTGGTAGCAGAGGGATTTCCTGCAATGATCAGGGGACGTGGTAAAGATATAAGAAGAAAGTATCAAAGTTTGCTCAAAACATACCAAGAAATTGAAGATTGGAACTCAAAATCTGGTAAGAGTTGTACACCTCTTGCGTTTGTAACCCACTGTGGTTGCAGGAATGTAAGAACGAGAGCAGTTACAACAAATATGGTCGTCATGGCAGACTGAGGTGATAGAATCAAGGAGCACCTGTTGAGATAGGAAAATTATTATATACGAGCAAAATGAGTTGCTTGCTAACACTTTGATTGATCCTAATCATATCTAACAAATCACATTAGGAATTAAGGGATCCTGCTAGCTGGTAATACCTCCATGTTGCATATTCATATCTTTCCCTTTATTTATTTCGCTGTCATTTTCAAAATATGTTTGCAAATAACTAGAGTAGGCGTTTAAATTTTACAGGTCGCGACAGAAGGAAATTTTAATATGGAGAGACTTTTGACAATGCCGTGAGGAAAGCAGAGGGTGAGGGGCCAGAAATGAATGTCACTGCTGATGCAGGAGGAGAGTGAGTATTTTGTCTACCTTAGGCCAAGACGATAATTTTTTGAATCCATATCTCTACTGTCATCAATCTTCGTTGAAATCTGGACCGGAGCAGCCTAATGCCGCAATGAAGAAGCGATTAATTCGAACCCTACATCCTTCTTCAGTATCAATCGACCACAGTATTCTTCCTGGAATGGAATCAAGCTCTCACAAAGCTGTTTTCATATTAGGATGTCCAATCATCAGCACACCCAGTTCATAATGTACAATATATTGTCGCAATACCTTAACTTCCTGCACATACACTATTGCTGCCTCCTTGGTAATATCATGTCATGCTGTTGAAACGCTGTTTCTCAAAAACCAACCCTGCAATATTCAACAGAGTCAGTGTTGCCATTTCAACCATATCATGACTAAACTCCTTCCATCAAGTGTAATATTACTGTTACAGACCAGCTGCTGCATCCTCCGGCATAAGGCCATGTGAACATCCTAAGGGTCGTAACCTGAACTCCGAGGAAAAAAAGACCGAGCTGCTGGAGAGGGAGGTTAACACCAAAATTGAATACATGCAAAAAATGCTTGAATTTGAGCAGAGGAAGGTAGACCTGCTCGACAAACTGGTCACCCATATTACCTCATCATAATTTAAATTGTCAGATATATTAAGTGAGCTGTGTGTAATGTTACATTTTGAGTATCATGAGCTTTCGTTATAAAAAATAAATGTTTTCATTTAATTGAGAACTATAAAACTCCACTACTGTACAGCATCGTTGCTTCTACACCTTCCAATGATGCTACGTCACCCCACAATTAAGTGCCTCACTTCAGCTGTATATAGTGTCCTGTCTAGGTTTATTGTTAAGTCTATGGTAGATACAGTTTGTCCAAAATATTGGTGCCTCTTGGCTTTCGAGCCTTTGAAATGCCTAGAGAAGTTTTCTGCTCTGAGCCAGTGTGTGACCTACACATATTTATTTTCCGGCCCACTGTCCAGAGATGTTCCACAACGGTAATTCCTGTTTCTATCAGGAGAGGCACTGCTCTGTAGTTAAATTATAGGGTCAACAATAACATAAGTGTGAAGCCGACATAAATCACTTTAAAGGTGAGAAATTTGAATCACTGCAACATTTTCGGGAGGGGGGGGGTCAGAAGACCAATCTACCAGGTTGGGACAAAATGAATAATCGAAATTGTATAAATGTATCAATGAATCTAACTGTATCAAGCTGAAGACGAATTTGTTGATAGTCAACATAATACACAAAGTCAGTAATAGCCAATCACTACACTCAACAAATCGCCATTGTAACAGTCTTTTCTCAAGTACTTATTACGATCCAAATGATCCTAACAATCCAAAACTGGCCTGGGAATCATTCCTTCAGTTCTGCCTAGCAAGGGAAGGTTTCTGCTTTGTGTATATCTATTGAATGTCTAAGTTTGGTTTTCTGGCACCTCAGTTCCTTTATTGAGAACCCTGGTGAGAGTTGTCTTCCTTTTTCACAATCGGAGACAACTTAGATTATGGGAAACAATTATCCCGATAAAAGCTCCAGGTGATGTTGTGTGAAGACACCAATCACTTCAGAGGGAAAATGTTGAAGTTGTGTCCTTTAGCAGCTCTTAAATTTTAATAAATGGAACACCAATCAAAGTAAAAAGAGAAAATTTCAAATGGTATTCATAGTAAAACTGGAGTTGACAGCAATGATTGTTTTTAGGGTGAGAGATACCATCTTTTCCTCTAATTTTTGAGCCGATACAAACAATATTCTTGAAATAATATTACAGAGTCAAAGAAATCTTTTAATTCTTTTAAAAGTGACATCATGTGTTGTTTTTACGTGTTTCAATATTTCCAATCGTCATTTTTGGCTCATCTTTTTATTCAGGCCTACGGTGCTTCTGACATGTTGTAGAACTGCAGAAGCTGAAATATGTTTGTCTTTATAACACAGTAATCTTTTCCATAAACCATAGTTCATGACCCTTAAATATAAAGTAACAGTGGTATATCAGTGAACAAGTTACATCCTCCAGGCGAAAACTTAATGCTTGTTATTTGATGAGAATTTTTAGAAGCAATGAAATTCTATGCATCCATTTCAATTCCTAGCTTAAAAGTTTTACCTCTACATGAAAGGGAGACTGCAGAAGGGGTGTATCTTTGTTTCAATTGTGTATATTAACTCCGAGCCAGGGGCACAGGCTGCTTTTCTGCTTTGAGCTAGGTTTACCTCCATGGAAAGGAACATATTATGCCTTGGTTTATTTTTTGACGATCTAGAATATGTCCGATGGTAGCTGCTTGTTCATTTACACCGAAATCAAAAACAAATAAATATTTATTTTAAACTCGTGTTTGCAGATCGCTTAGTGAATGTTTGATAACCAGATTGAGCCAATTGGCTAGAACTCTATTTTGAGAAAAAAATCTTCTGTGCTTGGAGCTCAATGAAAATCAGTTTTATTCCCAACCCTACCTATCCTTCTTCAAAGCTGGGTAGCGAGGTTGCACATCGTTTGAAGTCAATAAAGAGATAAAATCATTCTAGTTGTGGATAGATGTTATGTATTGTATATAGCTTTAATAAATGGCTGTGTCACTTGTGACCTACCTAAATTGTTTTTAATGGTTATGTGTTTGATATGAGGATAACAAATAAATTATCGGAACATTTCAGCGCCCATTTTGTCCCAAATCACCATAAAAATAGTTATTGAATTCTGGGGACAATAATAAAAAAAGTTTTTCTTTTTATTTCAGCCGGTTGTATTAACTATGCATTGAAGATACCTGATGCAAGAACAATGACGCCTGTTGGAAACAAAAGGTTATGAAACTGCCTTGAAGGATACCAAAACCAATCAAATTTAACTGAAGATTTAAAAAATTTCCATACAGATTGAATCTGAAAACCTTATCTAACTATTGACACAGACATAAATGTCTCTCACAGAAAAATGTTCACAAGCTCACTAGCTTTATAAAATATTCTATTTGGCAATGGTTGTCTCTTTGTAGCAACCTACACTAAAGTAAGCTCGTCGGCGTTTGGTATGCTGCCCTCAACCTATGTTACACAAATTCAAACATGCCGAACCCAAGTACCTCGTAACTCATGACTAAATATTTACATGCTTGTGCTGATGATGCATGCCTAAGATGTTTTGTAATATGATGAGAGTGGGGCAGATCTGTTTTGTTTGATTAACTAGCTTTGTAACTTGATCAAGGCTAAGGATATGTGAATAAATATATCTGAGCTTATCTATCTACACTCTGTGTGTATTTTGATGATGCTTGTTGACTGACCTATGCTAACTTGGTAACTCGATCTGGGCGAGCCAAATTTTCATATAATAGTCAGGCATGAGGAGTTAAGCTTGTTGAGCATAATGTTTAATAGTTGAAGTGCTTAGACAACTACTACAAGTGCAATCAATAGCAGCCTACTTAATAGTTTCCCAATCCTATGGAATAAATGGAGTGTGTAGCTAGACCTTTAGAAATTAGAAATATCATTTTGGTTGACTGATTGATTGCAACGCTATTTATAAAGTCAATTGTCAATTGTCAATTGTGCTGGTACACATACTCTTCTTGTAAAAGCTGCCTTGCATACAAAAAAAGGGATAATATACAATCGATATGAATTTACATAAAATGCCAAAAAAATCAGTCTTTTGCTAGGCAGTTCGATAGTTTGGATGCCTGAGGGTTATCGCACAATGCTGAATACTGCTATATTTTTCATTGCAGCAGTCAACTGCAAATTAATCAACACAGAGTAATTGGCGGTGCAATCAACTGAATTGACACATTTGATTGAATGTGCTCGCTGTCAATTTCAAAATATGCCTTCAAAATTCTAGCACTGATGATTCGTAGCACCAAAAAAAGAAGTAAGGTGCTTTTAATGTATTCTTTAATGATTTATAGCAAAGACTATTTAAGGTTTGACAGGTAGTGACTGAAATTTCTCACCAACTAAAACTAAGCTTAACAGAGGTTAGGTATAGAGAAAAATATCTCACTAGCCTAATGAAAGCAATTTTTGGTTATTGTTGTTTCTTTCCAGTAATTTTCACTAGAGTTAGCTCATCACCATTGACATATAGCGCTCAACCTATGTCTCTGAAAAGAATTCATCGGTATACCCAACAGTCAATTAGCCTTATTTAAGTCACAACTGCTGAGAGCTTTTCTAGGTCAGCTAATTAATTGATTACACAAAGTCAAACACACAAAACCCGAGTACCTCATAACTAATGTCTGATGATGCATACGCCCATATTATTTTTGTATTATGGTTTGTTTTGTCTGATCAACTAGCATTCGTTTATTTCCGAAGTGGTGACTCGATCAGGCTAAGGATATGTGAATTAATATATCTGAGCATATCTATCCACTCTCTGCGTGTAGGCCTACTGTGATGAGTTATCCTTAATGCTTGTTGACCGACTTATGCTAATTTTGTAACTCGATCTGAGCAAGCCTAGTTTTGATATGATAGTCAGGCATGTGAAGTGAAGCTTGTGGAGGATAATATTTGAAGTGCTCAGACAACTGCAAGTGTGTAGCATAGCATTGTATTTAGACATAATTCCACCTCCAAGCACTTATGCTAAGTGTTGACATAGCAATATCAGTTTCCCTACAAAATCCAAGCCATTCTAATAAATGGACAGGGGTTATTTGTGCAGGCTGAAGAGCAATTCTTCCCAATTATTATTCGCGATCATTTAGAGAATGGAAAAGGTGAGCGATATGAAATCAATTTTAGATTGCAGCAGTTATATGCAGATTTAATCATCACAGAGTAATTGGTGATCTGATAAACTGCATTGTGTTTACTTTTGTTCTCTGAATGTTCCCTCAAATTTCAAGCAAAATTTAATACCTGTCAATAAACAAACCTTAATTGGGTGATGATTAAGTAATGGTAATCTTTCATAGATGCGTTTTTCTGTATTAAAATTAATGAAGGTTGATTTTTAAGAGATGAGTTAACCTCTTTCTTTAGATGATTTATAGCAAAGAATATTTACACGAGTTCAAGAGGGATTACTCCTGCAGTGTTGGAGGTAAATATAATCTGGAGGTCCAAGTGAAGCACTTGGTACGACTAGCAGAGTTGTATTACAAGAAATATCAGAAAACTGACGACTGGACAGATTGTCTGAGGGTAAGTTTAATACAGAGCAATAATAAAGCAAACAGTGATCATTTGTCCTACAAAACTATTAAGCCTATCTTCCTTTCTTAACAAATCAAGCAACGTTTTCTTAATGTCCACAAGTTAAATTTTTATGATGTAAACATTCTGCGGATTGCAAGGAAGTAAATATAACAAATGCCTAGGACAGTCATTATGTTTTGATCTTTAGTGCATAATGCCAGGATAAAAGCACTGCTCACTGATAGTTGCAACAAACTCTCTGCTGAGATTAAATGAATATATAATAGTAGGATAATTATACCATATTAATCATTTTGCAGGCACATGCACTATATAACTCTATCTCAGTAAGAAAACCAGAACATGACTGCTGGAAAGAGAGAGTATTCCAGGTTCAGCAGGCATACTGGAAGGGATCAGCTGAGATCAGCTATGATCAACAGCAGGAAATAACTTCTGATCTTCTCCGCAATCTACATGAGGTTAGAGATGAGGTACGAATCAAAAACCAAGTAACTGACCATCTATCCATGCGTTTCGATGTAGGTTCAGGAAACCCTCCTATAGAATTAATGGGAAAGCTAGTTGACTCTGCTCGAGAAGTATCAACACTTTGCACAGAGAGAATGATCGACTTTGTTCACGCTATCATAGCTAAAAGTGTGCGAACAATGGTCAAGGAACCACCATGCAGGTTTGTAGTTGTAGCTATAGGCTCATTAGCTCGAGGGGAGGCAACACCATACTCGGATCTCGAGTATATATTTTTGATCGAGAAGAAAACACCGCTAACTGAAGATTATTTCAGGAAACTGGCAATGACCAGCTATTTTCTAACAGGTAATCTCGGCGAAACTAAGCTTAAGTATATGGCTATAGAGGAACTAAATGGGTGGTTTGATGACGAATCGAAGAATGGATTCAAAATCGATGGGTTGTCTGCAGAGGCTGGCAACATACCAACAGGTAATGGACAGAACAGTAATAAATGCAGTTTCATAACTACTCCCAGTGATTTAGGCATTGCATATGAGCATGTACTGAATAACCCTACCAAGGACTCCCTGAAAGGTGATCTTACAGCGATGCTCTCCTATATGACAGAGGTATATTCTTATGGGAATAGTAACCTACTTTGTACCCTGAAAGTATATATACAGTCCGTCAAGCTCAGTGAAGCACGGGCAAATGCAAATATAGACATGCTGGCAAACGATATGAAGAAGTTTGACTTTACCCCTGATGATCGCTTGCTAAACCAAGCCTGTACAGTAGACGTGAAGAGGCAACTCTACAGATTTCCCTCAATACTGCTGTATGATCTAGCGGTGATCCATCAGGTGTTTGGAAAAGATGCGTGGACTACTGCAAAACGCCTGATCTCCACTGGGAAAATATCAGAGGATTTGTATAAATCATTGGTCTTCCAACTAGCTGTTGCCTGTTTTGTCAGACTTTCAGCTTACTTGTACCATGACTCTCAAGATGACAGGATTTCAACAGCGGAGAAACAAATAACAGGAACTACAAAAGTAAAGATAGTTTGTAAATCACCTGGAGATAGATTGTATGTTCACACAGGTCTTATCCTGGCACTAGCCGTCATGATGGTTCCTATGAAATCTTTGATCTAGGGGAAGCAAGCGCTGATCAATTAGGCGCTGTGTGTATGGGTTACAAAACAACAGCAAATGCGGATGACCATACATTTCTATGCAAGATATCAACACTCCAAAATACTGGGCACACAATGCAAGCATTCAATTTGCTAAATGAGCACTTCGGGCCAATACAGCACTTAGCTGAGGAGAACATTCCAGACTGGCTTGCTAGTCACAGGGCCATTTGTAATCCAGAAATGAGGTATCTGGTAGCAAATATCTTCATAGATAACTTTTACTTCAGGCAAGCTCTTGAGGCTCTCATTCATCTCAGAGAGAATCATAAATACTACAACACCAAATCAGTGTGTCTAAGGATCGCTACCTGCCAGCGGCATCTAGGAGATCGGATCGCTGCACTCAACACTTTGGAGGGTGCAGGTGAAGAATCATCAGGAGATTACTTGCTTAGCATAGGGCGCTTATATGTTGACTTAAGACAACGTGACAAAGCTGAAAACTATCTTCTCAGGGCACTTCAGTATTACTATATGAAGGCCTGCCAAGAAGTGAAGTATGATTATTATGGTGAATCTATCGACAGCTCAGAAGCAAGCAACATCGGAAGAGACCTACAAAAATTGACGACTGAGGAAAGACTGCTACTTTTGCAGCAGCCAACCTCAGCCTTGCTTGAATGTATAGAGGCACTGGCGTATTTGTACGATGAACAGGGTGACCATGCCACCTCAATCAAATACAGCAGAAAGTATCAGAGTATATTTGAACATTTGTATGGAGAGGAGAGTTTAGTACCTGCAGCTACTCACGGACATTATGGCGTCGGGTTGACCTTCCACAAACAACAGCATTATGAACAGGCTACAATGTACTTTGAGAGCTCAAAGTCAACCTACTATCGGATTTACAGTAAGACTGTTGATCATCCAAGGATAGCTCTCTTACTACAAAAAATGGGAGAAAACTACATTAAATTAGGAGATTTATCTGCGGCTGACAAGTGTATCAAGTGTATAAACTACAAACTATCACTAGAAACGTATAAGCGCATATATGGTGAGAATAGTGATCATTCTGATATTGCAATGTCACTGTATAATCTGGGTACCACATACTACGCAATGTTTGAGTATGAGAAAGCTGCAGAATACCACAGACTATCGCTAGAAATGCGTAAGCGTATACACGGTGAGAATAGTGATCAATCTGATATCGCTGTGTTACTGAATAATCTGGGTAGCAGTTACTACGCAATGAATGAGTATAACAAAGCAGCGGAATACTACAGACTATCACTAGATATGTATAAGAGTATACATGGTGAGGATAGTGACCACTCTGATATTATTGCCGTGTCACTGAATAATCTGGGTGCCACTTACCTCGTATTGAGTGAGTATGAAAAAGCAACGGAACACCACAGACTATCACTAGAAACGCGTAAGCGTATACATGGTGAGAATAGTGACCATTCTGATATTGCGAAGTCACTGAATAATCTGGGTGCCACTTACCTCGTAATGAGTGAGTATGACAAAGCTGTAGAATACCACAGACTATCACTAGAAATGCATATGCGAATACATGGTGAGAATAGTGATCATTCTGATATTGCTGCGTCACTGAACAATCTCGGTAACACTCACTATGCAATGAATCAGTATAACAAAGCTGCAGAGTACCACAGACTATCACTAGAAATATATAAGCGTTTGCACGGGGAGAATGGTGATCACTCTGATATTGATGTGTCACTGAATAATCTGGGTACCACTCACTACGCAATAAAGTATTATGACAAAGCTGCAGAATACCACAGACTATCACTAGAAATGTGTAAGCGTATACATGGTGAGAATAGTGACCATTCTGATATTGCTATATCACTTAATAACCTCGGTACCACATACCACGCAATGAATGAGTATAACAAAGCAGCAGAATACCACAGACTATCACTAGAAATGTTTAAGCGCATACATGGGGAGAATAGTGACCACTCTGATATTGATGTGTCACTGAATAATCTGGGTACCACACACTATGCAATGAATGAGTATGAGAACGCTGCAGAGTACCGTAGACTATCTCTAGAAATGAAGAAGCGTATACACGGTGAGAATAACGATCACCCTGATATCGCTGTGTCACTGAAGGATCTAGGTTCCATATACCAAGCAATGAATGAGTATGACAAAGCTAAAGAATACCAGAGGCTATCAATGGAAATGCATAAGCGAATACATATTGAGAATAGTGATAATTCTGATATCGCTAGGTCACTGAATAATCTTGACAATGCATAAGCTCATATTCTAGTCGTTTCAATATTCACGTATGCCAATGTAAACAATGACATGAGATATGTACCTGTTTCCACATACTACTAGCTGTGACCTACTTAAATTTGCCAACTATATTATGAAAGGATCTGGTGATAAAATCATATTTTATGTGTGTACAGGATTGCAATTGTTACTTATAATTTTATCGCTTTTACAATACACTTAAAATATCACAATGGCCTTAAAGGTATCTTGACAAATGAGGCCGTGGGAAACAGAAGGAATGGAATTAAATGAAATTTTTAAACAGCAGTTCATTATAAAAGGTTGTCCTTCCACCATGCTGAGACAGCTGAAGCGAATCATTGCAAACATGGTCCTCTTAGGATTGAACTTAACAAACTTATCGCTGACATAAGACATTTAAATTTACGCTAAGTTCTTCAATATTAAGTGTGGACAGTCTTTCATCATAATTGTCTATAAGGGGTAATATTATTCTTGTGCACATGCTTTGAAAGCTTTTCCAGTATATCTATATCAGTTTACTCAGATATGGGTATCACACTAGACAGGCAAACGACATGACAATTAATGACAACTTTATATCACACAATTTTCTGCGAGATGATCAACTGGATGCAAATTCATCCCATTCATTACCATACAGGACTGTTTATGATTTCAAACATGGTTAGACCAATATTCAGGCACAGTTTAATCATTCAAATCTTTTTCTTTGTGAAGTCTTTGCTATTCTTGTAAATATCTGCCTTGATCCGTTGGTTAGGACAGCAAGGTCCCCTGACCGAGACAGTTGTTTTTTGAAGTTATATCTCAATCTCAGCCTATCGGTACAAGTATATTGTTTGGGCTGCGGGCACCGATGCAGATTTCTAGGGCGAACCAAGAGGTGACAACTCTGCTCAAGCTATGAATTTACATGAAAACACAGTCTACAGTGTAAGCTGGTTAATTCGAATCCTGATAATTCG
Source organism: Membranipora membranacea (assembly GCA_914767715.1). Lineage (NCBI taxonomy): Eukaryota > Metazoa > Bryozoa > Gymnolaemata > Cheilostomatida > Membraniporidae > Membranipora > Membranipora membranacea. The sequence goes on along the minus strand of OU612069.1, from coordinate 17,419,134 downwards.
AAATTCCTGTTAACTCAGACACCTGACTGTGGTCCCAGCCAATTGTTTTTAGGCTCATTTAATTCTAAAATGTAACTGTAATTCGAAATTATCTTCCCCTACCAAAGAAGAAAATATCTCCATACTCAGAGGACTCATGATTCAAAGCTGCCTTTTCTAATCAAGGAAGAATGTAACTCCTTGTTCAGATGTTTGTTTTTGACAATGCAGACAAAGGGAGTGATCAATATCTGGATTTTACACCCTTAAATAAAGCTGCCCACCCTGAATATCCAATTCAGTGATTACTTCTGTTCTCTAGTCATCAGGGTTTTATTTCCAAAATCACTTGCATTGCACAGTACAACAAAAAACAAGTTGCCGTTTGTAAAATCCCTGAAATACGCCCCGCATTCGTTGAAAGTCCCCGCGAGATGACAAAACTGTAATTAGTACAATTCATAGTTAGAACTGATTTCTTGGGTCCCCTGGAGTTTGAATTGAGTGGCTTACACTGTATATATTTGATTGCTACAGCATGAGCTAACTTATGTAGCCAAAAATCATTGTTAGCAATTGGTGTGACCACCTGAGATCAAAATAAATATGGAATTGGGCGAGAACAATCATAGTACAGATGCTACCATTGAATTGACTTTTTATCAGGAGATTCAATGATAATTGTTCAATCTCGATGTCAGCTTTTCAGCCATCTGCAGGAGTGGGGCTCTGCTTTTAAGACACGTGATCACATCTAAAGATATATTCAGCTATGTGATAAAGTTCCAAAGATACTTGACTGTTTATATGAGGTCATGTGGTATCAAGCACTGAAATGTACTAATTAGTGTAGGAAAAGATTCTAGTATTGACAGCTGATAGCTAAAAAGGGTGATCTGCATAATATTATGGTAAGAGGAGGAGAGAAATCATAGCAGTACCAGATCGACAGCAATCATTGATAGAGTAGTTCTAGAATCTATTTGATGTGTAATTGACCAATCCTTATCAAAATATTCATAAATAAGTTTTAACTTGTATTAGACTATTCAAATTCATGTAAGGTTATTTAGATTGGTGGCAGCAATGAACTAAGGTTTAGTCCATTGTTGTGGCAGCCAATGCAAAAAGTGGCAGAAATGAATCCTCATTGGCATACTAGACAGGGTAAGGTTTGACAGTTGTTTCTGGTAAATTCTTTGAGCTTATGGCAATGGTGGATATTTAACCTTACATAATATGTTGTCATACTCCAGTATTACTATAAATTCTTGAACAATTTTAAAAATGAAGAAAATAGTGATATGATTTTAAAAAAACATGCAAAAGAGCACATTAGAAAATGTGGATGCAGAAATTAAGATGAGTCTGATCAAAGACTTTTTAGAGATGAGCATAATGATCGGGCGCAGCCCGATCCACACGCCGTAGGCGTGGCGGGGAGGGTGTGGGAGGGGCGCTTAAGCACCCTCCCACCACGGAAATTTTGCATATCGGTAGCAAAATAGTGCAAGCAGAGAGGTATTTCAATAGCTCACTGAGCTGTTGGGTACTTTCAGAAAACAACTCAATAGCAGTAGAAGATTACGGTAAAAATGCTCCAGTTATAAAGCACCCATTTGAAAAAAAACTGACCTTGATGGGATTCAAGCCCACAACAATCTGATTAAAAGTGATTATAAAGCAGACGCTCTACACACTGAGCTATTCAGCCACTCACGGAAATCCGTGGGCCGTGAGTGCTAATATACGCCACTGAGTGACCCTAACTCCTTGGTCTGATACTATTTATAGCCGAGGGAAAGCCAAGATGGTTGCAAAGAGTTACTATCACTAAAGTAAAACTACTTTTTCCATTTTGCTGCAGAAGTGACGTGAGGCTGATATGAAAAATTGTGGATAATACAGTATATAATCCCAATGTGCCATTGGTAAGTTGGACATACGCATCAAAAGTTTTCTCATCAGATGGAAGTTATCAGACTCTGCCCCAGTCTTCTGGTAATGGCATTCTTTTATCAATCAACCACATTCATATGGTTGTTATATACTGTACACGGAAGCGCGATCACTTTGGCCTTGTCCAAACTTAGCCCTGTCCAAACTTAGCCCTGTCCAAACTTAGCCCTGTCCAAATTTAGCCCCGTCCAAACTTGGCCCGAGCCAAACTTGGCCCGAGCCAAACTTAGCCCCAGCCAAACTCAGCCCGAGCTAAATTTAGCCCGAGCCAAACTTAGCCTGAGCCAAACTTAGCCCGGGCCAAACTAAGCCTGAGCCGAATTTAGCCCGAGCCTAACTTTGCCCGAGCTTGCGCTAAGTTTGGCTCTGGCTAAGTTGTCGCGGATTCCTGTACACCATAGTATATAATATATAGATATACTCTATGGCCACACCCCACAAGTCGAGGAGGTCGGACAAAGAATACAGTTTGGGAATGAATAAGGATGGCATTTGGATATTCGGGGGAAAGAGGAGAGGCATTTGATCTTGGGGTTCTAGAGTCCTTTTTTAGTAATGGAATTAATCCTGCACTATATTTGACATTTGAAGTAGCGGTGGTAATCATAGATGATACTTTTGCTCGGAGTTGTGGCTTCATGTGGATGAAGAACACAACTCCAAATAACTATCAATAATACAACTTTTATGTTTGCTAAGATTTGACTTTATTCAAGAAATCGGTCGCCAGATTGCTACAGAAGGAAGATGATGTTTGTTTCTGTACCATTAACGGGAAATTAAGTGTTTTACTATCGTGATGTCAGTATCATATATACATTTAAATTTGCATTGTCTGTGTTTATTGTAATAATTGTTTTGTGGGTGTTATAGGGGTGTGTAGAACCAGGTTTCTGGGTTGAGTTACGGTTTGATGTGTTATATTATAACGATATGTGTTGTAAAACTAAAATAAGAGAAATACCATTTCATAAGTTCAGTTCTGATAAATGGCATAAATAACAATGACAATGATAATGACATCAAATCATTGACAACAAAAAATCTGACATCAATAATATCAGTATTGTGAGCATCAATAAACATGAAAATAATAATGCAATACAAGATCTCACCTCTGTCAGTGATCCAGAAGGCTCTCGTCAACTCCTATGACTCAATAAATCGCAGGTAAAATTAAGGAAAATTCAATTATAGTATAACTGAAGAGAGATGCTCATCAATAGATAACCAAATCCACACTGAAGGGCAATGCAGTAGTGCAAACAATAGACCCCACAACAAGGCAAGAAAACCAATTATCACCACCATGCGACCAATCAGGTCAGTGCAATAAACACATAGCAAATACACCACCCCGAAGCATATATTCTAAAAATTTTCAGTCACTGACTTTTTAGAGATGAGCATAATGATCGGGCGCAGCCCGATCCACACGCGGTAGGCGTGGCGGGGAGGGTGTGGGAGGGGCGCTTAAGCGCCCTCCCACCACGGAAATTTTTGCATATCGGTAGCAAAATAGTGCAAGCAGAGAGGTATTTCAATAGCTCACTGAGCTGCTGTGTACTTTCAGAAAACAACTCAATAGCAGTAGAAGATTACGGGAAAAATTTTGAAAAAAAACTGACCTAAATGGGATTCGAACCCACAACAATCTGATTTACAGTGATTATAAAGCAGACGCTCTACACACTGAGCTATTCAGTCACTCACGGAAACCCGTGGGCCGTGAGTGCTAATATACGCCACTGCCCCAAAGGCAACGTACCCAAGCCGCAAGCACAGCCGCAGGCAAATTGTCAAACCATTTGTTTTCATTGAAATGAGTTTTATTCCCTTGAGGTTTTTGCAAATTAGGGAGAACATCTTCGGATGATGGTTGTTGCCATGGAAATGTATACATATATATATACATATCAGGAGGTACTGTTTGGATACTGATGTAACCGAGATCCAGATTTCAACAAAAAACCTTGACTTGGAACCTTGAATCAATGGTAAAATCATTGCTACTAGACAATTCAATGTCATAATGTCACCCCCAATTAAGTACCTCAATCTAGATGTATACGGTGTCCAGTCTAGGCTTATTATGCAATCTACGTCCATCCACATTTGATGCTGGGGAGACCTGTATATTTCTTTTGAAAAATTATTTGGATCAAAACAACGAAACTAAACGGTTATAAGCTTGGAGAGCATGGATCATGTAAGCTAAATCGTCGGAGCACTGGTTTGATCAAGGTGTTGTGGAGTATTGGTTACCTTTTTGGTCTAATTTTATTGAGAACAGCATATTTCTAAAAACAGTAAAAATATAAGTGGGAAAATAAGTCTCGCAATCAACTGAAAATATCATTAAACTAAACTATATCTATGGGCAGATGACATGGAACTGCATATAAGAAAAAAAAACACAGCAAACTGATTGGGGACGAGTGGCGGAAAGTTATCAGGATATAAAAATAAAAATGGCACTTAGAGTAGATGGCATATTAGTTTGCATTGTTGTGAAATATTGCATAGAAATATTTCTCAATATCGAGAGAAGTAGTAGAATTGGTCCTGACAACATTATTAACACAGAGGTCTCACAAAAATTAAGCCAATAGGCTCAGTGAAAAACATTAGATTAATCTTGATGAGCATAGTGATTGTCTTGAGCTAAGATGAATCAGGTGCAGCTGTGAGAGAGAGAGAGACATCGACTATCACAGCAATGGACTTATCATTAGTTGATGGTTAAAACACGTTTGGGAGTGGGTTCCATCATACTCGGCATCTTAACACTTGTCTGCCTCCAAGTTGTTTTTGATGAACTTGAAAGGTAGTTGATCACATTCTTTTTACACCGTGTTAGCCAAAACAACTGCAAAATAGATCAGATTGCGTGCATCTCAATAAAAGAAAGGTAATGAGAAACTGATCAAAGGCCAGAGTGGGTCACATGATGCCATTGAATTAAAAGGTCTAAAAACTCACTGACACGTAGCACTTGAATGCCATAATATCATGCTATAAGTTATGATTAAGAGATGTTGATTTAGTCAATGTCAAGGTTTTACCCATCAAACTCCAAATCAAGCTTATAAATATTTTGCATCCAAAACCTAACACAGCCATCAAATGGACTCAATCTCAGTATAGGCAGTATATTTAATGAAAATTCTGGGGGCTCCCCGCACACAAAGCTGTCAAAGCTGCTGAGAAAAATAGAGCAATCTTAAATTTTTAAACTCTCATTTTCAGAATAAATTCGTCAAGTACTGGACAAAAAATTGCTGTTCATAAATACCTATAAGAACTAAGCCATCGAGTTTAATAGTATATGAAGGTGATCATTTTTTTCTAGACAAACAATGCACCCGGTGTGGGCTCGAACTCAGGACCTTGTGATCCCAGATCAGACACTTTTTTGTTGTTGTGTGGAGTAATCTACACACCCAACCTGAGTAGATAAATCAAATTGCCGGACTGAATCCCAGTATACTTGAACTAAGGAAATCCTCCATTGATTTTTCAATTAAACTGACTTAATCTTTTCTTCAATCTTAAAACACTAACTCTCCAATCTTCAGTAAAAACACTCGGGCACCCAATTTGGATTTTAGTTATAAACTCAGTACAACATACTTTTGTACATAGAAGTTTCCAACAATATCGTTAATCAGTATGGTTTTCATGCGGACACTTATATCATGACAATCAGAACTCTCTAATGAAATACCTACAATAGCTTATATCATAATGCTCATTTCTGTGAGTTATTGATCGGGGCAAAGGGGTAACATAATAGTGATACAAATAATTACTGTTTTAATGTTTATACACCTACCGCCAATACCACCAGCATTATGAGGTGCATCCACTTCATTCTCTTCCTCCTTATCATCATCCTCTTCACACTCATTTTCAGGCATCTCTATATCTCTACCAGGTTTAGTCTTAACATCATCCTCATTGTCAGTTACAGTCCTTGTGCCTGTAATAATATGAATAACTCTTGTACAATGTGTAACGTCCAGCATGGCCTAATTTTAGCTCATCTTGTTTGTCTATTTTGCACTCTATAAAGCCGAATATTTTCTTAAGAAAGTGATTAATAAACCAATGCTTTTGTCACCAACCAGTAAATATTTTGTAACCTTTTGTGATTATTACTCAGATATACACAATAAATATGTCAACGACTTGACCACGGCTGCCGCTACAATGTGTTTTTTATTGTGAGACTATGCTATCTCCTTATCTAAAAGCAATGTTAGCGTAGTATGTACACCCTACAACACTATGAATGCACAAATCACCTGACCACAATTTGGTACTAAATACCACATGTATCATCACAATACCTGCTTTATACTGCTCAATAATCGATAGGAGAGTCTTTCCTGTAGTTTTAGTTATGCCTTTCTCGCCAATCTTTTTGAGCTCATTCTCAATTCTTTCATTTTCGGTCCTCTTGGCTGGAACAATCTCTAGCATGCCACATACCAATTCTATCAAAGAATTATCTAGACCTGATTCATACATGAGAAGGTCATCTTGGAGATCAGTGAACATATTATTTTTGTTGCGTGTTGCCTCAATGCTTTCAATGACCATGTCTGCACTAACAGGATCAGTGTGAGATAGGAAGGCCCAGGGTAGAGAAAGCACAGCTAGATTGTACATGGTTGCTCCTAGACAGTAGATATCGGAATTTCCTTGAAGGCATGGTTTTGGGGTGAAGGTAAGTGCCTGAAAAAAAGAAGAAAATTTATCAATACAGTAAATAGAAGCATTCATAGCATACTTCTAGTCCAGTGGTGGCAGCCTACCAATAATGTGGATAGAAACGCAACTTCATTTACAAAATTGGATGGATAAATTCTAAGAGTGGATTCTATGGTAGTTTTTTGAGGCGGTCGCAATGGTGATGATGTACCATACACAAAGTTGCACAATAGGCAGCAAATTGCCAAAAACGCTGCCGAAAAAAGGCCAAAATTGCTGTTTTTTTTAAGATTTCAAAGGTCTGTCCTGTGCTCACCTTATGAGTTGGGCCACTCAAACTCTGCAATAAGATTCATACATACCTTGGTCATTTTTTGATATAATATCAGCATGATATCTCAAATATTGAGTGAATGACCAACCTTATAAAAAGTGATAAAGTGTAAAACGCTGCCGACAAAAGGAAAAGTGATTGATGAGAAATTGATGATATGGTTTCAAAACTTCCAAAATCTGAAAGAACATGTCATAATTAGTGGATCTACAAGTTTACGTGGGTCCGCTATCGTAAATAGCCGAGATGTGGCCAACAACGGCTGCAATATCCCCTTATATCACTGGTATATAACTATCATTGAAGCGACACTACTTTTTCAATTACGAAGACACCTCGAATACTGACTTTGAATGTTCTTATCGATCTGATTTTTTATGGTGGTTTTGTATTTACTCCATCAATGACCAAAAACTTTTTTTCAGCACTACGCACCTTGTTGATGATACTTGAAGGAGTTAACTTTTGCTTTACACGCTATATAACTTTATAGAGACAATTTTGATGATATTATAAAGGAAACCTAAAAATGCGCACTTTTTGAAAAACGACACATTCAGAGCATTAAAAACTGGTGTTATGTGTTAAGAGGGTCAATACACAGTCACCATAAGAAAATCAGATCAATACGAACATTCGAAGCCTGTTTTTTAGGCAGCAGCATAATTGAAAAAGTAGTTTTGCTTTAATGATAGTTTTACACAGGTGATAAAAAGGGGTATTGCAACCGTTGTTGGCCGCATCTCGGCTTTTTATGATAGCAGACCCATGTAAAGTTGTATATCCACTAATTATGACAAGCTCTCTCTGACTTTGGATGTTTTGAAACCGCATCATAATTTTTTGATCACTTTCCCTTTTATCGACAATGTTTTTGGCTATTATCGGCCGATTGTGCAACTAAGTGTATAGGTACAATATGACCATTGTGATCTGCGTGAAAAACTGTACCAGAAAAAACTGACAAACCTTATCCATCCAAAAGTGCATATGGAAGTGATAAGATTGGAGGGGGCTGCCACCGGACTATTCCAGATGACAGAGAGATTTTCCCTGCAAAGTACATGCTACAAACAGATAACAGAATTAGCAGAAAAGTTATTGTTAATTCTCATACCTCAGGCGCCATGAAGAGGCAAGTTCCGGTTGGTGTCTGATCATATTCTAATGATGGCTGCTCCTTCATCAGCTTAGCAGCACCAAAATCAACCAGTTTCGTCATCTGTCTAAGCCTGTGAAGAAGAACCAGGGAAAAAGTTGGTGTTGGACAAAAAGCTTTGCGATTGCTTGAGAGTTTTTGATGTTTTTGCAATGCATTTAGTCAACAAAGCTTAGTCTTAATATGGAGTCCTACAATTGGTATCTATAACTAAGTAGGTCTCACGGGCTAGAGTCTTGTTGTACAATGGTTACAAGTTAGTCTAGTACCGCTATAAACCTCTGCCTTCACCGCCGCCTCAGCCATTGTCATTGCCAGACAAAGTAGATCAACAGTTTTTGTGACATGTTCAAAGTCTGCATTAAAGGCAAAGGTAACTTTTGAAGCAGTTTTTCATGTCACTTAATAAGACAGATTGAGTTATGAGGGACTGATTATCTAGTGAATTACACCACTTTTAACCTTTTACCATCAAGCAGCCATAATCACTTCACTATTAACAGAATCTAGTGTGCTGAGAACAGCCATAAAAATTTTTCTTAAATAGGCAGTTAGGATAGGATGTCATGTAGTTGTACAACTGTGTGTTGTTGTCCTTCCTTTCAAGCAATCTGACTGGATTCCATTCTTCATGCTTGATTGGTGTTTGTAATGTAGGCTTTGCACAAATGTACATTAGACTGTAATATATATTATGATCTTAGGCTACTGCATACTCTCAGAGCGAACTATACAAACAAGATTGCAAAATGGCAGCTTCCACATTCTGAGATTTTGGAAGTTAACTAGGATGCCATAAGCTTACTTCTGATGCCCATAGACTAAATAATAAACCTAGACAGGACACTATATGGAGCATTAGCACTGAGGCAGATAATTGTGGGCAACGTAGCGTCATTGGAAGGTGTAGAATCAATGAAGCTATCATTGATTTACTGACCAAAATCCAGGTTTTTGTCAATAACTCAATCAATTTTGATCGGATTTCGAGTTTGAAAATTACATTAGAGTTAGCAGTTTGTCCTGAACAGTTTGATACTTATTTTAGGCAAACAATTTTTTGAAGAAACAACATCAAGTTGATAGCAAAATGCTGCTGATTGTAAAGCAATTTTCAAATTCAAAATCCAATCAAAATTGATTGGTTTATGAACAAAAAGCCTTGATTATGGTCAATGGTTGCTTCTACACCTTCCAATGACGTTACGCTGCCCTACAATTAAAGGGCAACCAGGGTGTCATACAACTTCGCATTGATCAAGGTTATGATACAGCGTTGAACAATTTGGACATTTTATATACCGTTGGAAAGCTGCTGAGCTACTGTTCGCTACAAGCTCATCAAAAACGTGATTGGATTGGATTGTGATTTTATCGGAGAAATGAGGCTGAGAAGGCTGTTTTTAGCAAAGTTGATGGCTGCGCTACATTGATTGCTAGAAATTCAAAAACAGGTTACATTCATTCTTAAAGACATAGTCGATCCTAATTTTAGGTTGAAAATAATAATTGATGAGCCCAAAGTGGCTTTTTACGTCACGTCATAATGTATGTGGTTTTTTAACTTTGATGATATAATGCGAAATTTTAAGTAACGATTTGAGACAGTTCAAATAAAAAAGGGCCAAATATTTGCTTTTTCCCACTATATAGCTGTTTGAATGACACACACCACAAATTTCAGCAGTATAACAAATGTATCAAGATCAGCATAGACCATCAAAGGTAGATACATTTTGCATCAATTTTCCATCATGTCAGACACGCTGTCAAAAGGACCAGCACTCAGACCATTCAAATTTTTTTTGAAAAGTGTCACATACGAAGCCGCTTTGAAAACGCATATCAGAAACAGTAAATGCCAACAGAATATGTCATAACGTAGCAGTTTTCCTCGAATTGCGCGCAACAGAATGCCCAACACAGCCAATTTAAGAGGCTTTTTAAGGTGTTTTTCAGCATTCTGTTGCGCGCAATTCGAGGAAGACTAATACATAGTGCCATATTCTGTTGGCATTTCTTGTTTGCACTATGCTTAATCAAAGTGTCTTCATATGTGAGAATCTTAAAAAAAAGTGTCTGGCCTGAGTGCTAGACCTTTTGGCAGCATGTTTGACGTTATTGATAAATGGAGCAAAATGTATCTACCTTTGTTGGTCTATGCTGATATTGATACATTTGATATACTGCTGAAGTTTGTGGTGTGTGTCATTTAAACTGCAATATAGTGGAAAAAAGCAAAAAATTTGGCCCTTTTTTATTCCAACTGTCTCAAATTGTTGCTTAAAATTTCCCATCTTATCATCAAAGTTAAAAACCACACGCATTATGACAAGACGTAAAAAGCCACTTTGGGCTCCTCAAATATTATATTCAACCTAAAATTAGGATTAACTATGTCTCTAAATTGAATGTAACCTGTTTTGAACTTTCTAGCAATCAATGTAGCGCAGCCATCAACTTTGCTAAAAACAGCCTTTTCGGCCTCATTTCTCCGATAAAATGACGCAACGTCATCCAAACACGTTTTTGATGAGCTGCTAGCAATCAGTAGCTCAGCAGCTTTCCAAAGGTATATAAAATGTCCAAATCGGTCAACGCTGGTACCATAACTTTAATAGCAGAATGCATCCACTGCATAGGGAAAAAGACAAAATCTAATTCAGATGATGGTTCATCCAGAATTCTTGTGAAACATTTCCTCCATCAAGTACTCAAACTCAGCTAAAATAAACTACCACAGAGCAGTTTCCTGTTATTATTTAGCCTGTGATCTATCATCATTACAGCAATGTCTTGGAACCTCCCCTAAACCGAAGTGTTACCCAGCTTAGAGTCAGCAACTACTTTGAGTTTTGCATCGCGTAATGCACAAAACTGATGCTGCCCAGCACATTATTTACTACTCATTAATGCATTGCTGTGAAACCTTGGTTGCCCTTTAAGTGCCTCACTTCAGCTGTATATGGTGTCGCATAGGTTTATTATTGAAGGGCAACCAAGGTTTCGCAGCAATGCATTAGTGGGTAGTAAATAATGTGCTGGGCAGCATCAGCTTTGTGCATGACGCGGCGCAAAACTCAAAATAGTTGCTGGAGAGGTTCCAAGTTTGAGTACCTGATGGATGAATTGTTTCACAAGAATTCTGACTGAATAATCATCCGAATAAGAATTTTTCTATTTCCCTATGCAGAAGGTGCAATCTGCTATCAATCAATGAGAACTTGTTTGAAACCTTGTTTGCCCTTTAAGTCTGTGCTGATGCCTTATAAGCTTTGTTGCCAATGAATTGGGAACCAGGGGAGTGTAAATAGTATACTTGGGGACAAGACTTACGGATTATAAAGCAAGTTTTCTGGTTTGATATCACAGTGGAGGATCTTTAGCTCCCTGAGGTGTTTAAGAACATCATTCTGCTGCTGTAGAACACGAATAAAGTCATCTTGTGGGAAAGACTTAACTCCCATTGCAAAACAGATCTCAGCAAGATTTGCCAAAGTGTATCCTAGAAAATGAAGCTGTGATGGTTAACAACAATAAAACACTTTTTTGCCTGAACTGAGTAAAGCTGCGTTTACACGTCCGTCCGACAAATCGGCTAATAATAACAACTCCGACACAGATTATGAATCTGCTCTATAATCGTTGTCTGTCAACATGTCAACAATACGCTATTTACACACTGTTCATGCCTAACCGATTTCAACACAAACTTCCAACCCAACTTGTCTCTGATTGGCTAGTGAGAAAAGCTGCGCTTTTATTGGCTGAAGCATTCATAATTGTAAGATTCAGAATATCTGTATTGTTCAAAATCGTTCACTTGTGACAATGTCACAAGTGAACGATTTTGAACAATACAGATTTAAACACCGATTTAAACACAGAATCACTGTTTACACGGTCAGTCAAATCGGTGACCTGTGTCGGAGTTGTTATATTTAGCCGGTTTGTCGCATGTGTAAACACAGCTTAATAGAAAACCTGGTCAGCACTCACTTTGTTATATTTTTATTGGCGCCTCCCCGTATTTGGTAGCACATTGAAGGTCTTTGTTTAATTGAAAGCACTGTGGCGACTTTTCAAATAGCGTAAGGGCTCAGTTAAAACTATTAGTTTTATTCGAAAACAATCCTTCACAACTTTCCTCAACCACTCAACTCTCAATTTTTATCAACCACCTTCCCTCATAGACCTATCGTTCTATAAGAAATTAATATGTCTGATATGCTCAAAATTCAGATGATGGTCTCCTAAAGTCGGGGAAAATCTTTCAAAAATTATGATGACTGGTGTGTGATTCCACAATTTTTTTTACGCCAGCAAATATCTTGAACCCAAAAGCGCTACGATAACTTTAATCACACTGGAAAATGTGAATGTTCCTTATTCAAATTACAAATAATGCAGGACTTGCTGTCAATAGGTCCCTTTTTGCTGCCCTAAAATAGCACATAAAATCATACTAATGTTCTTTTTTAGATCAAGATCCCATTCGCTTACATTTGGAGTTGTTCTACACACCTGGAAAGAAATCCAATCCAAGAATCCTAAGTTCATTCCACTGTGCCAAAAACAGTCGATTAATGATGTTGTCATGAGGAGATTTCTCCAGCATATTGAATATCCCATGTTCAATTATCAGAGCCAGCACACATCCATTCTTTGCCTGATTGAAAAAGTACCAACATTTGTCATGATGCAATTTGGTCATAAAGCTATCGTGAAATGAGATATGCTGCTTGAGTTAGGTAATACTATATGAGGGCGGAAGGACAATCATCCCAAGTTAGTCCGATTGTTACAGTACCAAGAGAGGGGATGATAAATGTTCTTCAGGGAGGGTATTATATACCTGTTTAATGCACAGTTCCGTCTCGTTCTTGCCATCAGTGAGCCGACCTTTATACACATAACCAAATGTACCGCCTCCAATCATCTCACCTATGTATAGTGACTTTTTCTCCTTGGAATCTTTCTACAAGTAACAATAAGACAAATGTTTGGAGTCTAGAGGTAGCCAATGTATTGGCTCTGAACTGATTGGTGTAATTATAAGTGTAAGTGAAATTAAAAGTGAAACTGTATTACTTTCAAATTTACCATATATCAATAGGTACTTTCAGGGAAGTACCATCTGACCTGACACTGGCTCTCTCCCTCCCAACAGCATATCAGAGCCAACACATTGGCTAGTCTAGATGTTTAACCACTCAAGGGGCTGCAAGTGCAATCTTCGGGCATCGTATTATCAAACATGAAACAGTTAGCAACGCAGAAGACTTGCTCTTGCAGCTGTTTGAGCACATAGACTAAATTGATGAGAAACTAGCCTTATTATCATCTTTGTTTTCCTATTTCCTGATAATTCGATCAGTTTCGAGATAGAGCATAATATCAAGTGAACTTGTATTGATAATCTTAACAATCACATATAAAATTGAGATAGCTTAATAAGTTTAAAACAGAGTACTGTTTTCAGATTGCAAAACCACTCATTATTAAATCCATGTACTTCTCAATAGACAGTTTTCAGAGCTCAAATTTGAGCCTCTGATTGGAGTTGTCCTCACTCCAGTTTGGTACTTTTTAACCCATGTCGCATAGGGAAAAAGAGCTGTAAAGAGGGTTATCTTGAAAACCGCTTATGATAAGATAAAAATGTGTCTTGATTCAGCATCGGCATCGTTGATAACCTTGGGGTGACAGGGTTTCCAAATCATCGGGGGCTTGAAAGCTGATAAATCTCAATTTCAGTGACGAAATTCAAGAAGAATTCTGCCAAATTGTCCGCAAAACAGGCAGAAAATGCTATACTCATCCATCCTCCTTGGGATGGATAGCTGCATGGGCTCTTGGCTGTGAGCTTTAGCAAAGTCTTACTTCAGGCCTCGTTGCAGAAGATGCAGTATCAAGAACTGTCTCCCCTGTCAACCGCTCCCTTTGTGTTTCATCATTCTGAACAATGATTGATTCATTTGTGTCATCCTAAAATAAATCTCAATGATCAGCTCATGGACAAATAGAAGATCCAAGAGTTCTTGCAGGTTGTTGACCAGTCAACTTTTCAGGATGCAATATCAACTTGGCAGAAGCTTTATTCAACGTGGTAAATCTCCATGGATGGGATGAGACCACATGCACAGCATTTTCATATGCCCTCATTTTAAATGAGTAGGTTGTTACCATAAATTACTGTTGCCACAGCGTTTAAAAATGTGGATATTGACAACTAACTTACATCTTGAGCTACGATATGGCCTCCCTCGTCAATGATAAGCTTCTTGAGTTCCAGTTCCTTTTCCGATTGCATTCTTTGCGGTGATCCAGACTATATGTATAAAGACTGATTGAACTTCTATAACTAATATAACTAATATATAAATATATTGCTTACAGTAATCATGCTGGAACATAGTCAGCACAGAAAAAAGAATGTAAAGTATTTGTGCTGATGATTATTACATAGGGGCAAAATAATGTCGTTCAATGTATGGATCAGATGTCACAGGAAACAGTCTTTACTGCAGACAATTCTGAGGTATCAGCCTAAAGGGGTCCGAGTGGCCGGGTGTGAGGTACATTACAAAGAGTAAGTCGGAGGAGGCCTCAGAGTGTTTATTAATTGGCCATCTTGATTGTGAAATCAGCAGAGCGCTTGTGCTTGTCTTGAGTTTTTGCACTTCCGACCCAACATGGCTCACACAGTTTTCATATCTCGCAACCTTATTTCATCATCATACTTCCAGGAAAATATCCAAACCAAACAAATGTGAGCCAATATATCGACTACTTATAGACTGATATTTTTGTTTTGGGGGTACCAAACAAATAACAAAACACAAAACAAGTAGCTGCACGACAAGACAAGACAAGACTTCTAAAATGTCAGTAACTCAAGCGAAAGGTCGTGGCTCTGATTGGCTGGTGGGTCGGTGAGAGCCAATGCCAGGTCAGATGGAACTTTCCTTAAAGTATCTATTCATATCATAGTGAATGTGATTCATATTCACCTTCACTATATCTCAATAGGTACTTCAATAAACCTGGCATTGGCTCTCTTTACACCCAACGGCCAATAAGATAAGAGCAAACACATCAGCTGTGGGTAAAGATACCTTGGACAAGTCTATGATGATACTATAGAGACTCAAGGCAAGGATTCAGAGCTGAAACATCAAATGGTTTAGGCTTGAATTTGTAGGTAATCTGATCAAGAGATGAAATCTCTTGGAAATGCGTAGTTTTTATCAATAAATTATCTGCCTAACAATGTCTCAAGACAGTTCTGAAAGGGCACTTTGACCAGCTGCTAGTGACAGGTGTGTGAAGGCTCGCAAGACCTGTTGTAGGGCACCAGTCTTGGGACATCGTATTACAAGTCTTGGGATGTTGTAGAGCAGTATAAGACGCCTCACCGTTCACAACGTCTCAAGCGATGAGGGACAGTTTTGAGGCCTAATTAATAGAGGCCTAATTTATAGGCTGTTCTGATGTGGGGAATTTCAGTCTTTGACTGCTATATGTATTATATACTGAAGCTATTATTCATGCATTCAAATTCATATGTCTTGCCTTTTATAATAATCATTTGTCCATAACAATTAATGCCTTGACTGTATATAAACTTCCTATGAATCATTGGTTTCACAAGTGTTACTCTAGCCTGCTTATCGACACTTCATGTTTGCTAGCGGACGAGACTAAACGCACCGATCATTTTTTACTGATTTATACATTAAATCTTTGTAACTCTGTTAGTTTTAGTTAGATAGTTAGTACACAATAAAATCATAGTATAGTTGATAAACCACACATTTTTATGCCTGGCTGGTAGCCTTGATTTAAACAGACTTTTCGACTGGCAGGTTGCCGTTAGGCTTTACGCGTTCATCCGAACAAGTTGGATATCGGGACTTATTAAAGCCAAGCCCATGCTGGCTATCCTGACAAGATAGAATTTCCCGACACTGGTGTCAGAAGTGGGATGGATGCGTAAAGCAGGTAATTTGGAAATTTAGTGACAAGTCTTTTCTTGGTCTAAGAATGTCATTGCGCTCACAGCTCTACTAAACTGTAGACCAGAGAACTTCTGTAGTGACCAGACCAGAGAAAATAATTATTTCAAGAAATTTTTGGGCACATTTATTTTTTCTTAGTCTATTAATCATATACAAACTCTGACAGCGCTACTAAAATAGTAGACCGCAAAGAGGTATATCAACATTTCAAATTATTAAAAATATACAAGCTCTAACAGCGCTACTAAAATAGTAGACCGCAAAGAGGTATATCAACAGTTCAAATTTTTAAAAATATACAAGCTCTAACAGCGCTACTAAAATAGTAGACCGCAAAGAGGTATATCAACATTTCAAATTATTAAAAATATACAAGCTCTCGCAGCGCTACTAGAATAGTAGACGACGAAGAGGTATATCAACGTTGCAAATTATCAATACTACATACAAAAAAAAAATTATGGCAAACAGAGGTAATGCTGCCAGGCAACAGCCGGCTGATGAAGCAGACCGTCTAGCAAATGCCGTACAAAATGCGTTCAGGCAGATGAATGGTGGGAGAGACCACTTTAAACCGCCAAAGTATGATGGAAGTGAAGATATTGAATTATTCATTCAAAAATTCACTGATGTGGCCCAAGCCAATAACTGGAATCCCCAGGCAGCCCATCTAAATATCAGATTATGTCTTGAGAAACAAGCTCAAGAATGTGATAGAGGAGATAACATTGAAGCGATTTTTGTTAACCTGAGAGCCAGGTTTGGTCTGACACAGAGACAAGCACGTGACAAATTGTCCACTGTAAGAAAAGAACAGGGTCAAAAGTTTCACTCACTAGGAGTAGAAGTTCTAAAATTAGTAAGAATTGCATATCCAAACATGGGCGCTGCTCATCAAGAAGATATCGCCATAGAAAATGTACGTAGGTGCATAGAAAATCGTCAGTTATTGAGACACCTAATGACAATAGAACTCAACACTGTAGCCGAAATATGTCGGGCTTCAGATGATTATGTTCAGGCTGGCTCTAACCTCAGACAAAGGCCGCAAATAAATGTCACAAGCTATTCAGAAAATTCTGACTCTGAAAATGAAGATGACTATGACTGTAATGCTGTAGGTATGCACTCAACGTGTAGAGATTATCAAAATAGACCCAAAGCTAAAATCACTGAGAGTACCAGTAGTGAAACAGCTAAACAAACAGAAATCCTGACCAAAATAATGGAGATAATGGATAGAAATACAAAGGCTATAGAAAATTGGCCGGATCAAACGCCAGTGTACAAAATACTAGGCAGAGAAAACGAGCATGCTATACATGTGGCTCAGAAAATCATATGGCTAGGGAATGTCCTAATAAAAATCAGGGAAACACCACAGGTTCTCAGTAAACTCACCAGCTACTGATGAACCTAACCTTTCACAAGAAAAGGCTGGTGTAAATATGTCTAAGTTGGGCAACCATCAAAAAGGTGACAAAAAGCCTAGTGCTGAGCATGGAAATCAAACCCCATTGAACACTGCGGAAAGTGAATGTGATCAGGCTTCGAAGGCTGATCCAAGCAGTAAACTTGGGAAAATATCCGACCAGTCTAGTGTGTCTCAAAATGTTGAGGTTGGCTCAATCTGTAGACAGAGGAGCATCACCAGCCAAGTAGAAAGAGATAGAATAACAGAATCAATAATACCTGAGGAAAAACTCTGTGAAAATAACGATGGAAGAAATGACAATGAGGATGTCAGCTGTAATGAATTGTGTCATTATGAGTCAAATTCATGTTATTATCTGCCAGGCAAAGCTGGTGGAAAGAGTATACTGTATTTACTTGATTCTGGGTGTTCTAAATCTGTACTATCAAGGCATGTGTATGATAGACTCCCAGAATCACTCAAATCTGAAATCGAGCCTCTGGAAAAATCCGGAGTAATGGCAGATGGGTCAAAACTACCCCTCCTAGGAAAGATAAAGCTGCATTGTTCAGCGCGAGGAGAAAAATTTGTTGAGGAATTTATTGTGAGTAGAATTACACATGATGCTATACTTGGAATGTCATTCTTCAAAGCAAGCGGGTGTACGCTAAACTTCAAGAAAGCTTCGCTGTATATCAATAATAAAAATCTGTCATGTGTTGACAGATTAGGGGATTTGCTTGTAAGCAATGTCCAAGTAATATGTGATACAATAATCCCAGCAAGATCTGAGATGGCTATTCAAGCAAAGTTGTGTAATAATACCAGTGGCATATGTGGTATAACAGGAACTAAAATGAATCACAAAATGCCAGAAAATATTTTGGTGGCATCAACACTGTGCGAGCCAGATGGGCTGAATAGAATTTTAGTACACTGCTGCAATATCCTAGAGGATGAAATCATCCTGAGAGCCGGAACTGTTTTTGCTGATTTCATATCACTATCAAAGGATGATCAGCTTATGAACACCAAAACAGGCCACATCATGAAGCCACAAAATACAATGGGAGAAGAAGTTAATGCAGTAAACATGGCAGATGTTTTGAGTCAAAATGAAAATATTGAAGGACAAAGTGAGTGTATACCTTCAAAGCTGAGTGATCATTATGACAGCATGGTGCCAAACCACATGAAAGAGCTTTGTAAGAAAACAACTCATGAGATGAAATCAGCTGATCACAAAGGAGCAATAGTGAATTTATTGACAAAATACTCGGATGTTTTCAGTCAAGGTGATTCAGATATTGGTCAAACAAAGTTGGTTGAACATTCCATTCCAGTTTTAGAGGACACTAAACCAATAAAACACCTCCCTAGGAGGCTAGGACCAGAAAAGGAAAAACAAGTTGAAAAACAAGTAAACAAGTTACTTGAGCAAGGACTGATTTACCCCGGTGAAGGGGCGTGGTCGCACCCTGTCGTCCTAGTAAGGAAAAAGACATTGAAACCAGATGACGCCCCAGAGTGGCGCTTCTGTATAGACTACCGTAAATTAAATAGTGTTACAAAAAAGGATGTTTACCCAATACCTCGAATCGATGAGAGTTTGGATTCATTAGCAGGTAGTGAATATTTTAGCACTCTTGATATGTGCTCCTCCTATTGGCAGGTCCCGTTAGACAAAGATGCTCAAGAAAAGTCAGCATTCATAACGCGAAGCGGTCTGTGGAATTGGAAGGTTCTTCCTTTCGGGCTAACGAATGCCCCTGCATGTTTTGAACGCCTTATGGAAAAAGTGCTCCGGGGCTTGCATTGGAAGTCTTTACTCATATATCTTGATGATGTAATAATATTCAGTGACACATTCTCTAATCACATGAGTCGGTTAGAAGAAGTCTTTCAGCGATTCCGTGAAGCCAATCTGAAACTCAAACCATCCAAGTGTGTACTCCTCAGTGATAGTGTGAAATATCTGGGTCACATTGTAAGCAAGGATGGAGTATCCACAGATCCTGAAAAGGTAGAAAAAGTTCAGAATTGGCCAGTGCCAGAATGTAAAACAGCCTTGAAATCATTTCATGGCTTGATAAATTACTACAGAAAGTATGTAGAGGATTATGCTACAGTATGTAGACCATTGAACAGGCTAATGAGTGGAAAAATCCCATTTGTATGGGATACCGAATGTCAAGAGGCATTTGAGCTACTCAAACTGTTGCTCACCACAGCACCAGTACTAGGTTATCCAATACCAGGTCTTGAGTACATTTTAGACACAGATGCTAGCAACACAGCTACGGGCGCAGTACTCTCACAAATGCAGGATGGGCATGAGAGAGTTATAGCCTATTATTCTAAAAGCCTGTCACCACAAGAGGTCAATTACTGTGTGACAAGAAAAGAGCTTCTTGCTGTGATCAAAGCTATTAAGCATTTTCGACCCTATTTGATAGGTACCAAGTTTCGACTAAGGACAGATCATGCATCATTGATTTGGTTGTACAAAAGAAATGAACCATCCGACCAGGTCGCGAGATGGTTAGAGAGCATGGCTGAGTTTGATTTTGAGTTAGAACATAGGCCTGGTACGAAGCATGGAAAT
This sequence comes from Membranipora membranacea, assembly GCA_914767715.1. Classification (NCBI taxonomy): domain Eukaryota; kingdom Metazoa; phylum Bryozoa; class Gymnolaemata; order Cheilostomatida; family Membraniporidae; genus Membranipora; species Membranipora membranacea. The sequence continues at coordinate 17,398,947 of OU612069.1, read as the reverse complement.
GCTGATGGGCTGAGCAGAATCAAATGTGAAAACTGTAAACAATGTAACCGAATAGAGAAAAGAGATGGCGGCCCGTCCTATAGTGACATAGCTGCTACCACACAAGACAGATTGATGACAGAAATCAATCGACCATTATCAAGTGATATCACTGAAAGACCAATAGTATGTGTGGCTCAGACTACTGATCTAGCATGTTTACAACAACAAAAACCAAGTGACCTAGAAAAGGTCTATCAATGTGTAAAAAGCCAAGTAATACTAAATGAAGACGAGCTCCGCATGGGGAGCCCCGAACTGAAAAGATGGAACGATTTGATACCATGTATGAGGTTGAGAAGTGATGGTATCCTTGAAGTAAGGCTTACCTTCAACGACAAAGAGATATGGGTGGTAGCTTGTCCTCAATCGGCAAGAGAAGCCGTCATATGGGAAACCCACTCAATGATACATTCAGGTGTACGTAAAACCACGGCCCGACTTAGATTGTCATGGTACTGGCCAGGTATGACATCTGACATCAAGCGAGCTGTGTTGTCATGTGAAGTGTGTCAAGCTGCAAAAACAAGCAAAACAAAGTCAAGTGGAAATAGAATAAGGCTCTATGCAGGAAGGCCCTGGCAACACATAGCCATTGACCTAGTAGGACCACTTTCAGAAACAAATAGAAGAAATAGATGGATTTTGGTATTATCTGATCATTTTACAAGATGGCAAGATGCCATCCCGTTACCTGATGCTACTGCACCCACAGTTGCAGATGCCTTAGATAGCAGAGTATTTAGCTACCTAGGCTTACCAGAAACTATAGGCAGTGATCAGGGGGCTCAGTTTCAATCAGAGCTAATGGAAGAGTTGTGTGAATTATGGCGTGTAGATAAGCGCCGTACAACACCATTCCACCCATCAGGAAATGGAGTGTGTGAAAGAGGGAATCATACACTTGGTAATAGCTTACGTGCTCTGTTGCTCAATCAATGTGCCCATGAGGATGATTGGGATATGCTACTACCACAAATAATGAGAGCCATCAGGGCTACTCCACACACAGCTACAAAAGAGACACCAAACTATATGTTACTGGGTCGCCAGCTAAGGTTACCGGATAGCCTGGTTTACCCAGTACCACCAGATAAGCCAAAACCGGTGCAAAAGTATGTTATGGATATGGAGGATAGATTGAGGGCTGCACATGATGCTCTACGTAAAGATCAGCATAACATTGTTCAGAATGATTTCCAAGAACCACCATTATACAAAGTAGGGGATCAGGTATTACTTCAGTCCAAGAGAAAAAGAAAGGGCAGAAGTACCAAGCTACAGCCAAAATTCTGTGGGCCTTATCTGATAACCAAAACATGGAATAATCATACTTACCAAATAGAAAAGAATGGACAGGTGTCAGTGCAGCATGAATCCAGGCTCGAGCCATACAGAATATCCCAGCATGCATCTGGTCAAGCTCCCGCTGTTCTAGAGCCAATTAGAAGACCCAACATGAAGGGGGCCATTGACAAACCTCAGAAAAGTAGTAGTGAGGCAATAAGTTCTCAGGCTATTAATGATAATACAAGAGCGGACAACCCTCAATTAGGCAATCAAATGGAGTCTAATTCTGGCTCTAAGATAGAGGTTACACCGAAATCAACTAACACAGGTCAACCTGCCCCAATAGGGGAAGATGACAAAATCAACGAACAAGATACCCAGCCATCTTGTCCTGCAAGAACTGGGAGGTTGAAGAAACTCCCACAACATCTAGCCGACTATATATTAGGCTACACATCATTATCATACATAGATAGTTATTAACCTGTAGTGATTTTTAATAAAAAAGGAAACCCAGATAAGACATGTTGTAAGCTAACACTTATTAAAGCATGGACACATGTCAAAGACATAAAAATACTATATTATTGTATTAATCCGACTTATGCACAGGTATGCTGTATACCATGGCATATCTATCACTGAATATACACAGAATACGCTTATCTCAGTCCTTCAGCCGTCATCTACCAGCAGGTGAAACTAGCAGCTCTAACTCCTATATCCGACTCACTAGCTCCTACCAACACAGAAATTTCGCCGACCAATCGCTACTCTCGACTCATCTACTGACGAGGTGACAGATATTTTACGTTGAAGCTGACTTTTGGAATTCCCCTTTTTTTAACTTTGAGATAAACAATTAATTCATTTTGCTCTAATTTATCAACATTATTAATTTGTATCTGGTGGGAGCGTGTGGGGAATTTCAGTCTTTGACTGCTATATGTATTATATACTGAAGCTATTATTCATGCATTCAAATTCATATGTCTTGCCTTTTATAATAATCATTTGTCCATAACAATTAATGCCTTGACTGTATTTAAACTTCCTATGAATCATTGGTTTCACAAGTGTTACTCTAGCCTGCTTATCGACACTTCATGTTTGCTAGCGGACGAGACTAAACGCACCGATCATTTTTTACTGATTTATACATTAAATCTTTGTAACTCTGTTAGTTTTAGTTAGATAGTTAGTACACAATAAAATCATAGTATAGTTGATAAACCACACATTTTTATGCCTGGCTGGTAGCCTTGATTTAAACAGACTTTTCGACTGGCAGGTTGCCGTTAGGCTTTACGCGTTCATCCGAACAAGTTGGATATCAGGACTTATTAAAGCCAAGCCCATGCTGGGCCCATGCTGGCTATCCTGACAAGTTAGAATTTCCCGACACTGAATGCCAGAATGGTGACCAAAAACTGTCTCAGGCAACTGGTGTTGTAAAAACGTGTGCTAGGTACTGTATGGGACATGTCCTGCAGCACTCAAGGACTTGTTGTTTGTGTTGTAAGGGCAGCATGTGGGCTGTAAGACATGTCCCATACAGCAACTGCCACAAGCAGCTCACAACACCTGAGTGTTGGATTGGGCTAAGTACATAAAATTTGTCTTGGAACACAATATGGGGTGCGCTAAAAAACCTTTGCTTCTAGGGTTTTTTCATTATCCTGGCTACTGCCCATAGTGAACTGGGCTTTCTCTGTAATGGTGGAGCACCGAGTCAGAGTTGAATCAGTTGAGTTGCTTCCTTCTATCTATGAAGTAAGCTTCCAATAGCAGTCTCTGTGGCTATTGCTAAACCAAATAACTTAATGCCTTTAACAGCAGTTTGTAATCTGCTTCTTCAGGGTACTCCGACGCGCCTTTCGGGGAAAAGCATAAGATCGGACGATTGGTGTTGTAGTTTGCTAGTGTTTGGCAAGTGGTTTGCCGTGTAGCTAGGTCCAGTAATAAACTGAACAAAAATATCTGATAGCAATGGTTTACAATACTACATTATGTCTGACCCTACTGGCCATGTTAGTACTACTTAAACTGATAGGACTACTGAAACTGATACCGGGAGGGCAGTCAAACATGAGATGTAAGACAAGTGCAGTGAAACTTGTTGGGCATGAAGTTAGTCGTTTTGGGTGTGGCACACATTACAAAATAAAGTACAATTGTGCTGTAGTGTAGTACGTTGGAAAAGTAGTAGGCCCTGGGGGCCTATGTCCACAGACAGCAGGTCACTGACAGTTGATTTGATGAGATCAAATCAACTATCAGTGACCTGCTGTCTGTGCTATGTCTTGGAGTCTGCCATCTTCAAACCAATGAACTAGTTCATTGTTCAAACATGTCCCAAGACACCTGGAGTGAAGCTGCAGAGATGGCGAAAGATCGGTCAAGATGGAGGGAGCAGGAGACGAATAAACTGGTGCAACATTCCAGATGAGAAGGAAAATTGCAACCTGAAGTACTAAGTGTGAAGCAAGTGATGATGAAATTAGTTGGGCATTCTTCATTGGCAGTGTAGTTTCATTTTGAAAATGACCTCTTCCAGACATATCCAAGAGTCATCAAATATTAAGAACACCTCTTTGTTTTTTCTTGGTTTCGTGAACCAAGTTTCATCATTTTTAGAAAATCTGGCGGGAAGTGTTGAATTTGTAATGTGTGGATATTCTAGGCCTACAAGGCAAGTTTCATCCCCCAGTTGATTATGTAGTGTGCCTAAAACCATTAGATCTCACATAGGTGATTAACTATGCACTCCCTCATTTATGCAATCAAAAGCTTTAATTTGGAGTGGGGTTATCACGGTATCTTTTCAATCAAATCTCTCCAATCCATTAGACTAGTCATTATTATTATTAAAATTTTATTATTATTTACATTCTCTCTGAACATGGGCCCCTGGGACTTACATGTCTTTACTTTGCCAATGTCCACTATCAACCAAGGTAAAGACATGTAAGTCCCAGGGGCCCATGATTCTGAATACTGATTAGCCATGTGTTGGCTCTGTTTGGTGGGTGGATAGAGAAAAATCTTGTTATATAACCAGTATTACCCATCGCAGCTGCAAATATAAAATAGCTGCTCTTGCTTCTTCTTCAGCACCGATACGATGTGTCCAGCACAGTCAATCGACCTCATTATGTTGCCATATTTAAAACTTCCTATGTTACGCATGTCTTACTCTGACCTTTTGAGGGCTGCAGTGTTTGATATAAACATATAATATGTATTTTCGTTTCTCTTTAAGGTGGCGTGCTTGAGTAATCCGTAGACCTTATTGCTCAGAGAATGGCATAAGCTTCACATACCAATTACACAAGATGCCTTCCAGCGCTGGATCTGATGGTAAGTTTTTTTATTACCTTTGCTTCATCAATCTAGTAGGTGCTCAAGTTTTGCATTTTTCTCTTTTCTCCGTCGTCTGTTTTGGATTTTGCAGGGGAAAGTTATCATGATAACCCCAGGTAGTGTCACGGCTTTGTTATTCTGCGAAACCCCCTTTGTATATATTATTTGAGCATTGCCACCTTGTCTAGTGTCTAGAGTTTATAACATAGGATAGTAATGGTTTTTGAAACTTTCGAAATTTTACCAAGATCTCATGTTTAGCTAATACGTATTTGGGAGGTTTGCTTTTACTTAGATTTGAATTTGTGTGAAACCTAGCCTGCCTGTTTGTGGGTTAGTAATTGGTTCTTCCCACTCACGATTATCCCTATTTTTATTGTTCAGGTGCCGGCTCGGCCATCTCTGAGGCGGAGATGAAAGAGTTTAACAAGTGTGTTCTCACAGCTAAGAAACGGTTAAATCAAGGAGAACAACAGGAGGCTCTACTCTTATATCAGAGAGCTCGTAAGATTTACCCTAGTGAAAAGCTAGACAACAGAATCTCCAAACTCTTGGTGAGTATATAGCCCACTGATGACCTGATATACTATTGCATGTATATCTCTGATCAATAGAGAGTGAACTATTTCACTCAGCATTGGTATCATCACAAGGAATTTGGTGTGACATCCCGAGTTTAATATTATTAGTAGGGGGCGGGTACATCTAAGGTTTTCGTACTAAGTTGACTTTAACAATCAGAGATATACATGATAACAGTTTAGTCTTGATGTCAGTGTGAGTAGGATGCAGGCCATGTTGTAGGTCGATAATTGTGGTGGTGAGATATATTAACACATGGTCGCTAACATTTCTCCTTGAAGCTGCATTTGAGCTAGGCAATGCGTTGACTCTGATTGATTGGCAAGAGGCAGTGAGTCAACGTTGGGTCGGAAGGTGCTTTCCTGGATGTACCTGTATCTATTGTGAATAAGAAAGTAATTCCCGTTAACTTTCACTGCATCTCAAGAGGTACTTGCATTGACATGGCATTAGCTCCCAGCCAATCAGACCAGGGCCAACACATAGGCTACATTTGAAGGTCCTAATGTTGTCTCCCATAGGAGTAAGAGGTGCCTCAGATGGTTGAAGTGCCGAAATCCACTAACTTGTCGATTTGCTGGGCCCCATGTGTGCTCAACCTGCTTACAAACAAACAGAAAATTGATGCATACATTGCAACCTTGCCCTTAGAGAACCACTATTTCTCGTCTATTCTTTTGGATGCGGTAAAAGATTAGACCTTGCAATTTTAACTGATCCCCGTAGTTGCTCCTCCTTCATTATCACATGATTACATCAGAGAGTTAGTGGCTGATATAGGAGAGCTGGACATCTATGTGTTAACTGAGCAAAAGAATTTTTATTGTCTATGTGAAAATGTTTTCTAACATATCCGTGTTTTCAAAACAATTTCCAGAAAGGCTGTGACTACTTGATGACGCTGTCATTGGATGGCCACACAAGTAGTTTTATTACACATTCTCTTTCCTTGTTATAGAGGGCTCTGAACTTATCAACAGATGATAACCTAACAGTGGACACTAGCTCGAGTTCCACACTGACAGTACTGAGTACAGGATCTGATAATAAGAGGCCCAGCCCTCACACCCCAATCAAACATGAGGAGAAGAGGCGGTCACCAGGGCTAGAGTCATGGCAATCAGAACAAGCAGAAATGAAGGTTAGTACAAGACGTTTTGTTTTTAGTCATGGAGGAGTAAATATTAGCTACCTGAGTGGCGATATTTATGTCAGCTAGCACAAACTTTAGCTAGCTAAGGTAGGAGGAAGGAGATTTAGTAACATTTACTGACTCTCTTTACTTCATATAGACTTTAACCTCAGCTAGCCAAATTCAGTGCTAGCTTACATAGAGTCACCCCTTCACAAGCTAAACTTAACTCTAGCTAAAATTTACTTCTCTAGGGTACACAAGCGGTAGTCAGCACAAGATAATTATCAGATTCCGAGTCAAATAACTCTCTTACAGTATCACTTGATTTGTTTTACTTGATTTGTAGGTGGCTGAAATAGACACAGATGATGCGGACAAGGAGAATACAACCCCAACAGACCATGGCGCTGAAGAGACAAATACTGAGCCTGATGGAGCAGAGCATGATGCAGGTGAGATTGTAGTGTAGTGTCTCATTCCTACCCATTTATCTCTAGATGTTTTCCTATTTACTGTAGGTACATATGTCGGTGTATATGTGAGTCAGGAGTGGTTATTGGTTGAGGGTATAAAAATTCGATCTTTGAGGTCGGGTTTCCTGGTTCCACTCTCCAGCAATAACCTGACCTGGTTATTGCGCACCATTCATTATAGCCATGTCCTTGAGGAACAAGATGAATAATACCAAATCTCTTCTGTGTGTCGGACATCTCACATACAATCAAAGGTCCCCCACTGCCTCCTAGATAAATGAGTATTGGGACGGGTGTGAGAACTGCGGGTCGCAGTACCTGCGCTCAAGAGAGTATGACTTTCTCCATTTCAATGACTGTGTTGCATATGTGTGCCCTTTTATGTATGTGGGTATCATAGCTCTGTACCCATCAGAGATGATGGTTGCATAACCTTGATATTACAGGACCCAATGCTAAATAGTCGTCACAGCTTTTATCTGATGATAAATCGCCCACTTTCTCTAGCGCAAGTAATATCTTAGCCTATCTAGCTTGCTGCCTACAGCTATGACTACTTCAATTAATTTTTTATTTTCACTCGATATTGTAGATGAAACACCAGCAGACGATTTACCCGAGGATTTAGCCTCACTTCTAAAGGCAGCTAAAGAGTTTGTCGGTAATGACAATGTGCTGCTAGCACTAAGATGTTATCAGAAGGCAAATAAACTGGAGCCCAGTGAGAAACTGGAGAGAAGAATCGATAGATTCAAGGTTTGTAACACAGCTAATCGAGTATCCCTCACTGTCTAGCGGATGATAAACAATAAATTATCTCCTGATTAAAAACTATCAATATCTACTTGGCTTAGTGTACATTTGGTAGTGAGCCAACGATGTTATATAATAGATTTTTCGATATCATTATTCCTGAAGTCCAATTTTGCTAATCAATACACAACTTTACACTATTGTCATGGAATTAGAGTGTCCCATCCATGATCCCATGATCTTGTCATATTGGTTGGTGAAATCGTCACAGACGAGGGACTTTTTGCAGGCACTGTCTGTTCCAGGCTCTCATTGTATGCGTGCAGAGGGATAATAGGCACAGAAAGAGGGTTTTAGAGGCTTACTCACCTCAAAAAGTAGAGAAAACTCAACTTCAATAGTTTAACCACTGTGTCAACTGTTACTCGCATATGTATGTCTCTGAACGATAGAGCGTGAATCCATGTGACTCAAAAATTTAGTAGTTGAAGCACGTTAGGTACTCTACATCTACTCTACATCTACTCTACATCTACTCTACATCTACGCTACATCTACTCTACATCTACTCTACATCTACTCTACATCTACTCTACATCTACTCTAGTTGAAGCACGTTAGGTACTCTGTTTAAATTGACATCAAATAGTATATTCTGGATGTCAGTGTGTGCTTATACCCCACCTTCGTTTCCATCTCATAACAGCTTTTCTATTACAGAATTTCCTAGCAGATAAGGGAATCCCTCTACCAGATGATACAAATAGTCCTGCTGCAGACACAGCATCCCCAGAGACCATAGAGACTGATGACCCACAACAACAAGAAGACAAAGAAATGGAGACGGGTCCGTCGCCTAATGTGGAAACAGAAAGGTATTTATACAGAGTTCAGAATCGAGTTTAATATTCTAAAATTGGTCGGAGCCATAGGGCTATTATATAATAGTATATGATAACTCTATGGTAGGAGCCAATACTAGGAATCATTTTGTGCTGGATTCCTTTTGGATCAGCCCGCTCTAAGTCCTCTACTGCCAAAATACTGTGGAAGTTAAAATTGTATATTATTTGAATGTGTGATATTGCCTTTGCTGGCGGTTAAATATACCTCATGGCCGAAGTTTAAATTGGACACTCAAAGATATCACGCATTAGGTTAATGTTTGAACATAATCGTCTGAACTGCTACTAAGACTATTTCACCAGTTACTGACCATTACTTGTTATTCTGGCAGTACGTGTAACTTGTTTATACCATATCATTGCAAGTTAATACTAGTTTGAAGAGTGGTTGGCACTTGGCTGTAATTAGGCTGTCACAGTCCATTGTTTGAAGGAGAGTCTTTATATGATGCCAAAAACTTAATCACATTGCAAACAATTCCACTATTCTAGGATCTCATATGATGAGCCCAAATTAAGTGAAGACTCAGAACAGCCTAGACCTCCACAAGAACAGCCAACCACAGATAACGGTATGGGGGTGGCGCAGACCCCCAGCAGTAACAGGTATAACAGTGTGTCTACTCCTGGTGCCCAGGCTAACCTGTCAGAAGAGGATATCGCAATCTACAACAGTCTTCTCTCGCAAGCTAAGAGTGAGTTTACCTCTGATATATATTCACTGTTTAGGGAATATCTGACTCTCAACAAGAAGATTGCAATTTATGTTCAGTTATAAGAACAAATTTCTTCTATTTGAATGGTCAATGAGGATGTGCCCTAGAGGCAAAAATGTTGTTCTGAGCTGCAAATTTTTGGGCTCCCATGGCTAACAAATAGTATACCCCCTTTTCCCTGCCAAATTAGCCAGCCAGTATAGTATCGACAGTGTTCCTATATATGATTATTGTTTATGTAGATTTTAGCAATCCTACATAATGTTGGAAATGAAATGAATTTTCATGTATTTACATCATTTAACTAATTTTTAGAATATGACATAACCTTTTTCGCTGCTCTCTCTCTCTTCTATATCCTGTTGATAATATGGTGACTGATAATTCATCAATGTATGTCTCTTTGAATTTATGTAAGTGCAGTCTAGTCTGTCGTATAAACAAGGCAAGTTGTGGGTCTGAAGTTTTACACCATCCTTGACACATTTAAATTTTTGTCACTATCTAATTCTTATTCACACTTTTGCAGGTTTGGTGAGGAATGGAGAGTTTGCTGAGGCGCTGTCTATGTATGAGCAGGCCTGTCTCCTCCATCCATCAGATAAACTAAAAGAGAAAATCACCAAAATCAAGGTTTGCTTTGCTCCATCTCTCACATTGTAAATGTTAGTTCTTTGGATGGTACTAAAATACACAAGCATCATGCAGACCATACATCATCTAGTTTGCCTGCATGCAGAGTTGCTACCCCTCCAATGATAACCTCCTCGGTGGTTGAGACCAGCTGGATCGCATGCAAACTTGAGCAAACTTCATCTAACTTTGTAGTTGTTAATTTTTTTATGATAATTAGCCGATGTATTGTCTCTACGCTTATAAGCTGTTGGGTCGGTCACTCATGCCAGCCATTCAGTGCCATCACGTTGGCAAGATGATACTCATATACACTTGTGAAAGGTTGTCTTGTTCAAGCCGTCTTTAAACACGGTGACAATTTTCTTGGCTGGTCCCAGGCTTTTTTATAAAAAGTTAGCTTGATAAATGCAAACAACTTTCAATTTACATAATGACTTTGATGTTACATTTTGCCTGATTCCTGAAGACATATGTCAATGAGCTTCAGCCCCCAGCAAGTCCTACAGCTGTCACAGTAGAGAGAGAAAGCACACTCCCGCCTCCTGGAGAACATAACAGTCCAGACGACTCAGCTATAGAGGCTCACTATAACGAACTTGTCAGTAGAGGGAAAAAACTGATTGAGCAGGAAAAATTACAGGTAGGTTACTCAATACAATTGGGCTGGCTTTTGAAAGAAAATATCAAGGTTTCACAGTTATCTTTCACAATCTTTCATCTATAACAGTCATGTGGACACCATAAGAGCAAGACCCACCATTCCTGGATGCAGGAGTTGGAATATATCCCAAAATTCACTGCTTATATGTTTGAAAATGCGAGTTATCTTCTCATTGCACTACTTTGAAAATGGGAGAACGACTCCAAAGTTGCTATCAATTCTCATGTTCCTTGCTATGTTGATTGATTCAAACTTGAAATCGACATTTATCAAGGAATTGAATGGTGGTATTCATCACTCTGTATTATCATTGTTGTACTCTTTATTTTTGTCCAAAATCTTTTACCATACATTGTGTATTTGATTTACAAGTTTTGTCTAAGGTCTCTTCTATTAGAAATCACCCTGAGTTGAACACCACAAGGAATTACTGCACAATGCCTATGTGTGACTGGGTTGGTATCTCTACATTATTTTTTACAGGAGGCGTTGAGTCTGTACGAGGATGCATATGGAGTCAAACCTAGCGATAAACTGAAAAGAAAAATGGACCGAATACAGCTGTATATAGAGCAGCAGAAAAAGAAACAGCAAGCAGGGGAGACAAATACCGAGGAATCTAGTCATGTTTCACAGCAGATTGAAATGAAGTCGGAGGGTGAAAGTACTCCACCTGTAAAATGTGAGTCTGCTGTCTTGTTCCCTCAAGTAAATATTTTTTCCGCCACACCAGAATTCCCAAGATGCTATCGCTTATACATTAGCAGGACTTTGATGGTAAATACAGTAAACTCTAAACTCTTAACTGTCTGTTCATGTAAGCCAAATGACATTGTAACGCACCCGTATGCTGGAAATTTTAATAGGTCAAATCAGTCAACCTAAATCTAGTTTCAAATTCCTGATATATAAATAGTTTGATTCCCTTAAGGAGCATTACTGTTTGATTGTTCCAACCCCCTCAGTGAATCTATTTCTTAGTATTCACCCTCTCATGCTAGACCATCAAATCTTGAGCACCCTGAATATTAGTGTTAATTCATATTATTGATTTTTCTTTTCTCTGCTCACAGATGATAAGAATGAGAGATATAACGAGCTGGTACTGAGAGGTAAGGAGCTGATATCTAATAGAGAAGTTAAACAAGCTCTACAAGTCCTACAGGAGGCAGCTCTCATCAAATCATCCGATAAACTTACCAAGAAAATACAAAAGTGCAAGGTATGTGTGTATGTGTGATTGAGATGATGGAATACGTGCTGATACTTTTGTCTAGTATGTCCTTTTAATTATCAGTCCTTGCAATAAAATACCTTGAATATAGACAAAGGTTCATTTAGATGTGTTTGCCTGCAAATAGGAGTCCTCACTTTGGACTGCTGTACTCGATAGCCTCAACCCACAAATTGTAGCAGTAGTGAACCTGCTTGTCCAAACCAATTCACAGCTATCATCGATCTCACCGGTTACAGTAAAGCGCACTTGCTAACTTCCGTCATTAAGGGGGCATCCCTAATTGATTCCACTCTGGTTGTATGTGTTTTCTTCAATGACAAACTTTACCACATTTTTCCCATATTACAGGACTACATAGAGGCGAATGAGGAAGATCATTCATCCGAGTTTACTCATGTCGGTAATGGATTCTATCTCCATGAGGTAAGATAATGAATGCATACATGATAATAAATAGTGCCATTTCCTCTGTGGAACCTCAACTTATATCGATGTCTAGGAGTGAGGGGTTCTGTTAGGTCTGCAACAGGTGAGATGCTAAGAAGAAGCGTGCTGATAAATTATAGCATTATTCTACTGATGAAAGACCAAGTTTTACTGCCCATATTAAAGGGTCAGTCCTATTAAAAAAGTGGGCCCCGGTAAATCGGATATTGTGAGTTCATAGGGCAAATAAAAATAATAAACAATAAAAAATTGTTGAAAATAGCTATTAGTTTTTTTTAAGTATTTCAGCAAGGATCATAGTGGTTAGGAGGAGGCAATAAATCACTATGATCCACTATGATCCAAATTTTCAGACTTGGCAGCAGTTTTACTGCAATTAGGATCACAGGCCGTTTTATTTCATTTGCCCTAATGACTTTTCAGTCTGAGATCTTTAAAACCATACCAAATATGGCCTATTAGGACTGTCACTTTAAGAGTTATTGCATTTTCTCTTTGGAAATATGATTGTTGAGGGAAGACTTTCAAATCTTTAATCCAAGTCCCTCTTGACTCAACCGTCGTTAATGTATATGGGCGGCTCTAACAAGATATTAAATTGCTTTGGAAGGCATTTAATTTAGTTATGCACTGTCAATTCTACCACAGCCTTCCCACTGACAGTCCCTGCAGACTCTTAAAAACTGAGTCTTGTGATGGTGATACCGATATGTTTAATTGATTAACGGCCAACAAATCACTAGAGCCATCGTCTACTATTGATGTTCGTGAAAACCGGAACAAGGTATGTAACAATGTATGTGTTAGCCACGCTCATTATGTAAGTGTATCCCGCTGGCACTATAACTATATTTTGTAGGATTTATACTCTAAGCTGTACCCACATCAGAAGGAGAGTATTCTCTGGTTCTGGGGACTTCATAAGAAGAAGACTGGAGGTATTCTAGCTGATGATATGGGGTAGGTGATACAATAACTGTCATGTATATATGTAAATATCTAACTTGGTGACGTTATATTATATTATGTTATATTATTTGTCCTATTATGTGATCAACGAAAAAATAGTGAAGCAAATCTTTAAACCGTCATTATATATAGATATTGATCAATTTTTCAATCAAATTTTAGTAAGTCAGCGGTAATGCATTTCTCCCTGATCTTCTTTGGGCCAGTGGAACACCTTTGAACTGATATATTTCTATACCTGCGAATGTCATCATATACATCATTGCCCATCAAGGCCCATCATAATTCTGGAGATAGAATAATAGAACCCTTCCATCTGATGGCATGTTGTGTGAGGCATACTTCAGCTCTGTGTTGCCATCACTTACCTAGACCAAGATTGGTCCATTTACCTGCATTTGGAGTTGCTCCCGATCCACTGGTCACGCTGCAGGCTTGCGGCGTGACCAGTGGATCGGGAGCAACTGGAATGCAGGCAATCGGATTGAACTTGGCCTATCACTTACCTAACACTCCTTACATATCTTGGCCTAACACTCCTGTATATTCTCCTATTCCCAGTTTAGGTAAGACTATACAGGTGATAGCTTTCTTATCAGGATTATTCGATGCTGACGAGGCCAAGTGTGTTATCATTGTCATGCCTCTGTCCCTAATCGAGAACTGGAAGAAAGAATTCGAAAAATGGTGAGTTTTCTCCTCAAGTTGCCGGGTGATGTATGATGTACATGTTGGGTATAATATCAGATCAACCCTAACCTCACTTAATACGATAAACACTGACGAAATCATCCACAATCTGCAAGTTTGAGAGCTGGTGTTGCCCAAACTTTAATTGTTAACCAAAAGAGCCCTCACAATAAAAACTTTAAGTGAGAGGTGAAATGCCTAGATTTATCTGATTATGAATTGCTTAGCAAGAACTAAAATGACACAGTTATAGACGGAATCTGTTACAGCTGAAAACGCTCGACGCATCTGAATGTAATTCATTGTGGACTCTAAGCTTTGAGATAAAATAAGCTTTGAAACATTCCCAATTTTTGAAACCAACAACTCGACACTCTTAACTCATCTATATATGATGTAGGGCGCCCGGTATCGGTGTACACACATACCACGGAGGATCTGCCAGTGAGAGAGCTCGGGCTACAGCTAAGATACAGAGAAGAGGGGGAGTACTACTAACATCGTACGGTATGATCGTCTCCTCCGCTGAGCTTATAGCTAAGAAAGACGGAGAATCATTCGGCAGAGAATTCAAATATGTGAGTTAGATGTCTCGGACATATTTTATATGTGAAAGGCCTTTGGTTGAACTGTAGAGGGATATTTTTCTGTCACATTATTTTATTGTTTGATAATGTTCTTATGGCCCCTATGGCTTTTTAATGTTCGTGTCTAGCTACTACTAAGGTCAAGGCCCATTATTATGCTCTCTGTGGGCCCTGGTGAATACTTGCCATGGTGATACAGCGATATCGGTATGTGTGTGGCTTATTGTCGTAATAAAGTCACTTTACCATCACACACTGTTACATGGGACAGGGCCAGAGAGTACTCACTTGAAGTTTTGGTTCTTTACGTAAACTGGACTGGTATCAATTACAGTTTCACAAAGACCAGGTTATACAGTTGCCACCATAATAACGTGCGCTAATTTAGATGTAACGGTATGATGTCCTTAGGATTGGTATGCAAAATATGTTGTCTCAGCTTTGTATTCAGTCAGTTCAGCTCCTTATTTTGATCGGAGCTTTTTTTCATAAGTTTACAATCAGGTTGGTGCGGTTCTGAAGCTTTGAAACCTGTCAAAACTTCTAAGCAGTATATTGGATGACCGTTCTGGCTTCGTTGTATATTTATCTGTAATTACGAAAACCCTCTTCCTTGTAGGCAATGTATTTTGAAATTGACATGCTTGACTTTTTTAGCTAACATTCCTTGTTTGGAGATGCTAGTTGACCTTACAGAAGTCAACGATGACACGCCAGGACAGAAGGAATCACAAGGTAAATCAGTGAAACAAGGAGGTATGTGTAATGTATTTTGCATGATGATAACTGAGTATTAAGTTTTACAACTAAAACATGAAGTCATACATGAAAGCTATTGGTACTCCTTGTGTCATACACCGAAAGAATGTTCCTAAATCATGTTAAGACGTAAACCTGCAATCTGAGCACAGGTCTGTCCTAAACCCCTTGCCTTAGTTGCTAGTCATAGTTTGCTTTTTTATGCTCCTAAAACAACAGTTCCCCTTTTTTTCACATTCTTTATCGCACAATTGGTTAACCTGATTTCTTTTGTACACCAGTCCTGATGATGGCTTCTGCCACACCAAAACCCTCCCAAAGGTTTGATACTGGTTTTCATATTCAAGTTTCAAGTTCCAATGTTCCAATGTTCTCATAATCTCTAATGAAAGTAATGGGTGTTGTGATAATAGTTTTCATGGTATTGATAAAGATTGCTTAGTAATCTACACTTAGCTATTCTACAAACTTCATGAATTCCCATGTGCAGCATCCATCGCTACAATTATATGTGTAGCTGCGTCCCAAGCACTTTCTTATCGGTGAGTTGTATGATTTCAATGATTGCATTCTTTTAGTGAGGTCATAGTTAACATCAAGAAGAAGAGAGGAATGCCGAAGGGATCGAAAAACCGTCAGATGACAGTATCTCAAAAAGTCTTGGCGAAGGCCAAGAAAACCTCGGTAAGAACATTTTTGGTAACAGTTAGGATAATGAGCGTCAAAATTCAAAAAATCATTCCAGTTTGGATTGTTTCAACTGCCTTTTTCGTTTAAAATGGATTCAAAATGAAGTTCTATTTCATAGCCTAAATAACTGGCGATGAGGATCATGTCCATTTTCTCCGGCCAAATTTTATTGTTATGATTGTTTGACTGTAGCAGGGCAGAGGTTTAATTTAAATTCCAGTTAATTTCAATTTCGATTATCATGTATTTTGTATTTTAGCTCATGAAGACGCCATCCCCGTCGCATAGATTCACAGTTTCAACTCCTACAACTCCTAAATGTGTAAGTATTCTCAAATATGTCAATGTTTGTAATATTCATCACTCAATTGTTGAAAAATAAAACAGTCCTGGTTCTCTTGCATTGTTTATCTGTCGGATAGAACTGCATCCCTGCTATATCTAAATTATTTTACCATTGTACCCCAGTATATGTGTTCACAGGCTGAGACATGCGCCTGCAAGTATTCAACTTAATCTAATCTCTCACTCCATTGCAGTCCACTCCACAGCATGGAGGTATGTTCGATGGGAGGGAGTCTTTCCACCAGTCACCAGTAAACGTGTCTGTCAGCGTAAGATCGGAGTCAGACAATGAAGAAGTGCGCCAAGAACTTTACGAAGGGGAAGGCACAGGTAAAAATATTTAACGTGACAGTACAGTTTATTTTTTCCATGTCGTTAATTTGCCCAGCATCTGCACACCTCAAAGATATCAAAACTTGTACTGACATGTTTTTATATCCCGTTCCTTAGCGTATCACATTCTGTTCTGTCATTACAGCATGTATACCGTACACAAAAGAGAGGATAGAGGTACTCATCACCGTGACGGTGATGAACATGAGACAGTGGACTCTGTGTAAATACGCATCACAAAAGGATAAGGTATTTATTTTGCAGCTCAAACATTTGTTTGTTTTCAGCTATGGATATCTTTGGTGTGCCAATAAATATGCCTGAAGTTTCTGAGCCTGTCTTGACAAAAATGTCAAGGCAGGCTATAACTTTCCTTGTTGGGTAATTGCTGTTTGCTAAGAAACAGAAGATTGGGCTGCCCCTAAAGAGGGACGCAAGGTGCCCTAATCCTCATACTGAGAATGTGATACATTCTAGAAAATTAGAATGCATCCTAGAGGTGAGGCCATAGAGGACCTCCTAATCATAAGTGTGCAGCAAGCTGCCAAAACTGAACTGGCACTAATCGGCCATTGGCAGTGACACTTTGATCTTAGCCAATAGTTCTCAGAGAAGTAGAAGGTATCATCACATAAATCCCTTAAAGTGAAACAGCTAATGCTGTTGATGTAGATTTGACTAACGAACCATTTATGAGCTACGCAACTTATTTTCCTATATAAAAACAAAATGATGAAATGGGTGGAACCTGTTTCACTTGCCAACTGATCATACTCCGGATAAGTTGGTATTCATGTCGTTCTAGGATAAGTTGGTAGCAGAGGGATTTCCCGTAATGATCAGGGGACGTGGTAAAGATATAAGAAGAAAGTATCAAAGTTTGCTCAAAGCATACAAAGAAATTGAAGATTGGAACTCAAAATCTGGTAAGAGCTGTACATCTCTTGCGTTTGTAACCCCCTGTGGTTGCAGGAATGTAAGAATGAGAGCAGTTACAACAAATATGATCGTCATGGCAGACTGAGGTGATAGAATCAAGGAGCACCTGTTGAGATAGGAAAATTATTATATACGAGCAAAATGAGTTGCTTGCTAACACTTTGATTGATCCAAATCGTATCTAACAAATCACATTAGGCATTAAGGGATCCTGCTAGCTGGTAATACCTCCATGTTGCATATTCATATCTTTCCCTTTATTTTGCTGTCATTTTCAAAATATGTTTGCCATTAACTAGAGTAGGCGTTTAAATTTTACAGGTCGCAACAGAGGGAAATTTAAATATGGAGAGACCTTTGACAATGCTGTGAAGAAAGCAGAGGGTGAGGTGCCAGGAATGAATGTCACTGTTGATGCAGGAGGAGAGTGAGTATTATGTCTACCTTAGTCCAAGACGATTATTTTTTTAATCCATATCTCTACCGTCATCAATCTTCGTTGAAATCTGGACCGGAGCAGCCAAATGCCGCTATGAAGAAGAGATAAATTCAAACCCTACATCCCCCTTCAGTATCAATCGACCACAGTATTCTTCCTGGAATGGAATCAAGCTCTCACAAAGCTGTTTTCATATTATGATGTCCAATCATCAGCACACCCAGTTCATAATGTACAATATATTGTCGCAATACCTTAACTTCCTGCACATACACTATTGCTGCCTCCTTGGTAATATCATGTCATGCTGTTGAAACGCTGTTTCTCAAAACCAACCCTGCAATATTCAACAGAGTCAGTGTTGCCATTTCAACCATATCATGACTAAACTCCTTCCATCAAGTGTAATATTACTGTTACAGACCAGCTGCTGCATCCTCCGGCATAAGGCCACGTGAACATCCTAAGGGTCATAACCTGAACTCCGAGGAAAAAAAGACCGAGCTGCTGGAGAGGGAGGTTAACACCAAAATTGAATACATGCAAAAAATGCTTGAGTTTGAGCAGAGAAAGGTAGACCTGCTCGACAAACTGGTCACCCATATTACCTCATCATAATATAAATTGTCAGATATATTAAGTGAGCTGTGTGTAATGTTACATTTTGAGTATCATGAGCTTTCGTTATAAAAAATAAATGTTTTCATTTCGATTGAGTACTATAAAACTCCACTACTGTACATAGACTTCATCAGTTTCATCAACATAGAACTTGGAAGCGTTAAACTAAATGGCTCAACAACTGATTGTTAGATCCAATGTGAAGCAGGAACATGCTGAGTAGCTTTATCAAATAAAGACAAGCAGATCTGTCCCATGGCCTGGTCAATAAAAAACCCACAATGCATTGCTAATATACACATCCATTATACTGATATTGCACTCATTTTGTTCAGCTATGGTTCACACTTGTGTGAACTTCTGCTGTTCTTAGTACAAATAAATTAATAACAGATCGACAGTGATAGTGCACATGAAAATGTATCTTTATTGTATTTCTTACAGAATAGTTCCATTATGACATCCAAAAACTCTGCAAATGCATAAATTGAAGTAGATCAGATTAAGTTCATGGCTTGTGAGTAAATAACAGTGTGCCACTAAGAACTTTTAACATCATCACTGTGAAACAAGCGTCGTCATTGAAAAATATGCCGACAAGTTTAAATCAGCCAAATACCCTGTAGCTACAGCATCACGACGTCACTTGGGAACCTAAGCCATGAACAGTTACACAGGATGCTGCGAAGCGCTCAGCTGTGCATCAATCAGATCTTGGCAGTCATGCAGGCCAATGCCATGACTTGTGACACAGGATACTGGAATTTAGGCAGAACCAAACAAACAGGCATAACATACGCAAGTGTGGGATACCAAGTAACAGTGCTAAGCGGTGCCTAACTAAAAGATCTGCAAACATGGGATGTTTCAAATGTCAACTGATACTTAGGCTGAGGGAGTTTTAGCTGATTCAAACCTGTCAGCTTCTTTGTCAATGACAGCGTTTGTTTCGCAGTGATGATTTTAAAAATTCTGAGTTACTATAATTAACAACACTTGCTCCCAATACAATTAACAATGAATTTGTTGCCATGACAAAAAAGTTTACAAAAGTGTGATCATCAGGAACTAGTTAGAAAATATATTCAAAATCATACAAAAAAAAACAAATTCATGATGGCACAAGACAGCGCAAAAGCCTACTCCAGGACAGTGTCTTCATCTGAAGCTGCTTTGAAATAAGTCTTGCAAATGGCCTCTCTTTTACCACAGGCAGTGTCAAATCTTAAGGTGGCCATTTCTCTAGCTGCATTTTCCCTATCGGACTCGCAGTCCATTTTAAGCATATAATTATGCAGCACAAGGCAGCATCTAATTATTACACGGCCTTTGTGCCTACTGCGTACATCCAAATGTTTCAGTCTCCTCCAGGTATTCTTCAGACAGCCGTTAGCATGCTCAACAAGTACCCTGGTCGCACTATGAGTCTGATTGTACCTCTTAACTCTCCTCGGGTTGTTGTTTCTATCCCTGTAAGGTTTCATCATAAAAGCTCTTGCCTGTATGCGCTATCACCTGATAAGAGATATCAAAAGAATATATGTAAACAGAAATTTAACACTAAATAAGCCGTGGTTGGCCTCTTATTTGAGCTACATAAATAGGTCGGTGGTATATATAAAGTTTAAAATATATACTCTATCACCAAGAGAAAAAGTTAGCCAATCCGCACAGCCTTGAGACATCTGAATTTAAAGCTAGCTAAGGTTTACTCAGCCTCCTTACTTTATATGGACTAAGCTGGCCAAATTTCTATTCTAGTTAACATGAAGTGACCTCAAACTAGCTAAGCTAAACTTTACCTAACATTAACTCATCTAGAGCATGTGTTTTTGAGTTTTCAACAGATTTTTAGCTAAGGTGATAAGACCAGTAATGAACTCCTGCCAAAAAAATTGTTGTTGTTGCCAAGCTATTTTTGAACTCACTGGTGCTAGAAGATAAATAACTGTCTGAGAGTATGCTTGTCTGTTAAAAGCTCACCTAATATATGATACTGCTTAGGCAATGCTTCCAGCTTTTCCACGAGACTGGTCCTCCTCAACACCCTGGCATCATGATAACTGCCTGGTGAGCCAACAGAGTAATATATAATCTCTTCAGGGCTATTTACCACCAGCATGCAGTTGAAGGAATAATATGACTTCCTGCTGTAATATGTCTACAATAAAACACGGAATGATTATGATAATCATCAGGTGCCAATCACCCAAACAAGAAGCTTTACAATTTGATATTTACCCCATGTTAATCTATAGGGTCAATTTTTTCCTCGACTGTTTTTATGTTGTGATATTACTTTGAAAAGTACCTACATACAACACAGCATGTTTGTGGTACTTAATTATCAAAACACTCAATACAAATTTCAATATTTCACTAACAGGCCAACATATACTTTGCGATTTCATGCAGTGCAAAAAATACAAAAATAGTCAGAAACAAGATCCTACACATTAAAGTTGCCATAAAGTAAAACCCTCTGGCTTTCTCCCTTGCTGGACAGGAGGACAGTAGCCTGTCATTGCAATAGACTGTATACTTTATCAGGGCCTACTTTGAGGATAATTGCTCTTGAGTGAATTCCCTACCTCTGAGCGACGAGAAGGTTGGGCTATCTTGATTTCTGTACCATCAACAAGTCCTATGACTCCTGGAAAACCTATGAAGCATTAAGCTGCAAGTCAATTTCACACATGATGTTGTGACTGAAATGACAGCACAAGAAATGCAGAAATCAAGAGAAGGACACTTTACACAGCACCGTCTTAGACATGGCAGCTTAGGCAAATTCCTAGTACAGCATGGAGTATATATTAAAACTTGACCGTTAACAGAAGACAACTTTTAAAATTGGATGGAAAGTAGGGTTGTTACTAGGCCTCGCATTTGGGTCAAACAGAACTGGAATTTCATCTTTACGCTAAAACACTTATGGAGAACACTTCTCTCTGTCAGAACAAGCTGTAACCATCTAATTTGCAGTGTATTAACATAACGATTGCTAATTTATAAGTAATTCTCAAACAGGCCTACTCCAATATGCAGACTATGACCTAGTTTGTTAATGATATAAAAACTCACTTACCATATCTAGTGAAGAATGTGGCCTCTTCAATAGCCATTTCTTCATCTGTTGGCCAATTAATATACCGCCCTTCCAACTCCAAAAGGGCATCAGATATACGGGTAACACATTCTCGGACAGTTGAGTGGGTAACGTTGAAACTGCAAAAACATAATAGGTCAAACTATTGAGAGATGTTAAAGAAATCTGCAATGTTGTCGCATACAAGCAACAAACAGGATAATTTCTATATCAACAACAGTACACTCAAACCTCGACTTGAGGACACGCAGTTACCAGCCAGTGCATATCACCTCGAATCGGGGACAGGCAAATATATGCAAATCCAAATTCTATTCTTAATACCGGTGCCACCCTAACGCCAGAACCGTGACAACCATGACAATGCAGTAAAGGTGGCGCCAACAGAGACAATTCAGAATTAGCATAATGCCTGACTTACACCAACCCACACTTGCGGCCGATCAACCCTCTTTTTGCGGTAATTGAAAATTGTGTTTAAATCTTGTTTTTTTGCTTATTGACGTCAGCAGTTTTTTAATGTGTCTGGAACCATGCTATATAAGAGCATGGTTCACCAATGGAAAGCATGATATGTTTGGCGACCCTCTGGTCGACAAGCAGCGCTCTTTGTTTGCAACTTCTTTTGGAGACAGGTCAGTTTTTTTTAAACATGAAAGTTTTACGAGTTGTTATCATAATATTTTCATTTATTGTAAGTTAGTGATATTTATAGGGAAATAGAACTCGCCAGTATAACATTTGGTTGGATTATCTATACCATCAACTAATTGAGTTAAATGAATTAAATCCAGCATGCATGGCATCATTGACTAGAAAGTATGACTTGTAGAAATAAGATATGCGTTGTTAAGTTGAATTGTGTTTGATGTTAAACTTGATAAGAATTAAAAGGCATGCTCTTGAGTCAAGTGTTTGATCAAATGAGATCCATATATTAATAAGTCAGTGTCACATAGTGAGAATCATCATACCGAGCTCGTGAGCACAGATCTCAGTAGCGGAGAGTTAATGTGGTGACTCCGTAACCCAGAATCCCACAATGTCATCAAATTTTGTGTGACATGGTTTTCTAGCCACCTGCACAACTGCAGCAAACTGCTGTCCGTATAGGAAAATTTTCATAGGCATGAAATCTAATGCATAATGAAAATGACAGAAATATATGTGCAGAAATATAAGGGGGTCAGCGCTGGTACACCATAACATACACATCAATACCCACAAGTAAGCGGATTGGAATAAATCTACGCTTGTTATCGGGCAATTTATCCAGAACCACATGTGAAGGTCTCACAATTCCTCTACTTATTGTGTAGCTATGGAAACCATAAAGTCAACGGTAGAGAAAAAGTGGAGTGCAATTACGAGCCGGTGTTCACTTGGCAGAGTGTTAGGGGGCATATACGGATCCCGCAACCACTCTTTACCGCTTTCAGTTCGCTTTAACTCACTGAGGAGAGTATCGAATGCTTCTATAATTATAAAAAAAAGTAAAAATGTTAGGCAAGGTTGACATATTAACCCAGTCACTAACAGTGATAAAAATGGTTATGCAATTGCAGCAATTGTTCGTGTTTCCAAACTACAAGTCAATTGTCAATTGTATAAAAATCAGTATAATGTTTGTTGCGTAAAAAAACAGCAAGCTCGATAGTGGAATAATAGGTAAGGTTTATCCAGACTTGCCAACCTAATTTTTCCAAAATGAGTACAAAAATTTGCAAAATGCTTAAAAATGAGTACAAAACTCCAGGGTGCCTCAAATGACCAGAAAACGCCCCAAAAAATTTTTCGCGCTACGCGCGAAAACTGCTAATATCACAGTAAGTAGTCCTTAGTAGCGCAGGAGTGCAGATCACTCAACATTAGTCTTTTTCCCTTTGCGTTGTAAGGTGCATTCTGCTAATAATAAATGAGAAGTTGTTTGTAACCTAGCCTGTCTGGACAAGACAGGCTATTTGAAACCCTGTTTGCCCATCCTCCCTGGTTTGCCCTTGAAACACTGGGGCAGGAGATCTGAGTTATCTCACCCCAACAAGGAGGTAGACAACTTTGTTACTCTGATTATTGAAAAGTTGAAGTTGGCAGAACCACCATATTCTACAATGGATTACTAGTTATGTTGTGTCTCATTGAAGAAAAGTTGCAATTTGGCTCATGCAAAACTTGGACAGGTCAAAAGTCAACTGTAAATCAACATCATGGTTTTCTGCAGCCAATACCAGATTTTTAGACTATTATTTAACCATGACAACCAAGTAAACACTAAAGATAAAAGATGCGTTTTTGATTACCTAATTAGATGAACAGGCGTTTGGAAAACCATAAATGAGTACAACTAGTGTTTTGCGTTTAAAACTCAATTAGTGTCAAATAAGCGTTTACAAACGCTTTATGCGTACAGGTTGGCAAGTATGGGTTTATCTCCTGAATGGTCCATTGCCTGTGAGGATGTAGCAGCAGGAATGTGTGTTCTTTAGGGTGTTTTGGAACTGAATGGTAGGACTGCAGAGCTGAGGTGTCCAACCAAGTCAAAGTCAATTGAAATAACATCAATGCTAGGATTATGGGAAAGTAAGTAATTAATGTGTGAGAACATATGATGATATATATATACACATAATATATATATATATATATATACCATTATTAAGATAAAACACAGTCAGCGTCAGAAGATTACTGCAGGGTAGAGTAGGGTAGAGTAAAGTAGAAGACGATCATACCAGGTAGCTTGATAAAGCCTGTACAGTCCCCTAAAAATAATGATACCAGCCACAAGGAATAGTGACTAGTTGTATTGTTGTAGCAGCCTACCTCTTGAGAGCCTGAAGGCCCTTTTGAATCTAGACTGACTCCAGTCTGGCAACGATTCATAGAGCTGATCTCTTGTACTTGTAGGCCTGAACTCTTTGCCACTGTTGCCAAAGAAATGCATGGTTGATATCAAGAGGCAGTAGAGGTAGTGCATCCATCATCAAAGTCACAGCTGTCAATGTTGATTGATGCTTGTCTGACTGGCTTGACTACATGCTTGCCATCTTTCACCAAGTGGAATGGGGAAAATGTTTGAAACATTCCCATTGGATAACACCTACAACCTACATTGGCTTTTTATTGGTCAGTTATTATTGAAATAATTGTTTCCCAAAAGTCGCGCCACACGATTGGGTAATATTTTATTAACACTGGGAATTCCCCAGAGTTATTGAGTTTCCCAGTCAATATTTATTAAACTGGAACAGTTCGCGCTTTTGCCTATTACATGCGGCCATGTCTTGTATATGGGGCCAAGTTTTACTATTTGGGGCCTAGTCCTACTAATTGGGGTCAAGCTTTATTGAATTGGGCCAAGTTTGGCTCGGGCCGAGTTGTCGCGCTTCCGATGCACTAAGTTGTCCAGCTCAGATGAGACTATGCTAGTGTGAATTTGTCGGTGCCAAAGAGCCCCTATACACAATATTGTTTAGTGTCTGTTTATACTCATATATTATGGGTCCATCATGTACCGATGACAAATTAAACTAAAGAGGTGCATAAATATATATATGCATCGAAAAGTGAATTCAGCATCCTTTCTTTTTACATCAAATTTTGGGTAATGGCGGTCTGAAAACATGCATACAAAAGCAAAACTTAGAGATAGCAAGATTTAAGTGCTACTGATAGCATAACTTTCCTAAACAAGCCGCACCGTTATTTGGTTTGAGAGTAGGGGTAGTATTTATGTCATTTGAAACTGCTCACCTGTCAGAGTTCTTGGTACCGCATCTGAAGATATAAAATTTACATAAATTGATTCAGTCTTGTTCGCGAGGGTGATGTGAGACATTTTTGTTGCCTTGGAAATAAACAACTGTGTAATCATATTACAAAAGACTTAGCACACAGCGTTCAATCAAGGCACATTATTATGAAAGAGCAACATGAATTACTTCAATATATCGTAATTATTGCCTATCAAATATGGTGCAAATCTTTCCCTTTCACACCAAAATTAAGAGGATGTTTTCCGGTCTGACAGTGCTTAGCATCAAGATCAATTGTCTTGCTCCTGAACAGCCTCTAGACAAAAAAGGACTCGCACCGGTTACCATTTTCTTAAATTTCACAGATGCACTCTGCTCATAGTTGAGAATTAATTCATAACACCTTTTAAGCTAACCACCTATCACCTGTCTGTCATCAGCCCTCACAATTGTTTCTCAAGGACACTGATGCTAATTTAAGAACAGACTGCGACTCCTCAACGCAAGTGGGTTCCTTAGTGTTGACCGTAGCATCAAATGATCCAGCTACAAATTCTAACCAATTGACACCAGGTAATATGTCTAGTGGCAGTTTTGGTAATTGTGTAAAAACTCACCACATGTCACTTGGCAATATCTTTCTTAATCTTGATGTGCTGTTCCCTGTGGTTGGAAAAAATGCACAGTGTAAATATTGGTCCCTTTTTCTCATTGCTGTTGAAAAATGAACGACTAAATAACAGCAGCGGTGGGAATTTTTGGTAGTAAAAATACCGAAGCATTATACCCATGCAAGAAAACTTGATGTGAGGTTGTGCCATGAACCCTCGATAATATCGCTATATAAAATATTGATACATGAGCGATGGTTATGTAGGTACATCAACATAAATATGTGTACAAGTATTTATATGTTTATGTGTACAAGTATTTATATGTTTCTGTGTACAAGTATTTATATGTTTATGTGTACAAGTATTTATATGTTTATGTGTACAAGTATTTATATGTTTATGTGTACAAGTGTTTATATGTTTATGTGTACAAGTATTTATATGTTTATGTGTACAAGTATTTATATGTTTATGTGTACAAGTATTTATATGTTTATGTGTACAAGTATTTATATGTTTATGTGTACAAGTGTTTATATGTTTATGTGTACAACTATTTATATGTTTATGTGTACAAGTATTTATATGTTTATGTGTACAAGTATTTATATGTTTATGTGTACAAGTATTTATATGTTTATGTGTACAAGTGTTTATATGTTTATGTGTACAAGTATTTATATGTTTATGTGTACAAGTATTTATATGTTTATGTGTGCAAGTATTTATATGTTTATGTGTACAAGTATTTATATGTTTATGTGTACAAGTATTTATATGTTTATGTGTACAAGTGTTTATATGTTTATGTGTACAAGTATTTATATGTTTATGTGTACAAGTATTTATATGTTTATGTGTACAAGTATTTATATGTTTATGTGTACAAGTATTTATATGTTTATGTGTACAAGTATTTATATGTTTATGTGTACAAGTATTTATATGTTTATGTGTACAAGTATTTATATGTTTATGTGTACAAGTGTTTATATGTTTATGTGTACAAGTATTTATATGTTTATGTGTACAAGTATTTATATGTTTATGTGTACAAGTGTTTATATGTTTATGTGTGCAAGTATTTATATGTCTATGTGTACAAGTATTTATATGTCTATGTGTACAAGTATTTACATGTTTATGTGTACAAGTATTTATATGTTTATGTGTACAAGTGTTTATATGTTTATGTGTACAAGTATTTATACGTATATGTTTACAACTATTTATATGTTTATGTGTACAAGTGTTTATATGTTTATGTGTACAAGTATTTATATGTTTATGTGTACAAGTATTTATATGTTTATATGTACAAGTGTTTATATGTTTATGTGTACAAGTATTTATATGTTTATGTGTACAAGTGTTTATATGTTTATGTGTACAAGTGTTTATATGTTTATGTGTACAAGTATTTATATGTTTTTGTGTACAAGTGTTTATATGTTTATGTGTACAAGTATTTATATGTTTATGTGTACAAGTATTTATATGTTTATATGTACAAGTGTTTATATGTTTATGTGTACAAGTATTTATATGTTTTTGTGTACAAGTGTTTATATGTTTATGTGTACAAGTGTTTATATGTTTATGTGTACAAGTATTTATATGTTTTTGTGTACAAGTGTTTATATGTTTATGTGTACAAGTATTTATATGTTTATGTGTACAAGTATTTATATGTTTATATGTACAAGTGTTTATATGTTTATGTGTACAAGTATTTATATGTTTTTGTGTACAAGTATTTATATGTTTTTGTGTACAAGTGTTTATATGTTTATGTGTACAAGTATTTATATGTTTTTGTGTACAAGTGTTTATATGTTTATGTGTACAAGTATTTATATGTTTATGTGTACAAGTATTTATATGTTTATATGTACAAGTGTTTATATGTTTATGTGTACAAGTATTTATATGTTTATGTTTACAAGTATTCATACGTATATGTTTACAACTATTTATATGTTTATGTGTACAAGTGTTTATATGTTTATGTGTACAAGTATTTATATGTTTATGTGTACAAGTATTTATATGTTTATGTGTACAAGTGTTTATATGTTTATGTGTACAAGTATTTATATGTTTATGTGTACAAGTATTTATATGTTTATGTGTACAAGTATTTATATGTTTATGTGTACAAGTATTTATATGTTTATGTGTACAAGTGTTTATATGTTTATGTGTGCAAGTATTTATATGTCTATGTGTACAAGTATTTATATGTCTATGTGTACAAGTATTTACATGTTTATGTGTACAAGTATTTATATGTTTATGTGTACAAGTATTTATATGTTTATGTGTACAAGTGTTTATATGTTTATGTGTGCAAGTATTTATATGTCTATGTGTACAAGTATTTATATGTCTATGTGTACAAGTATTTACATGTTTATGTGTACAAGTATTTATATGTTTATGTGTACAAGTGTTTATATGTTTATGTGTACAAGTATTTATACGTATATGTTTACAACTATTTATATGTTTATGTGTACAAGTATTTATATGTTTATGTGTACAAGTATTTATATGTTTATGTGTACAAGTATTTAAATGTTTATGTGTACAAGTGTTTATATGTTTATGTGTACAAGTATTTATATGTTTATGTGTACAAGTGTTTATATGTTTATGTGTACAAGTATTTATATGTTTATGTGTACAAGTATTTATATGTTTATGTGTACAAGTATTTATATGTTTATGTGTACAAGTATTTATATGTTTATGTGTACAAGTGTTTATATGTTTATGTGTACAAGTATTTATATGTTTATGTGTACAAGTATTTATACGTTTATGTGTGCAAGTATTTATATGTCTATGTGTACAAGTATTTATATGTCTATGTGTACAAGTATTTACATGTTTATGTGTACAAGTATTTATATGTTTATGTGTACAAGTATTTAAATGTTTATGTGTACAAGTATTTATATGTTTATGTGTACAAGTATTTACATGTTTATGTGTACAAGTGTTTATATGTTTATGTGTACAAGTATTTACATGTTTATGTGCACAAGTATTTACATGTTTATGTGTACAAGTGTTTATATGTTTATGTGTACAAGTATTTATATGTTTATGTGTACAAGTATTTACATGTTTATGTGTACAAGTATTTATATGTTTATGTGTACAAGTATTTATATGTTTATGTGTACGTACCATACTGATAGTTTATAAGTTTTAGTTTGAAATTATTGGGCACTTAAAAATTTTAGTACAGAGGAACAGGATGGCAAGAGTTAATTCCCTTGATTTCTTATAAGCCTGCCCAGTTACCTCAGGGGTTGGGGTAGGTATCCATGTCCTATGAAGAGTATCATCAAACCTATCACCTCCACACGCCACTCCGCAATAATCGCCAGAGCTGTGCACTGCAAAGTAGGCCAATAGACTATTTTGTAAAATGTGCTATCTATACTTGTCGACTTCTTTTTTGAATTTCTTCATTTTATTTACTACTCAATGACAAATCCCATGGTTTCAGGTAGAGAGCGAGTTAAGTGGGCAAAAGAAAATGTGAACATTTAAACAATTGAATAATTGGTTAGGTAGGTAGGTAGGTAGGTGGGTAGGTTGGAGCATAAATCCGACCAAGCTTCATGTGTCATTGTACTGCAGTATATTTGTACCAAGGAAGAATGCATTCTCGCTAAGGTAGTTACGGCTATTACCAACTGAGCCAACCCCTACTCAAACTGGGCTATCTGTTGGTATTTTGATACTATTGACATGTCGTACAATGGTATACTTGTAATTATTTAGGCCGTAGTATATTGCATACTGGTGTTCCTATCTGGTTCAGGGTGGCCAACTCACTGGCTTGTTGCAATGGAATGTCAAAAACTTGACATTTCTCCGCGACTTTTCTCAGTCTGTAGTCATAATATATATACAAGAAAATTCCTGCTAATCCGCTTGCTTGATTGTCCAATGAAATGATTAGTATAGAGCCTGTCAAATGTTATTGATGTGAGTGATGTTTACACCATTGATATGGCTATGACAGGCTATAATATGGTCATGCCTGCAGTAAATACTGCTAGCCACTCACTATGACTGTATTGGTGTGTTATTGTAACAGTTCATTAAACACACATCTATACCGGTTGCATCAGTAGAGTTGGGCTAGCTACGATATAAAATTGATAGGGGAAGACAGTCTTGATGCAGTATTTAGGTCAGCTGATGCACAAGGAAGATAACAAGCTTACATGGGGAATAAATACAACTCCCTGTTACAACCACTTTGCTGAATACTGTAGAGGTGCCAGTAACTTCTAACAGCAATAGTCTAACTGGAAGCCAAAAACTATTCATTTGCTAGGCGGATTACAGAGCAGGACTCATATTTGGCATGTACTTTCTTATATAGAACACAATCAAATCGCTGTACCAAAGTATCAAGAGGACAATCCTGCCAAGGTTGTATCATATGCAAAGTAAGTAAAATGAAAAATTGAATCAAATGTCTCCAAAGATAGGTAGAATTTACTAGTTATAGGCGTTCTAGGGTCTTTCCTTTTATCTGTGAACGCTCACAACCAATTAAGAAGTGTATGCCAAGAAAAGCAACGCTGTAGGTATCAGTATGTCATGTGACTGATCAGTATCAACAGGCCCGTAGTTTACTGCACTGCCTCCCCTAGAAAGCTAAATACAGTGGCCTAAAACCACTATAATTGAATAATCAATGTCAGAATCGGCTCCTCTGGGATTTCGATTTACTGATTTTCTGGGGAGAAGTTTACAGCACCCCTCCTGGTAATGTTTTGTTCTCGCCTCAGACTTTTGCATTCTCTACAATTTTTTCTTAACTACGGTGCTGAGTAGGTAGGTAGGTTGGGTCATATATCCGACCAAGCTTAATGTGTCATTGTACTGCAGTATATTTGTACCAAGGACGAACGCATTCTCGCTAAGGTAGTTGGCTATTACCAACTGAGCCAACCCCTACTCAAACTGGGCTATCTGTTGGTATTTTGACACTATTGACATGTCGTTCAGTGGTATACTTGTATTTATTTAGGCCAAAGTATATTGCACACTGGTGTGCCTATCTGGTTCATGGTGGCCAACTCACTGGCTTGTTGCAATGGAATGTCAAAAACTTGACATTTCTCAGCGGTAGTCAAAATATATATACAAGAATATTCCTGCTATTCCGCTTGCTTCATCGGCTGATGAAATAGGTACAACCTGTCGAATTTGATTGATGTTTATAATTGATGTTGAGACCATCGATAGGCAATGACTGGTTTTAATCATGGTTATGGCTACTGTATACACTGCTAGCCAGTCACTATGACTGTAGCGCTGTGTTATTGTAACAGTTCATTAAACACACATTGATACTGGTTGCATCAGTAGAGTGCGGCTAATAATTGTACTACCTACGATATAAAATTGATAGGGGATGACAGTCAAGGAATAAATACAATACATACAATTCCCTGTTACAGTCACTTTGCTGAATACATAGAGATGCCAGTAACTTCTAACGGTAATACTCCAACTAGAAGCCAAAGACTATCCATTTGTTAGACCGATTACAGAGCAGGACTCATATTTGGCATGGACTTTCTTATATAGAACACAATCAAATTGATGTACCAAAGTATCAAGAGGACAATCCTGCCAAGGTTGTATCAAATGCAAGGTAAGTAAAATGAAAAATTGAATCAAGTGTCTCCAAAGATAGGTAGAATTTGCCAGTTGTAGGCGTTCTAGGGTCTTTCCTTTTATCTGTGAACGTTCACAACCAATCAAGAAGTGTATGCCAAGAAAAGCAACGCAGTAGGTATCAGTATGTCATGTGACTGATCGGTAACAACAGGCCCGTAGTTCAAAGGGAGGCAGGGAGGCACTGCCTCCCCTAGAAAGCTAAATACAGTGGCCTAAAACCACTATAATTGAATAATCAATGTCAGAATCGGCTCCTCTGGGATTTCGATTTACTAATTTTCTGGGGAGAAGTTAACAGCACCCCTCCTGGTGATGTTTTGTTCTCGCCTCGGACTTTTGCATTCCCTACAATTTTTTCTAATCTACGGCGCTGAGTAGGTAGGTAGGTTGGAGAATATATCCGACCAAGCTTAATGTGTCATTGAACTGCAGTATATTTGTACCAAGGGCGAACGCATTCTTGCTAAGTAAGTTGGCTATTACCAACTGAGCCAACCCCTACTCAAACTGGGCTATCTGTTGGTATTTTGACACTATTGACATGTCGTACAGTGGCATACGTGTATTTATTTAGGCCGTAGTATATTGCACACTGCTGTTCCTATCTTGTTCATGGTGGCCAACTCACTGGCTTGTTGCAATGGAATGTTATAAACTTAACATTCATCCGCGACTTTTCTCAGTCTGTAGTCAAAGTATATTTACAAGAACATTCCTGCTATTCGGCTTGCTTCATCGGCTGATGAAATATGTACAACCTGTCAAATTTGATTGATGTTTATAATTGATGTTGAGACCATCGATAGGCAATAACTGGTTTTAATCATGGTTATGCCTACTGTATACACTGCGAGCCAGTCACTATAACTACTGTAGCGCTGTGTTATTGTAACGGTTCATTAAACAAACATTGATACTGGTTGCATCAGTAGAGTGCGGCAAATAATTGTACTATCTACGATATAAAATTGATAGGGGATGACAGTCAGAGAAGCTAACAAGTTAAGTTAGGGAATAAATACAATTCCCTGTTACAGTCACTTTGCTGAATACATAGAGGTGCCAGTAACTTCTAACAGTAATAGTCAAACTAGAAGCCAAAAACTATCCATTTGCTAGACGGCTTAGAGCAGGACTCATATTTGGCATGGACTTTCTTATATAGAACACAATCAAATCGCTGTACCGAAGTATCAAGAGGACAATCCTGCCAAAGTTGTATCAAATGCAAGGTAAGTGAAATGAAAAATTGATTCAAATGTCTCCAAAGATAGGTAGAATTTACTAGTTGTAGGCGTTCTATGGTCTTTCCTTTTATCTGTGATTGTTGACAACCAATTAAGAAGTGTATGCCAAAAAAAGCAACGCTGTAGGTATCGGTATGTGATGTGACTGATTGGTAACAAGACAATTGATAGAGAACCTGCAATAGTCAGTTTAGCCTGCAGTGCATCATTTGTGCATAGCATTTATGCAGGTAAGAAAACAGGTCGTGCGAGGCATAGCTTTGTCATATGAATGAATTGATTTTCTGGATTTATGAATACAGCCGCACTCACATTTCAGCTTAGCCTGTCTGGACAAGCTTGATAAGCTTGTCTCCTAATTCGTAACCAAACGATTCAAGTCACAAACACTCTTCCACTAATTATTAATATTGTTACAACACAGCATGATATAGATAAAAG
Source organism: Membranipora membranacea (assembly GCA_914767715.1). Lineage (NCBI taxonomy): Eukaryota > Metazoa > Bryozoa > Gymnolaemata > Cheilostomatida > Membraniporidae > Membranipora > Membranipora membranacea. Next base: position 17,365,457 of record OU612069.1, on the reverse strand, counting down.
ATATAAGATAGGATGGGTATATTTTAACCGCGGTCCCAGGCTAGGTGGAATTTTTTGTTTGTTTACAATTCACCTCTGTGGTCACTTTTCACACTATCGCGATTCAGAATTACGAGCTCAAGACAATAGCAAAGACAATCTTTTACAATGAGTTATAATGTACCATTGTCATACCAAGTTGCAAGTGAAACGTGATGTTTTCCCGACACCCAGAAGTTGTCATATTTCACATTCAAGGCCAGATTATTTCCAACCTCTCTAACATGAAAGATACATTAACAACCAATAGATAACTATAAGCCAAGAAATGTTGTTACCACAGTTGCTTTTCATCCTTCATCATTCTAATTTTATTCATTCATTTGACAGCTGCGACCTATTTATTATCCAAATCAAGCAACATCAGTAAGGATTGTTCCGATGGAGCAGTAAATAATGTGTATGCTAAACGAAAATGAAACTTTCTTCAATATGTACCTACTGACTAAGAATTAACGTCCTCATACCGGCATAACAAGCAAACCCAGCATGCTCCAACACATTGATAGCATCGAATAACAGCTTATTGTGAGCGCAATGAAAAGCATGACCTGTACGCAAAAAGGGTCCTAATAAATAGACAGTTTTCTGAGCTCTGATTTAGGCCTTAATTCGGAGTTGTCCTCTCTCCAGTTTGGTACTTTTAACCCACGCCGCATAGGAAAAACGTGCTGAAAAGAGGGTTATCTTGAAAACCGCTCATAATAGGATAAAATTTATTTTTGATTCAGAATCTGCAACATTGAAAACTCATATGGGCATAGTTTGGGAAATAGTTTTAGTAATTGGATAGTCAATTATAGCATTTTCTGCCTGTTATGCGGACAATTTGGCAGAATTTTTCATGAGTTTCGTCACTAAAATTAAGATTTATCAACATTATCAAGCATCCAATGATTTGGAATCCCTGTCTAACAGGGTTTTCAATGGTGCAGACTCTGGATCAAAAATCATTTTTATCCCATCATAAGCGGTTTTCAAGATAACCCTCTTTCAGCAGGTTTTTCCTATGCGGCGTGGGTTAAAAGTACCAAACTGGAGAGAGGACAACTCCGACTTGAGGCATAAATAAGAGCTCAGAAAACGGTCTATATCTGAAAATATTGCACAACGAGGAAGCTTCTAGTTTGACAAATAAATAAAATGTGATCGTACCAACACATAAACCTTCTACCAGATGAGAACAGGAAACAACTACAGCTAAATGCACTGATATATATTCATGGATTGAACAACTGGGTGGATCAATTTTATTCATGTATCAAATTATTCTCCGATTCTTCAGCTCCGTAATGATGTGCTTCTTTAGCAAATTGGTCCACTCTTAGTGCATTTTATATCTATCGCAGTAGAGGCCTTCCCGAAAACGTCAGAGAGCTGTTTGAGGGATCAGCCTATTGTAAAATCAAAACAAACAGAGCTATCTTGTATTCAATACAGCAGAAAATCCATGGTGCTTATTTTCAATTTCCACTATGAGCCTATGCACCCACATCTCAATTGCAACCTCATGGAAGGGCACTGGCATCCCCATCCCCAAATTTGAGATATGATGGTCTAAAAAGTCAGCTTATTTGCGTGATTTCTGCAAATGTAGGTCAACACCGAGCACCAAAATAAGGCTATATTGTGTAGTAAGGTATTCTATGAAAGGCCCCCATTGAATACAATACTCCACTGAAATCAAGGATTTCAAGAGAGGATTGGAAACGATCTGTAATTTATGATCCATGTGTGTCACCATTAAGTGTTGTCTGCCCATCACAATAAAAATGTAATAACAGCAGTAAGCAGCCAATCAACAGTTGTTATTCACCTCCTTTTTACATACAAAGGATTTAAGTTGAACCGCTATATATTTTCAGACAATGAGAGCAATGCATCAGCCTGGAATCCCACTTCATCTGAGGGTGTCAGAGCATCCAACAGTAGATGTTTAAGAGGGAGTTTAGGTACTTTGGCCAGTTAGCCCAGTAACATAATCCTATTTCAGTTGATTTTTATATCCCAAACCATAGATAAGTTATAACAAACAGAGCATACTGGGTCTGGACTTCAGATGAGAGGGTTTATAAATATGGTGACATGTGAATGATTTATTGCTTTATTCTTGATAGAAATGGAACATTTTTGTTGCTTAACAGAGGTAGGTTGTGGTTAATCTGTGTTTTATGTTGCATTTTGCGCCACATATGATTGACAAATATGTTGTAATTTAATGTCCATATGACCAATATAGGCATAAAACAGGCCTATAAGCTGAGTCAATGTGCTGTTGCAACTTTCATTCAATAACTTCGTCTGATATGTTGTGGAATGGCCATGTTCATAGTCAAGATAGGGGTACTGGTATGTCATATGCATTGTTATTGCCAAATACCTATCCTTGTCACCACAACAGCTTCTCAATACCAAATTTCCATAAGGCATGGGTGTTTTTCAGCAATTGCCTCAGGTGACAGACATTGATCATAGATTGAGTACCAAGCATTAATTTCTGTGAGAGTTAATGCGTAAAATCATAATAATACTGCCCAAACATATTGTTAGTTAAAAACTTAGTCTAGGTCAGATAATAAAATAATCAAGCCTGAGTCATCGGCTGCACAAAGTTAGTGAAAATAAGGCGAAGGGAAAGGAGATCAAGAATATTTAGACATTAGCATTCAAATTTGTTATAGCTTTAGACTTTAGATGAAGCTTTAGACATTAACTGTGTTAACTGTGAAACTGACAAGCTTATAGTATGCCTTATGTATAATTATGACGTGAACTTTACTGAGGACCTGCTGTTTGCCATCCATTGTATATTTATAATTTGCTTTAGAGCTAACTGTGTTCACTATCTAAATACCGTTTTTTCAAAAAAGTAAACTTTTTATATGAATTTTTATCCATTTATTATTACCGTCCATACTTTTAACAAGAGAGCACTCACATGAAGCATTTTATTTCTCTAATTGATGAGACAAATAAACACATCATCATCAATTGGAGATTTTGAATTGATCAAACTTTATCAGCAGACAAATATTCTATGTGATGATAAAATTCTAAATAATGTGCAAGGTAGATGGCAAGCCGAGGTAAATCCAAAAAATACTGTGCTGCGGCTAACTGTGACCAAGATTCTTGATATTTTGTAAAAAATGGCCAGAACACAAAACCTCAGCCATCAACCAAGACACAAATTTTTGCTGGTTATGTAAATCAAAATCTATTTGTCATCAATTATTGTAAAGTCCATTGAAATATTATTGTCATTCCGCTTTAGAAACAAGCCTACCTCTGCATACATATCCTCCACGGTCAGTTCTTGTGAAGAAACATATTCCTTCACCATCAGTTGCCTGCCCCATTCCTCTAGAATGGCCCCAGAAGCTTCATTTTCTGAAGACATTATTGCCATCGAAATATTTTGCCAAAAACTAAGGATCGTAAATTTGATCACGTGTGTTGAATAATGTTAGACAAATTGATCGTCGCTAATAAACTTACTCTGGCTTTGTGAATTGGGGCTTGTATCATTCTATGGTCATGGATGTTTATACGATGAGCATATCACAGAGTAAGGATATATCCTTACTCTGTGAGCATATTTTGCAGTCATCGATGAGGTAATTTATTATGAGCCGCAATAATGTTTGTTTTGACAGCAATGTGATATTTTATGTGGGGAGAGCCTTGTCAAAGATTATAAAACATTGGCCATGTAGACGTAACCGCATTCACTAGGATACTGTGTGTAGTCGACAAAGTTGTTGATGCGTGACCTATTTAGCTAAAGTTGTTGAGGAATTTCGATCAACACAGCGCACTAACAGCTCTGTGACGTCAAATATCACACCCTTTAAGGGTTAATTTTATGCGAGCGTTTTTAGGAAGGCCTCTACTGCGATAGATGAATAATGCACTTAGAGTGGACCAACTTTTTAAAGAAGCATATCATTACTGAGGTGAAGAGTCAGAGAATAATGAGATGCATAAGTAATATTGTGCCACCTAGTGGTTTAAGGGAACATATCAGGCCCTGAAAAAGCTTATGGGAATTTATATATGATTGCTGGAAACAATTTCTCATATTTAATTGGTCCAAAGGTTTAGTAATGCTACAGCCAACCACTTGTAAACATTTGACAAATAGCTTGCCTGAGTTTTTAAAGGTCGTTACTGGGACGTCAGTCAGAGCAGAATTATAGCTAGATCAGTTTACTGACACAACTATAGACAAAGACAAGTTTTTGTACTGATATAATATCCCCAAAAACATCCATGCTGCATATTAAACCACTAATCCAGCTGAATTTATTAAGTGACTACATTTTCCTTGATCATTGCCCTCTACCCAATTCAGGACGGTTTTGCTATTGCTGCATTTTTTTCTATAGGTTGGCAGTAAGAGCAACATTTTGTTTCGACTCCCCCGTCCACCCTATATCTCAAAGATTTGGTTAGAACAACTTAGATACAACATGAATCTGTCCTTCAATATGCAAAACGTTGAGTCTGAAATTTGAGTGTAAAACTGATGAGATCCGCGTATAGTGGACTGTTTGTAGCAGACTTTTGAACATTTATTTTGCTAAGGTTTTCACGCCCTGATGGCAAAACAAGGCTAGAGCAGACTTTAATCTGTCTCATATCTTTATTAAAAACAAAACATTAGTCCAAAAGACACCTAGCTATAAGTGCTCAAAAAAATGTGTTTATTTTAACGGAATTGGGGCAATATAGAATTAAATTTTTCTAGATCAGAATTTTATGCTGATTTCAAGTATCTGGTTTCTACACCTCTGAGTCAGGAGTGGTCTGATGGTTAAGGGTGAGGACTTATGATCTGTGATGTCCAGGTTCAATTCCTGGAGCCGGCATTCACTTCTCATTTGGTACTGGCGCGCCATTCATCCTAGCCAGGTCCTTGCGGAACGGGACTAAAAATACAGGAGGTCCCCTGTGTGTTTGCACACCCCACATGCAGTTAAAAGATCCCCCTCTGCCTCTTCGATAAAAAATGTAGCCGGAATTCCGGCGGAGCAAGGGTATAGGCTGCGACTTGAGTACTATGGGTCTCTGTACCTGTAATCTAGAGGGGTAGCCCTATCCGCAATGACGACTTCATTATAACGGAAGTGGGCAGCAATTTGGCAGCATTTATATGTGTAGGTAGGTTGTGTCAATAGTATGCCTTAGCTCTACACCTCTAAGTTTGTCAGTTCAAGAGAAATTACATTTTAAACTTAAAAAAATATTGATGAGACAACTCCAATTATTGTTATATAATTCAATTGTTTTGCCTTAGTATAGCCTGTTATGTAATGTCTGTTTGAAACCTCACCCTTCGAGCCTTGATATTATAATATATAAACTGTATAGATACCGTATATATTCCTACATACTAGCTAAATTGTTTTGTTTAAAAACCACTTCGGCATGCATCCAACCAACTTCTATCGGCTTGCTCCACACAATATAAATTAGTTGGGGCTGACTGCTTATGACAACCGTGTTGAACAATGTCCAGAGAAGATTTTGTAGCTCAACTAAGAATCAGTGGATATAATGTATTCAATGACATTGGCTCATGTCTGAACAGAAGAGGGGAATCAGAATGAGTCGAATGGGAGTATCATACCGTAACTTTATCTCCCCTGAGAAAACTTAAAATATCATCAAGAATGAAAAAAAAAGGAAAAATTTCACTGTTTATGGTTGGCCTGAATAGCACAAGTCATAACGCTTGTTGTTTTGATTTCAAAGTATTCTAATCAAATTCAGCCTCTCTCTCCTATTATAAAAATCATTTTCCTCCTTTGTGGCGTCTTTCGAATAATAAGCACAGGGCTCTGATAGTTCTCGCCGTCGCAGAATTTTAGCCGCTCTGACTTATTCTGTAAATATTTAGTCCAGTGAAAGAGGCTATTAAACCTGTTAAACTGGAAATCTAATGAATGATAGTGTGAAGCTCTCATTGACATCTATATGCGTAGATAGTGTTAGAATTTAGAGAGGTATAAAGGGATGATGTCCCCCTTCCTACTTTGTCTTGGGGGATGCATCCCCCTTTATTTCATAACCCAGGTTACAGCCAGCTGATAGTAACAATATGAGTTTTCCAAAGTATGGCTCAACTTGATATATTTTCAATTGTAATCACCACAGAGCTCTGGCGGCTGGGCCTCTGCCTGGTTGTTATCCCTCTACCTCATATTTTCCACTTCTAACTCTGTGCGTAGATATCCCACCCTCAACCGCTGAGGCACTGGGTGGGAAAAATAGTACTAATACTAATACATCCATTGTTGGCCGCTGAATCTCAATCACAGGAAACGGCTGCTAGAGCAGAGTTGCTACCATCACAACCCTACAAAATTATCAACACTAGAACCTCAGCATTAATATATATTATATTCATGTCTGTGAAATTTCCAGTTGCCTTCCTTACACCCCAGTTGCCCACCCTATTGGATGGTCACCGTCACAAATGAAGTGTACCCTTCACAATGGGTTATTTCTCATTAAAAGACATAATGTCAAGTCCTTGGAGTCAGGTGGGGGGGGGGGGGGGGGGGGGTTTAGGGTTGATTGTCAAGACAGGCTAGAAAACACCAATCACAGCAGCTGTGTAAGTACGATATCGTACAGAGCCTGCATGCCCTGTTAATGACCAAACAGAGGGTGGGCTGCCCCTAAAGAGGGATGCAAGTCGCCCGCAGTCCTCGTACTGAGAGTGTGGTACACCCTAGTAAACTAGAATGCATCCTAGAGGTGAGGCCATGGTGGACCTCCTAATCATGAGTTTGCAGCAAGCTGCCAGACACTGAAACAGGCACTAATCAGCCATTGGCCATGACACTTTGATCTTAGCCAATAGGCCGAGAGCCTGCATGCAGTCTCGGGGAACTGCAAGGCCTTTTAGATGTTACGAGGCGGTATCGGGAGGGTAACTTTGGGTCTTGAGAAGCAGTCATGTGGCCTAGTTCATAGACTCAGATCATTAGACAGAACAAAATGATTAGGTCAATACCAATACAAATAACATTACCAATAGATTTTAATGGCCATGTACTGGGTTATTTCGCCAGCGTACGATATTTTCTTTCATCATCCAGGTTCTATTAAAGAGGTCAGGGGAGAATAAATCCAACTATGTGCTTTACTTAATCACTAAATTTTATTTTAACCAATCTGGTATGGCGATGGTGTATAAAATACAGCCAAATGTGATACGAAAATGCAGCAGTCTTTTGCCCAATAGATATGTTGGCTTTTAAGTTTTGGTTCCAAAAAGCTTGACATGCATTGGGCTCCCAGCGCTTTTATAGTAGCCACTCCAGGCCAAAACACGTCAACTGTACGTTTATTATCTTCTATGATATCAAAATATCACTTCGAAAAAGCATGTTCTTGTCATAGGAAACAACAGTTAATTCAGTACCATAAACAAGAGACGTCAACATGGTTAACTTACGAAAACAGGGGGAAACGACCTTAGCGATTCTATTATAGAATTGTCTGAGCTTTGCTGTCGCTACTTATTTCGCATCCCATGGTCCTTGACGAGTCATCTGATTTGTATGTTACACCAGCTATAAAGTGAATGAATTAAGTCTGCATGTGGTAAATGTGGTGGTTTCATTATAACCAAGGAGTTAATACAAATGTTTGAAATTTTTACCCTTGAAATTCCAGTAGCTGCTTCTTCCTTCGCCAGGTTCTCTCGATGCAGCCCTCTCACAAAACAGTTGACCACAAACTCTTGTAGCAATGGTTTTTTAAGAGGTCATATCTAATACAATTTCCCACTATTGGATTGAATTTGGTGGCTGCTGCCTTTGAAAATCTTTCTAAGATGCACTCACATCTCTCTGCATATACATTTGCTGACTTAATTTGACTTTGAGTCGTAATTGTAACCTGTCTCATCACATTTCACCCTGCAGTACGATTTACAATCTTGCTCCAATTCCTTTTAAACTGAGCTGAAGATGAATGAATGGGAATATTTTGGTATTCTCAAGCAAAATACTGGGATTCCATGGGCAATTATTATAATTTATCTCCTCCTATTTTTTCCAGTTAAAAAACTGATTTTCTCCCTAACTGGCAAAATGAGAGGTGTAGAAATTATGACATAGTATTTATACAAACTATCTACACATATAAACACTGACAAATTGTTGCCTTAAAGCCATTAAAATAAACTGAAAGCTAACTGTCGGTGTATTCTTGACTACTTCTGATCTTCTAATGAAGATGTTACAATTTACATGTATAAGAAAATCAATCATATCCGTCATGAACACATTTTAGGCGGCCTCACAATTATTGACCGTTGATATTGCACAGACATTTTTATCTTGTCTTTCAGATGATTTATAACAAGGATTATTTACACGAGTTCAAGAGGGATTACTCCTGTAGCGTAGGAGGTAAATATAATCTGGAGGTCCAAGTGAAGCACTTGGTACGACTAGCAGAGTTTTATTACAAGAAATATCAGAAAACTGACGACTGGACAGATTGTCTGAGGGTAAGCTATAATAAAATGATAAAATTATCCGAAGCATGACGACAGCAATCTGTTGGTATAATAAAACTAATCAGTGCTCTTACCATAGACTTAATAAAACCTAGACAGGACACAATATGCAGCATTAGCATTGAGGCATTTAATTGTGGGCGACCATTGAATTCAGTGTGGGCGACGTAACGACATTGGAAGGTGTAGAAGCAATGATGCTATTGTTGATTTACTGTCTAAAATCCAGGTTTTCTGTCAATAACTCCATCCATTCTGATCTGATTTTGAGTTTGAAAATTATAATAGATTGAGCAGCTTGTCCTGAGCAGTGTGATTTTTTTAAATTTTAGGCAAAAAAATGTTTTTAAAGAAGAAATAATTGATATAAAGATGCTGCTGATTGTAAAGCAATATTCAAATTCAATGTCCAATCAATTGGGAATCGCCGACATTATCTTTGTCGGAATGTAACAAGTACGCTGACTCTATCTTAGTGAGAATACTATTGACCTGACTTATGGACTGAATTTGGGAGGAGGGAGATATGGATAAATATAGTAAGTTTATTTATCTGGCAATCTAGGAGGGGGTATGGACAGCTAGTGACCTAATTTACCAGGCAAGACAAATTGGGGGGGGGGATATGGACAAACTAGTAAGCTATTTTATCAGGCAAGATAAATTGAGGGGGATATGGACAAGATAGTAACCTAATTTATCTGGCAAGACAAGTGTGCCAAACAACAGCCAAACAACAGAGTACAAGGCAAATTTATGACAAGGCGGGGAGGTCAGCCAGCAGGCAGAACTCAAGAACACTTACTTCAGTGGGTTTAACTCCCTATGGCACTGTATTGTTTTCTATTGATTTGTTTAATATATAAGGTGTGGCAGCTTCAGCTGCAAAATACTAGCTGATTTGATTCCACTAGTGTTGAGTTATTAAAATGATTGTTAAAACATAGTATTTAGGTTAGCAATGATCCTGTGAGGCATGTGTAATATGTTACTGCTAAGGAAAATTCCATGGCTATGAAATTGAAAATACTGGGTGGGTTTGATAAAACTAAAATTAGAAAATTTACTAAAATGATGAGTCCTCCTAACGGGAAGTCAAATAACATGATTACAATATGAATTTAAGTGAAATAAATTTTGACTGTCCAGCTGCGGTGAAAAATCCACCACACTATGAAAAATAGAATCCAAACGCAAAGTTATCTCAATCATGACAGGCGCGCGACTTGTTGCAATAATAAAGCAAATCAGATGTCTTACAAATCCTCTGATGTATAACGGAAGACATTATGCTGGTTGCGAAGTGATTCCATCCAATGCTCTCCCCACACTTGCAAACGCATTCTCAAAGCAAACAAGTGCTTTGCTACTTTTTACTATAATCGGAGTCATGTTTACATCTTACAGGCGCACACACTCTTCAACTCTGTGTCAGTGAGAAAACCAGGATATGACGGCTGGAAAGAAAGAGTATTCCAGGTTCAGCAGACATTTTGGAAGGGATCAGCTGTGATCAGCTATGATCAACAGCAGGAAATAACTACTGATCTTCTCAGCAATCTACATAAGATACGAGATGAGGTTCGAATTCAAAACCGAGTAACTGACGAACTATCCATGCGATTTGATGTGAATTCAGAAGAACCAATGCCAACGAAAGATATGATGGGACAGCTAGTTGATTCTGCTAAAATAGTATCTACACTATGCACGGAGAGAATGATCGACTTTGTTCACACTATCATAGATAAAAGTGTGGAAACTCTGGTCCAGGAACCACCATGTGGATTTTCAGTTATAGCTATAGGCTCACTAGCTCGAGGGGAGGCAACCCCGTACTCTGATCTCGAATACATATTTCTAATCGAGAAGAAAACACCGCAGAATGAAGACTATTTCAGGAAATTAGCAATGACCAGCTATTTTCTAATAGGTAATCTCGGGGAAACTAAGCTTAAGTACATGGCAATTGAAGAACTGAATGGGTGGTTTGACGACGAATCAAAGAATGGATTCAAAATCGACGGCTTGTCTGCAGAGGCTGGCAACATACCAACAGGTAATGGACAGAACAGTAATAAATGCAGTTTTATAACTACTCCCAGTGATTTAGGCATTGCATATGAGCATGTACTGAAAAACCCAACAAAAGACTCCCTGAAAGGTGATCTTACAGCGATGCTCTCCTATATGACAGAGGTATATTCTAATGGGAATAGTAACCTACTTTGTACCCTCAAGGAATATATACAGTCTATCAAGCTCAGTGAAGCACGGGTAAATGCAAATATAGACATGCTGGCAAACGATATGAAGAAGTTTGACTTTACCCCTGATGATCGCTTGCTGAATCAAGCCTATACAGTAGACGTGAAGAGGCAACTCTACAGATTTCCCTCAATACTGTTGTACGATCTGGCAGTGATCCATCAGGTGTTTGGAAAAGATGCATGGACAACTGCAGAACGCCTGCACTCGACTGGGAAAATATCAGAGGATTTGTATAAATCATTGATCTTTCAGCTTGCTGTTGCCTGTTTTGTCAGACTTTCAGCTTACCTGTACCATGACTCTCAAGATGACAGGATTTCAACAGCAGAGAAGCGAACAACAGAAACTACAAAATTAAAGATTGATTGTAAATCACCTGGGAATAGATTGTATGTTCACACAGGTCTTATCCTGGCACTAGCTGATATGATGGTTCCTTTAAAGGATAAACTAGGAGAAGTAAACGCTGATCAATTGGGTACTGTGTGTATGGGTTATAAAACAACAGCGAATGCGAATGACCAGACATTCCTATGCAAGATATCGACACTCCAGCATACTGGGCACACAATGCAAGCATTCAATTTGCTGAATGAGCACTTCGGGCCAATGCAGCACTTAGCCGAGGAGAACATTCTAGACTGGCTTGGTAGTCACAGCGCCATTTGTAATAAAGAAATAAGGTATCTGGTAGCAAATATTTTCATAGATAACTTTTACTTCAGGCAAGCTCTGGAAGTTCTCATTCATCTCAGAGAGAATGATAAATACTACAAGACCAAATCAGTGTGTCTAAGGATCGCTACCTGCCAGCGTCATCTAGGAGATCGGATCGCTGCACTCAGCACTTTGGAGGGTGTGGGTGAAGAATCATCAGGAGATTACTTGCTTAGCATAGGGCGCTTATTTGTTGACTTAAGACAATGTGACAAAGCTGAAAACTATCTTCTCAGGGCACTTCAGTATTTCTATATGAAGGCTAGCCAAGAAGTGAAGTATGATTATTATGGTGAATCTATCGACAGCTCAGAAGCAAGCAACATTGGAAGAGACCTACAGAAATTGACCACAGAGGAAAGACTTCTTATTTTACAGCAGCCAACCTCAGCATTGCTTGAATGTATAGAAGCACTGGCGTATTTGTATGATGAACAGCATGACCATGCCGCCTCAATCAAATACAGCAGAAAATATCAGAGTATGTTTGAACATTTGTATGGAGAGGAGAGTTTAGTATCTGCAGCTGCTCATGGATATTATGTAGTTGGGTTGGCCTTCCACAAACAACAGCATTATGACCAGGCTAAAATATACTTTGAGAGCTCAAAGGCTACTTACTGCCGCATTTACAGTAAGACTGTCGATCATCCAAAGATTGCTCTCTTACTTCAAAGAATGGGAGAAAACTACATTAAATTAGGAGATTTGTGCGCAGCTGAAGAGTGCATGATTTCATCAGTAGACATGTACAGGCGTGTATACAGTGAAAATGTCTTTTGTGCAGACATGTCAGATGCTGTATCTTACCAAGGATATATAATGCATGAAATGCGGCAATATGATTCAGCTACAAAAAACTACAAACTATCGTTAGAAATGCGTAAGCGTTTGCACGGGGAGAATAGTGACCATTCTGATATTGCTGTGTCACTGAATAAACTGGGAAACACATACCACGCAATGAATGACTATAACAAAGCAGCAGAATACCGCAGACTATCACTAGAAATGGAGAAGCGTATACATGGTGAGAATAGTGACCATTCTGATATTGCTCTGTCACTGAATAACCTGGGAAACACATACCACGCAATGAATGAGTATCACAAAGCAGCAGAATACCACAGACTATCGCTAGAAATGGAGAAGCGTATACATGGTGAGAATAGTGACCATTCTGATATTGCTCTGTCACTGAATAACCTGGGAAACACATACCACGCAATGAATGAGTATCACAAAGCAGCAGAATACCACAGACTATCGCTAGAAATGGAGAACCGTATACATGGTGAGAATAGTGACCACTCTGATATTGCTTGGTCACTGAATAACCTTGGAAACACATACGAAGCAATGAATGAGTATCACAAAGCAGCAGAATGCCACAGACTATCGCTAGAAATGGAGAACCGTATACATGGTGAGAATAGTGACCACTCTGATATTGCTTGGTCACTGAATAACCTTGGAAACACATACCACGCAATGAATGAGTATAACAAAGCTGAGGAATACTACAGACTATCACTAGAAATGCATAAGCGTATACATGGTGAGAATAGTGACCACTCTGATATTGCTGTGTTACTTTATAACCTGGGAAACACATACCACGCAATGAATGAGTATAACAAAGCAGCAGAATACCACAGACTATCGCTAGAAATGGAGAAGCGTATACATGGGGAGAATAGTGACCACTCTGATATTGCTTGGTCACTGAATAACCTTGGAAACACATACCACGCAATGAATGAGTATAACAAAGCTGAGGAATACTACAGACTATCGCTAGAAATGCGTAAGCGTATACATGGTGAGAATAGTGACCACTCTGCTATTGCTGTGTCACTTTATAACCTGGGAAACACATACCACGCAATGAATGAGTATAACAAAGCAGCAGAATACCACAGACTATCGCTAGAAATGGAGAAGCGTATACACGGTGAGAATAGTGACCATTCTGATATTGCTCTGTCACTGAATAACCTGGGAAACACATACCACGCAATGAATGAGTATCACAAAGCTGAAGAATACCACAGACTATCACTAGAAAAGCGTAAGCGTATACATGGTGAGAATAGTGACCACTCCAAAATTGCTCTGTCACTGAATAACCTGGGAAACACATACGAAGCAATGAACGAGTATAACAAAGCTGAGGAATACTACAGAGTATCACTAGAAATGCGTAAGCGTATACACGGTGAGAATAGTGATCACTCTGCTATTGCTGTGTCACTTTATAACCTGGGAAACACATACCACGCAATGAATGAGTATAACAAAGCAGCAGAATACCACAGACTATCGCTAGAAGTGGAGAAGCGTATACACGGTGAGAATAGTGACCATTCTGATATTGCTCTGTCACTTAATAACCTGGGTACCACATACCACACAATGAATGAGTATAACAAAGCTGAGGAATACTACAGACTATCGCTAGAAATGCGTAAGCGTATACACGGTGAGAATAGTGATCACTCTGCTTTTGCTGTGTCACTTTATAACCTGGGAAACACATACCACGCAATGAATGAGTATAACAAAGCAGCAGAATACCACAGACTATCGCTAGAAATGAAGAAGCGTATACACGGTGAGAATAGTGACCATTCTGATATTTATGTGTCACTGAATAACCTGGGTACCACATACAAAGCAATGAATGAGTATCACAAAGCTGAGGAATACTACAGACTATCACTAGAAATGCGTAAGCGTATACACGGTGAGAATAGTGATCACTCTGCTATTGCTGTGTCACTTTATAACCTGGGAAACACATACCACGCAATGAATGAGTATAACAAAGCAGCAGAATACCACAGACTATCGCTAGAAATGGAGAAGCGTATACACGGTGAGAATAGTGACCACTCTGCTATTGCTGTGTCACTTTATAACCTGGGAAACACATACCACGCAATGAATGAGTATAACAAAGCAGCAGAATACCACAGACTATCACTAGAAATGCGTAAGCGTATACATGGGGAGAATAGTGACCGCTCTGATATTGCTGTGTCACTGAATGAACTGGGAAACACATACCACGCAATGAATGAGTATCACAAAGCTGAAGAATACCACAGACTATCTCTAGAAATGAAGAAGCGTATACACGGTGAGAATAACGATCACCCTGATATCGCTGTGTCACTGAAGGATCTAGGTTCCATATACCAAGCAACGAATGAGTATGACAAAGCTAAAGAATACCAGAGGCTATCGTTGGAAATGCATAAGCGAATACATAGTGAGACTAGTGATAATTCTGATATCGCTAGGTCACTGAATAATCTTGACAATGCATAAGCTCATATTCTAGTCATTTCAATATTCAGATATGCCAGTGTAAACAATGAGATGAGATATGTACCTTTTTCCACATACTACTAGCTGTGACCTACTTAAATTTGCCAATTATATTATTAAAGGATCTTGTGATAAAATCATATTTTATGTGTGTACAGGATTGCAATTGTTACTTATAATTTTATCGCTATTACAATACACTTAAAATATCACAATGGCCTTAAAAGTATCTTGACAAATGAGGCCGTGTGAAAAAGAAGGAATGGAATTAAATGAATTTTTTAAACAGCAGCTCATCATAAAAGGCTGAGACAGCTGAAGCGAATCATTGCAAACATGGTCCTCGTAGGATTGAACTTTACAAACTTATCGCTGACATAAGACATTTAAATTTACGCTAAGTTCTTCAATATTAAGTGTGGACAGTCTTTCATCATAATTGTCTATAAGGGATAATAAATATTATTCTTGTGCACATGCTTTGAAAGCTTTTCCAGTATATCTATATCAGTTTACTCAGATATGGGTATCACACTAGACAGGCAAACGACATGAGAATTAATGACAATTTTATATCACACAATTTTCTGCGTGATGATCAACTGGATGCAAATTCATCCCATTCATTACCATACAGGATTGCTTATGACTTCAAACTTGGTTAGACCAATATTCAGGCACGGTTTAATCATTCAAATCTTTTTCTTTGTAAAGTCTTAGCTATTCTTGTAAATATCTGCCTTGATCCGTTGGTTAAGACAGCAAGGTCCCGTGACTGAGACCGTTGTTTTTTGAAGTTATATCTCAATCTCAGCCTATTGGTACAAGTATATTGTTTGGGCTGCGGGCACCGATGCAGAATTCTAGGGCGAACCAAGAGGTGACAACTCTGCTCATGAATTTACATGAAAACACAGTGAACAGTGTAAGCTGGTTAATTCGAATCCTGATAATTCGAAATTCCGGTTAATTCAGACACTTGGCTGTGGTCCAAGCCCAGCCAATTGTTTTTAGACTCATTTAATTCGAAAATTTAACTGTTATTCGAAATTATCTTCCCCTACCAAAGATGAAAATAACTCCATACTCAGAGGACTCATGATTCAAAGCTGCCTTTTCTAATCAAGGAAGAATGTAACTCCTTGTTCAGATGTTTGTTTTTGACAATGCAGACAAAGGGAGTGATCAATATCCGGATTTTACACCCTTAAACAAAGCTGCCCACCCCGAATATCCAATTCAGTGATTACTTCTGTTCACTAGTCATTAGGGTTTTAATTCTTTGAGCTTATGGCAATGGTGGATATTGAACCTTACATAATATGTTATCATACTCAAAACACTCATGAACAAAAATAATGATATGATTTAAAAAACATGCAAAAATATAAAGAGCACATTAGAAAATTTGGATGCAGAAATTAAGTTGAGTCTGATCAAAGATTTAGAATGAGAGTGACCCTAACTCCTTGGTCTGATACTATTTATAGCCGAGGCAAAGCCAAGATGGTTGCAAAGAGGTACTATCATTAAAGTAAAACTACTTTTTCCATTTTGCTGCAGAAGTGACATGAGGCTGATATGAAAAATTGTGGATAATACAGTAGATAATCCCAATTTGCCAATAGTAATTTGGACATACGCATCAAAAGTTCTCTCAACAGATGAATGGAAGTGATCAGACTCTGCCCCAGTCTTCTGGTAATGGCATTCTTTTAACAATCAACCACATTCATATAGTTGTTATATACTGTACACGGAAGCGCGATCACTTGGCCCTGTCCAAACTTAGCCCTGTCCAAACTTAGCCCGATCCAAACTAAGCCCGAGCCAAACTTAGCCTGAGCCAAACTTTGCCCGAGCTTGCGCTAAGTTTGGCTCTGGCTAAGTTGTCGCGGACTCCTGTACACCATAGTATATAATATATAGATATACTCTATACAAGATCTCACCTCTGTCAGTGATCCTGGAGGCTCTCGTCAACTCCTATGACTCAATAAATCACAGGTAATATTAAGGAAAATTCAATTATAGTATAACTGAAGAGAGATCCTCATCATTAGATAACCAAATCCACACTGAAGGGCAATGCAGTAGTGCAAACAAATAGACCCCACATCAAGGCAAGCAAACCAATTATCACCACCATGCGACCAATCAGGTCAGTGCTACAAACACACAGCAAATACACCACCCCAAAAGCAACGTACCCAAGCCGCAAGCACAGCCGCAGGCACATTGTCAAACCATTTGTTTTCATTGAAATGAGTTTTATTCCCTTGATTTTTTTGCAAATCAGGGAGAACATCTTCGGATGATGGTTGTTGCCATGGAAATGTATACATATACATATACATGTATATATATATATATATCAGGAGGTACTGTTTGGATACTGATGTAACATAGTTCCAGATTTCAACAAAAAACCTTGACTTGGAACTTTGAATCAATGGTAAAATCATTGCTCCTAGACAATTCAATGTCATAATGTCACCCCCAATTAAGTACCTCAATCTAGATGTATACGGTGTCCTGTCTAGGCTTATTATGCATTCTACGTCCATCCACATTTGATGCTGGGGGAGCCCTGTATATTTCTTTTGAAAAATTATTTGGATCAAAACAACGGAACTAAACGGTTATAAACTTGGAGAGCATGGATCATGTTAGCTAAATCGTCGGAGCACTGGTTTGATCAAGGTGTTGTGGAGTATTGGTTACCTTTGTGGTCTAATTTTATTGAGAACAGGATATTTCTAAAAACAGTAAAAATATAAGTGGGAAAATAAGTTCTCGCAATCAACTGAAAATATCATTAAACTAAACTATATCTAAGGGCAGATGACATGGAACTGCATATAAGAAAAAAAAACACAGCAAACTGATTGGGGACGAGTGGCGGAAAGTTATCAGGATATAAAAATAAAAATGGCACTTAGAGTAGATGGCATATTAGTTTGCATCATTGTGAAATATTGCATAGAAATATTTCTCAGTATCGAGAGGAGTAGTAGAATTGGTCCTGACAACATTATTAACACAGAGGTCTCACAAAAATTAAGCCAATAGGCTCAGAGAAAAACATTAGATTAATCTTGATGAGCATAGTGATTGTCTTGAGCTAAGATGAATCAGGTGCAGGTGTGAGAGAGAGAGAGACATCGCCTATCACAGCAATGGACTTATCATTAGTTGATGGTTAAAACACATTTGGTAGTGGGTTCCATCATACACGGCATCTTAACACTTGTCTGCCTCCAAGTAGTTTTTGATGAATTTGAAAGGTAGCTGATCGCATTCTTTTTACACCATTTTAGCCAAAACAACTGCAAAATAGATCAGACTGCATGCATCTCAATAAAAAAAAAGTTATGAGAAAATGATCAAAGGTCAGAGTGGGTCACATGATGCCATTGAATTAAAAGGTCTGAAAAACTCACTGACACGTAGCACTTGAATGCCATAATATCATGCTATAAGTTATGATTAAGAGATGTTGATTTAGTCGATGTCAAGGTTTAACCCATCAAACTCCAAATCAAGCTTATAAATATTTTGCATCCAAAACCTAACACAGCCATCAAATGGACTCAATCTCAGTATAGGCAGTATATTTAATGAAAATTCTGGGGGCTCCCCGCACACAAAGCTGTCAAAGCTGCTGAGAAAAATAGAGCAATCTTTAATTTTTAAACTCTCATTTTCAGAATAAATTCTTCAAAACAACTGTACTGGACAAAAAAATTGCTGTTCATAAATACCTACAAGAACTAAGGCATCGAGTTTAATAGTATATGAAGGTGATCATTTTTTCTAGACAAACAATGCACCCGGTGTGGGCTCGAACTCAGGACCTTGTGATCCTAGATCAGACGCCTGTAACACTTTTTTGTTGGTGTGTGGAGTTATCTACACACCCAACCTGAGTAGATAACTTCAAATTTTAAGTAACTATTTGAGACAAATTTTTTGCTTTTTCCCAATATATTGCTGTTTAAATGACACACACCACAAATTTTAGCAGTATAACAAATGTATCAAGATCAGCATAGACCATCAAAGGTAAATACATTTTGCATCATTTTTCCATCACGTCAGACATGCTGTCAAAAGGACCAGCACTCAGACAAGACAATGTTTTTTTTAAAAGTCTCACATACGGAGCCGCTTTGAAAAAGCATATCAAAAACATGGTCTTATTTGCTTCATGCATTGATCGGTGGTCAATAAAAGTTCATAATATAAGCTGTAAATGCCAACAGAATATGGCATAACGTATCAGTTTTCCTTGAATTGCGCGCAACAGAATGCCGAAAAACAGCCAATTTAAGAGGCGTTTTAAGGTGTTTTTCAGCATTCTGTTGCGCGCAATTCGAGGAAGACTAATACGATTTTATTTACGCCAGCAAATATCTCAAGCCCAAAAGCGCTACGATAACTTTAATCACACTGGAAAATGTGAATGTTCCTTATTCAAATTACAAATAATGCAGGACTTGCTGTCAATAGGTCCCTTTTTGCTGCCCTAAAATAGCACATAAAATCATACTTATGTTTTATTTTAGATCAAGATCCCATTTGCTTACATTTGGAGTTGTTCTACTCACTTGGAAAGATATCCAATCCAAGATTCCTAAATTCATTCCACTGTGCCAAAAACAGTCGATTAATGATGTTGTCACGAGGAGATTTCTCCAGCATATATAATATCTCATGTTCACTTATCAGAGCCAACACACATCCATTCTTTGTCTGATTGAAAAAGTACCAACATTTGTCATGATGCAATTTGGTCATAAAGCTATCGTGAAATGAGATATGCTGCTTGAGTTAGGTATTACTAGATGAGGGTGGAAGGACAATCATCCCAAGTTAGTCCAACTGTTACAGTACCAAGAGAGGGGATGATAAATTTTCTTCAGGGAGGGTATTATATACCTGTTTAATGCACAGTTCCTTTTCGTTCTTGCCATCAGTGAGCTGACCTTTATACACATTACCAAATGTACCGCCTCCAATCATCTCACTTGTGTATAGTGACTTTTTCTCCTTGGAATCGTTCTAAAAGTAACAAGAAGACATATGTTTGGAGTCTAGAGGTAGTCAATGTATTGGCTCTGAACTGATTGGTGTAAGTATAAGTGTAAGTGAAATTAAAAGTGAAACTGAATTACTTTCAAATTTACCATATATCAATAGGTACTTTCAGGGAAGTACCATCTGACCTGACACTGGCTCTCTCCCTCCCAACAGCATATCAGAGCCAACACATTGGCTAGTCTAGATGTTTGACCATCATAATGTGTTTGCTTGACACACTGCTATTAGACTGAGGAATTAAAGTAGCAGACAACCACAAAAGTTATATTTAGATATTTGATGCGTAATGATGTACTCCTTCTAAATTTGCATGCTTATACCTAGGATTTTCATTGTTCAGTATGTTGCCTATCTGTGAAGGCAAATTACAATCGGATTTATATCTAGTGGTGCCAGGGTTGTATGCAAATTTAAAAAGTTGTAGTATGCGTTTTGTTAACTTTTGCCAAATATTATATGGGGTACACAGTACACAATTATCTCAGGATCATATGCAGTCAGAGGGAAAGTCATTGGTCAAATTGGCTGATCTACTAGAGGTAAACTGGCTCTGCACACTGCATGGTCAACGGACAGATCATCTTTTTTTTGGCGGTTCATGATATCGGAAGGAATAAAGCAACATCATATATCAAATCGAAGGGAATTTTGTCCTGAGTAAGAATATCAATGTAGTAAAAAAGAAAAATTTGGAGGCAGCTGTTGTGTTAAGTAAAAACAATTTTATTTGGCCTATTTTGGGGCTTTATAGTATAGTATGTAGTTTTTCTGTGGAATATTTTTCCCTCACAAGCTTACCTTTATTCTTTGTTCCGCTGAGGGGGCCTCAGCAACAGTCTCATTGGCCATCTTACCAGTAGATAGTGTCGCCTTCTTGAGAACATGACCATATACTCACACTCACTGAACAAAGGAAAGTAGGTATCTTAAAACACCATGGTAACAAGCCAAATAGGGTAAGGGGCTGGTTGGTAAGGTAATTAAAATCAGGTGTCTTATCACACCCCATATCCCGAAGCATGGGCGGCGAAATATCAGCTGCCTTAGTGCCAAGGCAGCAATATCTTGGTTAACGATCAGCAATCCTCTTTTTGCTTGGACAATGTTAAATAGCTTAGGAAAAAGGTACTAGGTAAAGAGTAGATTAAATTGAAGGCGTTGCCTGCCTGTCCAGTATATTTCATATACTCACATCCTGTGCAATGATGAGCCCATTTCTTATCTCTATCAGCTCCTTAAGGTCTTTGTCTTGGAGGGTTTGCTCTGATACACGGTCTGACTCCCTGCTCCGCGGTATATACTAGAAAAGCAACAAACAACAAAACATGACAGTATTTTCAACGACGAGCTCAATCGAGCACTAGCATTTATCACCCTAACAGTTTTCACTGAGCTCAAAGAGAATGCAATTTTGAATTTTAGTAGCAGAGGAATGACACTGAAAATTTCATTGTCTTTTGTAAGCCATAAGATTACCCAAACCACGAATTGGTGGTCCTTTTAAACACACCATAAGCGGACAACTCAAACAGCAAAACAACTTTAAGTTTAAAATTTTTGTGGTGACTCCTAGAGAGCTACCGGGAATTTATAACTATAAACTTTGTACATTGATATTGTTGTTAGGTAAGGTGTCACTATATCCGCTCCATAGATAAAAGATACAGCTATATATCTATGATCCCCTCCATAGCATGAGTATACTTTTGTCACTGATGAGAAATTAAATACTACTAGCCATTTGAAAGTATCTTTACTAGCCCCAGTGGTTTTCAGACATTTTAATATCAACTTCCTCAAGCTGACAATGGTCAATTAACCAAGCCAATCCTTAATTTCATAACTTGCCTTCAAATGTCAAACATTCTGCCTTATCTAGACTTTATGGGCCTTACTGTCACTTGTACACAGTGGAAGTCAAGCTATTTAGCCTGGGTGCCAACAATTTTTGGCCTCATGATAAGGGGAATTGGTAAAAAAGGAAAAAAGATGCACCCTGGTTAACAAAAAACAGATTATCGGTTCTAGGACATATCCCGATGAGATCGTGGTCACAAGACAGGTAGGGCACAAGAATAAACACAAGAATCGTCAATAAGCTGCTTCGTATCAAACTAAACTTTTGTGCTCTGAGTGACCATAATTATCTTAGTGTCATGTCACCAAAAAGTTTGTCACAGTTGTTATCAAAGTATTTCCTGATTTCACTCAGGCTATTACAAGTCAGATGAATGCAAAGAAAAGAAAACCGTCTAACATGCTTCCGATGATACTAACACACTGTTTTTATCACAACACGTTTTTTTTTCTGTTTACATTCCGATAGCATAAAAGGCTTAAGAATATGTATTCATAGAAATACCTTCTGCTAATGAATTTTTGTGAATGGGCTAACAAAAAAGGCAGTCCAATGTGATGCTAGTCTAATTTGAAGCTTCATCGCAAACATGTGTTAGATCTCACAATGTAATACATCTCAGACTGGAACAACCTCAAGTTGCAACCAACCAACCCATATAAACAAAATTGTCCGAATAGACCATATTTATCACTTATTGGTATGGGCCTGTTCCGTTGTAAAATTACAATTTAAACAAAGCAAATAGTTTCCTGCTAATCAATTCCCCCTGTCACCTTTGAATACAATTTATCGTGATGTTATTTTATTTGGCACTAGCGTTGGTTTTTAATTACCACAGTTTACTTGACAGTTTACAAATCTGAGATCCAGAATAATAGTACCTTACCAGGAAGTAACAGAAATGGATTGATATATCAGACATCTGAGGCTGACTACTCATACTGGGTCACACATTCGAGTGGGATTGTGGTTTTGGCTGGCAATATATTGTAAACAGTTTTCACCAAAAATCACTGACTATCAAACTTGATATCAACACAGTGTGAGGATATATATCAAGCTATTAAAATTGAATGCAATGATAAACAGTGATGATTCATAAGCGCTTCATATTACAGCTTTGGAAATTCACTACTTGGAAATTTGACTGTTACTTCCATAGACAAAACAAACACAGGTGTGTTTGTTTTGTCTATGGTTACTTCTGACATTTGATCTGTATCTGTCACCTTGGGTAAAATTAACATCAATGCAGGGGTTTCAATCAGTTTTGCTGTTTCACTAGATACATGTAGTTGATTAACATGCCCTATGAGGGGACGGAGGGGGAGGGCACTATCGCCAACAATTTTCTAGAAATATCTTGATGAAAAATTTCATTTGAGGTTAGACACACAGCTATTCGTACTGAATTCATTCTTTGTGCAACAGGCATAGTGCCAGGTTATCAGACAAATCCATTTCAAACAGCAGAACGGCTCATCTCAGCAAATCATCACTTTAAAGCTATATGTAAATGCAATGACCTAAAGATTTGTTTATTGAAAACCTGACCAGACTTTTTTAGACCTTTATAAACCTCTTCTTGCAATCATCATTATTAGTATACTTTTCATCTCGATGCCGCATGTTCTCATTAGCAGCAAATAAAGTGTATACAAAATTTCCATGTACAGATAAAGTTTTGAGGACAAGTCAGACAATGGCATACCTGGGAATGTGAAGGCTGCTCCATGATTAACCTCCTCTAAGTGTGTAAAGTATGTAATGTATCACCCTCTTCTCACCATTCATACACTACTCACTCAACAACATAGGCCCAGTAGGCCCATTGGTCATTCAACCTGAAAGAGAGGAAGATATCGATAAAAGGACACAAAGATTTTCAGCAAGGCAAATTAAGATTGCTCTGATAGGCCTACACATTTATAGAGTTGGCTACCATCAATTTAACAACAAACCGTCTGTCGCTGGCGCAAGTCCAGTGGTCGAGTGCCCCAGTGACCACTGGACTTGCACCAACTACAGACGGCCTGTGGATTTATCCATGGAAATAGGGAATGCATTTCTATAAGCATGCCAGAATTTTTCACCAAGTATGTCTATTATGTCCCCAATTATCGTAGCCTAATAAGAGTATAAAGCAAAACAACATATTCTAGTCCTCATCCTAAATTATTTTATGTTCAAAGACATTGTCAGGACAGAGACTATACTCTAGCCAGGGAGTGTGGGAGAGGCTGCTCTACCACCCTCCCTGGCTATTTATATTGTGCAGTCACAAGGACAATATAATTCAAGTGTCATGAGTGAAAAATGTGACTTACGCAGGGCAATTTGTCATAAAAAATTCATCATAAAGGCATAAAGGGTTAGACCTCATGATGCTCATGATGTGTGTGAGATGTATTTCAGGTTCTCAATCCGATGCACCGTTCATACTTTATTATGAAGCCCCTTTTTTGTATTGATTTGACAATTACAACAACACGAGCTTACTAAGATAAGGCAAGATGCACCTCATAGCTCATATAGTAATATTGTGAAGCAACAAGTAGTTGTCTTGCCAAATCTATAGTCATCCCTGACGGCAGAGCCCTTAAAACTGAACAAGAGAGTCTTTCTACTAATAGGAGAGAGACTTTGTATGAATTTCTTGTTTGTTTGATATTTAAATGCATTACAGCAAAAGTTCTTTTCTGTTTGGGTAGTAGCCAGTTTCATCAAATATTCATAGTAGAGGGTTTGTTGGTGAAGGTCATGTTACGTGCTAAGGGATATTCTAGTTCTATGTACTTAGCCCAATCAAACACTCGGGTGTTGTGCAAAGTGTGGCACTTGCTATACGGGACATGTATTATAGTAGGCCTACACGTTTTACAACACCAGTCGCCAGCAACAATTTTTGGGGCCCATTTAGAACAGCATAAAATTTCGTAATGCTCTCAGCATCCCAGCTTCCATATCAAACAAAAAGCGCAGAGTAATTGCAAAGAAGGTGTAAGAGTAGATGGACTCCAACTATCTGCTATCTACCCTCCGTCTAGCTAGGGCTACTCCACAGACATCAGATGGAGGGGCAAACAGGCCTTTCCTAAATCCATTCAAGTTGGCCCTACGGTCGAATGATCATCGGTCATTCACAATGAAGCTAACTTCAACCTGGAAAGGCATGAAAATTTAGTAATACTAGCATGATACTGATTGGTTGTTTGTTGAATCACTTTTCTTGTTTGCAGGCCATTATATTTATTAACCAATAGGCCTAATGTGTTGGCTTTGATTGATTGCCAACACATTATGAACCATTGTTGTGCCTTACCTAGAGTAGTAGGCCTTGTAATGTATAGTGGACTCTTAATATTAGCAGCACAGGCCTTCTGTAGTTGGTGCAAGTCCATTGGTTGAGTGGTCTAGTGGTCGAGGCCCAGAGAACTGGGGCCCTCAACCATTGATCTGGCACCAGTGACTAGTAAGTAATAGTAGAATTATTACTTAGTATCAATAATAATAGTTCCTCTCCCACTACAGGCAATAGTCAGTACTAACATACCTTTGAAGGCTATCTTCATACAATCCCAGCTATGGCGATGTGCTCTCTTCACTCAATCAGATACTGTATGTATGACCAAAACCACAGCTAATCAACAAATGCCCAATTTGTACAAGGAAAAGATGTGCCCAATATCAGTTGGTGGTTGTATTCTGTATAGCAGTTTCACTTTGGCATTGCTCTTGTGTAGAGAACGCAGGCTATGAATCAAACATGGGCTATATATCCCTCTCCTCAAATCAATTATGGATTACGAACTACGAAATTCCCTGAGTGAGCCAAACTAGCACATTTATTCAGAAATTATGTGAATAAAAACTTTCTTTCTATGAATGATGGCACAACTCTAATGAATTATCATAATATTTCGACCTTTCCTGTGGGCAGAGAATATGGAAACTCCCTGCTGTGGCTGGGGGCCAATATTGCAACTTAGGGTGAGAGCAATGAACCCTATTTAGGTTCACAGCTTCCATTCTTCAAAATAATAGTATGTTGTTTCTCTGCTGCATTATTATTTTGATTCTGAACACAGACAGCAGGTCACTGACAGTTGATTTGATGAGTTGCAGCATTGTGTGTGTTGTGTTTGTTGTGGTGAAGATGGGAAGCTTGCATGAGCCAAGTTATCGCGGCTGTGGAGCTTCTGTACCCGCCAATTACGTTGCTCAGGTGAGTCACATCTCTCTCTCTCATTGGTCAGAAGTTAATATTCTGACCTATAAGAGAGAAGTGACTCATCTGAGCAACGTAATTGGCGGGTACAGAAGCTCCACAGCTGCGATTACTTGGTTCATGCACAGCTTCCCATCTTCACCACCACAAACACACACAAGGCTGCAACTCATCAAATCAACTGTCAGTGACCTGCTGTCTGTGTTCTGAATGAAATGAATGGAACTGATTGATCCATAGGCAGGTTTACTCACGAAGCCCGTACTTTGGCAATGTTTGACCGCCCCCTGAAGTTTTTATTTTGCTGTGGTCGTTGTTGTTGATCTCAAACCAAGGAGTTACTCCTTGCTCAAACTTAGCAAAGGAGAAATTGCAGCTGGAACAGCTAGATATTCGGCGGAAGAACTCCAGGGTAAAGCTCCTAAATAACGTACTGTCAAGAGAGGAGGCACACCCTGCACTCTCACATCCTACGATGAAATAATAAACCAGCCCCATACTACAGTCTCGACAAGATCACAAACACGGGACGAGCCACGCTCTATCGCTGCCACAGGGAACTGTTTTCTGCCCCGGACAATAAGGGATATGAATATCTAAGGACAATACTACTGATGCCCTACTAGATGGGTACTTGTACCCGCTCTGAACCCAAATGCCCTACCCATGGGATGGTATTCTGGAACAATGCCCAAACCTTATGTAGTTATGTCCCAAAACTGAGGCACGCCCCTTACGCCCCCCTAGGTGGTCTAGCTTGATGTCGTCTTTGATGCAAGTTGATGTAAGTGATGTAAGTTATCATTATTCTGCAGGATTTTATTTATCAAGCTGATACAGAAAAGTAATTCAATTGATTTGGAGATCTTTGATTAGTGTCAGTGAGTCCACAACTCTTATTTCTCTACATTCACAATTTACATTCTTTCCAACTTACCTGTCTGTAATGAACTTAACCTTTTAACTTGAAGGATTAAGTTAGTTTTTTTCAAGTTGCAAACCTAGCAGTGCCAAGCAGCAATGAGCAATGAAAGGAGTGACGGCTGTACCTTCATTGTTGTTCATTGCTGAGTGACGCTGCTAGGTTATGATCATTTGTTGTAATTGGTTTGTGCTCAGGGGCACTACAGACATGTACAATCCGATACCAATTGCTCACTTACACCATCCCTCGGGCATATGGGGCGATCATCAATTAATGTCACTTCCTTCACTTCCCCTCTCTCTCCTATGAAGACCTAACACACGGTTTAACTACCATTCAGCATTATCTCAAGTACAAGCCTATTCAGTTATTAGGTCCTCTTCCCTGAACTTAAAGGTTATGCAAAAGGCGATCAGCCCTCCCCCCATGATTTCATGATGCTGCAGAAATGCTTTGCTCACGCGTGATTCAGGTAATCAGTCTTATTGGAAGGGAGAAGGAGAAATTTGAGGAAAAAACCTTTGCAAGGAGTTAACCCTTAGCCTACTGCCAAACACAGGGTTTATTGCAAAATTAGACTAACTTTTGATCTAGTCTAACATTGCCAGCTACCTTGTTTGCAGTAGACCTCTGGATTACAATGTAAATAACTTGCTCATCATTATTCTATATATAAAAAGCCCTATGTGTGATTGCAGATCGAATTGCACAGGAAGAGCAGTGGAAGAACCTGGACCACATTGGACGACAGGTTGAGGCATGGCGCACACCACGCTGAACTCGTACCTTTCTCATGTAAGTTACCTGTATTATAGTCGATCGCAAACTTTGACTCTTACCTTTTCATTCATTCATTAATGAATTGGGCTGAACAATTTTGAAAGAGACATATTTTCAAGCTCCTTGCTGTTTTTCCCATTGCTTTAATTTAAGGTGAATGTCATGCAAGAGAAGCTTATATCATAAAGATCTACCTTGAAATTCACCAAAAAGAGATGTCTATTAGAATCGAGGACCTAGACCTAGGTAACCGATTTAACGCTTGTTATTGTTCGTCTCTGTAGGTTTCTGATTGCCTTGATGACCGAGATGGACTAAATCTAGCGGTAAATATGTCTTACTAATAACTGAGGTCAATTTCTTATTCCTTCACATCTGAACTACCAAGCCGTAAATAATATCCCAGGTCAATGTTGGAAGCATTACATTAACAACAATATCACTAAATGGTTGATCTTAGCACCCGATCACCTCATGCGAACAGACTGTTATAATAAGGGTTACAGCGGTGGACTGAAACGGAATGAGCAGAATGGCACACAAGTTCATGACACTGTAATGCCATCCCAATTGAAATATTTGGCAATGGCGCATGCAGCCATCCTATAGCTCTCTGTAGCAATCTAATAGCTTGCAAACTTGAAATTAAAGCAAGGCTGCAAAATGCAGCGTTGTTTAGCTTGCACCATGAGACAATTTATCAGAATAGAGCCTGCTAGTTCTCCGGTTCGCTAATTCTCTAATCTTTTCTGTTTCTTTAGCCTTTGCTATCGTTCAAACATCCACACATCAACAACCCTCGACTACAGCTACAGAATCCTGAACAGAAATGTGAACAGATCCTCAGACAGCCCTGGGATGAGATAGTAGCTGCTCATATCAGGTAGGGCATTTGTCTGCTGTTGGAAAACTGTCACCTAGACAGATATTAAATCACGTTAAAATATTTTTTTGTTATTTGGGGGGGGGGGGGTGCTGGGCATTGATTGGCTGAGGGTGGTGAGAGCCAAAGTCAGGTAAGAAAGAACTTATCAATACAAGTTTCGAAGTCACTATATGTCGACGGGTACATTCAGTGACCTGGCATTGGCTCTCATACCCACACAACAGCCAATCAGTGACAACACATTGACAAGGGGTGGGTCTGGTTTGGAGGATTTCACTTAGAAATATACTGTGATAAACTTGATTTGACATACTGTTTGCCCGATAAAATTGGTTCACAGATTAGCAGATTCTGCACTCAACTATAATACTATTTACATCAGGTCTCAATATGGCTGAGAGTGCCTGGGTTTCAGTTATACGCAACTGCTGTCATACTACTTTGACCTGTTCCTTCTGGCAATTTTATAAGTTACTGCAAAGAATTGCTCACTCATTCATAGATGTAGTAACTTGGCTGCTGCTGTCTTCCTGGCTTTTTTTTTATAAAGTTGTCATTATTTGGAGTTACATTCTCATGCGGGTGTTTTAATTTTAATTTTTAGAGCTCTATGGGCGGTTAGTAATCACGACTTTATTGAAGCTTTCGGATGTCAGGCAGCGGCTGTGACAGCATTCTCGAAGGCTATGCAGGCGATGAAGGATGAGAACTGGGCTCTACCTATCATGTTTGTTCTATGTATCGATCTCAGGCTATTTGCCTTGTCGGTGAGTGCTCATACCTGCTGTGAAATGCATCATTGCCTGATTATGATGCTGTTATATGAAATTTCCTTAGTTATATCATTTCTGGGCTTTTTTTCAAGCGGATCATTCCAAGTCTATCAACAATGGAAAACTACTCCTTTGTGCGTCAAACCAATGTTGATAATAGTTTTCTCAAACTGATATGCTTCCCCTATTCTGATATATCCGTGCACCCATAGAAGCAGGGCACCTCAATCCCGGCAAAATTAATAATACTTGATCTATATCTTCAGTATTTTTATAAGTTTACCTGAATTACACTCCCACTCCCACATAGCTTTATAAAACAAGCTCTCAATGTACATGTCAATAGATCATAGCCTAAAGTATGCTGAGGGGAAGGCCATAGCATCTTTCGCCAACACATGGATATATATGGCCATACCGGTGATATTGGATACTATGACTCATTCTGCAAATGAAATTGAAAGAGTGCATTACAATTCCATTGGCATTGAGTCAGATGAATTTTATATTCTTATTAAATAGAGTTTAATTTAATCTGTATCTTTCAGGCAGAGACACAGAGAGCTCGTAAGTTTCACACATCTAAGAAAGGTGAGATGTTGGAGAAAGCAGCTGATGGTCTGATGGCCTGCTTCAGGGTCTGTGCTAGTGACAGGTCAGTTTAACAACCTTAGTGCAGGTAAAATATGATACCTGCTGGATGGAGCATCAATTGCCAGACATTAGACCAATGAACTCCCTCATTGGTTTGACAAAGTCTTATCCAGTTATCTACATTCGGAGTTGCTCCCCCTCCACTTGTGGCTGGCGGGTGACTAGTGGAGGGAGAGCAACTAGTATGCAGGTAAACTGGATCCAACATGTTCCAGCCCGACATGGTGAGACGTCACTGTTACAATATTTCTTTGAATTGGTAGTATGAAGGCAGATTGGGTCTAATCGTCAGTGCATCAGGTATTTGGGTATTGGCATCGGTTGTAATTGGTTTTTCATCTATCTTTACTTAACCTACTCTACTTGTTAACAGGCTGATCATCAAACTTATTGAATATCAATGTTTGGGTAGAATCAAATATATATAACAGGCAGCTGATATCAATATTGGCTGAGGATTAGGCCTATATAGCAAGCATAGAAAGGTAGCTTCAAGTAAAGACAACTTCAAATATAGATAATAGAGCTTACCCTTGAATATACACAGCATTTTAATGTCTATGGCTGTCCCTGATAGTATTCTCTAATTTGCCCAATTTGCTAGCGATTGAAACCTAACTGATGTAGGATAACTTCAATATCTTGTAAATTCAGTTTAGATGATTACATACATAACTTTGTTTGTTTTTTACAGCCGATCTGCACCAGCAAACTCTAAAAAGTGGGGAATGTTGAATCTTGTAAACCAGCTCTTCAAGATTTACTTCAGGGTAAGCATACTCAAACTATACCCATCACAGTTGAGTCGAGATATGTAATTGGTCAAAATTGATGAATTACTTTTCTATACATGTATATATGATGCCATTTTCTTCCATATGAAAGTGGATAACAAGCAATGCTACATTTGTACACATTTCATAGTCTCTAGTCATCTGTATATGTAATATACAAATTACTGACACAAGCTGATGGGCTACATATATATGTCTACATAGTCTCAAGTCTAATTGTTTAGACTCGGGATTGTGTGTAGATAGCGGCACCTTTGATAACAGGGTATCACAAGTGGTCTATACTATATTTGCAGTCTGAGCGCGTAGACTGTTTCCCTACAGGCATGACAGTTTCATGGACGTAATTTCTGCAGTCCCATCACACATCAATTTGAGGCTATTAGTTTATTATAATTTTACTAGTCCAGTGCTTCCTGATACTGTACATTATTGTATGTATGGAGTTATGAACAATCTTTGTTCTACTTTTAGATAAACAAGCTACATCTGTGTAAACCTCTCACCAGGGCTATAGATAGTCTTCCTATCAAAGATAAATTCTCACTCTCCCAGCTAGTCACATACAGGTAGGTTTATTTGTTAGGTTTATGAAATATGGGCAATATTTTGTTTCTATCTTTATTGCACGCTGACTACCATACCACTAAGTGTGAGCTACCCCCATGTCGAAATTCATCATCTTATCTGTTCAGCCCCCTAGAGAGTAGGACAACTCCTGACATTGCCCTATTAAAGAAGGCATGACAATTCGCAAGACCTAACTGCTAGAAATTTAATCCTGCATTTGGGGTACCAATCTTCTGAACTAATTTAGCGCTCAACAAGAATATCATGTTAAATATCTCCCTGACTTTTATTGTACGCTAACTATCAATAAAGCTAGGGTGTCTCCTATTCCCTAAGAACAACATATTGAATCTTTCATACTTTATATGTCTGTCAGTGAGGTTTCCTTTGTTTCAACCTGTTTTCTCTCGAAGGTTTTAAAAGCACCATTGTTCAGCGTCGGCACTGCAGCTCCAGCCATGATAGCAGATATGCTTCACGCTGGGTTACGACTGTCACTGGTTGAAGAGTGCCACTAATGACTTGGAAACCTAATCGCCACTATAAAACACTTCCTTTGCAGGCACATCAGTGTCCTTCATTGTTAACCCTGACAGACAGCAATATTATATATGTAATATGATCAGAGACTATGGATATATTATCTATAGTCTCTGATATGATTATATTATAGATATTCACCGTCAGCAACTCAAACATGTATTTTGAATGTTTAAACCACTGCTGACACAGCTTGGCTTTGCCCAGCAGAGCCATCAGTGAAAAATTTAAATAGAGAGTTGTGGCATCAAAACATCTAGCCAGTAGCTTTGCATGGAGTTATATGAGCTCCAAAAAGTAAGGAGTATCTTCTTCCCCAGCCATCCGCCAATAGTGATGACAAAAGTTGACCCTGACCAATCAGGTGCCTTTAAAATCTAGCTGAGATCCAATAACTTTGTTAGCGATGGATCTCAGCTAGATTTTAAAGGCACCTGATTGGTCAGGGTCGACTTTTGTCATCACTAATGGCGGATGGCTGGGGAAGAAGATACTCCTTACTTTTTGAGAGCTCATATATTATAACTCATATAACTCCAGGCAAAGTTAGATGTTTTGATGCCACAACTCTCTATTTAAACTTTTCACTGGTAGCTCTACTGGGCGAAGCCCACCTGTGTCAGCAGTGGTTTAATGAAGATGATCAGTCCACTATAAATTGTTCGGGTTTGCAAGGAAGACAAAACCTTCCAATCTGAATTATATGATGCTAACAATAATATGATCATCGAATGACTACTAAGAGATAGCAACCTCTGTTTTATTTTCTGCTCACAGATACTATGTAGGAAGGAAGTGTATGTTTGAAAATGATTTTAAGTCAGCGGACGAGTATCTTACCTTTGCTTTTGAGCGCTGCCACAGAATATCTAGGGCCAATAAAAGGCTCATCCTCATATCTCTGCTACCTGTCAAAATGTTAATGGTGAGTGGGCAATTTTTCTGATCTTGGTTTACTTTCATAGCTACCTTGCATTAAAGATGACTGCAGTTTGGTTCGAATCCTACTGCATTCTTTGCACCCAGATGAAAATATGCAAAGAAAATCCGCCCCACAACCTAGCCTGACCTCGCTGTGATATTTAACATTCTACCGGTCTAGCAGTTAAAACACAGTAAAATTTAAAGTTGTCCATGTGTATGAACTCACTTGAGTTAATGACAATGTTGGAGATGTTTCATTCACTATCATCTCACTTGGCTTCATCTGATACCATGATGACAATTCAAGAACAGAGAATACTGTAGTATAAATTTGTTATGCTGTTAAGCTGTGTAATCTCCATTATAGGGAAGACTGCCAAGTAAACAAGCTTTACAGAAGTATGATCTAACTCAGTTCTCGGATGTCGCTGATGCTGTGAGGTGAATACCATTTACTATTCAATCTTTTGCCTCTACTACTAACCCTAGGGATAGGAGGTAGCTCAGTTGGTTAGAGCGTCTGCCCTCTAATGCGCAAGCGTTGGAGGTCTCGGGTTCGAAACCCGCTGCAGTCTATTGACTCCTGGGCTCAATTGACGCCCCAGGTGTGCTCCGACCTGCCTGCAAACTGAGAGCAACTTGGCGCCAAATATGGCGGCCGGCACTGTATTTCTCAGTCTTCAGACAGAGACAAAAACTTGCAATTTTAACTAGATTAAAAAAAACATACTCCGTGTAATCACTAGCGATCATATTGAATGAACCTGAACACTTGAATGAAGCAAAAATGACCTCCTAAGCTCTGATAACTCCAAAGTTGTCAAACCTACTTGTGGTTAAGGGAATATTGGATTACTGGTTACTAGCTGCACAAATATTCATTCATTCAGCTTATCCTTACCAGAATTTAGCGAAAACTAGCAATAAATGCATGGTGCATACTTTGGAGTTGTCTTCTTAATGTCAGAGAGAGGACAACTTTCTAGCCATATATTGATATTTGGCATGCATCATATTCAGAGGCCCAGATGGTCGTACTTGGATATATTATGCAAACCTTTTTTATATTACATAATATGATACCCATCTTATCTGCTAAATCGTTTGTATGCATCCTCAAATTCCACATGAATAACCATTATCCCTACCCAATGTAAG
Organism: Membranipora membranacea; assembly: GCA_914767715.1. NCBI lineage: Eukaryota > Metazoa > Bryozoa > Gymnolaemata > Cheilostomatida > Membraniporidae > Membranipora > Membranipora membranacea. Next base: position 17,331,362 of record OU612069.1, on the reverse strand, counting down.
CCTTGGTACTTAGCCCACATTGTATCATTCTTCATAAAATATTTCTGTTTTACAGACATGGAAATCTGCTGAAGTTAACTGAGGCTTTACAAGCTCACGAACAATTCTTCATCAAATCCGGAGTTTATCTTATACTGGAAAAACTGAAGATTATTACTTACAGAAATCTCTTCAAGAAAGTGTAAGTTGCTAATGCATACTTCTCAGCCATGTTTACTTAAATATATGGGACATTAGTAGGAAAAATAACCATCCAACATCTAAAGGGAATAATGTTATTGCAACTAGAAAAATTCTCCATTTTGAGGTTGCTTCAAATAGACAAATTTAAGCCTTGCTATAATTTGCACACACTCTTTACTTTGCTATAGTACTGGCTAACTTCGACTCACCCTCTACCAAGCTCTACTAAACTCTAGCTAACATTTTCTCCCCTAGGGTAGATAAAAATCAATTTATCTGACCATTAGATTGGTATTGAAGATGATGGCTTTATGAATCGATTCATGCATTATCGATCAGAAAAATACACACAACGAATCTGATCAGTAATTCTTGTACATTCTTACAATTTTTACGTTAATCACCACACTTTTATCATTTCTTGACTATTCTACAGATGGATATTACTGAAGACACATCAGTTACCAGTCAGCTCATTCCTATCTGCTCTACAGCTTATGAAGTATGAAGATATCGATATAGATGAGGCTGAATGTATCATTGCTAATCTTATATATGAGGTATGTAATCATTAGGCTCAAAATTGTCTTTTGGTTTCAGTTTTTCTCTCATATAGGGATTTTAAAGTGACAGTCCTACTAGGCCATGTTTGGTATGGTTTTTAAAAGATCTCAGGCTGAAAAGTCATTAAGGCATATGAAATATAACAGCCTGTGAACCTAACTGCAGTAAAACTGTTGCAAAGTCTGAAAATTGGGATCATAGTGATTTATTGCCTCCCCCTGACCACTATGATACACGAAGATCCTTGCTAAAATAATTGAAAAAAAACTAATTCCTATTTTCCACAATTTTCATTTTTTGGTAATTTTTATTTGCCCTATGAACTCACAGTATTTGATTTACTGGGTTAACATATCAACTTTTCATATAATAAAACAAACCTGTTAGTTTGGTGGCAGCCTCCTCCTATTGTTCACTTCCAGTTACTAAATTGTGTGGTAAGGGCTGGACAGTTAATTCTAGTGGAGTTCTTTATGTTGATCGCAGTGGTAATATTGTAATATTGAGTAACAGCTGAAACTACTTACTCAATTTTGCTGCCACTAAAAAACTGGCTTTGCATGTTCATATAGATATCTGATTTTTTTTATGGTGATCTGAAGGCAACCAATGTTTCACCACCAATTTGTTGGCCAGTAGTAATATGACTGTCTGATTTTGACCCAACATTTTTCTAATCATCAGGAAATTATGGGTTCACAGATTGTTAACCTATGTTTTAACTTTAACTTACATTTTAGTTCACTGTGTTACAGGGTAAGATTAAAGGCTACATCTCACACGCCCACAGAACTGTCGTAGTCAGCAAACAGGAACCCTTCCCTGCTCTCACAGAAGTGCTATAACGCACTGTAGAAGAGATGTCGTGTAAACATCCGTCTTATAGACATCTTATAGTACGCACTCTCATAGAATATCTGTAAAAGACCCTCGCCCAATCATCATGTAACGCGCCCTCAACGTCATCATAATATTTCTTTATCTCTGTATATATCACTCACAGACATTGTTTTAAGATAAAGAGATTTATTGACCTTCTTGTGCTACAGTCAATAATGCACCATTATATTGTATGGAAACTATTGACATCATCTATTATGTCATGTAATAAGACTAGTTATAAATGTACAGTATGATATTTCAATGTCAAAACCGATCTTATACTTTGAATATCATGGAGACTTTTGGAGTATATAAAATAAACATCCATATAAACCTGACTTCAAAGAACGACAGTGATCTATATTATCATTGCTGCCAAATTGATTGATATAAAAATTTACTGATAACTGCAGGGAGGGGGTTTTGGGCAGTTGGTTGCAATTGTCTTGGTGGCTCAATTGACTGACAAGGTTTTTGTGTAGCTGATTCCGACATCAATGATTATACAGATGGTTCGCTTGATGATCTCGGTGTTGGATCAGGTGTATGTGTCCCAATGAGTTTCTGGAAGGTATGAGTACGTTGTGATTTACTTCAAAGGAATTCTTCAATCTCGCTGACTGTGTATATGTATGTTCTCTATTCCATGTCGCTATTTAATTCATTTCTTTCTGATAGTAAGATGTCGTCACTTCGTGAACTACACATCAAACTATGAGCTAAACAGGTCACCTGGTTTTGGTTTGGTTTTTGTTATTCCAGATGTGGATAATCTCGCATATGATATAGATTGCTCTGACAGGGTTGAGCATGTTGCGGGACTGATAAAGGAACAGAAAAGGCTCAGATTGGCAGGATGGACATTCAATAGATATAAGTATACATCAAGTGTTGATGGGTTAGAATTTGTAGATCATAAACTATTGGCAACGTGGCATTTAACCGGCTAGTTAAGTGCATCATATGCATTACATACATTTTTTCAAAGACACATTTGCCTTATCAAACAACTGGTAAAAGTTAAGGAGTTATTACTGGACAAATTGACAAAGCTACAAATGATATGTTTACTGTTTTAGCCAATTTAAGGCTATGTAAATCACAAAATGCCTCCCATGGCCATATAAAGCCACCCTCCAACACAGATGAAAATCTGCCCCTGGCTATACTTACACTTTCTTGAAGAGATTTCTGTAAGTAAAAATCTTCAGCTTTTGAAGAATAAGATAATCTCCGATATGATGAAGAATTGTTCATGGGCCTATAGCTGATATCCATGGCTGCAAAACAGAAGTTACTCACAAGGGACGATAAGTACCACTGCCAGTACCACAGCTTATCATCAGGTTGCATCAATAGGCCCTGATGTGAAATATGAGGGTGCCTCCAACTGTGACCAGACAAGCCAATTGAGAAGTTTTCTTATCAGGGCCATTGTTCGTGGCAGTCACCTGTACATGTGAGCTGTGGCATGATAAACAATGCATCTGGGAGGCAGTTTACTGAATCAACTGAAAGTTGGCCTCTCTCTGACATTAAGAAGACAACTCATAAAAGTCACTGGCATCAATTGCTACCAGATGTTGGTAGTATGCAGTTACGTATTACAAGTGTATCATGATTTGAAAACTGTAAAACATGCCTCAAACCATTAAAGCTAGCTTACTATGCTTTTATAAGGCATATAATCAAGTATCACCTGTTAATACATTCTATAAAGTTGATGTATTCATTTCAGGTTGCATTAGCACACATCGTGAGAAAGAATGGATTAGTGATGAGCCCTTATTTTGTATGCTCATAGACTTGCCATTGATTCTTACTTTGATAAGTTAGTAATGTGTGACAAGACAGTATACAAAGGCACGCAATCTGACTAAGAATATATTTGATTGTGCACATTTTTGTTTGTAGTAACTCTAAACCAGGGTTAACATAATTGGTACAATTAATCTCTAAAAATAGTCTAGCTTCATACTTAGATGGCATTGAAAATATAACTTCTGTTCTAAATTTTGACCCTGGAGCTTGTTGAAGAAGTTTTACTTTCATTCACAACCCTATGTATCATTTTATATTTGTGGTAGAAACACTGCTTAACATTTGACAGCAGTTCTTATCAGGTTTAAGGCTAGCCTGAGTAAACATTGTGAGATGCTGATAGTACCCACACAGTACTTCAATCCAACACAAGCCTCAATATGATAACACAACTTAGTGATAACAGTATTTTGAATCATGAGAAACGTGACCCAAATCATTCCACATTCTTAACTTGTGACGGTAGATCGACGATCGCTGGCTTGGATTGTTTCACATAGACGGGAGAATTTAAACCGAGAAGCAAACCGAGATTTTTATTGGGCGCAAATCTTGGTTGTCACTGACGGACTGACGGACAAGAAGCTGACAAACCAGAGAGGTGCTGATCATAGGATGACAAGTACAAGGTGAGTTAACTGTATCTCTGTCTAGGACATGCACCTGAGTGAATTTTGAATGTGCTGTGATAAGTAGGGAAGCATTGCTCATGATATAGTCTATGGGATATTGAAGTATTAGGACAATTACATTAACTCGCTTTTGCCGCTGTCAGAGCACTTAGAATGCACACATTGATCAAAATTGTCTAGATTTAGAGGATCTGTGGAAAATAATATGGTATCATGTCACAACCCTCCCTGTGTGACCAATAGGCTTATCGTGGTCACGCCCAGATATGTTGTACCCTAAGTTTATGACTATCAAGTGTGCATTATAAGCCATATTATAAGGCTCCTGTCATGAGAACAAAAAGTCAATGAACTTTGATGGCAGAATTTCCATTGCTCGTAGCTTTCTTTCCGCCGTATACATACACATTACATTTCAAACTTCCACTATCCACGGGGCCCCCCCCCCTCTACTTATAGTATAGATTATAGATGACCATTACTTAGCTTATAGGCTTGTAGGCTTATAGATAGATGCAAGTAAAGATATAGATTTATAGATTTCTTAATGTATCTCTAAAGTGCTGTCAGTGCTGTGTGTCTCCTGTGCTCTCTTAGTGTGTGTATGGTCGTTGTGTAGCAAAGCAGAGCAGAGCAAACGGAGGGTTGTATCTGATATGATACATCATTAAGGTAGGTACAATAGGTTGTTACTTTAAAGGATTTTATGGCATTCATTAGTCCAAAAGCCGCATGCTATCGCAGCCGCTTAAGTTTATAGATTGGGATTCTTAATTTATAGATATTATAGACAGTCCTGTGTGGGGGGAGCCCCATCTACAACTGTGGTCATGACGGGCTCTTTGAAGAATTAATGCATATTAATTTTGGAAGCTAATGTGTTGCCTTTTCAGAGTATTCCAGGGAGTAAAGCGCATAATCAGCCCTTTATATTTGTTCATAGCTTTAATTATGACCTTTTTCCGAGCCACCTTACTCACCTCATGTATATCATTATAAAGTTGAAAAGAGATAAGGCTGTTCATGGTGGTATTGTATCATGTTGATAAGAGGTAGAATCTGGTCTTTGACGTCAATCTATATCTGGTAGTTAAATTATGCAAGGTGATGTAATATGGCTTGATCAATCTTGCTGATAACATCTTTTGACAGGCATAAGCCAAGACATATGACAGGAAAAGTCTATTCCACTTCAAAACATCAATCACAGTACTAGGAGGTACAGGGGCATCTGTGATCACTTCTCGGCCTATTGGCTAAGATCAAAGTGTCACTGCCAACGGGCGATTAGTGCTTGTTTCAGTTTCTGGCAGCTTGCTGCACACTCACGATTAGGAGGTCAATTATGGCCTCACCTCTAGGATGCATTTTAGTTTGCTAGGATGTATCACACTCTCAGTATGAGGACTCCGGACAACTTGCGTCCCTCTTTAGGGGCAGCCCGCCCTCTGTTTTGTCATAAACAGGGTAATGTGATGTGAGACATATAACGATGTAATCCATGTAACGTCCATTCACATAGCATATATAATAATGAGGCTTATAAAATCTTAGAATAATTATTATTAATTTTTTCACACAGATGTTCAGAGTTATAACATAATAAGAATAGTGGAGGAACAACGTACTTTGCTCTACACTATTTAGAGTAAAGGACTCTATCTATCACTTGTCTTTATCAAGGTGAGACATTTTCTTTGTGCGGAGTTCACAACCGCAAATCTCTAAAACCGCCTATTCTCTTGACAGCGTAAATAAACCTAAACCATGGAATGATGCCTACTTTTACAATCACAGGGAAATAGACAAACAAGCAAGTAGTTGATCTGATAATACAAGCAATTAATATTACAATCTGATAGAAGACTGTAAAGACTTGTTGATATTGATGACAGAGTAATTAGCATTTTGTCAGATTTGGATTTGGATATGAAGGATCAATTTTTGAAAGGATGTACAATTATGTTGTAGCAATAGCTAGTATATAGAACATATACACAGTTTTATTTGCATTCACCATAGTCCGTAGATAGATGTTCTTCCTGATGCACAATAGACTAGGCCGGAGTTAGATTATCTGATATGATAACAAATCCAGAGAATATGTCAGTAATTTATGTGGACATCAACTAGCCCATAATTTTTACCTCCTTTTTTCTTAGTATATGTGAGCGGATCGGTACACACCATTTAGTTACCCTATGCATCGATATATCAATGACCCTACATTAAAATGCCAACATCCATCTTGAAGAACATAACATATCAAATCAGCAATTCCTAGCTTTAAGAGGGTCTCCCAAACTCAAAGTATTTGCATCTCCGAAAGAGGGTGTCAATTCAACCTCAGTACATCATATGCGCCTGCTCTTATTCATGTGTTGGGTTGGCCATATCAAATCTCAATTCATGCTTCTCAGGCTTTGGAGTACATGAGTAGTTGAAATTATCAGATATACACAATGTTAACATGCTTACATATCATGACTTATCAGTAGGTGGGGGTTTGTGAAAACAAAGCGTTTTATCCTCACTTTAATAAAATGGGTATCTAGGTAAGAAAACAAAGTCTGTTCAAATTTCGTAACCAGTAAAGTCCAAGGTTGTAAGATAGACAAAATTCTATTGGGTGTGTTGCCATCAATTCAATTTGAGTGATTTTATTTACAGCTGAAGTTTCCTGCTGATCATAGAACACACATGAGACCTGAGGACAATGGATGACAGCAGCCAACAAAAAGTAAGCCGTTATCAATTAATAAATAGCAATTAGACTGTCATAACAAGCAAAAATATCTAAGGATATGGAGATAAGGCTTGGTCACCAAAGTGATGTGAACAGTCCTGCTGATGTTAATCATTGTGCAGGCTAACCTTTCTAGACAAGCCGGGACAGTCTAACTGCAGGTGTTCTCTAGCACAACCACCGACCTAACAAAACTATTGACTTCAAGTATTACCAATAATTCAAGGCCAACATCGAAATAAAAGTTCCTGACAAATGTCCGCCCAGCCGGTGCGTAGGCAGTACCCCCGACCCGGGCTTATGCAGGGGTTGAATTTATCACCCAAGTTTTCCAGGAGTTTAATTGATCATTACTAGGTTACCAGACTACAATCATATTCCATTGGCTATTATAGCTATCTAAGGCTTTCGATCGGTGGAAATTTTGAATTTTGAGATAAAAAAAAGGTCAGTTCATCAAGCAAGGTTTTGGTTGGTTGTAATTAAAGCTTTGACTGTCACAGCTACGACACGCTAACAAAACTGAGTGAATCCCTGTATGGACTCTGCTGCCCTTCCTCGACTCTACCAAGTATTCATTGACTAACTATAGCTCTTCCACTTCAGCCAAATCGCATCCCAGTGAGTGTTGTTTGCACGCAATATCATAATAGCGTTATCATATCAAGGTGTGATACCCGTGGTCGGTCAAACTACATACTAGTGCATGTCACCATGTGTTACCAGTAGGAGGGTCGGTGGTTTGGGGAAGATGAGCAGAAATCTCTTCCTCTTCCACAAAGTTGACTTCAACTCTTATCCAGTTAGCTCAACTCCAGATCTTTTCTACCCTGATTTTTATTTGCCTACCCCAGATCCGAAAAAGTTTTTGTGCCTCAAGCAGATCTGGGGTTAACTTGAAATCTCAATACCCCTAGCCTCTAACAAGGGGTTGTTCATTCATCATCAAAACAGCAATGTATAAGTTGTTGCGAGTCCCTCCTGAGGCCTATCACTATAAATATATGACGTACTGTAATATGTATTTATATAATTTAATTTGTTTATATATAAACAGCACCATTACCATATTATGTGTGATTAACACTGATGATTCTACCCGTACTCATTATTCTACCCCTATTTTGTACAGCTAAAACTTAATTTATGTTTCGGTCCAAAGATCCTTTGATTTCCTTTGATTCACAATACTCTAGTTTGAGTGTATATCAGGTATTGGCACTGGTCCATTACGAACAACATCCCCACTTGGATGTATCCGTATACTGCGATTGTGTTAGGAGTTGCCCCTTCACACAATGGAAGAGCATAACTCCTCACCAATGTCAGCCTGCTATGTTATAAAATTGGTGGCAGCTGGGAGAGTATATTACAAACTAAAGAGTGATGTCAGCCAGACCAAAGAGATAAGCGAATAAGCAGGAGACACAACGGAGGTGTGCATCATCAGGCCCATGTGTTGGCTCTTATTGGCTGGCGGGTGGGAGGGAGCTAATGCCAGGTAAGCTGGTACGGAGGTAATCGGATTGGCTCAGGTTTGCTCTCGAAGCTTTAATAAGTGCTAACATATGCTACTTGTTTTAGGCAAAAAATCTTTTCATGTAATCTTGGCAACTCTTCTATAATAATTACGGAGACTGGGGTGATTAATCTGTAAATCTGCTATATTATAAGAACACATTATCATCCACTACTGAGGTGGTATATAGAGATTGGTGATCCAAATCTACTAGCCGCGCTATATGATACTTGGTATCGCCCACACCCGGAGGTGATACAGAGGATGGTAAGTGCTGAACTGCGATCTGGAACTCGGCTAACATGGTAACTTGGTACCATCTGGAACTGTGGTAAGCGAGTGAGCTATGTATGATACTTGATTCCTGTGTATCGCCCAACCACGAGGTGGTATTGTGAAATCCTGATGTTGAACTGCTGTAAGCAACCCGTCAATGCACAGTATAATATCTGGCTGCTGGCTAGCAATTGCTGTTTAGTAAGTAACAGAAGATTGGGCTGCCCCTAAAGAGGGACGCAAGGTGCACTGAATCCTCATACTGAGAATGTGATACATCCTAGAAAACTAGAATGCATCCTAGAGGTGAGGCCATAGAAGACCTCCTAATCGTGCACGATGTGCAGCGAGCTGCCAAAACTGAACTGGCACTTATCGGCCATTGGCAGTGACACTTTGATTTTAGCCAATAGGCCGAGAAGCAATCCAAAGATAACCCAGAGTGCACTATGCTGCTAGAGGTGATGTCTCAGCCTAACTCAGATAAGTCTAAATGGATGGCTGTTGCCACTAGCAACATTATGTGCTCTTCAAAAGGTCCTTGCTGTTATACTATGCCTGTGAGCCGTGAAGTATGCTTGACAATGGTGTCATTCACCCTCTTTTTCGAGCACCGAGGCAACGATTAACAGAGAGTTTAAGTTCAAGGAAACAATTACTTGAAAACTGCCGTGTCACCGCAACAGTTTGTCATTAGCCGCCCAATTAGTGTAATACGGTGATAAATAATTGTCTGAGTTGTGCCCTTTCTTGCTGGGAGGGGACGACTCATTCCGTCTCACAACACTGGGCTTGAAGTGGTGAGCTCCAACAGCTGAGCACATGAGACAATAGCAAACTTCCTATGGCTGTAGAGTGGTCCTCTCTCCTTTTGTATACTGATCGATCAGTCGAAAATCGACCTAGATGAGCATCAAGTACACAAAGATTATATCCAAAACCATGTCCCGAAGAGTTTTCAATGCTTAAGATACTAATCATTGAAAGTGTTTTTGTATTGGGCTGATTTTTGTCTGGGAGGAACAATTTTAACTCTATTCTCCAATGTATGTCCCAAAATAGAGAAAGGACACCCTTCTAAAGGCTACTACTAAATAGCAGGAACGGTCTCAAAGTCTATGAAGCCGACTATCAAGTCAATAAAATCTACAATGTGAAGCCCATGACCATTTAAATTCAAAAGAGCATTGAGGAGTCGAACAAAGAATTGAAGATGACTCCGAATTGGAGGCCCATAAGCCAAGCAAGTCAGACACCATGGTCAAAGGGATCAAATGATTGATCTTGAAGCAAGCCAGCTTAGTCATAAATCAAACCCAGAATCCTACACCAAACTATTCAGCATGTTCAAAGAAAGGTCCTTTTCCTTACTGTGGCATCATAAGTGTACAGGTTTAATGCTTGTGGACTGAATGATGGCAACTATAGCGAAGTGATGTTGAATTCTTGCTTTTATTATTGTACCTTGTATAATAAGGAAAGTGTGATTAAAACGTCTGTGTATGTAAATAGGTCAATTAACAAAATGACATGACATTGATAACGGTATATCAGGGTATATAAATAGTAAGCTTGTGACATAAAAATAGAACAGATTGAATAAAAGCTGGCAATAATTATAAACTTACAAACATAAGTTTATTCAGCCGCTAAGTATTAATTAGATAGTATAGAAGGTGTTTAAATCACAGAATCGTGTTGTGATTGAGTCGTCATTGAGTGCGATCATATGTTGCATAGTATCAAATAGTGTAGGCTTAAAACTCCATAAATTAGAATAGGAGAAGGTATGAAGGTATAAAGTTTAAATTCTTTGTTACGGATGTGCCTGGCAACTCAAATGACACTGATGTTTATAAAAATGGTATGATGGTCTGAGTTTAAATCTATTGTTATGCAAATATATGGTTGGTTAAAAGCTGCACTATACTTTAGCAAATATAGGATTAGAGCATAATTTAAAATAGAACAATTTCTAATATCAAAACATTAAGTCACCTCAGGAATGAAGGATGGAAACTTAAATGCTTAGTTTGAGGCTGCTCTTTCGTATCACATCTTAGTCTCCATATTTTAATCTATCATGTGAGTGAATTCCAGCTTTAGAATCCAAATATTGAGGAAGTTATGGCCTCTCAAACTTCCAGGGTGATTGCCTTCAAGTATGTGATGTGACTGATTGGTAACAAGACAATTGGTAGAGATACTGCAATAGTCAGTTTAGCCGGCAGTGCATCATTTGCGCATAGCATTTATGCAGGTATATAACAAAACAGGTCGTGCGAGGCATAGCTTTGTCATATGAATGAATTGATTTTCTTGATTTATGAATACAGCCACACTGAGATTTCATCTTAGCCTGACTTGACAAGCATGATAAGCTTGATAAGCTTGTCTCCTAATTTGTAACCAAACGATTCAAGTCACAAGCACTCTTCCACTAAATTATTAATATTGTTACAACACAGCATGATATAGATAAAAGATACAAGATAGGATGGGTATATAAATATTTTAACCGCCGTCTCAGGCTAGGTGGAATTTTTTTTATGTATACAATTCACCTTTGTGGTCACTTTTCACACTATCGTGATTCAGAATTACGAGACAATAGCAAAGACAATATATTACAATGAGTTATAATGTACCATTGTCATACCAAATTGAAAGTGAAACGTGATGTTTTCCCGACACCAAGAAGTTATCATATTTCACATTCAAGGCCATATTTCAAACCTCTCTAACACGAAAGATACATTAACAACCAACAGATAACTATAAGCCAAGAAATGTTGTTACCACAGTTGCTTTTCATCCTTCATCACTCTAATTTTATTTCATTCATTTGACAGCTGTGACCTATTTATTATCCAAATCAAGCAAAATCAGTAAGGATTGTTTCGATGGAGCAGTAAATAATGTGTATGCTAAACTAAAATGAAACAGTCTTCAATATGTACCTACTGACTAAGAATTAACGTCCTCATACCCGCATAACAAGCAAACCTAGCATGCTCCAACACCGCAGATGTTTTGCATTGATAGCATCGAATAACAGCTTATTGTGAGCGCAATGTAAAGCATGACCTGTACGCAAAAAGGGTCATAATAAATATCTGAAAATATTGCACAACGAGGAAGCTTCTAGATTGACAAATGAATAAAATGTGATCGTACCAACACATTAACCTTCTACCAGATGAGAGCAGGAAACAACTACAGCTAAATGCACTGATATATATTCATGGATTAAGGGAACATATCAGGCCCTGAAAAAGCTTATGGGAATTTATGTACGATTGCTGGAAACAATTTCTCATATTCAATTTGTCCAAAAGTTTAGTAATGCTACAGCCAACCACTTGTAAACAATTGACAAATAGCTTGCCTGAGTTTTTAAAGGTCGTTACTGGGACGTCAGTCAGAGCAGAATTATAGATAGATCAGATTACTGACACAACTATAGACAAAGACAAGTTTGTATACTGATTTAATATCCCCAAAAACATCCAAATAATCCACTAATCCGGCTGAATTTATTAAGTGATTACATTTTCCTTGATCATTGCCCTCTACCCAATTCATTTCGGTTTTGCTATTGCTGCATTTTTTTCTATAGGTTGGCAGAAAGAGCAACATTTTGTTTCAACTCCCCCGTCCACCCTATATCTCAAAGATTTAGTTAGAACAACTTAGATACAACACGAATCTGTCCTTCAATATGCAAAACGTTGAGTCTGAAATTTGAGTGTAAAACTGATGAGATCCGCGTATAGTGGACTGTTTGTAGCAGACTTTTGAACATTTATTTTGCTAAGGTTTTCACGCCCTGATGGCAAAACAAGGCTGGAGGAGACTTTAATCCGTCTTATATCTTCATTAAAAACAAAAAATTAGTCCAGAAGACACCTAGCTATAAGTGCTCAAAAAATGTGTTCATTTTAACGGAATTGGGGCAATATAGAATTAAATTTTTCTAGATCAAAATTTTATGCTGATTTCAAATATCTGGTTTCTACATCTCTGAGTCAGGAGTGGTCTGATGGTTAAGGGTGAGGACTTATGATCTGTGATGTCCAGGTTCAATTCCCGGAGCCGGCATTCATTTCTGATTTGGTACTGGCGCGCCATTAATCCTAGCCAGGTCCTTGCGGAACAGGACTAAAAATACCGGAGGTCCCCTGTGTGTTTGCACACCCCACATGCAGCTAAAAGATTTCCCTCTGCCTCTTCGATAAAAAATGTAGCCTGAGTTCCGGCGGGCAAGGGTATAGGCTGCGACTTGAGTACCATGGGTCCCTGTACCTGTACTCTAGAGGGGTAGCCCTATCCGCAATGACGACTTAGACTTAGACACCTCTGAGTCTGCCAGTTAGATAGTTATTCAGGGTTATAGTCCAGATGGTTCAGTTCATTATAACGGAAGTGGGCAGTAATTTGGCAGCACTTATATGTGTAGGTAGGTTGTGTCAATAGTATGTCTTAGCTCTACACCTCTAAGTTTGTCAGTTCAAGAGAAATTAAATTTTAAACTTAAAAAAATATTGAGGAGATAACTCCAATTATTGTTATATAATTCAATTGTTTTGCCTTAGTATCGTCTGTTGTGTAATGTCTGTTTGAAACCTCACGTTCGGGCCTTGATATTATAATATATATACTGTATAGATACTGTATATATTCCTACATACTAGATAAATTGTTTTGTTTAAAAACCACTTCGGCACGCATCCAACCAACTTCTATCGGCTTGCTCCTCACAATATAAATTAGTTGGGGCTGACTGCTTCTGACAACCGTATTGAACAATGTCCAGAGAAGATTTTGTAGCTCAACTAAGAATCGGTGGATATAATGTATTCAATGACATTGGCTAATGTCTGAACAGAAGAGGGGAATCAGAATGAGTCGAATGGGAATACCATACCGTAACTTTATCTCCCCTGAGAAAACTTAGAATATCATCAAGAAGGAAAAAAAAAGAAAGATTTCACTCTTTATGGTGGCCCTGAATAGCACAAGTCATAACGCTTCTTGATTTGAATTCAAAGTATTCTAATCACATTCAATCTCCCTCTATCCTATTATAAAAATTGTTTTCCTCCTTTGTGGCGTCTTTTGAATAATAAGCGCAGGGCTCTGATAGTTCTCGCGGTCTCAGAATATTAGCCGCTCTGACTTATTCTGTAAATATTTAGACCAGTGAAAGAGGGTTTTAAACCTGTTAAACTGGAAATCTAATGAATGATAGTGTGAAGGTCTCATTGACATCTATATGCGTAGATAGTGTTAGAATTTTGAGAGATCAAGGGGATGACGTCCCCCTTCCTCCTTTGTCTTGGGGGATGCATCCCCCTTCATTTCATAACCCAGGTTACAGCCAGCTGATAGTAACAATATGAGTTTTCCAAAATATGGCTCAACTTGATACATTTTCAATTGTAATCACCACAGACCTCAGGCGGCTGGGACTCAGCCTGGTTGTTATCCCCCTACCTCATATTTTCTACTTCTAACACTGTGCGTAGATATCTCACCCTCAACCGCTGAGATTCTGGGTGGGAAAAATAGATATCCAGGTGTAATATCTAAACTAGTACATCCATTGTTGCCGTTGAATCTCAATCACAGGAAACGGCTGCTGGAGCAGAGTTGCTACCATCACAAACCTACAAAATTATCAATACTAAAACCTCAGCTATATATATTATATTCACGTCTGTGAAATTTCCAGTTGCCTTCCCTACACCCCAGTTGCCCACACTATTGGATGGTCACCGTCACAAAACATGTGTACCCTTCACAATGGGTCATTTCTCATTGAAAGACATAATGTCAAGTCCTCGGAGTCAGGTGGGGGGGGGGGGGTAGGGTGGTTTGTCAACACAGGCTAGAAACCACCAATCACAGCAGCTGTGCAAGTATGATATCATGCAGAGCCTGCATGCCCTGTTTATGACAAAACAGAGGGTGGGCTGCCCCTAAAGAGGGACGCAAGTTTCCCGTTGTCCTCGTACTGAGAGTGTGATACACCCTAGTAAACTAGAATGCATCCTAGAGATGAGACCATGGTGGACCTCCTAATCATGAGTTTCCAGCAAGCTGCCAGAAACTGAAACAGGCACTAATCAGCCATTGGCCATGACACTTTGATCTTAGTCTATAGGCCGAGAGCCTGCATGTAGTCTCGGGGAACTGCAAAGACTTTTAGATGTTACAAGGCGGTATCGGGAGGGTAACTTTGGGTCTTGAGAAGCAGTCATGAGGCCTAGTTCATAGACTCAGATCATCAGACAGAACAAAATGATTAGGTCAATTATACCAATACAAATAACATTACCAATAGATTTTAATGGCCATGTACTGGGTTATTTTGCCAGTGTACGATATTTTCTTGCATCATCCAGGTTCTATTTACGAGGTCAGGGGAGAAGAAATCCAACTATGTGTTTTACTTAATCACTAAATTTTATTTTAACCAACCTGGTGTGACAATGGTGTGTAAAATACAGCCAACTGTGATACGAAAATACAGCAGTCTTTTATCCAATAGATATGATGGCTTTTAATTTTTGGTTCCAATAAGCTTGACTTGCATTGGGCTCCCAGTGCTTTTATAGTAGCCACTCCAGGCCAAAACACGTCAACTGCACATTTGTTATTTTCTATGATATCAAAATGTCACTTCGAAAAAGCATGTTCTTGTCATAGGAAACAACAGTTAATTCAGTACCATAAACAAGGGACGTCAACATGGTTAACTTACGGAAACAGAGGGAAACGACATTAGCGATTCTATTATAGAATTGTCTGAGCTTTGCTGTCTCTACTTATTTCACATCCCATGGTCCTTGACGAAGTCATCTGATTTGTATGTTACACCAGCTATAAAGTGAATGAATTAAGTCTGCACGTGGTAAATGTGGTGGTTTAATTATAACCAAGGAGTTAATACAAATGTTTGAAAGTTTTACCCTTGAAATTCCAGTAGCTGCTTCTTCCTTTGCCAGCTTCTCTCGATGCAGCCCTCTCACAAAACAGTTGACCACAAACTCTTGTAGCAATTGTTGTTTAAGAGGTCATATCAAATACAATTTCCCTCTATTAGATTGAATTTGGTGGCTGCAGCCTTTGAAAATCTTTCTAAGATGCACTCACATCTCTCTGCATATACATTTGCTGACTTAATTTGACTTTGAGTCATAATTGTAACCTGTCTCATAACATTTCACCCTGCAGTACGATTTACAATCTTGCTCCAATTCCTCCAATTTAAACTGAGCTGAATATGTATGAATGGGAATAATTTGGTATTCTCAGGCAAAATACTGGGATTCCATGGGCAATTATTATGATTTATCTCCTCCTATTTTCTCCAGTTAAAACACTGATTTTCTCCCTAACTGGCAAACTGAGAGGTGTAGAAACTATGACATAGTATTTATACAAACTATCTACACATATAAACACTGTCAAATTTTTGCCCTAAAGCCATTAAAATAAACTGAAAGCTAACTGTTGGTTATTCTGGACTACTTCTGATCTTCTATGATGAAGGGAAGGTAATTACAATTTACATGTATAAGAAAATCCATCATATCCGTCATGAACACATTTGAGGGGGCCTCACAATTATTGACCGTTGATATTGCACAGACATTTTTATCTTGTCTTTCAGATGATTTATAACGAGGATTATTTACACGAGTTCAAGAGGGATTACTCCTGTAGCGTAGGAGGTAAATATAATCTGGAGGTCCAAGTGAAGCACTTGGTACGACTAGCAGAGTTTTATTACAAGAAATATCAGAAAACTGACGACTGGACAGATTGTCTGAGGGTAAGCTATAATAAAATAATAAGATTATCCGAAGAATGACGACAGCAATCTGTTGGTATAATAAAACTAATCAGTGCTCTTACCATAGACTTAATAAAACCTAGACAGGACACAATATGCAGCATTAGCATTGAGGTATTTAATTGTGGGCGACGTAACGACATTGGAAGGTGTAGAAGCAATGATGCTATTGTTGATTTACTGTCTAAAATCCAGGTTGTCTGTCAATAACTCCATCCATCCATTCTGATCTGATTTGGAGTTTGAATATTACAATAGATTGAGCAGCTTTTCCTGAGCAGTATAATTTTTATAATTTTAGGCAAAAAAATGTTTTTAAAGAAGAAATAATGGATTAAAGATGCTGCTGATTGTAAAGCAATATTCAAATTCAAAGTTTGATCATGCGGGAATCGCCGACACTATCTTAGTGGGAATGTAACAAGTACGCTTACTCTATCTTAGTGGGAAATACTATTGACCTGACTTTGGGACTGTCTTTGGGAGGAGGGAGATATGGAGAAATATAGTAACTTTATTTATGTGGCAATCTGGGGGGGGGGGGGGTATGGACAGCTAGTGACCAAATTCATCAGGCAAGACAAATTGGGGGCGGGGGGATATGGACAAACTAGTAAGCTGTTTTATCAGGCAAGATAAATTGAGGGGGATATGGACAAGATAGTAACCTAATTTATCTGGCAAGACAAGTGTGCCAAACATCAGCCAAACAACAGAGTACAAAGCAAATTTATGACAAGGCAGGGAGGTCAGCCAGCAGGCAGAACTCAAGAAAACTTACTTCAGTTGGTTTAACTCCCTATGGCACTGTATTGTTTTCTATTGATTTGTTTAAAATATAAGGTGTGGCTGCTTCAGCTGCAAAATACTAGCTGATTTGATTCCACTAGTGTTGAGTTATTAAAATCATTGTTAAAACATAGTATTTAGGTTAACAATGATCCTGTGAGGCATGTGTAATATGTTACTGCTAAGGAAAATTCCATGGCTATGAAATTGAAAGTACTGGGCGGGTTTGATAAAATAAAATTAGAAAATTTAATAAAAAGATGAGTCCTCCTAACGGGAAGAGAAATAACATGATACATGAATTTGAGTGAAATAAATTTTAACTGTCCAGCTGCGGTGAAAAATCCACCACACTATGAAAAAAAGAATCCAAACGCAAAGTTATCTCAATCATGACAGGCGCGCGACTTGGTGCAATAATAAAGCAAATCAGATGTCTTACAAATCCTGTGATGTCTAGCGGAAAACATTATGCTGATTGCGAAGTGATTCCATCCAGTGCTCCCCCCACACTTCCAAACGCATTCTCAAAGCCAACAAGTGCTTTGCTACTTTGTACTATAAGCGGAGTCATGTTTTCATTTTACAGGCGCACACACTCTTCAACTCTGTGTCAGTGAGAAAACCAGGATATGACGGCTGGAAAGAAAGAGTATTCCAGGTTCAGCAGACATTCTGGAAAGGATCAGCTGTGATCAACTATGATCAACAGCAGGAAATAACTACTGATCTTCTCAGCAATCTACATAAGATACGAGATGAGGTTCGAATTCAAAACCAAGTAACTGACGAACTATCCATGCGATTCGATGTTAATTCAGAAGAACCAATGCCAACGGAAGATATGATGGGACTGCTAGTTGATTCGGCTAAATCAGTATCTACACTTTGCACGGACAGAATGATCGACTTTGTTCACACTATCATAGATAAAAGTGTGGAAACTCTGGTCCAGGAACCACCATGTGGATTTTCAGTTATAGCTATAGGCTCACTAGCTCGAGGGGAGGCAACCCCGTACTCTGATCTCGAATACATATTTCTAATCGAGAAGAAAACACCGCAGACTGAAGACTATTTCAGGAAATTAGCAATGACCAGCTATTTTCTAATAGGTAATCTCGGGGAAACTAAGCTTAAGTATATGGCAATTGAAGAACTGAATGGGTGGTTTGAGGACGAATCAAAGAATGGATTCAAAATCGACGGCTTGTCTGCAGAGGCTGGCAACATACCAACAGGTAATGGACAGAACAGTAATAAAATATGCAGTTTCATAACTACTCCCAGTGATTTAGGCATTGCATATGAGCATGTACTGAATAACCCTACAAAGGAGTCCCTGAAAGGTGATCTTACAGCGATGCTCTCCTATATGACAGAGGTATATTTTAAAGGGAATAGTAACCTACTTTGTACCCTCAAGGAATGCACACAGTCTATCAAGCTCAGTGAAGCACGGGTAAATGCAAATACAGACATGCTGGCAAACGATATGAAGAAGTTTGACTTTACCCCTGATGATCGCTTGCTGAATCAAGCCTATACAGTAGACGTGAAGAGGCAACTCTACAGATTTCCCTCAATATTGCTGTATGATCTGGCAGTGATCCATCAGGTGTTTGGCAAAGATGCATGGACAACTGCAGAACGCCTGCACTCCACTGGGAAAATGTCAGAGGATTTGTATAAATCATTGATCTTTCAGCTTGCTGTTGCCTGTTTTGTCCGACTTTCAGCTTACCTGTACCATGACTCTCAAGATGACAGGATTTCAACAGCAGAGAAGCAAACAACAGAAACTAAAAAAATGAAGATTGATTGTAAATCACCTGGGAATAGATTGTATGTTCACACAGGTCTTATCCTGGCACTAGCTGATATGATGGTTCCTTTAAAGGATAAACTAGGGGAAGTAAACGCTGATCGATTGGATACTGTGTGTATGGGTTATAAAACAACAGCGAATGCGAATGACCAGACATTTCTATGCAAGATATCGACTCTCCAGCATACTGGGCACACAATGCTAGCATTCAATTTGCTGAATGAGCACTTCGGGCCAATACAGCACTTGGCCAAGGAGAACATTCTAGACTGGCTTGGTAGTCACAGCGCCATTTGTAATCAAGAAATAAGGTATCTGGTAGCAAATATTTTCATAGATAACTTTTACTTCAGGCAAGCTCTGGAAGTTCTTATTCATCTCAGAGAGAATGATAAATACTACAAGACCAAATCAGTGTGTCTTAGGATCGCTACCTGCCAGCGTCATCTAGGAGATCGGATCGCTGCACTCAGCACTTTGGAGGGTGTAGGTGAAGAATCATCAGGAGAATACTTGCTTAGCATAGGGCGCTTATATGTTGACTTAAGACAATGTGACAAAGCTGAAAACTATCTTCTCAGGGCACTTCAGTATTTCTATATGAAGGCCAGCCAAGAAATGAAGTATGATTATTATGGTGAATCTATCGACAGCTCAGAAGCAAGCAACATTGGAAGAGACCTACAGAAGTTGACCACTGAAGAAAGACTTCTTATTTTACAGCAGCCGACCTCAGCATTGCTTGAATGTATAGAGGCACTGGCGTATTTGTATGATGAACAGAATGACAATGCCACCTCAATCAAATACAGCAGAAAGTATCAGAGTATGTTTGAACATTTGTATGGAGAGGAGAGTTTAGTACCTGCAGCTGCTCATGGATATTATGTAGTTGGGTTGGCCTTCCACAAAGAACAGCATTATGACCAGGCTAAAATATACTTTGAGAGCTCAAAGGCAACTTACTGCCGCATTTACAGTAAGGCTGTCGATCATCCAAAGATTGCTCTCTTACTTCAAAGAATGGGAGAAAACTACATTGAATTAGGAGATTTGGGCGCAGCTGAAGAGTGCATGATTTCATCAATAGACATGTACAGACGTGTATACAGTGAAAATGTCTCTTGTGCAGACATGTCAGATGCTGTATCTTACCAAGGAAATTTAATGCATGAAATGCGGCAATATGATTCAGCTGCAAAAAACTACAAACTATCATTAGAAATGGCTAAGCGTATACATGGTGAGAATAGTGATCACTCTGATATTGCTGTGTCACTGAATAACCTGGGAAACACATACGAAGCAATGAACGAGTATAACAAAGCTGAGGAATACTACAGACTATCACTAGAAATGGAGAAGCGTATACACGGTGAGAATAGTGACCGTTCTTATATTGCTGAGTCACTTAGTAACCTGGGAAACACATACCACGCAATGAATGAGTATAACAAAGCTGAGGAGTACCACAGACTATCACTAGAAATGGAGAAGCGTATACACGGGGAGAATAGTGACCATTCTGATATTGCTGCGTTACTGAATAACCTGGGAAACCCATACCACGCAATGAATGAGTATAACAAAGCTGAGGAATACTACAGACTATCACTAGAAATGGAGAAGCGTATACACGGTGCGAATAGTGACCACTCCAATATTGCTCTGTCACTGAATAACCTGGGAAACACATACCACGCAATGAATGAGTATAACAAAGCTGAGGAATACCATAGACTATCACTAGAAATGCGTAAGCGTATACACGGTGAGAATAGTGACCATTCTTATATTGCTGAGTCACTTAATGACCTGGGAAACACATACCACGCAATGAATGAATATAACAAAGCAGCAGAATACCATAGACTATCACTAGAAATGCGTAAGCGTATACACGGTGAGAATAGTGACCACTCTGATATTGCTTTGTCACTTAGTAACCTGGGAAACACATACGAAGCAATGAACGAGTATAACAAAGCTGAGGAATACTACAGACTATCACTAGAAATGGAGAAGCGTATACACGGTGCGAATAGTGACCACTCCAATATTGCTCTGTCACTGAATAACCTGGGAAACACATACCACGCAATGAATGAGTATAACAAAGCTGAGGAATACCATAGACTATCACTAGAAATGCATAAGCGTATACACGGTGAGGATAGTGACCACTCTGATATTGCTTTGTCACTTAGTAACCTGGGAAACACATACCACGCAATGAATGAGTATAACAAAGCTGAGGAATACCACAGACTATCACTAGAAATGAAGAAGCGTATACACGGTGAGAATAGTGACCATTCTGATATTGCTGCGTTACTGAATAACCTGGGTTCCACATACTGCGCAATGAATGAGTATAACAAAGCTGAGGAATACCATAGACTATCACTAGAAATGCGTAAGCGTATACACGGTGAGAATAGTGACCACTCTGATATTGCTTTGTCACTTAGTAACCTGGGAAACACATACCACGCAATGAATGAGTATAACAAAGCTGAGGAATACCACAGACTATCACTAGAAATGGAGAAGCGTATACATGGTGAGAAGAGTGACCATTCTGATATTGCTGTGTCACTGAATAACCTGGGAAACACATACGAAGCAATGAACGAGTATAACAAAGCTGAGGAATACTACAGACTATCACTAGAAATGGAGAAGCGTATACACGGTGCGAATAGTGACCATTCTGATATTGCTCTGTCACTGAATAACCTGGGAAACACATACCACGCAATGAATGAGTGTAACAAAGCTGCAGAATACTTCAGTCGTCTATCACTAGAAATGCGTAAGCGTATACACGGTGACGATAGCGATCGCTCTGATATCGCTGTGTTACTGAATAACCTTGGAAACACATACCACACAATGAATGAGTATAACAAAGCTGCAGAATACTTCAGACTATCACTAGAAATGCGTAAGCGTATACACGGTGAGAATAGTGATCACTCTGATATTGCTGTGTCACTGCACGATCTGGGTACCACATACTATGCAATGAATGAGTATGAGAACGCTGCAGAGTACCGTAGACTATCTCTAGAAATAGAGAAGCGTATACACGGTGAGAATAACGATCACTCTGATATTGCTGTGTCACTGCACGATCTGGGTACCACATACTATGCAATGAATGAGTATGAGAACGCTGCAAAAAACTACAAACTATCATTAGACATGAATAAGCGTATACACGGGGAGAATAGTGACCATTCTAATATTGCTGCGTCACTGAATAACCTGGGAAGCACATACCACGCAATGAATGAGTATAACAAAGCAGCAGAATACCACAGACTATCGCTAGAAATGGAGAAGCGTATACGCGGTGCGAATAGTGACCATTCTCATATTGCTGTGTTACTGAATAACCTTGGAAACACATACCTTGCAATGAATGAGTATAACAAAGCAGCAGAATACCACAGACTATCGCTAGAAATGGAGAAGCGTATACACGGTGACAATAGCGATCGCTTTGATATCGCTGTGTTACTGAATAACCTTGGAAACACATACCTTGCAATGAATGAGTATAACAAAGCAGCAGAATACCACAGACTATCGCTAGAAATGGAGAAGCGTATACACGGAGAGAATAGTGACCACTCTGATATTGCTGTGTCACTTTATAACATGGGAAACACATACCACATACCATGACCTGCACATAATGCTCTGTTGATTTAAATTTTTTAATCCTCCTCATTATGAAACAAAATATGGCTGGTTTCAGATTGAATATATTTTATATGTATTTTATGTTGAAAATATACAGTTCACATTTGACTGGTACTTAAAATACAAGTTGTCATTTTTAAAGTTATAGGGCATGCTGACTCTCGTGATCTGACTGAGCATGTAGATCACTGATAAACTAGGCTATCATTACCACAAAGACGTTGTCGTAAGGCTAAGTATGCATCATGCGTGGCTTAAATTTGCGCATGTGCAAGAACAATGAGTTTAGTCTGGGTTCTGAATGCAATTTTGGTCTGGGGAAATGGGATGTCCCCTGCATAAACTACTAATCAAATTTAGCTAATAGTGACAGTAGAAGATAACTCTTTCTAACAATTCCGCACGCACTCGGGAGTGTGCCACCAGAGCAGGTAGCCAATCAGATTGCTTCGGAATTCCGAGGCTCAATTTTGCAGAGATCAGCTCATGCCCAGAGCTGAGCATGCGCAGAATGGTTATAGGGAAAAGTTGTGGTGACCAATTCACCACTGAGCGATAATTTAGATTTAGCTCATTGGTAATTCCCCACTCCAGATGTGGACTGGCAGCCTTTGGAACAGCTCTTCTAGGGTTGTCTTCACTTACCAGCCTTGCTAGGTACCCGTCCTTTACCATTTAAACCTTGTCATTTGTTGTGAGATTTGTCCTCACTGGGGAGATTTCAGGGTTGATTTTTTAGCCCCCGGTACCCTCCTGCAGGTAATACTGCTAGGTTGCTTAGATTTTGGTGAATTACAATTCATCTCCAGTTTTTGCTGATGGTTATCTTTCAAAAACTTGTCTCTAAATTGTTTGGTCTATTCCCAGTGTGATTTTGAGAACCCTGTATTTCAAATTGGAAGATGGCAGCTATTTCACAGTGATTCAGGTTTGTGTGCTTACACCATAGAAAGAACAATGGTAACAGGAATCAAATCTAATTAAAATGGCAAAAATTTTATCGGAAGTTAACTAGGCAGATGCACTGAATCTGCAACAACTTGGCCTTGAGCCAAACTTGGCCCGAGCCAAACTTGTCACGAGCCAAACTTGGCACGAGCCAAACTTGGCACGAGCCAAACTTGGCACGAGCCAAACTTGGCAAGAGCCAAACTTGGCCCCAATTAGTAAAACTTGGCCCCAAATACTAAAACTTGGCCCCATGCAATGGAACTTGGCCCCAATTAGTAAAAATTGGCCCCAAATACCAAAACTTGGCTCCAAATATAAAACTTTGCCCTATTAGTAAAACTTGACCCCAATACTAAGACTTGGCTCCAAATATCAAACTTGGCCCCATGCATGCCCCATACAATATTGTCCTGTCGCAGACTATATATTAGGCTCAGTACAGTGGCGTATACAAGCAATCAGGGACCACGGATATCCGTGAATCAAAATCCTTGTTTACGGTGTTCAATTCACGATGAATAGCTCAGTGTGTAGAGCGCCTGCCTGGTAATCACTGTTTACTAGGAATGTTGTGGGTTCCAATCCCAACAGTGTCAGATTTCTTTTCAAATGGGTGCTTTATAACTGGAGCAATTTTACTTTTCCCATGAGGGGGGGATGTCATATAAGTGAGGAATTACGGTACATACAGAGTTTGACTTTTGACCTTGAGCTGGACAAGCCAATCGAAAGCCCGGTGTACTGACACACCCACACCCTCCCCCCATGCCTACGGCGTGTGGATCAGGCTGCGCCCGATCATTATGCTCATCTCTAAAAAGTCAGTGAGTGAATTTTTTTAGAATATACGACCCTGGCTGAGTAGTAGTTTCCTGTACAGATGTTTAGCCATCCAGTTCATATCATGTAAGACAGTTCTACAGTATTACCTGGCGATGCAGCTAGTTGGTCATGTCATTGAAACTAAATTGTTTAAATCTCGCTCAAATGAGCTTTCATATGGCATATATTAAGTATTACAGAAAACCACCTTAAACAAATAGCCGATATAATGAGCGAACATGCTAAATATTAACGCATTTCTGGTCTGCCTACTGTATGTTTATTTCGGGAGTTATCTGTGTTATGCTTATAAGAAGGCAATTCTGAACTCAAACAACAGCCACAGTATTTCGGTTTGTGATAATTGCATCATACATATTTTCTTTTAAAGCTGTGAACTTGCCATCTAAAAAGGGTTCCATGTTGCTAATGTTTGCATTCTAAGTAGTTAGATGTCCATCGTGGCCGATGATGACATCTATCATCTACAAATAAATTGTCTCCAATCATCTCTGCTTCGGGATAGGCTCTGCCAAGATCTAAGGGGGATGTCCTGATCTATCTGGGTTTCTTTTGATGATGTCCTCGTATCTCAGCTTTGGGCATCCAATTCCATGTGTACCATCAGTGAGTTGTGAGTACAATATAAGCTTTGGTATTCTTGTGTTATCTAGTCTGTTGACATGACCGGTCCTTCTGAGGCATCTGCTGATGAGAATGTCGTACTTGCCAGGCAAGAAAATTGATTTCAGGATCCTTTCATTTGATATAAACTGCCACCACTTTATGTTGAGTATCTGTCTCAGGTGTGTCATCATGAATTCAGTAACTTTATGAGCAGTAACCTTGTACACAAAACAGGATTCAACACCATAGAGAAGAGCTGATAGAACGATGGCTCTGTACACAGCACTTTAAGTCTTGATGGTAAGATCCTTATTGTCCCATACATGATATCTGAGTCTCCCAAAGGCTCTTGAGGTATTGGACATGCGTATCTCCAGTTCAGTGTCGACCTTATTGTTGTTGGTGACAGTTGTACCAAGATACTTACACCTGCTAACCATAGCAAGGGTTTCAATATCAATATGGATGTCATCTCCTGCGTCAGATAAGCCCAGTGAAGTTTGGTACATCACCTCAGTCCTTTTTATGCTAATCTTTAACCCAAACTGTTTGGCTGACTGGGCAAAACGAGGTCTTGAGCAACAAATGCAGTATCATCTGCAAATATAAGTTCACATACCAAAGCCCTTGTTGTGCTTCTGACAGATTTGAACTGACTAATATTGAAGAGATCTGCACCAGTGCTGGTTTGGATCAACACTCCTCGCTGAAAGTCCCTGAAGGCAGAGTAAGCACCGCTGACAACTAGTTGGAGAAAAGTGTTGGAGCAAGCGGACAGCCCTGCTTCACTCCGTTCTCAACCCTGAATGATTCCGTTAGTTCACCTTACACCTTGATATACTCTAAATGGCGCACTTTGTGGTGTACACTAACAACTAGTTAATGGCAAATGCCCAATTCTTATAAATATACAACTCACCGAATTATACTATTCTACCTCTGAACCGACAACCATCAAAGTTAAATAATCCTGATCGACCTGTCCTGTTACGGTGATATCGAACCTAGAGATAGACAAAAACACGGGTGAGAGACATCGTCATGATAGAAAAACATGCATTATAAACAGAACAAGATATGAACTCGCAACCACAATCACACAATCATCTTGGTTAGGTTTACTAAAGGTGTAGCTAGACAGGCCCACGAAATCGCGTGGGGAGGCAATTCCACGCGTTATTGATGCCAAACCACGCCGTTGGCCATGCTAACGATGCGTCTTTTCAAAGACCAGCATGTTCGTGTTGTTAACCAAGTTGTGAACCTACGCTTCTGTCATTGGCCAGTTGGTACAATAGAGCGTATTTAATTGGCCATTACTCTTACTCATTGGTCATGGCTCATTGGCCACTCACTAAGCAATGTTGTCACAAGGTGGGTGTGTTTAGCCTACGAGGCCACGCCTACCACGCGTGGGAAGACAATTGCACGCATTTCGTAGGCTCATGTAGCAAGACCTTTGGCTGATTGCATATTCTGTTTTTGTTGGTCTTTTTCCGGTTGTTTTTCTTGTTGTTTTTCTGAAGGTTTTTCTGTAGGTTTTTCTTGTTATTATAATACTATCTTATACTGAATATGTGGCTAGGTATCTGTGCGTTGTTGCCACATATTTCAGCTCCAATTAATGTCTGATGTGCTCAGTTCTCTTGGTGGGTCAAGAGTCCCAGAGCTAAGCTCTTCACTTCTATTAATACTTCATTCACACTCCCTAATCATCCATGTTCATTCATGTGTGAATTAGGGGTCCTCATTAATACTGTTAACATATTTGTAATACATTGTAGTTGTCTTCTCATCATGTTCATGAGAAGACGACTAGCAAAAGTAATACCTAAATTCCTCATACTCACAATCTCTACTAGCATTCACATTACGAGTAACCACATTCATCTAAACTTGTTCACAACAACCTGCTGACTAATGTATTCCTTTGTGTAGGGCCGAAACAAGATTGGTGAAATCGCCAAGTTTCTTAAGAATAGCCCACAAGGCAATATTTTCACAGTGTCGAAAGTCGAAACACCATAAACAATGGCATCCTCGGCTCAAAACAATCCTCTTGAATTTGCTTCAGGGAGAATATCATAATTATCTACAGTGTCTTGGCCTGGAAAAATCCACATTGTGCCTCTGGGAGCAGGTCCTCTGCATAAGAGCTAAATCTGTTGAGTAACACACGGGCCAATACTTTACCAGGTATTGATAAAAGTGAGATGCCTCGATATTTCCCACAGAGATGTCGATCACCTTTCTTAAACAGAGTTATATGCTGAGCATCCTTCCAATCTTGTGGTGTTGCAGGTGCTGCACTAGTAGAGCCACTCTGAACTTGATAATTTCAGGGTGTATTCGATCTGCACCGGGTGACTTTCCATTGCTGAGCAAATACATAGCATTGTTCACTTCGTCCAAATCAGGAGCATCATCCATCCAGGTTTGTATTGGGTGTTGCAGTAGGTTGTTGGTTGCTCTGTGGTCGACCTCATTGCTTTCATTGAGAAGAGTGTTGAAATGTTCTGTACAACGAGGGAGAAGGTCTTTTTTCTCAGATAGTAAGGTCTGATTGTCAGAGAAAAGTAGCTGATCAGATTGATCAACCCTCGAACCCCCTACTGCCCAAAGTAGATTTACACATGAGCTTCCGCACTCTGAGCCTGGTGTAAGACCTGATCATGATGTGATCAGTGCTGCAGTTGTAACTAGCACTAGCATCACTGATGTCACACAAATCACATTGGCGGTTGATAATGAAGTCAATCAGATGCCAGTGTTAAGACCTCGGGTGCATCTATGAGTTTTTATTGCTAGCTTTGTGCTTTAAGCTCGTATTTGTTATCACCAGCTGATGTTCAGTACAGATAGAATTGAGTAAAAGCTCACCATTGGAATTAAATCGTCCAGTTCCGAATTTCCCAAACAAATTATTCCAGATCACATTATCTTGGCCAACTCTAGCATTAAACTCACCTAGGAGCATGATTTTAGCTTCTTTAGGTACTGTCCTCAAGGTGGAATCCAGCTGCTGATAAAACTGTGCGATGTTATCTGGGTTATTCAACATTTTGGGTGCATACACTGCAATGATAGTACAATATCTGTTCTTGTAGTGAGGGAGTCTAAGTTTGATAATTCTATGATTTACAAGCTCGGGGGTCTTCAGTCATATTGGCGATGACAGCATTGCTCACAACCAAGGCTACTCTTGATTCACTCTTTCTTCCTGTGATCTTACCTCTTCAGTAGATTGAGTAGCCTGCTTCTTCCCTAATGCTACCAGTATCACCTAAACAAGCCTCAGCTAGTGCTCCAACATCAATTCCAACTTTCTTTAGTTCTTGTACAATGATGCCACTCCGGCTTTCTGGTCTATCTGCTCTATGACGATAAAGCATTGTTCTAATGTTCCGCGAAGCAAAATTCAGATCATATGTTGTTTGCACCTTTTTACCCTTGGTGACGTCCTGCCAGTATGTATTTTTTCTTGTGAGACTTCATGATCCGAATCGGAATATAGCTTACAAAGGATTTGTAAGGCTTACTCTGAGTTTTATAGGTTATCAGAGCAGCCCTCTCCACAGGCTTAGGAAATTCTGCACTGGTAAGGTGAGACTAAGACGGGTGCAGATCCTCAGCTGATGCAGTGACTGGCCAGATGTGCTGTAGGCTTCCATACACATTGCCCTTACAGGGTGTCACGCTCCTGGCTTGTTTTCATGGTTTGTTCTCCCAAAGATCCCCATCTGATTAGCCTTGTGTCCATTCCAGTCCGGTCTTGGTATGCAGAGTCTGTATTTTACATCCTCATCACACGCATGGTGGCAGCTCCTGGCTTCTTATGTCATCATTCGCTCCACCACCACCATGCTTACTCAGGAATTAAAGCTAAATATGTTCTAACTAAGACTTCTATGGTCAATGGTGAATTGTAAATTTCATTTGTCCTAAAATAAATGATCATGGTGATTTGTGAACAACCTAAGGAAAGATGAAAGTAATTTGCAGCTCAAAGTTTGGTTATTCATAGGATAGCACATTTTGATTGTAATGTTACATATCATTTCACCTTACATTATATATGAAAAGTTGGGTGGACTTCATATCTTTTAGTGTGTTGAGGCAAGTTTCAGTACATATGGCCAAGTCATATATTTGGGGCCATGTTTTACTAATTGGGGCCAAGTTTCATTGTGTTGTGAACGAGTTTAGCTGAATGTGGTCACGTGTAATGTGAATCCTAGTAGAGATTGTGAGTATGAGGAATTTTATGTATTACTTTTGCTAGTTGCCTTCTCGTGTACAAGAGAAGACAACTACAAAGTATCACAAATATGTTAAACAGTATGAATGAGAAGCCCTAGTTCATACATGGATGAACATGGATGATTAGGGAGAGTGAGTGAGGTATTAATAGCAAGTAAAGAGCTTAGCTCGGGGACTCTTGATCCACCAAGAGAACTGAGCACATCAAAAACATTACTTGGAGCTGAAATATGTGGCAGCAGCACACAGATATCTAGCCACATATTCAGTATTAGATAGTACAGAAAAACAACAAGAAAAACAACAAGAAAACAACAAGAAAACAACAAGAAAAACAATGCAATCAGCTAAGTAACCAAGATGATTGTGTGATTGTGCTTGCGAGCATGGGCGTAGCTGGGGGGATTCGAAGGGTTCGAACGAACACCCTTCTAGTCCAGTCACAAAATTTTTTTTCTTCATATTTTCGGAAGAACTTGTTAGCCACATAGCAGGGTAGAAGGGGCGTGGCCTGATACTCTTGTTTCATCGGTTTACTTATTTGTATACAGACATTGTGAAAGCACATGGTTATATATAGATGTATTTCATAGATGTAGTGCCTTACTAATACTACAAATACTCTCTATATGCTATATGATGTATGCCTCTGACACTTCACTAAAATAGCCAGCTAAGATCACCACACCCCCTGAACTCCCGCATTAAAATAAAATACAAACAGAAAATATGGTTGAAGAGCAAAGATAGATAAATACCAGCCATCCAATGTAGAACCACCAAGAGAGAAAACACCTTTTTGAATGCTATTACGATTTTTCAACTAATGCAGCTCAGACTCCTTTTATTTTGTTTCACTTATGTGCTGTACTTTCGATGCTATCAACCAATTACAGGATGGATATTAGAAATAAGGCAATAAAAAAACTTCAAACTTCACTTAAACATTTACTCACTCTAACATTCAAGCTAGTGTTAGACTTTATATCACAAATAACAACTCGACGAAGCAAATGAAAACATCACTTAGTTAGCTGAATTTTGGTTAGTACCTTATTAATCATCCTAGTAGCCTCTTTAAAAACTGCACAAACATGGTCTCAGAGGATGCTGAATATTCTTTGCATTTTGCAGCCTCGATATGTTTTTATTCAACTTGCGGCAAGTGCTACCTTACTTTCATTTAATAATAGATTACAACGTTCGATGGTGCTGTCACAAATATTGAGGTTATTAATGAGACACCACTGCTGTTGAATGATCGGAGCAAATAGCTGCAGATATATTCAACTAAGAGTTCGCATTTACCATATTTGTATATAAGTATTGTAGAACAAGTTTGTTCCCTCTGTGGTCGCAGAGGGATATCCCTCCATCACAGAGGGAACAAACTGATGTATATTTCTTAGATCCTTGTGACTTTAGCAAACACCGACTGCGCATTGATTTAGGTCACTAAGAGGTATTGTCAGTTATTCTAAGCTTTGCGACAATACCTACATTGAAACCATCAAATCTGTGATGAAAGAACATCAAAACATCTGAAATTACATTAAATTAATTTTTGTCAATAAATATAAATAGAAAATAGGGAGTTGTCTTTACTCTCATAATCAAACAAGCCTAACAAGTTCTTCCCATATTTTCAACCTCTCTGTGTTTTGGTACAAAACTATGTATTGACATGCACTATGATTGCATACTGACTCTCGTGATCTGACTGGGCATGTAGATCACTGATAAACTAGGCTATCATTACCACAAAGATGTTGTCGTAAGGCTAAGTATGCATCATGCGTGACTTTAATTTGCGCATGTGCAAGAACAATGAGTTTAGTTTGGGTTCTGATTGCAATTTTGGTCTGGGGAAATGGGATGTCCCCTGCATAAACTACTAATCAAAATTAGCTAATAGTGACAGTAGTAGATAACTCTGTCTAACAATTCCGCATGCATTTGGGAGTGTGCCACCAGAGCAGGTAGCCAGTCAGATGGCTTCGGAATTCCGAGACTCAATTTTGCAGAGATCAGCTCATGCCCAGAGCTGAGCATGCGCAGAATGCTATGATTGATATTATAACAGATGTTCACATACTACCTGCAATTTACGTGTTGCAGGACTATAGCACAACAGCAAAGCAACAAATGCCATCATTGTCTATTTATTCATGACTTTTGACATCAATGTTCAATGATGTCACCTTATAGTTAAAAAACAAAAAATTGCAGGTAAATTTAAAACATAGTCGGTCAATGTTTAATAAGTAAATGCAGACTAGGCTCCATTGCATGAACTTAAACAGAAGGAAAAAACATGGAAAATATAGAGAGAGGGAGAGAGAGAGAGAGACATGTCATCTAAGAAAGAGAAGAGAGGGCAGCCAAAGCTAGACAGCTTCTTTTCAACACTATCCAGGTAGGGGAGAATCTTTTGTGGATTTGCAATATGCATTGCAAAGGAAGAAGAAGCCTAGCTGCTAGCTAATCATTCTTCTCAGTTCAATTTAAATTGAATTGAAGATTTCCCTTACTACTAACTATTGGTTGTGTGGTGGATTTTCCACCACAGCTGAACATTCAACTATAAATTCATGAATCATGAGTTGTCTTCCCCTTTCATCATTTTTATAACTTTTCTAATTTTAATAATAATATGCTTTTAATAACTGAATTTAACTATAACAATCCATCTAAAATATTTCATCAGCCAGTATTATAATAATGCTTTTAATTACTGATTTTAACTCTTACACACCCATCCAGAATGTTCCCTGTTTCCTGCTGTTGCATCAGCCAGTATCATATTACATTATGCTTTTTATAACTGAACATCAGAA
Source organism: Membranipora membranacea (assembly GCA_914767715.1). NCBI lineage: Eukaryota > Metazoa > Bryozoa > Gymnolaemata > Cheilostomatida > Membraniporidae > Membranipora > Membranipora membranacea. Next base: position 17,299,053 of record OU612069.1, on the reverse strand, counting down.
GAGTCTAGTCAGTTAGTATGTAGCAGCTGAAGCAACAAGACCTTATATTTTCAAACTAGTAAACAGATCACCAATAAAGTGCCTTACAACTGAACACAACATATTGAAGTAAGTTTCTTGAGTTCTGCCTGCTGGCAGACCTCCCTGCCTTGACATAAAGTTGCCTTGTTTGTACTCTGTTGTTAGACTGTAGCCTCCCTTGGGTAGTAGGTAGAGGCCAAGTGAAAACCCCCATTGCACCACTGCATCCATTGTCCTGATTGCCAGTCCAGTCCAGTTCAATCTAGTCTAGTTCCAGTCCAGCCCAGTCTAGTTTTCTCGCAAAGATAGTTTTAAACCAAGAGCCATTCCCTCCCCCCCCCCATTTGGTTATTTATTTTATCTATACCCCTTCCCTCCCATTGATTATATTGTCCAACCCTCTTCCCCTGGCCCATTTGCTTCCTTTTGTCTCGCCCGACGAATAAGTAGTAATAATAGTTGTCCATCTCCCTTCCCTCCCCTATTCATTTTGCCTGATAAATATGTTAATAGTTTGTCCATATCCCTTCCCTCCCCAATTTATTTTGCCTGATAAATATGTTAATAGTTTGTCCATATCCCTCGCCTCCCAAATTAATCTTGCCAGATAAATAATCCTCCTATCTTTGTCCACATATCCCCCCCCCCCCCCCCCCGAAAGCCAGTCCCAAAGTCAGGTCAATTATATCCCCAGCCCAGATAGAGTCGTCGTACTCGTTACCCCCCTCAGTTAGAGTCGTCGTACTCGTTACCCCCTCCCCTCAGATAGAGTCGTCGTACTCGTTACCCCCCCCCCTCAGTTAGAGTCGTCGTACTCGTTACCCCCCCTCCAGTAAGAGTCGTCGTACTCGGTATATTTCCAGGCAGATAGAGTCGGCGTACTCGTTTTAGAGAGTCGGCGTACTCAGTAGAAATAGGCAATGTGCGTGGTTGCAGTGGCGGGTATCGCCGCCTTAGGGTAACCCCCTCAAAATCCTCTACAGTTGTGGTTCCAAAATTATTTACTTTGGTCTGCAGAGATTACTAGACTAGAGTGAGTTCCAAGATGGCCCATCAGATGAAGGCCTAAGACATAAATAGCTGGTGGAAGTAGTAGACTGGGTTATGTTATATTTGGGTCTCATGAATTGATTGAGTTGGTGTTGGCAACCCCATCCATGGCCAGTTTCCTCTCCCCGTTGCTGCTACAATTGATGTAACTGAAAAGATGTCATTTGGTTGATGGTATAGTTACATCTTTGTGTCTGATAATGTCCTGTATTTATGCTGTGTGTAATGATTTAGTGTTGTGTCTTGATGGTGAGTTATATTGGGAGAATTCGTATGAGTTGGATAGTGTGAGATGTTAATAAGGAAAGAGTGAGCTGATAGAATTGCTACTTTTTTTCTCGATCCCAATATCACAACTGACGATAGTTAGGGGAACATTACATTATATATGATACTAATTTGTGATGCACAGCATTAAAAGGAAACATTATTAACATACCAGGGAAATTGATTGCTCATTATTTTTAATTAACACAATCTACTTATAAATCAATCATGAGGGTCCGGACATTTCTCTGGTAATGAAACCTTAATCAAAATGTCAATATCCAGATATAACACAATGAAATATTACAAGCTCTAGTGTAGTGTGTTGTAGATGCAAAACTCTGGGGACGTTGCAATGACATTTGTAACGCCTATGCTCTAGTAAGTGTCTAGTCTCCCATTCTTCGGTTAAAACTTACATATAACCTGATTTGCATACCTTATTACTTGATTTAGGTTTTGATCTTTCACCCCTTATTATGTACAATGTGTAGAGAGTGTTTTTAAAATCTCATTTACCATTCAACAAATAAAACGGTGTGATCATTATAATTGTTCCACTCATCATATGACCCTGTATAACATTTCTTTGTTAATAATGTGAGCGTTGTAACAGGTGACAAAGGAAAAAGAGTTTTACAGCAATATGAGAGAAACTGAAGATGGGCTTTGGTACACGATGGCTAGAGATATAGCAGGAACCGTGAATGTGGAACCGATAAAACCAAGATCCGTAACCAGAAGCATGCACAGGCCTAATGCCCCTGATGTCAGCACAGAAGACTACTATAGAATCAACAGCTTTATTCCCATGCTAGACCACATCATATCAGAACTGGATAGTATGTTTGATGGTGAGTTGAACCTTAGTTTTATATATTGTTCGTAGTATCCATGTTTGAAACGGAGTACAAAAAGTTGTGTCCATCTTTGTTAGAATCGACCCAATAGACTTATCTTTGGACATTTCAGCAAAGGTAGATGAGACTAAGAAGCAAATAATAAGGAGACGAGGCCTTGTTAACTGGGACATTTAGGAAGAACGCTACCTTTGTCCTACCTAAATTTATCTTAAGGATTATGCGGAGCAGCCATTAAGGTGCTCTACTTGGTGCCTTCTGAGGTATGTAAGCCTGCAGCTATGGAAGACTTCAGTGAGGTTATAGAGTTGTATCGTGGTGACATGCCGTCACCAGAGATGTTTCAACAGAAATACAAACGCTGGCAGGCCATGTGTAGGAAACTTGAGGAATTGCCCTCAACTCTACTTCTACTTCAACTTCAACTCTATCAAATTACGTGACTCTGACATTTATCCGAATATTTATATCATGCTATCTATCGCCTGCACGTGGCCTGTGACCAACTGTGAGTGTGAGCGATCGTTCAGTGGACTCAGATGGCTGAACACTTACCTTCGTGCTGCATGCCATGATGAGCATCCATCGAAGCATGGAAATAGATGTTGAACACATTGTAAATCTCTTTGCTCAGCTCCACCCACGGCGAATGGAGTTAAATATTTTGAGCTAACTAACATGTTAATAATACACTGATATATATTCATGAATTCATATCAATGATTATACCCATGCAAGAAATCTTGATGTGAGGTTATGCCATGAACCCTCGATAATAAAATATTGATACATGAGCAATGGTTATGTAGGTACATCAACATAAATTTGTGTACAAGTATGTATAAATGTTTATGTGTAAGTACCATACTGATAGTTTATAAGTTTTAGTTTGCAATTATTGAGCACTTAAAAATTTTAGTACAGAGGAACAGGATGGCAAGAGTTAATTCCCTTGATTTCTTATAAGCCTGCCCAGTTACCTCAGGGGTTGGGGTAGGTATCCATGTCCTATGAAGAGTATCATCAAACCTATCACCTCCACACGCCACTCCGCAATAATCGCCAGAGCCGTGCACTGCAAAGTAGGCCAATAGACGTTTTTGTAAAATGTGCTATCTATACTTGTCGACTTCTTTTTTGAATTTCTTCATTTTATTTACTACTCCATGATAAAGCCCATGGTTTCAGGTAGAGAGCGAGTTAAGTGGGCAAAAGAAAATGTGAACATTTAAACAGTTGAATAATTTGTTAGGTAGGTAGGTAAGTAGGTAGGTAGGTAGGTTGGAGCATAAATCCGACCAAGCTTCATGTGTCATTGTACTGCAGTATATTTGTACCAAGGAAGAACGCATTCTCGCTAAGGTAGTTACGGCTATTACCAACTGAGCCAACCCCTACTCAAACTGGGCTATCTGTTGGTATTTTGATACTATTGACATGTCGTACAATGGTATACTTGTAATTATTTAGGCCGTAGTATATTGCACACTGGTGTTCCTATCTGGTTCATGGTGGCCAACTCACTGGCTTGTTGCAATGGAATGTCAAAAACTTGACATTTATCCGGACTTTTCTCAGTCTGTAGTCATAATATATATACAAGAACATTCCTGCTATTCCGCTTGCTTGGTTGTCCAATGATATGGATAGTATAGAGCCTGTCAAATGTTATTGATGTGATTGATGTTGACACCATTGATATGGCGATGACAGGTTATAATATGGTCATGCCTGCAGTAATTACTGCTAGCCACTCACTATGACTGTATTGGTGTGTTATTGTAACAGTTCATTAAACACACATCTATACCGGTTGCATCAGTAGAGTTGGGCTAGCTACGATGTAAAATTGATAGGGGAAGACAGTCTTGATGCAGTATTTAGGTCAGCTGATGCACAAGGAAGATAACAAGCTTACATAGGGAATAAATACAATTCCCTGTTACAATCACTTTGCTGAATACTGTAGAGGTGCCAGTAACTTCCAACAGCAATAGTCTAACTGGAAGCCAAAAACTATTCATTTGCTAGGCGGATTACAAAGCAGGACTCATATTTGGCATGTACTTTCTTGTATAGAACACAATCAAATCGCTGTACCAAAGTATCAAGAGGACAATCCTGCCAAGGTTGTATCAAATGCAAGGTAAGTAAAATGAAAAATTGAATCAAATGTCTCCAAAGATAGGTAGAATTTACTAGTTATAGGCGTTCTAGGGTCTTTCCTTTTATCTGTGAACGCTCACAACCAATTAAGAAGTGTATGCCAAGAAAAGCAACGCTGTAGGTATCAGTATGTCATGTGACTGATCGGTATCAACAGGCCCGTAGTTTACTGCACTGCCTCCCCTAGAAAGCTAAATACAGCGGCCTAAAACGACTATAATTGAATAATCAATGTCAGAATCGGCTCCTCTGGGATTTCGATTTACTGATTTTCTGGGGAGAAGTTTACAGCACCCCTCCTGGTAATGTTTTGTTCTCGCCACGGACTTTTGCATTCTCTACAATTTTTTCTTAACTACGGTGCTGAGTCGGTAGGTAGGTTGGAGCATTTCCGCTTGGTTCATCGGCTGATGAAATAGGTACAACCTGTCGAATTTGATTGATGTTTATAATTGATGTTGAGACCATCGATAGGCAAAGACTGGTTTTAATCATGGTTATGGCTACTGTATACACTGCTAGCCAGTCACTATGACTGTAGCGGTGTGTTATTGTAACAGTTCATTAAACACACATTGATACTGGTTGCATCAGTAGAGTGCGGCTAATAATTGTACTACCTACGATATAAAATTGATAGGGGATGACCGTCAAGGAATAAATACAATAAATACAATTCCCTGTTACAGTCACTTTGCTGAATACATAGAGATGCCAGTAACTTCTAACGGTTATAGTCCAACTAGAAGCCAAAGACTATCCATTTGCTAGACCGATTACAGAGCAGGACTCATATTTGGCATGGACTTTCTTATATAGAACACAATCAAATCGATGTACCAAAGTATCAAGAGGACAATCCTGCCAAGGGTGCATCAAATGCAAGGTAAGTAAAATGAAAAATTGAATCAAGTGTCTCCAAAGATAGGTAGAATTTGCCAGTTGTAGGCGTTCTAGGGTCTTTCCTTTTATCTGTGAACGTTCACAGCCAATCAAGAAGTGTATGCCAAGAAAAGCAACGCAGTAGGTATCAGTATGTCATGTGACTGATCGGCAACAGGCCCGTAGTTCAAAGGGAGGCAGGGAGGCACTGCCTCCCCTAGAAAGCTAAATACAGTGGCCTAAAACCACTATAATTGAATAATCAATGTCAGAATCGGCTCCTCTGGGATTTCGATATACTAATTTTCTGGGGAGAAGTTAACAGCACCCCTCCTGGTGATGTTTTGTTCTCGCCTCGGACTTTTGCATTCCCTACAATTTTTTTCTAATCTACGGCGCTGAGTAGGTAGGTAGGTTGGAGAATATATCCGACCAAGCTTAATGTGTCATTGTACTGCAGTATATTTGTACCAAGGGCGAACGCATTCTTGCTAAGTTAGTTGGCTATTACCAACTGAGCCAACCCCTACTCAAACAGGGCTATCTGTTGGTATTTTGACACTATTGACATGTCGTACAGTGGTATACGTGTATTTATTTAGGCCGTAGTATATTGCACACTGCTGTTCCTATCTTGTTCATGGTGGCCAACTCACTGGCTTGTTGCAATGGAATGTTATAAACTTAACATTCATCCGCGACTTTTCTCAGTCTGTAGTCAAAATATATTTACAAGAACATTCCTGCTATTCAGCTTGCTTCATCGGCTGATGAAATATGTACAACCTGTCAAATTTGATTGATGTTTATAATTGATGTTGAGACCATCGATAGGCAATAACTGGTTTTAATCATGGTTATGCCTACTGTATACACTGCTAGCCAGTCACTATAACCAATGACTATGACATGACACTCCCGCTGTTCCCTGTCCACAGCAATTCAAGCGTGAAAACGAGTGTTTGTCATTTTAGGATGCTGTGCTCGCTTGCTCTGTTTATATAAGATTATAATGTAGAAATGATTTCTTTCTGCAGATATAGCCTTACTTATTTCGGATTTGCCTGAGAATGTTTCATTGCAATTCTCTTGATTTTTTTTACATGTGTTACCAGAACATATGGGCCACAGTCTAGGCATTTATTCATGTAGTCAGTCAATGGATTTTGCAGATATATTTGATTTAGTGGCTAACATTCCTTTGTGAGATGAGTAAGACAAGGTACACACAATACTAGATAGCCCTTACATCAAACAGAGTTTCCTATGACCAACAGTCATTCTAAGCTGACCAAAGGAAGGTGTCAGATTTATGAAATTTGTCATTCACAAGCTGAAAACTAGATAAAAACAGCCCAAAAACAGCCTTCTTTTCTCCCTCCCCCTCCAACATAATCTTTTTGTGAACCATGAAAATAATCATTATTACCAATCACCTCGATCAAGATATTTACTTGAGAACATTTGCTCCAATTTAAGAGGTAAATGTGGCTATAGAGACGGCCCAAAAAGTGTCCAGTTCATAGCACCATATGGACATGTCTCTTCTATACATATGCTAAGCAAAAATTACCCAACCATCTGCATGAATGATGGGGCCTTTATTTTAGATTGAGCTTAGCGTTATAACATGAAAACTCAGGTCCATACTCTAGTACTCAACTACATCAGTGAAACGCCACCCATAATCTCAGCTATCATATAGTTAACCTACCAGGCGTTTAGTCGCTGGCAAAATAGTAAGTGGTAAGATCACCACAGTTGCATTTATATCACCTTCCCTTGGTAGTCAAACTATCGTTAGTCATGTTTCCCCTCAAACGCTATGATAAGGCCAATGTCACTTAGTTGATCCTACAGTGTACTTTATAGTTTTTTACCAAATCTTGCAATAAGATCCTACGATATCCTCTCGAGTAAGATCCATACTAACTCGCTACTCAAAAATTTGAATTCATTTTCAAAGAAACTGGTCTGTGCATTGACATAGACTGCACTTATTCAGTAATATTGATAGTCCATGTTTAGATGTGCTGAGTAACTGTGGTGCACAAATGGACAAGATCTGAAGCCACAAAACAGAAGGCTTCTCCAAGTCACCCACTGCTAACACATTTCAATACCACTCTCTAGGAGGCCGTCAAATTCATTTGGATTTTTTATCACCCTGAAGACTGAAATAACTAGATAACACATTTATTTACATGGATCTACTTTAAGACATGCAAATACTAGTTTTTGATGTAAAGAGAACTGTTTATCTGAGTAAGTCTTGTGTGTCAAAACATCTTAAAGTTTGTAAAGATTGCTAAAAAAAATCCTCAAAACTAAAAATCACTTGTTTGTAATCATCACATGATTTTTATTTTTACATCATTGAGATGCCTGAAATGTCTACATCTAAAATATTTTTATTGGAAGTTTCAGTGAAATTTGGAAATACATAATTTTCATGAAAAACAAACAGGCTACCTGTGTAAATTTTGAATTTCCTATTGAAATTCTATTGAAAGCCACTAATCATAAAGCTCATAATTGAAGCATAACACTCGTTTTCATGCGGCCGCTTGCCTATTCAACTGAAGACCGCAGTTTGATAGGAGTGTCATATCTTAGTATTTATAATCTTTGCTATAACTACTGTAGCGCTGTGTTATTGTAACGGTTCATTAAACACACATTGATACTGGTTGCATCAGTAGAGTGCGGCAAATAATTGTACTACCTACGATATAAAATTGATAGGGGATGACAGTCAGGGAAGCTAACAAGTTAAGTTAGGGAATAAATACAATTCCCTGTTACAGTCACTTTGCTGAATACATAGAGGTGCCAGTAACTTCTAACAGTAATAGTCAAACTAGAAGCCAAAGACTATCCATTTGCTAGACGGCTTACAGAGCAGGACTCATATTTGGCATGGACTTTCTTATATAGAACACAATCAAATCGCTGTACCAAAGTATCAAGAGGAAAATCCTGCCAAGGTTGTATCAAATGCAAGGTAAGTGAAACGAAAAATTGAATCAAATGTCTCCAAAGATAGGAAGAATTTACTAGTTATAGGCGTTCTATGGTCTTTCCTTTTATCTGTGATTGTTGACAACCAATTAAGAAGTGTATGCCAAAAAAAGCAACGCTGTAGCATACTGACTCTCGTGATCTGACTGGGCATGTAGATCACTGATAAACTAGGCTATCATTACCACAAAGTAGGTGTCGTAAGGCTAAGTATGCATCATGCGTGACTTGAATTTGCGCATGTGCAAGAACAATGAGTTTAGTTTGGGTTCTGATTGCAACTTTGGAAAGAGGAAATGGGATACCCCCTGTATAAACTGCAAATCAAATTTAGCTAATAGTGACAATAGAAGATAACTCTTTCTAACAATTCCGCACCCATATGGCAGTGTGCCACCAGAGCAGGTAGCCAATCAGATGGCTTCGGAATTCCGAGACTCAATTTTGCAGAGATCAGCTCATGCCCAGAGCTGAGCATGCGCAGAATGATGCTGTAGGTATCAGTATGTGATGTGACTGATTGGTAACAAGACAATTGATAGAAAAACTGCAATAGTCAGTTTAGCCTGCAGTGCATCATTTGTGCATAGCATTTATGCAGGTAAGAAAACAGGGCGTGCGAGGCATATCTTTGTCATATGAATGAATTGATTTTCTTGATTTATGAATACAGCCACACTCACATTTCAGCTTAGCCTGTCTGGACAAGCTTGATAAGCTTGTCTCCACATTCGTAACCAAACGATTCAAGTCACAAGCACTCTTCCACTAATTATTATATTGTTACAACACAGCATGATATAGATAAAAGATATAAGATAGGATGGGTATATTTTAACCGCCATCCCAGGCTAGGTGGAATTTTTTGTTTGTTTACAATTCACCTCTGTGGTCACTTTTCTCACTATCGCGATTCAGAATTACGAGCTCAAGACAATAGCAAAGACAATCTTTTACAATGAGTTATAATGTACCATTGTCATACCAAGTTGCAAGTGAAACGTGATGTTTTCCCGACACCCAGAAGTTGTCATATTTCACATTCGAGGCCATATTATTTCCAACCTCTCTAACATGAAAGATACATTAACAACCAACAGATAACTATAAGCCAAGAAATGTTGTTACCACAGTTGCTTTTCATCCTTCATCATTCTAATTTTATTTCATTCATTTGACAGCTGTGACCTATTTATTATCCAAATCAAGCAACATGAGTAAAGATTGTTTCGATGGAGCAGTAAATAATGTGTATGCTAAACTAAAATGAAACTGTCTTCAATATGTACCTACTGACTAAGAATTAAGGTCCTCATACCAGCATAACAAGCAAACCTAGCATGCTCCAACACCGCAGATTTTTTGCATTCATAGCATCGAATAACAGCTTATTGTGAGCGCAATGTAAAGCATGACCTGTACGCAAAAAGGGTCCTAATAAATATCTGAAAATATTGCACAACAAGGAAGCTTCTAGATTGACAAAATGAATAAAATGTGATCGTACCAACACATTAACCTTCTACCAGATGAGAGCAGGAAACAACTACAGCTAAATGCACTGATATATATTCATGGATTAAGGGAACATATCAGGCCCTGAAAAAGCTTATGGGAATTTATGTATGATTGCTGGAAACAATTTCTCATATTCAATTTGTCCAAAAGTTTAGTAATGCTACAGCCAACCACTTGTAAACAATTGACAAATAGCTTGCCTGAGTTTTTAAAGGTCGTTACTGGGACGTCAGTCAGAGCAGAATTATAGATAGATCAAATTACTGACACAACTATAGACAAAGACAAGTTTGTATACTGATTTAATATCCCCAAAAACATCCATGCTGCGTATTAAACCACTAATCCAGCTGAATTTATTAAGTGATTACATTTTCCTTGATCATTGCCCTCTACCCAATTCATGACGGTTTTGCTATTGCTGCATTTTTTTCTATATGTTGGCAGAAAGAGCAACATTTTGTTTCTACTCCCCCGTCCACCCTATATCTCAAAGATTCGGTTAGAACAACTTAGATACAACATGAATCTGTCCTTCAATATGCAAAACGTTGAGTCTGAAATTTGAGTGTAAAACTGATGAGATCCGCGTATAGTGGACTGTTTGTAGCAGACTTTTGAACATTTATTTTGCTAAGGTTTTCACGCCCTGATGGCAAAACAAGGCTAGAGGAGACTTTAATCCGTCTCATATCGTCATTAAAAACAAAACATTAGTCCAGACGACACCTAGCTATAAGTGCTAAATTAAATGTGTTTATTTTAACGGAATTGGGGCAATATAGAATTAAATTTTTCTAGATCAGAATTTTATGCTGATTTCAAATATCTGGTTTCTTCATCTCTGAGTCAGGAGTGGTCTGATGGTTAAGGGTGAGGACTTATGATCTGTGATGTCCAGGTTCAATTCCCGGAGCCGGCATTCATTTCTGATTTGGTACTGGCGCGCCATTTATCCTAGCCAGGTCCTTGCGGAACAGGACTAAAAATACCGGAGGTCCCCTGTGTGTTTGCACACCCCACATGCAGTTAAAAGATCCCCCTCTGCCTCTTCGATAAAAAATGTATCCGGAATTCCGGCTGCGACTTGAGTACCATGGGTCCCTGTACCTGTACTCTAGAGGGGTAGTCCTCTCCGCAATGACGACTTAGACTTAGACACCTCTGAATCTGCCAGTTAGAAAGTTTTTCAGGGTTATAGTCCAGATGGTTCAGTTCATTATAACGGAAGTGGGCAGCAATTTGGCAGCATTTATATGTGTAGGTAGGTTGTGTCAATACTATGTCTTGGCTCTACACCTCTAAGTTTGTCAGTTCAAGAGAAATTAAATTTTAAAATTGAAAAAATATTGAGGAGATTATTATTGTTAAATAATTCAATTGTTTTGCCTTAGTATCGCCTGTTGTGTAATGTCTGTTTGAAACCTCACCATTCGAGCCTTGATATTATATATATACTGTATAGATACTGTATATATTCCTACATACTAGATCATTTGTTTTCTTCAAAAACAACTTTGGCATGCATCCAACCAACTTCTATCGGCTTGCTCCACACAATATAAATTAGTTGGGGCTGACTGCTTCTGACAACCGTGTACAACAATGTCCAGAGAAGATTTTGTAGCTCAACTAAGAATCAGTGGATATAATGTATTCAATGACATTGGCTAATGTCTGAACAGAAGAGGGGAATCAGAATGAGTCGAATGGGAGTACCATACCGTAACTTTATCTACCCTGAGAAAACTTAGAATATCATCAAGAAGGAAAAAAAAGAGAAAGATTTCACTCTTTATGGTAGGCCTGAATAGCACAAGTCATAACACCTCTTGTTTGGATTTCAAAGTATTCTAATCACATTCAGTCACCCTCTATCCTATTATAAAAATTGTTTTCCTCCTTTGTAGCGTCTTTTGAATAATATGCGCAGGGCTCTGATAGTTCTCGCGGTCTCAGAATTTTAGCCGCTCTGACTTATTCTGTAAATATTTACACCAGTGTAATAGGCTATTAAACCTGTTAAACTGGAAATCCAATGAATGATAGCGTGTAGGTCTCATTGACATCTATATGCGTAGATAGTGTTAGAATTTAGAGAGATACAAGGGGATGATGTCCCCTGCCTTCCTTCCTTACAGCCAGCTGATAGTAACAATATCAGTTTTCCAAGATATGGCTCAACTTGATACATTTTCAATTGTAATCACCACAGAGCTCTGGCGGCTGGGACTCTGCCTGGTCGTCATCCCTCTACATCATATTTTCCACTTCTAACACTTGTGCGTAGATATCCCACCCTCAACCTCAACCGAAAAATAGATATCCAGGTGTAATATCTAAAATAATACATCCATTGTTGGCCAATGAATCTCAATCACAGGAAACGGTTGCTGGAGCAGAGTTGCTACCATCACAAACCTACAAAATTATCAACACTAGAACCTCAGCTATATATATTATATTCATGTCTGTGAAATTTCCAGTTGCCTTCCCTACACCCCAGTTGCCCACACTATTCGATGGCCACCTTCACAAAAGAATTGTACCCTTCACAATGTGTTATTTCTCATTAAAAGACATAATGTCAAGTCCTTGGAGTCCGGTGGGGGGGTAGGCTAGATAACACAAATCACAGCAGCTGTGTAAGTACGATATCGTGCAGAGCCTGCATGCCCTGTTAATGACAAAACAGAGGGTGGGCTGCCCCTAAAAAGGGACGCAAGTTGCCCGCAGTCCTCGTACTGAGAGTGTGATACACCCTAGTAAACTAGAATGCATCCTAGAGGTGAGGCCATGGTGGACCTCCTTATTGTGAGTTTGCAGCAAGCTGCCAGAAACTGTAACAGGCACTAATCAGCCTTTGGCCATGACACTTTGATCTTAGCCAATAGGCCGAGAGCCTGCATGCAGTCTCGGGGAACTGCAAGGCCTTTTAGATGTTACGAAGCGGTATCGGGAGAGTAACTTTGGGTCTTGAGAAGCAGTCATGTGGCCTAGTTCATAGACTCAGATCATAAGACAGAACAAAATCATAAGGTCAATACCAGTACAAATAAGATTACCAATAGATTTTAATGGCCATGTACTGGGTTATTTTGCCAGTGTACGATATTTTCTTGCATCATCAAGGTTCTATTTACGAGGTCAGGGGAGAAGAATTCCAACTATGTGTTTTACTTAATCACTAAATTTCATTTCAACCAACCTGGTATAACGATGGTGTATAAAATACAGCCAACTGTGATACGAAAATGCAGCAGTCTTTTACCCAATACATATGTTGGCTTTTAAGTTTTGGTTCCAAACAGCTTGTCATGCATTGGGCTCCCAGCGCTTTTATAGTAGCCACCACAGGCCAAAACACGTCAACTGTACATTTGTTATTTTCTATGATATCAAAATGTCACTTCGAAAAAGCATGTTCTTGTCATAGGAAACAACAGTTAATTCAGTACCATAAACAAGGGACGTCAACATGGTTAACTTACGAAAACAGGGGAAAACGACATTAGCGATTCTATTATAGAAATGTCTGAGCTTTGCTGTCTCTACTTATTTCGCATCCCATGGTCCTTGACGAAATCATCTGATTTATATGTTACACCAGCTATAAAGTGAATGAAATAAGTCTGCATGTGGTAAATGTGCTGGTTTCATTATAACCAAGAAGTTAATACAAATGTTTGAAAATTTTACCCTTGAAATTCCAGTAGCAGCTTCTTCCTTTGCCAGCTTCTCTCGATGCAGCCCTCTCACAAAACAGTTGACCACAAACTCTTGTAGCAATGGTTGTTTAAGAGGTCATATCAAATACCATTTCGCTCTAATGGATTGACTTTGGTGGCTGCAGCCTTTGAAAATCTTTCTAAGATGCACTCACATCTCTCTGCATCTACATTTGCTGACTTAATTTGACTTTGAGTCATAATTGTAACCTGTCTCATAACATTTCACCCTGCAATACGATTTACAATCTTGCTCCAATTCCTCCAATTTAAACTGAACTGAAAATGTATGAATGGGAATAATTTGGTATTCTCAGGCAAAATACTGGGATTCCATGGGCAATTATTATGATTTATCCCCTCCTATTTTTTCCAGTTAAAAAACTGATTTTCTCCCTAACTGGCAAACTGAGAGGTGTAGAAACTATGACAAAGTATTTATACAAACTATCTACACATATAAACACTGTCAAATTGTTGCCTTAAAGCCATTAAAATAAACTGAAAGCTAACTGTTGGTGTATTCTGGACTACTTCTGATCTTCTATGATGAAGGGAAGGTAATGTTACAATTTACATGTATAAGAAAATCCATCATATCCGTCTTGAACACATTTTAGGGGGCCTCGCAATTATTGACCGTTGATATTGCAGGGACATTTTTATCTTGTCTTTCAGATGATTTATAACGAGGATTATTTGCACGAGTTCAAGAGGGATTACTCCTGTAGTGTAGGAGGTAAATATAATCTGGAGGTCCAAGTGAAGCACTTGGTACGACTAGCAGAGTTTTATTACAAGAAATATCAGAAAACTGACGACTGGACAGATTGTCTGAGGGTAAGCTATAATAAAATAAAAAAATTATCCGAAGCATGAGGACAGCAATCTGTTGGTGTAATAAAACTAATCAGTGCTCTTACCATAGACTTAATAAAACCTAGACAGGACACAATATGCAGCATTAGCATTGAGGCATTTAATTGTGGGCGACGTAACGACATTGGAAGGTGTAGAAGCAATGATGCTATTGTTGATTTACTGTCTAAAATCCAGGTTTTCTGTCAATAATTTCATCCATTCTGATCTGATTTTGAGTTTGAAAATTATAATAGATTGAGCAGCTTGTCCTGAGCAGTGTGATTTTTTATAATTTTAGGCAAAAAAATGTTTTTAAAGAAGAAATAATTGATATAAAGATGCTGCTGATTGTGAAGCAATATTCAAATTCAATGTCCGATCAAGTGGGAATCGCCGACACTATCTTTGTCGGAATGTAACAAATACGCTGACTCTATCTTAGTGGGATACTATTGACCTGACTTTGGGACTGAATTTGGGAGGAGGGAGATATGGAGAAATATAGACACTTTATTTATCTGGCGATCTGGGAGGGGGTATGGACAGCTTGTGACCTAATTTACCAGGCAAGACAAATTGGGGAAGGGGGATATGGACAAACTAGTAAGCTATTTTATCAGGCAAGATAAATTGAAGGGGATATGGACAAGATAGTAACCTAATTTATCTGGCAAGACAAGTGTGCCAAACAACAGCCAAGCAACAGAGTACAAGGCAAATTTATGACAAGGCAGGGAGGTCAGCCAGCAGGCAGAACTCCAGAACACTTACTTCAGTGGGTTTAACTCCCTATGGCACTGTATTGTTTTCTATTGATTTGTTTAAAATATAAGGTGTGGCAGCTTCAGCTGCAAAATACTAGTTGATTTGATTCCACTAGTGTTGAGTTATTAAAATCATTGTTAAAACATAGTATTTAGGTTAACAATGATCCTGTGAGGCATGTGAAAAATGTTACTGCTAAGGAAAATTCCATGGCTATGAAATTGAAAATACTGGGTGGGTTTGATAAAATTAAAATTAGAAAATTTACTAAAATGATGAGTCCTCCTAACAGGAAGACAAATAACATGATTACAACATGAATTTAAGTGAAATAAATTTTGACTGTCCAGCTGCGGTGAAAAATCCACCACACTATGAAAAATAGAATCCAAACGCAAAGTTATCTCAATCATGTTTTCATTTTACAGGCGCACACACTCTTCAACTCTGTGTCAGTGAGAAAACCAAGATATGACGGCTGGAAAGAAAGAGTATTCCAGGTTCAGCAGACATTTTGGAAGGGATCAGCTGTGATCAGCTATGATCAACAGCATGAAATAACTACTGATCTTCTCAGCAATCTACATAAGATACGAGATGAGGTTCGAATTCAAAACCAAGTAACTGAGGAACTATCCATGCGATTTGATGTGAATTCAGAAGAACCAATGCCAACGGAAGATATGATGGGACAGCTAGTTGATTCTGCTCAAACAGTATCCACACTATGCACGGAGAGAATGATCGACTTTGTTCACACTATCATAGATAAAAGTGTGGAAACTCTGGTCCAGGAACCACCATGTGGATTTTCAGTTATAGCTATAGGCTCACTAGCTCGAGGGGAGGCAACCCCGTACTCTGATCTCGAATACATATTTCTAATCGAGAAGAAAACACCGCAGACTGAAGACTATTTCAGGAAATTAGCAATGACCAGCTATTTTCTAATAGGTAATCTCGGGGAAACTAAGCTTAAGTATATGGCAATTGAAGAACTGAATGGGTGGTTTGACGACGAATCAAAGAATGGATTCAAAATCGACGGCTTGTCTGCAGAGGCTGGCAACATACCAACAGGTAATGGACAGAACAGTAATAAATGCAGTTTCATAACTACTCCCAGTGATTTAGGCATTGCATATGAGCATGTACTGAAGAACCCTACAAAAGACTCCCTGAAAGGTGATCTTACAGCGATGCTCTCCTATATGACAGAGGTATATTCTAATAGGAATAGTAACCTACTTTCTACCCTCAAGGAATTCATACAGTCTATCAAGCTCAGTGAAGCACGGGCAAATGCAAATATAGACATGCTGGCAAACGATATGAAGAAGTTTGACTTTACCCCTGATGATCGCTTGCTGAATCAAGCCTATACAGTAGACGTGAAGAGGCAACTCTACAGATTTCCATCAATACTGTTGTATGATCTGGCAGTGATCCATCAGGTGTTTGGAAAAGATGCATGGACAACTGCAGAACGCCTGCACTCCACTGGGAAAATATCAGAGGATTTGTATAAATCATTGATCTTTCAGCTTGCTGTTGCCTGTTTTGTCAGACTTTCAGCTTACCTGTACCATGACTCTCAAGATGACAGGATTTCAACAGCAGAGAAGCAAACAACAGAAACTACAAAATTAAAGGTTGATTGTAATTCACCTGGGAATAGATTGTATGTTCACACAGGTCTTATCCTGGCACTAGCTGATATGATGGTTCCTTTAAAGGACAAACTAGGGGAAGTAAACGCTGATCAATTGGGTACTGTGTGTATGGGTTATAAAACAACAGCGAATGCGAATGACCAGACATTCCTATGCAAGATATCGACACTCCACCATACTGGTCACACAATGCTAGCATTCAATTTGCTGAATGAGCACTTCGGGCCAATACAGCACTTAGCCGAGGAGAACATTCTAGACTGGCTTGGTAGTCACAGCGCCATTTGTACTCAAGAAATAAGGTATCTGGTAGCAAATATTTTCACAGATAACTTTTACTTCAGGCAAGCTCTGGAAGTTCTCATTCATCTCAGAGAGAATGATAAATACTACAAGACCAAATCAGTGTGTCTTAGGATCGCTACCTGCCAGCGTCATCTAGGAGATCGGATCGCTGCACTCAACACTTTGGAGGGTGTAGGTGAAGAATCATCAGGAGACTACTTGCTTAGCATAGGACGCTTATATGTTGATTTGAGACAATGTGACAAAGCTGAGAAGTATCTCCTCAAAGCCCTTCAATATTTTTATATAAAGGCGTGCCAAGAAGTGAAGTATGATTATTATGGTGATCAGATTGACAGTCCTCATGCAAGCACCATAAGTGTTGACCTACAAAATCTATCCACTGAGGAAAGACTAAAAATATTACAGTATCCAACATCAGCATTGCTTGAATGTATAGAGGCACTGGCCTATTTGTACCATGAACAGCATGACCAGGTGACCTCAGTCAAATACAGCAGAAGATATCAGAGTATGTTTGAACATCTGTACGGAGAGGAGAGTTTAGTACCTGAAGCTGCACATGGATATTATGTAATAGGGTTAGACTTTTATAACCAACATCATTACGATAATGCTAAAATTTACTTTAGGAGATCCAGGGTAACCTACAGCAGGATTTATGGTGAGACTGTTGATCATCCAAGGATAGCTCTCTTACTAAAAGTGATGGGAGAAAACTACATTAATTTAGGTGATTTGTGCGCAGCTGAAGAGTGCATGATTTCATCGATAGACATGTACAGGCGTGTATACAGTGAAAATGTCTTTTGTGCAGACATGTCAGATGCTGTATCTTACCAAGGATATATAATGCATGAAATGCGGCAATATGATTCAGCTACAAAAAACTTAAAACTATCGCTAGAAATGCGTAAGCGTTTGCACGGGGAGAATAGTGACCACTCTGATATCGCTATATCACTTAGTAAACTGGGAAACACATACAAAGCAATGAATGAGTATTACAAAGCAGCAGAATACCACAGACTATCACTAGAAATGCGTAAGCGTATACACGGTGAGAATAGTGACCACTCCAATATTGCTCTGTCACTAAATAACCTGGGAAACACATACCACGCAATGAATGAGTATCACAAAGCTGAAGAATACCACAGACTATCACTAGAAATGCGTAAGCGTATACATGGTGAGAATAGTGACCACTCTGATATTGCTTGGTCACTGAATAACCTGGGTACCACATACCACGCAATGAATGAGTATAACAAAGCTGAGGAATACCACAGACTATCACTAGAAATGCGTAAGCGTATACATGGTGAGAATAGTGACCACTCTGATATTGCTTGGTCACTGAATAACCTGGGTACCACATACCACGCAATGAATGAGTATAACAAAGCTGAGGAATACCACAGACTATCACTAGAAATGCGTAAGCGTATACATGGTGAGAATAGTGACCACCCTGATATTGCTTGGTCACTGAATAACCTGGGTACCACATACCACGCAATGAATGAGTATAACAAAGCTGTAGAATACCATAGACTAACACTAGAAATGCGTAAGCGTATACATGGTGAGAATAGTGACCACTCTGATATTGCTTGGTCACTGAATAACCTGGGTACCACATACCACGCAATGAATGAGTATAACAAAGCTGAGGAATACCACAGACTATCACTAGAAATGCGTAAGCGTATACATGGGGAGAATAGTGACCATTCCAATATTGCTCTGTCACTAAATAACCTGGGAAGAACATACTATGCAATGAATGAGTATAACAAAGCTGAGGAATACTACAGACTATCACTAGAAATGGAGAAGCGTATACACGGTGAGAATAGTGACCATTCTGATATTGCTGTGTCACTGAATAACCTGGGAAACACATACCACGCAATGAATGAGTATAACAAAGCAGCAGAATACCACAGACTATCACTAGAAATGAAGAAGCGTATACACGGTGAGAATAGTGACCACTCTGATATTGCTGTGTCACTTTATAACCTGGGAATCACATACCACGCAATGAATGAGTATAACAAAGCTGAGGAATACCACAGACTATCACTAGAAATGGAGAAGCGTATACACGGTGAGAATAGTGATCGCTCTGATATCGCAGTGCTACTGAATAACCTGGGTACCACATACCACGCAATGAATGAGTATAACAAAGCAGCAGAATACCACAGACTATCTCTAGAAATGGAGAAGCGTATACACGGTGAGAATAGTGATCACTCTGTTATTGCTGTGTCACTTTATAACCTGGGAAACACATACCACGCAATGAATGAGTATAACAAAGCAGCAGAATACCACAGACTATCACTAGAAATGCGTAAGCGTATACATGGGGAGAATAGTGACCGCTCTGATATTGCTGTGTCACTGAATGAACTGGGTACCACATACCACGCAATGAATGAGTATAACAAAGCTGAGGAATACTACAGACTATCGCTAGAAATGGAGAAGCGTATACACGGTGAGAATAACGATCACCCTGATATCGCTGTGTCACTGAAGGATCTAGGTTCCATATACCAAGCAACGAATGAGTATGACAAAGCTAAAGAATACCAGAGGCTATCGTTGGAAATGCATAAGCGAATACATAGTGAGACTAGTGATAATTCTGATATCGCTAGGTCACTGAATAATCTTGACAATGCATAAGCTCATATTCTAGTCATTTCAATATTCAGATATGCCAGTGTAAACAATGAGATGAGATATGTACCTTTTTCCACATACTACTAGCTGTGACCTACTTAAATTTGCCAATTATATTATTAAAGGATCTTGTGATAAAATCATATTTTTTGTGTGTACAGGATTGCAATTGTTACTTATAATTTTATCGCTTTTACAATACACTTAAAATATCACAATGGCCTTAAAAGTATCTTGACAAATGAGGCCGTGTGAAAAAGAAGGAATGGAATTAAATGAATTTTTTAAACAGCAGCTCATCATAAAAGGCTGAGACAGCTGAAGCGAATCATTGCAAACATGGTCCTCGTAGGATTGAACTTTAGAAAATTATCGCTGACATAAGACATTTAAATGTACACTAAGTTCTTCAATATTAAGTTTGGACAGTCTTTCATCATAATTGTCTATAAGGGGTAAAATTATTCTTGTGCACATGCTTTGAAAGCTTTTCCAGTATATCTATATCAGTTTACTCAGATATGGGTATCACAGGCAAACGACATGAGAATTATTGACAATTTTATATCTCACAATTTTCTGCAAGATGATCAACTGGATGCAAATTCATTCCATTCATTACCATACAGGACTGTTTATGATTTCAAACATGGTTAGACCAATATTCAGGCACAGTTTAATCATTCAAATCTTTTTCTTTGTGAAGTCTTTGCTATTCTTGTAAATATCTGCCTTGATCCGTTGGTTAGGACAGCAAGGTCCCCTGACCGAGGCAGTTGTTTTTTGAAGTTATATCTCAATCTCAGCCTATCGGTACAAGTATATTGTTTGGGCTGCGGGCACCGATGCAGATTTCTAGGGCGAACCAAGAGGTGACAACTCTGCTCAAGCTATGAATTTACATGAAAACACAGTGAACAGTGTAAGTTGGTTAGTAAGAATCATGATAATTCGAAATTCCTGTCAATTCAGACACCTGACTGTGGTCCAAGCCCAGCCAATTGTTTTTAGACTCATTTAATTCGAAAATGTAACTATGATTGGAAATTATCTTCTCCTATCAAAGAAGAAAATAACTCCATATTCAGAGGACTCCTGATTCAAAGCTGCCTTTTCTAATCAAGGAAGAATGTAACTCCTTGTTCAGATGTTTGTTTTTGACAATGCAGACAAAGGGAGTGATCAATATCCGGATTTTACACCCTTAAACAAAGCTGCCCACCCCGAATATCCAATTCAGTGATTACTTCTGTTCACTAGTCATAATGTTTTATTTCCAAAATCACTCGCATTGCACAGTACAACCAAAAAACAAGTTGCTGTTTGTAAAATCCCTGAAATATTCCCCGCATTCGTTGAAAGTCCCCGCGAGACGGCAAAACTGTAACTAGTACAACTCATAGTTAGAACCGATTTCTTGGGTCCCCTGGAGTTTGAATTAAGTGGCTTACACTGTATATATTTGATTGCTACAGCATGAGCTAACTTATGTAGCTAAGAATCATTGTTAGCAATTGGTGTGACCACCTGAGATCAAAATAAATATGGAATGGGGCGAGAACAATCATGGTACAGATACTACTATTGAATTGACTATTTATCAGGAGATTCAATGATAATAGTTCAATCTCGATGTCAGCTTTTCAGCCATCTGCAGGAGCGGGACTCTGCTTTTAAAACACAGGATCACACCTAAAATATATTCAGCTATGTGATAAAGTTCCAAAGATACTTGACTGTTCAGATGAGGTCATGCGGTATCAAGCACTGAGATGTATTAATTAGTGAAGGAAAATATTCTAGTACAGGAACACTGAGTTTGAATCAAGACACTTTTACTAAAACCTTTCGGATTTTGTAGGTCATTGTGCTTTTCATACATTGCGTTTCGTATTAATATATTTGAAAATTTTGGAAGATATCAGATCGTGATTGTTCCTTGACAGCTGATAGCTAAAAAGGGTGATCTGCATGGTAAGAGGAGGAGAGAAATCATAGCAGTACCAGATCGACAGCAATCATGGATAGAGTAGTTCTAGAATCTATTTGATGTGTAATTGATCGATCCTTATCAAAATATTCATAAATAAGTTTTAACTTGTATTAGACTATTCAAATTTCATAAAAGGTTATTTAGATTGGTGGCAGCCAATGCAAAAAGTGGCAGAAATGAATCCTCATTGGCATTATTGACAGGGTAAGGTTTGACAGTTGTTTCTGGTAAGTTCTTTGAGCTTATGGCAATGGTGGATATTGAACCTTACATAATATGTTCTCATACTCAAGTTTTACTATTAATTCTTGAACAATTTTAAAAATGAACAAAAATAATGAAATGATTTAAAAAACATGCAAAAATATAAAGAGCACATTAGAAAATGTGGATGCAGAAATTAAGTTGAGTCTGATCAAAGAGTTAGAATGAAAGTGACCCTAACTCCTTGGTCTGATACTATTTATAGCTGAGGCAAAGCCAAGATGGTTGCACAGAGGTACTATCATTAAAGTAAAACTACTTTTTCCATTTTGCTGCAGAAGTGACATGAGGCTGATATGAAAAATTGTGGATAACACAGTAGATAAATTTGCCAATAGTAAGTTGGACATACGCATCAAAATTTCTCTCAACAGATGAATGGAAGTTATCAGACTCTGCCCCAGTCTTTTGGTAATGGCATTCTTTTATCAATCAACCACATTCATATAGTTGTTATATACTGTACACGGAAGCGCGATCACTTGACCCTGTCCAAACTTAGCCCTGTCCAAACTTAACCCCGTCCAAACTTGGCCCGAGCCGAACTTTGCCCGAGCTTGCGCTAAGTTTGGCTTGGGCTAAGTTTGGCTCGGGCTGAGTTTGGTTCGGGTTAAGTTGTCACGGATTCCTGTAAACCATTGTATATAATATATAGATATACTCTATGATCACACCCCACAAGTCGAGGAGGTCGGACAAAGAATACAGTTTGGGAATGAAAGAAGGATGGCATTTGGATATTCGGGGGAAAGAGGAGAGGCATTTGATCTCGGGGTTCTAGAGTCCTTTTTTAGTAATGGAATTAATCCTGCACTATATTTGACATTTGAAGTAGCGGTGGTAATCATAGATGATACTTTTGCTCGGAGTTGTGGCTTCATGTGGATCAAGAACACAACTCAAAATATCTATCAATAATACAACTTTTATGTTCGCTAAGATTTGACTTTATTCAAGAAATCGGTGGCCAGATTGCTACAGGAGGAAGATGATGTTTGTTTCTGTACCATTAACAGGAAATTAAGTGTTTTACTGTCGTGATGTCAGTATCATACATACATTTAAATTGCATTGTCTGTAGCTGCAGGGCAGCGTATGTTTGTTGTAATAATTGTTTTATGGGTGTTATAGGGGTGTGTGTGGAACTAGGTTTCTGGGTTGAGTTACGGTTTGATGTGTTATATTATAACGATACGTGTTGTAAAACTGAAATAAGAGAAATACCATTTTTCTAAGTTCAGTTCTGATAAATGGCATAAATACCAATGACAATGAAAATGACATCAAATCATTGACAACAAAAAATCTGACATCAATAATATCAGTAATGTGAGCATCAATAAACATGAAAATAATAATACAATACAAGATCTCACCTCTGTCAGTGATCCAGGAGGCTCTCGTCAACTCCTATGACTCAATAAATCACAGGTAATATTAAGGAAAATTCAATTATAGTATAACTGAAGAGAGATGCTCATCAATAGATAACCAAATCCACACTGAAGGGCAATGCAGTAGTGCAAACAATAGACCCCACACCAAGGCAAGCAAACCAATTATCACTACCATGCAACCAATCAGGTCAGTGCTACAAACACACAGCAAATACACCACCCCAAAGGCAACGTACCCAAGCCGCAAGCACAGCCGCAGGCACATTTTAAAACCATTTGTTTTCATTGAAATGAGTTTTATTCCCTTGATTTTTTTTGCAAATCAGGGAGAACATCTTCGGATGATTGTTGTTGCCATGGAAATGTATACATATATATATACATATCAGGAGGTACTGTTTGGATACTGATGTAACCGAGATCCAGATTTCAACAAAAAACCTTGACTTGGAACTTTGAATCAATGGTAAAGTCATCGCTACTAGACAATTCAATGTCATAATGTCACCCCCAATTAAGTACCTCAATCTAGATGTATGCGGTGTCCTGTCTAGGCTTATTATGCATTCTTTGTCCATCCACATTTGATGCTGGGGGAGACCTGTATGTTTCTTTTGAAAAATTATTTGGATCAAAACAACGAAACTAAACGGTTATAAGCTTGGAGAGCATGGATCATGTTAGCTAAATCGTCAAAGCACTGGTTTGATCAAGGTGTTGTGGAGTATTGGTTACCTTTTTGGTCTAATTTTATTGAGAACAGGATATTTCTAAAAACAGTAAAAATATAAGTGGGAAAATAAGTTCTCGCAATCAACTGAAAATATCATTAAACTAAACTATATCTGTGGGCAGATGACATGGAACTGCATATAAGAAAAAAAAACACAGCAAACTGATTGGGGACGAGTGGCGGAAAGTTATCAGGATATAAAAATAAAAATGGCACTTAGAGTAGATGGCATATTAGTTTGCATCATTGTTGTGAAATATTGCATAGAAATATTTCTCAGTATCGAGAGAAGTAGTAGAATTGGTCCTGACAACAATATTAACACAGAGGTCTCACAAAAATTAAGCCAATAGGCTCAGAGAAAACCATTAGATTAATCTTGATGAGCATAGTGATTGTCTTGAGCTAAGATGAATCAGGTGCAGGTGTGTGAGAGAGAGAGACATCGACTATCACAGCAATGGACTTATCATTAGTTGATGGTTAAAACACGTTTGGTAGTGGATTCCATCATACTCGGCATCTTAACACTTGTCTGCCTCCAAGTTGTTTTTGATGAACTTGAAAGGTAGTTGATCACATTCTTTTTACACCGTGTTAGCCAAAACAACTGCAAAATAGATCAGATTGCGTGCATCTCAATAAAAGAAAGGTAATGAGAAACTGATCAAAGGCCAGAGTGGGTCACATGATGCCATTGAATTAAAAGGTCTAAAAACTCACTGACATGTAGCACTTGAATGCCATAATATCATGCTATAAGTTATGATTAAGAGATGTTGATTTAGTCAATGTCAAGGTTTTACCCATCAAACTCCAAATCAAGCTTATTCTGGGGGCTCCCCGCACACAAAGCTGTCAAAGCTGCTGAGAAAAATAGAGCAATCTTTAATTTTTAAACTCTCATTTTCAGAATAAATTCTTCAAGTACTGGACAAAAAATTGCTGTTCATAAATACCTATAAGAACTAAGCCATCGAGTTTAATAGTATATGAAGGTAACGCTGCCGACAAAAGGAAAAGTGATTGATGAGAAATTGATGATATGGTTTTAAAACTTCCAAAATCTGAAAGAGCATGTCATAATTAGTGGATCTACAAGTTTACATGGGTCTGCTATCGGAAATAGCCGAGATGTGGCCAACAACGGCTGCAATACCCCCTTATATCACTGGTATATAACTATCATTGAAGCGACACTACTTTTCCAATTTTGAAGACGCCTCGAATACTGACTTCGAATGTTCTTATCGATCTGATTTTTTATAATGGTTTTGTATTGACTCCATCAATGACCAAAAACTTTTTTCCAGCACTACGCACCTTGTTGATGATACTTGTAGGAGTTAACTTTTGCTTTACACACTATAAAACTTTATAAAGACAAACCTAAAAATGCGCACTATTTGAAAAACGACACACTAAGGGCATTAAAAACTGGTGTTATGTGTTAAGAGGGTCAATACACAGTCACCATACAAAAATCAGATCAATACGAACATTCGAAGCCTGCGTTTTAGGCAGCAGAATAATTGAAAAAGTAGTTTTGCTTTTATGATAGTTTTACACAGGTGATAAAAAGGGGTATTGCAACCGTTGTTGGCCGCATCTTGGCTTTTTATGATAGCAGACCCATGTAAAGTTGTAGATCCACTAATTATGACAAGCTCTCTCTGACTTCGGATGTTTTGAAATCACATCATATATTTTTGATCACTTTCCCTTTTATCGACAATATTTTTGGCTATTATCGGCCGATTGTGCAACTAAGTGTATAGGTACAATATGACCATTGTGATCTGTGTGAAAAACTGTACCAGAAACAACTGACAAACCTTATCCATCCAAAAGTGCATAGGGAAGTGATAAGATTGGAGGGGGCTGCCACCGGACTATTCCAGATGACAGAGAGATTTTCCCTGCAAAGTACATGCTACAAACAGATAACAGAATTAGCAGAAAAGTTATTGTTAATTCTCATACCTCAGGCGCCATGAAGAGGCAAGTTCCGGTTGGTGTCTGATCATATTCTAATGATGGCTGCTCCTTCATCAGCTTAGCAGCACCAAAATCAACCAGTTTCGTCATCTGTGTAGGCCTGTGAAGAAGAACCAGGCAAAAAGTTGGTGTTGTACAAAAAGCTTTGCGATTGCTTGAGAGTTTTTGCAATGCATTTAGTCAACAAAGCTTAGTGCTTAATATGGAGTCCTACAATTGGTATCTATAACTAAGTAGGTCTCACGGGCTAGAGTCTTGTTGCGCAATGCTTACAAGTTAGTCTAGTACCGCTGTAAACCTCTGCCTTCACCGCCGCCTCAGCCATTGTCATTGCCAGACAAAGTAGATCAACAGTTTTTGTGACATGTTCAAAGTCTGCATTAAAGGCAAAGGCAACTTTTGAAGCAGTTTTTCATGTCACTTCATAAGACAGATTGAGTTATGAGGGACTGATTAGCTAGTAATTACACATCTATTAACCTTTTACCATCACGCAGCCATAATCACCTCACTATTAACAGAATCTAGTGTGCTGAGAACAGCCATAAAAATGTTCTTAACTAGGCAGTAAGGAGAGGATGTCATGTAGATGTACAACTGTGTGTTGTTGTCCTTCCTTTCAAGCAATCTGACTGGATTCCATTCTTCATGCTTGATTGGTGTTTGTAATGTAGGCTTTGCACAAATGTGCATTAGACTGTAATATATATTATGATCTTAGGCTACTGCATGCTCTCTGAGCGAACTTTACAAACAAGATTGCAAAATGGCAGCTTCCACATTCTGAGATCTTGGAAATTAACTAGGATGCCATAAGCTTACTTCTGATGCCCATAGACTAAATAATAAACCTAGACAGGACACTATATGGAGCATTAGCACTGAGGCAGATAATTGTGGGCAACGTAGCGTCATTGGAAGGTGTAGAAGCAATGAAGCTACCAATGATTTACTGACCAAAATCCATTTTTTTTGTCAATAACTCAATCAATTTTGATCAGATTTCGAGTTTGAAAATTACATTAGAGTTAGCAGCTTGTCCTGAACAGTTTGATACTTATTTTAGGCAAAATATTTTTTGAAGAAGAAACAACATCAAGTTGATAACAAGATGCTGCTGATTGTAAAGCAATTTTCAAATTAAAAATCCGATCAAAATTGATTGGATTGTGCACAAAAAACCTTGATTATGGTCAGTAAATCAATGGATGCTTCTACACCTTCCAATGACGTTACGTTGCCCCACAATAAAAGGGCAACCAGGGTTTCTAACAACTTCGCATTGATTAAGGTTATGAAACCAGCGTTGAACAAATTGGACATTTTATATACCGTTGGAAAGCTGCTGAGCTACTGATCGCTAATAGCTAATCAAAAGGTGATTGGATGACGTTGCGTCATTTTATCGGAGAAATGAGGCCGAGAAGGCTGTTTTTAGCAAAGTTGATGGCTGCGCTACATTGATTGCTAGAAATTTAAAAACAGGTTACATTCATTCTTAGAGACATAGTCGATCCCAATTTTAGGTTGAAAATAATATTTGATGAGCCCAAAGTGGCTTTTTACGTCACGTTATAATGCGTATGGTTTATTAACTTTGATGATATAATGTGAAATTTTAAGTAACTATTTGAGACAGTTCAAATAAAAAAGGGCCAAATTTTTTGCTTTTTCCCAATATATTGCTGTTTAAATGACACACACCACAAATTTCAGCAGTATAACAAATGTATCAAGATCAGCATAGACCATCAAAGGTAAATACATTTTGCATCATTTTTCCATCACGTCAGACATGCTGTCAAAAGGACCAGCACTCAGACAAGACAATGTTTTTTTGAAAAGTCTCACATACGGAGCCGCTTTGAAAAAGCATATCAGAAACATTGTCTTATTTGCTTCATGCATTGATCGGTGGTTAATAAAAGTTCATAATATAAGCTGTAAATGCCAACAGAATATGGCATAACGTATCAGTTTTCCTTGAATTGCGCGCAACAGAATGCCGAAAAACAGCCAATTTAAGAGGCGTTTTAAGGTGTTTTTCAGCATTCTGTTGCGCGCAATTCGAGGAAGACTAATACAATTTTATTTACGCCAGCAAATATCTCAAGCCCAAAAGCGCTACGATAACTTTAATCACACTGGAAAATGTGAATGTTCCTTATTCAAATTACAAATAATACAGAACTTGCTGTCAATAGGTCCCTTTTTGCTGCCCCAAAATAGCACATAAAATCATACTAATGTTCTTTTTTTAGATCAAGATCCCATTCGCTTACATTTGGAGCTGTTCTACACACCTGGAAAGAAATCCAATCCAAGAATCCTAAGTTCATTCCGCTGTGCCAAAAACAGTCGATTAATGATGTTGTCATGAGGAGATTTCTCCAGCATATTGAATATCCCATGTTCAATTATCAGAGCCAGCACACATCCATTCTTTGCCTGATTGAAAAAGTACCAACATTTGTCATGATGCAATTTGGTCATAAAGCTATAGTGAAATGAGATATGCTGCTTGAGCTAGGTAATACTATATGAGGGTGGAAGGCCAATCATCCCAAGTTAGTCCGACTGTTACAGTACCAAGAGAGGGGATGATAAATGTTCTTCAGGGAGGGTATTATATACCTGTTTAATGCACAGTTCCTTGTTCTCGTTCTTGCCATCAGTGAGCAGACCTTTATACACATTACCAAATGGACCGCCTCCAATCATCTCACTTATGTATAGTGACTTTTTCTCTTTGGAATCTTTCTACAAGTGACAAGAAGACAAATGTTCGGAGTCTAGCGGTAGCCAATGTATTGGCTCTGAACTGATTGGTGTAAGTATAAGTGTAAGTGAAATTAAAAGTGAAACTGTATTACTTTCAAATTTACCATATATCAATAGGCACTTTCAGGGAAGTACCATCTGACCTGACATTGGCTCTCTCCCTCCCAACAGCATATCAGAGCCAACACATTGGCTAGCCTAGATGTTTGACCATCATAATGTGTTTGCTTGACACACTGCTATTTGACTGAGGAATTAAAAAGTTGTAGTATGCGTTTTGTTAACTTTTGCCAAATATTATATGGGGTACACAGTACACAATTATCTCAGGATCATGCAGTCAGAGGGAGAGTCATTGGTGAAATTGCCTAATCTACTAGAGGTAAACTGGCTCTACACACTGCATGGTCAATGGACAGATCATCTTTTTTTTGACGGTTCGTGATATCAGAAGGAACAAAGCAACATCATATATCAAATCGAAGGGAATTTTGTCCTGAGTAAGAATATCAATGTAGTAAAAAAGAAAAATTTGGAGGCAGCTGTTGTGTTAAGTAAAAACAATTTTATTTGGACTATTTTGGGGCTTTATAGTATAGGATGTAGTTTTTCTGTGGAATATTTTTCCCTCACAAGCTTACCTTTATTCTTAGTTCTGCTGAGGGGGCCTCAGCGACAGTCTCATTGGCCATCTTACCAGCTTGACCTGTCTCAACATTCTGTACCCAGTACTCTATTGATGTTGTGTGATCCGCCTGCAATTAATACCAATTGAACCTTATTAGCAAAAAGTAGTGTCGCCTTCTTTAGAACATGACCAAAAACTCACACGCACTGACCAGAGGGAAGTAGATATCCCACAAAACCATGGTAACAAGCCAAATGGGGTAAGGGGCTGGTTGGTAAGTCAATTAAGATCAGGTGTCTTATCACGCCCCTTATCCCGAAACATGGGCGGGGAAATATCAGCTGCCTTAGTGCTGTCGCATCCAAACATCAGATCAAAGGATTGTCATAGCAATCGAGGACGATTGCAACCAGGGGGGTGCATATGTCGCATTTACAGCAGCAAACAGGATAATTTCTATATCAACATCAGACGCAATAAGAACATCCAATATTATAGCTAGCATCATCATCAGTACACTCAACCTCGACTCGAGGACACGCAGTTACCAGCTAGTGCAAATCACCTCGAAACAGGGACAGGCAAATATATGCAAATCTAAATTCTATTCTTAATACCGGTGCCACCCTAACGCCAGAACCGTGACAACCATGACAATGCAGTAAAGGTGGCACCAACAGAGACAATTCAGAATTAGCATTGTCGTATACACCAGTAAACAGGAGAATTGTCTATACCAACATCCGACACAATAACAACATCCAATATCTTTGCCAGCATCATCATCAGTACACTCAAACCTTGACTGGAGGACAAGCAGTTACCAGCCGGTGCATATCACCTCGAATCCGGGATATGCAAATATATTCCAATCTAAATTCTATTCTTAACACCGGCGCCAACAGATACAATTCAGAATTAGCAACTCTTGTGGCCGATCAACCCACGCTTGTGGCCGATCAACCCTCTTTTTGCGGTAATTGAAAATTGTGTTTAAATCTTGTTTTTTTGCTTATTGACGTCAGCAGTTTTTTAATGTGTCTGGAACCATGCTATATAAGAGCATGGTTCACCAATGGAAAGCATAATTGATTTTGAAGGATTTGAATTGATTTGATTTGTTTGGCGACCCTCTGGTCGTCAAGCAGCGCTCTTTGTTTTGCAACTTCATTCTGGAGACAGGTCAGTTTTTAAACATGAAAGTTTTACAGTTTTTATTATAATATTTTCATTTATTGTACAGTAGTGATATTTATAGGGAAATAGAACTCGCCTTATTATTTAATAATGGCACAGTATAACATTTGGTTGGATTTCTATACCATCACCTAATTGAGTTAAATGAATTAAATCCAGCATGCATGGCATCATTGACTAGAAAATATGACTTGTAGAAATAATACATGCATTGTTAAGTTGAATTGTGTTTAATGTTAAACTTGATAAGAATTAAAAGGCATGCTCTTGAGTCAAGTGTTTGATCGAATCAAATGATATCCCATATAAATAAGTCAGTGTCACATGGTGAGAATCATCATACCGAGCTCGTGAGCACAGATCTCAGTAGCGGAGAGTTAATGTGGTGACTCCATAACCCGGAATCCCACAATTGGTGCTCCGAGTGAGGAGAGAACTCATGACCTTCAGACTATTGTTTCTGTTAATTTAACCCCTTACTTTATCTAGCTCTTTACTTTATTGAAATCGTAAGTAGACATCATAAAGTATCATCTCTGTCAGTATATCAGAATAATCTACAAGTAAAGAAATGTAAACAATCTTTCACCAGTATTCAGTGACAGCATTCACTGATTCACACCCTGCATTCAAGACAAGCGTGATTAAAAATATATCCAAGCAAAGATGCCAATCATTTATGGATTAACTTTGAACGCTGGTGTCAAGTACTCCATGGTATCACAGAGTAAGGATATATCCTTACTATGTGATGGTATACAAAATATGTACACCATTGTACTGATAATTAAACCATGATTTATGGGCTTTGTAACTCACGCTATGTTATTTTTTATATTACAGGTTCACAACCAGCCGGATTATTAATTGCATAAAAATTATCTTCCTCTTATCACAAGAAAACCACAGTAAGTCATGGAACCATCTCATTTTAATTAGGGGTAAGAGTTGCAGTTCGAGGGTGTACCTAGGAAATTATCAAATCCACAAGTGAGTAGGAGGAAAGTTGGTAGACTTTGATGCAATAAAATTGATTTTAAATCTTGAAATTATTGGAAAAAAAATTTTTTTTGTTATTATTTGGAATTCTCATAATCATTTAGGGACCTGAGGCTGTTGAGCTGAGGAGTTGAGACTGCCTGCTCGTAGTCAGTGATGCCTAGTTTTGAGGTATCGACCGAGACAGACGGCCCCGACTACCAGAAAACTTCAGACCCAGGCCAAAGATTATGAGAAAAAATTATTAGAAGGAATTATGTGAACAGATTATGAGAGAATATTATTAGAAGAAATTATGTGAAAAGATTATGTGAGAATATTATTAGAAGAAATTATGATGAGAAATTATGAGGAAATTATGAGAGAAAATTATGTGAAGAAATTATGTGAAGAAATTATGAGAAGATTTAGGGCCGGGATCCAGTGCTGGTGACTACTCTTTTGGAATGGGTTGGACGTCCATGAATGTGGAGGCAGTCATCCATTGTCTATTAAAAGTGCACAAATTGATATTCAGCTTGATGGTTTCCGAAGCCTTTATACCTGTTCCATCAGAGGAGTCATCACCCGTGAAATTTATGAAATTTGTGAGTTAAATGATGTGTTTAGAAAAATTATAATGTTGAGTTAATGTTGAGTTATTTAGTTGTTCATGATTTCGAGGAGTATTTCAGTCTGAAAGTTGTTAACTGCATCTAGCTTTCCTTGTTTGAGAAACTCTGATATTTGGCCTGTCATTAAAAGAAGCCTTAAAGTTATTTGTGTACCTGGGAGACAAGCTTTTAAAACATTTGCGGTTAGGTAAGAATGATTAATGTCACCACAGTATGCTTGACAATAAATGCGAGCTAAGCTTAGTCTATTGCGCTTAGTGCTTAGTATATTATGTCTGACCCAGAAATTGTATTCGTGGTAGCATGGTCTCAAAAGTACTCATGGTTGCCTTTTACACGCAAGGGTAAATAATTTGACAGATAAGATGTGTATACAATGTGATTCCGATTGGCATTTAGTAATAAATCTTTTGAGAATTATTTATTGGGGTAATGTGATTTAGCTGAAGGTGAAATATAAGTGAGGTGGGTAGCAGTGAGTAAAAATTGATGAACATCTAACTGTGTGGCAAAAAATTTGACATTTCATGGAAAATACAATCTAAATTACTATATTTTCAGTAGCTGACATGTAGAATTTCAAGTGCAATTTGCACTAAAGATAAGATGGGCTCTGCCTATCAATGACTTAAGGCATTTTCCCCTTGGCACAGTATAGATAACTGAGTCAGTCATGAGATTCTGGGTACCAACATAAATTGAGATTTGCAAACTAGATAGGAGTGTTGCTGGAATGAGAAATCGCTTACACCAAACATCAGAGTAAGGCTAATGTGAAATTAGATCCAAAATTAAGACTTAGTTGAAATAGTTCAAATCTCATCTTGCCGGGATCACCACCAACGGAGATAACTGGTAAAAGGAAGTTCAGTGACTTACCGGCAATTGGTAATCAGTATGAGGTAGCATCATAATGTCAAGGCTTTATTTATTGTCCATAGAGTTTTCACCGCTTGTTGATATCTGAGGGCCTCAGGATCTCATGACTACAAATAAAAAAGGTTTCAACATTTTTAAGGGCTTGAGTTGGTACATCCTCGAGCTACAGATTTAGAGATGGTTTCGGACTTTCTGTGCTAATAATGAACAAATTAATTACAGAAGGTATATAGTTAATAGGAAGTCAATTGGTTGTCTACAACGTCCCTGAGTAATGATATCTGCTAGTTAATAGCCTGTGGGTCCACAGGACACTATATTATGTATACTTTTTGGTTAAACAGAACTTGCTTTTACTAGTTTTATTCACGTTGATATGTAAGTTAGTCTGAGGATTGAAGTCCTTGTCATGTTGTGACTACCACGACAGCCATGGATCGCAATAAAAGGACTCACAAAAGAAAGGTATTTTAAATTGAACAACACTACTAAAACATAAGACAACTCAAAATTGCCCATTTTTCCTTTTAAGATTATAACTAATTGATGCTGGAGCTGAAACTATAGGCAAGTTATGGAATCCCAGTTTTGATGAAGGTTTAGGCACAGGATTAGTGGTAATCCCCAGGATACTTGACTTTTTACCAACACGGTCGTAGACCTTAACTTGAAAAACTTTTATAAAGACTAAGACAAGAAACCATCTTTTACCGCTAGCCAGAGATAAATTGTCAAATCAAGGATGGGTTTCTCAGCCCATCGTTGTAATTTGTGATCGTATTGAAGTAGATGACAGCAGTTTTAATAATAGGATAAGGACAGGACAATTGAAGTGGTCATTATTAACTTACCTTGGGTTTCTGTAGTTGTAGTAGCGAGGCATTAACTGACCACTCACCGGGATGCGGGGTGTTTTGACGGCCTAAAACAAAATTGGTTTATAGTGATTTGAATGAATAGTACTAAAATGTGGGTGCCTCACCATGCCTAATCACCCTCATACTGGGAAATCTAGTATGATGGATAGGGTTTCCCATTCACTAGATGACTGGGCCTAAGTCATAAGCGACTATGGTATAACATAGTGCATTATAAAAGTGAGCCTATCCAACTCAATCAGGGGATAAGGAAAATGGGAGGGGACACCTGCCTTGGTTGGTTATTGAATCCAATCCATACTTTAATATCAATTGACATGATTAACATCATGCAGCAATCACAATAATACTTGATTTTGTGAAGGTCGGATTAACATGTGCTGCAATCATGGGGTTGGTCCTATCTGCTTCTCTACTGTAAGTACAATGTCACCATGGGAAGGTTACTAATTATCAGACTGCCCTTGATCTTAACAACATGATTGAAAATGATTTGAATGCTGGCAACAACTTTAGTTAGTGCTAACTGTGACTAACTATATTCACCACTATATGCTCTGCTAGTACTTGCTGTCACCTCTTTGGGATGATCTAGTATGTGTTAACTTTAAACTTACTCATTATGGATGGGGAGGCTCAATCAGAATATCCAAAACCAGTGTCTGGACTGGGAATAACTACTCCTTGTCAGTTTCAGCTCCAAAGAAAAAGAGTTTGCAGTCTTGCTGTTGTGTTGGCAAACACCCATTTCCTGTTTTAACTTATAGAGATTCCATTTTCCTTTTTTGGGTTCAATTGAATTGAGAGTTGTCTTGTGTTTAAATAAGAGGACACAATATGTAAATTTTTGAAAGGTGGTAAGTAAATTTTATATTGTATTACAAGGAGTTTTACTCCTTGGTGTGTATATCTAGAAATAAATGATTAAATTGAATACAATTATAATATTATGAAGTGAGCGTAAGGTAATTTATCATTGAGAGAAACAGAACTTGGTGAAATTTTTGAGAAAAGCTGACCCCTGCATTGTAACCCGTATGTCTTTTCTGGTGTCACCTTTTGCAATGAATTGCATCTAGTGACACTATTATAGTTTCAGGTGACAAAATGTTGACAAAAGCAGGTAAATTTAGACTTGCAACAGGGCAGAGAGTGAGCAGGAAGTGAGCAGGACAATACTTAACGAGGCTTATGGTTAGAGCCAGTGAGAGGATTTTATAGGAGCTGCTGGCAAACCTTAAGGCTTAAGCTGTACTGTACAACCTAGAGATGTGGGATTCAACGGTTAGGATGGACAACCAGGAAAACAAGGTGGACATGACAACCTAGAGATGTGGAATTCAATGGTTAGGATGGACAACCAGGAACACAAGGTGGACATGACAACCTAGAGATGTGGAATTCAATGGTTAGGATGGACAACCAGGAACACAAAGTGGACAAGATGACCTGGAGCAGCTGGAGACTAACAATGAGGGAGCAGAGTCAGTGGAGCGTCAGATGCACCAGACCAATTTGGAGCGTCAGGACAAGCAGAAACAAAGGATAAAGAACACTGGGAGAGGTTGGCGACCTCCAGTACCCAGGCTAGCCATAATGTTACGTGACTACAGGAAGCAGATGACTTGTCAGATCATGTGACATGTCACGGCGATCGAGGACGATCATAACCAGGGAATGCAGATGTCGCATCAATAGCAGGGAGCGGATAACATGCCATAACAATCGAGGACGATTGCAACTAAGGGAATGCATATGTCGCATCCACACATCAGATCATAGGATGGTCATAACAATCGAGGACGATTGCAACCAGGGGGGTGCAGATGTCGCATCCAAACATCAGATCAAAGGATTGTCATAGCAATCGAGGACGATTGCAACCAGGGGGGTGCAGATGTCGCATCCAAACATCAGATCAAAGGATTGTCATAGCAATCGAGGACGATTGCAACCAGGGGGGTGCATATGTCGCATTTACAGCAGCAAACAGGATAATTTCTATATCAACATCAGACGCAATAAGAACATCCAATATTATAGCTAGCATCATCATCAGTACACTCAACCTCGACTCGAGGACACGCAGTTACCAGCTAGTGCAAATCACCTCGAAACAGGGACAGGCAAATATATGCAAATCTAAATTCTATTCTTAATACCGGTGCCACCCTAACGCCAGAACCGTGACAACCATGACAATGCAGTAAAGGTGGCACCAACAGAGACAATTCAGAATTAGCATTGTCGTATACACCAGTAAACAGGAGAATTGTCTATACCAACATCCGACACAATAACAACATCCAATATCTTTGCCAGCATCATCATCAGTACACTCAAACCTTGACTGGAGGACAAGCAGTTACCAGCCGGTGCATATCACCTCGAATCCGGGATATGCAAATATATTCCAATCTAAATTCTATTCTTAACACCGGCGCCAACAGATACAATTCAGAATTAGCAACTCTTGTGGCCGATCAACCCACGCTTGTGGCCGATCAACCCTCTTTTTGCGGTAATTGAAAATTGTGTTTAAATCTTGTTTTTTTTGCTTATTGACGTCAGCAGTTTTTTAATGTGTCTGGAACCATGCTATATAAGAGCATGGTTCACCAATGGAAAGCATAATTGATTTTGAAGGATTTGAATTGATTTGATTTGTTTGGCGACCCTCTGGTCGTCAAGCAGCGCTCTTTGTTTTGCAACTTCATTCTGGAGACAGGTCAGTTTTTAAACATGAAAGTTTTACAGTTTTTATTATAATATTTTCATTTATTGTACAGTAGTGATATTTATAGGGAAATAGAACTCGCCTTATTATTTAATAATGGCACAGTATAACATTTGGTTGGATTTCTATACCATCACCTAATTGAGTTAAATGAATTAAATCCAGCATGCATGGCATCATTGACTAGAAAATATGACTTGTAGAAATAATACATGCATTGTTAAGTTGAATTGTGTTTAATGTTAAACTTGATAAGAATTAAAAGGCATGCTCTTGAGTCAAGTGTTTGATCGAATCAAATGATATCCCATATAAATAAGTCAGTGTCACATGGTGAGAATCATCATACCGAGCTCGTGAGCACAGATCTCAGTAGCGGAGAGTTAATGTGGTGACTCCATAACCCGGAATCCCACAGTGCCAAGGCAGCAATATCTCGGTTAATGATCAGCAATCCTCAACTTGCTTGGACAATGCTAAATAGCTAGGAAGAAGGTACTAGGTAAAGAGTAGATTAAATTGAAGGCGTTGCCTGCCTGTCAAGTATATTTCATATACTCACATCCTGTGCAATGATGAGCCCATTTCTTATCTCTATCAGCTCCTTTAGGTCTTTGTCTTGGACGGTTTGCTCTGATAGACGGTCTGACTCCCTCCTCCGCGGTATGTACTAGAAAAGCAACAAACAACAAAACATGACAGTATTTTGAACGACGACTAGCTCATTCAAGCATTAGCATTTATCACCCTAACAGTTTTCATTGAGATCAAAGAAAATGCAATTTTGGATTTTAGTAACTGTGGAATGACACTGAAAATTTTATTGTCTTTTGTAAACCATAAGATTAACCAAACCACTAATTGGTGTTCATTTTAAACACACCACAAGCGGACAACTCCAACAGCAAAACAACTTTAAGTTTAACAATTTTGTGGTGACTCCTAGAGAGCTACCGGGAACTTATAACTATACACTTTGAACATTGATATTGTTGTTAGGTAAGGTGTCACTATATCCGCTCCATAGATAAAAGATACAGCTATATATCTATGATCCCCTCCATAGCATGAGTATACTTTTTTTGTCACTGATGAGAAATTAAATACTACTAGTCATTTGAAAGTATCTTTACTAGCCCTATACCACATCAGTGGTTTTCAGACATTTTAATATCAACTTCCTCAAGCTGACAATGGTCAATTGACCAAGCCAATGCTTAATTTCATAACTTGCCTTCAAATGTCAAACATTCTGCCTTATCTAGAGTTTATGGGCCTTACTGTCACTTGTACACAGCGGAAGTCAAGCTATTTAGCCTGGGTGCCAACAATTTTTGGCCTCATGATAAGGGGAATTGGTAAAAAAGGAAAAAAGAAGCACCCTGGTTAACAAAAAAGATTATCGGTTCTAGGACATATCCCGATGAGATCGTGGTCACAAGACAGGTAGGGCACAAGAATAAACACAAGAATCGTCAATAAGCTGCTTCGTATCAAACTAGACTTTTGTGCTCTGAGTGACCGTAATTATCTTAGTGTCATGTCACCAAAAAGTTTGTCACAGTTGTTATCAAAGTATTTCCTGATTTCACTCAGGCTATTACAAGTCAGATTAATGCAAAGAAAAGAAAACCGTCTAACATGCTTCCGATGATACTAACACACTGTTTTTATCAGTGTGTTGGCGCAACACATGTTTTTTCTGTTTACATTCCGATAGCATAACAGGCTTTAAAATATGTATTCATAGAAATACCTTCTGCTAATGAATTTTTGTGAATGGGCTAACAAAAAAGGCAGTCCAATGTGATGCTAGTCTTCATCGCAAACATGTGTTAGATCTCACAATGTAATACATCTCAGACTGGAACAACCTCAAGTTGCAACCAACCCATATAAACAAAATTGTCCGAATAGACCATAATTATCACTTATTGGTATGGGCCTGTTCTGTTGTAAAATTACAATTTAAACAAAGCAAATAGTTTCTTGCTAATCAATTCCCCCTGTCACCTTTGAATACAATTTATCGTGATGTTATTTTATTTGGCACTAGCGTTGGTTTTTAATTACCACAGTTTACTTGACAGTTTACAAATCTGAGATCCAGAATAATAGTACCTTACCAGGAAGTAACAGAAGTAGATTGATATATCAGACATCTGAGGCTGACTACTCATACTGGGTCACACATTCGAGTGGGATGTGGTTTTGGCTGGCAATACATTGTAAACAGTTTTCACCAAAAATCACTGACTATCAAACTTGATATCAACACAGTGTGAGGATATATATCAAGCTATTAAAATTGAATGCAATGTTAAACAGTGATGATTCATAAGTGCTTCATATTACAGCTTTGGAAATTCACTACTTGGAAATTTGACTGTTACACAGTGTGTTTGTTTTGTCTATGGTTACTTCCGACATTTGATCTGTATCTGTCACCTTGGGTAAAATTAACATCAATGCAGTTTTGCTGATATTTTCCAGCACTTCATAGACTAAAATCAAGATTGACAACAGAGTAAAAGTGAAACTTGTCTCATCAGAGACAATCACATGATGTACTATAAGATGTTGAACCTCCGCGAGGGCGACCTTTATTGACTTCAGAGACGAAGAATATTTTTGGATCGAATTTCTCTATTTGAAGAAGTGAATTTTACACCCTGGAAGTGACAAAACTTGTAATTTCTATTGCATTATTATGCCTAGGCCTTTGTCTCCACACGCTGTTTCACTAGATACATGTAGTTGATTAACATGCCCTATGAGGGGACGGAGGGGGAGGGCACTATCACCAACAATTTTCTAGAAATATCTTGTTGAAAAATTTCAGTTGAGGTTAGACACACAGCTATTCGTACTGAATTCATTCTTTGTGCAACAGGCATAGTGCCAGGTTATCAGACAAATCCATTTCAAACAGCAGAACGGCTCATCTCAGCAAATCATCACTTTAAAGCTACATGTAAATGCAATGACCTAAAGATTTGTTTTTGGAAAACCTGACCAGACTTCTTTAGACCTTTATAAACCTCTCATTGCAATCATCATTATTAGTATACTTTTCATCTAGATGCCGCATGTTCTCATTAGCAGCAAATAAAGTGTATACAAAATTTCCATGTACAGATAAAGTTTTGAGGACAAGTCAGACAATGGCATACCTGGGAATGTGAAGGCTGCTCCATGATTTACCTCCTCTAAGTGTGGAAAGTATGTAATGTATCACCCTCTTCTCACCATTCATACACTACTCACTCAACAACATAGGCCCAGTAGGCCCATTGGTCATTGAACCTGAAAGAGAGGAAGATATCGATAAAAGGACACAAAGATTTTCAGCAAGGCAAATTAAGATTGCTCTGATAGGCCTACACATTTATAGAGTTGCACACTCATAAATTTTGGTTTAATATTGAAACTTTTTACATACCACGGTGGTTTCGCCCCAACGGGTGCCACCGTGGTTTCAATGCAGTATCAAACTTAATTGGTACTGTATTGTATTTAATCGCACGGTGGTTTCATTTTAATGCTAGGTCATCATTGTACCCAGTCCAGGCTAGTCAATGGCCCAATGTAAACAAATGCACAATAGTACTAATATAATCGCACGGTGGTTTCAAAACTGTCTCAATTGCTAATTATGTGTATACACTAATTGATGTTCTATAATCGCACGGTAGTTTCATTTTGATACTAGTTCATAATTGAAACTAAAATACTGTGTGTTGATTAGAAACCAACAAATGTGTAATGTAATAACACTGGTTTCATAAGGATTACAAAGAATGGTCACTCCAATAGTATCGTGGTTTCACTACCAAACCACTCTTGAGTGTAATTTGTTAGGCTGGAGGTTTCAGAGTAACTTTCTATATGATGTGTTCGAGTCAAGTAGGAGATGATTGAGACCTCGATTTGTCTGTTTACTTTTCTGCTTCCATGTAGTGCAAAATATTATACGATAAATTATTTGTAGTTCACACTTGCTTTATTTTTTATCAAAATTGAGTATGAATATGAAATGAAAGAAGTAAAAATAAGAGATTTCGTAACAAAAGAAGGTATTTTAGGGCTATAAAATGTATAAAAACAATGCCTGAGTAAAAAATACAACTGCTGGTTAGCAGCCATTTTGGGAATAAAATTTGTGTATTATGTGAGAAAATTCGGATTAAAAAATTTAAAAGTGGATTATAAAAAATATTTAAAATGCTAGATTTTTAATTAGATGGATTCTCTCATTACACGGCACGCCGCATCTCTCGCACGTTGGCCCAGATTTATTCTTTTTTTATAAATGATCCGACAAAATTTGTCAAGTACTCCATAAAAAGATTTTATGCTGTCTGGGTATTCGATGTTACATACCCAGAACAGCATAAACAACAGCCGGACTGCCTCGGCCATGGTCCTTGCCTTGAGGACTGAGCCTCCAGGCACCACAACAGAGACCTTCCGGCTGAAGTATGTGAGCACTGGCACTTTAGTGCACAGCGCACTGCTGACAGGGTCAGCCTCCAAGATCAACTCTGTCTCCGGCTTTGCCTTCTGGCTCAGAAACTTCACCATCGTTATGAGATTCTCTAAAAGATAGAAGATTGCAAAAGATAATCTCACAATAATTTTGACAATTGTTAAAATGTGTGTATAAATCTTGCACTGAAATGCTATTTTCAGCTATGTTTAATATTGTCAATTAGAAGCTAACCGGCTGGGGGGAAGAGATACCACAAATTGTAAATGTCTATCTGCTCTACCCTGATGCGGGGAATTTACCAGCCAAATGAATATAACTTATAGATAGATGTGGTTGATGGGAGCAACTACAATGCCTCAGGGGATGCCACAATTTTTCTAGAAACAGGTACTATGGAGGGATGGCATTGAGACAGCGAGATATATAACTGTGTGGGTGAGATACGGCATTGAAATGTCTGGTGGCAATGGTGTTATCATTGATTTGCAGCCAGCAATTCATATTTTTTGTAACTCAATCAATCTTGATCCAATTAAGAATGAGAAAACTACAATAGGTTCAGCTGCTTGTTGTGATAAATTTGGTGGTATTGATCACTGCATTTTTCAGTTATAGTGCAAAAAATCATCAGATTGTTCATGACAAGCTGCTAAGTCTACTGCAATTCTTGAACTCGTAATCACAGATTGAAATTGAACCGGTTATCATCAAAGATCTGAACTGCGGACTGCAAATACATTTCTAGTACACAAATTGATATCACTACATATCCCACGTTGTACTCAAATGTTGTGCTTGGTAAAGTATCATGTCAAGGTTTAATACTAATATGGCTATCGCATCTCAACATTCATAGACGATTGAGCAGCAGTCGTCCTAAACACTTTGATTCGATTTATTGGTAGGCTGCAACTAGATTGAGTACACTAAGTTTTCACTTTAAGGAAAACATTGGCTTACCTGCAGTTTCAACTCTTTCAAGCCACTTTTCCACGAATCCTGTAAACTCCTCGAAGTCGACGGTGGGGAGAATGCGCCCAAATTCTTTATGTATCTAGAATTAAAAGGAAGTCTAGTCACAAGTCATAACATAACTAACTCAGTTTAATCACTGGAAAACTATTGAGAAATAGTGGCTGCATATCAAGTGGTATCATATTGACATTTGGCTGTCATCAACTGACTAGGGATTTGAAGCTTTGAGGTTACTTGGCAACTGATCATTTGGATGTTTTTTTTTTCTTCATATTCAATTGGGAGTTGGCCCCTCATGTTATGGGAGAAGACAACTCTAGTATTGCTTTAGGAGAGTATACATTTTGAACACATCATTATTGGGGTATATCATATCGGAGATTTAACATATTGATAATGGATGATGTTATTCAGAGTGATGTAAGTGGATGAACTTAAGTGTGCTAACATTCTACGGAGGGTACTAATTGTCTCCAACAGGTATCACCAAACAACAAAATCAAAATCAATCAAACATTGATGAAACTCATGAAGAAACGAACAACAGCTAGAAGCATCCCTTGCATCACATAGAAAAAAACTATTCAGGTTGAGACACAAGATAGACAGAAGCCTTATTAGATTTTAACTAAGTAGCATGATTTGATAATCACATATATGGCCACGGGAGTACTCAAATCCTGTAATATTCGCAGCAAAAGCTGCGCTATTTTATGCTGAACTGAGTATATTCTGGTAAGAATTCTCGATATAACATGTTTACCTCTATCGGATTCCGCATGAAGAGAGGAAACTTTTCGAAAACATCTGTCACCGTGATGTTAGGTTCTGTGGTGACCCATCGTCTGCGCTCATTAAATGTGCTTTCCATCTGTTTTTCCTCAGCTGTACTATATTCGGGGCTGGCTTGCATCTCCTCAACTGTTGAATATCAAGGTAGAAAATAGATTGGCATTGCCACATAAACTACGATTACTATGGTGGACAGAAATGTGCACACAATCAGCCAATGATGGAGCAAAGATTTAATCGTTCTGATTTTATTGCATACGATGCATTTGAGTCTTAAGACAAAATACAAACATCGGTCCTTACTCTTTGATTTCCCCAGTCACAAATTCGATTCGATCAATTGCAGGCTGATTGTGTGCACATTTCCTATACCACCGTAAACTAAGTTAAACAATTTGTTTGAACATGGCTA
The DNA here is from genome assembly GCA_914767715.1 of Membranipora membranacea. Classification (NCBI taxonomy): domain Eukaryota; kingdom Metazoa; phylum Bryozoa; class Gymnolaemata; order Cheilostomatida; family Membraniporidae; genus Membranipora; species Membranipora membranacea. The sequence goes on along the minus strand of OU612069.1, from coordinate 17,255,466 downwards.
AGGTTAAAAGATAAGTGTGATGGTATATTCACACTATAGAATGTGCTTCCTTGCAAAACATCGGACTTACTTGCAATCCTGTAGTCGTCCACATCCATCACATTCTCATCAATTGCTACAGGGTTATTTCCTCTGGTTTTTGGTGATGCAGGTAGCCTCTTCCTGTGCTTCCTGTTTTTAAACAGGAAGTGCAGCACCCCATCCTGACGAGGAAATTCCCTGAAGAGACTTTCCTACAAAGAAATAAAATGCCGTGTCAAAATAAATCAGAAGAGAAACTAAATGAATAACCATTCAGGTTAGGAGAACCAATTAAACTGTGATAAAGAAATGCATATTTGGCTGCATAATAATATACAGGGAGGCAATTAAATCATTCTGTTTACATATATGTCAATAGTGACAAAAGTAAAATTAAAATTGCACAGCAGTAGTTTTCTCCCCTCTGACTTCTTATAGACAACTCCTATCAGTTGTCGTGATAGTGCATTGTTTACATTTGTCACTGAACATAACTTATCATCTTAACTCAACTTACATGGCCAGACCTTGATGGATGTTTGTCACTCAGACATGGGAAGAATTCAACTAATTTCCGGGCAAGCACAGACTTCACCATTTTGTCGATCAAACTGTAAGAAATGAAGTAGGAGTTATGCTTGTAAGTTTGAAAGTGATTGAGAATCTCAAAACACAAGGTAGTAGAAACACCCAAGGTGCTGAAAGTTGGGACAATCCACTTGTTAGATTGCTCACCCAATAGGTCCCTTACTAACTACTGCAATTAATCTCCTGACAGTGGATAATAAGCTTGCTAACCAATTGCACTAGACCACATTGAGCTTGATTCTATCCAAAAACAATTCTGATTAACTGGTATAATATACATAAAATATAAAGATATATATACATATATATTTCATGTTGATAATAAGGTAATAGATATTGGTCGCTTGCTCTACGATTTGTTTTGCACTTTTCGTGGTTTCCAATAAATTCAAATTACAACAGAACTTTCTGATTGTCTACTGTCTACCTAAAAATTTACTCATGAAACTAAGTGGTACTTGTGCAGGTTTTAGCGGTGGAAGGCATTACTTGAGAACCACATATTTCCTTTTGTTATAATATCCACTCACTATGTGCCGAATCTGTTATACACTTGGTTCTCCACATAAGCTGCTGATTGGTTGAGAACGTGACGCTTCTCCCAGCTCGGCATCTCTTCCGATTTGGCGATATCCCTCAGCTTTTGCAGCTCCAAGTTAACAATGACGGGATCGAGAATGCTTTTGAAGTCTAATCGGAGACTGGAACACTGTAACAAAATCCCCATGAAACTTGAGAAGACCAAAAATGAAAATAAAGAATTGGCGAATCAAATCTCAGTGGTATAATGAAGGAATCAGGTTTTTAGTGACACTCTAGAGTTCTTAGCCTAATTTAGAAAGGTTTATCAACAGGAAGTGGCAAAGATTCCACTGATTTCAATTCAAAAGTTGAGATGGAAGGTACTAAAAGGGTACTATTTTGTATATACTATCATTATAGTAGTAACTTTCTAGTGCCTTCACATATCAACTTTAAGCGAAAATGGGTTTTCTAAATTAGACTGAGAATTCGAGAATGATACCAAAAATGTGATTTCTTAACAATAACTTTATCTCATGCAGTTTCTATTGCACAATCTACGAAATTTGAAATGATAAGTTCAGTAAAAATCCTTTATGCATAGGCACAATATGATTGCTTGTATACTAGAGTAACAACAGCTACACAGGCAGTGCACAGGTTGGAACCCTGCACTGACAGTCAATATCGAATATATATTTATTCACTCACACCACAGCTTAAACAATATGATAATGAGCGAGCATAAGAAAAATGGAATTAGCAACACCTGTGACTATCTTCATAAGTTATTGTTTTTTTCTCAACGAAAACAGAACAAAATACTACTTACAAACTGTGAGAGCAGGAAAGAGTCAGGTTTTTTAGGTTCCTTTGGTGTACTGGGAGGAGTCTGACAAATCAGGGATGTCTTGGGCACCTTAGAAGTATGAGCTGCCTCAGTATTATGACTTTCGTTCGATGAGCACTGTAAGAAATACCACTTGCATTGAAGGTCTTTCAGAAAATATTACATTGATATATAATGAGAGGTTTATTTTGTCTGGAGTGTCTATGCTTGACAATACGTTTATCTCGGCAAGAATCAAACTGTTCAGAGTTATCCCCTTAATGTCAAGGGGGAAACAACTTTATACAGATATTCATTGTAATGCTTCTTACACCCTCCCTGCTTGCATAAAACCATAATTGTGATTTGATGGACAAGGGGGTGTTGCTTGTAGCGCAGGAACTCAGCAGTAATAATGGATAACCACCAATACATTGTAAACTAGACAGTTTTTCCAAAATTTGAATACATGACATAAGTAAACAAATGTTGGGTGGATTCAAGACTTTTATCTCACCGTTGTTGTTGGAAGGTTGGTAACTTTTACTTTGCTTTCTGACTCCATGCTCCATGATGCTCTGTAATGTGTCAGTAGTGAGTTTGAGTCTGCTGAAGTGTTAGATTCTGATTTCATGTTGGGTCTGTTGAGAATACTTTCATTTGTCACCTACATCCAAACAAAATAATTTGTGTACTAACATATTGATGACACAGTATTTTTTTAGTTGCAAGCCTTGCTCGACCATCCTGATTGCTAGACTGGAGACACTTCATGGACAATTTAAAACTCAAAATATCATAAACTCCAATGGTATTAGCCTGACCTGAGCACTGTCTCTTTGAAAACTGTTAAAGTAAAGACCCTGGAAAATGTTCTGGACACTGCCACTCGCCACATGTGGCATAAAAAATTTATATCGGTGTGTGTGCCACCAAAGGCAAACTGTTTAAATTGATCATTGACTATTGTAACTATATAAATGAGGTCGATTAGCTCTATGAATTTTACGACTGCTATTCACCCAGTCATAAATAATTTCCGAAATCGCCAAGGCTAATGAGCTAATAACTGTGAGAACATTTGATGCACCTGATATGAGATTGTAATTCACTTTGTACGAATGAATATTTTGTGACAAAAATATTCCATGTTGTTCATGTCATCAAATAGCCTCCCCCTGCTCTGAGTTGTGATCTAACAATCTCTAGTTCATCAGAAGCATGTTTGATCAATCAAATATATCAAGGGGTTTATTATGGTGCAAAATATATGTCACTTGAGTCAGATTGCAATATTTTCACAAACCAGCTTCAAATTCCGAAATAGCACAGCTTTTTGTGGAATTGTTTTTCCGTGGCTATAAAATATGGACGACATGAACCTCGGCAAAATTACTTCAGGTGTATGTGGTGCACTTCTGTCATACAGTTATTAATCAAAATCAACCATTGATCAATAACATGAAAATAGCACAAGTTACATACCTGCAAACCATTATCATCATCACTCTCATCGTCTTTCATAAGATGTGGCATCTAAAACGAACCCAACAACATCCATCAAGTCAGCATGAATAGGGTTTCCAGAAAACAGAAGAATTTTTATTGACAGATATGTATCATCTTCTGTCATTGTGTATCAGTTACTGTAGTGGCAGAGACCGATGACAAAAGTGTATATAACGCTTGGTCAAATCAGGCTTGGGGAGTCAACAAACTTTTGGACCAACAGTAATTGATGTCATCCACTAAGTTGATCAAATGCTAGAGATTATGTTAAGTCTTCACAAAACAGGCAAATTTTGATGGCTGATTGACTCCTTGTGTTTCGTTTACAATCAATTTAAAGTCAGAACAGTTTTCCAGCCATACAGATGTTTTACTCATCATAATGGGACATTCACTCACCATTGGGGTTGAAGTGCTCAGTCGTTTTGATTGAGGACCACTCGGTGTCAAAGTCGGTGAGCTAGTTCTTTTTTGTAAGACAGTGGAAGTCTGTTAAAGGAGGATTTAGATGGTTAGAGCTTCACATCAACAAAGAGTGTAACAGCTTAAAAGTGCCTGCTTGTTCAGTCATGGCCACATTTCCAATCATTCACATCATTGATCTACTGGTGATTGTGAGTTGACAAACTTGTTGGATAGGCTCATAGCCATATGGAGTTACAAGCATGTATACTTTGCCACTTTCTATGATCATAGACATTGGCAATGTATACATGCTTGTAACTCAGGTGCCTATGGATAAGCTTCTCCAGCATGTTAATTCAAGAAAAGTTTCACCTTATACTTATGGAAAGAAATGAGCCAAGAAAATGTCTGTACGGTAGGCTACTATTACAGTACAGGCAACTGTGCATGTCAATTCCACACTGTGAAGTTCAAGCTGTTAACATAGTAGCCTGCATGACAAGCCATAATCAAAGGGTTGTACCCAATGAACTAAGTTTAGTTCATTGGTGTACCTAACTGCTTGACAAATAGCACTGGTTGTCAGGAAAATCCCCGTTGTCATTGACTATCCACACATGGAAATCCCAAATAGTTATGTTCAAGGTAGTTTCAGTTTGTATGGAAAGTGAAACTACCACTTAAATCATTTTGGTGCCTTTTTTTAAAAGAGAGTCATGACCAATTGTGAGAGCTTTTTGTTCTAAGGAACCAATTAGCAGGATGTATCAACTATTGAACTAATCAGAGTAGTGTTTAGTGAGCAATAATTTCAGACAATACTACAGTTACAGACGAGGAACCTAATGAGTTGCACTGATAATAAATTAAAGAAGGTGAGTAAGATGAACTAGTATGATTATTTTACTTGGAGCATTCAAACAGATGAAAGAAATGTGAACAGTTGCGCCTTATTTAACATTGATTCATGGCATGAACTTGCTTGAACTGTAGCTGTTTGTTGCACTGGCAAATGAATTAAACACCCACCATGAAAAAATGACATCTATTCCACAGGTCTACTACAAAACCTGGGATTTTGGAGTAGACCTGTGACCTATTAATTTATAGAGGTATAATATATGTATATATATTTCCAACAAACATCAGTCGGAAGTTATTCTTTACTCAAGTTGTTACTCCTTGGTTAGATCAATGGTTAGATTGGCAAGTAGGCCTTATTATGAAAAAAAAATTAACCCATACCTGTAGTGACTTGTAGTAGCTCCGCAGCTCTACTAATACTGAATAGTCAGAAGTAAACATGTTTAGATCTTGATAATCCAGCTTTCGGAATACTTCAACTGAGTTTATTTTGTGCTCTACAATTAACAGGAACATGATTAGCTTATCTTATCCACTATACTTATCCATGACATTTCTGCTGAGGGTCGCATCACAATGTCACTTCTGTGCTGGGGGTAGAATATAATGGTCGGTGGCTACTTAGGTGAAAACAGTCTGAAACTAACATTGTATGCCTAGTACAGCAATCATTCACTCTTGCTGTGGAAATTTTTCTCATCAACTACTTATAAACAAGTTTTAAACCAGTAGGCTTTTTAAGTTAGGATAAATCTTTCTAATTCCAGAACCAATGAACTTCATTCCAAAACCTGATGAATTAAATACCGAAAATGCACAGTCATTGTTCTTACCTTGAGCTATGCTGACAACATTCTGCCCAAATTGATGAAGTATGTGTTCATCAAATTCAAAATCCTCCTCTAGTAATGTTGACATGGCTCCTGTTATGCTCATCGTTGCAATGCGGGTGATGTAATGATTACACTTCTAGCAATGACTTAAACTATAAACAGTAACCAATTTTGTATGCTATTATTTCTTCACCTTAATCTCTATTGTAAAGGCTCTATCACATAAGTTCTAAGCAAAATATATTTTGCTCTAAAATTGTTATTACTTTTCTTTGAAGACTATTCTCTGCCACTGTTTGCTGTTCATGGTGTGAACAACTGATAGCATCTCTGAAGATAATTGAAGTTAAAGAAAGGATATTCTGTTGCAATAAACAATGGAGTCAGGTAAGTTGTTCTGAACCCGTTTGCTATGCCTGCCTGCACACATTTCCATTTTGCTTGCAAATGTAGGCCTATTCCCTACCCTACCCTTCCCTACCCCAATGGATGTTGATAATATAATCTAATACAGCAATGTTTTGGCTATAAATCTATTACCTCTTCACCTTCGGAGATCGTCTCAGATGCAGATCCAATAGTTGAGAATTTTGTCTGAGATTCAAAGAATGTGATGAAACTATAGGCTTAAAAATAACGAACATATATTAATTCCATGGATAATATCTAGTTTTTCAGTGCATAGTGAAATATGAAAAGAGCAACCATTAAGTTAAAAGACTGACCATTTTCTTCCAATTGTGGAAGAGCACAGTAAATTGTGCAGGTTGTTCATTTAGTTTTGCAGATTTGAATGAGTACTGATGTAGGTCCTTCCATTTGACCACCTATTAAAACTATGTGTGAAATGCCCTAATTACCCATTATTCCTATATCTTCAAGGATCTACTGATTAAGCAGACAATTTTACATGCTCTTTTCAAGTTCAGCCATATCATTTTTTTAGCTTCTGTCACCGAAAACCAAAGTGCGAGTCCACTGAAATGCTCATATTGTCATCTTCAGTTCAGGGATCTTAGTGTGCGACGGTTGATGACTCATCTACGTGAGACACATCACAAGGGATACAGAGGTATTCCGGATCAGCTGGTGAGTTATGATCCAAGTTACATATTTATTAACAGTGACATATTACATACAATTTTCAAAGAGCGATATCATAATCACAATGGTCCCATGTTGCAATTTCGGGAGTAATTGCCATTAAAGTCATATTCCGATTGTGACGAATGACTTTTTTGAATCTAACTAAATCCAATTAGGTGTGGCTGAACGGTCAGCGAGCGCTTGCACAAAATGACTTCAAAGGGTGCTGACGAGGGAGATCCTGGTTCAGTCCCAGCAGCGGCAGTTGTTTTTCAGGTTTTTCCATCATGGAAATTGTTAGCATTCATCGTTCAAAATCGAATTAAACCACAATTTCGAGGCATGGGACCATAGTGAATGAAATTTCAAAACCATATTTTGTTGTCTCAGAAACACCCATCAGAATTGAATTGCTTAGCTATCGAATTCAAGCAGTAGGGTTTGGTCATTTGACTTAGCTGAAGGAGTTGTAAATATTTAAGAAAAAGACCTGGCTTTGAGCACTGCACTGTCAACTCTATAGTGTTTAACTCATGGTTTAGGAATTGGGTATTGACAATTAAGCATAGAATTGAGGGTCTTTATCAATAGCTCTAATTTGTAAGCTGATGCACTAGTTCTTTGTTTCATATTCTCATGTTCCCATACTTTCTAGAGAGTAGAGAGATAGGTTAATTTTAAAACTTCGAAAGGCAACTGCAATATTTTGTCACACTAAAGATTCTTGCCTGGACCAGCTTTATGCTGCTAGAGTTATGAGTATTATAATTGGGCACGCAAACTTAAGTTTTGGTGCAGTTGTATCCCCTTTTTCATAATGATACCTTGCAATTGCAAGTCATTGCTCTAGTAGTGAGGTAAAAATAGCTCAATGTTCTCCAAATCCACTCACGAATACATCTTAGTTAGCAACTACAGATGTTGCCGGTTTTTGCCACTGAGTGTTCTTTGTGAGTGAGTTGAATAGCTTAGCTATTGAATTCTAGCATTAAGTCACAGTAGGGTTTGGTCATTGAACTTAGCTGAAGGAGTTGTAAAAATTTTAGAAAACTAATTGTGTAAATCCATGACATAATGGAATCTGATTGTGCATGGCTAGTGTTTACATCATTAAGACTATTATCATTGGGCATGAAAATTGAGTTTTAGAGAACTTAATGTTTTTTGTAAAGGAAAATTTCATGTAATACAGTGTAGATCACTTGCAGATAATTTTTCTAGCAGTCAGCGGAAAAATATCCCATGGTCTCCCATTAAGATAGGCCAAAATCACGACCACATCCTCTTAAATCGCAATTATAGGGCTAGCTGGTTTTGCCATGGATAGTTCCTACCAGCTATATTTAGGTGTGTCCTGTCTCTGTTATTATATATTTGCACATTCAGCCAGATAATTCTATCAGTTCAGTACCAGCTTGTCAACTCTATAGTGTTAAACTCATGGTCTAGGGCTTGGGTATTGACAATAATCATAGAATTTAGTGCCTTTATCAATAGCTCTAATTTGTAAGCTGATGCACTAGTTCTTTGTTTCATATTATCATGTTCCCATACTTTCTAGAGAGTAGAGAGATAGATTAATTTTAAATATTCAAAAGGCAACTGCAATATTTTGTCACACTAAAATTACTTCCCTGGACAAGCTTTGTGCTAGCCTTGTTCACGTGACCACGGGTCTTGGTTTTTTTTGGCCGCATGAACAAGGCTAGCTTTATGCTGCTAGAGTTATGAGTATTATGCCAATTTAATTTTTGGGGTTGTTATGGCCACTTTTTCACAATGATGCCGTGCAATCGCAAGTCATTTCTCTAGTAATGAGTAAAAATTCTCTCTATGTTCTCCAAAATTCAACAGTGGAAACATCTTAGTAAGCAATTACAGGTGTTGCCGGTTTTTACCGCTGAGTGTTCTTGCCAATTATGATAGCTGTGTCGGGTGTCTCTTATTAAAGCTCCTACACACTCAGTGAGTTTATTTTATCCGTACAGTACCATGCAACTGACATTGATTACATTCTGTACAACTGTATTAGTAGCAATTAGCATATTAGAATGTAAGAGTAAAAGAGTACAAGTCTTTTACACCTTAGTAAAGTAGCAGTTGGAGGTGAAACTCATAAACTTCAAATGCCACATTTCAGTATTATGATAACAGGTTATCACATAGTAAAGATATATATGAATATATTATATATATCCTTACTCTGTGAGGGTATGCTCCAGCACAGTCTCGTGGGTAGGTAGAATGTTGACTTAACCTGGTTAGAACCCAGTTAGTTTGAAGATTTCAATTCTTATTGTATACTAACAGTAACATGCAGCTGAGCAAAAATTGTATGACAAAAATTGTGTACAGTTGTTGAAAAGTTCCGGCACTACAAAAACCTCCAGCTGCCACCTGGGTAGCACTTGGTGACTGAATTGAATGCCATGTAATCAAAGCCCTAAATCTTACACTTGAATTGAATCAGCATAAAATCTGAATCTGAAAATTATGTAAATTGCTACTGCAAATCACAGAAGTAGCTGTCTTCTGTCGGCGCCTACAATCAGTTTTTAAAACTGGCTACCTGCAACCCCTGTTATCTCAAGTCATCGTAGGTTGTATTGTACAGATGAAGCGAACTTGCTGGTTATGAAGGTATATCTTCAGACACAGGACACATACCTACCATGGCTGGCAAGGACAACCAGATAGCCCTGTAGTTGCAATTTAAAAGGATGTGTTTGCAGCTGAGATTTTGGATTATTTTAATGTGAGAAGACAGTGAATATTAATCCACTGACTGCTAGAGAAATGACCTTTTAGTGATCTGCATGGTGCTTAATACATGGGGAAATGGCTATGTGTGCAAATAATTTAACTTCATTGCAAATGATAAAGTCAATGATCTGCCTTTTAGCTTTTGCTAACCGATTGCGTTCTTTGTGCCATGAATTTTCTCATTTGAGCACTGCATTGTCCACTCTAGAGGTATTATAGCTCTTTGGATATATCCCTGTCGCCTGTCTGAATACTATATGGTAAAGCATGTAGATCTTGCGGCACCAGGCGATTAGTGCTGCAAGAGTTGTGGGTTTGAATCACATTGGGGGAGCTTTAAAGGTTGACTGTGCCAGCCCCCAGCGCCCTCGGGTGTATACCTCTTTCTGGTAAAGCATGTAGATTGTTCGATATGCCAGAAAAGTGCTCTTGAATAACTTCGCTTGAATTTTTCAGCTTGTGTGCCTATGCTGAGCAGCAAAATTTCGTTTACAAAAACTCTTGTGACGTTTTCAAAATTGTTAGAATTTTTTTCAACAAGTCATCATTTGGCTGCTCAAAGATAATATCGATGTCCTCCTCATTTGCATTGTTTTGATAATTGTTTATTTCAGCAATGTGGAAACTGTACATTTAACACGACGGGTACAAGAAAGTTCACCAACCATGTCACAAGTAAACACGGGCCAAATTCTAAGATTCAGCAGAGCAATTTCCCAGGTATGCGTCCTAACTGTGGAAAGTGGAATGAGAACTTGCAGGTCAAGAAGTTTGTCTTAAATACTGACTTCAACATAATAGGAGGATTGAACTGAGATTTGCTATCTTGGTTCTAAAAACAATGACTTACCGATTGAAAAATAACTCTGTATGTGACTGGCATTTACATTGCGGAAAAGGACTTCACGATGCCCATGCTAAGTACCAGTGATATTTTATAATTTATAGAAGGCAAATGTTCTCATGATTCAAATGTAGAAGAGACAAACTACACAAAAACTCCTGAGGACGTATCTCAGCCAGAACAAATGTTGCCGACTGCACTAGGTGAGCTGAAGACATGTTATCCATCCTCAATACAGTTTCATTCTAATCTTGATCTTGACTCTTAGTAAAATGATGAGCTGACTTCCCTTCTGTTCAAGAAAGCGTCCATGAGCAAGGAGACCCATTGTGCATTGGCTGGGCTTGAATGTGACATAAAAGTCAATGAATTTATTTTGGACCCTTTAAAAGCTGTAATTAATATGCCTTGATGAATGTATGCAGGTCAATGTCCAGAGCCTGCAGTAGATGATATGTGTCAGGAAGATGCCGACAACACATGTGCTGATATACAAATGGACGGGTCCGCTCACATAGAATCGTTTGTCTCAAGGTAAGTTCCCATCCATCGTTTTACTGGCGATTGATTTGCTTGTCGAAAATCAGATAAATGGCGATGATCGATGTGACCTGCAAATCACATTGCGTAACAATGCTACTCAATGTGGAAAATCTGGTGGAGTACCAACGGTGAACACATAAATTAAGTACAAACTCTGACTGGGCTAAGTTAGTACCCAGTTACTCATTGTACACAGCAATAAATTTTATTCAGCAAATAATAAAAATGACAGTTGAAGTCTCACAAATACACTCTTATTCTGTCAATATGTCTGAGATGGCTAACTATAATAAAAAAACTATGCACTGGCACTATCAGCTGCTAAATTATATTTCCCAGATTCGTACTAGAGTTATACAGTAAAGGAAGCACAACTCGGTCGACCATTCAACATGTTATAGAAGCAACTTCGGAGCTGATGAACACCATTTTGGAGGATGTTCGCCGAAGATCTGAGGAGCTAGTGAAAGGCTGGTTAATATTCTCTATTTCATCCATTCCTAAGCTAAAAACTAATGTGGATGAACCCGAATTGTTTTTGTCATAGTTTAATTGCTTCTAGGAACAGTTTTAATGAAAGTGACATTGACCATGTCGATTTTAGGGTTAATCGATACATGGGAACAGCATTTAGGTTTACTTCCGGTAGCATCGTCATTCAAATTCAGGAATCGTGTTGATTAGCTTTGGTAGCATATGATGGCGTAGATGAATGGTTAGTGAAAAAGACTGGCGGCAGTTTTTTTTTAAAGTTTTATCATAATAGAAATCGTAAGCATTCTTCATTTGATTCGTGAGCGGACAACTCATTCGAAGCATCAGAATATAGTGAATATAAGATTAGGCTTGTATTTGATTAATTTAGGCTAGTAAAACGGTAACACCATATTGTGGTTGTAAATTTCAATTTATAACCATATTCAAAATAGAGTTTTCGTTCATTAACATGACAAATAAATAAAAATACTGAAAAGCTCCACAGATTGAGGTTTTTCTTGCCCCAACATGACTACTAATGACAGGAGTAGCACTGACAGGATTATTGGCTGTACCTTGTGTTCATAAGCCAACTGCATGCAGTTGATCATGACATTGTTTTGTTCTTACTTAATTTATATTTTTATCTTTTTCAATTTTTTCTTGCTAGCTGATGACACTCTCTCGGTCAAAATGAGAAACATCTTTGTCTCTGTTGGCGATCCTTTTGTTAACTACAAGACTGAATACCATAGAATCAAAACACTAATAGCTCAGGGAATGGTTGGACCACATGAAGTTGCTGTAGGATCGCGAATTGACTCTCAGTCATCAGGGACCCAAACAGTTGCTTCAACAATACAGTACGTGCCTCTGACGGAAACCCTTCAACTGCTGTACTCAAAGCCGGAATTCAGGAACGCTGTAGTATCCAATCAAACTCGGTAAGAACTTGTACCTTTTTACATTTTTGATTAAACAACAGAAGTACGCTGAGAAATACTCTTTTCATTAAGAGTTTTGCTAAACATTAACATTCTATATCTTACCATCCTGAAACGCCAACATCTTTGCCAAACGAGGTGTAATTGTGTGCATCGTAAAACAGGTTAAGCCAATGGTTGCTTTAAATTTTGTCAGATTTACCTTCAGTTGATATCACATCTGATTTTGGGTTCTTAAATTTACCTTACTTTGTTAATTCAGGGATCATGAAGCAGGTGTGGCGACTCTCATACAGACAAATGAGCTATTCCAAAACCATCCCTGTGCCCTCAAGATAGCAGTATACAATGACGATATCGAGGTTGGAAATCCTCTAGGAAGTAAATCTGGCATCAACAAGCTCACCATGTACTACTTCTCCATATTAAACTGTCCAAACAGGAGCAGTCTATCATCCATACACCTAGCTATAATAGCCCATTCAAGTGATGTAAAAGAATTCGGGCATGCTAGAGTTCTCCGGCCATTGATTAAAGACCTGAAGAGACTGGAAAATGGACTTGTTATAACAGGAATGCCAGAGAAAATATATGGTACCATTGTTCATTTACCAGGAGATAACTTAGCAGCAAACGAAAGTCAAGGTTTCATGGGTAGCTTTTCTGCCAACCACTTCTGTCGATTCTGCAAGATGCATCAGGCTGAGACCAAGCATGCTACAAGGGAGGACAAGTCTTTACTCAGGAATACTCAAGATCATCAAACTGATGTTAACAATCCCTCAGGATCATCAGAACATGGAGTCAAGGGGCCCTGCGTTTTCGATGAACTGAAATACTTCAATGCTGTGGAGTCATTCTGCCCTGATCTCATGCATGACATATTCGAAGGCATCGCTAAGAAGGAAGTTGCCCTCTTGCTAACTCATGTTATTAGTAGCAAGCTCATTTCTCTTAACGAACTCAACGGTATCATCAAATCTTATGACTACGGGTAAGCCATTTGCTTTCAAACCCCAATAACATGATCAATTGATAGGTATGAATCTCCATTTATGATTAATGTGGTTTAGGCGACGGAGACAAATGAATGATATTAGGAAAGCTACCTTATTTTTGTCAGCGCCATATAATCAAAAATTGTTGCCTCCAGCTGATATGCTGCCAACCACATAAGAATTAAAGTGTAGTTGATACACGATAGATGATTAATCAATGGTCCAAAAAACAGAGTTGCTTATGGGCTGTATTGTACAGATCTGTTCACGAATAAATTACTGCCGGACCCCCATCTCCGTCGTAGCTGTATCATATCGTAGCTTCTTATAAACCAAATGATCAGTGAAATTTGAATATAAAATTAAGTTTGTATATAAATGAATTGACTTGTGTTCTTGTAGATTTCATGATAAGAAGAACAAACCTTCAGCTATTTTGTTGGAGCGTGGGGAAGTCAAGGTCAGACAGACATCATCTCAGATGTGGTGTTTGCTGAGGTTGCTACCTTTTATGATCGGGAGTGTGATAGGCAAGGGGGATGAGAAATGGGAAGTGTACCTTCAACTGAGAGAGATTGTGGAATATATATTCAGTCCCGTGACAACTGAATCTTCAACCTATGTACTGGAATGGCTTGTCCAGGTTCACCATGAGAACTTTTTATCGGTGCGTTGATCAGTTTTATCATTGAGGGATTTATGTAAATTTGCCAGCATTCCAGTTGTCCCGTTTCTACTGGTGAGCCTGTGGTGGCGGGAAACGCATGCTTGATCTAGGACTGATGTACTAAATGAGCTCTTGTATCCTTATAATAAACAATGTTCCCAGTTGTCATCAAACCTGATTATTTGGCATGAGCTTATATATTCTTAACCCTATTAGCCATCACAGCTGTCCTTTTATTTACAGATATACCCAGGAGAGACACTGACGCCCAAGCATCATTTCATGACCCATTATGGACAGGCGGTGCGACGTAATGGCCCACTAAGTGATTATTGGTGCATCAGATTTGAAGCCAAGCATAAGATGGCTAAACTAGTCGCATCATCATCATGTGAGTAAAGAGAGTCTTTGGTTATGAGTACTGCTATCAAATATGATCAAATGATGTTGCCAATTTGAAAAATAGAAACATTACGATATTATTGTTGTGTGTTAGATCGTGTATGCAGAAATCATATGAATCAGTTTTACAATTGTTGACCGCTGACCTAGAAGCAGTTTGATCCAGTGTGCCTACAAACCAGGTGGTCCTCTTCTATTGGTTAGTCGCAGCAATGGGACCAGTGGAGGGGGAACAACTCCAAATACCGGCAAATGGACCAAACTTGGACCTACTTGGACCTGCTTGGACTACCTCTGACCCAACAATCATTTTACATCGTTATATGCATGCTATAGATAATTAATAAAATATTAATCAGTCAGAATTTAACCATAAACACGAAAAAAATTATAATCAACCCCCCACTAACAGCTACATCCTCACACTAAATAATTCTATAACAATACTCACAACATCAGCGCATTCAGCATTCACAACAAACATTAATATTATACAGAGATTGTTTAACTCCTGATGCTTTTTGCTCCATCCACAGGTAATTTCATCAATGTACCTAAGACCGTAGCCACCAGATACCAGCTCAACTCATTCCACCACTGGAGCAAGCAGGTTGATTTGGTAACTCCGCCAACATCGTATCATCATAAAGGAGGGGTTGTCACATCAGTGGATTATAAAGGGAGTAGCTACCATGCTGGAATGGCAGTCTGCTTATCTGTGCTGGATGATGGTCAGCCAGAAATATGGATCATTGACAAGATACTCAATGGCCCAATGCTAGTGTGCTATTCTGCCAGCGTAGACTATGACCCCAACATAAGGGCCTATCTAATATCTGACACAAATCAGAATAATGTAAGTAATATTATGATAAGTGCCCTTAGGAACAAAGCACCAATGGACATTCTTTACTATAAAAACAATAAAGTTATCTCACAGCGAGGAGTATTTATTTAGTTGTGTGATGGTGCGATTTCCAATTTTATCACTGTCTTGTCATACAGATTTGAGGTTATGACATTGTGCCGCTCCAATCCCAGTTATAACATGTAACAACTTTTTATTTGGACTGTACTCCATTCATGCTGTATATACTCTTTATTATATAAAATTTGTAATTTCACTTGCAGCTGAATGCACTCAAGTTAATTTTTTCTATTACAACTTCAGACTGAATAAAATTATCCAGGGATTTACAGTATACTTACCTCGTGCCTTACGGTCTGTCAAGTCTTGAATTTTTATGAATGGCAAACTTCACACACACACAGCTAGGGTCTTAACAACCACTACTCAAACGCTATGTAAGTAAATATATTTTGTGACAATACGGCATGCTAAAAGGAGGACAACTCCTAAATAATAAATTAAAATCTGATTGCAATTGCTAGCGATTGGCTGTGATGGTAGGGGGTCTCAGCACACAGCACTGTTGCCTTAACTATAGGATATATATTCATATAGATTATCTCAAATCAAGTACCAAAATAAATAGGCTAATTCTACATATAACTGTGACAATGTATTGTGAACATGACAAGGGAAGTATTCATCAAACTATTCCCAAAAAAAACTGTGAGGAAACAGATACAAAGAACTTCGCATGAAAGTTGTTGTTATAACCAGGCGTTCCAGATACGAATCTAGTTGTGGCATAATTGCTGTTATACATGGAATCAGTCAGATTATAATTTTAAGATTTGTCTTGTGTATGAGCTTTAGGCCTACTGAGCCAATCTATTACTCATTCTGGTCAATGATTAAGTTTGCATGGTTGGGAGGGTCAGTGCCTGTATGTTTGTCAGTCAGTGGGAAATTCCACACGTGAAGATAAATCACGTTCTACATGGAAACAACGGAGGGGTTACTCAGGGATAAAGAATATAGGATAGAATATAATGTTATAATCTCCCTGTGCATCTCCCTAGGCCGTAATAGTGCTTTCTCATACCAAGGCTAAACTCTATGTAATCATACATTAGTTCACAACTAGCAGACCAGCTCTTTCTTGGAGGAGAGCATGTTCAGCTCATTATACGTTTGGGAGGGTTTTGAATTGATAATGCTTCAATATCAATCTTATAGTGATTAGAAATGAATCCACCGTGCGATTCATAACTGGTTTTAATATAGAACCGTTTATTGCATTGTTGTGAAACTACTGAGGATTCATCCAAATGATAATACCTGCTTTGAATAGAATTAATTGTTTGCAGGTAATCACTTACTACAATAGTGGTCTAGAACTAAGCGCTCCATGGTTTCAAATTTAGATGTAAATTGACACCTTCTATTGATTATATCTAGAACAACAATGTTTATCATTCAACTTGTGAAGGATCTCCCCTGATCTGACCATGGTTTCAAAATTAACCTGATTAGAATTTTACAGGAAAGAATAGTTTTGAAACTTTGTTCAGTTCATGTCTAATAGATGCAAGTGTTGCTCTGGTCATGTGGTCAATTAGAATATGTGCATTGGCTCAAAACAATATTTTAATTGGATTGAATGCGAGGAAGTTTAACTTGATACTTTCAAAGGATTATTTCAAGGTTATGATTTTTGAGTGTGTGGCGACCATCAATTTAACAACAAACCTTCTGTCGCTGGCGCAAGTCCAGTGGTCGAGTGCCCCAGTGACCACTGGACTTGCACCAACTACAGACGGCCTGTGGATTTATCCATGGAAATAGGGAATGCATTTCTATAGACATGCCAGAATTTTTCACCAAGTATGTCTATTATGTCCCCAATTATCATAGCCTACTAAGAGTATAAAGCAAAAAAACATATTCTAGTCCTCATCCTAAATTATTTTATGTTCAAAGACATTGTCAGGACAGAGACTATACTCTAGCCAGGGAGGGTGGGAGAGGCTGCTCTAGCCAAATTGAGATACTGAATTTATATTGTGCAGTCACGAGTACAATATAATTCAAGTGTCATGAGTGAAAAATGTGACTTACGCAGGGCACTTTGTCATAAAAAATTCATCATAAAGGCATAAAGGGTTAGACCTACATGATGCTCATGATGTGTGTGAGATGTATTTCAGGTTCTCAATCCGATGCACCGTTCATACTTTATTATGAAGCCTCTTTTTTGTATTGATTTGACAATTACAACAACACGAGCTTACTAAGATAAGGCAAGATGCACCTCATAGCTCATATAGTAATATTGTGAAGCAACAAGTAGTTGTCTTGCCAAATCTATAGTCATCCCTGACGGCAGAGCCCTTAAACTGAACAAGAGAGTCTTTCTACTAATAGGAGAGAGACTTTGTATGAATTTCTTGTTTGTTTGATATTTAAATGCATTACAGCAAAATTTCTTTTCTGTTTGGGTAGTAGCCAGTTTCATCAAATATTCATAGTAGAGGGTTTGTTGGTGAAGGTCATGTTACGTGCTAAGGGATATTCTAGTTCTAGGTACTTAGCCCAATCCAACACTCGGGTGTTGTGCGAAGTGTGGCACTTGCTATACGGGACATGTATTATAGTAGGCCTACATGTTTTACAACACCAGTCGCCAGCAAGAATTTTTAGGGCCTATTTAGAACAGCATAAAATTTCATAATACCCTCAGCATCCCAGTTTCCATATCAAACTAAAAGCGCAGAGTGAATGCAAAGAAGGTGTAAGAGTAGATGGACTCCAACTATCTGCTATCTACCCTCCATCTAGGGCTGATCCACAGACATCAGATGGAGGTGCAAACGGGCCTTTCCTAAATCCGTTCAAGTTAGCCCAACGGTCGAATGATCATCGGTCATTCACAATGATTGAATGAAGCTAACTTCAACCAATTTAGTAATACTAGCATGATGATACTGCTCAGTTGTTTGTTGAATCTCTTTTCTTGTAGGCCATTATATTAACCAATAGGCCTAATGTGTTGGCTTTGATTGATTGCCAACACATTATGAACCATTGTTGTGCCTTCCCTAGTAGTAGGCCTTGTAATGTTGTATAGTGGACTCTTAATATTAACAGCACATGCCTTCTGTAGTTGGTGCAAGTCCATTGGTTGAGTGCTCCAGTGGTCGAGGCCCAGACAACTGGGGCCCTCAACCATTGAACTGGCACCAGTGACTAGTAATAGTACCAACCTAGTCCAGATGGGCAAGGCCTGGTGGTGGTGAATTATTAAAAATAATAGTTCCTCTCCCACTACATGCAATAGTCAGTACTAACATACCTTTGAAGACTATCTTCATACAACCCCAGCTATGGCGATGTGCTCTCTCAAGGGTCCTATAATATTAAAACAATAATCATTTTGTTTATCTATTGCCTCTGCAGCAAAGTGGACTACATGCAGCAACTGTGTAGTAGTGTTAAGCCCTTTTCTGAAACCATGTTGGTTATCTTTGATTATTTCAGCATTTTCAATGTGCGACCACATGTTTGAACAAATAACATGTTCCAGTGTTTTACATAGTATACAGGTTAGACTGATGGGTCTATAGTGGTGAGGGTCTGATCTTTTTCCTCCCTTATAGATGGGGCAAATGGTTGCCCTTTTCCACACCTTTGGTACCGCTCCTTCTTTTAGACTGGTTTCAAACAGGATGCACACACAGTCTATAAAAGAAGGTACATTTTCAGCAAACATTTTTAGAGTTATGGCAGCTATGTCATCTGGCCCAGTAGTTAAACAACGGCTTGGTATTGCCGTGTTCCATTTCACCAGTAAGGTGTACGTCCAAGTACTTTGTCTTGGCTTCTTTAACCTGTACAATAATGTCACGGTTAATCAGATCGAGCTCTCTTTGGTGAGCTATACTAGGGAATTTCTCATTTCGGTAATATCATTGGTTTACAGTTTAAACATAAATAGACAAGGGGATTTCCCTCCTGTTCTGAGACCAGAGTGTATAGTTTCTCAGAGTATTTACCATCACAACTCAGGTGAGTATAGTGATCACAAAAGTCACACGGCATACTTTTCTCATCATTACCAACCTCACTGTCGCATGTAACACACAGAACATGCATATTGCTATGTTTGCTTTGTTTACCTGTTTTTTGGTTGGGGGATTTCGCCTCTGCTGCTGGTTTACTTCTGGTTTTACCGGCTGGAGCCATGACACCTGGTATTGAAGATATATATACAGCAATGAGGTGCACGAGGGTTCGGACAGACAGTGTTTGAGAGGATCAAAAACAAGAAATATGGCATGCACAATTATACAGTCAGTGTTTGGCTTAGGGCCTAAGAATCTGGGATCAGTTGGTTTTTTTTAGTAGACTTGAGTTTGATCAGGGATGAACCAAATGATTCACACAGGGGGAATCAAAAAGATTGACCAAATGGCAAATGATTCAAACAGGGGGAATCAAAAAGAATGGAAGTGAGTACACGTCTGACTCACTGTGTTAGTTTAGCCTATTTTTTCTTTTTTAACAAGATCTACAGGAATTCCGATGATGATCATTGACATCTTCCTTTACTCAGATAAGGTTTGGCAAAGAGTTCTTGCTAACAATGGTAAGGATTAAAATCCAAACCAAAAGGCAAGCCATAGTGCTATGATAGGTCTGTTACTATCTACTCTTTTTGAGTTCTCAAGTTGGTTTGGATTATACATTACATGCGATCTATTAACAAAGTTGGTTGAATCTAACTCATCCAATACTATTGGGTGTAGCAAGAAGTTGTCTGCTTGAAGATATAATATAGAATCAGTCAACAGCATTTACCGGAAAAGTATATTTACATGCTGTCAAAACCATAATAAAAAGCCTGGAGAGGCCCTTACTTTCACACTGTCTTCAGCAAAAAGTATTGGAATAATCCTGAATTTCTATTCAAATGGACCAAAAGAGAGTCCTAAAGAATAGATTTTTTGGTGTGGTGAGGGTTTGGTCCAAAGGGAGTCCAAATGGAAGGTGCCAAACCGAACCACAAATTTCTTAATATTTACAAAAATCACGATATTACTGTTTTTTTCAGAGCAAGTTGCAGTCACTAAATCCACATAAACTAATTTTAAGCCACGGTGAGGAAATGTTTGACGTCTCTTCTAGCACAGTTAAAGAAGGTTAAGGCTTAAAACAATTTTTACTTGCCAAGTTGGCTCCAACTTTTTGGGCTGTTGGTTGAAAAATTGTCATTCAGACATCACTGCCTTTAACTTACCCTGTAGCCTCCAATTCTTGTTGTTTTTCTGTATGTGTAACTCCATATGATAGCCCAGTCATCCCTTATCAAAGCCTGGTGAGTTAAAACTGGAATATCTAAAGATGAGTGTGCATGACAGGGCTGCAGAAGCATCGGTCAATTGACCTCCATCGAAAAGTCAGCATTCCGGATGTAGTGAAGCACCCCTATATAATAACCCTTGGCTCTCTTCACTCAATCAGACACTGTATGTATGACCAAAACCACAGCTAATCAACAAATACCCATTTTGTACAAGGAAAAGATGGTACGGCAGACGAGCTGCGCCATGTGTTGAAAATATTTCATAATGGCGCAGCTCGGCTACATGAGTTTTACATATGGCGCAGCTCGGCTAGGTGACGTTTACGTGTGGCGCAGCTCGGCTAGAGGCAATTTTCACGTGGCGCAGCTCGGCTAGAGGAACATTTTCACGTGGCGCAGCTCGGCTAGAGCCACATTTATCAATCAAGAGGACACGACTCCCAAATTGAATAGTCTGGTAGTAGGCAATCGGAAGGATGGGCGGAGTCTTCTCTGTCTTTTGGAGGTGTTAAACGTTACACTATTTTCAACTTGGTCTGCATACACATTCATTCACAGATAGCAACTCACACAGACTAGTAGTACCTACTCAACCTAATAATGGCTAATAACCTTAATAACAACATCGATATGTTTGGAAAGTCACGAGGTGCCTGTCAGGTCAGCTGCTGTGAGTGTAAGCAATTTACTCACAACAAGGGACTTCACACCTGCCAGGTATGCCTGCATGGAGCTAGGCATCATGTGGTTATCAGAACTGAAAAAGAGGAGGAAACCATAAGAGTCAGGAAGCCACAGGTGAGTCTCTTTGATTTTGAGCAAAAACTCAGCTGTGCCTTAGTGAAGGTTTTTCTAATGCAAACCATGCTCATTGATTTATTGTTGTTTGATCTAGTCCAAGGAGTTAGAGAACTCCTTGGTGTGGTGGTTTAACCAATGATTTAATAATGGGTTGAGTTGTGATCAGTGTTTGTAACCAGTTAGTTTGAACAGGGAGGGTTTGAAGTTATCAGTGACTTATTCATTGGCACTTTGGAAACTATCTTCCTGACTATCTACCTTACTCAGAAGAGCATTCATTTTAGATATAAATAAGTGATCTCATTTGGTTCTGCTGGCAAATCCACTTTTTAAAAAGGAAGCTATATATATACTATACAAAAATGGAATTTTCATTGCTATCTTACTAATGGTAAAGTCATAAAATTTATTCTTCCACTCATTGCCAATAATCGATTTTCATGAAATTTCTATAATAACCAATATAACATTTAAAAAAAAATGAAGCAATGTATGGACATTGTTTTCTGCTAGCTTGACAATCTAAGTGAGGTCACTACAAATAAATGGGCTTATGGTTTTGCTGGCCAAAATCCTCACCCGAAAACCTAATTCAATCTGTTAGCGCGAGTCTGACCTAATACCACAATTACAAACAATTTGTCAAACTTTTAATTGATACTGATACAAACATGACAATTCACACCAGTGGGTTGCTGCATAACCACACAGGAGATAACATCCTTCATCATTGCATGGTCTAGCCTTTTCTTGAAATCGAGAAGTTATCAGCAATAAATTTTATCCAGAAAATCTGGCAAAAAATGAATTCGATGAATTACTCTTGATTTATTTGACGAAGGGCAAGTCTGTTTGCAGAGAATTCACGGTTTATCTAATCCATAAAATTACCTTACTGTTCCAAAAACTTATTACAAGTTAATCCCTTTTTAGAAGAGAGAAAAGAAGCAAGATAGCCTGATGCCCTTGCTGGTGAGTAACAAGCCAACATCTGTGATAAGTTGACTTTATCTTTCTCTGGCCCTTGTCCATTCATTACACACCAAATAATCATGTGTGACATATGGCACGTTGTGGTCTCCAATTAAATAAGGCCAGTCTATGAAAGGCACAAACTGCCGAATTTCGTGATAAATGTTTCAATCTTGATATATGTATATTATTTACATTTACCAAGCATCATTTAGCCTTCATCTTTGCATTTTTTGGTGGGGGAACATACCGCCCATCCACTTAGCAAGATACGCTCCCTAGTCATTGATGACGTGTACGATCTTTGCTGCCAACTGCACAAAGACATTCCCGCTATGTGCAACTACGCGATCCGATTTATTAATTATTTTTTATTTTCAGGGGGTTGAGGTTGTTTTCCAAGAGAGCGACGGGACCAAGACTCGTGTCAAGGGCCTGTGCGTGGATTACGTAAGTTAATTTATCAAATTTTATTCACTGCTACATGTGGTTATTTCCTTTCTATTATTGAAAAAGTAAACATTTTCCCTGAAGTTTTATTTTAGGAATTTGTCAATAATTAACTGTATAACATGTCATATATCGAGTCTTCTCTCTTGTCTTTGCGACTTTCTAGGGGCATTATTATTCTTGGTCAGTTGTTAATGGTGTCATAGTCTGTATCATTGTTGTCCTCCTGTGTAGTGGAGTCCTCAGGAGTACATCTTTGCTATCAGCTCATCAATCTAAGATGTAATCTATAGTTTACTTTATTTGTTGTTGCGCTGAGCTATTATATTACTTTTACTAATCCTTTGGTTTAAACTTGGAATTGTGGTGAGTTGTCTACTGAAATTGTCTCAGTTATTAAGTCTATTCTTTAGAAGTTGTGTAATATGAATAGAATTATTATTCTATTCATAAATATTCCAGTGTATGTTTTCCCTTTCCAACTCTGTTTTTTGGGAACAATTATTTGTTATTGAAATAATTTACTGATTTTCTAATTACTAAGTCACAACTTGACTAGAGTTAGGATCATCACAACTATTTTTGTTGGTGTGGCATTCATTGGCTGATACACATTCTTCTAAAAAGTTTGAGAGTAAGGAGGTTTCATGTTAATTGCACAAGCACAAGCTGCAGATATTAGAGTTTTAAAACTGTCATTTTTATTTATTGTAGGTGCTGCCTAAAGACAGGACATACCTGTCACTATATGAGCAGTGTTTAGTAAAGACAGGATGGGCCAGCGGGAGGATGCTCCTAAGAAAAGAAGGCCTTCATGTTGATAAGGATACTCCCGGCACCATCCCTAACAAACTGTTTTTCAGAAAATGTAAGTATTATTTGTTATATACCATTTTACTACCATACCACCCACATTCTCAATTTGGGCACTGTAGATCAGCTATGGGCATCCTGCGGCTGTTCTGTGTCTTATTGTGGCTGCATGCCTGTAAAAGTAGTTACACATTAATTTTGATTCCCATTTTGTAATGCGGATATCCAAGAAGGCATACCGCTTTGTAATCATAATATATTTCAAAAATGTGGCCATTCTGTATTATGCATGTAGCTTAGCTTCCTAACCCGTCATTCTTAAGTCGACAGGCAGATTTGTATCAAAAAACTCTCATGTTACCTGCATTTTGGTTTCTCACATCACAAACATTGGCGAAAATTTCCGCTTTGCCCTTTTGCCATACACATGAAACACTGGGATACAAACATGTACACAACCAAATCCTGAAAATCATTAGGTAACATGACCAGCAAAACCTCAGAAGATTAGATAAATCAGTATTTCTGTTGGGCTGATGTTTCTAGCTACATACCGCAATTTTTATTCATAAATCTGTTTTAGTTTGTACAAAATAGGAAGTGCCAAAACTTTCACCCCTGTTCCAATTTTATGCCTGAAAGATATGTTGCCGACTTTTGAGTTGCTCCTGCGTAAAATGTGACCAGTTTCGAAAAAGGTAGCCCACCCATGCTGTACAATATAGATATACCCATTGCAGAAATATTGTGTTGAGTTGTTGCAGCATTTAATTGGGATTCAAGCAAGGACCACAAGATTGGGTCTCCTCTAGATGATCTGATGAGCTACAATTGTGAAAGTAAATCCTGGCTGGTCAGTTTGACATAAAGATTTTTAATATTGAGTCAATATGGCATAATCCATTGCTGCACAAATGTTTATAATACTCATTATGATAATCTTACTATTGGTTGGAGGGTGTCTGTCAAATCGAAAGACTTGGGATATATTTGATTGAGGATTATTTGGGCATACTTAATTTTCGCACAGCTGAGATAGCCAGTTGATAAACCAGAAATCAAAGATCTGGATGAAACTGAATGAAATTGCAGTGAAGATAATTAGACGAGGATTATCCATGTGAATACAATTGATTTGAATCTGTTTCAGACCCAAGCACCATTGTATCATTTGTGTATACCAAGCTTATGAGCCAAGATTCAAAGCGTCAACTCAGAATCCTTATTTTTTGCTCTAAAACATTCGTTCAAAAAAGAGGTGTATAGTCAACCTCCTGTACTTTTTCTGTAAATGAATTATTACCTCATAGGAACAAAACACCCCAGGACCCAATTTTGTTCCTAATGAGTTTGTACTACCTCATTGATGTTCTATGTTCTGATGTGTGAGATCTGTTTTTTTTCCATAGGTGATAATGCTGACGAGAATGACAGAGAGTGTGTTGTGTTAAATTTGAGGTGAGCCTTTATTTGATTTTCACTAGGTTTGGTACATTTTTTAAATCAATTGTTTAATTCAACTTAATTCTATGCAACATCAGTAAAATAGACTAAACATGCAGGGCTCTTTGATAAATCTGTGAGGTAGTAATAGATATTGTTCTCACACAAAAATTGAATTCTAGATAGTTTGTTTTACCTAAATATTTTCTGCCTCCTCTCTTTACTCCAATAAGCTTCTCTCCCAAAGGACAATATTATTCATATTTAGTCATTTTTCACTTTTGAGTCCAGTTTTGTTTGATAGTGGAGGTGAGTTCTCACTTCTGTTAGATAATTAATTTTTTCCGTGATCTTACAGCCCTCCTTTGCCACTGCCAGCACTACAGTTTAAGAAACCTCTGGTTCCCCCCCGTAAGAGAGGTGATGGAGAAACTGGCAGGTGAGGACCATAATTTGTGCAGATTTTACACCATAACTTAATGCGGCAATGTCAATAAGTAATTAGAAAATTATAAATTAGAGAGGGCGTTGCAGCAGACTGCATGCCCTGATACTATGTCTGCAACAATCTCTTCACTGTGTTTGTTAGTAGCTCACCAGAAATTTTATTTCTAACTTATCAGATGAAGACAAAATGCACATCGGTTTAATAGGCATTTTTGTTTCATTACATAAACATATACACGTATATTCTCACACGTTGATAGTGATATGGCTTGCCATGACGCTAAATCTCAATTGGATTCGGAAGTATAAAGAGGTTTTCATTTGTTGCCACCTACTGAACAAAGCCACCGATTGAGTGATCTCCGGCTTACAGTCAACTAAATTTGGGGTACAAAAAAACTGTAACATTGATTAGAAATAAACCCCAATATATAATTGGTACTCTCATTAAAAAACTGTTGTTTTTAGAACGGATAAAGCTGCAAGCAAGAGGAGACCCATGGGAATTATGTACCGTCAGCTGAATGGATGTAAGTCAATGTTTTGTGTATGACATATCAAATCTTATATTATCTTTATAATGAAACAGGCGACTGGTAAAATGAGACTAAGGAAATATAACAGCCAAATGCCTGCTACAGCTTCTGGTATGCCGCGAACAAGATCGGAATGAATATCATCAAAAAAGACAATCCACTGTCTAACAAAGTGATGACAATGTCGATATCTGGCTGCAGTCACACATTGGACAGACACTTTGATTCTCATCTCTATAATAAGCTATTTTTATCTTTCATGTTAAATATTTTTTAGGTTTTATCAATTAAAAAATAAAAAATTTGGTTGAAATTACATTTGTTTTTACCATTGAAGTGCCAACATGTAGCCAAGCAGAGATCAAAGACCCAGAGAGGAGATCGGAGCAGGAGAATGAGACAGCCCAAGAGAGGAGACCAGAGCCGGAGAATGAGACAGCCCAAGAGAGGAGACCGGAGAATGAGACAGCCCAAGAGAGGAGACCGGAGAATGAGACAGCCCAACAGAGGAGGCCGGAGAATGAGACAGCCCAACAGAGGAGGCCGGAGAATGAGACAGCCCAACAGAGGAGGCCGGAGGATGAGACAGCCCAACAGAGGAGGCCGGAGAATGAGACAGCCCAACAGAGGAGGCCGGAGAATGAGACAGCCCAACAGAGGAGGCCGGAGAATGAGACAGCCCAACAGAGGAGGCCGGAGAATGAGACAGCCCAACAGAGGAGGCCGGAGAATGAGACAGCCCAACAGAGGAGACCGGAGAATGAGATAGCCCAAGAGAGGAGACCGGAGAATGAGACAGCCCAACAGAGGAGGCCGGAGAATGAGACAGCCAAACAGAGGAGGCCGGAGAATGAGACAGCCCAAGAGGGGAGATCGGAGCTGGCAAAGAGACCTGCAGCTGCCAGCCCAGATGAATGGGAGCAGAGGAGTATGAAGGTAGGACAGTACAAAATTTCCAACTGTTTGCATGAGGTTGTTGTTAAATTTGACCTTGTGTTGTTTGTACCTCAAGTTATCAAGCGAGTATGCAGATATATGGTTCAATCAATGTGCCACCACAGCCGTAAATTTAACCCAAGACTTTTGGCACTACCACAAATCAACTACATACATTGCTCCTTGCTTTAGCTGTATCATCCAGAGCATTGGTGCTAGACAACTAATGCAGCTTTTTTTGCTAACATCTGGCTAACATCAGATGGCACCATCACCACACCATAACGGTACATCAAATGTTCTACTCAAATATAAAACTGATCTCCTTTCACCTTCCAGATCAGTAGGTTGGAGAAAGAGGTGGAATGTCTGAAACGAGAGGTAAGATTATATAGCATGATGGACTCTATGTGGGTTATGATATTACAACTTCTCTCTTAGACACTGTTAAACTGTGTTCAAATCCTACAAAAATTTTTTAAGATTATTTATCATACTCAAATCTAGAGACCTACCGCTACGCTCCTTTGTTTTCCCCATCAATCAACGCTCAGGGCGTGTTTAATCGGCCAGTTCTCTCAGTTGTGTAAGCTCATCAACGTGTGCGTCGCTTATATACTTGTGGGATCTTCACCAAGTTCACACTCCTAGCATTGACTTAGGATAAAATACATATTTAAATTATTGCTTTTTAGAAACAGTTGAGAGATGAGAGGGATAGGTCCAATAAAGAACTGGACCAGCTGCTATGTAAGTTTCCACATAATCAGTTTTGCGAGTTAATAAAATTGCCTTCATCTAAATGCCAAAGCATAATCTTGATTAACACTGAGGTATATATCAATTGTTGTTGAAAAAATATACCGGCATTTCGGCTTGATCAATGACTTGGCTAGAATTCAGAAAAATCATCATTCTGCAGAGATGCTAAGGCTAAAAAAGGACTCGCCATCAATGCATAGGCGGTTTTTAAAGGATAGGGTTAATACAAGAATGCGTTTTGTTACTTTGTTTCAATAGATATATTGTTATCCTACATGTTGACATATTTGTACTTTGATATTATATGTTGTGATTGTATAATGATAATTTTCTGCTGTTTGGTGATACAATGTGCCTGCATTTTGGAGTGTAATCTTTCAGTGTTGGAGGGTGTTTCCGTGGACTACAATAAGGGACTAGGAGCTGGTATTTCGGCCCAGGTATACGGAGGAACGTTTGAAGGAGGAGAAGTAGCAGTGAAAGTTATGCGCCAGATGATGGAGGTCGGGGACATACTGGATGACCCGGAGATTCAGTATCTTTTGTAAGTCATCATTACGCACAATGAAATCATCAACTAGGATCTCGAAACCACTAGCACTTGAATCTCTTCCACTTCAGCAGTGATATATTGTCATGGCATCTTTATCAATTTAGGTATAGACAAATTGTATCGCAACCGAAAACTTGTAATCTGAAGATGTAACTTTTTTTCCATCTTTCAACATTAATCCTTACCTGGTGATAGAAACATTATTACAAATCTTTTACATTTTATAGGCTGTCAAATATACTGAACACATTGATATTATGTGATTCATATATGATTTTTGTAGGAGAGTGAGTCACAAGAATATTGTTGGGATCATTGGGGTTATCCAGGTCGGAACCCAGGTGGGAGTAGTTATGGGGCGAGCATCATCAGACTTAGAGAAGTATATTCAGAGTAGGACGACACGCCAAGTGACTGCACAGTGTAAAGTAAGTTACATTACAACCCTACAGGCTTGCAACGTTCGTAATTTATGATCCTCAATCACTCAAATTCACTCTAGGTTACTCAGGTTTCTTCATTTCTCCCATGCCAGGGTAATTTTTAAAATTTGCTTGAAACTGAGATGTGCTATCACACCATTATTCATGGTTTTCATTGCATTCATGTGTATGCCTTTTTGGTTGCAGGACTTTGGTACAAAGCTAAGATACTCTAGAGATATGGCATGCGGGCTGGCATACCTTCACCTCAAGAAAATTGTCCATCAGGACATAAAGCCACTGAATATTTTGGTAAGAATCCAAACACTTCTCCGATGCCACTAAATACCATTACAGCAATTTTTATTCAAGTTGAAATATTTTTAGTATCGCGTTTACCCAGAGCACCTGTGATCCATTTCTTTTATCACATGGTAATATTGGATCTGATGATACACTAAACAAAAACTAAACAGATTCAAATTGTTAAGATTATTCTCCCCTTTTCCTTTTCTTCTTGAATGAATAAAGTGGTAAAAATGATGTATTATCATAAATATAAACACATTTAGGGACCCACAGCTTTTTATCAAGTATTTTAAAAACTTGTAATTAGAGTTATTGGAATGGCGTTCTGTTGACGGATTTTGGTATTTATATTCTACTTATTGACGATGGATTTATAATTTTTGGTACACCACCATTCTCTATGACTGTATGAGCCTATTCTCATTTTACATTATTAATTCTATATACCCAACCTAGCCGTCTACAAGTGTAATATTTTTAAATTTTAGATTTTCAATGGTGTTGCCAAAATCGCTGATCTTGGCTTTGCGGCCTTCACCAGCTCCATGACGAGTATCTCAGCTGGTGGACACTCAGGTACGACATTCCAGAACAAAGAGCTAAAATGAGTTAGATATAAGAACAGAAATACCTTTATTTGAAGTAATTTGGCTCAGTTAATGCTATTTTGCTGTCCTGAAATAGCAGAAAGAAAACAAGACAGACACAGGGAAAAATCCACTTTCAACGCACTCAGAAAATGTCGTTCCTCTCTTGAAATCTTAACATTGCTTGTTGGTTTGATCTGAGGGTTTTCCACAGAAAATACACATATGTGCTATTAGTTTTTCCACCATTCCATTAGACAGACTCGAATGCATCGATCTAAGCGGACCACAAAATCAACCACTCTTGTTCTGAGTGGAGCCTTCCAACATGAAAGACAATGTACCAAAAATGCATACCTGCAAACATGTAAACTACCTAGCGTCCTAGAAGGTACATACCACATCAGCTAGCAGTGTACAATGTGATAATAATGTCTTTACAAATTTATCTATCTTAGGTACAGTGTACTACATGGCGCCTGAGCTGCTCCTCCGAAGAACACGCGTCTCTACTCACTGTGATATCTGGTCCCTGGGAGTAACAATGCATGAGCTATTCACAGGTGTGTAAATTACATGCATTCATAGGGTTGATAATGAAGCGCACTTCTCAGAGAACAGGGGATTCCCGATCATAGTGCTAATAAACAGCTTGAAATTGTGATCTGTACACTGAGTTGATAGACATTTTCTTTGGAATTATTAGTAGTTGACAATGTATCATCCTAGCAAGTCGTTCAGTAAGCACTTGCTCAGCAGATTTTAACAATTATTTTTGTTTTAGATAAAAGAGCATGGGGTAAACAGACTGTGAAAATACCAGGGACACAAGTGCGTGTGCCCAAGGAGATCTACGATAATCAGCTTCCTAGCACGCACAAGATTCTGCCACCGCTAATGCAGAAGCTGCTATCCAGCTTGATGGAGTACGGAGAGGAGAGGCGGCCTTCTGCCAAGGCCATTCTGGGACAACTTGACGAAATGCGCTGACAGACAATATGTTTATTTATTATTATACACACCAGTGTAAATAAAAAACAAAATATACTGAGGCTAAAAATATGATAATTAATACATCTGTACATGACATATCTGTAAATAAAATATTTTTGGAAATTTTTACATTTAAAAAGTTAACAAGCCATCAATTCTTTATTTAACATTATTTTGATTTTGCGAGTCTGGGTTAATTATGTTCATATATGTGTGTAGTAAAACATGCATAAATATTTGTGCACAATATATTATGATTTATACATATCTACAATATATCAATTTTATATGTACCTGCGACCATCTACTGTTAGTTAAAATTCAAACACTGTGCAAGCTATGATTTTCTTATTAAATACATTGTTTTGAGAGTTTGTAACTAACTAGTTGGTTGGTATTTGTTACTAGCCCTGTTCACACGGCCACGGGTTTTGGTTTTGTTGGCAAAAAACCAAAACCCGTGGCCGTGTGAACAGGGCTAGTAACAAATACCAACCAACTAGTTAGTTTGTTACAATACATGAGATCTCAGCTATATCTGATAAATTTATTTATTACATAATGTTCTGTCTGATATTTATATAAAGCTCCTTGCAGTTCTCCTTGGTTGGTGTTACCATTAAATGAGCTGGTAGTATGTATTTGTCCAGACCCAGCCCTGCAGAGGATGGGATGTCCGGACGCTGCATCAGTGGCTCCATGTAGTCCTCTATAAATTGAATGAATACAATATTGAGGATGTCATTGTTATACAACAGAAACGGACATGAGTTCTCAACACTCACAAGTTCAAAGCAGCCACAACTTGAATGCTAGTTAACCATGCTTTCCCTTTATCGATGAAGCTCAAAAACCTACCAGAATTGAGCATATGTGGGTGCTCCCACATATGGTTAGGGGAATATCCACTTGGTAAGAGCAGGTTTTTTTGTTTTCTGATCCTGCTTGTGTTATGGGTGATCTTGTACTGGTTAAGTGAGCTCTGTATCATCGAGGAAAATGTCCTCCATACTACCCACCTGTAACATTTTAAGAAGATAGTTGTACTCATATAAGCCTACCTTCACTTTAAGATTTATGTTGAACTTAAATGCAGATAAGCCAAATTCTATGTATCAAACCGGTCCCATGTTTCAATAAGTTTACCGTTGATGAATTAGAATTGAAGGAATTATTCCAGTCACCCGATCTAAGTAACTTACTTGTCTAATTCTGCGTTCCTGTCGAAAAAGCCGCCAGTCTCAAGCTCTCTCAATACTTCTCTATACCATCGCATGTCTGAGTGTGCGTTGAATTTGCCCCAAAACGCTTCAATTTTCTACAACATTGAAATCATATCTAAATGTTCCCTCGCTGGCCGTAAACGCTTGAGTCACATCCTGAATATATAAGCGGCTTGCAAATAAGACAACAAAAGAAACATTCGACAGCCATTTCTGTTCAATTCAGTTCTGTCCCTAACAACAAGTCATACCACACGCTTATTCCCCTTAATAGTCCAGGTTATCCCTGATGAATGTCTCAAACGGTAACCAGTAAACTGAGAAAAGGGGCTTATAACCCACTACTAGCCAAGATTGAGCATACAAGAGTAGTAGTAGATACTGGCAGCAACTAACCGTGGGATTGGAGAAACTCCAACTGCAGGTTACTCTGATCACACTCAATCTCGTTAAACGTTATTATGTATGACTGGATTATTTTCAAAATATTGCTCACCTGATTAAATACACTTGACATCTGAATGATGTTGACAGCATCCACCACCATGTTCCACTCGGTTCCCTTATCTACCATTATCTGATTCGGAAGCCCTGGATAAAGAATTGCACATACATCATAAAATTGCAATTAAAACGATGAGGCGGTTCATCGGTTTAATCGCTGCTAGGTTGCTTATCAAAAAGCAGGTTGGTTTTCTATAGGAGTTATGTCCTATCTGAACAAATATTCAAGGAGGGCACAACTCACACAGAAGATAAAGCTATGAGCGACCGGTGAAAGGGGAACAGTAGGGAGCTTGACCCAAACTCCCTGCTGTTACACGGTCATAAAATATTTACCAAAATAAATGTGCTATCTTACATTTCGAAGTAACATGCATACATGCATCATAGCACAAAGCAGTGGATAAAAAATAAAGACAATGGCAATATTATTTCAAACATACCTCCAATATGGCAGATCTCGTTTAGCAGCCAATTACCTACTGTTTCCTTCTTCTTGTCAGGCAAGACATGCAGGGCCAAAATCTTTCTTGAGAATGTGTCAATGATTCCGTAGATATACACTCCGAATGGCTGAGCCTGCTTCTCATGACCATCTACTGACCACAACCAATTTGGACCCTTAATCACAAAAGAAGTCATTTGAAAGATGGTAACAACTAAGTTTAATTTGGCAGGGATAATTTAGTTGTTAACAGAGTATTAAAATTATTGAACAAGATTAGTTTTGTGTGATATCAAGAGGTCGGTATAATATATATATATATATATATATATATATCAGAGCATACTTTTGATATAAACTGCTTCTGGTGAAGCCTGCCCCTTCCAAGTTTAGGGTCAACTCCTCTCGGAAACTCGTGAGATATAACCAAGTCAGTCACCCGATCTCTACAAAATTCCAGGCGAGTTATAAATGTCGTTATTCTGATCAACTTAAACCGACCCACACTATTAACACCTCTCAAGAAGTCACACATATCTCAAACATACCCAACTCATAAATTACAACACTTACAACAATTAAACTGTGATAAAAAGGATTTTCCGTATAAGCAGATGGACTAGCAAGGCTACATTGAGCGACAATCGTCTGTTCTCCGCAGAGTAAACTCTCATACAACTACCCTCCCCTGCAGGTCATGACAAATATATTTAATTAAAAAAAGTGGAAAAATACAGCCCAAAGCAGCCAAACTGAACATGCCCTAAAAGTCATAGGAGACTGACTAGACCAAGTTGTTTTCAGGTTGAAACCAAAACATGTGAACTTGTGACTGGATCTATATCAACTGACCTGGTCACCGCTAGGTTGTGTTTGATCCTCAAATTAGAATGTAATCTTCTGTAACCATACACTCCCAAAGCATTCTCCTTCTAAAATGTATAATGTTACCTGATAAAAATCTGTAGCAAAGGGATAATCGTACAGATTCACTACGATGGTCCAAAGTGATTTGCTGGTACATTATCCCCATTTAAGTATCAACGATGAACATGCTCACCCTCACAGCTTCCAGTATCTGCTCATCAGTTATTTCTTTGTCCTCAGAGTATTTAATTCCGTATAGATGTAATCTTCGCTGCAAAGTCCTCCGACTGTAATTAATAATAGGTACAACTAAAACATAAAGCTATAATACTCCAGACTTGTCGGGATATGATTTTGAGAGAGAACCGGATATGCAGTAAGCAGACCAGTGCATCAATAATGGATATTCCATTCTTCGTGGTAATAATCATTGTTTCCCGTATTGGATGTTCAAAGATATTGTCATTTACATGCGCCTTTATTTAAGCCATAACAAATAGGTATTGTTCAGTTATTGCAACATGTAGTCCTATGTGATGTCTACCTTATGTCTTTTATATATCTCTCGACAAACAGTCTGCGCACGACTTCGATTTTGTGCCCCTCCAGCACCCATCGACGGAGAGATTCTTCCTCGTCAGAACCTAATCAAAAGTGATATACATTAGTCGATTTCAGGAATTGAAGGAGGGCTATAAAACTAGACTCTCAAAATCATCAACAAATTACAATAACTGAGTAGCAATCTGTAATGTACCACAGGCACAAGACATGTCATTGCAGTTTTATACATTACCTCTGGAAGATTGTGCATGGGAGGCTGGAGAATGGAGACAGTGATAGCACTGTGCAACTGCTCCTGCAGTAAGGAATCCAGGACATTTTTCTGTACCATCATCATTATCTTCACATTCATTGCACATGCCCAGTTTGATCTAGATCAAAAACAACATATATATAGCTATGAGCCATCTTTATCAATTGATATCCAAATGAAATCTTGTATGATTGATTGTTTGCGTAGATAAATGAATAATGCACCAATGTAATGTGCGTTGACTTGTATGAGTTGAGTATGACAGTTGAGTTGACACTGACATGAGAGTTCTGTGCTAAAAGAACTAATTTATTTATATGACTTGACTATTCTCACTTTCTGCTACTTAGTACTATTATTATTATAACATCTATCTTTCCATATGGAAACAAATAGTCATTGATCAGGAGCCAACAGACATAGACAGAAGTAGTTATGGTAGAAGTGATGATAATTATTGGTAGTAGATATTTATATATATATATATAGTATACTAGATAATGATAGATAGTAGTTGGAGTTGTGAGGTTAATTAAAACATTCACTTTCAGCCCTTTTTTTAAGTCCCTGGCTGCTTACTTACATGCACATCGAAGTCATGTCCACACCCACACAGATGATTGGAACTTCCCATAAATGAACATTCACACAGCCTGCACTCTCCATAAAAAGTATCCTTAAGATTCTCAGCAGCCATAATAAGATGTTGAAGAGCCAAAACTGTGTTCTCTACAACTAAATTTAAGCTATGTATAATCCATTTCCCGCCAGAGATGTGGACACCCATTGGCCTAAGTCAAATTCCGACATATGAGTAAGCAAGTACAAGTCTATAACTATTAGGAATCATGTCCTCTTGGTTAATAAATGTTCCTCTAGCCGAGCTGCGCCACGTGAAAATTGCCTCTAGCCGAGCTGCGCCACACGTAAACTTCACCTAGCCGAGCTGCGCCACATGTGAAACTCATGTAGCCGAGCTGCGCCATTCCGAAATATTTTCAACACATGGCGCAGCTCGTCTGCCGTAGATGGGCTATATTTCCCTCTCCTCAAATCAATTATGGATTACGAACTACGAAATTCCCTGAGTGAGCCAAACTAGCACATTTATTCAGAAATTATGTGAAAAAAACTTTTCTTTCTATGAATGATGATGGCACAACTCTAATGAATTATCATAATATTTCGACCTTTCCTGTTGGCAGGGAATATGGAACTCCCTGCTGTGGCTGGGGGGCCAATATAACAACTTAGATTGAGAGCAATGAACTCCCTATTTAGGTTCACAGCTTCCATTCTTCAAAATAATAGTATGTTGTTTCTCTGCTGCATTATTTTGATTCTGAATGAAATGAATGGAACTGATTGAATTGATCCATAGGCAGGTCTACTCACGAAGCCCGTACTTTGGCAATGTTTGACCGCCCGCTTGAGTTTTTATTTTGCTGTGGTCGTTGTTGATCTCAAACCAAGGAGTTACTCCTTGCTCAAACTTATATTATAATCTGCAGCGCCAGAAAGCAGATTGGGATGATCAGACGAGCTCTCTACTGGGCACCGGAGAGAGCCAGACTGATTGCATACAAGTCTCTCTGCCTTCCTCATCTGGAATATGGTTCCTGTGCCTGGGATCCTTCCACAAAGAGGGAGATTGAGGCACTCGAGATTGTGCAAAACCAAGGTGTGAGAATGATCTGTGGATTGAAGGGGAGGAGGGCTGTTACGGAAGCAAAGGAGAAATTGCAGCTGGAGCAGCTAGATATTCGGCGGAAGAACTCCAGGGTAAAGCTCGTAAATAAGGTACTGTCAAGAGAGGAGGCACACCCTGCACTCTGCACATCCTACGATGAAATAATAAACCAGCCCCATACTACAGTCTCGACAAGATCACAAACACGGAACGAGCCACGCTCTATCGCTGCCACAGGGAACTGTTTTCTGCCCCGGACAATAAGGGATGTGAATATCTAAGGACAATCAGAGGACAATACTACTGATGCCCTACTGCATGGGTACTTGTACCCGCTCTGAACCCAAATGCCCTACCCATGGGATGGTATTCTGGAACAATGTCCAATCCCTATGTAGTTATGTCCCAAAACTGAGGCACGCCCCTTACGCCCCCCTAGATGGTCTAGCGTGATGTCGTCTTTGATGCAAGTTGATGTAAGTGATGTAAGTTATCATTATTCTGCAGGATTTTATTTATCAAGTTGATACAGAAACGTAATTCAATTGATTTGAAGATCTTTGATTAGTGTCAGTGAGTCCACAACTCTTATTTCTCTACATTTACAATTTACATTCTTTCCAACTTACCTGTCTGTAATGAACTTGACCTTTTAACTTAAAGGATTAAGTTAGTTTTTTCAGGTTGCAAACCTAGCAGTGCCAAGCAGCAATGAGCAATGAAAGGAGTGACGGCTGTACCTTCATTGTTGTTCATTGCTGAGTGACGCTGCTAGGTTATGATTATTTGTTGTAATTGATTTGTGCTCAGGGGCACTACAGACATGTACAATCCGATATCGATTGCTCACTTATACCATCCGTCGGGCATATGGGGCGATCATCGATCAATGTCATTTCCTTCCCCTCGCTCTCAATCCTATGAAGACCTAACACACGGTTTAACTACCACTCAGCATTATCTCAAGTACAAGCCTATTGAGTTATTAGGTCCTTTTCCCTGAACCTAAAGGTTATGCAAAAGGATCCTGGCGATCAGCCCCCCTTCCCCCCCCCCCTCCCCCCCATGATTTCGTGATGCTGCAGAAATGCTTTGCTCACGCGTGATTCAGGTAATCTGTCTTATTGGATGGGAGAAGGAGAAATTTGAGGAAAATTTTTGCAAGGAGTTAACCCTTAGCTTACTGCCAAACACAGGGTTTATTGCGAAATTAGACTAACTTTTGATCTAGTCTAACATTGCCAGCTACCTTGTTTTGCAGTAGACCTCTAGATTACAATGTAAATAACTTCCCCATCATTATTCTATATATAAAAAGCCCTATGCGTGATTGCAGATCGAATTGCACAGGAAGAGCAGTGGAAGAATCTGAACCACATTGGACGACAGGTTGAGGCATGGCGCACACCACACTGAACTCCTACCTTTCTCATGTAAGTTACCTGTATTATAGTCGATCGCAAACTTTGACTCTGGCGATCTTACCTTTTCATTCATTCATTAATGATTTGTGCTGAACAATCTTGAAAGAGACATATTTTCAAGCTCCTTGCTGTTTTTCCCATTGCTTTAATTTAAGGTGAATGTCATGCAAGAGAAGCTTATATCATAAAGATCTACCTTGAAATTCAGCAAAAAGAGATGTCTATTAGAATCGAGGACCTAGACCTAGACCTAGGTAACCGATTTAACGCTTGTTATTGTTCGTCTCTGTAGGTTTCTGATTGCCTTGATGACCGAGATGGACTAAATCTAGCGGTAAATATGTCTTACTAATAACTGAGTTCAATTTCTTATTCCTTCACATCTGAACTACCAAGCCGTAAATAATATCCCAGGTCAATGTTGGAAGCATTACATTAACAACAATGTCACTAAATGGTTGATCTTAGCACCCAATTACCTAATGCTAATGTTATGATAAGGGTTACAGCGGTGGACTGAAACGGAATGAGCAGAATGGCACACAAGTTCATGACACTGTAATGCAATCCCAAGTGAAATATTTGGCAATGGCGCATGCAGACATCCTATAGCTCTCTGTCGCAATCTAATAGCTTGCAAACTTGAAATTAAAGCAAGGCTGCAAAATGCAGCGTTGTTTAGCTTGCACCATGAGACAATTTATCAGCATAGAGCCTGCTAGTTCTCCGGTTCGCTAATTCTCTAATCTTTTCTGTTTCTTTAGCCTCTGCTATCGTTCAAACATCCACACATCAACAACCCTCGACTACAGCTACAGAATCCTGAACAGAAATGTGAACAGATCCTCAGACAGCCCTGGGATGAGATAGTAGCTGCTCATATCAGGTAAGGCGTTGTCTGCTGTTGGAAAACTGTCACCTAGACAGGTATTAAATCACGTTAAAATATTTTTTTTGTTATTGGGGGGGGGGGCTGGGCGTTGAATGGCTGAGGGTGGTGAGAGCCAAAGCCAGGTAAGAAAGAACTTATCAATACAAGTTTCGAAGTCACCATATCTCGACGGGTACATTCAGTGACCTGGCATTGGCTCTCATACCCACACAACAGCCAATCAGTGACAACACATTGACAAGGGTTGGGACTGGTTTGGAGGATTTCGCTTAGAAGTATACTGTGATAAACTTGATTTGACATACTGTTTGCCCGATAAAATTGGTTCATGGATTAGCAGATTCGGCACTCAACTATAATACTATTAACATCAAGTCTATATATGGCTGAGAGTGCCTGGGTTTCAGTCATACGCAACTGCTGTCATACTACTTAGACCTGTTCCTTCTGGTAATTTTATAAGTTACTGCAAAGAATTGCTCACTCATTCATAGATGTAGTAACTTGGCTGCTGCTGTCTTCCTGGCTTTTGTTTTTATAAAGTTGTCATTATTTGGAGTTACATTCTCATGCGAGTGTTTTCATTTTAATTTTTAGAGCTCTATGGGCGGTTAGTAATCACAACTTTATTGAAGCTTACGGATTTCAGGCAGCGGCTGTGACAGCATTCTCGAAGGCTATGCAGGCGATGAAGGATGAGAACTGGGCTCTACCTATCATGTTTGTTCTATGTATCGATCTCAGGCTATTTGCCTTGTCGGTGAGTGCTCATACCTGCTGTGAAATGCATCATTGCCTGATTATGATGCTGTTATATGAAATTTCCTTAGTTATATCATTTCTGGGCTTTTTGACAAGCGGATCATTCCAAGTCTATCAACAATGGAAAACTACTCCTTTGTGCGTCAAACCGATGTTGATAATAGTTATCTCAAACTGACATGCTCCCCTATTCTGATATATCCGTGCACCCATAGAAGCAGGGCACCTCAATCCCGGCAAAATTAATAAAGCTTGATCTTCATCTTCAATATTTTTATAAGTTTACCTGAATTACACTCCCACTCCCACATAGCTTTATAAAACAATCTTTCAATATTGTACATGTCAATAGATCATAGCCTAAAGTAAGCTGAGGGGAAGGCCATAGCATCTTTCACCAACACATGGATATATATGGCCATACCGGTGATAATGGATACTATGAATCATTCTGCAAATGAAATTGAAAGAGTGCATTAAATTCCATTGGCATTGGATCAGATACATTTTATATTCCTATTAAATAAAGTTTAATTTAATCTGTATCTTTCAGGCAGAGACACAGAGAGCTCGTAAGTTCCACACATCTAAGAAAGGTGAGATGTTGGAGAAAGCAGCTGATGGTCTGATGGCCTGCTTTAGGGTCTGTGCTAGTGACAGGTCAGTTTTACAACCTTAGTGCAGATAAAATATGATACCTGCTGGATGGAGCATCAATTGCCAGACATTAGACCAATGAACTCCCTCATTGGTTAGACAAAGTCTTATCCAGTTATCTGCATTCGGAGTTGCTCCCCCTCCACTCGTCACCCCGCCAGCCACTGTGGTGACTAGTGGAGGGAGAGCAACTAGTATGCGGGTAAACTGGATCCAACTTGTTGCAGCCCGACATGGTGAGAAGTCACTGTTACAATATTTCTTTGAATTGGTAGTTTGAAGGCACTGATGTAAATTGGGTCTAATCGTCAGTGCATCAGGTATTTGGGTATTGGCATCGGTTGTAATTGGTTTTTCATCTTTCTTTACTTAACCTACAATACCTGTTAACAGGCTGATCATCAAACTTATTGAATATCAGTGTTTGGGTAAAATCAAATATATATAGCAGGCAGCTTATATCAATATTGGCTGAGGATTAGGCCTATATAGCAAGCATAGAAAGGTAGCTTCAAGTATAGACAACTTTAAATATAGATAATATAGCTTACCCCATGAATATACACAGCATTTTTATGTCTATGGCTGTCCCTGATAGTATACTCTAATTTTCCCAATTTGCTAGCGATTGAAACCTAACTGATGTAGGATAACTTCAATATCTTGTAAATTCAGTTAAGATGATTACATACATAACTTTGTTTGTTTTTTACAGCCGATCTGCACCAGCAAACTAAAAAGTGGGGAATGTTGAATCTGGTAAACCAGCTCTTCAAGATTTACTTCAGGGTAAGCATACTCAAACTATACCCATCACAGTTGAGTCGAGATATGTAATTGGTCAAAATTGATGAATTACTTTTCTATACATGTATATATGATGCCATTTTCTTCCAGATATCTCATATGAAAGTGGATAACAAGCAATGCTACATTTGTACACATTTCATAGTCTCTAATCATCTGTATATGTTATATACAAATTATTGACACAAGCTGATGGGCTACATATATATGTCTACATAGTCTCAAGTTTAATTGTTTAGACTCGGGATTGTGTCTAGATAGCGGCACCTTTGATAACAGGGTATCACAAGTGGTCTATACTATATTTGCAGTCTGAGCGCGTAGACTGTTTCCCTACAGGCATGACAGTTTCATATAAGTAATTTCCGCAGTCCCATCACACATCGATTTGAGGCTATTAGTCTATTATAATTTTACTAGTCCAGTGCTTCCTGATACTGTACATTATTGTATGTATGGAGTTATGAACAATCTTTGCTCTACTTTTAGATAAACAAGCTACATCTGTGTAAACCTCTCACCAGGGCTATAGATAGTCTTCCTATCAAAGATAAATTCTCACTCTCCCAGCTAGTCACATAGGTAGGTTTATTTGTTAGGTTTATGAAATATGGGCAATATTTTGTTTCTATCTTTATTGTGCTGACTACCATACCACTAGGTGTGAGCTACCCCCATGTCGAAATTCATCATCTTATCTGTCCAGCCCCCTATAGAGTAGGACAACTCCTGACATTGCCCTATTAAAGAAGGCATGACAATTCGCAAGACCTAACTGCTAGAAATTTAATCCTGCATTTGGGGTACCAATCTTCTGAACTAATTTAGCGCTCAACAAGAATATCATGTCAATTATCTCCCTGACTTTTATTGTACGCTAACAATCAATAAAGCTAGGGTGTCTCCCAGTCCCTAAGAACAACATATTGAATCTTTCTTACTTTATATGTCTGTCAATGAGGTTTTTTTTTCAACCTGTCTTCTCTCGAAGGATTTTAAAGCACCATTGTTCAGCGCCGGCACTGCAGCTTTTTTGGTATTTTTTATTTGCCCTATGAACTCACAGTATTTGATTTACTGGGGTAATGCATCAACTTTTCATATAATAAAACAAACCTGTTAGTTTGGTGGCAGCCTCTTCCTATTTTTCACTTACAGTTACTAAATTGGGTGGTAAGGGCTGGACAGTTAATTCTAGTGGAGTTCTTTATGTTGATCGCAGTGGTAATATTGTACCTTATATAATGTTGCTCAATAAGCAGCTAATTGTTAAAAATGCTTCCAGCAAAAGGAAAATTAATCAAAATATTATTTTATGATCTTAAAATATTGAAAAACCTGAAAAGAGCATGTCAGGATCAGTGGATTTAAGAGTTCTATAGGTCTGCTAGCTGTAGTAGCAGAGTAACAGCTGAAACTACTTCCTCAATTTTGCTGCCACTAAAAAACTGGCTTTGCATGTTCATATTGATATCTGATTTTTTTTATGGTGATCTGAAGGCAACCAATGTTTCACCACCAATTCCTTGGCGAGTAGTAATATGACTGTCTGATTTTGACCCAACATTTTTCTAATCATCAGGACATTATGGGTTCACAGATTGTTAACCTACGTTTTAACTTTAACTTACATTTTTGTTTACTGTGTTACAGGGTAAGATTAAAGGCTACATCTCACACGCCCACAGAACTGTCGTAGTCAGCAAACAGGAACCCTTCCCTGCTCTCACAGAAGTGCTATAACGCACTGTAGAAGAGATGTCGTGTAACCATCCGTCTTATAGACATCTTATAGTACGCACTCTCATGGAATATCTGTAAAAGATCCTCGCCCAGTCATCATGTAACACGCCCACAACGTCATCATAATATTTCTTTATCTCTGTATAAATCACTCACAGACATTGTACTAAGATGAAGTGATTTATTGACCTTCTTGTGCTACAGTCAATAATGCACCATTATATTGTATGGAGACTATTGACATCATCTATTATGTCATGTTATAAGACTAGTTATAAATGTACAATATGATATTTCAATATCATAACCGATCTTATACCTTGAATATCATGGAGACTTTTGGAGTATGTAAAATAAACATCCATGTAAACCTGACTTCAAAGAACGACAGTGATCTATGTTATCTTTGCTGCCAAATTGATTGATGTAAAAATTTACTGACAATTGCAGGGAGGGGGTTTTGGGCAGTGGGTTGCAATTGTCTTGGTGGCTCAATTGACTGACAAGGTTTTGTGTAACTGATTCCGACATCAATGATTATACAGATGGTTCACTTGATGATCTCGGTGTTGGATCAGGTGTATGTGTCCCAATGAGTTTCTGGAAGGTATGAGTACGTTGTGATTTACTTCAAAGGAATTCTTCAATCACGCTGACTGTGTAGATGTATTCCATGTCGTTATTCAATTCGTTTCCTTCTGATAGCAAGATGTTGTCACTTCGTGAACTACACATCAAACTATGAGCTAAACAGGTCACCTGGTTTTGGTTTGGTTTTTGTTATTCCAGATGTTCATAATCTCGCATATGATATACATCGCTCTGACAGGGTTGGGCGTGTTGCGGGACTGATAAAGGAACAGGAAAGGCTCAGATTGGCAGGATGGACACTCAATAGATATAAGTATACATCAAGTGTTGATTGGTTAGAATTTGTAGATCATAAACTATTGGCAACGTGGCATTTAACCGGCTAGTTAAGTGCATCAAATGCATTACATACATTTTTTCAAAGATACATATGCCTTATCAAGCAACTGGTAAAAGTTGAGTTAGTTATTACTGGACAAATTGACAAAGCTACAAACTGAATTGGCCCTTGAACAATAAAAGTAGTAGTAGTCAGAGTCAAAGCCAGTCTGATAGTAAACGTTAGAGGCTGTACACGTAAATATAGCTATAGGTGATTGAGTCCTTCTTTTACTTGATCAGATATCGCATAAAACTTATACACACTTCATTACCGTGCTATATATGAAGTGGTAGACAAAAAATGGTTCACAGATTACCGTGTGATCCCAAGATAGACAGAAGATCACTTGCAACAGCTCGCATCGAATCACCCAACCTTCTTTTGTATATTCCACATTTAAAGGCGAACGCCAGATAAACACAACAACTACATTAGTACTACGTTTATTGCCTGACACTCCGCTGAACGCGTGCAAACTTTACTCGATGCATTGAGGTATAACCCAGTCCAGACCTTTCAGGCCAAAAAACTCCTACTAGTGTTTTTGTGGGCAAGGAGTATGCTTAAGGTCGGTGCTGGCTGCACTTGACTCTTGCTATGCTAGACAGAGCCATCTATGAACACATTATTTACATACTATTCTGATAAATTTTTGCTGAGATACAACATACAGTGGTGCGCGTACCACTGCACAACACACATGTCTTCAGCTAGAAACCATGAGTCAAGCGCTGTTTCGAGGCCTTCTCTAGTACAACCTCCTCATGGCCAGCCC
Organism: Membranipora membranacea; assembly: GCA_914767715.1. NCBI lineage: Eukaryota > Metazoa > Bryozoa > Gymnolaemata > Cheilostomatida > Membraniporidae > Membranipora > Membranipora membranacea. The sequence continues at coordinate 17,211,356 of OU612069.1, read as the reverse complement.
CAGCAGCATGAACCCACCCCTTTGTGTTGCTGAACATCTCAATCAATTTCATCGATCCCTCAGTGCATTTTGTAAGTTTCGGTGGTTTGACATAATTGGTGTGTTTACGCTGTTGCGCAACCAGGGAGGCTGCCAACTCTTCATTGTTTCAGTACAACAATGTTCACCCCATCACTCTCATGCTTATACTCTAAGCCAAACCAGTGCAGGGAGGTTTGCTTTCCATCAACTCATCGGCGCAAAGTCGCTATCGTCAAGGCACCCGCCCCTCATGCCACTCATCCACTACTCAAATTCACCACATTGAGCATAGTACAACTCATACACAAGTCAGAGAGATGACTTCTTTGCGCTACAGCCAGTGGGCTGACTGTGATTTCCTGTCTCGCTCTGCCTGCCTTTTATGCGAGGGCCAAGCTTTTAATCCTATGTTTGTAATACCTTAGATCTTACTCAGACTCACTTTGATTTTTCACCCTGCAGAGATTAAACTACTTTAATTTGAGTATTAAAGGCATAATCCTGCTTAGCCTTCTACCCCAAGCAGTTTGCTTATCATCGCTTAATCCCCTCATTCTAATCCTTACAAGGATTATAACAAAAGGAATTAAATGCTGGCCAACTCCACAAAACAAAGTGAGTGTGTCAAACCCCAGCTTATAAGTAATAGGATTACTTAGCTTTTGTCTTCACGCAGTGATGTTGCCAAATCCAAGCAGATGCACTTTCTGCCTCATGCACTATGCTTTTTGTGGCTTGTTTGAGTGCTCTTCCTGAAAGCCCAACTGGAGTCAGAAATTTGGTAGCTGATCTAGCCATGAATCCACGGCAGCCAACTTCCACTGCGAATAATTCGCAATTCCGACCTTTGACTTGGCATTGTGTGACCAGATCTTCGTATCTTGTCAGTTTTCTCTCATGCGCTTATGAGAGATTTTCTTCCCAAGGCACCGTCAATTCCATCAGTATTAGTGCTTTTTCTTTGTCAGACCAAACAATTAAGTCTGGTCTTTGGTTCGTGATCACAATATGCTGCGGCATGCTGAGCTGCTCTGTGAGGTCGCATCTCACCTGCCATTCTCCGCTGTTCATCAATCCCTTTTTGCGCAAAATCTTTTCACACGCTTCACCACCAGCATTAGCATATTCACACTTCTCCGTGACATATTTACACAATACTTTCAGGACTTGATTATGCCCCTACATGTATCTTCCCAGGCTCTGTTGGCAATTCGACAGTATATGTCGAAGTGTGCCCTTGGCCGAGCACTCGGCGCATTTCGAGTTCTCGGTCAAATTCCAGCGTTCCAGGTTTGCCGGGGTCGGTAGTTGATCATAAGCTGCACCAACCAGAAAGCTGATCCTTTGTGGCTCCATCGACCACAATTCAGTCCATTTGAGCTGACGCTGCTCAACAGACTCCCAACAAGTCCACCTACCTTATTTGGCTTGGCCTACAGCTTGTGTCTGGCGGCGCTCCTCTTCCATCTTGCGCACCTCATCAACTACCATCTCCCGTCTAACCTTTGGGCTTTCCTTTGAGAGCCACCGGTTTGCTTCCCAGCCGATGCCATGACGTGCAGTTGTCACAGCCATGGGCGTCAGAAGGGGTGCTCAGGGTGCTCAAGTGAGCACCCCTTGGGAGGTTTAAATTTTTTTTTTAACAATTGGAACTCAATGTTTTCTTTTATCGCTAGAACTTTTAATCGGGGCCCGGGCAAGAGGCTGTTGCTGTTAAATATTTTTGGTATCATGCTTGGTGTTGCTCATCCATAAAAGTTGGCTGGTATGTACCAGAATGTCTCTTTTCGGGACTCTTTGCGCCCCTCCCACACCCTCCCCGCTTACACATGCCACTAACTACTCCACAGCTAAAAGGAGCACCCCTTGGTAAATCCTTCTGACGCCCATGGTCACAGCACCCACAATCTCACTTATCTTCAGTCGAGATTTGGCATCTCTGACAGTCTCTGTGACAGACCATTTTTTACCAGTGTCAATTTTTGGAGCACATTCCCTTATCACCTGGTCTGGTGACTCGGTCAACATCATATCCAGTCTCGCTTTTTATGTTTTGTACTCTTCCACAAGCGATTTCATAGGTAGTGAAAGAGTAAACGAACTGGCATACAGTGCATTAGTGTTGAAGCTCCTTGGAGCTCCGAGCCACTTAAGCATGTGCTTGTTAATCATTTGCTCCATTCTCTCAACTGGTGTAAGCGGAATATCATAAGCTGTCAGAGGCCACAGAATTCGAGGCATGAGTGCAAAGTTGAGAATCCAGGCTTTGTATTTACCAGACAGACCACATTTTTCAATCGTGTGCAGCCCTGTAATGAGTTGTTTTTGCACCTCGTTTCCGCGAAACCTGTCTATGATCGGTAAACTATACCATCTTCCTAAGCTCTTCACAGGCTGCTCTGCAAGCTTGGGAATACGCTCTGTTCCTATGAGGTAGGTATTTGGTACAGGTTTGCCTTTACACAAAGACAGGGACCGGCTCTTGCTAGGTTTAAATCGCTTCGCACATCTCTCTATCAACTCATGCAGTCTATCGATTGAAGCTAAAACCCGGGCCTTATCTGGTGTTATTATTGTAATATCGTCCATAAAGGCCCTCATCTGCGGTAGTATCTGGTTATTCGCAACCTGGATCCCATTCAAACTGCCTTGTGAATTCCGTATAAATATCTCCATCACCATAACGAATAGCAAAGGTGGTATAGCACATCCCATAGGGATGCCTACTGCCAGCTCTTGCCAGGTCGTGGTAAAGTTCTTAGTAGTGAATCGCATTTTGAACTTTTTATAGTAGCGCTCAACCATAACCCTCAGCCTGTCGGGCACCCAGAAGTGTGATAGTGCGAGGTCAATTATGCTGTGCGGTACAGAACCATAGGCATTCGCCAAATCCAACCAGATTACCTCAAGGTTTGATTTTGCTTGCTTAGCAGATTTTATTGCTGACCAAATCATGCTCACAGGCTCAAGACATCCAGGGAATCCTGGGATGCCTGCCTTCTGAACTGATGGATCAATGAATCCATTGTTCATAAGATAATCTGTCAGGCGTTTTGCCAGAACGCTGAAGAATATCTTGCCTTCTACATTTAGCAGTGATATTGGTCTAAACTGCCCTAGGTCCTCCGCCTTATCCTCTTTCGGTATATACACACCATTCGCACAACACCACTCATCTGGGATCTTGCCAGACTTCTAGATTTGGGTGAGCACTTTTGTCAAGATCTCCAGTATGCCTGGACATTTCTTGTATAGCTTATAACTGGTGCCATTAATGCCTGGAGCACTTTTGGCAAGTGCCTTGGTAACTACATGTGCAACTTCTCCAAGCTTGATATCACCCATCTCAAAACTGAAACCTAGAGATGTTGGACGTTTAAGCCCAGCAATATCAGTGTTCACCTCGCTCTTGTTACCGTACACTTTTGCCAAGTGCGCCTCAACTTCTGCCTGACTAGCTTTGAGCTCGCCACTCTTGCTCTGCTCAAACAACTTCTTGGCTAATCCGTATGGATTTTTCATGAAATTGTTCAAGTTCTTTCGCTTCTTCTTCCTCAAGGCCTCAGTTCTGGCTAGCCTTCTTTTTCGTTCCTTGACATCATTAAGCAATACAAAAAGCCCATGCCTTTCTGATTCAGCGCAATTTCTCATTCTCTCTCTCAGCGCGCGTTGCTGAGTTCTCAGTTTGCCTTTCTCACATTGGCGTCTATTTGGTATTTTGGTGCACTGAGTTCCACCTCGTTTCGCAACTAAGCCAAACTTCTCTTCACAGATTGAAAAGAGGATAGCAGGCAGTTGTTTGGCCTTTTTCTCACCGCTTCCAGTCAATGCAGAGTTGAGAGCGACAACTGCATATAGAATAGGACAACAACTCATCTGAAGAATAAAACCACATAGGAAAAGGCTCTGGACATACTTACTATCGCACAAATTGTAATGATAGAAGCTCGAGTGAAGAATAGTTTACCAAAGTCTCAGCATACTGTTATCCACAAGATTATTATAATATCACAAACTATCTTTGCCTGTGGGTATTTTATTTGACGAGCAAATGAGCATATGAAATAAATGTAGATCAATAGGGCATCATTTTAAAGTTCTGAGATACCCATATTCTTAGATTAAAGTTGGTCTCAGCAAAAACAGCATGTGGTACAGGGTATTTCTCATGCAAAAAACAATATGGTAAATGCATAGAACCCCCTCAGCTGATCAGACAACATATTCGTCGTCTGTCTCTCATTTCTTTGTCTTTGATAACCAGATTATTCCTTATCACTACAATATCAGAATGATCACTATTCTCACCATGTATACGCTGAAACATGGCTAAACATAGTCTGTAGTGTTCTGAAGCTTTGTTATACTCATTCATTGCGTAGTAGTTGTTACCCAGATTATTCAGTGACGAAGCAATATCACGCTTACTCATTTCTAACCATAGTCTGTAGTATTTTTCAGCTTTGATATATTCATTCATTGCTTGATATGCAGTACCCGAGTACGGAATGGTCACTATTCTCACCATGTATACGCTTATACATTTCTAGTGTTAGCCTGCAGTATTCTGCAGCTTTGTCAACCTCATAAATTGCATTGTAGGTGGTACCCAGTTCAGTCAGTGTAGTGGCAATATCAGAATGGTCACTAGTCTCACCATGTATACGCTTATACATTTCTAACGATAGTCTATGGTATTCTTCAGCGTTGTTATACTCATTCCATGCATAGAATGTGGTACCTAGATTATTCAGTGACAGAGCGATAACGGAGTGGTCACTATTCTCACCGTGTATATGCTTACTCATTTCTAACGATAGTCTGTGGTACCCTTCAGCTTCGTTATACTCATTCAATGCATAGAATGTGGTACCTAGATTATTCGGTGACAGAGCGATAACGGAGTGGTCACTATTCTCACCGTGTATACGCCTACTCATTTCTAACGAAAGTCTGTAGTACCCTTCAGCTTTGTTATACTCATTCATTGCTCTGAATGTGCTACCTAGTTCAGTCAGTGACGTAGCGATATCAGAATGATCACCATTCGCACCATGTATACGCTTTTCCATTTCTAGTGATAGTCTGTGGTATTCTGCAGCTTTGTTATACTCATTCATAGCGTAGAATATGGTACCCAGATTATTCAGTAACTGAGCAATATCAGAATGATCTTGATCCTCACCATGTATACGCTGACGCATGTCTAGTGATAGTCTGTAGTATTCTTCAGCTTTGTCATACCTACTCATTCTGCGCATGCTCAGCTCTGGGCATGAGCCTATCTCTGCAAAATTGAGTCTCGGAATTCCGAAGCCATCTGATTGGCTACCTGCTCTGGTGACATACTCCCCAAAGCGTGCGGATTTGTTATTGATAGTTATCCTCTCTTGTCATTATTAGCTGATTTTTATTGACAGTTTATGCAGGGGGTATCCAATTTTCCCTTTCCAAAGTTGCAATCAGAACCCAAACTAAACTCATTGTTCTTGCACATGCGCAAATTCAAGTCACGCATGATGCATACTTAGCCTTACGACACCTGCTTTGTGGTAATGATAGCCTAGTTTATCAGTGATCTACATGCCCAGTCAGATCACGAGAGTCAGTATGATACCTACTCATACTAGAGTAAGTGAGCCCAAGGCTATTCAGTGCTGTAGCAATATCTGAATGGTCACTAGTCTCGCCATGTACACACTTTTACATTTTTATCGCATATTTGTAGTATTTTGTTGCTGCATCATACTGCCTCATAAGTTCCATTATATATCCTCTGTAGTTCACAGTATCGGCCATGTCCGAACAAAAGTTGTTTTCACCGTAGATACGTTTGTACATGTCAAGGGATGAAATCATACACCCCTCAGCTGCAGATAAATCACCTATTTCAATATAGTTTATGCCGGTTATTAGTATTAACAGAGCAACTTTTGGATGATCGACAATCTTACTGTAAATCCTGTAGTATGTTGCCGTTGAATTTTCGAAGTACATTTTAGCCTGTTCATAATGCTCTTGTTTGTAGAGGGCCAATCCGACTACATAATATCCATGAGCAGCTTCAGGTACTAAACTCTCCTCTCCATACAAATTTTCAAACATACTCTGATCATTTCTGCTGTACTCGACTGAGGTGGCCTGGTCATACTGTTCATCATACAAATACGCCAGTGCCTCTATACACTCAAACAAGGCTGAGGTTGGCTGCTGTAAAAAAAGTAGTCTTTCCTCAGTCGCCAACTTTTGTAGGTCTCTCCCAATGTTGCTTTCTTCTGAGCTGTCGATAGGTTCACCATAATAATCAAACTTCACTTCTTGGCATGCTCTCACATAGGAGATACTCTCAAATCAACATATAAGCGCCCTATGCTAAGAGAGTATTCTCCTGATGAATCTTCATGAACATTCCCCAGAAGGGTGTGAAGAGCAGCAGTTTGATTTCCCAGATGACGCTGGCAGGTAGCAATCCTATGAAATAACCGATATTTTGTTGTATTCCTTGTAATTCTCTTTGAGATGACTTAGAAGTTTCAGCCCTTTCACAAAGTATAAGTTATCAATGAAAATATTTGCAGCCTGATACTTGATTTCTGGTTTACAGATGGCATTATGACAGCCAAACCAGTCTAGAATGTCCTCATCGACTAACTGCTGAACTGGCCCGACTTGCTCATTTAGCAATTTGAATGCTTGTAATGTGTGCCCAGTATGCTGGAGTGTTGATATCTTGCATAGTAATGTCCGGTCATCTGCGTCAGCTTTTGTTTGATAGCCCTCACATGCAGCACCTAATTGATCAGCATGTGCTTCTCCTAGTTCATCTTTCAAAGGGAACATCAAATCAGCTAGTGCCAGGATTAGACCTGTGTGGACGTACAATCTATCCCCAGATGTTTTAGTGCAGAGTTTTACTTTTGTAGTTTCTACTGCTTTCTTCTCTGCCGTCGAAATTCTGTCATCTTGAGAGTCATGGTACAGGTAAGCTGACAGTCTTACAAAACAGGCAACGGAAAGCTTGAACATTAGTGATTCATAAAAATCCTTCAATATTTCTCCTTTGGAAAGCAGTTGTTCTGCATTTGACCATGCGTATTTTCCAAACACCTGATGGATTACGGCCAGATCATACAGCAGTATTGAGGGAAATCTGTAGAGTTGCCTCTTCACATCTACTGTGTAGGATTGTTTTAGTAAGCGATCATCAGGGGTAAACTCAATCTTCTTCATATCATTTGCCAGCATTTCTCTGTTTGCAACGACCCGTTCTTCAACGAGCTTGATTGAGAACTTTAAAGCGTGAGAGTAGCTTACTCTTCTCATATGTGTATACCTCTGTCATATTTGAGAGCATCGCCTTTAACGGAATCCTTTGTAGGGTTATTCAGTACATGCCGTAGCCATAGGCCAATGCACTGGGTGTAGTTATGAAGGTGTATGCATCGCTTTTTAGTCTATTACCAGTTGGTATGTTTCCAGCCTCTGCAGACAACCCATCGATTTTAAATCCATTCTTTGCTTCGTCATCAGACCATCCATTCAGTTCCTCTATAGCCATATACTTAAGCTTAGTTTCGCCGAGATTACCTATCAGGAAATAGCTGGTCATGGCTAGTTTCCTGAAATAATCTTCTGTTAGCGGTGTTTTCTGTTCAATCAAAAATATATACTCGAGATCTGAGTACGGGGTTGCCTCCCCTCGAGCTAATGACCCTATAGCTATAGCCGCAAACCCAGCATGGTGGTTCCTGGACCAGAGTTTGCACACTTTTATCTATGATAGTGTGAACAAAGTCAATCATTCTCTCTGTGCAAAGTCTAGATACTGTTTGAGCAGAATGAACTAGCTGTCCCATCATATCTCCGGTCGGTTTTCTTGTACCTACATTGAAGCGCATGGATAGACCATTAGTTACTTGGTTTTTGATTCGTACCTCATCTCGTATCTCATGTAGATGGCAGAGAAGATCAGTAGTTATTTTCAGCTGTTGATCATAGGTGGTCCTTCCAGAATGACTGCTGAACCTCGAATACTCTCTCTTTCCAGCTGTCATATCCTGGTTTTCTCACAGATACAGAGTTGAAGAGTGCGTGCGCCTGTACAATGACACAATAATTGTCCTAATATAATTAGGTTGAAATCTGCAGAAGTTGGGTTGGTTATTTTGTTGACGTATCAAGGAGCATATCATTCTTACAATATGCACTAAATTACTATATACATAAAGCATAAAGCAATGACTTTGTGAAAGTCAAAAAGTATTGGTTCGTGATATCTGGTTGTTAAAAGACAGGTTTCAGGATGCCGTGTTGGTTTGAGGTCTAAGGGTGGAACATGCTAAAAGAAATAGTAAGACTAAGGAGCACTGCTTAGTTTTATTATACTAACAAATTTCTGTCTTGCTTCAGATAATTTTATTCTTTTATTATAACTTACTCTGAGCTAATCTGTCCTGTCATCAGTTTTCTGGTATTTCTTGTAATAAAACTCCGCTAGTTGTACCAAGTGCTTCACCTGGACCTGTAGATTGTATTTACCTCCTACACTACAGGAGTAATCCCTCTTAAACTCATGTAAGTAGTCTTCGTTGTCAATCATCTAAATAAAAATGTCTTCGTAACATGTTGATGGATCATAGAGTCATTGTGCATTAAACATGTAGATTGTTGGATGACCGTCCCTTGATCAAAGAAGATGAGTAGGGTTTGTCTCTAATGAAGGTTGATAAAAGTAAGTGTTGATCACGAAAGCTGAACCAGGTATGGTGTTTAAATCGCAAAAAGTGAAATGAAATAACAAACAAGCTTAGGAAGTGGCAGAAGTTGTGATTATCGCGTAACGGTTTCGATTGGAATGAGATAATACGGAATGTAATGCACATTGGCGATGATAGATAAAGCCTGTTTATGCAACAAAAATAATCTATTGTGGGCATTATTTATAGGACAAGTTGTCAATGAATTGAATACCATATATAAGGTGACAATAGATAAACTGAAAAAAAAGTGTGTGGGCACTTGCTATATCATATATATTGCACTCGAATATATCGGGATAATCATTTTTTCACAATTGTCGCCCACTGTGAAAAAGGCTAGCCAACTCTCACCTGAATTTGATACAATTCTGAATGCAGGACGGATGCGATAGAAAACCAAACTTAGACTTTTAATAGATAGAGGCAAAACAGTATCAACCCTTGCTTGGCAGAATCGAAATAATGATTTCCAAACCAATGTGAAGGTTACAGATCTGACTCAGTACAGATTGTTTTTCTACTTTGCTTCTCAAGACAATTCTGGTGCTATGAAGTTTGTAATGAAATGTTTAGATTTATGTTAACCAAAGAGGCACCATTTTTTAAATAAACAGTGTTTATTAACAACCTGCACTTGAATGAAATACCACAAAAGATTAAATAATGGCTAGATTTCAATCTAGCTAGCAAGGGGCTGACTAAATATTTGCTAACACAAATTTTAGCTAGCTTAGGTTGGAGCTTTTGTAAATATAGCAGTTGATTAAAAGTTAGCAATATGTTTCACTAATTTAGTAGTAATAATTATTTCCACCAACAAATACTTATCTGCTGCTGCTCTAGGTACATTGTTGAATTATCTCAAGTTTTGTTGTCTGATGTTGATGACAAAAAACAGCAGGCCTATCATGTAAATAGAACAAAGGACAATTTTTATTTTCATAGTTCATTTTGCTATATTGTTCATATAATTGAAGTCATTCCCTTCGCAGGAAAGCCGTTTTCAAGAAGTACATCATCATGGTTCAGTACATGGGGAAGCGTTCTCATTGGACAGATTCTGTCTACCGTTTATTCAGAATCTTCATTGAGACATTGGTCAATAACGTCAGTGACATTTAACTCCTATGATTCAATGTGTAGTATGTTAATGTCATTAACATACAAATATTATATATCTTTGTACGGACATTACATTGTCCAAAGTGATCATTCAGTCACTTCAGGCAATAGAACGCCATGGACTGCCTGCACAGGATTTACACAATACATATTTTTTATAGCACAGCATTATATGCGGTAAGTTGTACACAAATCTCATAATTAGTCGATAATGTAGATCCATAAAATCTACAGCAATTAAAAGATGTTTTGTATTTTCGTATAGCTTTTCGATATGAGTATGTCAAATTGGTGGTTGACATTTTTTGACGGATACTTGATATTGTATTACCTATTATAAACGGTCAGTTCCCTTAAGACTTATGAGATACAGATACCTACTGAAAATTCACAATGATGTTGACAATCACATTGTTTGAAGTTATTTTAACAAACTTGAGCTATTTCAGACTGAATCGATCAAAAAATGTGAAAGATTCATGCAGCAAATGGGTAAAAAGACGCTATGATTGTTCAAAGATTTTTGTATTTCACATCTGTCTGATAAATCTACTTGTTCAATAATGTGTTCAGCATAGCATTTACTCTCCTATTTAGGTACAGTCATCGATTGCTTATGTAAGCTCCAGTACTAGAACAAGGTTTGTCGCAACGAGTCCACTGAATATGCATGCTACCTCAATACCACCAGAAGTCTGTGGGTACATGTGCTCACGCAAAAGCAGCTGCGTCTCATTTTCTATCAGCAATGAGGGAAAAGAGGCTAACTGCATCCTGTACAATGCGTTCCAAAATGCAGGGAATAACTTACAGAATGCTTATTTAAAAGGTATGTCCACATATCTTTTGATTAACATTAAGACAATTACCACTAGCACCATACAAAGAGCCTTACTGTAGACAGGTAGTGTTCTGGGATTTACACCCGAATTATCAGCATCAGTTCTGACAGAGTTTAGATCAAGTTCAATGGTTGATTAAAAAGGTTGATTAAAATCCAATGGGTCAGATCCATGTTATTTTAAACGCTTAGTAAAACTGATATTGACAGGGAGTGTTCTTGATTGATTCATTGATTTATTAGCTATCACAAACATTAAATGTTTCGAAAAGTGGATGCATATACTTTGTCATAATAAGAGCTTGCTACCAGTGTATGGAACTATGGACTTTTAAAAAAGAATCTCATTAAGTGTCATGCACATTTGCCTGAGAAAACAGTCTTTGCCCCATGAGCTGCGATATTTAACATGTCTAAGACGACTAGAAGGGCAATGTTCAAGAAAATTGTGTATAAAGTGGTCTTCATCAGAAAAACAGCACATGATAATGGATAATATATGTGCTCGGTGAATATTACATAATCATAAATTTTATTTCTGTAGTTCCTGAGGATATATCTAACATCAACCTCACTCACCATCAGCGGCTGGTCCTACACAGAGTAGACAGCAGCGATGATATGCATTACTTTGCAAAATATCAGCAGCTGAGTCTGAGTGACTGTGTAAAGAGATGCTTCTCTATTCTTGGCTGTTTCGGTTTTCACTTCCTACCTTTGCTCGGAGATTGTCACTTACTGAATTACTCTTCTAATCATGAGCTAACAAGGTCACCTGGTTTTGGGGATACTCTGACATACTTTGTTGACATTGATAGAAGTTTAGCGCTAGGTAAGTTTCTTCAGAAAATGTTCATTACCAATGAGGAGTAAATATTAGCAATAGCTGAGTTCGGCTAATGAGGGGGCGACTCAATGTCAGCGCTATATTTACTTGATGCGCTGCAATCATGAACTTGAAGGCCTTACATGGTATGAGAAAGCAATGACTGCAATGTAACTAGAAAGTCATTGAGTTGCGGGAATTTTGATGAAATGCTCATTTGGGAAAACTCATTCTCAATTACAGGAAAATCTAGCATCGCATCTACAGTTTCCGAAAATGACGGTATGTTGAATGGACCGCACATTGGGAATGATGGTGTTACTGGTGACTACAACAGCACAATGACGACTAAATGGGAGAGTCAGCCTTATTGGATGGTAGATCTTGGACTCAACTGTACCATTTGGGGTGTACACTTCTTCAATCAAAACCTACCAACAGGTAGAGGGGTCATTGTTTTATGTCATATAGCCAAGTTGTTCTGTTGTTTTTGTCACCGCCATTGAAACATACATTCTATGGCTGAAATCGATGGTCAAAAGTGTCTGAATTTTCATATATTTAAAATATGCTAGCTAACTTTACGTGTGAATTCATGATACACTGGTTGCGGGAACTCAATACAAGGGGATTTCTCATATTCAGAAAAGGAGTTGTTTAATGACGTTGATGGACAGTATACCTTTGATGAGGCTAACCAATATTGCGCTGATAACGGAGGTTGGCTTGCGATACCAGAGACGTCTAGAGAGTGGTCATATATGAAATGGTAAGTATCTACTGTTGCGGCCGGCCAATCAGAGGCGGACAATTCAAGTTCACTATTTTTTTAACTCAAATTAAACATGTTCCTTGAGACAGTCAAAAACCATTGCAGTAAAACAAATCATACAATTTTATAGGTGTACAATTTTTTTAACCTATCCAGATATAAGGAATTATTTCGGTCTTTTTTAGTCTCCAAATTGAGAATTTAGGGAACGAATATTTGCACTTGATATCTCTCCAGTATTTGGTATCTGTTTTCTGCAGTGTATCCGAAGATACTGGAAAACCGTTTTGGATTGGTTTGGACGATAGAGAAACTGAAGATACGTTTGTGACTACAAACGGTGATCCGATGCCATATGATAGTATGTACCCAGAGAAAACCTCAAAAACCTATTTGTACATAAAAGAAAAAATACTTATTAAAAGCGTAAACTACTACTGCCACTGCAAATGTGTATAGCTCACAAATAACTGATTGAGGCTTAAACCTAAAAAAATTCATTAATCAGCAAATGATATGCACAAACAGATTTTAAAAAATCAGGGTATGAAATAACGCACTTGGTGATGACGTCTTTATTTTCAACTAGTAAGACAGTAACTGCGTAAATAATTACGCTAGATAATTAATTTCAAACTGATTTTGACGATCATTCTGTGCAAATTACTTGCCCACAATGTGACAATGCTGAGATTGCAGCAATTAATTAAACCATTCATTCATTGATTGCAGCCTTATATCATAAGTTTCGGTCTATACAGAATTCAATAAGCACTTATTTTCCTGTGTGGCAGCTGTGGTTTGACATGGAATAGCTCAACCAGAAAATGCCATTGTTAAAAAAAATTTTGTAATTAAGGACTTTAATAAGAAAAATGAAAGAAAGGAATAGATTTTTAATTGCTATGAAAAATTCATGATAAAAAGCAATCAGTGATACAAAATAGCAAACTTATTTCTTATTTCAATCAGGATTTGGTGGTGATTGTTTCCTTCCATATCAACTTTTGGAAGGATCTGTTATAGCAATCAGATGGGAAGATTTCCGTGTAACACAAAAACTTACTAAGCAAGGTTATCTGCCCCTGGTTTTAGTCATGAAGTCATAATGTCAAAGATATAAAATGGCTATTGTAGGTTCACTGTTGTCATAGTAAAATATGTTTAGATTAAATAGTTCAATCGTTCTAGACACTCGTCTCATTATGGTCCTCTGTACACAGGTACACATGTACACAGGTATTAAATATGCAGGAGTTACATTTTCCTGGAGACAAACCTGTGTACTTGTGTACGTGTGTGCAGAGGATCGTAATGAGACGAATGTCTAGCATAATTGAACTATTTAATCTAAACACTTTATAAAAAACAGTTTTGAGCTTTTTGATAAGTGAACCTGTAATAGCCATAATATCTTTGAAATCATGACCCAATGATATTGGAAGACTAATTTCATGATTTCATGATGTCAAATTCCTGATATATGAATATATTTCGTGATTGTGTTACACGAAAATCTTCCCAATCAGATCTTATCATATGCATGCGGATTGGCAAATATGGACAGTTATAGCATATTTTTCTCTCCTTTTAAGCAATGCACACCTTCAATTGCTTTATCAGTGGTTAATCGAATGATAAGGCAAACTGCAATAGGGCTCTTAAACTGGTTTTTAAATGATGGTTAAAAGGGATTCGAGACATTTCAGCCTAATTTCAGGATAGAATATAATATGGCAACTGGTATATCCATCATTCCTTCAAACGACAAGACCTGGCAAAAATTTTACAAATGTATTGTTGCCTGACAGATATATTTCTACTTCCAAGAATCGATAATACAATGATGAGAAAATATCATGTGATTTAGGTACTGTGTGGTTATTGTGCTGGAGTCATAGGTCGTCCGATCATGTGACAATTGATATATCATTTGATGTCCATTGATCAAAAGATATTTCTCATCTTCGTAGAATCAAACGAATATTCGATCAAATGATATATCTGCAATCTTTGTAATACAATGATTTCAAAATTATGTTTCGAAGATTTGAAATATTAGTTCATTAAATAATCATTATTATGTTTATGATGTAAGATTTTCTATTGCAGTAATATTGAGCTCAAAGGCTAGGGTCCATGTCTGTGCGTTTATTTTTTAATTTTTAAAACACTAACTCCAGACATCAAGTAAACAAAAAAAACATTTTTACCAGTCACAATCTTGCTAGAAAGAATCCCTCTTGAGTCAGGTAGAAGCATAAGAAAAGTAAATTACTAACTACTGGTACTAAACAGACTAGATGTAGGTAGGTTGGCAATTTCTGGCTCCCTGCACACAAAGCTGTCTTCAATTTCTTCAGCGAAAATAGAGCAATCTTCAATTTTAAAACTCTCATCTTCAGACTTAATTCTTCAAAACAACTGGACAGTGGTGTTATCTACTCATTTCTGCTTAGGATGACCCATGTGCTTGATTTTTGGTTTTGTTTTGATAGGCTGATGAGCTTAAGTTTGTTATTGTTCGGAGTTGTTGTCCAAAACACATAATCTGAGTAGCTAACTCCAAATTGTTGGACTGAATTCAAGTCAAAAATCTTTTATTGATTTTTCATTTAAACTGACTAAATCTTTTCTTCAACTTTAAAACACTCAATCTTCAATCTTCAGTAAAATATGCGGGGAGCCCCATGTCTGCCCGCCTTTGACGAGAACAAAAAAAGAACAAATTGTACAACCATTTTCTCTTCAATAATATAATTCAAAGTAAGCATATTAAACTTCACTTTCAAGGTGCCACAACTTTGTCTCACTATACTATAAGGTGTTATTGAGATGTCAGAGCATAAACCGTCTTGTTCAGCCCCTAGCACGGTGTAGACACTGAACTTTCAATGCTCAAGAGCACACTCTCAGTCGGTTATGTCTAAGTTCCATGATTGGGAATTGTTTAGATTATTTGATATATCTGTGGGTTAAAATTGCAAGTGTTGTCTCCATCCGAGGACTGAGAAATATCAGTGCCTTAAGGGCGCGGCCGCCGTTTTCGGCGCCAAGTTGCTCTCAGTTTGCAGGCAGGTCGGAGCACACCTGGGGCGTCATATGAGACCAGTAGTCAGTAGACTGCAGCGGGATTCGAACCCAGGACCTCAAACGCTTGCGCGTTAAAGGGCAGGCGCTCTAACCAACTGAGCTACCTCCTACTCCTTCTCTGGTAGGGTCATTACCTCTTTTTGCAAGTAAGATTTTATACACTTTATAATTATATTGATATTGTTATATTGATCTCATTTTAATCTCTCTATTAAAGTGTCACATTCATTTCTCACCTTTGTATCTTGACACTTTATGAGTTCTAGTAGAGAGAAATGCATTATATTAACTGAGACATCCTTGTATTTCTGTGGAAACAATTAACTTTGCTCCAGAGAAGACAACAACTTGATATGCTTGTTGTGCTGTCAGGTTGACTTCTAAGTGGGTCTGAGCCTGTGAACATGTGACTCTTGTGGGGTCAAAAAATTTATAAAGAACTCGAAGAAAGAGACAACTTATGGAAACAAATGGTTGCAGCATGGTGATGCTTGGCATGTCAATACTCCACTATATATCATAGATATCAGCTTGTCGGCAGGTCGGCAGGTCGGCATGTAGTAGTGTTACTTTCTCTTACAGTTTTTGCTGCTGAAGGTACCTCTCCCAATAATAAGAATGGAGTACAGCACTGTATCGAGGTTAAAATGTTGGGAGTACAGATACAAGCTAATGATATGGAGTGTGATGACAACAATGGCGCATTGTGTGAAAGAAAAGGGAATGCATCGGGTTAGTTTACCTAAAGCTACCTCACAGTTATTGACGAGATCTTCCTCTGATTGTTTGAGCGAACGTTCAAATCTAGAAGTACAATATTCAATATAATTTGAAGAAGATTGCGAGTATTCTAATTTTTACAGTACCCTAATTCTGTTTGATTAATGTTAATATTCGGTTTGAAATAATACTGTAGTAATGTACATTTTATCGTACTGGGTTATTGAGAAGTTTGCACAGTGTTGTGTTGTTATGGTGTAGTTTTTCCGGAATGACGAAATCTGAATATCACTGCCATGTTTTTGGATGGGGTGCTGTGCTGTGCCATTCCTCGAATATAAGCAACACCATACTGAAGCTTTAGCTGATCATCCTCACAAAAATTTGAATGAGCATATAGAAGTTTGCAAACAGGTTGATTGTCTTGAGCAGAAAATCAATAAATTACCCCTTTTTTGTTGTTGAAATTTTGGTTTGTTTGATTTTAGATCCAATAGTGTATGTGGGTATGCCCAATCAAAGTCATTATGTACAGAATGGAACCTACCGAGAGCAGCTAGCAGGACATGCAGTTTGTTCCAAATTTCATGGTATGATATCCGAGGATTCAATGTTTTTCACATGCGATGTTCCTATACAAGGGAAACAAGTTGTATTTGAACTGTATAACACACATGGAACAGCCCTGTCGTTCAGGGAGATCGAGGTTCACGGCACGTGTCCGTGATTTTTTATGCATATTTGCCTTTCTGAGTTAAAGGCAAGGCTTCGCATCACATTTTCCTTCCGACGGCAATTGATATAGAACATGGAAACCTACAAGTAACATACTCTAAATATGTCTAAGTTTTTTGTTTGCATGAGTTTTCAAGCCTTGACCCACCCGCCTCCACCACAATCCTTTATCAAGTGTTTCAAGGCAGCCAATATATATATAGAGAAAGACAGAAACTGAAATATTTCTCTTAGTCAAATCTTTTTATGAAATCTAAAGACATTTATAAGTTACCAATGACTATGGGTATACATGAGGTAAGGATATTCCAGTTAGATTCTATAACCCCTTTCGGCCTATAAAGCTTCATACTATTAATTTTCATCAAAATATATGTACAAAGGTACCGCGAAAAATTCAGCTGTAATTGAAATTAGAAGTAACATACTTGATTTTTTTAGCAAGTACCTCCAACTAACCAATATTTAGTTATTATTGTTTATCACTCTATCCAAAGTTATAATTTATAATTTACGATTATTATGAGTACCTCAGACCAATCAGTTTATTATTTTATATCAGTGTGTAACACTGCTGAGATCACTCACTAAGTGTTGCACTGATAATTCACATGTAACATCGGAATTGTCTCATTATACACTTCGGTATTATATAAAATATAAAAGACTGTAACTGTCAATCTAACTTGCTAATTAAATGGCTTTCTGGTCCTCACTATTGCACCCTCAACTGAAAGCACCGAAATAAATTCAGTATGCAATTTGGTGATCCAACTATGGCTGTAATTAGGGGTCCGGTGGGTAGAGGAAAACGAGCACTGGTCTATAGCTTTAGTGTAGTCTATTAGATTTAGGTATATCTAAATACTCAGATAGCTTCTTGCGTATGAATACTGACAAGGCATACCTTTTTATCAGCAGCAATCAGCATAGAGCCTGAACGAATTTACCTAGGACTGCATGTAAATTAGAAATACAATGAAATCCGATCATTTGAAAATATTTGGGCTAATGAAACACTGGTTTTGATATATCATAACCTTGAACACTGCGAGTTGCCTTTCTTGTTGGAACCACCATTGCTGTGCTGCAGTCATAGTCTGCGTCACACTCACATAACTATACTGCATAGGTAGAATTCACTTTGATATGTTCACTGTTTCAACCAATTTAAGGCTATGTAAATCACAAAATGCCTCCCCTGGCCATATAAAGCCACCCTTCAACACAGATGAAAATCTGCCCCTGGCTATACTTACACTTTCTTGAAGAGATTTCTGTACGTAATAATCTTAGGCTTTTGAAGAATAAGATAATCTCCAGATATGATGAAGAATTGTTCATGGGCCTATAGCTGATATCCATGGCTGTAAAACAGAAATTACTCATAAGGGATGATAAGTACCACTGCCAGTACCACAGCTTCTCATCAGGCTGCATCAATAGGCCCTGATGTGAAATATGACGGTGCCTCCAACTGCGACCAGACGAGCCAATTGAGAAGTTTTCTTATCAGGGCCATTGTTTGTGACAGTCACCTGTATATGTGAGCTGTGGCATGAGAGGCAGTTTACTGAATCAACTGAAAGTTATCTCTCTGACATTAAGAAGATAACTCCAAGAAGTCACTGGCATCGATTGCTACCAGATGTTGGTAATATGCAGTTATTGCAAAAACAGATTACAAGAGTATCATGATTTGAAAATTGTGTAAAACATGCCTTAAACCATTAAAGCTAGCTTACTGTGCTTTTATAAGGCATATAATCAAGTATCACCTGTTGCTACATTCTAGAAAGTTGATGTATTCATTTCAGGTTGCATTTGTTGTGATAAATATGTGTCCGCTAAAAGGCCGTCCACTTATTACCTCTGTTAAATAGCCATCCACTTGTGCTAAACACCCGTCCTTTACTGCTAAATGGCCATCCATTTTATAAATCAATATAATTGATAATGCACTGTCAAGTGGCGGTCGTTTAGCAAGAATTTCAAGTGTTAAGTGGCCGGCCACCTTGATGAATATTAGTGTGTCCAGTTGACTGAACTTTATAATTTTAAGTGAATGTCTATTGGTCCTGTTATGACTGACCTCGATCTCGACTCAAGTTTGGTCATTTCACCATAACTTTTTTTGGCTCTACATGTAATTAAGGACTGGAGAACTCTCCCTGATTTACATTGTTATTTGGGGTATAACAACTTAATGTTTATATGTATCATCCTCTTCAACTGTATAAAAGTTCCTGCAAGACACAGCTGGAGTTTGGAACCTACACACATGCAGGTAAACCTGAAGGTACATCACATGATGCATTATCCCCACTCACAAACGACTCCCAACAAGGACATCATCGTCATCAATATGATTATTATTATGAATTTATTTTTTTGGCAGTAGTCAAGACATTATTGACGTCCATTTGGCACTTGTGTTCTTATGAAATGGACGACCACTTATTATTATTTTCTATTGTCTCGGCAAGGAGTTAATTCCTTGGTCTCGGCATGTGGATTTCCACTTGACGTTTTGCCCATCCGGATGGGCTTTGAGCATTGATTTTAGCTGCTAAAAGCCTGTCCGGATGGGCTTTGAGCAGTAATTTAAGCTGCTAAAAACCTGTTCGGATGGGCTTTGAGCGGTAATTTTAGCTGCTAAAGACCTGTCTTGATGGGCTTTGAGCGGTAATTTTAGCTGCTAAAGACCTGTCCGGATGGGTTTTGAGCAGTAATTTTAGCTGCTAAAAACATGTCCGGATGGGCTTTGAGCAGTAATTTTAGCTGCTAAAAACATGTCCGGATGGGTCTTATGCTTGGATGATGAGTGTCTACAACCCATCCTTCTCTGTTATGAACCCATCCGCCTCTGTCAAATATGTGTCCGGACGCGATTTTTGCAACCGTATGCCTATTTGGCATCCGGTGGTTATCCGACGGCCAACCGGATGCCTATCGGACAACCACCGGATGCCGCGCGGACAACCGGCGGTTGTCCGATAGGCATCCGGATGGGTTCTTAGTGCAGCAGCATTAGCACAGATCGTGAGAGATGAATGGATTAGTGATGAGCCCTTATTTTGTATGCTCATAGACTTGCCATTGATTCTTACTTTGATAAGTTAGTAATGTGTGACAAGACAGTATACAAAGGCACGCAATCTGACTGAGAATATTTGATCGTGAACATTTTTGTTTGTAGTAACTCTAAACCAGGGTTAGCATAATTGGTACAATTAATCTCTAAAAATAGTCTAGATTTATACTTAGATGGCATTGAAAATGTAACTTCTGTTCTAAATTTTTACCATGGAGCTTGTTGAAGAAGTTTTACTTTCATTCACAACCCTATGTATCATTTTATATTTGTGGTAGAAAAACTGCTTAATATTTGACAGCAGTTCTTGTCAGGTTTTAGGCTAGCCTGAGTAAACATTGTGAGAAGCTGATAGTACCCACACAGTACTTCAATCCAACACAAGCCTCAATATGATAACACAACTTAGTGATAACAGTATTTTGAATCGTGAAAAACGTGACCCAAATCATTCCACATTCTTAACTTGTGACGGTAGATCGACGATCGCTGGCTTGGATTGTTTCACTAGACGGGAGAATTTAAACCAAGAAGCAAACCGAGATTTTTATTGGGAGCAAATCTTTGTTGTCACTGACGGACTGACGGACAAGAAGCTGACAAACCAGAGAGGTGCTGATCATAGGATGACAAGTACAAGGTGAGTTAACTGTATCTCTGTCTAGGACATGCACCTGAGTGAATTTTGAATGTGCTGTGATAAGTAGGGAAGCATTGCTCATGATATAGTCTATGGGATATTGAAGTATTAGGACAATTACATTAACTCGCTTTTGCCGCTGTCAGAGCACTTAGAATGCATACATTGATCAAAATTGTCTGGATTTAGAGGATCTGTGGAAAATAATATGGTATCATGTCACAACCCTCCCTGTGTGACCAATAGGCTTATCGTGGTCACGCCCAGATATGTTGTACCCTAAGTTTATAACTATCAAGTGTGCATTATAAGCCATATTATAAGGCTCCTGTCATGAGAACATAAAGTCAATGAACTTTGATGGCAGAATGTCCATTGCTCGTAGCTTTCCTTCCGCCGTATACATACACATTACATTTTAAACTTCCACTATCTACGGGGGTCCCCTGTTGAACCCACAATCTAGCATTCTACTAACGTCGCAATCCAAAAAACGTCGCAACGAAGGGTTTTTAAAACGTCGCAAACCCACAAACGTCGCATTTTTTTAAACGTCGCAATAGCTCGAACTCACTAACGTCGCAAATGTCGCAACTCAACAATAATACGAAGTTGTCTTCTCATTTGATGCAAATTGGTGATGATGATATGTTGCAGGAAGTAGAAAGGAGCATACAAACTGCAAAACACGGTGGGAAATTGAATATCAACATTGAATAATGTGCCATGCATATTTGTTGTGTATTTTTCAGGTTATTTGAATCATTTTTTCACTTTCTAGGGTCGTTTATTGTTACCTCAGAATCCATTAATGCTGTCATAAATGGGTGCTAATCAAGATTTAGCACAAGTAAGGCAAATATCTGCATACATGACAAGCTTGAAATATACTGTCATGTTTGATATAGGCTATGCTTGAAGTTGTTAAGAGGCTTTTACATTACTTGAAATGCCATAAATGTTAAATCATTTATGCATGAATCCCTTTATCTCTTTATGACTTACCCTTTATCTACTGAATATGGAATTTTTACATCATTCCCAAGATGCAACTTTATGGTTTTATGGTTTGATAATAAATCCTCAACAGGATACCATAGGAACCATTAGCATACAGTAGGATGCGATATTACACCTTGCATTGCGTAACGGCAATTGTATTTTCATCACTAGAATTATATGCAGTTTGTAAACTCAAATCCTGGGTTATGGACAAGAGACCTTGAGTGGGTCAATGATAGTGCAGTTGAAAATTTACAGAATTTAATATCGCTTTGTGACCCAGCGGCTTATTGTTAATGGCCATGGTTATATAATAAATGGGTTTTTTTTTGTTATTGCATACTCTCTGAAAGAGAAGTCTTCAAAGTGCCACATCCTGCAAGGCCATGGCAAACAGTGGCCTTTCTTGACAAGCATTGCTGGAAGGAGAGGGGAACCCCTCCGACAAAGCTTGTCAAGACAGGGTAAGGGACCAGCAGATGAAATTTTTTGAGATATCGTGATTTGCTTGTTAAGTAATGAAATCAATTTTTAAAAATTGCGGCTCAACTACTCCAGCGTCCCTCTTTAGGGGCAGCCCACCCTCTGTTTTGTCATAAACAGGGTAATGTGATGTGAGGCATATAACGATGTAATCCATATAACGTCCATTCACATACGCATATATAATAATGAGGCTTATAAAATCTTAGAATAATTATTATTAATTTTTTCATACAGATGTTCAGAGTTATAACATAATAAGAATAGTGGAGGAACAACGTACTTTGCTCTACACCATCTAGAGTAAAGGACTCTATCTATCACTTGTCTTTATCAAGGTGAGACATTTTCTTTGTGTGGAGTTCACAACCACAAATCTCTAAAACCGCCTATTCTCTTGACAGCGTAAATAAACCTAAACCATGGAATGATGCCTACTTTTACAATCGCAGGGAATTGGATAAACAAGCAAGTAGTTGATCTGATAATACCAGCAATATTACAATCTGATAGGAGACTTTAAAGACTTATTGATATTGATGACAGAGATGGCAGAGTAATTAGCTCGATGTCATTTTGTCAGATTTGGATTTGGATAGGAAGGATCAATTTTTGAAAGGATGTGCAATTATGTTGTGGCAATGGCTAGTATATAGAGCATATACACAGTTTTATTTGCATTCACCATGGTCCGTAGATAAATGTTCTTCCTGTGCGCAATAGACTAGGGAGTTAGATTATCTGATATGATAACAACTCCAGAGAATATGTCGGTAATTTACGTGGACATCAACTAGCCCATATTTGAACTTTTTGCTTATAATTTTTACCTCCTTTTTTCTTAGTATATGTAAGCGGATCGGTACACACCATTTAGTTACCCTACGTATCAATGACCCTACATTAAAATGCCAACATCTATCTTGAAGAACATAACATATCAAATCAGAAATTCCTAGCTTTAAGAGGGTCTCCCAAACTCAAAGTATTTGCATCTCCGAAAGAGGGTGTCAATTCAACCTCAGTACATCATATGCGCCTGCTCTTATTCATGTGTTGGGTTGGCCATATCAAATCTCAATTCATGCTTCTCAGGCTTTAGACTGCATGAGTTAGTTGAAATTATCAGATATACACAATGTTAACAGGCTTACATATCATGACTTATCAGTAGGTGGGGGGGTGTGAAAACAAAGCGTTTTATCCTTACTTTAATAAAATGGGTATCTAGGTAAGAAAACAAGATCTGTTCAAATTTCGTAACCAGTTAAGTCCAAGGTTGTAAGATTGACAAAATTCTATTTGGTGTGTTGCCATCAATTTTATTTCGATTTTATTTACAGCTGAAGTTTCCTGTTGATCATAGAAAACATATGAGACCTGAGGACAATGGATGACAGCAGACAACAAAAAGTAAGCTGTTATCAACTAGTAAATAGCAATTAGACTGTCGTAACAAACAAAAAAATCTAAGGATATGGGGATAAGGCTTGGTCACCAAAGTGATGTGAACAGTCCTGCTGATGTTAGTAATTGTGCAGGCTAACCTTTCTAGACAAGCCGGGACAGTCTAACTGCAGGTGTTCTCTCGCACAACCACCCACCTAACAAAACTATTGACTTCAAGTATTACCAATAATTCAAGGCCAACATCGAAATAAAGTTCCTGACAAATGTCCGCCCAGCCGGTGCGTAGGCAGTACCCCCGACCCGGGCTTATGCAGGGGTTGAATTTATCACCCCAGTTTTTCAGGAGTTTAATTGATTATTACTAGGTTACCAGACTACAATCATATTCCATTGGCTATTATAGCTTTCTAAGGCTTTCGATCGGTGGAAATTTTGAATTTTGAGATCAAATAAAGGTCAGTTCATCAAGCAAGGTTTTGGTTGGTTGTAATTAAAGCTTTAACTGTCACAGCTACAACACGCTAACAAAACTGAGTGAATCCCTGTATGGACTCTGCCTGCCATTCCTCCACTTTACCAAGTATTCATTGACTAACTATAGCTCTTCCACTTCATCCAAATCACATCCCAGTGAGTGTTGTTTGCAAGCAATATCACAATAGCGTTATCATATCAAGGTGTGATACCCGTGGTCGGTCAAACTACATACTAGTGCATGTCACCATGTGTTACTAGTAGGAGGGTCGGTGGTTTGGGGAAGATGAGCAGAAATCTCTTCTTCTTCTTTATCTCATAACCAAGGTTACAGCCAGCTGATAGTAACAATTTGAGTTTTCCAAAATATATCTCAACTTGATACTGGGACACTGCCTGGTTGTTATCCCCCGACCTCATATTTTCCACTTCTAACACTGTGCGTAGAAATCCCACCCTCAACTGCTGAGGCACTGGGTGGGAAAAATAGATATCCAGGTGTAATATCTAAACTAGTATATCCATTGTTGGCCGTTGAACCTGAATCACAGGAAACGGCTCAGCTATATATATTATATTCATGTCTGTGAGATTTCCAGTTGCCTTCCCTACACCCCAGTTGACCACACTTTTGGATGGTCACCGTCACAAAAGATTTGTACCCTTCACAATGGGTTATTTCTCATTAAAAGACATAATGTCAAGTCCTCGGAGTCGGGTGGGGAGGGAGTAGGGTGGCTTGTCAAGACAGGCTAGAAAACACCAATCACAGCAGCTGCGCAAGTATGATATCGTGCAGAGCCTGCATGCCCTGTTTATGACAAAACAGAGGGTGGGCTGCTCCTAAAGAGAGACGCAAGTTGCCCGTAGTCCTCGTACTGAGAGTGTGATACACCCTAGTAAACTAGAATGCATCCTAGAGGTTAGGCCATG
Source organism: Membranipora membranacea (assembly GCA_914767715.1). Classification (NCBI taxonomy): domain Eukaryota; kingdom Metazoa; phylum Bryozoa; class Gymnolaemata; order Cheilostomatida; family Membraniporidae; genus Membranipora; species Membranipora membranacea. The sequence continues at coordinate 17,186,431 of OU612069.1, read as the reverse complement.
GTGGACCTCCTAATCGTGAGTTTGCAGCAAGCTGCCAGAATCTGAAACAGGTACTAATCAGCCATTGGCCATGACACTTTGATCTTAACCAATAGGCCGAGAGCCTGCATGCAGTCTCGGGGAACTGCAAAGCCTTTTAGATGTTACAAGGCGGTATCGGGAGGGTAACTTTTGGTCTTGAGAAGCAGTCATGTGGCCTAGTTCATAGACTCAGATCATCAGACAGAACAAAATATTTAGGTAAATACCAATACAAATAACATTAACAATAGATTTTAATGGCCATGTACTGGGTTATTTCGCCAGCGTACGATATTTTCTTGCATCATCCAGGTTCTATTAACGAGGTCAGGGGAGAATAAATCCAACTATGTGTTTTACCTAATCACTAAATTTTATTTTAACCTGGTATGGCGATGGTGTATAAAATACAGCCAACTGTGATACGAAAATGCAGCAGCCTTTTGCCCAGTAGATATGTTGGCTTTTAAGTTTTGGTTCCAAAAAGCTTGACATGCATCGGGCTCCCAGCGCTTTTATAGTAGCCACTCCAGGCCAAAACACGTCAACTGTACGTTTGTTATCTTCTATGATATCAAAATATCACTTCGAAAAAGCATGTTCTTGTCATAGGAAACAACAGTTAATTCAGTACCATAAACAAGAGACGTCAACATGGTTAACTTACGAAAACAGGGGGAAACGACATTAGCGATTCTATTATAGAATTGTCTGAGCTTTGCTGTCTCTACTTATTTCGCATCCCATGGTCCTTGACGAAGTCATCTGATTTGTATGTTACACCAGCTATAAAGTGAATGAATTAAGTCTGCATGTGGTAAATGTGGTGGTTTCATTATAACCAAGGAGTTAATACAAATGTTTGAAATTTTTACCCTTGAAATTCCAGTAGCTGCTTCTTCCTTTGCCAGGTTCTCTCGATGCAGCCCTCTCACAAAACAGTTGACCACAAACTCTTGTAGCAATGGTTTTTTAATTACTTTAATTTTAATTTACAATCTTGCTCCAATTCCTTTTAAACTGAGCTGAAGATGTATGAATGGGAATATTTTGGTATTCTCAAGCAAAATACTGGGATTCCATGGGCAATTATTATGATTTATCTCCTCTTATTTTTACCAGTTAAAAAACTGATTTTCTCCCTAACTGGCAAACTGAGAGGTGTAGAAACTATGACATAGTATTTATACAAACTATCTACACATATAAACACTGTCAAATTTTTGCCCTAATGCCATTAAAATAAACTGAAAGCTATCTGTTGGTTATTCTGGACTACTTCTGATCTTCTATGATGAAGGGAAGGTTATTACAATTTACATGTATAAGAAAATCCATCATATCCGTCATGAACACATTTTAGGGGGCCTCACAATTATTGACCGTTGATATTGCACAGACATTTTTATCTTGTCTTTCAGATGATTTATAACGAGGATTATTTACACGAGTTCAAGAGGGATTACTCCTGTAGCGTAGGAGGTAAATATAATCTGGATGTCCAAGTGAAGCACTTGGTACGACTAGCAGAGTTTTATTACAAGAAATATCAGAAAACTGACGACTGGACAGATTGTCTGAGGGTAAGCTATAATAAAATATTAAAATTATCCGAAGCATGACGACAGCAATCTGTTGGTATAATAAAACTAATCAGTGCTCTTACCATGGACTCAATCAAACCTAGACAGGACACAATATGCAGCATTAGCATTGAGGCATTTAATTGTGGGCGGCGTAACGACATTGGAAGGTGTAGAAGCAATGATGCTATTGTTGATTTACTGTCTAAAATCCAGGTTTTCTGTCAATAACTCCATCCATCCATTCTGATCTGATTTTGAGTTTGAAAATTACAATAGATTGAGCAGGTTGTCCTGAGCAGTGTGATTTATTTTAATTTTAGGCAAAAAAATGTTTTTAAAGAAGAAATAATTGATATAAAGATGCTGCTGATTGTAAAGCAATATTCATATTCAATGTCCGATCAATTGGGAATCGCCGACACTATCTTTGTCGGAATGTAACAAGTACGCTGACTCTATCTTAGTGGGAATACTATTGACCTGACTTTGGGACTGAATTTGGGAGGAGGGAGATATGGAGAAATATGGTAACTTTATTTAACTGGCGATCTGGGAGGGGTTATGGACAGCTAGTGACCTAATTTACCAGGCAAGACAAATTGGGGGGGGGGGGGGGATATGGACAAACTAGTAAGCTATTTTATCAGGCAAGATAAATTGAGGGGGATATGGACAAGATAGTAACCTAATTTATCTGGCAAGACAAGTGTGCCAAACAACAGCCAAACAACAGAGTACAAGGCAAATTTATGACAAGGCAGGGAGGTCAGCCAGCAGGCAGAACTCAAGAACACTTACTTCAGTGGGTTTAACTCCCTATGGCACTGTATTGTTTTCTATTGATTTGTTTAAAATATAATGTGGCTGCTTCAGCTGCAAAATACTAGCTGATTTGATTCCACTAGTGTTGAGTTATTAAAATCATTGTTAAAACATAGTATTTAGGTTAACAATGATCCTGTGAGGCATGTGTAATATGTTACTGCTAAAGGGAATTCCATGGCTATGAAATTGAAAGTACTGGGTGGGTTTGATAAAATTAAAATTAGAAAATTTACTAAAATGATGAGTCCTCCTATCGGGAAGACAAATAACATGATACATGAATTTAAGTGAAATAAATTTTGACTGTCCAGCTGCGGTAAGAAATCAACCACGCCATGAAAATTAGAATCCAAACGCAAAGTTATCTCAATCATGACAGGCGTGCGACTTGTTGCAATAATAAAGCAAATCAGATGTCTTACAAACCCTGTGATGTCTAACGGAAGACATTATACTGATTGCGAAGTGAATCCATCCAATGCTCTCCCCAAAATTGCAAACGCATTCTCAAAGCCAACAAGTGCTTTGCTACTTTGTACTATAATCGGAGGCATGTTTTCATTTTACAGGCGCACACACTCTTCAACTCTGTGTCAGTGAGAAAACCAGGATATGACGGCTGGAAAGAAAGAGTATTCCAGGTTCAGCAGACATTCTGGAAAGGATCAGCTGTGATCAGCTATGATCAACAGCAGGAAATAACTACTGATCTTCTCAGCAATCTACATAATATACGAGATGAGGTTCGAATTGAAAACCAAGTAACTGACGAACTATCCATGCGATTCGATGTGAATTCAGAAGGACCAATGCCAACGGAAGATATGATGGGACAGCTAGTTGATTCTGCTCAAACAGTATCTACACTTTGCACGGAGAGAATGATCGACTTTGTGCACACTATCATAGATAAAAGTGTCGAAACTCTGGTCCAGGAACCACCATGTGGATTTTCAGTTATAGCTATAGGCTCACTAGCTCGAGGGGAGGCAACCCCGTACTCTGATCTTGAATACATATTTCTAATCGAGAAGAAAACACCGCAGACTGAAGACTATTTCAGGAAATTAGCACTGACCAGCTATTTTCTAATAGGTAATCTCGGGGAAACTAAGCTTAAGTATATGGCAATTGAAGAACTGAATGGGTGGTTTGACGACGAATCAAAGAATGGATTCAAAATCGACGGCTTGTCTGCAGAGGCTGGCAACATACCAACAGGTAATGGACAGGACAGTAATAAATGCAGTTTCATAACTACTCCCAGTGATTTAGGCATCGCATATGAGCATGTACTAAATAACCCTACAAAGGACTCCCTGAAAGGTGATCTTACAGCGATGCTCTCCTATATGACAGAGGTATATTCTGATGGGAATAGTAACCTACTTTGTACCCTCAAGGAATACATACAGTCTATCAAGCTCAGTGAAGCACGGGTAAATGCAAATATAGACATGCTGGCAAACGATATGAAGAAGTTTGACTTTACCCCTGATGATCGCTTGCTGAATCAAGCCTATACAGTAGACGTGAAGAGGCAAATCTACAGATTTCCCTCAATACTGATGTATGATCTGGCAGTGATCCATCAGGTGTTTGGAAAAGATGCATGGACAACTGCAGAACGCCTGCGCTCCACTGGGAAAATATCAGAGGATTTGTATAAATCATTGATATTTCAGCTTGCTGTAGCCTGTTTTGTCAGACTTTCAGCTTACCTGTACCATGACTCTCAAGATGACAGGATTTCAACAGCAGAGAAGCAAACAACAGAAACTACAACATTGAAGATTGATTGTAAATCACCTGGGAATAGATTGTATGTTCACACGGGTCTCATCCTGGCACTAGCTGATATGATGGTTCCTTTAAAGGATAAACTAAGGGAAGTAAACGCTGATCAATTGGGTACTGTGTGTATGGGTTATAAAACAACAGCGAATGCGAATGACCAGACATTCCTATGCAAGATATCGACACTCCAGCATACTGGGCACACAATGCTAGCATTCAATTTGCTGAATGAGCACTTCGGGCCAATACAGCACTTAGCCGAGGAGAACATTCTAGACTGGCTTGGTAGTCAAAGCGCCATTTGTAATCAAGAAGCAAGGTATCTGGTAGCAAATATTTTCATAGATAACTTTTACTTCAGGCAAGCTCTGGAAGTTCTCATTCATCTCAGAGAGAATGATAAATCCTACAAGACCAAATCAGTGTGTCTTAGGATCGCTACCTGCCAGCGTCATCTAGGAGATCGGATCGCTGCACTCAACACTTTGGAGGGTGTAGGTGAAGAATCATCAGGAGATTACTTGCTTAGCATAGGGCGCTTATATGTTGACTTAAGACAATGTGATAAAGCTGAAAACTATCTTCTCAGGGCACTTCAGTATTTCTATATGAAGGCCAGCAAAGAAGTGAAGTATGATTATTATGGTGAATCTATCGACAGCTCAGAAGCAAGCAACAGTGGAAGAGACCTACAGAAATTGACCACTGAGGAAAGACTTCTTTTTTTTACAGCAGCCAACCTCAGCATTGCTTGAATGTATAGAGGCACTGGCGTATTTGTATGATGAACAGTCTGAGGATGCCACCTCAATCAAATACAGCAGCAAGTATCAGAGTATGTTTGAACATTTGTATGGAGAGGAGAGTTTAGTACCTGCAGCTGCTCATGGATATTATGTAGTTGGGTTGGCCTTCCACAAACAAAAGCATTATGACCAGGCTAAAATATACTTTGAGAGCTCAAAGGCAACTTACTGCCACATTTTCAGTAAGACTGTCGCTCATCCAAAGATTGCTCTCTTACTACTAAAAATGGGAGCAAACTATATTGAATTAGGAGATTTGTGCGCAGCTGAAGAGTGCATGATTTCTTCAATAGAAATGTACAGACGTGTATACGGCGAAAATGTCTTTTGTGCAGACATGTCAGATGCTGTATCTTACCAAGGTGTTATAATGCAGGAAATGCGTCAATATGATTCAGCTACAAAAAACTACAAACTATCGCTAGAAATGGATAAGCGTATACACGGGGAGAATAGTGACCACTCTGATATTGCTGGGTCACTGAATAACCTGGGAAACACATACGAAGCAATGAACGAGTATAACAAAGCTGAGGAATACTACAGACTATCACTAGAAATGCGTAAGCGTATACACGGTGAGAATAGTGACCATTCTGATATTGCTATGTCACTTAATAACCTGGGAAAAACATACCACGCAATGAATGAGTATAACAAAGCTGAGGAATACTACAAACTAACGCTAGAAATGGATAAGCGTATACACGGGGAGAATAGTGACCATTCTGATATTGCATGGTCACTGAATAACCTGGGAGACACATACCACGCAATGAATGAGTATAATAAAGCTGAGGAATACCATAGACTATCGCTAGAAATGGAGAAGCGTATACACGGTGAGAATAGTGACCATTCTGATATTTATGTGTGACTGAATAACCTGGGTACCACATACAAAGCAATGAATGAGTATCACAAAGCTGAGGAATACTACAGACTATCACTAGAAATGGAGAAGCGTATACACAGTGAGAATAGTGACCATTCTGATATTTATGTGTCACTGAATAACCTGGGAGACACATACCACGCAATGAATGAGTATAAAAAAGCTGAGGAATACCACAGACTATCGCTAGAAATGGAGAAGCGTATACACGGTGAGAATAGTGACCATTCTGATATTTATGTGTGACTGAATAACCTGGGTACCACATACAAAGCAATGAATGAGTATCACAAAGCTGAGGAATACTACAGACTATCACTAGAAATGGAGAAGCGTATACACGGTGAGAATAGTGACCATTCTGATATTTATGTGTCACTGAATAACCTGGGAGACACATACCACGCAATGAATGAGTATAAAAAAGCTGAGGAATACTACAGACTATCACTAGAAATGTGTAAGCGTATCCACGGTGAGAATAGTGACCATTCTGATATTGCTATATAACTCAATAACCTGGGTAACACTCACTACACAATGAATGAGTGCGACAAAGCTGCAGAGTACCACAGACTATCTCTAGAAATGAAGAAGCGTATACATGGTGAGAATAACGATCACCCTGATATCGCTGTGTCACTGAAGGATCTAGGTTCCATATACCAAGCAACGAATGAGTATGACAAAGCTAAAGAATACCAGAGGCTATCGTTGGAAATGCATAAGCGAATACATAGTGAGACTAGTGATAATTCTGATATCGCTAGGTCACTGAATAATCTTGACAATGCATAAGCTCATATTCTAGTCATTTCAATATTCAGATATGCCAGTGTAAACAATGAGATGAGATATGTACCTTTTTCCACATACTACTAGCTGTGACCTACTTAAATTTGCCAATTATATTATTAAAGGATCTTGTGATAAAATCATATTTTATGTGTGTACAGGATTGCAATTGTTACTTATAATTTTATCGCTTTTACAATACACTTAAAATATCACAATGGCCTTAAAAGTATCTTGACAAATGAGGCCGTGTGAAAAAGAAGGAATGGAATTAAATGAATTTTTTAAACAGCAGCTCATCATAAAAGGCTGAGACAGCTGAAGCGAATCATTGCAAACATGGTCCTCGTAGGATTGAACTTTGGAAAATTATCGCTGACATAAGACATTTAAATGTACACTAAGTTCTTCAATATTAAGTTTGGACAGTCTTTCATCATAATTGTCTATAAGGGGTAAAATTATTCTTGTGCACATGCTTTGAAAGCTTTTCCAGTATATCTATATCAGTTTACTCAGATATGGGTATCACACACTAGACAGGCAAACGACACGAGAATTAATGACAACTTTATATCACACAATTTTCTGCGAGATGATCAACTGGATGCAAATTCATTCCGTTCATTACCATACAGGACTGTTTATGATTTCAAACATGGTTAGACCAATATTCAGGCACAGTCTAATCATTCAAATCTTTTTCTTTGTGAAGTCTTTGCTATTCTTGTAAATATCTGCCTTGATCCGTTGGTTAGGACAGCAAGGTCCCCTGACCGAGACAGTTGTTTTTTGAAGTTATATCTCAATCTCAGCCTATCGGTACAAGTATATTGTTTGGGCTGCGGGCACCGATGCAGATTTCTAGGGCGAACCAAGAGGTGACAACTCTGCTCAAGCTATGAATTTACATGAAAACACAGTGTACAGTGTAAGCTGGTTAATTCCAAGCCTGATAATTCGAAATTCCTGTTTATTCAGACACCTGATTGTGGTCCCAGTTAATTGTTTTTAGACTCATTTAGTTCGAAAATGTAACTGTAATTCGAAATTATCTTCCCCTACCAAAGAAGAAAATAACTCCATACTCAGAGGACTCATGATTCAAAGCTGCCTTTTCTAATCAAGGAAGAATGTAACTCCTTGTTCAGATGTTTGTTTTTGACAATGCAGACAAAGGGAGTGATCAATATCTGGATTTTACACCCTTAAACAAAGCTGCCCACCCCGAATATCCAATTCAGTGATTACTTCTGTTCATTAGTCATCAGGGTTTTATTTCCAAAATCACTTGCATCGCACAGTACAACAAAAAACAAGTTGCTGTTTGTAAAATCCCTGAAATACGCCCTGCATTCGTTGAAAGTCCCCGCGAGACGGCAAAACTGTAATTAGTACAACTCATAGTTAGAACCGATCAGAGAAATCATAGCAGTACCTGATCGACAGCAATCTTTGATAGAGTAGTTCTAGAATCTATTTGATGTGTAATTGATCGATCCTTATTAAAATATTCATAAATAAGTTTTAACTTGTATTAGACTATTCAAATTTCATAGAAGGTTATTTAGATTGGTGGCAGCCAATGCAAAAAGTGGCAGAAATGAATCCTCATTGGCATAATTGACAGGGTAAGGTTTGACAGTTGTTTCTGGTAAATTCTTTGAGCTTATGGCAATGGTGGATATTGAACCTTACATAATATGTTATCATACTCAAAACACTCATGAACAAAAATAATGATATGATTTAAAAAAACATGCGAAAATATAAAGAGCACATTAGAAAATGTTGATGCAGAAATTAAGTTGAGTCTGATCAAAGAGTTAGAATGAGAGTGACCCTAACTCCTTGGTCTGATACTATTTATAGCCGAGGCAAAGCCAACATGGTTGCAAAGAGGTACTATCATTAAAGTAAAACTACTTTTTCCATTTTGCTGCAGAAGTGACATGAGGCTGATATGAAAAATTGTGGATAATACAGTAGATAGTCCCAATTTGCCATTATAGTAAGTTGCACATACGCATCAAAAGTTCTCTCAACAGATGAATGGAAGTTATCAGACTCTGCCTTAGTCTTCTGGTAATGGCATTCTTTTAACAATCAACCACATTCATATAGTTGTTATATACTGTACACGGAAGCGCGATCACTTGGCCCTGTCTAAACTTAGCCCCGTCCAAACTTAAACCGAGCCAAATTAGCTCAAGCCAAACTCAGCCCGAGCTAAACTTAGCCCGAGCCAAACTAAGCCCGAGCCAAACTTAGCCTGAGCCAAACTTTGCCCGAGCTTGCGCTAAGTTTGGCTCTGGCTAAGTTGTCGCGGATTCCTGTACACCATAGTATATAATATGTAGATATACTTTATGACCACACCCCACAAGTCGAGGAGGTCGGACAAAGAATACAGTTTGGGAATAAAAGAAGGATGGCATTTGATTATTCGAGGGAAAGAGGAGAGGCATTTGATCTTGGGGTTCTAGAGTCCTTTTTTAGTAATGGAATTAATCCTGCACTATATTTGACATTTGAAGTAGCGGTGGTAATCATAGATGATACTTTTGCTCGGAGTTGTGGCTTCATGTGGATCAATAACACAACTCCAAATAACTATCAATAATACAACTTTTATGTTCGCTAAGAGTTGACTTTATTCAAGAAATCGGTCGCCAGATTGCTACAGGAGGAAAATGATGTTTGTTTCTGTACCATTAACGGTAAATTAAGCGTTTTACTGTCGTGATGTCAGTATCATACATACATTTGAATTGCATTGTCTGTAGCTGCAGGGCAGCGTATGTTTGTTGTAATAATTGTTTTGTGGGTGTTATAGGGGTGTGTAGAACCAGGTTTCTGGGATGAGTTACGGTTTGATGTGTTATATTATAACGATATGTGTTGTAAAACTGAAATAAGAGAAATACCATTTCATAAGTTCAGTTCTGATAAATGGCATAAATACCAATGACATTGATAATGACATCAAATCATTGACAACAAAAAATCTGACATCAATAATATCAGTAATTAATGCGAGCATCAATAAACATGAAAATAATAATGCAATACAAGATCTCACCTCTCTCAGTGATCCAGAAGGCTCTCGTCAACTCCTATGACTCAATAAATCACAGGTAAAATTAAGGAAAATTCAATAATAGTATAACTGAAGAGAGATGCTCATCAATAGATAACCAAATCCACACTGAAGGGCAATGCAGTAGTGAAAACAATAGGCCCCACACCGAGGCAAACAAACCAATTATCACCACCATGCGTCCAATCAGGTCAGTGCTACAAACACACAGCAAATACACCACCTCAAAGGCAACGTACCCCAGCCGCAAGCACAGCCGCAGGCAAATTGTCAAACCATTTGTTTTCATTGAAATGAGTTTTATTCCCTTGATTTTTTTGCAAATCAGGGAGAACATCTTCGGATGATGGTTGTTGCCATGGAAATGTATACATACATATACATATATATATATATCAGGAGGTACTGTTTGGATACAGATGTAACCGAGTTTCAGATTTCAACAAAAAAACTTGACTTGGAACTTTGAATCAATGGTAAAATCATTGCTACTGGACAATTCAATGTCATAATGTCACCCCCAATTAAGTACCTCAATCTATTAGTATACGGTGTCCTGTCTAGGCTTATTATGCATTCTACGTCCATCCACATTTGATGCTGGGGGAGACCTGTATGTTTCTTTGGAAAGATTATTTGGATCAAAACAACGGAACTAAACGGTTATAAGCTTGGAGAGCATGGATCATGTTAGCTAAGTCGTCGGAGCACTGGTTTGATCAAGGTGTTATGGAGTATTGGTTACCTTTTTGGTCTAATTTTATTGAGAACAGGATATTTCTAAAATCAGTAAAAGTATAAGTGGGAAAATAAGTCTCGCAATCAACTGAAAATATCATTAAACTAAACTATATCTAAGGGCAGATGACATGGAACTGCATATAAGAAAAGAAAACACAGCAAACTGATTGGGGACGAGTGGCGGAAAGTTATCAGGATATAAAAATAAAAATGGCACTTAGAGTAGATGGCATATTAGTTTGCATGGTTGTGAAATATTACATAGAAATATTTCTCAGTATCGAGAGAAGTAGTAGAATTGGTCCTGACAACATTATTAACACAGAGGTCTCACAAAAATTAAGCCAATAGGCTCAGTGAAAAACATTAGATTAATCTTGATGAGCATAGTGATTGTCTTGAGCTAAGATGAATCAGGTGCAGGTGTGAGAGAGAGAGAGACATCGACTATCACAGCAATGGACTTATCATTAGTTGATGGTTAAAACACGTTTGGTAGTGGATTCCATCATACTCGGCATCTTAACACTTGTCTGCCTCCAAGTTGTTTTTGATGAACTTGAAAGGTAGTTGATCACATTCTTTTTACACCGTGTTAGCCAAAACAACTGCAAAATAGATCAGATTGCGTGCATCTCAATAAAAGAAAGGTAATGAGAAACTGATCAAAGGCCAGAGTGGCTCACATGATGCCATTGAATTAAAAGGTCTAAAAACTCACTGACACGTAGCACTTGAATGCCATAATATCATGCTATAAGTTATGATTAAGAGATGTTGATTTAGTCAATGTCAAGGTTTTACCCATCAAACTCCAAATCAAGCTTATAAATATTTTGCATCCAAAACCTAACACAGCCATCAAATGGACTCAATCTCAGTATAGGCAGTATATTTAATGAAAATTCTGGGGGCTCCCCGCACACAAAGCTGTCAAAGCTGCTAAGAAAAATAGAGCAATCTCTAATTTTTAAACTCCAATTTTCAGAATAAATTCTTCAAAACAACTGTACTGGACAAAAAATTGCTGATCATAAACACCTATAAGAACTAAGCCATCAAGTTTAATAGTATATGAAGGTGATCATCTTTTTCTAGACAAACAATGCACCCGGTGTGGGCTTGAACTCAGGACCTTGTGATCCCAGATCAGACACTTTTTTGTTGTTGTGTGGAGTTATCTACACACCCAACCTGAGTAGATAAATCAAATTGCCGGACTGAATCCCAGTATACTTGAACTAAGGAAATCCTCCATTGATTTTTCAATTAAACTGACTTAATCTTTTCTTCAATCTTATCACACTAAATCTCCAATCTTCAGTAAAAACACTCGGGCACCCAATTTGGATTTTAGTTATAAACTCAGTACAAAATACTTTTGTACATAGAAGTTTCCAACAATATCGTTAATCAGTATGGTTTTCATGCGGACACTTATATCATGACAATCAGAACTCTCTAATGAAATACTTAGAATATCTTATATCATAATGCTCATTTCTGTGAGTTAATGATCGGGGCAAAGGGGTAACATAATAGTGATACAAATAATTACTGTTTTATTGTTTATACACCTACCTGCCATCACCACCAGCATTATGAGGTGCATCCACTTCATTCTCTTCCTCCTTATCATCATCACCACACTCATTTGCAGGCATCTCCATATCTCCACCAGGTTTAGTCTTAACACCATCCTCATTTTCAGTTACAGTCCCTGGGCCTGTAATAATATGAATAACTCATGTAAATTATGTGTATAATGACCAGCATGGCCTAATTTTAGCTCATCTTGTTTGTCTATTTTGCACTCTATAAAGCCTAATATTTTCATAAGAAAGTGATTAATTTATCAATGCTTTTGTCACCAACCAGTAAATATTTTGTAACCTTTTGTGATTATTAATCAGATATAAACAATAAATATCTCAACAACTTGACCACGGCTGCCGCTACAATGTGTTTTATATTGTGAGACTATGCTATCTCCTTATCTGAAAGCAATGTTAGCGTACGTACGTACGTACACCATACAACATATGAATGCATAAATCACCTGACCACAATTTGGTACTAAATACCACATATATCATCACAATACCTGCTTCATACTGTTCAATAATCGATTCCAGAGCCTTTCCTGTAGTTTGAGTTATGCCTTCCTCGCCAATCCTTACAATCTCAAGCTCAATTTTTTCATTTCCGGTCCTCTGGGCTGAATCAATCTCTAGCATGCCACATACCAATTCTATCAACGAATCATCTAGACCTGATTCATACATGAGAAGGTAATCTTGGAGACGAGTGAACCGAAGATGTTCTTCGCGTGTTGCCTCAATGTTTTCAATGACCAGGTCTGCACTAACAGTGTCAGATAGGAAGGCCCAGGGTAGAGAAAGCACAGCAAGATTGTACATGGTTGCTCCTAGACAGTAGATATTGGAATTTCCTTGAAGGCATGGTTATGGGGTGAAGGTAAGTGCCTGAAAAAATAGAAGAAAATTTATCAATACAGTAAATAGAAGCATTCACATACTTCTAGTCCAGTGGTGGCAGCCTACCAAAGATGTGGCTAGAAACGCAACTTCATTTACGAAATTGGATGGATAAATTCTATAAGTGGATTCTAGGGTAGTTTTTTGAGGCGGTCGCAATGGTGATGCTGTACCTTACACAAAGTTGCGCAATAGGCAGCAAATTGCCAAAAACGCTGCCGAAAAATGGCCAAAAATGCGGTTTTTTTTAGATTTCAAAGATCTGTCCTGTGCTCACCTCATGAGTTGGGCTACTCAAACTCTGCAATCAGATTCATACATACCTTGGTCATTTTTTGATATAATATCAGCATGATATCTCAAATATTATGTGAATGACCAACCTTATAAAAAGTGATAATGTGTAAAACGCTGACGACAAAAGGAAAAGTGATTGATGAGAAACTGATGATATTGTTTCAAAACATCAAAAATCTGAAAGAACATGTCATAATTAGTGGATCTACAAGTTTACATGGGTCTGTTATCGTAAATAGCCGAGATGCGGCCAACAACGGCTGCAATACTCCCTTATATCACCGGTATATAACTATCATTGAAGCGACATTACTATTTCAATTTTGAAGACGCCTCGAATGCTGACTTCGAATGTTCTTATCGATCTTAATGACCATAAACTTTTTTCAGCACTACGCACCTTGTTGATGATACTTGAAGGAGTAAACTTTTGCTTTACACGCTATATAACTTTATAAAGACAATTATTATGATATTATAAAGGAAACCTAAAAATGCGCACTATTTGAAAAACGACACACTCAGAGCATTAAAAACTGGTGTTATGTGTTGAGAGGGTCACCATAAAAAAATCAGATCAATACGAACATTCGAAGCCTGTTTTTTAGGCAGCAGCATAATTGAAAAAGTAGTTTTGCTTTAATGATAGTTTTACACAGGTGATAAAAAGGGGTATCGCAACCGTTGTTGGCCGCATCCAGGTTTTTTGTCAATAACTCAATCAATTTTGAGGGTGTCAAACAACTTTGCATTGATTAAGGTTATGATACAGCGTTGAACAAATTGGACATTTTATATACCGTTGGAAAGCTGCTGAGCTACTGATCGCTACAAGCTCATCAAAAACGTGATTGGATTGTGATTTTATCGGAGAAATGAGGCTGAGAAGGCTGTTTTTAGCAAAGTTGATGGCTGCGCTACATTGACTGCTAGAAATTCAAAAACAGGTTACATTCATTCTTAAAGACATAGTCGATCCTAATTTTAGGTTGAAAATAATATTTGATGAGCCCAAAGTGGCTTTTTACGTCACGTCATAATGTATGTGGTTTTTTAACTTTGATGATATAATGCGAAATTTTAAGTAACGATTTGAGACAGTTCAAATAAAAAAGGGCCAAATTTTTGCTTTTTCCCACTATATAGCTGTTTGAATGACACACACCACAAATTTCAGCAGTATAACAAATGTATCAAGATCAGCATAGACCATCAAAGGTAGATACATTTTGCATCATTTTTCCATCACGTCAGAAACGCTGTCAAAAGGACCAGCACTCAGACCAGACATATTTTTTTTGAAAAGTCTCACATACGAAGCCGCTTTGAAAACGCATATCAGAAACAGTAAATGCCAACAGAATATGTCATAACGTAGCAGTTTTCCTCGAATTGCGCGCAACAGAATGCCCAACACAGGCTCAAACTCAGCTAAAATAAACTACCACAGAGCAGTTTCCTATTCCTGTTATTATTTAGCCTGTGATCTATCATCATTACAGCAATGTCTTGGAACCTCCCCTAAACCGAAGTGTTACCCAGCTTAGAGTCAGCAACTACTTTGAGTTTTGCATCGCGTAATGCACAAAGCTGATGCTGCCCAGCACATTATTTACTACTCACTAATGCATTGCTGTGAAACCTTGGTTGTCCTTTAAGTGCCTCACTTCAGCTGTATATAGTGTCTTATAGGTTTATTATTAAAGGGCAACCAAGGTTTCGCAGCAATGCATTAGTGGGTAGTAATTAATGTGCTGGGCAGCATCAGCTTTGTGCATGACGCGGCGCAAAACTCAAAATAGTTGCTGGAGAGGTTCCAAGTTTGAGCACCTGATGGATGAATTGTTTCACAAGAATTGTGACTGAATAACCATCCGAATAAGAATTTTTCTATTTCCCTATGCAGAAGGTGCAATCTGCTATCAATCAATGAGAACTTGTTTGCAACCTTGTTTGCCCTTTAAGTCTGTGCTGATGCCGTATAAGCTTTGTTGCCAATGAATTAGGAACCAGGGGAGTGTAAATAGTATACTTGGACAAGACTTACGGATTATAAAGCTATAAATTTTTCTGGTTTGATATCACAGTGGAGGATCTTTTGCTCCCTGAGGAGTTTAAGAACATCATTCTGCTGCTGTAGAACACGGATAAAGTCATCTTGTGGGAAAGACTTAACTCCCATTGCAGCACAGATCTCAGCAAGATGTGCCAAATTGTATCCTAGAAAATGAAGCTGTGATGGTTAACAACAATAAAACACTTTTTTGCCTGAACTGGGTAAAGCTGCGTTTACACGTCCGTCCGACAAATCGGCAAATAATAACAACTCCGACACAGATTATGAATCTGCTCTATAATCGTTGTCTGTCAACATGTCAACAATACGCAATTTACACACTGTTCATGCCTAACCGATTTCAACACAAACTTCCAACCCAACTTGTCTCTGATTGGCTAGTGAGACAAGCTGCGCTGTTATTGGCTGAAGCATTCATAATTGTAAGATTCGTCGTTCACTTGTGACTAGGGGTGGAACGGATCAAGGTTAGGCAACCTCGGATCGGATATCGGATCGGTCGATAAATTCAACCTCGGATCGGATCCGGATAACGCGTACAAACGCAAAGTCCAAACAGCTGTACTCTTGCACCATAATATACAGTTAAGGTCATTGAATACATGGATAAACAGCGTCAACAATCTTTTCCCTGAACTATTACCCTAATTTAAATGCGCATGTATCTGCTTGGATATAATACTTTACAAGGACCAACTTATCACTCAAACAACCACGGTGCAAGGATCACACAAACAGTTTATTTGAAAGTATCATTTAATGAGTACAAAGATCTCTTGACTCAATATGTCAGGATCACTCAAACCAATGAGGTTTAGTTCATTGCTCAAACCCCGATGTTTGTAATCACTGAGTTTGAACAAACTCCCTGCACATAGGATAGGAATTGTCCTCCTACTTTGAAGAAGAGGATAACCTTGTACATTAAACTAGATAGTTTGTTACAGGGAACATCATTGGACAAAAATTATGTCCTTATTCACAACGATCTGAGTAAAGATGCTTCTCTCAATTTCAGCAGAAAAACACATCCATCAAATTTAATCAGCAACAATATAACTAGCTATGAAAATAAGATAGGTATTGATTGCCTATTGATCACCACTGAGTGCTTTCAGCCAAACTCCACTATCTAATCTGAACCACAAATTAATACTTCTTTCCTTGTCATTTTTATTGAGATAAATGATGCTTAGTAAGTGTTGATTAAAAACGTGTCATCTCGGATCAGACATAACACATATCTGATCCGGTTTGTGGTTGAATCCGAAGTCAAATATCCGAAATTCAACTCCAACCTCAAGAGGTCGTTCCACCCCTACTTGTGACATTGTCACAAGTGAACGATTTTGAACAATACAGATTTAAACACCGATTTAAACACCGAATCACTGTTTACACGGTCAGTCAAATCGGTGACCTGTGTCGGAGTTGTTATATTTAGCCGATTTGTCGCATGTGTAAACACAGCTTAATAGAAAACCTGGTCAGCACTCACTTTGTTATATTTTTATTGGCGCATCCCCATATTTGGTAGCACATTGAAGGTCTTTGTTTAATTGAAAGCACTGTGGCGACTTTTCAAATAGCGTAAGGGCTCAGTTAAAACTATTAGTTTTATTCGAAAACAATTCTTCACAACTTTCCTCAACCACTCAACTCTCAATTTTTATCAACCACCTTCCCTCATAGACCTATAGTTCTATGAGAAATTAATATGTCTGATATGCTCAAAATTCAGATGATGGTCTCCTAAGGTCGGGGAAAATCTTTCAAAAATTATGATGACTGGTGTGTGATTCAACAATTTTTTTTACGCCAGCAAATATCTTGAACCCAAAAGCGCTACGATAACTTTAATCGCACTGGAAAATGTGAATGTTCCTTATTCAAATTACAAATGATGCAGGACTTGCTGTCAATAGGTCCCTTTTTGCTGCCCTAAAATAGCACATAAAATCATACTAATGTTCTTTTTTTAGATCAAGATCCCATTCGTTTACATTTGGAGTTGTTCTACACACCTGGAAAGAAATCCAATCCAAGAATCATTAGTTCATTCCACTGTGCCAAAAACAGTCGATTAATGATGTTGTCATGAGGAGATTTCTCCAGCATATTGAATATCTCATGTTCAATTATCAGAGCCAGCACACATCCATTCTTTGCCTGATTGAAAAAGTACCAACATTTGTCATGATGCAATTTGGTCATAAAGCTATCGTGAAATGAGATATGCTGCTTGAGTTAGGTAATACTATATGAGTGTGGAAGGACAATCATCCCAAGTTAGTCCGATTGTTGCAGTACCAAGAGAGGGGATGATAAATGTTCTTCAGGGAGGGTATTATATACCTGTTTAATGCACAGTTCCTTTTCGTTCTTGCCATCAGAGAGCTGACCTTTATACACATTACCAAATGTACCGCCTCCAATCATCTCACTTATGTATAGTGACTTTTTCTCCTTGAAATCTTTCTACAAGTAACAATAAGACAAATGTTCGGAGTCTAGAGGTAGCCAATGTATTGGCTCTGAACTGATTGGTGTAAGTATAAGTGTAAGTGAAATTAAAAGTGAAACTGTATTACTTTCAAATTTATCATATATCAATAGGTACTTTCAGGGAAGTACCATCTAACCTGACATTGGCTCTCTCCCTCCCAACAGCATATCAGAGCCAACACATTGGCTAGTCTAGATGTTTGACCATCATAATGTGTTTGCTTGACACACTGCTATTTGACTGAGGAATTAAAAAGTTGTAGTATGCGTTTTGTTAACTTTCGCCAAATGTTTTATGGGGTACACAGTACACAACTATCTCAGGACCATAATATGCAGTCAGAGGGAAAGTCATTGGTCAAATTGGCTGATCTACTAGAGGTAAAATGGCTCTGCACACTGCATGGTCAACGGACAGATCATCTTTTTTTTGACGGTTCGTGATATCGGAAGGAACAAAGCAACATCATATATCAAATCGAAGGGAATTTTGTCCTGAGTAAGAATATCAATGTAGTAAAAAAGAAAAATTTGGAGGCATCTGTTTTGTTAAGTAAAAACCATTTAATTTAATCCGCCTCAGTAACAGTCTCATTGGCCATCTTACCAGTCTGACATGTCTCAACGTTCTGTACCCAGTACTCTTTTGATGTTGTGTGATCCTCCTGCCATGAATACCAATTGAACCTTATTAGCAAAAGATAGTGTCGCCTTCTTTAGAACATGACCAAATACTCATGGTAACAAGCCAAATAGGGTAAGGGGCTGGTTGGTTGGTAAGTTAATTAAAATCAGGTGTCTTATCACACCCCATATCCCGAAGCATGGGCGGCGAAATACCAGTTGCCTTAGTGGCAAGGCAGCAATATCTCGGTCAATGATCAGCAATCCTCTACTCGCTTGGATAATGCTAAATAGCTTAGGAAAAAGGTACTAGGTAAAGAGTAGATTATTTTGAAGGCGTTGCCTGTCTGTCCTGTATATTTCATATACTCACATCCTGTGCAATGATGAGCCCATTTCTTATCTCTATCAGCTCCTTAAGGTCTTTGTCTTTGAGGGTTTGCTCTGATAGACGGTCTGACTCCCTCCTCCGCGGTATGGACTAGAAAAGCAACAAACAACAAATCATGACAGTAATTTGAACGACAAGCTCAATCGAGCATTAGCATTTATCACCCTAACAGTTTTCATTGAGCTCAAAGAGAATGCAATTTTGGATTTTAGTAGCTGTGGAATGACATTGAAAATTTCATTGTCTTTTATAAACCATAAGATTACCCAAACCACTAATTGGTGTCCCTTTTAAACACACCATAAGCGGACAACTCCAACAGCAAATCAACTTTAAGTTTAACAATTTTATGGTGACTCCTAGAGATTAATTATCACTTACTAGGATGAACCAATTCTGTAGTAAAATTGCAATTTCACTAGGCAAATAGTTTCCTGGTAACCAATTCCCCCTGTCACCTTTGAATACAATTTATTGTGATGTTATTTTATTTGGCACTAGCAGTTGGTTTTTAATTACCACAGTTTACTTGACAGTTTCCAATCAGAGATCCAGAATAATAGTGCCTTACCAGGAAGTAACAGAAATAGATTGATATATCAGACATCTGAGGCTGACTACTCATACTGGGTCACACGTTCAAGTGGGATTGTGGTTTTGGCTGGTAATATATTGTAAACAGTTTTCACCAAAAATCACTGCTTATCAGACTAGATATCAACACAGCGTGATGATATATATCAATCTATTAAAATTGAATGCAATGTTAAACAGTGATGATTCATATGTGCTTCATATTACAGCTTTGGAAATTCACTACTTGGAAATTTGACTGTTACACAGGTGTGTTTGTTTTGTCTATGGTTACTTCCGACATTTGATCTGTATCTGTCACCTTGGGTAAAATTAACATCAATGCAGGGGTTTCAATCAGTTTTGCTGATATTTTCCAGCACTTCATAGACTAAAATCAAGATTGACAACAGAGTAAAAGTGAAACTTGTCTCATCAGAGACGATCACATGATGTAATATAAGATGTTGAACCTCCGCGAGGGAGACCTTTAATGACTTCAGAGACGAAGAATATTTTTGGATCGAATTTCTCTATTTGAAGAAGTGAATTTTACACCCTGGAAGTAACAAAACTTGTAATTTCTATTGCATTATTATGCCTAGGCCTTTGTCTCCACACGCTGTTTCACTAGATACATGTAGTTGATTAACATGCCCTATGAGGGGACGGAGGGGGAGGGCATTAATGCCAACAATTGTCTAGAACTATCTTGATGAAAAAATTCAGTTGAGGTTAGACACACAGCTATTCGTAGGCTACTGAATTCATTCTTTGTGCAACAGGCATAGTGCCAGGTTATCAGACAAATCCATTTCAAACAGCAGAACGGCTCATCTCAGCAAATCATCATTTTAAAGCTACATGTAAATGCAATAACCTAAAGATTTGTTTTTGGAAAACCTGACCAGACTTTTTTAGGCCTTTTTAAACCTCTTATTGCAATCATCATTATTAGTATACTTTTCTAGATGCCGCATGTTCTCATTAGCAGCAAATAAAGTGCATAAAAAATGTCCATGTACAGATAAAGTTTTGAGGACAAGTCAGACAATGGCATACCTGGGAATGTGAAGGCTGCTCCATGATTTACCTCCTCTAAGTGTGGAAAGTATGTAATGTATCACCCTCTTCTCACCATTCATACACTACTCACTCAACAACATAGGCCCAGTAGGCCCATTGGTCATTGAACCTGAAAGAGAGGAAGATATCGATAAAAGGACACAAAGATTTTCAGCAAGGCAAATTAAGATTGCTCTGATAGGCCTACACGTATAGAGTTGGCGACCATCAATTTAACAACAAACCGTCTGTCGCTGGCGCAAGTCCAGTGGTCGAGTGCCCCAGTGACCACTGGACTTGCACCAACTACAGACGGCCTGTGGATTTATCCATGGAAATAGGGAATGCATTTCTATAAGCATGCCAGAATTTTTCACCAAGTATGTCTATTATGTCCCCAATTATCGTAGCCTAATAAGAGTATAAAGCAAAACAACATATTCTAGTCCTCATCCTAAATTATTTTATGTTCAAAGACATTGTCAGGACAGAGACTATACTCTAGCCAGGGAGTGTGGGAGAGGCTGCTCTACCACCCTCCCTGGCTATTTATATTGTGCAGTCACAAGGACAATATAATTCAAGTGTCATGAGTGAAAAATGTGACTTACGCAGGGCACTTTGTCATAAAAAATTCATCATAAAGGCATAAAGGGTTAGACCTCATGATGCTCATGATGTGTGTGAGATGTATTTCAGGTTCTCAATCCGATGCACCGTTCATACTTTATTATGAAGCCCCTTTTTTGTATTGATTTGACAATTACAACAACACGAGCTTACTAAGATAAGGCAAGATGCACCTCATAGCTCATATAGTAATATTGTGAAGCAACAAGTAGTTGTCTTGCCAAATCTATAGTCATCCCTGACGGCAGAGCCCTTAAAACTGAACAAGAGAGTCTTTCTACTAATAGGAGAGAGACTTTGTATGAATTTCTTGTTTGTTTGATATTTAAATGCATTACAGCAAAAGTTCTTTTCTGTTTGGGTAGTAGCCAGTTTCATCAAATATTCATAGTAGAGGGTTTGTTGGTGAAGGTCATGTTACGTGCTAAGGGATATTCTAGTTCTAGGTACTTAGCCCAATCCAACACTCGGGTGTTGTGCGAAGTGTGGCACTTGCTATACGGGACATGTATTATAGTAGGTCTACACGTTTTACAACACCAGTCGCCAGCAAGAATTTTTAGGGCCTATTTAGAACAGCATAAAATTTCATAATGCCCTCAGCATCCCAGTTTCCATATCAATCTAAAAGGGCAGAGTGAATGCAAAGAAGGTGTAAGAGTAGATGGACTCCAACTATCTGCTATCTACCCTCCATCTAGGGCTGATCCACAGACATCAGA
This sequence comes from Membranipora membranacea, assembly GCA_914767715.1. Lineage (NCBI taxonomy): Eukaryota > Metazoa > Bryozoa > Gymnolaemata > Cheilostomatida > Membraniporidae > Membranipora > Membranipora membranacea. Next base: position 17,164,483 of record OU612069.1, on the reverse strand, counting down.
TGGAGGTGCAAACAGGCCTTTCCTAAATCCATTCAAGTTAGCCCAACGGTCGAATGATCATCGGTCATTCACAATGAAGCTAACTTCAACCTGGAAAGGCATGAAAATTTAGTAATACTAGCATGATGATACTTATTAGTTGTTGGTTGAATCACTTTTCTTGTAGGCCATTATATTAACCAATAGGCCTAATGTGTTGGCTTTGATTGATTGCCAACACATTATGAACCATTGTTGTGCCTTCCCTAGTAGTAGGCCTTGTAATGTTGGAGAGTGGACTCTTAATATTAACAGCACATGCCTTCTGTAGTTGGTGCAAGTCCATTGGTTGAGTGCTCCAGTGGTCGAGGCCCAGACAACTGGGGCCCTCAACCATTGAACTGGCACCAGTGACTAGTAATAGTACCAACCTAGTCCAGATGGGAAGGCCTGATTGTGGTGAATTATTAAAAATAATAGTTCCTCTCCCACTACATCATGTAGTACATGCAATAGTCAGTACTAACATACCTTTGAAGACTATCTTCATACAACCCCAGCTATGGCGATGTGTACGGCAGACGAGCTGCGCCAGGGGAGAAAATAATGTCAGATGGCGCAGCTCGGCTAGAGGCAATTTACATGTGGCGCAGCTCGGCTAGAGGCGAATTATGTGTGGCGCAGCTCGGCTAGTTTCAAAATTTGTTATCAAGAGCACATGATTCCCAATATTGATAGACTTGTAAAAGTTAGCTCATCTGTCGGAACTGATAAATGAGCGGGAATTTATCACAGCTCTATTGTTCAAGAATCTAGCTGAAAAAGCAAGAGGACTATTTTTCATAAGTTGAACTAGGAGTGGCAGTCACAGCAGGGAGTCACAGTCAGTGTTTGAGAAGTTGCTTGACTTTCCCCACCTATGATATGGCTGTAAGTATAATATAGTATTCTCCACAATAAGGTATGAAAGTTATATTATTAAGGTAGTGATTAAGTATCATTATCATCATGTGAAGGAATGATTGGATTGGATGTGATGATCATTTAAATAGGGCTACTTGTACTACCTTAACCTACTACTTCTCTCTTCTACCAAGGAGTATCAGCTTCCCTGGTTGCTCCTTGCTTCTAACACTCACATCATTGCACTTTCTTATTTTGGTTGGTTTGGGCTTTATTGTGTGGGTGCACAAACAAAGCAATGAGCTGCCCAATGTTTTGATAGTTGGTAATGATGTTGATGAAATTAATATGTATCAATCAAGAGTGACTACTCACACTCACAGGCTACCTAGTGCTAGTACTAAAGGCTGCTACTGAGTGAGGAATGGTCACAGGCCTACTCCAACATCTGGGTCAATGGCAGTGAGTATTTGACTACTCTTTTGGGTTTTTTGTTGTTTGAAACCCAACCAGGGGGGGGGGGGGGCAGTCAAACATTGCCAGAGACCAACCCAGGCTTTGGAGTAACTCGTGTATACAGTGTATACAATGTAAGGTGTGTAGTCATGTCTGCTAGATGTAGGGCATATACTGCAAGCGTAGAGAGGGCTTTAGAGCTCATCAAGTTACTTTGTTTAAAGTTTGACTGTGATTGATGTGTCAGTAATCTGTCCAAATAACATTTTTGTATGTTTACATGTTTTATTTTACAGCCTGTATGATTATGAAGGAGCATTTTAGAGATTAACCAGAGATAAGCCATAGTAATGATATGCAATCATCACTAGACCGACTTAATCTTTGATCCCGTATAAACCTCAACATGTATCAGGATTGCATTGGTAAGACCAAGGAGTTAGAGGGAACTCCTTGGTAAGACAGTGGCTGGTTCACTTAGCCGGATTTAAGATGCTGAGACTTCGCCAAGTAAAAGTATTTTCCAATGAACAACTAGAGATCCATGAGATTTTATACACAATAATAATGCCGTAGCACAGCTCATCGCCTAGTCTTTCAACATCTAACTGTAAGTTGTTGATGATAAATCAATGTCAAGCATGCAACTTCAGTTAGTATCCAATGCTGTTGATAGTGATACCTAGGGAGTTTTTGCGGTATCAATTAGATGAACAAACTTCATCAGGGTGCTTGGTCACTGGGTGCAGGCCCCAGAGAACTGAGAAGAAGGTTCATTGCGTAAGGCAGTCCTCGCACCCTGCTATACTCTGCTTAAATCTATCAATAATAACCAGATCAAATGATTCACAGTGTTTTGTGCTGATCATTTTTATTTTCAGGTACATTGAATATAATATGTATAACGGCCACAGGTATTCTGGCTCGTAGTCACATTGTTCCAACTTTTTTGGGTCAAACCAAACGCATATCCTTACTCCAACATTGGAGAGTGATAGTAAGTCCTTGGGTGAGCAAAAGATATCAGGGAGTATGTATGATCAAGGAGTTGGGGACAAAATATAACAATTGTCCCTAACTCTCTGGTATGATTGTATCAGACATATGAGTTGTCTTCTCAACTAAAATCAATCCTCCCAAGGTAGTCTGGTCATTTAGCTCAATTAGACAATTCGTGCACAAATCGTTTACTCAGAATGCATAGGTATAGTTCTATCTATGAGAGAGTGATTTGGGAACGAGACCTAAGTAGGGCACCTAAGCTGTTTTTTATTCAAAGAACTTTCAGTCACTGTTGACAAAATTCTCATCTATCTATGCGTTATTCTGTAGACTAAACAGCCAAGTCATATCATCCCTGCATGAATATAGATGGTAATACAGCTGTCACAAAAATGCGTCAAGTGAACTTTCTTAGGCATAGTATAATTATTATTGTGCTTAAATTACGTTACACAAAACAAATAACGAAAAAAGAAATAAAGGGACCAGTTATGTCAGCTCCTCAACAACATGGCTTCAAAATTTGAAACTAGCCGAGCTGCGCCACACATAAATTGCCTCTAGCCGAGCTGCGCCACATGTTAATTGCATGTAGCCGAGCTGCGCCATTCCGAATTATTTTTACCACATGGCGCAGCTCGTCTGCCGTAGATGTGCTCTCTTCACTCAATCAGATACTGTATGTACGCAGCCAGAAGATCACCCGACTTTGGCGGTGACGGAGTTATCTTCTTTAATAGCTTTTCTAATCAGAAAATGAAAGCTTGGCCTGGGCGCGCTTCGCGCGCCCAGGCTGTCATTTAGTAAGATGTCATATTGAGGTTATAGATAGGTCATTTATAACACATCCGACAAACCATCATCCAGAGGTCAAGGTTTTAATTTTCCTCCAAGAAAATTGTATTCTTCTTTTACTACTAGCATCATTTTATCAAACATTTTGTGTATCAAACATTTTGTGTTTCAGAACCTTGATAGGATATTGATGCAGCAGCTTGATCAACTACATCAAGCTCATAAGATGTAGCATATAGGCTATGATAGGCATCTGGGATGCTGTATCTGGAGCTACAAGAACTAACTAAAGATTAAGAAGTATTGCTGTGCTCAATAAATTAGCAAAGCAAGCCTTACTTTACTTACCTCACCTTAATAATTTATAAATATATCCTTTGCCACACTACATACTATAATAGTACTCATTGACTACATACAATTCTGAGATACTTTCACACACAATTGTGTAGCGATTGAAATGCAATTACACCTTTGACCAAGGCTTTCTACTGAGTCACAACTTCACTAGTTTAATGACTGAGTGTTATTTATGCTGAGTTTCATTTTGTCCGAGTAAGTATCCTGACAAGCGAGAACATAGCACACTAGAGATTAGTGTGAGACTTTTGGAGAAGGTGGCTTTGCTTAGCCGGAGAGCCAATGACTTGGGATATGCAATGGACTACTACTCCTTGCTACTACTATGTAGATGCCAAACTGACCTAAATGAAGTTACTGACCACTCTTGCCTGGACATACGAAGCATCTATATATCCTGATAATTATCATTTACGTTGCTTATTTCTAATGGATGTAAACCTTAGCAAAGGGATAAGTTGGACCACCTTATCGTCTCATCGCATTACATATCACACATATCATTCCAAAGACATTCAGACAATGTGTTGCGATATCCTAAAGGGCGTGGTCAGTTGGGACCAGTCCAAGAATATTTAGAACAAGCCAGTACACATTTGCCAATGCTAAGAGCTTGAGTGTCCCTGGCACATTTATGGATATCATCCCACTTTACTTGTTACAAGTTTTATGCCCTGTTGTGGTTGAGTGATTCTAACTCCGGTGGTGCAAATCCACAGATCTCCTACATTACTATTGTAGACCAAGAGATTATCAGTCAGGGTTGGTTTCAATTTCATATCACTTGCAGTCCTTATGTCTCTTGTCAATGGCCCGCTTTCCGAAGATCTCTTTCAGACAGATTGGAATGGTTGATGTAGGACTTATGCAAAATAAAGTCATGGTTCTGTGAGTTTAATTCAAAGAAACTCTTTTCAGTGACTGGGAGCCATAAATAAGGCTTACAGAAGTATTATTGTTAAAGTAAATGAGATATCCTGTCAGCATTGGATACATTATTACCGATGCAGAGGAAGGTATATCATATATATAATGCATACAATAGAAAATGTGCACCATACTTCTGCATGCATTCTTCCAAGCTAATACAAGTGAATATGCTAGTATGGCTCTATGACATTATTTAAACTACATTGCTTCAATACAGCAATACTCTTGCAACAACTAACTGTTTGATTTGAGTATACAGGAGCTTTAGTTCTACCCCTATATCATGTACAGATAAAATCTTTGAACTTCAGGTAAACTCTCAACATACTGTTGATCGTAGGGATACTCATGTTGTTTTGCTGTTCTTACTTACAAACTTAATCAGGGTGCTTGGTCACTGGGTGCAGGCCCAAGGGAACTGAGAAGAAAGTTCATTGCATAAGGCGGTCCTTGCACTCTGCTTTGCTCTGCTTAAACCCGCCTATGGTTACCAGATTGAACCATGTCAGGTGTTTAGTCCTGATCATGATACTAATTTTTTGACAGATATGTGAATACATCTGTAGCAGTTACACATGGCCAACAGCCAATCTGGTTCGTCATTTATCACTCCAAGTCTGTGAGGTCAAACTTCTCCCCTACTTTCATTTTGTATTTTCCTTTTAAAGACGTTATTATGTGACAGCATATGAATGATGAGGGGTTGTCTGAGGCTCTACAGTTCCAAATTTATGTGAGGGAGAGGCAGCTATCATGTCACATCAACGGAGATTCACTCATCACAGAAGGAAGTCTGATCATTGTATTCTATATGTGCTGTTATTGGCAGTCCTTGGAGTTGTCTCCTTAATATCAAGGAGAAGACAATAATAATCTTTTATTAATTTCAGCTATGAAAGCAACGAAAAGGAATTAAGTGAAACACAGGCAGCTTTTACCTGCTGTCAGATATTAATTTAGGGTTTATAATCTCACAAAATATTATTAGTACTGATATCTCTTGATATATTTATTCAAGCCTCAGAGAGAGGGCGGCTCTTATGAAAGCCTTCAGTGATTATAGAAAGAAAGACTACTGCATCGAATTGCTGGAATTCATGATTTACTGCTATAGATACAAAACCAAATTTATGATGGGATTAATTTCTATTTTTCTCATATTTATGTTGCTGATGATATTTTCAAATAAGCTAAATCTGATGGCACTCATTGTGAGAGAGGTTGATGATTTTAAAGTGAAGTGGAATTAAGCATAATTAGCTGTCTTTTCATGTGCTTCGCATGATGGTGTTGCAATGTGTATAGTAAAATTAAAAATGCAATAGAAAAGATAATAAAGCATGATGATTTTGTTATTTTTGAACATTACAAGCTGCACATAATGCCGTCACCTCCTAAATGGTAAAAAAATGCAGTGAAATATTATTATGACAAGACTACATGATGGCGCTTGATAATTTTGTGATTTTTGAACCGTCACATCCTAAATTGGTGAAACATTGCATCGAATTATTATTATTACAAGACTTCATGTTAGCGCTTGACAGATTTTGTGTTTTTTGAACAAAATAAGCTGTATATATGGCCGTCACATCCTGAATTGGTAAAAAATTGCATCGACTACACATGATAGCGCTTGACGGATATTGTGATTTTTGAACAAAATAAGCTGTATATATGGCTGTCACATCCTAAATTGGTAAAAAATTGTATTGAAATATTGATATGACAAAACTACATGATAGCGCATGACAGATTTGGAGATTTTTGAACAAAATAAGCTGTATATATGGCCGTCACATCCTGAATTGGTAAAAAATTGCATCGACTACACATGATAGCGCTTGACGGATATTGTGATTTTTGAACAAAATAAGCTGTATATATGGCTGTCACATCCTAAATTGGTAAAAAATTGTATTGAAATATTGATATGACAAAACTACATGATAGCGCATGACAGATTTGGAGATTTTTGAACAAAATAAGCTGTATATATGGCCGTCACATCCTGAATTGGTAAAAAATTGCATCGACTACACATGATAGCGCTTGACGGATATTGTGATTTTTGAACAAAATAAGCTGTATATATGGCTGTCACATCCTAAATTGGTAAAACATTGTATTGAAATATTGATATGACAAAACTACATGATAGCGCATGACAGATTTGGAGATTTTTGAACAAAATAAGCTGTATATATGGCCGTCACATCCTGAATTGGTAAAAAATTGCATCGACTACACATGATAGCGCTTGACGGATATTGTGATTTTTGAACAAAATAAGCTGTATATATGGCTGTCACATCCTAAATTGGTAAAAAATTGTATTGAAATATTGATATGACAAAACTACATGATAGCGCATGACAGATTTGGAGATTTTTGAACAAAATAAGCTGTATATATGGCCGTCACATCCTGAATTGGTAAAAAATTGCATCGACTACACATGATAGCGCTTGACAGATTTTGTGATTTTTGAACGTATAAGCTGAATCAAATATTTGAGCTCTACATGTAACTGAGCTGAAATTTTTTATAAGACCCCTGAGAAAACCGTCAATTTGTGTGCTGATTTGGGCTAGGCTCTATATTCAAATTATTTGCGTGTTTTCTGATATTGATAGAATTTTGTCAGAAGTAACAATCACAATTAATTTTTTCAATTGCGCTCTGCATGAGCTGACATTTTATAAGGCCCCTGATAAAATCATCAATATGTGCTGGTTTGGCCTGGTCGCTTATATTAAAATTGATATACACACATTATAAATTGATAGAAACTGGTCGGAGCTTGCTATCACAATTATTTTTTTCATTTGCGCACTTAATGAGCTGTCATGTTATAACACCCCTGATAATATCAATATGTTCTGGTTTGGCCTGGGCACTATATTAAACTTATTAACACTATTTTAATATTAGATATTACATATTTTTTTATACACTCTACATAGCTGTCGTATTATAACTAGAAGACCTCTGATTATAAAATATTGATAAATATTTTATTTGTATTAAATTGGTATCAGATATTCATTGGTAAGTACAATATGTTATTGTGCACAAAATGTTGAGATTTGATAACATTACTACAATAAAACACCATCACCACTTGCACTGAAAATAGGAAATGTGAGAAGTGATTTGATAAGAATTCTCTACATAAATACGTGGATTGTCTACTCATAGTTTTTACAAGTACAGATAGCTCCCAATCTGAAACCTACACAATTTAACAAAAATACAAATACAAAAGTAATATCAGTCAAAGATCCGATCACAGAAACAGAGGTATCAATGACTGGATAATATATGAAGACAAATTTGATGCTGAACACCGCTTTTGAGCTATGAAAGAGGGATGAGAAATATCATTGACTTAGATAAATGGCCCTGATGTTGTTAAACGAATAAGGCTGTCAGTCTGATGAGAGAAGAGTTGTGTGCTGCTAGTGCATTGAGCCTTGTGAAGTCTGAATAGCCATAGTACTCTGATGAGCAACCTACAACATAAACAGCAAGGTTGATATTATAATCATCAATGCTTATCTGTGAAAATAACTTGATGAAGTTGATTAAAAATTAAAGATTGATTAAAATCAGATCTCTTAACGCAGGCCACATCCCGAAGCATGGACGGCGAAATTTTAGTGCCTTAGTGGCGAGGCCGCAATATCTGTGCCAAGTTGCTCTCTGTTTGCAGGCAGGTCGGAGCACACCTGGGGGGCCAATCGATCCCCAGTAGCCAATGGACTGCAGTGGGATTTAACAACCTTCAACATTTGCATGCTGAAGGCCCGGCGCTCTAACCAACTGAGCCACCACCTACTCATTGAACCGCAATTTCTTTACCAACAACAAGCAGGGATGACATTTGAGGTACCAAGGCAGCATCTTTCAATCTATTTGTCCTGAGAATTCAGAACTGTGCGGTCAATATAGCGTTGACACAAGTTGGTCGACAGCCTGCTTACCTTACTTAATCTCGTGCTTATTATTGTAAATGGTATATCTGGTATCTTGTGAGTGTCCATGACGTAACACCCATAGCAAATGCCTAAAACATCGAAACAGTAAATGAAGAACTGAGACATCTTCGTCTAAAATTGCCTAGATCAAAATGCAGCGGAAGATTAATCACGTCATCAATTTTGTAATCTGAAAGGACAACCCTTCATAATGGATAAATTAGACCAAACAGTTCAATGAGCTAAACTTAAGCTAATAGTCTAAACTGTCGAGGCAGCAAAACTCAACATTATGGTTTGTCAGTACCAAGAATACCAAACTTTGACAATCAAATGACTGCATTCTTCTCTTCTGCCAAAGAGCTCACTTAACTAAAGAGCTTATGCATAAATATTAGCCAAATACCTCGAGTACATCCGCAATCTCTGTTAGGTAATCCAGTGTAGGTAGAAGAAAGCATGCATGATGTTCTGAGATGAGATGAGCTGAGATATATCTTAGTCAAATATGATAATCGATTCGAAGCACTTAGCTGATGATGGTAGCTATGACAGTAATTTGGAGATTCTAAAAACAACAAAGAATTATTATCGATATTGTGGATAATGGTTTCCATTGGGCACCATCCCTAGAGAATGACACAGCTACTGAGTGCACTAGTTATTACTCTTGATAATGGTTTACATGTCCCCAACAGTCTGTGAGAGAAAAATGGTATCTAGATGACTGTCAGTTGAAAGGCCTTTTTTCAGGCATCATTATGTGTAACAGTCTGTCCGTTGCAGCATTTATATAGAAACATAGTCTAAAAATTTCCAGTGCAAGATTTAGTAACACCTCAATGTTAATACATACATCATCTAATATTTTCATTTACATAATGAATGAAATGAAATAGGCTAAGTATTATGTAGTTTTAAGGTCAGAGTGCTTCACTTGAAAGAACGTAATTTATTCAACCATTGCTGCTTTTCGCAAACTCGGTCTAAATTTTACAGTTCCGATAATGTGCTAGTCTGCTAAGATCCCGGATGACCTCATAATAGGTCCCCCCCCCCAGGTTTCCAGCATGAAGACATGTGCGATCAACTACATTCACCTTTAGAGTTTGATGATGATCTCCTAAATAATCAATCTTCAGCGTAGCTCAACTATGTTTATAACTCAGTATCACTCTTTAGTAGCCTGCAGTCCTTACGGTTTTCACATCATTCTATAGCCTGAAATGAAAGATTTTAATTTTGTAATAATAATAATTTTTTTAGTTTGAAGTTACTGTGCAATAATTACAAATGTTTCAAGGAAAATGAAATGTGAATAAATTTCTTTATCACACATTAAAATTCTATTGTGAGCCACTAATCATCAGGGGGTCTTTCTGCCAAAATCACTATTTGATTGTTACATGCTGCGAGAGTGTGACCTGCCTGAGGTATCGTTCCTAATTCGCTCATTCCTTGATGGAACTACTTTCATTCCAAGTGAACAATTCAGAAAAGAAGAAATAATATGGGCAAGGATTTTTATCAAAGTGTTAGTGATAATTTGGTCCATAAAGAATCACTCTTACTAAAGGAATTAGTAAAAGGAATCCCCTTGTCCTCACAGATGATAAACAACTCATCACAGCACCTATCCTTATATGTCAGGTCATCATTAACCACAGTGGTCAACTATGATGGATTTTACTGCCTCCTCCCCCCTTACTTTCTTACAAATATATGTGTAATGTTCAACTCTGGCTAAGAATGCAATAACAAGTTGGTTGTGACTTTGTTGTTGTCTGATCTGGTTTTGTCATCAAGATTGTGGTTATTTGTCACAAATAACTCAGGTGAAAAACCTGAAATTTCATTGAGAAAGCCATTGCTGTTTGAGGCAGCAGACGTTAACTTTAAAACCAGAAGTGGGCGTGACCGTTAAATAACGCTGATTGGCTATTCGCATTTTATGCGCAAGTGGAAGGTCTCTATATCCATAGTCTCTGGTAACACCTTGATGTTGATAAACATTGCATCTGGTGAAGGTATTTTTACTCAGCTACCAGTTGTTCTGAATATGGGTGGTCTGATGTATGGGTGGTCTGTGTATGGGTGGTATGATCATTCTAAATCTTCAATAAATGAGTTCAGGGTGTGCTTGTTACAACGTCCGCATTAGCAAATTTGAATGATGTACCGTACACTGGAGGAGGCTGAAGCTTTTCTCAAGCAACATGAAACTGATCAGTTTGTCAAATTTATTGTACATGAGTACATAGGATCTTTCAACAAAGGAAGTAAGTGTATTTTTCTTATCAAGCATGTACTGTGGCTGCAAAGCCGGGGGGGGGGAGGGATTTCTAGCTTTTAAATGTGACCCTGCCAACTTTTACTATCCTCAGCAGCGTAGCTGCACATTGAGGGCGCAAAGCGCCCGGGCAAACCCAGCTGGGGGGTTTGGGGGATGCTGTAAGCCCCACAAACGGTGTACGGGGCTGAGCCCCGACCGCCAAAGCCTAGGGAGCAGTTTTGAGCCCTCAAAATTGAATTGAATGGGTTTTACAAGCAGATTACCGAAAGCATAAAGCAGTCAACCTAGATATGCCATCTCTGGCCGCAATCTTCATCTCGAATGCCATTAAGGGCTGGCTGTGGATTTTGTTTGTTATGATTTGGTGCATGTCGATTGGATCAGGGAGAATTCTCCCTGGCATAAATATTCCACTTTTAATCTATACAACAACACCCTAATGCCTGTATATCAATGATGTGTTTTTTCTGAGGGAGATCAATTTAATAAAGCTTCAGCAGACACAGCTGGATATCATGGTGAAAAAGACTAGGGAGCTCTTGCTGTTCTCAGAACAAGAGAAAATCACAGATTAGTGTAGGGGCCAATAAATTTTGAGTAAATGTGGCCTCAGTCAAATTAGTTTGTTGACACTCTTCGATTATTTTCAATAACTCTTGACCCTTGGCTAACACAATTCGCTGCTAAGCTTCAGATCCCTATACTGTTGAATAGAGTTGATGATTGACTGTCTATTCATACCCTACAAAATTGCCAATGTCAATAAACATTCATCAATCTAATATCATTATTTACATGATATCAATGGATTAATGAATGGAATAGGCTGCATATTAAATAACTTGGGCCACTTGAGTGATCCGGCCAGGCAGTGCAGGCAGGGAGGCAGTGCAAAGTAAATTTAGTCCTGGAATTTCATTGCTCGCAGTCCACAAGAACTGAAATGCCACATAATTCTTGGGAGGGGAGGTGATGAAAATGAATGGTTGTTCATTATTTTTCAAGGTGTTTTTAAGCATTCAGTTAAAGTTTAATTGAAATCATCGATATCAATAATGACCTACTGTTTTCCGCAAAAAAAAAATCCATGCCCTAAGGTAGGCCTACATATACAAACTGCGCGTTGGGCGGGCTGGCTTAAAAATTAATTTTCTATAATTAAATCCACCATTCTGATTTAACTGATAGAGGAATTGTAAAATTAGCCAACTTAAATTTCATTATTGATTGATTGACTTTATAACATACTATAGGTAGTGAAAAAAAGGTGTTAAAAACTGATGCCCACGATATTAAAAATGATAACAGTACATGGCTTAAAATAGGAGTCAAAAGTCTCAAATTTGAATACCTTTATTTGTTTTATAGTCGTTTATGAAGGAAAACACCGGGTTATGGGAGCGCCAGGAGATGATTTCCTGTATGCCAAAGCGGGATCTAAGCTCCTCTACTGCTCCCAAGGGGTAGATAGGCAAAAGCCTATCAAGGAGAGGAGAATGGTACGTACAACTTTGTAAAGTTAAGGGTAATTTCCAGTTCAAATGAGAACATTATTATGGCAATAGCTGTTGGTGAAGAAACAGATTATTATGGCAATTACTATAATTGCAGTCATTCTTTAGCAAGTTGTATTAATTGTGGATACTCTGGTTAGGAAATAACCTCATAAAAAGGTGTGAGTATGTGAGTTACTTACTAAGCCTATGAGCAATTGCCATTAGACCATCTCCTAATACATCGATTGGCAGTGTCATGCTCTATCACTGTACTGTCAGTGCCAAAACAATTGAAATATGATGTATGACGTATGACATATGACGACCAAGTTTGAAGTAAAAACAGGGAAATAACTCTCAAAATTTCCTACTGCGATCAAGCATAAATTTTTAGGAAAAAAAAACGTGTACCTGGGCATGATCATATCTTGAAACATCTTGTTAAACTAGCCTGCCTACTGAACTGGAGGAAAGAATATCATGAAGTAACAGCTTTCCTATCATATGAAGATGGGATGAATTGGGACAACCAAAATATTAATTTAATCTGCCACTGCTTTCAGAATTGTTTGCTTTCTTGCCCTACAAAAATTGCCTAACTCTATTCTTGTGCAGGAGCGGAAGAATTCAGACCATCCCAGACCAAAGGAAAGCCACTTTTTCATTCAGAACACCAAAAAACAAGGATGCAGGGCAAAGGCAATGATAACTGAGCGACTAGTTTTTACTAAATATAAGGTAAGTTGAGCATGACTGCAACTAAAAGTTTTTTAATTAAAAGCTGCAAAAATCACTGTTTGATCGGGGGGGGGGGGGGGGGGGTCGTCAATTTGGATAACTGCCAATTTTACTTATTATATAACTTACAATGGCGATCTTTCATGCACACTTATGATGGGCCATAATTCTGATTTCCAACTTTTTTAAATGTCTGTTCTTGAAGCTATACACCATAAAAAAGGTGGAACTCAGTCTTTAGGGTAAATACAGAATTAATTATGACCCATCATATGTAGGTATGTCTTCAAGCAAAATCCCATTGTAACTAACATCTAGAGATATTGAGTTCTTGGCATCCAGCTGTGCACAATTTCCCAACTGTGAATCACAAACCACAGGCACTATAGCTATCATTGAAGTGTCCCTGCTCTGTATATCCTTACTCTGTGTTAGTATGCTTATCAATTATTGTGATATCAACTGGGTTGTGAACAGTGGTAAAACTGTTTTCTTGCAAATCGCTTTTCATTTTTATTCCATTTGCTGAAAGGGAATATCAACCCTACTTCATCAATAGAATCCTAAAACTCACTAGAAAATTCCACTGTCAAAAGTCAAGCCTAAGTCATGACACTGAAACTATTGAGACATGTCTGGAATAAACCTGATTTTGCAGCTCTAAAATTGAGCTTGGGACTAGGGACGACTAGCAACTAGTCAAAAAGCCCAGAATGCACTGAATGACCACACTGATCACGTGATATACTATTGCATGTATATCTCTGATCGATAGAGAGTGAATTAATTCATTTAGCCTGAGTGCAGCTGAAATTCAGTATTTAGGAGACGTATAGATGATTACCCAAACTTTTGGATATACACTTATCATTTTCTCATTCTTTGTTAAAATATTCTAATTTATATTTAGAAAATCTGATATCACCTTTCAACAGTTTTAGAAGAGCATTCAGCACATGTTTTTGATAAGAAAAGTGACATCGAAACTGTGTATTGCTAGCCTAAGATCAGAAAAGAGAACTAATAATGCAGAGCTAGGTAATTCTGTTTCGATCATGTCTGTTTGATAAAATTAAAGTTGTCCTCTCTTTCAGCCAAATGTAGGTGCTCAATATTTGCGACAGAAGCTTTATCGACCAGAGATACACATACTAATAGTGTAATCTCGAAATCAGTGTGCTGAATGACACCCAATATGCAGTCTAGGCTATTGGAATTTATGGGCCACAATACATAATTTGTTCTTGGGAAAGTTTTAACATGTCGTCCCATTTATTACTACTCCGAATATGTCAAAAACCACGTTGTGGTTAGTATCACTTACCATTATCATTTATCTTCATTCTGTTATATGGCGAAACAAGTTGAATAGTTGCTGATTCTTCATAATATTGAGATATATTGTGTTGGACTAGGCAAAACATCTAAAAAAGAACATTTCTCTTTGAATTTTAGATATCAATGCTTGTCCAATGTTAACATCACCAATGAATATTTAAATAATCATAAACATGGGAGATATTATGTTTTATTGTTACAGAGAATATTTTGCTTGTTGTTTGTGCATATCATACTCATAAAATACAGTGTGACTGGATGGGGATGGGACCAGCATATTGACATAGAAAATGCTCTGTCTACTAAATTAAGATGACAAATCTTGCTGTGAAGAATCTACCTCAGTTGGTGGACAGTTTTGTAAGCTCAAAAATTGGAGTCTGTTGTCGGAGTTGACCTCTCTCCAATTAGTTAATCTTCATAGCAAATTGAAGCTGAAAAGGGTTTATCTCGAAAATTTCTCATTGTAGAACAAATTCTATTTGATTCAGCGTCTACATCATTGAAAACAGGATGACATAGTTTGAGAAATAATTTGGGTGCTCATTTATATCAATTTCCAACTGTTTTGACGACAAATTTTCAGGTACTTTGTCACTAAATTGAAATGAATCAGAATTCAATCTCTACATATTAGAAGAACCTCGCCCCTTGAAATTTTCATTGATGCAAATGCTGAATCAGAAAGAGTTTTTAGTATACAGCTGTGACACTTTTTTCCAATGCGGTGTATGTTTACCAGTACCCAAATGGAGAGAGGGGACCCAAATTCAAGCTCAACAAACTGCTATAATATATTGAGTTGTTGATTTTTGCAATAATTTTTTCTCAGATAGCAGATATGACCCAGCACAATGTCAACAAAGTCCGAAGCACTTTCAAGCTTGACAATCAACCTCACTTTGAGCGCCAGTTTTGTGTTGTATTTAAAGGAGAGCATTCCGGGCATGACACAGGCGAGGTGAGTAAATCTTGTACTGCGTATGAATAGTGTAATGTTATGCTCCCTTGGTTCAGCAGAATATCTATCACAACAAAAATAAACAAATATTTTGTAAATTGCTAAGTCATAGATCAAAAATGGTTCACCACTATGCAAGCAAACGAAGTGGACAGATGAGCAGAGATCAAGGTCTCATTGATGCAATGAAAAGCTCCAGAAGAAATAAAATTATGTTACACACTTGAATGCAGTGTATACAGATGTTTTAGCTGGTGCCTGAAAATCCCCCCCCGCCCCCAGAGTTGTCATTAGAATACCCATATTATTCATTTTATCATATATTGGATGTTATTGAAAGTTCACTGGCTACACATTGTTTTTGTAGCTGAATGACCTGGCACTGCCAACCGATAAAGTTGTGTCTAGGAGGATAAGAGAGCTTGTAAATAAAGGGGTAGAAAAGACTAGGGACATGAAAACACTCATCGACAATGATTACAACGCATCAGTTAAAAGTCAAAGATTTTCTCCGTCTGTTGAGAGGATATCGTCATTGATAAGATACAACAGACACAGGTAAAGTAGTGTTACATTGGAATGAGAATCTAAATTTTGTATTTCGAACACTGACCAGAGGTATAGCCATAGACTTAATATATATACATATATAATAGTATAACAAGTCTATGGGTATAGAGCATTCTAGTTAACTGAGCACATATTATTTGGATTCCATTTTGTTTTTTATACAAGCGGCAAGTTGAGTTGATAAAAATCAGGAAAATATCTGGCCCTAGGAAATATTTTGGATTTAAACAGGTAATAATTTCTCATCTGTAAACGGTGTCGGGTAATGTCCGTCAAAAAGGACGAACTTATCGGCTTTATTTATTTAGGGTTTTTTTAATTAAGATATTCCGATCAAATTTTAAGTCAGCCCGGTTCTCAATTATTTGGCATCAACTCAGAAACTGTGTTGATTATGATACCTTTGCAAGAAGTGAACATAGTAATACCGTGAGTCTCCATGAACTTTCGTGCCCAGCCAGTCGTTGATTGAATAAAAAGGTGATTCACCATTGGTAGTTTGTCGCTGAGAAATCATGAGTTCTACAATATAGATTTGGGATGGTTACAATTTCTGGTATACATTTGGTCAATCTAAATGTATTGATCCACAATCTTAGGAACCACACCAGCCCATTTTAATTGCATCGTTTCATGCCTGTGTCAGAGGAGACACAATGTGACTATTATTGTTCAATTGACCTGTGACCAAAACCTAGTTACACTGCATGGTTTCAGAGTGGAAGCTGGCATTTCAAGCAGATCAAGGCACAAAGTCCGCACATAGCTTGATTAGCCTACTTGTGCAAACGGCACACAACTTTATGTATAAAGGCAATACACTTCTTTTTACAGAGTGGATCCCTCTGTATTATCAGAATCTGGAGAGAACACTCATTACATTATGACAGATTTCACCAAACATCTGGCATCAAGATATGGTGAGACTATATTTATTGATGCCACATATAACATCGACTGTGAGAACAGTATGTTATTCATGGTGGCAGTGCAGACTAACTGCGGTTACGAGCCGGTGATGATGGCCATCATCAAGGATGAGACAGCAGACACCGTAAAGGCAGCGTTGCATCACCTAAAAGAGATAGGTGACTTTTCTCCTAATTTCATCATGATGGATGACAGTGCCGCCTACCAAAAAGCAGCAAAACAGGTCTTCCCAGGTTAGTGTAACGATCCAACAAATGCTATACATTAATTTTCTGGTTTAACATATGATACCTGGGTACATGACAGCCCTTGGTAGATCTTTTTTCCAAATAAGCTAAATGAAGTAAGTCCATAATGCGAGGCCTAATCTTAGTCAAATTTTGTTATCAGGGTGAAAATGATTAAAAGAATTCAGTCTCAAACAGAGTGCTTCATATAAACATACATGTATATTGCCACCTCTTTGTTTGATGTTTCTATTTTCATGGCGTTTGCCAGAAAGGTGGGAAGCGTTAACTTTCCTTTTATAAAATTAGATGCTAAGGCTATCAACCTTTAAAATTTCAGATGCACAGCAGATCATCTGCCTCTTCCATGCCAAACGGAACTGGCAAACAAAGTTTAAATCAATGCTGAATGAAGCAGAGGCAGCAGAGGCATTGCAGCTTATGAGCAGGTTGGCTCTGTCGGTGAAGAAGGAAGACTATGACTTAGCGATGCGGACGCTGAAGGACATGCCCTACTTTGGTAGGATACAGGACTACCTTGAGTACTGGATGCGTAAAAAAGAGGTAAACTTGAATCTGCTGCCCTTTCTAAGGGTGGTTGCAGAGACTCGCTACATTTCCTAGTTGCCCAATATTTGAGATACAATACTACCATAGCTTTACTTAGTTCCACTAAGATTAATCTTGTCAAACTTTGTCAACTCTTACTTGGTTCGAGAAAAACTCTTTCCAATAGGGGTTTCCATGTTAATGCTCAGTTCCTTCTTTCCTCATCATCTTGATTTTTACACGGGAGAACTAACCACAATGATGAAAACCCTTAGAAGAATCTTATTGATAGGAGTTGTCTTCTCTTTTTGACAGCTTATGGAATTGACAAGCTTTGCCCCCCTCCCTGACAAGTGTTGTTTAGACAGGCTACCCTAAAGGGTGCATTATACCTGATTTGGATGTAAATGAATTATGCTTTCACATGTTGATCAAGTCGGATATCTTTTACAGAAATGGAGTAGAGTATTCTATAATAAACCCAGAGAGCTTAATGATGTGTTGACCAACAATGGCCTCGAACGTCTAAACAGAACTGTAAAATCTGACCTAGGAATCAGCGGCAGCCACCAATCTCCATCCTTGGTGATTGTTAAGAGGATCCATAAAGATCTGTTGCCAAACAGGGAAAAAAGGTAAGCAGGCTAAACACTAACACTCGGGAAGTATATTCTCTCTCTAACCAGTACCAATAATGTGCGCAAGGCCACAAGCAGCGCGCAACATCATTTCTCATCATGAAATAATGTCAAGCGCGGAGGGGAGGCCTATGAGGAGAGAGCTTAAGGCATGTCTCACCCAACTTACCAATTTACCATTGTGAAAAACACAGACCTCCACTGTTTGGCCTGTATCCCATGCTAGGTAAAAAAGATGATCCGCTTGTAAGCTGATGTCTCAAGAATATAGTATAATATAGACGGAGATCCATGCATGCAATTCTTCAACAAGGCTCATTTTTTGGTTCCAATAGGTACAAAGCTACACAAAGAGGGAGCATGTCATGTGTCAAGCGGTACAATGATCAGGTCAAGCCAATATTCTGCAGTAGACCGAGGAACTTCATCAGAAAGGCTATGCGCAAATTGCAGACCCAACAGTCCCAGAAATCTTACACTACTAACCTTGAGGCTGTATCCTGTGACTGTCCTGACTCCCAGTACCACGGAACTTGGTGTAAACATCTAATCCATCTGGCTCTAACTACCAACACCCTTCCTGAAACATCATACAACACACTAGATCTGCATGTACAAGGTTGTTAATTATTCTCATTCACGTTACCATTATATTATTTCAAATTTGACTTTAATTTTTGCTTGCTCAAGCAGTAAATTTCTCCGCCATCAGTGCTCCTAGTAAGCAAATTTTGATCAAAACTGTCAAAAATCAGCCTAGTTTGTAAGTAAACAGTTTTGATTGGATTTGGAAGCATGGGTTGACATCGGCATTTCATAATATGTGTTTTGCGTATCAATACTACATGCTCATACAGATTTGGCAAATAATTATGGTTGTATGTATTTGACAGGGACAGCCTCCCTTGAGAATGACCAGGCAGTGACATCAAATATGGATAGCAAAGACTGCATGGAAACTACTAAATTCACAAGTAAGAATTAGTCATGTGGACGTTTTCAAAATGTTTTTACTGCACCTATCATGAAAAATAACTTAATGTACCTCATAGAGAAATAGGAAAAATAGGGAATACTGAGTAAAAGAGATAATCGCAGCTTTTTTCAATACATAGAGGAAGAGTTGAGAGGCAACAGAGAAAACTGCAGCCTTCAAGAATGTTCAGGAAGTAAAGATCTTTGGGGACCCAAAAAAACAAGTTAGTGTGTTTCTCTTGCTCCACTACACTTACGTGTCATAAACCATGGATTTTTTTTTATATTTGCAGGCTCTGCCACAAGGAAAAAGATTTGCCCATTCATTAGGAGAAAGGACAAGAAGGCACAGCGGTTCCTGCCGAAGATGCCAAAGGTAAAGCCTGACTACCAATGAATAATATGTTATTACTAGGCTGACAATATGTCAATGAAAAGTATATCAATAACAATATATCAATGAGTTATGTATCAATGAAAAGACACTCCTTTGATAAAAAATCATATGATAAAAAATTAAAATGATGCCAGAGAAGAGAATAATTCTTGCTGAAATAGAATTTTGAAGAACCTTTTATCTGCTACCTTACAGCTTGAAGAGTATACCACATCTGCTCAGTACAAGGACAGAATTCAGGGAAAAGCAGGTAGGTGTAAACTCTTATACTTAGTTGAAGATATATTTTGCTGCTAAACGTACTCAACTTTTAACAAAATAAACACGTCTAACGGGTTTACCAGGTTCTGGCATGAATATTGACATAGTATTCCTAATACTTGTGTATTTTGACAGTTCCTAAAATGTCGCTGCCATTGCAATACAAGCCGTAGGTGAAAACTGAGGCTTGAAAGCACACATCACATGGCAATTTGATGGAATAAGAAAATACAAATCACAAAAAAATTTTAATACGAATAAAAGTTTATATTTTGTGAATCCAAATTTTGAGTGTTCACTAAAATACTATTGCTGATGTTACAGGTGGTGACGAGGAGACAATAGGAGTTATAAAAAACTGTGCAATCCTCCAGTCAGATCTTGACTCCATAGATGATCCGTACAAAGAGATTTCCCCGGCAGTAAGTTTTTTATTGCATTTTCTATTTGGATATTATGTATATGAAGTGTTACTGATGCTCATTACCCCACAAGTATAAAATATCAACAGAATATAAATCAAACAACTTTTTCATTATTTGATAATTTGCGAGGTTGATTTATTTAAAATTTTTCTGAGGACTTTATCCATGTAAGCTTCTTTTGGGAATTTGAGAAGTTGGCATTAACAACTTATGGAAAGTTAAATAGAACAATATAAATTAAAATGTAGAAAATTAAAATCATCAGATGATGTCTCGTGCTAGATGCTTCAAAACTTGACACAGGACAGCTCAAATTGGCTTATACCTTGAGACGAAATTGATCATATAGTCAACCCTATGATTTAGTTCCAAGACCATATGCTGAAAATGGGAAAGGGGGAAAGAGTCTGGAGGGCTCAGCCTAATATTTTTTCTTAAGATGATGTTGACCATTTTTGTTATATACTACAACCAAGGCAGTGACTACATTTCAGATTGCCTAGAGCAGTTTGGTTTATCTGGTTGTATTGGTTTTGTAAGAAAAATGAACTCAATGTGTCAGATAGGAAATAAAAAATCTTTTCCGTTGAGGTATTTTGGCTCAATTTGACTGTTTAAGACAGGTATAAGTTGAGGTCAGGTGTAAGTACAGTTTTGTTTTGAGATTAAGCTAGGGATCAATTGAATATTGTGATCTTTACAGGTTGTAGAGAGTTGCATTAACCTTACCCTTGACAGAACTAAAACAGGCTACACCAAAAAGGTAGGCGTAACTAGACTTGGATATCTTCATAACTTTGAACCTAACACATGCTTTAAATTTAACAGAGCAATTTTTGTAATGTTGATACATCACACCTACTCAAGTCATTGTATTTAACGTGATATATCGCTTTTTAACACTTTTTTAATATTGTATTGGTGATCATGTCTTATAGTTATTTTCACAGTTGAAACCTCCCAAATATTTGAGTTGCAGTGACCTCTGGAAGTTCATTTTGGGGCAAAAAGTACCCTTTTTAAATTGAGCCCTCTGTGCCTTGTATTTGAGGTATTTGATTAGTTTATGCTTTCACCATAAAGAGGAGGCGTGGCACTTACTGGAGGAGTCACATTTTAGTGCAACCTTATGATTTTAGGCCTCCTGTCTTCGAGACTTGAAATTGATTTTTGCAATAGTTAAAGGGCCATTTCTGACCCCTCAATACATGCAACCCAAATAACGGTGATCCATTGTTGTACACAATGTGCTTTGCATGTAATACTGCATAGATTTTCATCACGCTTTTGCATAACGTAATTTACTGCATCATTTTGCCCATTGCTGCCTATATGTTTTCAATGTATTTTAGTTTAAAAAAAATTGCGATATTAAACTTAAGTCAGACTTCTGCCAATGTGTCAGTGAAAAAATTTTTGAGATGGGACAAGTAGTTCCTGAGAAACTGAAAAGGCGATATATCACGTTAAGTTTTTGGAAATTGAAATAAGATCAGGCAAGACACCAATTTCACAGATTGTTTAAAGTGCGCAGTGCAAAAAGACTGCTCCTGCAATAAACATCGATGTATTTTACAGATCTGATTGGAGAAAAGGATTTTCCTGTGCTTGCATGTTTGTAGTATATCAACTTATTTACTGAAACCACATTTGATATAAAATTTGAGCAACACATGAGTTAAATATAAGAAATTGTTATAACCATTTCTTCATGTTTAAGTGTGTTGCTGTGGACTCTCCTGTATCATTGAGTACTGGTGAAGATGTCTTATTTGTGCCAAGGTACGACTCCTCTAAAGGCTCCTATCACTTACTGGTAAGTTGCTTTACTACTTCTCAATTGGAATTGAGAATTGATTAAGACGTTATGGACAGTATAGCAACAAACAGCAGCACTTAGGGTTGAAGAGGAGGAGGGGGAGGAAGGAAAATATTTGATAAAATATTGCAGTTTACCTGAGTTTTCTGACTATTAGCTAAGTTAAGTGTTTTAGTATTACTAAAAGATCCTCAACTAGGACTTAAAATACAACAAAGTTTAAATTTTATCTTAGGTGATCGATGTACGAGCTTGTATGGTCTACTACCTACACCCAAGAGATAACGATGGATCACTGGGTAATGTGAAAAGGTAAGTTAATATATTTATCACAGTCCGAACTCAAAACAGCACTGAGTGATGAAGATTCAACAGAGTTACCCAATACCATTCAGAATTGAAATATTTTCATACTGTAGAACAACTTCAAGGTTTGGAGTATGATTTTGTAATGACTTCCATTGCATCTATGTGCATTACTACATCTTTTCTAGGCAATTGCTGTTGGATGATGTAAAATTTGGGGGATTCACTGTCACAAGGCAGATCCCGGGTGCCACACAGCTTGATAATAACGCTTCAGGCATATACATAGTCCAGGTATGTATTTATTTGCAATTTCAGTATAACTTTTGTTTGATAAATGAAAGTTATGGTTCATTCAGACATCAAATATGGACAAGTTGACTGGACGTTACCTACCAGGTCTCTGCTGACCAAATAAAATTTTCCTGTTTTTTAAAATATAAATATTCCAGGCTTTGTAATTTGAAGGGATATATACACATAAGTATATTAGTCGCAACACCTTAGCGGTATGATAGTCTTGAAAAGATTTAAGACATTTAAACTGCAGTTTTGGCACCTCATGTTCTGATGCAACTGTAGTAGCCAAATTGGAAGTAGCTCAGTTTCCTTACGAACATTTACGCCATGTACTAATTGTAACTTAACTTTTTTACTTAATTTTAAAAATATCTGAAAATTGATCAGCCTATCCGCCATCATGTATGTGTATAGATTATCTTTCATGTATATGGAATAGCCTTATGTTTTGTTCAATACTGGCATTTGATAGCCAAATGGTACTAGGGATTTGAACAACCAAGCAAGAATGCCAATGGGATTTGAGTCAATCACCGCCGTGGCACTGATGGCCTGATATTGGATTGCAATTCCACCCCACTCAGCCCATTCCATTCAACAAATCCTACTTTATTCACCAATGAATGTGTATCAGCGGACATTAGCTAGAGTTTAGTTTGACTACAGGTTGAGTAAATGTTGGCTAGCTATAAATTCCAAGCCTGTGCAAAACGGCAAACTTTTCCTCCTGAAATTCTTGTACTCTTCTGGTTATATATATATATATATACACATATATATATCTATACTAGAGGAGAGCAGGAATATATATGTCCATGTATATTATGAGCAAAACTTGTTTTTAACACAACAGTGGTATTTTTTTATAAACAGTATTGCATGGATTATTGCAAGTCTGAGAAAGGCCTACCGGAAAAGGTGGGATATTCCCTACAAGAACAAAACATTATGGATATCAGAAAAGGCATGAAGCGAATCATCATGGTAAGAACCACAAATAATTCAATGCATTAATCGTCTTTAAAGCAGGAAGAGTTATCCTCTCTTGATTACATGGATCAATAATACTCTTGTCGCGCCCTATGCCCAAACCTGCCAAAACCCCGCTACCCTTTATATCAAAGACGCCTATGTGTTCTTTTTACTGCATGTGCTTTTAATCCCATTCTGTAAGGACCTGGCTAAGAAGAGCTGTGTACCAGCACCAAATCAGGAATAACTACCAGTGCCAGGAATTGAACCTGATCCACAAAGATCGCATGTCCATAACTGTAACCATTAGATCACTCTGGACTCCCAATGTGTTAGAAATAGGGAATATAGATATTTATATAGTTACCATATTGCAGCCTTCTCTCTCATCCTCTTCCAACTCATCTCTATTCTAATAGTTTCCTGCAACAAGAGTGTATTAATGGTGGTATTGCATTTGTCTTGATCCATACTTAAGGGAGGTTCTTTCAATCGCTGAAGAGAATAAGTATGGTGAGCATCGCAATAGAAACCAATTTGATATAAATTTTCAACTGACAGATGTTAGGACAATGTAAAATCATCCCTATACGCACTATCCCTCTTAAAAGAAAGTGAATTCTAACACCTGGGTAGGGCGCTTGCACACCATCATAGTACATAGGTTGTCACTTTTAAGGAGAATTTATCCTCTAAGCGGTGATTTCCTTGTCCTGACTGGACCAAATGTTTGAACTTAAATATATTGAATGAGCAAATATCTGTTATATTAACAAGTATTTGATGGGTAAGAATGCTAGCCTTTTAAATGGTTTTGACTTTGTATGATAAACTACTTTTGATCGCCCCCACATAGGTATGAGAACTATCTCTCTGATATATGTGAAAGTGTAATTATGTATTATAGTGGTTTCTATAGTAATACAGTAACAGAGCTGAGCCAATCAAGTAATTGAGCCCTTGATAACCTGGAGGGGGATGCAGTCATAAGGTCACTACTCGAAGAATCATAAGCTACAGTAATTTTTTTGTGTTTTTGTGACTGCAGGATTCAGCTACCACAAGCAGAGTTATAACCTCACCTATTTTGACTCGAATAAACGGAATCAGCATATATCAGTCTGACATTGATACACTATGCTCCCAGGAGCTTATAACTGACACTGTAAGTACAACTGCATCTATAGCATAGTAGTGCAGTGGAATATCCCATCACATTATTCTCAATCACATACACTACCCTACAAGATAAACATATTCAGGGTATCAGATAGAAATCCCGACCGAGAATTGCTCTTTCCAAATGAACCAAACAATGGTGATTTTACACTCTTGAAATTCAGGTAAATTACTGCTGCAAATCAACGTTTGTGGCAACTCACACCAGGGGGACATCCCATTTAGCAAGTTAGTGGAGTTTGAATTCCAATAAAGTTCTCGTATGATAAAAATATTGATTGTATCATTTACAATTTATTATATTCAGTAGACTATTTTCAGAGCTTCTGTGCGAGTGCTGTCTTCTTTGTTGCAATAGTCTATACTAGGAGGCAATTGAAAATTATGACAAAATAGCTTTTTCAGGAGTCCCACAATAAAGCCATCTGTCAAGTTTTTATGAAAGACTTTTTAATTTATCAAATTAAAAAGTCTTATAACATCGACACCATAGTTCCACTGAAACTTAAAAGAATAGATTTGTCAAATAGCTTAAGTCCAGAGGCTGATGAACCCAAGCCTGCCCTTCTCGGGCAAGATTCTTAGCATAACGCTGAAACTTTGTCATGAGATAATTGGCCAAAATTGAGCAGCATTTAGGCTTTAGATACCTTCAGATTTCTCAAATCTTTTTACTTAAAGTGTCCGATAGAACCAATTCAGAAATAAAAAAACCCTATCTCAATTGAGAATTTTCCAATTTTCCGCTTAAACCACTGCTGCCACACAGGCAAATGTGTGCTTTCTAATTCTGTATAGTGCAAAATTAATACTAAAAGGCTACAATCTCAGCATTGTCACCTAATGGGCAAAACATGCTAGCGTACGTATCACTAGTGGACAATCATCACCTAGTGCGTTTATTTCATACCCTGATTTTGAAGATCAGTTAATGCAAATTATTTGCCCATCGGGTGACAATTCTGAGAGTAAAGGCTCAATTGATTATCTTGGAGCTCTACAGAATTCAAAGAGCTCAAATTTGCCTGAGTGGCAGCAGTAGTTTAAGCTGTAGTCCTTAAAATATTTCCTTTCCTGAGATATCCAGGTAACATAAGTTATAATTCTACAATCAAAAAAAGAGATTGGACATCAAATTATCTTACCCTTTTACAGATCATTGATGCCAGTCTCAGTATAATAACAGCGACAGACGACAAGGTAAGTTTTAGAGCAGTATAGGACTCTCTTATATTACTTTTGTGCCAATGAGCTCACTGAGATTCTGCAATGAAATCTATGCATGTAGAACACTGTATAATTTGCTGAACTAAGGGAATGTGTAGGGCCTTTGAATACTATGGGTAAAAACATCATTTCATAGCACTCATTGTAAGACAATTTATCCACTTTTTTTTAGATATTGGCGCTCAAAGTCAATGAAATGCTAGAAGGTTTCAAACAGTACACACAGTATCACACAGTACTAGTGCCGAGGCATGTTGCTGCCATTCAGCATTTCTATTTAGGAGTAAGTTTATGTTTATACATAATAGATAATACAGTACAGTAGATTTCAGCCTTAACTTAGCATCCAAACCATCTACAACACATGCATAAGTATTTTTGTGGCAAAAAAAGTGTTGTTACCAATCTATCAAGTAGCATTACCACAAGACGGGATCACAAGTCACATCTATTTGATCAACAGATTGCCTCACAGTGAACAGCAAGTGCACTGGTTGTTTGTGGAATTGCAATGTCAATCACCTCACGACACATGCTTAGTGTATAATGTTGGCATCAAATGCGAAAACATGTAGCTATTTACCTGATCCTTTTTGTAGATAATGGACGTGGCAAATCGTACAGTATTTATTGCGGACTCGCTAAAGACTTCATCATCCCCACAAAATCTAAAAGAGTATGTCAATTGTTAATTAAAAACCCAGTCGCAAATGCAGTAACAGGAAAATAACATAGTTAGTTGACAAAGAGGTATAGTGGCCTTGGAATTTGGAACAGAAACTCACGATTTTTACATAATTTAACTCAAAGAGTATTTGTAGTAGGCCTTCTAATTTAGTTTCAACAGATCGAAGCCAAATCTAATTTGCCTCAAAACTCAAAAGCATTACATTATATACGCATGCATTACTTATCCTTTTTTTCCCAGCCTCACATTACTGATATATCGTTTGATGGTTGTTAAACACTGTAGATAATTTAAATTGATATGTGAGGGGTTGAATATGGTTGTAACTGTAAGACACAGATAGTTATAAAAGTGTTGAGATTTCCAGAATGTGACCAACAGTGCATAAATTATTTGGATCATTCAGCTTAATTGCAAAACTTTTAGATATATCCATGAA
Organism: Membranipora membranacea; assembly: GCA_914767715.1. Classification (NCBI taxonomy): domain Eukaryota; kingdom Metazoa; phylum Bryozoa; class Gymnolaemata; order Cheilostomatida; family Membraniporidae; genus Membranipora; species Membranipora membranacea. Next base: position 17,137,350 of record OU612069.1, on the reverse strand, counting down.
TTTGAGCCCAAAAACGTGGAGCATGAATGTTTTGTGCACCAACTTTTCAGAAATTTCCAATAGACTGCCACATTCAACTCTGTTCCTCACATTATTATATTGTCATTCATGTTCATATTCATAATCTATGTTTTATTTCAATGAATTTCCTGTACCTTGTAGAGAGTGGAGTAAAAGACATGGTCTTTTTCAGCAGTGGCAATTCAAAACTCTTGATACTGTGAAACAGTTAGACGGTACATCATGTGGGCTTCATGTGATAAAGGTGATTGACACAATGCTATCTGAAAACCAAGAGACGCATGGAAATAATATGAGTTGGTCCTTGTTCATGACAAAAGAAGGCAGAGTTCCTAGAGTTGCGTGCCAATTTCGCTGCATGATGGCAGTAGCTTTTTATTGGTTTCTTCGACCATCAGAGTTTTGCACCACAGCTAGCTCCCATGCCCTTCTGTTCGAAGATGTGCATTGGTCAAAGGATAAAACCTCTTGTCATTTAACTGATACAGATACTTTACTGGGCTGTGTATTTGGCGAAAGGGAGCTCCGTTATAAACTCCTCTCCTTTGGTGCTAAATTTTCAGCCTTTTCTAAAGTATCGAGGCCAAATCTCCTCCTATAAAGTTCTTGCCCTGCCCATGCTGTTCTCCAGCAACTTACTGTACTTACTTAAATGTTTATTTCTAACTTATTGGGGGTTAACCAGGAAACGGCGTATTAGTCGCCCCCCTCCTATCTTGTTAATCATTGAGGTAAGAAAAAATGCAGAGTTTTCCACACCTAAAAAACTCATTTTTTCTTGAGCAATGTGACAAGGCTCAGTTATTTAATAACACAGTACTGTGTTATAGCTGGTAAAATTTACTAGCTTACCCTGGCCACTGAGCCTCTTATTTTGTAGTTATCTTATCTTACCTTAAGCATTATTCTGTACCGCGGCACACCTTTTAGCGAGTTTATGCAAATTTACTTATCTCCTCAGTTCGCGGGTTTTTCTCATCCCATTCATTCTAGACAACTGAAGTGACAAGTCGTCTTTTCACAATTCCCACCCTCCCGCCCTAAAATACTACCTTTTGTTACTATATTTATCAGTGTGTGAAAGGTGACTTGGGTGCATGTGTGGTTGGTGCTAAATTTTCAGCCTTTTCTAAAGTATCGAGGCCGAATTTCCTCCTATAAAGTTCTTGCCCTGCCCATGCTGTTCTCCAGCAACTTACTGTACTTACTTAAATGTTTATTTCTAACTTATTGGGGGTTAACCAGGAAACGGCGTATTAGTCGCCCCCCTCCTATAGGGGAACCCCCAGCTATCTTGTTAATCATTGAGGTAAGAAAAAATAGAGGTGTTACTATGCAGAGAGGGAAATATTGCACTTTTGCACACACTTCAACCAGTGAAAGTGACAGCAAGCAGGCCTGTGCCTTAATACTCTATATAGACCCAAACCTTAGGTATCAAACACTGGTTCTAGCTAACCCTCAAAATAGCCTAGCTAATATCTACTATTATATATGCATAGTTTCTCAATGTTTTATATGATGAGGCCTGTTAGCTGTATATATTGATAAAACTTACTTAATTTTTCTAGATTGCTGAGCAGTATACAGACCGGGAACCAAGCGGAGTATATGGTATTCCAATTAGTGACTCAGTGACTTTGTTTCGGCAACACATCAAACACAAACTGATGAACCACAACAGTAAGTTGACAATCGTCACTAAGCATGGATTTCCTAAGATAAAAAGAATGTGTACATGTGGGGATCCACTGAAATTAATTACATTATGGTGAAATTCTGATATAAAATGCTTATATCCGAGTGTGTGATATTAGAATGCCTAGATATCCCAAGTGGTACCAGTTGGTTCCTCTAACTCAGCTATAGCAGAAAAAGAAAACCAATAGTAACCCTCACAATACACATCTTGAGATTTATGTGTAATTTTGCAATAGCAATGTCTTCCTACCAGTTGTGAGTATCGAATATCCTCCATGACAGCTGCAACATAATGTTGTCAATAGACCTTCTTCTCGTGTTACAATATACATATACATGTAGGTGATTGGTACATTGTGCAGCTTATCATGTAATGCATCTTTATCTGGAATTTAACAAGGTTGTATATGAAATCTCAACAGTCAACATGGAATATTTACCCTATTGTCTTCGCATCTTACTCCAATAATTCTAACATGTCAATCAATGGAATAATAAAACATCGTTAGCAGTTGTTAGGATATGAAAACTCTACTTGGTATCAGTCCCAATGTAGAGTGGACAGAACTCACATACCTTTGATGCTCATTGCGCCTTAAGCATGGTGTCAGTAAAAGCTTGTTGTGGAGCGTAAGACACTCTTAACATATCATGTAAATCATCCCTGTATTTTGTGATTCTAGCAGAAACAGAAAAAGAACCAGTGTTTAGGAAAATGAGTACAACAGCAGCTGTTGAAAATAAAGACTCACTACTGAGAGGTAAGAGTTGTAAAAAGGAATAAGGGTGTATGAAGTTTGTTTGCTGCCAATTTTAATATCTATGCTATTGGTTACATTGGCAACATTGGAAAGTAATAGTTGTATCAAATAGTCTTAGCTACATTAAATTACATCGTTTTTGTTTTACTTGGTAAACTATGTTAGGGTCAGCACTTTAACAATAATAAAGGCAAACAGTCTTAAATATAATTTTGCCCCTGACACTTGCACATATAAACATGGTCTAACTTGATCCATAAGCTGTTTTGTGTTGCACCTGGCGAAATCCTCCGAGATTGAATCAAGCAACAACTTTAGTCATGGTTTATTTCAAGACAAGCAAGAAAGATACCCAGCAAATTTGATGCATATGGATACAGACAACTCTGTTGGTATTTACATAAAAACACGCTGAAGTGATTACCAATACAATTTTTGCAAATTCTGTTTTAGCCAGTGAAAGTGTCAACAGGCATGAAGCAATAGATTGGTTGAGAATGAGGTCAAACAGGATCATCGACCCTTTGGATGAATTAAAAGGAGGAAAGACACAGGATGGTGAGCTTGTTCTTAACATTCAAGAGGAGGCCTCGTTGTACGTGTTCCTCAATGACCACAGCAACATCTGGTGGAAGAAAGTAAATACGTCAACTAGTGCTTTTATACAAATAAAGTCCAGTGACTACGAGAAATTTGGTATGGCCACTAAAGCCTACAATTCACTCTATCTCATTTCACCTGCTCTAAAATATTTTATACATTATTATAAAATCAGTAAATTTACCGTGGTGCTTGATAATGTTGTAAGGTTACCTGACCCTACAGGCACACTGTACGAGGAAATGTGTGATGATTTACACTCACTGCTAGATTGTGGTGTTTTTTTCTAAAACATAAGAATGCTAAAATTTTAATAAATTCATTTCAGAGTAATTTTCATAACCTTTTCTTTTTTCTTTATCAATAAAATGCAATCCAAATTAACTTGGACTGGATCCTGGATAACATAAGATCAACAAACATTCATTTGCACACAATCCACTGTCACTTGGCACAGTAATTTATCCGCAGTATCCAATTCTTCAGTTAAAGCATTGCCGCAACTGATTTGTCATGAGCACATGCTAGTATGATGCACTTGTTACAGTCATGCTTTACCCATGTCAAACAGAAGAAAGTAAGTTTGCGAGGCCTCATGAATATATCACTCACTCAATCATATTATACTAATAGACTGACTGGCTAGATTTTGAGTACTATTACTAGCTACTCATTGTTGATTTAATTGATAGAAGTGAGGGCATCTGAAGTTACAATACTGACATTCGTGTAATTTGACTATCAATTTCCAAGATCAACCGCCCTACTATTAGAATGGCATTGTAGGCTAAAGTTGACATACTTCCTTGTTGTAAAGGTAGCTGTGCATATGTTTATGATTGATGGACACTGGAGTGGATGGTTTGATATGCACTGCCTTATGATTTATTTATGATAGTTTACTTTATATTAGTAGTTAGGACAATGAATTCCTTCTCATTGGTTAGGAAATGATGATTGGTTTTAGTGTCTCTCTCTCTCATCTTTGATTTGAACTACTTGATAGCTGCTAGCTACTGCTGAAACATGTAGAGTAGTAGGTTTAGCACATAGGCATCTGGAGTTACAAGCATGTCCAGTATCAACCACCCCCGAGGGAAAGGGGGTGGTTGATACTGGACATGCTTGTAACTCCAGATGCCTATGCTATGGTTTAGCACACATTTGCCACAAAGACTAGAGATGATGCGAGCAAGCTGATACGGCTATGGCCTCACTTAATTGCACATAAGTATCATAATCAGTAGTATATAAACCAGTATCACAATTCTTACACCAGTAGTCATAGTATCTAATACTTGCTGTCTTATACTGGTGGATCACACTCACTCAGTTACAGAGAAATATTTTCACATAAATAGTATGTTTTTGTATACAAAGGAAGCGGAAATATAGACCTGTTTCGTGCCATTTTTGTGAGCAACCTCTCCAACTGGTTATAGGTGCGTGGGCTCTTTATCACATAAATATTTTTTACCTGTATTGTACACAATTCCGGGCTATTGGGAGTTGCTCTCTTACTGAAATATCAAATAATAGCCAAAATCGGGTGATTTTCGGTCTACCCTGTATGTATGACCAAAATCACAGCTAATCAACAAATACAGGCTATAAATCAAACATGGGCTATATATCGCTCTCCTCAAATCAATTATGGATTACGAACTACGAAATTCCCTGAGTGAGCCAAACTAGCACATTTATTCAGAAATTATGTGAAAAAAACTTTTCTTTCTATGAATGATGGCACAACTCTAATGAATTATCATAATATTTCGACCTTTCCTGTGGGCAGGGAATATGGAACTCCCTGCTGTGGCTGGGGGCCAATATTACAACTTAGATTGAGAGCAATGAACTCCCTATTTAGGTTCACAGCTTCCATTCTTCAAAATAATAGTATGTTGTTTCACTGCTGCATTATTTTGATTCTGAATGAATGAATGGAACCATAGGACTGCCGCAGTTCCTGATTTTGGGCTTGCACCAAGCCCAAAATCAGGATCTGCGGCAGTCCTATGAATGGAACTGATTGATCCATAGGCAGGTCTACTCACGAAGCCCGTACTTTGGCAATGTTTGACCGCCCCCTGGAGTTTTTATTTTGCTGTGGTCGTTGTTGTTGATCTCAAACCAAGGAGTTACTCCTTGCTCAAACTTATATTATAATCTGCAGCGCCAGAAAGCAGATTGGGATGATCAGACGAGCTCTCTACTGGGCACCGGAGAGAGCCAGACTGATTGCATACAAGTCTCTCTGCCTTCCTCATCTGGAATATGGTCCCTGTGCCTGGGATCCTTCCACAAAGAGGGAGATTGAGGCACTCGAGATTGTGCAAAACCAAGGTGTGAGAATGATCTGTGGATTGAATGGGAGGAGGGCTGTTACGGAAGCAAAGGAGAAATTGCAGCTGGAACAGCTAGATCTTCGGCGGAAGAACTCCAGGGTAAAGCTCCTAAATAAGGTACTGTCAAGAGAGGAGGCACACCCTGCACTCTGCACATCCTACGATGAAATAATAAACCAGCCCCATACTACAGTCTCGACAAGATCACAAACACGGAACGAGCCACGGTCTATCGCTGCCACAGGGAACTGTTTTCTGCCCCGGACAATAAGGGATGTGAATATCTAAGGACAATCAGAGGACAATACTACTGATGCCCTACTGAATGGGTACTTGTACCTGCTCTGAACCCAAATGCCATACCCATGGGATGGTATTCTGGAGCAATGTCCAATCCCTATGTAGTTATGTCCCAAAACTGAGGCACGCCCCTTACGCCCCCCTAGATGGTCTAGCGTGATGTCGTCTTTGATGCAAGTTGATGTAAGTGATGTAAGTTATCATTATTCTGCAGGATTCTATTTATCAAGTTGATACAGAAACGTAATTCAATTGATTTGGAGATCTTTGATTAGTGTCAGGGAGTCCACAACTCTTATTTCTCTACATTTACAATTTACATTCTTTCCAACTTACCTGTCTGTAATGAACTTGACCTTTTAACTTACAGGATTAAGTTAGTTTTTTCAGGTTGCAAACCTAGCAGTGCCAAGCAGCAATGAGCAATGAAAGGAGTGACGGCTGTACCTTCATTGTTGTTCATTGCTGAGTGACGCTGCTAGGTTATGATTATTTGTTGTAATTGATTTGTGCTCAGGGGCACTGCAGACATGTACAATCCGATATCAATTGCTCACTTATACCATCCGTCGGGCATATGGGGCGATCATCGATCGATGTCACTTCCTTCCCCTCGCTCTCTCTCCTATGAAGACCTAACACACGGTTTAACTACCACTCAGCATTATCTCAAGTACAAGCCTATTGAGTTATTAGGTCCTTTTCCCTGAACCTAAAGGTTATGCAAAAGGATCCTGGCGATCAGCCCCCCCCCCCCCCATGATATCATGATGCTGCAGAAATGCTTTGCTCACGCGTGATTCAGGTAATCTGTCTTATTGGATGGGAGAAGGAGAAATTTGAGGAAAATTTTGCAAGGAGTTAACCCTTAGCTTACTGCCAAACACAGGGTTTATTGCAAAATTAGACTAACTTTTGATCTAGTCTAACATTGCCAGCTACCTTGTTTTGCAGTAGACCTCTGGATTACAATGTAAATAACTTGCCCATCATTATTCTATATATAAAAAGCCCTATGTGTGATTGCAGATCGAATTGCACAGGAAGAGCAGTGGAAGAATCTGAACCACATTGGACGACAGGTTGAGGCATGGCGCACACCACACTGAACTCCTACCTTTCTCATGTAAGTTACCTGTATTATAGTCGATCGCAAACTTTGACTCTGGCGATCTTACCTTTTCATTCATTCATTAATGATTTGGGCTGAACAATCTTGAAAGAGACATATTTTCAAGCTCCTTGCTGTTTTTCCCATTGCTTTAATTTAAGGTGAATGTCATGCAAGAGAAGCTTATATCATAAAGATCTACCTTGAAATTCACCAAAAAGAGATGTCTATTAGAATCGAGGACCTAGACCTAGGTAACCGATTTAACGCTTGTTATTGTTCGTCTCTGTAGGTTTCTGATTGCCTTGATGACCGAGATGGACTAAATCTAGCGGTAAATATGTCTTACTAATAACTGAGTTCAATTTCTTATTCCTTCACATCTGAACTACCAAGCCGTAAATAATATCCCAGGTCAATGTTGGAAGCATTACATTAACAACAATATCACTAAATGGTTGATCTTAGCACCCGATCACCTCATGCGAACAGACTGTTATAATAAGGGTTACAGCGGTGGACTGAAACGGAATGAGCAGAATGGCACACAAGTTCATGACACTGTAATGCCATCCGAATTGAAATATTTGGCAATGGCGCATGCAGCCATCCTATAGCTCTCTGTCGCAATCTAATAGCTTGCAAACTTGAAATTAAAGCAAGGCTGCAAAATGCAGCGTTGTTTAGCTTGCACCATGAGACAATTTATCAGCATAGAGCCTGCTAGTTCTCCGGTTCGCTAATTCTCTAATCTTTTCTGTTTCTTTAGCCTTTGCTATCGTTCAAACATCCACACATCAACAACCCTCGACTACAGCTACAGAATCCTGAACAGAAATGTGAACAGATCCTCAGACAGCCCTGGGATGAGATAGTAGCTGCTCACATAAGGTCAGGCTAAATATTTACTCTGTGAATATCTCTGTCTGTTGCTTAGTCAGAAATTAAATCATATATCAACATTGTTTGCTTCATTTTGTGTCTTGTGAGGAGGGTTTGGGCTGGGCTTTGATTGGCGGAGGGTTGTTAGAGCAAAGCCTGTTGCTACTGGTTAGAAAGTACCTATCAAGATGAAGTGAAAGTACTCGGTTTTACATTCACTATATGTCGACGGGTACATTCAGTGACCTGGCATTGGCTCTCATACCCACACAACAGCCAATCAGTGACAACACATTGCCAAGGGGTGGGACTGGTTTGGAGGATTTTGCTTAGAAATATACTGTGATAAACTTGATTTGACATACTGTTTGCCCGATAAAATTGGTTCACAGATTAGCAGATTCTGCACTCAACTATAATACTATTTACATCAGGTCTCAATATGGCTGAGAGTGCCTGGGTTTCAATCATATGCAACTGCTGTACTCTACTACTTAGACCTGTTCCTTCTGGCAATTTTATAAGTTACTGCAAAGAATTGCTTACTCATTCATAGATGTAGTAACTTGGCTGCTGCTGTCTTCCTGGCTTTTTTTTTATAAAGTTGTCATTATTTGGAGTTACATTCTCATGCGAGTGTTTTCATTTTAATTTTTAGAGCTCTATGGGCGGTTAGTAATCACAACTTTATTGAAGCTTTCGGATGTCAGGCAGCGGCTGTGACAGCATTCTCGAAGGCTATGCAGGCGATGAAGGATGAGAACTGGGCTCTACCTATCATGTTCGTTCTGTGTATCGATCTCAGGCTATTTGCCTTGTCGGTGAGTGCTCATACCTGCTGTGAAATGCATCATTGCCTGATCATGATGCTGTTATATGAAATTTCCTTAGTTATATCATTTCTGGGCTTTTTTTCAAGCGGATCATTCCAAGTCTATCAACAATGGAAAACTACTCCTTTGTGCGTCAAACCGATGTTGATAATAGTTATCTCAAACTGATATGCTCCCCTATTCTGATATATCCGTGCACCCATAGAAGCAGGGCACCTCAATCCCGGCAAAATTAATAATACTTGATCTTCATCTTCAGTATTTTTCTAAGTTTACCTGAATAACACTCCCACTCCCATATAGCTTTATAAAACAAGCTTTCAATGTACATGTCAATAGATCATAGCCTAAAGTATGCTGAGGGGAAGGCCATAGCATCTTTCGCCAACACATGGCTATTTATGGCCATACCGGTGATATTGGATACTATGAATCATTCTGCAAATGAAATTGAAAGAGTGCATTAAATTCCATTGGCATTGAATCAGATGAGTTTTATATTCCTATTAAATAAAGTTTAATTTAATCTGTATCTTTCAGGCAGAGACACAGAGAGCTCGTAAATTTCACACATCTAAGAAAGGTGAGATGTTGGAGAAAGCAGCTGATGGTCTGATGGCCTGCTTCAGGGTCTGTGCTAGTGACAGGTCAGTTTTACAACCTTAGTGCAGATAAAATATGATACCTGCTGGATGGAGCATCAATTGCCAGACATTAGACCAATGAACTCCCTCATTGGTTAGACAAAGTCTTATCCAGTTATCTGCATTCGGAGTTTCTCCCCCTCCACTCGTCAACCCGCCAGCCACTGGGGTGACTAGTGGAGGGAGAGCAACTAGTATGCAGGTAAACTGGATCCAACTCGTTCCAGCCCGACATGGTGAGAAGTCACTGTTACAATATTTCTTTGAATTGGTAGTATGAAGGCACTGATGTAAATTGGGTCTAATCGTCAGTGCATCAGGTATTCGGGTATTGGCATCGGTTTTATTTGGTTTTTCATCTATCTTTACTTAACCTACTCTACCTGTTAACAGGCTGATCATCAAACTTATTGAATATCAATGTTTGGGTAGAATCAAATATCTATAGCAGGCAGCTGATATCAATATTGGCTGAGGATAAGGCCTATATAGCAAGCATAGAAAGGTAGCTTCAAGTATAGACAACTTCAAATATAGATAAGATAGCTTACCCCATGAATATACACAGCATTTTTATGTCTATGGCTGTCCCTGATAGTATACACTAATTTGCCCAATTTGCTAGCGATGGAAACCTAACTGATGTAGGATAACTTCAATATCTTGTTAATTCAGTTTAGATGATTACATACATAACTTTGTTTGTTTTTTACAGCCGATCTGCACCAGCAAACTCTAAAAAGTGGGGAATGTTGAATCTTGTAAACCAGCTCTTCAAGATTTACTTCAGGGTAAGCATACTCAAACTATACCCATCACAGTTGAGTTGAGATATGTAATTGGTCAAAATTGATGAATTACTTTTCTATACATGTATATATGATGCCATTTTCTTCAAGATATCTCATATGAAAGTGGATAACGAGCAATGCTACATTTGTACACATTTCATAGTCTCTAGTCATCTGTATATGTAATATTCAAATTATTGACACAAGCTGATGGGCTACATATACATGTCTACTTAGTCTCAAGTCTAATTGTTTAGACTCTGGAATGTGTCTAGATAGCGGCACCTTTGATAACAGGGTATCACAAGTGGTCTATACTATATTTGCAGTCTGAGTGCGTAGACTGTTTCCCTACAGGCATGACAGTTGCATGTACGTAATTTCTGAAGTCCCATCACACATCAATTTGAGGCTATTATAATTTTACTAGTCCAGTGCTTCCTGATACTGTACATTATTGTATGTATGGAGTTATGAACAATCTTTGTTCTACTTTTAGATAAACAAGCTACATCTGTGTAAACCTCTCACCAGGGCTATAGATAGTCTTCCTATCAAAGATAAATTCTCACTCTCCCAGCTAGTCACATACAGGGAGGTTTATTTGTTAGGTTTATGAAATATGGGCAATATTTTGTTTCTATCTGTATTGCGCTGACTACCATACCACTAGGTGTGAGCTACCCCCATGTCGAAATTCATCATCTTATCTGTTCAGCCCCCTATAGAGTAAGACAACTCCTGACATTGTCCTATGAAAGAAGGCATGACAATTCGCAAGACCTAACTGCTAGAAATTTAATCCTGCATTTGGGGTACCAATCTTCTGAACTAATTTAGCGCTCAACAAGAATAACATGTCAATTATCTCCCTGACTTTTATTGTACGCTAACAATCAATGAATCTAGGGTGTCTCCCAGTCCCTAAGAACAACATATTGAATCTTTCATACTTTATATGTCTGTCAATGAGGTTTTTGTTGTTTCAACCTGTGTTCTCTCGAAGGATTTAAAAGCACCATTGTTCAGCGTCGGCACTGCAGCTCCAGCCATGATAGCAGATATGCTTCACGCTGGGTTACGACTGTCACTGGTTGAAGAGTGCCACTAATGACTTGGAAACCTAATCGCCACTATAAAACACTTCCTTTGCAGGCACATCAGCGTCCTTCATTGTTAACCCTGACAGACAGCAATATTATATATGTAATATGATCAGAGACTATGGATATATTATCTATAGTCTCTGATATGATTATATTATAGATATTCATCGTCAGCAACTCAAACATGTATTTCGAGTGTCTATCCACTGCTGACACAGCTTGGCTTTGCTTAGCAGAGCCATCAGTGATAAATTTAAAAAGAGAGTTGTGGCATCAAAACATCTAGCCAGTCGCTTTGCATGGTGTTATTTGAGCTCTCAAAAAGTAAGGAGTATCTTCTTCCCCAGCCACCCGCCAATGGTGATGACAAAAGTGGACCCTGACCAATCAGGTGCCTTTAAAATCTAGCTGAGATCCAACAACTTTATTAGCGATGGATCTCAGCTAGATTTTAAAGGCACCTGATTGGTCAGGGTCAACTTTTGTCATCACTAATGGCGGATAGCTGGGGAAGAAGATACTCCTTACTTTTTGAGAGCTCATATCTTATAACTCATATAACTCCATGCAAAGCTAGATGTTTTGATGCCACAACTCTCTATTTAAACTTTTCAGTGGTAGCTCTGCTGGGCGAAGCCCAGCTGTGTCAGCAGTGGTTTAATGAAGATGATCAGTCCACTATAAATTGTTCGGGTTTGCAAGGAAGACAAAACCTTGCAATCTGAAGAATATGATGCTAACAATAATATGATCATCGAATGACTACTAAGAGATAGCCACCTCTGTTTTATTTTCTGCTCACAGATACTATGTAGGAAGGAAGTGTATGTTTGAGAATGATTTTAAGTCAGCGGACGAGTATCTTACCTTTGCTTTTGAGCGCTGCCACAGAATATCTCGGGCCAATAAGAGGCTCATCCTCATATCTCTGCTACCTGTCAAAATGTTGATGGTGAGTGGGCAATTTTTCTGATCTTGGTTTACTTTCATAGCTACCTTGCATTAAAGATGACTGCAGTTTGGTTCGAATCCCACTGCATTGTTTGCACCCAGATGAAAATGTGCAAAGAAAATCCGCCCCACAACCTAGCCTGACCTCGCTGTGATATTTCAACATTCTACCGGTCTAGCAGTTAAAACACAGTAAAATTTAAAGTTGTCCTTGTGTATGAACTCACCTGAGTTAATGACAATGTTGGAGATTTTTCATTCACTAACATCTCAGTTGGCTTCATCTGAAACCATGATGACAATTCAAGAACAGAGAATACTGTAGTATAAATTTGTTATGCTGTTAAGCTGTGTAATCTCCATTATAGGGTAGACTGCCAAGTAAACAAGCTTTACAGAAGTATGATCTTACTCAGTTCTCGGATGTCGCTGATGCTGTGAGGTGAATACCATTTACTATTCAATCTTTTGCCTCTACTACTAACCCTAGGGATAGGAGGTAGCGCAGTTGGTTAGAGCGCCTGCCCTCTAACGCGCAAGCGTTGGAGGTCTCGGGTTCGAAACCCGCTGCAGTCTATTGACTCCTGGGCTCAATTGACGCCCCAGGTGTGCTCTGACCTGCCTGCAAACTGAGAGCAGCTTGGCGTCTTCAGACAGAGACAAAAACTTGCAATTTTAACTAAATTTAAAAAAAAAACATACTCCGTGTAATCACTAGCGATCATATTGAATGAACCTGAACACTTGAATGAAGCAAAAATGACCTCCTAAGCTCTGATAACTCCAAACTTGTCAAACCTACTTGTGGTTAAGGGAATATTGGATTACTGGTTACTATCTGCACAAATATTCATTCATTCAGCTTACCCTTACAAGAAATTAGGGAATAACTAGCAATAAATGCATGGTGCATACTTCGGAGTTGTCTTCTTAATGTCAGAGAGAGGACAACTTTCTAGATATTTGGCACGCATCATATTCAGAGGTCTAGATGGTCGTACTTGGATATATTATACAAACCTTTTTTATATTATATAATATGATACCCATCATATCTGCTAAATCGTTTGTAGGCATCCTCAAATTCAACATGAATAGCCATTATCCCTACCCAATGTGAGCCTTGGTACTTAGCCCACATTGTATCATTCTTCATAAATTATTTCTGTTTTACAGACATGGAAATCTGCTGAAGTTAACTGAGGCTTTACAAGCTCACGAACAATTCTTCATCAAATCCGGAGTTTATCTTATACTGGAAAAACTGAAGATTATTACGTACAGAAATCTCTTCAAGAAAGTGTAAGTTGCTAATGCATACTTCTCAGCCATGTTTACTTAAATATATGGGACATTAGTGGGAATAATAAACATCTAAAGGGAATAATGTTATTGCAGCCGGAAAAATTCTCCATTTTGAGCTTGCTTCAAATAGACAAAAGCCTTGCTATAATTTGCACACACTCTTTACTTTGCTATAGCACTGGCTAACTTCCACTCACCCTCTACCAAGCTCTACTAAACTCTAGCTAACATTTTCTCCCCTAGGGTAGATAAAAATCAATTTATCTGACCATCAAATTGATATTGAAGATGATGGCTTTATGAATCGATTCATGCATTATCGATCAGAAAAATACACACAACGAATCAGATCAGTAATTCTTATACATTCTTACAATTTTTACGTTAATCACCACACTTTTATTAATTCTTGACTATACTACAGATGGATATTACTGAAGACACATCAGTTACCAGTCAGCTCATTCCTATCTGCTCTACAGCTTATGAAGTATGAAGATATCGATATAGATGAGGCTGAATGTATCGTTGCTAATCTTATATATGAGGTATGTAATCATTAGGCTCAAAATTGTCTTTTGGTTTCAGTTTTTCTCTCATATAGGGATTTTAAAGTGACAGTGCTACTAGGCCATGTTTGGTATGGTTTTAAAGATCTCAGGCTGAAAAGTCATTAAGGCATATGAAATATAACAGCCTGTGAACCTAACTGCAGTAAAACTGCTGCAAACTCTGAAAATTTGGATCATAGTGGATCATAGTGATTTATTGCCTCCCCCTGACCACTATGATACACAAAGATCCTTGCTAAAATAATTGAAAAAAAGCTAATTCCTATTTTCCACAATTTTCATTTTTTGGTAATCTTTATTTGCCCTACGAACTCACAGTATTTGATTTACTGGGATAATATACCAACTTTTCATATAATAAAACAAACCTGTTAGTTTGGTGGCAGCCTCCTCCTATTTTTCACTTACAGTTACTAAATTGGGTGGTAAAGGCTGGACAGTTAATTCTAGTGGAGTTCTTTATGTTGATCGCAGTGGTAATATTGTATCTTACATAATGTTGCTCAATAAGCAGCTAATTGTTAAAAATGCTGCCAGCAAAAGGAAAATTAATCAAAATATTATTTTATGATCTTAAAACATTGAAAAACCTGAAAAGAGCATGTCAGGATCAGTGGATTTAAGAGTTTCTAGGGGTCTGCTAGCTGTAGTAGCAGAGTAACAGCTGAAACTACTTACTCAACTTTGCTGCCACAAAAAAACTTGCTTTGCATGTTCATATAGATATCTGATTTTCTTTATGGTGATCTGAAGGCAACCAATGTTTCACCACCAATTTGTTGGCCAGTAGAAATATGACCGTCTGATTTTGACCCAACATTTTTCTAATCATCAGGACATTATGGGTTCACAGATTGTTAACCTATGTTTTAACTTTAACTTACATTTTTGTTTACTGTGTTACAGGGTAAGATTAAAGGCTACATCTCACACGCCCACAGAACTGTCGTATTCAGCAAACAGGAACCCTTCCCTGCTCTCACAGAAGTGCTATAACGCACTGTAGAAGAGATGTCGTGTAACCATCCGTCTTATAGACATCTTATAGTACGCACTCTCATGGAATATCTGTAAAAGACCCTCTCCCAGTCATCATGTAACTCGCCCACAACGTCATCATAATATTTCTTTATCTCTGTATAAATCACTCACAGACATTGTTTTAAGATAAAGTGATTTATTGACCTTCTTGTGCTACAGTCAATAATGCAACATTATATTGTATGGAAACTATTGACATCATCTATTATGTCATGTTATAAGACTAGTTATAAATGTACAATATGATATTTCAATATCAAAACCGATCTTATACTTTGAATATCATGGAGACTTTTGGAGTATGTAAAATAAACATCCATATAAACCTGACTTTAAAGAACGACAGTGATCTATATCATCTTTGCTGCCAAATTGATTGATATAAAAATTTACTGACAACTGCAGGGAGGGGGTTTTGGGCAGTGGGTTGCAATTGTCTTGGTGGCTCAATTGACTGACAAGGTTTTGTGTAACTGATTCCGACATCAATGATTATACAGATGGTTCACTTGATGATCTCGGTGTTGGATCAGGTGTATGTGTCCCAATGAGTTTCTGGAAGGTATGAGTACGTTGTGATTTACTTCAAAGGAATTCTTCAATCTCGCTGACTGTGTAGATGTATGTTCTCTATTCCATGTCGTCATTTAATTCATTTCTTTCTGATAGCAAGATGTTGTCACTTCGTGAACTACACATCAAACTATGAGCTAAACAGGTCACCTGGTTTTGGTTTGGTTCTTGTTATTCCAGATGTGGATAATCTCGCATATGATATACATCGCTCTGACAGGGTTGGGCATGTTGCGGGACTGATAAAGGAACAGAAAAGGCTCAGATTGGCAGGATGGACACTCAATAGATATAAGTATACATCAAGTGTTGATGGGTTAGAATTTGTAGATCATAAACTATTGGCAACGTGGCATTTAACCGGCTAGTTAAGTGCATCAAATGCATTACATACATTTTTTCAAAGATACATACGCCTTATCAAACAACTGGTAAAAGTTGAGTTGAGTTATTACTGGATAAATTGACAAAGCTACGAATGATGTGTTCACTGTTTCAGCCAATTTAAGGCTATGTAAATCACAAAATGCCTCCCCTGGCCATATAAAGCCACCCTTCAACACAGATGAAAATCTGCCCCTGGCTATACTTGCACCTTCTTGAAGAGATTTCTGTAAGTAATGATCTTCAGCTTTTGAAGAATAAGATAAACTCCAGATATGATGAAGAATTGTTCATAAGCCTATAGCTGATATCCATGGCTGTAAAACAGAAGTTACTCACAAGAGATGATAAGTACCACTGCCAGTACCACAGCTTCTCATCAGGTGGCATCAATAGGCCCTGATGTGAAATATGAGGGTGCCTCCAACTGCGACCAGACGCGCCAATTGAGAAGTTTTCTTACCAGGGCCATTGTTCGTGGCAGTCACCTGTACATGTGAGCTGTGGCATGATAAACAATGCATCTGAGAGGCAGTTTACTGAATCAACTGAAAGTTGTCCTCTCTCTGACATTAAGAAGACAGCTCCAAAAAGTCACTGGCATCGATTGCTACCTGTTGGTAATATGCAGTTATTGCAAAAAAACAGATTACAAGAGTATCATGATTTGAAAATTGTGTAAAACATGCCTTAAACCATTAAAGCTAGCTTACTATGCTTTTATAAGGCATATAATCATGTATCACCTGTTGCTACATTCTATAAAGTTGATGTATTCATTTCAGGTTGCATTTGTTGTGATAAATATGTGTCAGCTAAAAGGCCGTCCACTTATTACCTCTGTTAAATAGCCATCCACTTGTGCTAAACACCCGTCCTTTACTGCTAAATGGCCATCCATTTTATAAATCAATATAATTGATAATGCACTGTCAAGTGGCCGTGTTTAGCAAGCATTTCAAGTATTAAGTGGCCGGCCACCTTGATGAGTATTAGTGTGTCCAGTTGACTGAACTTTATATTCTATTGGTCCTGTTATGACTGACCTCGATCTCGACTCAAGTTTGGTCATTTCACCATAACTTTTTTTGGCTCTACATGTAATCAAGGACTGGAGAACTTTCCCTGATTTACATTGTTATTTGGGGTATAACAACTTAATGCTTATATGTATCATCCTCTTCAACTGTATAAAAGTTCCTGCAAGACACAGCTGGAGTTTGGAACCTACACACATGCAGGTAAACCTGAAGGTACATCACATGATGCATTATCCCCACTCACAAACGACTCCCAACAAGGACATCATCGTCATCATTATGATTATTATTATGAATTTATTTTTTTGGCAGTAGTCAAGCCATTATTGCCGTCCATTTGGCACTTGTGTTCTTATGAAATGGACGACCACTTATTATTTTCTATTGTCTCGGCAAGGAGTTTATTCCTTGGTCTCGCATGTGGATGTCCACTTGACATTTTGCCCATCCGGATGGGCTTTGAGCATTGATTTTAGCTGCTAAAAACCTGTCCGGATGGGCTTTGAGCAGTAATTTAAGCTGCTAAAAACCTGTCTGGATGGGCTTTGAGCGGTAATTTTAGCTGCTAAAGACCTGTCCGGATGGGCTTTGAGCAGTAATTTTAGCTGCTAAAAACATGTCCGGATGGGTCTTATGCTTGGATGATGAGTGTCTACAACCCATCCTTCTCTGTTACGAACCCATCCGCCTCTGTCAAATATGTGTCCGGACGCGATTTTTGCAACCGGATGCCTATTTGGCATCCGGTGGTTGTCCGACGGCCAACCGGATGCCGCGCGGACAACCGGCGGTTGTCCGATAGGCATCCGGATGGGTTCATAGTGCAGCAGCATTAGCACACATCGTGAGAGATGAATGGATTAGTGATGAGCCCTTATTTTGTATGCTCATAGACTTGCCATTGATTCTTACTTTGATAAGTTAGTAATGTGTGACAAGACAGTATACAAAGGCACGCAATCTGACTAAGAATATTTGATCGTGAACATTTTTGTTTGTAGTAACTCTAAACCAGGGTTAGCATAATTGGTACAATTAATCTCTAAAAATAGTCTAGATTTATACTTAGATGGCATTGAAAATGTAACTTCTGTTCTAAATTTTGACCATGGAGCTTGTTGAAAAAGTTTTACTTTCATTCACAACCTTATGTATCATTTTATATTTGTGGTAGAAAAACTGCTTAATATTTGACAGCAGTTCTTATCAGGTTTTAGGCTAGCCTGAGTAAACATTGTGAGATGCTGATAGTACCCACACAGTACTTCAATCCAACACAAGCCTCAATATGATAACACAACTTAGTGATAACAGTATTTTGAATCATGAGAAACGTGACCCAAATCATTCCACATTCTTAACTTGTGACGGTAGATCGACAATCGCTGGCTTGGATTGTTTCACATAGACGGGAGAATTTAAACCGAGAAGCAAACCGAGATTTTTATTGGGAGCAAATCTTTGTTGTCACTGACGGACTGACGGACAAGAAGCTGACAAACCAGAGAGGTGCTGATCATAGGATGACAAGTACAAGGTGAGTTAACTGTATCTCTGTCTAGGACATGCACCTGAGTGAATTTTGAATGCGCTGTGATAAGTAGGGAAGCATTGCTCATGATATAGTCTATGGGATATTGAAGTATTAGGACAATTACATTAAATTGCTTTTGCCGCTGTCAGAGCACTTAGAATGCATACATTGATCAAAATTGTCTGGATTTAGAGGATCTGTGGAAAATAATATGGTATCATGTCACAACCCTCCCTGTGTGACCAATAGGCTTATCGTGGTCACGCCCAGATATGTTGTACCCTAAGTTTATGACTATCAAGTGTGCATTATAAGCCATATTATAAGGCTCCTGTCATGAGAACAAAAAGTCAATGAACTTTGATGGCAGAATGTCCATTGCTCGTAGCTTTCTTTCCGCCGTATACATACACATTACATTTTAAACTTCCACTATCTACGGGCCCCCCCCCCCCCCTACTTATAGTATAGATTATAGATGACCATTTCTTAGCTTATAGGCTTGTAGGCATAGATAGATGCAAGTAAAGATATAGATTTATAGATTTCTTAATGTATCTCTCAAGTGCTGTCAGTGCTGTGTGTCTCCTGTGCTCTCTTAGTGTGTGTATGGTCGTTGTGTAGCAAAGCAGAGCAGAGCAAACGGAGGGTTGTATCTGATATGATACATCATTACGGTAGGTACAATAGATTGTTAATTTAAAGGATTTTATGGCATTAATTAGTCCAAAAGCCGCATGCCATCGCAGCCGCTTAAGTTTATAGATTGGGATTCTTAATTTATAGATATTATAGACAGTCCTGTGTGGGGGGAGCCCTATCTACAACTGTGGTCATGACGGGCTCTTTGAAGAATTAATGCATATTAATTTTGGAAGCTATTGTACTGCCTTTCAGATCATTCCAGGGAGTAAAGCGCATAATCAGCCCTTTATATTTGTTCTTAGCTTTAATTATGACCTTTTTCCGAGCCACCTTACTCACCTCATGTATATCATTGTAAAGTTGAAAAGAGATAAGGCTGTTCATGGTGCGTATTGTATCATGTTGATAAGAAGTATTTGTAGAGGTATTTGACGTCAATCTACATCTGGTAGTTAAATTATGCAAGGTGATGTAATATGGCTTGATCAATCTTGCTGATAACATCTTTTGACAGGCATAAGCCAAGAAACATGACAGGAAAAGTCTATTCCACTTCAAAACATCAATCACAGTACTAGGAGGTACAGGGGCATCTGTGATCACTTCTCGGCCTATTGGCTAAGATCAAAGTGTCACTGCCAACGGGCGATTAGTGCTTGTTTCAGTTTCCGGCAGCTTGCTGCACACTCACGATTAGGAGGTCCATTATGGCCTCACATTTAGGATGAATTCTAGTCTCCTAGGATGTATCACACTCTCAGTACGAGGACTCCGGGCAACTTGCGTCCCTCTTTAGGGGCAGCCCACCTTCTGTTTTGTCATAAACAGGGTAATGTGATGTGAGGCATATAACGATGTAACCCATGTGACGCCCATTCACATACGCATATATAATAATGAGGCTTAGAATCTTAGAATAATTATTATTAATTTTTTCATACAGATGTTCAGAGTTATAACATTATAAGAATAGTGGAACAACAACGTACTTTGCTCTACACCATCTAGAGTAAAGGACTCTATCTATCACTTGTCTTTATCAAGGTGAGACATTTTCTTTGTGTGGAGTTCACAACCATAAATCTCTAAAACGCCTATTCTCTTGACAGCGTAAATAAACCTAAACCATGGAATGATGCCTACTTTTACAATCACAGGGAATTAGACAAACAAGCAAGTAGTTGATCTGATAATACCAGCAATTAATATTACAATCTGATAGAAAACTGTAAAGACTTATTGATATTGATGAAAGAGATGGCAGAGTAATTGGCATTTTGTCAGATTTGGATTTGGATATGAAGGATCAATTTTTGAAAGGATGTACAATTATGTTGTAGCAATGGCTAGTATATAGAACATATACACAGTTTTATTTGCATTCACCATAGTCCGTAGATAGATGTTCTTCTTGATGCGCAATAGACTAGGGAGTGAGATTATCTGATATGATAACAAATCCAGAGAATATGTCGGCAATTTACGTGGACATCAACTAGCCCATATTTGAACTTTTTGCTTATTATTTTTACCTCCTCTTTTTCTTAGTATGTGTGAGCGGATCGGTACACACCATTTAGTTACCCTACGCATCGATATGAAGTATATATTAATGACCCCACATTAAAATGCCAACATCTATCTTGAAGAACATAACATATC
Organism: Membranipora membranacea; assembly: GCA_914767715.1. Classification (NCBI taxonomy): domain Eukaryota; kingdom Metazoa; phylum Bryozoa; class Gymnolaemata; order Cheilostomatida; family Membraniporidae; genus Membranipora; species Membranipora membranacea. Next base: position 17,116,545 of record OU612069.1, on the reverse strand, counting down.
AAATCAGCAATTCCTAGCTTTAACTGGGTCTCCCAAACTCAAAGTATTTGCATCTCTGAAAGAGGGTGTCAATTCAACCTCAGTACATCATATGCGCCTGCTCTTATTCATGTGTTGGGTTGGCCATATGAAATCTCAATTCATGCTTCTCAGGCTTTGGACTACATGAGTTAGTTGAAATTATCAGATATACACAATGTTAACAGGCTTACATATCATGACTTATCAGTAGGTGGGGGGTTGTGAAAACAAAGCGTTTTATCCTTACTTTAATAACATGGGTATCTAGGTAAGAAAAAAAAATTTGTTCAAATTTCGTAACCAGTAAAGTCCAAGGTTGTAAGATAGACAAAATTCTATTGGGTGTGTTGCCATCAATTCAATTTGATTTTATTTACAGCTGAAGTTTCCTGCTGATCACAGAAAACACATGAGACCTGAGGACAATGGATGACAGCAGACAACAAAAAGTAAGCCGTTATCAATTAGTAAATAGCAATTAGACTGTCGTAACAAACAAAAAATCTAAGGATATGGGGATAAGGCTTGGTCACCAAAGTGATGTGAACAGTCCTGCTGATGTTAATCATTGTGCAGGCTAACCTTTCTAGACAAGCCGGGACAGTCTAACTGCACGTGTTCTCTCGCACAACCACCCACCTAACAAAACTATTGACTTCAAGTATTACCAATAATTCAAGGCCAACATCGAAATAAAGTTCCAGACAAATGTCTGCCAGCCGGTGCGTAGGCAATACCCCCGACCCGGGCTTATGCAGAGGTTGAATTTATCACCCCAGTTTTTCAGGAGTTCAATTGATTATTACTAGGTTACCAGACTACAATCATATTCCATTGGCTGTTATAGCTATCTAAGGCTTTCAATCGGTGGAAATTTTGAATTCTGAGATCAATTAAAGGTCAGTTCATCAAGCAAGGTTTTGGTTGGTTGTAATTAAAGCTTTAACTGTCACAGCTACAACACGCTAACAAAACTGAGTGCATCCCTGTATGGACTCAGCCTGCCATTCTTCCACACTACCAAGTATTCATTGACTAACTATAGCTCTTCCACTTCAGCCAAATCGCATCCCAGTGAGTGTTGTTTGCACGCAATATCATAATAGCGTTATCATATCAAGGTGTGATACCCGTGGTCGGTCAAACTACATACTAGTGCATGTCTCTATGTGTTACTAGTAGGAGGGTCGGTGGTTTGGGGAAGATGAGCAGTAATCTCTTCTTCTTCCACAAAGTTGACTTCAACTCCAATCCAGCTAGCTCAACTCCAGATCTTTTCTACCCTGATTTTTATTTGCCTACCCCAGATCCGAAAAAGTTTTCGTGCTTCAAGCAGATCTGGGGATAACTTGAAATCTCAATACCCCTACCCTCTAACAAAGGGTTGTTCATTCATCATCAAAACAGCAATGTATAAATCGTTGCGAGTCCCTCCTGAGGCCTATCACTATAAATATATGACGAACTATAATACGTCTTTATATATATTTATATAATTTAATTTGTTTATATATAAACAGCACCATTACCATTTTATGTGTGATTAACACTGATGATTCTACCCGTACTCATTATTTACCCCTATTTTGTACAGCAAAGACTTAATTTATGTTTCGGTCCAAAGATTCTTTGATTTCCTTTGATTCACAATACTCTAGTTTGAGTGTATGTCAGGTATTGGCACTGGTCCATTACGAACAACATCCCAACTTGGATGTATCTGTATACTGCGATTGTGTTAGGAGTTGCCCCTTCACACACTGAAAGAGCATAACTCCTCACCAATGTCAGCCTGCTAGGTTATAAAATTGGTGGCAGCTGGGAGAGAATATTACAAACTAAAGAGTGATGTCAGCCAGACAAAAGAGATAAGTGAATAAGCAGGAGACACAACGGAGGTGTGCATCATCGGGCCCATGTGTTGGCTTTTATTGGCTGGCGGGTGGGAGGGAGCTAATGCCAGGTAAGCTGGTACAGAGGTAATCGGATTGGCTCAGGGTTGCCCTCGAAGCTTTAATAAGTGCTAACATATGCTACTTGTTTTAGGCAAAAATCTTTTCATGTAATCTTGGCAACTCTTCTATAATAATTACTGAGACTGGGGTGATTAATCTGTAAATCTGCTATATTATGAGAACACATTATCATCCACTACTGAGGTGGTATATAGAGATTGGTGATCCAAATCTACTAGCCGCGCTATATGATACTTGGTATCGCCCACACCCGGAGGTGGTTCAGAGGATGGTAGGTGCTGAACTGCGATCTGGAACTCGGCTAACATGGTAACTTGGTACCATCTGGAACTGTGGTAAGCGAGTGAGCTATGTATGATACTTGGTTCCTGAGTATCGCCCAACCACGAGGTGGTATAGTGATATCCTGTCGTTGAACTGCTGTAAGCAACCCGTCAATGCACAGTATAATATTTGGCTGCTGGCTAGCAATTGCTGTTTAGTAAGTAACAGAAGATTGGGCTGCCCCTAAAGAGGGACGCAAGGTGCACTAAATCCTCATACTGAGAATGTGATACATCCTAGAAAACTAGAATGCATCCTAGAGGTGAGGCCATAGAAGACCTCCTAATCGTGGATGTGCAGCGAGCTGCCAAAACTGAACTGGCACTTATCGGCCATTGGCAGTGACACTTTGATCTTAGCCAATAGGGCGAGAAGCAATCCAAAAATAACCCAGAGTGCATTATGCTGCTAGAGGTGATGTCTGAGCCTAACTCAGATAAGTCTAAATGGATGACTGTTGCCACTAGCAACATTATCTTAATTAATGTGCGCCTCAAAAGGTCCTATGCCTGTAAGCCCCTAAGTATGCTTGACAATGGTGTCATTCACCCTCTTTTCCGAGCAACGAGGCAACGATTAACAGAGAGTTTAAGTTCAAGGAAACAATTACTTGAAAACTGCCGTGTCACCGCAACAGTTTGTCATTATAGCCGCCCAATTAGTGTAATAAGGTGTTAAATAATTGTCTGAGTTGTGCCCTTTCTTGCTGGGAGGGGACGACTCAGTCCGTCTCACAACACTGGGCTTGAAGTGGTGAGCTCCGACAGCTGAGCACATGAGACAATATCAAACTTCCTATGGCTGTAGGGTGGTCCTCTCTCTTTTTGTATACTGATCAATCAGTCGAAAATCGACCTAGATGAGCATCTAGTACACAGAAATTATATCCAAAACCATGTCCCAAAGAGTTTTCAATGCTTAACATACTAATCATTGAAAGTGTTTTTGTACTGGGCTGATTTTTGTCTGGGAGAAGCAATTTTAACTCTATTTTCCAATGTATGTCCCAAAATAGAGAAAGGACAACCTTCTTAAGGCAACTGCTAAATAGCAGGAACGGTACCAAAGTCTATGAAGCCGACTATCAAGTTGGTAGGGTCTACAATGTGAAGCCCATGACCATTTAAATTCAAAAGAGCATTGAGGAGTCGAACAAAGAATTGAAGATGACTCCGAATTGGAGGCCCATAAGCCAAGCAAGTCAGACACCATGGTCAAAGGGATCAAATGATTGATCTTGAAGCAAGCCAGCTTAGTCATAAATCAAACCCAGAATCCTACACCAAACTATTCAGCATGTTCAAAGAAAGGACCTTTTCCTTACTGTGGCATCATAAGTGTACAGGTTTAATTCTTGTGGACTGAACGATGGCAACTATAGTGAAGTGATGTTGAATTCTTCCTTTTATTATTGTACCCTGTATAATAAGGAAAGTGTGATTAAAATGTGTGTGTATGTAAATAGGTCAATTAACAAAATGTCATGACATTGATAACGGTATATAAATAGTAAGCTTGTGACATAAAAATAGAACAGATTGAATAAAAGCTGGCAATAATTATAAACTTACAAACATTAGTTTATTCAGCCGCTAAGTATTAATTAGATAGTATAGAAGGTGTTTAAATCACAGAATCGTGTTGTGATTGAGTGTCATTGAGTGCGATCATATGTTGCATAGTATCAAATAGTGTAGGCTTAAAACTCCATAAATTAGAATAGGAGAAGGTATGAAGGTATAAAGTTTAAATTCTTTGTTACGGATGTGCCTGGCAACTCAAATGACACTGATGTTTTTAAAAATGGTATGATGGTCTGAGTTTAAATCTATTGTTATGCAAATATATGGTTGGTTATTAAAAGCTGCACTGTACTTTAGCAATTATGGGATTAGAGCTTAATTTAAAATAGAACAATTTCTAATATCAAAACATTAAGTCACCTCAGGAATGAAGGATGGAAACTTAAATACTTAGTTTGAGGCTGCTCTTTCGTATCACATCTTAGTCTCCATATTTTAATCTATCATGTGAGTGAATTCCAGCTTTAGAATCCAAATATTGAGGAAGTTATGGCCTCTCAAACTTCCTGGGTGATTGCCTTCAAGTATGTGATGTGACTGATTGGTAACAAGACAATTGATAGAGAAACTGCAATAGTCAGTTTAGCCTGCAGTGCATCATTTGTGCATAGCATTTATGCAGGTAACAAAACAGGTCGTGCGAGGCATAGCTTTGTCATATGAATGAATTGATTTTCTTGATTTATGAATACAGCCACACTGACATTTCATCTTAGCCTGACTTGACAAGCTTGATAAGCTTGATAACCTTGTCTCCTAATTCGTAACCAAACAAGCACTCTTCCACTAAATTATTAATATTGTTACAACACAGCATGATATAGATAAAAGATATAAGATAGGATGGGTATATTTTAACCGCCGTCTCAGGCTAGGTGGAATTTTTTTTATGTATACAATTCACCTTTGTGGTCACTTTTCACACTATCGTGATTCAGAATTACGAGCTCAAGACAATAGCAAAGACAATCTATTACAATGAGTTATAATGTACCATTGTCATACCAAATTGAAAGTGAAATGTGATGTTTTCCCGACACCCAGAAGTTGTCATATTTCACATTCAAGGCCATATTTCCAACCTCTCTAACATGAAAGATACATTAACAACCAACAGATAACTATAAGTCAAGAAATGTTGTTACCACAGTTGCTTTTCATCCTTCATCATTCTAATTTTATTTCATTCATTTGACAGCTGTGACCTATTTGTTATCCAATTCAAGCAACATCAGTAAGGATTGTTTCGATGGAGCAGTAAACAATGTGTATGTTAAACTAAAATGAAAGTTTCTTCAATATGTACCTAATGACTAAGAATTAACGTCCTCATACCGGCATAACAAGCAAACCCAGCATGCTCTAACACCACAGATTTTTTGCATTGATAGCATCGAACAACAGCTTACTGTTAGCTCAATGTAAAGCATGACCTGTACGCATAAAGGGTCCTAATAAATATCTGAAAATATTGCACAACAAGGAAGCTTCTAGATTGACAAATGAATAAAATGTGATCGTACCAACACATTAACCTTTTACCAGATGAGAGCAGGAAACAACTACAGCTAAATGCACTGATATATATATTCATGGATTAAGGGAACATATCAGGCCCTGAAAAAGCTTATGGGAATTTATGTATGATTGCTGGAAACAATTTCTCATATTTAATTGGTCCAAAAGTTTAGTAACGCTACAGCCAACCACTTGTAAACATTTGACAAATAGCTTGCCTGAGTTTTTAAAGGCCGTTACTGGGACGTCAGCCAGAGCAGAATTATAGCTAGATCAGATTACTGACACAACTATAGACAAAGACAAGTTTGTATACTGATTTAGTATCCCCAAAAACATCCATGCTGCGTATTAAACCACTAATCCCTGAATTTATTAAGTGACTACATTTTCCTTGATCATTGCCCTCTACCCAATTCAGGACGGTTTTGCTATTGCTGCATATTTTTCTATAGGCTGGCAGGAAGAGCAACATTTTGTTTCGAATCCCCGTCCACCCTATATCTCAGAGATTTGGTGAGAACAACTTAGATACAACGTGAATCTGTCCTTCAATATGCAAAACGTTGAGTCTGAAATTTGAGTGTAAAACTGATGAGATCCGCGTATAGTTGCCTGTTTGTAGCAGACTTTAGAACATTAATTTTGCTAAGGTTTTCATGCCCTAATGGCAAAACAAGGCTAGAGGAGACTTTAATCCATCTCATATTTCCATTAAAAACACAACATTAGTCCAGAAGACACCTAGCTATAAGTGCTCAAAAAAATGTGTTTATTTTAACGGAATTCGGGCAATATAGAATTAAATTTTTCTAGATCAGAATTTATGATGATTTCAAATATCTGGTTTCTACACCTCTGAGTCAGGAGTGGTCTGATGGTTAAGGGTGAGGACTTATGATCTGTGAAGTCCAGGTTCAATTCCCGGAGCTGGCATTCATTTCTCATTTGGTACTGGCGTGCCACTCATCCTAGCCAGGTCCTTACGGAAGGGGACTAAAAATACAGGAGGTCCCCTCTGTGTTTGCACACCCCACATGCAGTTAAAAGATCTCCCTCTGCCTCTTCGATAAAAAATGTTGCCGGGAATCCGGCGGGCAAGTGCATAGGCTGCGGCTTGAGTACCATGGGTCCCTGTACCTGTACTTTAGAGGGGTAGCCCTCTCCGCAATGACGACTTAGACTTAGACACCTGTGAGTCTGCCAGTTAGAACGTTATTCAGGGTTATAGTCCAGATGGTTCAATTCATTATAATGGCATTTGGCAGCATTTATATGTGTAGGTAGGTTGTGTCAATACTATGTCCTAGTTCTACACCTCTAAGTTTGTCAGTTCAAGAGAAATTAAATTTTAAACTTAAAAAAATATTGATGAGATAGTTCCAATTATTGTTATATAATTCAATTGTTTTGCCTTAGGATAGCCTGTTATGTAATGTCTGTTTGAAACCTCACCCTTCGAGCCTTGATATTATAATATAAAAACTGTATAGATACCGTATATATTCCTACATACTAGATAAATTGTTTTGTTTAAAAACCACTTCGGCATGCATCCAACCAACTTCTATCGGCTTGCTCCACACAATATAAATTAGTTGGGGCTGACTGCTTCTGACAACCGTGTTGAACAATGTCCAGAGAAGATTTTGTAGCTCAACTAGGAATCAGTGGATATAATGTATTCAATGACATTGGCTAATGTCTGAACAGAAGAGGGGAATCAGAATGAGTCGAATGGGAGTACCATACCGTAACTTTACCTCCCGTGAGAAAACTTAGAATATCATCAAGAATGAAAAAAAAAAAGAAGATTTCACTCTTTATGGTTGGCCTGAATAGCACAAGTCATAACGCTTCTTGTTTTGATATCAAAGTATTCTAATCAAATTCAGCCTCCCACTATCCTATTATAAAAATCTTTTTCTTCCTTTGTGGCGTCTTTCGAATAATAAGCACAGGGCTCTGATAGTTCTCGCGGTCGCAGAACTTTAGCCGCTCTGACTTATTCTATAAATATTTAGACCAGTAAAAGAGGCTATTAAACCTGTTAAACTGGAAATCTACTGAATGATAGTGTGAAGCTCTCATTGACATCTATATGCGTAGATAGTGTAAGAATTTAGAGAGATACAAAGGGATGATGTCCCCCTTCCTACTTTGTCCTGGGGGATGCATCCCCCTTTATTTCATAACCCAGGTTACAGCCAGCTGATAGTAACAATATGAGTTTTCCAAAGTATGGCTCAACTTGATACATTTTCAATTGTAATCACCACAGAGCTCTGGCGGCTGGGACTCTGCCTGGTTGTTATCCCCCCAACTCATACTTTCCACATCTAACACTGTGCGTTGATATCCCACCCTCAACCGCTGGGGCACTGGGTGGGAAAAATAGATATCCAGGTGTAATATCTAAACTAGTACATCCATTGTTGGCCGTCGAATCTCAATTACAGGAAACGGCTGCTGGCGCAGAGTTGCTACCATGACAAACCTACAAAATTATCAATACTAGAACCTCAGCTATATATATTATATTCATGTCTGTGAAATTTCCAGTTGCCTTCCCTACACCCCAAATGCCCACACTATTGGATGGTCACCGTCACAAAATATGTGTACCCTTCACAATGGGTTATTTCTCATTAAAAGACATAATGTCAAGTCCACGGAGTCTGCTGGGGGGGGGGGTAAGGTGTCTTGTCAAGACAGGCTAGAAAACACCAATTACAGCAGCTGTGCAAGTATGGTATCGCGCAGAGCCTGCAGGCCCTGTTAATGACAAAACAGAGGGTCGGCTGCCCCTAAAGAGGGACTCAAGTTTCCCGTAGTCCTCGTACCGAGAGTGTTATACACCCTAGTAAACTAGAATGCATCCTAGAGGTGAGGCCATGGTGGACCTCCTAATCGTGAGTTTGCAGCAAGCTGCCAGAAACTGAAACAGGCACTAATCAGCCATTGGCCATGACAATTTGATCTTAGCCTATAGGCCGAGAGCCTGCATGCAGTCTCGGGGAACTGCAAGGCCTTTTAGATGTTTGAGGCGGTGTCGGGAGGGTAACTTTGGGTCTTGAGAAGCAGTCATGTGGCCTAGTTCATAGACTCAGATCATCAGACAGAACAAAATGATTAGGTCAATTATACCAATACAAATAACATTACCAATAGATTTTAATGGCCATGTACTGGGTTATTTTGCCAGTGTACGATATTTTCTTGCATCATCCAGGTTCTATTTACGAGGTCAGGGGAGAAGAAATCCAACTATGTGTTTTACTTAATCACTAAATTTTATTTTAACCAACCTGGTGTGACAATGGTGTGTAAGATACAGCCAACTGTGATACGAAAATACAGCAGTCTTTTATCCAATAGATATGATGGCTTTTAAGTTTTGGTTCCAATAAGCTTGACTTGCATTGGGCTCCCAGTGCTTTTATAGTAGCCACTCCAGGCCAAAACACGTCAACTGCACATTTGTTATTTTCTATGATATCAAAATGTCACTTCGAAAAAGCATGTTCTTGTCATAGGAAACAACAGTTAATTCAGTACCATAAACAAGGGACGTCAACATGGGTAACTTACGGAAACAGAGGGAAACGACATTAGCGATTCTATTATAGAATTGTCTGAGCTTTGCTGTCTCTACTTATTTCACATCCCATGGTCCTTGACGAAGTCATCTGATTTGTATGTTACACCAGCTATAAAGTGAATGAGTTAAGTCTGCACGTGGTATATGTGGTGGTTTAATTACAACCAAGGAGTTAATACAAATGTTTGAAAGTTTTACCCTTGAAATTCCAGTAGCTGCTTCTTCCTTTGCCAGCTTCTCTCGATGCAGCCCTCTCACAAAACAGTTGACCACAAACTCTTGTAGCAATTGTTGTTTAAGAGGTCATATCAAATACAATTTCCTTCTATTAGATTGAATTTGGTGGCTGCAGCCTTTGAAAATCTTTCTAAGATGCACTCACATCTCTCAGTATATACATTTGCTGACTTAATTTGACTTTGAGTCATAATTGTAACCTGTCTCATAACATTTCACCCTGCAGTACGATTTTCAATCTTGCTCCAATTCCTTTTAAACTGAGCTGAAAATGTATGAATGGGAATATTTTGGTGTTTTCAGGCAAAGTACTGGGATTCCATGGGCAATTATTATGATTTATCTCCTCCTATTTTCTCCAGTTAAAAAACTGATTTTCTCCCTAACTGGCAAACTGAGAGGTGTAGAAACTATGACGTAGTATTTATACAAACTATCTACACATATAAACACTGTCAAATTTTGCCCTAAAGCCATTAAAATAAAATGAAAGCTATCTGTTGGTTATTCTGGACTACTTCTGATCTTCTATGATGAAGGGAAGGTAATTACAATTTACATGTATAAGAAAATCAATCATATCCGTCATGAACACATTTTAGGAGGCCTCACAATTATTGACCGTTGATATTGCACAGACATTTTTATCTTGTCTTTCAGATGATTTATAGCGAGGATTATTTACATGAGTTCAAGAGGGATTACTCCTGTAGTGTTGGAGGTAAATATAATCTGGAGGTCCAAGTGAAGCACTTGGTACGACTAGCAGAGTTTTATTACAAGAAATATCAGAAAACTGACGACTGGACAGATTGTCTGAGGGTAAGCTATAATAAAATAATAAAATTATCCGTAGCATGACGACAGCAATATGTTGGTATAATAAAACTAATCATTGCTCTTACCATAGACTTAATAAAACCTAGACAGGACACAATATGCAGCATTAGCATTGAGGCATTTAATTGTGGGCGACGTAACGACATTGGAAGGTGTAGAAGCAATGATGCTATTGTTGATTTACTGTCTAAAGTCCAGGATTTCTGTCAATCATTTCATCCATTCTGATCTGATTTTGAGTTTGAAAATTATAATAGATTGAGCAGCTTGTCCTGAGCAGTGTGATTTTTTTTAATTTTAGGCAAAAAAATGCTTTTAAAGAAGAAATAATTGATATAAAGATGCTGCTGATTGTGAAGCAATATTCAAATTCAATGTCCGATCAAGTGGGAATCGCCGACACTATCTTTGTCGGAATGCAACAAGTACGCTGACTCTATCTTTGTGGGATACTATTGACCTGACTTTGGGACTGACTTTGGGAGGAGGGAGATATGGAGAAATATAGAAACTTTATTTATCTGGCGATCTGGGAGGGGGTATGGACAGCTAGTGACCTAATTTACCAGGCAAGACAAATTGGGGAAGGGGGATATGGACAAACTAGTAAGCTATTTTATCAGGCAAGATAAATTGAAGGGGATATGGACAAGATAGTAACCTAATTTATCTGGCAAGACAAGTGTGCCAAACAACAGCCAAGCAACAGAGTACAAGGCAAATTTATGACAAGGCAGGGAGGTCAGCCAGCAGGCAGAACTCAAGAACACTTACTTCAGTGGGTTTAACTCCCTATGGCACTGTATTGTTTTCTATTGATTTGTTTAAAATATAAGGTGTGGCAGCTTCAGCTGCAAAATACTAGTTGATTTGATTCCACTAGTGTTGAGTTATTAAAATCATTGTTGAAACATAGTATTTAGGTTAACAATGATCCTGTGAGGCATGTGAAAAATGTTACTGCTAAGGAAAATTCCATGGCTATGAAATTGAAAATACTGGGTGGGTTTGATAAAATTAAAATTAGAAAATTTACTAAAATGATGAGTCCTCCTAACAGGAAGACAAATAACATGATTACAACATGAATTTAAGTGGAATAAATTTTGACTGTCCAGCTGCGGTGAAAAATCCACCACACTATGAAAAATAGAATCCAAACGCAAAGTTATCTCAATCATGACAGGCGCGCGACTTGTTGCAATAATAAAGCAAATCAGATGTCTTACAAATCCTGTGATGTATAACGGAAGACATTATGCTGGTTGCGAAGTGATTCCATCCAATGCTCTCCCTACACTTGCAAACGCATTCTCAAAGCCAACAAGTACTTTGCTACTTTTTACTATAATCGGAGTCATGTTTTCATTTTACAGGCGCACACACTCTTCAACTCTGTGTCAGTGAGAAAACCAAGATATGACGGCTGGAAAGAAAGAGTATTCCAGGTTCAGCAGACATTTTGGAAGGGATCAGCTGTGATCAGCTATGATCAACAGCAGGAAATAACTACTGATCTTCTCAGCAATCTACATAAGATACGAGATGAGGTTCGAATTCAAAACCAAGTAACTGACGAACTATCCATGCGATTTGATGTGAATTCAGAAGAACCAATGCCAACGGAAGATATGATGGGACAGCTAGTTGATTCTGCTCAAACAGTATCTACACTCTGCACGGAGAGAATGATCGACTTTGTTCACACTATCATAGATAAAAGTGTGGAAACTCTGGTCCAGGAACCACCATGTGGATTTTCAGTTATAGCTATAGGCTCACTAGCTCGAGGGGAGGCAACCCCGTACTCTGATCTCGAATACATATTTCTAATCGAGAAGAAAACACCGCAGACTGAAGACTATTTCAGGAAATTAGCAATGACCAGCTATTTTCTAATAGGTAATCTCGGGGAAACTAAACTTAAGTATATGGCAATTGAAGAACTGAATGGGTGGTTTGACGACGAATCAAAGAATGGATTCAAAATCGACGGCTTGTCTGCAGAGGCTGGCAACATACCAACAGGTAATGGACAGAACAGTAATAAATGCAGTTTCATAACTACTCCCAGTGATTTAGGCATTGCATATGAGCATGTACTGAAGAACCCTACAAAAGACTCCCTGAAAGGTGATCTTACAGCGATGCTCTGCTATATGACAGAGGTATATTCTAATGGGAATAGTAACCTACTTTGTACCCTCAAGGAATTCATACAGTCTATCAAGCTCAGTGAAGCACGGGCAAATGCAAATATAGACATGCTGGCAAACGATATGAAGAAGTTTGACTTTACCCCTGATTATCGCTTGCTGAATCAAGCCTATACAGTAGACGTGAAGAGGCAACTCTACAGATTTCCATCAATACTGTTGTATGATCTGGCAGTGATCCATCAGGTGTTTGGAAAAGATGCATGGACAACTGCAGAACGCCTGCACTCCACTGGGAAAATATCAGAGGATTTGTATAAATCATTGATCTTTCAGCTTGCTGTTGCCTGTTTTGTCAGACTTTCAGCTTACCTGTACCATGACTCTCAAGATGACAGGATTTCAACAGCAGAGAAGCAAACAACAGAAACTACAAAATTAAAGGTTGATTGTAACTCACCTGGGAATAGATTGTATGTTCACATAGGTCTTATCGTGGCACTAGCTGTTATGATGGTTCCTTTAAAGGATAAACTAGGGGAAGTAAACGCTGATCAATTGGGTACTGTGTGTATGGGTTATAAAACAACAGCGAATGCGAATGACCAGACATTCCTATGCAAGATATCGACACTCCAGCATACTGGTCACACAATGCTAGCATTCAATTTGCTGAATGAGCACTTCGGGCCAATACAGCACTTAGCCGAGGAGAACATTCTAGACTGGCTTGGTAGTCACAGCGCCATTTGTAATCAAGAAATAAGGTATCTGGTAGCAAATATTTTCACAGATAACTTTTACTTCAGGCAAGCTCTGGAAGTTCTCATTCATCTCAGAGAGAATGATAAATACTACAAGACCAAATCAGTGTGTCTTAGGATCGCTACCTGCCAGCGTCATCTAGGAGATCGGATCGCTGCACTCAACACTTTGGAGGGTGTAGGTGAAGAATCATCAGGAGATTACTTGCTTAGCATAGGGCGCTTATATGTTGATTTGAGACAATGTGACAAAGCTGAGAAGTATCTCCTCAAAGCCCTTCAATATTTTTATATAAAGGCGTGCCAAGAAGTGAAGTATGATTATTATGGTGATCAGATTGACAGTCCTCATGCAAGCACCATAAGTGTTGACCTACAAAATCTATCCACTGAGGAAAGACTAAAAATATTACAGCAACCAACATCATCATTGCTTGAATGTATAGAGGCACTGGCCTATTTGTACCATGAACAGCATGACCAGGTGACCTCAGTCAAATACAGCAGAAGATATCAGAGTATGTTTGAACATCTGTACGGAGAGGAGAGTTTAGTACCTGAAGCTGCACATGGATACTATGTAATGGGGTTAGACTTTTATAACCAACATCATTACGATAACGCTAAAATTTACTTTAGGAGAGCCAGGGTAACCTACAGCAGGATTTATGGTGAGACTGTTGATCATCCAAGGATAGCTCTCTTACTAAAAGTGATGGGAGGAAACTACATTAATTTAGGAGATTTGTGCGCAGCTAAAGAGTGCATGATTTCATCGATAGACATGTACAGGCGTCTATACAGTGAAAATGTCTTTTGTGCAGACATGTCAGATGCTGTATGTTACCAAGGATATATAATGCATGAAATGCGGCAATATGATTCAGCTGCAAAAAACTACAAACTAGCGTTAGAAATGTATAAGCGTTTGCACGGGGAGAATAGTGATCACTCTGATATTGCTGTGTCACTTTATAACCTGGGACACACATACCACGCAATGAATGAGTATAACAAAGCAGCAGAATACCACAGACTATCACTAGAAATGCGTGAGCGTTTGCACGGGGAGAATAGTGATCACTCTGATATCGCTAGGTCACTGAATAATCTGGGTACCACATACCACTCAATGAATGAGTATAACAAAGCAGCAGAATACCACAGACTATCGCTAGAAATGGAGAAGCGTATACACGGTGAGAATAGTGACCACTCCAAAATTTTTCTGTCACTGAATAACCTTGGAAACACATACCGCGCAATGAATGAGTATAACAAAGCAGCAGAATACCACAGACTATCGCTAGAAATGTGTAAGCGTATACACGGTGACAATAGCGATCGCTCTGATATTGCTGGGTCACTTAATAACCTGGGTAACACTCACTACACAATGCATGAGTACGACAAAGCTGCAGAGTACCACAGACTATCACTAGAAATGAGTAAGCGTATACACGGTGAGAATAGTGATCACTCTTATATCACTGTGTCACTGAATAATCTGGGTACCACATACTATGCAATGAATGAGTATAACAAAGCGGCAGAATACCACAGACTATCGCTAGAAATGGAGAAGCGTATACACGGTGAGAATAGTGACCACTCTAGTATTGCTCTGTCACTTAATTACCTTGGAAACACATACCACGCAATTAATAAATATGACAAAGCTGTAGAATACCACAGACTATCACTAGAAATGCGTAAGCGTATACACGGTGAGAATAGTGATCACTCTGATATTGCTGCGTCACTTAATAACCTGGGAAACACATACCACGCAATGAATGAGTATAACAAAGCAGCAGAATACCGTAGACTATCACTAGAAATGCGTAAGCGGATACACGGTGAGAATAGTGATCGCTCTGATATTGCTGTGTCACTGAATAACCTGGGAAACACATACCACGCAATTAATGAGTATAACAAAGCAGCAGAATACCAGAGACTATCGCTAGAAATGCGTAAGCGTATACATGGTGAGAATAGTGACCACTCTGATATTGCTCTGTCACTAAATAACCTGGGAAACACATACGAAGCAATGAACGAGTATAACAAAGCTGAGGAATACCATAGACTATCACTAGAAATGCGTAAGCGTATACATGGTGAGAATAGTGACCACTCCAAAATTGCTCTGTCACTGAATAACCTGGGAAACACATACCATGCAATGGATGAGTATAACAAAGCTGGAGAATACCACAGACTATCACTAGAGATGGAGAAGCGTATACACGGTGAGAATAGTGACCATTCTGATATTGCTGTGTCACTGAGTAAGCTGGGTACCACTCACTACGCAATGAATGAGTATCACAAAGCTGAAGAATACCACAGACTATCACTAGAAATGTGTAAGCGTATACTTGGGGAGAATATTGATCACTCTGATATTGCTGTGTCACTTAGTAACCTGGGTACCACATACCACGCAATGAATGAGTATAACAAAGCTGGAGAATACCACAGACTATCACTAGAAATGCGTAAGCGTATACACGGTGAGAATAGTGACCATTCTGATATTGCTGTGTCACTGAGTAAGCAGGGTACCACTCACTACGCAATGAATGAGTATCACAAAGCTGAAGAATACCACAGACTATCACTAGAAATGTGTAAGCGTATACTTGGGGAGAATATTGATCACTCTGATATTGCTGTGTCACTTAGTAACCTGGGTACCACATACCACGCAATGAATGAGTATAACAAAGCTGGAGAATACCACAGACTATCACTAGAAATGCGTAAGCGTATACATGGTGAGAATAGTGACCACTCTGATATTGGTGTGTCACTTAATAACCTTGGAAACACATACCACGCAATGAATGACTATAACAAAGCTGAGGAATACTGCAGACTATCACTAGAAATGCATAAGCATATACATGGGGAGAATAGTGATCACTCTGATATTGCTGTGTCACTTAATAACCTGGGAAACACATACCACGCAATGAATGAGTATAACAAAGCAGAGGAATACTACAGACTATCGCTAGAAATGCGTAAGCGTATACATGGGGAGAATAGTGACCACTCTGATATTGGTGTGTCACTTAATAACCTTGGAAACACATACCACGCAATGAATGACTATAAAAAAGCAGCAGAATACCATAGACTATCACTAGAAATGAGTAAGCGTATACATGGTGAGAATAGTGACCACTCTGATATTGCTGTGTCACTGAATAACCTGGGTACCACATACCACGCATTGAATGAGTATAACAAAGCAGCAGAATACCATAGACTATCACTAGAAATGAGTAAGCGTATACATGGGGAGAATAGTGACCACTCTGATATTGCTCTGTCACTGGATAACCTGGGAAACACATACCACGCAATGAATGAGTATAACAAAGCTGAGGAATACCACAGACTATCGCTAGAAATGCGTAAGCGTATACATGGGGAGAATAGTGACCATTCTGCTATTGCTGTGTCACTGAATAACCTCGGTACCACATACCACGCAATGAATGAGTATAACAAAGCAGCAGAATACTACAGACTATCGCTAGAAATGCGTAAGCGTATCCACGGTGAGAATAGTGACCACACTGCTATTGCTCGGTCACTGAATAACCTCGGTACCACATACCACGCAATGAATGAGTATAACAAAGCTGAGGAATACTACAGACTATCACTAGAAATGCGTAAGCGTATACACGGTGAGAATAGTGACCATTCTGATATTTATGTGTCACTGAATAACCTGGGTACCACATACCACGCAATGAATGAGTATAACAAAGCAGCAGAATACCACAGACTATCACTAGAAATGTGTAAACGTATACATGGTGAGAATAGTGACCACTCTGATATTGCTGTGTCACTGAATAACCTGGGTACCACATACCACGCAATGAATGAGTATAACAAAGCAGCAGAATACCACAGACTATCACTAGAAATGCGTAAGCGTATACATGGTGAGAATAGTGACCACTCCAAAATTGCTCTGTCACTGAATAACCTGGGAAACACATACGAAGCAATGAACGAGTATAACAAAGCTGAGGAATACTACAGACTATCACTAGAAATGCGTAAGCGTATACACGGTGAGAATAGTGACCATTCTGATATTGCTGTGTCACTGAATAACCTGGGAAACACATACGAAGCAATGAACGAGTATAACAAAGCCGAGGAATACTACAGACTATCACTAGAAATGCGTAAGCGTATACATGGTGAGAATAGTGACCACTCCAAAATTGCTCTGTCACTGAATAACCTGGGAAACACATACGAAGCAATGAATGAGTATAACAAAGCTGAGGAATACTACAGACTATCACTAGAAATGCGTAAGCGTATACACGGTGAGAATAGTGACCACTCTGATATCGCTGTGTCACTGAATAACCTGGGAAACACATACGAAGCAATGAACGAGTATAACAAAGCTGAGGAATACTACAGACTATCACTAGAAATGCGTAAGCGTATACATGGTGAGAATAGTGACCACTCCAAAATTGCTCTGTCACTGAATAACCTGGGAAACACATACGAAGCAATGAATGAGTATAACAAAGCTGAGGAATACTACAGACTATCACTAGACATGTGTAAGCGTATACACGGTGAGAATAGTGACCATTCTGATATTGCTGTGTCACTGAATAACCTCGGTACCACATACCACGCAATGAATGAGTATAACAAAGCAGCAGAATACTACAGACTATCGCTAGAAATGCGTAAGCGTATCCACGGTGAGAATAGTGACCACTCTGCTATTGCTCGGTCACTGAATAACCTCGGTACCACATACCACGCAATGAATGAGTATAACAAAGCAGCAGAATACTACAGACTATCGCTAGAAATGCGTAAGCGTATACACGGTGAGAATAGTGACCACTCTGATATCGCTGTGTCACTGAATAACCTGGGAAACACATACGAAGCAATGAACGAGTATAACAAAGCTGAGGAATACTACAGACTATCACTAGAAATGCGTAAGCGTATACATGGTGAGAATAGTGACCACTCCAAAATTGCTCTGTCACTGAATAACCTGGGAAACACATACGAAGCAATGAATGAGTATAACAAAGCTGAGGAATACTACAGACTATCACTAGAAATGCGTAAGCGTATACACGGTGAGAATAGTGACCATTCTGATATCGCTGTGTCACTGAATAACCTGGGAAACACATACGAAGCAATGAACGAGTATAACAAAGCTGAGGAATACTACAGACTATCACTAGAAATGCGTAAGCGTATACATGGTGAGAATAGTGACCACTCCAAAATTGCTCTGTCACTGAATAACCTGGGAAACACATACGAAGCAATGAATGAGTATAACAAAGCTGAGGAATACTACAGACTATCACTAGAAATGCGTAAGCGTATACACGGTGAGAATAGTGACCACTCTGATATCGCTGTGTCACTGAATAACCTGGGAAACACATACGAAGCAATGAACGAGTATAACAAAGCTGAGGAATACTACAGACTATCACTAGAAATGCGTAAGCGTATACATGGTGAGAATAGTGACCACTCCAAAATTGCTCTGTCACTGAATAACCTGGGAAACACATACGAAGCAATGAACGAGTATAACAAAGCTGAGGAATACTACAGACTATCACTAGAAATGCGTAAGCGTATACACGGTGAGAATAGTGACCATTCTGATATCGCTGTGTCACTGAATAACCTGGGAAACACATACGAAGCAATGAACGAGTATAACAAAGCTGAGGAATACTACAGACTATCACTAGAAATGCGTAAGCGTATACATGGTGAGAATAGTGACCACTCCAAAATTGCTCTGTCACTGAATAACCTGGGAAACACATACGAAGCAATGAATGAGTATAACAAAGCTGAGGAATACTACAGACTATCACTAGAAATGCGTAAGCGTATACACGGTGAGAATAGTGACCACTCTGATATCGCTGTGTCACTGAATAACCTGGGAAACACATACGAAGCAATGAACGAGTATAACAAAGCTGAGGAATACTACAGACTATCACTAGAAATGCGTAAGCGTATACATGGTGAGAATAGTGACCACTCCAAAATTGCTCTGTCACTGAATAACCTGGGAAACACATACGAAGCAATGAACGAGTATAACAAAGCTGAGGAATACTACAGACTATCACTAGAAATGCGTAAGCGTATACACGGTGAGAATAGTGACCATTCTGATATCGCTGTGTCACTGAAGGATCTAGGTTCCATATACCACGCATTGAATGAGTATAACAAAGCTAAAGAATACCAGTGGCTATCGTTGGAAATGCATAAGCGAATACATAGTGAGACTAGTGATAATTCTGATATCGCTAGGTCACTGAATAATCTTGACAATGCATAAGCTCATATTCTAGTCATTTCAATATTCAGATATGCCAGTGTAAACAATGAGATGAGATATGTACCTTTTTCCACATACTACTAGCTGTGACCTACTTAAATTTGCCAATTATATTATTAAAGGATCTTGTGATAAAATCATATTTTATGTGTGTACAGGATTGCAATTGTTACTTATAATTTTATCGCTTTTACAATACACTTAAAATATCACAATGGCCTTAAAAGTATCTTGACAAATGAGGCCGTGTGAAAAAGAAGGAATGGAATTAAATGAATTTTTTAAACAGCAGCTCATCATAAAAGGCTGAGACAGCTGAAGCGAATCATTGCAAACATGGTCCTCGTAGGATTGAACTTTAGAAAATTATCGCTGACATAAGACATTTAAATGTACACTAAGTTCTTCAATATTAAGTTTGGACAGTCTTTCATCATAATTGTCTAGGGATAGGGGTAAAATTATTCTTGTGCACATGCTTTGAAAGCTTTTCCAGTATATCTATATCAGTTTTACTCAGATATGGGTATCACACTAGACAGGCAAACGACATGAGAATTCATGACAACTTTATATCTCACAATTTTCTGCGAGATGATCAACTGGATGCAAATTCATTCCATTCATTACCATACAGGACTGTTTATGATTTCAAACATGGTTAGACCAATATTCAGGCACAGTTTAATCATTCAAATCTTTTTCTTTGTAAAGTCTTTGCTATTCTTGTAAAAATCTGCCTTGATCCGTTGGTTAGGACAGCAAGGTCCCCTGACCGAGACAGTTGTTTTTTGAAGTTATATCTCAATCTCAGCCTATCGGTACAAGTATATTGTTTGGGCTGCGGGCACCGATGCAGATTTCTAGGGCGAACCAAGAGGTGACAACTCTGCTCAAGCTATGAATTTACATGAAAACACAGTGATTAATTCAGACTCCTGACTGTGGTCCAAGCCCAGCCAATTGTTTTTAGACTCATTTAATTCAAATATGTAACTGTGATTAGAAATTATCTTCCCCTACCAAAGAAGAAAATAACTCCATACTCAGAGGACTCATGATTCAAAGCTGCCTTTTCTAATCAGGGAAGAATGTAACTCCTTGTTCAGATGTTGGTTTTTGACAATGCAGACAAAGGGAGTGATCAATATCTGGATTTTACACCCTTAAAACAAAGTTGCCCACCCCGAATATCCAATTCAGTGATTACTTCTGTTCACTAGTCATCAGGGTTTTATTTTCAAAATCACTTGCATTGCACAGTACAACAAGAAACAAGTTGCTGTTTGTAAAATCCCTGAAATACGCCCCGCATTCGTTGAAAGTCCCCGCGAGATGACAAAACTGTAATTAGTACAATTCATAGTTAGAACCGATTTCTTGGGTCCCCTGGAGTTTGAATTAAGTGGCTTACACTGTATATATTTGACTGCTACAGCATGAGCTAACTTATGTAGCCAAAAATCATTGTTAGCAATTGGTGTGACCACCTGAGATCAAAATAAATATGGAATGGGGCGAGAACAATCATGGTACAGATGCTACTATTGAATTGACTGTTTATATGAGGTCATGTGGTATCAAGCACTGAAATGTACTAATTAGTGTAGGAAAAGATTCTAGTATTGACAGCTGATAGCTAAAAAGGGTGATCTGCATAATATTATGGTAAGAGGAGGAGAGAAATCATAGCAGTACCAGATCGATAGCAATCATTGATAGAGTAGTTCTTGAATCTATTTGATGTGTAATTGATCGATCCTTATCAAAATATTCATAAATAAGTTTTAACTTGTATTAAACTATTCAAATTCATGGAAGGTTATTTAGATTGGTGGCAGCAATGAACTACGGTTTAGTCCATTGTTGAGGCAGCCAATGCAAAAAGTGGCAGAAATGAATCCTCATTGGCATACTTGACAGGGTAAGGTTTGACAGTTGTTTCTGGTAAATCCTTTGAGCTTATGGCAATGGTGGATATTTAACCTTACATAATATGTTCTCATACTCCAGTATTACTATAAATTCTTGAACAATTTTAAAAATGAAGAAAATAGTGATATGATTTTAAAAAAACATGCAAAAGAGCACATTAGAAAATGTGGATGCAGAAATTAAGATGAGTCTGATCAAAGAGTTAGAATGAGAGTGACCCTAACTCCTTGGTCTGATACTATTTATAGCCGAGGGAAAGCCAAGATGGTTGCAAAGAGTTACTATCACTAAAGTAAAACTACTTTTTCCATTTTGCTGCAGAAGTGACGTGAGGCTGATATGAAAAATTGTGGATAATACAGTATATAATCCTAATTTGCCAATGGTAAGTTGAACATACGCATCAAAAGTTCTCTCATCAGATGGAAGTTATCAGACTCTGCCCCAGTCTTCTGGTAATGGCATTCTTTTAACAATCAACCACATTCATATAGTTGTTATATACTGTACACGGAAGCGCGATCACTTGGCCCTGTCCAAACTTAGCCCTGTCCAAACTTAGCCCTGTCCAAACTTGGCCCTAGCCAAACTTGGCCTGAACCAAACTTGGCCCGAGCCAAACTTGGCCCGAGCTAAACTTAGCCCGAGCCTAAAGAGCTCAAGCCAAACTCAGCCCGAGCTAAATTTAGCCCGAGCCAAACTTAGCCCGAGCCAAACTTAGCCCGAGCCAAACTAAGCCCGAGCCAAACTAAGCCCGAGCCGAATTTAGCCCGAGCCAAACATTGCCCGAGCTTGCGCTAAGTTTGGCTCGGGTTAAGTTTGTCTCGGGCTAAGTTGTTGCGGATTCCTGTACACCATACTCTATGGCCACACCCCACAAGTCGAGGAGGTCGGACAAAGAATACAGTTTGGGAATGAAAGAAGGATGGCATTTGATTATTCGAGGGAAAGAGGAGAGGCATTTGATCTTGGGGTTCTAGAGTCCTTTTTTAGTAATGGAATTAATCCTGCACTATATTTGACATTTGAAGTAGCGGTGGTAATCATAGATGATACTTTTGCTCGGAGTTGTGGCTTCATGTGGATGAAGAACACAACTCCAAATAACTATCAATAATACAACTTTTATGTTTGCTAAGATTTGACTTTATTCAAGAAATCGGTGGCCAGATTGCTACAGGAGGAAAATGATGTTTGTTTCTGTACCATTAACAGGAAATTAAGTGTTTTACTGTCGTGATGTCAGTATCATACATACATTTAAATTTGCATTGTCTGTAGCTGCAGGGCAGCGTATGTTTGTTGTAATAATTGTTTTGTGGGTGTTATAGGGGTGTGTAGAACCAGGTTTCTGGGTTAGTTACGGTTTGACGTGTTATATTATAACGATATGTGTTGTAAAACTAAAATAAGAGAAAAACCATTTCATAAGTTCAGTTCTGATAAATGGCATAAATACCAATGACATTAAATCATTGACAACAAAAAATCTGACAATAATAACATCAGTAATGCGAGCATCAATAAACATGAAAATGATAATGTAATACAAGATCTCACCTCTGTCAGTGATCCAGAAGGCTCTCGTCAACTCATATGACTCAATAAATCACAGGTAAAATTAAGGAAAATTCAATTATAGTATAACTGAAGAGAGATGCTCATTAATAGATAACCAAATCCACACTGAAGGGCAATGCAGTAGTGAAAACAATAGGCCCCACACCGAGGCAAACAAACCAATTATCACCACCATGCGACCAATCAGGTCAGTGCTACAAACACACAGCAAATACACCACCCCAAAGGCAACGTACCCAAGCCGCAAGCACAGCCGCAGGCACATTGTCAAACCATTTGTTTTCATTGAAATGAGTTTTATTCCCTTGATTTTTTTGCAAATCAGGGAGAACATCTTCGGATGATGGTTGTTGCCATGGAAATGTATACATATATATATATTTATATATACATATCAGGAGGTACTGTTTGGATACTGATGTAACCGAGATCCAGATTTCAACAAAAACCTTGACTTGGAACCTTGAATCAATGGTAAAATCATTGCTACTAGACAATTCAATGTCATAATGTTACCCCCAATTAAGTAGCTCAATCTAGATGTATACGGTGTCCTGTCTAGGCTTGTTATGCAATCTACGTCCATCCACATTTGATGCTGGGGGAGACCTGTATATTTCTTTTGAAAAATTATTTGGATCAAAACAACGGAACTAAACGGTTATAAGCTTGGAGAGCATGGGTCATGTTAGCTAAATCGTCGGAGCACTGGTTTGATCAAGGTGTTGTGGAGTATTGGTTACCTTGTTGGTCTAATTTTATTGAGAACAGGATATTTCTAAAAAGAGTAAAAATATAAGTGGGAAAATAAGTCTCGGAATCAACTGAAAATATCATTAAACTAAACTATATCTATGGGCAGATGACATGGAACTGCATATAAGAAAAAAAAACACAGCAAACTGATTGGGGACGAGTGGCGGAAAGTTATCAGGATATAAAAATAAAAATGGCACTTAGAGTAGATGGCATATTAGTTTGCATCGTTGTGAAATATTGCATAGAAATATTTCTCAATATCGAGAGAAGTAGTAGAATTGGCCCTGACAACATTATTAACACAGAGGTCTCACAAAAATTAAGCCAATAGGCTCAGTGAAAAACATTAGATTAATCTTGATGAGCATAGTGATTGTCTTGAGCTAAGATGAATCAGGTGCAGGTGTGTGAGAGAGAGAGACATCGACTATCACAGCAATGGACTTATCATTAGTTGATGGTTAAAACACGTTTGGTAGTGGGTTCCATCATACTCGGCATCTTACCACTTGTCTGCCTCAGAGTAGTTTTTGATGAACTTGAAAGGTAGTTGATCACATTCTTTTTACACCGTGTTAGCCAAAACAACTGCAAAATAGATCAGACTGCATGCATCTCAATAAAAAAAAGTAATGAGAAAATGATCAAAGGTCAAAGTGGGTCACATGATGCCATTGAATTAAAAGGTCTAAAAACTCTCTGACACGTAGCACTTGAATGCCATAATATCATGCTATAAGTTATGATTAAGAGATGTTGATTTAGTCAATGTCAAGGTTTTACCCATCAAACTCCAAATCAAGCTTATAAATATTTTGCATCCAAAACCTAACACAGCCATCAAATGGACTCAATCTCAGTATAGGCAGTATATTTAATGAAAATTCTGGGGGCTCCCCGCACACAAAGCTGTCAAAGCTGCTGAGAAAAATAGAGCAATCTTTAATTTTTAAACTCTCATTTTCAGAATAAATTCTTCAAGTACTGGACAAAAAATTGCTGTTCATAAATACCTATAAGAACTAAGCCATCGAGTTTAATAGTATATGAAGGTGATCATTTTTTTCTAGACAAACAATGCACCCGGTGTGGGCTCGAACTCAGGACCTTGTGATCCCAGATCAGACACTTTTTTGTTGTTGTGTGGAGTTATCTACACACCCAACCTGAGTAGATAAATCAAATTGCCGGACTGAAGCCCAGTATACTTGAACTAAGGAAATCCTCCATTGATTTTTCAATTAAACTGACTTAATCTTTTCTTCAATCTTAAAACACTAAATCTCCAATCTTCAGTAAAAACACTCGGGCACCCAATTTGGATTTTAGTTATAAACTCAGTACAAAATACTTTTGTACATAGAAGTTTCCAACAATATCGTTAATCAGTATGGTTTTCATGCGGACACTTATATCATGACAATCAGAACTCTCTAATGAAATACCTAGAATATTTTATATCATAATGCTCATTTCTGTGAGTTATTGATCGGGGCAAAGGAGTAACATCACAGTGATACAAATAATTACTAGTTTATTGTTTATACACCTACCGCCATCACCACCAGCATTATGAGGTGCATCCAATTCAATCTCATCCTCCTTCTCCTCCTCCTCCTCCTCATCATCATCACCACACTCATTTGCAGGCATCTCCATATCTCCACCAGGTTTAGTCTTAACACCATCCTCATTTTCAGTTACAGTCCCTGGGCCTGTAATAATATGAATAACTCATGTAAATTATGTGTAACGTCCAGCATGGCCTAATTTTAGCTCATCTTGTTTGTCTATTTTGCACTTTATAAAGCCTAATATTTTCATAAGAAAGTGATTAATAAATCAATGCTTTTGTCACCAACCAGTAAATATTTTGTAACCTTTTGTGATTATTACTCAGATATACACAATAAATATCTCAACAACTGCCGCTACAATGTGTTTTATATTGTGAGACTATGCTATCTCGTTATCTAAAAGCAATGTTAGCGTAGGTACGTACACCATACAACATATGAATGCACAAATCACCTGACCATAATTTGGTACTAAATACCACATGTATCATCACAATACCTGCTTCATACTGTTTAATAATCGATAGCAGAGTCTTTCCCGTAGTTTGAGTTATGCCTTCCTCGCCAATCTTTACAAGCTCAAGCTCAATTTTCTCATTTTCGGTCTTCTGGGCTGAATCAATGTATAGCATACCAAATACCAATTCTATCAACGGCTGAACTAGATATGAACATTTACTATACAGAAGAAGGTGATCTTGGAGACGAGTGAAAGGAGAATTTTCTTTGCTTTCAATGAGCTAGATTGTACATGGTTGCTCCTAGACAGTAGATATCGGAATTTCCTTTAAGGCATGGTTTTGATGTGTAGGTAAGTGCCTGAAAAAATAAGAAAATTTATCAATACAGTAAATAGAAGCATTCACATACTTCTAGTCCAGTGGCAGCCTACCAAAAATGTGGCTAGAAACTTCATTTACAAAATTGTATGGATACATTCTAAGAGTGGATTCGATGGTAGTTTTTTGAGGCGGTCGCAATGGTGATAATGTACCATACACAAAGCTGCACAATAGGCAGCAAATTGCCAAAAACGCTGCCGAAAAATTGCCAAAATTGCTTTTTTTTTTAGATTTCAAAGGTCTGTCCTGTGCTCACCTTATGAGTTGGGCTACTCAAACTCTGCAATCAGATTCATACATACCTTGGTCATTTTTTGATAAAATATCAGCATGATATCTCAAATATTGAGTGAATGACCAACCAACCTTATAAAAAGTGATAAAGTGTAAAACGCTGCCGACAAAAGGAAAAGTGATTGATGATATGGTTTTAAAACTTCCAAAATCTGAAAGAGCATGTCATAATCAGTGGATCTACAAGTTTACATGGGTCTGCTATCGGAAATAGCCGAGATGTGGCCAACAACGGCTGCAATACCCCCTTATATCACCGGTATATAACTATCATTGAAGCGACACTACTTTTTCAATTTTGAAGACGCCTCGAATACTGACTTCGAATGTTCTTATCGATCTGATTTTTTATGGTGGTTTTGTATTGACTCCATCAATGACCGAAAGCTTTTTTCCAGCACTACGCACCTTGTTGATGATACTTGTAGGAGTTAACTTTTGCTTTACACACTATATAACTTTATAAAGACAAACCTAAAAATGCGCACTATTTGAAAAACGACACACTAAGGGCATTAAAAACTGGTGTTATGTGTTAAGAGGGTCAATACACAGTCACCATACAAAAATCAGATCAATACGAACATTCGAAGCCTGCTTTTTAGGCAGCAGCATAATTGAAAAAGTAGTTTTGCTTTTATGATAGTTTTACACAGGTGATAAAAAGGGGTATTGCAACCGTTGTTGGCCGCATCTTGGCTTTTTATGATAGCAGACCCATGTAAAGTTGTGGATCCACTAATTATGACAAGCTCTCTCTGACTTCGGATGTTTTGAAATCACATCATATATTTTTGATCACTTTCCCTTTTATCGACAATATTTTTGGCTATTATCGGCCGATTGTGCAACTAAGTGTATAGGTACAATATGACCATAGTGATCTGTGTGAAAAACTGTACCAGAAACAACTGACAAACATTAGCCATCCAAAAGTGCATATGGAAGTGATAAGATTGGAGGGGGCTGCCACCGGACTATTCCAGATGACAGAGAGATTTTCCCTGCAAAGTACATGCTACAAACAGATAACAGAATTAGCAGAAAAGTTATTGTTAATTCTCATACCTCAGGCGCCATGAAGAGGCAAGTTCCGGTTGGTGTCTGATCATATTCTAATGATGGCTGCTCCTTCATCAGCTTAGCAGCACCAAAATCAACCAGTTTCGTCATCTGTCTAGGCCTGTGAAGAAGAACCAGGGAAAAAGTTGGTGTTGTACAAAAAGCTTTGCGATTGCTTGAGAGTTTTTGATGTTTTTGCAATGCATTTAGTCAACAAAGCTTAGTGCTTAATATGGAGTCCTACAATTGGTATCTATAACTAAGTAGCTCTCACGGGCTAGAGTCTTGTTGCGCAATGCTTACAAGTTAGTCTAGTACCGCTGTAAACCTCTGCCTTCACCGCCGCCTCAGCCATTGTCATTGCCAGACAAAGTAGATCAACAGTTTTTGTGACATGTTCAAAGTCTGCATTAAAGGCAAAGGCAACTTTTGAAGCAGTTTCTCATGTCACTTCATAAGACAGATTGAGTTATGAGGGACTGATTAGCTAGTAATTACACATCTATTAACCTTTTACCATCACGCAGCCATAATCACCTCACTATTAACAGAATCTAGTGTGCTGAGAACAGCCATAAAAATGTTCTTAACTAGGCAGTAAGGAGAGGATGTCATGTAGATGTACAACTGTGTGTTGTTGTCCTTCCTTTCAAGCAATCTGACTGGATTCCATTCTTCATGCTTGATTGGTGTTTGTAATGCAGGCTTTGCACAAATGTGCATTAGACTGTAATATATATTATGATCTTAGGCTACTGCATGCTCTCTGAGCGAACTTTACAAACAAGATTGCAAAATGGCAGCTTCCACATTCTGAGATTTTGGAAATCAACTAGGATGCCATAAGCTTACTTCTGATGCCCATAGACTAAATAATAAACCTAGACAGGACACTTTATGGAGCATAAGCACTTAGGCAGATAATTGTGGGCAACGTAGCGTCATTGGAAGGTGTAGAAGCAATGAAGCTACCAATGATTTACTGACCAAAATCCAGGTTTTTTGTCAATAACTCAATCAATTTTGATCAGATTTCGAGTTTGAAAATTACATTAGAGTTAGCAGCTTGTCCTGAACAGTTTGATACTTATTTTAGGCAAAACATTTTTTGAAGAAGAAACAACATCAAGTTGATAACAAGATGCTGCTGATTGCAAAGCAATTTTCAAATTAAAAATCCGATCAAAATTGATTGGATTGTGCACAAAAAACCTTGATTATGGTCAGTAAATCAATGGATGCTTCTACACCTTCCAATGACGTTACGTTGCCCCACAATAAAAGGGCAACCAGGGTTTCTAACAACTTCGCATTGATTAAGGTTATGAAACCAGCGTTGAACGAATTGGACATTTTATATACCGTTGGAAAGCTGCTGAGCTACTGATCGCTAATAGCTAATCAAAAGGTGATTGGATGACGTTGCGTCATTTTATCGGAGAAATGAGGCCGAGAAGGCTGTTTTTAGCAAAGTTGATGGCTGCGCTACATTGATTGCTAGAAATTTAAAAACAGGTTACATTCATTCTTAGAGACATAGTCGATCCCAATTTTAGGTTGAAAATAATATTTGATGAGCCCAAAGTGGCTTTTTACGTCACGTTATAATGCGTATGGTTTATTAACTTTGATGATATAATGTGAAATTTTAAGTAACTATTTGAGACAGTTCAAATAAAAAAGGGCCAAATTTTTTGCTTTTTCCCAATATATTGCTGTTTAAATGACACACACCACAAATTTCAGCAGTATAACAAATGTATCAAGATCAGCATAGACCATCAAAGGTAAATACATTTTGCATCATTTTTCCATCACGTCAGACATGCTGTCAAAAGGATCAGCACTCAGAGAAGACAATGTTTTTTTGAAAAGTCTCACATACGGAGCCGCTTTGAAAAAGCATATCAGAAACATTGTCTTATTTGCTTCATGCATTGATCGGTGGTTAATAAAAGTTCATAATATAAGCTGTAAATGCCAACAGAATATGGCATAACGTATCAGTTTTCCTTGAATTGCGCGCAACAGAATGCCGAAAAACAGCCAATTTAAGAGGCGTTTTAAGGTTTTTTTCAGCATTCTGTTGCGCGCAATTCGAGGAAGACTAATACAATTTTATTTACGCCAGCAAATATCTCAAGCCCAAAAGCGCTACGATAACTTTAATCACACTGGAAAATGTGAATGTTCCTTATTCAAATTACAAATAATACAGAACTTGCTGTCAATAGGTCCCTTTTTGCTGCCCCAAAATAGCACATAAAATCATACTAATGTTCTTTTTTTAGATCAAGATCCCATTCGCTTACATTTGGAGTTGTTCTACTCACCTGGAAAGATATCCAATCCAAGATTCCTAAATTCATTCCACTGTCCCAAAAACAGTCGATTAATGATGTTGTCATGAGGAGATTTCTCCAGCATATTGAATATCTCATGTTCACTTATCAGAGCCAGCACACATCCATTCTTTGCCTGATTGAAAAAGTACCAACATTTGTCATGATGCAATTTGGTCATAAAGCTATCGTGAAATGAGATATGCTGCTTGAGTTAGGTATTACTATATGAGTGTGGAAGGACAATCATCCCAAGTTAGTCCGACTGTTACAGTACCAAGAGAGGGGATGATAAATTTTCTACAGGGAGGGTATTATATACCTGTTTAATGCACAGTTCCTTTTCGCTCTTGCCATCAGTGAGCCGACCTTTATACACATAACCAAATGTACCGCCTCCAATCATCTCACCTATGTATAGTGACTTTTTCTCCTTGGAATCTTTCTACAAGTAACAAGAAAGCAAATATTTGGAGTCTAGAGGTAGCCAATGTATTGGCTCTGAACGGATTGGTGTAAGAATAAGTGTAAGTGAAATTAAAAGTGAAACTGTATTACTTTCAAATTTACCATATATCAATAGGTACTTTCAGGGAAGTACCATCTGACCTGACATTGGCTCTCTCCCTCCCAACAGCATATCAGAGCCAACACATTGGCTAGTCTAGATGTTTGACCATCATAATGTGTTTGCTTGACACACTACTATTTGACTGAGGAATTAAAAAGTTGTAGTATGCGTTTTGTTAACTTTTGCCAAATATTATATGGGGTACACAGTACACAATTATCTCAGGATCATATGCAGTCAGAGGGAGAGTCATTGGTGAAATTGCCTAATCTACTAGAGGTAAACTGGCTCTACACACTGCATGGTCAATGGACAGATCATCTTTTTTTTGACGGTTCGTGATATCAGAAGGAACAAAGTAACATCATATATCAAATCGAAGGGAATTTTGTCCTGAGTAAGAATATCAATGTAGTAAAAAAGAAAAATTTGGAGGCAGCTGTTGTGTTAAGTAAAAACAATTTTTATTCGGACTAATTTGGGGCTTTATAGTATAGGATGTAGTTTTTCTGTGGAATATTTTTCCCTCACAAGCTTACCTTTATTTTTTGTTCTGCTGAGGGGGCCTCAGCGACAGTCTCATTGGCCATCTTACCAGCTTGACCTGTCTCAACATTCTGTACCCAGTACTCTATTGATGTTGTGTGATCCGCCTGCAATTAATACCAATTGAACCTTATTAGCAAAAAGTAGTGTCGCCTTCTTTAGAACATGACCAAAAACTCACACGCACTGACCAGAGGGAAGTAGATATCCCACAACACCATGGTAACAAGCCAAATGGGGTAAGGGGCTGGTTGGTAAGTTAATTAAGATCAGGTGTCTTATCACGCCCCTTATCCCGAAACATGGGCGGGGAAATATCAGCTGCCTTAGTGCCAAGGCAGCAATATCTCGGTTAATGATCAGCAATCCTCAACTTGCTTGGACAATGCTAAATAGCTAGGAAGAAGGTACTAGGTAAAGAGTAGATTAAATTGAAGGCGTTGCCTGCCTGTCAAGTATATTTCATATACTCACATCCTGTGAAATGATGAGCCCATTTCTTATCTCTATCAGCTCCTTTAGGTCTTTGTCTTGGACGGTTTGCTCTGATAGACGGTCTGACTCCCTCCTCCGCGGTATATACTAGAAAAGCAACAAACAACAAAACATGACAGTATTTTGAACGACGACGAGCTCAATCAAGCATTAGCATTTATCACCCTAACAGTTTTCATTGAGATCAAAGAGAATGCAATTTTGGATTTTAGTAGATGTGGAATGACACTGAAAATTTTATTGTCTTTTGTAAACCATAAGATTAACCAAACCACTAATTGGTGTTCATTTTAAACACACCATAAGCCGACAACTCCAACAGCAAAACAACTTTATGTTTAACAATTTTGTGGTGACTCCTAGAGAGCTACCGGGAATTTATAACTATAAACTTTGAACATTGATATTGTTGTTAGGTAAGGTGTCACTATATCCGCTCCATAGATAAAAGATACAGCTATATATCTATGATCCCCTCCATAGCCTGGGTATACTTTTTTTGTCACTGATGAGAAATTAAATACTACTAGCCATTTGAAAGTATCTTTACTAGCCCCAGTGGTTTTCAGACATTTTAATATCAACTTCCTCAAGCTGACAATGGTCAATTAACCAAGCCAATCCTTAAAATCATAACTTGCCTTCAAATGTCAAACATTCTGCCTTATCTAGAGTTTATGGGCCTTACTGTCACTTGTACACAGTGGAGGTCAAGCTATTTAGCCTGGGTGCCAACAATTTTTGGCCTCATGATAAGGGGAATTGGTAATAGAGGAAAAAAGAAGCACCCTGGTTAACAAAAAACAGATTATCGGTTCTAGGACATATCCCGATGAGATCGTGGTCACAAGACAGGTAGGGCACAAGAATAAACACAAGAATCGTCAATAAGCTGCTTCGTATCAAACTAGACTTTTGTGCTCTGAGTGACCATAATTATCTTAGTGTCATGTCACCAAAAAGTTTATCACAGTTGTTATCAAAGTATTTCCTGATTTCACTCAGGCTATTACAAGTCAGATTAATGCAAAGAAAAGAAAACCGTCTAACATGCTTCCGATGATACTAACACACTGTTTTTATCAGTGTGTTGGCGCAACACGTTTTTTTTTCTGTTTACATTCCGATAGCATAAAAGGCTTTAGAATATGTATTCATAGAAATACCTTCTGCTAATGAATTTTTGTGAATGGGCTAACAAAAAAGGCAGTCCAATGTGATGCTAGTCTAATTTGAAGCTTCATTGCAAACATGTGTTAGATCTCACAATGTAATACATCTCAGACTGGAACAACCTCAAGTTGCAACCAACCCATATAAACAAAATTGTCTGAATAGACCATAACTATCACTTATTGGTATGGGCCTGTTCCGTTGTAAAATTACAATTTAAACAAAGCAAATAGTTTCCTGCTAATCGATTCCCACCTGCACCTTTGAATACAATTTATTGTGATGTTATTTTATTTGGCACTAGCGTTGGTTTTTAATTACCACAGTTTACTTGACAGTTTACAAATCTGAGATCCAGAATAATAGTACCTTACCAGGAAGTAACAGAGGTAGATTGATATATCAGACATCTGAGGCTGACTACTCATACTGGGTCACACATTCAAGTGGGATTGTTTCTTTGGCTGGCAATATATTGTAAACAGTTTTCACCAAAAATCACTGCTTATCAGACTAGATATCAACACAGGGTGATGATATATATCAATCTATTAAAATTGAATGCAATGTTAAACAGTGATGATTCATAAGTGCTTCATATTACAGCTTTGGAAATTCACTACTTGGAAATTTGACTGTTACTTCCATAGACAAAGCAAACACACATGAGTTTGTTTTGTCTATGGTTACTTCTGACATTTGATCTGTATCTGTCACCTTGGGTAAAATTAACATCAATGCAGGGGTTTCAATCAGTTTTGCTGATATTTTCCAGCACTTCATAGACTAAAACCAAGATTGACAACAGAGTAAAAGTTAAACTTGTCTCATCAGAGACGATCACAGGATGTAATATAAGATGTTGAACCTCCGCGAGGGCGACCTTTAATGACTTCAGAGAAGAAGAATATTATTGGATCGAATTTCTCTATTTGAAGAAGAGAATTTTACACCCTGGAAGTGACAAAACTTGTAATTTCTATTGCATTATTATGCCTAAGCCTTTGTCTCCACATGCTGTTTCACTAGATACATGTAGTTGATTAACATGCCCTATGAGGGGAAGGAGGGGGAGGGCATTATCGCCAACAATTGTCTAGAAATATCTTGATGAAAAAATTCAGTTGAGGTTAGACACACAGCTATTCGTACTGAATTCATTCTGTGTGCAACAGGCATAGTGCCAGGTTATCAGACAAATCCATTTCAAACAGCAGAACGGCTCATCTCAGCAAATCATCACTTTAAAGCTACATGTAAATGCAATGACCTAAAGATTTGTTTTTTGAAAACCTGACCAGACTTTTTTAGACCTTTATAAACCTCTTCTTGCAATCATCATTATTAGTATACTTTTCATCTCGATGCCGCATGTTCTCATTAGCAGCAAATAAAGTGTATACAAAATTTCCATGTACAGATAAAGTTTTGAGGACAAGTCAGACAATGGCATACCTGGGAATGTGAAGGCTGCTCCATGATTAACCTCCTCTAAGTGTGGAAAGTATGTAATGTATCACCCTCTTCTCACCAATCATACACTACTCACTCAACAACATAGGCCCAGTAGGCCCATTGGTCATTGAACCTGAAAGAGAGGAAGATATCGATAAAAGGACACAAAGATTTTCAGCAAGGCAAATTAAGATTGCTCTGATAGGCCTACACATTTATAGAGTTGGCGACCATCAATTTAACAACAAACCTTCTGTCGCTGGCGCAAGTCCAGTGATCGAGTGCCCCAGTGACCACTGGACTTGCACCAACCACAGACGGCCTGTGGATTTTTCCATGGAAATAGGGAATGCATTTCTATAAACATGCCAGAATTTTTCACCAAGTATGTCTATTATGTCCCCAATTATCGTAGCCTAATAAGAGTATAAAGCAAAAAAACATATTCTAGTCCTCATCCTAAATTATTTTATGTTCAAAGACATTGTCAGGACAGAGACTATACTCTAGCCAGGGAGGGTGGGAGAGGCTGCTCTAGCCAAATTGAGATACTGAATTTATATTGTGCAGTCACGAGTACAATAAAATTCAAGTGTCATGAGTGAAAAATGTGACTTACGCAGGGCACTTTGTCATAAAAAATTCATCATAAAGGCATAAAGGGTTAGACCTACATGATGCTCATGATGTGTGTGAGATGTATTTCAGGTTCTCAATCCGATGCACCGTTCATACTTTATTATGAAGCCTCTTTTTTGTATTGATTTGACAATTACAACAACACGAGCTTACTAAGATAAGGCAAGATGCACCTCATAGCTCATATAGTAATATTGTGAAGCAACAAGTAGTTGTCTTGCCAAATCTATAGTCATCCCTGACGGCAGAGCCCTTAAAACTGAACAAGAGAGTCTTTCTACTAATAGGAGAGAGACTTTGTATGAATTTCTTGTTTGTTTGATATTTAAATGCATTACAGCAAAAGTTCTTTTCTGTTTGGGTAGTAGCCAGTTTCATCAAATATTCATAGTAGAGGGTTTGTTGGTGAAGGTCATGTTACGTGCTAAGGGATATTCTAGTTCTAGGTACTTAGCCCAATCCAACACTCGGGTGTTGTGCGAAGTGTGGCACTTGCTATACGGGACATGTATTATAGTAGGCCTACACGTTTTACAACACCAGTCGCCAGCAAGAAATTTTAGGGCCTATTTAGAACAGCATAAAATTTCATAATGCCCTCAGCATCCCAGTTTCCATATCAAACTAAAAGCGCAGAGTGAATGCAAAGAAGGTGTAAGAGTAGATGGACTCCAACTATCTGCTATCTACCCTCCATCTAGGGCTGATCCACAGACATCAGATGGAGGTGCAAACAGGCCTTTCCTAAATCCATTCAAGTTAGCCCAACGGTCGAATGATCATCGGTCATTCACAATGATTGAATGAAGCTAACTTCAACCTGGAAAGGCATGAAAATTTAGTAATACTAGCATGATGATACTGCTCAGTTGTTTGTTGAATCTCTTTTCTTGTAGGCCATTATATTAACCAATAGGCCTGATGTGTTGGCTTTGATTGATTGCCAACACATTATGAACCATTGTTGTGCCTTCCCTAGTAGTAGGCCTTGTAATGTTGTATAGTGGACTCTTAATATTAACAGCACAGGCCTTCTGTAGTTGGTGCAAGTCCATTGGTTGAGTGCTCCAGTGGTCGAGGCCCAGACAACTGGGGCCCTCAACCATTGAACTGGCACCAGTGACTAGTAATAGTAATACCAACCTAGTCCAGATGGGAAGGCCTGGTGGTGGTGAATTATTAAAAATAATAGTTCCTCTCCCACTTCACTACATGCAATAGTCAGTACTAACATACCTTTGAAGACTATCTTCATACAACCCCAGCTATGGCGATGTGCTCTCTTCACTCAATCAGACACTGATGTATGACCAAAACCACAGCTAATCAACAAATACCCAATTTGTACAAGGAAAAGATGTGCCCAATATCAGTTAGTGGTTGTATTCTGTATAGCAGTTTCACTTTGGCACCACACTGACATCGAGATTACACTATATACATGCAATAGTATATCACGTGATCAGTGTGCTTTGGCACTGCTCTTGTGTTGGGAACGCAGGCTATAAATCAAACATGGGCTATATTTCCCTCTCCTCAAATCAATTATGGATTACGAACTGCGAAATTCCCTGAGTGAGCCAAACTAGCACATTTATTCAGAAATTATGTGAAAAAAAACTTTTCTTTCTATGAATGATGATGGCACAACTCTAATGAATTATCATAATATTTCGACCTTTCCTGTGGGCAGGGAATATGGAACTCCCTGCTGTGGCTGGGGGGCCAATATAACAACTTAGATTGAGAGCAATGAACTCCCTATTTAGGTTCACAGCTTCCATTCTTCAAAATAATAGTATGTTGTTTCTCTGCTGCATTATTTTGATTCTGAATGAAATGAATGGAACTGATTGATCCATAGGCAGGTCTACTCACGAAGCCCGTACTTTGGCAATGTTTGACCGCCCGCTTGAGTTTTTATTTTGCTGTGGTCGTTGTTGATCTCAAACCAAGGACTTACTCCTTGCTCAAACTTATATTATAATCTGCAGCGCCAGAAAGCAGATTGGGATGATCAGACGAGCTCTCTACTGGGCACCGGAGAGAGCCAGACTGATTGCATACAAGTCTCTCTGCCTTCCTCATCTGGAATATGGTTCCTGTGCCTGGGATCCTTCCACAAAGAGGGAGATTGAGGCACTCGAGATTGTGCAAAACCAAGGTGTGAGAATGATCTGTGGATTGAAGGGGAGGAGGGCTGTTACGGAAGCAAAGGAGAAATTGCAGCTGGAGCAGCTAGATATTCGGCGGAAGAACTCCAGGGTAAAGCTCCTAAATAAGGTACTGTCAAGAGAGGAGGCACACCCTGCACTCTGCACATCCTACGATGAAATAATAAACCAGCCCCATACTACAGTCTCGACAAGATCACAAACACGGAACGAGCCACGCTCTATCGCTGCCACATGGAACTGTTTTCTGCCCCGGACAATAAGGGATGTGAATATCTAAGGACAATCAGAGGACAATACTACTGATGCCCTACTGCATGGGTACTTGTACCCGCTCTGAACCCAAATGCACTACCCATGGGATGGTATTCTGGAACAATGTCCAATCCCTATGTAGTAATGTCCCAAAACTGAGGCACGCCCCTTACGCCCCCCTAGATGGTCTAGCGTGATGTCGTCTTTGATGCAAGTTGATGTAAGTGATGTAAGTTATCATTATTCTGCAGGATTTTATTTATCAAGTTGATACAGAAACGTAATTCAATTGATTTGGAGATCTTTGATTAGTGTCAGTCAGTCCACAACTCTTATTTCTCTACATTTACAATTTAAATTCTTTCCAACTTACCTGTCTGTAATGAACTTGACCTTTGAACTTAAAGGATTAAGTTAGTTTTTTCAGGTTGCAAACCTAGCAGTGCCAAGCAGCAATGAGCAATGAAAGGAGTGACGGCTGTACCTTCATTGTTGTTCATTGCTGAGTGACGCTGCTAGGTTATGATTATTTGTTGTAATTGATTTGTGCTCAGGGGCACTACAGACATGTACAATCCGATACCAATTGCTCACTTATACCATCCGTCGGGCATATGGGGCGATCATCGATCGATGTCACTTCCTTCCCCTCGCTCTCTCTCCTATGAAGACCTAACACACGGTTTAACTACCACTCAGCATTATCTCAAGTACAAGCCTATTGAGTTATTAGGTCTTTTTCCCTGAACCTAAAGGTTATGCAAAAGGATCCTGGCGATCAGCCCCCCTTCCCCCCCATGATTTCATGATGCTGCAGAAATGCTTTGCTCACGCGTGATTCAGGTAATCTGTCTTATTGGATGGGAGAAG
The DNA here is from genome assembly GCA_914767715.1 of Membranipora membranacea. NCBI lineage: Eukaryota > Metazoa > Bryozoa > Gymnolaemata > Cheilostomatida > Membraniporidae > Membranipora > Membranipora membranacea. The sequence continues at coordinate 17,078,549 of OU612069.1, read as the reverse complement.
GAGAAATTTGAGGAAAATTTTTGCAAGGAGTTAACCCTTAGCTTACTGCCAAACACAGGGTTTATTGCGAAATTAGACTAACTTTTGATCTAGTCTAACATTGCCAGCTACCTTGTTTTGCAGTAGACCTCTAGATTACAATGTAAATAACTTCCCCATCATTATTCTATATATAAAAAGCCCTATGTGTGATTGCAGATCGAATTGCCCAGGAAGAGCAGTGGAAGAATCTGAACCACATTGGACGACAGGTTGAGGCATGGCGCACACCACACTGAACTCCTACCTTTCTCATGTAAGTTACCTGTATTATAGTCGATCGCAAACTTTGACTCTGGCGATCTTACCTTTTCATTCATTCATTAATGATTTGGGCTGAACAATCTTGAAAGAGACATATTTTCAAGCTCCTTGCTGTTTTTCCCATTGCTTTAATTTAAGGTGAATGTCATGCAAGAGAAGCTTATATCATAAAGATCTACCTTGAAATTCACCAAAAAGAGATGTCTATTAGAATCGAGGACCTAGACCTAGGTAACCGATTTAACGCTTGTTATTGTTCGTCTCTGTAGGTTTCTGATTGCCTTGATGACCGAGATGGACTAAATCTAGCGGTAAATATGTCTTACTAATAACTGAGTTCAATTTGCAGGCTGCAAAATGCAGCATTGTTTAGCTTGCACCATGAGACAATTTATCAGCATAGAGCCTGCTAGTTCTCCGGTTCGCTAATTCTCTAATCTTTTCTGTTTCTTTAGCCTTTGCTATCGTTCAAACATCCACACATCAACAACCCTCGACTACAGCTACAGAATCCTGAACAGAAATGTGAACAGATCCTCAGACAGCCCTGGGATGAGATAGTAGCTGCTCACATAAGGTCAGGCTAAATATTTACTCTGTGAATATCTCTGTCTGTTGCTTAGTCAGAAATTAAATCATATATCAACATAGTTTGCTTCATTTTGTGTCTTGTGAGGAGGGTTTGGGCTGGGCTTTGATTGGCTGAGGGTTGTTAGAGCAAAGCCTGTTGCTACTGGTTAGAAAGTACCTATCAAGACGAAGTGAAAGTACTCGGTTTTACATTTACTATATGTCGACGGGTACATTCAGTGACCTGGCATTGGCTCTCATACCCACACAACAGCCAATCAGTGACAACACATTGACAAGGGGTCGGACTGGTTTGGAGGATTTCGCTTAGAAATATACTGGGATAAACTTGATTTGACATACTGTTTGCCCGATAAAATTGGTTCACAGATTAGCAGATTCTGCACTCAACTATAATACTATTTACATCAGGTCTCAATATGGCTGAGAGTGCCTGGGTTTCAGTCATATGCACCTGCTGTCATACTACTTAGACCTGTTCCTTCTGGCAATTTTATAAGTTACTGCAAAGAATTGCTCACTCATTCATAGATGTAGTAACTTGGCTGCTGCTGTCTTCCTGGCTTTTTTTTTTATAAAGTTGTCATTATTTGGAGTTACATTCTCATGCGAGTGTTTTCATTTTGATTTTTAGAGCTCTATGGGCGGTTAGTAATCACAACTTTATTGAAGCTTTCGGATGTCAGGCAGCGGCTGTGACAGCATTCTCGAAGGCTATGCAGGCGATGAAGGATGAGAACTGGGCTCTACCTATCATGTTCGTTCTGTGTATTGATCTCAGGCTATTTGCCTTGTCGGTGAGTGCTCATACCTGCTGTGAAATGCATCATTGCCTGATTATGATGCTGATATATGAAATTTCCTTAGTTATATCATTTCTGGGCTTTTTTTCAAGCGGATCATTCCAAGTCTATCAACAATGGAAAACTACTCCTTTGTGCGTCAAACCAATGTTGATAATAGTTATCTCAAACTGATATGCTTCCCCTATTCTGATATATCCGTGCACCCTTAGAAGCAGAGCACCTCAATCCCGGCAAAATTAATAATACTTGATCTTCATCTTCAGTATTTTTATAAGTTTACCTGAATTACACTCCCATTCCCACATAGCTTTATAAAACAAGCTTTCAATGTACATGTCAATAGATCATAGCCTAAAGTAAGCTGAGGGGAAGGCCATAGCATCTTTCGCCAACACATGGATATATATGGCCATACCGGTGATATTGGATACTATGAATCATTCTGCAAATGAAATTGACAGAGTGCATTAAATTCCATTGGCATTGAATCAGATGAATTTTATATTTCTATTAAATAAAGTTTAATTTAATCTGTATCTTTCAGGCAGAGACACAGAGAGCTCGTAAGTTTCACACATCTAAGAAAGGTGAGATGTTGGAGAAAGCAGCTGATGGTCTGATGGCCTGCTTCAGGGTTTGTGCTAGTGACAGGTCAGTTTTACAACCTTAGTGCAGATAAAATATGATACCTGCTGGATGGAGCATCAATTGCCAGACATTAGACCAATGAACTCCCTCATTGGTTAGACAAAGTCTTATCCAGTTATCTGCATTCGGAGTTGCTCCCCCTCCACTCGTCACCCCGCCAGCCACTGGGGTGACTAGTGGAGGGAGAGCAACTAGTATGCAGGTAAACTGGATCCAACTTGTTCCAGCCCGACATGGTGAGAAGCCAGTGTTACAATATTTCTTTGAATTGGTAGTATGAAGGCACTGATGTAAATTGGGTCTAATCGTCAGTGCATAAGGTATTTGGGTATTGGCATCGGTTGTACTTTGTTTTTCATCTATGTTTACTTAACCTACTCTACCTGTTAACAGGCTGATCATCAAACTTATTGAATATCAATATTTGGGTAGAATCAAATATATATAGCAGGCAGCTGATATCAATATTGGCTGAGGATTAGGCCTATATAGCAAGCATAGAAAGGTAGCTTCAAGTATAGACAACTTCAAATATAGATAATATAGCTTACCCCATGAATAAACACAGCATTTTTATGTCTATGGCTGTCCCTGATAGTATACTCTAATTTTCCCAATTTGCTAGCGATTGAAACCTAACTGGTGTAGGATAACTTCAATATCTTGTAAATTCAGTTTAGATGATTACATACATAACTTTGTTTGTTTTTTACAGCCGATCTGCACCAGCAAACTCTAAAAAGTGGGGAATGTTGAATCTTGTAAACCAGCTCTTCAAGATTTACTTCAGGGTAAGCATACTCAAACTACACCCATCACAGTTGAGTCGAGATATGTAATTGGTCAAAATTGATGAATTACTTTTCTATACATGTATATATGATGCCATTTTCTTCCAGATATCTCATATGAAAGTGGATAACAAGCAATGCTACATTTGTACACATTTCATAGTCTCTTATCATCCGTATATGTAATATAAATATTATTGACACAAGCTGATGGGCTACATATATATGTCTACATAGTCTCAAGTTTAATTGTTTAGACTCGGGATTGTGTCTAGATAGCGGCACCTTTGATAACAGGGTATCACAAGTGGTCTATACTATATTTGCAGTCTGAGCGCGTAGACTGTTTCCCTACAGGCATGACAGTTTCATATACGTAATTTCTGCAGTCCCATCACACATCGATTTGAGGCTATTAGTCTATTATAATTTTACTAGTCCAGTGCTTCCTGATACTGTACATTATTGTATGTATGGAGTTATGAACAATCTTTGCTATACTTTTAGATAAACAAGCTACATCTGTGTAAACCTCTCACCAGGGCTATAGATAGTCTTCCTATCAAAGATAAATTCTCACTCTCCCAGCTAGTCACATACAGGTAGGTTTATTTGTTAGGTTTATGAAATATGGGCAATATTTTGTTTCTATCTTTATTGTGCTGACTACCATACCACTAGGTGTGAGCTACCCCCATGTCGAAATTCATCATCTTATCTGTCCAGCCCCCTATAGAGTAGGACAACTCCTGACATTGCCCTATGAAAGAAGGCATGACAATTCGCAAGACCTAACTGCTAGAAATTTAATCCTGCATTTGGGGTACCAATCTTCTAAACTAATTTAGCGCTCAACAAGAATATCATGTTAGGTATCTCCCTGACTTTTATTCTACGCTAACAATCAATAAAGCTAGGGTGTCTCCCATTCCTTAAGAACAGCATATTGAATCTTTCATACTTTATATGTCTGTCAACGAGGTTTTTTTTGTTTCAAACTGTCTTCTCTCGAAGGATTTAAAAGCACCATTGTTCAGCGTCGGCACTGCAGCTCCAGCCATGATAGCAGATATGCTTCACGCTGGGTTACGACTGTCACTGGTTGAAGAGTGCCACTAATGACTTGGAAACCTAATCACCACTATAAAACACTTCCTTTGCAGGAACATCAGTGTCCTTCATTGTTAACCCTGACAGACAGCAATATTATATATGTAATATGATCAGAGACTATGGATATATTATCTATAGTCTCTGATATGATTATATTATAGATATTCACCGTCAGCAACTCAAACATATATTTCGAGTGTTTAAACCACTGCTGACGCAGCTTGGCTTTGCCCAGCAGAGCCATCAGTGAAAAATTTAAATAGAGAGTTGTGGCATCAAAACATCTAGCCAGTAGCTTTGCATGGAGTTATATGAGCTCTCAAAAAGTGAGGAGTATCTTCTTCCCCAGCCACCCGCCAATAGTGATGACAAAAGTTGACCCTGACCAATCGGGTGCCTTTAAAATCTAGCTGAGATCCAACAACTTTATTAGCAATGGATCTCAGCTAGATTTTAAAAGCACCTGATTGGTCAGGGTTGACTTTTGTCATCACTAATGGCGGATGGCTGGGGAAGAAGATACTCCTTACTTTTTGATAGCTCATATTATAACTCATATAACTCCATGCAAAGCTAGATGTTTTGATGCCACAACTCTCTATTTAAACTTTTCACTGGTAGCTCTGCTGGGCGAAGCCAACCTGTGTCAGCAGTGGTTTAATGAAGATGATCAGTCCTCTATAAATTGTTCGGGTTTGCAAGGAAGACAAAACCTTGCAATCTGAAGAATATGATGCTAACAATAATATGATCATCGAATGACTACTAAGAGATAGCCACCTCTGTTTTATTTTCTGCTCACAGATACTATGTAGGAAGGAAGTGTATGTTTGAGAATGATTTTAAGTCAGCGGACGAGTATCTTACCTTTGCTTTTGAGCGCTGCCACAGAATATCTCGGGCCAATAAGAGGCTCATCCTCATATCTCTGCTACCTGTCAAAATGTTGATGGTGAGTGGGCAATTTTTCTGATCTTGGTTTACTTTCATAGCTACCTTGCATTAAAGATGACTGCAGTTTGGTTCGAATCCCACTGCATTGTTTGCACCCAGATGAAAATGTGCAAAGAAAATCCGCCCCACAACCTAGCCTGACCTCGCTGTGATATTTCAACATTCTACCGGTCTAGCAGTTAAAACACAGTAAAATTTAAAGTTGTCCTTGTGTATGAACTCACCTGAGTTAATGACAATGTTGGAGATTTTTCATTCACTAACATCTCAGTTGGCTTCATCTGAAACCATGATGACAATTCAAGAACAGAGAATACTGTAGTATAAATTTGTTATGCTGTTAAGCTGTGTAATCTCCATTATAGGGTAGACTGCCAAGTAAACAAGCTTTACAGAAGTATGATCTTACTCAGTTCTCGGATGTCGCTGATGCTGTGAGGTGAATACCATTTACTATTCAATCTTTTGCCTCTACTACTAACCCTAGGGATAGGAGGTAGCTCAGTTGGTTAGAGCGCCTGCCCTCTAACGCGCAAGCGTTGGAGGTCTCGGGTTCGAAACCCGCTGCAGTCTATTGACTCCTGGGCTCAATTGACGCCCCAGGTGTTCTCTGACCTGCCTGCAAACTGAGAGCAGCTTGGCATCTTCAGACAGAGACAAAAACTTGCAATTTTAACTAAATTTAAAAAAAAACATACTCCGTGTAATCACTAGCGATCATATTGAATGAACCTGAACACTTGAATGAAGCAAAAATGACCTCCTAAGCTCTGATAACTCCAAACTTGTCAAACCTACTTGTGGTTAAGGGAATATTGGATTACTGGTTACTATCGGCACAAATATTCATTCATTCAGCTTACCCTTACAAGAAATTAGCGAATAACTAGCAATAGATGCATGGTGCATACTTCGGAGTTGTCTTCATAATGTCAGAGAGAGGACAACTTTCTAGCCATATATTGATATTTGGCACGCATCATATTCAGAGGTCTAGATGGTCGTACTTGGATATATTATAAAAACCTTTTTTATATTATATAATATGATACCCATCATATCTGCTAAATCATTTGTACGCATCCTCAAATACCACATGAACAACTGTTATCCCTACCCAATGTGAGCCTTGGTACTTAGCCCACATTGTATCATTCTTCATAAATTATTTCTGTTTTGCAGACATGGAAATCTGCTGAAGTTAACTGAGGCTTTACAAGCTCACGAACAATTCTTCATCAAATCCGGAGTTTATCTTATACTGGAAAAACTGAAGATTATTACGTACAGAAATCTCTTCAAGAAAGTGTGAGTTGCTAATGCATACTTCTCAGCCATGTTTACTTAAATATATGGGACATTAGTAGGAAAAATAACCATCCAACATCTAAAGGGAATAATGTTATTGCAGCCGGAAAAATTCTCCATTTTGAGCTTGCTTCAAATAGACAAATTTAAGCCTTGCTATAATTTGCACACACTCTTTACTTTGCTATAGTACTGGCTAACTTCGACTCACCCTCTACCAAGCTCTACTAAACTCTAGCTAACATTTTCTCCCCTAGGGTAGATAAAAATCAATTTATCTGACCATTAAACTGGTATTGAAGATGATGGCTTTATGAATCGATTCATGCATTATCGATCAGAAAAATACACACAACGAATCTGATCAGTAATTCTTATACATTCTTACAATTTTTACGTTAATCACCACACTTTTATCATTTCTTGACTATTCTACAGATGGATATTACTGAAGACACATCAGTTACCAGTCAGCTCATTCCTATCTGCTCTACAGCTTATGAAGTATGAAGATATCGATATAGATGAGGCTGAATGTATCATTGCTAATCTTATATATGAGGTATGTAATGATTAGGCTCAAAATTGTCTTTTGGTTTCAGTTTTTCTCTCATATAGGGGTTTTAAAGTGACAGTCCTACTAGGCCATGTTTGGTATGGTTTTAAAGATCTCAGGCTGAAAAGTCATTAAGGCATATGAAATATAACAGCCTGTGAACCTAACTGCAGTAAAACTGCTGCAAAGTCTGAAAATTGGGATCATAGTGGATCATAGTGATTTATTGCCTCCCCCTGACCACTATGATACACGAAGATCCTTGCTAAAATAATTGAAAAAAAACTAATTCCTATTTTCCACAATTTTCATTTTTTGGTAAATTTTATTTGCCTTACGAACTCACAGTATTTGATTTACTGGGGTAATATATCAACTTTTCATATAATAAAACAAACCTGTTAGTTTGTTGGCAGCCTCCTCCTATTTTTCACTTACAGTTACTAAATTGGGTGGTAAGGGCTTGACAGTTAATTCTAGTGGAGTTCTTTATGTTGATCGCAGTGGTAATATTGCACCTTACATAATGTTGCTCAATAAGCGGCTAATTGTTAAAAATGCTGCCAGCAAAAGGAAAATTAATCAAAAATTATTTTATTATCTTAAAACATGAAAACCCTGAAAAGAGCATGTCAGGATCAGTGGATTTAAGAGTTTCTATGGGTCTGCTAGCTGTAGTAGCAGAGTAACAGCTGAAACTACTTACTCAATTTTGCTGCCACTAAAAAACTGGCTTTGCATGTTCAAATAGATATCTGATTTTTTTTATGGTGATCTGAAGGCAACCAATGTTTCACCACCAATTTGTTGGCGAGTAGTAATATGACTGTCTGATTTTGACCCAACATTTTTCTAATCATCAGGACATTATGGGTTCACAGATTGTTAACCTATGTTTTAATTTCAACTTACATTTTTGTTCACTGTGTTACAGGGTAAGATTAAAGGCTACATCTCACACGCCCACAGAACTGTCGTAGTCAGCAAACAGGAACCCTTCCCTGCTCTCACAGAAGTGCTATAACGCACTGTAGAAGAAATGTCGTGTAAACATCCGTCTTATAGACATCTTATAGTACGCACTCTCATAGAATATCTGTAAAAGACCCTCGCCCAGTCATCATGTAACGCGTCCTCAACGTCATCATAATATTTCTTTATCTCTGTATATATCACTCACAGACATTGTTTTAAGATAAAGTGATTTATTGACCTTCTTGTGCTACAGTCAATAATGCAACATTATATTGTATGGAAACTATTGACATCATCTATTATGTCATGTTATAAGACTAGTTATAAATGTACAATATGATATTTCAATATCAAAACCGATCTTATACTTTGAATATCATGGAGACTTTTGGAGTATGTAAAATAAACATCCATATAAACCTGACTTTAAAGAACGACAGTGATCTATATCATCTTTGCTGCCAAATTGATTGATATAAAAATTTACTGACAACTGCAGGGAGGGGGTTTTGGGCAGTGGGTTGCAATTGTCTTGGTGGCTCAATTGACTGACAAGGTTTTGTGTAACTGATTCCGACATCAATGATTATACAGATGGTTCACTTGATGATCTCGGTGTTGGATCAGGTGTATGTGTCCCAATGAGTTTCTGGAAGGTATGAGTACGTTGTGATTTACTTCAAAGGAATTCTTCAATCTCACTGACTGTGTATATGTATGTTCTCTATTCCATGTCGTTATTTAATTAATCTCTTTCTGATAGTAAGATGTTGTCACTTCGTGAACTACACATCAAACTATGAGCTAAACAGGTCACCTGGTTTTGGTTTGGTTTTTGTTATTCCAGATGTGGATAATCTCGCATATGATATACATTGCTCTGACAGGGTTGAGCATGTTGCGGGACTGATAAAGGAACAGAAAAGGCTCAGATTGGCAGGATGGACACTCAATAGATATAAGTATACATCAAGTGTTGATGGGTTAGAATTTGTAGATCATAAACTATTGGCAACGTGGCATTTAACCGGCTAGTTAAGTGCATCAAATGCATTACATACATTTTTTCAAAGATACATACGCCTTATCAAACAACTGGTAAAAGTTGAGTTGAGTTATTACTGGACAAATTGACAAAGCTACAGATGATATGTTCACTGTTTCAGCCAATTTAAGGCTATGGTGAATCACAAAATGCCTCCCCTGGCCATATAAAGCCACCCTTCAACACAGATGAAAATCTGCCCCTGGCTATACTTACACCTTCTTGAAGAGATTTCTGTAAGTAATGATCTTCAGCTATTGAAGAATAAGATAAACTCCAGATATGATGAAGAATTGTTCATAAGCCTATAGCTGATATCCATGGCTGTAAAACAGAAGTTACTCACAAGAGATGATAAGTACCACTGCCAGTACCACAGCTTCTCATCAGGTGGCATCAATAGGCCCTGATGTGAAATATGAGGGTGCCTCCAACTGCGACCAGACGCGCCAATTGAGAAGTTTTCTTACAAGGGCCATTGTTCGTGGCAGTCACCTGTACATGTGAGCTGTGGCATGATAAACAATGCATCTGAGAGGCAGTTTACTGAATCAACTGAAAGTTGTCCTCTCTCTGACATTAAGAAGACAGCTCCAAAAAGTCACTGGCATCGATTGCTACCTGTTGGTAATATGCAGTTATTGCAAAAAAACAGATTACAAGAGTATCATGATTTGAAAATTGTGTAAAACATGCCTTAAACCATTAAAGCTAGCTTACTATGCTTTTATAAGGCATATAATCATGTATCACCTGTTGCTACATTCTATAAAGTTGATGTATTCATTTCAGGTTGCATTTGTTGTGATAAATATGTGTCAGCTAAAAGGCCGTCCACTTATTACCTCTGTTAAATAGCCATCCACTTGTGCTAAACACCCGTCCTTTACTGCTAAATGGCCATCCATTTTATAAATCAATATAATTGATAATGCACTGTCAAGTGGCCGTGTTTAGCAAGCATTTCAAGTGTTAAGTGGCCGGCCACCTTGATGAGTATTAGTGTGTCCAGTTGACTGAACTTTATATTCTATTGGTCCTGTTATGACTGACCTCGATCTCGACTCAAGTTTGGTCATTTCACCATAACTTTTTTTGGCTCTACATGTAATCAAGGACTGGAGAACTTTCCCTGATTTACATTGTTATTTGGGGTATAACAACTTAATGCTTATATGTATCATCCTCTTCAACTGTATAAAAGTTCCTGCAAGACACAGCTGGAGTTTGGAACCTACACACATGCAGGTAAACCTGAAGGTACATCACATGATGTATTATCCCCACTCACAAACGACTCCCAACAAGGACATCATCGTCATCATTATGATTATTATTATGAATTTATTTTTTTGGCAGTAGTCAAGCCATTATTGACGTCCATTTGGCACTTGTGTTCTTATGAAATGGACGACCACTTATTATTTTCTATTGTCTCGGCAAGGAGTTTATTCCTTGGTCTCGCATGTGGATGTCCACTTGACATTTTGCCCATCCGGATGGGCTTTGAGCATTGATTTTAGCTGCTAACAACCTGTCCGGATGGGCTTTGAGCAGCAATTTAAGCTGCTAAAAACCTGTCTGGATGGGCTTTGAGCGGTAATTTTAGCTGCTCAAGACCTGTCCGGATGGGCTTTGAGCAGTAATTTTAGCTGCTAAAAACATGTCCGGATGGGTCTTATGCTTGGATGATGAGTGTCTACGACCCATCCTTCTCTGTTACGAACCCATCCGCCTCTGTCAAATATGTGTCCGGACGCGATTTTTGCAACCGGATGCCTATTTGGCATCCGGTGGTTGTCCGACGGCCAACCGGATGCCGCGCGGACAACCGGCGGTTGTCCGATAGGCATCCGGATGGGTTCATAGTGCAGCAGCATTAGCACACATCGTGAGAGATGAATGGATTAGTGATGAGCCCTTATTTTGTATGCTCATAGACTTGCCATTGATTCTTACTTTGATAAGTTAGTAATGTTTGACAAGACAGTATACAAAGGCACGCAATCTGACTAAGAATATTTGATCGTGAACATTTTTGTTTGTAGTAACTCTAAACCAGGGTTAGCATAATTGGTACAATTAATCTCTAAAAATAGTCTAGATATATACTTAGATGGCATTGAAAATGTAACTTCTGTTCTAAATTTTGACCATGGAGCTTGTTGAAAAAGTTTTACTTTCATTCACAACCTTATGTATCATTTTATATTTGTGGTAGAAAAACTGCTTAATATTTGACAGCAGTTCTTATCAGGTTTTAGGCTAGCCTGAGTAAACATTGTGAGATGCTGATAGTACCCACACAGTACTTCAATCCAACACAAGCCTCAATATGATAACACAACTTAGTGATAACAGTATTTTGAATCATGAGAAACGTGACCCAAATCATTCCACATTCTTAACTTGTGACGGTAGATCGACAATCGCTGGCTTGGATTGTTTCACATAGACGGGAGAATTTAAACCGAGAAGCAAACCGAGATTTTTATTGGGAGCAAATCTTTGTTGTCACTGACGGACAAGAAGCTGACAAACCAGAGAGGTGCTGATCATAGGATGACAAGTACAAGGTGAGTTAACTGTATCTCTGTCTAGGACATGCACCTGAGTGAATTTTGAATGCGCTGTGATAAGTAGGGAAGCATTGCTCATGATATAGTCTATGGGATATTGAAGTATTAGGACAATTACATTAAATTGCTTTTGCCGCTGTCAGAGCACTTAGAATGCATACATTGATCAAAATTGTCTGGATTTAGAGGATCTGTGGAAAATAATATGGTATCATGTCACAACCCTCCCTGTGTGACCAATAGGCTTATCGTGGTCACGCCCAGATATGTTGTACCCTAAGTTTATGACTATCAAGCGTGCATTATAAGCCATATTATAAGGCTCCTGTCATGAGAACAAAAAGTCAATGAACTTTGATGGCAGAATGTCCATTGCTCGTAGCTTTCTTTCCGTCGTATACATACACATTACATTTTAAACTTCCACTATCTACGGGCCCCCCCCCCCCCCTACTTATAGTATAGATTATAGATGACCATTTCTTAGCTTATAGGCTTGTAGGCTCATAGATAGATGCAAGTAAAGATATAGATTTATAGATTTCTTAATGTATCTCTAAAGTGCTGTCAGTGCTGTGTGTCTCCTGTGCTCTCTTAGTGCGTGTATGGTCGTTGTGTAGCAAAGCAGAGCAGAGCAAACGGAGGGTTGTATCTGATATTATACATCATTAAGGTAGGTACAATAGGTTGTTAATTTAAAGGATTTTATGGCATTCAATAGTCCAAAAGCCGCATGCCATCGCAGCCGCTTAAGTTTATAGATTGGGATTCTTAATTTATAGATATTATAGACAGTCCTGTGTGGGGGGAGCCCCATCTACAACTGTGGTCATGACGGGCTCTTTGAAGAATTAATGCATATTAATTTTGGAAGCTCTTGTACTGCCTTTTCAGATTATTCCAGGGAGTAAAGCGCATAATCAGCCCTTTATATTTGTTCTTAGCTTTAATTATGACCTTTTTCCGAGCCACCTTACTCACCTCATGTATATCATTGTAAAGTTGAAAAGAGATAAGGCTGTTCATGGTGTGTATTGTATCATGTTGATAAGAAGTATTTGTAGAGGTATTTGACGTCAATCTACATCTGGTAGTTAAATTATGCAAGGTGATGTAATATGGCTTGATCAATCTTGCTGATAACATCTTTTGACAGGCATAAGCCAAGACACATGACAGGAAAAGTCTATTCCACTTCAAAACATCAATCACAGTACTAGGAGGTACAGGGGCATCTGTGATCACTTCTCGGCCTATTGGCTAAGATCAAAGTGTCACTGCCAACTGGCGATTAGTGCTTGTTTCTGTTTCTGGCAGCTTGCTGCACGCTCACGATTATGAGGTCCATTATGGCCTCACCTTTAGGATGAATTCTAGTCTTCTAGGATGTATCATACTCTCAGTACGAGGACTCCGGGCAACTTGCGTCCCTCTTTAGGGGCAGCCCACCCTCTGTTTTGTCATAAACAGAGTAATGTGATGTGAGGCATATAACGATGTAACCCATGTAACGTCCATTCACATACGCATAAATAATAATGAGGCTTATAAATTCTTAGAATAATTATTATTAATTTTTTCATACAGATGTTCAGAGTTATAACATAATAAGAATAGTGGAGGAACAACGTACTTTGCTCAACACCATCTAGAGTCAAGGACTCTATCTATCACTTGTCTTTATCAAGGTGAGACATTTTCTTTGTGTGGAGTTCACAACCATAAATCTCTAAAACCGCCGATTCTCTTGACAGCGTAAATAAACCTAAACCATGGAATGATGCCTACTTTTACAATCGCAGGGAATTAGATAAACAAGCAAGTAGTTGATCTGATAATACCAGCAATTAGTATTACAATCTGATAGAAGACTGTAAAGACTTATTGATATTGATGACAGAGATGGCAGAGAAATTAGCATATTTTTGTCAGATTTGGATTTGGATATGAAGGATCAATTTTTGAAAGGATGTACAATTATGTTGTAGCAATGGCTAGTATATAGAACATATACACAGTTTTATTTGCAGTCACCATAGTCCGTAGCTAGATGTTCTTTCTGTTGCGCAATAGACTAGGGAGTTAGATTATCTGATATGATAACAAATCCAAAGAATATGTCGGTAATTTACGTGGACATCAACTAGCCCATATTTGAACTTTTTGCTTATAATTTTTACCTCCTTTTTTCTTAGTATATGTAAGCGGATCGGTACACACCATTTAGTTACCCTACGTATCAATGACCCTACATTAAAATGCCAACATCTATCTTGAAGAACATAACATATCAAATCAGAAATTCCTAGCTTTAAGAGGGTCTCCCAAACTCACAGTATTTGCATCTCCGAAAGAGGGTGTCAATTCAACCTCAGTACATCATATGCGCCTGCTCTTATTCATGTGTTGGGTTGGCCATATCAAATCTCAATTCATGCTTCTCAGGCTTTGGACAACATGAGTTAGTTGAAATTATCAGATATACACAATGTTAACAGACTTACATACCATGACTTATCGGTAGGGGGTAGGTGGGGGGTTGTGAAAACAAAGCATTTTTTCCTTACTTTAATAAAATATGTATCTAGGTAAGAAAACAAAATCTGTTCAAATTTCGTAACCAGTAAAGTCCAAGGTTGTAAGATAGACAAAATTCTATTGGGTGTATTGCCATCAATTCAATTTGATTTTATTTGCAGCTGAAGTTTCCTGCTGATTCTAGAAAACACATGAGACCTGAGGACAATGGATGACAGCAGACAACAAAAAGTAAGCCGTTATCAATTAGTTAATAGCAATTAGACTGTCGTAACAAACAAAAAGATCTAAGGATATGGGGATAAGGCTTGGTCACCAAAGTGATGTGAACAGTCCTGCTGCTGTTAATCATTGTGCAGGCTAACCTTTCTAGACAAGCCGGGACAGTCTAACTGCACGTGTTCTCTCGCACAACCACCCACCTAACAAAACTATTGACTTCAAGTATTACCAATAATTCAAGGTCAACATCGAAATAAAGTTCCTGACAAATGTCTGCCCAGCCGGTGCGTAGGCAGTACCCCCGACCCGGGCTTATGTAGGGGTTGAATTTATCACCCCAGTTTTTCAGGAGTTTAATTGATTATTACTAGGTTACCAGACTACAATCATATTCCATTGGCTATTATAGCTATCTAAGGCTGCCGATCGGTGGAAATTTTGAATTTTGAGATCAAATAAATGTCAGTTCATCAAGCAAGGTTTTGGCTGGTTGTAATTAAAGCTTTAACTGTAACAGCTACAACACGCTAACAAAACTGAGAGAAACCCTGTATGGACTCGGCCTGCCATTCCTCAACTTTACCAAGAATTCATTGACTAACTATAGCTCTTCCACTTCAGCCAAATCGCATCCCAGTGAGTGTTGTTTGCACGCAATATCATAATAGCGTTATCATATCAAGGTGTGATACCCGTGGTCGGTCACACTACATACTAGTGCATGTCACTATGTGTTACTAGTAGGAGGGTCGGTCACACTACATACTAGTGCATGTCACCATGTGTTACTAGTAGGAGGGTCGGTGGGTTGGGGAAGATGAGCAGTAATCTCTTCTTCTTCTTCTTCCACAAAGTTGACTTCAACTCCAATCCAGTTAGCTCAACTCCAGATCTTTTCTACCCTGATTTTTATTTGCCTACCCCAGATCCAAAAAAGTTTTCGTGCTTCAAGCAGATCTGGAGTTAACTTGAAATCTCAATACCCCTAGCCTCTAACAAGGGGTTGTTCATTCGTCATCAAAACAGCAATATATAAATTGTTGCGAGTCCCTCCTGAGGCCTATCACTATAAATATATGACGTACTATAATTTAAGTTCAAGGAAACAATTACTTGAAAACTGCCGTGTCACCGCAACAGTTTGTCATTATAGCCGCCCAATCAGTGTAATACGGTGATAAATAATTGTCTGAGTTGTGCCCTTTCTTGCTGGGAGGGGACGACTCAGTCCGTCTCACAACACTGGGCTTGAAGTGGTGAGCTCCCACAGCTGAGCACATGAGACAATATCAAACTTGCTATGGTCGGATAGATATGGCTGTAGAGTGATCCTCTCTCTTTTTGTATACTGATCAGTCAGTCGAAAATCGACCTAGATGAGCATCTAGTACACAAAAATTATATCCAAAACCATGTCCCAAAGAGTTTTCAATGCTTAAGATACTAATCATTGAAAGTGTTTTTGTATTGGGCTGATTTTTGTCTCGGAGAAACAATTTTAACTCTATTTTCCAATGTATGTCCCAAAATAGAGAAAGGACAACCTTCTAAAGGCAACTACTAAATAGCAGGAACGGTCTCAAAATCTATGAAGCAGACTATAAAGTCAATAAAATCTACAATGCGAAGCCCATGACCATTTAAATTCAAAAGGGCATTGAGGAGTCGAACAAAGAATTGAAGATGACTCCGAATTGGTGGCCCATAAGCCAAGCGTGTCAGACACCATGGTCAAAGGGATCAAATGATTGATCTTGAAGCAAGCCAGCTTAATCATAAATCAAACCCAGAATCCTACACCAAACTATTCAGCATGTTCAAAGAAAGGACCTTTTCCTTACTGTGGCATCATAAGTGTACTGGTTTAATGCTTGTGGACTGAATGATGGCAACTATAGCGAAGTGATGTTGAATTCTTGCTTTTATTATTGTACCCTGTATAATAAGGAAAGTGTGATTAAAACGTGTGTGTAGGGGTGGAACGGATCAGGGTTGGGCAACCTCGGATCGGATATCGAATCGGTCTATAAATCCAACCTCGGATCGGATCCGGACCCGGGTAACGCGTAAATGCGCTAAATATACCAGTCACAGCAGCTCTTCTTTAGCACCATAATATACTATTAAGGTCATTGAATACATGGATAAACTCGGTCAACAATCTCTTCCCTGGACCATTACCCTAGTTTAAATTTGCACATATCAGCTAGGATATAATTCTTTACAGGAGCAACTTATCACTCAAACAGCGCAAAGATCACACAAACAGATTATTTGAAAAGATCATTTAATGAGTGCTAAGATCTCTTGACAACGAGAATTTGTGCATAGGCACTCAATTTGCCAGGATCACTCAAACCCCGATGTTAAAAATCACTGAGTTTGAAAAAACTCCCTGTTCCTATGTCCCAAATCTCTGTTGTGATTAGACATAGGAATTGTCTTCCTACTTTGAAAAAGCAGAAGAGGATAATTACTTAGTTCATCAAACTAGACATTTTGTTACAAGGAACATCATTGGACAAATAATTATGTCTTATGTCACAACGATCTGAGTTAAGATGCTTCTATCAATTTCAGCAGAAAAAAACACATCCATCAAATTTAATCAGCAACGATATAGATAGCTATGAAAATGAGACAGGTATTGAATGCCTACTGATCACCACTGAGTGCTTTCAGCCAAACTCAATTATCTTATCTGAACTACAAATTAATGACTATCATACTTCCTCCCTTGTCATTTTCAGTGAGATAAATGATGCTATTGGCAAGTAAGTGTAATGTGTTGATTAAAAACGTATCATCTCGGATCAGACTTAACACATATCCGACCCGGTTTGTGGTTGGATCCGAGGTCAAATATCCGAAATTCAACTCCAACCTCAAGAGGTCGTTCCACCCCTACGTGTGTGTATGTAAATAGGTCAATTAACAAAACGACATGACATTGATAACGGTATATAAATAGTAAGCTTGTGACATAAAAATAGAACAGATTGCTAAGTATTAATCAGATAGTATAGAATCGTGTTGTCATTGAGTCATCATTGAGTGCGATCATATGTTGCATAGTATCAAATAGTGTAGGCTTAAAACTCCATAAATTAGAATAGGAGAAGGTATAAAGGTATAAAGGTATGAAGTTTCTTTATTACGGATGTGCCTGGTTGGCAACTCAAATGACACTGATGTTTATAAAAATGGTATGATGGTCTGAGTTTAAATCTATTGTTATGCAAATATATGGTTGGTTATTAAAAGCTGCACTGTACTCTAGCAATTATAGGATTAGAGCATAATTTAAAATAGAACAATTTCTAATATCAAAACATTAAGTCACCTCAGTAGTGAAGGATGGAAACTTAAATACTTAGTTTGATGCTGCTCTTTCGTATCACATCTTAGTCTCCATATTTGAATCTATCATGTGAGTGAATTCCAGCTTTCGAATCCAAATATTGAGGAAGTTATGGCCTCTCAAACTTCCAGGGTGATTGCCTTCAAGTATGTGATGTGACTGATTGGTAACAAGACAATTGATAGAGAAACTGCAATAGTCAGTTTAGCCTGCAGTGCATCATTTGTGCATAGCATTTATGCAGGTAACAAAACAGGTCGTGGGAGGCATAGCTTTGTCATATGAATGAATTGATTTTCTTGATTTATGAATACAGCCACACTGAGATTTCATCTTAGCCTGACTTGACAAGCTTGATAAGCTTGAAAAGCTTGTCTCCTAATTCGTAACCAAACGATTCAAGTCACAAGCACTCTTCCACTAAATTATTGATATTGTTACAACACAGCATGATATAGATAAAAGATATAAGATAGGATGGGTATATTTTAACCGCCGTCTCAGGCTAGGTGGAATTTTTTTTATGTATACAATTCACCTCTGTGGTCACTTTTCACACTATCGTGATTCAGAATTACGAGCTCAAGACAATAGCAAAGACAATATATTACAATGAGTTATAATGTACCATTGTCATACCAAATTGAAAGTGAAACGTGATGTTTTCCCGACACCAAGAAGTTGTCATATTTCACATTCAAGGCCATATTTCAAACCTCTCTAACATGAAAGATACATTAACAACCAACAGATAACTATAAGCCAAGAAATGTTGTTACCACAGTTGCTTTTCATCCTTCATCACTCTAATTTTATTTCATTCATTTGACAGCTGTGACCTATTTATTATCCAAATCAAGCAACATCAGTAAGGATTGTTTCGATGGAGCAGTAAATAATGTGTATGCTAAACTAAAATGAAACTGTCTTCAATATGTACCTACTGACTAAGAATTAACGCTCTCATACCGGCATAACAAGCAAACCCAGCATGCTCCAACACCGCAGATTTTTTGCATTGATAGCATCGAATAACAGCTTATATTGTGAGCGCAATGTAAAGCATGACCTGTACACATAAAGGGTCCTAATAAATATCTGAAAATATTGCACAGCGAGGAAGCTTCTAGATTGACAAATGAATAAAATGTGATCGTACCAACACATTAACCTTCTACCAGATGAGAGCAGGAAACAACTACAGCTAAATGCACTGATATATATTCATGGATTAAGGGAACATATCAGGCCCTGAAAAAGCTTATGGGAATTTATGTATGATTGCTGGAAACAATTTTTCATATTTAATTGGTCCAAAAGTTTAGTAACGCTACAGCCGACCACTTGTAAACATTTGACAAATAGCTTGCCTGAGTTTTTAAAGGTCGTTACTGGGACGTCAGTCAGAGCAGAATTATAGCTAGATCAGATTACTGACACAACTATAGACAAAGACAAGTTTGTATACTGATTTAGTATCCCCAAAAACATACATGCTGCGTATTAAACCACTAATCCCTGAATTTATTAAGTGACTACATTTTCCTTGATCATTGCCCTCTACCCAATTCAGGACGGTTTTGCTATTGCTGCATTTCTTTCTATAGGTTGGCAGGAAAAGCAACATTTTGTTTCGAATCCCCGTCCACCCTATATCCCAGAAATTTGGTGAGAAGAACTTAGATAAAACGTGAATCTGTCCTTCAATATGCAAAACGTTGAGTCTGAAATTTGAGTGTAAAACTGATGAGATCCGCGTATAGTGGCCTGTTTGTAGCAGACTTTAGAACATTAATTTTGCTAAGGTTTTCATGCCCTAATGGCAAAACAAGGCTAGAGGAGACTTTAATCCGTCTCATATTTCCATTAAAAACAAAACATTAGTCCAGAAGACACCTAGCTATAAGTGCTCAAAAAAATGTGTTTATTTTAACGGAATTCGGGCAATATAGAATTAAATTTTTCTAGATCAGAAATTTATGCTGATTTCAAATATCTGGTTTCTACACCTCTGAGTCAGGAGTGGTCTGATGGTTAAGGGTGAGGACGTATGATCTGTGATTTCCAGGTTCAATTCCCAGAGCTGGCATTCATTTCTCATTTGGTACTGGCGCGCCACTCATCCTAGCCAGGTCCTTGCGGAACGGGACTAAAAATACAGGAGGTCCCCTGTGTGTTTGCACACCCCACATGCAGTTAAAAGATCCCCCTCTGCCTCTTCGATAAAAAATGTTGCCGGAATTCCGGCAGGCAAGGGTATAGGCTGCGGCTTGAGTACCATGGGTCCCTGTACCTGTACTCTAGAGGGGTAGCCCTATCCGCAATGACGACTTAGACTTAGACACCTCTGAGTCTGCCAGTTAGAAAGTTATTCAGGGTTATAGTCCAGATGGTTCAGTTCATTATAACGGAAGTGGGCGGCAATTTGGTAGCATTTATATGTGTAGGTCGGTTGTGTCAATACTATGTCTTATTTCTACACCTCTAAGTTTGTCAGTTCAAGAGAAATTAAATTTTAAACTTAAAAACATATTGAGGGGATTACTCCAATTATTGTTATATACTTCAATTGTTTTGCCTTAGTTGTAGAGCCTGTTGTGTAATGTCTGTTTGAAACCTCACCGTTCGAGTCTTGATATTATACTATATATACTGTATAGATACAGTATATACCTCTACATACTAGATAAATTGTTTTGTTTAAAAACCACTTCGGCATCGATCCAACCAAGCTTGCTCCACACAATATAAATTAGTTAGGGCTGACTGCTTCTGACAACCGTGTTGAACAATGTCCAGAGAAGATTTTGTAGCTCAACTAAGAATCAGTGGATATAATGTATTCAAAGAAATTAGCTAATATCTGAACAGAAGAGGGGAATCAGAATGAGTCGAATGGGAGTACCATACCGTAACTTATCTCCCCTGAGAAAACTTAGAATATCATGAAGAAGGAAAAACAAAGAAAGATTTCACTCTTTATGGTAGGCCTGAATAGCACAAGTCATAACGATTCTTGTTTTGATTTCAAAGTATTCTAATCACATTCAATCTCCCTCTATCCTATTATAAAAATTGTTTTCCTCCTTTGTGGCGTCTTTTGAATAATAAGCGCAGGGCTCTGATAGTTCTCGCGGTCTCAGAATTTCAGTCGCTCTGACTTATTCTGTAAATATTTAGACCAGTGAAATAGGCTCTTAAACTTGTTAAACTGGAAATCTAATGAATGATAGTGTGTAGGTCTCATTGACATCTATATGCGTAGATAGTGTTAGAATTTAGAGAGGTTTAAGGGGATGATGTCCCCCTTCCTACTTTGTCTTGGGGGATGCATCCCCCTTTATTTCATAACCCAGGTTACAGCCAGCTGATAGTAACAATATCAGTTTTCCAAAAGATGGCTCAACTTGATACATTTTCAATTGTAACCACCACAGACCTCTGGCGGCTGGGACTCTGCCTGGTTGTCATCCCTCTACCTCATATTTTCCACTTCTAACACTGTGCGTAGATATCCCACCCTCAACCGCTGAGGCACTGGGTGGGAAAAATAGATATCCAGGTGTAATATCTAAACTAATATATCCATTGTTGGCCGTTGAATCTCAATCACAGGAAACGGCTGCTGGATCAGAGTTGCTACCATCACAAACCTACAAAATGATCAACACTAGAACCTCAGCTATATATATTATATTGATGTCTGTGATATTTCCAGTTGCCTTCCCTACACCCCAGTTGCCCACACTATTGGATGGTCACCATCACAAAAGAAGTGTACCCTTCACAATGGGTTATTTCTCATTAAAAGACATAATGTCAAGTCCTTGGAGTCAGGTGGGGGGGGGGGGGTTAGGGTGGCTTGTCAAGACAGGCTAGAAAACACCAATCACAGCAGCTGTGTAAGTACGATATTGTACAGAGCCCGCATGCCCTGTTAATGACAAAACAGAGGGTGGGCTGCCCCTAAAGAGGGACGCAAGTTGCCCGCAGTCCTCGTACTGAGAGTGTGATACACCCTAGTAAACTAGAATGTATCCTAGAGGTGAGGCCATGGTGGACCTCCTAATCATGAGTTTGCAGCAAGCTGCCAGAAACTGAAACAGGCACTAATCAGCCATTGGCCATGACACTTTGATCTTAGCCAATAGGCCGAGAGCCTGCATGCAGTCTCGGGGAACTGCAAGGCCTTTTAGATGTTACGAGGCGGTATCGGGAGGGTAACTTTGGGTCTTGAGAAGCAGTCGTGTGGCCTAGTTCATAGACTCAGATCATCAGACAGAACAAAATGATTAGGTCAATACCAATACAAATAACATTACCAATAGATTTTAATGGCCATGTACTGGGTTATTTTGCCAGCGTACGATATTTTCTTGCATCATCCAGGTTCTATTTACGAGGTCAGGGGAGAAGAAATCCAACTATGTGTTTTACTTAATCACTAAATTTCATTTTAACCAACCTGGTATAACGATGGTGTATAAAATACAGCCAACTGTGATACGAAAATACATTAGTCTTTTATCCAATAGATATGTTGGCTTTTAAGTTTTGGTTCTAAAAAGCTTGACCTGCATCGGGTTCCCAGCGCTTTTATAGTAGCCACTCCAGGCCAAAACACGTCAACTGTACATTTGTTATTTTCTATGATATCAAAATGACACTTCGAAAGAGCATGATCTTGTTATAGGAAACAACAGTTAATTCCGTACCATAAACAAGGAACATCAACATGGTTAACTTACGGAAACAGGGGGAAACGACATTATCGATTCTATTATAGAATTGTCTGAGCTATGCAGTCTCTACTTATTTCGCATCCCATGGTCCTTCACAGAGTCATCTGATTTATATGTTACACCAGCTATAAAGTGAATGAATTAAGTCTGCATGTGGTAAATGTGCTGGTTTCATTATAACCAAGGAGTTAATACAAATGTTTGAAAGTTTTTTCCTTGAAATTCCAGTAGCTGCTTCTTCCTTTGCCGGCTTCTCTCGATGCAGCCCTCTCACAAAACAGTTGACCACAAACTCTTGTAGCAATTGTTGTTTAAGAGGTCATATCAAATACAATTTCCCTCTATTGGATTGAATTTGGTGGCTGCAGCCTTTGAAAATCTTTCTAAGATGCACTCACATCTCTCTGCATATACATTTGCTGACTTAATTTGACTTTGAGTCATAATTGTAACCTGTCTCATAACATTTCACCCTGCAATACGATTTACAATCTTGCTCCAATTCCTCCAATTTAAACTGAGCTGAAAATGTATGAATGGGAATAATTTGGTATTCTCAGGCAAAATACTGGAATTCCATGGGCAATTATTATGATTTATCTCCTCCTATTTGCTCCAGTTAAAAAACTGATTTTCTCCCTAACTGGCAAACTGAGAGGTGTAGAAACTATGACATAGTATTTATACAAACTATCTACACATATAAACACCGTCAAATTTTTGCCTTAAAGCCATTAAAATAAACTGAAAGCTAACTGTTGGTGTATTCTGGACTACTTCTGATCTTCTATGATGAAGGGAAGTTAATGTTACAATTCACATATATAAGAAAATCAATCATATCCGTCATGAACACATTTTAGGGGGCCTCACAATTATTGACCGTTGATATTGCACAGACATTTTTATCTTGTCTTTCAGATGATTTATAACGAGGATTATTTACATGAGTTCAAGAGGGATTACTCCTGCAGTGTTGGAGGTAAATATAATCTGGAGGTCCAAGTGAAGCACTTGGTACGACTAGCAGAGTTTTATTACAAGAAATATCAGAAAACTGACGACTGGACAGATTGTCTGAGGGTAAGCTATAATAAAATAATAAGATTATCCGAAGAATGACGACAGCAATCTGTTGGTATAATAAAACTAATCAGTGCTCTTACCATGAACTCAATCAAACCTAGACAGGACCCCCAATATGCAGCATTAGCATTGAGGCATTTAATTCTGGGCGACGTAACGACATTGGAAGGTGTAGAAGCAATGATGCTATTGTTGATTTACTGTCTAAAATCCAGGTTTTCTGTCAATAACTCCATCCATTCTGATCTGATTTTGAGTTTGAAAATTATAAATAGATTGAGCAGCTTGTCCTGAGCAGTGTGATTTTTTTAAATTTTAGGCAAAAAAATGTTTTTAAAGAAGAAATAATTGATATAAAGATGCTGCTGATTGTAAAGCAATATTCAAATTCAATGTCCGATCAATTGGGAATCGCCGACACTATCTTTGTCGGAATGTAACAAGTACGCTGACTCTATCTTAGTGGGAATACTATTGACCTGACTTTGGGACTGAATTTGGGAGGAGGGAGATATGGAGAAATATGGTAACTTTATTTAACTGGCGATCTGGGAGGGGTTATGGACAGCTAGTGACCTAATTTACCAGGCAAGACAAATTGGGGGGGGGGGGGATATGGACAAACTAGTAAGCTATTTTATCAGGCAAGATAAATTGAGGGGGATATGGACAAGATAGTAACCTAATTTATCTGGCGAGACAAGTGTGCCAAACAACAGCCAAGCAACAGAGTACAAGGCAAATTTATGACAAGGCAGGGAGGTCAGCCAGCAGGCAGAACTCAAGAACACTTACTTCAGTGGGTTTAACTCCCTATGGCACTGTATTGTTTTCTATTGATTTGTTTAAAATATAAGGTGTGGCAGCTTCAGCTGCAAAATACTAGCTGATTTGATTCCACTAGTGTTGAGTTATTAAAATCATTGTTAAAACATAGTATTTAGGTTAACAATGATCCTGTGAGGCATGTGAAAAATGTTACTGCTAAGGAAAATTCCATGGCTATGAAATTGAAAATACTGGGTGGGTTTGATAAAATTAAAATTAGAAAATTTACTAAAATGATGAGTCCTCCTAACAGGAAGACAAATAACATGATTACAACTTGAATTTAAGTGGAATTAATTTTGACTGTCCAGCTGCGGTGAAAAATCCACCACATTATGAAAAATAGAATCCAAACGCAAAGTTATCTCAATCATGACAGGCGCGCGACTTGTTGCAATAATAAAGCAAATCAGATGTCTTACAAATCCTGTGATGTATAACGGAAGACATTATGCTGGTTGCGAAGTGATTCCATCCAATGCTCTCCCTACACTTGCAAACGCATTCTCAAAGCCAACAAGTACTTTGCTACTTTTTACTATAATCGGAGTCATGTTTTCATTTTACAGGCGCACACACTCTTCAACTCTGTGTCAGTGAGAAAACCAAGATATGACGGCTGGAAAGAAAGAGTATTCCAGGTTCAGCAGACATTTTGGAAGGGATCAGCTGTGATCAGCTATGATCAACAGCAGGAAATAACTACTGATCTTCTCAGCAATCTACATAAGATACGAGATGAGGTTCGAATTCAAAACCAAGTAACTGACGAACTATCCATGCGATTTGATGTGAATTCAGAAGAACCAATGCCAACGGAAGATATGATGGGACAGCTAGTTGATTCTGCTCAAACAGTATCTACACTATGCACGGAGAGAATGATCGACTTTATTCACACTATCATAGATAAAAGTGTGGAAACTCTGGTCCAGGAACCACCATGTGGATTTTCAGTTATAGCTATAGGCTCACTAGCTCGAGGGGAGGCAACCCCGTACTCTGATCTCGAATACATATTTCTAATCGAGAAGAAAACACCGCAGACTGAAGACTATTTCAGGAAATTAGCAATGACCAGCTATTTTCTAATAGGTAATCTCGGGGAAACTAAGCTTAAGTATATGGCAATTGAAGAACTGAATGGGTGGTTTGACGACGAATCAAAGAATGGATTCAAAATCGACGGCTTGTCTGCCGAGGCTGGCAACATACCAACAGGTAATGGACAGAACAGTAATAAATGCAGTTTCATAACTACTCCCAGTGATTTAGGCATTGCATATGAGCATGTACTGAAAAACCCTACAAAAGACTCCCTGAAAGGTGATCTTACAGCGATGCTCTCCTATATGACAGAGGTATATTCTAATGGGAATAGTAACCTACTCTGTACCCTCAAGGAATTCATACAGTCTATCAAGCTCAGTGAAGCACGGGCAAATGCAAATATAGACATGCTGGCAAACGATATGAAGAAGTTTGACTTTACCCCTGATGATCGCTTGCTGAATCAAGCCTATACAGTAGACGTGAAGAGGCAACTCTACAGATTTCCATCAATACTGTTGTATGATCTGGCAGTGATCCATCAGGTGTTTGGAAAAGATGCATGGACAACTGCAGAACGCCTGCACTCGACTGGGAAAATATCAGAGGATTTGTATAAATCATTGATCTTTCAGCTTGCTGTTGCCTGTTTTGTCAGACTTTCAGCTTACCTGTACCATGACTCTCAAGATGACAGGATTTCAACAGCAGAGAAGCAAACAACAGAAACTACAAAATTAAAGGTTGATTGTAATTCACCTGGGAATAGATTGTATGTTCACACAGGTCTTATCCTGGCACTAGCTGATATGATGGTTCCTTTAAAGGATAAACTAGGGGAAGTAAACGCTGATCAATTGGGTACTGTGTGTATGGGTTATAAAACAACAGCGAATGCGAATGACCAGACATTCCTATGCAAGATATCGACACTCCAGCATACTGGGCACACAAAGCTAGCATTCAATTTGCTGAATGAGCACTTCGGGCCAATACAGCACTTAGCCGAGGACGACATTCTAGACTGGCTTGGTAGTCACAGCGCCATTTGTAATCAAGAAATAAGGTATCTGGTAGCAAATATTTTCACAGATAACTTTTACTTCAGGCAAGCTCTGGAAGTTCTCATTCATCTCAGAGAGAATGATAAATACTACAAGACCAAATCAGTGTGTCTTAGGATCGCTGCCTGCCAGCGTCATCTAGGAGATCGGATCGCTGCACTCAACACTTTGGAGGGTGTAGGTGAAGAATCATCAGGAGATTACTTGCTTAGCATAGGGCGCTTATATGTTGATTTGAGACAATGTGACAAAGCTGAGAAGTATCTCCTCAAAGCCCTTCAATATTATTATATAAAGGCGTGCCAAGAAGTGAAGTATGATTATTATGGTGATCAGATTGACAGTCCTCATGCAAGCACCATAAGTGTTGACCTACAAAATCTATCCACTGAGGAAATACTAAAAATATTACAGCAACAAACATCATCATTGCTTGAATGTATAGAGGCACTGGCCTATTTGTACCATGAACAGCATGACCAGGTGACCTCAGTCAAATACAGCAGAAGATATCAGAGTATGTTTGAACATCTGTACGGAGAGGAAAGTTTAGTACCTGAAGCTGCACATGGATATTATGTAATAGGGTTAGACTTTTATAACCAACATCATTACGATAACGCTAAAATTTACTTTAGGAGATCCAGGGTAACCTACAGCAGGATTTATGGTGAGACTGTTGATCATCCAAGGATAGCTCTCTTACTAAAAGTGATGGGAGAAAACTACATTAATTTAGGAGATTTGTGCGCAGCTGAAGAGTGCATGATTTCTTCAATAGACATGTACAGACGTGTATACGGCGAAAATGTCACATGTGCAGACATGTCAGATGCTGTATCTTACCAAGGACATATAATGCTTGAAATGGAGAAATACGAAGCAGCTATAAAAAACTACAAACTATCGCTAGAAATGCGTAAGCGTATACATGGTGAGAATAGCGACCACTCTGATATTGCTGTGTCACTGAATAACCTGGGAAACACATACCACGCAATGAATGAGTATAACAAAGCAGCGGAATACCACAGACTATCACTAGAAATGCGTAAGCGTATACATGGTGAGAATAGTGACCACTCTGATATTGCTAGGTCACTGAATAACCTCGGTACCACATACCACGCAATGAATGAGTATAACAAAGCAGCAGAATACCACAGACTATCACTAGAAATGCGTAAGCGTATACATGGTGAGAATAGTGACCACTCTGATATTGCTTGGTCACTGAATAACCTCGGTACCACATACCACGCAATGAATGAGTATAACAAAGCAGCAGAATACCACAGACTATCACTAGAAATGGAGAAGCGTATGCACGGGGAGAATAGTGACCACTCTGATATTGCTTGGTCACTGAATAACCTGGGTACCACATACAAAGCAATGAAAGAGTATTACAAAGCAGTAGAATACCACAGACTATCACTAGAAATGCGTAAGCGTATACACGGTGAGAATAGTGACCATTCTGATATTGCTGTGTCACTGAATAACCTGGGTACCACTCACTACGCAATGAATGAGTATAACAAAGCTGTAGAATACCATAGACTATCACTAGAAATGAAGAAGCGTATACATGGTGAGAATAGTGACCATTCTGATATTGCTTTGTCACTGAATAACCTGGGTACCACTCACTACGCAATGAATGAGTATAACAAAGCAGCAGAATACTACAGACTATCACTAGAAATGTGTAAGCGTATACATGGTGAGAATAGTGACCATTCTGATATTGCTGTGTCACTGAATAACCTGGGAAACACATACCAGGCAATGAACGAGTATAACAAAGCTGAGGAATACTACAGACTATCACTAGAAATGCGTAAGCGTATACATGGTGAGAATAGTGATCACTCCAATATTGCTGTGTCACTTAATAACCTGGGAAACACATACCAGGCAATGAACGAGTATAACAAAGCTGAGGAATACTACAGACTATCGCTAGAAATGTGTAAGCGTATACATGGTGAGAATAGTGACCATTCTGATATTGCTGTGTCACTGAATAACCTGGGAAACACATACCAGGCAATGAATGAGTATAACAAAGCAGCAGAATACCGCAGACTATCACTAGAAATGCGTAAGCGTATCCACTGTGAGAATAGTGACCACTCTGATATTGCTTGGTCACTGACTGAACTTAGTAATGATAACAAAAGAAAGAGAGATCGCCGGCGCATTCATTGGATCATCATACTCAGCGTGCTTTGCATATTTTTATCATATTTTTTAAATTCTTATCAGCGTTTTACTTACAATTAGACTTGGCACCCTCGTTCACCACCCCCGCTTGCTGTGGTCCACATTGATCGAACTAACTGAGTATCACATGACCTGCACATAATGCTCTGTTGATTTAAATTTTTTAATCCTCCTCATTATGAAACAAAATATGGCTGGTTTCAGATTGAATATATTTTATATGTATTTTATGTTGGAAATATACAGTTCACATTTGACTGGTACTTAAAATACAAGTTGTCATTTTTAAAGTTATAGGGGAAAGTTGTGGTGACCAATTCACCACTGAGCGATAATTTATATTTAGCTCATTGGTAACTCCCCACTCCAGATGTGGACTGCAGCCTTTGGACCAGCTCTTCTAGGGTTGTCCCCACTTACCAGCCTTGCGAGGTACCCGTCCTTTACCATTCAAACCTTGTAATTCATTCATTCATTCATACTAAAACTTGGCCCCATGCAATGAAACTTGGCCCCAACTAGTAAAAATTGGCCCCAAATACCAATACTAAGACTTGGCTCCAAATATCAAACTTGGAACTGCATTCCGAGTGGCTCCCAATCCACTGGTCACGCCACGGCGTGACCAGTGGATCAGGCCCAACAGGTATGCAGGCAATTGGATCAAACTTGACTGCTGCAGACATGATCGCTACAACTGGGTACACCCTTAATTTTGGATTCAGCACGTTTTTCCACCCTAGAAACACCTTTTATTGAATTCTTAACATTTCACTTATTATATGCAATTTTATATAATAATTGCGGATATGCTGCTGCAAGACAGTATCATACTAACCTCATAAAGATCTGACATTATACTTATTGAAAATTTTAAACTTTTCCTGATCTAATATGAGCAGACTTCTGCAAGTTTACTTGTTTAATAAATTGGCAAGTCAACAAAATCCCACAATGCAGTTTCAACCTGGAAGTCCCTGAAGATTAGGTTAGTAAGATTACACGGAATAGGAGTTATGGCCCCACACATATAATGCAAAAACAAAACACCTTTTAATCTCTAAATATGACCACTACAACTGGGTACACCCGGTGAATTTTACAGAAGAAACATCAATGAAATATAATATGCGATCAGTTTCCTGCCATCAAAAATTGTCTGTGCCATTATTTTATAGAGCAGTTACAGCTAGGCTGCTTCTGGCCTATAAAGCACCCATTTGAAAAACCCACAACATTCTTAATAAACAGTAATTACCAGGCAGATGCTCTACACACTGAGCTATTCAGGCTGGCCGGCACTAAGTAATCACAGATTTTAGTTAACGGATATCCGTGGCACTGGTCCGTGATTGCTAATATACGCCACTGGTTTAGCTGGTAAAATGGGATAGTGTATGACATTTCATAATTCAATGACAAAGCTCACGATCTAAATCGAACATGGCGAAAAATTACAGCTCTAGCTCATCCGACAGTGAGAATGAAAATTACAGGGAGATTAACAGCTCTAATGAAAGCAAGATTGAATATCATTTAGGAGGCATTTGTAGCAAATCGACGTGGAGTCCATGTGATGTGATTATCAGAGGGAGAATATCTCTGAGGTAGTCACAGCACTCAAGTTTCAAACTGTATGATTTCGGCCACTGGAAATAACCCACAGTGCTTTGGCAGATACAACATTTTCTGTTAACCATGGTTACTGCTCGAGAAAGAAATTGGCAATATAAAGGCAGATCAATATGTGGCTAAGTATTTTCTAGGTTTTGTTTACATTAATAATATGATGAATAAATAAGATTGTGGCTATGACATTCCAATCAACCTCCGTCTTCAGCCCGCATGAAAACCAGTGATATGCTTCAATTATTAGCTTCATGAATAGCGGCTTTCAATAGAATTTCAATTGAAGATACAAAATTTACATAGGTAGATTGTGTGTTTTTCTTGAAAATTTGTATTTCCAAATCGCAAAGAAATCTAAAATAAATTCTTTGTAAATCTCGACATTTCAGGTATTAGGATGATGTTGAAATCCAAAGCATGCAATGATCAATACTGAGTGATTTGAAGTTTTGACAATCTTTTCAACAATTTTTGCAAATATTCTGATGTTTAAACACTCAAGGTTTTTTTTTGGATAATCTGTGTTGTTTACATTGTTTAAAAACTAGAAATTACAAGTCACAAAGTAAATTCAACTCAATAAATTTGTCATCTAGTTGTTTCGGACTTCAGGGTGATGTAAAATGTAAATGAATTTGACTGCCTCCTAAGGAGGAGTATTGATAATCGTGTTAGCAGTGGGATACCTGGAGAAACTTTCTATTTTTTCATTAGATCTTGTCCATCTGTGTGCATCACAGATACTCAGCGCATCTTAACATAGACTATCAATATTACTGACTGAGTGCAGCAAGTCTTATGAGAGCACATGTCACTGCACACAACAGTCACTTAGGAAATTAATTTGTCGAGTTTTTGAGTTATTTCGTCAGTATGGATCTGATTTGGGAGGCGAGTGCTGGGTAAATTGCAAGATTAAGTACAAACTATAAAGCATCGCATGGACCATTTTTGAGTGAATCTGAAATAAGCAAGGCTTTGTCAGCAGGAAGAATCAATTGCTCCATTATAATCTTATTTTAACAGAGCAAACAAGCGCATCGGTCTGAAATGAAAATCACTCATTTTCATGCTTGAAAAACAGCGGACAGGGAAAGCGTCTAAGTCATAGTCGTTGATTGTAATGTATAGTGGTTCTTCTAATATTTTCTTCTACATGGGCTCATAACAGATATAAAAGCTCTTTTGATTAGTGGTCTCTACTCATCAAATAGGGTGTATACAAATTATAGAAAAGCCTAGGCAAAGTCTATGTATGGAGACAAGGAGAAAGTGCCACCTGAAATAAAAGAAGACAACTATGCCAACTTGATTGAAAGCAGTATAAATTGAGTATCTGAACATCTATTATGGTGGTCAAATAGAAGAAGAGAGAGATTTTTTGATGGAATACAGCCCACTTTATACGGTATAATTGCTTAATACTACAACACCTGCACAGACAATCAAATATCTGCTATCACTTGGATGTCTTAAACCCTGGAATCCTTAGAACGACCTTGTTCCCTCTGTGGTGGCGGAGGCATATCGCAATATTGCAACATCCCTCCGCCACCACAGATAAAAACTACTCTGATTGTTTTGACTTTGGCTCGTTTGGATGTTTGATTAAAAGCCACTAGGTTCTTCACACTTGATAAGCTGGAGCAATAAAACAACTAAAGAAAGACGTCAAACCGTTCACACCGGGTGTGGTGTTCTTTGGGCTTGTACCTTATTGTAAGCGAATTTCAGCATAATGCTGCAAGTGATACCAGGGAGTGATGGTTATGCAGTTCATAGAACAGTCTTCATTCTACAACAGAGTTATAGACTTCATAAAGGTAGGTCAAATGTTGTAGGTGGAAACAATTCCAGAAAATGTGTGCAGACCTTGGAAAAAAATCCAATATCAACTGTAAAAGACACCAAAAACCAACTGTCATCTACCATCAGACAGAATAAGATGACAGCATCACAAAAATAACTCAGTTCGAAAAGGTAAACACCATGATAATGAATATTAAAGGTTTAAACTGTTCGTTGATATAATATATTGGAGTCAATTGTTTCGCCGTGAGATGTACTGGATATATGTGTTTGCCCTCAAGAATCCATTGTCTTACATTGCGTCAGGACAGCCTCATAGTGCATCTTATGTGCTTCTCCATGTACCCAAACTATTATGACCGAGAATTTGTATAGCCAATGTGTTTGCTGTGTTCTGATGGGCTGGGTGGCAAGAGAGACCAAATGCCAGAGGCCAAGTATTGTTCCTCTGAAATAGCAGCTAATGACAATTGAGACAAAATCAGAGTAGTTAAAGTTGTTGTGATAAATATGTGTCCGCTAAAAGGCAGTCCACTTATTACCTCTGTTAAATAGCCATCCACTTGTGCTAAACACCCGTTCTTTACTGCTAAATGGCCATCCGTTTTATAAATCAATATAATTGATAATGCACTGTCAAGTGGCCGTCCCGTTTAGCAAGCATTTCAAGTGTTAAGTGGCCGGCCACCTTGATGAATATTAGTGTGTCCACTTGACTGGACTTTATAATGTTAAATGAATGTCTATTGGTCCTGATATGACTGACCTTGATCTCGACTCAAGTTTGGTCATTTCACCATAACTTTTTTTGGCTCTACATGTAATCAAGGACCACACTGATTTCGAGATTACACTATTAGTATGTGTATCTCTGATCGATAGAGCTTCTGTCGCAAATATTGAGCACCTACATTTGGCTAAAAAAGAGGACAACTTTAATTTTATCAAACAGACATGATCGAAACAGATTTTCCTAGCTCTGCATTATTAGTTCTCTCTTCTGAGCTTAGGCTAGCAATACACAGTTTCGATGTCACTTTTCTTGTCAAAAACATGTGTTAAATGCTCTTCTAAAACTGTTAGAAAGTGATATCAGATTTTCTGAAGATAAATTAGAATATTTTAACAAAGAATGAGAAAATGATAAGTGTATAACCAAAAGTTTGGGTAATCATCCATCGTCTCCTAAATACTGAATTTCAGCTGCACTCAAGCTAAGTGAATTAATTCACTCTCTATCGATCAGAGATATACATGCAATAGTATATCACGTGATCAGTGTGATCAAGGACTGGAGAACTCTCCCTGATTCAGTCCGTTCAGCCTGTTCAGCAATTTACAGTTACCCGAACAGGTGTGATGCAGAACATGGTGAAAGAAACGGGTAAGTCATATCAATTTAATTTACAGACCTCTCTCCTTTGTCAAAAACAGAGACCCATGAGCATCAACTGATCAGTTTATCTGCAGAATGTTGTAGAACTTTTGATCTGCAACTTTAAACCAGCCTACATTTTGTGTGATGGTTCATGTCGACAGAGTAGCCTAGACAGGCTATCCAGGCTACCCTGTCCACATAAACCATCACACAAAATGTAGGCTGGTTGAAAGTTGCACATCTCAACCATGTCTATGGTCAGAGGTTGTTGTGAAAGAATTTTTTTTGTTTGTTATGGAAGTAAGTTAGTTCCACATGAGTTATTTCTCAAGTTTATTTTAAGCCAGTTCTGCCCAAAAGATTTTACAGGATGCTAAGCAAAGCGAGCACTCAGTAGAACCTCACAGGCAGAAACTAATATGAAATTTTATAGATGATTGAGAACATAGTGAGAGTATCTGTTATGCCATGTGTTTGTGTGCGCTTTCGATGAAGCCTGCTTGGCACGGTGAGATGCTCTTCTGACTACTGGTAATAAATTAATACGGGTCTAAAAACAATAGCGCCAGTTAAGAGAGGTAGATATCGTTTT
The DNA here is from genome assembly GCA_914767715.1 of Membranipora membranacea. NCBI lineage: Eukaryota > Metazoa > Bryozoa > Gymnolaemata > Cheilostomatida > Membraniporidae > Membranipora > Membranipora membranacea. Next base: position 17,044,352 of record OU612069.1, on the reverse strand, counting down.
ATATGGATGGATGGATGGATGGATGTATTGCTACCCTCTACATGCATCGTCTGGCAGGTTGGTTTCACTTTAAACTAGATTCTTTTCAACTTCCCCACTATTCCCTACTGCTTCATTTGTTTCACCAGCTTAAACTGGAGACTTGTATTAGCTCAAAACTAGCTGTCACTGCAGTCATCTGCAGGATTAGGTTCAGGTCAGCTTTTTTGGGAATCACAGCATATATATTATATTTTTAGTTTGCTCATCATCTACCATATGCTCTGCTATATTTCATCGTAACATTATCTCTGTGTGCCACTTAGTTCTTACTCGCTGTTTCGATTCTATGATCATTGTATTCCTTATAGTCTAGGAGCGTCACTTAACGCATGACCAGACCTCTGTCTCAGTGAAAATGACCTAATGAGCTGCAAAATAAGCTGTGGGCCTAATTCTCAGATATAAATTTTGTTAGTTGGATTGTCAGGTTTTTGAATTTTACGCTGCTAAGCCCTATTACTTGAACATTCGGATTTGCATCCCTTACAGTGGAGGGGGAGCAATTCCGAATGCATGTATGTAAGCTATGGACTGACCATTTGAGCCGAGCAGTTTTGCATCTATTTGGTGATTCTCGTATCAGTTCTTGTATTATTGTTGTAACCTTCTTTTTTAATCCAAGGATTAAATTATACATACCTTGAATTGTGTTAACGTTAGCGCTGCAAAGTTTACTGCGCAAATTGGGATCAAGATCTATGATGCACACATAGACTTAATAATAAACCTAGACAGGAGACTATATGGAGCATAAGTTGTTAAAGAGCTCTAACTCCGGTGGTTCAGTGGCATTACATTATCATCTCCCCCCTCCGTTAGAGAAAACATCTCTATATATAAGGAGTTGTGTGCCCCTGTATAAATCCTGATGACTCATTTGTGGGGGGAGATGATAATGTAATGCCACTGAACCACCGGAGTTAGAGCTCTTTAACTAGGGCATAAGCATTGAGGCCTTTAATTGTAGGCAACGTCACGACATTGGAAGGTGTAGTAGCATTGGTGTTATCATTAACTTGCAGCTCATATACCAGGTTTTTTGTTGATAACTTGATCAATTTTGATCGGATTTTGAGTTTGAAAATTACAATAGATTTAGCAGCTTGTACTAAAAAGTTTGGTAAAAACTTAAGGCAACAAGATTTTTAAGAAGAAATAGCATCAAGCTGATAACAAGATGCTGCTGATTGTACAGCAATTTTCAAACTCAAAATCCGATCAAAATTGATCGAGTTATGAACGAAAAACCTGGATTTTGGACAGTAAATCAATGATAACGCTAATGCTACTACACCTTCCCATGCTGTTACGTCGCCCACATTTAAGGTTCAGGTCAAGTGATTGGGTGAGCATAATATAATATGTCACTGTCATAAAGGGATGGTTAACAATGTTTCCTATTTTTCATTCTGCAATAACGCCAACAAAAAAAGTGATCAAGACTCAACCGTATTGTATAGAGTGCCATGCCATTGAAATTGGCTATTGAAGCTACACTCTGAATCGTGATTGACATACTATATTGCTTCACATAATTAATATTAGACAATCATATATATATATATACTTTTATTGTCAGCAACAATTCATTATTTCAAATGTTTTTCATGATGTGACATAAATGGCAAAAAAGAAAAATGATACAAACAAAAATTCAACAAAAAATATAAGACTATGCCAATAAACTGAAAAAATGTTGTATTAGCCTTTTCTTAAACATATTCAAAGTAAGAGTGCTTCTCAATGAAGAGGGTAAAATATTAAAGTTTGTTGCTATTTTGTGGTTTAAGTTGTCTAATGGAGGTTTAAGTAAGTGTGTATCTCTTCTTGGAAATCGGTGTGGTGTGGTAACAAAAAAATCAGAGATGTATGGAGGTGATAAATTATTCAGAGCCTTAAAAAATTCATGAGGCATTCTGTATCTGCTTTGGTTTAATAATAATTATATAAAACAGGTTTGATAAACGGCTGGATTTTATAAGAGATATACATGGTTATGAGAGTTTCCATTGTCATGTGTGCAACATGCTGACAAATGGCTGTTCATGTATGTTTGCAGATAAACGGTGATCCAAGAAGAAACAGCTTGACTGTTTCACTACTCGCAGTGTGTGAGTGTGCCACAACCTACAGAAGTGCAAAAGTTACATAAATTGAGGAACACCTTGTTGGAGGAGACATTCCTGTGACCCAATCCATGTTGTGATGCAATCTGATAACATTTTTTAATATTATTATTTTACTGATTCGATCAACAATAATAGTATTAAAACTTTAACACCAGCTGAAAGAGATTTTCATTGACTCCCAAGAAATGCAAAGATGATTGGTTAAAACGGGTTGATTGTAAAGGATTTTTTTCTGATTTTCTTCTTTTTCTATCCTTATAAAATCTACATTATACATGAAGGCTTGGCATGTCAAGTAGCTTGCTGCCAAGCCAAGATCATCATGACATTATGCTTGGGTATGTCATAGAAATCAAAGATACCAATAACAAAATTGTGAATAGCCTCTTGGTCAGTGGCATGTCAGAAATTGCAAACCAATCTGCTCTTTGGTTTACACTTTCAATCTCATTACATAAGCAGCTGGGTAAGACAGCATACTTAATCTAAACGTACCAATGAGTGCTAAGAATATTGTGTAAGTCTCATGGTATAAAACTGCAGACTAATTATTGCTACAAGGTGTGTCAGTCCCCTGTTACTCCCTGGTCATGTCTAGTTCTGTTCAGACCCAGGCAAATAGGCCTGTGTGTGGCACTCTTTCACCTAGGAATGTTGTAAACCTTTGATTGCTAGTTTAAGAGGATCAGAATGAAATGCATTGTCAAAGTTAGTTGATACATCACTTAAAAACCAGTTTAAAATGCAGAGATCCAGTAAAACTATACAATAAGTAGAGCTCATTTTGGAAAATCCAAAGTTATTGAGAAATGTCAATATTTGCCAGGACCAATAAACAATCACTTAACATTAACTGGTCAAAGACCCCAAATAGGCTGACAGTTAACTGGACGTCCTACTGTCACAATCATACTCTCGGTAAAGTGGACGGCCACTTAACACTTGAAATGCATATTAAATGGACGTCCACTTGACAAAAGTTATGTTAATGAAAACAGAGGTCCACTTAATGCTTGTTAAATGGATGGCCTTTTGGCAGTAGTCAAGCCTTTATTGACGTCCATTTGGCGCTTGTGTTCTTATGAAAAGGATGACCACTTAATATTATTTTGTATTGTCTCAGCATGTGGATGTCCACTTGAATTTTTGCCCATCCGGATGGGCATTGAGCAGTGATTTTAGCTGCTAAAAACCTGCCCGGATGGGCTTTGAGCAGTAATTTAAGCTGCTAAAAACCTGTCCGGATTGGCTTTGAGCGGTAATTTTAGCTGCTAAAAACCTGTCCGGATGGGCTTTGAGCAGTAATTTAGCTGCTGAAACATGTCCGGATGGGTCTTTTGCTTGGATGATGAGTGTCCACAACCCATCCTTCTCTGTTACGAACCCATCCGCCTCTGTCAAATTTGTGTCCGGACGCGATTATTGCAACCGGATGCCTATTTGGCACCCGGTGGTTGTCCGACGGCCAACCGGATGCCTATCGGGCAACCACCGATTGCCGCGCAGACAACCGGCGGTTGTCCAATACATAAGGCCACGTGACTTTGATATAGCCTGTGATATTTGTCAGCGGGTGGGGGTGGGAGATGAGTGAAAGAGATAGGGGGAACCATCAATGTAATCTCATGGTCCTTTTTCGATGTGTTTCTTTTTCAATTTTGTGTGGGTATCTATATATATATATATATATATGTCTATGTATGTCTATGTATATAGATACTCACACAAAACACATCGAAAAAGTATCATGAGATTACATTGATGGCTCCTCCTATACTCATTCTTCTCTTCTCTTCTCGCCCACCCTCACCCACTGACAAAAATCACAGGCTATATCTAAGTCACGTGGCCTTATGGTCCGATAGGCGTCCGGATGGGTTCTTAGCGCAGCAAAAGTCACTCAGTTTCATTTCTACGTTATCTCATAAGGTACTTCCAGTGACCTGGCATAGGGCTGTTAGATTTTTCTGGTTATTGGGAGGGTGATGGGGGTGGCCTTAGCCCTTAGGATAGCCTGTCCTGACAAGCTCAACATCTCTCAACAAGGATAGCCTCGTCATGGGCCCCTGGGACTTACATGTCTTTACTTTGCCAATGTCCACTATCAACCACCCAAAAAACACCAAACAGGGTAAGACACAAAATTTTTTTTGTTTACAACCTACCTCGAAATCTCTCACACTAACTCAGTCATCCTTCCTCTTTCATTTGCTTCAGGTTTGAAGTTTCTAGCACAAACGGAGCTGACTTTATGGACCAGAGAAAAAAATACTTCTACAAAATTCAAAAAAACCTGAGTAGGCTGAAATGGCTGCATGAGTATTGACATCCCCATATGATTATTGTACTTTTTTTTTTATTTCACTAAATTGGTGCTTTTTACACTCATATATGAGTTCTAAATTGTATTCATTAATTTTTAAGCTTCTAATAAACTATGAGAAATCATATATGAGTGTAAAAAGAACCGATTTAGTGAAATAAAAAAAAAAGTATAATAATCATGTGGGGATTGTTGAACCCACAAACGTCGCTAACGTCAAAACGTCGCAATCTAGCGTTCCACTAACGTCGCAATCCAAAAAACGTCGCAACGAAGGGTTTTTAAAACATCACAAACGTCGCACTTCTTTAAACATTGCAATAGCTCGAACTCACTAATGTCACAAATGTCGCAACTCAACAAAACTACGAAGTTGTCTTCTCATTTGATGCAAATTGGTGATGATGATATGTTGCGAGAAGTAGAAAGGAGCATACAAACTTCAAAACACGGTGGGGAATCGAATATCAACATTATATATTGTGCTATGGGTAATTGTTGAGTATTTTTCAGGTTATTTGAATCATTTTTTTCACTTCCTAGGGCCGTTTGTTGTTACCTCAGAACCCATTAATGCTGTCATATTAGGGATGCTAATCACTATCTAGCAGACAGAGTGACATACCAATTTGTGATGTACCTTAATGTTTGATTTAGCCAAAGATTGAACTTGTCAAGAGGTGTTGACACAGTTGGATTGAGTGCTATATTTTTTCCTCTTATAGAGATAAAGAGATTTATGCATAAATGATTCAACATTTATGGCATTTCAAGAAGTGTAAAACCATAAAGTTGCAACTTGGGAATGATGTAAAAATTCCGTATTCAGTAGATAAAGGGTAAGTCATAAAGAGATAAAGGGATTCATGCATATAATGATTCAACATTTATGGCATTTCAAGTAGCAGTAGTAGTAGTTTTCAAAGCATAGCCCATATCAAACATGACAGTATATTTCAAGCTTGACATGTATGCAGATATTTGCCTTACTTGTGCTAAATCTTGATTAGCACCCATTTATGACAGTATTAATGGAGTCTGAGGTAACAATAAACGACCCTAGAAAGTGGAAAAATGATTCAAATAACCTGAAAACTACACAACAATTATGCATGGCATAATATTTAATGTTGATATTCCATTCCCCACTGTGTTTTGTAGTTTGTATGCTCCTTTCTACTTCTCGCAACATATCATCATCACCAATTTCCATCAAATGAGAGGACAACTTTGTTTTTGTGTTGAGTTGCGACATTTGCGACGTTAGTGGGTTCGAGCTATTGCGACGTTTAAAAAATTGCGACGTTTGTGGGTTTGCGACGTTTTAAAAACCCTTCGTTGCGACGTTTTTTGGATTGCGACGTTAGTGGAACGCTAGATTGTGACGTTTTGACGTTTGTGGGTTCAACAGGGATGTCAATACTCATGCAGCCATTTCAGCCTACTCAGGATTTTTGTGAATTTTGTAGAAGTTTTTTTTTTTTCTCTGGTCCATGAAGTCAGCTCTGTTTGTGCTAGAAACTTCAAACCTGAAGCAAATGAAAGAGGAAGGATGAGTGAGTTAGTGCAATGAACTCTGAGGGAGTTCATTTGTTAGTGTGAGCAATGAAGAGGGAGTTCATTGGTGTGAGAGATTTCAATTGGTAAGTTGTAAACAAAAAGAATTTTGTGTCTTACCCTGTTTGGTGTTTTTTCGATGGTTGATAGTGGACTTTGGCAAAGTAAAGACATGTAAGTCCCAGGGGGAGGGGCCCATGAGCCTCGTGGCATCAAGGAGTTTGTGGCATGATGAGGAGAGTGTCCTCAAATTGTTTGACTAGACATTGAAGTAGACCCAAATCATTCCACATAATAAAACGAGAGGCTAATATTCTCACATTAGAATTGAATTGGTTGTCATTTCACTTGTACTCTCTACCTCCATCAGTCTCTCCTAGCTGGCAAAAATAAAATCTGGGTGTGATTTTTATTTAGCAATGCAGTTTCGTTTCAAAACTAGGACTCTTCAAATAAATATTGATGATAAATAGAATAAAATGAAGACATCAATGTTTTGCTGGACCAAGTTTTATCATTTTCAGAAAATCTGGCGGGAAGTGTTGAATTTGTAATTTGTGTCGCAGTCTCAGAAAGCAGGGATTGATAAGTAGATAACAAAAAAATTTTAGATTCTTTTTCCATCTTGTACAGAATCATGTGAGCTTTCTAACAAAGTATATGTTGAATTCCTTGCTCAAATTGATTTGAAATAAGAGCCAAAAGGTGTTGGGCCCTTCGGCAAAATGTACCATAGTAGTAACCATATGGTTATGACTACTAGTACTATCTATGATCAGAAATCGAGCTTCACTAAACAAAATTTTCAATTTATCAAACTATCATTCAGTCAATCAATCTAGCCAATAATAGGATGACTTCTGCTCATCTTTTAACAAATCTGATTGAAGATTCTGAAAGTTCACATTTTTTCGGTTCTAATAGATAGATGGTTTCCTACAAATTAGGTTTAACTGAAATAAAAAATATTACAAAATAAAGTACACCTATGAAGTAGTATGTTGGATAGGCCCTGGGGGCCGATGTCAGGGAGACACGCCCCAATGCACCTATGAGAGTTGTGTAACAAAAGGCCTTTTGTTTGGTGAACAAAGGAGTACAATGGCAGGCAAAGTGTGCTTGTCTGAATGTCTCATTTGTCTCATTTGTGGGTATACACAATCCACCCGCTGCTACGATATGTAGGAACCACTGGTAAAGGGTATTTCACAACTGTACTTTATTTTGTAATACATTAAAGTACAGTTGTGAAATACCCTTTACCAGTGGTTCCTACATATCGTAGCAGCGGGTGGATTGTGTATACCCACAAATGAGTGTAGCAAAAGTAGAGAGCTGAGCCTAGCATACACGCGCCCCAGCATGCAATCACATGAATCCAACATGCATTCAGACAAGCACACTTTGCCTGCCATTGTACTCCTTTGTTCACCAAACAAAAGGCCTTTTGTTACACAACTCTCATAGGTGCATTGGGGCATGTCTCCCTGACATCGGCCCCCAGGGCCTATCCAACATACTACATCATAGGTGTACTTTATTTTGAAAAGTAAGTTTTCTAACTTTAGTTTAACCTCTCATATATCCAATTGGATAATCCACAGGTCTACTCCAAAACCTGGGATTTCGGCAATGTTTGACTGCCCCCCTTGGGTTTTTGCTATTTTGGGCGGCAGTCAAACATTGCCAAAATCCCAGGTTTTGTAGTAGACCTCTGGGATAATCCCTTTATCCCTGCTTTATGTAACTGTGACACATTTTTTGTTTTCGCTACCACTGCCAGAAAATTTTGAATTTTCATCCTCCCATGTGTTATACCAAGGAGTAACCCTGTTACTCCTTGGTTATACCTAGACTCATATTCTCTCACATAAGACTAGGTGGTAAATTAAGAAAACTCTCACATTACCTATCCATAGCTTCATTTAGTATTGTGTTTATCATGGATTGTTATTCAAATCTAACCACCAACCATTCTATCTAGCTAGTGGGAGGAATTCCTGAAGTTGCTAACTCTTGCTTAGGCCTACTTCATTATTGATATCAGAATGATACTGATACTGATACTCACTGATTATGAAGTTAGCAAGACTGCCCTCATTTTGTTCCTGCATTAACTAGCTAGATCATTACTCTATCCAAGGAGTTAAAGACTTTGTTGGAGGCTGCTCTTTTGTATCACATCTTATTCTCCATATTTTATTCTATCATGTGAGCGATGTTCAGCTTTATAATCCACATATTGAGGAAGTTATGGCCTCTCAAACTTCCAAGGTGATTGCCTTCAATCGGCATTGGGAATAAGCGGATGTTTCCCCTGGGGTATGTCACAACCACAGACATGTGGCATAGACATTATGAGTTATTAGTTAATACACTAATAATCACACAGATAAGATGATGATCAAAATTCAGACCTGGGTGGGAATCGAACCCAGGTTCCATTACCTATAGGCAATGACGCTACCATCACGCCACTTGGACCAACTAGGTTAGCCAGTAGACAATATAGCTCAGTATTAGCGGCGTCGCCTGCAAAGCCATTTGGACCTGGGTTTGAGACCGTTACAGATTTGAACATTTGATCATCAATATTAGTGACGTACCCTAGGGATTGCTGGCTGATTCTTACTGCCGATAAATTGCCGTCACCTTGGAAGTTTGAGAGGCCATAACTTCCTCAATATTTGGATTATAAAGCTGAAAATCGCTCACATGATAGAATAAAATATGGAGAATAAGATGTGATACAAAAGAGCAGCCTCAAACAAAGTCTTTAAAGACACTCTTTAACTCCTTGCTCTATCCAGCTGCCTTTGTTGATGAAGAATTTGAGAGGCAGTGTGAGTATATGAAATCAGGTTTATGTGTTGGTACAGTGTAGTGGTATTATTTCGTTGTAGTTATTACTTTTTGATAAGGTATAATTTGTCACATATATATGTCATATATATATTATATTTTCATATAACTGTTACTCCTAGGTATAATCAAGGAGATTCCCCTGGTATAATAGTTACTTGAGACCAGGCTTTAGCACAACAATTAGGCCTGCGCAGTTTGTAGTGATTTACTGTACCCATATCATGTATATATATATATGTGTTACAGAAGGTGCTCATACTCAATTGCCTCTCACAATTGGCACTCTTACAGTGTGTACATTACAGAATAACTTAACTTTGATTTACTCAATCATTTTTGAGAGTTGTATTCCCATTGATTCTATATACTAAATTATGTAGTCAGCGTTCAATCAAGCACTTTATACGTTCATCCCGGGATTTTCGAGATTCATTGCAGCTACGCTCGATCCCGTCGACATTCGTTCCAGCCGACGTTCATTCCAAAATTCGACTATGGTGATAGATGTATGTAATGCTTTTTTTGCAGTTTCTACAAATGGTGGTCTTACTTGAGTATATTATTGCAGACATCGTTGCACAGATCATGGCCTAAACTTCCCAAACCCATTAAACAAGATGCCTTCCAGCGCTGGATCTGATGGTAAGTTGTGTTTTTTCCATGTCTTCATAGTCTTTTATGCTCAAGTTCTGCATTTCTCCGTCTGTGATAGATTGGCAGGGAAAAAAATATCATGTATTTCTCTGACAGATCTAACAGCCTAACAACCTTTATTCCTAATGAAGTTGAAATCATTTTCGGTAGTACCATGGCTCTGATATTCTGCAAAACCCCCTATATGTATAGCTGGTTACCACAGGACAGTATGACATTTCTTTATATATTCGAGCTTGGCCACCTTGTCTAGTGCCTAGAGTTCAAAACATAGGATAGTAACGGTTTTTGAAACTTTGGAAATTGAAAATTAGGCCTAGCCTGTCTGTCTGTGGGTTAGTAATTGGTTCTTCCCACTTACGACTATCCGTCTTTTTTTATTCAGGTGCCGCCCCGGCCATCTCTGAGGCGGAGATGAAAGAGTTTAACAAGTGTGTTCTCACAGCTAAGAAACGGTTAAATCAAGGAGAACAACAGGAGGCTCTACTCTTATATCAGAGAGCTCGTAAGATTTACCCTAGTGAAAAGCTAGACAACAGAATCTCCAAACTCTTGGTGAGTCTGTAGGCCTAATAGTAGGTCGATAATTATGGTGGTGAGATAGTTTAACATATGATCGCTAACATGTCACCTTGAAGCCGCATTTGAGCTAGCCAATGCGTTGACTCTGATTGAGTGTGCAAGAGGCGGTGAGCCAATGCCAGGTCAGATGGTACTTTCCTGGATGATCTATTGTGAATGTGAAAGAAATTCACTTTCACTATATCTCGATAGATTATTTCAGTTACTCGGCTCTTGGTCAATCAGATCAGAGCCAACGCATTGGCTATATGTTAGTGTCCCTCAAAATTTTGTCTACCCTTAGAAGCAAGAGAAGGCCCAGATGATTGGGTCCTGGGTTTAAATCCTGCTTCAATCAACTGAAGTCTGGGGTTTGCTTGGCCCCCAAGTGCGCTCAACCTGCCTACAAACAGAAGTCTGAAGGCAACCACTAACACATGTCCATTCTTTGGGATGTGGTGAACAAATATGCCTTGCTATCCCCGAAGTTGCTCCTCCTTCATTATCACAGGATTATATCAGAATGTCGCGGTCTTACATAGGAGAGCTAACAATCTATGTTGAACTGTGCAGCTAAATGTGTACGCTTACAATAAATTTCTTAATGTATGTGAAAAAATTTTTCTAACATGTTGGGAATTTCCAGAATGTCTGTGATGTCACACAAGTAGACTTATTACTTATATTCTTTTTCCTTATTATAGAGGGCTCTGAACTTATCAACAGATGATAACCTAACAGTGGACACTAGCTCGAGTTCCACACTGACAGTACTGAGTACAGGATCTGATAATAAGAGGCCCAGCCCTCACACCCCAATCAAACATGAGGAGAAGAGGCGGTCACCAGGGCTAGAGTCATGGCAATCAGAACAAGCAGAAATGAAGGTTAGTACAAGACGTTTTGTTTTTAAGTCATGGAGGAGTAAATATTAGCTACCTGAGTGGCGATATTTATGTCAGCTAGCACAAACTTTAGCTAGCTAAGGTAGGAGGAAGGAGATTTAGTAACATTGACTCACTCTCTTTACTTCATAAAGACTTTAACCTCAGCTAGCCAAATTCAGTGCTAGCTTACATAGAGTCACCCCCTAACAAGCTAAACTTAACTCTAGCTAAAATTTACTTCTCTAGGGTACACAAGCGATAGTCAGCACAAGATAATTATCAGATTCCAAAATAACTCTCTTACAGAATCACTTGATTTGTTTTACTTGATTTGTAGGTGGCTGAAATAGACACAGATGATGCGGACAAGGAGAATACAACCCCAACAGACCATGGAGCTGAAGAGACAAATACTGAGCCTGATGGAGCAGAGCATGATGCAGGTGAGATTGTAGTGTAGTGTCTCATTCCTACCCATCTATCTCTAGATGTTATCCTATTTACTGTAGGTACATATGTCGGTGTATATGTGAGTCAGGAGTGGTTATTGGTTGAGGGTATAAAAATTCGAATTTGAGGTAGGGTTTCCTGATTCCACTCTCCAGCAATAACCTGACCTGGTTATTGCGCACCATTAATCATAGCCATGTCTTTGAGGAACAAGATGAATAATACCAAATCTCTTCTGTGTGTCTGACATCTCACATACAATCAAAAGGGCCCCCACTGCCTCTTAGATAAATGAGTATAGGTACTGGTGTGAGAACTGCGGGTCGCAGTACCTGCACTCAAGAGAGGATGACTTTCTCCAAGTCAAAGACGATGATGCATAATGTTTGTATGTGGGTATTATAGCTACGTACCAGTCAAAAATGATGGTTGCACAACCTTGACATGACGGGGCCCAGCACAATATGTTAAATAGTTGTTGGGGAATTTGTCCAGTGATTAATCGCCCACTTTCACAGATGCATATAATATCTTAGCCTATTAAGATCATGAATACTTCATTACATTGTTTTATTTTCACTAGATGTTAGAGATGAAACACCAGCAGACGATTTACCCGATGATTTAGCGTCATTGCTGAAGGCAGCTAAAGAGTTTGTTGGTAATGATGATGTACTGCTAGCACTAAGATGTTATCAAAAGGCAAATAAACTGGAGCCCAGTGAGAAACTGGAGAGAAGAATCGATAGATTCAAGGTTAGTAACACAGCTAATAGAGTATCCTTAAGTGTCTGGTTGATTTTTCTCTTAAGTATCTCTTAACGTATAGGGGATGATAAACAATATATGTATATCCAACTGTAAAACTATGAAAACTTACAAGCAGTGAAATACCTGCTTACGGCAATGGCAGTTGGCCCATGATATCTAATCGATCAATTATTTTGATATCTTCAATACTAATACTCCTAATGTCCAATTTTGCTAATCAATACACAACTTTGCACTGTTGATCCTGAACTATCCCATCCATGATCCCATTGTCATATTGGTTGGTGGTATCGTCACAGACGAGAGATCTTTTGCAGGCACTGTCTGTTCCAGGCTCTCATTGCATGCGTGCAGCAGGATAATAGGTACAGAATGAGGGCTTAGAGGCTTACTCACCTCAAAAAGTAGAGAAAACTCAACTTCAATAGTTTAACCACTGAGTCAACTGTTACTTGCATATGTATGTCTCTGAACGTTAGAGCATGAATCCATGTGACTCAAAAATTTAGTAGTTGAAGCGCGTCAGGTACTCTGTTTAAATTGACATCAGATAGCATATTCTGGATGTCAGTGTGTGCTTATCTCCCACCTTCGTTTCCATCTCATAACAGCTTTACTATTACAGAATTTCCTAACAGATAAGGGAATCCCTCTACCAGATGATACAAATAGTCCTGCTGCAGACACAGCATCATCAGAGACCATAGAGACTGATGACCCACAACAACAAGAAGACAAAGAAATGGAGACGGGTTTGTCGCCTAATGTGGAAACAGAAAGGTATTTATACAGAGTTCAGAATCGAGTTTAATATTCTAAAATTGGTCGGAGCCATAGGGCTATTATATAATAGTACATGTATGATAACTCTATGGTAGGAGCCAATACTAGGAATAACTTTGTGCTGGATTCCTTTTTGATCAGCCCGCTCTAAGTCCTCTACATACTGTGGAAGTTAAAATTGTATATTATTTGAATGTGTGATATTGCCTTTGCTGGCAGTTAACTATACCTCATGGCCGAAGTTTAAATTGGACACTCAACGATATCACGCATTGGGTTAATGTTTGAACATAATCGTCTGAACTGCTATGACAAACTATCACTCCAAATTGGAATAATGATCTTAAAGACTATGTTACAAGTTACTGACCATTACTTGTTATTCTGGCAGTACGTGTAACTTGTTTATACCATATCATTGCAAGTCCAAATTAATACTAGTTTGTAGAGTGGTTGGCACTTGGCTGTAATTAGGCTTTCACAGTTCATCGTTTGATGGAGAGTCTTTAGATGATGCCAAAACTTAATCACATTGCAAACAATTCCACTATTCTAGCATGTCATATGATGAGCCCGAATTAAGTGAAGACTCAGAACAGCCTAGTCCTCCACAAGAACAGCCACCCACAGATAACGGTATGGGGGTGGCGCAGACGCCCAGCAGTAACAGGTATAACAGTGTGTCCACTCCTGGTGCTCAGGCTAACCTGTCAGAGGAGGATATCGCTATCTACAACAGTCTTCTCTCACAAGCAAAGAGTGAGTTTACCTTATAAAGTTATTACCAATCTACTCACTCTAAACACCAACTTTCTTATAGGTGTTCAGTTTGACTTGCCGTTTATCTCCTACTGAAATGTTTTTGTGTGATGATATTGCTCGCCGCCCTTTCTCCTATATCATGGTCATATTATATGAGTATTATTCAACAATGTGCGTCTATGTATGGAATTTCTTTCATGTAAATGCAGTCAAGTGCACCGTAAGTAATGCGAGTAAGGCTTACACCACCTGGACAAGTTTATATTTTTGGTGCTATCAAATGCTTAGTCAAGATGATATTTTACCCTTTATTGCAGGTTTGGTGAGGAACGGAGAGTTTGCTGAGGCGCTGTCTATGTATGAGCAGGCCTGTCTCCTTCATCCATCAGATAAACTAAAAGAGAAAATCACCAAAATCAAGGTTTGCTTTGCTCTATCTCTCATATTGTAATTGTTAATTCTTTGCATCATCTAGTTTGCCTGCATGCAGAGTTGCTCCCCCTCCAATGATAACCTCCTCAGTGGATGAGACCAGCTGGATCGCATGCAAACTTGAGCAAAGTTCATCTAAATTTGTAGTTGTTAATTGTTTTTATGATAATTAGCCGATGTATTGTCTCTACGCTTATAAGCTGTTGGGTCGGTCACTCATGCCAGCCATTCAGTGCCATCACGTTGGCAAGATGATACTCATATACACTTGTGAAAGGTTGTCTAGTTCAAGCCGTCTTTAAACACGGTGACAATTTTCTTGGCTGGTCCCAGGCTTTTTTAATAAAAAGTTAGCTTGATAAATGCAAATAACTTTCAATTTACATAATGACTGATGTTACAATTTGCTTGATTCTTGAAGACATATGTCAATGAGCTTCAGCCCCCAGCAAGTCCTACAGCTGTCACAGTAGAGAGAGAAAGCACACCCCCGCCTCCTGAAGAACAAAACAGTCCAGACGACTCAGCTATAGAGGCTCACTATAACGAACTTGTCAGTAGAGGGAAAAAACTGATTGAGCAGGAAAAATTACAGGTAGGTTACTCAATACAATTGGGCTGGCTTTTGAAAGAAAATATCAAGATTTCACAGTTATCTTTCACAATCTTTCATCTATAACAGTCATGTGGACACCATAAGAGCAAGACCCACCATTCCTGGATGCAGGAGTTGGAATATCTCCCAAAATTCACTGCGTATATGTTTGAAAATGCGAGTTATCTTCTCATTGGACTACTTTGAAAATGGGAGAACGACTCCAAAGTTTCCTCCTAGTTGCTATCAATTCTCATGTTCCTTCCTATGTTGATTGATTCAAACTCGAAATCGACATTTATCAAGGAATTGAATGGCGGTATTCATCACTCTGCATTATCATTGCTGTACTCTTTGTTTTTTCTCCAAAATCTGTTACCACATCTTGTATATTTTAGTTAAAAATCTCATCTAAGGCCTCTTCAATTAAAAATTACCCTGATTTGTAGATCAAACGGAATTACTGCAATATCAATATGTGTAAACAGGTTTGTATCTCTAAATAATCTTTTACAGGAGGCTTTGAGTCTGTACGAGGATGCATATGGAGTCAAACCTAACGATAAACTGAAAAGAAAAATGGACAGAATACAGCTGTATATAGAGCAGCAGAAAAAGAAACAGCAAGCAGGGGAGGCAAATACCGAGGAATCTAGTCATGGTTCACAGCAGATTGAAATGAAGTCGGAGGGTGAAAGTGCTCCACCTGTAACATGTGAGTATGCTGTCTTGGTCGCCTCAAGTAAATAATTTATCCGCCACACCAGAATTCCCAAGATGCTATCGCTTATACATTAGTAGTACTTTGATGGTAAATACAAAAACTCTAAACTCTTAACTGTCCGTGTATGTAAGCCAAATGACATTGTAACGCACCCGTATACTGGAAATTTTAATAGGTCAAATCAGTCAACCTGATTCTAGTTTCAAATTACTGATATATAAATAGTTTGTTTCCATTAGGGAGTTTGATTGTTCCAACCCCCTCGGTGAATCTATTTCTTAGTATTCACCCTCCCATGCTAGACCATCAAATCTTGAGCACCCTGAATATCAGTGTTAATTCATACTATTGATTTTTCTTTTCTCTGCTCACAGATGATAATAATGAGAGTTAATTTCAATTTCGATTATCATGTATTTTGTATTTTAGCTCATGAAGACGCCATCCCCGTCACATAGATTCACAGTTTCAACTCCTACAACTCCTAAATGTGTAAGTATTCTCAAATATGTCAATGTTTGTAATATTCATCACTCAATTGTTGAAAAATAGAACAGTCCTGGTTCTCTTGCATAGTTTATCTGTCGGATAGAACTGCATCCCTGCTATATCTAAATTATTTTACCATTGTACCCCAGTATATGTGTTCACAGGCTGAGACATGCGCCTGCAAGTATTCAACTTAATCTAATCTCTCACTCCATTGCAGTTCACTCCACAGCATAGAGGTATGTTCGATGGGAGGGAGTCTTTCCTCCAGTCACCAGTAAACGTGTCTGTCAGCGTAAGATCGGAGTCAGACAATGAAGAAGTGCGCCAAGAACTTTACGAAGGGGAAGGCACAGGTACAATTATTTAACGTGACAGTACAGTTTATTTTTCCATGTCGTTAATTTGCCCAGCATCTGCACACCTCAAAGATATCAAAACTTGTACTGACATGTTTTTATATCCCGTTCCTTAGCGTATCACATTCTGTTCTGTCATTACAGCATGTATACCGTACACAAAAGAGAGGATAGAGGTACTCATCACCGTGATGGTGATGAACATGAGACAGTGGACTCTGTGTAAATCCGCATCACAAAAGGATAAGGTATTTATTTTGCAGCTCAAACATTTGTTTGTTTTCAGCTATGGATATCTTTGGTGTGCCAATAAATATGCCTGAAGTTTCTGAGCCTGTCTTGACAAAAATGTCAAGACAGGCTATAATTTTCCTTGTTGAGTAATTGCTGTTTGCTAAGAAACAGAAGATTGGGCTGCCCCTAAAGAGGGACGCAAGGTGCCCTAATCCTCATACTGAGAATGTGATACATTCTAGAAAACTAGAATGCATCCTAGAGGTGAGGCCATAGAGGACCTCCTAATCATAAGTGCGCAGCAAGCTGCCAAAACTGAACTGGCACTAATCGGCCATTGGCAGTGACACTTTGATCTTAGCCAATAGTTCTCAGAGAAGTAGAAGGTATCATCACATAAATCCATTAAAGTGAAACAGCTTATGCTGTTGATGTAGATTTGACTAACGAACCATTTATGAGCTACGCAACTTTTTTCCCTATATAACAACAAAATGATGAAATGGGTGGAACCTGTTTCACTTGCCAACTGATCATACTCCGGATAAGTTGGTATTAAAGAGGTAGGAATCGAAGGGGGTGCACGGGGATTAATCATGTGAAGTGACAGGCAAGACCATTGGCTGATCAATGTAATTAGAGGCGGAGAATGGCCTTGGTCTCCGCCTCTAACAGCCAGTCCACGTTGCATTCTCAAGTGGTCAAGTGTGTTATATAAGAAATTGTGATTCGCAGACACTCATAAATAACGTTGAATAGAAGCTATGATATAGCTATTGTTGTGTTGGCTCATCACACTTGGGATTATAGGGTTTAATTACAACGGTCAATTTCAATCTTGACAACGGTATCTAGGCAACCTCTAAAACCATAAATCATAACGTCAAAATTGACCAATAAGAGCTCGTATATTTTGAAGCGGATGATTTGAAATCATCGGAACTGGGCAATTTCGTATGACATCAGTCATATTTTCACCACTTTCCAATGCCATTATTGGAATGAAAATTTATTGGGCATGTGTATCACACAATTCCGCATCAGCTAGTCTGATTCCCATTAAAAATAATTCACTGCTTCTCCTCTTAATTCCGAAAAAGCAGGAGGAATTTGAATGCTGCTAACCCCATTTGAATTTGATATGGCTGGGTGATCGCTTTACATTGACTGGCCCTTATATACCGGTCGAGGCACTTTAATGTCGTTCTTTTACAACAGCTATGGGAGACAATCGAGGATAAGTTGGTAGCAGAGGGATTTCCCGCAATGATCAGGGGACGTGGTAAAGATATAAGAAGAAAGTATCAAAATTTGCTCAAAACATACCAAGAAATTGAAGATTGGAACTCAAAATCTGGTAAGAGTTGTTCATCTCTTGCGTTTGTAACCCACTGTGGTTGCAGGAATGTAAGAACGAGAGCAGTTACAACAAATATGGTTGGTCGTCATGGCAGACTGAGGTGATAGAATCAAGGAGCACCTGTTGAGATAGGAAAATTATTATATACGAGCAAAATGAGTTGCTTGCTAACACTTTGATTGATCCTAATCATATCTAACAAATCACATTAGGAATTAAGGGATCCTGCTAGCTGGTAATACCTCCATGTTGCATATTCATATCTTTCCCTTTATTTATTTCGCTGTCATTTTCAAAATATGTTTGCAAATAACTAGAGTAGGCGTTTAAATTTTACAGGTCGCAACAGAAGGAAATTTAAATATGGAGAGACTTTTGACAATGCTGTGAGGAAAGCAGAGGGTGAGGGGCCAGAAATGAATGTCAATGCTGATGCAGGAGGAGAGTGAGTATTTTGTCTACCTTAGGCCAAGACGATAATTTTTTTAATCCATATCTCTACCATCATCAATCTTCGTTGAAATCTGGACCGGAGCAGCCAAATGCCGCAATGAAGAAGCGATAAATTCAAACCCTACATCCCTCTTCAGTATCAATCGACCACAGTATTCTTCCTGGAATGGAATCAAGCTCTCACTAAGCTGTTTTCATATTATGATGTCCAATCATCAGCACACCCAGTTCATAATGTACAATATATTGTCGCAATACCTTAACTTCCTGCACATACACTATTGCTGCCTCCTTGGTAATATCATGTCATGCTGTTGAAACGCTGTTTCTCAAAAACCAACCCTGCAATATTCAACAGAGTCAGTGTTGCCATTTCAACCATATCATGACTAAACTCCTTCCATCAAGTGTATTATTACTGTTACAGACCAGCTGCTGCATCCTCCGGCATAAGGCCACGTGAACATCCTAAGGGTCGTAACCTGAACTCCGAGGAAAAAAAGACCGAGCTGCTGGAGAGGGAGGTTAACACCAAAATTGAATACATGCAAAAAATGCTTGAATTTGAGCAGAGGAAGGTAGACCTGCTCGACAAACTGGTCACCCATATTACCTCATCATAACTTAAATTGTCAGATATATTAAGTGAGCTGTGTGTAATGTTACATTTTGAGTATCATGAGATTTCGTTATAAAAAATAAATGTTTTCATTTCGATTGAGTACTATAAAACTCCACTACTGTACATAGACTTTATCAGTTTCATCAACATAGAACTTGGAAGCGTTAAACTAAATGGCTCAACAATTGATTGTTAGATCCAATGTGAAGCACGAACATGCTGAGTAGCTTTATCAAATAAAGACAAGCAGATCTGTCCCATGGCCTTGTCAATAAAAAACCCACAATACATTGCTAATATACACATCCATTATACTGATATTGCACTCATTTTGTTCAGCTATGGTTCACACTTGTGTGAACTTCTGCTGTTCTTAGTACAAATAAATTAATAACAGATCGACAGTGATAGTGCACATGAAAATGTATCTTTATTGTATTTCTTACAGAATAGTTCCATTATGACATCCAAAAACTCTGCAAATGCATAAATTGAAGTAGATCAGATTAAGTTCATGGCTTGTGAGTAAATAACAGTGTGCCACTAAGAACTTTTAACATCATCACTGTGAAACAAGCGTCGTCATTGAAAAATATGCCGACAAGTTTAAATCAGCCAAATACCCTGTAGCTACAGCATCACGACGTCACTTGGGAACCTAAGCCATGAACAGTTACACAGGATGCTGCGAAGCGCTCAGCTGTGCATCAATCAGATCTTGGCAGTCATGCAGGCCAATGCCATGACTTGTGACACAGGATACTGGAATTTAGGCAGAACCAAACAAACAGGCATAACATACGCAAGTGTGGGATACCAAGTAACAGTGCTAAGCGGTGCCTAACTAAAAGATCTGCAAACATGGGATGTTTCAAATGTCAACTGATACTTAGGCTGAGGGAGTTTTAGCTGATTCAAACCTGTCAGCTTATTTGTCAATGACAGCGTTTGTTTCGCAGTGATGATTTTAAAAATTCTTAGTTACACACTATAATTAACAACACTTGCTCCCAATACAATTAACAATGAATTTGTTGCCATGACAAAAAAGTTTACAAAAGTGTGATCATCAGGAACTAGTTAGAAAATATATTCAAAATCATACAAAAAAAACAAATTCATGATAGCACAAGACAGCGCAAAAGCCTACTCCAGGACAGTGTCTTCATCTGAAGCTGCTTTGAAATAAGTCTTGCAAATGGCCTCTCTTTTACCACAGGCAGTGTCAAATCTTAAGGTGGCCATTTCTCTAGCTGCATTTTCCCTATCGGACTCGCAGTCCATTTTAAGCATATAATTATGCAGCACAAGGCAGCATCTAATTATTACACGGCCTTTGTGCCTACTGCGTACATCCAGATGTTTCAGTCTCCTCCAGGTATTCTTCAGACAGCCGTTAGCATGCTCAACAAGTACCCTGGTCGCACTATGAGTCTGATTGTACCTCTTAACTCTCCTCGGGTTGTTGTTTCTATCCCTGTAAGGTTTCATCATAAAAGCTCTTGCCTGTATGCGCTATCACCTGAATAAGAGATATTAAAAGAATATATGTAAACAGAAATTTAACACTAAATAAGCCGTGGTTGGCCTCTTATTTGAGCTACATAAATAGGTCGGTGGTATAGATAAAGTTCAAAATATATACTCTATCACCAAGAGAAAAAGTTAGCCAATCCGCACAGCCTTGAGACATCTGAATTTAAAGCTAGCTAAGGTTTACTCAGCCTCCTTACTTTATATGGACTAAGCTGGCCAAATTTCTATTCTAGTTAACATGAAGTGACCATAAACTAGCTAAGCTAAACTTTACCTAACATTAACTCATCTAGAGTTTGTGTTTTTGAGTTTTCAACAGATTTTTAGCTAAGGTGATAAGACCAGTAATGAACTCCTGCCAAAAAATTTGTTGTTGTTGCCAAGCTATTTTTGAACTCACTGGTGCTAGAAGATAAATAACTGTCTGAGAGTATGCTTGTCTGTTAAAAGCTCACCTAATATATGATACTGCTTAGGCAATGCTTCCAGCTTTTCCACGAGACTGGTCCTCCTCAACACTCTGGCATCATGATAACTGCCTGGTGAGCCAACAGAGTAATATATAATCTCTTCAGCGCTATTTACCACCAGCATGCAGTTGAAGGAATAATTTGACTTCCTGCTGTAATATGTCTACAATAAAACACGGAATGATTATGATAATCATCAGGTGCCAATCACCCAAACAAGAAGCTTTACAATTTGATATTTACCCCATGTTAATCTATAGGGTAAATTTTTTCCTCGACTGTTTTTATGTTGTGATATTACTTTGAAAAGTACCTACATACAACACAGCATGTTTGTGGTACTTAATTATCAAAACACTCAATACAAATTTCAATATTTCACTAACAGGCCAACATATACTTTGCGATTTCATGCAGTGCAAAAAATACAAAAATAGTCAGAAACAAGATCCTACACATTAAAGTTGCCATAAAGTAAAACCCTCTGGCTTTCTCCCTTGCTGGACAGGAGGACAGTAGCCTGTCATTGCAATAGACTGTATACTTTATCAGGGCCTACTTTGAGGATAATTGCTCTTGAGTGAATTCTCTACCTCTGAGCGACGAGAAGGTTGGGCTATCTTGATTTCTGTACCATCAACAAGTCCTATGACTCCAGGAAAACCTATGAAACATTAAGCTGCAAGTCAATTTCACACATATGATGTTGTGACTGAAATGACAGCACAAGAAATGCAGAAATCAAGAGAAGGACACTTTACACAGCACCGTCTTAGACATGGCAGCTTAGGCAAATTCCTAGTACAGCATGGAGTATATATTTAAACTTGACCGTTAACAGAAGACAACTTTTAAAATTGGATGGAAAGTAGGGTTGTTACTAGGCCTCGCATTTGGGTCAAACAGAACTGGAATTTCATCTTTACGCTAAAAGAACTTATGGAGAACACTTCTCTCTGTCAGAACAAGCTGTAACCATCTAATTTGCAGTGTATTAACATAACGATTGCTAATTTATAAGTAATTCTCAAACAGGCCTACTCCAATATGCAGACTATGACCTAGTTTGTTAATGATATAAAAACTCACTTACCATATCTAGTGAAGAATGTGGCCTCTTCAATAGCCATTTCTTCATCTGTTGGCCAATTAGTATACCGCCCTTCCAACTCCAAAAGGGCATCAGATATACGGGTAACACATTCTCGGACAGTTGAGTGGGTAACGTTGAAACTGCAAAAACATAATAGGTCAAACTATTGAGAGATGTTAAAGAAATCTGCAATGTTGTCGCATACAAGCAACAAACAGGATAATTTCTATATCAACAACAGTACACTCAAACCTCGACTTGAGGACACGCAGTTACCAGCCAGTGCATATCACCTCGAATCGGGGACAGGCAAATATATGCAAATCCAAATTCTATTCTTAATACCGGTGCCACCCTAACGCCAGAACCGTGACAACCATGACAATGCAGTAAAGGTGGCGCCAACAGAGACAATTCAGAATTAGCATAATGCCTGACTTACACCAACCCACACTTGCGGCCGATCAACCCTGGATCAACCCACTCTTGCGGCCGATCAACCCTCTTTTTGCGGTAATTGAAAATTGTGTTTAAATCTTGTTTTTTTGCTTATTGACGTCAGCAGTTTTTAATGTGTCTGGAACCATGCTATATAAGAGCATGGTTCACCAATGGAAAGCATGATATGTTTGGCGACCCTCTGGTCGACAAGCAGCGCTCTTTGTTTGCAACTTCTTTTGGAGACAGGTCAGTTTTTTTAAACATGAAAGTTTTACGAGTTGTTATCATAATATTTTCATTTATTGTACGTTAGTGATATTTATAGGGAAATAGAACTCGCCTTATTATTTAATAGTGGCACAGTATAACATTTGGTTGGATTATCTATACCATCAACTAATTGAGTTGAATGAATTAAATCCAGCATGCATGGCATCATTGACTAGAAAGTATGACTTGTAGAAATAAGATATGCATTGTTAAGTTGAATTGTGTTTGATGTTAAACTTGATAAGAATTAAAAGGCATGCTCTTGAGTCAAGTGTTTGATCAAATGAGATCCATATATTAATAAGTCAGTGTCACATAGTGAGAATCATACCGAGCTCGTGAGCACAGATTTCAGTAGCGGAGAGTTAATGTGGTGACTCCGTAACCCAGAATCCCACAATGTCATCAAATTTTGTGTGACATGGTTTTCTAGCCACCTGCACAACTGCAGCAAATTGCTGTCCGTATAGGAAAATTTTCATAGGCATGAAATCTAATGCATAATGAAAATGACAGAAATATATGTGCAGAAATATAAGGGGGTCAGCGCTGGTACACCATAACATACACATCAATACCCACAAGTAAGCGGATTGGAATAAATCTACGCTTGTTATCGGGCAATTTATCCAGAACCACATGTAAAGGTTTCACAATTCCTCTACTTATTGTGTAGCTATGGAAACCATAAAGTCAACGGTAGAGAAAAAGTGGAGTGCAATTACGAGCCAAGTGTTAGGGGGCATATACGGATCAGTCGGTTCCCGCAACCACTCTTTACCGCTTTCAGTTCGCTTTAACTCACTGAGGAGAATATCGAATGCTTCTATAATTATAAAAAAAAGTATAAATGTTAGGCAAGGTTGGCATATTAACCCAGTCACTAACAGTGATAAAAATGGTTATGCAATTGCAGCAATTGTTCGTGTTTCCAAACTACAAGTCAATTGTCAATTGTATAAAAATCAGTATAATGTTTGTTGCGTAAAAAAACAGCGAGCTCGATAGTGGAATAATAGGTAAGGTTTATCTCCTGAATGGTCCATTGCCTGTGAGGATGTAGCAGCAGGAATGTGTGTTCTTTAGGGTGTTTTGGAACTGAATGGTAGGACTGCAGAGCTGAGGTGTCCAACCAAGTCAAAGTCAATTGAAATAACATCAATACTAGGATTATGGGAGAGTAAGTAATTAATGTGTGAGAACATATGATGATATATATATATATATACACATAATATATATATATATATATACCATTATTATGATAAAACACAGTCAGTGTCAGAAGATTACGGCAGGGTAGAGTAGGGTAGAGTAAAGTAGAAGACGATCATACCAGGTAGCTTGATAAAGCCTGTACAGTCCACTAAAAATAATAATACCAGCCACAAGGAATAGTGACTAGTTGTATTGTTGTAGCAGACTACCTCTTGAGAGCCTGAAGGCACTTTTGAATCTAGACTGACTCCAGTCTGGCAACGATTCATAGAGCTGATCTCTTGTACTTGTAGGCCTGAAATCTTTGCCACTGTTGCCAAAGAAATGCATGGTTGATATCAAGAGGCAGTAGAGGTAGTGCATCCATCATCAAAGTCACAGCTGTCAATGTTGATTGATGCTTGTCTGACTGGCTTGACTACATGCTTGCCATCTTTCACCAAGTGGAATGGGGAAAATGTTTGAAACATTCCCATTGGATAACACCTACAACCTACATTGGCTTTTTATTGGTCAGTTATTATTGAAATAATTGTTTCCCAAAAGTCGCGCCACACGATTGGGTAATATTTTATTAACACTGGGAATTCCCCAGAGTTATTGAGTTTCCCAGTCAATATTTATTAAACTGGAACAGTTCGCGCTTTTGCCTATTGCATGCGGCCATGTCTTGTATATGGGGCCAAGTTTTACTATTTGGGGCCTAGTCCTACTAATGGGGTCAAGCTTTATTGCATTGGGCCAAGTTTGGCTCGGGCCGAGTTATTGCGCTTCCGATGCACTAAGTTGTCCAGCTCAGATGAGACTATGCTAGTGTGAATTTGTCGGTGCCAAAGAGCCCCTATACACAATATTGTTTAGTGTCTGTTTATACTCATATATTATGGGTCCATCATGTACCGATGACAAATTAAACTAAAGAGGTGCATAAATATATATATGCATCGAAAAGTGAATTCAGCATCCTTTCTTTTTACATCAAATTTTGGGTAATGGCGGTCTGAAAACATGCATACAAAAGCAAAACTTAGAGATAGCAAGATTTAAGTGCTACTGATAGCATAACTTTCCTAAACAAGCCGCACCGTTATTTGGTTTGAGAGTAGGGGTAGTATTTATGTCATTTGAAACTGCTCACCTGTCAGAGTTCTTGGTACCGCATCTGAAGATATAAAATTTACATAAATTGATTCAGTCTTGTTCGCGAGGGTGATGTGAGACATTTTTGTTGCCTTGGAAATAAACAACTGCGTAATCATATTACAAAAGACTTAGCACACAGCGTTCAATCAAGGCGCATTATTATGAAAGAGCAACATGAATTACTTCAATATATCGTAATTATTGCCTATCAAATATGGTGCAAATCTTTCCCTTTCACACCAAAATTAAGAGGATCTTTTCCGGTCTGACAGTGCTTAGCATCAAGATCAATTGTTTTGCTCCTGAACAGCCTCTAGACAAAAAAGGACTCGCACCGGTTGCCATTTTCTTAAATTTCACAGATGCACTCTGCTCATAGTTGAGAATTAATTCATAACACCTTTTAAGCTAACCACCTATCACCTGTCTGTCATCAGCCCTCACAATTGTTTCTCAAGGACACTGATGCTAATTTAAGAAGAGATTGCGACTCCTCAACGCAAGTGGGTTCCTTAGTGTTGACCGTAGCATCAAATGATCCAGCCATTAGGTTAATCTCCTTTGCTCTGCTATTATGACCTACAAATTCTAACCAATTGACACCAGGTAATATGTCTAGTGGCAGTTTTGGTAGTTGTGTAAAAACTCACCACATGTCACTTGGAAATATCTTTCTTGATCTTGACGTGCTGTTCCCTGTGGTTGGAAAAAATGCACAGTGTAAATATTGGTCCATTTTTCTCATTGCTGTTGAAAAATGAACGACTAAATAACTGCAGCGTTGGGGTTTTTTGGTAGTAAAAATACCGAAGCATTATACCCATGCAAGAAATCTTGATGTGAGGTTGTGCCATGAACCCTCGATAATATCGCTATATAAAATATTGATACATGAGCAATGGTTATGTAGGTACATCAACATAAATATGTGTACAAGTATTTATATGTTTATGTGTACAAGTATTTATATGTTTATATGTACAAGTGTTTATATGTATATGTGTACAAGTATTTATATGTTTATGTGTACAAGTATTTATATGTTTATGTGTACAAGTATTTATATGTTTATATGTACAAGTATTTATATGTTTATGTGTACAAGTATTTATATGTTTATGTGTACAAGTATTTACATGTTTATGTGTACAAGTATTTATATGTTTATGTGTACAAGTATTTATATGTTTATGTGTACAAGTATTTATATGTTTATGTGTACAAGTATTTATATGTTTATATGTACAAGTATTTATATGTTTATGTGTACAAGTATTTATATGTTTATGTGTACAAGTATTTATATGTTTATGTGTACAAGTATTTATATGTTTATGTGTACAAGTATTTATATGTTTATGTGTACAAGTATTTATATGTTTATATGTACAAGTATTTATATGTTTATGTGTACAAGTATTTATATGTTTATGTGTACAAGTATTTATATGTTTATGTGTACAAGTATTTATATGTTTATGTGTACAAGTATTTATATGTTTATGTGTACAAGTATTTATATGTTAATATGTACAAGTATTTATATGTTTATATGTACAAGTATTTATATGTTTATGTGTACAAGTGTTTATATGTTTATGTGTACAAGTATTTATATGTTTATGTGTACAAGTATTTATATGTTTATGTGTACAAGTATTTATATATTTATGTGTACAAGTATTTACATGTTTATGTGTACAAGTACTTATATGTTTATGTGTACAAGTATTTATATGTTTATGTGTACAAGTATTTATATGTTTATGTGTACAAGTATTTATATGTTTATGTGTACAAGTATTTATATGTTTATGTGTACAAGTATTTACATGTTTATGTGTACAAGTACTTATATGTTTATGTGTACAAGTATTTATATGTTTATGTGTACAAGTATTTACATGTTTATGTGTACAAGTATTTATATGTTTATGTGTACAAGTATTTACATGTTTATGTGTACAAGTATTTATATGTTTATGTGTACAAGTATTTACATGTTTATGTGTACAAGTACTTATATGTTTATGTGTACAAGTATTTATATGTTTATGTGTACAAGTATTTATATGTTTATGTGTAAAAGTATTTACATGTTTATGTGTACAAGTATTTATATGTTTATGTGTACAAGTATTTATATGTTTATGTGTACAAGTATTTATATGTTTATGTGTACAAGTATTTACATGTTTATGTGTACAAGTACTTATATGTTTATGTGTACAAGTATTTATATGTTTATGTGTACAAGTATTTATATGTTTATGTGTAAAAGTATTTACATGTTTATGTGTACAAGTATTTATATGTTTATGTGTACAAGTATTTATATGTATATGTGTACAAGTACTTATATGTTTATGTGTACAAGTATTTATATGTTTATGTGTACAAGTATTTACATGTTTATGTGTACAAGTATTTATATGTTTATGTGTACAAGTATTTACATGTTTATGTGTACAAGTACTTATATGTTTATGTGTACAAGTATTTATATGTTTATGTGTACAAGTATTTATATGTTTATGTGTACAAGTATTTACATGTTTATGTGTACAAGTACTTATATGTTTATGTGTACAAGTATTTATATGTTTATGTGTACAAGTATTTACATGTTTATGTGTACAAGTATTTATATGTTTATGTGTACAAGTATTTACATGTTTATGTGTACAAGTATTTATATGTTTATGTGTACAAGTATTTACATGTTTATGTGTACAAGTACTTATATGTTTATGTGTACAAGTATTTATATGTTTATGTGTACAAGTATTTATATGTTTATGTGTACAAGTATTTATATGTTTATGTGTACAAGTATTTATATGTTTATGTGTACAAGTATTTACATGTTTATGTGTACAAGTATTTATATGTTTATGTGTACAAGTATTTATATGTTTATGTGTACAAGTATTTATATGTTTAAGTGTACAAGTATTTATATGTTTATGTGTACAAGTACTTATATGTTTATGTGTACAAGTATTTATATGTTTATGTGTACAAGTATTTATATGTTTATGTGTACAAGTATTTATATGTTTATGTGTACAAGTACTTATATGTTTATGTGTACAAGTATTGATATGTTAATGTGCACAAGTATTTATATGTTTATGTGTACAAGTATTGATATGTTAATGTGCACAAGTATTTATATGTTTATGTGTACAAGTATTTATATGTTTATGTGTACGTACCATACTGATAGATTATAAGTTTTAGTTTGCAATTATTGGGCACTTAAAAATTTAGTACAGAGGAACAGGATGGCAAGAGTTAATTCCCTTGATTTCTTATAAGCCTGCCCAGTTACCTCAGGGGTTGGGGTAGGTATCCATGTCCTATGAAGAGTATCATCAAACCTATCACCTCCACACGCCACTCCGCAATAATCGCCAGAGCCGTGCGCTGCAAAGTAGGCCAATAGACGTTTTTGTAAAATGTGCTATCTATACTTGTCGACTTCTTTTTTGAATTTCTTCATTTTATTTACTACTCAATGATAAATCCCATGGTTTCAGGTAGAGATCGAGTTAAGTGGGCAAAAGAAAGTGTGAACATTTAAACAGTTGAATAATTGGTTAGGTAGGTAGGTAGGTAGGTTGGAGCATAAATCCGACCAAGCTTCATGTGTCATTGTACTGCAGTATATTTGTACCAAGGAAGAACGCCTTCTCGCTAAGGTAGTTACGGCTATTACCAACTGAGCCAACCCCTACTCAAACTTGGCTATCTGTTGGTATTTTGATACTATTGACATGTCGTACTATGGTATACTTGTAATTATTTAGGCCGTAGTATATTGCACACTGGTGTTCCTATCTGGTTCATGGTGGCCAGCTCACTGGCTTGTTGCAATGGAATGTCAAAAACTTGACATTTCTCAGCGGTAGTCAAAATATATATACAAGAACATTCCTGCTATTCCGCTTGCTTCATCGGCTGATGAAATATGTACAACCTGTCAAATTTGATTGATGTTTATAATTGATGTTGAGACCATCGATAGGCAATAACTGGTTTTAATCATGGTTATGCCTACTGTATACACTGCTAGCCAGTCACTATAACTACTGTAGCGCTGTGTTATTGTAACGGTTCATTAAACACACATTGATACTGGTTGCATCAGTAGAGTGCGGCAAATAATTGTACTACCTACGATATAAAATTGATAGGGGATGACAGTCAGGGAAGATAACAAGTTAACTTAGGGAATAAATACAATTCCCTGTTACAGTCACTTTGCTGAATACATAGAGGTGCCAGTAACTTCTTACAGTAATAGTCCAACTAGAAGCCAAAGACTATCCATTTGCTAGACGGCTTACAGAGCAGGACTCATATTTGGCATGGACTTTCTTATATAGAACACAATCAAATTGCTGTACCAAAGTATCAAGAGGACAATCCTGCCAAGGTTGTATCAAATGCAAGGTAAGTGAAATGAAAAATTGAATCAAATGTCTCCAAAGATAGGTAGAATTGACTAGTTATAGGCGTTCTAGGGTCTTTCCTTTTATCTGTGAACGTTGAAAACCTATTAAGAAGTGTATGCCAAAAAAGCAATGCTGTAGGTATCGGTATGTGATGTGACTGATTGGTAACAAGACAATTGATAGAGAAACTGCAATATTCAGGTTAGCCTGCAGTGCATCATTTGTGCATAGCATTTATGCAGGTAAGAAAACAGGACGTGCGAGGCATAGCTTTGTCATATGAATGAATTGATTTTCTTGTTTTATGCATACAGTCACACTGACATTTCAGCTTAGCCTGTCTTGACGAGCTTGATAAGCTTGATAAGCTTGTCTCCTTATTCGTAACCAAACGATTCAAGTTTCAAGCACTCTTCCACTAAATTATAAATTTTGTTACAACACAGCATGATATAGATAAAAGATATATAAGATAGGATGGGTATATTCTAACCGCTGGCTCAGGCAAGGTGGAATTGTTTTTTATGTATAAAATTCACCTTTGTGGTCACTTTTCACACTATCGCGATTCAGAATTACGAGCTCAAGACAATAGCAAAGTCAATCTATTACAATGAGTTATAATGTACCATTGTCATACCAAATTGAAAGTGAAACGTGATGTTTTCCCGACACCCAGAAGTTGTCATATTTCACATTCAAGGCCATATTTCCAACCTCTCTAACATGAAAGATACATTAACAACCAACAGATAACTATAAGCCAAGAAATGTTGTTACCACAGTTGCTTTTCATCCTTTGTCATTCTATTTCATTCATTTGACAGCTGTGACCTATTTATTATCCAAATCAAGCAACATCAGTAAGGATTGTTGCGATGGAGCAGTAAATAATGTGTATGCTAAACTAAAATGAAACTGTCTTTAATATGTACCTACTGACTAAGAATTAACGTCCTCATACCGGCATAACAAGCAAACCCAGCATACTCCAACACCGCAGATTTTTTGCATTGATAGCATCGAATAACAGCTTATTGTGAGCGCAATGTAAAGCATGACCTGTACGCAAAAAGGGTCCTAATAAATATCTGACAATATTGCACAACGAGAAAGCTTCTAGATTGACAAATGAATGAAATGTGATCGTACCAACACATTAACCTTCTACCAGATGGGAACAGGAAACAACTACAGCGAAATGCACTGATATATATTCGTCGATTAAGGGAACATATCAGGCCCTGAAAAAGTTTATGGGAATTTATGTATGATTGCTGGAAACAATTTCTCATATTTAATTGGTCCTAGAGTTTAGTAATACTACAGCCAACCACTTGTAAACATTTGACAAATAGCTTGCCTGAGTTTTTAAAGGTCGTTACTGGGACGTCAGTCAGAGCAGAATTAGAGCTAGATCAGATTACTGACACAACTATAGACAAAGACAAGTTTGTATACTGATTTAATATCCCCAAAAACTTCCATGCTGCGTATTGAACCACTAATCCCTGAATTTATTAAGTGATTACATTTTCTTGATCATTGCCCTCTACCCAATTCATGACGGTTTTGCTATTGCTGCATTTTTTTCTATAGGTTGGCAGAAAGAGCAACATTTTGTTTCGAATCCCCAATCCACCCTATATCTCAAAGATTTGGTTAGAACAACTTAGATACAACGTGAATCTGTCCTTCAATATGCAAAACGTTGAGTCTGAAATTTGAGTGTAAAACTGATGACTGTTTGTAGCAGACTTTAGAACATTAGTTTTGCTAAGGTTTTCACGCGCTAATGGCAAAACAAGGCTAGAGGAGACTTTAATTCGTCTCATATCTCCATTAAAAGCAAAACATTAGTCCAGAAGACACCTAGCTATAAGTGCTCAAAAAAATGTGTTTATTTTAAAGGAATTCGGGCAATATGCGGTCGTCACGGGCAAAAAAGGTCTATATGTATTTTCAACGGATATTGCAATGTAAATTAAAACAGACGTAATAGACCATGGCAAGTCCAAATCTTCGGGAATTATCCCCCTACGCCTAGCGGTTCAAAAGATACAACCCTTACAAAACGGTCTATTTGCACCATGCCACGCCATTGTTCAGGCAAAAATGGTCTATTTGTTGCTTTCTCGAGAGGTAAAACACATTGTCACTTTATTTGCACAAAGCTCTTCAAAAGTCATTTAAACAGAGTCATCAAGAAGAAAGGTTAGTAGTTTCTCTCATTTTCATGATTAGTACCAATATTGGACATTGCATCAGTGTATTTTCCATGTAAATGCCGACCTTAAACATGCTAAGTCAGAAGATGCTAAAAAATTATAACCTTTGGCGTAATATGACATCATCGCCTATTACCCAATCAGAATGTAATGATTATTCAGTTCCCTCTCCGCATGCATGTGACCGCTTTTTTGCCCAATGAGATTTCTCGAAATAAGCTCCGCCCACTATTGAGAGAGCACCTGTTACGATCTGCCATTTATTTTACAGCCATCAACCAGGAAAGACCTCCATTAAATTTAAAATGATTCCAAACTGCAGTTGTGGATGTTGCACCATCAGTCACAGATTTTTTTGCCAGCCTGCAGGGACATCAAGCAGCTCAGCCTCCTCCCTCCTAACTCTTTCTATCTCGCTCACGAGAATTGACAAAACTGGTAAGTTACAGACACACATTTATTACGTCAGTTGAAGTTTACAAGTTATTGACATCAACCTATCATTCTGTCATCCAAAGTTTTGACCCTGTCCTAATTGATCTATCCTAAACTACTCCAATCTACATTGTAGACTTAGCAGAGCGGGGTGAGTTTGGTGGGGGAGCGCATATCATCAGGGCAAACCCCAGTGTCACTAAGCGGGCAGAAAAGAGGCGGTTGGTGAATACTGGCCAAGCCAAAAACATCAGCTCATCAGCTCAGGAGTCAGTGCCAAGGCAGTTACGAGCGGGTAGGGGGTGACGCGACAGCCCATCAGATCCATAAAGACAGAAAAGAGCTGAGTAAGATCGAGAAAGCTGGAGATCGAATCAAGCCGAATACCATTAACGTAAGCTTCGATCTCCAGCAGATCATGCAGGTGCCACGCTTGGCAGCGGGCTCTGCCTTTTACAAACTAAAATTAACACTTTTAACCTTTGTTTTCATGCAACTCTAAGTGATGCCAGTACACATGGTTACTGTTACACCTGGACGGAAGTGGAAGGCATGAGGGGAGGCAATGAAATTGCCTCGTGTCTCTTCCACTTCCTAACCACAGTACCGTCCCTGATCACAGAAAAAAACATCATTCTGTGGTCAGACGGTTGCGTGGGACAAAACAAAAACCAGATGGTTGTAGCTGCTCTGCTAGCTGCCATCTCCACTCGACCTGCTCCTGATGGTGAGATCAGCATTGCCATCAAGTACTTTGAGACAGGCCATAGCATGATGGAGGCCGGGGGCATGCATGGTCTCATTGAACAAGCAGGGAGAGGTGTTGAGCTTGGCACTCCAGAAAGCTACTACACGCTCTTCCAGACAGCGAAAGTCAAGCCGCCTAGATATACCGTGAAGGTGATGGATTTCACAGATTTCCTAAATTCAAGACAGCTTTCTGAAAGGGCAATCCGTGAAACCTCCCTGATTGGTATATCGCAGTGGCATACGATCCGAGTCGTAAAGGCTGGGACAGCCATTTCTATGGCTGTCAGTAAGAATTACGAGGCGGATCTGAGACAGGTCAGCTGGAGGAGGGTTGGGGCACCAGACAACCTTCATCTGATTAATGCTGCCTATGATAAGCCCCAGCGTGTGTCAAGGCTAAAGCTCAAAGACTGCCTGGAGCTCGTTGATAAGCTTGCTAATCATCGTGTAGCCAGGCAGTTCTTTGAGGGGTTTGTCAGGGACCAGGAGCGCCTGTATCCTGCTGTGGCAGAGCAGATGTCATCCTAGCCCCTGGTTCTGGAAGAGTATACGGAATTGACGGAACCACAGTTCATGGTGTACAGCAGCCTGTGTACTAGCATCACTAAGAGTTGCATTTTTATTGATAATGATCATTTTTTACAGTAATGTTGTTTTCTATTGAATTTTTGCTTGGTTAGCTGATTTTCCTTTGTTTTGTTTTTTGTTTTTTGTTATGTTTAAATTTCCATTTGAAAGAAAAATAAAATGGAAAATGACACCCTTTACTCAGAACAAGTAAATAGATCTGGTAATTGCACCTTTGGGATTGTCTCCCCTGTGCAGGATGGTTATGAGTTGATAAAAGTTTGATGAGGTTGGCATAAATGGACAAGGTGGTGTGTTGCTGCAATAAAATGACACATACACCGTTATTGTTTGTCAATTCTGGCCAGCTGCTGTGTTGGACTGAAGGCAAAAAGGTCTGTTTGCATGCAGATGGACCATTCTCGCTTGTAACTTTGGGGGTATTTTCGTTTTTTGCGCGTTACGCGCAAGTGCCTTTACTGATCCACACAAGTTTGGTATTGAATGAAAGCCTGAAAAAAGCTCAGCAGACTAGCAGTTGACTTTTTTTCAAAATAAAAAAATGAATAATTGAAAACCATTGTTGACTCAGAAAAAACTCATTATTACATAATATAAAAAAATACAGATAGACCTTTTCTGCCTGTGACGACTTTTTCTAGATCAGAATTTTATGCTGATTTCAAATATTTGGTTTCTACACCTCTGAGTCAGGAGTGGTCTGATGGTTAAGGGTGAGGACTTATGATCTGTGATGTCCAGGTTAAATTCCCGGAGCCGGCATTGATTTCTGATTTGGTACTGGCGCGCCACTCATCCTAGCCAGGTCATTGCGGAATGGGACTAAAAATACAGGAGGTCCCCTGTGTGTTTGCACACCCCACATGCAGTTAAAAGATCCCCCCTGCCTGTTCGATAAAAAATGTTGCCGGAAATCCGGCTCGCAAGGGTATAGGCTGCGGCTTGAGTACCATGGGTGCCTGTACCTGTACTATAGAGGGGTAGCCCTATCCGCAATGACGACTTAGACTTAGATACCTCTGAGTCTGCCAGTTAGAAAGTTATTCAGGGTTATAGTCCAGATGGTTCAGTTCATTATAACGGAAGTGGGCAGCAATTTGGCAGCATTTATATGTGTAGGTCGGTTGTGTCAATACTATGTCTTAGCTCTACACCTTTAAGTTTGTCAGTTCAAGAGAAATTAAATTTTAAAATTAAAAAACTATTGAGGAGATAGCTACAATTATTGGTAAATAATTCAATTGTTTCGCCTTAGTATCGCCTGTTGTGTAATGTCTGTTTGAAACCTCACCCTTCGAGCCTTGATATTATAGTAATTATACTGTATAGATACTGTATATATTCCTACATACTAGATAAATTGTTTTCTTCAAAAACCACTTCGGCATGCATCCAACCAACTTCTATCGGCTTGCTCCACACAATATAAATTAGTTGGGGCTGACTGCTTCTGACAACCGTGTACAACAATGTCCAGAGAAGATTTTGTAGCTCAACTAAGAATCAGTGGATATAATGTATTCAATGACATTGGGTAATGTCTGAACAGAAGAGGGGAATCAGAATGAGTCGAATGGGAGTACCATACCGTAACTTTATCTCCCCGGAGGAAACTTAGAATATCATCAAGAAGGAAAAAAAAGAGAAAGATTTCACTCTTTATGGTAGGCCTGAATAGCACAAGTCATAACACCTCTTGTTTGGATTTCAAAGTATTCTAATCGCATTCAATCTCCCTCTATCCTATTATAAAAATTGTTTTCCTCCTTTGTAGCGTCTTTTGAATAATATGCGCAGGGCTCTGATAGTTCTCGCGGTCTCAGAATTTTAGCCGCTCTGACCTATTCTGTAAATATTTAGACCAGTGTAATAGGCTATTAAACCTGTTAAACTGGAAATCTAATGAATGATAGTGTGTAGGTCTCATTGACATCTATATGCGTAGATAGTGTTAGAATTTAGAGAGATAGAAGGGGATGATGTCCCCTGCCTTCCTTCCTTACAGCCAGCTGATAGTAACAATATCAGTTTTCCAAAATATGGCTCAACTTGATACATTTTCAATTGTAATCACCACAGAGCTCTGGCGGCTGGGACTCTGCCTGGTCATCATCCCTCTACCTCATATTTTCCACTTCTAACACTTGTGCGTAGATATCCCACCCTCAACCGCTGAGGCACTGGGTGGGAAAAATAGATATCCAGGTGTAATATCTAAAATAATACATCCATTGTTGGCCAATGAATCTCAATCACAGGAAACGGTTGCTGGAGCAGGGTTGCTACCATCACAAACCTACAAAATTATCAGCACTAGAACCTCAGCTATATATATTATATTCATGTCTGTGAAATTTCCAGTTGCCTTCCCTACACCCCAGTTGCCCACACTATTGGATGGTCACCGTCACAAAAGAATTGTACCCTTCACAATGTGTTATTTCTCATTAAAAGACATAATGTCAAGTCCTTGGAGTCAGGTGGGGGGGGGGGTAGGCTAAAAAACACCAATCACAGCAGCTGTGTAAGTACGATATCGTGCAGAGCCTGCATGCCCTGTTAATGACAAAACAGAGGGTGGGCTGCCCCTAAAGAGGGACGCAAGTTGCCCGCAGTCCTCTTACTGAGAGTATGATACACCCTAGTAAACTAGAATGCATCCTAGAGGTGAGGCCATGGTGGACCTCCTAATCGTGAGTTTGCAGCAAGCTGCCAGAAACTGTGACAGGCACTAATCAGCCATTGGCCATGACACTTTGATCTTAGCCAATAGGCCGAGAGCCTGCATGCAGTCTCGGGGAATACATACGGATGTTACGAGGCGGTATCGGGCGGGTGACTTTGGGTCTTGAGAAGCAGTCATGTGGCCTAGTTCATAGACTCAGATCATCAGACAGAACAAAATGATTAGGTCAATACCAATACAAATAGGATTACCAATTGATTTTAATGGCCATGTACTGGGTTATTTCGCCAGTGTACGATATTTTCTTGCATCATCCAGGTTCTATTTACGAGGTCAGGGGAGAAGAATTCCAACTATGTGTTTTACTTAATCACTAAATTTCATTTCAACCAACCTGGTATAACGATGGTGTATTAAATACAGCCAACTGTGAGACGAAAATGCAGCAGTCTTTTACCCAATACTTTGGCTTTTAAGTTTTGGTTCCAAACAGCTTGTCATGCATTGGGCTCCCAGCGCTTTTATATTAGCCACCACAGGCCAAAACACGTCAACTGTACATTATGTTATTTTCTATGATTTCAAAATGTCACTTCGAAAAATCATGTTCTTGTCATAGAAAACAACAGTTAATTCAGTACCATAAACAAGGGACGTCAACATGGTTAACTTACGAAAACAGGGGAAAACGACATTAGCGATTCTATTATAGAAATGTCTGAGCCTTGCTGTCTCTACTTATTTCGCCTCCCATGGTCGTTGACGAAGTCATCTGATTTATATGTTACACCAGCTATAAAGTGAATGAAATAAGTCTGCATGTGGTAAATGTGCTGGTTTCATTATAACCAAGGAGTTAATACAAATGTTTGAAAATTTTACCCTTCAGCTTCTTCCTTTGCCAGCTTCTCTGGATGCAGCCCTCTCACAAAACAGTTGACCACAAACTCCTGTAGCAATGGTTGTTTAAGAGGTCATATCAAATACAATTTCCCTCTATTGGATAGAATTTGCTGGCTGCAGCCTTTGAAAATCTTACTAAGATGCACTCACATCTCTCTGCATATACATTTGCTGACTTAATTTGACTTTGAGTCATAATTGTAACCTGTCTCATAACATTTCACCCTGCAATACGATTTACAATCTTGCTCCAATTCCTCCAATTTTAACTGAGCTGAAAATGTATGAATGGGAATGATTTGGTATTCTCAGGCAAAATACTGGGATTCCATGGGCAATCATTATGATTTATCTCCTCCTATTTTTTCCAGTTAAAAAAACTGATTTTCTCCCTAACTGGCAAACTGAGAGGTGTAGAAACTATGACGTAGTATTTATACAAACTATCTACACATATAAACACTGTCAAATTTTTGCCCTAAAGCCATTAAAATAAAATGAAAGCTATCCGTTGGTTATTCTGGACTACTTCTGATCTTCTATGATGAAGGGAAGGTAATTACAATTTACATGTATAAGAAAATCATGACCACATGAACACATTTTAGGGGGCCTCACAATTATTGACCGTTGATATTGCACAGACATTTTTATCTTGTCTTTCAGATGATTTATAACGAGGATTATTTACATGAGTTCAAGAGGGATTACTCCTGTAGTGTAGGAGGTAAATATAATCTGGAGGTCCAAGTGAAGCACTTGGTACGACTAGCAGAGTTTTATTACAAGAAATATCAGAAAACTGACGACTGGACAGATTGTCTGAGGGTAAGCTATAATAAAATATTAAAATTATCCGAAGCATGACAACAGCAATCTGTTGGTATAATAAAACTAATCAGTGCTCTTACCATAGACTTAATAAAACCTAGACAGGACACAATATGCAGCATTAGCATTGAGGCATTTAATTGTGGGCGACGTAACGACATTGGAAGGTGTAGAAGCAATGATGCTATTGTTGATTTACTGTCTAAAATCCAGGTTTTCTGTCAATAACTCCATCCATTCTGATCTGATTTTGAGTTTGAAAATTATAATAGAATGAACAGCTTGTCCTGAGCAGTGTGATTTTTTTTAATTTTAGGCAAAAAATGTTTTTAAAGAAGAAATAGTTGATATAAAGATGCTGCTGATTGTAAAGCAATATTCAAATTCAATGTCCGATCAATTCGGAATCGCCGACACTATCTTCGTCGGAAGTTAACAAGTACGCTGACTCTATCTTAGTGGGAATACTATTGACCTGACTTTGGGACTGAATTTGGGAGGAGGGAGATATGGAGAAATATAGTAACTTTATTTATCTGGGGATCTAGGAGGGGGTATGGACAGCTAGTGACCTAATTTACCAGGCAAGACAAATGGGGGGGATATGGATAAACTAGTAAGCTATTTTATCAGGCAAGATAAATTGAGGGGGTTATGGACAAGATAGTAACCTAATTTATCTGGCAAGACAAGTGTGCCAAACAACAGCCAAACAACAGAGTACAAGGCAAATTTATGACAAGGCAGGGAGGTCAGCCAGCAGGCAGAACTCAAGAACACTTACTTCAGTGGGTTTAACTCCCTATGGCACTGTATTGTTTTCTATTGATTTGTTCAATATATAAGGTGTGGCAGCTTCAGCTGCAAAATACTAGCTGATTTGATTCCACTAGTGTTGAGTTATTAAAATCATTGTTAAAACATAGTATTTAGGTTAACAATGATCATGTGAGGCATGTGTAATATGTTACTGCTAAGGAAAATTCCATGGCTATGAAATTGAAAATACTGGGTGGGTTTGATAAAACTAAAATTAGAAAATTTACTAAAATGATGAGTCCTCCTAACGTGAAGACAAATAACATGATTACAACATGAATTTAAGTGGAATAAATTTTGACTGTCCAGCTGCGGTGAAAAATCCACCACACTATGAAAAATAAAATCCAAACGCAAAGTTATCTCAATCATGACAGGCGCGCGACTTGTTGCAATAATAAAGCAAATCAGATGTCTTACAAATCCTCTGATGTATAACGGAAGTCATTATGCTGGTTGCGAAGTGATTCCATCCAATGCTCTCCCTACACTTACAAACGCATTCTCAAAGCCAACAAGTGCTTTGCTACTTTGTACTATAATCGGAGTCATATTTTCATTTTACAGGCACACACACTCTTCAACTCTGTGTCAGTGAGAAAACCAGGATATGACGGCTGGAAAGAAAGAGTATTCCAGGTTCAGCAGACATTCTGGAAAGGATCAGCTGTGATCAGCTATGATCAACAGCAGGAAATAACTACTGATCTTCTCAGCAATCTACATAAGATAAGAGATGAGGTTCGAATTCAAAATCAAGTAACTGACGAACTATCCATGCGATTTGATGTGAATTCAGAAGAACCAATGCCAACGGAAGATATGATGGGACAGCTAGTTGATTCTGCTCAAACAGTATCTACACTATGCACGATGAGAATGATCGACTTTGTTCACACTATCATAGATAAAAGTGTGGAAACTCTGGTCCAGGAACCACCATGTGGATTTTCAGTTATAGCTATAGGCTCACTAGCTCGAGGGGAGGCAACCCCGTACTCTGATCTCGAATACATATTTCTAATCGAGAAGAAAACACCGCAGACTGAAGACTATTTCAGGAAATTAGCAATGACCAGCTATTTTCTAATAGGTAATCTCGGGGAAACTAAGCTTAAGTATATGGCAATTGAAGAACTGAATGGGTGGTTTGATGACGAATCAAAAAATGGATTCAAAATCGACGGCTTGTCTGCAGAGGCTGGCAACATACCAACAGGTAATGGACAGAACAGTAATAAATGCAGTTTCATAACTACTCCCAGTGATTTAGGCATTGCATATGAGCATGTACTGAAAAACCCTACAAAAGACTCCCTGAAAGGTGATCTTACAGCAATGCTCTGCTATATGACAGAGGTATATTTTAATGGGAATAGTAACCTACTTTGTACCCTCAAGGAATTCATACAGTCTATCAAGCTCAGTGAAGCACGGGCAAATGCAAATATAGACATGCTGGCAAACGATATGAAGAAGTTTGACTTTACCCCTGATGATCGCTTGCTGAATCAAGCCTATACAGTAGACGTGAAGAGGCAACTCTACAGATTTCCCTCAATACTGTTGTATGATCTGGCAGTGATCCATCAGGTGTTTGGAAAAGATGCATGGACAACTGCAGAACGCCTGCACTCGACTGGGAAAATATCAGAGGATTTGTATAAATCATTGATCTTTCAGCTTGCTGTTGCCTGTTTTGTCAGACTTTCAGCTTACCTGTACCATGACTCTCAAGATGACAGGATTTCAACAGCAGAGAAGCGAACAACAGAAACTACAAAATTAAAGATTGATTGTAAATCACCTGGGAATAGATTGTATGTTCACACAGGTCTTATCCTGGCACTAGCTGATATGATGGTTCCTTTAAAGGATAAACTAGGGGAAGTAAACGCTGATCAATTGGGTACTGTGTGTATGGGTTATAAAACAACAGCGAATGCGAATGACCAGACATTCCTATGCAAGATATCGACACTCCAGCATACTGGGCACACAATGCAAGCATTCAATTTGCTGAATCAGCACTTCGGGCCAATGCAGCACCTAGCCGAGGAGAACATTCTAGACTGGCTTGGTAGTCACAGCGCCATTTGTAATAAAGAAATAAGGTATCTGGTAGCAAATATTTTCATAGATAACTTTTACTTCAGGCAAGCTCTGGAAGTTCTCATTCATCTCAGAGAGAATGATAAATGCTACAAGACCAAATCAGTGTGTCTAAGGATCGCTACCTGCCAGCGTCATCTAGGAGATCGGATCGCTGCACTCAACACTTTGGAGGGTGTAGGTGAAGAATCATCAGGAGATTACTTGCTTAGCATAGGGCGCTTATTTGTTGACTTAAGACAATGTGACAAAGCTGAAAACTATCTTCTCAGGGCACTTCAGTATTTCTATATGAAGGCAAGCCAAGAAGTGAAGTATGATTATTATGGTGAATCTATCGACAGCTCAGAAGCAAGCAACATTGGAAGAGACCTACAGAAATTGACCACAGAGGAAAGACTTCTTATCTTACAGCAGCCAACCTCAGCATTGCTTGAATGTATAGAGGCACTGGCGTATTTGTATGATGAACAGTATGACCATGCCGCCTCAATCAAATACAGCAGAAAATATCAGAGTATGTTTGAACATTTGTATGGAGAGGAGAGTTTAGTACCTGCAGCTGCACATGGATATTATGTAGTTGGGTTGGCCTTCCACAAACAACAGCATTATGACCAGGCTAAAATATACTTTGAGAGCTCAAAGGCAACTTACTGCCGCATCTACAGTAAGACTGTCGATCATCCAAAGATTGCTCTCTTACTTCAAAAAATGGGAGAAAACTACATTAAATTAGGAGATTTGTGCGCAGCTGAAGAGTGCATGATTTCATCGATAGACATGTACAGGCGTGTATACAGTGAAAATGTCTTTTGTGCAGACATGTCAGATGCTGTATGTTACCAAGGATATATAATGCATGAAATGCGGCAATATGATTCAGCTGCAAAAAACTACAAACTAGCGTTAGAAATGTATAAGCGTTTGCACGGGGAGAATAGTGATCACTCTGATATTGCTGTGTCACTTTATAACCTGGGACACACATACCACGCAATGAATGAGTATAAAAAAGCAGCAGAATACCAAAGACTATCACTAGAAATGCGTAAGCGAATACATGGTGAGAATAGTGATCACTCTGATATTGCGGCGTTACTGAATAATCTGGGTACCACATACTATGCAATGCATGAGTATGACAAAGCTGCAGAATACTTCAGACTATCCCTAGAAATGTGTAAGCGTATACACGGTGAGAATAGTGACCATTCTAATTTTTATGTGTCACTTAATAACCTGGGAACCACCTACAAAGCAATGAATGAGTATAACAAAGCAGCAGAATACCACAGACTATCACTAGAAATGGAGAAGCGTAAAACATGGTGAGAATAGTGACCACTCTGATATTGCTGTGTCACTTAATAACCTGGGAAACACATACCACGCAATGAATGAATATGACAAAGCTGTAGAATACCACAGACTATCACTAGAAATGCGTAAGCGTATACACGGTGACAATAGCGATCGCTCTGATATTGCAGTGCTACTGAATAACCTGGGAAACACATACCACGCAATGAAGGATTATTACAAAGCTGCAGAATACTACAGACTATCACTAGAAATGCGTAAGCGTATACACGGTGAGAATAGTGACCATTCTAATATTTATGTGTCACTGAATAACCTGGGAAACACATACCATGCAATGAATGAGTTTGACAAAGCTGCAGAGTACCACAGACTATCACTAGACATGCAAAAGCGTTTGCACGGTGAAAGCGATGATCATTCTGATATTGCTTTGTCACTGACTGAACTTAGTAATGAAAACAAAAGAAAGAGAGATCGCCGGCGCATTCATTGGATCATCATACTGAGCGTGCTTTGCATATTTCTATCATATTTTTAAATTCTTATCAGCGTTTTACTTACAATTAGACTTGGCACCCTCTTTCACCACCCCGCTTGCTGTGGCCCACTTTACTCGAACTAACTGAGTATCACATGACCTGCACATAATGCCCTGTTGATTTACATTTTTTCATCCTCCTGATTAAGAAACAAAATATGGCTGGTTTGAAATTGAATATATTTTATATGTATGTTATGTTGAAAATATACAGTTCACATTCGACTGGTACTTAAAATACAAGTTGTCATTTTTTAAATAATAGGGAAAAAGTTGTGGTGACCAGTTCACCACTGAGCGATAATTTAGATTTGCCCCTTCACACACTGGAAGAGCGTAACTCCTCACCGATGTCAGCCTGCTAGGTTATACAATTGGTGGTAGCTGGGAGAGAATATTACAAACAAAGAGTGATGTCAGCCAGACAAAAGAGATAAGCGAATCTGTCCTCCCCACATTTTAACCTCGATACAGTGCTGTGCTCCATTTCTATTGTTGGGAGAGGTTCCTTCAGCAGAGAAAAATTGTGAATGAAAGTAACACTATACTTCATGCCAGCTTAAGCCGAAATCTATGAAATTTAGTTGAGTAACTGACCTGACATGCATCACCATGAATACTCCATACATTTCGCAACCCAACGAAAGTCACAAGTTCACAGGATCAGACTCACTTAGAAGTCAACCTCACAGCACAACAAGAATATCAAGTTGTTGTCTTCTCTGCTGCAAAATTAATTGTTTCTACAGTATGTGACATCACAAACATATAAATGATTATTTGATGAAATAATTATTTCAAATATTCAAAATATACTCATATTGCAGGAATATCACTTGATC
Organism: Membranipora membranacea; assembly: GCA_914767715.1. Lineage (NCBI taxonomy): Eukaryota > Metazoa > Bryozoa > Gymnolaemata > Cheilostomatida > Membraniporidae > Membranipora > Membranipora membranacea. The sequence goes on along the minus strand of OU612069.1, from coordinate 17,000,611 downwards.
AAATATTCATTTGATTCTGCGATGATGAGAAATTATCTTTGATCAACGGACATATGAAACGTCAAATGATATTTCAATTGTCACATGATCAAATGATCTATGACCTCAACACAGCACAGTAACTCAATCACACGGTAATTTCTAATCATTATATTTATCATTTCATCAGTAAAATTTTTGCCAGGTCTTGTCGTTTTGAAAAATAATGGATATATCAGTTGTCATACTATATTCTATCCAGAATTTAGGCTGAAATGTCTCGGATCCCCTTTAACCATCATTTGAAAACAAGTTAAAGAGCCCTGTTACAGTTTGTTCTATCACTTGATTAACCATCGATAAAGCATTTGACAGTTTGCCGTGCTTAGATTGAGAGAAAAAAAATGCTATCACTGTGCATATTAGCCAATCCACAAGCATATGATAAGATCTGATAGCTAAAACGGATTCTACCAAAAATCGAAATTGAAACAATCTCATCCAAATCCTGACTGAAATAAGAAATAAGATTGCTATTTTGTATTACTGATTGCTTTTTATCTGGGTTTTCTAATATCAATTAAAAAGCTATTCTTTCCTTTCATTTTTCTTATTAAAATTCTTAATGACATATTTTTATAACAATGGTTTTTCTGGTTGAGCTTTCATATGTTAGACCACTGCTGCCACACAGGCAATTGTGTGCTTATTAAATTCTGTATAGACCAAAATTAATTATATGAGGCTGCAATCTCAGCGTTTTCACCTTGTGGGCAAGTAATTTGCACAACATGGTCGTCAAAATCAGGGTTTGAAATTAATTATCTAGGGTACTTATCTATGTAGTTACCGTCTTGCTAGTTGAACACAATGATCTCATCACCCAGTGCGATTTTGCATACCCTGATTTTTTAAGATCTGTTTGTGCAAATCATTTGCTGATTAGGTGAACATTTTGAGGTTTAAGCCTCAATCAGTTATCTTTGAGCTATTCAGAATTCAATATGCACACATTTGCAGTGGCAGCAGTAGTTTAAGCTTTTAATTATTATTTTTTTAACTGTAAAAATAGGTTTTTGAGGTTTTTTTCTGAGTACATACTATCATATGGCATCGGATTACCGTTTATAGTCACAAACGCATCTTCGGTTTCTCTATCGTCCAAACCAATCCAAAACGGTTTTCCAGTCTCATCGCATATGCTGCAGAAAACAGATACCAAATACTGTAGAGATGTCTAATGCAATATTCATTCCCAAAATTCTCAATTGGGAGACTTGAAGGAGATTCCTAATATCTGGTTAGGTTAAAAAAATTTTATAGCTAAAAACTTATTTAACTGTCTCAAGTAACATGTTGAAGTTGAGTTTCAATGAGTGAACTAACATCGTCCGCCTCTGATTGACTAGCCGCAATAGAAGGTCCTTACCTTTTCATATATAACCACTCCTTAGATGTCTCTGGTATCGCAAGCCAACTCAGTGAATTAAATGCAAATTTTCCCCCAGATTAGGGCTGAGCATTGCAATAGATAACTTTCCCTTTGGCATTACATTTTGAAACAAAATGGAATTTAGACTTTTTCCATAATTGGTGGTTATTGAAATTAGCGTCCAAAAGTATATGAGCAATGTTCAATGGATTTTGAGTGACTTGCACGGCATTAGTAGAATAAGATTTTGGCATTGGCGCAGCCCTAAAATCAGGAAAAATGGAAATTTAGTCTTAAGAGATGTTTTCCATAGTTTGTCAATAACTCAAAAAGGTCCCCTACAAGAGTAAGTAGCTAAGAAGATTTGGTCAAAAGTTGGTGTGCTTAGCTGAAGCAGGACTGGAAATATTGGAAATAAAAAAATCATATATGTTAACCATTGGCAATGATAGCGTTTTAATTCACTGTGAGCCTCCGTTATCAGCACAATATTGATTAACCTCATCAAAGGTATATTGTCCATCAGTGTCATTAAATAACTCCTTTTCTGAAAGTGAGAAATCCCCTTGTATTTGAGTTCCAACAACCAGTGTATCAGGAATTCACACTTAAAACTAGCTAGCAAACTTTGAATACACGAAAATACAGACACTTTTGACCATCGATTTCAGCCAAAGAATATGTTTTAATAGCAGTGACAAAAACAACAGAACAATTTGGCTTTATGACATAAAACATTGACCCCTTTACCTGTTGGTAGGTTTCGATTGAAGAAGTGTACACCCCATATGGTACAGTTGAGTCCAAGATCTACCATCCAATAAGGCTGACTCTCCCATTTAGTCATCATTGTGCTGTTGTAGTCACCAGTAATACCATCATTGCCAATGCGTGGCCCATGTAGAATCATGTCATTTTCTGAAACTGTAGATGTGATGCTAGATTTTCCTGTTATATTTAGTTTTTCCAAATGAGCATTTCAACGAGATTCCGACAATTCAATAACTTTCAAGTTATATTTGCTGTAATTTCTTTCTCCTACCATGCCCTGCCTTTGTTGTTGCATTGAATCCAGTAAATATTGAACCGACTGAGACACCTCCAGAGTAGCTAAACATTCACTCCTCATGGGTATGGAAACTGTAATGAGCATTTCCTGAAAAAACTTACCTAGCGCTAAACTTCTATCAATGTCAACAAGGTATATCAGACTAAGCTCGAAATCAGGTGACCTTGTGAGCTCATAATTCAATGAGTAGTTCAGTAAGTAACAATCTCTGAGTAATGGCAAGAAGTGAAAACCGAAACAACTGAGAATAGAGAAGCATCTCTTCACACAATCAGTCAGGCTCAGCTGCTGGTATGTTGCAAAGTAACGCATATCATCGCTGCTGTCTACACTGTGAAGGACCAGCCGCTGGTTGTGAGTGATCTTTACATTAGAAATTTCCGAAAACTCTACTAAAATAAAAAATATTGTTTGTAGTATTTCACCATGCACATGTATCCAGAACACTCCCTGTCAATATCAGGTCTAATCAGCACTAGAAAGAGCATTGATCTGACCAACCGAACTTGATCTAAACTCCGTCAGAACTGAATTTGAGAATTTAAGAAAAAATCCCAAAAAATATCCTGTATACAGATAAAAGCTCTTCGTAGAGTTCAAATGGTGATTGTGTAATAGTTCATCGGAATGATATGTGGACATACCTTTCATATATGCACCCCATAAGGTATTGCCTGCTTTTTGGAACAACTTGTACAGGATACATTTGGCCTCTTGTCCCTCATTGATGTTGGAAAATGAGACACAGTCGCTTTTGCGTGAGCACATGTAGCCACAGAATTCTGGTGGTATTCTATTACCCTGGGTACTCATTTGACTCATGGCGACAAACCTGGTTCTAGTACTGGAGCTTACATAAGCCATCACTGACAGTACCTTAATATAAGAGTAAAGGCTATCATTGGACAAGTAGATTAATCAAACAGAAACGAAAACAAATGCCTCTGCTCAATCTTAATGTGATATCTCCAATTAGCCTCATGAATCTTTCACAGGATTTTATTGATTCAGTCTGAAATAGCTAAGGTTCTGTTGGTTTGTTGAAATGATTCAAAACAATGTAATTGTCAACAGCATTGTGAATATTCAGTAGTCATCTGTATCTCAGAAGTCTATCGGGCACCAGACTGTTTATAATATGTAATACAAAAAATATCTGTCAAAATAGTCAACCAGCAACTTGACATACTTATATCCAAAAACTTTTCAAAAAAGCATAATGTTTTTCAATTGCGGTATAGTATGTATGAATCTACAAAATTGATTTATTGTTAGATATTTACAACTTACTGCGTATAATGCTGTCCTATAAACATTATGTATTGTGAAAATCCTATACATGCATTCCATGGTGTTTTAATGCCTGAAGTAACTGTTATGTTGTATTATGATCACATTAGACAATGTGATGACCATACACTTATAAATAGTATTTGTATATTTATGATATTGACATTATTACACATTTCACCATAGGGGTTAAATCACACTGATGTTATTGCCTGATGCGTCGATGTGAATTATGAATTCACAGTAGACAGCATGTGTCCAATGAGAACGCTTCTCCATGCACTGGACTATGATTATGTACTTTTAGAAAACGGCTTTCCTGCACAGGAAATAACTTTACTTGTATGAAAACCACTATGAACAATAAAGCAAAATTGACAAAGTGAAAGTAAAAAAATTGTCTTTTCTTCTATTCAGGTATTTACATGATAGGTCTGTTATTTTTGTCATCAACATCAGACATCAAAACTTTGGTCTATTTAGATTTTGATTATTCAACAATGTACCCTACTAGAGCATCAACAGTAAAGTATTCACAGGTGAAAACAATTTAATTAAGGATGCATATTATTGCTTGCACTTACTCACCTGCTGTATTTTGCGAAAGCTCCAACCCAAGTAATCTAGCTAGTTCAAATTCTAGCTGATTTTAAATCCTTCAGGGTTTTCCGTTCGATTTCCAAGAGAAACTTTCTGTTATGCGACTGCTACATAACACGATCAAATCACACGGACCATATCTCTCGTGAGTTTGTCTAGCACATAATTGGTTGTAAGTAGATACCATAGACTTAATAATAGACCTAGACAGGGCACCATATACAGCTGAAGTGAGCCACTTAATTGTGGGGTGACGTAGCGTCATTGGAAGGTGTAGAAGAAACGATGCTATCATTGATTTACTGTCAATAATCCAGGTTATTTGTTCATAACTCAATCAATTTTAATCGGAATTGAAATTTGAAAATTGCGACACGAGCAGCAGCATCTTGCTATCTACTTGATGCTATTTCTTCTTCAAAAAATTTAGTAATCCTAAAACTAGTATCAAACTGTTCAGGACAAGCTGCTAAGTCTATTGTAATTTTCAAACTCAAGATCCAATCATAGTTGATCGAGTTATCGACAAAAAACCTGGATTATGGAATGTAAATAAATAATAGCATCGTTGCTTCTACACCTTCCAATGCCCAGTGCCTCAATGCAAATGCTCCATATAGTGTCCTGTCTAGGTTTATTGTTAACTCTATGGTAGATACAGTTTGTCCAAAATATTGGTGCCTCTTGGCTTTCCAGCCTTGAAATGCCTAGAGAAGTTTTCTGCTCTGAGCCAGTGTGTGACCTACACATATTTATTTTCCGGCACACTGTCCAGAGATGTTCCACAATGGTAATTCCTGTTTCTATCAGGAGAGGCACTGCTCTGTAGTTAAATTATAGGGTCAACAATAACATAAGTGTGAAGCTGCCATAAATCACTTTAAAGGTGAGAAATTTGAATCACTGCAACTTTTCTTGAGGGGGGGGGGGGGGGTCAGAAGACCACTCTACCAGGTTGGGACAAAATGAATAATTGAAATTGTGTAAATGTACCAATGAATCTAACTGTATCAAGCTGAAGACGAATTTGTTGATAGTCAACATAATACACAAATTCAGTATTAGCCAATCACAACACTCAACAAATCGCCTTTGTAACAGTCTTCTCTCAAGTACTTATTACGATCCAAATGATCCTAACAATCCCAAACTGGCCTGGAAATCATTTCTTCAGTTCTGCCTAGCAAGGGAAGGTTTCTGCTTTTTGTATATCTATTGAATGTCTAAGTTTGGTTTTCTAGCACCTCAGTTTCTTTATTGAGAACCCTGGTGAGAGTTGTCTTCCTTTTTCACAATCGGAGACAACTTAATTTATGGGAAACAAGTATCCCGATAAAATCTCCAGGTGATGTTGTGTGAAGACACCATTTACTTCGGAGGGAATATGTTGAAATTGTGTCCTTTAGCAGCTCTTAAATTTTACTAAATGGAACACCAATCAAAGTAAAAAGAGAAAATTTCAACTGGTATTCATAGTAAAACTGGAGTTGACAGCAATGATTGTTTTTAGGGTGAGAGATACCATCTTTTCCTCTATTTTTTGAGCCAATACAAACAATAATCTTGAAATAATATTACAAAGTCAAAGAAATCTTTTAATTCTTTTAAAAGTGACATCATGTGTTGTTTTTACGTGTTTCACTATTTCCAATCGTCATTTTTGGCTCATCTTTTTATTCAGAGCTACGGTGCTTCTGACATGTTGTAGAACTGCAGAAGCTGAAACATGTTTGTCTTTATAACACAGTAATCCTGTCCATAAACCATAGTTCATGACCCTTAAATATAAAGTAACAGTGGTATATCAGTGAACAAGGGGACATCCTCCAGGCAAAAACTTAATGCTTGTTATTTGATGAGAATTTTTAGAAGCAATGAAATTCTATGCATCCATTTCAATTCCTAGCTTAAAAGTTTTACCTCTACATGAAAGGGAGACTGCAGAAGGGGTATATCTTTGTTTCAATTGTGTATATTAACTCCTAGCCAGGGGCACAGGCTGCTTTTCTGCTTCGAGCTAGGTTTACCTCCAAGGGAAAGGAACTTATTATGCCTTGGTTTATTTTTTGACGATCTAGAATATGTCCGATGGTAGCTGCTTGTTCATTTACACCGAAATCAAAAACAAATAAATAATTATTTTAAACTCGTGTTTGCAGATCGCTGAGTTAATGTTTGATAACCAGATTGAGCCAATTGGCTAGAACTCTATTTTGAAAAAAAAATCTTCTGTGCTTGGAGCTCAATGAAAATCAGTTTTATTCCCAACCCTACCTATCCTTCTTCAAAGCTGGGTAGCGAGGTTGCACATCGTTTGAAGTCAATAAAGAGATAAAATCATTCTAGTTGTGGATAGATGTTATGTAGTGTATATAGCTTTAATAAACGGCTGTGTCACTTGTGACCTACCTAAATTGTTTTTAATGGTTATGTGTTTGATATAAGGATAACAAATAAATTATCGGAACTTTTCAGCGTCCATTTTGTCCCAAATCACCATAAAAAACTTCTAAGTTATTGAATTCTGGGGACAAATAATAAAAAAAGGTTTTCTTTTTATTTCAGCCGGTTGTATTAACTATGCATTGAAGATACCTGATGCAAAAACAATGACGCCTGTTGGAAGCAAAAGGTTATGAAACTGCCTTGAAGGACACCAAAACCAATCAAATTTAACTGAAGATTAAAAAAATTTCCATACAGATTGAATATGAAAACCTTATCTAACTATTGACACAGACATAAATGTCTCTCACAGAAAAATGTTCACAAGCTCATTAGCTTTATAAAACATTCTATTTGGCAATGGTTGTCTCTTTGTAGCATCCTACACTAAAGTAAGCTCGTCGGCGTTTGGCATGCCGCCCTCAACCTATGTTACACAAATTCAAACATGCCGAACCCAAGTACCTCGTAACTCATGACTAAATTATTACCTGCTTGTGCTGATGATGCATGCCTAAGTTGTTTTGTAATATGATGAGAGTGGAACAGATCTGTTTTGTTTGATTAACTAGCTTTTTAACTTAATCGAGGCTAAGGATATGTGAATAAATATATCTGAGCTTATCTATCTACACTCTGTGTGTATTTTGATGATGCTTGTTGACTGACCTATGCTAACTAAGTCTGGCAGGTCTACTGAAGATGCTCTAATCACTCTGATCGACTCGGTAACTGAACATCTTGATAGCCATGCTAAAAATCGGGTCCGAGCTCTTTTTATAGACTTTTCTAGTGCTTTTAACACCATCAATCCTGCCACATTAATCAGCAAACTCGATAGCTACAACATCAATCCTAACATCATCAACTGGCTATTCAACTTCCTTACAAATAGAACACAGCGAGTTATTACATCACTCAACACGTCAAAATCATTGAGCACTTCAACTGGAAGCCCTCAGGGATGCGTCATCAGCCCACTGCTATTCTCCTTTTATGTTGTCGATATGCCATCAACAACCAACATCAAACTAGTAAAATATGCCGACGACACTGTGATCATTGAATTGTTGACAGAAAACCAGCCATCTGAACTTCAAACAATGACTAATACCATCAACTCATGGTGCACGGATAATGACCTAATACTCAATGCAAAGAAAACAAAAGAAATGATCATGTGCAATGCAAGGGATAACCCAAGCTATCCACAACTGCTTGTAAACAATACTTCAATTGAGCAGGTAGAACAATTTACATACTTAGGCACCATTATTACCAACAAACTGGATTTTACTCTGAACACCTTGAAAACTACAACGAAAGCTCGCCAAAGGCTACATATAATCGCCAAGCTATACCATCTCGGTGTCACTGAGAAACTAATAACGACCTGCTACAAGTCCTTCATAGAGTCAGTAATCACCTACCACCTGGTTGTGCTATATAGTCATCTGAGCGCAGACTCTAAGAAAAAGTTAAAATCTGTGATAAGAACTGCAGGTTACCTATCAGGCGAACTTACGTTCACACCCGTAGACGACCTTTACTCTAATATACTGAAAGTAAAGAGCCTCCGTATGATTGCCACCGAAGATGAACCACTACTCCGTCTTAACCAGCTGCCGTCAGGCAGATATCAATCAGTCAAGTTCCGCGTGCAGATCCGTGCCAAATGTTTTAGAGCAGAATGTATCAAATACCTAAATAGTGTCTTCCAAAAGTAATAGTATTTTTTATGGTCTTATCATTTTATTTATTTTTACAGAATCAACAGTTTTAATAATTTTTACAGAGCACCCTACAGAGACAGTTTTATTTCTCAGAGATTGAGACCAAATATAAACATACATACATTATAACTTGGTAACTCGATCTGGGTGAGCCAAGTTTTCATATTATAGTCAGGCATGAGGAGCTTGTTGAGCATAATGTTTAATAGTTGAAGTGCTTGGGCAGCTACTACAAGTGCAATCAATAGTAGCCTACTTAATAGTTTCCCAATCCTATGGAATAAATGGAGTGTGTAGCTAGACCTTTAGAAATTAGAAATATCATTTTGGTTGATTGATTGATTGCAACGCTATTTATAAAGTCAATTGTCAATTGTCAATTGTCAATTGTGCTGGTACACATACTCTTCTTGTAAAAGCTGCCTTGCATACAAAAAAAAGGATAATATAAAATCGATATGAATGTACATAAAATGCCAAAAAAATCAGTCTTTTGTTAGGCAGTTCAATAGTTTGGATGCCTGAGGGTTATCGCACGATGCTGAATACTGCTGTATTTTTCATTGCAGCAGTCAACTGCAAATTAATCAACACAGAGTAATTGGCGATGCAATCAACTGAATTGACACGTTTGATTGAATGTGCTTGCTGTCAATTTCAAAAAATGCCTTCAAAATTCTAGCACCGATGATTCATAGCACCAAAAAAAGAAGTAAGGTGCTTTTAATGAATTCTTAAAATTTTACCTTTTTATTAAGATGATTTATAGCAAAGACTATTTAAGGTTTGACAGGTAATGACTGAAATTTCTCACCAACTAAAACTAAGCTTAGCAGAGGATAGGTATAGAGAAAAATATCTCACTTGCCTAATGAAAGCAATTTTTGGTTATTGTTGTCTCTTTCCAGTAATTTTCACTGGAGTTAGCTCATCACCATTGACATATAGCGCTCAACCTATGTCTCTGAAAAGGATTCATCGGTATACCCAACAGTCAGTTAGCCTTATTTAAGTCACAACTGCTGAGAGCTTTTCTAGGTCAGCTAATTAATTGATTACACAAAGTCAAACACACAAAACCCGAGTACCTCATAACTAATGTCTGATGATGCTTACGCCCATATTATTTTTGTATTATGATTTGTTTTGTCTGATCAACTAGCATTCGTTTATTTCCGAAGTGGTGACTCGATCAGGCTAAGAATATGTGAATTAATATATCTGAGCATATCCATCCACTCTCTGCGTGTAGGCCTACTGTGATGAGTTATCCTTAATGCTTGTTGACCGACTTATGCTAATTTGGTAACTCGATCTGAGCAAGCCTAGTTTTGATACGATAGTCAGGCATGTGAAGTGAAGCTTGTGGAGGATAATATTTGAAGTGCTCAGACAACTGCAAGTGTGTAGCATAGCATTGTATTTAGACATAATTCCACCTCCAAGCACTTATGCTAAGTGTTGACATAGCAATATCAGTTTCCCTACAAAATCCAAGCCATTCTAATAAATGGACAGGGGTTATTTGTGCAGGCTGAAGAGCAATTCTTCCCAAATATTATTCGCGATCGTTTAGAGAATGGAAAAGGTGAGCGATATGAAATCAATTTTAGATTGCAGCAGTTATATGCATATTTAATCATCACAGAGTAATTGGTGATCTGATCAACTGCATTGAAACGTGTTTACTTTTTTTCTCTGAATGTTCCCTCAAATTTTAAGCAAAATTTGATAGCTGTCAATAAACACACCTTAATTGGGTGATGATTAAGTAATGGTAACCTTTCATAAATGCGTTTTTCTGTATTAAAACTAATGAAAGCTGGTTTTTAAGAGATGAGTTATCCTCTTTTTTTAGATGATTTATAGCAAAGATTATTTGCACGAGTTCAAGAGGGATTACTCCTGCAGTGTTGGAGGTAAATATAATCTGGAGGTCCAGGTGAAGCACTTGGTACGACTAGCTGAGTTTTATTACACAAAATACCAGAAAACAGATGACTGGACAGATTGTCTGAGGGTGAGTTTAATACATGCAATAATAAAGCAAACAGTGGTCATTTGTCCTACAAAACTATTAACCCGAACCTCCTTTCTTAACAAGTCAAGCAACGTTTTCTGAATGTCCGCAAGTTGAAATTTTATGATGTAAACATTCTGCGGATTGCAAGGAAGTAAATATAACAAATTCCTAGGACAGTCATCATGTTTTGATCTTTAGTGCATAATGCCAGGATAAAAGCACTGCTCACTGATAGTTGCAACAAACTCTCTGCTGAGATTAAATGAATATATAATAGTATGATAATTATACCATATTAATCATTTTGCAGGCGCATGCACTATATAACTCTATCTCAGTAAGAAAACCAGAACATGACTGCTGGAAAGAGAGAGTATTCCAGGTTCAGCAGGCATACTGGAAGGGATCAGCTGAGATCAGCTATGATCAACAGCAGGAAATAACTTCTGATCTTCTCCGCAATCTACATGAGGTTAGAGATGAGGTACGAATCAAAAACCAAGTAACTGACCATCTATCCATGCGTTTCGATGTAGGTTCAGGAAACCCTCCTATAGAATTAATGGGAAAGCTAGTTGACTCTGCTCGAGAAGTATCAACACTTTGCACAGAGAGAATGATCGACTTTGTTCACGCTATCATAGCTAAAAGTGTGCGAACAATGGTCAAGGAACCACCATGCAGGTTTGTAGTTGTAGCTATAGGCTCATTAGCTCGAGGGGAGGCAACACCATACTCGGATCTCGAGTATATATTTTTGATCGAGAAGAAAACACCGCTAACTGAAGATTATTTCAGGAAACTGGCAATGACCAGCTATTTTCTAATAGGTAATCTCGGCGAAACTAAGCTTAAGTATATGGCTATAGAGGAACTAAATGGGTGGTTTGATGACGAATCGAAGAATGGATTCAAAATCGATGGGTTGTCTGCAGAGGCTGGCAACATACCAACAGGTAATGGACAGAACAGTAATAAATGCAGTTTCATAACTACTCCCAGTGATTTAGGCATTGCATATGAGCATGTACTGAATAACCCTACCAAGGACTCCCTGAAAGGTGATCTTACAGCGATGCTCTCCTATATGACAGAGGTATATTCTTATGGGAATAGTAACCTACTTTGTACCCTGAAAGTATATATACAGTCCGTCAAGCTCAGTGAAGCACGGGAAAATGCAAATATAGACATGCTGGCAAACGATATGAAGAAGTTTGACTTTACCCCTGATGATCGCTTGCTAAACCAAGCCTATACAGTAGACGTGAAGAGGCAACTCTACAGATTTCCCTCAATACTGCTGTATGATCTAGCGGTGATCCATCAGGTGTTTGGAAAAGATGCGTGGACTACTGCAAAACGCCTGATCTCCACTGGGAAAATATCAGAGGATTTGTATAAATCATTGGTCTTCCAACTAGCTGTTGCCTGTTTTGTCAGACTTTCAGCTTACTTGTACCATGACTCTCAAGATGACAGGATTTCAACAGCGGAGAAACAAATAACAGGAACTACAAAAGTAAAGATAGTTTGTAAATCACCTGGAGATAGATTGTATGTTCACACAGGTCTTATCCTGGCACTAGCCGTCATGATGGTTCCTTTGAAAGATGATCTAGGGGAAGCAAGCGCTGATCAATTAGGCGCTGTGTGTATGGGTTACAAAACAACAGCAAATGCGGATGACCATACATTTCTATGCAAGATATCGACACTCCAAAATACTGGGCACACAATGCAAGCATTCAATTTGCTAAATGAGCACTTCGGGCCAATACAGCACTTAGCTGAGGAGAACATTCCAGACTGGCTTGCTAGTCACAGGGCCATTTGTAATCCAGAAATGAGGTATCTGGTAGCAAATATCTTCATAGATAATTTTTACTTCAGGCAAGCTCTTGAGGTTCTCATTCATCTCAGAGAGAATCATAAATACTACAACACCAAATCAGTGTGTCTAAGGATCGCTACCTGCCAGCGGCATCTAGGAGATCGGATCGCTGCACTCAACACTTTGGAGGGTGCAGGTGAAGAATCATCAGGAGATTACTTTCTTAGCATAGGGCGCTTATATGTTGACTTAAGACAACGTGACAAAGCTGAAAACTATCTTCTCAGGGCACTTCAGTATTACTATATGAAGGCCTGCCAAGAAGTGAAGTATGATTATTATGGTGAATCTATCGACAGCTCAGAAGCAAGCAACATCGGAAGAGACCTACATAAATTGACGACTGAGGAAAGACTGCTACTTTTGCAGCAGCCAACCTCAGCCTTGCTTGAATGTATAGAGGCACTGGCGTATTTGTATGATGAACAGTGTGACCATGCCACCTCAATCAAATACAGCAGAAAATATCAGAGTATATTTGAACATTTGTATGGAGAGGAGAGTTTAGTACCTGCAGCTGCTCATGGATATTATGTCGTCGGGTTGACCTTCCACAAACAACAGCATTATGAACAGGCTACAATGTACTTTGAGAGCTCAAAGGCAACCTACTATCGGATTTACAGTGAGGCTGTTGATCATCCAAGGATAGCTCTCTTACTACAAAAAATGGGAGAAAACTACATTAAATTAGGAGATTTATCTGCGGCTGACAAGTGTATCTTTTCATCAATAGACATGTACAGACGTGTATACGGCGAAAATGTCACATGTGCGGATATGGCTGATGCTGTTTCTTATAGAGGCCTAATTATGCATGAAATGGAGAAATACGATGCAGCTATCAAAAACTACAAACAATCACTAGAAACGTATAAGCGCATATATGGTGAGAATAGTGATCATTCTGATATTGCAATGTCACTGTATAATCTGGGTACCACATACTAAGCAATGTTTGAGTATGAGAAAGCTGCAGAATACCACAGACTATCGCTAGAAATGCGTAAGCGTATACACGGTGAGAATAGTGATCAATCTGATATCGCTGTGTTACTGAATAATCTGGGTAGCAGTTACTATGCAATGAATGAGTATAACAAAGCAGCGGAATACTACAGACTATCACTAGATATGTATAAGAGTATACATGGTGAGACTAGTGACCATTCTGATATTGCTGAGTCACTGAATAATCTAGGTACCGCTAACCATGCAATGAATGAGTACGACAAAGCTGCAGAACACCACAGACTATCACTAGAAATGCATACGCGAATACATGGTGAGAATAGTGATCATTCTGATATTGCTGCGTCACTAAACAATCTCGGTAACACTCACTATGCAATGAATCAGTATAACAAAGCTGCAAAGTACCACACACTTTCATTAGAAATGGAGAAGCGTATACATGGTGAGGATAGTGACCACTCTGATATTATTGCTGTGTCACTGAATAATCTGGGTGCCACTTACCTCGTATTGAGTGAGTATGAAAAAGCAACGGAACACCACAGACTATCACTAGAAACGCGTAAGCGTATACATGGTGAGAATAGTGACCATTCTGATATTGCGAAGTCACTGAATAATCTGGGTGCCACTTACCTCGTAATGAGTGAGTATGACAAAGCTGTAGAATACCACAGACTATCACTAGAAATGCATATGCGAATACATGGTGAGAATAGTGATCATTCTGATATTGCTGCGTCACTGAACAATCTCGGTAACACTCACTATGCAATGAATCAGTATAACAAAGCTGCAGAGTACCACAGACTATCACTAGAAATACATAAGCGTTTGCACGGGGAGAATGGTGATCACTCTGATATTGATGTGTCACTGAATAATCTGGGTACCACTCACTACGCAATGAAGGATTATGACAAAGCTGCAGAATACCACAGACTATCACTAGAAATGCGTAAGCGTTTACATGGTGAGAATAGTGACCATTCTGATATTGCGAAGTCACTGAATAATCTGGGTGCCACTTACCTCGTAATGAGTGAGTATGACAAAGCTGTAGAATACCACAGACTATCACTAGAAATGCATATGCGAATACATGGTGAGAATATTGATCATTCTGATATTGCTGCGTCATTGAACAATCCCGGTAACACTCACTATGCAATGAATCAGAATAACAAAGCTGCAGAGTACCACAGACTATCACTAGAAATACATAAGCGTTGGCACGGGGAGAATGGTGATCACTCTGATATTGATGTGTCACTCAATAATCTGGGTACCACTCACTACGCAATAAAGTATTATGACAAAGCTGCAGAATACCACAGACTATCACTAGAAATGTGTAAGCGTATACATGGTGAGACTAGTGACCATTCTGATATTGCTATATCACTTAATAACCTCGGTACCACATACCACGCAATGAATGAGTATATATATATAATCTTTATTACTGAACCAATGATCATCTTCTAAAAATTAGAGGCGACCTTTAGAGGTTTCATCACAATATAAGTAAGGAAGGCAACCTGGGCATGAAAATAAAAAACAGAAAAAAATTAATCCTTAGACTTTATAATTTACACATCCGGCATTGCTGTAACACATGAGTAAAGTGTTGCCTCTCAATTCAGTTCGTGAGCTGGTGTTGAGGCGCGTTGTATGTCTACTAGGTCTGCGAGCACTCGGTTGAGGTAGTAAATGATGCAGGCAGTGCCCAGGTGTCTTGATCTTGTCGATGTGGTGATGGCACATAGAGTCAATATATTCGTCTAGTGGTATGATGTTTAGCAGGGCTATCCTTTCACTATACTCGTCACAGCCTGGGGCTATAATTTTCAGTGAGAGTTTTTCCAGCTGAATTACTCGTTTTTTCTGTTGGTCGGTCATCATGCAAAACCAGGCTACACTTCCATATGTCATACGAGGCCGTATACATGTGAGGTAGAACCTCGTCAGTAACCGCTGAGGTACGCCAGAGCGTTTGAGGTTAAGAAGGGTATAGGTTAGCGGTCTGACGTTCTTCAGGATCGAGTCTACATGGTCTTCGAAAGACAGATGCTGATCGATAGTGATTCCTAGAAATCTAGTCTTAGTTGTCGGTGGTATTTGTTCTCCATTCAGCTTCAGAGTTGGTGGTTGGAATTGGTATCGAGCATGTTTGTTAGTCAGATGCATAATAGATGACTTTTTTGCATTAGCCACCATATTATACTCATCGCACCATGTCGATACTGTGTCTAGAGAGGTTTGGAGGTCCAGTTGTTGGTTAAGTGTTTTAGCGGGCAGGCCTGTTAATGTCAGGTCATCTGCGTATTTTATTATGTCACATTCAACTTCAAGGCTGTCCACATATAAAAGCCAGAAGACTGGACCTAGCAATGTTCCCTGGGGTGTTCCATTTATAACTGGTAATGTTCGGCTGGTATTGTTGCCGATGCGTACTGATTGGTATCGGTGTGTGAGGAAGCTGTTGATGATTTGCACTAGATTATAGTTGATACCCTTCCTCGTTAGCATATCTATCAGTTTTCCTCTGTCCATCTTGTCAAAAGCCTTTGACATGTCAAGGAAAGCGACTGTCAAATATTTTGACTTTGGTTCATCTAATAATTGGGTCCAATTATCGATAGCAGCTATGATTGCATCTACTGTACCTCGGCCTTTCTGATACGCATACTGGTTTCCATCAATGGTTGGTAAAACAAACTGAACATAAAAATGCATAACAGCTTTTTCAATAATTTTGCCCAGGTGCCATAACAAGGAAATAGGTCTAAAATCTGATTCAGTATCAACAGACTTCTTTTTTTCGATTGGTACTATCTCTGCACACTTCCAAATATCAGGAAAATAACCACATTTAAAACAGCTGTTTATGAGTATAACAAAGCAGCAGAATACCACAGACTATCACTAGAAATGTTTAAGCGCATACATGGGGAGAATAGTGACCACTCTGATATTGATGTGTCACTGAATAATCTGGGTACCACTCACTACGCAATAAAGTATTATGACAAAGCTGCAGAATACCACAGACTATCACTAGAAATGTGTAAGCGTATACATGGTGAGACTAGTGACCATTCTGATATTGCTATATCACTTAATAACCTCGGTACCACATACCACGCAATGAATGAGTATAACAAAGCAGCAGAATACCACAGACTATCACTAGAAATGTTTAAGCGCATACATGGGGAGAATAGTGACCACTCTGATATTGATGTGTCACTGAATAATCTGGGTACCACACACTATGCAATGAATGAGTATGAGAACGCTGCAGAGTACCGTAGACTATCTCTAGAAATGAAGAAGCGTATACACGGTGAGAATAACGATCACCCTGATATCGCTGTGTCACTGAAGGATCTAGGTTCCATATACCAAGCAATGAATGAGTATGACAAAGCTAAAGAATACCAGAGGCTATCAATGGAAATGCATAAGCGAATACATATTGAGAATAGTGATAATTCTGATATCGCTGGGTCACTGAATAATCTTGACAGTGCATAAGCTCATATTCTAGTCGTTTCAATATTCACATATGCCAGTGTAAACAATGAGATGAGATATGTACCTGTTTCCACATCCTACTAGCTGTGACCTACTTAAATTTGCCAATTATATTATTAAAGGATCTGGTGATAAAATCATATTATATGTGTGTACAGGATTGCAATTGTTGCTTATTATTTTATCGTTTTACAATACACTTAAAATATCTCAATGGCCTTAAAAGTATCCTGACAAATAGGCCGTGTGAAAAAGAAGGAATGGAATTAAATGAATTTTTAAACAGCAGTTCCTCATAAAAGGCTGTCCTTCCAACATGCTGAGACAGGTGAAGGAAATCATTGCAACATGGTCCTCGTAGGATTGAACTTTAAAAACTTATCGCTGACATAAGACATATCTCAATCTCAGCCTATCGGTACAAGTATATTGTATGGGCTGCGGGCACAGATGCAGATTTCTAGGGCGAACCAAGAGGTGACAACTCTGCTCAAGCGTTGAATTTACATGAAAACTTACAGTGTAAGCTGGTTAATTCGAATCCTGATAATTCGAAATTCCTGTTAATTCAGACACCTGACTGTGGTCCCAGCCATTTGTTTTTAGACTCATTTAATTCTAAAATGTAACTGTAATTCGAAATTCTCTTCCCCTACCAAAGAAGAAAATAACTCCATACTCAGAGGACTCATGATTCAAAGCTGCCTTTTCTAATCATGGAAGAATGTAACTCGGTGTTCAGATGTTTGTTTTTGACAATGCAGACAAAGGGAGTGATAAATATATGGATTTTACACCCTTAAACAAAGCTGCCCACCCCGAATATCCAATTCAGTGATTACTTCTGTTCACTAGTCATCAGGGTTTTATTTCCAAAATCACTTGCATTGCACAGTTCAACAAAAAACAAGTTGCTGTTTGTAAAATCCCAGAAATAGGCCCCGCATTCGTTGAAAGTCCCCGCGAGACGGCAAAACTGTAATTAGAACAACTCATAGTTAGAGCCGATTTCTTGGGTCCCCTGGAGTTTGAATTAAGTGGCTTACACTGTATATATTTGATTTCTACAGCATGAGCTAACTTATGTAGCCAAAAATCATTGTTAGCAATTGGTGTGACCACCTGAGATCAAAATAAATATGGAATGGAGCGCGAACAATCATAGTACAGATGCTACTATTTATTCATCAGGATATTCAACGATAATAGTTCAATCTCGATGTCAGCTTTTCAGCCATCTGCAGGAGTGGGGCTCTGCTTTTAAGACACGTGATCACATCTAAAGATATATTCAGCTATGTGATAAAGTTCCAAAGATACTTGACTGTTTATATGAGGTCATGTGGTATCAAGCACTGAAATGTACTAATTAGTGTAGGAAAAGATTCTAGTATTGACAGCTGATAGCTAAAAAGGGTGATCTGCATAATATTATGGTAAGAGGAGGAGAGAAATCATAGCAGTACCAGATCGACAGCAATCATTGATAGAGTAGTTCTAGAATCTATTTGATGTGTAATTGACCAATCCTTATCAAAATATTCATAAATAAGTTTTAACTTGTATTAGACTATTCAAATTCATGTAAGGTTATTTAGATTGGTGGCAGCAATGAACTAAGGTTTAGTCCATTGTTGTGGCAGCCAATGCAAAAAGTGGCAGAAATGAATCCTCATTGGCATACTAGACAGGGTAAGGTTTGACAGTTGTTTCTGGTAAATTCTTTGAGCTTATGGCAATGGTGGATATTTGACCTTACATAATATGTTGTCATACTCCAGTATTACTATAAATTCTTGAACAATTTTAAAAATGAAGAAAATAGTGATATGATTTTAAAAAAACATGCAAAAGAGCACATTAGAAAATGTGGATGCAGAAATTAAGATGAGTCTGATCAAAGACTTTTTAGAGATGAGCATAATGATCGGGCGCAGCCCGATCCACACGCCGTAGGCGTGGCGGGGAGGGTGTGGGAGGGGCGCTTAAGCACCCTCCCACCACGGAAATTTTTGCATATCGGTAGCAAAATAGTGCAAGCAGAGAGGTATTTCAATAGCTCACTGAGCTGTTGGGTACTTTCAGAAAACAACTCAATAGCAGTAGAAGATTACGGTAAAAATGCTCCAGTTATAAAGCACCCATTTGAAAAAAAACTGACCTTGATGGGATTCGAGCCCACAACAATCTGATTAAAAGTGATTATAAAGCAGACGCTCTACACACTGAGCTATTCAGCCACTCACGGAAATCCGTGGGCCGTGAGTGCTAATATACGCCACTGAGTGACCCTAACTCCTTGGTCTGATACTATTTATAGCCGAGGGAAAGCCAAGATGGTTGCAAAGAGTTACTATCACTAAAGTAAAACTACTTTTTCCATTTTGCTGCAGAAGTGACGTGAGGCTGATATGAAAAATTGTGGATAATACAGTATATAATCCCAATTTGCCATTGGTAAGTTGGACATACGCATCAAAAGTTCTCTCATCAGATGGAAGTTATCAGACTCTGCCCCAGTCTTCTGGTAATGGCATTCTTTTATCAATCAACCACATTCATATGGTTGTTATATACTGTACACGGAAGCGCGATCACTTTGGCCTTGTCCAAACTTAGCCCTGTCCAAACTTAGCCCTGTCCAAACTTAACCCTGTCCAAATTTAGCCCCGTCCAAACTTGGCCCGAGCCAAACTTAGCCCCAGCCAAACTTAGCCCGAGCCAAACTTAGCCCCAGCCAAATTAGCTCAAGCCAAACTCAGCCCGAGCTAAATTTAGCCCGAGCCAAACTTAGCCTGAGCCAAACTTAGCCCGGGCCAAACTAAGCCTGAGCCGAATTTAGCCCGAGCCGAACTTTGCCCGAGCTTGCGCTAAGTTTGGCTCGGGCTAAGTTTGCCTCGGACTAAGTTGTCGCGGATTCCTGTACACCATAGTATATAATATATAGATATACTCTATGGCCACACCCCACAAGTCGAGGAGGTCGGACAAAGAATACAGTTTGGGAATGAATAAGGATGGCATTTGGTTATTCGAGGGAAAGAGGAGAGGCATTTGATCTTGGGGTTCTAGAGTCCTTTTTTAGTAATGGAATTAATCCTGCACTATATTTGGCATTTGAAGTAGCGGTGGTAATCATAGATGATACTTTTGCTCGGAGTTGTGGCTTCATGTGGATCAAGAACACAACTCCAAATAACTACCAATAATACAACTTTTATTCAAGAAATCGGTGGCCAGATTGCTACAGGAGGAAGATGATGTTTGTTTCTGTACCATTAACAGGAAATTAAGTGTTTTACTGTCGTGATGTCAGTATCATACATACATTTAAATTGCATTGTCTGTAGCTGCAGGGCAGCGTATGTTTGTTGTAATAATTGTTTTGTGGGTGTGGGGTTATAACGATACGTGTTGTAAAAGTGAAATAAGAGAAAAACCATTTCATAAGTTCAGTTCTGATAAATGGCATAAATACCAATGACAATGATAATGACATCAAATCATTGACAACAAAAAATCTGACATCAATAATATCAGTAATGCGAGCATCAATAAACATGAAAATAAGGATGCAATACAAGATCTCACCTCAGTCAGTGATCCAGAAGGCTCTCGTCAACTTCTATGACTCAATAAATCGCAGGTAAAATTAAGGAAAATTCAATTATAGTATAACTGAAGAGAGATGCTCATTAATAGATAACCAAATCCACACTGAAGGGCAATGCAGTAGTGCAAACAATAGACCCCACACCGAGGCAAACAAACCAATTATCACCACCATGCGACCAATCAGGTCAGTGCTACAAACACACAGCAAATACACCACCCCAAAGGCAACGTACCCAAGCCGCAAGCACAGTCGTAGGCAAATTGTCAAACCATTTGTTTTTATTGAAATGAGTTTTATTCCCTTGATTTTTTTGCAAATCAGGGAGAACATCTTCGGATGATGGTTGCTGCCATGGAAATGTATACATTGATATATACATATATATATATATATATATATATCAGGAGGTACTGTTTGGATACTGATGTAACCGAGTTTCAGATTTCAACAAAAAAACTTCGACTTGGAACTTTGAATCAATGGTAAAATTATTGCTACTGGACTATTCCATGTCATAATGTCACCCCCAATTAAGTACCTCAATCTAGATGTATACGGTGTCCAGTCTAGGCTTATTATGCATTCTACGTCCATCCAAATTTGATGCTGGGGGAGACCTGTATGTTTCTTTGGAAAAATTATTTGGATCAAAACAACGGAACTAAACGGTTATAAGCTTGGAGAGCATGGATCATGTTAGCTAAATCGTCGAAGCACTGATTTGATCAAGGTGTTATGGAGTATTGGTTACCTTGTTGGTCTAATTTTATTGAGAACAGGATATTTCTAAAAACAGTAAAAATATAAGTGGGAAAATAACTGAAATCAATCAATCAAACAATCAACTGAAAATATCATTAAACTAAACTATATCTATGGGCAGACGACATGGGACTGCATATAAGAAAAAAAAACACAGCAAACTGATTGGGGACGAGTGGCGGAAAGTTATCAGGATATAAAAATAAAAATGGCACTTAGAGTAGATGGCATATTAGTTTGCATCGTTGTGAAATATTGCATAGAAATATTTCTCAGTATCGAGAGAAGTAGTAGAATTGGTCCTGACAACATTATTAACACAGAGGTCTCACAAAAATTAAGCCAATAGGCTCAGTGAAAAACATTAGATTAATCTTGATGAGCATAGTGATTGTCTTGAGCTAAGATGAATCAGGTGCAGGTGTGAGAGAGAGAGAGACATCGACTATCACAGCAATGGATTTATCATTAGTTGATGGTTAAAACACGTTTGGTAGTGGATTCCATCATACTCGGCATCTTAACACTTGTCTGCCTCCAAGTTGTTTTTGATGAACTTGAAAGGTAGTTGATCACATTCTTTTTACACCGTGTTAGCCAAAACAACTGCAAAATAGATCAGATTGCGTGCATCTCAATAAAAGAAAGGTAATGAGAAACTGATCAAAGGCCAGAGTGGGTCACATGATGCCATTGAATTAAAAGGTCTAAAAACTCACTGACACGTAGCACTTGAATGCCATAATATCATGCTATAAGTTATGATTAAGAGATGTTGATTTAGTCAATGTCAAGGTTTTACCCATCAAACTCCAAATCTAAAATCCAAAATATTTTGCATCCAAAACCTAACACAGCCATCAAATGGACTCAATCTCAGTATAGGCAGTATATTTAATGAAAATTCTGGGGGCTCCCCGCACACAAAGCTGTCAAAGCTGCTGAGAAAAATAGAGCAATCTTTAATTTTTAAACTCTCATTTTCAGAATAAATTCTTCAAGTACTGGACAAAAAATTGCTGTTCATAAATACCTATAAGAACTAAGCCATCGAGTTTAATAGTATATGAAGGTGATCATTTTTTTCTAGACAAACAATGCACCCGGTGTGGGCTCGAACTCAGGACCTTGTGATCCCTGATCAGACACTTTTTTGTTGTTGTGTGGAGTTATCTACACACCCAACCTGAGTAGATAAATCAAATTGCCGGACTGAATCCCAGTATACTTGAACTAAGGAAATCCTCCATTGATTTTTCAATTAAACTGACTTAATCTTTTCTTCAATCTTATCACACTAAATCTCCAATCTTCAGTGAAAACACTCGGGCACCCAATTTGGATTTTAGTTATAAACTCAGTACAAAATACTTTTGTACATAGAAGTTTCCAACAATATCGTTAATCAGTATGGTTTTCATGCGGACACTTATAACATGACAATCAGAACTCTCTAATGAAATACCTAGAATATTTTATATCATAATGCTCATTTCTGTGAGTTATTGATCGGGGCAAAGGAGTAACATCACAGTGATACAAATAATTACTAGTTTATTGTTTATACACCTACCGCCATCACCACCAGCTTTATGAGGTGCATCCACTTCATTCTCTTCCTCCTTATCATCATCCTCTTCACACTCATTCTCAGGCATCTCCATATCTCTACCAGGTTTAGTCTTAACATCATCCTCATTGTCAGTTACAGTCTCTGGGCCTGTAATAATATTATGAATAACTCTTGTACAATGTGTATAATGGCCAGCATGGCCTAATTTTAGCTCATCTTGTTTGTCTATTTCGCACTCTATAAAGCCTAATATTTTCATAGGAAAGTGATTAATAAATCAATGCTTTTGTCACCAACCAGTAAATATTTTGTAACCTTTTGTGAGTATTAATCAGATATACACAATAAATATCTCAACAACTTGACCACGGCTGCCGCTACAATGTGTTTTATATTGTGAGACTATGCTATCTCCTTATCTAAAAGCAATGTTAGCGTAGTACGTACACCCTGCAACACTATGAATGCACAAATCACCTGACCACAATTTGGTACTAAATACCACATGTATCATCACAATACCTGCTTTATACTGCTCAATAATCGATAGGAGAGTCTTTCCTGTAGTTTTAGTTATGCCTTTCTCGCCAATCTTTTTGAGCTCATTCTCAATTCTTTCATTTTCTGTCCTCTTGGCTGGAACAATCTCTAGCATGCCACATACCAATTCTATCAAAGAATTATCTAGACCTGATTCATACATGAGAAGGTCATCTTGGAGATCAGTGAACATATTATTTTTGTTGCGTGTTGCCTCAATGCTTTCAATGACCATGTCTGCACTAACAGGATCAGTGTGAGATAGGAAGGCCCAGGGTAGAGAAAGCACAGCTAGATTGTACATGGTTGCTCCTAGACAGTAGATATCGGAATTTCCTTGAAGGCATGGTTTTGGGGTGAAGGTAAGTGCCTGAAAAAAAGAAAATTTATCAATACAGTAAATAGAAGCATTCATAGCATACTTCTAGTCCAGTGGTGGCAGCCTACCAATAATGTGGATAGAAACGCAACTTCATTTACAAAATTGGATGGATAAATTCTAAGAGTGGATTCTATGGTAGTTTTTTGAGGCGGTCGCAATGGTGATGATGTACCATACACAAAGTTGCACAATAGGCAGCAAGTTGCCAAAAACGCTGCCGAAAAAAGGCCAAAATTGCTGTTTTTTAAAGATTTCAAAGGTCTGTCCTGTGCTCACCTTATGAGTTGGGCCACTCAAACTCAGCGATCAGATTCATACATACCTTGGTCATTTTTTGATATAATATCAGCATGATATCTCAAATATTGAGTTAATGACCAACCTTATAAAAAGTGATAAAGTGTAAAACGCTGCCGACAAAAGGAAAAGTGATTGATGAGAAATTGATGATATGGTTTCAAAACTTCCAAAATCTGAAAGAACATGTCATAATTAGTGGATCTACAAGTTTACGTGGGTCCTCTATCGTAAATAGCCGAGATGTGGCCAACAACGGCTGCAATATCCCCTTATATCACCGGTATATAACTATCATTGAAGCGACACTACTTTTTCAATTACGAAGACGCCTCGAATACTGACTTTGAATGTTCTTATCGATCTGATTTTTTATGGTGGTTTTGTATTGACTCCATCAATGACCAAAAACTTTTTTTCAGCACTACGCACCTTGTTGATGATACTTGAAGGAGTTAACTTTTGCTTTACACGCTATATAACTTTATAGAGACAATTTTTATGATATTACAAAGGAAACCTAAAAATGTGCACTTTTTGGAAAACGAGACACTCAGAGCATTAAAAACTGGTGTTATGTGTTAAGAGGGTCAATAAACAGTCACCATAAAATAATCAGATCAATACGAACATTCGAAGCCTGTTTTTTAGGCAGCAGCATAATTGAAAAAGTAGTTTTGCTTTAATGATCGTTTTACACAGGTGATAAAAAGGGGTATTGCAACCGTTGTTGGCAGCATCTCGGCTTTTTATGATAGCAGACCCATGTAAAGTTGTAGATCCACTAATTATGACAAGCTCTTTCTGATTTTGGATGTTTTGAAATCACATCATAATTTTTTGATCACTTTACCGTTTATCGACAATGTTTTTGGCTATTATCGGCCGATTGTGCAACTAAGTGTAAGGTACAATATGACCATTGTGATCTGCGAGAAAAACTGTACCAGAAACAACTGACAAACCTTATGCATCCAAAAGTGCAAATGGAAGTGATAAGATTGGAGGGGGCTGCCACCGGACTATTCGAGATGACAGAGAGATCTCTGCAAAGTACATGCTACAAACAGATAACAGAATTAGCAGAGAAGTTATTGTTAATTCTCATACCTCAGGCGCCATGAAGAGGCAAGTTCCAGTTGGTGTCTGATCATATTCTAATGATGGCTGCTCCTTCATCAGCTTAGCAGCACCAAAATCAACCAGTTTCGTCATCTGTCTAGGCCTGTGAAGGAGAACCAGGGAAAAAGTTGGTGTTGTACAAAAAGCTTTGCAATTGCTTGAGAGTTTTTGATGTTTTTGCAATGCATTTAGTCAACAAAGCTTAGTGCTTAATATGGAGTCCTACAATTGGTATCTATAACTAAGTAGCTCTCACGGGCTAGAATCTTGTTGCGCAATGGTTACAAGTTAGTCTAGTACCGCTATAAACCTCTGCCTTCACCGCCGCCTCAGTCATTGTCATTGCCAGACAAAGTAGATCAACAGTTTTTGTGACATGTTCAAAGTCTGCATTAAAGGCAAAGGTAACTTTTGAAGCAGTTTTTCATGTCACTTAATAAGACAGATTGAGTTATGAGGGACTGATTATCTAGTGAATTACACCACTATTAACCTTTTACCATCACGCAGCCATAATCACTTCACTATTAACAGAATCTAGTGTGCTGAGAACAGCCATAAAAAATTTTCTTTAATAGGCAGTTAGGATAGGATGTCATGTAGTTGTACAACTGTGTGTTGTTGTCCTTCCTTTCAAGCAATCTGACTGGATTCCATTCTACATGCTTGATTGGTGTTCGTAATGTAGGCTTTGCACAAATGTACATTAGACTGTAATATATATTATGATCTTAGGCTACTGCATACTCTCAGAGCGAACTATACAAACAAGATTGCAAAATGGCAGCTTCCACATTCTGAGATTTTGGAAATTAACTAGGATGCCATAAGCTTACTTCTGATGCCCATAGACTAAATAATAAACCTAGACAGGACACTATATGGAGCATTAGCACAGAGGCAGATAATTGTGGGCAACGTAGCGTCATTGGAAGGTGTAGAATCAATGAAGCTATCATTGATTTACTGACCAAAATCCAGGTTTTTTGTCAATAACTCAATCAATTTTGATCGGATTTCGAATTTGAAAATTACATTAGAGTTAGCAGTTTGTCCTGAACAGTTTGATACTTATTTTAGGCAAACAATTTTTTGAAGAAACAACATCAAGTTGATAGCAAAATGCTGCTGATTGTAAAGCAATTTTCAAATTCAAAATCCGATCAAAATTGATTGGTTTATGAACAAAAAGCCTTGATTATGGTCAATGGTTGCTTCTACACCTTCCAATGACGTTACGCTGCCCTACAATTAAAGGGCAACCAGGGTGTCATACAACTTCGCATTGATTAAGGTTATGATACAGCGTTGAACAATTTGGACATTTTATATACCGTTGGAAAGCTGCTGAGCTACTGTTCGCTACAAGCTCATCAAAAACGTGATCGGATTGGATTGTGATTTTATCGGAGAAATGAGGCTGAGAAGGCTGTTTTTAGCAAAGTTGATGGCTGCGCTACATTGATTGCTAGAAATTCAAAAACAGGTTACATTCATTCTTAAAGACATAGTCGATCCTAATTTTAGGTTGAAAATAATAATTGATGAGCCCAAAGTGGCTTTTTACGTCACGTCATAATGTATGTGGTTTTTTAACTTTGATGATATAATGCGAAATTTTAAGTAACGATTTGAGACAGTTCAAATAAAAAAGGGCCAAATTTTTGCTTTTTCCCACTATATAGCTGTTTGAATGACACACACCACAAATTTCAGCAGTATAACAAATGTATCAAGATCAGCATAGACCATCAAAGGTAGATACATTTTGCATCAATTTTCCATCATGTCAGACACGCTGTCAAAAGGACCAGCACTCAGACCAGTCAAATTTTTTTTGAAAAGTGTCACATACGAAGCCGCTTTGAAAACGCATATCAGAAACAGTAAATGCCAACAGAATATGTCATAACGTAGCAGTTTTCCTCGAATTGCGCGCAACAGAATGCCCAACACAGCCAATTTAAGAGGCTTTTTAAGGTGTTTTTCAGCATTCTGTTGCGCGCAATTCGAGGAAGACTAATACATAGTGCCATATTCTGTTGGCATTTCTTGTTTGCACTATGCTTAATCAAAGTGTCTTCATATGTGAGAATCTTAAAAAAAAAGTGTCTGGCCTGAGTGCTAGACCTTTTGGCAGCATGTTTGACGTTATTGATAAAGGGAGCAAAATGTATCTACCTTTGTTGGTCTATGCTGATATTGATACATTTGATATACTGCTGAAGTTTGTGGTGTGTGTCATTTAAACTGCAATATAGTGGAAAAAAAGCAAAAAAATTGGCCCTTTTTTATTCCAACTGTCTCAAATTGTTGCTTGAAATTTCCCATCTTATCATCAAAGTTAAAAACCACACGCATTATGACAAGACGTAAAAAGCCACTTTGGGCTCCTCAAATATTATATTCAACCTAAAATTAGGATGAACTATGTCTCTAAAATGAATGTAACCTGTTTTGAACTTTCTAGCAATCAATGTAGCGCAGCCATCAACTTTGCTAAAAACAGCTTTTTCGGCCTCATTTCTCCGATAAAATGACGCAACGTCATCCAAACACGTTTTTGATGAGCTACTAGCAATCTGTAGCTCAGCAGCCTTCCAACGGTATATAAAATGTCCAAATCGGTCAACGCTGGTATCATAACTTTAATAGCAGAATGCATCTACTGCATAGGGAAAAAGACAAAATCTAATTCAGATGATGGTTCATCCAGAATTCTTGTGAAACATATCTTCCATCAAGTACTCAAACTCAGCTAAAATAGACTACCACAGAGCAGTTTCCTGTTCCTATTATTATTTAGCCTGTGATCTATCATCATTACAGCAATGTCTTGGAACCTCCCCTAAAACGAAGTGTTACCCAGCTTAGAGTCAGCAACTACTTTGAGTTTTGCATCGCGTAATGCACAAAGCTGATGCTGCCCAGCACATTATTTACTACTCATTAATGTATTGCTGTGAAACCTTGGTTGCCCTTTAAGTGTCTCACTTCAGCTGTATATAGTGTCTTATAGGTTTATTATTAAAGGGCAACCAAGGTTTCGCAGCAATGCATTAGTTGGTAGTAAATAATGTGCTGGGCAGCATCAGCTTTGTGCATGATGCGGCGCAAAACTAAAAATAGTTGCTGGGGAGGTTCCAAGTTTGAGTACCTGATGGATGAATTATTTCACAAGAATTCTGACTGGATAATCATCCGAATAAGAATTTTTCTATTTCCCTATGCAGAAGGTGCAATCTGCTATCAATCAATGAGAACTTGTTTGAAACCTTATAAGCTTTGTTGCCAATGAATTAGGAACCAGGGGAGTGTAAATAGTATAATTGGACAAGACTTACGGATTATATAGCAAGTTTTCTGGTTTGATATCACAGTGGAGGATCTTTAGCTGCCTGAGGTGTTTAAGAACATCATTCTGCTGCTGTAGAACACGAATAAAGTCATCTTGTGGGAAAGACTTAACTCCCATTTCAGCACAGATCTCAGCAAGATGTGCCAAATTGTATCCTAGAAAATGAAGCTGTGATGGTTAACAACAATAAAACACTTTTTTGCCTGAACTGAGTAAAGCTGCGTTTACACGTCCGTCCGACAAATCGGCTAATAATAACAACTCCGACAGAGATTATGAATCTGCTCTATAATCGTTGTCTGTCAACATGTCAACAATACGCTATTTCCACACTGTTCATGCCTAACCGATTTCAACACAAACTTCCAACCCAACTTGTCTCTGATTGGCTAGTGAGACAAGCTGCGCTGTTATTGGCTGAAGCATTCATAATTGTAAGATTCGTCGTTCACTTGTGACAATGTCACAAGTGAACGATTTTGAACAATACAGATTTAAACACCGATTTAAACACAGAATCACTGTTTACACGGTCAGTCAAATCGGTGACCTGTGTCGGAGTTGTTATATTTAGCCGGTTTGTCGCATGTGTAAACACAGCTTAATAGAAAACCTGGTCAGCACTCACTTTGTTATATTTTTATTGGCGCCTCCCCGTATTTGGTAGCACATTGAAGGTCTTTGTTTAATTGAAAGCACTGTGGCGACTTTTCAAATAGCGTAAGGGCTCAGTTAAAACTATTAGTTTTATTCGAAAACAATCCTTCACAACTTTCCTCAACCACTCAACTCTCAATTTTTATCAACCACCTTCCCTCATAGACCTATCGTTCTATAAGAAATTAATATGTCTGATATGCTCAAAATTCAGATGATGGTCTCCTAAAGTCGGGGAAAATCTTTCAAAAATTATGATGACTGGTGTGTGATTCCACAATTTTTTTTACGCCAGCAAATATCTTGAACCCAAAAGCGCTACGATAACTTTAATCACACTGGAAAATGTGAATGTTCCTTATTCAAATTACAAATAATGCAGGACTTGCTGTCAATAGGTCCCTTTTTGCTGCCCTAAAATAGCACATAAAATCATACTAATGTTCTTTTTTTAGATCAAGATGCCATTCGCTTACATTTGGAGTTGTTCTACACACCTGGAAAGAATTCCAATCCAAGAATCCTAAGTTCATTCCACTGTGCCAAAAACAGTCGATTAATGATGTTGTCATGAGGAGATTTCTCCAGCATATTGAATATCCCATGTTCAATTATCAGAGCCAGCACACATCCATTCTTTGCCTGATTGAAAAAGTACCAACATTTGTCATGATGCAATTTGGTCATAAAGCTATCGTGAAATGAGATATGCTGCTTGAGTTAGGTATTACTATATGAGTGTGGAAGGACAATCATCCCAAGTTAGTCCGACTGTTGCAGTACCAAGAGAGGGGATGATAAATTTTCTTCAGGGAGGGTATTATATACCTGTTTAATGCACAGTTCCTTTTCGTTCTTGCCACCAGTAGTGAGCCGACCTATATACACATTACCAAATGTACCGCCTCCAATCATCTCACCTATGTATAGTGACTTTTTCTCCTTGGAATCTTTCTACAAGTAACAAGAAGACATATGTTTGGAGTCTAGAGGTAGCCAATGTATTGGCTCTGAACTGATTGGTGTAAGTATAAGTGTAAGTGAAATTAAAAGTGAAACTGTATTACTTTCAAATTTACCATATATCAATAGGTACTTTCAGGGAAGTACCATCTGACCTGACACTGGCTCTCTCCCTCCCAACAGCATATCAGAGCCAACACATTGGCTAGTCTAGATGTTTAACCACTCAAGGGGCTGCAAGTGCAATCTTCGGGCATCGTATTATCAAACATGAAACAGTTAACAACGCAGAAGACTTGCTCTTGCAGCTGTTTGAGCACATAGACTAAATTGATGAGAAACTAGCCTTATTATCATCTTTGTTTTCCTATTTCCTGATAATTCGATCAGTTTCGAGATAGAGCATAATATCAAGTGAACTTGTATTGATAATCTTAACAATCACATATAAAATTGAGATAGCTTAATAAGTTTAAAACAGAGTATTGTTTTCAGATTGCAAAACCACTCATTATTAAATCCATGTACTTCTCAATAGACAGTTTTCAGAGCTCCAATTTGAGCCTCTGATTGGAGTTGTCCTCACTCCAGTTTGGTACTTTTTAACCCATGTCGCATAGGGAAAAAGAGCTGTAAAGAGGGTTATCTTGAAAACCGCTTATGATAAGATAAAAATGTGTCTTGATTCAGCATCGGCATCGTTGATAACCTTGGGGTGACAGGGTTTCCAAATCATTGGGGGCTTGAAAGCTGATAAATCTCAATTTCAGTGACGAAATTCAAGAAGAATTCTGCCAAATTGTCCGCAAAACAGGCAGAAAATGCTATACTCATCCATCCTCCTTGGGATGGATAGCTGCATGGGCTCTTGGCTGTGAGCTTTAGCAAAGTCTTACTTCAGGCCTCGTTGCAGAAGATGCAGTATCAAGAACTGTCTCCCCTGTCAACCGCTCCCTTTGTGTTTCATCATTCTGAACAATGATTGATTCATTTGTGACATCCTAAAATAAATCTCAATGATCAGCTCATGGACAAATAGAAGATCCAAGAGTTCTTGCAGGTTGTTGACCAGTCAACTTTTCAGGATGCAATATCAACTTGGCAGAAGCTTTATTCAACGTGGTAAATCTCCATGGATGGGATGAGACCACATGCACAGCATTTTCATATGCCCTCATTTTAAATGAGTAGGTTGTTACCATAAATTACTGTTGCCATAGCGTTTAAAAATGTGGATATTGACAACTAACTTACATCTTGAGCTACGATATGGCCTCCCTCGTCAATGATAAGCTTCTTGAGTTCCAGTTCCTTTTCCGATTGCATTTTTTGCGGTGATCCAGACTATATGTATAAAGACTGATTGAACTTCTATAACTAATATAACTAATATATAAATATATTGCTTACAGTAATCATACTGGAACATAGTCAGCACAGAAAAAAGAATGTAAAGTATTTGTGCTGATGATTATTACATAGGGGCAAAATAATGTCGTTCAATGTATGGATCAGATGTCACAGGAAACAGTCTTTACTGCAGACAATTCTGAGGTATCAGCCTAAAGGGGTCCGAGTGGCCGGGTGTGAGGTACATTACAAAGAGTAAGTCGGAGGAGGCCTCAGAGTGTTTATTGATTGGCCATCTTGATTGTGAAATCAGCAGAGCGCTTGTGCTTGTCTTGAGTTTTTGCACTTCCGACCCAACTTGGCTCACACAGTTTTCATATCTCGCAACCTTATTTCATCATCATTCTTCCAGGAAAATATCCAAACCAAACAAATGTGAGCCAATATATCGACTACTTATAGACTGATATTTTTGTTTTGGGGGTACCAAACAAAACACAAAACAAGTAGCTGCACGACAAGACAAGACTTCTAAAATGTCAGTAACTCAAGCGAAAGGTCGTGGCTCTGAATGGCTGGTGGGTCGGTGAGAGCCAATGCCAGGTCAGATGGAACTTTCCTTAAAGTATCTATTCATATCATAGTGAATGTGATTCATATTCACCTTCACTATATCTCAATAGGTACTTCAATAAACCTGGCATTGGCTCTCTTTACACCCAACGGCCAATAAGATAAGAGCAAACACATCAGCTGTGGGTAAAGATACCTTGGACAAGTCTATGATGATACTATAGAGACTCAAGGCAAGGATTCAGAGCTGAAACATCAAATGGTTTAGGCTTGAATTTGTAGGTAATCTGATCAAGAGATGAAATCTCTTGGAAATGCGTAGTTTTTATCAATAAATTATCTGCCTAACAATGTCTCAAGACAGTTCTGAAAGGGCACTTTGACCAGCTGCTAGTGACAGGTGTGTGAAGGCTCGCAAGACCTGTTGTAGGGCACCAGTCTTGGGACATCGTATTACAAGTCTTGGGATGTTGTAGAGCAGTATAAGACGCCTCACCGTTCACAACGTCTCAAGCGATGAGGGACAGTTTTGAGGCCTAATTCATAGAGGCCTAATTTATAGGCTGTTCTGAATGCCAGAATGGTGACCAAAAACTGTGTCAGGCAACTGGTGTTGTAAAAATGTGTGCTAGGTACTGTATGGGACATGTCCTGCAGCACTCAAGGACTTGTTGTTTGTGTTGTAAGGGCAGCATGTGGGCTGTAAGACATGTCCCATACAGCAACTGCCACAAGCAGCTCACAACACCTGAGTGTTGGATTGGGCTAAGTACATAAAATTTGTCTTGGAACACAATATGGGGTGCGCTAAAAAACCTTTGCTTCTAGGGTTTTTTCATTATCCTGGCTACTGCCCATAGTGAACTGGGCTTTCTCTGTAATGGTGGAGCACCGAGTCAGAGTTGAATCAGTTGAGTTGCTTCCTTCTATCTATGAAGTAAGCTTCCAATAGCAGTCTCTGTGGCTATTGCTAAACCAAATAACTTAATGCCTTTAACAGCAGTTTGTAATCTGCTTCTTCAGGGTACTCCGACGCGCCTTTCGGGGAAAAGCATAAGATCGGACGATTGGTGTTGTAGTTTGGTAGTGTTTGGCAAGTGGTTTGCCGTGTAGCTAGGTCCAGTAATAAACTGAACAAAAATATCTGATAGCAATGGTTTACAATACTACATAATATCGGACCCTACTGGCCATGTTAGTACTACTTAAACTGATAGGACTACTGAAACTGATACCGGGAGGGCAGTCAAACATGAGATGTAAGACAAGTGCAGTGAAACTTGTTGGGCATGAAGTTAGTCGTTTTGGGTGTGGCACACATTACAAAATAAAGTACAATTGTGCTGTAGTGTAGTATGTTGGAAAAGTAGTAGGCCCTGGGGGCCTATGTCCACAGACAGCAGGTCACTGACAGTTGATTTGATGAGATCAAATCAACTGTCAGTGACCTGCTGTCTGTGCTATGTCTTGGAGTCTGCCATCTTCAAACCAATGAACTAGTTCATTGTTCAAACATGTCCCAAGACACCTGGAGTGAAGCTGCAGAGATGGCGAAAGATTGGTCAAGATGGAGGGAGCAGGAGACGAATAAACTGGTGCAACATTCCAGATGAGAAGGAAAATTGCAACCTGAAGTACTAAGTGTGAAGCAAGTGATGATGAAATTAGTTGGGCATTCTTCATTGGCAGTGTAGTTTCATTTTGAAAATGACCTCTTCCAGACATATCCAAGAGTCATCAAATATTAAGAACACCTCTTTGTTTTTTCTTGGTTTCGTGAACCAAGTTTCATCATTTTTAGAAAATCTGGCGGGAAGTGTTGAATTTGTAATGTGTGGATATTCTAGGCCTACAAGGCAAGTTTCATCCCCCAGTTGATTATGTAGTGTGCCTAAAACCATTAGATCTCACATAGGTGATTAACTATGCACTCCCTCATTTATGCAATCAAAAGCTTTAATTTGGAGTGGGGTTATCACGGTATCTTTTCAATCAAATCTCTCCAATCCATTAGACTAGTCATTATTATTAAAATTTTATTATTATTTACATTCTCTCTGAACATGGGCCCCTGGGACTTACATGTCTTTACTTTGCCAATGTCCACTATCAACCAAGGTAAAGACATGTAAGTCCCAGGGGCCCATGATTCTGAATACTGATTAGCCATGTGTTGGCTCTGTTTGGTGGGTGGATAGAGAAAAATCTTGTTATATAACCAGTATTACCCATCGCAGCTGCAAATATAAAATAGCTGCTCTTGCTTCTTCTTCAGCACCGATACGATGTGTCCAGCACAGTCAATCGACCTCATTATGTTGCCATATTTAAAACTTCCTATGTTACGCATGTCTTACTTTGACCTTTTGAGGGCTGCAGTGTTTGATATAAACATATAATATGTATTTTCGTTTCTCTTTAAGGTGGCGTGCTTGAGTAATCCGTAGACCTTATTGCTCAGAGAATGGCATAAGCTTCACATACCAATTACACAAGATGCCTTCCAGCGCTGGATCTGATGGTAAGTTTTTTTTATTACCTTTGCTTCATCAATCTAGTAGGTGCTCAAGTTTTGCATTTTTCTCTTTTCTCCGTCGTCTGTTTTGGATTTTGCAGGGGAAAGTTATCATGATAACCCCAGGTAGTGTCACGGCTTTGTTATTCTGCGAAACCCCCTTTGTATATATTATTTGAGCATTGCCACCTTGTCTAGTGTCTAGAGTTTATAACATAGGATAGTAATGGTTTTTGAAACTTTCGAAATTTTACCAAGATCTCATGTTTAGCTAATACGTATTTGGGAGGTTTGCTTTTACTTAGATTTGAATTTGTGTGAAACCTAGCCTGCCTGTTTGTGGGTTAGTAATTGGTTCTTCCCACTCACGATTATCCCTATTTTTATTGTTCAGGTGCCGGCTCGGCCATCTCTGAGGCGGAGATGAAAGAGTTTAACAAGTGTGTTCTCACAGCTAAGAAACGGTTAAATCAAGGAGAACAACAGGAGGCTCTACTCTTATATCAGAGAGCTCGTAAGATTTACCCTAGTGAAAAGCTAGACAACAGAATCTCCAAACTCTTGGTGAGTATATAGCCCACTGATGACCTG
Organism: Membranipora membranacea; assembly: GCA_914767715.1. Classification (NCBI taxonomy): domain Eukaryota; kingdom Metazoa; phylum Bryozoa; class Gymnolaemata; order Cheilostomatida; family Membraniporidae; genus Membranipora; species Membranipora membranacea. The sequence continues at coordinate 16,965,332 of OU612069.1, read as the reverse complement.
ATATACTATTGCATGTATATCTCTGATCAATAGAGAGTGAACTATTTCACTCAGCATTGGTACCATCACAAGGAATTTGGTGTGACCTGGTGTGACATCCCGAGTTCAATTTTATTAGTAGGGGGCGGGTACATCTAAGGTTTTCGTACTAAGTTGACTTTAACAATCAGAGCTATACATGATAATAGTTTAGTCTTGATGTCAGTGTGAGTAGGATGCAGGCCATGTTGTAGGTCGATAATTGTGGTGGTGAGATATATTAACACATGGTCGCTAACATTTCTCCTTGAAGCTGCATTTGAGCTAGGCAATGCGTTGACTCTGATTGAGTGGCAAGAGGCAGTGAGTCAACGTTGGGTCGGAAGGTGCTTTCCTGGATGTACCTGTATCTATTGTGAATAAGAAAGTAATTCCCGTTAACTATCACTGCATCTCAAGAGGTACTTGCATTGACATGGCATTAGCTCCCAGCCAATCAGACCAGGGCCAACACATTGGCTACATTTGAAGGTCCTAATGTTGTCTCCCGTAGGAGTAAGAGGTGCCTCAGATGGTTGAAGTGCTGAAATCCACTAACTTGTCGATTTGCTGGGCCCCATGTGTGCTCAACCTGCTTACAAACAAACAGAAAATTGATGCATACATAGCAACCTTGCCCTTAGAGAACCACTATTTCTCGTCTATTCTTTTGGATGCGGTAAAAGATTAGACCTTGCAATTTTAACTGATCCCCGTAGTTGCTCCTCCTTCATTATCACATGATTACATCAGAGAGTTAGTGGCTGATATAGGAGAGCTGGACATCTATGTGTTAACTGAGCAAAAGAATTTGTATTGTCTATGTGAAAATGTTTTCTAGCATATCCGTATTTTCAAAACAATTTCCAGAAAGGCTGTGACTACTTGATGACGCTGTCATTGGATGGCCATACAAGTAGTTTTATTACACATCCTCTTTCTTCGTTTTAGAGGGCTCTGAACTTATCAACAGATGATAACCTAACAGTGGACTCTAGCTCGAGTTCCACACTGACAGTACTGAGTACAGGATCTGATAATAAGAGGCCCAGCCCTCACACCCCAATCAAACATGAGGAGAAGAGGCGGTCACCAGGGCTAGAGTCATGGCAATCAGAACAAGCAGAAATGAAGGTTAGTACAAGCCGTTTTGTTTTAGTCATGGAGGAGTAAATATTAGCTACCTGAGTGGCGATATTTATGTCAGCTAGCACAAACTTTAGCTAGCTAAGGTAGGAGGAAGGAGATTTAGTAACATTTACTGACTCTCTTTACTTCATATAGACTTTGTCCTCAGCTAGCCAAATTCAGTGCTAGCTTACATAGAGTCACCCCCTAACAAGCTAAACTTAACTCTAGCTAAAATTTACTTCTCTAGGGTACACAAGCGGTAGTCAGCACAAGATAATTGTCAGATTCCGTGTCAAATAACTCTCTTACAGTATCACTTGATTTGTTTTACTTGATTTGTAGGTGGCTGAAATAGACACAGATGATGCGGACAAGGAGAATACAACCCCAACAGACCATGGCGCTGAAGAGACAAATACTGAGCCTGATGGAGCAGAGCATGATGCAGGTGAGATTGTAGTGTAGTGTCTCATTCCTACCCATTTATCTCTAGATGTTTTCCTATTTACTGTAGGTACATATGTCGGTGTATATGTGAGTCAGGAGTGGTTATTGGTTGAGGGTATAAAAATTCGATCTTTGAGGTCGGGTTTCCTGGTTCCACTCTCCAGCAATAACCTGACCTGGTTATTGCGCACCATTCATTATAGCCATGTCCTTGAGGAACAAGATGAATAATACCAAATCTCTTCTGTGTGTCGCACATCTCACATACAATCAAAGGTCCCCCACTGCCTCTTAGATAAATGAGTATTGGGACGGGTGTGAGAACTGCGGGTCGCAGTACCTGCGCTCAAGAGAGGATGACTTTCTCCATTTCAATGACTGTGTTGCATATGTGTGCCCTTTTATGTATGTGGGTATCATAGCTCTGTACCCATCAGAGATGATGGTTGCATAACCTTGACATTACAGGACCCAATGCTAAATAGTCGTCACAGCTTTTATCTGATGATAAATCGCCCACTTTCTCTAGCGCAAATAATATCTTAGCCTATCTAGCTTGCTGCCTACAGCTATGACTACTTCAATTCATTTTTTATTTTCACTCGATATTGTAGATGAAACACCAGCAGACGATTTACCCGAGGATTTAGCCTCACTTCTAAAGGCAGCTAAAGAGTTTGTCGGTAATGACGACGTGCTGCTAGCACTAAGATGTTATCAGAAGGCTTATAAACTGGAGCCCAGTGAGAAACTGGAGAGAAGAATCGATAGATTCAAGGTTTGTAACACAGCTAATAGAGTATCCTTAAGTGTCTGGTTGATTTTTCTCTTGAGTATCTCTTAACGTATAGGGGATGATAAACAATATATGTATATCCAACTGTAAAACTATGAAAACTTACAAGCAGTGAAATACCTGCTTATGGATATGGCAGTTGGCCCATGATATCTAATCGATCAATTATTTTGATATCTTCAATACTAATACTCCTAATGTCCAATTTTGCTTATCAATACACAACTTTGCACTGTTGTTCCTGAACTATAGTGTCCCATCCATGATCCCATTGTCATATTGGTTGGTGGTATCGTCACAGACGAGAGATTTTTTGCAGGCTCTGTCTGTTCCAGGCTCTCATTGCATGCATGCAGCAGGATAATAGGTACAGAATGAGGGTTTTAGAGGCTTACTCACCTCAAAAAGTAGAGAAAACTCAACTTCAATAGTTTAACCACTGAGTCAACTGTTACTTGCATATGTATGTCTCTGAACGATAGAGCATGAATCCATGTGACTCAAAAATTTAGTAGTTGAAGCACGTAAGGTACTCTATATCTACTCTACATCTACTCTACATCTACTCTACATCTACTCTACATCTACTCTACATCTACTCTACATCAAATAGCATATTCTGGATGTCAGTGTGTGCTTATACCCCACCTTCGTTTTCATCTCATAACAACTTTTCTATTACAGAATTTCCTAACAGATAAGGGAATCCCTCTACCAGATGATACAAATAGTCCTGCTGCAGACACAGCATCCCCAGAGACCATAGAGACTGATGACCCACAACAACAAGAAGACAAAGAAATGGAGACAGGTCCGTCGCCTAATGTGGAAACAGAAAGGTATTTATACAGAGTTCAGAATCGAGTTTAATATTCTAAAATTGGTCGGAGCCATAGGGCTATTATATAATAGTATATGATAACTCTATGGTAGGAACCAATACTAGGAATCATTTTGTGCTGGATTCCTTTTTGATCTGCCCGCTCTAAGTCCTCTACATACTGTGGAAGTTAAAATTGTATATTATTTGAATGTGTGATATTGCCTTTGCTGGCGGTTAACTATACCTCATGGCCGAAGTTTAAATTGGACACTCAACGATATCACGCATTGGGTTAATGTTTGAACATAATCGTCTGAACTGCTATGACAAACTATCACTCCATATTGGAATAATGATCTTAAAGACTGTATCACCAGTTACTGACCATTGCTTGTTATTCTGGCAGTATGTGTAACTTGTTTATACCATATCATTGCAAGTTAATACTAGTTTGTAGAGTGGTTGGCACTTGGCTGTACTTCGGCTGTCAAAGTCCATTGTTTGAAGGAGAGTCTTTAGATGATGCCAAAAACTTAATCACATTGCTAACACATCCACTATTTTTAGCATCTCATATGATGCGCCCGAATTAAGTGACGCCACAGAGCAGCCTAGACCTCCACAAGAACAGCCAACCACAGATAACGGTATAGGGGTGGCGCAGACCCCCAGCAGTAACAGGTATAACAGTGTGTCCACTCCTGGTGCTCAGGCTAACCTGTCAGAGGAGGATATCGCTATCTACAACAGTCTTCTCTCGCAAGCTAAGAGTGAGTTTACCTCTGATATATATTCACTGTTTAGGGAATATCTGACTCTCCACAAGAAGATGGCAATTTATGTTCAGTTATAAGAACGAATTTCTTCTGTTTGAATGGTTAAAAAATGAGGATGTGCCCTAGAGGCAAAAATTTTGTTCTGAGCTGCAAATTTTTGGGCTCCCATAGCTAACAAATAGTTAACCCCTTTTTTTCTGCCAAATTAGCCAGCCAGTATGGTATCGACAGTGTTCCCATATATGATTATTGTTTATGTAGATTTTAGCAATCCTACATAATGTTGGAAATGAAATGAATTTTCATGCATTTACATCATTTAACTAATTTTTAGAATATGACATAACCTTTTTCGCTGCTCTCTCTCTTCTATATCCTGTTGATAATATGGTGACTGATAATTCATCAATGTATGTCTATGGATGAAAACCCTTTGAATTTATGTAAGTGCAGTCTAGTCTGCCGTATAAATGAGGCAAGTTGTGGGTCTGAAGTTTTACACCATCCTTGACACATTTAAATTTTTGTCACTATCTAATTCTTATTCACACTTTTGCAGGTTTGGTGAGGAATGGAGAGTTTGATGAGGCGCTGTCTATGTATGAGCAGGCCTGTCTCCTCCATCCATCAGATAAACTAAAAGAGAAAATCACCAAAATCAAGGTTTGCTTTGCTCCATCTCTCACATTGTCAATGTTAGTTCTTTGGATGGTACTAAAATACACAAGCATCATGCAGACCATACATCATCTAGTTTGCCTGCATGCAGAGTTGCTACCCTCCAATGATAACCTCCTCGGTGGTGGAGACCAGCTGGATCGCATGCAAACTTGAGCAAACTTCATCTAACTTTGTAGTTGTTAATTTTTTTATGATAATTAGCCGATGTATTGTCTCTACGCTTATAAGCTGTTGGGTCGGTCACTCATGCCAGCCATTCAGTGCCATCACGTTGGCAAGATGATACTCATATACACTTGTGAAAGGTTGTCTAGTTCAAGCCGTCTTTAAACACGGTGACAATTTTCTTGGCTGGTCCCAGGTTTTTTATAAAAAGTTAGCTTGATAAATGCAAACAACTTTCAATTTACATAATGACTTTGATGTTACAATTTGCCTGATTCTTGAAGACATATGTCAATGAGCTTCAGCCCCCAGCAAGTCCTACAGCTGTCACAGTAGAGAGAGAAAGCACACCCCCGCCTCCTGGAGAACATAACAGTCCAGACGACTCAGCTATAGAGGCTCACTATAACGAACTTGTCAGTAGAGGGAAAAAACTGATTGAGCAGGAAAAATTACAGGTAGGTTACTCAATACAATTGGGCTGGCTTTTGAAAGAAAATATCGAGATTTCACAGTTATCTTTCACAATCTTTCATCTATGACAGTCATGTGGACACCATAAGAGCAAGACCCACCATTCCTGGATGCAGGAGTTGGAATATCTCCCAAAATTCACTGCTTATATGTTTGACAATGCGAGTTATCTTCTCATTGCACTACTTTGAAAATGGGAGAACGACTCGAAAGTTTCCTCCTAGTTGCTATCAATTCTCATGTTCCTTGCTATGTTGATTGATTCAAACTCGAAATCGACATTTATCAAGGAATTGAATGGCGGTATTCATCACTCTGTATTATCATTGTTGTACTCTTTATTTTTGTCCAAAATCTTTTACCATACATTGTGTATTTGATTTACAAGTTTTGTCTAAGGTCTCTTCCATTAGAAATCACCCTGAGTTGAACACCACAAGGAATTACTGCACAATGCCTATGTGTGACTGGGTTGGTATCTCTACATTATTTTTTACAGGAGGCGTTGAGTCTGTACGAGGATGCATATGGAGTCAAACCTAACGATAAACTGAAAAGAAAAATGGACCGAATACAGCTGTATATAGAGCAGCAGAAAAAGAAACAGCAAGCAGGGGAGACAAATACCGAGGAATCTAGTCATGGTTCACAGCAGATTGAAATGAAGTCAGAAGGTGAAAGTGCTCCACCTGTAAAATGTGAGTCTGCTGTCTTGTTCCCTCAAGTAAATATTTTTTCCGCCACACCAGAATTCCCAAGATGCTATCGCTTATTCATTAGCAGGACTTTGATGGTAAATACAGTAAACTCTAAACTCTTAACTGTCTGTTCATGTAAGCCAAATGACATTGTAACGCACCCGTATGCTGGAAATTTTAATAGGTCAAATCAGTCAACCTAATTCTAGTTTAAAATTCCTGATATATAAATAGTTTGATTCCATTAGGGAGCATTACTGTTTGATTGTTCCAACCCCCTCAGTGAATCTATTTCTTAGTATTCACCCTCTCATGCTAGACCATCAAATCTTGAGCACCCTGAATATTAGTGGGAATTCATATCATTGATTTTTCTTTTCTCTGCTCACAGATGATAAGAATGAGAGATATAACGAGCTGGTACTGAGAGGTAAGGAGCTGATATCTAATAGAGAAGTTAAACAAGCTCTACAAGTCCTACAGGAGGCAGCTCTCATCAAATCATCCGATAAACTTTCTAAGAAAATACAAAAGTGCAAGGTATGTGTGTGTTTGTGCTGTTGTTGAGATAATTCAATACATACAGATAAATTTTTCTTGTTTGTTCTATTCTTAAAATGAAAGCTATAGATTTTCTATTTAAATGGTATTGCGCCTGTGTTTTTGAGGATGCACATACAGCAAATACACTGTATTTCTATGCATTTGGATGCTTTGAATAGCCCGCCTCCTGTCTGTTTGTATCTGTCTAGACAACTATCAGTCCTTGAAGTAAAATAGTATGAATTTAGCTGTAAGAATAATTTAGATGTCTTTGCCTGCAAATATGAGTTGTTACGATAGACTGTTGTTCTCAATAGCCTTAACCTAAAAAATGTAACAGTAGTGGGATTGCTTGTCCAACCCAAACCACAGCTGGGTCGTCCTAACAGTAACCTTACATTTAAGTATGATTTGATGTAGTGCAAGTTTGATCTTATTTGCAGGCATTACACAGTTGCTCCCTTCCACTGGTTGACTGCAGGCTTTTTTCCTGTGGCATGACCAGTGGAGGGGAAGTCCAAATTCAGGCAATTCAGTACACTTGCTTACCACTGGTAGGCAATTCGTGCTGCATGAGTCCCAATGAGGAGGTATCCTTGATTGTGTGTGCTTGCTTCAATGAACTTATCATCATCTCTGCATATTTATCACGTTACAGGATTACATAGAGGCGAACGAGGAGGATCACTCGTCAGAGTTTACTCATGTCGGTAACGGATTCTATCTACATCAGGTAAGAACTGTGTAAAAGGGTAGATTAATGTTAGCTAGCATATATTATTTTCTCTAGTTTGGGCTGATGTACTAATGTGAAGTGCTGAGGTTGAGTTAAGTGTAGGCTATCCATAAATTTAGGTAATTTAAGCAAATTGGTAACGATTTCCTCCTGCGAGTACTTCACTCCTCTGGGGTGAGTGGCGACTCTCAGAGTAATCATACTTTGTTCCTTCTTCTGCGGTATTTGTGTTAGCCCTGTTTAGTATGTAAGTGTATGTCACATTATAACTCTGTTTTGTAGGATTTATACTCTAAGCTGTACCCTCATCAGAAGGAGAGTATCCTCTGGTTCTGGGGACTTCATAAGAAGAAGACTGGAGGTATTCTAGCTGATGATATGGGGTATGTGATACATAAACTGTCATGTATATATGTAAATATCTAACTTGGTGACGTTATATCATATTATATTATGTTATATTATTTGTCCTATTATGTGATCAATGAAAAAATAGTGAAGCAAATCTTTAAACCATCATTATATATAGATATTGATCCATGTTTCAATCAAATTTTAGTAAGTCAGCGGTAATGCATTTCTCCCTGATCTTCTTTGGGCCAGTGGAACACCTTTGAACTGATATATTTCTATACCTGCGAATGTCATCATATACATCATTGCCCATCAAGGCCCATCATAATCTGTATATGGAATTATAGAACCCTTCCATCTGATGGCATGTCAAGTGAGGAATACCTGAGCTCTGTGTTGCCATCACTTACCTAGACCAGGATTGGTCCATTTACCTGCATTTGGAGTTGCTCCCAATCCACTGGTCACGCTGCAGGCTTGCGGCATGACTGGTGGATAGGAGCAAATGGAATGCAGGCAATCGGATTAAACTTGGCCTATCACTGACCTAACACTCCTTACATATCTTGGCCTAACACTCCTGTATATTCTCATATTCCCAGTTTAGGTAAGACTATACAGGTGATAGCTTTCTTATCAGGATTATTCGATGCTGACGAGGCCAAGTGTGTTATCATTGTCATGCCTCTGTCTCTAATCGAGAACTGGAAGAAAGAATTCGAAAAATGGTGAGTTTTCTCCTCAAGTTGCCGGGTGATGTATGATGTACATGTTGGGTATAATATCAGATCAACCCTAACCTCACTTAATACGATAAACACTGACAAAATCATCCACAATCTGCAAGTTTGAGAGCTGGAGTTGCCTAAACTTTAATTGTTAGCCAATAAAGCCCTCACAATAAAAAAATTTAAGTGAAGAGGTGAAATGCCTAGATTTATCTAATTATGAATTGCTTATCAAGAACTAAAATGACAGTTAAATTAATTAATCAAAATCAAAATTAATCAAAGTTATTAAGAGCAACAACAAGCGAGGAGAGAAGTCCTTGTTGAGCAATGGCATAGCCTTGTTCAGGCCAGGGTGCGATCTCACAGTTGGGCTGGCGGGGCGTCTCTGGTCGTGCGGCGGATAGCGGGTACGGTGGGCATGTTTTGTCTGGGCTTTTCATGATGTTCGCGTGGTGTTTTTGTAATTAGTTGGAGGGTTGGCCGCCACTCTAGTCACAGACTATCTGGCTGACCCATGCTTTTATTTACTTTCTTTTGAACATTTATTTCTCTTAATTTACAATGTTTCTTTATTATATAGCAAAATACAAAAAGAAAATAGACGGAATCTGTTACAGCTAAAAATTGCTCGACGCATTTGAATGTAATTCATTGTAGACTCTAAGCTTTGAGATAAAATAAGCTTTGAAACATTCCCAATTTTCGAAACAAACAACCCGACACTCTTAACTCATCTATATATGATGTAGGGCGCCCGGTATCGGTGTACACACATACCACGGAGGATCTGCCCGTGAGAGAGCTCGGGCTACAGCTAAGATACAGAGAAGAGGGGGAGTACTACTAACATCGTACGGTATGATCGTCTCCTCCGCTGAGCTTATAGCTAAGAAAGATGGAGAATCATTCGGCAGAGAATTCAAATATGTGAGTTAGATATCTCGGACATATTTTATATGTGAAAGGCCTTTGGTTGAGCTGTAGAGGGATATTTCTCTGTCACATTATTTTATTGTTTGATAATGTTCTTATGGCCCCTATGGCTTTTTAATGTTCTTGTCTAGCTACTACTAAGGTCAAGGCCCATAATTATGCTCTCTGTGGGCCCTGGTGAATACTTGCCATGGTGATACAGCGATATCGGTATGTGTGTGGCTTATTGTCGTAATAAAGTCACTTTACCATCACACACTGTTACATGGGACAGGGCCAGAGAGTACTCACTTGAAGTTTTGGTTCTTTACATAAACTGGACTGGTATCAATTACAGTTTCACAAAGAACAGGTTATACAGTTGCCATCATAATAACGTGCGCTAATTTAGATGTAACGGTATTATGTCCTTAGGATTTTGGCAAAACCTTTTGAGTTGCCTTTGAATTTTCTTAGGTATACAAAGTATGCAAGGTATACAAGGTATGCAAAATATGTTGTCTCAGCTTTGTATTCAGTCAGTTCAGCTCCTTATTTTGATCGGAGCTTTTTTTCATAAGTTTACAATCAGGTTGGTGCGGTTCTGAAGCTTTGAAACCTGTCAAAACTTCTAAGCAGTATATTGGATGACCGTTCTGGCTTCGTTGTATATTTATCTGTAATTACGAAAACCCCCTTCCTTGTAGGCAATGTATTTTGAAATTGACATGCTTGACTTTTTTAGCTAACACTCCTTGTTTGGAGATGCTAGTTGACCTTACAGAAGTCAATGATGACACGCCAGGACAGAAGGAATCACGAGTGAAACAAGAAGGTATGTGCAATGTATTTTGCATGATGATAACTGAGTATCAAGTTTTACAACTAAAACATGAAGTCGTACATGAAAGCTATTGGTACTCCTTGTGTCATACACCGAAAGAATGTTCCTAAATCAGGTTAACAAGTAAACCTGCAATCTGAACACAGGTCTTTTCAAAACCCCTTGCCTTAGTTGCTAGTCATAGTTTGCTTTTTTATGCTCCTAAAACAACAGTTCCCCTTTTTTTCACATTCTTTTTCGCACAATTGCTTAACCTGATTTCTTTTGTACACCAGTCATGATGATGGCTTCTGCCACACCAAAACCTTCCCAAAGGTTTGATACTGGTTTTCATATTTAAGTTTCAAGTTCTAATGTTCCAATGTTCTCATAATCTCTAATGAAAGTAATGGGTGTTGTGATAATAGTTTTCATGGTATTGATAAAGATTGCTTAGTGAACTAAACTTAGCTATTCTACAAACTTCATGAATTCCCATGTGCAGCATCCATCGCTACAATTATATGTGTAGCTGCGTCCCAAGCACTTTCTTATCGGTGAGTTGTATGATTTCAATGATTGCATTCTTTTAGTGAGGTCATAGTTAACATCAAGAAGAAGAGAGGAATGCCGAAGGGATCGAAAAACCGTCAGACGACAGTATCTCAAAAAGTCTTGGCGAAGGCCAAGAAAACCTCGGTAAGAACATTTTTGGTAACAGTTAGGATAATGAGCGTCAAAATTCAAAAAATCATTCCAGTTTGGATTGTTTCAACTGCCTTTTTCGTTTAAAATGGATTCAAAATGAAGTTCTATTTCATAGCCTAAATAACTGGCGATGAGGATCATGTCCATTTTCTCCGGCCAAATTTTATTGTTATGATTGTTTGACTGTAGCAGGGCAGAGGTTTAATTTAAATTGCAGTTAATTTCAATTTCGATTATCATGTATTTTGTATTTTAGCTCATGAAGACGCCATCCCCGTCACATAGATTCACAGTTTCAACTCCTACAACTCCTAAATGTGTAAGTATTCTCAAATATGTCAATGTTTGTAATATTCATCACTCAATTGTTGAAAAATAAAACAGTCCTGGTTCTCTTGCATAGTTTATCTGTCGGATAGAACTGCATCCCTGCTATATCTAAATTATTTTACCATTGTACCCCAGTATATGTGTTCACAGGCTGAGACATGCGCCTGCAAGTATTCAACTTAATCTAATCTCTCACTCCATTGCAGTTCACTCCACAGCATAGAGGTATGTTCGATGGGAGGGAGTCTTTCCTCCAGTCACCAGTAAACGTGTCTGTCAGCGTAAGATCGGAGTCAGACAATGAAGAAGTGCGCCAAGAACTTTACGAAGGGGAAGGCACAGGTACAATTATTTAACGTGACAGTACAGTTTATTTTTTCCATGTCGTTAATTTGCCCAGCATCTGCACACCTCAAAGATATCAAAACTTGTACTGACATGTTTTTATATCCCGTTCCTTAGCGTATCACATTCTGTTCTGTCATTACAGCATGTATACCGTACACAAAAGAGAGGATAGAGGTACTCATCACCGTGATGGTGATGAACATGAGACAGTGGACTCTGTGTAAATCCGCATCACAAAAGGATAAGGTATTTATTTTGCAGCTCAAACATTTGTTTGTTTTCAGCTATGGATATCTTTGGTGTGCCAATAAATATGCCTGAAGTTTCTGAGCCTGTCTTGACAAAAATGTCAAGACAGGCTATAATTTTCCTTGTTGGGTAATTGCTGTTTGCTAAGAAACAGAAGATTGGGCTGCCCCTAAAGAGGGACGCAAGGTGCCCTAATCCTCATACTGAGAATGTGATACATTCTAGAAAACTAGAATGCATCCTAGAGGTGAGGCCATAGAGGACCTCCTAATCATAAGTGTGCAGCAAGCTGCCAAAACTGAACTGGCACTAATCGGCCATTGGCAGTGAAACTTTGATCTTAGCCAATAGTTCTCAGAGAAGTAGAAGGTATCATCACATAAATCCCTTAAAGTGAAACAGCTAATGCTGTTGATGTAGATTTGACTAACGAACCATTTATGAGCTACGCAACTTATTTTCCTATATAAAAACAAAATGATGAAATGGGTGGAACCTGTTTCACTTGCCAACTGATCATACTCCGGATAAGTTGGTATTCATGTCGTTCTAGGATAAGTTGGTAGCAGAGGGATTTCCCGTAATGATCAGGGGACGTGGTAAAGATATAAGAAGAAAGTATCAAAGTTTGCTCAAAGCATACAAAGAAATTGAAGATTGGAACTCAAAATCTGGTAAGAGCTGTACATCTCTTGCGTTTGTAACCCCCTGTGGTTGCAGGAATGTAAGAATGAGAGCAGTTACAACAAATATGGTCGTCATGGCAGACTGAGGTGATAGAATCAAGGAGCACCTGTTGAGATAGGAAAGTTATTATATACGAGCAAAATGAGTTGCTTGCTAACACTTTGATTGATCCAAATCGTATCTAACAAATCACATTAGGAATTAAGGGATCCTGCTAGCTGGTAATACCTCCATGTTGCATATTCATATCTTTCCCTTTATTTTGCTGTCATTTTCAAAATATGTTTGCCATTAACTAGAGTAGGCGTTTAAATTTTACAGGTCGCAACAGAGGGAAATTTAAATATGGAGAGACTTTTGACAATGCTGTGAGGAAAGCAGAGGGTGAGGTGCCAGGAATGAATGTCACTGTTGATGCAGGAGGAGAGTGAGTATTATGTCTACCTTAGGCCAAGACGATTATTTTTTTAATCCATATCTCTACCGTCATCAATCTTCGTTGAAATCTGGACCGGAGCAGCCAAATGCCGCAATGAAGAAGCGATAAATTCAAACCCTACATCCCTCTTCAGTATCAATCGACCACAGTATTCTTCCTGGAATGGAATCAAGCTCTCACTAAGCTGTTTTCATATTATGATGTCCAATCATCAGCACACCCAGTTCATAATGTACAATATATTGTCGCAATACCTTAACTTCCTGCACATACACTATTGCTGCCTCCTTGGTAATATCATGTCATGCTGTTGAAACGCTGTTTCTCAAAAACCAACCCTGCAATATTCAACAGAGTCAGTGTTGCCATTTCAACCATATCATGACTAAACTCCTTCCATCAAGTGTATTATTACTGTTACAGACCAGCTGCTGCATCCTCCGGCATAAGGCCACGTGAACATCCTAAGGGTCGTAACCTGAACTCCGAGGAAAAAAAGACCGAGCTGCTGGAGAGGGAGGTTAACACCAAAATTGAATACATGCAAAAAATGCTTGAATTTGAGCAGAGGAAGGTAGACCTGCTTGACAAACTGGTCACCCATATTACCTCATCATAATGTGTGTAATGTTACATTTTGAGTATCATCAGCTTTCGTTATAAAAAATAAATGTTTTCATTTCAATTGAGAACTATAAAACTCCACTACTGTACAGCATCGTTGCTTCTACACCTTCCAATGATGCTACGTCACCCCACAATTAAGTGCCTCACTTCAGCTGTATATAGTGTCCTGTCTAGGTTTATTGTTAAGTCTATGGTAGATACAGTTTGTCCAAAATATTGGTGCCTCTTGGCTTTCCAGCCTTTGAAATGCCTAGAGAAGTTTTCTGCTCTGAGCCAGTGTGTGACCTACACATATTTATTTTCCGGCCCACTGTCCAGAGATGTTCCACAACGGTAATTCCCGTTTCTTTCAGGAGAGGCACTGCTCTGTAGTTAAATTATAGGGTCAACAATAACATAAGTGTGAAGCCAACATAAATTACTTTAAAGGTGAGAAATTTGAACCACTGCAACATTTTCGGGAGGGGGGGGGTCAGAAGACCACTCTACCAGGTTGGCACAAAATGAATAATTGAAATTGTATAAATGTATCAATGAATCTAACTGTATCAAGCTGAAGACGAATTTGTTGATAGTCAACATAATACACAAAGTCAGTAATAGCCAATCACAACACTCAACAAATCGCCATTGTAACAGTCTTTTCTCAAGTACTTATTACGATCCAAATGATCCTAACAATCCAAAACTGGCCTGGGAATCATTCCTTCAGTTCTGCCTAGCAAGGGAAGGTTTCTGCTTTGTGTATACCTATTGAATGTCTAAGTTTGGTTTTCTGGCACCTCAGTTCCTTTATTTAGAACCCTGGTGAGAGTTGTCTTCCTTTTTCACAATCGGAGACAACTTAGATTATGGGAGACAATTATCCCGATAAAAGCTCCAGGTGATGTTGTGTGAAGACACCAATCACTTCAGAGGGAAAGTGATGAAGTTGTGTCCTTTAGCAGCTCTTAAATTTTAATAAATGGAACCCCAATCAAAGTAAAAAGAGAAAATTTCAACTGGCATTCATAGTAAAACTGGAGTTGACAGCAATGATTCTTTTTAGGGTGAGGAATACCATCTTTTCCTCTATTTTTTGAGCCAATACAAACAATATTCTTGAAATAATATTACAGAGTCAAAGAAATCTTTTAATTCTTTTAAAAGTGACATGTGTTGTTTTTACGTGTTTCAATATTTCCAATCGTCATTTTTGGCTCATCTTTTTATTCAGGCCTACGGTGCTTCTGACATGTTGTAGAACTGCAGAAGCTGAAATATGTTTGTCTTTATAACACAGTAATCTGGTCCATAAACCATAGTTCATGACCCTTAAATATAAATTAACAGTGGTATATCAGTGAACAAGGGGACATCCTCCAGGCGAAAACTTAATGCTTGTTATTTGATGATTTGCATCCATTTCAATTCCTAGCTTTTCACCTCTACATGAAAGGGAGACTGCAGAAAGGGTGTATCTTTGTTTCAATTGTGTATATTAACTCCTAGCCAGGGGCACAGGCTGCTTTTCTGCTCTGAGCTAGGTTTACCTCCAAGGGAAAGGAACATATTATGCCTTGGTTTATTTTTTGACGATCTAGAATATGTCCGATGGTAGCTGCTTGTTCATTTAAACCGAAGTCAAAAACAAATAAATAATCATTTTAAACTCGTGTTTGCCGATCGCTTAGTTAATGTTTGATAACCAGATTGAGCCAATTGGCTAGAACTCTATTTTGAAAAAAAAATCTTCTGTGCTTGGAGCTCAATGAAAATCAGTTTTATTCCCAACCCTACCTATCCTTCTTCAAAGCTGGGTAGCGAGGTTGCACATCGTTTGAAGTCAATAAAGAGATCAAATCATTCTAGTTGTGGATAGATGATATGTATTGTATATAGCTTTAATAAATGGCTGTGTCACTTGTGACCTACCTAAATTGTTTTTAATGGTTATGTGTTTGATATAAGGATAACAAATAAATTATCGGAAGTTTTCAGCGTCCATTTTGTCCCAAACCACCATAAAAAATAGTCATTGAATTCGGGGGACAAATAATAAAAGAAGGTTTTCTTTTTATTTCAGCAGGTTGTATTAACTATGCATTGAATATGCCTGATGCAAGAACAATGACGCCTGTTGGAAACAAAAGGTTATGAAACTGCCTTGAAGGACACCAAAACCAATCAAATTTAACTGAAGATTTAAAAAATTTCCATACAGATTGAATCTGAAAACCTTATCTAACTATTGACACAGACATAAATGTTTCTCACAGAAAAATGTTCACAAGCTCACTAGCTTTATAAAACATTCTATTTGGCAATGGTTGTCTCTTTGTAGCAACCTACACTAAAGTAAGCTCGTCGGCGTTTGGCATGCCGCCGTCAACCTATGTTACACAAATTCAAACATGCCGAACCCAAGTACCTCGCAACTCATGACTAAATCATTACATGCTTGTGCTGATGATGCATGCCTAAGTTGTTTTGTAATATGATGAGAGTGGGGCAGATCTGTTTTGTTTGATTAACTAGCTTTGTAACTTGATCAAGGCTAAGGATATGTGAATAAATATATCTGAGCTTATCTATCTACACTCTGTGTGTATTTTGATGATGCTTGTTGACTGACCTATGCTAACTTGGTAACTCGATCTGGGCGAGCCAAGTTTTCATATAATAGTCAGGCATGAGGAGTTAAGCTTGTTGAGCATAATGTTTAATAGTTGAAGTGCTTAGACAGCTACTACAAGTGCAATCAATAGTAGCCTACTTAGTAGTTTCCCAATCCTATGGAATACATGGAGTGTGTAGCTAGACCTTTAGAAATTAGAAATATCATTTTGGTTGATTGATTGCAACGCTATTTATAAAGTCAATTGTCAATTGTCAATTGTGCTGGTACACATACTCTTCTTGTAAAAGCTGCCTTGCATACAAAAAAAAGGATAATATAAGAGTACAATCGATATGAATGTACATAAAATGTCAAAAAAAATCAGTCTTTTGCTAGGCAGTTCGATAGTTTGGATGCCTGAGGGTTATCGCACAATGCTGAATACTGCTGTATTTTTCATTGCAGCAGTCAAATGCAAATTAATCAACACAGAGTAATTGGCGATGCAATCAACTGAATTGACACGTTTGATTGAATGTGCTCGCTGTCAATTTCAAAATATGCTTTCAAAATTCTAGCACCGATGATTCATAGCACCAAAAAAAGAAGTAAGGTGCTTTTAATGTATTCTTAAAATTTTACCTTTTTATTAAGATGATTTATAGCAAAGTCTATTTAAGGTTTGACAGGTAATGACTGAAATTTCTCACCAACTAAAACTAAGCTTAGCAAAGGTTAGGTATGGAGAAAAAAATCTCACTAGCCTAATGAAGGCAATTTTTGGTTGTTGTCTCTTTCCAGTAACTTTCACTGGAGTTAGCTCATCACCATTGATATACAGCGCTCAACCTATGTCTCTGAAAAGAATTCATCGGTATACCCAACAGTCAGTTAGCCTTATTTAAGACACAACTGCTGACAGCTTTTCTAGGTCAGCTAATAAATTGATTACACAAAGTCAAACACACAAAACCCGAGTACCTCATAACTAATGTCTGATGATGCATACGCCCATATTATTTTTGTATTATGATTTGTTTTGTCTGATCAACTAGCATTCGTTTATTTCCAAAGTGGTGACTCGATCAGGCTAAGGAAATGTGAATTAATATATCTGAGCATATCCATCCACTCCAGGCCTACTGTGATGAGTTATCCTTAATGCTTGTTGACCGACTTATGCTAATTTGGTAACTCGATCTGAGCAAGCCTAGTTTTGTTATGATAGTCAGGCATGTGAAGTGAAGCTTGTGGAGGATGATATTTGAAGTGCTCAGGCAACTGCAAGTGTGTAGCATAGCATTGTATTTAGACATAATTCCACCTCCAAGCACTTATGCTAAGTGTTGACATAGCAATATCAGTTTCCCTACAAAATCCAAGCCATTCTAATAAATGGACAGGGGTTATTTGTGCAGGCTGAAGAGCAATTATTCCCAAATATTATTCGGATCATTTAGAGAATGGAAAAGGTGAGCGATATGAAATCAATTTTAGATTGCAGCAGTTATATGCAGATTTAATCATCACAGAGTAATTGGTGATCTGATCAACTGCATTGTGTTTACTTTTGTTCTCTGAATGTTCCCTCAAATTTCAAGCAAAATTTGATACCTCATAAACACATTTTAGGGGGCCTCACAATTATTGACCGTTGATATTGCACAGAAATTTTTATCTTGTCCTTCAGATGATTTATAACGAGGATTATTTACACGAGTTCAAGAGGGATTACTCCTGTAGCGTAGGAGGTAAATATAATCTGGAGGTCCAAGTGAAGCACTTGGTACGACTAGCAGAGTTTTATTACAAGAAATATCAGAAAACTGACGACTGGACAGATTGTCTGAGGGTAAGTTTAATACATGCAATAATAAAGCAAACAGTGATCATTTGTCCTACAAAACTATTACCCCTATTCTCCTTTCTTAACAAATCAAGCAACGTTTTCTGAATGTCCGCAAGTTGAAATTTTATGATGTAAACATTCTGCGGATTGCAAGGAAGTAAATATAACAAATGCCTAGGACAGTCATCATGTTTTGATCTTTAGTGCATAATGCCAGGATAAAAGCACTGCTCACTGATAGTTGCAACAAACTCTCTGCTGAGATTAAATGAATATATAATAGTATGATAATCATACCATTTATTAATAATTTTGCAGGCGCACGCACTCTATAACTCTATCTCAGTAAGAAAACCAAAACATGACTGCTGGAAAGAGAGAGTATTCCAGGTTCAGCAGGCATACTGGAAGGGATCAACAGCAGGAAATAACTTCTGATCTTCTCAGCAATCTACGTGAGGTTAGAGATGAGGTACGAATCACAAACCAAGTAACTGACAATCTATCCATGCGTTTCGATGTAGGTTCAGGAAACCCTCCTATAGAATTAATGGGAAAGCTAGTTGACTCCGCTCGAGAAGTATCAACACTTTGCACAGAGAGAATGATCAACTTTGTTCATGCTATCATAGCTAAAAGTGTGCGAACAATGGTCAAGGAACCACCATGCAGGTTTGTAGTTGTAGCTATAGGCTCATTAGCTCGAGGGGAGGCAACACCATACTCGGATCTCGAGTATATATTTTTGATCGAGAAGAAAACAACGCTAACTGAAGATTATTTCAGGAAACTGGCGATGACCAGCTATTTTCTAATAGGTAATCTCGGCGAAACTAAGCTTAAGTATATGGCTATAGAGGAACTAAATGGGTGGTTTGATGACGAATCGAAGAATGGATTCAAAATCGATGGGTTGTCTGCAGAGGCTGGCAACATACCAACAGGTAATGGACAGAACAGTAATAAATGCAGTTTCATAACTACTCCCAGTGATTTAGGCATTGCATATGAGCATGTACTGAATAACCCTACCAAGGACTCCCTGAAAGGTGATCTGACAGCGATGCTCTCCTATATGACAGAGGTATATTCTTATGGGAATAGTAACCTACTTTGTACCCTGAAAGAATATGTACAGTCTATCAAGCTCAGTGAAGCACGGGCAAATGCAAATATAAACATGCTGGCAAACGATATGAAGAAATTTGACTTTACCCCTGATGATCGCTTGCTAAACCAAGCCTATACAGTAGACGTGAAGAGGCAACTCTACAGATTTCCCTCAATACTGCTGTATGATCTGGCAGTGGTCCATCAGGTGTTTGGAAAAGATGCATGGACAACTGCAGAACGCCTGCGCTCCACTGGGAAAATATCAGAGGATTTGTATAAATCATTTATATTTCAGCTTGCTGTTGCCTGTTTTGTCAGACTTTCAGCTTACCTGTACCATGACTCTCAAGATGACAGGATTTCAACAGCAGAGAAGCAAACAACAGAAACTACAAAATTGAAGATTGATTGTAAATCACCTGGGAATAGATTGTATGTTCACACAGGTCTTATCCTGGCACTAGCTGACATGATGGTTCCTTTAAAGCAGCTGTGGGCAACCTGCGGCCTTTTTGCCAGTGCGGCCTAATGGGTAATATTTTGCGGCCTAATTGTGGCATCATGCCTAGAAAAGTTATTACGCATCAATTTTGATTCCTCTTTCGTTATGTGGAGAACTAAGTATGTATAGCGCCTGTACAATATGTTTCAAAAATAGTGGCAATTCTGTACTATGCAAATAGCAAAACTTCCCCAGCCACTCTACA
Organism: Membranipora membranacea; assembly: GCA_914767715.1. Classification (NCBI taxonomy): domain Eukaryota; kingdom Metazoa; phylum Bryozoa; class Gymnolaemata; order Cheilostomatida; family Membraniporidae; genus Membranipora; species Membranipora membranacea. Next base: position 16,945,568 of record OU612069.1, on the reverse strand, counting down.
CAAAATCATCATAACTGTAGCACTGGTGTCAACGACTATCTTAAGTTGGTTTTCTTTCAAAAATAGCACAAAACAGTGACCTTTGGATGTTAAAATTACAAAGTTCTCTACCATAATAGTTATTAGTATTTTTTGCAAAACAGTCACTTTGGACGAAAGGCAGATTTGTATCAAAAAGTCTCTTTGTTACAAGTGCTCCAGCATTATGCTTGAAATGTTCAATATTGCCTTTCATTTCACAACCATTTGCAAAAGAATTCTCCCTTGCAGGAGGGTGGGCGCTGTAAGATGAAAATTATGACAGGGCGCGAAAAATCTCAAAAAAATTTTCGCTCCGCGAAAAATCTCAAAAAAATTTTCGCTCTGCGAAAAATCTCAAAAGAATTTTCGCTCCGCGAAAATACTTTATTCTCCATCACAACAGTCCCGTCATGATCTTTTTACACTTTAACCCCTGGGATGGCGGTACAGCACCCCTCCCACACCCGCCCTGCCCTTTGTCATACACATGAAACACAGAGATACAGACACGCATAAAATCAAATCATGAGGTAAAATGACGTCACAAAACTCCAGAAGATTAGATGAACCAGTATTTCTGTTGAGTTCTTGCAACATAATGCAGTCTTTGCACAAATATGTTTAGTATTTACAAAATAGGAAGCGCCAAAATTGTCACTCCAGTTCCAATTTTATCCCTGAAAGATATGCTGCGGCCTTTTGAGTTGAGTCTGCGTAAAATGTGGCCTTTTTCAAGAAAAGGTTGCCCACCCATGCTTTAAAGGATAAGCTAGGGGAAGTAAACGCTGATCAATTGGGTTATGTGTGTATGGGTTATAAAACAGCAGCGAATTCGAATGACCAGACATTCCTATGCAAGATATCGACACTCCAGCATACTGGGCACACAATGCTAGCATTCAATTTGCTGAATGAGCACTTCGGGCCAATACAGCACTTAGCCGAGGAGAACATTCTAGACTGGCTTGGTAGTCACAGCGCCATTTGTAATCAAGAAATAAGGTATCTGGTAGCAAATATTTTCATAGATAACTTTTACTTCATGCAAGCTCTGGAAGTTCTCATTCATCTCAGAGAGAATGATAAATACTACAAGACCAAATCAGTGTGTCTAAGGATCGCTACCTGCCAGCGTCATCTAGGAGATCGGATCGCTGCACTCAACACTTTGGAGGGTGTAGGTGAAGAATCATCAGGAGATTACTTGCTTAGCATAGGGCGCTTATATGTTGACTTAAGACAATGTGACAAAGCTGAAAACTATCTTCTCAGGGCACTTCAGTATTTCTATATGAAGGCCAGCCAAGAAGTAAAATATGATTATTATGGTGAATCTATCGACAGCTCAGAAGCAAGTAACATTGGAAGAGACCTACAGGAATTGACCACTGAGGAAAGACTTCTTATTTTACAGCAGCCAACCTCAGCATTGCTTGAATGTATAGAGGCACTGGCGTATTTGTATGATGAACAGTATGACCATGCCGCCTCAATCAAATACAGCAGAAAGTATCAGAGATGTTTGAACATTTGTTTGGAGAGGAGAGTTTAGTACCTGCAGCTGCTCATGGATATTATGTAGTTGGGTTGGCCTTCCACAAGCAACAGCATTATGATCAGGCTAAAATATACTTTGAGAGCTCAAAGGCAACTTACTGCCGCATTTACAGTAAGGCTGTCGATCATCCAAAGATTGCTCTCTTACTTCAAAGAATGGGAGAAAACTACATTGAATAAGGAGATTTGGGCGCAGCTGAAGAGTGCATGATTTCATCAATAGACATGTACAGGCGTGTATACAGTGAAAAAGGCTCTTGTGCAGACATGTCAGATGCTGTATCTTACCAAGGACGTATAATGGGTGAAATGCGTCATTATGATTCAGCTACAAAAAACTACAAACTATCGCTAGAAATGCGTAAGCGTATACACAGTGATAATAGTGACCATTCTGATATTTATGTGTCACTGAATAATCTGGGTACCACATACGAAGCAATGAATGAGTATGACAAAGCTGTAGAATACCATAGACTATCACTAGAAATGCGTAAGCGTATACACGGTGAGAATAGTGACCATTCTGATATTTATGTGTCACTGAATAATCTGGGTACCACATACGAAGCAATGAATGAGTATGACAAAGCTGTAGAATACCAGAGACTATCACTAGAAATGCGTAAGCGTATACACGGTGAGAATGGTGACCATTCTGATATTATTGCGAAGTCACTGAATAACCTGGGTACCACATACAAAGCAATGAATGAGTATGACAAAGCTGTAGAATACCATAGACTATCACTAGAAATGTGTAAGCGTATACACGGTGAGAATAGTGACCATTCTGATATTTATGTGTCACTGAATAACCTGGGTACCACATACGAAGCAATGAATGAGTATGACAAAGCTGTAGAATACCATAGACTATCACTAGAAATGCGTAAGCGTATACACGGTGAGAATGGTGACCATTATGATATTGCGAAGTCACTGAATAACCTGGGTACCACATGCAAAGCAATGAATGAGGATGACAAAGCTGTAGAATACCATCGACTATCACTAGAAATGCGTAAGCGTATACACGGTGAGAATAGTGACCACTCTGATATTGATGTGTCACTGAATAATCTGGGTACCACTCACTACGCAATGAAGGATTATGACAAAGCTGCAGAATACTTCAGACTATCCCTAGAAATCTGTAAGCGTATACACGGTGAGACCAGTGACCAATCTGATATTGCTATATCACTTAATAACCTGGGTACCACATACCACGCAATGAATGACTACAATAAAGCAGCAGAATACCACAGACTATCACTAGAAATGTGTAAGCGTATACATGAGGAGAATAGCGATCGCTCTGATATTGCTGCGTTACTGAATAATCTGGGAAACACATACCACGCAATGAATGAGTATGAGAACGCTGCAGAGTACCGTAGACTATCTCTAGAAATGAAGAAGCGTATACACGGTGAGAATAACGATCACCCTGATATCGCTGTGTCACTGAAGGATCTAGGTTCCATAATCCATGCAATGAATGAGTATGACAAAGCTAAAGAATACCAGAGGCTATCGTTGGAAATGCATAAGCGAATACATAGTGAGAATAGTGATCATTCTATTTATCAGGGATTCAATATTAATGGTTTAAGGTTATGATACCAGCGTTGACCGATTTGGACATTTTATATACCGTTGGAAAGCTGCTGAGCTACTGATCGCTAATAGCTCATCAAAAACGAAATGATGCCGAAAAGGCTGCTTTTAGCAAAGTGGATGGCTGCGCTACATTGATTGCTACAAATTTCGAAACAGGTTACATTCATTCTTAGAGAAATAGTTCATCCTAATTATTAAGGTCGAAAATAATATTTGATGAGCCCAAAATGGCTTTTTATGTCACGTCATAATGCATTTTGTTTTTTAACTTTGATGATATAATGCGAAATTTTAAGCAACGATTTGAGACAGTTCGAATAAAAAAGGGCCATTTTTTTTGCTTTTCTCCACTATATTGCTGTTTAAATGACACACGCCACAAATTTCAGCAGGAGTATTCAGTTTTGTGATAAAGTTCCAAAGATACTTGACTTTTTAGATGAGGTAATACGGAATCCAGCACTTAAATGTATTAGTGAAGGAAATGATTCTAGTGCAGGAACACTGAGTTTGAATCAAGACACTTTCATCAGTACTTTTTGGAATTTCGTAGGCCATTGTGCTTTTCATACATTGCCTTTCACATAACGAACAGATTTTACACATTTGGATGATATTTGATGGAGAATGTTAGCTGACAGCTGAAAAGGTGATTCGAAAATGGTAAGAGGACGATAAAAATCATAATAGCACGAAGCAGTACCAAATGGTCAGCTAGCATTGGTAGAGTAGTTAAGGTGGATTCATATCAAACCTATTTGATTGTATGAGACTATTGAAAGTTCTTGGAAAGAAATTAATCAGTAGTGTAATACCCTATTGAATGGGAGTAAAATTCATATTGCCTATTATTATTAGTAAACTAAAGCATCATGTACGCATTTACCCCAACTCAGCATCCTTCAGAACAGTTCAGATTATCATGTGTGTAAACTTGGTTTTTTTATGAATAACTATGAGGGCTAGGTGGGAAATGAGGTTTAGAATATGAATGATCAACAATTTTTTTTTAAATCCTCTATTGCAAAGTAGAATTGTACTGGTTTAAATTAGAAGATGTGTTCTGCAAGCCAAAATGACAGAAGGTCTGTGAACAAAAGAACAGAAAAACCCTAATCTGAAAATACAAGGAAATAATTCTCTCGCAAACAACTAAGGTGTTCGGAGTCTGCACACGGTTGCTGGTGGTGGCATTCCCGTATCAAACACAACACCATGAAAGTCAGTAGACAAGTACTCATGTGTGTCTCTTCAATCAAGGTCACGGTCAAGTCAGTCTCTGTCATATATAGGTCAGGGCAGCTGATGATAACTCCTTAGTATGTACAGAGAGGACAACTCCAAGATACATGTACAAAGTACATGTATGACGACATGACAACAAACCTTATGATAGGACTGAGGAATATCACAGACTATCACTAGAAATGTGTAAGCGTATACATGGTGAGAATGGTGACCATTCTGATATCGCTGTGTTACTGAATAACCTGGGAGACACATACCACGCAATGAATGAGTATAACAAAGCTGAGGAATACCACAGACTATCTCTAGAAATGCGTAAGCATATACATGGGGAGAATATTGATCACTCTGATATTGCTGTGTCACTGAATAATCTGGGTAACGCTCACTACGCGATGAAGGATTATGACAAAGCAACAGAATACTACAGACTATCACTAGAAATGTGTAAGCGTTTACATGGGGAGAATAGTGACCATTCTGATATTGCTGGGTCACTTAATTACCTTGGTACCATTTAATATGCAATGAAGGATTATGACAAAGCAGCAGGTTACTACAGACTATCGCTAGAAATGCGTAAGCGTATACGTGGGGAGAATAGTGATCGTTCTGATATTGCTGCATCACTTAATAACCTAGGTAACACTCACTACACAACGAATGAGTACGACAAAGCTGCAGAGTACCGAAGACTATCTCTAGAAATGAAGAAGCGTAAACACGGTGAGAATAATGATCACCCTGATATCGCTGTGTTACTTAATAGCCTGGGTAACACTCACTACACAATGAATGAGTACGACAAAGCTGCAGAGTACAACAGACTATCTCTAGAAATGCGTAAGCGTATACATGGTGAGAATAGTGATCCTTCTGATATTGCTGTGTCACTGAACGATCTGGGTAACACTCACTACGCAATATAGGATAATGACAAAGCAACAGAATACCACAGACTATCGTTAGATATGCGTAAGCCTGTATATGGTGGGGATAGTGATTATTCTGATATTGCTGTGTCACTGCCTGAACTTAGTAATGATAACAAAAGAAAGAGAGATCGCCGGCGCATTCATTGGATCATCATACTGAGCGTGCTTTGCATATTTTTATCATATTTGTTAAATTCTTATCAGCGTTTTACTTACAATTAGACTTGGCACCCTCGTTCACCACCCCGCTTGCTGTGGTCCACTTTGATTGAACTAACTGAGTATCACATGACCTGCACATAATGCCCTGTTGATATGCATTTTTGTATCCTCCTCATTATGAAATAAAATATAGCTGGTTTGAGACTGAATATATTTTATATGTATTTTATGTTGAAAATATACAGTTCACATTTGACTGGTACTTAAAATACAAGTTGTAATTTTTTAAATAATAGGGAAAAGTTGTGGTGACCAATTCACCACTGAGCAATAATTTAGATTTAGCTCATTGGTAACTCCCCACTCCAGATGTGGACTGCAGCCTTTGGAACAGCTCTTCTAGGGTTGTCTTCACTTACCAGCCTTGCTTGGTACCCGTCCTTTACCATTCAAACCTTGTCATTCATTGTGAGATTTGTCCTCACTGGGGATATTTCAGGGTCGATTTTTTAGCCCCCGTTACGCTCCTGCAGGTAATACTGCTAGGATGCTTAGATTTTGGTGAATTACAATTCATCTCCAGTTAGTACTGATGGTTAGCTTTCAAAAACTTGTCTCCAAATTGTTTGGTCTATTCCCAGTGTGATTTTGAGATCCCTGTATTAAAAATTGGAAGGTGGCAGCTGTTTCACAGTGATTCAGGTTTGTGTGCTTACACCATAGAAAGAACAATGGTAACAGAAATCAAATCTAATTCGAATGGCGAACATTTTATTGGAAGTTAACTAGGAAGATGCACTGAATCCGCGACAACTTGGCCCGAGCCAAACTTGGCCCGAGCCAAAGTTGGCCCGAGCCAAACTTGTCACGAGCCAAACTTGGTACTTGGTAGATCTAAGGGGGATGTCCTGATCTTTCTGGGTTTCTTTTGATGATGTCCTCGTATCTCAGCTTTGGGCACCCAATTCCATGTGTACCATCAGTGAGTTGTGAGTACAATATAAGCTTCGGTATTCTTGTGTTATCTAGTCTGTTGACATGACCGGTCGTTCTGAGGCATCTGCTGATGAGAATGTTGTACTTGCCAGGCAAGGAAATTGATTTCAGGATCCTTTCATTTGATATAAACTGCCACCACTTTATGTTGAGCATCTGTCTCAGGTGTCTCATCATGAATGCACTAACTTTATGAGCAGTAACCTTGTACACAACCCAGGATTCAACACCATAGAGAAGAGCTGATAGAACGATGGCTCTGTACTCAGCACTTTAAGTCTTGATGGTAAGATCCTTATTGTCCCATACATGATATCTGAGTCTCCCAAAGGCTCTTGAGGTATTGGACATGCGTACCTCCAGTTCAGTGTCGACCTTATTGTTGTTGGTGACAGTTGTACCAAGATACTTACACCTGCTAACCATAGCAAGGGTTTCAATATCAATATGGATGTCATCTCCTGCGTCAGATAAGCCCAGTGAAGTTTGGTACATCACCTCAGTCTTTTTTATGCTAATCTTTAACCCAAACTGTTTGGCTGACTGGGCAAAACGAGGTCTTGAGCAACAAATGCAGTATCATCTGCAAATATAAGTTCACGTACCAAAGCCCTTGTTGTGCTTCTGACAGATTTGAACTGACTAATATTGAAGAGATCTGCACCAGTGCTGGTTTGGATGAACACTCCTCGCTGAAAGTGTCTGAAGGCAGAGTAAGCACCGCTGACAACTAGATGGAGAAAAGTGTGGGAGCAAGCGGACAGCCCTGCTTCCCTCCACTCTCAACCCTGAATGATTCCGTTAGTTCACCTTACACCTGGGTAACTGTAAATTGCTGAACAGGCTGAACAGACTGAATAGCTGAACAGAATTTCTCAGACTACTATTCGTTTGATTCTTTACATGATTGTCTAATTTTGCATGAGCCTGGACAATTCTTCATATTCTTCTCATTAAATCATTTATTTTAAATTTGCATTCACCATGATTTCTTTCAATTTTATTCTCAGTAATTTGTTCGGCATTACACTACTAGTGAATGGATGGAAAGTAGCCCCCCCCCCCTATAAACGAAGCTTGTTAAGACTGGCTAGATGGAAGGTTGAGCTGGAAAATGTTTCTGGTATCCAATTTCCAGAACACCATCAGATTTTGACATATTTGGCACATTGATTGCTTCATTTGCTTGCCCTAAATTGGTTATATTAGGTGCCAACAGGAACTTAGTGACTCATCAAATCATTTGGTTAGGAGGAATGTGTTTGGGAAGTAATAGTCAGCCAGAGAAATGATAACAAATAATAATTTTAGTCTGAGAAATTATGTTCAGCTGTTCAGTCTGTTCAGCTTGTTCAGCAATTTACAGTTACCGCCTTACACCTTGATATACTCTAAATGGTGCACTTTGTGGTGTACACCAACAACTAGTTAATGGCAAATGCCCAATTCTTATAAATATACAACTCACCGAATTATACTATTCTACTTCTGAACCGACAACCATCAAAGTTAAATAATCCTGATCGACCTGTCCTGTTACGGTGATATCGAACCTAGAGATAGACAAAAACACGGGTGAGAGACATCGTCATGATAGAAAAACATGCATTATAAACAGAACAAGATATAAACTCGCAACCACAATCACACAATCATCTCGGTTAGGTTTACTAAAGGTGTAGCTAGACAGGCCCACGAAATCGCGTGGGGAGGCAATTCCACGCGTTGTTGATGCCAAACCACGCTGTTGGCCATGCTAACGATGCATCTTTTCAAAGATCAGCATGTTCGTGTTGTTAACCACGCTGTGAACCTACGCTTCTGTCATTGGCCAGTTGCTACAATAGAGCGTATTTAATTGGCCATTACTCTTACTCATTGGTCAAGGCTCATTGGCCACTCACTAAGCAATGTTGTCACAAGGTGGGTGTGTTTAGCCTATGAAGCCACGCCTACCACGCGTGGGACGACAATTCCACGCATTTTGTAGGCTCATGTAGCAAGACCTTTAGCTGATTGCATATTCATATTTTGTTTTTCTTGTTGTTTTTCTGAAGGTTTTTCTGTAGGTTTTTCTTGTTATTATAATACTATCTAATACTGAATATGTGGCTAGGTATCTGTGCGTTGTTGCCACATATTTCAGCACCAATTGATGTCTGATGTGCTCAGTTCTCTTGGTGGGTCAAGAGTCCCCGAGCTAAGCTCTTCACTTCTATTAATACTTCATTCACACTCCCTAATCATCCATGTTCATTCATGTGTGAATTAGGGGTCCTCATTAATACTGTTAACATATTTGTAATACATTGTAGTTGTCTTCTCATCATGTTCATGAGAAGACGACTAGCAAAAGTAATACCTAAATTCCTCATACTCACAATCTCTACTAGCATTCACATTACGAGTAACCACATTCATCTAAACTTGTTCACAACAACCTGCTGACTAATGTATTCCTTGGTGTAGGGCCGAAACAAGATTGGTGAAATCGCCAAGTTTCTTAAGAATATCCCACAAGGCATCCCTTTTCACAGTGTCGAAAGTCGAAACACCATAAACAATGGCATCCTCGGCTCAAAACAATCCTCTTGAATTTGCTTCAGGGAGAATATCATAATTATCTACAGTATCTTGGCCTGCAAAAAATCCACATTGTGCCTCTGGGAGCAGGTCCTCTGCATAAGAGCTCAATCTGTTGAGTAACACACGGGCCAATACTTTACCAGGTATTGATAGAAGTGAGATGCCTCGATATTTCCCACAGAGATGTCGATCAGCTTTCTTAAACAGAGTTAAATGCTGAGCATCCTTCCAATCTTGTGGTGTTGCAGGTGCTGCACTAGTAGAGCCACTCTGAACTTGATAATTTCAGGGTGTATTCTATCTGCACCGGGTGACTTTCCATTGCTGAGCAAATACATAGCATTGTTCACTTCGTCCATATCAGGAGCATCATCCATCCAGGTTTGTATTGGGTGTTGCAGTAGGTTGTTGGTTGCTCTGTGGTCGACCTCATTGCTTTCATTGAGAAGAGTGTTGAAATGTTCTGTACAACGAGGGAGAAGGTCTTTTTTCTCAGATAGTAAGGTCTGATTGTCAGAGGAAAGTAGCTGATCAGATTGATCAACCCTCGAACCCCCTACTGCCCAAAGTCCTTGATGGAAACCTCTATTGTCATTCATGTCTGCCAGCTCCTGAAGTTCAGCAGCTTTACTCTACCACCATTTATTTTTCAATTCACGACATTTCTTTTGCAGAGGACATGAGTAGTGTCTAAACCTGTTTTTGATGGATCTGGTATTACGATTCAACATTTCATTCAGGGTATGGTTACAAGCAGCTTTCAGTTCACACAGTTCTTTATTGCTCTCCTCAAACCAGTATGCATGATTTCTCTCCACATATTCCAAGGTCTCTTTGTACACCTCATACACCGTCGACTTGAATGCGGACCATTATTCTCTTCCATGCACTGAGTCTGCCAGAGCAGGAAGCTTTTCATTCATATTAGTCTTTAATTCACTCCTGATGGTATCTGACCACATTTATTGTTAACATTGAGCTTTCTAGGATGCTGACTAGATTTACACATGAGCTTCCGCACTCTGAGCCTGGTGTAAGACCTGATCATGATGTGATCAGTGCTGCAGTTGTAACTAGCACTAGCATCACTGATGTCACACAAATCACATTGGCGGTTGATAATGAAGTCAATCAGGTGCCAGTGTTAAGACCTCGGGTGCATCTATGAGTTTTTATTGCTAGCTTTGTGCTTTAAGCTTGTATTTGTTATCACCAGCTGATGTTCAGTACAGATAGAATTGAGTAAAAGCTCACCATTGGAATTAAATCGTCCAGTTCCAAATTTCCCAAACAAATTATTCCAGATCTCATTATCTTGGCCAACTCTAGCATTAAACTCACCTAGGAGCATGATTTTAGCTTCTTTAGGTACTGTCCTCAAGGTGGAATCCAGCTGCTGATAAAACTGTGCGATGTTATCTGGGTTATTTGACATTGTGGGTGCATACACTGCAATGATAGTACAATATCTGTTCTTGTAGTGAGGGAGTCTAAGTTTGATAATTCTATCATTTACAAGCTCGGGGGTCTTCAGTCATATTGGCGATGACAGCATTGCTCACAACCAAGGCTACTCTTGATTCACTCTTTATTCCTGTGATCTTACCTCTTCAGTAGATTGAGTAGCCTGCTTCTTCCCTAATGCTACCAGTATCACCTAAACAAGCCTCAGCTAGTGCTCCAACATCAATTCCAACTTTCTTTAGTTCTTGTACAATGATGCCACTCCGGCTTTCTGGTCTATCTGCTCTATCACGATAAAGCATTGTTCTAATGTTCCACGAAGCAAAATTCAGATCATAAGTTGTTTGCACCTTTTTACCCTTGGTGACGTCCTGCCAGTACGTATTTTTTCTTGTGAGACTTCATGATCCGAATCGGAATATAGCTTGCAAAGGATTTGTAAGGCTTACTCTGAGTTTTATAGGTTGTCAGAGCAGCCCTCTCCACAGGCTTAGGAAATTCTGCACTGGTAAGGTGAGACTAAGACGAGTGCAGATCCTCAGCTGATGCAGTGACTGGCCAGATGTGCAGTAGGCTTCCATACACATTGCCCTTACAGGGTGTCACGCTCCTGGCTTGTTTTCATGGTTTGTTCTCCCAAAGATCCCCATCTGATTAGCCTTGTGTCCAGTCCAGTCCGGTCTTGGTATGCAGAGTCTGTATTTTACATCCTCATCACACGCATGGTGGCAGCTCCTGGCTTCTTATGTCATCATTCGCTCCACCACCACCATGCTTACTGAATTAAAGCTAAATATGTTCTAACTAAGACTTCTATGGTCAATGGTGAATTGTAAATTTCATGTGTCCTAAAATAAATGATCATGGTGATTTGTGAACAACCTAAGGAAAGATGAAAGTAATTTGCAGCTCAAAGTTTGGTTATTCATAGGATAGCACATTTTGATTGTAATGTTACATATCATTTCACCTTACATTATATATGAAAAGTTGGGTGGACTTCATATCTTTTAGTGTGTAGAGGCAAGTTTCAGTACATATGGCCAAGTCATATATTTGGGGCCATGTTTTACTAATTGGGGCCAAGTTTCATTGTGTTGTGAACGAGTTTAGATGAATGTGGTTACGTGTAATGTGAATCCTAGTAGAGATTGTGAGTATGAGGAATTTTATGTATTACATTTGCTAGTTGCCTTCTCGTGTACAAGAGAAGACAACTACAAAGTATCACAAATATGTTAAACAGTATGAATGAGAAGCCGTAGTTCATACATGGGAAACATGGATGATTAGGGAGAGTGAGTGAGGTATTAATAGCAAGTAAAGAGCTTAGCTCGGGGACTCTTGATCCACCAAGAGAACTGAGCACATCAAAAACATTACTTGGAGCTGAAATATGTGGCAGCAGCACACAGATATCTAGCCACATATTCAGTATTAGATAGTACAGAAAAACAACAAGAAAAACAACAACAAAACAACAAGAAAACAACAAGAAAAACAATGCAATCAGCTAAGTAACCAAGATGATTGTGTGATTGTGCTTGCGAGCATGGGCGTAGCTGGGGGGATTCGAAGGGTTCGAACGAACACCCTTCTAGTCCAGTCACAAAATTTTTTTTCTTCATATTTTTGGAAGAACTTGTTAGCCACATAGCAGGGTAGAAGGGGCATGGCCTGATACTCTTGTTTCATTGGTTTACTTATTTGTATACAGACATTGTGAAAGCACATGGTTATATATAGATGTATTTTATAGATGTAGTGCCTTACTAATACTACAAATACTCTCTATATGCTATATGATGTATGCCTCTGACACTTCACTAAAATAGCCAGCTAAGATCACCACACCCCCTGAACTCCCGCATTAAAATAAAATACAAACAGAATATATGCTTGAAGAGCAAAGATAGATAAATACCAGCCATCCAATGTAGAACCACCAAGAGAGAAAACACCTTTTTGAATGCTATTCTGATTTTTCAACTAATGCAGCTCAGACTCCTTTTATTTTGTTTCACTTATGTGCTGTACTTTCGATGCTATCAACCAATTACAGGATGGATGTTAAAAATAAGGCAATAAAAAAACTTCAAACTTCACTTAAACATTTACTCATTCCAACATTCAAGCTAGTGTTAGACTTTATATCACAAATAACAACTCGACGAAGCAAATGAAAACATCACTTAGTGAGCTGAATTTTGGTTAGTACCTTATTAATCATCCTAGTAGCCTCTTTAAAAACTGCACAAACATGGTCTCAGAGGATGCTGATTATTCTTTGCATTTTGCAGCCTCGATATGTTTTTATTCAACTTGCGGCAAGTGCTACCTTACTTGCATTTAATAATATATTACAACGTTCGATGGTGCTGTCACAAATATTGAGTTATCAATGAGATACCACTGCTGTTGAATGATCGGAACAAATAGCTGCAGATATATTCAACTAAGAGTTCGCATTTACCATATTTGTATATAAGTATTGTAGAACAAGTTTGTTCCCTCTGTGGTCGCAGAGGGATATCCCTCCACCACAGAGGGAACAAACTGATGTATATTTCTTAGATCCTTGTGACTTTAGCAAACACCGACTGCGCATTGATTTAGGTCATTAAGAGGTATTGTCAGTTATTCTAAGCTTGAGCTTAACATTGAAACCATCAAATCTGTGATGAAAGAACATCAAAACATCTGAAATTACATTAAATTAATTTGTGTCAATAAATATAAATAGAAAATAGGGAGTTGTCTTTACTCTCATAATCAAACAAGCCACGTCCCTTCTACCCTGCTATGTGGCTAACAAGTTCTTCCCATATTTTCAACCTCTCTGTGTTTTGGTACAAAACTATGTATTGACATGCACTATGATTGCATACTGACTCTCGTGATCTGACTGGGCATGTAGATCACTGATAAACTAGGCTATCATTACCACAAAGATGTTGTCGTAAGGCTAAGTATGCATCATGCGTGACTTTAATTTGCGCATGTGCAAGAACAATGAGTTTAGTTTGGGTTCTGATTGCAATTTTGGTCTGGGGAAATGGTATGTCCCCTGCATAAACTACTAATCAAATTTAGCTAATAGTGACAGTAGTAGATAACTCTTTCTAACAATTCCGCATGCATTTGGGAGTGTGCCACCAGAGCAGGTAGCCAATCAGATGGCTTCGGAATTCTGAGACTCAATTTTGCAGAGATCAGCTCATGCCCAGAGCTGAGCATGCGCAGAATGCTATGATTGATATTATAACAGATGTTCACATACCACCTGCAATTTACGTGTTGCAGGACTATAGCACAACAGCAAAGCAACAAATGCCATCATTGTCTATTTATTCATGACTTTTGACATCAATGTTCAATGATGTCACCTTATAGTTAAAAAACAAAAAATTGCAGGTAAATTTAAAACATAGTCGGTCAATGTTTAATAAATAAATGCAGACTAGGCTCCATTGCATGAACTTAAAGGGATAATACACTTCTGATCTCTGTTTGGCAGCCAATGAAGCACAGAAAAATGCAAGTACATACATAAACTCCTTACTTGTAATTCAAAACCCCTTGTTCTGCTCAAATGTGCATTCTTAATTGTAGTTGTGCATCTCCAACAAGAAATAAGACAACTAACAGAATTGCTTGTGAACTGAAAAAAGCTGATTTTGTGAGCAGTTGTGTGCTCCTACCTCTTGGTTAGTGTCTCAATTATACATATACTCATGAGTACGCATGTGCAATAATGATGACCTTTGGACTTTAGCTTGTTATTTTCTAACAGCCCAGCTTTACACTTTTATTACCATAACCGGATATGGTAATAAAAGTGTAAAGCTGGGCTGTTAGAAAAAAACAAGGAGTCAGGAGTCAGGAGTCAAGAAACAAAATAAGGAGTCAGGAGTGGTCTGACGGCTAAGGGTATGGACTTGTGATCTTATGATCCAGGTTCGATTCCCGGCGCCGGCTGTCATTTCTGATTTGGTACTGGCAAGCCATTCATCCTAGCCAGGTCTGTTCGGATCAGGACCATAAATACAGGAGGTCTACTGTGTGCTTGCATGCAGTATAAAGATCCACCTCTGCCTCTTCGAAAAAAGAGTAGCCGGCAACGGCGGGCAAGGGTATAGGGCACTACCCCACACAAGCCACCCGAGCTTAAGGGGGCCCGTTAAATAGGGCGGTCAAATAAGACCTAGTGCATAGAAAAAAAAGAGGTAGGAGCACACAACTGCTCACAAAATCAGCTTTTTTCAGTTCACAAGCAATTCTGTTAGTTGTCTTATTTCTTGTTGGAGATGCACAACTACAATTTAGAATGCACATTTGAGGAGAACAAGGGGTTTTGAATTACAAATAAGGAGTTTATGTATGTACATACATTTTTCTGTGCTCCATTGGCTGCCAAACAGAGATCAGAAGTGTATTATCCCTTTAAACAGAAGGAAAAAACATGGAAAATATAGAGAGAGGGAGAGAGAGAGAGAGACATGTCATCTTTTCAACACTATTCAGGTAGGGGAGAATCTTTTGTGGATTTGCAATATGCATTGCAAAGGAAGAAGAAGCCTAGCTGCTAGCTAATCATTCTTCTCAGTTCAATTTAAATTGAATTGAAGATTTCCCTTACTACTAACTATTGGTTGTGGTTCCAAAATTATTTACTTTGGTCTGCAGAGATTACTAGACTAGAGTGAGTTCCAAGATGGCCCATCAGATGAAGGCCTAAGACATAAAGAGCTGGTGGAAGTAGTAGACTGGGTTATGTTATATTTGGGTCTCATGAATTGATTGAGTTGGTGTTGGCAATCCCATCCATGGCCAGTTTCCTCTTCCCGTTGCTGCTACAATTGATGTAACTGAAAAGATGTCATTTGGTTGATGGTATAGTTACATCTTTGTGTCTGATAATGTCCTGTATTTATGCTGTGTGTAATGATTTAGTGTTGTGTCTTGATGGTGAGTTATATTGGGAGAATTCTTATGAGTTGGATAGTGTGAGATGTTAATAAGGAAAGAGTGAGCTGATAGAATTGCTACTTTTTTTCTCGATCCCAATATCACAACTGACGATAGTTAGGGGAACATTACATTATATATGATACTAATTAGTGATGCACAGCATTAAGAGGAAACATTATTAACATACCAGGGAAATTGATTGCTCATTATTTTTAATTAACACAATCTACTTATAAATCAATCATGAGGGTCCGGACATTTCTCTGGTAATGAAACCTTAATCAAAATGTCAATATCCAGATATAACACAATGAAATATTACAAGCTCTAGTGTAGTGTGTTGTAGATGCAAAACTCCAGGGACGTTGCAATGACATTTGTAACGCCTATGCTCTAGTAAGTGTCTAGTCTCCCATTCTTCGGTTAAAACTTACATATAACCTGATTTGCATACCTTATTACTTGATTTAGGTTTTGATCTTTCACCCCTTATTATGTACAATGTGTAGAGAGTGTTTTTAAAATCTCATTTACCATTTAACAAATAAAACGGTGTGATCATTATAATTGTTCCACTCATCATATGACCCTGTATAACATTTCTTTGTTAATAATGTGAGCGTTGTAACAGGTGACAAAGGAAAAAGAGTTTTACAGCAATATGAGAGAAACTGAAGATGGGCTTTGGGTACACGATGGCTAGAGATATAGCAGGAACCGTGAATGTGGAGTCGATAAAACCAAGATCCGTAACCAGAAGCATGCACAGGCCTAATGCCCCTGCTGTCAGCACAGAAGACTACTATAGAATCATCAGCTTTATTCCCACATCATATCAGAACTGGATAGTATGTTTGATGGTGAGCTGAACCTTAGTTTTATATATTGTTCGTAGTATCCATGTTTAAAACGGAGTACAAAAAGTTGTGTCCATCTTTGTTAGAATCGACCCAATAGACTTATCTTTGGACATATCAGCAAAGGTAGATGAGACTAAGAAGCAAATAATAATGAGACGAGGCCTTGTTAACTGGGACATTTAGGAAGAACGCTACCTTTATCCTACCTCAATTTATCTTAAGGATTATGCGGAGCAGCCATTAAAGTGCTCTACTTGGTGCCCTCTGAGGTATGTAAGCCTGCAGCTATGGAAGACTTTGGTGAGGTTATAGAATTATATCGTGATGACATGCCGTCACCAGAGATGTTTCAACAGAAATACAAACGCTGGCAGGCCATGTGCAGGAAACTTGAGGAATTGCCTTCAACTCTACTTCTACTTCAACTTCAACTCTATCAAATTACGTGACTCTGACATTTATCCGAATATTTATATCATGCTATCTATCCCCTGCACGTGGCCTGTGACCAACTGTGAGTGTGAGCGATCGTTCAGTGGACTCAGGAGGCTGAACACATACCTTCGTGCTGCACAGAGCTCCGAGAGACTAGACGCTCTCGCCATGATGAGCATCCATCGAAGCATGGAAATAGATGTTGAACACATTGTAAATCTCTTTGCTCAGCTCCACCCACGGCGAATGGAGTTAAATATTTTGAGCTAACTAACATGTTAATAATACACTGATATATATTCATGAATTCATATCAATGATTATACCCATGCAAGAAATCTTGATGTGAGGTTATGCCATGAACCCTCGATAATAAAATATTGATACATGAGCAATGGTTATGTAGGTACATCAACATAAATATGTGTACAAGTATGTATAAATGTTTATGTGTAAGTACCATAGTGATAGTTTATAAGTTTTAGTTTGCAATTATTGGGCACTTAAAAATTTTAGTACAGAGGAACAGGATGGCAAGAGTTAATTCCCTTGATTTCTTATAAGCCTGCCCAGTTACCTCAGGGGTTGGGGTAGGTATCCATGTCCTATGAAGAGTATCATCAAACCTATCACCTCCACACGCCCTCTCCGCAACAATCGCCAGAGCCGTGCACTGCAAAGTAGGCCGATAGACGTTTTTGTAAAATGTGCTATCTATACTTGTTGTGTCCGACTTCTTTTTTGAATTTCTTCATTTTATTTACTACTCAATGATAAATCCCATGGTTTCAGGTAGAGAGCGAGTTAAGTGGGCAAAAGAAAATGTGAAAATTTAATAATTGAATAATTGGTTAGGTAGGTAGGTAGGTAGGTGGGTAGGTTGGAGCATAAATCCGACCAAGCTTCATGTGTCATTGTACTGCAGTATATTTGTACCAAGGAAGAATGCATTCTCGCTAAGGTAGTTACGGCTATTACCAACTGAGCCAACCCCTACTCAAACTGGGCTATCTGTTGGTATTTTGATACTATTGACATGTCATACAATGGTATACTTGTAATTATTTAGGCCGTAGTATATTGCATACTGGTGTTCCTATCTGGTTCATGGTGGCCAACTCACTGGCTTGTTGCAATGGAGTGTCAAAAACTTGACATTTATCCGCGACTTTTCTCAGTCTGTAGTCATAATATATATACAAGAAAATTCCTGCTATTCCGCTTGCTTGATTGTCCAATGAAATGATTAGTATAGAGCCTGTCAAATGTTATTGATGTGATTGATGTTTACACCATTGATATGGCTATGACAGGCTATAATATGGTCATGCCTGCAGTAAATACTGCTAGCCACTCACTATGACTGTATTGGTGTGTTATTGTAACAGTTCATTAAACACACATCTATACCGGTTGCATCAGTAGAGTTGGGCTAGCTACGATATAAAATTGATAGGGGAAGACAGCCTTGATGCAGTATTTAGGTCAGCTGATGCACAAGGAAGATAACAAGCTTACATAGGGAATAAATACAACTCCCTGTTACAACCACTTTGCTGAATACTGTAGAGGTGTCAGTAACTTCTAACAGCAATAGTCTAACTGGAAGCCAAAAACTATTCATTTGCTAGGCGGATTACAGAGCAGGACTCATATTTGGCATGTACTTTCTTATATTATAGAACACAATCAAATCGCTGTACCAAAGTATCAAGAGGACAATCCTGCCAAGGTTGTATCAAATGCAAAGTAAGTAAAATGAAAAATTGAATCAAATGTCTCCAAAGAAAGGTAGAATTTACTAGTTATAGGCGTTCTAGGGTCTTTCCTTTTTATCTGTGAACGCTCACAACCAATTAAGAAGTGTATGCCAAGAAAAGCAACGCTGTAGGCATCAGTGACTGATCAGTATCAACAGGCCCGTAGTTTACTGCACTGCCTCCCCTAGAAAGCTAAATACAGTGGCCTAAAACCACTATAATTGAATAATCAATGTCAGAATCGGCTCCTCTGGGATTTCGATTTACTGATTTTCTGGGGAGAAGTTTACAGCACCCCTCCTGGTAATGTTTCGTTCTCGCCTCGGACTTTTGCATTCTCTACAATTTTTTCTTAACTACGGTGCTGAGTAGGTAGGTAGGTTGGATCATATATCCGACGAATCTTAATGTGTCATTGTACTGCAGTATATTTGTACCAAGGACGAACGCATTCTCGCTAAGGTAGTTGGCTATTACCAACTGAGCCAACCCCTACTCAAGCTGGGCTATCTGTTGGTATTTTGACACTATTGACATGTCGTTCAGTGGTATACTTGTATTTATTTAGGCCAAAGTATATTGCACACTGGTGTTGCTATCTGGTTCATGGTGGCCAACTCACTGGCTTGTTGCAATGGAATGTCAAAAACTTGACATTTCTCAGCGGTAGTCAAAATATATATACAAGAACATTCCTGCTATTCCGCTTGCTTCATCGGCTGATGAAATAGGTACAACCTGTCGAATTTGATTGATGTTTATAATTGGTGTTGAGACCATCGATAGGCAATGACTGGTTTTAATCATGGTTATGGCTACTGTATACACTGCTAGCCAGTCACTATGACTGTAGCGCTGTGTTATTGTAACAGTTCATTAAACACACATTGATACTGGTTGCATCAGTAGAGTGCGGCTAATAATTGTACTACCTACGATATAAAATTGATAGGGGATGACAGTCAAGGAATAAATACAATACATACAATTCCCTGTTACAGTCACTTTGCTGAATACATAGAGATGCCAGTAACTTCTAGCGGTAATACTCCAACTAGAAGCCAAAGACTATCCATTTGCTAGACCGATTACAGAGCAGGACTCATATTTGGCATGGACTTTCTTATATAGAACACAATCAAATCGATGTACCAAAGTATCAAGAGGACAATCCTGCTAAGGGTGCATCAAATGCAAGGTAAGTAAAATGAAAAATTGAATCAAGTGTCTCCAAAGATAGGTAGAATTTGCCAGTTGTAGGCGTTCTAGGGTCTTTCCTTTTATCTGTGAACGTTCACAACCAATCAAGAAGTGTATGCCAAGAAAAGCAACGCAGTAGGTATCAGTATGTCATGTGACTGATCGGTAACAACAGGCCCGTAATTCAAAGGGAGGCAGGGAGGCACTGCCTCCCCTAGCTGTTATGTATTACAGTTTTGTTATTATCCTTTAGTAGTTTCACTTTGTAAAGTGAAAGTCCTTTATG
Source organism: Membranipora membranacea (assembly GCA_914767715.1). NCBI lineage: Eukaryota > Metazoa > Bryozoa > Gymnolaemata > Cheilostomatida > Membraniporidae > Membranipora > Membranipora membranacea. The sequence continues at coordinate 16,925,461 of OU612069.1, read as the reverse complement.
TTATCTATTACTTGATTGGTATTTCATTATTGTAAAGGCTCTTTTTATTGGCCTATTTTAATCATTCGTCTGCATCCTTTTTGTTAGTTGTATATTAGATGTTAAACAAAGAAGATGCTTTGTTTAATAAGTTAATAATAAATAAACTTGTTAGCTTAGGGTTTTAAAGCTAGCACAACCAAATAGATGTCCAATCCATGTACAGCTCAATGGCGACGAGATATAGTGATTTGAAGCCCACTGCTTAAGAAGAAACAGACTCAGACTTCAACTGCAGACCAGAAGGAAGTATTGTTCTAGGATATTCTTTTTCATTCTTTAGATTAAATTGTATGTTTTGTGCTCTTGTTGCAACAGCACAGGTGCTTACTTGGTTGAAGTAAGCTCAGTAGGTCAAGGATTCAAACACTAGGCACAACTAGGGCAGTTTGAACATAGACTAAGGTGTACTCAGAGCTTTTAGCAGGCATACTCAGGGTGCAACATTTCCTTGGAGCTAGGAACTTGTTGGTGAGTGCTATTAGTTAGAGTCAAAATACAGTCTGTGTAGGCTTATCTTTAGTGTAAGATAGTGAGTGTCAATCAAAATGGCTACTGCTGTGTATTGTGATATAGATCAGTTTGATCTTGATGATGAGCAGGCTAAAACATTGTGGGAAGAGTGGTGTGAAAGACTAGATCAATATTTTATTGCAAATGGTGTTGACAAAACCAAAGAAACTGATGTTCCAAAGTGTAAGGCTATATTTCTGTCAAGAGTAGGCAGAAAGTGCTATTCGTTGATAAGAACACTGTGTCACCCAGACAAACCAGACACCAAATCATTAGATGATTTACAAAAGTTAGTCAAAGGCCACCTGTCTCCAGCTCCTGTAGTCATAGCAGAGAGATATGTTTTTTATAATAGAAGACAAACAGCGGATGAGTCCGTGTCAGAGTTTTTAAATGCCTTGAGCAAACTAGCAGAGACATGTAGTTTTGAAGCATTTAGGGAGGAAGCACTGAGAGATATGTTTGTGATTGGTCTACGTGACCGGGATACCCAGAAAAAACTTTTAGGTGAACAAAACCTCACCTTAGTGGGTGCTTTCAATACAGCTCAAGGACACGAGCGTGCTAGAAAGCATGTGGACAACATGACAGGAGAAATTCACAAACTGCAATTCTCAGGTAAGAAATCTAAAGATTTTAGAAATAAAGAGAGTACTAAAAGCTCTCGTGCTTGTTTCCATTGCGGTAAAGAAGGGCATTTCAAAGCTGACTGTCCAGATAGGAAAAGTTTCACAGGCACACCTAAGACTAGTAAACACAAATATAGGAAACAAAAGGTTTACAAAGTGGATCAAACGCAATCAGTTGCTAGTTCAGACTCAGAATCTGAATACGATGATCATTTACATGCAGTTAGGGTGAGCAAAGTTGGTGAATCTAAAAGGGTAGGCCTACCCCCATTTATGATACAGATGAGGGTAAATGATGTACCTTTAGATTTGGAACTAGACACAGGTGCTGCAGTGTCAGTTATATCACTAAAGCAGCTCAAAACCCTTGGTGTTGAAAAGTTGGAACCAAGTGATGTAGGCCTTACAACGATAACAGGGCAACCAATCAAAGTTCTTGGGGAATGTAAAGTAAATGTTAAGTATCATGACGCTGTTTATACTGATATGCCTTTGATTGTTGCAGAGTCAAAGGGTCCTGCTCTACTTGGACGTGATTGGCTTGCAAAGATACAGGTAGACTGGAAGTTCATCAAGTCACTGAAGGAAAATAACCCAACTAGTCGTTTGGTACACAAGTACAGCACTTTGTTTGATGGTCAACTTGGCAAGGTGAAAGATATTAAGGTCAAGCTAGAGCTGAAAGGAGGGGCTACACCTCGATTTTTCAAACCAAGATCAGTACCGTATGCAGTGAGAGAACCCATCAAAGAAGAGCTGGACAGACTTGTGTCAAAAGGTATTCTTTCAAGGATCGATTACAGTGAGTGGGGAGCTCCAATAGTACCGGTGAAGAAGCCATCAGGAAAGTACAGAATATGTGGAGACTACTCTGTGACCATCAATCCGCATCTGAAGGTGCCAGAACACCCGATGCCAAACATTGAAGAATTACTGACAAAGCTAAACGGAGGGGAAAAGTTTACTAAGCTAGATCTCTCTCAAGCATACCAGCAGATTGAGCTTGACGAGGACTCTCAGGCTTATGTGGCTATCAACACTCACTGTGGGTTGTTTGCACCAACCAGAGTCCCTTACGGCATATCAGCAGCACCATCATTGTTTCAAAGTGTGATGGACAGAGTGCTCCAGGGTTTGGATTGTGGATGCTATCTTGATGACATCATTGTCACTGGAAAGAATGATCAGGAACATTTACACAATCTGGAGGAAGTTCTGAGCCGTCTTAGCAAGTATGGTTTCAAGCTGCAACGCTCCAAATGTGAATACATGATGCCTTCAATACAGTACCTAGGAAATGTGGTAGATAAGAATGGCATCAGGAAAGATCCTTGCGCAACAGAGGCAATAAGAGAAGCGCCAGCACCAAAGAACTCGGGAGAAATGAGGTCATCTTTAGGCCTGGCAAACCAGTATAGAAAGTTTGTGGATAACATGTCTACCTTAGCAGCACCACTAAATGAGTTACTTCAGCACAAGCAGAGATGGAAGTGGACAGCTGAGAGACAACACTCATTTGACAGGATCAAGAGAAAAATTACAGAGGACACAGTACTAGCTCACTATGACCCTAAGGAGGAGATTTATCTAGCTGTGGATGCTTCTCCAGTAGGATTAGGAGCAGTAATAAGTCATGGACGAGGCAAACATGAGAGGCCAATAGCATTTGCCTCACGTACTCTGACTGATGCTGAAAAGAACTATTCTCAGATTGACAGAGAAGCTCTAGCCATAATATATGGTATCAAGAAGTTTCATTACTATCTATGTGGTAGAAAATTTGTATTATACTCGGACAATCAACCACTAGGATCTCAAAAGGGGCTCCCCAGCCTTGCAGCTGCAAGGATTCTCAGATGGGCTATTGGAATAGCGGGATATACATTCCAGGTGCAACACAGACCAGGTAGCAAGAATGGTTGTGCTGATGCACTGTCACGTTTGCCACTAAAGAAAACGGAGTCGAATCCCGAGATCATCAAATGGACACAGGAAGCTAGAGAGTGTAATACTGAAGTTCTCGCTTCACTCCCAGTAACAGCTAGACAGATTGTACATCAAACTCGTACAGATCCCATACTTTCCAAAGTAATGCACTGTGTGAAGACTGGCTGGCCAGCAGTGTCTGAAGCAACACTGGAAGTTTATCATCATAAAAGGAATGAAATAACGATAGAAGATGGCTGCCTTCTGTGGGGAAATCGCGTTATTATACCCAACAAACTGAGATTTAAACTTCTGGAGGAGCTTCACCAGGGTCACCAAGGCATTGTGAAGATGAAGGCACTGGCAAGAATTCATTTCTGGTGGCCTAAAATTGATAAAGAGATTGAGGCAGAAGTAAGGAAATGCTCACCATGTCAGCAGAATGCTGAAAGCCCACCTCAACTGTCCCACAACTCATGGGCTTGGCCGGATCGACCATGGAGAAGGGTACATATAGACTTCGCACAGTTTGAAGGAGATTACTACTTTGTCATGGTAGACGCATTCTCAAAGTGGACAGAGGTTATCCTGATGTCAAGAGGTACCAATGCGGAGCGCACCATCGAAGCTCTGAGAAGTGTCTTCTCAAGACAAGGGCTATGTGAGGAGATCGTTGCAGACAACGGACCACCTTTTCCTAGCCTGGAATTACAGAAGTTTCTCCAGAAAAATGGAGTTAAGAGCATATTCTCAGCACCATTTCATCCATCATCAAACGGAGCCGCAGAAAGGTTTGTAAAAACATTGAAACGAGGGTTAAAGAAGAGCAACGGTAAGTTCTCTAAACTACATCGATTGCATGAGTTTTTATTAGTGTACCGCTCAACACCTCATTCTTTGACTGGTCAAACACCCTCAGAAATGCTCATGGGCCGTAGAATTCGCACTAGGCTTGATTTGGTGAGACCGGATATGAGGGCTCGTATCACTCAAGAATCAGGAGGGGTGCAGCATCCCCGTGCGTTTGTTATTTGAGATCCAGTAAGAGCTCGAGACTATCGAAACATTAGGAAACCTGGGTGGTTATCAGGCGTAGTAGTTGCCAAAATGTCACCTGTCGAACTGAGGGGCGAGTTGGTAATTTGGAAAAGGCATGTAGACCAGCTTAAGGCCTGTGAATTAGATAATTTTGAGGAGGGAAAGGAGTTTGAAGTCAATGATAGAAGCAAATCTCTGTTTAGAAATAACATGTCATCTTCTTCTGTTGTAGATAGGGAGGTTGGCCAAATTCCAGCAGAGACTACATTTAACGAGAGACCTGAATCAGAAGAAACTCCCCCACTAGGTTCGGCAGTCACCGGTGCCGCTGCCAGTACTGCGGTGGAGGGTCAGGAATCTACTGAGGTGCCAGCGGCCACACCAGCTCAACAGATAAGACCACGCAGACAACGCCGCCCCCCGACTTTCCTTAAAGACTACGATATGACTGTTTAGAATCATTGTTGATGTAATTTTATATAGCGTGGGAGAATGTTATGTATTACAGTTTTGTTATTATCCTTTAGTAGTTTCACTTTGTAAAGTGAAAGTCCTTTATGTTATCTATTACTTGATTGGTATTTCATTATTGTAAAGGCTCTTTTTATTGGCCTATTTTAATCATTCGTCTGCATCCTTTTTGTTAGTTGTATATTAGATGTTAAACAAAGAAGATGCTTTGTTTAATAAGTTAATAATATATAAACTTGTTAGCTTAGGGTTTTAAAGCTAGCACAACCAAATAGATGTCCAATCCATGTACAGCTCACTAGCAAGCTAAATACAGTGGCCTAAAACCACTATAATTGAATAATCAATGTCAGAATCGGCTCCTCTGGGATTTCGATTTACTAATTTTCTGGGGAGAAGTTAACAGCACCCCTCCTTGTGATGTTTTGTTCTCGCCTCGGACTTTTGCATTCCCTACAATTTTTTCTAATCTACGGCGCTGAGTAGGTAGGTAGGTTGGAGAATATATCCGACCAAGCTTAATGTGTCATTGAACTGCAGTATATTTGTACCAAGGGCGAACGCATTCTTGCTAAGTTAGTTGGCTATTACCAACTGAGCCAACCCTAACTCAAACTGGGCTATCTGTTGGTATTTTGACACTATTGACATGTCGTACAGTGGCATACGTGTATTTATTTAGGCCGTAGTATATTGCACACTGCTGTTCCTATCTTGTTCATGGTGGCCAACTCACTGGCTTGTTGCAATGGAATGTTATAAACTTAACCTTCATCCGCGACTTTTCCCAGTCTGTAGACAAAGTATATTCCTGCTATTCGGCTTGCTTCATCGGCTGATGAAATATGTACAACCTGTCAAATTTTATTGATGTTTATAATTGATGTTGAGACCATCGATAGGCAATAACTGGTTTTAATCATGGTTATGCCTACTGTATACACTGCTAGCCAGTCACTATAACTACTGTAGCGCTGTGTTATTGTAACGGTTCATTAAACAAACATTGATGCTGGTTGCATCAGTAGAGTGCGGCAAATAATTGTACTACCTACGATATAAAATTGATAGGGGATCACAGTCAGGGAAGCTAACAAGTTAAGTTAGGGAATAAATACAATTCCCTGTTACAGTCACTTTGCTGAATACATAGAGGTGCCAGTAACTTCTAACAGTAATAGTCAAACTAGAAGCCAAAGACTATCCATTTGCTAGACGGCTTACAGAGCAGGACTCATATTTGGCATGGACTTTCTTATATAGAACACAATCAAATCGCTGTACCAAAGTATCAAGAGGACAATCCTGCCAAGGTTGTATCAAATGCAAGGTAAGTGAAATGAAAATTTGAATCAAATGTCTCCAAAGATAGGTAGAATTTACTAGTTGTAGGCGTTCTATGGTCTTTCCTTTTATCTGTGATTGTTGGCACAACCAATTAAGAAGTGTATGGCAAAAAAAGCAACGCTGTAGGTATCGGTATGTGATGTGACTGATTGGTAACAAGACAATTGATAGAAAAACTGCAATAGTTAGTTTAGCCTGCAGTGCATCATTTGTGCATAGCATTTATGCAGGTAAGAAAACAGGTCGTGCGAGGCATAGCTTTGTCATATGAATGAATTGATTTTCTTGATTTATGAATACAGCCACACTCACATTTCAGCTTAGCCTGTCTGGACAAGCTTGATGAGCTTGTCTCCTCATTCGTAACCAAACGATTCAAGTCACAAGCACTCTTCCACTAATTATTAATATTGTTACAACACAGCATGATATAGATAAAAGATATAAGATAGGATGGGTATATTTTAACCGCCGTCCCAGGCTAGGTGGAATTTTTTGTTTGCTTACAATTCACCTCTGTGGTCACTTTTCACACTATCGCGATTCAGAATTACGAGCTCAAGACAATAGCAAAGACAATCTTTTACAATGAGTTATAATGTACCATTGTCATACCAAGTTGCAAGTGAAATGTGATGTTTTCCCGACACCCAGAAGTTGTCATATTTCACATTCAAGGCCGTATTATTTCCAACCTCTCTAACATTAAAGGTACATTAACAACCAACAGATAACTATAAGCCAGGAAATGTTGTTACCACAGTTGCTTTTCATCCTTCATCATTCTAATTTTATTTCATTCATTTGACAGCTGTGACCTATTTATTATCCAAATCAAGCAACATGAGTAAATATTGTTTCGATGGAGCAGTAAATAATGTGTATGCTAAACTAAAATGAAACTGTCTTCAATATGTACCTACTGACTAAGAATTAACGTCCTCATACCGGCATAACAAGCAAACCTAGCATGCTCCAACACCGCAGATGTTTTGCATTCATAGCATCGAATAACAGCTTATGGTGAGCGCAATGTAAAGCATGACCTGTACGCAAAAAGGGTCCTAATAAATATCTGAAAATATTGCACAACGAGGAAGCTTCTAGATTGACAAATGAATAAAATGTGATCGTACCAACACATTAACCTTCTACCAGATGAGAGCAGGCAACAACTACAGCTAAATGCACTGATATATATTCATGGATTAAGGGAACATATCAGGCCCCGAAAAAGCTTACGGGAATTTATGTATGATTGCTGGAAACAATTTCTCATATTCAATTTGTCCAAAAGTTCAGTAATGCTACAGCCAACCACTTGTAAACAATTGACAAATAGCTTGCCTGAGTTTTTTAAGGTTGTTACTGGGACGTCAGTCAGAGCAGAATTATAGATAGATCAAATTACTGACACAACTGTAGACAAAGACAAGTTTGTATTCTGATTATATATCCCCAAAAACATCCATGCTGCGTATTAACCCACTAATCCAGCTGAATTTATTAAGTGATTACATTTTCCTTGATCATTGCCCTCTACCCAATTCATGACGGTTTTGCTATTGCTGCATTTTTTTCTATAATTATGTTGGCAGAAAGCGCAACATTTTGTTTCGACTCCCCGTCCACCCTATATCTCAAAGATTTGGTTAGAACAACTTAGATACAACATGAATCTGTCCTTCAATATGCAAAACGTTGAGTCTGAAATTTGAGTGTAAAACTGATGAGATCCGCGTATAGTGGACTGTTTGTAGCAGGCTTTTGAACATTCATTTTGCTAAGGTTTTCACGCCCTGATGGCAAAACAAGGCTAGAGGAGACTTTAATCCGTCTCATATCTTCATTAAAAACAAAACATTAGTCCAGAAGACACCTAGCTATAAGTGCTCAAAAAAATGTGTTTTTATTTTAACGGAATTGGGGCAACATAGAATTAAATTTTTCTAGATCAGAATTTTATGCTGATTTCAAATATCTGGTTTCTACATATCTGAGTCAGGAGTGGTCTGATGGTTAAGGGTGAGGACTTATGATCTGTGATGTCCAGGTTCAATTCCCGGAGCCGGCATTCATTTCTGATTTGGTACTGGCGCGCCATTTATCCTAGCCAGGTCCTTGCGGAACAGGACTAAAAATACTGGCGGTCCCCTGTGTGTTTGCACACCCCACATGCAGTTAAAAGATCCCCCTCTGCCTCTTCGATAAAAAATGTAGCCGGAATTCCGGCGGGCAAGGGTATAGGCTGCGACTTGAGTACCATAGGTCCCTGTACCTGTACTCTAGAGGGGTAGTCCTCTCCGCAATGACGACTTAGACTTAGACACCTCTGAGTCTGCCAGTTAGAAAGTTATTCAGGGTTATAGTCCAGATGGTTCAGTTCATTATAACGGAAGTGGGCAGCAATTTGGCAGCATTTATATGTGTAGGTAGGTTGTGTCAATACTATGTCTTAGCTCTACACCTCTAAGTTTGTCAGTTCAAGAGAGATTAAATTTTAAAATTAAAAAAATATTGAGGAGATAGCTCCAATTATTGTTAAATAATTCAATTGTTTTGCCTTAGTATCGCCTGTTGTGTAATATCTGTTTGAAACCTCACCCTTCGAGACTTGATATTATAATATATATACTGTATAGATACTGTATATATTCCTACATACTAGATAATTTGTTTTCTTCAAAAACCCCTTCGGCATGCATCCAACCAACTTCTATCGGCTTGCTCCACACAGTATAAATTAGTTGGGGCTTACTGCTTCTGACAACCGTGTACAACAATGTCCAGAGAAGATTTTGTAGCTCAACTAGCAATCAGTGGATATAATGTATTCAATGACATTGGCTAATGTCTGAACAGAAGAGGGGAATCAGAATGAGTCGAATGGGAGTACCACACCGTAACTTTATCTCCCCTGAGAAAACTTAGAATATCATCAAGAAGGAAAAAAATAGAAAGATTTCACTCTTTATGGTAGGCCTGAATAGCACAAGTCATAACGCTTCTTGTTTTGATTTCAAAGTATTCTAATCACATTCAATCTCCCTCCATCCTATTATAAAAATTGTTTTCCTCCTTTGTGGCGTCTTTTGAATAATAAGCACAGGGCTCGGATAGTTCTCGTGGTCGCAGAATTTAAGCCGCTCTGACTTATTCTGTAAATATTTAGACCAGTGAAATAGGCTATTAAACCTGTTAAACTGGAAATCTAATGAATGATAGCGTGAAGGTCTCATTGACATCTGTATGCGTAGATAGTGTTAGAATTTAGAGAGATACAAGAGGATGACGTCCCCCTTCCTACTTTGTCTTGGGGGATGTATGCCCCTTTATTTCATAACCCAGGTTACAGCCAGCTGATAGTAACAATATGGGTTTTCCAAAAAATGGCTCAACTTGATACATTTTCAATTGTAATCACCACAGAGCTCTGGCGTCTGGGACTCTGCCTGGTCCTTATCCCCCTACCTCATATTTTCCACTTCTAACACTGTGCGTAGATATCCCACCCTCAACCGCGTTATATAGAATATATAACAAGCTAGATGAACTAGAGGCACTGGTAAGCTCCAAACAACTGAGAAACTGTTGTTGTCTAGCCATCACTGAAACTTGGCTTGATGACTCCTATACAGACAATTTCATTAGTCTACCTGGATACGCTCCAGTAAGGCATGATCGGAACGTTAATGACACCAATAAAAAGTGTGGAGGCGGACTATTACTTTATATAAACGATAATTGGGCAAATTCATTTACCCTAGTGTCGACCTACAACGACCCACACTTAGAGACTATGGTTGTTAAAGTGAGGCCATATTGGCTTCCAAGAGAAATAGCCTGTGTTCTCCTCATTCTGGTCTACTGTCCTGTATTTGATCCATCAACTAGTACTAAGGTCAAGGAAGTGGTCTCTAGGATACATCAAACTATAGAAGAAGCTGAACAACAAAATCCCAACTCTGCCATCATCATATTGGGAGACTTCAACAGTGCCAGTGTGAATCTCAGAAGGTACAAGCAAAATGTCACATGTACCACAAAAATAGTAGAACATTGGACAAATGTTATGCACTTAAGTCTTACAGCTTTAGGGCATTTCAGATGTCACAGTTGGGCTCCAGTGATCACCACTCTGTACTACTACTTCCCAGTGATCATCGACTGACTGACTTGAAGACTAAACCTAAACTGATAAACAAGCAGGTATGGAATGCAGAGAACATCTTACAACTACAAAGCTGTCTAGACGACACCGACTGGTCAGTGTTCTTCGAAAACCCCTCTGTGAACCAACAAGCTGAATCTATCACTGACTACCTCCAATACTGTGTGGAACTTAACATCCCAACCATCACAGTAAAGCAACATCTTGACAAGCCATGGATGAATAACACCATACAAAAACTACTAGCAGACCGGCAATCAGCTCTCAAAGCAGATGATGACCCCCTACGTAAACAGCTGCAGTCTTCCATCCAGCATGAGATTAGGTATGCCAAGCGAACGTTAGCCAATCAAGTAGACGTGAAGTTCCAAACAGATAGTAAGACCGCTTGGGCTAATTTGAAATCTCTGCTTAAATTGAATGATAATCGTGCTGAGTGCTCTGTGAACGTCAATACCTTGAATACTTTTTTTGCTAGATATGAGACTGATTCTGTGATAATACCTGATCTGCCTTCTGTAGATCCTAATGTTGAATTTTTTACTATCAGTGATGTGTACAATGTGTTCAGGAACGTAAACGTTGGTAAAAGTAGTGGCCCTGATGGATTATTGGCACGGATGATAAGAACACTAGCAGATTGTATAGCTGCTCCTATGTGTACTTTGTTCAATATCTCGCTACAAAGTGCCACTGTGCCCGATATTTGGAAAGCTGCCAATATAGTGCCTTTACCTAAACTGAAAGGCGCAACAGAACCTAAAGACTTTAGGCCCATCGCCCTGACACCAATCCTCGCTAAGTGTCTTGAGAAACTTGTAGCGCCCCACATCAGTGCTCACATTGCCGATAGTAACCAGTTTGCCTATAAACGTAACAGCAGTACAGACGATGCACTATTGTTGTTACTTGACAAAATCACTAATCATCTCGATAGCTCTGCAAAGAATTATGTACGCTCGATTTTCATTGACTTTAGCAGTGCTTTTAATACAATCAACAGTAACACCCTTGTCCAAAAGATGTCATCTCATAAAGTAAACCCCAACATCGTATCCTGGTCATATAACTTTCTGTCATCACGTACACAGCGAGTGAAAGTAGGTAATACTCTATCTAACAGCATCATAACATCAACTGGATGCCCTCAGGGATGTGTCCTCAGTCCCATCCTCTTCTCACTTTACGTAGACGACGACATGGCAGTAAGCGATGATCACACCATCATAAAATACGCCGATGACACTGTGATATTAGAACTCATCTCGCCAAAATCACCATCATCACTGCAAATTGAAATCAATAATATCGAATCCTGGTGCACAAGAAACAGTCTGCTCATCAACACAAAGAAAACCAAAGAGCTTGTTTTCTGTAATCTACGCGATGATCCTGACCCTCCACCCATCATGATCAACAACTCCGCCATCGAACGAGTAGATGAATACAAATATCTTGGCATCACACTCAATCATAAGCTTAACTTCAATACGAACACCAAAAACATCATCAGCAAAGCTAACAAACGACTATTCATCATGAAGCAGCTAGCCTTTATGAATGTCAAGACAACTACCATTAAGCTGGCATACACCTCATTTCTCGAAAGCGTCCTACAATATCACCTATGTATTATATACGGACACCTCTCATCTGATATTAAGAACCAGTACAATCACCTCATCAACACAGCACGTAGACTAAGCAAAGGCAGGCTTGAAGTTACAACCATAGACGATATATTCGATAAGTTCTTCAAAACTAAATGCCTGAGAATGTTCGCTTCGGGCAAAGACACTGTCATAACGCTAGAACAACTCCCATCTGGTAGATACAGAGTGCCAGCCTACCGTGTAAACTGCCGTAAACACTGTTTTCGCTCATTATGTGTAAAACTGCTCAATCGAATAGCTTGATTCATTTATTATAAATCTAGTCAATGTTTTATTATAATTTTTAAAACTTTATTTTCATTCACAGAGCACAAGAGAAACATTGATTTTATCATGAGAATTGATACAAATATATACATACATACATACTGGGTGGGAAAATAGATATCCAGGTGTAATATCTAAACTAGTACATCGATTGTTGGCCGTTGAATCTCAATCACAGGAAACGGCTGCTGGAGGAGAGTTGCTACCATCACAAACCTACAAAATTATCAACACTAGAACCTCAGCTATATATATTATATTCATGTCTGTGAAATTTCCAGTTGCCTTCCCTACACCCCTGTTGCCCACACTATTGGATGGTCACCGTCACAAAAGATGTGTACCCTTCACAATGGGTTATTTCTCATTAAAATACATAATGTCAAGTCCTCGGAGTCGGGTGGGGGGGGGGTAGGGTGGCTTGTCAAGACAGGCTAGACAACACCAATCACAGCAGCTGTGCAAGTATGATATCGTGCAGAGCCTGCATGCCCTGTTTATGACAGAACAGAAGGTGGGCTGCCCCTAACGAGGGACGCAAGTTTCCCGTAGTCCTCGTACTAAGAGTGTGATACACCCTAGTAAACTAGAATGCATCCTAGAGGTGAGGCCATGGTGGACCTCCTAATCGTGAGTTTGCAGCAAGCTGCCAGAAACTGGAACAGGCACTAATCGGCCATTGGCCATTACACTTTGATCTTAGTCTATAGGCCGAGAGCCTGCATGCAGTCTCGGGGAACTGCAAGGCCTTTTAGATGTTACGAGGCGGTATCGTGAGGGTAACTTTGAGTCTTGAGAAGCAGTCATGTGGCCTAGTTCATAGATTCAGATCATCAGACAGAACAAATTGATTAGGTCAATTATACCAATACAAATAACATCACCAATAGATTTTAATGGCCATGTACTGGGTTATTTTGCAAGCGTACGATATTTTCTTGCATCATCCATGTTCTATTTACGAGGTTCGGATAGAAGAAATCCAACTATGTGTTTTACTTAATCACTAAATTTTATTTTAATCAACCTGGTATAACGATGGTGTATAAAATACAGCAAACTGTGATACGAAAATACAGCAGTCTTTTATCCAATAGATATGTTGGCTTTTAAGTTTTGGTTTCAAAAAGCTTGACATGCATTGGGTTCCCAGAGCTTTTATAGTAGCCACTCCAGGCCAAATCACGTCAACTGTACATTTGTTATTTTCTATGATATCAAAATGTCACTTCGAAAGAGCATGTTCTTGTCATAGGAAACAACAGTTAATTCCGTGCCATAAACAAGGGACGTCAACATGGTTAACTTACGGAAACAGGGGGAAACGACATTATCGATTCTATTATAGAATTGTCTGAGCTTTGCTGTCTCTACTTATTTCGCATCCCATGGTCCTTGACGGAGTCATCTGATTTATATGTTACACCAGCTATAAAGTGAATTAATTAAGTCTGCACATGGTAAATGTGGTGGTTTAATTATAACCAAGGAGTTAATACAAATGTTTGAAAGTTTTTCCCTTGAAATTCCAGTAGCTGCTTCTTCCTTTGCCAGCTTCTCTCGATGCAGCCCTCTCACAAAACAGTTGACCACAAACTCTTGTAGCAATGGTTGTTTAAGAGGTCATATCAAATACAATTTCCCTCTATTGGATTGAATTTGGTGGCTGCAGCCTTTGAAAATCTTTCTAAGATGCACTCACATCTCTCTGCATATACATTTGCTGACTTAATTTGACATTGAGTCATAATTGTAACCTATCTCATAACATTTCACCCTGCAGTACGATTTAAAATCTTGCTCCAATTCCATTTAAACTGAGCTGGAAATGTATGAATGGGAGTATTTTGGTATTCTCAGGCAAAGCACTGGGATTCCATGGGCAATTATTATGATTTATCTCCTCCTATATTTTCCAGTTAAAAAACTGATTTTCTCCCTAACTGGCAAACTGAGAGGTGTAGAAACTATGACATAGTATTTCTGATTTCTGATCTTCTATGATGAAGGGAAGGTAATGTTACAATTTACATGTATAAGAAAATCAATCATATCCGTCTTGAACACATTTTAGGGGGCCTCGCAATTATTGACCGTTGATATTGCAGGGACATTTTTATCTTGTCTTTCAGATGATTTATAACGAGGATTATTTACACGAGTTCAAGAGGGATTACTCCTGTAGCGTAGGAGGTAAATATAATCTGGAGGTCCAAGTGAAGCACTTGGTACGACTAGCAGAGTTTTATTACAAGAAATATCAGAAAACTGACGACTGGACAGATTGTCTGAGGGTAAGCTATAATAAAATAATAAAATTATCCGAAGCATGAGGACATCAATATGTTGGTGTAATAAAACTAATCAGTGCTCTTACCATAGACTTAATAAAACCTAGACAGGACACAATATGCAGCATTAGCATTGAGGCATTTAATTGTGGGCGACGTAACGACATTGGAAGGTGTAGAAGCAATGATGCTATTGTTGATTTACTGTCTAAAATCCAGGTTTTCTGTCAATAATTTCATCCATTCTGATCTGATTTTGAGTTTGAAAATTATAATAGATTGAGCAGCTTGTCCTGAGCAGTGTGATTTTTTATAATTTTAGGCAAAAAAATGTTTTTAAAGAAGAAATAATTGATATAAAGATGCTGCTGATTGTGAAGCAATATTCAAATTCAATGTCCGATCAAGTGGGAATCGCCGACACTATCTTTGTCGGAATGTAACAAGTACGCTGACTCTATCTTAGTGGGATACTATTGACCTGACTTTGGGACTGAATTTGGGAGGAGGGAGATATGGAGAAATATAGACACTTTATTTATCTGGCGATCTGGGAGGGGGTATGGACAGCTAGTGACCTAATTTACCAGGCAAGACAAATTGGGGAAGGGGGATATGGACAAACTAGTAAGCTATTTTATCAGGCAAGATAAATTGAAGGGGATATGGACAAGATAGTAACCTAATTTATCTGCAAGACAAGTGTGCCAAACAACAGCCAAGCAACAGAGTACAAGGCAAATTTATGACAAGGCAGGGAGGTCAGCCAGCAGGCAGAACTCAAGAACACTTACTTCAGTGGGTTTAACTCCCTATGGCACTGTATTGTTTTCTATTGATTTGTTTAAAATATAAGGTGTGGCAGCTTCAGCTGCAAAATACTAGTTGATTTGATTCCACTAGTGTTGAGTTATTAAAATCATTGTTAAAACATAGTATTTAGGTTCACAATGATCCTGTGAGGCATGTGAAAAATGTTACTGCTAAGGAAAATTCCATGGCTATGAAATTGAAAATACTGGGTGGGTTTGTTAAAATTAAAATTAGAAAATTTACTAAAATGATGAGTCCTCCTAACAGGAAGACAAATAACATGATTACAACATGAATTTAAGTGAAATAAATTTTGACTGTCCAGCTGCGGTGAAAAATCCACCACACTATGAAAAATAGAATCCAAATGCAAAGTTATCTCAATCATGTTTTCATTTTACAGGCGCACACACTCTTCAACTCTGTGTCAGTGAGAAAACCAAGATATGACGGCTGGAAAGAAAGAGTATTCCAGATTCAGCAGACATTTTGGAAGGGATCAGCTGTGATCAGCTATGATCAACAGCAGGAAATAACTACTGATCTTCTCAGCAATCTACATAAGATACGAGATGAGGTTCGAATTCAAAACCAAGTAACTGACGAACTATCCATGCGATTTGATGTGAATTCAGAAGAACCAATGCCAACGGAAGATATGATGGGACAGCTAGTTGATTCAGCTCAAACAGTATCCACACTATGCACGGAGAGAATGATCGACTTTGTTCACACTATCATAGATAAAAGTGTGGAAACTCTGGTCCAGGAACCACCATGTGGATTTTCAGTTATAGCTATAGGCTCACTAGCTCGAGGGGAGGCAACCCCGTACTCTGATCTCGAATACATATTTCTAATCGAGAAGAAAACACCGCAGACTGAAGACTATTTCAGGAAATTAGCAATGACCAGCTATTTTCTAATAGGTAATCTCGGGGAAACTAAGCTTAAGTATATGGCAATTGAAGAACTGAATGGGTGGTTTGACGACGAATCAAAGAATGGATTCAAAATCGACGGCTTGTCTGCAGAGGCTGGCAACATACCAACAGGTAATGGACAGGACAGTAATAAATGCAGTTTCATTACTACTCCCAGTGATTTAGGCATCGCATATGAGCATGTACTAAATAACCCTACAAAGGACTCCCTGAAAGGTGATCTTACAGCGATGCTCTCCTATATGACAGAGGTATATTCTGATGGGAATAGTAACCTACTTTCTACCCTCAAGGAATTCATACAGTCTATCAAGCTCAGTGAAGCACGGGCAAATGCAAATATAGACATGCTGGCAAACGATATGAAGAAGTTTGACTTTACCCCTGATGATCGCTTGCTGAATCAAGCCTATACAGTAGACGTGAAGAGGCAACTCTACAGATTTCCATCAATACTGTTGTATGATCTGGCAGTGATCCATCAGGTGTTTGGAAAAGATGCATGGACAACTGCAGAACGCCTGCACTCGACTGGGAAAATATCAGAGGATTTGTATAAATCATTGATCTTTCAGCTTGCTGTTGCCTGTTTTGTCAGACTTTCAGCTTACCTGTACCATGACTCTCAAGATGACAGGATTTCAACAGCAGAGAAGCAAACAACAGAAACTACAAAATTAAAGGTTGATTGTAATTCACCTGGGAATAGATTGTATGTTCACACAGGTCTTATCCTGGCACTAGCTGATATGATGGTTCCTTTAAAGGATAAACTAGGGGAAGTAAACGCTGATCAATTGGGTACTGTGTGTATGGGTTATAAAACAACAGCGAATGCGAATGACCAGACATTCCTATGCAAGATATCGACACTCCAGCATACTGGTCACACAATGCTAGCATTCAATTTGCTGAATGAGCACTTCGGGCCAATACAGCACTTAGCCGAGGAGAACATTCTAGACTGGCTTGGTAGTCACAGCGCCATTTGTAATCAAGAAATAAGGTATCTGGTAGCAAATATTTTCACAGATAACTTTTACTTCAGGCAAGCTCTGGAAGTTCTCATTCATCTCAGAGAGAACGATAAATACTACAAGACCAAATCAGTGTGTCTTAGGATCGCTACCTGCCAGCGTCATCTAGGAGATCGGATCGCTGCACTCAACACTTTGGAGGGTGTAGGTGAAGAATCATCAGGAGATTACTTGCTTAGCATAGGGCGCTTATATGTTGATTTGAGACAATGTGACAAAGCTGAGAAGTATCTCCTCAAAGCCCTTCAATTTTTTTATATAAAGGCGAGCCAAGAAGTGAAGTATGATTATTATGGTGATCAGATTGACAGTCCTCATGCAAGCACCATAAGTGTTGACCTACAAAATCTATCCACTGAGGAAAGACTAAAAATATTACAGTATCCAACATCATCATTGCTTGAATGTATAGAGGCACTGGCCTATTTGTACCAGGAACAGCATGACCAGGTGACCTCAGTCAAATACAGCAGAAGATATCAGAGTATGTTTGAACATCTGTACGGAGAGGAGAGTTTAGTACCTGAAGCTGCACATGGATATTATGTAATAGGGTTAGACTTTTATAACCAACATCATTACGATAATGCTAAAATTTACTTAAGGAGATCCAGGGTAACCTACAGCAGGATATATGGTGAGACTGTTGATCATCCAAAGATAGCTCTCTTACTAAAAGTGATGGGAGAAAACTACATTAATTTAGGTGATTTGTGCGCAGCTGAAGAGTGCATGATTTCATCGATAGACATGTACAGGCGTGTATACAGTGAAAATGTCTTTTGTGCAGACATGTCAGATGCTGTATCTTACCAAGGATATATAATGCATGAAATGCGGCAATATGATTCAGCTACAAAAAACTTTAAACTATCGCTAGAAATGCGTAAGCGTATACACGGTGAGAACAGTGACCACTCCAAAATTGCTCTGTCACTGAATAACCTGGGAAACAAATACGAAGCAATGAACGAGTATAACAAAGCAGCAGAATACCACAGACTATCACTAGAAATGGAGAAGCGTATACATGGTGAGAATAGTGATCACTCTGATATTGCTCTGTCACTTAATAACCTTGGAAACACATACGAAGCAATGAACGAGTATAACAAAGCTGCAGAATACTACAGACTATCACTAGAAATGCGTAAGCGTATACATGGTGAGAATAGTGACCACTCTGATATTGCTGTGTCACTTAATGACCTGGGAAACACATACGAAGCAATGAACGAGTATAACAAAGCTGCAGAATACTACAGACTATCACTAGAAATGCGTAAGCGTATACACGGTGAGAATAGTGACCACTCCAAAATTGCTCTGTCACTGAATAACCTGGGAAACACATACCACGCAATGAACGAGTATAACAAAGCTGAGGAATACTACAGACTATGACTAGAAATGCGTAAGCGTATACATGGTGAGAATAGTGACCACTCTGATATTGCTGTGTCACTTAATGACCTGGGAAACACATACGAAGCAATGAACGAGTATAACAAAGCTGAGGAATACCACAGACTATCACTAGAAATGTGTAAGCGTATACACGGTGAGAATAGTGACCACTCCAAAATTGCTCTGTCACTGAATAACCTGGGAAACACCTACGAAGCAATGAACGAGTATAACAAAGCTGTAGAATACCACAGACTATCACTAGAAATGCGTAAGCGTATACATGGTGAGAATAGTGATCACTCTGATATTGCTCTGTCACTTAATAACCTTGGAAACACATACCACGCAATGAAGGATTATGACAAAGCAGCAGAATACCACAGACTATCACTAGAAATGGAGAAGCGTATACATGGTGAGAATAGTGACCATTATGTTATTTATGCGTCACTGAATAACCTGGGTACCACATACAAAGCAATGAATGAGTATCACAAAGCTGAAGAATACCACAGACTATCGTTAGAAATGCGTAAGCCTATACATGGTGAGAATAGTGATCACTCTGATATTGCTCTGTCACTTAATAACCTTGGAAACACATACCACGCAATGAAGGATTATGACAAAGCAGCAGAATACCACAGACTATCACTAGAAATGGAGAAGCGTATACATGGTGAGAATAGTGACCACTCTGATATTGCTGTGTCACTTAATAACCTTGGAAACACATACCACGCAGTGAATGAGTATAACAAAGCTGCAGAATACTACAGACTATCACTAGAAATGCGTAAGCGTATACACGGGGAGAAAAGTGACCACTCTGATATTGCTGTGTCACTTAATAACCTTGGAAACACATACCACGCAATGAATGAGTATAACAAAGCTGCAGAATACTACAGACTATCACTAGAAATGCGTAAGCGTATACACGGTGAGAATAGTGACCACTCCAAAATTGCTCTGTCACTGAATAACCTGGGAAACACATACAAAGCAATGAACGAGTATAACAAAGCTGAGGAATACTTCAGACTATCACTAGAAATGCGTAAGCGTATACATGGTGAGAATAGTGACCACTCTGATATTGCTTGGTCACTGAATAACCTCGGTACCACATACCACGCAATGAATGAGTATAACAAAGCAGCAGAATACCACAGACTATCACTAGAAATGGAGAAGCGTATACACGGTGAGAATAGTGACCACTATGATATTGCTAGGTCACTGAATAACCTCGGTACCACATACCACGCAATGAATGAGTATAACAAAGCAGCAGAATACCACAGACTATCACTAGAAATGGAGAAGCGTATACACGGTGAGAATAGTGACCACTCTGATATTGCTAGGTCACTGAATAACCTCGGTACCACATACCACGCAATGAATGAGTATAACAAAGCAGCAGAATACCACAGACTATCACTAGAAATGCGTAAGCGTATACATGGTGAGAATAGTGACCACTCTGATATTGCTTGGTCACTGAATAACCTCGGTACCACATACCACGCAATGAATGAGTATAACAAAGCAGCAGAATACCACAGACTATCACTAGAAATGCGTAAGCGTATACACGGTGAGAATAGTGACCACTCTGATATCGCTGTGTTACTGAATAACCTGGGAAACACATACCACGCAATGAATGAGTATCACAAAGCTGAAGAATACCACAGACTATCACTAGAAATGCGTAAGCGTATACATGGTGAGAATAGTGACCACTCCAAAATTGCTCTGTCACTGAATAACCTGGGAGACACATACCACGCAATGAATGAGTGTAACAAAGCAGCAGAATACCACAGACTATCACTAGAAATGCATAAGCGAATACATAGTGAGACTGGTGATAATTCTGATATCGCTAGGTCACTGAATAATCTTGACAATGCATAAGCTCATATTCTAGTCATTTCAATATTCAGATATGCCAGTGTAAACAATGAGATGAGATATGTACCTTTTTCCACATACTACTAGCTGTGACCTACTTAAATTTGCCAATTATATTATTAAAGGATCTTGTGATAAAATCATATTTTATGTGTGTACAGGATTGCAATTGTTACTTATAATTTTATCGCTTTTACAATGCACTTAAAATATCACAATGGCCTTAAAAGTATCTTGACAAATGAGGCCGTGTGAAAAAGAAGGAATGGAATTAAATGAATTTTTTAAACAGCAGCTCATCATAAAAGGCTGAGACAGCTGAAGCGAATCATTGCAAACATGGTCCTCGTAGGATTGAACTTTAGAAAATTATCGCTGACATAAGACATTTAAATGTACACTAAGTTCTTCAATATTAAGTTTGGACAGTCTTTTATCATAATTGTCTATAAGGGGTAAAATTATTCTTGTGCACATGCTTTGAAAGCTTTTCCAGTATATCTATATCAGTTTACTCAGATATGGGTATCACACTAGACAGGCAAACGACATGAGAATTAATGACAACTTTATATCACACAATTTTCTGCGAGATGATCAACTGGATGCAAATTTATTCCATTCATTACCATACAGGATTTTTTATGATTTCAAACTTGGTTAGACCAATATTCAGGCACAGTTCAATCATTCAAATCTTTTTCTTTGTGAAGTCTTTGCTATTCTTGTAAATATCTGCCTTGATCCGTTGGTTAAGACAGCAAGGTCCCCTGACTGAGACCGTTCCCAGCGGGCACATTGTATGCGGCAACATGTTTCCAATGTCGCAATTGGATTGTTTCTGTGTTGCATGGTACGCGTTTAACATTCAATATCTTGTAGATGCATAAATGGTGCATACAAAGCAACACAGTTTTTTCCAATATGGTAACTGCGCAGTAACTACAGCTACTTTACTAGAGAGTAATTTGTAAGAATACTGGCATCATATGTGATAAAATGCTTTGCCATTTGTTTGCTAACAATCTGTGTGGCTCCAAATTGTGTGCAATTCTATTTTGCACTGTTTTATTCCATTTTCTTAAAATCAAATCTAGTCTCTAGACCGCATGGGAACGATGCATTTATGTCCACATAGAGGCATAAATGGTGCATACAAAGCAACACAGTTTTTTCCAATATGGTAACTGCGCAGTAACTACAGCTACTTTACTAGAGAGTAATTTGCAAGAATACTGGCATCATATGGGAAAAAATGCTTTGCGATTTGTTTGCTACCACTCTGTGTGGCTCCAAATTGTGTGCAATTCTATTTTGCACTGTCGTATTCCATTTTCTTAAAATCAAATCTAGTCTCTAAACTGCATGGGAACGATGCGTTTATAACTGCGTAGCTGTTGAATTTCTAGACATTACTTGCATTTATCTCCCCTGGTAAGCTGCTAACGTTTGGTAAGCCCTTGTGACAACACAACAGTGCAATATAATTATTTAAATAAACCATTATTCAATAATTTTGAAACATTAATACATGTCAGTATTTTGAAATAGGTTAATATATAGCCAGGGTTTAAATTACCTGCATTAAGCACCACTTAATGTTTTTTGCGAATAAAGTTGAATTAGATTGTATTCATAATAAGTTTTAAGAGTTACACTGCTAATTACTCAATGACTTACCCTACAGCAGTGGAAGTCCAATGGTCTAATGGGCCTACTACTCAACATCCACAGTGGACTGACTCACAATGAGTAAAACACCCTCCTAATTGCTAATTGATATGAAATCTAATAAATCGTAATTAAAATGAAATACACATTGAGGTATATTATATTGTGTATAAATTTGCTATCAAGAAAACGCATGGTTACTATATATACAAGCCTCTAGTTAGATGTGTAGCAGAGGCAGTTTATGCATCGTAACAATATCTACTAAAATGCACCATTCCAACATATAATAGCGTGACAGATTGCCACATTAGGCAGACGTAGTTCAGCCTCTAAGGTAAACATCTTTCCAACATAGTTTAGATACAGTTGTGCCGGCTGGGTTGTTTTTTGAATCTCAGCCTATTGGTACAAGTATATTGTTTGGGCTGCGGGCACCGATGCAGATTTCTAGGGCGAACCAAGAGGTGACAACTCTGCTCATGAATTTACATGAAAACACAGTGAACAGTGTAAGCTGGTTAATTCGAATCCTGATAATTCGAAATTCCGGTTAATTCAGACACTTGGCTGTGGTCCAAGCCCAGCCAATTGTTTTTAGACTCATTTAATTCGAAAATTTAACTGTTATTCGAAATTATCTTCCCCTACCAAAGATGAAAATAACTCCATATTCAGAGGACTCATGATTCAAAGCTGCCTTTTCTAATCAAGGAAGAATGTAACTCCTTGTTCAGATGTTTGTTTTTGACAATGCAGACAAAGGGAGTGATCAATATCCGGATTTTACACCCTTAAACAAAGCTGCCCACCCCGAATATCCAATTCAGTGATAACTTCTGTTCACTAGTCATCAGGGTTTTAATTCTTTGAGCTTATGGCAATGGTGGATATTGAACCTTACATAATATGTTATCATACTCAAAACACTCATGAACAAAAATAATGATATGATTAAAAAAAACATGCAAAAATATAAAGAGCACATTAGAAAATGTGGATGCAGAAATTAAGTTGAGTCTGATCAAAGAGTTAGAATGAGAGTGACCCTAACTCCTTGGTCTGATACTATTTATAGCCGCGGCAAAGCCAAGATGGTTGCAAAGAGGTACTATCATTAAAGTAAAACTACTTTTTCCATTTTGCTGCAGAAGTGACATGAGGCTGATATGAAAAATTGTGGATAATACAGTAGATAATCCCAATTTGCCAATAGTAAGTTGGACATACGCATCAAAAGTTCTCTCAACAGATGAATGGAAGTGATCAGACTCTGCCCCAGTCTTCTGGTAATGGCATTCTTTTAACAATCAACCACATTCATATAGTTGTTATATACTGTACACGGAAGCGCGATCACTTGGCCCTGTCCAAACTTAGCCCTGTCCAAACTTAGCCCCGTCCAAACTTAAACCGAGCCAAATTAGCTCAAGCCAAACTCAGCTTGAGCTAAACTTAGCCCTATCCAAACTAAGCCCGAGCCAAACTTAGCCTGAGCCAAACTTTGCTCGAGCTTGCGCTAAGTTTGGCTCTGGCTAAGTTGTCGCGGATTCCTGTACACCATAGTATATAATATATAGATATACTCTATACAAGATCTCACCTCTGTCAGTGATCCTGGAGGCTCTCGTCAACTCCTATGACTCAATAAATCACAGGTAAAATTAAGGAAAATTCAATTATAGTATAACTGAAGAGAGATCCTCATCAATAGATAACCAAATCCACACTGAAGCGCAATGCAGTAGTGCAAACAATAGACCCCACACAATGGCAAGCAAACCAATTATCACCACCATGCAACCAATCAGGTCAGTGCTACAAACACACAGCAAATACACCACCCCAAAAGCAACGTACCCAAGCCGCAAGCACAGCCGCAGGCACATTGTCAAACCATTTGTTTTCATTGTAATGAGTTTTATTCCCTTGATTTTTTTGCAAATCAGGGAGAACATCTTCGGATGATGGTTGTTGCCATGGAAATGTATACATATATATATACATGTATATATATATATATATCAGGAGGTACTGTTTGGATACTGATGTAACATAGTTCCAGATTTCAACAAAAAACCTTGACTTGGAACTTTGAATCAATGGTAAAATCATTGCTCCTAGACAATTCAATGTCATAATGTCACCCCCAATTAAGTACCTCAATCTAGATGTATACGGTGTCCTGTATAGGCTTATTATGCAATCTACGTCCATCCTAATTTGATGCTGGGGGAGACCTGTATATTTGTTTTGAAAAATTATTTGGTTCAAAACAACGGAACTAAACGGTTATAAGCTTGGAGAGCATGGATCATGTTAGCTAAATCGTCGGAGCACTGGTTTGATCAAGGTGTTGTGGAGTATTGGTTACCTTGTTGGTCTAATTTTATTGAGAACAGGATATTTCTAAAAAGAGTAAAAATATAAGTGGGAAAATAAGTCTCGCAATCAACTGAAAATATCATTAAACTAAACTATATCTATGGGCAGATGACATGGAACTGCATATAAGAAAAAAAGTTATCAGGATATAAAAATAAAAATGGCACTTAGAGTAGATGGCATATTAGTTTGCATCATTGTGAATTATTGCATAGAAATATTTCTCAGTATCGAGAGAAGTAGTAGAATTGGTCCTGACAACATTATTAACACAGAGGTCTCACAAAAATTAAGCCAATAGGCTCAGTGAAAAACATTAGATTAATCTTGATGAGCATAGTGATTGTCTTGAGCTAAGATGAATCAGGTGCAGCTGTGAGAGAGAGAGAGACATCGCCTATCACAGCAATGGACTTATCATTAGTTGATGGTTAAAACACATTTGGTAGTGGGTTCCATCATACACTGCATCTTAACACTTGTCTGCCTCCAAGTAGTTTTTGATGAATTTGAAAGGTAGCTGATCGCATTCTTTTTACACCATTTTAGCCAAAACAACTGCAAAATAGATCAGACTGCATGCATCTCAATAAAAAAAAAGTTATGAGAAAATGATCAAAGGTCAGAGTGGGTCACATGATGCCATTGAATTAAAAGGTCTGAAAAACTCACTGACACGTAGCACTTGAATGCCATAATATCATGCTATAAGTTATGATTAAGAGATGTTGATTTAGTCGATGTCAAGGTTTAACCCATCAAACTCCAAATCAAGCTTATAAATATTTTGCATCCAAAACCTAACACAGCCATCAAATGGACTCAATCTCAGTATAGGCAGTATATTTAATGAAAATTCCGGGGGCTCCCCGCACACAAAGCTGTCAAAGCTGCTGAGAAAAATAAAGCAATCTTTAATTTTTAAACTCTCATTTTCAGAATAAATTCTTCAAAACAACTGTACTGGACAAAAAAATTGCTGTTCATAAATACCTATAAGAACTAAGCCATCGAGTTTAAAAGTATATGAAGGTGATCATTTTTTCTAGACAAACAATGCACCCGGTGTGGGCTCGAACTCAGGACCTTGTGATCCCAGATCAGACGCCTGTAACACTTTTTTGTTGGTGTGTGGAGTTATCTACACACCCAACCTGAGTAGATAACTTCAAATTTTAAGTAACTATTTGAGACAAATTTTTTGCTTTTTCCCAATATATTGCTGTTTAAATGACACACACCACAAATTTTAGCAGTATAACAAATGTATCAAGATCAGCATAGACCATCAAAGGTAAATACATTTTGCATCATTTTTCCATCACGTCAGACATGCTGTCAAAAGGACCAGCACTCAGACAAGACAATGTTTTTTTGAAAAGTCTCACATACGGAGCCGCTTTGAAAAAGCATATCAGAAACATGGTCTTATTTGCTTCATGCATTGATCGGTGGTCAATAAAAGTTCATAATATAAGCTGTAAATGCCAACAGAATATGGCATAACGTATCAGTTTTCCTTGAATTGCGCGCAACAGAATGCCGAAAAACAGCCAATTTAAGAGGCGTTTTAAGGTGTTTTCAGCATTCTGTTGCGCGCAATTCGAGGAAAACTAATACAATTTTATTTACGCCAGCAAATATCTCAAGCCCAAAAGCGCTACGATAACTTTAATCACACTGGGAAATGTGAATGTTCCTTATTCAAATTACAAATAATGCAGGACTTGCTGTCAATAGGTCCCTTTTTGCTGCCCTAAAATAGCACATAAAATCATACTAATGTTTTTTTTAGATCAAGATCCCATTCGCTTACATTTGGAGTTGTTCTACACACCTGGAAAGATATCCAATCCAAGATTCCTAAATTCATTCCACTGTGCCAAAAACAGTCGATTAATGATGTTGTCACGAGGAGATTTCTCCAGCATATATAATATCTCATGTTCACTTATCAGAGCCTGCACACATCCATTCTTTGCCTGATTGAAAAGCACCAACATTTGTCATGATGCAATTTGGTCATAAAGATATGCTGCTTGAGTTAGGTAATACTATATGAGTGTGGAAGGCCAATCATCCCAAGTTAGTCCGACTGTTACAGTACCAAGAGAGGGGATGATAAATTTTCTTCAGGGAGGGTATTATATACCTGTTTAATGCACAGTTCCTTTTCGTTCTTGCCATCAGTGAGCAGACCTTCATACACATTACCAAATGTACCGCCTCCAATCATCTCACTTATGTATAGTGACTTTTTCTCCTTGGAATCTTTCTACAAGTAACAATAAGACAAATGTTCGGAGTCTAGAGGTAGCCAATGTATTGGCTCTGAACTGATTGGTGTAAGTATAAGTGTAAGTGAAATTAAAAGTGAAACTGTATTACTTTCAAATTTACCATAATATCAATAGGTACTTTCAGGGAAGTACCATCTGACCTGACATTGGCTCTCTCCCTCCCAACAGCATATCAGAGCCAACACATTGGCTAGTCTAGATGTTTGACCATCATAATGTGTTTGCTTGACACACTGCTATTTGACTGAGGAATTAAAAAGTTGTAGTATGCGTTTTGTTAACTTTTGCAGAATACCACAGACTATCACTAGAAATGGAGAAGCGTATACACGGTGAGAATAGTGACCACTCTGATATTGCTAGGTCACTGAATAACCTCGGTACCACATACCACGCAATGAATGAGTATAACAAAGCAGCAGAATACCACAGACTATCACTAGAAATGCGTAAGCGTATACATGGTGAGAATAGTGACCACTCTGATATTGCTTGGTCACTGAATAACCTCGGTACCACATACCACGCAATGAATGAGTATAACAAAGCAGCAGAATACCACAGACTATCACTAGAAATGCGTAAGCGTATACACGGTGAGAATAGTGACCACTCTGATATCGCTGTGTTACTGAATAACCTGGGAAACACATACCACGCAATGAATGAGTATCACAAAGCTGAAGAATACCACAGACTATCACTAGAAATGCGTAAGCGTATACATGGTGAGAATAGTGACCACTCCAAAATTGCTCTGTCACTGAATAACCTGGGAGACACATACCACGCAATGAATGAGTGTAACAAAGCAGCAGAATACCACAGACTATCACTAGAAATGCATAAGCGAATACATAGTGAGACTGGTGATAATTCTGATATCGCTAGGTCACTGAATAATCTTGACAATGCATAAGCTCATATTCTAGTCATTTCAATATTCAGATATGCCAGTGTAAACAATGAGATGAGATATGTACCTTTTTCCACATACTACTAGCTATGACCTACTTAAATTTGCCAATTATATTATTAAAGGATCTTGTGATAAAATCATATTTTATGTGTGTACAGGATTGCAATTGTTACTTATAATTTTATCGCTTTTACAATGCACTTAAAATATCACAATGGCCTTAAAAGTATCTTGACAAATGAGGCCGTGTGAAAAAGAAGGAATGGAATTAAATGAATTTTTTAAACAGCAGCTCATCATAAAAGGCTGAGACAGCTGAAGCGAATCATTGCAAACATGGTCCTCGTAGGATTGAACTTTAGAAAATTATCGCTGACATAAGACATTTAAATGTACACTAAGTTCTTCAATATTAAGTTTGGACAGTCTTTTATCATAATTGTCTATAAGGGGTAAAATTATTCTTGTGCACATGCTTTGAAAGCTTTTCCAGTATATCTATATCAGTTTACTCAGATATGGGTATCACACTAGACAGGCAAACGACATGAGAATTAATGACAACTTTATATCACACAATTTTCTGCGAGATGATCAACTGGATGCAAATTTATTCCATTCATTACCATACAGGATTTTTTATGATTTCAAACTTGGTTAGACCAATATTCAGGCACAGTTCAATCATTCAAATCTTTTTCTTTGTGAAGTCTTTGCTATTCTTGTAAATATCTGCCTTGATCCGTTGGTTAAGACAGCAAGGTCCCCTGACTGAGACCGTTGTTTTTTGAATCTCAGCCTATTGGTACAAGTATATTGTTTGGGCTGCGGGCACCGATGCAGATTTCTAGGGCGAACCAAGAGGTGACAACTCTGCTCATGAATTTACATGAAAACACAGTGAACAGTGTAAGCTGGTTAATTCGAATCCTGATAATTCGAAATTCCGGTTAATTCAGACACTTGGCTGTGGTCCAAGCCCAGCCAATTGTTTTTAGACTCATTTAATTCGAAAATTTAACTGTTATTCGAAATTATCTTCCCCTACCAAAGATGAAAATAACTCCATATTCAGAGGACTCATGATTCAAAGCTGCCTTTTCTAATCAAGGAAGAATGTAACTCCTTGTTCAGATGTTTGTTTTTGACAATGCAGACAAAGGGAGTGATCAATATCCGGATTTTACACCCTTAAACAAAGCTGCCCACCCCGAATATCCAATTCAGTGATAACTTCTGTTCACTAGTCATCAGGGTTTTAATTCTTTGAGCTTATGGCAATGGTGGATATTGAACCTTACATAATATGTTATCATACTCAAAACACTCATGAACAAAAATAATGATATGATTAAAAAAAACATGCAAAAATATAAAGAGCACATTAGAAAATGTGGATGCAGAAATTAAGTTGAGTCTGATCAAAGAGTTAGAATGAGAGTGACCCTAACTCCTTGGTCTGATACTATTTATAGCCGCGGCAAAGCCAAGATGGTTGCAAAGAGGTACTATCATTAAAGTAAAACTACTTTTTCCATTTTGCTGCAGAAGTGACATGAGGCTGATATGAAAAATTGTGGATAATACAGTAGATAATCCCAATTTGCCAATAGTAAGTTGGACATACGCATCAAAAGTTCTCTCAACAGATGAATGGAAGTGATCAGACTCTGCCCCAGTCTTCTGGTAATGGCATTCTTTTAACAATCAACCACATTCATATAGTTGTTATATACTGTACACGGAAGCGCGATCACTTGGCCCTGTCCAAACTTAGCCCTGTCCAAACTTAGCCCCGTCCAAACTTAAACCGAGCCAAATTAGCTCAAGCCAAACTCAGCTTGAGCTAAACTTAGCCCTATCCAAACTAAGCCCGAGCCAAACTTAGCCTGAGCCAAACTTTGCTCGAGCTTGCGCTAAGTTTGGCTCTGGCTAAGTTGTCGCGGATTCCTGTACACCATAGTATATAATATATAGATATACTCTATACAAGATCTCACCTCTGTCAGTGATCCTGGAGGCTCTCGTCAACTCCTATGACTCAATAAATCACAGGTAAAATTAAGGAAAATTCAATTATAGTATAACTGAAGAGAGATCCTCATCAATAGATAACCAAATCCACACTGAAGCGCAATGCAGTAGTGCAAACAATAGACCCCACACAATGGCAAGCAAACCAATTATCACCACCATGCAACCAATCAGGTCAGTGCTACAAACACACAGCAAATACACCACCCCAAAAGCAACGTACCCAAGCCGCAAGCACAGCCGCAGGCACATTGTCAAACCATTTGTTTTCATTGTAATGAGTTTTATTCCCTTGATTTTTTTGCAAATCAGGGAGAACATCTTCGTATGATGGTTGTTGCCATGGAAATGTATACATATATATATACATGTATATATATATATATATCAGGAGGTACTGTTTGGATACTGATGTAACATAGTTCCAGATTTCAACAAAAAACCTTGACTTTGAACTTTGAATCAATGGTAAAATCATTGCTCCTAGACAATTCAATGTCATAATGTCACCCCCAATTAAGTACCTCAATCTAGATGTATACGGTGTCCTGTATAGGCTTATTATGCAATCTACGTCCATCCTAATTTGATGCTGGGGGAGACCTGTATATTTGTTTTGAAAAATTATTTGGTTCAAAACAACGGAACTAAACGGTTATAAGCTTGGAGAGCATGGATCATGTTAGCTAAATCGTCGGAGCACTGGTTTGATCAAGGTGTTGTGGAGTATTGGTTACCTTGTTGGTCTAATTTTATTGAGAACAGGATATTTCTAAAAAGAGTAAAAATATAAGTGGGAAAATAAGTCTCGCAATCAACTGAAAATATCATTAAACTAAACTATATCTATGGGCAGATGACATGGAACTGCATATAAGAAAAAAAGTTATCAGGATATAAAAATAAAAATGGCACTTAGAGTAGATGGCATATTAGTTTGCATCATTGTGAATTATTGCATAGAAATATTTCTCAGTATCGAGAGAAGTAGTAGAATTGGTCCTGACAACATTATTAACACAGAGGTCTCACAAAAATTAAGCCAATAGGCTCAGTGAAAAACATTAGATTAATCTTGATGAGCATAGTGATTGTCTTGAGCTAAGATGAATCAGGTGCAGCTGTGAGAGAGAGAGAGACATCGCCTATCACAGCAATGGACTTATCATTAGTTGATGGTTAAAACACATTTGGTAGTGGGTTCCATCATACACTGCATCTTAACACTTGTCTGCCTCCAAGTAGTTTTTGATGAACTTGAAAGGTAGTTGATCACATTCTTTTTACACCGTGTTAGCCAAAACAACTGCAAAATAGATCAGATTGCGTGCATCTCAATAAAAGAAAGGTAATGAGAAACTGATCAAAGGCCAGAGTGGGTCACATGATGCCATTGAACTAAAAGGTCTAAAAACTCACTGACACGTAGCACTTGAATGCCATAATATCATGCTATAAGTTATGATTAAGAGATGTTGATTTAGTCAATGTCAAGGTTTTACCCATCAAACTCCAAATCAAGCTTATAAATATTTTGCATCCAAAACCTAACACAGCCATCAAATGGACTCAATCTCAGTATAGGCAGTATATTTAATGAAAATTCTGGGGGCTCCCCGCACACAAAGCTGTCAAAGCTGCTGAGAAAAATAGAGCAATCTTTAATTTTTAAACTCTCATTTTCAGAATAAATTCTTCAAGTACTGGACAAAAAATTGCTGTTCATAAATACCTATAAGAACTAAGCCATCGAGTTTAATAGTATATGAAGGTGATCATTTTTTTCTAGACAAACAATGCACCCGGTGTGGGCTCGAACTCAGGACCTTGTGATCCCAGATCAGACACTTTTTTGTTGTTGTGTGGAGTTATCTACACACCCAACCCGAGTAGATAAATCAAATTGCCGGACTGAATCCCAGTATACTTGAAATAAGGAAATCCTCCATTGATTTTTCAATTAAACTGACTTAATCTTTTCTTCAATCTTAAAACACTAAATCTCCAATCTTCAGTAAAAACACTCGGGCACCCAATTTGGATTTTAGTTATAAACTCAGTACAAAATACTTTTGTACATAGAAGTTTCCAACAATATCGTTAACCAGTATGGTTTTCATGCGGACACTTATATCATGACAATCAGAACTCTCTAATGAAATACCTACAATAGCTTATATCATAATGCTCATTTCTGTGAGTTATTGATCGGGGCAAAGGAGTAACATCACAGTGATACAAATAATTACTAGTTTATTATTTATACACCTACCGCCATCACCACCAGCATTATGAGGTGCATCCACTTCATTCTCTTCCTCCTTATCATCATCCTCTTCACACTCATTTTCAGGCATCTCCATATCTCTACCAGGTTTAGTCTTAACATCATCCTCATTGTCAGTTACAGTCCCTGTGACTGTAATAATATGAATAACTCATGTACAATGTGTATAATGGCCAGGATGGCCTAATCTTAGCTCATCTTGTTTGTCTATTTTGCACTCTATAAAGCCTAATATTTTCATAAGAAAGTGATAAATAAATCAATGCTTTTGTCACCAACCAGTAAATATTTTGTAACCTTTTGTGATTATTAATCAGATATAAACAATAAATATCTCAAAAACTTGACCACGGCTGCCGCTACAATGTGTTTTATATTGTGAGACTATGCTATACATACGCCACACACGCCATGTATGCCATACATGCCACGCCATGTACGCCATACAACATATGAATGCATAAATCACCTGACCACAATTTGGTACTAAATACCACATATATCATCACAATACCTGCTTCATACTGTTCAATAATCGATTTCAGAGCCTTTCCTGTAGTTTGAGTTATGCCTTCCTCGCCAATCCTTACAATCTCAAGCTCAATTTTTTCATTTCCGGTCCTCTGGGCTGAATCAATCTCTAGCATGCCACATACCAATTCTATCAACGAATCATCTAGACCTGATTCATACATGAGAAGGTCATCTTGGAGACGAGTGAACCGAAGATGTTGTACGCGTGTTGCCTCAATGCTTTCAATGACCATGTCTGCACTAACAGTGTCAGATAGGAAGGCCCAGGGTAGAGAAAGCACAGCTAGATTGTACATGGTTGCTCCTAGACAGTAGATATTGGAATTTCCTTGAAGGCATGGTTTTGGGGTGAAGGTAAGTGCCTGAAAAAATAGAAGAAAATTTATCAATACAGTAAATAGAAGCATTCACATACTTCTAGTCCAGTGGTGGCAGCCTACCAAAGATGTGGCTAGAAACGCAACTTCATTTACGATATTGGATGGATAAATTCTAAGAGTGGATTCTAGGGTAGTTTTTTGAGGCGGTCGCAATGGTGATGCTGTACCATACACAAAGTTGCGCAATAGGCAGCAAATTGCCAAAAACGCTGCCGAAAAATGGCCAAAATTGCTGATTTTTTAGATTTCAAAGATCTGTCCTGTGCTCACCTTATGAGTTGGGCTACTCAAACTCTGCAATCAGATTCATACATACCTTGGTCATTTTTTGATATAATATCAGCATGATATCTCAAATATTGAGTGAATGACCAACCTTATAAAAAGTGATAATGTGTAAAACGCTGACGACAAAAGGAAAAGTGATTGATGAGAAGCTGATGATATTGTTTCAAAACATCCAAAATCTGAAAGAACATGTCATAATTAGTGGATCTACAAGTTTACATGGGTCTGCTATCGTAAATAGCCGAGATGTGGCCAACAACGGCTGCAATACCCCCTTATATCACCGGTATATAACTATCATTGAAGCGACACTACTTTTTCAATTTTGAAGACGCCTCGAATGCTGACTTCGAATGTTCTTATCGATCTTAATGACCAAAAACTTTTTTTCAGCACTACGCACCTTGTTGATGTTACTTGAAGGAGTTAACTTTTGCTTTACACGCTATACAACTTTATAAAGACAATTATTATGATACTATAAAGGAAACCTAAAAATGCGCACTATTTGAAAAACGACACACTCAGAGCATTAAAAACTGGTGTTATGTGTTGAGAGGGTCAATACACAGTCACCATAAAAAAATCAGATCAATACGAACATTCGAAGCCTGTTTTTTAGGCAGCAGCATAATTGAAAAAGTAGTTTTCATTAATGATAGTTTTACACAGGTGATAAAAAGGGGTATTGCAACCGTTGTTGGCTGCATCACGGCTTTTTATGATAGCAGACCCATGTAAAGTTGTAGA
The DNA here is from genome assembly GCA_914767715.1 of Membranipora membranacea. Classification (NCBI taxonomy): domain Eukaryota; kingdom Metazoa; phylum Bryozoa; class Gymnolaemata; order Cheilostomatida; family Membraniporidae; genus Membranipora; species Membranipora membranacea. Next base: position 16,891,421 of record OU612069.1, on the reverse strand, counting down.
TCCATTAATTATGACAAGCTCTTTCTGATTTTGGATGTTTTGAAATCACATCATAGTTTTTATGATCACTTTCCCGTTTATCGACAATGTTTTTGGCTATTATCGGCCGATTGTGCAACTAAGTGTAAGGTACAATATGACCGTTGTGATCTGCGTGAAAAACTGTACCAGAAACAACTGACAAACCTTATCCATCCAAAAGTGCAAATGGAAGTGATAAGATTGGAGGGGGCTGCCACCGGACTATTCCAGATGACAGAGAGATTTTCCCTGCAAAGTACATGCTACAAACAGATAACAGAATTAGCAGAAAAGTTATTGTTAATTCTCATACCTCAGGCGCCATGAAGAGGCAAGTTCCGGTTGGTGTCTGATCATATTCTAATGATGGCTGCTCCTTCATCAGCTTAGCAGCACCAAAATCAATCAGTTTCGTCATCTGCCTAGGCCTGTGAAGAAGAACCAGGGAAAAAGTTGGTGTTGTACAAAAAGCTTTGCGATTGCTTGAGAGTTTTTGATGTTTTTGCAATGCATTCAGTCAACAAAGCCTAGTGCTTATTATGGAGTCCTACAATTGATATCTATAACTAAGTAGCTACCATAGTGACTACTGCATCTCAACGCATGTATATTGTGAAAAACTTTGTATACTATAGCTCAAAGCCCCTTTCTCATATGTTATTCAAGAGTTTTATTGTATCCCTCATCACTTACTGTCTCCCCATACTTTTTACAAGCATCCATGCAAGCGACAAGAAGTCCTTATGCAAAATATTTAAAGATGCCGCCAAGTTAGGGATTGAGGACCCCGATATAGATGCTCTGGTGGCCAACCAGATCAAGACACTTGGACTACGGTACATACACGATGAAGAGCACTTTATCAATGACTTTCTGACTAAATGCCCCTCAGGTCGCTACCGCACCGTTAAATAACGAGGTACATGGGGTAGAGACAGCTTTTTAAGACATCTCATACATACACTTAATAATATACTATTCTAAGAAATTTTTTATACAACAGAGATCTGATTTTTCCATGTTTTTCTTTCTTTTCAGTATTAACAACGTATTTCGTGACAAATTTTTGTCTATGATAGTAATAAATCCATCCATCCATCTCACGGGCTAGAGTCTTGTTGCGCAATGCTTACAAGTTAGTCTAGTACCGCTATAAACCTCTGCCTTCACCGCCGCCTCAGCCATTGTCATTGCCAGACAAAGTAGATCAACAGTTTTTGTGACATGTTCAAAGTCTGCATTAACGGCAAAGGCAACTTTTGAAGCAGTTTTTCATGTCACTTAATAAGACAGATTGAGTTATGAGGGACTGATTAGCTAGTGAATTACACCACTTTTAACCTTTTACCGTCACGCAGCCATAATCACTTCACTATTAACAGAATCTAGTGTGCTGAGAACAGCCATAAAATTTTTTCTCAACTAGGCAGTTAGGATAGGATGTGATGTAGTTGTACAACTGTGTGTTGTTGTCCTTCCTTTCAAGCAATCTCACTGGATTCAATTCTTCACGCTTGATTGGTGTTTGTAATGTAGGCTTTGCACAATGTGCATTAGACTGTAATATATATTATGATCTTAGGCTACTGCATACTCTCTGAGCGAACTTTACAAACAAGATTGCAAAATGGCAGCTTCCACATTCTGAGATTTTGGAAGTTAACCAGGATGCCATAAGCTTACTTCTAATGCCCATAAACTAAATAACAAACCTAGACAGGACACTATATGGAGCATTAGCACTGAGGCAGATAATTGTGGGGTGACGTAGCGTCATTGGAAGGTGTAGAAGCAATGATGGTATTGTTGACTTACTGACCAAAATCCAGGTTTTTTGTCAATAACTCAGCATGTGGGCTGTAAGACATGTCCCATACAGCACCTGCCACAAGCAGCTCAGAACACCTGAGTGTTGGATTGGGCTAAGTACATAAAATATGTCTTGGAACACAATATGGGGTGCGCTAAAAAACCTTTGCTTCTAGGGTTTTTTTCATTATCCTGGCTACTGCCCATAGTGAACTGGGCTTTTTCTGTAATGGAGGAGCACCGAGTCAGAGTTGAATCAGTTGAGTTGCTTCCTTCTATCTATGAAGTAAGCTTCCAGTCAAATAGCAGTCTCTGTGGCTATTGCTAAACCAAAAAACTTAATGCCTTTAACAGCAGTTTGTAATCTGCGTCTTCAGGGTACTCCGACGCGCCTTTCTGGGAAAAGCATAAGATCGGACGATTGGTGTTGTAGTTTGGTAGTGTTTGGCAAGTGGTTTGCCGTGTAGCTAGGTCTAGTAATAAACTGAACAAAAATATCTGATAGCAATGGTTTACAATACTACATAATATCTGACCCTACTGACCATGTTAGTACTACTTAAACTGATAGGACTACTGAAACTGATCCCGAGAGGGCAGTCAAACATGAGATGTAAGACAAGTGCAGTGAAACTTGTTGGGCATGAAGTTAGTCGTTTTGGGTGTGGCACACACATTGAATTCCATATCTGGAATAGCATCATTAGCTTTCTTTTGCAAAACAAAGGGCTTGCAAAAATAGCCAGTCCCTAGTAGCAATCTAGAAATGCCCTAATCATCGACACTGTATGGGGTATAATTACTGTTTGCAATTTGGTAAACAAGACAATTTTTCAGGCTAATTATTCATGCTACTAGGGACAGCCAATCAGATAACAGTCAGATGGGTCCCTGTGTTTAGTGTCCTAACCGTATAACGCTATGATACTATTTCCATTCTAAGAGAAGAATCTAATTCAGTGGGCACACATTACAAAATAAAGTACAATTGTGCTGCAGTGTAGTATGTTGGAAAAGTAGTAGGCCCTGGGGGCCTATGTCCACAGACAGCAGGTCACTGACAGCTGATTTGATGAGATCAAATCAACTGTCAGCGACCTGCTGTCTGTGCTATGTCTTGGACTGGAGTCTGCCATCTTCAAACCAATGAACTAGTTCATTGTTCAAACATGTCCCAAGACACCTGGAGTGAAGCTGCAGAGATGGCGAAAGATCGGTCAAGATGGAGGGAGCAGGAGACGAATAAACTGGTGCAACATTCCAGATGAGAAGGATAATTGCAACCTGAAGTACTAAGTGTGAAGCAAGTGATGATGAAATTAGTTGGGCATTCATCATTGGCAGTGCAGTTTCATTTTGAAAATGACCTCTACCAAACATATCCAAGAGTCATCAAATATTAAGAACACCTCTTTGTTTTTTCTTGGTTTCGTGAACCAAGTTTCATCATTTTTAGAAAATCTGGCGGGAAGTGTTGAATTTGTAATGTGTGGATATTCTAGGCCTACAAGGCAAGTTTCATCCCCCAGTTGATTATGTAGTGTGCCTATAACCATTAGATCTCACATAGGTGATTAACTATGCACTCCCTCATTTATGCAACCAAAGCTTTATTTTGGAGTGGGGTTATCACGGTATCTTTTCAATCAAATCTCTCCAATCCATTAGACTTAGTCATTATTACGTAAAATTTTATTATTATTTACATTCTCTCTGAACATGGGCCCCTGGGACTTACATGTCTTTACTTTGCCAATGTCCCAGGGGCCCATGATTCTGAATACTGATTAGCCATGTGTTGGCTCTGGTTGGTGGGTGGATAGAGAAAAATCTTGTTATATATATAACCAGTATTACCCATCGCAGCTGCAAATATAAAATAGCTGCTCTTGCTTCTTCTTCAGCACCAATATGATGTCTCCAGCACAGTCAATCGACCTCATTATGTTGCCTTATTTAAAACTTGCTATGTTACACATGTCTTACTTTGACCTTTTGAGGGCTGCAGTGTTTGATATAAACATATAATATGTATTTTCGTTTCTCTTTAAGGTGGCGTGCTTGAGTAATCCGTAGACCTTATTGCTCAGAGAATGGCATAAGCTTCACATACCAATTACACAAGATGCCTTCCAGCACTCGATCTGATGGTAAGTTTTTTATTACCTTTGCTTCATCAATCTAGTAGGTGCTCAAGTTTTGCATTTTTCTCTTTTCTCCGTCGTCTGTTTTGGATTTTGCAGGTGAAAGTTATCATGATAACCCCAGGTAGTGTCACGGCTTTGTTATTCTGCGAAACCCCCTTTGTATATATTATTGGAGCATTGCCACCTTGTCTAGTGTCTAGAGTTTATAACATAGGATAGTAATGGTTTTTGAAACTTTCGAAATTTTACCAAGATCTCATGATTAGCTAATACGTATTTGGGAGGTTTGCTTTTACTTAGATTTGAATTTGTGTGAAACCTAGCCTGCCTGTTTGTGGGTTAGTAATTGGTTCTTCCCACTCACGATTATCCCTATTTTTATTGTTCAGGTGCCGGCTCAGCCATCTCTGAGGCGGAGATGAAAGAGTTTAACAAGTGTGTTCTCACAGCTAAGAAACGGTTAAATCAAGGAGAACAACAGGAGGCTCTACTCTTATATCAGAGAGCTCGTAAGATTTACCCTAGTGAAAAGCTAGACAACAGAATCTCCAAACTCTTGGTGAGTATATAGCACACTGATGACCTGATATACTATTGCATGCATATCTCTGATCAATAGAGAGTGAACTAATTCACTCAGCATTGGTATCATCACAAGGAATTTGGTGTGACATCCCGAGTTTAATATTATTAGTAGGGGGCGGGTACATCTAAGGTTTTCGTACTAAGTTGACTTTAACAATCAGAGATATACATGATAATAGTTTAGTCTTGATGTCAGTGTGAGTAGGATGCAGGCCATGTTGTAGGTCGATAATTGTGGTGGTGAGATATATTAACACATGGTCGCTAACATTTCTCCTTGAAGCTGCATTTGAGCTAGGCAATGCGTTGACTCTGATTGAGTGGCAAGAGGCAGTGAGTCAACGTTGGGTCGGAAGGTGCTTTCCTGGATGTACCTGTATCTATTGTGAATAAGAAAGTAATTCCCGTTCACTTTCACTTCATCTCAATAGGTACTTGCATTGACATGGCATTAGCTCCCAGCCAAACAGACCAGGGCCAACACATTGGCTACATTTGAAGGTCCTAATGTTGTCTCCCCGTAGGAGTAAGAGGTGCCTCAGATGGTTGAAGTGCTGAAATCCACTAACTTGTCGATTTGCTGGGCCCCATGTGTGCTCAACCTGCTTACAAACAAACAGAAAATTGATGCATACATTGCAACCTTGCCCTTAGAGAACCACTATTTCTCGTCTATTCTTTTGGATGCGGTAAAAGATTAGACCTTGCAATTTTAACTGATCCCCGTAGTTGCTCCTCCTTCATTATCACTGAACATCTATGTGTTAACAGAGCAAAAGAATTTGTATTGTCTATGTGAAAATGTTTTCTAACATATCCGTATTTTCAAAACAATTTCCAGAAAGGCTGTGACTACTTGATGAGGCTGTCATTGGGTGGCCATACAAGTAGTTTTATTACACATCCTCTTTCTTCGTTTTAGAGGGCTCTGAACTTATCAACAGATGATAACCTAACAGTGGACACTAGCTCGAGTTCCACACTGACAGTACTGAGTACAGGATCTGATAATAAGAGGCCCAGCCCTCACACCCCAATCAAACATGAGGAGAAGAGGCGGTCACCAGGGCTAGAGTCATGGCAATCAGAACAAGCAGAAATGAAGGTTAGTACAAGACGTTTTGTTTTAGTCATGGAGGAGTAAATATTAGCTACCTGAGTGGCGATATTTATGTCAGCTAGCATAAACTTTAGCTAGCTAAGGTAGGAGGAAGGAGATTTAGTAACATTTACTGACTCTCTTTACTTCACATAGACTTTGTCCTCAACTAGCCAAATTCAGTGCTAGCTTACATAGAGTCACCCCCTAACAAGCTAAACTTATCTCTAGCTAAAATTTACTTCTCTAGGGTACACAAGCGGTAGTCAGCACAAGATAATTGTCAGATTCCGTGTCAAATAACTCTCTTACAGTATCACTTGATTTGTTTTACTTGATTTGTAGGTGGCTGAAATAGACACAGATGATGCGGACAAGGAGAATACAACCCCAACAGACCATGGCGCTGAAGAGACAAATACTGAGCCTGATGGAGCAGAGCATGATGCAGGTGAGATTGTAGTGTAGTGTCTCATTCCTACCCATTTATCTCTAGATGTTTTCCTATTTACTGTAGGTACATATGTCGGTGTATATGTGAGTCAGGAGTGGTTATTGGTTGAGGGTATAAAAATTCGATCTTTGAGGTCGGGTTTCCTGGTTCCACTCTCCAGCAATAACCTGACCTGGTTATTGCGCACCATTCATTATAGCCATGTCCTTGAGGAACAAGATGAATAATACCAAATCTCTTCTGTGTGTCGGACATCTCACATACAATCAAAGGTCCCCCACTGCCTCTTAGATAAATGAGTATTGGGACGGGTGTGAGAACTGCGGGTCGCAGTACCTGCGCTCAAGAGAGGATGACTTTCTCCATTTCAATGACTGTGTTGCATATGTGTGCCCTTTTATGTCTGTGAGTATTATATCTCTGTACCCATCAAAGATAATGGTTGCATAACCTTGACATTACAGGACCCAATGCGAAATGCTAAATAGTCGTCACAGCTTTTATCTGATGATAAATCGCCCACTTTCTCTAGCGCAAATAATATCTTAGCCTATCTAGCTTGCTGCCTACAGCTATGACTACTTCAATTAATTTTTTATTTTCACTCGATATTGTAGATGAAACACCAGCAGACGATTTACCCGAGGATTTAGCCTCACTTCTAAAGGCAGCTAAAGAGTTTGTCGGTAATGACAATGTGCTGCTAGCACTAAGATGTTATCAGAAGGCAAATAAACTGGAGCCTAGTGAGAAACTGGAGAGAAGAATCGATAGATTCAAGGTTTGTAACACAGCTAATCGAGTATCCCTCACTGTCTGGTTGATTTTTCTCTTAAGTATCTCTTAACGTATAGGGGATGATAAACAATATATGTATATCCAACTGTAAAACTATGAAAACTTACAAGCAGTGAAATACCTGCTTATGGCAATGGCAGTTGGCCCATGATATCTAATCGATCAATTATTTTGATATCTTCAATACTAATACTCCTAATGTCCAATTCTGCTAATCAATACACAACTTTGCACTGTTGATCCTGAACTATCCCATCCATGATCCAATTGTCATATTGGTTGGTGAAATCGTCACAGGCGAGAGACTTTTTGCAGGCTCTGTCTGTTCCAGGCTCTCATTGCACGTGTGCAGAGGGATAATAGGCACAGAAAGAGGGTTTTAGAGGCTTACTCACCTCAAAAAGTAGAGAAAACTCAACTTCAATAGTTTAACCACTGAGTCAACTATTACTCGCATATGTATGTCTCTGAACGATAGAGCGTGAATCCATGTGACTCAAAAATTTAGTGGTTGAAGCACGTTAGGTACTCTACATCTACTCTATATCTACTCTACATCTACTCTACATCTACTCTACATCTACTCTACATCTACTCTACATCTACTCTACATCTACTCTACATCTACTCTACATCAAATAGCATATTCTGGATGTCAGTGTGTGCTTATACCCCACCTTGTTTCCATCTCATAACAGCTTTTCTATTACAGAATTTCCTAACAGATAAGGGAATCCCTCTACCAGATGATACAAATAGTCCTGCTGCAGACACAGCATCCCCCGAGACCATAGAGACTGATGACCCACAACAACAAGAAGACAAAGAAATGGAGACAGGTCCGTCGCCTAATGTGGAAACAGAAAGGTATTTATACAGAGTTCAGAATCGAGTTTAATATTCTAAAATTGGTCGGAGCCATAGGGCTATTATATAATAGTGTATGATAACTCTATGGTAGGAGCCAATACTAGGAATAATTTTGTGCTGGATTCCTTTGGGATCGGCCCGCTCTAAGTCCTCTACATACTGTGGAAGTTAGAATTGTATATTATTTGAATATGAGATATTGCCTTTGCTGGCGGTTAAATATACCTCATGGCCGAAGTTTAAATTGGACACTCAACGATATCACGCATTGGGTTAATGTTTAATGTTGAACATAATCGTCTGAACTACTACGACAGACTATCACTCCAAATTGGAATAATGATCTTAAAGACTATGTCACCAGTTACTGACCATTACTTGTTATTTTGGCAGTACATGTGACTTGTTTATACCATCTCATTGCAAGTCCAAATTAATACTAGTTTGTAGAGTGGTTGGCACTTGGCTGTAATTAGGCTTTCACAGTTCATCGTTTGATGGAGAGTCTTTAGATGATGCCAAAACTTAATCACATTGCAAACAATTCCACTATTCTAGCATGTCATATGATGAGCCCGAATTAAGTGAAGACTCAGAACAGCCTAGTCCTCCACAAGAACAGCCACCCACAGATAACGGTATGGGGGTGGCGCAGACGCCCAGCAGTAACAGGTATAACAGTGTGTCCACTCCTGGTGCTCAGGCTAACCTGTCAGAGGAGGATATCGCTATCTACAACAGTCTTCTCTCACAAGCAAAGAGTGAGTTTACCTTATAAAGTTACTACCAATCTACTCACTCTAAACACCAACTTTCTTATAGGTGTTCAGTTTGACTTGCCGTTTATCTCCTACTGAAATGTTTTTGTGTGATGATATTGCTCGCCGCCCTTTCTCCTATATCATGGTCATATTATATGAGTATTATTCAACAATGTGCGTCTATGTATGGAATTTCTTTCATGTAAATGCAGTCAAGTGCACCGTAAGTAATGCGAGTAAGGCTTACACCACCTGGACAAGTTTATATTTTTGGTGCTATCAAATGCTTAGTCAAGATGATATTTTACCCTTTATTGCAGGTTTGGTGAGGAACGGAGAGTTTGCTGAGGCGCTGTCTATGTATGAGCAGGCCTGTCTCCTTCATCCATCAGATAAACTAAAAGAGAAAATCACCAAAATCAAGGTTTGCTTTGCTCTATCTCTCATATTGTAATTGTTAATTCTTTGCATCATCTAGTTTGCCTGCATGCAGAGTTGCTCCCCCTCCAATGATAACCTCCTCAGTGGATGAGACCAGCTGGATCGCATGCAAACTTGAGCAAAGTTCATCTAAATTTGTAGTTGTTAATTGTTTTTATGATAATTAGCCGATGTATTGTCTCTACGCTTATAAGCTGTTGGGTCGGTCACTCATGCCAGCCATTCAGTGCCATCACGTTGGCAAGATGATACTCATATACACTTGTGAAAGGTTGTCTAGTTCAAGCCGTCTTTAAACACGGTGACAATTTTCTTGGCTGGTCCCAGGCTTTTTTAATAAAAAGTTAGCTTGATAAATGCAAATAACTTTCAATTTACATAATGACTGATGTTACAATTTGCTTGATTCTTGAAGACATATGTCAATGAGCTTCAGCCCCCAGCAAGTCCTACAGCTGTCACAGTAGAGAGAGAAAGCACACCCCCGCCTCCTGAAGAACAAAACAGTCCAGACGACTCAGCTATAGAGGCTCACTATAACGAACTTGTCAGTAGAGGGAAAAAACTGATTGAGCAGGAAAAATTACAGGTAGGTTACTCAATACAATTGGGCTGGCTTTTGAAAGAAAATATCAAGATTTCACAGTTATCTTTCACAATCTTTCATCTATAACAGTCATGTGGACACCATAAGAGCAAGACCCACCATTCCTGGATGCAGGAGTTGGAATATCTCCCAAAATTCACTGCGTATATGTTTGAAAATGCGAGTTATCTTCTCATTGGACTACTTTGAAAATGGGAGAACGACTCCAAAGTTTCCTCCTAGTTGCTATCAATTCTCATGTTCCTTCCTATGTTGATTGATTCAAACTCGAAATCGACATTTATCAAGGAATTGAATGGCGGTATTCATCACTCTGCATTATCATTGCTGTACTCTTTGTTTTTTCTCCAAAATCTGTTACCACATCTTGTATATTTTAGTTAAAAATCTCATCTAAGGCCTCTTCAATTAAAAATTACCCTGATTTGTAGATCAAACGGAATTACTGCAATATCAATATGTGTAAACAGGTTTGTATCTCTAAATAATCTTTTACAGGAGGCTTTGAGTCTGTACGAGGATGCATATGGAGTCAAACCTAACGATAAACTGAAAAGAAAAATGGACAGAATACAGCTGTATATAGAGCAGCAGAAAAAGAAACAGCAAGCAGGGGAGGCAAATACCGAGGAATCTAGTCATGGTTCACAGCAGATTGAAATGAAGTCGGAGGGTGAAAGTGCTCCACCTGTAACATGTGAGTATGCTGTCTTGGTCGCCTCAAGTAAATAATTTATCCGCCACACCAGAATTCCCAAGATGCTATCGCTTATACATTAGTAGTACTTTGATGGTAAATACAAAAACTCTAAACTCTTAACTGTCCGTGTATGTAAGCCAAATGACATTGTAACGCACCCGTATACTGGAAATTTTAATAGGTCAAATCAGTCAACCTGATTCTAGTTTCAAATTACTGATATATAAATAGTTTGTTTCCATTAGGGAGTTTGATTGTTCCAACCCCCTCGGTGAATCTATTTCTTAGTATTCACCCTCCCATGCTAGACCATCAAATCTTGAGCACCCTGAATATCAGTGTTAATTCATACTATTGATTTTTCTTTTCTCTGCTCACAGATGATAATAATGAGAGTTAATTTCAATTTCGATTATCATGTATTTTGTATTTTAGCTCATGAAGACGCCATCCCCGTCACATAGATTCACAGTTTCAACTCCTACAACTCCTAAATGTGTAAGTATTCTCAAATATGTCAATGTTTGTAATATTCATCACTCAATTGTTGAAAAATAGAACAGTCCTGGTTCTCTTGCATAGTTTATCTGTCGGATAGAACTGCATCCCTGCTATATCTAAATTATTTTACCATTGTACCCCAGTATATGTGTTCACAGGCTGAGACATGCGCCTGCAAGTATTCAACTTAATCTAATCTCTCACTCCATTGCAGTTCACTCCACAGCATAGAGGTATGTTCGATGGGAGGGAGTCTTTCCTCCAGTCACCAGTAAACGTGTCTGTCAGCGTAAGATCGGAGTCAGACAATGAAGAAGTGCGCCAAGAACTTTACGAAGGGGAAGGCACAGGTACAATTATTTAACGTGACAGTACAGTTTATTTTTCCATGTCGTTAATTTGCCCAGCATCTGCACACCTCAAAGATATCAAAACTTGTACTGACATGTTTTTATATCCCGTTCCTTAGCGTATCACATTCTGTTCTGTCATTACAGCATGTATACCGTACACAAAAGAGAGGATAGAGGTACTCATCACCGTGATGGTGATGAACATGAGACAGTGGACTCTGTGTAAATCCGCATCACAAAAGGATAAGGTATTTATTTTGCAGCTCAAACATTTGTTTGTTTTCAGCTATGGATATCTTTGGTGTGCCAATAAATATGCCTGAAGTTTCTGAGCCTGTCTTGACAAAAATGTCAAGACAGGCTATAATTTTCCTTGTTGAGTAATTGCTGTTTGCTAAGAAACAGAAGATTGGGCTGCCCCTAAAGAGGGACGCAAGGTGCCCTAATCCTCATACTGAGAATGTGATACATTCTAGAAAACTAGAATGCATCCTAGAGGTGAGGCCATAGAGGACCTCCTAATCATAAGTGCGCAGCAAGCTGCCAAAACTGAACTGGCACTAATCGGCCATTGGCAGTGACACTTTGATCTTAGCCAATAGTTCTCAGAGAAGTAGAAGGTATCATCACATAAATCCATTAAAGTGAAACAGCTTATGCTGTTGATGTAGATTTGACTAACGAACCATTTATGAGCTACGCAACTTTTTTCCCTATATAACAACAAAATGATGAAATGGGTGGAACCTGTTTCACTTGCCAACTGATCATACTCCGGATAAGTTGGTATTAAAGAGGTAGGAATCGAAGGGGGTGCACGGGGATTAATCATGTGAAGTGACAGGCAAGACCATTGGCTGATCAATGTAATTAGAGGCGGAGAATGGCCTTGGTCTCCGCCTCTAACAGCCAGTCCACGTTGCATTCTCAAGTGGTCAAGTGTGTTATATAAGAAATTGTGATTCGCAGACACTCATAAATAACGTTGAATAGAAGCTATGATATAGCTATTGTTGTGTTGGCTCATCACACTTGGGATTATAGGGTTTAATTACAACGGTCAATTTCAATCTTGACAACGGTATCTAGGCAACCTCTAAAACCATAAATCATAACGTCAAAATTGACCAATAAGAGCTCGTATATTTTGAAGCGGATGATTTGAAATCATCGGAACTGGGCAATTTCGTATGACATCAGTCATATTTTCACCACTTTCCAATGCCATTATTGGAATGAAAATTTATTGGGCATGTGTATCACACAATTCCGCATCAGCTAGTCTGATTCCCATTAAAAATAATTCACTGCTTCTCCTCTTAATTCCGAAAAAGCAGGAGGAATTTGAATGCTGCTAACCCCATTTGAATTTGATATGGCTGGGTGATCGCTTTACATTGACTGGCCCTTATATACCGGTCGAGGCACTTTAATGTCGTTCTTTTACAACAGCTATGGGAGACAATCGAGGATAAGTTGGTAGCAGAGGGATTTCCCGCAATGATCAGGGGACGTGGTAAAGATATAAGAAGAAAGTATCAAAATTTGCTCAAAACATACCAAGAAATTGAAGATTGGAACTCAAAATCTGGTAAGAGTTGTTCATCTCTTGCGTTTGTAACCCACTGTGGTTGCAGGAATGTAAGAACGAGAGCAGTTACAACAAATATGGTTGGTCGTCATGGCAGACTGAGGTGATAGAATCAAGGAGCACCTGTTGAGATAGGAAAATTATTATATACGAGCAAAATGAGTTGCTTGCTAACACTTTGATTGATCCTAATCATATCTAACAAATCACATTAGGAATTAAGGGATCCTGCTAGCTGGTAATACCTCCATGTTGCATATTCATATCTTTCCCTTTATTTATTTCGCTGTCATTTTCAAAATATGTTTACAAATAACTAGAGTAGGCGTTTAAATTTTACAGGTCGCAACAGAAGGAAATTTAAATATGGAGAGACTTTTGACAATGCTGTGAGGAAAGCAGAGGGTGAGGGGCCAGAAATGAATGTCAATGCTGATGCAGGAGGAGAGTGAGTATTTTGTCTACCTTAGGCCAAGACGATAATTTTTTTAATCCATATCTCTACCATCATCAATCTTCGTTGAAATCTGGACCGGAGCAGCCAAATGCCGCAATGAAGAAGCGATAAATTCAAACCCTACATCCCTCTTCAGTATCAATCGACCACAGTATTCTTCCTGGAATGGAATCAAGCTCTCACTAAGCTGTTTTCATATTATGATGTCCAATCATCAGCACACCCAGTTCATAATGTACAATATATTGTCGCAATACCTTAACTTCCTGCACATACACTATTGCTGCCTCCTTGGTAATATCATGTCATGCTGTTGAAACGCTGTTTCTCAAAAACCAACCCTGCAATATTCAACAGAGTCAGTGTTGCCATTTCAACCATATCATGACTAAACTCCTTCCATCAAGTGTATTATTACTGTTACAGACCAGCTGCTGCATCCTCCGGCATAAGGCCACGTGAACATCCTAAGGGTCGTAACCTGAACTCCGAGGAAAAAAAGACCGAGCTGCTGGAGAGGGAGGTTAACACCAAAATTGAATACATGCAAAAAATGCTTGAATTTGAGCAGAGGAAGGTAGACCTGCTCGACAAACTGGTCACCCATATTACCTCATCATAACTTAAATTGTCAGATATATTAAGTGAGCTGTGTGTAATGTTACATTTTGAGTATCATGAGATTTCGTTATAAAAAATAAATGTTTTCATTTCGATTGAGTACTATAAAACTCCACTACTGTACATAGACTTTATCAGTTTCATCAACATAGAACTTGGAAGCGTTAAACTAAATGGCTCAACAATTGATTGTTAGATCCAATGTGAAGCACGAACATGCTGAGTAGCTTTATCAAATAAAGACAAGCAGATCTGTCCCATGGCCTTGTCAATAAAAAACCCACAATACATTGCTAATATACACATCCATTATACTGATATTGCACTCATTTTGTTCAGCTATGGTTCACACTTGTGTGAACTTCTGCTGTTCTTAGTACAAATAAATTAATAACAGATCGACAGTGATAGTGCACATGAAAATGTATCTTTATTGTATTTCTTACAGAATAGTTCCATTATGACATCCAAAAACTCTGCAAATGCATAAATTGAAGTAGATCAGATTAAGTTCATGGCTTGTGAGTAAATAACAGTGTGCCACTAAGAACTTTTAACATCATCACTGTGAAACAAGCGTCGTCATTGAAAAATATGCCGACAAGTTTAAATCAGCCAAATACCCTGTAGCTACAGCATCACGACGTCACTTGGGAACCTAAGCCATGAACAGTTACACAGGATGCTGCGAAGCGCTCAGCTGTGCATCAATCAGATCTTGGCAGTCATGCAGGCCAATGCCATGACTTGTGACACAGGATACTGGAATTTAGGCAGAACCAAACAAACAGGCATAACATACGCAAGTGTGGGATACCAAGTAACAGTGCTAAGCGGTGCCTAACTAAAAGATCTGCAAACATGGGATGTTTCAAATGTCAACTGATACTTAGGCTGAGGGAGTTTTAGCTGATTCAAACCTGTCAGCTTATTTGTCAATGACAGCGTTTGTTTCGCAGTGATGATTTTAAAAATTCTTAGTTACACACTATAATTAACAACACTTGCTCCCAATACAATTAACAATGAATTTGTTGCCATGACAAAAAAGTTTACAAAAGTGTGATCATCAGGAACTAGTTAGAAAATATATTCAAAATCATACAAAAAAAACAAATTCATGATAGCACAAGACAGCGCAAAAGCCTACTCCAGGACAGTGTCTTCATCTGAAGCTGCTTTGAAATAAGTCTTGCAAATGGCCTCTCTTTTACCACAGGCAGTGTCAAATCTTAAGGTGGCCATTTCTCTAGCTGCATTTTCCCTATCGGACTCGCAGTCCATTTTAAGCATATAATTATGCAGCACAAGGCAGCATCTAATTATTACACGGCCTTTGTGCCTACTGCGTACATCCAGATGTTTCAGTCTCCTCCAGGTATTCTTCAGACAGCCGTTAGCATGCTCAACAAGTACCCTGGTCGCACTATGAGTCTGATTGTACCTCTTAACTCTCCTCGGGTTGTTGTTTCTATCCCTGTAAGGTTTCATCATAAAAGCTCTTGCCTGTATGCGCTATCACCTGAATAAGAGATATTAAAAGAATATATGTAAACAGAAATTTAACACTAAATAAGCCGTGGTTGGCCTCTTATTTGAGCTACATAAATAGGTCGGTGGTATAGATAAAGTTCAAAATATATACTCTATCACCAAAAGAAAAAGTTAGCCAATCCGCACAGCCTTGAGACATCTGAATTTAAAGCTAGCTAAGGTTTACTCAGCCTCCTTACTTTATATGGACTAAGCTGGCCAAATTTCTATTCTAGTTAACATGAAGTGACCATAAACTAGCTAAGCTAAACTTTACCTAACATTAACTCATCTAGAGTTTGTGTTTTTGAGTTTTCAACAGATTTTTAGCTAAGGTGATAAGACCAGTAATGAACTCCTGCCAAAAAATTTGTTGTTGTTGCCAAGCTATTTTTGAACTCACTGGTGCTAGAAGATAAATAACTGTCTGAGAGTATGCTTGTCTGTTAAAAGCTCACCTAATATATGATACTGCTTAGGCAATGCTTCCAGCTTTTCCACGAGACTGGTCCTCCTCAACACTCTGGCATCATGATAACTGCCTGGTGAGCCAACAGAGTAATATATAATCTCTTCAGCGCTATTTACCACCAGCATGCAGTTGAAGGAATAATTTGACTTCCTGCTGTAATATGTCTACAATAAAACACGGAATGATTATGATAATCATCAGGTGCCAATCACCCAAACAAGAAGCTTTACAATTTGATATTTACCCCATGTTAATCTATAGGGTAAATTTTTTCCTCGACTGTTTTTATGTTGTGATATTACTTTGAAAAGTACCTACATACAACACAGCATGTTTGTGGTACTTAATTATCAAAACACTCAATACAAATTTCAATATTTCACTAACAGGCCAACATATACTTTGCGATTTCATGCAGTGCAAAAAATACAA
Organism: Membranipora membranacea; assembly: GCA_914767715.1. Lineage (NCBI taxonomy): Eukaryota > Metazoa > Bryozoa > Gymnolaemata > Cheilostomatida > Membraniporidae > Membranipora > Membranipora membranacea. The sequence goes on along the minus strand of OU612069.1, from coordinate 16,875,169 downwards.
AAATAGTCAGAAACAAGATCCTACACATTAAAGTTGCCATAAAGTAAAACCCTCTGGCTTTCTCCCTTGCTGGACAGGAGGACAGTAGCCTGTCATTGCAATAGACTGTATACTTTATCAGGGCCTACTTTGAGGATAATTGCTCTTGAGTGAATTCTCTACCTCTGAGCGACGAGAAGGTTGGGCTATCTTGATTTCTGTACCATCAACAAGTCCTATGACTCCAGGAAAACCTATGAAACATTAAGCTGCAAGTCAATTTCACACATATGATGTTGTGACTGAAATGACAGCACAAGAAATGCAGAAATCAAGAGAAGGACACTTTACACAGCACCGTCTTAGACATGGCAGCTTAGGCAAATTCCTAGTACAGCATGGAGTATATATTTAAACTTGACCGTTAACAGAAGACAACTTTTAAAATTGGATGGAAAGTAGGGTTGTTACTAGGCCTCGCATTTGGGTCAAACAGAACTGGAATTTCATCTTTACGCTAAAAGAACTTATGGAGAACACTTCTCTCTGTCAGAACAAGCTGTAACCATCTAATTTGCAGTGTATTAACATAACGATTGCTAATTTATAAGTAATTCTCAAACAGGCCTACTCCAATATGCAGACTATGACCTAGTTTGTTAATGATATAAAAACTCACTTACCATATCTAGTGAAGAATGTGGCCTCTTCAATAGCCATTTCTTCATCTGTTGGCCAATTAGTATACCGCCCTTCCAACTCCAAAAGGGCATCAGATATACGGGTAACACATTCTCGGACAGTTGAGTGGGTAACGTTGAAACTGCAAAAACATAATAGGTCAAACTATTGAGAGATGTTAAAGAAATCTGCAATGTTGTCGCATACAAGCAACAAACAGGATAATTTCTATATCAACAACAGTACACTCAAACCTCGACTTGAGGACACGCAGTTACCAGCCAGTGCATATCACCTCGAATCGGGGACAGGCAAATATATGCAAATCCAAATTCTATTCTTAATACCGGTGCCACCCTAACGCCAGAACCGTGACAACCATGACAATGCAGTAAAGGTGGCGCCAACAGAGACAATTCAGAATTAGCATAATGCCTGACTTACACCAACCCACACTTGCGGCCGATCAACCCTGGATCAACCCACTCTTGCGGCCGATCAACCCTCTTTTTGCGGTAATTGAAAATTGTGTTTAAATCTTGTTTTTTTGCTTATTGACGTCAGCAGTTTTTAATGTGTCTGGAACCATGCTATATAAGAGCATGGTTCACCAATGGAAAGCATGATATGTTTGGCGACCCTCTGGTCGACAAGCAGCGCTCTTTGTTTGCAACTTCTTTTGGAGACAGGTCAGTTTTTTTAAACATGAAAGTTTTACGAGTTGTTATCATAATATTTTCATTTATTGTACGTTAGTGATATTTATAGGGAAATAGAACTCGCCTTATTATTTAATAGTGGCACAGTATAACATTTGGTTGGATTATCTATACCATCAACTAATTGAGTTGAATGAATTAAATCCAGCATGCATGGCATCATTGACTAGAAAGTATGACTTGTAGAAATAAGATATGCATTGTTAAGTTGAATTGTGTTTGATGTTAAACTTGATAAGAATTAAAAGGCATGCTCTTGAGTCAAGTGTTTGATCAAATGAGATCCATATATTAATAAGTCAGTGTCACATAGTGAGAATCATACCGAGCTCGTGAGCACAGATTTCAGTAGCGGAGAGTTAATGTGGTGACTCCGTAACCCAGAATCCCACAATGTCATCAAATTTTGTGTGACATGGTTTTCTAGCCACCTGCACAACTGCAGCAAATTGCTGTCCGTATAGGAAAATTTTCATAGGCATGAAATCTAATGCATAATGAAAATGACAGAAATATATGTGCAGAAATATAAGGGGGTCAGCGCTGGTACACCATAACATACACATCAATACCCACAAGTAAGCGGATTGGAATAAATCTACGCTTGTTATCGGGCAATTTATCCAGAACCACATGTAAAGGTTTCACAATTCCTCTACTTATTGTGTAGCTATGGAAACCATAAAGTCAACGGTAGAGAAAAAGTGGAGTGCAATTACGAGCCAAGTGTTAGGGGGCATATACGGATCAGTCGGTTCCCGCAACCACTCTTTACCGCTTTCAGTTCGCTTTAACTCACTGAGGAGAATATCGAATGCTTCTATAATTATAAAAAAAAGTATAAATGTTAGGCAAGGTTGGCATATTAACCCAGTCACTAACAGTGATAAAAATGGTTATGCAATTGCAGCAATTGTTCGTGTTTCCAAACTACAAGTCAATTGTCAATTGTATAAAAATCAGTATAATGTTTGTTGCGTAAAAAAACAGCGAGCTCGATAGTGGAATAATAGGTAAGGTTTATCTCCTGAATGGTCCATTGCCTGTGAGGATGTAGCAGCAGGAATGTGTGTTCTTTAGGGTGTTTTGGAACTGAATGGTAGGACTGCAGAGCTGAGGTGTCCAACCAAGTCAAAGTCAATTGAAATAACATCAATACTAGGATTATGGGAGAGTAAGTAATTAATGTGTGAGAACATATGATGATATATATATATATATACACATAATATATATATATATATATACCATTATTATGATAAAACACAGTCAGTGTCAGAAGATTACGGCAGGGTAGAGTAGGGTAGAGTAAAGTAGAAGACGATCATACCAGGTAGCTTGATAAAGCCTGTACAGTCCACTAAAAATAATAATACCAGCCACAAGGAATAGTGACTAGTTGTATTGTTGTAGCAGACTACCTCTTGAGAGCCTGAAGGCACTTTTGAATCTAGACTGACTCCAGTCTGGCAACGATTCATAGAGCTGATCTCTTGTACTTGTAGGCCTGAAATCTTTGCCACTGTTGCCAAAGAAATGCATGGTTGATATCAAGAGGCAGTAGAGGTAGTGCATCCATCATCAAAGTCACAGCTGTCAATGTTGATTGATGCTTGTCTGACTGGCTTGACTACATGCTTGCCATCTTTCACCAAGTGGAATGGGGAAAATGTTTGAAACATTCCCATTGGATAACACCTACAACCTACATTGGCTTTTTATTGGTCAGTTATTATTGAAATAATTGTTTCCCAAAAGTCGCGCCACACGATTGGGTAATATTTTATTAACACTGGGAATTCCCCAGAGTTATTGAGTTTCCCAGTCAATATTTATTAAACTGGAACAGTTCGCGCTTTTGCCTATTGCATGCGGCCATGTCTTGTATATGGGGCCAAGTTTTACTATTTGGGGCCTAGTCCTACTAATGGGGTCAAGCTTTATTGCATTGGGCCAAGTTTGGCTCGGGCCGAGTTATTGCGCTTCCGATGCACTAAGTTGTCCAGCTCAGATGAGACTATGCTAGTGTGAATTTGTCGGTGCCAAAGAGCCCCTATACACAATATTGTTTAGTGTCTGTTTATACTCATATATTATGGGTCCATCATGTACCGATGACAAATTAAACTAAAGAGGTGCATAAATATATATATGCATCGAAAAGTGAATTCAGCATCCTTTCTTTTTACATCAAATTTTGGGTAATGGCGGTCTGAAAACATGCATACAAAAGCAAAACTTAGAGATAGCAAGATTTAAGTGCTACTGATAGCATAACTTTCCTAAACAAGCCGCACCGTTATTTGGTTTGAGAGTAGGGGTAGTATTTATGTCATTTGAAACTGCTCACCTGTCAGAGTTCTTGGTACCGCATCTGAAGATATAAAATTTACATAAATTGATTCAGTCTTGTTCGCGAGGGTGATGTGAGACATTTTTGTTGCCTTGGAAATAAACAACTGTGTAATCAGATTACAAAAGACTTAGCACACAGCGTTCAATCAAGGCACATTATTATGAAAGAGCAACATGAATTACTTCAATATATCGTAATTATTGCCTATCAAATATGGTGCAAATCTTTCCCTTTCACACCAAAATTAAGAGGATCTTTTCCGGTCTGACAGTGCGTAGCATCAAGATCAATTGTCTTGCTCCTGAACAGCCTCTAGACAAAAAAGGACTCGCACCGGTTACCATTTTCTTAAATTTCACAGATGCACTCTGCTCATAGTTGAGAATTAATTCATAACACCTTTTAAGCTAACCACCTATCACCTGTCTGTCATCAGCCCTCACAATTGTTTCTCAAGGACACTGATGCTAATTTAAGAAGAGATTGCGACTCCTCAACGCAAGTGGGTTCCTTAGTGTTGACCGTAGCATCAAATGATCCAGCCATTAGGTTAATCTCCTTTGCTCTGCTATTATGACCTACAAATTCTAACCAATTGACACCAGGTAATATGTCTAGTGGCAGTTTTGGTAATTGTGTAAAAACTCACCACATGTCACTTGGCAATATCTTTCTTGATCTTGATGTGCTGTTCCCTGTGGTTGGAAAAAATGCACAGTGTAAATATTGGTCCCTTTTTCTCATTGCTGTTGAAAAATGAACGACTAAATAACAGCAGCGGTGGGGATTTTTTGTCATAAAAATACCGAAGCATTATACCCATGCAAGAAATCTTGATGTGAGGTTGTGCCATGAACCCTCGATAATATCGCTATATAAAATATTGATACATGAGCAATGGTGATGTAGGTACATCAACATAAATATGTGTACAAGTGTTTATATGTTTATGTGTACAAGTATTTATATGTTTATGTGTACAAGTGTTTATATGTTTATGTGTACAAGTATTTATATGTTTATGTCTACAAGTATTTATATGTTTATGTGTACAAGTATTTATATGTTTATGTGTACAAGTATTTATATGTTTATGTGTACAAGTATTTATATGTTTATGTGTACAAGTATTTATATGTATATGTGTACAAGTATTTATATGTTTATGTGTACAAGTATTTATATGTTTATGTGTACAAGTATTTACATGTTTATATGTACTAGTATTTATATGTTTATGTGTACAAGTATTTATATGTTTATGTGTACAAGTATTTATATGTATATGTGTACAAGTATTTATATGTTTATATGTACAAGTATTTATATGTGTATGTGTACAAGTATTTATATGTTTATGTGTACAAGTATTTACATGTATATGTGTACAAGTATTTATATGTTTATGTGTACAAGTATTTATATGTTTATGTGTACAAGTATTTATATGTTTATGTGTACAAGTATTTATATGTTTATGTGTACAAGTATTTATATGTTTATGTGTACAAGTATTTATATGTTTATGTGTACAAGTATTTATATGTTTATGTGTACAAGTATTTATATGTTTATGTGTACAAGTATTTATATGTTTATGTGTACAAGTATTTATATGTTTATGTGTACAAGTATTTATATGTTTATGTGTACAAGTATTTATATGTTTATGTGTACAAGTATTTATATGTTTATGTGTACAAGTATTTATATGTTTATGTGTACAAGTATTTATATGTTTATGTGTACAAGTATTTATATGTTTATGTGTACAAGTATTTATATGTTTATGTCTACAAGTATTTATATGTTTATGTGTACAAGTATTTATATGTTTATGTGTACAAGTATTTACATGTTTATGTGTACAAGTATTTATATGTTTATGTGTACAAGTATTTATATGTTTATGTGTACAAGTATTTATATGTTTATGTGTACAAGTATTTATATGTTTATGTGTACAAGTATTTATATGTTTATGTGTACAAGTATTTATATGTTTATGTGTACAAGTATTTATATGTTTATGTCTACAAGTATTTATATGTTTATGTGTACAAGTATTTATATGTTTATGTGTACAAGTATTTACATGTTTATGTGTACAAGTATTTATATGTTTATGTGTACAAGTATTTATATGTTTATGTGTACAAGTATTTATATGTTTATGTGTACAAGTATTTATATGTTTATGTGTACAAGTATTTATATGTTTATGTGTACAAGTATTTATATGTTTATGTCTACAAGTATTTATATGTTTATGTGTACAAGTATTTATATGTTTATGTGTACAAGTATTTATATGTTTATGTGTACAAGTATTTATATGTTTATGTCTACAAGTATTTATACGTATATGTGTACAAGTATTTACATGTTTATGTGTACAAGTATTTATATGTTTATGTGTACAAGTATTTATATGTATATGTGTACAAGTATTTATTTATGTTTGTGTGTACAAGTATTTATATGTTTATGTGTACAAGTATTTACATGTTTATGTGTACACGTATAAATACTTGTTTATGTGTACGTACCATACTGATAGTTTATAAGTTTTAGTTTGCAATTATTGGGCACTTAAAAATTTTAGTACAGAGGAACAGGATGGCAAGAGTTAATTCCCTTGATTTCTTATAAGCCTGCCCAGTTACCTCAGGGGTTGGGGTAGGTATCCATGTCCTATGAAGAGTATCATCAAACCTATCACCTCCACACGCCCCTCCGCAAAAATCGCCAGAGCCGTGCACTGCAAAGTAGGCCAATAGACGTAATTGTAAAATGTGCTATCTATACTTGTTGTGTCCGACTTCTTTTTTGAATTTCTTCATATTATTTACTACTCCATGATAAAGCCCCTGGTTTCAGGTAGAGAGCGAGTTAAGTGGGCAAAAGAAAATGTGAACATTTAAACAATTGAATAATTGGGTAGGTAGGTAGGTAGGTAGGTGTGAGGAACGGAATTTTACTAACTCACTCACTGTGCATATACTTTAAGAGAGTATATGCTGTGAGGAACGGATAATGTCGTCCTATCCTATACTAAAGTAAATGCCGTGTACTATTAGTATGTATAGTTGTTCTATAACCGTCCTACTTATAAATTGGTTCTAACTATGTTTGTAGTTATGGTTTTAAATCTTGCACTCCGGACACTTCAAAATGTCACTTTATTGTGTAATTTATTTGTAGTTCTAATTTGGAGTTACCTCCTCTTTCCTGCACTGAAGAATGACAAGATCGCTCAAATCCAATTGGTAATGCTAGCACTCTGGTGAGTACGAGGTATTTAACTTATTAATTTATAGTGACGAACAGCTGGTTCCCACAACTCCACAAAGCAATTTACTACGGGGTTGTTATTGAGCCTGACCTCTTCTTAGCTTCACTAGAAGTTGCCTTCAAGTTGTTTAAGAAAGGTTCCTGCCGATAACCTGCTAAGACCCCTGTCTTGTTCTAACAGTAAAACTCTTGATGAGTTTCGAGACAATGCTCTTACACCACAAAGTCAATATAATCCTTAGATGTTAATATGACACAATCACTATATATGAATGTGTTCAGGTACGTTTGATATTTTTGTTATTCAACTTAGGTGACTGATTTTAATTATGAGCACCTACTTGATCTCTGTATAGTGCCTGGAAGCCCAATCAGGTAATCAAGGCGGTGTATCAGTATCACAGGCCTCTTAGCCAAGTTAAATTAGCTAAAGACTCCAACCCAATTTCTAGTGAAGGAAAGAGGTATCAGTCTGTGGTCACTCTAAAATTGATGTTCAATTTCTATATTCAATGTTGAATTAATGTTTCACAGATTAGAGGTATCTTATCTTAAATCGGTAGCGTCCTACTTCTTTAAAACACAAGAATCTAATCCTAAACTAGTATTCCGAAACTTAATCTATTTAACCCCCAAGCAAATATGAATACTAATTAATTCTGTTCTGCAATAGTTCCCAATGATACTTCTAAATGATTTCCGACTTGATATGATCACAGACGCGAATTACCTGCGTTTAACTGTGGGTCACAATGATTTCCGACTTTGATATGAGCACCTACGCGAAATACCTGCGTTTATGGTGGGTCACAATGATTAAACCTCCTAAAGTTAATTTTGAATCCTGTTTCAGAGTGTTGTTATAGTAACAATTAACAACGACTTACTTTAGTTGATTGCAAAATTGCCTTATAAACTCTTAGTGAATATGACCTAACGTCTGAGTACCTGACGAACTGTCCCTAATTACTTTGCCAATTACTATATGCATAGAAATCAATTACAACAGTATATTCACTAAAGTTATTGTTTATTGTCTTGATACTTATAAAAAAATGATAATGTAATTCAAATGATACTCACAGTATATGTTGGTCCTTAGACTCCACTTTAGTGTTAGCGTTCCAACAAAGATCTTTGATTTAAAACTAGTATTTATTAAATCAAAATATAATGTCTTTTACTAGCTATGTAAAAAGTTGACTGTGCTGCTCAAAGAATTAAACTGTACTAATTTACTGTTCAAAATTTCGGCCTTTATATAGGTGCCGATTTTTGTGCTGACTCTGCTTGTTGTCGTTTGATTAGCTGTCAGCGGATTAGTGGATTAGTGTCTCTTGTGGCTTTGTTATATGAAACCGTTCTGTGGTCACGTCACGTGGTATATGGCTGTTGTTCCTCAGTCTACCTTCTGGAATTTATTGTTCTATTTTTGGGCTGACTTTGTTGTTGTTACTCCATGATTAATTACTTCTGTGTCATCCTGAAGATTACTTGGTACTTGGTGCTATGACGTTTTGGAAAACCAAGTTCCTGGAGATTAATTGGTACTTGGTACTAGGATTAGTGTCTCTTGTGGCTTTGCTATATGAAACCGTTCTGTGGTCACATCACGTGGTATATTGCTGCTGTTCCTCAGTCTACCCTCTGGAATTTGTTGTTCTATTTTTGGGCTGACTTTGTTGTTGTTACTTCCTGGTTAATTACTTCTGTGTCACCCTGGAGATTACTTGGTACTTGGTACTATGACGTTTTGGAAAACCAAATTACTGCGTCACTAGAATTCCTATTTTCTGACCGGATTAGCATGCTGCGGTTATCTTTGCTACATCTTTGATGGATTACTTCTGCGTCTCTCTGTTCGTTGTGTATGCTTGTGACTACAAAATACCATGGAGGTTACTGGGTGCATTTGTTTCCATCTCTATCTGTACCCTCTGACTTCTGCGGCTGGCTGAATATAACTACATATCTCAAGTGCCCATTTTGGGTACTGACAGCACTTCCCCTTCTTCCAAAGAAATCTGGCCTCAGATTTCCTAAAACATATCATGCATCAAATAAAAACGCGAACTCGTATCAGAGAAAGACATGATCATGACAAAAAAAATGCATCATGGGTCATAGTTGGAGTAATCTCCTATCTTGACGTGTCAGAACAACTCCATAATCACCATCATATCTAATACTCACCCTTTCAACCGAGCCTTATCCCATTGAGTGAGACAAATATACTCCAAATTAATCATGAAGCACCGCCCCCGGAAATGACATGTTTAATTGTCTAGCAGATGACACCATACCTCAACATGGCCAACTTTTTATTTTTCAACCGTCAAATCAGACAATACAGACCCTTTCGACGCTACAGACAAAGGCTCCCTATCATAAAAGAGGGGATAGAGCACAAAAGGCTTGGTATAATGCCGAAAGGATTTCCGTCAATCTGCATGTTCCATATGTGTATAATGAGATATACCTGTCGGTTTTGTCAAGGTCTACCTTTAGTAAGTTAGCTCCTATAGTTCATGATCCATCAATTATCCTTTGCAAAGGTAAAGTCTGTATATCAGCTAAATTGTGGCATCAGCCTTATATAATTTGAAGATCAGATATGACATACCAATAAAAGCTGTGAATTTCAAAGTAAAAAGGAAGTGACGTTGGTTAACCATTTCTTGAGGACTTGAGATGATTATGATAATATTCAAAATTGTTATCGTTATTTTTAAGATACACAAAGATGACGGAATACCAGACTTCAGGTGGTTCTGAGGATTCACTGATCGAAACATCCCTACATATTGACAATCATATTTTATATCAAAACTTCGATATAGACTAATAAATCTTCCAACTCACAGGATTCAAGTCATTTCTTATATCTGTACTGCTTTGTTGCCTGATGATTTTCTTTTAGGGAAGTTGTCTCATACCTGACAAAACAAATAAGACAATTCCTAAATAACTATATTACACATTGGCCGAGGCCAGTCAAATTGGCATGACCACCTAATTACTCATAACATTTCTAGGTTCAAACTCCACATAGTCAATTAATCCAAATGCTGAATAATGTCCTACTGACACAAATGTATACACTCAGCACAGTTGACCAACTTTTTACACACATACAAAGAAAAGGAACCTAAAATCGAAATCTGGATCAGAATTAGAATGCTTCAACTAATATTTATCTCTGAGTTTTTCAAACTTGTTGTCTGATACGATCAATAGTTTTCTTCCTTAATATAAATGCTAAATATTATAAACAACCTTGGTATGCTTCTTACCTTACTAACTCACCATCTCCTGTGCTTCATAGCGATCAATCATCCTTACTGTCATTGCTGGGGTTTATATCCCAAGGTTGGTTGCACACTTCTCATGATATGCCACCACTGTCACTCTGTATAGTAAGGTTAGTCAGGCATACAGCAAGCTTATAGCTGCATGGTAAATGTATCTCAAGCAATATTTTCCAAGAAGAACTCTATAATATACCAATACTTTGGATAATGTAATATTAATTTCACGATATATAACAGGGATAAATGCAAGGGTAAGTAATACACAACTTAAATGATATTGAAACTAACTGATACTTACTTAGTCTTCTGACTTAGACTCAGTCCGCCTTCTCGGTGTTGCACTACATGGCAATGGTACTAAATCTACTCGTTGTCCTCCAAAATCTACAAAACCTTCCTTGATGTGGAAGGAAACGTAGTCAAAAATCCATGTAATACGAAAGCCTAGGAGGATTTCCGAAGAATTAGATCTCCCTCCTACTAGAAAGGTTTGTGAAAATGTTATATCACCAATTCTTATATACAAATCAGTTTGTCCTTCTAGCTCAACAGCATGGTTAGATATAGAGCGAGGCCTTACATCAGTAGGGGTGATAACACATTGCAGCACCTCTGCTACATTATATGGGATCAGACTATGACATGCTCCAGTATCTAACAATACCTCAGTTAGGAAAGAATTTTGGTCATTTGTGTAAAACTTATCTGGGTTGTACAGCTCTACTGGTATGACTGGTAAGTGAAACAAAGTATTCTCCCAGGTGTGCTCTCCTAGTGAGTACTCATATGCTTCTGTGTCTTCATTCATCGTGTAAAGTGGATTCATCTCCTCAGGCTTAAAAGGAATAGACTTCTTAACTCCGTTGAAGGCGCATTGTAACAACACTAAAACCACAAACAATGTTACAAGAGTATTGACAGCAATTGTCCAATATTGAAATATATGGTGCCAGCCTGAATTAAACCAGTCTAGAAAATTTAATTGAGGTATTTTTATAGCACTAGTCCCGTTTATACCACCTGCATTTGGCCATAGACCAAGTCTCCTCATCTTTCTTCTTTCAGTGGCTATAGTTTCAACAAAGTCGTTTACTAATTCACCCTTTGAGTATATATTTGGAATCGGAATTAATTCCGAACTTTCCTTATAATAATTTAGTGGTAAGGGTTGGAATGTAATATTCGGATGAAATGTTTTGGTTTTCACCTCAATGATCGGTCCCAATGTCTTGTAACTGCCATCATGCCACATATATTCAAAAGTGGTACCATTTATGCTGAAAACTGTCGAAGTCCTTATATGACAATCAATCTCAATTGCATTCTTGTGAATTATATTCGTCAAGGGATCAAGATATCCTGTTGTATCATGTTTGCCGTTCCAACTAAACTTGATAGGTACTCTATTCATGCATTTGGACTGAATATTAGCGTCCTTTATATTGAACTTATTCACAGGAGTACAAGTGTCAATAGCCACAATCTCACTTGTTAACATTCTAGCTGTAACATATTGATCAGAAAGCAACTTCCTCATTGCAAAAGTTGGTTCTGATTTGATAATTGCCCCAAATAATTGTATTGCTGCCTGTTCGTGTTCACATAAATATTGTATTCCTGACCAGAAAGCTTTTAATGAACTTTTCCAAATTGAAATTTCTAGTGATTGTGCAATAGAATTGAACATAGCAAATGTAGCCACAATCTCTGAAGAGGCATGTTGACTAGGTACTGCAGGCAAATATTCAGGGCCACCAGTGTTATTGGATATTTCTGAATTTGTAGAAACATAATACCCTTGATCAGTCAGCATAGCTGTGATTTGTCTGTCTGTTTCTGGACATAACTCAAATCGTCGATACCCATTTTCAGTAAAACTTAACCCTAAAGTCTTATCTAATGACAACCAATTTTCATTCCATAGTTCCCCAGATTTGGTGTCCCCTTCAATATATTGACAGGATTTGTTTTGTATTGGTTCCCATAATATGGTACCATATCCAGAAATTTCACAAATACCATCTTCATAATGGCATTCATGCATGTTACCTAGTGATGATTTAATCTGTTTAGTTTGTCTGTCCAGATATAAATAGCCTTTTTCTAACACATAATCATAAACAGTACGGTTATACCATTTACAACACCATGTATATGTTGGATCTAATGATAAATGGGTAGATATTTCCCCATCCTTTTCATACAATTTATTTAAAATCCTTCTTTTATCTATCATATTCCGACAAGTCTCCCTAGGCACGGCTGTATATTTCTGTGTCTGATGTTGCAGTTTTTGACTTGCAAAGAAATATAGAAATGTCCAAATTGTAGTAGCACGTTCATAACATAGATATCCTACTTCTTGTTCTAGGTTTGGACGCAGCTGGAAGAACTTCAAGTCAATTTCTTGTATACTACGATTGGATTGCTTGTATTGTGGGCATGCAGAAGGTTGCTCTACTTTCATCAACAGAGGTGAGCGAGAGTCTATACCATCATTTTGATTACAAATCATAGGTTTATTATACCCAGTGCTCAAACCATTAGATTTTGGTAATACTAATAGCAATATTGTCATCACACATTTGACTCCAAACATTAATGCCAAGGTGTTAGGTACATATGTCCTTGTTTTTACAGATTTCCTTCTAATGCGCCCTAACTTATCTATTGTGTTAACTTGAACAGCTTTATCTTGTGAGGGTTTCACTTTGGAAGTTCCTGCCTTCCTTGTTTGAGCCAAATTATAGGCATCATCGCGCCTACGGAACCTTAACACTAACCTATTGTTGCCATTTGTTTTTGATACACTTCCAAATATGTTAACCTCTGAACTGGATAGCCTGTGTTTCAATTTATCACACAGTATATCCCAAATCCTATGATCACTGATGGTAATAGAAACTTTAGCCCCGTACTGGTTGAATCCTATCTCCCAATGTTTGATTGCTGATATTAGTGCTTCAGCTTCTCTTTCATGTTTTGGTGATAGTTGCTCTGCAGCTGTCCATTCCTTATGGTAACACCCTACTGATCTATAATTATTACTGTGTAATTGGTTCAGAGCAACTGATCCTGTACTTTGGCTAAGCCGTAGCACCTGTAGGTGGTAATCATGTTGGAAAGTTACTGGTTCCAAAGTTGTAGTAGGTTTGTTCTCAAGTTTGGTATGCTCATTTGTCATTACTTTCACATCTTGTAATGTTGTTTGACCATGTCTTGTACCTTGAATTTTGTGTTTCTTATTTTTCCGCAAATCTATGTCCATCCATGTTGTGGATGTGTTCTCATAATCATTCAAACAAGAGTTTTGACGCCATTCTGGAAGACTATCAGACACCAATGGTGGCTTACTGGTTTTGTTAACCCTTCTATTTTGATGTGTTATTACCTGAAATGTTGCATTCCTATCTGTTTTCCCAGTTCTCAACATGCTTACTGATGCCAAATGTGCAATTTGTTCTTGTGTGCGTCTACATGTGAAAGCATTATGCCCCATCCTTAAACACCGACTACATTGTTGGGTCCCCCTGTGATTTAAGTTATTTGATGGCTGTAAATTTTGCCTAGCATACTCCCTAATAGTCCTTTCAGGATCAGATCTATTATTAGTGATTGGTTGTCTGGTTCCAGAATTCCTTGATTCTTGTGCATTGAAATTGAATCGATTGTTGGAATTTGACTGTTGGTTATATCTTGGGGGATTACCCCTGTTTTGAAACGGCCTACGCTCATTTCTAAAGGGTTGTCTGTTGTTATTATAGCCATGTCTCCCTGATGGGATTTGTGGTCTATATTGTGATGGATTAGAATAACCACCCTGGCCATTATTATTGTTACGCCCTGGATTACCATATCTATCAGTCGGTCTAGCATTATTAGGATTATTTGATTGATGGCTTCCTATATTGCCATTTCTATTGCTCCTACTGGGGTCATTTTGGTGCAACTCTGTTGTCGCCTGATTAATTTTCAGACTTTCTTGTTCTGCTGATCTCTGCCTATCTCTCATATCTAATTGTTTTACTTGTTTAACTAATGATTGCATTAATTCACTATCCCCAGTGGGCATTACTGCATTTGCATGGTCAAAAGTATGTGTTCTCCTATCTTTTTCATTTGTGCCATCGAGCACCGCACTAGTGTTTTCAATTCGCTCAGCCATTTTATATGTTTCTTGTAATGATAGCTGTCCCCTATTCAAGATTGCACGTTTGGTTCTATTTTCAAGTCCTCTAATAAACTGTGCTTTAATTATTTCATGTAATGCCTCTTCTCCTAAATCTGGGAAGGTCTGTTTTGCCAAACTTGTGATAGTAGTGAAATATTTTCCTACAGAATCTGTCCCCTTTATTCTGGTGAACAGTTCATTTGATTTTATCAAGCCAATTCTAGAGCTGAATACTTTAGTCAATTTTTTTACTAATTTATCATAATTATCTGCTACATTAGGTTTATCCTTGATGATTGATTGATATTCTAGTAATGCACTTTCCTTGAAGTATGTGGCTATTAATCTTGCCCATTGAGATTTTGGGATCCCTAAACCATGAGACTGTAGCTCAAAGCTGTCTATTAATTCGGTGAAAGTGATTTTGTCCTGAAATGAGTTGAAATATTTCTCTAAATCAGGCACCCTACCATGCATCCCCACAACCTGAATGATATTATTGTTATTTCTCTTACCTTTCTTATGCTTCTGCCTGCCATCGTCTCCAGAGTCAGAGCTCCATCACTACTGTCATCACTTGAGCTAGGATCACTGTCTCCACCGCCTCCATTGTCACCAGGCCTCTTTCTTTTGCCACCTGAGCCATTACCTTTATTTCTCCTTTCATCTCTTCCCTTGTCTCGATCATTGCCGCGTTTCCTTGGCTTGTCTCCCTTCTTACTAACTTTCCTTCTGTCATCATCTGAATCGTCTCTCTTGTCACGTCTACCTGATCCCTTCTTTTTCTCTCTTTCCTTGCCAGGTTTGCCATTGTCCTTTTTGCCTGAAACTTTATCTTTAGGTGCCTTTCTTTTCCTTCTACGATCCTCTTCGTCTGAGCTTGAGGAATCATCTCCAGAAGAAGGATCTCCTGGTGCACCACTTGCTATCCTAGGATTTCTCCTAATCTTAGCAGGTTCCTTACCTGCACCTTTTCTAGGCATACCGCTATGTCCTGTAATTTTATATCGCGGATCAACAAATTCAATAAAATCATTCTTCCAATCATAAAATTCATCGGAACGTTCTGGCTTCATTTCAGGCTTAATTTCTAACTGAGGATATAATAAATCATCATCATTTGAATAAGGTGATACCGCCTTATCTGTATGCCTCTTGACTCGAGGTCTTGACTCAAGAAATGGATTAGTGTTGGAGAACTTACCAGCATGAGAGCATTGATTTGCATTTGATACAGGCGCTTGAGTCCGTACATGTTCTCGTTCTCTATCCCTGTCTGCTTCCATCGCCATACATCGATGTAGCGGTGTAGAGTGTCTCTCATCAGTTCTTTGATGAGGCTGGACTTCTGCAAATGAGGTATGATCATCACTAGGCATGTCCTGGCTGGAATAGTCTGAAAACTCGCCTGCCTTCCTGATTTCTTCATCAACACCTTACGAGGATTTACTCTCTCCTCCTCTCCTATTGATTGCTGATTCATAGGGGGGGCAATAGCTCTCCAACAAATCAGCATCAGGTGAGGGAGCGGATGGATCTTGAGACCTATCTGGTAAATGGTTAATCTTTATATCTGAATGACATGAAACTACCTCATCATATTTTGGAATTATCTGTTTGAATATGTCTAGTTACTCTATGACTATTAGGTCTTTTTTCTAAAGCTGTATTACAAGGGCCTTCTGACACTGAATTGTCATGTTTATCTTTGAGATCTGGATACAATTTCTTTGCCTTGGCCATATCACATTCTTTAACCTTATACATATAACGGGGTTCCCACTCACGTTCAATAGGGTGAACTCGTTTATCTGATCTGTATACAATTTTTACCCGTGCGCCTCCATACATTCCTTCCTCTGAATCTACCACACTTGACCCAAACTTACTTGAGAATGATGAGCTGGGTGATTTCTGTCCATCAAACATGTGATCACTCAATTCAGCCGATTTTTCCTCTTTCTTATCTGCACCAGCTTTCTCTCCATCGCTACCAGTATTATAGCTTTCCCCGCTGCTACCAGTAGTATATCTATCCTCACTGTTATCCGTGCTGTCTTCCTCCTGGCTTTCACTGCTACTGTCATCACTTGAGCTAGGTGGCTCGGGCTCCCTGATTTTCTGTTTCCTTACTCCATTTGATCTTGCCATATATCCGTTGTCCATCCCTTGAGGCATATCAATAACTTCAATGACAGTATTATTGCTACCTCCTTCATCACTACTCGACTCGCTACCGCTACTTCTGTCAGCACCTGACTTCTTCTTCTTGCTCTTACTGGTAGGGGTTACATATTTCCAAAGCTTTTTCAGCGCTTTTGACATGCTGAATTAAAATATATGGAAAAGGAAAATGAACAAATTAACTTAAATTAAAAGAAACACTTATTTTTCACACTAATGATAAAAATGTACTATTAATTACTTAATAACGATTAACGCTAATTAATTATTGCCTATAACAACACTTAGAAACGGGCGATCCTCTGTTCAATCTACACAAAACCTAAAGCTGTGAGGAACGGAATTTTACTAACTCACTCACTGTGCATATACTTTAAGAGAGTATATGCTGTGAGGAACGGATATTGTCGTCCTATCCTATACTAAAGTAAATGCCGTGTACTATTAGTATGTATAGTTGTTCTATAACCGTCCTACTTATAAATTGGTTCTAACTATGTTTGTAGTTATGGTTTTAAATCTTGCACTCCGGACACTTCAAAATGTCACTTTATTGTGTAATTTATTTGTAGTTCTAATTTGGAGTTACCTCCTCTTTCCTGCACTGAAGAAAGACAAGATCGCTCAAATCCAATTGGTAATGCTAGCACTCTGGTGAGTACGAGGTATTTAACTTATAAATTTATAGTGACGAACAGCTGGTTCCCACAACTCCACAAAGCAATTTACTACGGGGTTGTTATTGAGCCTGACCTCTTGTTAGCTTCACTAGAAGTTGCCTTCAAGTTGTTTAAGAAAGGTTCCTGCCGATAACCTGCTAAGACCCCTGTCTTGTTCTAACAGTAACACTCTTGATGAGTTTCGAGACAATGCTCGTACACCACAAAGTCAATATAATCCTTAGATGTTAATATGACACAATCACTATATATGAATGTGTTCAGATACGTTTGATATTTTTGTTATTCAACTTAGGTGACTGATTTTAATTATGAGCACCTACTTGATCTCTGTATAGTGCCTGGAAGCCCAATCAGGTAATCAAGGCGGTGTATCAGTATCACAGGCCTCTAAGCCAAGTTAAATTAGCTAAAGACTCCAACCCAATTGATAATGTAATTCAAATGATACTCACAGTATATGTTGGTCCTTAGACTCCACTTTAGTGTTAGCGTTCCAACAAAGATCTTTGATTTAAAACTAGTATTTATTAAATCAAAATATAATGTCTTTTACTAGCTATGTAAAAAGTTGACTGTGCTGCTCAAAGAATTAAACTGTACTAATTTACTGTTCAAAATTTCGGCCTTTATATAGGTGCCGATTTTTGTGCTGACTCTGCTTGTTGTCGTTTGATTAGCTGTCGGCGGATTAGTGGATTAGTGTCTCTTGTGGCTTTGTTATATGAAACCGTTCTGTGGTCACGTCACGTGGTATATGGCTGTTGTTCCTCAGTCTACCTTCTGGAATTTATTGTTCTATTTTTGGGCTGACTTTGTTGTTGTTACTCCATGATTAATTACTTCTGTGTCATCCTGAAGATTACTTGGTACTTGGTGCTATGACGTTTTGGAAAACTAAGTTCCTGGAGATTAATTGGTACTTGGTACTAGGATTAGTGTCTCTTGTGGCTTTGTTATATGAAACCGTTCTGTGGTCACATCACGTGGTATATTGCTGCTGTTCCTCAGTCTACCCTCTGGAATTTGTTGTTCTATTTTTGGGCTGACTTTGTTGTTGTTACTTCCTGGTTAATTACTTCTGTGTCACCCTGGAGATTACTTGGTACTTGGTACTATGACGTTTTGGAAAACCAAATTACTGCGTCACTAGAATTCCTATTTTCTGACCGGATTAGCATGCTGCGGTTATCTTTGCTACATCTTTGATGGATTACTTCTGCGTCTCTCTGTTCGTTGTGTATGCTTGTGACTACAAAATACCATGGAGGTTACTGGGTGCATTTGTTTCCATCTCTATCTGTACCCTCTGACTTCTGCGGCTGGCTGAATATAACTACATATCTCAAGTGCCCATTTTTGGTACTGACATAGGTAGGTAGGTTGGAGCATAAATGTGTCATTGTACTGCAGTATATTTGTACCAAGGAATAACGCATTCTCGCTAAGGTAGTTACGGCTATTACCAACTGAGCCAACCCCTACTCAAGCTGGGCTATCTGTTGGTATTTTGATACTATTGACATGTCGTACAATGGTATACTTGTAATTATTTAGGCCAAAGTATATTGCACACTGGTGTTCCTATCTGGTTCATGGTGGCCAACTCACTGGCTTGTTGCAATGGAATGTCAAAAATTTGACATTTATCCGCGCCTTTTCTCAGTCTGTAGTCATAATATATATACAAGAACATTCCTGCTACTCCGCTTGCTTGGTTGTCCAATGAAATGGATAGTATAGAGCCTGTCAAATGTTATTGATGTGATCGATGTTGACACCATTGATATGGCGATGACAGGTTATAATATGGTCATGCCTGCAGTAATTACTGCTAGCCACTCACTATGACTGTATTGGTGTGTTATTGTAACAGTTCATTAAACACACATCTATACCGTTTGCATCAGTAGAGTTGGGCTAGCTACGATATAAAATTGATAGGGGAAGACAGTCTTGATGCAGTATTTAGGTCAGCTGATACACAAGGAAGCTAACAAGCTTACATAGGGAATAAATACAATTCCCTGTTACAATCACTTTGCTGAATACTGTAGAGGTGCCAGTAACTTCTAACAGCAATAGCCTAACTGGAAGCCAAAACTATACATTTTCTAGGCGGATTACAGAGCAGGACTCATATTTGGCATGTACTTTCTTATATAGAACACAATCAAATCGCTGTACCAAAGTATCAAGAGGACAATCCTGCCAAGGTTGTATCTAATGCAAGGTAAGTAAAATGAAAAATTGAATCAAATGTCTCCAAAGATAGGTAGAATTTACTAGTTATAGGCGTTCTAGGGTCTTTCCTTTTATCTGTGAACGCTCACAACCAATTAAGAAGTGTATGCCAAGAAAAGCAACGCTGTAGGTATCAGTATGTCATGTGACTGATCGGTATCAACAGGCCCATAGTTTACTGGACTGCCTCCCCTAGAAAGCTAAATACAGTGGCCTAAAACCACTATAATTGAATAATCAATGTCAGAATCGGCACCTCTGGGATTTCGATTTACTGATTTTCTGGGGAGAAGTTTACAGCATCCCTCCTGGTGATGTTTTGTTCTCGCCTCGGACTTTTGCATTCCCTACAATTTTTTCTTCACTCCGGTGCTGAGTAGGTAGGTAGGTTGAAGCATATATCCGACCAAGCTTAATGTGTCATTGTACTGCAGTATATTTGTACCAAGGATGAACGCATTCTCGCTAAGGTAGTTGGCTATTACCAACTGAGCCAACCCCTACTCAAACTGGGCTATCTGTTGGTATTTTGACACTATTGACATGTCGTTCAGTGGTATACTTGTATTTATTTAGGCCAAAGTATATTGCACACTGGTGTTCCTATCTGGTTCATGGTGGCCAACTCACTGGCTTGTTGCAATGGAATGTCAAAAACTTGACATTTCTCAGCGGTAGTCAAAATATATATACAAGAACATTCCTGCTATTCCGCTTGCTTCATCGGCTGATGAAATAGGTACAACCTGTCGAATTTGATTGATGTTTATAATTGATGTTGAGACCATCGATAGGCAATGACTGGTTTTAATCATGGTTATGGCTACTGTATACACTGCTAGCCAGTCACTATGACTGTAGCGCTGTGTTATTGTAACAGTTCATTAAACACACATTGATACTGGTTGCATCAGTAGAGTGCGGCAAATAATTGTACTACCTACGATATAAAATTGATAGGGGATGACAGTCAGGGAAGCTAACAAGTTAAGTTAGGGAATAAATACAATTCGCCGTTACAGTCACTTTGCTGAATACATAGAGGTGCCAGTAACTTCTAACAGTAATAGTCAAACTAGAAGCCAAAGACTATCCATTTGCTAGACGGCTTACAGAGCAGGACTCATATTTGGCATGGACTTTCTTATATAGAACACAATCAAATCGCTGTACCAAAGTATCAAGAAGACAATCCTGCCAAGGTTGTATCAAATGCAAGGTAAGTGAAATGAAAAATTGAATCAAATGTCTCAAAAGATAGGAAGAATTTACTAGTTATAGGCGTTCTATGGTCTTTCCTTTTATCTGTGATTGTTGACAACCAATTAAGAAGTGTATGCCAAAAAAAGCAACGCTGTAGGTATCAGTATGTGATGTGACTGATTGGTAACAAGACAATTGATAGAAAAAACTGCAATAGTCAGTTTAGCCTGCAGTGCATCATTTGTGCATAGCATTTATGCAGGTAAGAAAACAGGTCGTGCGAGGCATAGCTTTGTCATATGAATGAATTGATTTTCTTGATTTATGAATACAGCCACACTCACATTTCAGCTTAGCCTGTCTGGACAAGCTTGATAAGCTTGTCTCCTCATTCGTAACCAAACGATTCAAGTCACAAGCACTCTTCCACTAATTATTAATATTGTTACAACACAGCATGATATAGATAAAAGATATAAGATAGGATGGGTATATTTTAACCGCCATCCCAGGCTAGGTGGAATTTTTTGTTTGTTTACAATTCACCTCTGTGGTCACTTTTCACACTATCGCGATTCAGAATTACGAGCTCAAGACAATAGCAAAGACAATCTTTTACAATGAGTTATAATGTACCATTGTCATACCAAGTTGCAAGTGAAACGTGATGTTTTCCCGACACCCAGGAGTTGTCATATTTCATATTCAAGGCCGTATTATTTCCAACCTCTCTAACATGAAAGGTACATTAACAACCAACAGATAACTAAAAGCCAAGAAATGTTGTTACCACAGTTGCTTTTCATCCTTCATCATTCTAATTTTATTTCATTCATTTGACAGCTGTGACCTATTTATTATCCAAATCAAGCAACATGAGTAAAGATTGTTTCGATGGAGCAGTAAATAATGTGTATGCTAAACTAAAATGAAACTGTCTTCAATATGTACCTACTGACTAAGAATTAACGTCCTCATACCGGCATAACAAGCAAACCTAGCATGCTCCAACACCGCAGATGTTTTGCATTCATAGCATCGAATAACAGCTTATGGTGAGCGCAATGGAAAGCATGACCTGTACGCAAAAAGGGTCCTAATAAATATCTGAAAATATTGCACAACGAGGAAGCTTCTAGATTGACAAATGAATAAAATGTGATCGTACCAACACATTAACCTTCTACCAGATGAGAGCAGGCAACAACTAAGTTTGAAGTTTGAAGTTTGAAGTTTGTTTATTGCCTAAATTCTAATATCCATCATGTGATAGGTTGATAGCATCGAATGTACAGCACATACATGGAAAAATAATAATAAAAGGAGTCTGAGCTGCATTAGTTAAAAAATCGCATATAAAATTCAAAAAAGGTATTTTGTCTTTTGGTTGTTCTACACTTGGATGGCCTATATTTATCTATTTTTGCTCTACGAGCAGATGTTCTGTTTGTGTTTGTTTTGATACGAGAGTTCAAGGGGTGATTATCGTTGTCAGCTATTCTAGTGAAATGTTCACTGCAAGTGGTGTGCAGGAATGTTGTGATGGGTGGCAGTGCTAGATGGTCCAGCCTCTGCTCGTAGTTGTCAGAGAATGGCAGCACAATCCGAGTAGCAGAGCGCTGGATCCTCTCGAGTCGTGTTTTATCGGTGTCTAATAGCTAAATGCACTGATATATATTCATGGATTAAGGGAACATATCAGGCCCCGAAAAAGCTTACGGGAATTTATGTATGATTGCTGGAAACAATTTCTCATATTCAATTTGTCCAAAAGTTCGGCTTGCTCCACACAATATAAATTAGTTGGGGCTGACTGCTTCTGACAACCGTGTACAACAATGTCCAGAGAAGATTTTGTAGCTCAACTAACAATCAGTGGATATAATGTATTCAATGACATTGGCTAATGTCTGAACAGAAGAGGGGAATCAGAATGAGTCGAATGGGAGTACCACACCGTAACTTTATCTCCCCTGAGAAAACTTAGAATATCATCAAGAAGGAAAAAAAAAGAAAGATTTCACTCTTTATGGTAGGCCTGAATAGCACAAGTCATAACGCTTCTTGTTTTGATTTCAAAGTATTCTAATCACATTCAATCTCCCTCCATCCTATTATAAAAATTGTTTTCCTCCTTTGTGGCATCTTTTGAATAATAAGCACAGGGCTCGGATAGTTCTCGCGGTCGCAGAATTTAAGCCGCTCTGACTTATTCTGTAAATATTTAGACCAGTGAAATAGGCTATTAAACCTGTTAAACTGGAAATCTAATGAATGATAGTGTGTAGGTCTCATTGACATCTATATGCGTAGATAGTGTTAGAATTTAGAGAGATACAAGGGGATGATGTCCCCCTTCCTACTTTGTCTATGGGGATGCATCCCCCTTTATTTCAGAACCCAGGTTGCAGCCAGCTGATAGTAACAATATCAGTGTTCCATAAGATGGCTCAACTTGATACATTTTCAATTGTAATCAGCACAGACCTCTAGAGGCTGGGACTCTGCCTGGTTGTCATCCCTCTACCTCATATTTTACACTTCTAACACTGTGCGCAGATATCCCACCCTCAACCGCTGAGCCACTGGGTGGGAAAAATAGGTATCCAGGTGTAATATCTAAACTAGTACATCCATTGTTGGCCGTTGAATCTCAATCACAGGAAACGGCTGCTGGAGCAGAGAAGCTACCATCAAAAACCTACAAAATTATCAATACTAGAACCTGCGCTATATATATTATATTCATGTCTGTGAAATTTCCAGTTGCCTTCCCTACACCCCAGTTGCCTACACTATTGGATGGTCACCGTCACAAAAGATGTGTACCCTTCACAATGGGTTATTTCTCATTAAAAGACATAATGTCAAGTCCGCGGAGTCAGGTGGGGGGGGGGGGTAGGGTGGCTTGTCAAGACAGGCTAGAAAACACCAATCACAGCAGCTGTGCAAGTATGATATCGTGGAAAGCCTGCATGCCCTGTTTATGACAAAACAGAGGGTGGGCTGCCCCTAAAGAGGGACGCAAGTTTCCCGTCGACCTCGTACTGAGGGTGTGATACACCCTAGTAAACTAGAATGCATCCTAGAGGTGAGGCCATGGTGGACCTCCTAATCGTGAGTTTGCAGCAAGCTGCCAGAAACCCTAAACAGGCACTAATCAGCCATTGGCCATGACACTATGATCTTAGCCAATTGGCCCAGAGCCTGCATGCAGTCTCGGGGAACTGCAAGGCCTTTTAGATGTTACGAGGCGGTTTTGGGATGTCATGTGGCCTAGTTCATAGACTCAGATCATCAGGCAGAACAAAATGATTAGGTCAATACCAATACAAATAACATTACCAAGAGATTTGAATGGTCATGTACTGAGTTATTTTGCCAGTGCACAATATTTTCTTGCATCATCCAGGTTCTATTTACGAGGTCAGGGGAGAAGAAATCCAACTATGTGTTTTACTTAATCACTAAATTTTATTTTAACCAACCTGGTATAACGATGGTGTATAAAATACAGCCAACTGTGATACGAAAATACAGCAGTCTTTTATCCAATAGATAGATAGGCCAAAACACGTCAACTGTACATTTGTTATTTTCTATGATATCAAAATGTCACTTCGAAAAAGCATGTTCTTGTCATAGGAAAATACAGTTAATTCAGTTCCAAAAACAAGGGACGTCAACATGGTTAACTTACGAAAACAGGGGGAAACGACATTAGCGATCCTGTTATAGAATTGTCTCAGCTTTGCTGTCTCTACTTATTTCGCATCCCATGGTCCTTGACATCTGATTTATATGTTACACCAGCTATAAAGTGAATGAAATAAGTCTGCATGTGGTAAATGTGCTGGTTTCATTATAACCAAGGAGTTAATACAAATGTTTGAATGTTTTACCCTTGAAATTCCAGTAGCTGCTTGTTCCTTTGCCAGCTTCTCTCGATGCAGCCCTCTCACAAAACAGTTGTTCACAAACTCTTGTAGCAATGGCTGTTTAAGAGGTCATATCAAATACAATTTCCCTCTATTGGATTGAATTTGGTGGCTGCAGCCTTTGAAAATCTTTCTAAGATGCACTCACATCTCTCCTCATATACATTAATTTTGCTGACCTAATTTGACTTTGAGTCATAATTGTAACCTGACTTATAACATTTCACCCTGCAGTACAATTTACAATCTTGCTCCAATTCCTTTTAGATTGAGCTGAAAATGTATGAATGGGAATATTTTGGTATTCTCAGGCAAAATGCTGGGATTCCATGGGCAATCATTATGATTTATCTCCTCCTATTTTCTCCAGTTAAAAAACTGATTTTCTCCCTAACTGGCAAACCGAGAGGTGTAGAAACTATGACATAGTATTTATACAAACTATGTACACATATCAACACTGTCAAATTCTTGCCCTATATCCATTAAAATAAACTGAAAGCTAACTGTTGGTGTATTCTGGACTACTTCTGATCTTCTATGATGAAGGGAAGGTAATGTTACAATTTACATGTATAAGAAAATCAATCATATCCGTCATGAACACATTTTAGGGGGCCTCACAATTATTGACCGTTGATATTGTACTGACATTTTTATCTTGTCTTTCAGATGATTTATAACGAGGATTATTTACACGAGTTCAAGAGGGATTACTCCTGTAGCGTAGGAGGTAAATATAATCTGGAGGTCCAAGTGAAGCACTTGGTACGACTAGCAGAGTTTTATTACAAGAAATATCAGAAAACTGACGACTGGACAGATTGTCTGAGGGTAAGCTATAATAAAATAATAAAATTATCCGAAGCATGAGGACAGCAATCTGTTGGTGTAATAAAACTAATCAGTGCTCTTACCATAGACTTAATAAAACCTAGACAGGACACAATATGCAGCATTAGCATTGAGGCATTTAATTGTGGGCGACGTAACGACATTGGAAGGTGTAGAAGCAATGATGCTATTGTTGATTTACTGTCTAAAATCCAGGTTTTCTGTCAATAATTTCATCCATTCTGATCTGATTTTGAGTTTGAAAATTATAATAGATTGAGCAGCTTGTCCTGAGCAGTGTGATTTTTTTTAATTTTAGGCAAAAAAATGTTTTTAAAGAAGAAATAATTGATATAAAGATGCTGCTGATTGTGAAGCAATATTCAAATTCAATGTCCGATCAAGTGGGAATCGCCGACACTATATTTGTCGGAATGTAACAAGTACGCTGACTCTATCTTAGTGGGATACTATTGACCTGACTTTGGGACTGAATTTGGGAGGAGGGAGATATGGAGAAATATAGAAACTTTATTTATCTGGCGATCTGGGAGGGGGTATGGACAGCTAGTGACCTAATTTACCAGGCAAGACAAATTGGGGAAGGGGGATATGGACAAACTAGTAAGCTATTTTATCAGGCAAGATAAATTGAAGGGGATATGGACAAGATAGTAACCTAATTTATCTGGCAAGACAAGTGTGCCAAACAACAGCCAAGCAACAGAGTACAAGGCAAATTTATGACAAGGCAGGGAGGTCAGCCAGCAGGCAGAACTCAAGAACACTTACTTCAGTGGGTTTAACTCCCTATGGCACTGTATTGTTTTCTATTGATTTGTTTAAAATATAAGGTGTGGCAGCTTCAGCTGCAAAATACTAGTTGATTTGATTCCACTAGTGTTGAGTTATTAAAATCATTGTTAAAACATAGTATTTAGGTTAACAATGATCCTGTGAGGCATGTGAAAAATTTTACTGCTAAGGAAAATTCCATGGCTATGAAATTGAAAATACTGGGTGGGTTTGATAAAATTAAAATTAGAAAATTTACTAAAATGATGAGTCCTCCTAACAGGAAGACAAATAACATGATTACAACATGAATTTAAGTGAAATAAATTTTTACTGTCCAGCTGCGGTGAAAAATCCACCACACTATGAAAAACAGAATCCAAACGCAAAGTTATCTCAATCATGTTTTCATTTTACAGGCGCACACACTCTTCAACTCTGTGTCAGTGAGAAAACCAAGATATGACGGCTGGAAAGAAAGAGTATTCCAGGTTCAGCAGACATTTTGGAAGGGATCAGCTGTGATCAGCTATGATCAACAGCAGGAAATAACTACTGATCTTCTCAGCAATCTACATAAGATACGAGATGAGGTTCGAATTCAAAACCAAGTAACTGACGAACTATCCATGCGATTTGATGTGAATTCAGAAGAACCAATGCCAACGGAAGATATGATGGGACAGCTAGTTGATTCTGCTCAAACAGTATCCACACTATGCACGGAGAGAATGATCGACTTTGTTCACACTATCATAGATAAAAGTGTGGAAACTCTGGTCCAGGAACCACCATGTGGATTTTCAGTTATAGCTATAGGCTCACTAGCTCGAGGGGAGGCAACCCCGTACTCTGATCTCGAATACATATTTCTAATCAAGAAGAAAACACCGCAGACTGAAGACTATTTCAGGAAATTAGCAATGACCAGCTATTTTCTAATAGGTAATCTCGGGGAAACTAAGCTTAAGTATATGGCAATTGAAGAACTGAATGGGTGGTTTGACGACGAATCAAAGAATGGATTCAAAATCGACGGCTTGTCTGCAGAGGCTGGCAACATACCAACAGGTAATGGACAGAACAGTAATAAATGCAGTTTCATAACTACTCCCAGTGATTTAGGCATTGCATATGAGCATGTACTGAAGAACCCTACAAAAGACTCCCTGAAAGGTGATCTTACAGCGATGCTCTCCTATATGACAGAGGTATATTCTAATAGGAATAGTAACCTACTTTCTACCCTCAAGGAATTCATACAGTCTATCAAGCTCAGTGAAGCACGGGCAAATGCAAATATAGACATGCTGGCAAACGATATGAAGAAGTTTGACTTTACCCCTGATGATCGCTTGCTGAATCAAGCCTATACAGTAGACGTGAAGAGGCAACTCTACAGATTTCCATCAATACTGTTGTATGATCTGGCAGTGATCCATCAGGTGTTTGGAAAAGATGCATGGACAACTGCAGAACGCCTGCACTCCACTGGGAAAATATCAGAGGATTTGTATAAATCATTGATCTTTCAGCTTGCTGTTGCCTGTTTTGTCAGACTTTCAGCTTACCTGTACCATGACTCTCAAGATGACAGGATTTCAACAGCAGAGAAGCAAACAACAGAAACTACAAAATTAAAGGTTGATTGTAATTCACCTGGGAATAGATTGTATGTTCACACAGGTCTTATCCTGGCACTAGCTGATATGATGGTTCCTTTAAAGGATAAACTAGGGGAAGTAAACGCTGATCAATTGGGTACTGTGTGTATGGGTTATAAAACAACAGCGAATGCGAATGACCAGACATTCCTACGCAAGATATCGACACTCCAGCATACTGGTCACACAATGCTAGCATTCAATTTGCTGAATGAGCACTTCGGGCCAATACAGCACTTAGCCGAGGAGAACATTCTAGACTGGCTTGGTAGTCACAGCGCCATTTGTAATCAAGAAATAAGGTATCTGGTAGCAAATATTTTCACAGATAACTTTTACTTCAGGCAAGCTCTGGAAGTTCTCATTCATCTCAGAGAGAATGATAAATACTACAAGACCAAATCAGTGTGTCTTAGGATCGCTACCTGCCAGCGTCATCTAGGAGATCGGATCGCTGCACTCAACACTTTGGAGGGTGTGGGTGAAGAATCATCAGGAGATTACTTGCTTAGCATAGGGCGCTTATATGTTGATTTGAGACAATGTGACAAAGCTGAGAAGTATCTCCTCAAAGCCCTTCAATTTTTTTATATAAAGGCGTGCCAAGAAGTGAAGTATGATTATTATGGTGATCAGATTGACAGTCCTCATGCAAGCACCATAAGTGTTGACCTACAAAATCTATCCACTGAGGAAAGACTAAAAATATTACAGTATCCAACATCATCATTGCTTGAATGTATAGAGGCACTGGCCTATTTGTACCATGAACAGCATGACCAGGTGACCTCAGTCAAATACAGCAGAAGATATCAGAGTATGTTTGAACATCTGTACGGAGAGGAGAGTTTAGTACCTGAAGCTGCACATGGATATTATGTAATAGGGTTAGACTTTTATAACCAACATCATTACGATAATGCTAAAATTTACTTTAGGAGATCCAGGGTAACCTACAGCAGGATTTATGGTGAGACTGTTGATCATCCAAGGATAGCTCTCTTACTAAAAGTGATGGGAGAAAACTACATTAATTTAGGTGATTTGTGCGCAGCTGAAGAGTGCATGATTTCATCGATAGACATGTACAGGCGTGTATACAGTGAAAATGTCTTTTGTGCAGACATGTCAGATGCTGTATCTTACCAAGGATATATAATGCTTGAAATGCGGCAATATGATTCAGCTACAAAAAACTTAAAACTATCGCTAGAAATGCGTAAGCGTTTGCACGGGGAGAATAGTGACCACTCTGATATCGCTATATCACTTAGTAAACTGGGAAACACATACTGCGCAATGCATGAGTATTACAAAGCAGAAGAATACCACAGACTATCACTAGAAATGCGTAAGCGTATACATGGTGAGAATAGTGACCGCTCCAATATTGCTCTGTCACTGAATAACCTGGGAAACACATACTGCGCAATGCATGAGTATAACAAAGCAGCAGAATACCACAGACTATCACTAGAAATGGAGAAGCGTATACATGGTGAGAATAGTGACCACTCTGATATTGCTGTGTTACTTAATGACCTTGGAAACACATACCACGCAATGAAGGATTATGACAAAGCAGCAGAATACCACAGACTATCACTAGAAATGGAGAAGCGTATACATGGTGAGAATAGTGACCACTCTGATATTGCTGTGTTGCTTAATGACCTGGGAAACACATACGAAGCAATGAACGAGTATAACACAGCTGCAGAATACTACAGACTATCACTAGAAATGCGTAAGCGTATACACGGTGAGAATAGTGACCACTCTGATATTGCTGTGTCACTTAATGACCTGGGAAACACATACGAAGCAATGAACGAGTATAACAAAGCTGCAGAATACTACAGACTATCACTAGAAATGCGTAAGCGTATACACGGTGAGAATAGTGACCACTCTGATATTGCTGTGTCACTGAATAACCTGGGAAACACATACGAAGCAATGAATGAGTATCACAAAGCTGAAGAATACCACAGACTATCGTTAGAAATGCGTAAGCGTGTACATGGTGAGACTAGTGACCACTCCAATATTGCTCTGTCACTGAAAAATCTAGGTACCACATACCATGCAATGAATGAGTATAACAAAGCAGCAGAATACCACAATCTATCGCTAGAAATGGAGAAGCGTATACATGGTGAGAATAGTGACCACTCTGATATCGCTATATCACTTAGTAAACTGGGAAACACATACAAAGCAATGAATGAGTATTACAAAGCAGCAGAATACCACAGACTATCACTAGAAATGCGTAAGCGTATACATGGTGAGAATAGTGACCGCTCCAATATTGCTCTGTCACTGAATAACCTGGGAAACACATACTGCGCAATGCATGAGTATAACAAAGCAGCAGAATACCACAGACTATCACTAGAAATGGAGAAGCGTATACATGGTGAGAATAGTGACCACTCTGATATTGCTGTGTTACTTAATGACCTTGGAAACACATACCACGCAATGAAGGATTATGACAAAGCAGTAGAATACCACAGACTATCACTAGATATGCGTAAGCGTATACATGGTGAGAATAGTGACCGCTCCAATATTGCTCTGTCACTGAATAACCTGGGAAACACATACTGCGCAATGCATGAGTATAACAAAGCAGCAGAATACCACAGACTATCACTAGAAATGGAGAAGCGTATACATGGTGAGAATAGTGACCACTCTGATATTGCTGTGTTACTTAATGACCTTGGAAACACATACCACGCAATGAAGGATTATGACAAAGCAGTAGAATACCACAGACTATCACTAGAAATGGAGAAGCGTATACACGGGGAGAATAGTGACCACTCTGATATTGCTTGGTCACTGAATAACCTTGGAAACACATACCACGCAATGAATGAGTATAACAAAGCAGCAGAATACCACAGACTATCACTAGAAATGCGTAAGCGTATACATGGGGAGAATAGTGACCGCTCTGATATTGCTGTGTCACTTTATAACCTGGGAAACACATACCACGCAATGAATGAGTATAACAAAGCTGAGGAATACTACAGACTATCGCTAGAAATGCGTAAGCGTATACACGGGGAGAATAGTGATCACTCTGATATTGCTGTGTCACTTTATAACCTGGGAAACACATACCACGCAATGAATGAGTATAACAAAGCAGCAGAATACCACAGACTATCGCTAGAAATGGAGAAGCGTATACACGGTGAGAATAGTGACCACTCTGCTATTGCTGTGTCACTTTATAACCTGGGAAACACATACCACGCAATGAATGAGTATAACAAAGCAGCAGAATACCACAGACTATCGCTAGAAATGGAGAAGCGTATACACGGTGAGAATAGTGACCATTCTGATATTTATGTGTCACTGAATAACCTGGGTACCACATACAAAGCAATGAATGAGTATCACAAAGCTGAGGAATACTACAGACTATCACTAGAAATGCGTAAGCGTATACACGGTGAGAATAGTGATCACTCTGCTATTGCTGTGTCACTTTATAACCTGGGAAACACATACCACGCAATGAATGAGTATAACAAAGCAGCAGAATACCACAGACTATCACTAGAAATGCGTAAGCGTATACATGGGGAGAATAGTGACCGCTCTGATATTGCTGTGTCACTCAATGAACTGGGAAACACATACCACGCAATGAATGTGTATCACAAAGCTGAAGAATACCACAGACTATCTCTAGAAATGAAGAAGCGTATACACGGTGAGAATAACGATCACCCTGATATCGCTGTGTCACTGAAGGATCTAGGTTCCATATACCAAGCAACGAATGAGTATGACAAAGCTAAAGAATACCAGAGGCTATCGTTGGAAATGCATAAGCGAATACATAGTGAGACTAGTGATAATTCTGATATCGCTAGGTCACTGAATAATCTTGACAATGCATAAGCTCATATTCTAGTCGTTTCAATATTCACGTATGCCAATGTAAACAATGAGATGAGATATGTACCTGTTTCCACATCCTACTAGCTGTGCCCTACTTAAATTTGCCAATTATATTTTTAAAGGATCTGGTGATAAAATCATATTTTATGTGTGTACAGGATTGCAATTGTTGCTTATAATTTTATCGCTTTTACAATACACTTAAAATATCACGATGGCCTTAAAGGTATCTTGACAAATAAGGCCGTGTGAAAAAGAAGGAATGGAATTAAATGAATTTTTTAAACAGCAGTTCCTCATAAAAGGCTGTCCTTCCAACATGCTGAGACAAGTGAAGGAAATCATTGCAACATGGTCCTCGTAGGATTGAACTTTAAAAACTTATCGCTGACATAAGACATATCTCAATCTCAGCCTATCGGTACAAGTATATTGTTTGGGCTGCGGGCACAGATGCAGATTTCTAGAGGTGACAACTCTGCTCAAGCTGTGAATTTACATGAAAACACAGTGTAAAGTGTAAGCTGGTTAATTCGAATCCTGATCATTCGAAATTCCTGTTAATTCAGACACCTGACTGTGGTCCCAGCCAATTGTTTTTAGACTCATTTAATTCGAAAATGTAACTGTAATTCGAAATTATCTTCCCCTACCAAAGAAGAAAATAACTCCATACTCAGAGGACTCATGATTCAAAGCTGCCTTTTCTAATCAAGGAAGAATGTGACTCCTTGTTCAGATGTTTGTTTTTGACAATGCAGACAAAGGGAGTGATCAATATCTGGATTTTACACCCTTAAACAAAGCTGCCCACCCTGAATATCCTATTCAGTGATTACTTCTGTTCACTAGTCATCAGGGTTTTATTACCAAAATCACTTGCATTGCACAGTACAACCAAAAAACAAGTTGCTGTTTGTAAAATCCCTGAAATACGCCCCGCATTCGTTGAAAGTCCCCGCGAGACGGCAAAACTGTAATTGGTACAACTCAAAGTTAGAACCGATCAGAGAAATCATAATAGTACCAGATCGACAGCAATCATTGATAAAGTAGTTCTAGAATCTATTTGATGTGTAATTGATCGGTCCTTATCAAAATATTCATAAATAAGTATTCACTTGTATTAGACTATTCAAATTTCACAGAAGGTTATTTAGATTGGTGGCAGCCAATGCGAAAAGTGGCAGAAATGAATCCTCATTGGCATAATTGACAGGGTAAGGTTTGACAGTTGTTTCTGGTAAATTCTTTGAGCTTATGGCAATGGTGGATATTGAACCTTACATAAAATGTTATGATACTCAAAACACTCATGAACAAAAATAATGATATGATTTAAAAAAACATGCAAGACTATAAAGAGCACATTAGAAAATGTGGATGCAGAAATTAAGTTGAGTCTGATCAAAGAGTTAGAATGAGAGTGACCCTAACTCCTTGGTCTGATACTATTTATAGCCGAGGCAAAGCCAAGATGGTTGCAAAGAGGTACTTTCATTAAAGTAAAACTACTTTTTCCATTTTGCTGCAGAAATGACATGAGGCTGATATGAAACATTGTGGATAATACAGTAGATAATCCCAATTTGCCAATAGTAAGTTGGACATACGCATCAAAAGTTCTCTCAACAGATGAGTGGAAGTTATCAGACTCTGCCCCAGTCTTCTGGTAATGGCATTCTTTTAACAATCAACCACATTCATATAGTTGTTATATACTGTACACGGAATCGCGATCACTTGGCCCTGTCCGAACTTAGCCCTGTCCAAACTTAGCCCCGTCCAAACTTAAACCGAGCCAAATTAGCTCAAGCCAAACTCAGCCTGAGCTAAACTTAGCCCGAGCCAAACTAAGCCTGAGCCAAACTTAGCCTGAGCCAAACTTTGCCCGAGCTTGCGCTAAGTTTGGCTCTGGCTAAGTTGTCGCGGATTCCTGTACACCATAGTATATAATATATAGATATACTCTATGACCACACCCCACAAGTCGAGGAGGTCGGACAAAGAATACAGTTTGGGAATGAAAGAAGGATGGCATTTGATTATTCGAGGGAAAGAGGAGAGGCATTTGATCTTTGGGTTCTAGAGTCCTTTTTTAGTAATGGAATTAATCCTGCACTATATGTGGCATTTGAAGTAGCGGTGGTAATCATAGATGATACTTTTGCTCAGAGTTGTGGCTTCATGTGGATGAAGAACACAACTCCAAATAACTATCAATAATACAACTTTTATGTTTGCTAAGATTTGACTTTATTCAAGAAATCGGTGGCCAGATTGCTACAGGAGGAAGATGATGTTTGTTTCTGTACCATTAACAGGAAATTAAGTGTTTTACTGTCGTGATGTCAGCATCATACATACATTTAAATTGCATTGTCTGTAGCTGCAGGGCAGCGTATGTTTGTTGTAATAATTGTTTTGTGGGTGTTATAGGGGTGTGTAGAACCAGGTTTCTGGGTTGAGTTACGGTTTGATGTGTTATATTATAACGATATATGTTGTAAAACTGAAATAAGAGAAAAACCATTTCATAAGTTCAGTTCTGATAAATGGCATAAATACCAATGACAATGATAATGACATCAAATCATTGACAACAAAAAATCTGACATCAATAATATCAGTAATGTGAGCATCAATAAACATGAAAATAATAATGCAATACAAGATCTCACCTCTCTCAGTGATCCAGGAGGCTCTCGTCAACTCCTATCACTCAATAAATCACAGGTAAAATTAAGGAAAATTCAATTATAGTATAACTGAAGAGAGATGCTCATTAATAGATAACCAAATCCACACTGAAGGGCAATGCAGTAGTGCAAACAATAGACCCCACACCAAGGCAAGCAAACCAATTATCACCACCATGCGACCAATCAGGTCAGTGCTACAAACACACAGCAAATACACCAACCCAAGGACAACGTACCCCAGCCGCAAGCACAGCCGCAGGCAAATTGTCAAACCATTTGTTTTCATTGAAATGAGTTTTATTCCCTTGATTTTTTTGCAAATCAGGGAGAACATCTTCGGATGATGGTTGTTGCCATGGAAATGTATACATACATATACATATATATATATATCAGGAGGTACTGTTTGGATACTGATGTAACCGAGTTTCAGATTTCAACAAAAAAACTTGACTTGGAACTTTGAATCAATGGTAAAATCATTGCTACTGGACAATTCAATGTCATAATGTCACCCCCAATTAAGTACCTCAATCTATTAGTATACGGTGTCCTGTCTAGGCTTATTATGCATTCTACGTCCATCCACATTTGATGCTGGGGGAGACCTGTATGTTTCTTTGGAAAGATTATTTGGATCAAAACAACGGAACTAAACGGTTATAAGCTTGGAGAGCATGGATCATGTTAGCTAAGTCGTCGGAGCACTGGTTTGATCAAGGTGTTATGGAGTATTGGTTACCTTTTTGGTCTAATTTTATTGAGAACAGGATATTTCTAAAAACAGTAAAAATATAAGTGGGAAAATAAGTCTCGCAATCAACTGAAAATATCATTAAACTAAACTATATCTAAGGGCAGATGACATGGAACTGCATATAAGAAAAAAAAACACAGCAAACTGATTGGGGACGAGTGGCGGAAAGTTATCAGGATATAAAAATAAAAATGGCACTTAGAGTAGATGGCATATTAGTTTGCATTGTTGTGAAATATTGCATAGAAACATTTCTCAATATCGAGAGAAGTAGTAGAATTGGTCCTGACAACATTATTAACACAGAGGTCTCACAAAAATTAAGCCAACAGGCTCAGTGAAAAACATTAGATTAATCTTGATGAGCATAGTGATTGTCTTGAGCTAAGATGAATCAGGTGCAGGTGTGAGAGAGAGAGACATCGCCTATCACAGCAATGGACTTATCATTAGTTGATGGTTAAAACACGTTTGGTAGTGGGTTCCATCATACTCGGCATCTTAACACTTGTCTGCCTCCAAGTAGTTTTTGATGAACTTGAAAGGTAGTTGATCACATTCTTTTAACACCGTGTTAACCAAAACAACTGCAAAATAGATCAGACTGCATGCATATCAATAAAAGAAAAGTAATGAGAAGCTGATTAAAGGCCAGAGTTGGTCACATGATGCCATTGAATTAAAAGGTCTAAAAACTCACTGACACGTAGCACTTGAATGCCATAATATCATGCTATAAGTGATGATTAAGAGATGTTGATATAGTCAATGTCACGGTTTTACCCATCAAACTCCAAATCAAGCTTATAAATATTTTGCATCCAAAACCTAACACAGTCATCAAATGGACTCAATCTCAGTAGAGGCAGTATATTTAATGAAAATTCTGGGGGCTCCCCGCACACAAAGCTGTCAAAGCTGCTGAGAAAAATAGAGCAATCTTTAATTTTTAAACTCTCATTTTCAGAATAAATTCTTCAAAACAACTGTACTGGACAAAAAAATTGCTGTTCATAAATACCTATAAGATCTAAGCCATCGAGTTTAATAGTATATGAAGGTGATCATTTTTTCTAGACAAACAATGCACCCGGTGTGGGCTCGAACTCAGGACCTTGTGATCCCAGATCAGACGCCTGTAACACTTTTTTGTTGTTGTATAGAGTTATCTACACACCCGACCTGAGTAGATAACTTCAAATTTTAAGTAACTATTTGAGACAGTTCAAATAAATAAGGGCCAATTTTTTTGCTTTTTCCCAATATATTGCTGTTTAAATGACACACACCACAAATTTCAGCAGTATAACAAATGTATCAAGATCAGCATAGACCATCAAAGGTAAATACATTTTGCATCATTTTTCCATCACGTCAGACAAGACAATG
Source organism: Membranipora membranacea (assembly GCA_914767715.1). Lineage (NCBI taxonomy): Eukaryota > Metazoa > Bryozoa > Gymnolaemata > Cheilostomatida > Membraniporidae > Membranipora > Membranipora membranacea. Next base: position 16,838,335 of record OU612069.1, on the reverse strand, counting down.
TTTTTTAAAAAGTCTCACATACGGAGCCGCTTTGAAAAAGCATATCAGAAACATGGTCTTATTTGCTTCATGCATTGATCGGTGGTCAATAAAAGTTCATAATATAAGCTGTAAATGCCAACAGAATATGGCATAACATTTCAGTTTTCCTTGAATTGCGCGCAACAGAATGCCGAAAAACAGCCAATTTAAGAGGCGTTTTAAGGTGTTTTTCAGCATTCTGTTGCGCGCAATTCGAGGAAGACTAATACAATTTTATTTACGCCAGCAAATATCTCAAGCCCAAAAGCGCTACGATAACTTTAATCACCCTAGAAAATGTGAATGTTCCTTATTCAAATTACAAATAATGCAGGACTTGCTGTCAATAGGTCCCTTTTTGCTGCCCTTAAATAGCACATAAAATCATACTAATGTTTTTTTTTAGATCAAGATCCCATTCGCTTACATTTGGAGTTGTTCTACACACCTGGAAAGATATCCAATCCAAGATTCCTAAATTCATTCCACTGTGCCAAAAACAGTCGATTAATGATGTTGTCATGAGGAGATTTCTCCAGCATTATAATATCTCATGTTCACTTATCAGAGCCAGCACACCTCCATTCTTTGCCTGATTGAAAAAGTTCCAACATTTGTCAAGATGCAATTTGGTCATAAAGCTATCGTGAAATGAGATATGCTGCTTGAGTTAGGTAATACTATATGAGGTCGGAAGGACAATCATCCCAAGTTAGTCCGACTGTTACAGTACCAAGAGAGGGGATGATAAATTTTCTTCAGGGAGGGTATTATATACCTGTTTAATGCACAGTTCCTTCTCGTTCTTGCCATCAGTGAGCCGACCTTTATACACAATACCAAATGTACCGCCTCCAATCATCTCACCTATCTATAGTGACTTTTTCTCCTTGAAATCTTTCTACAAGTAACAATAAGACAAATGTTTGGAGTCTAGAGGTAGCCAATGTATTGGCTCTGAACTGATTGGTGTAAGTATAAGTGTAAGTGAAATTAAAAGTGAAACTGTATTACTTTCAAATTTACCATATATCAATAGGTACTTTCAGGGAAGTACCATCTGACCTGACATTGGCTCTCTCCCTCCCAACAGCATATCAGAGCCAACACATTGGCTAGTCTAGATGTTTGACCATCATAATGTGTTTGCTTGACACACTGCTATTTGACTGAGGAATTAAAAAGTTGTAGTATGCGTTTTGTTAACTTTTGCCAAATATTATATGGGGTACACAGTACACAATTATCTCAGGATCATATGCAGTCAGAGGGAGAGTCATTGGTGAAATTGCCTAATCTACTAGAGGTAAACTGGCTCTACACACTGCATGGTCAATGGACAGATCATCTTTTTTTTTGACGGTTCGTGATATCAGAAGGAACAAAGCAACATCATATATCAAATCGAAGGGAATTTTGTCCTGAGTAAGAATATCCATGTAGTAAAAAAGAAAAATTTGGAGGCAGCTGTTGTGTTAAGTAAAAACAATTTTATTTGGACTATTTTGGGGCTTTATAGTATAGGATGTAGTTTTTCTGTGGAATATTTTTCCCTCACAAGCTTACCTTTATTCTTTGTTCTGCTGAGGGGGCCTCAGCGACAGTCTCATTGGCCATCTTACCAGCTTGACCTGTCTCAACATTCTGTACCCAGTACTCTATCGATGTTGCGTGATCCGCCTGCAATTAATACCAATTGAACCTTATTAGCAAAAAGTAGTGTCGCCTTCTCTAGAACATGACCAAAAACTCACATGCACTGACCAGAGGGAGGTAGATATCCCACAACACCATGGTAACAAGCCAAATGGGGTAAGGGGCTGGCTGGTAAGTTAATTAAAATCAGGTGTCTTATCACGCCCCTTATCCCAAAACATGGGCGGGGAAATATCAGCTGCCTTAGTGCCAAGGCAGCAATATCTCGGTTAATGATCAGCAATCCTCTACTTGCTTGGACAATGCTAAATAGCTTAGGAAGAAGGTACTAGGTAAAGAGTAGATTTAATTGAAGGCGTTGCCTGCCTGTCCAGTATATTTCATATACTCACATCCTGTGCAATGATGAGCCCATTTCTTATCTCTATCAGCTCCTTTAGGTCTTTGTCTTAGACGGTTTGCTCTGATAGACGGTCTGACTCCCTCCTCCGCGGTATATACTAGAAAAGCAACAAACAACAAAACATGACAGTATATTGAACGACGAGCTCAATCAAGCATTAGCATTTATCACCCTAACAGTTTTCATTGAGATCACAGAGAATGCAATTTTGGATTTTAGTAACTGTTGAATGACACTGAAAATTTTATTGTCTTTTGTAAACCATAAGATTACCCAAACCACTAATTGGTGTTCATTTTAAACACACCATAAGCGGACAACTCCAACAGCAAAACAACTTTAAGTTTAACAATTTTGTGGTGACTCCTAGAGAGCTACCGGGAACTTATAACTATAAACTTTGAACATTGATATTGTTGTTAGGTAAGGTGTCACTATATCCGCACCATAGATAAAAGATACAGCTATATATCTATGATCCCCTCCATAGCCTGGGTATACTTTTTTTGTCACTGATGAGAAATTAAATACTACTAGCCATTTGAAAGTATCTTTACTAGCCCAAGTGGTTTTCAGACATTTTAATATCAACTTCCTCAAGCTGACAATGGTCAATTGACCAAGCCAATCCTTAATTTCATAACTTGCCTTCAAATGTCAAACATTCTGCCTTATCTAGAGTTTATGGGCCTTACTGTCACTTGTACACAGTGGAGGTCAAGCTATTTAGCCTGGGTGCCAACAATTTTTGGCCTCATGATAAGGGGAATTGGTAATAGAGGAAAAAAGAAACACCCTGGTTAACAAAAAACAGATTATCGGTTCTAGGACATATCCCGATGAGATCGTGGTCACAAGACAGGTAGGGCACAAGAATAAACACAAGAATCGTCAATAAGCTGCTTCGTATCAAACTAGACTTTTGTGCTCTGAGTGACCATAATTATCTTAGTGTCATGTCACCAAAAAGTTTGTCACAGTTGTTATCAAAGTATTTCCTGATTTCACTCAGGCTATTACAAGTCAGATTAATGCAAAGAAAAGAAAACCGTCTAACATGCTTCCGATGACACTAACACACTGTTTTTATCAGTGTGTTGGCGCAACACATTTTTTTTTCTGTTTACATTCCGATAGCATAAAAGGCTTTAGAATATGTATTCATAGAAATACCTTCTGCTAATGAATTTTTGTGAATGGGCTAACAAAAAAGGCAGTCCAATGTGATGCTAGTCTAATTTGAAGCTTCATTGCAAACATGTGTTAGATCTCACAATGTAATACATCTCAGACTGGAACAACCTCAAGTTGCAACCAACCCATATAAACAAAATTGTCCGAATAGACCATAATTATCACTTATTGGTATGGGCCTGTTCCGTTGTAAAATTACAATTTAAACAAAGCAAATAGTTTCCTGCTAATCGATTCCCACCTGCACCTTTGAATACAATTTATCGTGATGTTATTTTACTTGGCACTAGCGTTGGTTTTTAATTACCACAGTTTACTTGACAGTTTACAAATCTGAGATCCAGAATAATAGTACCTTACCAGGAAGTAACAGAAGTAGATTGATATATCAGACATCTGAGGCTGACTACTCATACTGGGTCACACATTCAAGTGGGATTGTTTCTTTGGCTGGCAATATATTGTAAACAGTTTTCACCAAAAATCACTGCTTATCAGACTAGATATCAACACAGGGTGATGATATATATCAATCTATTAAAATTGAATGCAATGTTAAACAGTGATGATTCATAAGTGCTTCATATTACAGCTTTGGAAATTCACTACTTGGAAATTTGATGTTACTTCCATAGACAAAGCAAACACACATGAGTTTGTTTTGTCTATGGTTACTTCTGACATTTGATCTGTATCTGTCACCTTGGGTAAAATTAACATCAATGCAGGGGTTTCAATCAGTTTTGCTGATATTTTCCAGCACTTCATAGACTAAAACCAAGATTGACAACAGAGTAAAAGTTAAACTTGTCTCATCAGAGACGATCACAGGAGGTAATATAAGATGTTGAACCTCCGCGAGGGCGACCTTTAATGACTTCAGAGAAGAAGAATATTTTTGGATCGAATTTCTCTATTTGAAGAAGAGAATTTTACACCCTGGAAGTGACAAAACTTGTAATTTCTATTGCATTATTATGCCTAAGCCTTTGTCTCCACATGCTGTTTCACTAGATACATGTAGTTGATTAACATGCCCTATGAGGGGAAGGAGGGGGAGGGCATTATCGCCAACAATTGTCTAGAAATATCTTGATGAAAAAATTCAGTTGAGGTTAGACACACAGCTATTCGTACTGAATTCATTCTGTGTGCAACAGGCATAGTGCCAGGTTATCAGACAAATCCATTTCAAACAGCAGAACGGCTCATCTCAGCAAATCATCACTTTAAAGCTACATGTAAATGCAATGACCTAAAGATTTGTTTTTTGAAAACCTGACCAGACTTTTTTAGACCTTTATAAACCTCTTCTTGCAATCATCATTATTAGTATACTTTTCATCTCGATGCCGCATGTTCTCATTAGCAGCAAATAAAGTGTATACAAAATTTCCATGTACAGATAAAGTTTTGAGGACAAGTCAGACAATGGCATACCTGGGAATGTGAAGGCTGCTCCATGATTTACCTCCTCTAAGTGTGGAAAGTATGTAATGTATCACCCTCTTCTCACCATTCATACACTACTCACTCAACAACATAGGCCCAGTAGGCCCATTGGTCATTGAACCTGAAAGAGAGGAAGATATCGATAAAAGGACACAAAGATTTTCATCAAGGCAAATTAAGATTGCTCTGATAGGCCTACACATTTATAGAGTTGGCTACCATCAATTTAACAACAAACCTTCTGTCGCTGGCGCAAGTCCAGTGGTCGAGTGCCCCAGTGACCATTGGACTTGCACCAACCACAGACGGCCTGTGGATTTATCCATGGAAATAGAGAATGCAATTCTATAAGCATGCCAGAACTTTTCACCAAGTATGTCTATTATGTCCCCAATTATCGTAGCCTAATAAGAGTATAAAGCAAAAAAGCATATTCTAGTCCTCATCCTAAATTATTTTATGTTCAAAGACATTGTCAGGACAGAGACTATACTCTAGCCAGGGAGGGTGGGAGAGGATGCATTAGCCAAATTGAGATACTGAATTTATATTGTGCAGTCACGAGTATAATATAATTCAAGTGTCATGAGTGAAAAATGTGACTTACGCAGGGCACTTTGTCATAAAAAAATTCATCATAAAGGCATAAAGGGTTAGACCTACATGATGCTCATGATGTGTGTGAGATGTATTTCAGGTTCTCAATCCAATGCACCGTTCATACTTTATTATGAAGCCCCTTTTTTGTATTGATTTGACAATTACAACAACACGAGCTTACTAAGATAAGGCAAGATGCACCTCATAGCTCATATAGTAATATTGTGAAGCAACAAGTAGTTGTCTTGCCAAATCTATAGTCATCCCTGACGGCAGAGCCCTTAAAACTGAACAAGAGAGTCTTTCTACTAATAGGAGAGAGACTTTGTATGAATGTCTTGTTTGTTTGATATTCAAATGCATTACAGCAAAAGTTCTTTTCTGTTTGGGTAGTAGCCAGTTTCATCAAATATTCATAGTAGAGGGTTTGTTGGTGAAGGTCATGTTACGTGCTAAGGGATATTCTAGTTCTAGGTACTTAGCCCAATCCAACACTCGGGTGTTGTGCGAAGTGTGGCACTTGCTATACGGGACATGTAGTATAGTAGGCCTACACGTTTTACAACACCAGTCGCCAGCAAGAATTTTTAGGGCCTATTTAGAACAGCATAAAATTTCATAATGCCCTCAGCATCCCAGTTTCCATATCAAACTAAAAGCGCAGAGTGAATGCAACCCAGCGGGCACATTGTATGCGGCAACATGTTTCCAATGTCGCAATTGGATTGTTTCTGTGTTGCATGGTACACGTTTAACATTCAATATCTTGTAGATGCATAAATGATGCATACAGAGCAACACAGTTTTTTCCAGTATGGTAACTGCGCAGTAACTACAGCTACTTTACTCGAGAGTAATTTGCAAGAATACTGGCATCATATGTGATAAAATGCTTTGCCATTTGTTTGCTAACACTCTGTGTGGCTCCAAATTGTGTGCAATTCTATTTTTCACTGTTTTATTCCGTTTTCGTAAAATCAAATCTAGTCTCTAGACCGCATGGGAATAATGCGTTTATGACCACGTAGAGGCATAAATGGTGCATACAAAGCAACACAGTTTTTTGCAATATGGTAACTGCGCAGTAACTACAGCTACTTTACTAGAGAGTAATTTGCAAGAATACTGGCATCATATGGGAAAAAAATGCTTTGCAATTTGTTTGCTAACACTGTGTGGCTCCAAATTGTGTGCAATTCTATTTTGCACTGTTGTATTCCATTTTCTTAAAATCAAATCTAGTCTCTAAACTGCATGGGAACGATGCGTTCATAACTGCGTAGCTGTTGAATTTGTATACATTACTTGCATTTATCTCCCCTGGTAAGCTGCTAACGTTTGGTAAGCCCTTGTGACAACACAACAGTGCTATATAATTATTTAAATAAACCATTATTCAATAACTTTGAAACATTAATACATGTCAGTATTTTGAAATTGGTTAATAAATAGCCAGGGTTTAGATTACCTGCATTAAGCACCACTTAATGTTCTTTGCGAATAAAGTTGATGCAGATTGTATTCAAAACTAAGTACAAGAGTTACACTGCGAATGACTCAATGACATACCCTACAATGGTGGAAGTCCAAAGGTCTAATGGGCCTACTACTCAACATCCACAGCGGATGGAATCACTATGAGTGAAACACCCTCCTAAATGCTAATTGATATTAAATCTAATAAATCGTAATGAAAATGAAATATATACTGAGGTATTATATATTGTGTATAATTTTTCTGTGTAGAAAACGCATGGTTACTATATATACAAGCCTCTGGTTAGATGTGTAGCAGAGGCAGTTTATATATCGTAACAATATCTATACTAAAATGCACCATTCCAACATATAATAGCGTGACAGATTGCCACATTAGGCAGACGTAGTTCAGCCTCTAAGGTAAACATCTTTTCAACATAGTTTAGATAAAGTTGTGCCGGCTGGGAAAGAAGGTGTAAGAGTAGATGGACTCCAACTATCTGCTATCTACCCTTCATCTAGGGCTGATCCACAGACATCAGATGGAGGTGCAAACAGGCCTTTCCTAAATCCATTCAAGTTAGCCCAACGGTCGAATGATCATCGGTCATTCACAATGAAGCTAACTTCAACCTGGAAAGGCATGAAAATTTAGTAATACTAGCATGATGATACTGATCAGTTGTTTGTTGAATCACTTTTCTTGTAGGCCATTATATTAACCAATAGGCCTAATGTGTTGGCTTTGATTGATTGCCAACACATTATGAACCATTGTTGTGCCTTCCCTAGTAGTAGGCCTTGTAATGTTGTATAGTGGACTCTTAATATTAACAGCACAGGCCTTCTGTAGTTGGTGCAAGTCCATTGGTGCTCCAGTGGTCGAGGCCCAGACAACTGGGGCCCTCAACCATTGAACTGGCACCAGTGACTAGTAATAGTACCAACCTAGTCCAGATGGGAAGGCCTGGTGGTGGTGAATTATTAAAAATAATAGTTCCTCTCCCACTAGATGCAATAGTCAGTACTAACATACCTTTGAAGACTATCTTCATAAAACCCCAGCTATGGCGATGTGCTCCCTTCACTCAATCAGATACTGTATGTATGACCAAAACCACAGCTAATCAACAAATAGAATACCCAATTTGTACAAGAAAAAGATGCGCCCAATATCAGTTAGTGGTTGTATTCTGTATAGCAGTTTCACTTTGGCACTGCTCTTGTGTTGGGGACGCAGGCTATGAATCAAACAAGGGCTATATATCCCTCTCCTCAAATCAATTATGGATTACGAACTACGAAATTCCCTGAGTGAGCCAAACTAGCACATTTATTCAGAAATTATGTGAATAAAAACTTTTCTTTTTATGAATGATGGCACAACTCTAATGAATTATCATAATATTTCGACCTTTCCTGTGGGCAGGGAATATGGAACTCCCTGCTGTGGCTGGGGGCCAATATTACAACTTAGATTGAGAGCAATGAACTCCCTATTTAGGTTCACAGCTTCCATTCTTCCAAATAATAGTAAGTATGTTGTTTCTCTGCTGCATTATTTTGATTCTGAATGATATGAATGGAACTGATTGATCCATAGGCAGGTCTACTCACGAAGCCCGTACTTTGGCAATGTTTGACCGCCCCCTGGAGTTTTTATTTTGCTGTGGTCGTTGTTGTTGATCTCAAACCAAGGAGTTGCTCCTTGCTCAAACTTATATTATAATCTGCAGCGCCAGAAAGCAGATTGGGATGATCAGACGAGCACACTACTCTACTGGGCACCGGAGAGAGCCAGACTGATTGCATACAAGTCTCTCGTCTCTGCCTTCCTCATCTGGAATATGGTTCCTGTGCCTGGGATCCTTCCACAAAGAGGGAGATTGAGGCACTCGAGATTGTGCAAAACCAAGGTGTGAGAATGATCTGTGGATTGAAAGGGAGGAGGGCTGTTACGGAAGCAAAGGAGAAATTGCAGCTGGAACAGCTAGATATTCGGCGGAAGAACTCCAGGGTAAAGCTCCTAAATAAGGTACTGTCAAGAGAGAAGGCACACCCTGCACTCTGCACATCCTACGATGAAATAATAAACCAGCCCCATACTACAGTCTCGATAAGATCACAAACACGGAACGAGCCACGCTCTATCGCTGCCACAGGGAACTGTTTTCTGCCCCGGACAATAAGGGATGTGAATATCTAAGGACAATCAGAGGACAATACTACTGATGCCCTACTGAATGGGTACTTGTACCCGCTCGGAACCCAAATGCCCTACCCATGGGATGGTATTCTGGAACAATGTCCAAACCTTATGTAGTTATGTCCCAAAACTGAGGCACGCCCCTTACACCCCCCTAGGTGGTCTAGCGTGATGTCGTCTTTGATGCAAGTTGATGTAAGTGATGTAAGTTATCATTATTCTGCAGGATTTTATTTATCAAGTTGATACAGAAACGTAATTCAATTGATTTGGAGATCTTTGATTAGTGTCAGTGAGTCCACAACTCTTATTTCTCTACATTTACAATTTACATTCTTTCCAACTTACCTGTCTGTAATGAACTTGACCTTTAAACTTGAAGGATTAAGTTAGTTTTTTCAGGTTGCAAACCTAGCAGTGCCAAGCAGCAATGAGCAATAAAAAGAGTGACGGCTGTACCTTCATTGTTGTTCATTGCTGAGTGACGCTGCTAGGTTATGATTATTTGTTGTAATTGATTTGTGCTCAGGGGCACTACAGACATGTACAATCCGATACCAATTGCTCACTTATACCATCCGTCGGGCATATGGGACGATCATCAATCGATGTCACTTCCTTCCCCTCGCTCTCTCTCCTATGAAGACCTAACACACGGTTTAACTACCACTCAGCATTATCTCAAGTACAAGCCTATTCAGTTATTAGGTCCTTTTCCCTGAACCTAAAGGTTATGCAAAAGGATCCTGGCGATCAGCCCCCCTCCCCCCATGATTTCATGATGCTGCAGAAATGCTTTGCTCACGCGTGATTCAGGTAATCTGTCTTATTGGAAGGGAGAGGGAGAAATTTGAGGAAATTTTTTGCAAGGAGTTAACCCTTAGCCTACTGCCAAACACAGGGTTTATTGCGAAATTAGACTAACTTTTGATCTAGTCTAACATTGCCAGCTACCTTGTTTTGCAGTAGACCTCTGGATTACAATGTAAATAACTTGCCCATCATTATTCTATATATAAAAGCCATATGTGTGATTGCAGATCGAATTGCACAGGAAGAGCAGTGGAAGAATCTGAACCACATTGGACGACAGGTTGAGGCATGGCGCACACCACACTGAACTCCTACCTTTCTCATGTAAGTTACCTGTATTATAGTCGATCGCAAACTCTGACTCTGGCGATCTTACCTTTTCATTCATTCATTAATGATTTGGGCTGAACAATCTTGAAAGAGACATATTTTTAAGCTCCTTGCTGTTTTTCCCATTGCTTTAATTTAAGGTGAATGTCATGCAAGAGAAGCTTATTCATAAAGATCTACCTTGAAATTCACCAAAAAGAGATGTCTATTAGAATCGAGGACCTAGACCTAGGTAACCGATTTAACGCTTGTTATTGTTCGTCTCTGTAGGTTTCTGATTGCCTTGATGACCGAGATGGACTAAATCTAGCGGTAAATATGTCTTACTAATAACTGAGGTCAATTTCTTATTCCTTCACATCTGAACTACCAAGCCGTACATAATATCTCAGGTCAATGTTGGAAGCATTACATTAACAACAATATCACTAAATGGTTGATCTTAGCACCCGATCACCTCATGCGAACAGACTGTTATAATAAGGGTTACAGCGGTGGACTGAAACGGAATGAGCAGAATGGCACACAAGTTCATGACACTGTAATGCCATCCCAATTGAAATATTTGACAATGGCGCATACAGCCATCCTATAGCTCTCTGTCGCAATCTAATAGCTTGCAAACTTGAAATTAAAGCAAGGCTGCAAGCGTTGTTTAGCTTACTGTTTGCCCGATAAAATTGGTTCACAGATTAGCAGATTCTGCACTCAACTATAATACTATTTACATCAGGTCTCAATATGGCTGAGAGTGCCTGGGTTTCAATCATATGCAACTGCTGTCATACTACTTAGACCTGTTCCTTCTGGCAATTTTATAAGTTACTGCGAAGAATTGCTCACTCATTCATAGATGTAGTAACTTGGCTGCTCCTGGCTTTTTTTTTTATGAAGTTGTCATTATTTGGAGTTACATTCTCATGCGAGTGTTTTTATTTTAATTTTTAGAGCTTTATGGGCGGTTAGTAATCACAACTTTATTGAAGCTTTCGGATGTCAGGCAGCGGCTGTGACAGCATTCTCGAAGGCTATGCAGGCGATGAAAGATGAGAACTGGGCTCTACCTATCATGTTCGTTCTGTGTATCGATCTCAGGCTATTTGCCTTGTCGGTGAGTGCTCATACCTGCTGTGAAATGCATCATTGCCTGATTATGATGCTGTTATATGAAATTTCCTCAGTTATATCATTTCTGGGCTTTTTGACCAACGGATCATTCCAAGTCTATCAACAATGGAAAACTACTCCTTTGTGCGTCAAACCGATGTTGATAATAGTTATCTCAAACTGATATGCTTCCCCTATTCTGATATATCCGTGCACCCATAGAAGCAGGGCACCTCAATCCCTGCAAAATTAATAAAGCTTGATCTTCATCTTCAGTATTTTTATAAGTTTACCTGAATTACACTCCCACTCCCACATAGCTTTATAAAACAAGCTTTCAGTGTACATGTCAATAGATCATAGCCTAAAGTATGCTGAGGGGAAGGCCATAGCATCTTTCGCCAACACATGGATATATATGGCCATACCGGTGATATTGGATACTATGAATCATTCTGCAAATGAAATTGACAGAGTGCATTAAATTCCATTGGCATTGAATCAGATGAATCAGATGAATTTTATATTTCTATTAAATAAAGTTTAATTTAATCTGTATCTTTCAGGCAGAGACACAGAGAGCTCGTAAGTTTCACACATCTAAGAAAGGTGAGATGTTGGAGAAAGCAGCTGATGGTCTGATGGCCTGCTTCAGGGTTTGTGCTAGTGACAGGTCAGTTTTACAACCTTAGTGCAGATAAAATATGATACCTGCTGGATGGAGCATCAATTGCCAGACATTAGACCAATGAACTCCCTCATTGGTTAGACAAAGTCTTATCCAGTTATCTGCATTCGGAGTTGCTCCCCCTCCACTCGTCACCCCGCCAGCCACTGGGGTGACTAGTGGAGGGAGAGCAAGTATGCTGGTAAACTGGATCCAACTTGTTCCAGCCCGACATGGTAAGAAGTCACTGTTACAATATTTCTTTGAATTGGTAGTATGAAGGCACTGATTTAAATTGGGTCTAATCGTCAGTGCATCAGGTATTTGGGTATTGGCATCGGTTGTAATTGGTTTTTCATCTATCTTTACTTAACCTACTCTACCTGTTAACAGGCTGATCATCAAACTTATTGAATATCAATGTTTGGGTAGAATCAAATATATATAGCAGGCAGCTGATATCAATATTGGCTGAGGATTAGGCCTATATAGCAAGCATAGAAAGGTAGCTTCAAGTATAGACAACTTCAAATATAGATAATATAGCTTACCCCATGAATATACACAGCATTTTTATGTCTATGGCTGTCCCTGATAGTATACTCTAATTTTCCCAATTTGCTAGCGATTGAAACCTAACTGATGTAGGATAACTTCAATATCTTGTAAATTTAGTTTAGATGATTACATACATAACTTTGTCTGTTTTTTACAGCCGATCTGCACCAGCAAACTCTAAAAAGTGGGGAATGTTGAATCTTGTAAACCAGCTCTTCAAGATTTACTTCAGGGTAAGCATACTCAAACTATACCCATCACAGTTGAGTCGAGATATGTAATTGGTCAAAATTGATGAATTACTTTTCTATACATGTATATATGATGCCATTTTCTTCCAGATATCTCATATGAAAGTGGATAACAAGCAATGCTACATTTTTACACATTTCATAGTCTCTAATCATCTGTATATGTAATATACAAATTATTGACACAAGCTGATGGGCTACATATATATGTCTACATAGTCTCAAGTCTAATTGTTTAGACTCGGGATTTTGTCTAGATAGCGGCACCTTTGATAACAGGGTATCACAAGTGGTCTATACTATATTTGCAGTCTGAGCGCGTAGACTGTTTCCCTACAGGCATGCATACTGACTCTCCTGATCTGACTGGGCATGTAGATCACTGATAAACTAGGCTATCATTACCACAAAGCACGTGTCGTAAGGCTTAGTATGCATCATGCGTGACTTGAATTTGCCCATGTGCAAGAACAATGAGTTTAGTTTGGGTTCTGATTGCAACTTTGGAAGGGGAAATGGGATATCCCCTGCATAAACTGTCAATCAAAATCAGCTAATAATGACAAGAGAGGGTAACTATTAATAACAAATCCGCAAGCTTTGGGGAGTATGTCATCCGGACCAGGTAGCCAATCAGATGGCTTCGGAATTTCGAGACTCAATTTTGCAGAGATCAGCTCATGCCCAGAGCTGAGCATGCGCAGAATGACAGGCATGACAGTTTCATGTACGTAGTTTCTGCAGTCCCATCACACATCAATTTGAGGCTATTAGTCTATTATAATTTTACTTGTCCAGTGCTTCCTGATACTGTACATTATTGTATGTACGGAGTTATGAACAATCTTTGTTCTACTTTTAGATAAACAAGCTACATCTGTGTAAACCTCTCACCAGGGCTATAGATAGTCTTCCTATCAAAGATAAATTCTCACTCTCCCAGCTAGTCACATACAGGCAGGTTTATTTGTTAGGTTTATGAAATATGGGCAATATTTTGTTTCTATCTTTATTGCGCTGACTGCCATACCACTAAGTGTGAGCTACCCCCATGTCGAAATTCATCATCTTATCTGTTCAGCCCCCTATAGAGTAGGACAACTCCTGACATTGCCCTATTAAAGAAGGCATGACAATTCGCAAGACCTAACTGCTAGAAATTTATTCCTGCATTTGGGGTACCAATCATCTGAACTAATTTAGTGCTCAACAAGAATATCATGTTAGGTATCTCCCTGACTTTTATTCTACGCTAACAATCAATAAAGCTAGGGTGTCTCCCATTCCCTAAGAACAACATATTGAATCTTTCATACTTTATATGTCTGTCAATGAGGTTTTTTTTGTTGCAAACTGTCTTCTCTCGAAGGATTTAAAAGCACAGTTGTTCAGCGTCGGCACTGCAGCTCCAGCCATGATAGCAGATATGCTTCACGCTGGGTTACGACTGTCACTGGTTGAAGAGTGCCACTAATGACTTGGAAACCTAATCGCCACTATAAAACACTTCCTTTGCAGGCACATCAGTGTCCTTCATTGTTAACCCTGACAGACAGCAATATTATATATGTAATATGATCAGAGACTACGGATATATTATCTATAGTCCTTGATATGATTATATTATAGATATTCACCGTCAGCAACTCAAACATGTATTTCGAGTGTTTAAACCACTGCTGACACAGCTTGGCCTTGCCCAGCAGAGCCATCAGTGAAAAATTTAAATAGAGAGTTGTGGCATGAAGAACATCTAGCCAGCAGCTTTGCATGGAGTTATATGAGCTCTCAAAAAGTAAGGAGTATCTTCTTCCCCAGCCACCCGCCAACAGTGATGACAAAAGTTGACCCTGACCAATCAGGTCCCTTTAAAATCTAGCTGAGATCTAACAACTTTATTAGCGATGGATCTCAGCTAGATTTTAAAGGCACCTGATTGGTCAGGGTCAACTTTTGTCATCACTAATGGCGGATGGCTGGGGAAGAAGATACTCCTTACTTTTTGAGAGCTCATATATTATAACTCATATAACTCCATGCAAAACTAGATGTTTTGATGCCACAACTCTCTATATAAACTTTTCACTGGTAGCTCTGCTGGGCGAAGCCCAGCTGTGTCAGCAGTGGTTTAATGAAGATGATCAGTCCACTATAAATTGTTCGGGTTTGCAAGGAAGACAAAACCTTGCAATCTGAAGAATATGATGCTAACAATAATATGATCATCGAATGACTACTAAGAGATAGCCACCTCTGTTTTATTTTCTGCTCACAGATACTATGTAGGAAGGAAGTGTATGTTTGAGAATGATTTTAAGTCAGCGGACGAGTATCTTACCTTTGCTTTTGAGCGCTGCCACAGAATATCTCGGGCCAATAAGAGGCTCATCCTCATATCTCTGCTACCTGTCAAAATGTTAATGGTGAGTGGGCAATTTTTCTGATCTTGGTTTACTTTCATAGCTACCTTGCATTAAAGATGACTGCAGTTTGGTTCAAATCCTACTGCATTGTTTGCACCCAGATGAAAATGTGCAAAGAAAACCGCCCCACAACCTAGCCTGACCTCGCTGTGATATTTCAACATTCTACCGGTCTAGCAGTTAAAACACAGTAAAATTTAAAGTTGTCCTTGTGTATGAATTCACTTGTGTTAATGACAATGTTGGAGATTTTTCATTCACTAACATCTCAGTTGGCTTCATCTGAAACCATGATGACAATTCAAGAACAGAGAATACTGTAGTATGAAATGTGTTATGCTGTTAAGCTGTGTAATCTCCATTATAGGGAAGACTGCCAAGTAAACAAGCTTTACAGAAGTATGATCTAACTCAGTTTTCGCATGTCGCTGATGCTGTGAGGTGAATACCAATTACTATTCAATCTTTTGCCTCTACTACTAACCCTAGGGATAGGAGGTAGCTCAGTTGGTTAGAGCGCCTGCCCTCTAACGCGCAAGCGTTAGAGGTCTCGGGTTCGAAACCCGCTGCAGTCTATTGACTCCTGGGCTCAATTGACGCCCCAGGTGTGCTCTGACCTGCCTGCAACTTGGCGTCTTCAGACAGAGACAAAAAGTTGCAATTTTAACTAAATTTAAAAAAAACATACTCCACTAGCGATCATATTGAATGAACCTGAACACTTGAATGAAGCAAAATTGACCTCCTAAGCTCTGATAACTCCAAACCTGTCAAACCTACTTGTGGTCAAGGGAATATTGGATTACTGGTTACTATCTGCACATATATTCATTCATTCAGCTTATCCTTACCAGAATTTAGCGAATAACTAGCAATAAATGCATGGTGAATACTTTGGAGTTGCCTTCTTAATGTCAGAGAGAGGACAACTTTCTAGCCATATATTGATATTTGGCAAGCATCATATTCAGAGGTCTAGATGGTCGTACTTGGATATATTATACAAACTTTTTCTATATTATATATTATGATACCCATCTTATCTGCCAAATCGTTTGTAGGCATCCTCTAATTCCACATGTACCCAATGTGAGCCTTGGTACTTAGCCCACATTGTATCATTCTTCATAACTTATTTCTGTTTTGCAGACATGGAAATCTGCTGAAGTTAACTGAGGCTTTACAAGCTCACGAACAATTCTTCATCAAATCCGGAGTTTATCTTATACTGGAAAAACTGAAGATTATTACGTACAGAAATCTCTTCAAGAAAGTGTAAGTTGCTAATGCATACTTCTCAGCCATGTTTGCATAAATATATGGGACATTAGTGGGAATAATAAACATCTAAAGGGAATAATGTTATTGCAACTGGAAAAATTCTCCATTTTGAGCTTGCTATAATTTGCACACACTCTTTACTTTGCTGTAGTACTGGCTAACTTCAACTCACCCTCTACCAAGCTCTACTAAACTCTAGCTAACATTTTCTCCCCTAGGGTAGATAAAAATCAATTTATCTGACCATTAAATTGGTATTGAAGATGATGGCTTTGTGAATCGATTCATGCATTATCGATCAGAAAAATACACACACCGAATCTGATCAGTAATTCTCGTACACTCTTATAATTCTTACGTTAATCACCACACCTTTATTATTTCTTGACTATACTACAGATGGATATTACTGAAGACACATCAGTTACCAGTCAGCTCATTCCTATCTGCTCTACAGCTTATGAAGTATGAAGATATCGATATAGATGAGGCTGAATGTATCATTGCTAATCTTATATATGAGGTATGTAATCATTAGGCTCAAAATTGTCTTTTGGTTTCAGTTTTTCTCTCATATAGGGATTTTAAAGTGACAGTCCTACTAGGCCATGTTTGGTATGGTTTTTAAAAGATCTCAGGCTGAAAAGTCATTAAGGCATATGAAATATTACAGCCTGTGAACCTAACTGCAGTAAAACTGTTGCAAAGTCTGAAAATTGGGATCATAGTGATTTATTGCCTCCCCCTGACCACTATGATACACGAAGATCCTTGCTAAAATAATTGAAAAAAAACTAATTCCTATTTTCCACAATTTTCATTCTTTGGTAATTTTTATTTGCCCTATGAACTCACAGTATTTGATTTACTGGGTTAACATATCAACTTTTCATATAATAAAACAAACCTGTTAGTTTGGTGGCAGCCTCCTCCTATTGTTCACTTCCAGTTACTAAATTGGGTGGTAAGGGCTGGACAGTTAATTCTAGTGGAGTTCTTTATGTTGATCGCAGTGGTAATATTGTAATATTGAGTAACAGCTGAAACTACTTACTCAATTTTGCTGCCACTAAAAAACTGGCTTTGCATGTTCATATAGATATCTGATTTTTTTTATGGTGATCTGAAGGCAACCAATGTTTCACCACCAATTTGTTGGCCAGTAGTAATATGACTGTCTGATTTTGACCCAACATTTTTCTAATCATCAGGAAATTATGGGTTCACAGATTGTTAACCTATGTTTTAACTTTAACTTACATTTTAGTTCACTGTGTTACAGGGTAAGATTAAAGGCTACATCTCACACGCCCACAGAACTGTCGTAGTCAGCAAACAGGAACCCTTCCCTGCTCTCACAGAAGTGCTATAACGCACTGTAGAAGAGATGTCGTGTAAACATCCGTCTTATAGACATCTTATAGTACGCACTCTCATAGAATATCTGTAAAAGACCCTCGCCCAGTCATCATGTAACGCGCCCTCAACGTCATCATAATATTTCTTTATCTCTGTATATATCACTCACAGACATTGTTTTAAGATAAAGAGATTTATTGACCTTCTTGTGCTACAGTCAATAATGCACCATTATATTGTATGGAAACTATTGACATCATCTATTATGTCATGTAATAAGACTAGTTATAAATGTACAGTATGATATTTCAATGTCAAAACCGATCTTATACTTTGAATATCATGGAGACTTTTGGAGTATATAAAATAAACATCCATATAAACCTGACTTCAAAGAACGACAGTGATCTATATTATCTTTGCTGCCAAATTGATTGATATAAAAATTTACTGATAACTGCAGGGAGGGGGTTTTGGGCAGTTGGTTGCAATTGTCTTGGTGGCTCAATTGACTGACAAGGTTTTGTGTAGCTGATTCCGACATCAATGATTATACAGATGGTTCGCTTGATGATCTCGGTGTTGGATCAGGTGTATGTGTCCCAATGAGTTTCTGGAAGGTATGAGTACGTTGTGATTTACTTCAAAGGAATTCTTCAATCTCGTTGACTGTGTATATGTATGTTCTCTATTCCATGTCGTTATTTAATTCATTTCTTTCTGATAGTAAGATGTCGTCACTTCGTGAACTACACATCAAACTATGAGCTAAACAGGTCACCTGGTTTTGGTTTGGTTTTTGTTATTCCAGATGTGGATAATCTCGCACATGATATACATTGCTCTGACAGGGTTGAGCATGTTGCGGGACTGATAAAGGAACAGAAAAGGCTCAGATTGGCAGGATGGACAATCAATAGATATAAGTATACATCAAATGTTGATGGGTTAGAATTTGTAGATCATAAACTATTGGCAACGTGGCATTTAACCGGCTAGTTAAGTGCATCAAATGCATTACATACATTTTTTCAAAGATACATATGCCTTATCAAACAACTGGTAAAAGTTGAGTTGAGTTATTACTGGACAAATTGACAAATGGCCAGGGGAGGCATTTTGTGATTTACAATATAAAGCAACCCTTCAACACGGATGAAAATCTGCCCCTGGCTATACTTACACTCTCTTGAAGAGATTTCTGTAAGTAATAATCTTCAGCTTTTGAAGAATAAGATAAACTCCAGATATGATGAAGAATTGTTCATAAGCTGATATCCATGGCTGTAAAACAGAAGTTACTCACAAGAGATGATAAGTACCACTGCCAGTACCACAGCTTCTCATCAGGTGGCATCAATAGGCCCTGATGTGAAATATGAGGGTGCCTCCAACTGCGACCAGACGCGCCAATTGAGAAGTTTTCTTACCAGGGCCATTGTTCGTGGCAGTCACCTGTACATGTGAGCTGTGGCATGATAAACAATGCATCTGAGAGGCAGTTTACTGAATCAACTGAAAGTTGTCCTCTCTCTGACATTAAGAAGACAGCTCCAAAAAGTCACTGGCATCGATTGCTACCAGATATTGGTAATATGCAGTTATTGCAAAAAACAGATTACAAGAGTATCATGATTTGAAAATTGTGTAAAACATGCCTTAAACCATTAAAGCTAGCTTACTATGCTTTTATAAGGCATATAATCATGTATCACCTGTTGCTACATTCTATAAAGTTGATGTATTCATTTCAGGTTGCATTTGTTGTGATAAATATGTGTCCGCTAAAAGGCCGTCCACTTATTACCTCTGTTAAATAGCCATCCACTTGTGCTAAACACCCGTCCTTTACTGCTAAATGGCCATCCATTTTATAAATCAATATAATTGATAATGCACTGTCAAGTGGCCGTGTTTAGCAAGCATTTCAAGTGTTAAGTGGCCGGCCACCTTGATGAGTATTAGTGTGTCCAGTTGACTGAACTTTATATTCTATTGGTCCTGTTATGACTGACCTCGATCTCGACTCAAGTTTGGTCATTTCACCATAACTTTTTTTGGCTCTACATGTAATCAAGGACTGGAGAACTTTCCCTGATTTACATTGTTATTTGGGGTATAACAACTTAATGCTTATATGTATCATCCTCTTCAACTGTATAAAAGTTCCTGCAAGACACAGCTGGAGTTTGGAACCTACACACATGCAGGTAAACCTGAAGGTACATCACATGATGCATTATCCCCACTCACAAACGACTCCCAACAAGGACATCATCGTCATCATTATGATTATTATTATGAATTTATTTTTTTGGCAGTAGTCAAGCCATTATTGACGTCCATTTGGCACTTGTGTTCTTATGCAATGGACGACCACTTATTATTATTTTCTATTGTCTCGGCAAGGAGTTTATTCCTTGGTCTCGGCATGTGGATGTCCACTTGACATTTTGCCCATCCGGATGGGCTTTGAGCATTGATTTTAGCTGCTAAAAACCTGTCCGGATGGGCTTTGAGCAGTAATTTTAGCTGCTAAAAACATGTCCGGATGGGTCTTATGCTTGGATGATGAGTGTCTTCAACCCATCCTTCTCTGTTACGAACCCATCCGCCTCTGTCAAATATGTGTCCGGACGCGATTTTTGCAACCGGATGACTATTTGGCATCCGGTGGTTGTCCGACGGCCAACCGGATGCCTATCGGAAAACCGCCGGATGCCGCGCGGACAACCGGCGGTTGTCCGATAGGCATCCGGATGGGTTCTTAGTGCAGCAGCATTAGCACAGCAGCATTAGCACACATCGTGAGAGATGAATGGATTAGTGATGAGCCCTTATTTTGTATGCTCATAGACTTGCGATTGATTCTTACTTTGATAAGTTAGTAATGTGTGACAAGACAGTATACAAAGGCACGCAATCTGACTAAGAATATTTGATCGTGAACATTTTTGTTTGTAGTAACTCTAAACCAGGGTTAGCATAATTGGTACAATTAATCTCTAAAAATAGTCTAGATTTATACTTAGATGGCATTGAAAATGTAACTTCTGTTCTAAATTTTTACCATGGAGCTTGTTGAAGAAGTTTTACTTTCATTCACAACCCTATGTATCATTTTATATTTGTGGTAGAAAAACTGCTTAATATTTGACAGCAGTTCTTATCAGGATTTAGGCTAGCCTGAGTAAACATTGTGAGACGCTTATAGTACCCACACAGTACTTCGATCCAACACGAGCCTCAATATGATAACACAACTTAGTGATAACAGTATTTTGAATCATGAGAAACATGACCCAAATCATTCCACATTCTTAACTTGTGACGGTAGATCGATGATCGCTGGCTTGGATTGTTTCACATAGACGGGAGAATTTAAACCGAGAAGCAAACCGAGATTTTTATTGGGAGCAAATCTTTGTTGCCACTGACGGACTGACGGACAAGAAGCTGACAAACCAGAGAGGTGCTGATCATAGGATGACAAGTACAAGGTGAGTTAAATGTATCTCTGTCTAGGACATGCACCTGAGTGAATTTTGAATGTGCTGTGATAAGTAGGGAAGCATTGCTCATGATATAGTCTATGGGATATTGAAGTATTAGCACAATTAGATTAACTCGCTTTTGCCGCTGTCAGAGCACTTAGAATGCATACATTGATCAAAATTGTCTGGATTTAGAGGATCTGTGGAAAATAATATGGTTTCATGTCACAACCCGATATGTTGTACCCTAAGTTTATGACTATCAAGTGTGCATTATAAGCCATATTATAAGGCTCCTGTCATGAGAACAAAAAGTCAATGAACTTTGATGGCAGAATGTCCATTGCTCGTAGCTTTCTTTCCGCCGTATACATACACATTACATTTTAAACTTCCACTATCTACGGGCCCCCCCCTACTTATAGTATAGATTATAGATGACAATTTCTTAGCTTATAGGCTTGTAGGCTTATAGATAGATGCAAGTAAAGATATAGATTTATAGATTTCTTAATGTATCTCTAAAGTGCTGTCAGTGATGTGTGTCTCCTGTGCTCTCTTAGTGTGTGTATGGTCGTTGTGTAGCAAAGCAGAGCAGAGCAAACGGAGGGTTGTATCTGATATGATACATCATTACGGTAGGTACAATAGATTGTTAATTTAAAGGATTTTATGGCATCAATTAGTCCAAAAGCCGCATGCCATCGCAGCCGCTTAAGTTTATAGATTGGGATTCTTAATTTATAGATATTATAGACAGTCCTGTGTGGGGGGAGCCTCATCTACAACTGTGGTCATGACAAGCTCTTTGAAGAATTAATGCATATTAATTTTGGAAGCTATTGTGTTGCCTTTTCAGAGTATTCCAGGGAGTAAAGCGCATAATCAGCCCTTTATATTTGTTTATAGCTTTAACTATGACCTTTTTCCGAGCCACCTTACTCACCTCATGTATATCATAGTAAAGTTGAAAAGAGATAAGGTTGTTCATGGTGCGTATTGTATCATGTTGATAAGAAGTATTTGTAGAGGTATTTGACGTCAATCTACATCTGGTAGTTAAATTATGCAAGGTGATGTAATATGGCTTGATCAATCTTGCTGATAACATCTTTTGACAGGCATAAGCCAAGACACATGACAGGAAAAGTCTATTCCACTTCAAAACATCAATCACAGTAATAGGAGGTACAGGGGCATCTGTGATCACTTCCTGGCCTATTGGCTGAGATCAAAGTATCACTGCCAATGGGCGATTAGTGCTTGTTTCAGTTTCTGGCAACTTGCTGCACACTCACGGTTAGGAGGTCCGTTATGGCCTCACCCTTAGGATGAATTCTAGTTTACTAGGATGTATCACACTCTCAGTACGAGGACTCCGGACAACTTGCGTCCCTCTTTAGGGGCAGCCCACCCTCTGTTTCGTCATAAACAGGGTAATGTGATGTGAGGCATATAACGATGTAATCCATATAACGTCCATTCACATACGCATATATAATAATGAGGCTTATAAAATCTTAGAATAATTATTATTAATTTTTTCATACAGATGTTCAGAGTTATAACATAATAAGAATAGTGGAGGAACAATGTACTTTGCTCTACACCATCTAGAGTAAAAGACTCTATCTATCACTTGTCTTTATCAAGGTGAGACATTTTCTTTGTGTGGAGTTCACAACCACAAATCTCTAAAACCGCCTATTCTCTTGACAGCGTAAATAAACCTAAACCATGGAATGATGCCTACTTTTACAATCACAGGGAAATAGACAAACAAGCAAGTAGTTGATCTGATAATACAAGCAATTAATATTACAATCTGATAGAAGACTGTAAAGACTTGTTGATATTGATGACAGAGTAATTGGCATTTTGTCAGATTTGGATATGAAGGATCAATTTTTGAAAGGATGTACAATTATGTTGTAGCAATAGCTAGTATATAGAACATATACACAGTTTTATTCGCATTCACCATAGTCCGTAGATAGATGTTCTTCCTGATGCTTAATAGACTAGGCCGGAGTTAGATTATCTGATATGATAACAAATCCAGAGAATATGTCAGTAATTTATGTGGACATCAACTAGCCCATAATTTTTACCTCCTTTTTTCTTAGTATATGTGAGCGGATCGGTACACACCATTTAGTTACCCTATGCATCGATATATCAATGACCCTACATTAAAATGCCAACATCTATCTTGAAGAACATAAGATGTCAAATCAGCAATTCCTAGCTTTTAGAGGGTCTCCCAAACTCAAAGTATTTGCATCTCCGAAAGAGGGTGTCAATTCAACCTCAGTACATCATATGCGCCTGCTCTTATTCATGTGTTGGGTTGGCCATATCAAACCTCAATTCATGCTTCTCAGGCTTTGGAGTACATGAGTAGTTGAACTTATCAGATATACACAATGTTAACATGCTTACATATCATGACTTATCAGTAGGTGGGGGTTTGTGAAAACAAAGCGTTTTATCCTCACTTTAATAAAATGGGTATCTAGGTAAGAAAACAAAGTCTGTTCAAATTTCGTAACCAGTAAAGTCCAAGGTTGTAAGATAGACAAAATTCTATTGGGTGTGTTGCCATCAATTCAATTTGAGTGATTTTATTTACAGCTGAAGTTTCCTGCTGATCATAGAACACACATGAGACCTGAGGACAATGGATGACAGCAGCCAACAAAAAGTAAGCAGTTATCAATTAGTAAATAGCAATTAGACTGTCATAACAAACAAAAATATCTAAGGATATGGGGATAAGGCTTGGTCACCAAAGTGATGTGAACAGTCCTGCTGATGTTAATCATTGTGCAGGCTAACCTTTCTAGACAAGCCGGGACAGTCTAACTGCAGGTGTTCTCTAGCACAACCACCGACCTAACAAAACTATTGACTTCAAGTATTACCAATAATTCAAGGCCAACATCGAAATAAAAGTTCCTGACAAATGTCCGCCCAGCCGGTGCGTAGGCAGTACCCCCGACCCGGGCTTATGCAGGGGTTGAATTTATCACCCAAGTTTTTCAGGAGTTTAATTGATCATTACTAGGTTACCAGACTACAATCATATTCCATTGGCTATTATAGCTATCTAAGGCTTTCGATCGATGGAAATTTTGAATTTTGAGATAAAAAAAAGGTCAGTTCATCAAGCAAGGTTTTGGTTGGTTGTAATTAAAGCTTTACCTGTCACAGCTACAACACGCTAACAAAACTGAGAGAAACCCTGTATGGACTCGGCCTGCCATTCCTCCACTCTACCAAGAATTCATTGACTAACTATAGCTCTTCCACTTCAGCCAAATCGCATCCCAGTGAGTGTTGTTTGCACGCAATATCATAATAGCGTTATCATATCAAGGTGTGATACCCGTGGTCGGTCAAACTACATACTAGTGCATGTCACCATGTGTTACTAGTAGGAGGGTCGGTCACACTACATACTAGTGCATGTCACCATGTGTTACTAGTAGGAGGGTCGGTCACACTACATACTAGTGCATGTCACCATGTGTTACTAGTAGGAGGGTCGGTGGGTTGGGGAAGATGAGCAGTAATCTCTTCTTCTTCTTCCACAAAGTTGTCTTCAACTCTTATCCAGCTAGCTCAACTCCAGATCTTTTCTACCCTGATTTTTATTTGCCTAACAAGGGGTTGTTCATTCATCATCAAAACAGCAATGTATAAATTGTTGCGAGTCCCTCCTGAGGCCTATCACTATAAATATATGACGTACTATAATACGTCTTTATATATATTTATATAATTTAATTTGTTTATATATAAACAGCACCATTACCATATTATGTGTGATTAACACTGATGATTCTACCCGTACTCATTATTCTACCCCTATTTTGTACAGCTTAAACTTAATTTATGTTTCAGTCCAAAGATCCTTTGATTTCCTTTGATTCACAATACTCTAGTTTGAGTGCATGTCAGGTATTGGCACTGGTCAATTACGAACAACATCCCCACTTGGATGTATCTGTAAACTGCGATTGTGTTAGGAGTTGCCCCTTCACACACTGGAAGAGCATAACTCCTCACCAATGTCAGCCTGCTAGGTTATAAAATTGGTGGCAGCTGGGAGAGAATAATTATTACAAACTAAAGAGTGATGTCAGCCAGACAAAAGAGATAAGCGAATAAGCAGGAGACACAACGGAGGTGTGCATCATCAGGCCCATGTGTTGGCTCTTATTGGCTGGCGGGTGGGAGGGAGCTAATGCCAGGTAAGCTGGTACGGAGGTAATCGGATTGGCTCAGGGTTGCTCTCAAAGCTTTGATAAGTGCTAACATATGCTACTTGTTTTAGGCAAAAGTCTTTTCATGTAATCTTGGCAACTCTTCTATAATTATTACGGAGACTGGGGTGATTAATCTGTAAATCTGCTATATTATGAGAACACATTATCATCCACTACTGAGGTGGTATATAGAGATTGGTGATCCAAATCTACTAGCCGCGCTATATGTACTTGGTATCGCCTGCACACCCGGAGGTGGTACACAGAATGGTAGGTGCTGAACTGCGATCTGGAACTCGGCTAACATGGTAACTTGGTACCATCTGGAACTGTGGTAAGCGAGTGAGCTATGTTTGATACTTGGTTCCTGAGTATCGCCCAACCACGAGGTGGTATAGTGAAATTCTGACATTGAACTGCTGTAAGCAACCCGTCAATGCACAGTATAATATTTGGCTGCTGGCTAGCAATTGCAGTTTAGTAAGTAACAGAAGATTGGGCTGCCCCTAAAGAGGCACGCAAGGTGCACTAAATCCTCATACTGAGAATGTGATACACCCTAGAAAACTAGAATGCGTCCTAGAGGTGAGGCCATAGAAGACCTCCTAATCGTGGATGTGCAGCGAGCTGCCAAAGCTGAACTGGCACTTATCGGCCATTGGCAGTGACACTTTGATTTTAGCCAATAGGCCGAGAAGCAATCCAGAAAAAACCCAGAGTGCACTATGCTGCTAGAGGTGATGTCTGAGCCTAACTCAGATAAGTCTAAATGGATGGCTGATGCCACTAGCAACATTATCTTAATTAATGTGTGCCTCAAAAGGTCCTTGCTGTTATACTATGCCTGTGAGCCGCGAAGTATGCTTGACAATGGTGTCATTCACCCTCTTTTTCGAGCAACCAGGCAACGATTAACAGAGAGTTTAAGTTCAAGGACACAATTACTTGAAAACTGCCGTGTCACCGCAACAGTTTGTCATTATAGCCGCCCAATTAGTGTAATAAGGTGTTAATTATTTGTCTGAGTTGTACCCTTTCTTGCTGGGAGGGGACGACTCAGTCCGTCTCACAACACTGGGCTTGAAGTGGTGAGCTCCCACAGCTGAGCACATGAGACAACATCAAACTTGCTATGGTCGGATAGTCGTCCTCTCTCTTTTTGTATACTGATCAATCAGTCGAAAATCGACCTAGATGAGCATCAAGTACACAAAAATTATATCCAAAACCATGTCCCAAAGAGTTTTCAATGCTTAAGATACTGATCATTGAGAGTGTTTTTGTATTGGGCTGATTGTTGTCAGGAAAAAGCAGTTTTAAATCTATTTTACAATGTATGTCCCAAAATAGAGAAAGGACAACCTTCTAAAGGCTACTACTAAATAGCAGGAACGTTCTCAAAGTCTATGAAGCAGACTATCAAGTCAATAAAATCTACAATGTGAAGCCCATGACCATTTAAATTCAAAAGAGCATTGAGGAGTCGAACAAAGAATTGAAGATGACTCCGAATTGGAGGCCCATAAGCCAAGCAAGTCAGACACCATGGTCAAAGGGATCAAATGATTGATCTTGAAGCAAGCCAGCTTAATCATAAATCAAACCCGGAATCCTACACCAAACTATTCAGCATGTTCAAAGAAAGGACCTTTTCCTTACTGTGGCATCATAAGTGTACTGGTTTAATGCTTGTGGACTGAATGATGGCAACAATATAGCGAAGTGATGTTGAATTCTTGCTTTTATAATTGTACCCTGTATAATAAGGAAAGTGTGATTAAAACGTGTGTGTATGTAAATAGGTCAATGACATGACATTGATAACGGTATATAAATTAGTAAGCTTGTGACATAAAAATAGAACAGATTGAATAAAAGCTGGCAATAATTATAAACTTACAAACATTAGTTTATTCAGCCGCTAAGTATTAATCAGATAGTATAGAATCATGTTGTCATTGAGTCGTCATTGAGTGCGATCATATGTTGCATAGTATCAAAAAGTGTAGGCTTAAAGCTCCATAAATTAGAATAGGAGAAGGTATAAAGGTATAAAGGTATAAAGTTTCTTTGTTACGGATGTGCCTGGTTTGCAACTCAAATGACACTGATGTTTATAAAAATGGTATGATGGTCTGAGTTTAAATCTATTGTTATGCAAATATATGTCTGGATATTAAAAGCTGCACTGTACTTTAGCAATTATGGGATTAGAGCATAATTTAAAATAGAACAATTTCTAATATCAAAACATTAAGGCACCTCAGGAATGAAGGATGGAAACTTAAATACTTAGTTTGAGGCTGCTCTTTCGTATCACATCTTAGTCTCCATATTTTAATCTATCGTGTGAGTGAATTCCAGCTTTAGAATCCAAATATTGAGGAAGTTATGGCCTCTCAAACTTCCATTGTGATTGCCTTCAAGTATGTGATGTGACTGATTGGTAACAAGACAATTGGTAGAGATACTGCAATAGTCAGTTTAGCCTGCAGTGCATCATTTGTGCATAGCATTTATGCAGGTAACAAAACAGGTTGTGCGAGGCATAGCTTTGTCATATGAATGAATTGATTTTCTTGATTTATGAATACAGCCACACTGAGATTTCATCTTAGCCTGACTTGACAAGCTTGATAAGCTTGATAAGCTTGTCTCCTAATTTGTAACCAAACGATTCAAGTCACAAGCACTCTTCCACTAAATTATTAATATTGTTACAACACAGCATGATATAGATAAAAGATACAAGATAGGATGGGTATATTTTAACCGCCGTCTCAGGCTAGGTGGAATTTTTTTCATGTATACAATTCACCTTTGTGGTCACTTTTCACACTATCGTGATTCAGAATTACGAGCTCAAGACAATAGCAAAGACAATCTATAACAATGAGTTATAATGTACCATTGTCATACCAAATTGAAAGTGAAACGTGATGTTTTCCCGACACCAAGAAGTTGTCATATTTCACATTCAAGGCCATATTTCAAACCTCTCTAACATGAAAGATACATTAACAACCAACAGATAACTATAAGCCAAGAAATGTTGTTACCACAGTTGCTTTTCATCCTTCATCACTCTAATTTTATTTCATTCATTTGACAGCTGTGACCTATTTATTATCCAAATCAAGCAAGATCAGTAAGGATTGTTTCGATGGAGCAGTATATAATGTGTATGCTAAACTAAAATGAAACTGTCTTCAATATGTACCTACTGACTAAGAATTAACGTCCTCATACCCGCATAACAAGCAAACCCAGCATGCTCCAACACCGCAGATTTTTTGCATTGACTGCATCGAATAACAGCTTATTGTGAGCGCAATGTAAAGCATGACCTGTACGCAAAAAGGGTCCTAATAAATATCTGAAAATATTGCACAACGAGGAAGCTTCTAGATTGACAAATGAATAAAATGTGATCGTACCAACACATTAACCTTCTACCAGATGAGAGCAGGAAACAACTACAGCTAAATGCACTGATATATATTCATGGATTAAGGGAACATATCAGGCCCTGAAAAAGCTTATGGGAATTTATGTACGATTGCTGGAAACAATTTCTCATATTTAATTGGTCCTAGAGTTTAGTAATACTACAGCCAACCACTTGTAAACAATTGACAAATAGCTTGCCTGAGTTTTTAAAGGTCGTTACTGGGACGTCAGTCAGAGCAGAATTATAGATAGATCAGATTACTGACACAACTATAGACAAAGACAAGTTTGTATACTGATTTAATATCCCCAAAAACATCCAAATAATCCACTAATCCGGCTGAATTTATTAAGTGATTACATTTTCCTTGATCATTGCCCTCTACCCAATTCATTTCGGTTTTGCTATTGCTGCATTTTTTTCTATAGGTTGGCAGAAAGAGCAACATTTTGTTTCAACTCCCCCGTCCACCCTATATCTCAAAGATTTAGTTAGAACAACTTAGATACAACATGAATCTGTCCTTCAATATGCAAAACGTTGAGTCTGAAATTTGAGTGTAAAACTGATGAGATCCGCGTATAGTGGACTGTTTGTAGCAGACTTTTGAACATTTATTTTGCTAAGGTTTTCACGCCCTGATGGCAAAACAAGGCTGGAGGAGACTTTAATCCGTCTTATATCTTCATTAAAAACAAAAAATTAGTCCAGAAGACACCTAGCTATAAGTGCTCAAAAAATGTGTTTATTTTAACGGAATTGGGGCAATATAGAATTAAATTTTTCTAGATCAAAATTTTATGCTGATTTCAAATATCTGGTTTCTACATTTCTGAGTCAGGAGTGGTCTGATGGTTAAGGGTGAGGACTTATGATCTGTGATGTCCAGGTTCAATTCCCGGAGCCGGCATTCATTTCTGATTTGGTACTGGCGCGCCATTAATCCTAGCCAGGTCCTTGCGGAACAGGACTAAAAATACCGGAGGTCCCCTGTGTGTTTGCACACCCCACATGCAGCTAAAAGATTTCCCTCTGCCTCTTCGATAAAAAATGTAGCCGGAGTTCCGGCGGGCAAGGGTATAGGCTGCGACTTGAGTACCATGGGTCCCTGTACCTGTACTCTAGAGGGGTAGCCCTATCCGCAATGACGACTTAGACTTAGACACCTCTGAGTCTGCCAGTTAGATAGTTATTCAGGGTTATAGTCCAGATGGTTCAGTTCATTATAACGGAAGTGGGCAGTAATTTGGCAGCACTTATATGTGTAGGTAGGTTGTGTCAATAGTATGTCTTAGCTCTACACCTCTAAGTTTGTCAGTTCAAGAGAAATTAAATTTTAAACTTAAAAAAATATTGAGGAGATAACTCCAATTATTGTTATATAATTCAATTGTTTTGCCTTAGTATCGTCTGTTGTGTAATGTCTGTTTGAAACCTCACGTTCGGGCCTTGATATTATAATATATATATACTGTATAGATACTGTATATATTCCTACATACTAGATAAATTGTTTTGTTTAAAAACCACTTCGGCACGCATCCAACCAACTTCTATCGGCTTGCTCCTCACAATATAAATTAGTTGGGGCTGACTGCTTCTGACAACCGTATTGAACAATGTCCAGAGAAGATTGTGTAGCTCAACTAAGAATCGGTGGATATAATGTATTCAATGACATTGGCTAATGTCTGAACAGAAGAGGGGAATCAGAATGAGTCGAATGGGAATACCATACCGTAACTTTATCTCCCCTGAGAAAACTTAGAATATCATCAAGAAGGAAAAAAAAAGAAAGATTTCACTCTTTATGGTGGCCCTGAATAGCACAAGTCATAACGCTTCTTGATTTGAATTCAAAGTATTCTAATCACATTCAATCTCCCTTTATCCTATTATAAAAATTGTTTTCCTCCTTTGTGGCGTCTTTTGAATAATAAGCGCAGGGCTCTGATAGTTCTCGCGGTCTCAGAATATTAGCCGCTCTGACTTATTCTGTAAATATTTAGACCAGTGAAAGAGGGTTTTAAACCTGTTAAACTGGAAATCTAATGAATGATAGTGTGAAGGTCTCATTGACATCTATATGCGTAGATAGTGTTAGAATTTTGAGAGATCAAGGGGATGACGTCCCCCTTCCTCCTTTGTCTTGGGGGATGCATCCCCCTTCATTTCATAACCCAGGTTACAGCCAGCTGATAGTAACAATATGAGTTTTCCAAAATATGGCTCAACTTGATACATTTTCAATTGTAATCACCACAGACCTCAGGCGGCTGGGACTCAGCCTGGTTGTTATCCCCCTACCTCATATTTTCTACTTCTAACACTGTGCGTAGATATCTCACCCTCAACCGCTGAGATTCTGGGTGGGAAAAATAGATATCCAGGTGTAATATCTAAACTAGTACATCCATTGTTGCCGTTGAATCTCAATCACAGGAAACGGCTGCTGGAGCAGAGTTGCTACCATCACAAACCTACAAAATTATCAATACTAAAACCTCAGCTATATATATTATATTCACGTTTGTGAAATTTCCAGTTGCCTTCCCTACACCCCAGTTGCCCACACTATTGGATGGTCACCGTCACAAAACATGTGTACCCTTCACAATGGGTCATTTCTCATTGAAAGACATAATGTCAAGTCCTCGGAGTCAGGTGGGGGGGGGGGGGGTAGGGTGGTTTGTCAACACAGGCTAGAAACCACCAATCACAGCAGCTGTGCAAGTATGATATCATGCAGAGCCTGCATGCCCTGTTTATGACAAAACAGAGGGTGGGCTGCCCCTAAAGAGGGACGCAAGTTTCCCGTTGTCCTCGTACTGAGAGTGTGATACACCCTAGTAAACTAGAATGCATCCTAGAGATGAGACCATGGTGGACCTCCTAATCATGAGTTTCCAGCAAGCTGCCAGAAACTGAAACAGGCACTAATCAGCCATTGGCCATGACACTTTGATCTTAGTCTATAGGCCGAGAGCCTGCATGTAGTCTCGGGGAACTGCAAAGACTTTTAGATGTTACAAGGCGGTATCGGGAGGGTAACTTTGGGTCTTGAGAAGCAGTCATGAGGCCTAGTTCATAGACTCAGATCATCAGACAGAACAAAATGATTAGGTCAATTATACCAATACAAATAACATTACCAATAGATTTTAATGGCCATGTACTGGGTTATTTTGCCAGTGTACGATATTTTCTTGCATCATCCAGGTTCTATTTACGAGGTCAGGGGAGAAGAAATCCAACTATGTGTTTTACTTAATCACTAAATTTTATTTTAACCAACCTGGTGTGACAATGGTGTGTAAAATACAGCCAACTGTGATACGAAAATACAGCAGTCTTTTATCCAATAGATATGATGGCTTTTAATTTTTGGTTCCAATAAGCTTGACTTGCATTGGGCTCCCAGTGCTTTTATAGTAGCCACTCCAGGCCAAAACACGTCAACTGCACATTTGTTATTTTCTATGATATCAAAATGTCACTTCGAAAAAGCATGTTCTTGTCATAGGAAACAACAGTTAATTCAGTACCATAAACAAGGGACGTCAACATGGTTAACTTACGGAAACAGAGGGAAACGACATTAGCGATTCTATTATAGAATTGTCTGAGCTTTGCTGTCTCTACTTATTTCACATCCCATGGTCCTTGACGAAGTCATCTGATTTGTATGTTACACCAGCTATAAAGTGAATGAATTAAGTCTGCACGTGGTAAATGTGGTGGTTTAATTATAACCAAGGAGTTAATACAAATGTTTGAAAGTTTTACCCTTGAAATTCCAGTAGCTGCTTCTTCCTTTGCCAGCTTCTCTCGATGCAGCCCTCTCACAAAACAGTTGACCACAAACTCTTGTAGCAATTGTTGTTTAAGAGGTCATATCAAATACAATTTCCCTCTATTAGATTGAATTTGGTGGCTGCAGCCTTTGAAAATCTTTCTAAGATGCACTCACATCTCTCTGCATATACATTTGCTGACTTAATTTGACTTTGAGTCATAATTGTAACCTGTCTCATAACATTTCACCCTGCAGTACGATTTACAATCTTGCTCCAATTCCTCCAATTTAAACTGAGCTGAATATGTATGAATGGGAATAATTTGGTATTCTCAGGCAAAATACTGGGATTCCATGGGCAATTATTATGATTTATCTCCTCCTATTTTCTCCAGTTAAAAAACTGATTTTCTCCCTAACTGGCAAACTGAGAGGTGTAGAAACTATGACATAGTATTTATACAAACTATCTACACATATAAACACTGTCAAATTTTTGCCCTAAAGCCATTAAAATAAACTGAAAGCTAACTGTTGGTTATTCTGGACTACTTCTGATCTTCTATGATGAAGGGAAGGTAATTACAATTTACATGTATAAGAAAATCCATCATATCCGTCATGAACACATTTGAGGGGGCCTCACAATTATTGACCGTTGATATTGCACAGACATTTTTATCTTGTCTTTCAGATGATTTATAACGAGGATTATTTACACGAGTTCAAGAGGGATTACTCCTGTAGCGTAGGAGGTAAATTTAATCTGGAGGTCCAAGTGAAGCACTTGGTACGACTAGCAGAGTTTTATTACAAGAAATATCAGAAAACTGACGACTGGACAGATTGTCTGAGGGTAAGCTATAATAAAATAATAAGATTATCCGAAGAATGACGACAGCAATCTGTTGGTATAATAAAACTAATCAGTGCTCTAACCATAGACTTAATAAAACCTAGACAGGACACAATATGCAGCATTAGCATTGAGGTATTTAATTGTGGGCGACGTAACGACATTGGAAGGTGTAGAAGCAATGATGCTATTGTTGATTTACTGTCTAAAATCCAGGTTGTCTGTCAATAACTCCATCCATCCATTCTGATCTGATTTGGAGTTTGAATATTACAATAGATTGAGCAGCTTTTCCTGAGCAGTATAATTTTTATAATTTTAGGCAAAAAAATGTTTTTAAAGAAGAAATAATGGATTAAAGATGCTGCTGATTGTAAAGCAATATTCAAATTCAAAGTTTGATCATGCGGGAATCGCCGACACTATCTTAGTGGGAATGTAACAAGTACGCTTACTCTATCTTAGTGGGAAATACTATTGACCTGACTTTGGGACTGTCTTTGGGAGGAGGGAGATATAGAGAAATATAGTAACTTTATTTATGTGGCAATCTGGGGGGGGGGGTATGGACAGCTAGTGACCAAATTCATCAGGCAAGACAAATTGGGGGCGGGGGGATATGGACAAACTAGTAAGCTGTTTTATCAGGCAAGATAAATTGAGGGGGATATGGACAAGATAGTAACCTAATTTATCTGGCAAGACAAGTGTGCCAAACAACAGCCAAACAACAGAGTACAAAGCAAATTTATGACAAGGCAGGGAGGTCAGCCAGCAGGCAGAACTCAAGAAAACTTACTTCAGTTGGTTTAACTCCCTATGGCACTGTATTGTTTTCTATTGATTTGTTTAAAATATAAGGTGTGGCTGCTTCAGCTGCAACATACTAGCTGATTTGATTCCACTAGTGTTGAGTTATTAAAATCATTGTCAAAACATAGTATTTAGGTTAACAATGATCCTGTGAGGCATGTGTAATAATGTTACTGCTAAGGAAAATTCCATGGCTATGAAATTGAAAGTACTGGGCGGGTTTGATAAAATAAAATTAGAAAATTTAATAAAAAGATGAGTCCTCCTAACGGGAAGAGAAATAACATGATACATGAATTTGAGTGAAATAAATTTTAACTGTCCAGCTGCGGTGAAAAATCCACCACACTATGAAAAAAAAGAATCCAAACGCAAAGTTATCTCAATCATGACAGGCGCGCGACTTGGTGCAATAATAAAGCAAATCAGATGTCTTACAAATCCTGTGATGTCTAGCGGAAAACATTATGCTGATTGCGAAGTGATTCCATCCAGTGCTCCCCCCACACTTCCAAACGCATTCTCAAAGCCAACAAGTGCTTTGCTACTTTGTACTATAAGCGGAGTCATGTTTTCATTTTACAGGCGCACACACTCTTCAACTCTGTGTCAGTGAGAAAACCAGGATATGACGGCTGGAAAGAAAGAGTATTCCAGGTTCAGCAGACATTCTGGAAAGGATCAGCTGTGATCAACTATGATCAACAGCAGGAAATAACTACTGATCTTCTCAGCAATCTACATAAGAAACGAGATGAGGTTCGAATTCAAAACCAAGTAACTGACGAACTATCCATGCGATTCGATGTTAATTCAGAAGAACCAATGCCAACGGAAGATATGATGGGACTGCTAGTTGATTCGGCTAAATCAGTATCTACACTTTGCACGGACAGAATGATCGACTTTGTTCACACTATCATAGATAAAAGTGTGGAAACTCTGGTCCAGGAACCACCATGTGGATTTTCAGTTATAGCTATAGGCTCACTAGCTCGAGGGGAGGCAACCCCGTACTCTGATCTCGAATACATATTTCTAATCGAGAAGAAAACACCGCAGACTGAAGACTATTTCAGGAAATTAGCAATGACCAGCTATTTTCTAATAGGTAATCTCGGGGAAACTAAGCTTAAGTATATGGCAATTGAAGAACTGAATGGGTGGTTTGAGGACGAATCAAAGAATGGATTCAAAGTCGACGGCTTGTCTGCAGAGGCTGGCAACATACCAACAGGTAATGGACAGAACAGTAATAAAATATGCAGTTTCATAACTACTCCCAGTGATTTAGGCATTGCATATGAGCATGTACTGAATAACCCTACAAAGGAGTCCCTGAAAGGTGATCTTACAGCGATGCTCTCCTATATGACAGAGGTATATTTTAAAGGGAATAGTAACCTACTTTGTACCCTCAAGGAATGCACACAGTCTATCAAGCTCAGTGAAGCACGGGTAAATGCAAATACAGACATGCTGGCAAACGATATGAAGAAGTTTGACTTTACCCCTGATGATCGCTTGCTGAATCAAGCCTATACAGTAGACGTGAAGAGGCAACTCTACAGATTTCCCTCAATATTGCTGTATGATCTGGCAGTGATCCATCAGGTGTTTGGCAAAGATGCATGGACAACTGCAGAACGCCTGCACTCCACTGGGAAAATGTCAGAGGATTTGTATAAATCATTGATCTTTCAGCTTGCTGTTGCCTGTTTTGTCCGACTTTCAGCTTACCTGTACCATGACTCTCAAGATGACAGGATTTCAACAGCAGAGAAGCAAACAACAGAAACTAAAAAAATGAAGATTGATTGTAAATCACCTGGGAATAGATTGTATGTTCACACAGGTCTTATCCTGGCACTAGCTGATATGATGGTTCCTTTAAAGGATAAACTAGGGGAAGTAAACGCTGATCGATTGGGTACTGTGTGTATGGGTTATAAAACAACAGCGAATGCGAATGACCAGACATTTCTATGCAAGATATCGACTCTCCAGCATACTGGGCACACAATGCTAGCATTCAATTTGCTGAATGAGCAC
Organism: Membranipora membranacea; assembly: GCA_914767715.1. NCBI lineage: Eukaryota > Metazoa > Bryozoa > Gymnolaemata > Cheilostomatida > Membraniporidae > Membranipora > Membranipora membranacea. The sequence continues at coordinate 16,801,802 of OU612069.1, read as the reverse complement.
TTCGGGCCAATACAGCACTTGGCCAAGGAGAACATTCTAGACTGGCTTGGTAGTCACAGCGCCATTTGTAATCAAGAAATAAGGTATCTGGTAGCAAATATTTTCATAGATAACTTTTACTTCAGGCAAGCTCTGGAAGTTCTTATTCATCTCAGAGAGAATGATAAATACTACAAGACCAAATCAGTGTGTCTTAGGATCGCTACCTGCCAGCGTCATCTAGGAGATCGGATCGCTGCACTCAGCACTTTGGAGGGTGTAGGTGAAGAATCATCAGGAGAATACTTGCTTAGCATAGGGCGCTTATATGTTGACTTAAGACAATGTGACAAAGCTGAAAACTATCTTCTCAGGGCACTTCAGTATTTCTATTTGAAGGCCAGCCAAGAAATGAAGTATGATTATTATGGTGAATCTATCGACAGCTCAGAAGCAAGCAACATTGGAAGAGACCTACAGAAGTTGACCACTGAAGAAAGACTTCTTATTTTACAGCAGCCGACCTCAGCATTGCTTGAATGTATAGAGGCACTGGCGTATTTGTATGATGAACAGAATGACAATGCCACCTCAATCAAATACAGCAGAAAGTATCAGAGTATGTTTGAACATTTGTATGGAGAGGAGAGTTTAGTACCTGCAGCTGCTCATGGATATTATGTAGTTGGGTTGGCCTTCGACAAAGAACAGCATTATGACCAGGCTAAAATATACTTTGAGAGCTCAAAGGCAACTTACTGCCGCATCTACAGTAAGACTGTCGATCATCCAAAGATTGCTCTCTTACTTCAAAAAATGGTGGAAAACTATTTTAAATTAGGAGATTTGTGCGCAGCTGAAGAGTGTATGATTTCATCAATAGATATGTACAGGCGTGTATACAGTGAAAATGTCTTTTGTGCAGACATGTCAGATGCTGTATCTTACCAAGGAAATTTAATGCATGAAATGCGGCAATATGATTCAGCTGCAAAAAACTACAAACTATCATTAGAAATGGCTAAGCGTATACATGGTGAGAATAGTGATCACTCTGATATTGCTGTGTCACTGAATAACCTGGGAAACACATACCACGAAATGAATGAGTATAACAAAGCTGAGGAATACTACAGACTATCACTAGAAATGCGTAAGCGTATACATGGGGAGAATAGTGATCACTCTGATATTGCTGTGTCACTTAGTAACCTGGGTACCACATACCACGCAATGAATGAGTATAACAAAGCAGCAGAATACTACAGACTATCACTAGAAATGCATAAGCGTATACACGGTGAGAATAGTGACCACTCTGATATTGCTTTGTCACTTAGTAACCTGGGAAACACATACCACGCAATGAATGAGTATAACAAAGCTGAGGAATACCACAGACTATCACTAGAAATGGAGAAGCGTATACACGGGGAGAATAGTGACCATTCTGATATTGCTGTGTCACTGCAAGATCTGGGTAATGATTACAAAGCAATGAATGAATATAACAAAGCTGCAGAATACCATAGACTATCACTAGAAATGCGTAAGCGTATACACGGTGAGAATAGTGACCATTCTTATATTGCTGAGTCACTTAATGACCTGGGAAACACATACCACGCAATGAATGAATATAACAAAGCAGCAGAATACCATAGACTATCACTAGAAATGCGTAAGCGTATACATGGTGAGAATAGTGACCATTCTGCTATTGCTGTGTCACTTAGTAACCTGGGAAACACATACCACGCAATGAATGAATATAACAAAGCAGCAGAATACCACAGACAATCGCTAGAAATGCGTAAGCGTATACACGGTGAGAATAGTGACCATTCTGCTATTGCTGTGTCACTTAGTAACCTGGGAAACACATACCACGAAATGAATGAGTATAACAAAGCAGAGGAATACCACAGACTATCACTAGAGATGGAGAAGCGTATACATGGCGAGAATAGTGATCACTCTGATATTTCTGTGTCACTGAATAACCTGGGAAACACATACGAAGCAATGAACGAGTATAACAAAGCTGAGGAATACTACAGACTATCACTAGAAATGCGTAAGCGTATACATGGTGAGAATAGTGACCATTCTGATATTGCTGTGTCACTGAATAACCTGGGAAACACATACGAAGCAATGAACGAGTATAACAAAGCTGAGGAATACTACAGACTATCACTAGAAATGCGTAAGCGTATACACGGTGAGAATAGTGATCACTCTGTTATTGCTGTGTCACTGAATAACCTGGGAAACACATACGAAGCAATGAACGAGTATAACAAAGCTGAGGAATACTACAGACTATCGCTAGAAATGCGTAAGCGTATACACGGTGAGAATAGTGATCACTCTGTTATTGCTGTGTCACTTTATAACCTGGGAAACACATACCACGCAATGAATGAGTATAACAAAGCTGAGGAATACTACAGACTATCACTAGAAATGCGTAAGCGTATACACGGTGAGAATAGTGATCACTCTGTTATTGCTGTGTCACTTTATAACCTGGGAAACACATACCACGCAATGAACGAGTATAACAAAGCTGAGGAATACCACAGACTATCACTAGAAATGTGTAAGCGTATACACGGTGAGAATAGTGACCACTCCAAAATTGCTCTGTCACTGGATAACCTGGGTACCACATACCACGCAATGAATGAATATAACAAAGCAGCAGAATACCACAGACAATCGCTAGAAATGCGTAAGCGTATACACGGTGAGAATAGTGACCATTCAGCTATTGCTGTGTCACTTAGTAACCTGGGAAACACATACCACGAAATGAATGAGTATAACAAAGCAGAGGAATACCACAGACTATCACTAGAAATGGAGAAGCGTATACATGGCGAGAATAGTGATCACTCTGATATTTCTGTGTCATTGAATAACCTGGGAAACACATACGAAGCAATGAACGAGTATAACAAAGCTGAGGAATACTACAGACTATCACTAGAAATGCGTAAGCGTATACATGGTGAGAATAGTGACCATTCTGATATTGCTGTGTCACTGAATAACCTGGGAAACACATACGAAGCAATGAACGAGTATAACAAAGCTGAGGAATACTACAGACTATCACTAGAAATGCGTAAGCGTATACACGGTGAGAATAGTGATCACTCTGTTATTGCTGTGTCACTTTATAACCTGGGAAACACATACCACGCAATGAACGAGTATGACAAAGCTGAGGAATACCACAGACTATCACTAGAAATGCGTAAGCGTATACATGGTGAGAATAGTGACCATTCTGCTATTGCTGTGTCACTTAGTAACCTGGGAAACACATACCACGCAATGAATGAATATAACAAAGCAGCAGAATACCACAGACAATCGCTAGAAATGCGTAAGCGTATACACGGTGAGAATAGTGACCATTCTGCTATTGCTGTGTCACTTAGTAACCTGGGAAACACATACCACGAAATGAATGAGTATAACAAAGCAGAGGAATACCACAGACTATCACTAGAAATGGAGAAGCGTATACATGGCGAGAATAGTGATCACTCTGATATTTCTGTGTCACTGAATAACCTGGGAGACACATACGAAGCAATGAACGAGTATAACAAAGCTGAGGAATACTACAGACTATCACTAGAAATGCGTAAGCGTATACATGGTGAGAATAGTGACCATTCTGATATTGCTGTGTCACTGAATAACCTGGGAAACACATACCACGCAATGAATGAGTATAACAAAGCTGAGGAATACTACAGACTATCGCTAGAAATGCGTAAGCGTATACACGGTGAGAATAGTGATTACTCTGTTATTGCTGTGTCACTTTATAACCTGGGAAACACATACCACGCAATGAATGAGTATAACAAAGCTGAGGAATACTACAGACTATCACTAGAAATGTGTAAGCGTATCCACGGTGAGAATAGTGACCATTCTGATATTGCTGTGTCACTGAATAACCTGGGAAACACATACGAAGCAATGAACGAGTATAACAAAGCTGAGGAATACTACAGACTATCACTAGAAATGCGTAAGCGTATACACGGTGAGAATAGTGATCACTCTGTTATTGCTGTGTCACTTTATAACCTGGGAAACACATACCACGCAATGAATGAGTATAACAAAGCTGAGGAATACCACAGACTATCACTAGAAATGTGTAAGCGTATACATGGTGAGAATAGTGATCACTCTGATATTGCTGTGTCACTGAATAACCTGGGAGACACATACGAAGCAATGAACGAGTATAACAAAGCTGAGGAATACTACAGACTATCACTAGAAATGCGTAAGCGTATACACGGTGAGAATAGTGATCACTCTGTTATTGCTGTGTCACTGCACGATCTGGGTACCACATACTATGCAATGAATGAGTATGAGAACGCTGCAAAAAACTACAAACTATCATTAGAAATGAATAAGCGTATACACGGGGAGAATAGTGACCATTCTAATATTGCTGCGTCACTGAATAACCTTGGAAACACATACCACGCAATGAATGAGTATAACAAAGCAGCAGAATACCACAGACTATCGCTAGAAATGGAGAAGCGTATACGCGGTGCGAATAGTGACCATTCTCATATTGCTGTGTTACTGAATAACCTGGGAGGCACATACCACGCAATGAATGAGTATAACAAAGCAGCAGAATACCACAGACAATCGCTAGAAATGCGTAAGCGTATACACGGTGAGAATAGTGACCATTCTGCTATTGCTGTGTCACTTAGTAACCTGGGAAACACATACCACGAAATGAATGAGTATAACAAAGCAGAGGAATACCACAGACTATCACTAGAAATGGAGAAGCGTATACATGGCGAGAATAGTGATCACTCTGATATTTCTGTGTCACTGAATAACCTGGGAAACACATACGAAGCAATGAACGAGTATAACAAAGCTGAGGAATACTACAGACTATCACTAGAAATGCGTAAGCGTATACATGGTGAGAATAGTGACCATTCTGATATTGCTGTGTCACTGAATAACCTGGGAAACACATACGAAGCAATGAACGAGTATAACAAAGCTGAGGAATACTACAGACTATCGCTAGAAATGCGTAAGCGTATACACGGTGAGAATAGTGATCACTCTGTTATTGCTGTGTCACTTTATAACCTGGGAAACACATACCACGCAATGAATGAGTATAACAAAGCTGAGGAATACTACAGACTATCACTAGAAATGCGTAAGCGTATACTTGGGGAGAATAGTGATCACTCTGATATCGCTGTGTTACTGAATAACCTGGGAAACACATACGAAGCAATGAACGAGTATAACAAAGCTGAGGAATACTACAGACTATCACTAGAAATGGAGAAGCGTATACACGGGGAGAATAGTGACCACTCCAAAATTGCTCTGTCACTGGATTACCTGGGTACCACATACCATGCAATGAATGAGTATAACAAAGCTGAGGAATACTACAGACTATCGCTAGAAATGCGTAAGCGTATACACGGTGAGAATAGTGATCACTCTGTTATTGCTGTGTCACTTTATAACCTGGGAAACACATACCACGCAATGAATGAGTATAACAAAGCTGAGGAATACTACAGACTATCACTAGAAATGCGTAAGCGTATACTTGGGGAGAATAGTGATCACTCTGATATCGCTGTGTTACTGAATAACCTGGGAAACACATACGAAGCAATGAACGAGTATAACAAAGCTGAGGAATACTACAGACTATCACTAGAAATGGAGAAGCGTATACACGGGGAGAATAGTGACCACTCCAAAATTGCTCTGTCACTGGATAACCTGGGTACCACATACCACGCAATGAATGAGTATAACAAAGCAGCAGAATACCACAGACTATCACTAGAAATGGAGAAGCGTATACATGGCGAGAATAGTGATCACTCTGATATTTCTGTGTCACTGAATAACCTGGGAAACACATACGAAGCAATGAACGAGTATAACAAAGCTGAGGAATACTACAGACTATCACTAGAAATGTGTAAGCGTATACATGGTGAGAATAGTGACCACTCTGATATTGCTGTGTCACTTTATAACCTTGGAAACACATACCACGCAATGAATGACTATAACAAAGCAGCAGAATACCACAGACTATCACTAGAAATGTGTAAGCGTATACATGGTGAGAATAGTGACCACTCTGTTATTGCTGTGTCACTGCACGATCTGGGTACCACATACTATGCAATGAATGAGTATGAGAACGCTGCAAAAAACTACAAACTATCATTAGAAATGAATAAGCGTATACACGGGGAGAATAGTGACCATTCTAATATTGCTGCGTCACTGAATAACCTGGGAAACACATACGAAGCAATGAATGAGTATAACAAAGCAGCAGAATACCACAGACTATCGCTAGAAATGGAGAAGCGTATACGCGGTGCGAATAGTGACCATTCTCATATTGCTGTGTTACTGAATAACCTGGGAGGCACATACCACGCAATGAATGAGTATAACAAAGCAGCAGAATACCACAGACTATCACTAGAAATGGAGAAGCGTATACATGGCGAGAATAGTGATCACTCTGATATTTCTGTGTCACTGAATAACCTGGGAAACACATACGAAGCAATGAACGAGTATGACAAAGCTGAGGAATACTACAGACTATCACTAGAAATGCGTAAGCGTCTACATGGTGAGAATAGTGACCATTCTGATATTGCTGTGTCACTGAATAACCTGGGAGGCACATACCACGCAATGAATGAGTATAACAAAGCAGCAGAATACCACAGACTATCACTAGAAATGGAGAAGCGTATACATGGCGAGAATAGTGATCACTCTGATATTTCTGTGTCACTGAATAACCTGGGAAACACATACGAAGCAATGAACGAGTATGACAAAGCTGAGGAATACTACAGACTATCACTAGAAATGCGTAAGCGTATACATGGTGAGAATAGTGACCATTCTGCTATTGCTGTGTCACTTAGTAACCTGGGAAACACATACCACGAAATGAATGAGTATAACAAAGCAGAGGAATACCACAGACTATCACTAGAAATGGAGAAGCGTATACATGGCGAGAATAGTGATCACTCTGATATTTCTGTGTCACTGAATAACCTGGGAAACACATACGAAGCAATGAACGAGTATGACAAAGCTGAGGAATACTACAGACTATCACTAGAAATGCGTAAGCGTATACATGGTGAGAATAGTGACCATTCTGATATTGCTGTGTCACTGAATAACCTGGGAAACACACACGAAGCAATGAACGAGTATAACAAAGCTGAGGAATACTACAGACTATCGCTAGAAATGCGTAAGCGTATACACGGTGAGAATAGTGATCACTCTGTTATTGCTGTGTCACTTTATAACCTGGGAAACACATACCACGCAATGAATGAGTATAACAAAGCTGAGGAATACTACAGACTATCACTAGAAATGCGTAAGCGTATACTTGGGGAGAATAGTGATCACTCTGATATCGCTGTGTTACTGAATAACCTGGGAAACACATACGAAGCAATGAACGAGTATAACAAAGCTGAGGAATACTACAGACTATCACTAGAAATGGAGAAGCGTATACACGGGGAGAATAGTGACCACTCCAAAATTGCTCTGTCACTGGATAACCTGGGTACCACATACCACGCAATGAATGAGTATAACAAAGCTGAGGAATACTACAGACTATCGCTAGAAATGCGTAAGCGTATACACGGTGAGAATAGTGATCACTCTGTTATTGCTGTGTCACTTTATAACCTGGGAAACACATACCACGCAATGAATGAGTATAACAAAGCTGAGGAATACTACAGACTATCACTAGAAATGCGTAAGCGTATACTTGGGGAGAATAGTGATCACTCTGATATCGCTGTGTTACTGAATAACCTGGGAAACACATACGAAGCAATGAACGAGTATAACAAAGCTGAGGAATACTACAGACTATCACTAGAAATGGAGAAGCGTATACACGGGGAGAATAGTGACCACTCTGATATTGCGAAGTCACTGAATAACCTTGGAAACACATACGAAGCAATGAACGAGTATAACAAAGCTGAGGAATACTACAGACTATCACTAGAAATGGAGAAGCGTATACACGGTGCGAATAGTGACCACTCCAATATTGCTCTGTCACTGAATAACCTGGGAAACACATACCACGCAATGAATGAGTGTAACAAAGCTGCAGAATACTTCAGTCTATCACTAGAAATGCGTAAGCGTATACACGGTGACAATAGCGATCGCTCTGATATCGCTGTGTTACTGAATAACCTTGGAAACACATACCACGCAATGAATGAGTATAACAAAGCTGCAGAATACTTCAGACTATCACTAGAAATGTGTAAGCGTATACATGGTGAGAATAGTGACCACTCCAAAATTGCTCTGTCACTGAATAACCTGGGAAACACATACGAAGCAATGAACGAGTATAACAAAGCTGAGGAATACTACAGACTATCACTAGAAATGGAGAAGCGTATACACGGTGCGAATAGTGACCACTCCAATATTGCTCTGTCACTGAATAACCTGGGAAACACATACCACGCAATGAATGAGTGTAACAAAGCTGCAGAATACTTCAGTCTATCACTAGAAATGCGTAAGCGTATACACGGTGACAATAGCGATCGCTCTGATATCGCTGTGTTACTGAATAACCTTGGAAACACATACCACGCAATGAATGAGTATAACAAAGCTGCAGAATACTTCAGACTATCACTAGAAATGTGTAAGCGTATACATGGTGAGAATAGTGACCACTCCAAAATTGCTCTGTCACTGGATAACCTGGGTACCACATACCACGCAATGAATGAGTATAACAAAGCAGCAGAATACCACAGACTATCACTAGAAATGTGTAAGCGTATACACGGTGAGAATAGTGACCACTCCAAAATTGCTCTGTCACTGAATAACCTGGGAAACACATACGAAGCAATGAACGAGTATAACAAAGCTGAGGAATACTACAGACTATCACTAGAAATGGAGAAGCGTATACACGGTGCGAATAGTGACCACTCCAATATTGCTCTGTCACTGAATAACCTGGGAAACACATACCACGCAATGAATGAGTGTAACAAAGCTGCAGAATACTTCAGTCTATCACTAGAAATGCGTAAGCGTATACACGGTGACAATAGCGATCGCTCTGATATCGCTGTGTTACTGAATAACCTTGGAAACACATACCACGCAATGAATGAGTATAACAAAGCTGCAGAATACTTCAGACTATCACTAGAAATGCGTAAGCGTATACACGGTGAGAATAGTGATCACTCTGATATTGCTGTGTCACTGCACGATCTGGGTACCACATACTATGCAATGAATGAGTATGAGAACGCTGCAGAGTACCGTAGACTATCTCTAGAAATAGAGAAGCGTATACACGGTGAGAATAACGATCACTCTGATATTGCTGTGTCACTGCACGATCTGGGTACCACATACTATGCAATGAATGAGTATGAGAACGCTGCAAAAAACTACAAACTATCATTAGAAATGAATAAGCGTATACACGGGGAGAATAGTGACCATTCTAATATTGCTGTGTCACTTAGTAACCTGGGTACCACATACCACGCAATGAATGAGTATAACAAAGCTGCAGAGTACCGTAGACTATCTCTAGAAATAGAGAAGCGTATACACGGTGAGAATAACGATCACTCTGATATTGCTGTGTCACTGCACGATCTGGGTACCACATACTATGCAATGAATGAGTATGAGAACGCTGCAAAAAACTACAAACTATCATTAGAAATGAATAAGCGTATACACGGGGAGAATAGTGACCATTCTAATATTGCTGTGTCACTTAATAACCTGGGTACCACATACCACGCAATGAATGAGTATAGCAAAGCAGCAGAATACCACAGACTATCGCTAGAAATGGAGAAGCGTATACGCGGTGCGAATAGTGACCATTCTCATATTGCTGTGTTACTGAATAACCTTGGAAACACATACCACGCAATGAATGAGTACGACAAAGCTGCAGAATACTTCAGACTATCACTAGAAATGCGTAAGCGTATACACGGTGACAATAGCGATCGCTCTGATATTGCTGAGTCACTGAACGATCTGGGTACCACTTACTATGCAATGAATGAGTATAACAAAGCAGCAGAATACTTCAGACTATCACTAGAAATGCGTAAGCGTATACACGGTGACAATAGCGATCGCCCTGATATCGCTGTGTTACTGAATAACCTGGGAAACACATACCACATACCATGACCTGCACATAATGCTCTGTTGATTTAAATTTTTTAATCCTCCTCATTATGAAACAAAATATGGCTGGTTTCAGATTGAATATATTTTATATGTATTTTATGTTGAAAATATACAGTTCACATTTGACTGGTACTTAAAATACAAGTTGTCATTTTTAAAGTTATAGGGCATACTGACTCTTGTGATCTGACTGAGCATGTAGATCACTGATAAACTAGGCTATCATTACCACAAAGACGTTGTCGTAAGGCTAAGTATGCATCATGCGTGGCTTAAATTTGCGCATGTGCAAGAACAATGAGTTTAGTCTGGGTTCTGATTGCAATTTTGGTCTGGGGAAATGGGATGTCCCCTGCATAAACTACTAATCAAATTTAGCTAATAGTGACAGTAGAAGATAACTCTTTCTAACAATTCCGCACGCACTTGGGAGTGTGCCACCAGAGCAGGTAGCCAATCAGATTGCTTCGGAATTCCGAGGCTCAATTTTGCAGAGATCAGCTCATGCCCAGAGCTGAGCATGCGCAGAATGGTTATAGGGAAAAGTTGTGGTGACCAATTCACCACTGAGCGATAATTAAGATTTAGCTCATTGGTAATTCCCCACTCCAGATGTGGACTGGCAGCCTTTGGAACAGCTCTTCTAGGGTTGTCTTCACTTACCAGCCTTGCTAGGTACCCGTCCTTTACCATTTAAACCTTGTCATTTGTTGTGAGATTTGTCCTCACTGGGGAGATTTCAGGGTTGATTTTTTAGCCCCCGGTACCCTCCTGCAGGTAATACTGCTAGGTTGCTTAGATTTTGGTGAATTACAATTCATCTCCAGTTTTTACTGATGGTTATCTTTCAAAAACTTGTCTCTAAATTGTTTGGTCTATTCCCAGTGTGATTTTGAGAACCCTGTATTTCAAATTGGAAGATGGCAGCTATTTCACAGTGATTCAGGTTTGTGTGCTTACACCATAGAAAGAACAATGGTAACAGGAATCAAATCTAATTAAAATGGCAAAAATTTTATCGGAAGTTAACTAGGCAGATGCACTGAATCTGCAACAACTTGGCCTTGAGCCAAACTTGGCCCGAGCCAAACTTGTCACGAGCCAAACTTGGCACAAGCCAAACTTGGCACGAGCCAAACTTGGCACGAGCCAAACTTGGCACGAGCCAAACTTGGCACGAGCCAAACTTGGCACGAGCCAAACTTGGCCCCAATTAGTAAAACTTGGCCCCAAATACTAAAACTTGGCCCCATGCAATGGAACTTGGCCCCAATTAGTAAAAATTGGCCCCAAATACCAAAACTTGGCTCCAAATATAAAACTTTGCCCTATTAGTAAAACTTGACCCCAATACTAAGACTTGGCTCCAAATATCAAACTTGGCCCCATGCATGCCCCATACAATATTGTCCTGTCGCAGACTATATATTAGGCTCAGTACAGTGGCGTATACAAGCAATCAGGGACCACGGATATCCGTGAATCAAAATCCTTGTTTACGGTGTTCAATTCACGATGAATAGCTCAGTGTGTAGAGCGCCTGCCTGGTAATCACTGTTTACTAGGAATGTTGTGGGTTCCAATCCCAACAGTGTCAGATTTCTTTTCAAATGGGTGCTTTATAACTGGAGCAATTTTACTTTTCCCATGAGGGGGGGGATGTCATATAAGTGAGGAATTACGGTACATACAGAGTTTGACTTTTGACCTTGAGCTGGACAAGCCAATCAAAAGCCCGGTGTACTGACACACCCACACCCTCCCCAATGCCTACGGCGTGTGGATCAGGCTGCGCCCGATCATTATGCTCATCTCTAAAAAGTCAGTGAGTGAATTTTTTTAGAATATACGACCCTGGCTGAGTAGTAGTTTCCTGTACAGATGTTTAGCCATCCAGTTCATATCATGTAAGACAGTTCTACAGTATTACCTGGCGATGCAGCTAGTTGGTCATGTCATTGAAACTAAATTGTTTAAATCTCGCTCAAATGAGCTTTCATATGGCATATATTAAGTATTACAGAAAACCACCTTAAACAAATAGCCGATATAATGAGCGAACATGCTAAATATTAACGCATTTCTGGTCTGCCTACTGTATGTTTATTTCGGGAGTTATCTGTGTTATGCTTATAAGAAGGCAATTCTGAACTCAAACAACAGCCACAGTATTTCGGTTTGTGATAATTGCATCATACAAATTTTCTTTTAAAGCTGTGAACTTGCCATCTAAAAAGGGTTCCATGTTGCTAATGTTTGCATTCTAAGTAGTTAGATGTCCATCGTGGCCGATGATGACATCTATCATCTACAAATAAATTGTCTCCAATCATCTCTGCTTCGGGATAGGCTCTGCCAAGATCTAAGGGGGATGTCCCGATCTATCTGGGTTTCTTTTGATGATGTCCTCGTATCTCAGCTTTGGGCACCCAATTCCATGTGTACCATCAGTGAGTTGTGAGTACAATATAAGCTCTGGTATTCTTGTGTTATCTAGTCTGTTGACATGACCGGTCGTTCTGAGGCATCTGCTGATGAGAATGTCATACTTGCCAGGCAAGAAAATTGATTTCAGGATCCTTTCATTTGATATAAACTGCCACCACTTTATGTTGAGTATCTGTCTCAGGTGTCTCATCATGAATGCACTAACTTTATGAGCAGTAACCTTGTACACAACCCAGGATTCAACACCATAGAGAAGAGCTGATAGAACGATGGCTCTGTACACAGCACTTTTAGTCTTGATGGTAAGATCCTTATAGTCCCATACATGATATCTGAGTCTCCCAAAGGCTTTTGAGGTATTGGACATGCGTATCTCCAGTTCAGTGTAGACCTTATTGTTGTTGGTGGCAGTTGTACCAAGATACTTACACCTGCTAACCATAGCAAGGTTTTCACCATCAATATGGATGTCGTCTCCTGCGTCAGAAAAGCCCAGTGAAGGTTGGTACATCACCTCAGTCTTTTTTATGCTAATATTTATACGTATATTTGTACAAGTATTTATATGTTTATGTGTACAAGTATTTACAGGTTTATGTGTACAAGTATTTATATGTTTATGTGTACAAGTATTCATATGTTTATGTGTACAAGTATTTATAATGTTTATGTGTACAAGTATTTATAATGTTTATGTGTACAAGTATTCATATGTTTATGTGTACAAGTGTTTATATGTTTATGTGTACAAGTGTTTATATGTATATGTGTACAAGTACTTATATGTTTATGTGTACAAGTACTTATATGTTTATGTGTACAAGTATTTATATGTTTATGTGTACAAGTATTTATATGTTTATGTGTACAAGTATTTATATGTTTATGTGTACAAGTATTTATATGTTTATGTGTACAAGTATTTATATGTTTATGTGTACAAGTATTTATATGTTTATGTGTACAAGTATTTATAATGTTTATGTGTACAAGTATTTATATGTTTATGTGTACAAGTATTTATATGTTTATGTGTACAAGTATTTATATGTTTATGTGTACATGTATTTATATGTTTATGTGTACAAGTATTTATATGTTCATGTGTACAAGTATTTATATGTTTATGTGTACAAGTATTTATATGTTTATGTGTACAAGTATTTACATGTTTATGTGTACAAGTATTTATATGTTTATGTGTACAAGTATTTATATGTTTATGTGTACAAGTATTTATAATGTTTATGTGTACAAGTATTTATAATGTTTATGTGTACAAGTATTTATATGTTTATGTGTACAAGTATTTATAATGTTTATGTGTACAAGTATTTATATGTTTATGTGTACAAGTGTTTATATGTTTATGTGTACAAGTATTTATATGTTTATTTGTACAAGTATTTATATGTTTATGTGTACAAGTATTTATATGTTTATGTGTACAAGTATTTATATGTTTATGTGTACAAGTATTTATATGTTTATGTGCACAAGTATTTATATGTTTATGTGTACAAATATTTATATGTTTATGTGTACAAGTATTAATATGTTTATGTGTACAAGTATTTATATGTTTATGTGTACAAGTATTTATATGTTTATGTGTACAAGTATTTATATGTTTATGTGTACAAGTATTTATATGTTTATGTGTACAAGTGTTTATATGTTTATGTGTACAAGTGTTTATATGTTTATGTGTACAAGTGTTTATATGTTTATGTGTACAAGTGTTTATATGTTTATGTGTACAAGTATTTATATGTTTATGTGTACAAGTATTTATATGTTCATGTGTACAAGTGTTTATATGTTTATGTGTACAAGTATTTATATGTTTATGCGTACAAGTATTTATATGTTTATGTGTACAAGTATTTATAATGTTTATGTGTACAAGTATTTATATGTTTATGTGTACAAGTGTTTATATGTTTATGTGTACAAGTGTTTATATGTTTATGTGTACAAGTATTTATATGTTTATGTGTACAAGTATTTATATGTTTATGTGTACAAGTATTTATATGTTTATGTGTACAAGTATTTATATGTTTATGTGCACAAGTATTTATATGTTTATGTGTACAAGTATTTATATGTTTATGTGTACAAGTATTTATATGTTTATGTGTACAAGTATTTATATGTTTATGTGTACAAGTATTTATATGTTTATGTGTACAAGTATTTATATGTTTATGTGTACAAGTATTTATATGTTTATGTGTACAAGTATTTATATGTTTATGTGTACAAGTATTTATATGTTTATGTGTACAAGTATTTATATGTTTATGTGTACAAGTATTTATATGTTTATGTGTACAAGTGTTTATATGTTTATGTGTACAAGTATTTATATGTTTATGTGTACAAGTATTTATATGTTATGTGTACAAGTATTTATATGTTTATGTGTACAAGTATTTATATGTTTATGTGTACAAGTATTTATATGTTTATGTGTACAAATATTTATATGTTTATGTGTACAAGTATTTATATGTTTATGTGTACAAGTATTTATATGTTTATGTGTACAAGTATTTATATGTTTATGTGTACAAGTATTTATATGTTTATGTGTACAAGTATTTATATGTTTATGTGTACAAGTGTTTATATGTTTATGTGTACAAGTATTTATACGTATATGTGTACAAGTATTTACATGTTTATGTGTACAAGTATTTATATGTTTATGTGTACAAGTATTTATATGTTTATGTGTACAAGTATTTATATGTTTATGTGTACAAGTATTTATATGTTTATGTGTACAAGTATTTATATGTTTATGTGTACAAGTGTTTATATGTTTATGTGTACAAGTATTTACATGTTTATGTGTACAAGTATTTATATGTTTATGTGTACAAGTATTTATATGTTTATGTGTACAAGTGTTTATATGTTTATGTGTACAAGTATTTATACGTAAATGTGTACAAGTGTTTATATGTTTATGTGTACAAGTATTTATACGTAAATGTGTACAAGTGTTTATATGTTTATGTGTACAAGTATTTATATGTTTATGTGTACAAGTATTTATATGTTTATGTGTACAAGTATTTATATGTTTATGTGTACAAGTATTTATACGTATATGTGTACAAGTATTTATATGTTTATGTGTACAAGTATTTATATGTTTATGTGTACGTACCATACTGATAGTTTATAAGTTTTAGTTTGCAATTATTGGGCACTTAAAAATTTTAGTACGAAGGAACAGGATGGCAAGAGTTAATTCCCTTGATTTCTTATAAGCCTGCCCAGTTACCTCAGGGGTTGGGGTAGGTATCCATGTCCTATGAAGAGTATCATCAAACCTATCACCTCCACACGCCCCTCCGCAAAAATCGCCAGAGCCGTGCACTGCAAAGTAGGCCAATAGACGTTTTTGTAAAATGTGCTATCTATACTTGTTGTGTCCGACTTATTTTTTGAATTTCTTCATATTATTTACTACACCATGATAAAGCCCCTGGTTTCAGGTAGAGAGCGAGTTAAGTGGGCAAAAGAAAATGTGAACATTTAAACAATTGAATAATTGGTAAGGTAGGTATAGTCCAGAAGCTACTTGCCAATAAGTGATCAAAAAATTGGGTTCAATAATTTCTCTTTGGATGTACATAGAATCAAGTGATTCTAGACCGGAATTTCGCTACGAATCTAAATATGTAAAATTTACACCTCTCAGAGAACACATTTTTTCAACAGAGGCAAAAAAAGACAAAAAAATTGCGAAATTTCGGTTTTCTTTATGAGCATTCTGGTGTGTGTGTATTATCTATTGAGGCACAAGGAAATCCTCTTTATTGACCAATTTAGAAATGCCATTCATGTACAGACAAGGAAAAAATAAGATATATTCGCAATGTGACCTGTGTCAATGTGAAGAAAGACGAAATAATGGGCATATCGAATGCACTGAAAACCTGTATTCATATAATAAATTCTTTACCAAGGTAGAAATCCCCTTCATTGACTAGTTGGGAGATGAGATATATGTATAAACACGTATAACATTAAAACATACAACAATAAAATGACCTCTGTAAACAAGAAGGAAAGCAAGAAAAGCGAGTATTTCCATAATACGTGCTTGTGAAAACCAGTATTCAATATATACTTCAAGATTATCGTAGGTACAAATTCTCTTCATTGACTAATTGGATGGTAGAATATTTGAGCAAACCTGTTTAAATTAAATATAACAGCATTAAAACACATACTTAAATGTGATGGTACCTGCATCAAACTGTGGGCAAGCAAAAAAAGGACATGAATAATCTCCACACAAAATACATGTGAAAACTTGCATTGACACAAATACATGCAGATTATATTTTCACTTGGTCATGTTGTAAAAAATTAGGTGCTTCTTGACAATGATCAATGATCTTAGATCTGAATAGTTATTGTGAGCCTTTTTGTGTGGTTTTTCGTCCTTCGCTGTATCACTGAATGAACGATAAAACTTAAATTAATGAGAGGAAAAATATAATCACCTAACTGGATCCCAACACAACAGCAGGAGGTACAATCTTCGAACAAAAAATGATTCTATCTCGCATCAAATCTAGCAGCTAAGTTAAAAGCTTGCATAACAAATCTGTTGGATGAATATATTACTCGTATTTCATGCAAGTAGATATATAAAAGCGGGGGGGGGGGAATGAAGTGGTTATGGTCTTTTTGTAAAGGGTGTCAACTGCTTAGACCTATGACAACACCGTACCACAAATTTACACACAGACTTTACTTAAAATAATAAATAGATGCTGAATAAGACATTACAATACATAGAAAAAACCTGTAGTTACCCTGGAGGAGTAATGTTTAGCTTAGTTTAGCCAGTTTACGGGTGACTTAATGTTAGCTAGCACTAAATTTTTGCAAGCAGAGGTGAGAGTCTAAATAAAGTGAGGGTTGAATATCACCTGTTTAAGGCGTGTGTGAAATTTTGAGCATTTCCTCCTGCAAATATTTTACTCCCTAGAGTTTTCAGGGTTTTGAACTATGATTAGACATAAAAAAATCCACACAATACAATTTTCAACACAAATAAGAACTTAACCCACGTTGTGACCTTTTCATAAGTTTTCCTGGAATAATTTTTGATGCAATGGTAGTGGGCTTCCCTAGTCTGGGTAATCGGTGATCTTCTTTAGCGTTGCCCGCAGCCTGCAGCCCTCAGTTTACCTGCAAAACAATTGACGTTTGCTGTGTTAGGATATGCCGCTGTTTTGAGATTTGAGACAGAAATGATGGTGTTGTGCAGTGTGTGCTTCTAACATATACAATGCAAAACTTAACTCAACATATTGTTTTGAAATCATAAGAAATTCTCTATTTTCAGCCTCACCTCCATTATCAATTTCTGCCTTTGCAAGCTGACTCGGATCAAGCTGAGCCTTTCCCGTCATAACCCCCAGCCACCTTTCCTTTTATTCTCATGAATCAATCCAATCTGAGGCACTACAACACCATTTTCAGCGATACCAGATGCAGCCCGTGTGTTCTTTGTAGCAGGGGCCTACAGAAAATATCCAATAACCAACAACAAGTATCCAATAGCACAGCGAACATGCTTATTACCAGTTATGGCATTAACTTGAAAAGTGGAAATGAGACATTCTTTCACCTCGCTTCAAATGATATTCTGGCTGGCGGGTCACAGATATTGATCGGACAAGTACTTTCCCTACTATGTTAGATGTAGAAACAAAATGCGCACAGCACACATGGGAAAGACGAGAGGACTTCTTTCGTAATCAAATCAATCCAAACCTAGATTTAACAAGGAGTGATGAATATGTATTTCCTTCAGATAACCAGTTTAAGTAGGCAAACATTGAATTCCTTGGTTTGTTTTATGAGAACTTACCTGGCTTTCATCATCATTAATTTTCCTCATCTGAGACCTAGTAAGGACTACTCGGTGAGTCTGTTCTCTGTTACCAAAAGCATCCACATTCCACACATATATGTTGACAGACTATATAATTTCTATGACCAAGTATTTTGTGCTGCTAGATTTTGATACTTATGTCCTTCAACCACTTACCAAAGCCTTGCACACTCTACTATTGTAGTAGGCTACAATGTTTCTGGTGGTAGGAGCAAGGAGTAACAGGGTTACTCCTTGGTAGGAGTATCAGTTTCAGTCGTCAGTACAATACCAGTGCAGCACACAGCTTACACTGTTTACTAATACATTGTTATGTAAACAATACCATGTGACCTGGGTTTTCCATTACAATAGTAGGGGTTTTCCCATAGAATCCCTCGGTTTTCCCATTGCATATGACAGTTTTCTAATGTTAAATATCGGGCCCTCTAAAAGCGGCCCCAGCTCCCTATCGGGTCCATTGAAAGATGTAAATTCTGTGTTTTTGAACACTCCTAGGCCTACTTATGTGCCCTTCACAATCAAATTGTACATCCAAAGAGAAATTATTCAACTGAATCTTAGATGTTGTTGGCTTCTGGACTAGTAGGTAGGTAGGTAGGTTGGAGCATAAATCCGACCAAGCTTCGTGTGTCATTGTACTGCAGTATATTTGTACCAAGGAAGAACGCATTCTCGCTAAGGTAGTTACGGCTATTACCAACTGAGCCAACCCCTACTTAAACTGGGCTATCTGTAATATTGCACACTGGTGTTCCTATCTGGTTCATGGTGGCCAACTCACTGGCTTGTTGCAATGGAATGTCAAAAACTTGACATTTATCCGCGACTTTTCTCAGTCTGTAGTCATAATATATATACAAGAACATTCCTGCTATTCCGCTTGCTTGGTTGTCCAATGAAATGGATAGTATAGAGCCTGTCAAATGTTATTGATGTGATTGATGTTGACACCATTGATATGGCGATGACAGGTTATAATATGGTCATGCCTGCAGTAATTACTGCTAGCCACTCACTATGACTGTATTGTTGTGTTATTGTAACAGTTCATTAAACACACATCTATACCGGTTGCATCAGTAGAGTTGGGCTAGCCACGATATAAAATTGATTGGGGAAGACAGTCTTGATGCAGTATTTAGGTCAGCTGATGCACAAGGAAGCTCACAAGCTTACTTAGGGAATAAATACAATTCCCTGTTACAATCACTTTGCTGAATACTGTAGAGGTGCCAGTAACTTCTAACAGCAATAGTCTAACTGGAAGCCAAAAACTATTCATTTGCTAGGCGGATTACAGAGCAGGACTCATATTTGGCATGTACTTTCTTATATAGAACACAATCAAATTGCTGTACCAAAGTATCAAGAGGACAATCCTGCCAAGGTTGTATCAAATGCAAGGTAAGTGAAATGAAAAATTGAATCAAATGTCTCCAAAGATAGGTAGACTTGACTAGTTATAGGCGTTCTAGGGTCTTTCCTTCTATCTGTGAACGTTGACAACCTATTAAGAAGTGTATGCCAAAAAAAGCAACGCTGTAGGTATCGGTATGTGATGTGACTGATTGGTATCAAGACAATTGATAGAGAAACTGCAATAGTCAGTTTAGCCTGCAGTGCATCATTTGTGCATAGCATTTATGCAGGTAAGAAAACAGGACGTGCGAGGCATAGCTTTGTCATATGAATGAATTGATTTTCTTGTTTTATGCATACAGTCACACTGACATTTCAGCTTAGCCTGTCTTGACAAGCTTGATAAGCTTGATAAGCTTGTCTCCTTATTCGTAACCAAACGATTCAAGTTACAAGCACTCTTCCACTAAATTATAAATATTGTTACAACACAGCATGATATAGATAAAAGATATAAGATAGGATGGGTATATTCTAACCGCTGGCTCAGGCAAGGTGGAACTGTTTTTATGTATAAAATTCACCTTTGTGGTCACTTTTCACACTATCGCGATTCAGAATTACGAGCTCAAGACAATAGCAAAGACAATCTATTACAATGAGTTATAATGTACCATTGTCATACCAAATTGAAAGTGAAACGTGATGTTTTCCCGTCACCCAGAAGTTGTCATATTTCACATTCAAGGCCATATTTCCAACCTCTCTAACATGAAAGATACATTAACAACCAACATATAACTATAAGCCAAGAAATGTTGTTACCACAGTTGCTTTTCATCCTTTGTCATTCTATTTTTATTTCATTCATTTGACAGCTGTGACCTATTTATTATCCAAATCAAGCAACATCAGTAAGGATTGTTGCGATGGAGCAGTAAATAATGTGTATGCTAAACTAAAATGAAACTGTCTTTAATATGTTTCTACTGACTAAGAATTAACGTCCTCATACCGGCATAACAAGCAAACCCAGCATACTCCAACACCGCAGATTTTTTGCATTGATAGCATCGAATAACAGCTTATTGTGAGCGCAATGTAAAGCATGACCTGTACGCAAAAAGGGTCCTAATAAATATCTGACAATATTGCACAACGAGAAAGCTTCTAGATTGACAAATGAATGAAATGTGATCGTACCAACACATTAACCTTCTACCAGATGGGAACAGGAAACAACTACAGCGAAATGCACTGATATATATTCGTCGATTAAGGGAACATATCAGGCCCTGAAAAAGTTTATGGGAATTTATGTATGATTGCTGGAAACAATTTCTCATATTTAATTGGTCCAAGAGTTTAGTAATGCTACAGCCAACCACTTGTAAACATTTGACAAATAGCTTGCCTGAGTTTTTAAAGGTCGTTACTGGGACGTCAGTCAGAGCAGAATTAGAGCTAGATCAGATTACTGACACAACTATAGACAAAGACAAGTTTGTATACTGATTTAATATCCCCAAAAACATCCATGCTGCGTATTAAACCACTAATCCCTGAATTTATTAAGTGATTACATTTTCTTGATCATTGCCCTCTACCCAATTCATGACGGTTTTGCTATTGCTGCATTTTTTTCTATAGGTTGGCAGAAAGAGCAACATTTTGTTTCGAATCCCCCATCCACCCTATATCTCAAAGATTTGGTTAGAACAACTTAGATACAACGTGAATCTGTCCTTCAATATGCAAAACGTTGAGTCTGAAATTTGAGTGTAAAACTGATGACTGTTTGTAGCAGACTTTAGAACATTAGTTTTGCTAAGGTTTTCACGCGCTAATGGCAAAACAAGGCTAGAGGAGACTTTAATTCGTCTCATATCTCCATTAAAAGCAAAACATTAGTCCAGAAGACACCTAGCTATAAGTGTTCAAAAGATGTGTTTATTTTAAAGGAATTCGGGCAATATGCGGTCGTCACGGGCAAAAAAGGTCTATATGTATTTTCAACGGATATTGCAATGTAAATTAAAACAGACGTAATAGACCATGGCAAGTCCAAATCTTCGGGAATTATCCCCCTACGCCTAGCGGTTCAAAAGATACAACCCTTACAAAACGGTCTATTTGCACCATGCCACGCCATTGTTCAGGCAAAAATGGTCTATTTGTTGCTTTCTCGAGAGGTAAAACACATTGTCACTTTATTTGCACAAAGCTCTTCAAAAGTCATTTAAACAGACTCATCAAGAAGAAAGGTTAGTAGTTTCTCTCATTTTCATGATTAGTACCAATATTGGACATTGCATCAGTGTATTTTCCATGTAAATGCCGACCTTAAACATGCTCAGTCAGAAGATGCTAAAAAATTATAACCTTTGGCGTAATATGACATCATCGCCTATTACCCAATCAGAATGTAATGATTATTCAGTTCCCTCTCCGCATGCATGTGACCACTTTTTTGCCCAATGAGATTTCTCGAAATAAGCTCCGCCCACTATTGAGAGAGCACCTGTTACGATCTGCCATTTATTTTACAGCCATCAACCAGGAAAGACCTCCATTAAATTTAAAATGATTCCAAACTGCAGTTGTGGATGTTGCACCATCAGTCACAGATTTTTTTGCCAGCCTGCAGGGACATCAAGCAGCTCAGCCTCCTCCCTCCTAACTCTTTCTATCTCGCTCACGAGAATAGACCAAACTTGTAAGTTACAGACACACATTTATTACGTCGGTTGAAGTTTACAAGTTATTGACATCAACCTATCATTCTGTCATCCAAAGTTTTGACCCTGTCCTAATTGATCTATCCTAAACTACTCCAATCTACATTGTAGACTTAGCAGAGCGGGGTGAGTTTGGTGAGGGAGCGCATATCATCAGGGCAAACCCCAGTGTCACTAAGCGGGCAGAAAAGAGGCGGTTGGTGAATACTGGCCAAGCCAAAGCTCATCAGCTCAGGAGTCAGTGCCAAGGCAGTTACGAGCGGGTAGGGGGTGACGCGACAGCCCATCAGATCCATAAAGACAGAAAAGAGCTGAGTAAGATCGAGAAAGCTGGAGATCGAATCAAGCCGAATACCATTAACGTAAGCTTCGATCTCCAGCAGATCATGCAGGTGCCACGCTTGGCAGCAGGCTCTGCCTTTTACAAACTAAAATTAACACTTTTTAACCTTTGTTTTCATGCAACTCTAAGTGATGCCAGTACACATGGTTACTGTTACACCTGGACGGAAGTGGAAGGCATGAGGGGAGGCAATGAAATTGCCTCGTGTCTCTTCCACTTCCTCACCACAGTACCGTCCCTGATCACAGAAAAAAACATCATTCTGTGGTCAGACGGTTGCATGGGACAAAACAAAAACCAGATGGTTGTAGCTGCTCTGCTAGCTGCCATCTCCACTCGACCTGCTCTTGATGGTGAGATCAGCATTGCCATCAAGTACTTTGAGACAGGCCATAGCATGATGGAGGCCGATGGCATGCATGGTCTCATTGAACGAGCAGGGAGAGGTGTTGAGCTTGGCACTCCAGACAGCTACTACACGCTCTTCCAGACAGCGAATGTCAAGCCGCCTAGATATACCGTGAAGGTGATGGATTTCACAGATTTCCTAAATTCAAGAGAGCTTTCTGAAAGGGCAATCCGTGAAACCTCCCTGATTGGTATATCGCAGTGGCATACGATCCGACTCGTGAAGGCTGGGACAGCCATTTCTATGGCTGTCAGTAAGAATTACGAGGCGGATCTGAGACAGGTCAGCTGGAGGAGGGTTGGGGCACCAGACAACCTTCATCTGATTAATGCTGCCTATGATAAGCCCCAGCGTGTGTCAAGGCTAAAGCTCAAAGACTGCCTGGAGCTCGTTGATAAGCTTGCTAATCATCGTGTAGCCAGGCAGTTCTTTGAGGGGCTTGTCAGGGACCAGGAGCGCCTGTATCCTGCTGTGGCGGAGCAGATGTAATCCTAGCCCCTGGTTCTGGAAGAGTATACGGAATTGACGGAACCAAAGTTCATGGTGTACAGTAGCCTGTGTACTAGCATCACTAAGAGTTGCATTTTTATTGATAATGATTATTTTTTACAGTAATGTTGTTTTCTATTGAATTTTTGCTTGGTTAGCTGATTTTCCTTTGTTTTGTTTTTTGTTTTTTGTTATGTTTAAATTTCCATTTTAAAGAAAAATAAAATGGAAAATGACACCCTTACTTCAAACATTGTGTAGTATTTCTGACTGTGGTTTTACTCAGAACAAGTAAATAGATCTGGTAATTGCACCTTTGGGATTGTCTCCCCTGTGCAGGATGGTTATGAGTTGATAAAATTTTGATGAGGTTGGCATAAATGGACAAGGTGGTGTGTTGCTGCAATAAAATGACACATACACCGTTATTGTTTGTCAATTCTGGCCAGCTGCTGTGTTGGACTGAAGGCAAAAAGGTCTGTTTGCATGCAGATAGACCATTCTCGCTTGTAACTTTGGGGGTATTTTCGTTTTTTGCGCGTTACGCGCAAGTGCCTTTACTGATCCACACAAGTTTGGTATTGAATGAAAGCCTGAAAAAAGCTTAACAGACTAGCAGTTGACTATTTTTTCAAAATAAAAAAATGAATAATTGAAAACCATTGTTGACTCAGAAAAAACTCATTATTACATAATATAAAAAAATACAGATAGACCTTTTCTGCCTGTGACGACTTTTTCTAGATCAGAATTTTATGCTGATTTCAAATATCTGGTTTCTACACCTCTGAGTCAGGAGTGGTCTGATGGTTAAGGGTGAGGACTTATCATCTAAGATGTCCAGGTTAAATTCCCGGAGCCGGTATTGATTTCTGATTTGGTACTGGCGCGCCACTCATCCTAGCCAGGTCATTGCGGAATGGGACTAAAAATACAGGAGGTCCCCTGTGTGTTTGCACACCCCACATGCAGTTAAAAGATCCCCCCTGCCTGTTCGATAAAAAATGTTGCCGGAAATCCGGCGGGCAAGGGTATAGGCTGCGGCTTGAGTACCATGGATGCCTGTACCTGTACTATAGAGGGGTAGCCCTATCCGCAATGACGACTTAGACTTAGATACCTCTGAGTCTGCCAGTTAGAAAGTTATTCAGGGTTATAGTCCAGATGGTTCAGTTCATTATAACGGAAGTGGGCAGCAATTTGGCAGCATTTATATGTGTAGGTCGGTTGTGTCAATACTATGTCTTAGCTCTACACCTTTAAGTTTGTCAGTTCAAGAGAAATTAAATTTTTAAATTAAAAAACTATTGAGGAGATAGCTACAATTATTGTTAAATAATTCAATTGTTTTGCCTTAGTATCGCCTGTTGTGTAATGTCTGTTTGAAACCTCACCCTTCGAGCCTTGATATTATAGTAATTATACTGTATAGATACTGTATATATTCCTACATACTAGATAAATTGTTTTCTTCAAAAACCACTTCGGCATGCATCCAACCAACTTCTATCGGCTTGCTCCACACAATATAAATTAGTTTGGGCTGACTGCTTCTGACAACCGTGTACAACAATGTCCAGAGAAGA
The DNA here is from genome assembly GCA_914767715.1 of Membranipora membranacea. NCBI lineage: Eukaryota > Metazoa > Bryozoa > Gymnolaemata > Cheilostomatida > Membraniporidae > Membranipora > Membranipora membranacea. The sequence continues at coordinate 16,776,169 of OU612069.1, read as the reverse complement.
TTTTGTAGCTCAACTAAGAATCAGTGGATATAATGTATTCAATGACATTGGGTAATGTCTGAACAGAAGAGGGGAATCAGAATGAGTCGAATGGGAGTACCATACCGTAACTTTATCTCCCCGGAGAAAACTTAGAATATCATCAAGAAGGAAATAAAAGAGAAAGATTTCACTCTTTATGGTAGGCCTGAATAGCACAAGTCATAACACCTCTTGTTTGGATTTCAAAGTATTCTTATCACATTCAATCTCCCTCTATCCTATTATAAAAATTGTTTTCCTCCTTTGTAGCGTCTTTTGAATAATATGCACAGGGCTCTGATAGTTCTCGCGGTCTCAGAATTTTAGCCGCTCTGACCTATTCTGTAAATATTTAGACCAGTGTAATAGGCTATTAAACCTGTTAAACTGGAAATCTAATGAATGATAGTGTGTAGGTCTCATTGACATCTATATGCGTAGATAGTGTTAGAATTTAGAGAGATACAAGGGGATGATGTCCCCTGCCTTCCTTCCTTACAGCCAGCTGATAGTAACAATATCAGTTTTCCAAAATATGGCTCAACTTGATACATTTTCAATTGTAATCACCACAGAGCTCTGGCGGCTGGGACTCTGCCTGGTCATCATCCCTCTACCTCATATTTTCCACTTCTAACACTTGTGCGTAGATATCCCACCCTCAACCGCTGAGGCACTGGGTGGGAAAAATAGATATCCAGGTGTAATATCTAAAATAATACATCCATTGTTGGCCAATGAATCTCAATCACAGGAAACGGTTGCTGGAGCAGAGTTGCTACCATCACAAACCTACCAAATTATCAACACTAGAACCTCAGCTATATATATTATATTCATGTCTGTGAAATTTCCAGTTGCCTTCCCTACACCCCAGTTGCCCACACTATTGGATGGTCACCGTCACAAAAGAATCGTACCCTTCACAATGTGTTATTTCTCATTAAAAGACATAATGTCAAGTCCTTGGAGTCAGGTGGGGGGGGAGTAGGAAAAAAAACACCAATCACAGCAGCTGTGTAAGTACAATATCGTGCAGAGCCTGCATGCCCTGTTAATAACAAAACAGAGGGTGGGCTGCCCCTAAAGAGGGACGCAAGTTGCCCGCAGTCCTCGTATTGAGAGTATGATACACCCTAGTAAACTAGAATGCATCCTAGAGGTGAGGCCATGGTGGACCTCCTAATCGTGAGTTTGCAGCAAGCTGCCAGAAACTGTGACAGGCACTAATCAGCCATTGGCCATGACACTTTGATCTTAGCCAATAGGCCGAGAGCCTGCATGCAGTCTCGGGGAATACATACGGATGTTACGAGGCGGTATCGGGAGGGTAACTTTGGGTCTTGAGAAGCAGTCATGTGGCCTAGTTCATAGACTCAGATCATCAGACAGAACAAAATGATTAGGTCAATACCAATACAAATAGGATTACCAATTGATTTTAATGGCCATGTACTGGGTTATTTTGCCAGTGTACGATATTTTCTTGCATCATCCAGGTTCTATTTACGAGGTCAGGGGAGAAGAATTCCAACTATGTGTTTTACTTAATCACTAAATTTCATTTCAACCAACCTGGTATAACGATGGTGTATTAAATACAGCCAACTGTGAGACGAAAATGCAGCAGTCTTTTACCCAATACTTTGGCTTTTAAGTTTTGGTTCCAAACAGCTTGTCATGCATTGGGCTCCCAGCGCTTTTATATTAGCCACCACAGGCCAAAACACGTCAACTGTACATTTGTTATTTTCTATGATTTCAAAATGTCACTTCGAAAAATCATGTTCTTGTCATAGGAAACAACAGTTAATTCAGTACCATAAACAAGGGACGTCAACATGGTTAACTTACGAAAACAGGGGAAAAGGACATTAGCGATTCTATTATAGAAATGTCTGAGCTTTGCTGTCTCTACTTATTTCGCCTCCCATGGTCGTTGACGAAGTCATCTGATTTATATGTTACACCAGCTATAAAGTGAATGAAATAAGTCTGCATGTGGTAAATGTGCTGGTTTCATTATAACCAAGGAGTTAATACAAATGTTTGAAAATTTTACCCTTCAGCTTCTTCCTTTGCCAGCTTCTCTGGATGCAGCCCTCTCACAAAACAGTTGACCACAAACTCCTGTAGCAATGGTTGTTTAAGAGGTCATATCAAATACAATTTCCCTCTATTGGATAGAATTCGGTGGCTGCAGCCTTTGAAAATCTTACTAAGATGCACTCACATCTCTCTGCATATACATTTGCTGACTTAATTTGACTTGGAGTCATAATTGTAACCTGTCTCATAACATTTCACCCTGCAATACGATTTACAATCTTGCTCCAATTCCTCCAATTTAAACTGAGCTGAAAATGTATGAATGGGAATGATTTGGTATTCTCAGGCAAAATACTGGGATTCCATGGGCAATTATTATGATTTATCTCCTCCTATTTTCTCCAGTTAAAAAACTGATTTTCTCCCTAACTGGCAAACTGAGAGGTGTAGAAACTATGACATAGTATTTATACAAACTATCTACACATATAAACACTGTCAAATTTTTGCCCTAAAGCCATTAAAATAAAATGAAAGCTATCTGTTGGTTATTCTGGACTACTTCTGATCTTCTATGATGAAGGGAAGGTAATTACAATTTACATGTATAAGAAAATCAATCATATCCGTCATGAACACATTTTAGGGGGCCTCACAATTATTGACCGTTGATATTGCACAGACATTTTTATCTTGTCTTTCAGATGATTTATAACGAGGATTATTTACATGAGTTCAAGAGGGATTACTCCTGCAGTGTTGGAGGTAAATATAATCTGGAGGTCCAAGTGAAGCACTTGGTACGACTAGCAGAGTTTTATTACAAGAAATATCAGAAAACTGACGACTGGACAGATTGTCTGAGGGTAAGCTATAATAAAATAATAAAATTATCCGAAGCATGACGACAGCAATCTGTTGGTATAATAAAACTAATCAGTGCTCTTACCATAGACTTAATAAAACCTAGACAGGACACAATATGCAGCATTAGCATTGAGGCATTTAATTGTGGGCGACGTAACGACATTGGAAGGTGTAGAAGCAATGATGCTATTGTTGATTTACTGTCTAAAATCCAGGTTTTCTGTCAATAACTCCATCCATTCTGATCTGATTTTGAGTTTGAAAATTATAATAGATTGAGCAGCTTGTCCTGAGCAGTGTGATTTTTTTTAATTTTAGGCAAAAAAATGTTTTTAAAGAAAAAATAATTGATATAAAGATGCTGCTGATTGTAAAGCAATATTCAAATTCAATGTCCGATCAATTGGGAATCGCCGACACTATCTTTGTCGGAATGTAACAAGTACGCTGACTCTATCTTAGTGGGAATACTATTGACCTGACTTTGGGACTGAATTTGGGAGGAGGGAGATATGGAGAAATATAGTAACTTTATTTATCTGGCGATCTAGGAGGGGGTATGGACAGGTAGTGACCTAATTTACCAGGCAAGACAAATGGGGGGGGATATGGACAAACTAGTAAGCTATTTTATCAGGCAAGATAAATTGAGGGGGTTATGGACAAGATAGTAACCTAATTTATCTGGCAAGACAAGTGTGCCAGACAACAGCCAAACAACAGAGTACAAGGCAAATTTATGAAAAGGCAGGGAGGTCAGCCAGCAGGCACAACTCAAGAACACTTACTTCAGTGGGTTTAACTCCCTATGGCACTGTATTGTTTTCTATTGATTTGTTCAATATATGAGGTGTGGCAGCTTCAGCTGCAAAATACTAGCTGATTTGATTCCACTAGTGTTGAGTTATTAAATTCATTGTTAAAACATAGTATTTAGGTTAACAATGATCATGTGAGGCATGTGTAATATGTTACTGCTAAGGAAAATTCCATGGCTATGAAATTGAAAATACTGGGTGGGTTTGATAAAACTAAAATTAGAAAATTTACTAAAATGATGAGTCCTCCTAACGTGAAGACAAATAACATGATTACAACATGAATTTAAGTGGAATAAATTTTGACTGTCCAGCTGCGGTGAAAAATCCACCACACTATGAAAAATAAAATCCAAACGCAAAGTTATCTCAATCATGACAGGCGCGCGACTTGTTGCAATAATAAAGCAAATCAGATGTCTTACAAATCCTCTGATGTATAACGGAAGACATTATGCTGGTTGCGAAGTGATTCCATCTAATGCTCTCCCTACACTTGCAAACGCATTCTCAAAGCCAACAAGTGCTTTGCTACTTTGTACTATAATCGGAGTCATATTTTCATTTTACAGGCACACACACTCTTCAACTCTGTGTCAGTGAGAAAACCAGGATATGACGGCTGGAAAGAAAGAGTATTCCAGGTTCAGCAGACATTCTGGAAAGGATCAGCTGTGATCAGCTATGATCAACAGCAGGAAATAACTACTGATCTTCTCAGCAATCTACATAAGATAAGAGATGAGGTTCGAATTCAAAATCAAGTAACTGACGAACTATCCATGCGATTTGATGTGAATTCAGAAGAACCAATGCCAACGGAAGATATGATGGGACAGCTAGTTGATTCTGCTCAAACAGTATCTACACTATGCACGGAGAGAATGATCGACTTTGTTCACACTATCATAGATAAAAGTGTGGAAACTCTGGTCCAGGAACCACCATGTGGATTTTCAGTTATAGCTATAGGCTCACTAGCTCGAGGGGAGGCAACCCCGTACTCTGATCTCGAATACATATTTCTAATCGAGAAGAAAACACCGCAGACTGAAGACTATTTCAGGAAATTAGCAATGACCAGCTATTTTCTAATAGGTAATCTCGGGGAAACTAAGCTTAAGTATATGGCAATTGAAGAACTGAATGGGTGGTTTGATGACGAATCAAAAAATGGATTCAAAATCGACGGCTTGTCTGCAGAGGCTGGCAACATACCAACAGGTAATGGACAGAACAGTAATAAATGCAGTTTCATAACTACTCCCAGTGATTTAGGCATTGCATATGAGCATGTACTGAAAAACCCTACAAAAGACTCCCTGAAAGGTGATCTTACAGCAATGCTCTGCTATATGACAGAGGTATATTTTAATGGGAATAGTAACCTACTTTGTACCCTCAAGGAATTCATACAGTCTATCAAGCTCAGTGAAGCACGGGCAAATGCAAATATAGACATGCTGGCAAACGATATGAAGAAGTTTGACTTTACCCCTGATGATCGCTTGCTGAATCAAGCCTATACAGTAGACGTGAAGAGGCAACTCTACAGATTTCCCTCAATACTGTTGTATGATCTGGCAGTGATCCATCAGGTGTTTGGAAAAGATGCATGGACAACTGCAGAACGCCTGCACTCGACTGGAAAAATATCAGAGGATTTGTATAAATCATTGATCTTTCAGCTTGCTGTTGCCTGTTTTGTCAGACTTTCAGCTTACCTGTACCATGACTCTCAAGATGACAGGATTTCAACAGCAGAGAAGCGAACAACAGAAACTACAAAATTAAAGATTGATTGTAAATCACCTGGGAATAGATTGTATGTTCACACAGGTCTTATCCTGGCACTAGCTGATATGATGGTTCCTTTAAAGGATAAACTAGGGGAAGTAAACGCTGATCAATTGGGTACTGTGTGTATGGGTTATAAAACAACAGCGAATGCAAATGACCAGACATTCCTATGCAAGATATCGACACTCCAGCATACTGGGCACACAATGCAAGCATTCAATTTGCTGAATCAGCACTTCGGGCCAATGCAGCACCTAGCCGAGGAGAACATTCTAGACTGGCTTGGTAGTCACAGCGCCATTTGTAATAAAGAAATAAGGTATCTGGTAGCAAATATTTTCATAGATAACTTTTACTTCAGGCAAGCTCTGGAAGTTCTCATTCATCTCAGAGAGAATGATAAATACTACAAGACCAAATCAGTGTGTCTAAGGATCGCTACCTGCCAGCGTCATCTAGGAGATCGGATCGCTGCACTCAACACTTTGGAGGGTGTGGGTGAAGAATCATCAGGAGATTACTTGCTTAGCATAGGGCGCTTATTTGTTGACTTAAGACAATGTGACAAAGCTGAAAACTATCTTCTCAGGGCACTTCAGTATTTCTATATGAAGGCAAGCCAAGAAGTGAAGTATGATTATTATGGTGAATCTATCGACAGCTCAGAAGCAAGCAACATTGGAAGAGACCTACAGAAATTGACCACAGAGGAAAGACTTCTTATTTTACAGCAGCCAACCTCAGCATTGCTTGAATGTATAGAGGCACTGGCGTATTTGTATGATGAACAGTATGACCATGCCGCCTCAATCAAATACAGCAGAAAATATCAGAGTATGTTTGAACATTTGTATGGAGAGGAGAGTTTAGTACCTGCAGCTGCACATGGATATTATGTAGTTGGGTTGGCCTTCCACAAACAACAGCATTATGACCAGGCTAAAATATACTTTGAGAGCTCAAAGGCAACTTACTGCCGCATCTACAGTAAGACTGTCGATCATCCAAAGATTGCTCTCTTACTTCAAAAAATGGGAGAAAACTACATTAAATTAGGAGATTTGTGCGCAGCTGAAGAGTGCATGATTTCATCGATAGACATGTACAGGCGTGTATACAGTGAAAATGTCTTTTGTGCAGACATGTCAGATGCTGTATGTTACCAAGGATATATAATGCATGAAATGCGGCAATATGATTCAGCTGCAAAAAACTACAAACTAGCGTTAGAAATGTATAAGCGTTTGCACGGGGAGAATAGTGATCACTCTGATATTGCTGTGTCACTTTATAACCTGGGACACACATACCACGCAATGAATGAGTATAACAAAGCAGCAGAATACCAAAGACTATCACTAGAAATGCGTAAGCGTATACATGGTGAGAATAGTGATCACTCTGATATTGCGGCGTTACTGAATAATCTGGGTACCACATACTATGCAATGCATGAGTATGACAAAGCTGCAGAATACTTCAGACTATCCCTAGAAATGTGTAAGCGTATACACGGTGAGAATAGTGACCATTCTAATTTTTATGTGTCACCTAATAACCTGGGAACCACATACAAAGCAATGAATGAGTATAACAAAGCAGCAGAATACCACAGACTATCACTAGAAATGGAGAAGCGTAAAACATGGTGAGAATAGTGACCACTCTGATATTGCTGTGTCACTTAATAACCTGGGAAACACATACCACGCAATGAATGAATATGACAAAGCTGTAGAATACCACAGACTATCACTAGAAATGCGTAAGCGTATACACGGTGACAATAGCGATCGCTCTGATATTGCAGTGCTACTGAATAACCTGGGAAACACATACCACGCAATGAAGGATTATTACAAAGCTGCAGAATACTACAGACTATCACTAGAAATGCGTAAGCGTATACACGGTGAGAATAGTGACCATTCTAAAATTTATGTGTCACTGAATAACCTGGGAAACACATACCATGCAATGAATGAGTTTGACAAAGCTGCAGAATACCACAGACTATCACTAGACATGCAAAAGCGTTTGCACGGTGAAAGCGATGATCATTCTGATATTGCTTTGTCACTGACTGAACTTAGTAATGATAACAAAAGAAAGAGAGATCGCCGGCGCATTCATTGGATCATCATACTGAGCGTGCTTTGCATATTTTTATCATATTTTTAAAATTCTTATCAGCGTTTTACTTACAATTAGACTTGGCACCCTCTTTCACCACCCCGCTTGCTGTGGCCCACTTTACTCGAACTAACTGAGTATCACATGACCTGCACATAATGCCCTGTTGATATACATTTTTTCATCCTCCTGATTAAGAAACAAAATATGGCTGGTTTGAAATTGAATATATTTTATATGTATGTTATGTTGAAAATATACAGTTCACATTCGACTGGTACTTAAAATACAAGTTGTCATTTTTTTAATAATAGGGAAAAAGTTGTGGTGACCAGTTCACCACTGAGCGATAATTTAGATTTGCCCCTTCACACACTGGAAGAGCGTAACTCCTCACCGATGTCAGCCTGCTAGGTTATACAATTGGTGGCAGCTGGGAGAGAATATTACAAACAAAGAGTGATGTCAGCCAGACAAAAGAGATAAGCGAATAAGCAGGAGACACAATGGAGGTGTGCATCATCAGGCCCATGTGTTGGCTCTTATTGGCTGGCGGGTGGGAGGGAGCTGATGCCAGGTAAGCTGGTACGGAGGTAATCGGATTGGCTCAGGGTTGCCCTCGAAGCTTTAATAAGTGCTAACATATGCTACTTGTTTTAGGCAAAAATCGTTTCATGTAATCTTGCCAACTCTTCTATAATAATTACAGAGACTGGGGTGATTAATCTGTAAATCTGCTATATTATGAGAACACATTATCATCCACTACTGAGGTGGTATATAGAGATTGGTGATCCGAATCTACTAGCTGCGCTTTATGATACTTCGTATCGCCCACTCCCGGAGGTGGTACAGAGAATGGTAGGTGCTGAACTTCGATCTGGAACTCGGCTAACATGGTAACTTGGTACCATCTGGAACTGTGGTAAGCGAGTGAGCTATGTATGATACTTGGTTCCTGAGTATCGCCCAACCACGAGGTGGTATAGTGAAATCCTGACGTTGAACTGCTGTAAGCATTTCGTCAATGCACAGTATAATATTTGGCTGCTGGCTAGCAATTGCTGTTTAGTAAGTAACAGAAGATCGGGCTGCCCCTTAAGAGGGATGCAAGGTGCACTAAATCCTCATACTGAGAATGTCATACATCCTAGAAAACTAGAATGCATCCTAGAGGTGAGGCCATAGAAGACCTCCTAATCGTGGATGTGCAGGGGCTGCCAAAACTGAACTGGCACTAATCGGCCATTGGCAGTGACTCTTTGATCTTAGCCAATAGGCCGAGAAAGTGTAACTATAACCAGAGGCAGATGTTCATCTTTATTGAAAGAGTGGCTCCATAAGGCCAGCGTTCCAGGGGAGGCATTTTTGTGTTTTAAATACCCTAAAATTGGCTTGAACAATGAAAATAACATAATGTATCCTACTATACCTGCAGGATAGTTTTGTTCATTTGATATAAACTATCTCTGCAGCACAGCAACGGTAGCATCACTAACCATTTTCCAGCAAGAAAGACAACTCCCAATGTTCAAGGTTATGAGATATAAAAACCAGCCATTCATTGAGGCCCGAATATTTCCAAAAGATCAGTTTTTATTGTATTTCTAATTTACATACAGTCCTAGGTAAATTCGTTCAGGCTCTATGCTGCTGATACGAAGGTATGCTTAGTCAGTTTTTGTACACGCTCACATTGATAAGAATGAGTAATCACCAGACCTGGCCAGCCTATGAATGTCTTGTTGACATCTCACACTCAGGAATTTGAATGTAGAAGGAGTGCCTCTGTCGGCTAACAGTGTGTATATGGCTTGGTCTCCTTAACTGGTGGTTGAACTCCCATGGTTCTTGGTGAACATATTTAAAAACAGCATCACATAATGTACACGCCACTTAGAAGTTGTCATACCATATCGACTGTAAATTCTCTTTTTTTCCCATGAAGCGAAATTTTGTGTCGTTTGACATTCTCGGATAGGTATTTGAACCTCTCCAGTATCCAGGTGCAAAAAATAGTATATGCATCGATTCTACGTATTTATTGATGTGTGTATTCACCTAAGCCATAATCATGAACCAGTCCTTGTCGTACTGACCGACTGCAATGAGAGAGAGAGATTTACCCTTCGCTTATCATGTTGTTAGTTATAAGCTGAAAGTTTCAGAAACACAAAGTAGATCTTTTCCCCTTTTAACCGCTGCTACCACACATGCAAATGTGTGCTCATTGAATACAGCATAGCTCAAAACTTTTAATTATTATGAGGCTGCGATCTTAACATTGTCATTATTTTAATGGGCAAATAATGTGCACAAACTGATTGTCAAAATTAGGGTATGAAATTAATCACCTACGTAATTATCTACGTAGATACAAGCTTACCAGTGGACACTTACTTCCTCATTGCCTAGTGCATTTATTTCATACCCTGATTTTGAAGTTCAGATTGTGAAAAATTATTTGCTCATTACGGGTAGTTCTGAGATTGAGGCCAAATATAGTATCTTGGATTTTACTGAATTCGATGAGCACAAGTAAGCCTGAGTGGCGGCAGTAGTTTGACAAGAAGATTGAGAAAAGTCATATACATCCAACTTATTGACTTGAGTCTTGAGTCATATTTAGAGTCTAGACTCGTTGACTTGTTAATTCCATAATAAAACTACACTTGATACTGATTACTGAATGTATGAAATCTCGGGTGTTGATTCTCAGTCTGCTTTCATATGAAATGTCAGCTTAATCCTTCTTTCTGATTCTTATAGTAGAGTAAGGGAAAACTGCTCTGTTTTTAGGGAGTTTTATTTTTAGTGTGTCTGAGAAGTACATGCAGTAAGATGCTGGGGAGCAACATGGGCATAAATCGCTTAAAGAAGGCATGCCATCCGGTAGTTTGGTCCCAAACTCCCTGATGCCATGGTACTTGATAATGCAGGAGCAAAGATAAGATAACTACAAAATATGACGTTCAAAGGCCAGGTTGAAAGTTAGTAACACTACAAAGTATAACACAGTACTGCTATCAAACAACTTAGCCTAGTCATATTGCTCAAGAAAAATGAGTTCATAAGGTGTAAGAAACTTATGATTGTGATATATGCTGGTCCTCATAGGATTCCTTTATAAAGTTTGGTGGTCTCATTATACAGTTGTGACTGAAACGAAGTATGACTCTTTGCCTGATCTGTAATCTTTGTCGGAAGCGAAACTGTTAAACTAAAATTAGGCTATTATTGAAAATATATTTTTTGGAAAAGCTTCTGTAGTGCTGCTAGACGAAACCTGTATCTGACCCAGACATTATCTGAATTTTTAGGTACACCTGAAACCAGTGCTCGTTTACGCTTACCTGCCCCATGGCAGACAGGGATCCATTCATATTTTTGTTGAAAAAAATAGCATGGACCAGAAATCAATTATTTATCACATCTACCGTTGCAGCTTAACAGCTAACATAACTTTATATAATACATACGTGCATAATGAGACAACTCCAATGTGATATGTAAATCAAAAGTGCACATCAATTTTGAATTATATATCAATGGATTTAAGGAACTCAAAATAATTAAAAGTAATACTAAATATTCATAAATGTAATTATAGTTATGACAATAATAAATGAATATAGTTTGAGGTACTCACAAACAAATAGATAAAAGTATTTACAACTTTAATTACTGAAAAATCCTGTCTTGTACTTGGATAGGGGATATCAGAGAAAAAGGAATTTTATGAAAAATTACTGGCCAAAAGGGGTGGCTGGCATATCAAATGAAGTCCCTGTACCTTCAGGTACTCATAGTTGACAATTAAAGTTGAAAATTAAATTATAATCGTCTTTTGTTTTCGTAAATAAATCTTACCAGCAGAAAAGGATTAGTTTCGGTTTTTCAAATATAATATATATTGGCTACCTCAATGAATTTAGGGGGGGCGAGGGGGACAATGCTTGGCAACACAAGCTAATAGACTGTGCGGATCAATTGTGCGCGTCAATCGAAGATTTGTTCGTGTCAATTCTCTCACAATTATATATCAACTCCATCAATTGTGGTTTGGGTGGCAGACACACAGCAAAATTTTTCCATCTGTCAGAGGGAAAAATGTACAAGAAAAATCACGGACACGTACCATGCACCTCAATCACCCTGAATGACAGGGTCCATGTGTTTTATGCACTTCAAATACAACTTGTCTCCCTTGTAAGGGAGATTCAAATGGGAAAAACATCGAGTCTTCAGATATTACACCATGAAATCTTAAGCAAACTGTATGTCCTGCTAGCTGTGCTCGATAGGTTCCATTCTGTACATAATTAAGTTGGTCGGTCGTGCCCACGTACACTATTGGATCTAAAATCAAACAAACCAAATTCCTAATATCTGGTTAGGTTAAAAAAATTTTATAGCTAAAAACTTATTTAACTGTCTCAAGTAACATGTTGAAGTTGAGTTTCAATGAGTGAACTAACATCGTCCGCCTCTGATTGACTAGCCGCAATAGAAGGTCCTTACCTTTTCATATATAACCACTCCTTAGATGTCTCTGGTATCGCAAGCCAACTCAGTGAATTAAATGCGAATTTTCCCCCAGATTAGGGCTGAGCATTGCAATAGATAACTTTCCCTTTGGCATTACATTTTGAAACAAAATGGAATTTAGACTTTTTCCATAATTGGTGGTTATTGAAATTAGCGTCCAAAAGTATATGAGCAATGTTCAATGGATTTTGAGTGACTTGCACGGTATTAGTAGAATAAGATTTTGGCATTGGCGCAGGCCTAAAATCAGGAAAAATGGAAATTTAGTCTTAAGAGATGTTTTCCATAGTTTGTCAATAACTCAAAAAGGTCCCCTACAAGAGTAAGTAGCTAAGAAGATTTGGTCAAAAGTTGGTGTGCTTAGCTGAAGCAGGACTGGAAATATTGGAAATAAAAAAATCATATATGTTAACCATTGGCAATGATAGCATTTTAATTCACTGTGAGCCTCCGTTATCAGCACAATATTGATTAACCTCATCAAAGGTATATTGTCCATCAGTGTCATTAAATAACTCCTTTTCTGAAAGTGAGAAATCCCCTTGTATTTGAGTTCCAATAACCAGTGTATCAGGAATTCACACTTAAAACTAGCTAGCAAACTTTGAGTACACGAAAATACAGACACTTTTGACCATCGATTTCAGCCAAAGAATATGATTTAATAGCAGTGACAAAAACAACAGAACAATTTGGCTTTATGACATAAAACATTGACCCCTTTACCTGTTGGTAGGTTTCGATTGAAGAAGTGTACACCCCATATGGTACAGTTGAGTCCAAGATCTACCATCCAATAAGGCTGACTCTCCCATTTAGTCATCATTGTGCTGTTGTAGTCACCAGTAATACCATCATTGCCAATGCGTGGCCCATGTAGAATCATGTCATTTTCTGAAACTGTAGATGTGATGCTAGATTTTCCTGTTATATTTAGTTTTTCCAAATGAGCATTTCAACGAGATTCCGACAATTCAATAACTTTCAAGTTATATTTGCTGTAATTTCTTTCTCCTGCCATGCCCTGCCTTTGTTGTTGCATTGAATCCAGTAAATATTGAACCGACTGAGACACCTCCAGAGTAGCTAAACATTCACTCCTCATGGGTATGGAAACTGTAATGAGCATTTCCTGAAAAAACTTACCTAGCGCTAAACTTCTATCAATGTCAACAAGGTATATCAGACTAAGCTCGAAATCAGGTGACCTTGTGAGCTCATAATTCAATGAGTAGTTCAGTAAGTAACAATCTCTGAGTAATGGCAAGAAGTGAAAACCGAAACAACTGAGAATAGAGAAGCATCTCTTCACACAATCAGTCAGGCTCAGCTGCTGGTATGTTGCAAAGTAACGCATATCATCGCTGCTGTCTACACTGTGAAGGACCAGCCGCTGGTTGTGAGTGATCTTTACATTAGAAATTTCCGAAAGAACTACTAAAATAAAAAATATTGTTTGTAGTATTTCACCATGCACATGTATCCAGAACACTCCCTGTCAATATCAGGTCTAATCAGCACTAGAAAGAGCATTGATCTGACCAACCGAACTTGATCTAAACTCCGTCAGAACTGAATTTGAGAATTTAAGAAAAAATCCCAAAAAACATCCTGTATACAGATAAAAGCTCTTCGTAGAGTTCAAATGGTGATTGTGTAATAGTTCATCGGAATGATATGTGGACATACCTTTCATATATGCACCCCATAAGGTATTGCCTGCTTTTTGGAACAACTTGTACAGGATACATTTGGCCTCTTGTCCCTCATTGATGTTGGAAAATGAGACACAGTCGCTTTTGCGTGAGCACATGTAGCCACAGAATTCTGGTGGTATTCTATTACCCTGGGTACTCATTTGACTCATGGCGACAAACCTGGTTCTAGTACTGGAGCTTACATAAGCCATCACTGACAGTACCTTAATATAAGAGTAAAGGCTATCATTGGACAAGTAGATTAATCAAACAGAAACGAAAACAAATGCCTCTGCTCAATCTTAATGTGATATCTCCAATTAGCCTCATGAATCCTTCACAGGATTTTATTGATTCAGTCTGAAATAGCTAAGGTTCTGTTGGTTTGTTGAAATGATTCAAAACAATGTAATTGTCAACAGCATTGTGAATATTCAGTAGTCATCTGTATCTCAGAAGTCTATCGGGCACCAGACTGTTTATAATATGTAATACAAAAAATATCTGTCAAAATAGTCAACCAGCAACTTGACATACTTATATCCAAAAACTTTTCAAAAAAGCATAATGTTTTTCAATTGCGGTATAGTATGTATGAATCTACAAAATTGATTTATTGTTAGATATTTACAACTTACTGCGTATAATGCTGTCCTACAAACATTATGTATTGTGAAAATCCTATACATGCATTCCATGGTGTTTTAATGCCTGAAGTAACTGTTATGTTGTATTATGATCACATTAGACAATGTGATGACCATACACTTATAAATAGTATTTGTATATTTATGATATTGACATTATTACACATTTCACCATAGGGGTTAAATCACACTGATGTTATTGCCTGATGCGTCGATGTGAATTATGAATTCACAGTAGACAGCATGTGTCCAATGAGCACGCTTCTCCATGCACTGGACTATGATTATGTACTTTTAGAAAACGGCTTTCCTGCACAGGAAATAACTTTACTTGTATGAAAACCACTATGAACAATAAAGCAAAATTGACAAAGTGAAAGTAAAAAAATTGTCTTTTCTTCTATTCAGGTATTTACTATTTATTTATTTTATTTATTTTTGTCATCAACATCAGACATCAAAACTTTGGTCTATTCAGATTTAGATTATTCAACAATGTACCCTACTAGAGCATCAACAGTAAAGTATTCACAGGTGAAAACAATTTAATTAAAGATGCATATTATTGCTTGCACTTACTCACCTGCTGTATTTTGCGAAAGCTCCAACCCAAGTAATCTAGCTAGTTCAATTTCTAGCTGATTTTAAATCCTTCAGGGTTTTCCGTTCGATTTCCAAGAGAAACTTTCTGTTATGCGACTGCTACATAACAAGATCAAATCACACGGACCATATCTCTCGTGAGTTTGTCTAGCACATAATTGGTTGTAAGTAGATACCATAGACTTAATTATAAACCTAGACAGGGCACCATATACAGTGAGCCACTTAATTGTGGGGTGACGTAGCGTCATTGGTAGGTGTAGAAGAAACGATGCTATCATTGATTTACTGTCCATAATCCAGGTTATTGGTTCATAACTCAATCAATTTTAATCGGAATTGAAATTTGAAAATTGCGACACGAGCAGCAGCATCTTGCTATCAACTTGACGCTATTTCTTCTTCAAAAAATTTAGTAATCCTAAAACTAGTATCAAACTGTTCAGGACAAGCTGCTAAGTCTATTGTAATTTTCAAACTCAAGATCCAATCATAGTTGATCGAGTTATCGACAAAAAACCTGGATTATGGAATGTAAATAAATAATAGCATAGTTGCTTCTACACCTTCCAATGCCCAGTGCCTCAATGCAAATGCTCCATATAGTGTCCTGTCTAGGTTTATTGTTAAGTCTATGGTAGATACAGTTTGTCCAAAATATTGGTGCCTCTTGGCTTTCCAGCCTTTGAAATGCCTAGAGAAGTTTTCTGCTCTGAGCCAGTGTGTGATCTACACGTATTTATTTTCCGGCACACTGTCCAGAGATGTTCCACAATGGTAATTCCTGTTTCTTTCAGGAGAGGCACTGCTCTGTAGTTAAATTATAGGGTCAACAATAACATAAGTGTGAAGCCGACAAAAAATCACTTTAAAGGTGAGAAATTTGAATCACTGCAACATTTTCTTGAGGGGGGGGGGGGGGTCAGAAGACCACTCTACCAGGCTGGGACAAAATGAATAATTGAAATTGTATATATGTATCAATGAATCTAACTGTATCAAGCTGAAGACGAATTTGTTGATAGTCAACATAATACACAAATTCAGTATTAGCCAATCACAACACTCAACAAATCGCCTTTGTAACAGTCTTCTCTCAAGTACTTATTATGATCCAAATGATCCTAACAATCCCAAACTGGCCTGAGAATCATTCCTTCAGTTCTGCCTATCAAGGGAAGGTTTCTGCTTTGTGTATATCTATTGAATTTATTGAGAACCCTGGTGAGAGTTGTCTTCCTTTTTCATAATTGGAGACAACTTAGATTATGGGAAACAAGTATCCCGATAAAAGCTCCAGATGATGTTGTGTGAACACACCATTCACTTCAGAGGGAAAATGTTGATGTTGTGACATTAGCAGCTCTTAAATTTTACTAAATGGAACACCAATCAAAGTAAAAAGAGAAAATTTCAACTGGTATTCATAGTCAAACTGGGGTTGACAGCAATGATTGTTTTTAGGGTGAGAGATACCATCTTTTCCTCTACTTTTTTGAGCCAATACAAACAATATTCTTGAAACAATATTACAAAGTCAAAGAAATCTTTTAATTCTTTTAAAAGTGACATCATGTGTTGTTTTTACGTGTTTCACTATTTCCAATCGTCATTTTTGGCTCATCTCATCTCACTTGTGACCTACCTAGATTGTTTTTAATGGTTATGTGTTTGATATAAGGATAACAAATAAATTATCGGAACATTTCAGCGCCCATTTTGTCCCAAATCACCATAAAAAATAGTTATTAAATTCTGGGGACAAATAATAAAAAAAAGTTTTCTTTTTATTTCAGCAGGTTGTATTAACTATGCATTGAAGATACCTGATGCAAGAACAATGACGCCTGTTGGAAACAAAAGGTTATGAAACTGCCTTGAAGGATACCAAAACCAATCAAATTTAACTGAAGATTTAAAAAATTTCCATACAGATTGAATCTGAAAACCTTATCTAACTATTGACACAGACATAAATGTCTCTCACAGAAAAATGTTCACAAGCTCACTAGCTTTATAAAACATTCTATTTGGCAATGGTTGTCTCTTTGTAGCATCCTACACTAAAGTAAGCTCGTCGGCGTTTGGCATGCCGCCCTCAACCTATGTTACACAAATTCAAACATGCCGAACCCAAGTACCTCGTAACTCATGACTAAATTATTACCTGCTTGTGCTGATGATGCATGCCTAAGTTGTTTTGTAATATGATGAGAGTGGAGCAGATCTGTTTTGTTTGATTAACTAGCTTTTTAACTTAATCGAGGCTAAGGATATGTGAATAAATATATCTGAGCTTATCTATCTACACTCTGTGTGTATTTTGATGATGCTTGTTGACTGACCTATGCTAACTAAGTCTGGCAGGTCTACTGAAGATGCTCTAATCACTCTGATCGACTCGGTAACTGAACATCTTGATAGCCATGCTAAAAATCGGGTCCGAGCTCTTTTTATAGACTTTTCTAGTGCTTTTAACACCATCAATCCTGCCACATTAATCAGCAAACTCGATAGCTACAACATCAATCCTAACATCATCAACTGGCTATTCAACTTCCTTACAAATAGAACACAGCGAGTTATTACATCACTCAACACGTCAAAATCATTGAGCACTTCAACTGGAAGCCCTCAGGGATGCGTCATCAGCCCACTGCTATTCTCCTTTTATGTTGTCGATATGCCATCAACAACCAACATCAAACTAGTAAAATATGCCGACGACACTGTGATCATTGAATTGTTGACAGAAAACCAGCCATCTGAACTTCAAACAATGACTAATACCATCAACTCATGGTGCGCGGATAATGACCTAATACTCAATGCAAAGAAAACAAAAGAAATGATCATGTGCAATGCAAGGGATAACCCAAGCTACCCACAACTGCTTGTAAACAATACTTCAATTGAGCAGGTAGAACAATTTACATACTTAGGCACCATTATTACCAACAAACTGGATTTTACTCTGAACACCTTGAAAACTACAACGAAAGCTCGCCAAAGGCTACATATAATCGCCAAGCTATACCATCTCGGTGTCACTGAGAAACTAATAACGACCTGCTACAAGTCCTTCATAGAGTCAGTAATCACCTACCACCTGGTTGTGCTATATAGTCATCTGAGCGCAGACTCTAAGAAAAAGTTAAAATCTGTGATAAGAACTGCAGGTTACCTATCAGGCGAACTTACGTTCACACCCGTAGACGACCTTTACTCTAATATACTGAAAGTAAAGAGCCTCCGTATGATTGCCACCGAAGATGAACCACTACTCCGTCTTAACCAGCTGCCGTCAGGCAGATATCAATCAGTCAAGTTCCGCGTGCAGATCCGTGCCAAATGTTTTAGAGCAGAATGTATCAAATACCTAAATAGTGTCTTCCAAAAGTAATAGTATTTTTTATGGTCTTATCATTTTATTTATTTTTACAGAATCAACAGTTTTAATAATTTTTACAGAGCACCCTACAGAGACAGTTTTATTTCTCAGAGATTGAGACCAAATATAAACATACATACATTATAACTTGGTAACTCGATCTGGGTGAGCCAAGTTTTCATATTATAGTCAGGCATGAGGAGCTTGTTGAGCATAATGTTTAATAGTTGAAGTGCTTGGGCAGCTACTACAAGTGCAATCAATAGTAGCCTACTTAATAGTTTCCCAATCCTATGGAATAAATGGAGTGTGTAGCTAGACCTTTAGAAATTAGAAATATCATTTTGGTTGATTGATTGATTGCAACGCTATTTATAAAGTCAATTGTCAATTGTCAATTGTGCTGGTACACATACTCTTCTTGTAAAAGCTGCCTTGCATACAAAAAAAATGATAATATAAAATCGATATGAATGTACATAAAATGCCAAAAAAATCAGTCTTTTGTTAGGCAGTTCAATAGTTTGGATGCCTGAGGGTTATCGCACGATGCTGAATACTGCTGTATTTTTCATTGCAGCAGTCAACTGCAAATTAATCAACACAGAGTAATTGGCGATGCAATCAACTGAATTGACACGTTTGATTGAATGTGCTCGCTGTCAATTTCAAAAAATGCCTTCAAAATTCTAGCACCGATGATTCATAGCACCAAAAAAAGAAGTAAGGTGCTTTTAATGAATTCTTAAAATTTTACCTTTTTATTAAGATGATTTATAGCAAAGACTATTTAAGGTTTGACAGGTAATGACTGAAATTTCTCACCAACTAAAACTAAGCTTAGCAGAGGATAGGTATAGAGAAAAATATCTCACTTGCCTAATGAAAGCAATTTTTGGTTATTGTTGTCTCTTTCCAGTAATTTTCACTGGAGTTAGCTCATCACCATTGACATATAGCGCTCAACCTATGTCTCTGAAAAGGATTCATCGGTATACCCAACAGTCAGTTAGCCTTATTTAAGTCACAACTGCTGAGAGCTTTTCTAGGTCAGCTAATTAATTGATTACACAAAGTCAAACACACAAAACCCGAGTACCTCATAACTAATGTCTGATGATGCTTACGCCCATATTATTTTTGTATTATGATTTGTTTTGTCTGATCAACTAGCATTCGTTTATTTCCGAAGTGGTGACTCGATCAGGCTAAGAATATGTGAATTAATATATCTGAGCATATCCATCCACTCTCTGCGTGTAGGCCTACTGTGATGAGTTATCCTTAATGCTTGTTGACCGACTTATGCTAATTTGGTAACTCGATCTGAGCAAGCCTAGTTTTGATACGATAGTCAGGCATGTGAAGTGAAGCTTGTGGAGGATAATATTTGAAGTGCTCAGACAACTGCAAGTGTGTAGCATAGCATTGTATTTAGACATAATTCCACCTCCAAGCACTTATGCTAAGTGTTGACATAGCAATATCAGTTTCCCTACAAAATCCAAGCCATTCTAATAAATGGACAGGGGTTATTTGTGCAGGCTGAAGAGCAATTCTTCCCAAATATTATTCGCGATCGTTTAGAGAATGGAAAAGGTGAGCGATATGAAATCAATTTTAGATTGCAGCAGTTATATGCATATTTAATCATCACAGAGTAATTGGTGATCTGATCAACTGCATTGAAACGTGTTTACTTTTTTTCTCTGAATGTTCCCTCAAATTTTAAGCAAAATTTGATAGCTGTCAATAAACACACCTTAATTGGGTGATGATTAAGTAATGGTAACCTTTCACAAATGCGTTTTTCTGTATTAAAATTAATGAAAGCTGGTTTTTAAGAGATGAGTTAACCTCTTTTTTTAGATGATTTATAGCAAAGATTATTTGCACGAGTTCAAGAGGGATTACTCCTGCAGTGTTGGAGGTAAATATAATCTGGAGGTCCAGGTGAAGCACTTGGTACGACTAGCTGAGTTTTATTACACAAAATACCAGAAAACAGATGACTGGACAGATTGTCTGAGGGTGAGTTTAATACATGCAATAATAAAGCAAACAGTGGTCATTTGTCCTACAAAACTATTAACCCGAACCTCCTTTCTTAACAAGTCAAGCAACGTTTTCTGAATGTCCGCAAGTTGAAATTTTATGATGTAAACATTCTGCGGATTGCAAGGAAGTAAATATAACAAATGCCTAGGACAGTCATCATGTTTTGATGTTTAGTGCATAATGCCAGGATAAAAGCACTGCTCACTGATAGTTGCAACAAACTCTCTGCTGAGATTAAATGAATATATAATAGTATGATAATTATACCATATTAATCATTTTGCAGGCGCACGCACTCTATAACTCTATCTCAGTAAGAAAACCAGAACATGACTGCTGGAAAGAGAGAGTATTCCAGGTTCAGCAGGCATACTGGAAGGGATCAGCTGAGATCAGCTATGATCAACAGCAGGAAATAACTTCTGATCTTCTCCGCAATCTACATGAGGTTAGAGATGAGGTACGAATCAAAAACCAAGTAACTGACCATCTATCCATGCGTTTCGATGTAGGTTCAGGAAACCCTCCTATAGAATTAATGGGAAAGCTAGTTGACTCTGCTCGAGAAGTATCAACACTTTGCACAGAGAGAATGATCGACTTTGTTCACGCTATCATAGCTAAAAGTGTGCGAACAATGGTCAAGGAACCACCATGCAGGTTTGTAGTTGTAGCTATAGGCTCATTAGCTCGAGGGGAGGCAACACCATACTCGGATCTCGAGTATATATTTTTGATCGAGAAGAAAACACCGCTAACTGAAGATTATTTCAGGAAACTGGCAATGACCAGCTATTTTCTAATAGGTAATCTCGGCGAAACTAAGCTTAAGTATATGGCTATAGAGGAACTAAATGGGTGGTTTGATGACGAATCGAAGAATGGATTCAAAATCGATGGGTTGTCTGCAGAGGCTGGCAACATACCAACAGGTAATGGACAGAACAGTAATAAATGCAGTTTCATAACTACTCCCAGTGATTTAGGCATTGCATATGAGCATGTACTGAATAACCCTACCAAGGACTCCCTGAAAGGTGATCTTACAGCGATGCTCTCCTATATGACAGAGGTATATTCTTATGGGAATAGTAACCTACTTTGTACCCTGAAAGTATATATACAGTCCGTCAAGCTCAGTGAAGCACGGGAAAATGCAAATATAGACATGCTGGCAAACGATATGAAGAAGTTTGACTTTACCCCTGATGATCGCTTGCTAAACCAAGCCTATACAGTAGACGTGAAGAGGCAACTCTACAGATTTCCCTCAATACTGCTGTATGATCTAGCGGTGATCCATCAGGTGTTTGGAAAAGATGCGTGGACTACTGCAAAACGCCTGATCTCCACTGCGAAAATATCAGAGGATTTGTATAAATCATTGGTCTTCCAACTAGCTGTTGCCTGTTTTGTCAGACTTTCAGCTTACTTGTACCATGACTCTCAAGATGACAGGATTTCAACAGCGGAGAAACAAATAACAGGAACTACAAAAGTAAAGATAGTTTGTAAATCACCTGGAGATAGATTGTATGTTCACACAGGTCTTATCCTGGCACTAGCCGTCATGATGGTTCCTTTGAAAGATGATCTAGGGGAAGCAAGCGCTGATCAATTAGGCGCTGTGTGTATGGGTTACAAAACAACAGCAAATGCGGATGACCATACATTTCTATGCAAGATATCGACACTCCAAAATACTGGGCACACAATGCAAGCATTCAATTTGCTAAATGAGCACTTCGGGCCAATACAGCACTTAGCTGAGGAGAACATTCCAGACTGGCTTGCTAGTCACAGGGCCATTTGTAATCCAGAAATGAGGTATCTGGTAGCAAATATCTTCATAGATAACTTTTACTTCAGGCAAGCTCTTGAGGTTCTCATTCATCTCGGAGAGAATCATAAATACTACAACACCAAATCAGTGTGTCTAAGGATCGCTACCTGCCAGCGGCATGTAGGAGATCGGATCGCTGCACTCATCACTTTGGAGGGTGCAGGTGAAGAATCATCAGGAGATTACTTGCTTAGCATAGGGCGCTTATATGTTGACTTAAGACAACGTGACAAAGCTGAAAACTATCTTCTCAGGGCACTTCAGTATTACTATATGAAGGCCTGCCAAGAAGTGAAGTATGATTATTATGGTGAATCTATCGACAGCTCAGAAGCAAGCAACATCGGAAGAGACCTACAAAAATTGACGACTGAGGAAAGACTGCTACTTTTGCAGCAGCCAACCTCAGCCTTGCTTGAATGTATAGAGGCACTGGCGTATTTGTATGATGAACAGTGTGACCATGCCACTTCAATCAAATACAGCAGAAAATATCAGAGTATATTTGAACATTTGTATGGAGAGGAGAGTTTAGTACCTGCAGCTGCTCATGGATATTATGTCGTCGGGTTGACCTTCCACAAACAACAGCATTATGAACAGGCTACAATGTACTTTGAGAGCTCAAAGGCAACCTGCTATCGGATTTACAGTGAGGCTGTTGATCATCCAAGGATAGCTCTCTTACTACAAAAAATGGGAGAACACTACATTAAATTAGGAGATTTATCTGCGGCTGACAAGTGTATCTTTTCATCAATAGACATGTACAGACGTGTATACGGCGAAAATGTCACATGTGCGGATATGGCTGATGCTGTTTCTTATAGAGGCCTAATTATGCATGAAATGGAGAAATACGATGCAGCTATCAAAAACTACAAACTATCACTAGCAACGTATAAGCGCATATATGGTGAGAATAGTGATCATTCTGATATTGCAATGTCACTGTATAATCTGGGTACCACATACTACGCAATGTTTGAGTATGAGAAAGCTGCAGAATACCACAGACTATCGCTAGAAATGCGTAAGCATATACACGGTGAGAATAGTGATCAATCTGATATCGCTGTGTGACTGAATAATCTGGGTAGCAGTTACTACGCAATGAATGAGTATAACAAAGCAGCGGAATACTACAGACTATCACTAGATATGTATAAGAGTATACATGGTGAGGATAGTGACCACTCTGATATTATTGCCGTGTCACTGAATAATCTGGGTGCCACTTACCTCGTATTGAGTGAGTATGAAAAAGCAACGGAACACCACAGACTATCACTAGCAACGTATAAGCGCATATATGGTGAGAATAGTGATCATTCTGATATTGCAATGTCACTGTATAATCTGGGTACCACATACTACGCAATGTTTGAGTATGAGAAAGCTGCAGAATACCACAGACTATCACTAGAAATGCATATGCGAATACATGGTGAGAATAGTGATCATTCTGATATTGCTGCGTCACTGAACAATCTCGGTAACACTCACTATGCAATGAATCAGTATAACAAAGCTGCAGAGTACCACAGACTATCACTAGAAATATATAAGCGTTTGCACGAGGAGAATGGTGATCACACTGATATTGATGTGTCACTGAATAATCTGGGTACCACTCACTACGCAATGAAGGATTATGACAAACCTGCAGAATACCACAGACTATCACTAGAAATGCGTAAGCGTTTACATGGTGAGAATAGTGACCATTCTGATATTGCGAAGTCACTGAATAATCTCGGTAACACTCACTATGCAATGAATCAGTATAACAAAGCTGCAGAGTACCACAGACTATCACTAGAAATATATAAGCGAATACATGGTGAGAATATTGATCATTCTGATATTGCTGCGTCATTGAACAATCCCGGTAACACTCACTATGCAATGAATCAGAATAACAAAGCTGCAGAGTACCACAGACTATCACTAGAAATACATAAGCGTTTGCACGGGGAGAATGGTGATCACTCTGATATTGATGTGTCACTGAATAATCTGGGTACCACTCACTACGCAATAAAGTATTATGACAAAGCTGCAGAATACCACAGACTATCACTAGAAATGTGTAAGTGTATACATGGTGAGACTAGTGACCATTCTGATATTGCTATATCACTTAATAACCTCGGTACCACATACCACGCAATGAATGAGTATAACAAAGCAGCAGAATACCACAGACTATCACTAGAAATGTTTAAGGGCATACATGGGGAGAATAGTGACCACTCTGATATTGATGTGTCACTGAATAATCTGGGTACCACACACTATGCAATGAATGAGTATGAGAACGCTGCAGAGTACCGTAGACTATCTCTAGAAATGAAGAAGCGTATACACGGTGAGAATAACGATCACCCTGATATCGCTGTGTCACTGAAGGATATAGGTTCCATATACCAAGCAATGAATGAGTATGACAAAGCTAAAGAATACCAGAGGCTATCAATGGAAATGCATAAGCGAATACATATTGAGAATAGTGATAATTCTGATATCGCTAGGTCACTGAATAATCTTGACAATGCATAAGCTCATATTCTAGTCGTTTCAATATTCACGTATGCCAATGTAAACAATGAGATGAGATATGTACCTGTTTCCACAACCTACTAGCTGTGCCCTACTTAAATTTGCCAACTATATTATGAAAGGATCTGGTGATAAAATCATATTATATGTGTGTACAGGATTGCACTTGTTGCTTATAATTTTATCGCTTTTACAATACACTTAAAATATCACAATGGCCTTAAAGGTATCTTGACAAATAAGGCCGTGTGAAAAAGAAGGAATGGAATTAAATGAATTTTTTAAACAGCAGTTCCTCATAAAAGGCTGTCCTTCCAACATGCTGAGACAAGTGAAGGAAATCATTGCAACATGGTCCTCGTAGGATTGAACTTTAAAAACTTATAGCTGACATAAGACATATCTCAATCTCAGCCTATCGGTACAAGTATATTGTTTGGGCTGCGGGCACAGATGCAGATTTCTAGAGGTGACAACTCTGCTCAAGCTGTGAATTTACATGAAAACACAGTGTAAAGTGTAAGCTGGTTAATTCGAATCCTGATCATTCGAAATTCCTGTTAATTCAGACACCTGACTGTGGTCCCAGCCAATTGTTTTTAGACTCATTTAATTCGAAAATGTAACTGTAATTCAAAATTATCTTCCCCTACCAAAGAAGAAAATAACTCCATACTCAGAGGACTCATGATTCAAAGCTGCCTTTTCTAATCAAGGAAGAATGTAACTCCTTGTTCAGATGTTTGTTTTTGACAATGCAGACAAAGGGAGTGATCAATATCTGGATTTTACACCCTTAACCTCGGTACCACATACCACGCAATGAATGAGTATAACAAAGCAGCAGAATACCACAGACTATCACTAGAAATGTTTAAGGGCATACATGGGGAGAATAGTGACCACTCTGATATTGATGTGTCACTGAATAATCTGGGTACCACACACTATGCAATGAATGAGTATGAGAACGCTGCAGAGTACCGTAGACTATCTCTAGAAATGAAGAAGCGTATACACGGTGAGAATAACGATCACCCTGATATCGCTGTGTCACTGAAGGATATAGGTTCCATATACCAAGCAATGAATGAGTATGACAAAGCTAAAGAATACCAGAGGCTATCAATGGAAATGCATAAGCGAATACATATTGAGAATAGTGATAATTCTGATATCGCTAGGTCACTGAATAATCTTGACAATGCATAAGCTCATATTCTAGTCGTTTCAATATTCACGTATGCCAATGTAAACAATGAGATGAGATATGTACCTGTTTCCACAACCTACTAGCTGTGCCCTACTTAAATTTGCCAACTATATTATGAAAGGATCTGGTGATAAAATCATATTATATGTGTGTACAGGATTGCACTTGTTGCTTATAATTTTATCGCTTTTACAATACACTTAAAATATCACAATGGCCTTAAAGGTATCTTGACAAATAAGGCCGTGTGAAAAAGAAGGAATGGAATTAAATGAATTTTTTAAACAGCAGTTCCTCATAAAAGGCTGTCCTTCCAACATGCTGAGACAAGTGAAGGAAATCATTGCAACATGGTCCTCGTAGGATTGAACTTTAAAAACTTATAGCTGACATAAGACATATCTCAATCTCAGCCTATCGGTACAAGTATATTGTTTGGGCTGCGGGCACAGATGCAGATTTCTAGAGGTGACAACTCTGCTCAAGCTGTGAATTTACATGAAAACACAGTGTAAAGTGTAAGCTGGTTAATTCGAATCCTGATCATTCGAAATTCCTGTTAATTCAGACACCTGACTGTGGTCCCAGCCAATTGTTTTTAGACTCATTTAATTCGAAAATGTAACTGTAATTCAAAATTATCTTCCCCTACCAAAGAAGAAAATAACTCCATACTCAGAGGACTCATGATTCAAAGCTGCCTTTTCTAATCAAGGAAGAATGTAACTCCTTGTTCAGATGTTTGTTTTTGACAATGCAGACAAAGGGAGTGATCAATATCTGGATTTTACACCCTTAAACAAAGCTGCCCACCCTGAATATCCTATTCAGTGATTACTTCTGTTCACTAGTCATCAGGGTTTTATTTCCAAAATCACTTGCATTGCACAGTACAACCAAAAAACAAGTTGCTGTTTGTAAAATCCCTGAAATACGCCCCACATTCGTTGAAAGTCCCCGCGAGACGGCAAAACTGTAATTAGTACAACTCAAAGTTAGAACCGATCAGAGAAATCATAATAGTACCAGATCGACAGCAATCATTGATAAAGTAGTTCTAGAATCTATTTGATGTGTAATTGATCGGTCCTTATCAAAATATTCATAAATAAGTATTCACTTGTATTAGACTATTCAAATTTCACAGAAGGTTATTTAGATTGGTGGCAGCCAATGCAAAAAGTGGCAGAAATGAATCCTCATTGGCATAATTGACAGGGTAAGGTTTGACAGTTGTTTCTGGTAAATTCTTTGAGCTTATGGCAATGGTGGATATTGAACCTTACATAAAATGTTATGATACTCAAAACACTCATGAACAAAAATAATGATATGATTTAAAAAAACATGCAAGACTATAAAGAGCACATTAGAAAATGTGGATGCAGAAATTAAGTTGAGTCTGATCAAAGAGTTAGAATGAGAGTGACCCTAACTCCTTGGTCTGATACTATTTATAGCCGCGGCAAAGCCAAGATGGTTGCAAAGAGGTACTTTCATTAAAGTAAAACTACTTTTTCCATTTTGCTGCAGAAGTGACATGAGGCTGATATGAAAAATTGTGGATAATACAGTAGATAATCCCAATTTGCCAATAGTAAGTTGGACATACGCATCAAAAGTTCTCTCAACAGATGAATGGAAATGATCAGACTCTGCCCCAGTCTTCTGGTAATGGCATTCTTTTAACAATCAACCACATTCATATAGCTGTTATATACTGTACACGGAATCGCGATCACTTGGCCCTGTCCGAACTTAGCCCTGTCCAAACTTAGCCCCGTCCAAACTTAAACCGAGCCAAATTAGCTCAAGCCAAACTCAGCCCGAGCTAAACTTAGCCCGAGCCAAACTAAGCCTGAGCCAAACTTAGCCTGAGCCAAACTTTGCCCGAGCTTGCGCTAAGTTTGGCTCTGGCTAAGTTGTCGCGGATTCCTGTACACCATAGTATATAATATATAGATATACTCTATGACCACACCCCACAAGTCGAGGAGGTCGGACAAAGAATACAGTTTGGGAATGAAAGAAGGATGGCATTTGATTATTCGAGGGAAAGAGGAGAGGCATTTGATCTTGGGGTTCTAGAGTCCTTTTTTAGTAATGGAATTAATCCTGCACTATATTTGACATTTGAAGTAGCGGTGGTAATCATAGATGATACTTTGGCTCGGAGTTGTGGCTTCATATGGATGAAGAACACAACTCCAAATAACTATCAATAATACAACTTCTATGTTCGCTAAGATTTGACTTTATTCAAGAAATCGGTCGCCAGATTGCTACAGGAGGAAGATGATGTTTGTTTCTGTACCATTAACAGGAAATTAAGTGTTTTACTGTCGTGATGTCAGTATCATACATACATTTAAATTGCATTGTCTGTAGCTGCAGGGCAGCGTATGTTTGTTGTAATCATTGTTTTATGGGTGTTATAGGGTGTGTAGAACCAGGTTTCTGGGTTGAGTTACGGTTTGATGTGTTATATTATAACGATATATGTTGTAAAACTGAAATAAGAGAAATACCATTTCATAAGTTTAGTTCCGATAAATGGCATAAATACCAATGACAATGATAATGACATTAAATCATTGACAACAAAAAATCTGACATCAATAATATCAGTAATGTGAGCATCAATAAATATGAAAATAATAATGCAATACAAGATCTCACCTCTCTCAGTGATCCAGGAGGCTCTCGTCAACTCCTATGACTCAATAAATCACAAGTAAAATTAAGGAAAATTCAATTATAGTATAACTGAAGAGAGATGCTCATTAATAGATAACCAAATCCACACTGAAGGGCAATGCAGTAGTGCAAGCAATAGACCCCACACCGAGGCAAGCAAACCAATTATCACCACCATGCGTCCAATCAGGTCAGTGCTACAAACACACAGCAAATACACCACCTCAAAGGCAACGTACCCCAGCCGCAAGCACAGCCGCAGGCAAATTGTCAAACCATTTGTTTTCATTGAAATGAGTTTTATTCCCTTGATTTTTTTGCAAATCAGGGAGAACATCTTCGGATGATGGTTGTTGCCATGGAAATGTATACATACATATACATATATATATATATCAGGAGGTACTGTTTGGATACAGATGTAACCGAGTTTCAGATTTCAACAAAAAAACTTGACTTGGAACTTTGAATCAATGGTAAAATCATTGCTACTGGACAATTCAATGTCATAATGTCACCCCCAATTAAGTACCTCAATCTATTAGTATACGGTGTCCTGTCTAGGCTTATTATGCATTCTACGTCCATCCACATTTGATGCTGGGGGAGACCTGTATGTTTCTTTGGAAAGATTATTTGGATCAAAACAACGGAACTAAACGGTTATAAGCTTGGAGAGCATGGATCATGTTAGCTAAGTCGTCGGAGCACTGGTTTGATCAAGGTGTTATGGAGTATTGGTTACCTTTTTGGTCTAATTTTATTGAGAACAGGATATTTCTAAAATCAGTAAAAGTATAAGTGGGAAAATAAGTCTCGCAATCAACTGAAAATATCATTAAACTAAACTATATCTAAGGGCAGATGACATGGAACTGCATATAAGAAAAAAAAACACAGCAAACTGATTGGGGACGAGTGGTGGAAAGTTATCAGGATATAAAAATAAAAATGGCACTTAGAGTAGATGGCATATTAGTTTGCATTGTTGTGAAATATTGCATAGAAATATTTCTCAATATCGAGAGAAGTAGTAGAATTGGTCCTGACAACATTATTAACACAGAGGTCTCACAAAAATTAAGCCAATAGGCTCAGAGAAAAACATTAGATTAATCTTGATGAGCATAGTGATTGTCTTGAGCTAAGATGAATCAGGTGCAGGTGTGAGAGACATCGCCTATCACAGCAAAGGACTTATCATTAGTTGATGGTTAAAATCGCATGTGTTGTCTCCGTCCAAGGACTGAGAAACATCAGTGCCTTCAGGGCGCAGCGGGATTCGAACCCAGGACCTCCAACGCTTGCGCGTTGAAGGGCAGGCGCTCTAACCAACTGAGCTACCTCCTACTCCTACTCCTACAGGTGTGAGAGAGAGAGAGAAAGAGACATCGACTATCACAGCAATGGACTTATCATTAGTTGATGGTTAAAACACGTTTGGTAGTGGGTTCCATCATACTCGGCATCTTAACACTTGTCTGCCTCCAAGTAGTTTTTGATGAACTTGAAAGGTAGTTGATCACATTCTTTTTACACCGTGTTAGCCAAAACAACTGCAAAATAGATCAGACTGCATGCATCTCAATAAAAGAAAAGTAATGAGAAACTGATCAAAGGTCAGAGTGGGTCACATGATGCCATTGAATTAAAAGGTCTAAAAACTCACTGACACGTAGCACTTGAATGCCATAATATCATGCTATAAGTTATGATTAAGAGATGTTGATTTAGTCAATGTCAAGGTTTTACCCATCAAACTCCAAATCAAGCTTATAAATATTTTGCATCCAAAACCTAACACAGCCATCAAATGGACTCAATATAGGTACTCAGTATAGGCAGTAAATTTAATGAAAATTCTGGGGGCTCTCCGCACACAAAGCTGTCAAAGCTGCTGAGAAAAATAGAGCAATCTTTAATTTTTAAACTCTCATTTTCAGAATAAATTCTTCAAGTACTGGACAAAAAAATTGCTGTTCATAAATACCTATAAGAACTAAGCCATCGAGTTTAATAGTATATGAAGGTGATCATTTTTTTCTAGACAAACAATGCACCCGGTGTGGGCTCGAACTCAGGACCTTGTGATCCCAGATCAGACACTTTTTTGTTGTTGTGTGGAGTTATCTACACACCCAACCTGAGTAGATAAATCAAATTGCCGGACTGAATCCCAGTATACTTGAACTCCTCCATTGATTTTTCAATTAAACTGACTTAATCTTTTCTTCAATCTTAAAACACTAACTCTCCAATCTTCAGTAAAAACACTCGGGCACCCAATTTGGATTTTAGTTATAAACTCAGTACAAAATACTTTTGTACATAGAAGTTTCCAACAATATCGTTAATCAGTATGGTTTTCATGCGGACACTTATATCATGACAATCAGATATTGGAATTTCCTTGAAGGCATGGGTTTGGGGTGAAGGTAAGTGCCTGAAAAAATAGAAGAAAATTTATCAATACAGTAAATAGAAGTATTCACATACTTCTAGTCCAGTGGTGGCAGCTTACCAAAGATGTGGCTAGAAACGGAACTTCATTTACGAAATTGGATGGATAAATTCTATAAGTGGATTCTAGGGTAGTTTTTTGAGGCGGTCGCAATGGTGATGCTGTACCTTACACAAAGTTGCGCAATAGGCAGCAAATTGCCAAAAACGCTGCCGAAAAATGGCCAAAATGGCTGTTTTTTTTAGATTTCAAAGATCTGTCCTGTGCTCACCTTATGAGTTGAGCTACTCAAACTCTGCAATCAGATTCATACATACCTTGGTCATTTTTTGATATAATATCAGCATGATATCTCAAATATTGAGTGAATGACCAACCTTATAAAAAGTGATAATGTGTAAAACGTTGACGACAAAAGGAAAAGTGATTGATGAGAAACTGATGATATTGTTTCAAAACATCCAAAATCTGAAAGAACATGTCATAATTAGTGGATCTACAAGTTTACATGGGTCTGCTATCGTAAATAGCCGAGATGTGGCCAACAACGGCTGCAATACCCCCTTATATCACCGGTATATAACTATCATTGAAGCGACACTACTTTTTCAATTTTGAAGACGCCTCGAATGCTGACTTCGAATGTTCTTATCGATCTTAATGACCAAAAACATTTTTTCAGCACTACGCACCTTGTTGATGATACTTGAAGGAGTTAACTTTTGCTTTACACGCTAGATAACTTTATAAAGACAATTTTTATTATGATATTATAAAGGAAACCTAAAAATGCGCACTATTTGAAAAACGACACACTCAGAGCATTAAAAACTGGTGTTATGTGTTGAGAGGGTCAATACACAGTCACCATAAAAAAATCAGATCAATATGAACATTCGAAGCCTGTTTTTTAGGCAGCAGCATAATTGAAAAAGTAGTTTTGCTTTAATGATAGTTTTACACAGGTGATAAAAAGGGGTATTGCAACCGTTGTTGGCCGCATCTCGGCTTTTTATGATAGCAGACCCATGTAAAGTCGTAGATCCATTAATTATGACAAGCTCTTTCTGATTTTGGATGTTTTAAAATCACATCATAATTTTTTGATCACTTTCCCGTTTATCGACAATGATTTTGGCTATTATCGGCCGATTGTGCAACTAAGTGTAAGGTACAATATGACCATTGTGATCTGCGTGAAAAACTGTACCAGAAACAACTGACAAACCTTATCCATCCAAAAGTGCAAATGGAAGTGATAAGATTGGAGGGGGCTGCCACCGGACTATTCCAGAAGACAGAGAGATTTTCCCTGCAAAGTACATGCTACAAACAGATAACAGAATTAGCAGAAAAGTTATTGTTAATTCTCATACCTCAGGCGCCATGAAGATGCAAGTTCCGGTTGGTGTCTGATCATATTCTAATGATGGCTGCTCCTTCATCAGCTTAGCAGCACCAAAATCAATCAGCTTCGTCATCTGTCTAGGCCTGTGAAGGAGAACCACGGAAAAAGTTGGTGTTGGACAAAAAGCTTTGCGATTGCTTGAGAGTTTTTGATGTTTTTGCAATGCATTCAGTCAACAAAGCCTAGTGCTTATTATGGAAACCTACAATTGGTATCTATAACTAAGTAGCTCTCACGGGCTAGAATCTTGTTGCGCAATGCTTACAAGTTAGACTAGTACCGCTATAAACCTCTGCCTTCACCGCCGCCTCAGCCATTGTCATTGCCAGACAAAGTAGATCAACAGTTTTTGTGACATGTTCAAAGTCTGCATTAAAGGCAAAGGCAACTTTTGAAGCAGTTTTTCATGTCACTTAATAAGACAGATTGAGTTATGAGGGACTGATTAGCTAGTGAATTACACCACTTTTAACCTTTTACCGTCACGCAGCCATAATCACTTCACTATTTACAGAATCTAGTGTGCTGAGAACAGCCATAAAACTTTTTCTCAACTAGGCAGTTAGGATAGGATGTGATGTAGTTGTACAACTGTGTGTTGTTGTCCTTCCTTTCAAGCAATCTGACTGGATTCAATTCTTCACGCTTGATTGGTGTTGGTAATGTAGGCTTTGCACAATGTGCATTAGACTGTAATATATATTATGATCTTAGGCTACTGCATACTCTCTGAGCGAACTTTACAAACAAGATTGCAAAATGGCAGCTTCCACATTCTGAGATTTTGGAAGTTAACTAGGATGCCATAAGCTTACTTCTGATGCCCATAGACTAAATGATAAACCTAGACAGGACACTATATGGAGCATTAGCATGGAAGCAGTTAATTGTGGGGTGACGTAGCGTCATTGGAAGGTGTAGAAGCAATGATGCTATTGTTGACTTACTGACCAAAATCCAGGTTTTTTTGTCAATAACTCAATCAATTTTGGTCGGATTTCGAGTTTGAAAATTACATTAGAGTTAGCAGCTTGTCCTGAACAGTTTGGTACTTTTTTGAAGAAGAAACAACATCAAGTTGATAACAAGATGCTGCTGATGGTAAAGCAATTTTCAAATTCAAAATCCGATCAAAATTGAATGGTTTATGAACAAAAAGTCTTGATTATGCTCAGTAAATCAATGGTTGCTTCTACACCTTTCAATGACGTCACGTTGCCCCACAATTAAAGGGCAACCAGGGTTTCAAACAACTTCCATTGATTAAGGTTATGATACCAGCGTTGAACAACTTGGACATTTTATATACCGTTGGAAAGCTGCTGAGCTACTGATCGCTAATAGCTCATCAAAAACGTGACTGGATGACGTTGCGTCATTTTATCGGAGAAATGAGGCCGAGAAGGCTGATTTTAGCCAAGTTGATGGCTGCGTTACATTGATTGCTAGAAATTTAAAAACAGATACATTCATTCTTAGAGACATAGTCGATCCTAATTTTAGGTTGAAAATAAAATTTGATGAGCCCAAAGTGGCTTTTTACGTCACGTCATAATGCGTGTGGTTTTAAACTTTGATGATATAATGCGAAATTTTAAGTAATTATTTGAGACAGTTCAAATAAAAAGGGCCAAATTTTTTGCTTTTTCCCACTATATTGCTGTTTAAATGACACATACCACAAATTTCAGCAGTATAACAAATGTATCAAGATCAGCATAGACCATCAGAGGTAGATACATTTTGCATCATTTTTCCATCACGTCAGACATGCTGTCAAAAGGACCAGCACTCAGACCAGACAATTTTTTTTTTAAAAGTCTCACATACGGAGCCGCTTTGAAAAAGCATATCAGAAACAGTAAATGCCAACAGAATATGGGATAACGTATCAGTTTTCCTCGAATTGCGCGCAACAGAATGCCCAAAACACCAATTTAAGAGGCGTTTTAAGGTGTTTTTTGGCATTCTGTCACACGCAATTCGAGGAAGACTAATACAGTTTTATTTACGCCAGCAAATATCTCAAACCCAAAAGCGCTACGATCACTTTAATCACACTGGAAAATGTGAATGTTCCTTATTCAATTTACAAATAATGCAGGACTTGCTGTCAATAGGTCCCTTTTCGCTGCCCTAAAATAGCACATAAAATCATACTAATGTTTTTTTTAGATCAAGATCCCATTCGCTTACATTTGGAGTTGTTCTACACACCTGAAAAGAAATCCAATCCAAGAATCCTAAGTTCATTCCACTGTGCCAAAAACAGTCGATTAATGATGTTGTCACGAGGAGATTTCTCCAGCATATATAATATCTCATGTTCACTTATCAGAGCCAGCACATATCCATTCTTTGCCTGATTGAAAAAGTACCAACATTTGTCATGATGCAATTTGGTCATAAAGCTATCGTGAAATGAGATATGCTGCTTGTGTTAGGTATTACTATATGAGGGTGGAAGGCCAATCATCCCAAGTTAGTCCTATTGTTACAGTACCAAGAGAGGGGATGACAAATTTTCTTCAGGGAGGGTATTATATACCTGTTTAATGCACAGTTCCTTCTCGTTCTTGCCATCAGTGAGCCGACCTTTATACACATAACCAAATGTACCGCCTCCAATCATCT
This sequence comes from Membranipora membranacea, assembly GCA_914767715.1. Lineage (NCBI taxonomy): Eukaryota > Metazoa > Bryozoa > Gymnolaemata > Cheilostomatida > Membraniporidae > Membranipora > Membranipora membranacea. Next base: position 16,740,719 of record OU612069.1, on the reverse strand, counting down.
CACCTATGTATAGTGACTTTTTCTCTTTGGAATCTTTCTACAAGTAACAAGAAAGCAAATATTTGGAGTCTAGAGGTAGCCAATGTATTGGCTCTGAACTGATTGGTTTAAGTATAAGTGTAAGTGAAATTAAAAGTGAAACTGTATTACTTTCAAATCTACCATAATATCAATAGGTACTTTCAGGGAAGTATCATCTGACCCGACATTGGCTCTCTCCCTCCCAACAGCATATCAGAGCCATCACATTGGCTAGTCTAGATGTTTAACCATCATAATGTGTTTGCTTGACACACTGCTATTTGACTGAGGAATCAAAAAGTTGTAGTATGCGTGTTGTTAACTTTTGCCAAATATTATATGGGGTTCACAGTACACAATTATCTCAGGATCATATGCAGCCAGAGGGAGAGTCATTGGTGAAATTGCCTAATCTACTAGAGGTAAACTGGCTCTACGCACTGCATGGTCAATGGACAGATCATCTTTTCTTCGACGGTTCGTGATATCAGAAGGAACAAAGCAACATCATATATCAAATCGAAGGGAATTTTGTCATGAGTAAGAATATCAATGTAGTAAAAAAGAAAAATTTGGAGGCAGCTGTTGTGTTAAGTAAAAACAATTTTATTTGGAATATTTTGGGGCTTTATAGTAAAGGATGTAGTTTTTCTGTGGAATATTTTTCCCTCACAAGCGTACCTTTATTCTTTGTTCTGCTGAGGGGGCCTCAGCGACAGTCTCATTGGCCATCTTACCAGCTTGACCTGTCTCAACATTCCGTACCCAGTACTCTATTGATGTTGTGTGATCCGCCTGCAATTAATACCAATTGAACCTTATTAGCAAAAAGTAGTGTCGCCTTCTTTAGAACATGACCAAAAACTCACACGCACTGATCAAAAGGAAGTAGATATCCCACAACACCATGGTAACAAGCCAAATGGGGTAAGGGGCTGGTTGGTAAGTTAATTAAAATCAGGTGTCTTATCACGCCCCTTATCCCGAAGCATGGGCGGCGAAATATCAGCTGCCTTAGTGCCAAGGCAGCAATATCTCGGTTAATGATCAGCAATCCTCTACTTGCTTGGACAATGCTAAATAGCTTAGGAAGAAGGTACTAGGTAAAGAGTAGATTAAATTGAAGGCGTTGCCTGCCTGTCCAGTATATTTCATATACTCACATCCTGTGCAATGATGAGCCCATTTCTTATCTCTATCAGCTCCTTTAGGTCTTTGTCTTGGACGGTTTGCTCTGATAGACGGTCTGACTACCTCCTCCGCGGTATATACTAGAAAAGCAACAAACAACAAAACATGACAGTATGAACGACGAGCTCAATCAAGCATTAGCATTTATCACCCTAACGGTTTTCATTGATATCAAAGAGAATGCAATTTTGGATTTTAGTAACTGTGGAATGACACTGAAAATTTCACTGTCTTTTGTAAACCATAAGATTACCCAAACCACTAATTGGTGTTCCTTTTAAACACACCATAAGCGGACAACTCCAACAGCAAAACAACTTTAAGTTTAACAATTTTGTGGTGACTCCTAGAGAGCTACCGGGAATTTATAACTATAAACTTTGAACATTGATATTGTTGTTAGGTAAGGTGTCACTATATCCGCTCCATAGATAAAAGATACAGCTATATATCTATGATCCCCTCCATAGCCTAGGTGAGTAAATGTGAGCTAGAGTTACGTTTAGCTAGCTCGGTAGTGCTAAAATGATAGCTAACACTTTATTTTGGCCCGCTGAGGTGGAAGTCTAAATAAAAATGAGAGTGGCGGGTAGATTTTAGCTAGTTTTAAAATTAGCGACTTCAAATCTTTGTAAAGTGGTGAAATTTTCCCCCTGCAAATACTTTACTCCCTCTTGGGTAACAATCTTCTCTTCAGTGTAGGACATCTTAATCATGACAAATGTCTGCAAAGTGTCTCCGCCTAATGCTGTGTCAAACTACATAAGCTCTCGCTTCTGCCTGCTCAAATTCCAATGGCTTTCAATTATTTACATTCCACTGGATGTTGCAATCTAGTGTGGGTTGTATACTAAATAAAGCGATTGGAAACCCTAACTCAATAGGAATCTGGACTAAATTCCAAAAACCAATAACAGTCAGCCAATCAGTTTACAACTTACAGATATTTTATCAATGTAGTTATTAGGTATGACTCAACGATCAACAGCTAGAGGATGCCATTGACTGATAAAGAGTTCAATTGTCAAGTGTATTTTCCAAAACCTAGTAAGAGTATATTTAGATCTTCCAAAGTTTTGAGAATGCCCTACATGAAATTCATGCAGATTATTGCATCCCCCCCCCCCCCCAATACAGTCCTCATCAGCAATTTTAGAGACTGATGCAATGAAATGTCTGATGGAAATTACAGACTAATGTAATGAGTTCTAAAGTATTCTAACTAACTAACTAGGATTTCCAACATTTTTATATCGACTTCCTCAAACTGTCAATGGTTAATTAATCAAGCCGATCCCCTAAATTTATAACTTGCCTTCAAACAACAAACATCATGCTTTATCTAGAGTTTATGGGCCTTGCTGTCACTAGTACACAGTGGAAGTCAAACTATTAGCCTGGGTGCCAACAATTTTTGGCCTCATGATAAGGGGAATTGGTATAAAAGGAAAAAAGAAGCACCCTGGTTAACAAAAAACAGATTATCGGTTCTAGGACATTATCCCGATGAGATCATGGTCACAAGACAGGTAGGGCACAAGAATAAACACAAGAATTGTCAATAAGCTGCTTCGTATCAAACTAGACCTTTTGTGCTCTGGGTGACCATAATTATCTAAGTGTCATGTCACCAAAAAGTTTGTCACAGTTGTTATCAAAGTATTTCCTGATTTCACTCAGGCTGTTACAAGTCAGATGAATGCAAAGAAAAGAAACCGTCTAACATGCTTCCGATGATACTAACACACTGTTTTTATCAGTGTGTTGGCGCAACACGTGTTTTTTCTGTTTACATTCCGATAGCATAAAAGGCTTTAGAATATGTATTCATAGAAATACCTTACTGCTAATGAATTTTTGTGAATGGGCTTACAAAAAAGGCAGTCCAATGTGATGCTAGTCTAATTTGAAGCTTCATTGGAAACATGTGTTAGATCTCACAATGTAATACATCTCAGACTGGAACAACCTCAAGTTGCAACCAACCCATATAAAAAAAATTGTCCGAATAGACCATAATTATCAGTCATCGGTATGGGCCTGTTCCGTTGTAAAATTACAATTTAAACAAAGCAAATAGTTTCCTGCTAATCGATTCCCACCGGCACCTTTGAATACAATTTATCGTGATGTTATTTTATTTGGCACTAGCGTTGGTTTTTAATTACCACAGTGTACTTGACAGTTTACAAATCTGAGATCCAGAATAATAGTACCTTACCAGGAAGTAACAGAAATAGATTGATATATCAGACATCTGAGGCTGACTACTCATACTGGGTAACACATTCAAGTGGGATTGTGGTTTTTGCTGGCAATATTTATTGTAAACAGTTTTCACCAAAAATCACTGACTATCAAACTTGATATCAACACAGTGTGAGGATATATACAAAGAGTAAGGATATACAGAGGGGTCAGTTCAATGATAGTTATAGTGCCTGCGGTTTTTGATTCACTGGGGGAAAATTGTGCACAGCTGGATGCCAAAAACTCATTATCTCTATATGTTATAATGGCATTTTTCTTGCAGACATCCCTACCTTTGATGGGCCATAATTCATTCTGTATTTATCCTAAAGACTGGTTTCCAACTTTGCTGGAATGTCCAAGCTTCAAGCTATACACCATATTATTGTCATTTTTTGCTAGGATTCATAGGCTAAGAGTAATCCAGGTTTTTGAAATGAGTTTTGTCATATAGATTTACATGTGACAATTGATAGACGGCTGGTCATCAAAATTAGGAATGTCCGTGCATTGACCTAAGCCCTATGTAAATCTATATGATAAAACTCATTTTAAAAACCTGGATTACTCGTAGCCTATGTATCCTAGCAAAAAATGACAATAATATGGTGTATAGCTCGAAGATTGGGCATTTCAGAAAAGTTAGAAATCAGTCTTTAGGATAAATACAGAATAAATTATGACCTGTCAAAGGTGGCTATGTCTGCATGACAAAACTCCACTGTAACTTATATATATTCTGAAATTGGCAGGTGGCCTGATTGATGAATTTCCCCCAGTGGATAAAAACCGCAAGCACTATAGCGATCATTGAAGTGTCCCCTCTGCTTATCCTTACTCTGTGATATATATCAAGCTATTAAAATTGAATGCAATGTTAAACAGTGATGATTCATAAGTGCTTCATATTACAGCTTTGGAAATTCACTACTTGGAAATTTGACTGTTACACAGGTGTGTTTGTTTTGTCTATGGTTACTCTATGGTTTGATCTGTATCTGTCACCTTGGGTACATTTAACATCAATGCAGGGGTTTCAATCAGTTTTGCTGATATTTTCCAGCACTTCATAGACTAAAATCAAGATTGACAACAGAGTAAAAGTGAAACTTGTCTCATCAGAGACGATCACATGATGTAATATAAGATGTTGAACCTCCGCGAGGGAGACCTTTAATGACTTCAGAGACGAAGAATATTTTTGGATCGAATTTCTCTATTTGAAGAAGTGAATTTTACACCCTGGAAGTGACAAAACTTGTAATTTCTATTGCATTATTATGCCTAGGCCTTTGTCTCCACACGCTGTTTCACTAGATACATGTAGCTGATTAACATGCCCTATGAGGGGACGGAGGGGGAGGGCATTATCGCCAACAATTGTCTAGAACTATCTTGATGAAAAAATTCAGTTGAGGTTAGACACACAGCTATTCGTAGGCTACTGAATTCATTCTTTGTGCAACAGGCATAGTGCCAGGTTATCAGACAAATCCATTTCAAACAGCAGAACGGATCATCTCAGCAAATCATCACTTTAAAGCTACATGTAAATGCAATGACCTAAAGATTTGTTTTTTGAAAACCTGACCAGACTTTTTTAGACCTTTATAAACCTCTTCTTGCAATCATCATTATTAGTATACTTTTCATCTCGATGCCGCATGTTCTCATTAGCAGCAAATAAAGTGTATACAAAATTTCCATGTACAGATAAAGTTTTGAGGACAAGTCAGACAATGGCATACCTGGGAATGTGAAGGCTGCTCCATGATTTACCTCCTCTAAGTGTGTAAAGTATGTAATGTATCACCCTCTTCTCACCAATCATACACTACTCACTCAACAACATAGGCCCAGTAGGCTCATTGGTCATTGAACCTGAAAGAGAGGAAGATATCGATAAAAGGACACAAAGATTTTCAGCAAGGCAAATTAAGATTGCTCTGATAGGCCTACACATATAGAGTTGGCGACCATCAATTTGACAACAAACCTTCTGTCGCTGGCGCAAGTCCAGTGGTCGAGTGCCCCAGCATAAAATTTCATAATGCCCTCAGCATCCCAGTTTCCATATCAAACTAAAAGCGCAGAGTGAATGCAAAGAAGGTGTAAGAGTAGATGGACTCCAACTATCTGCTATCTACCCTCCATCTAGGGCTGATCCACAGACATCAGATGGAGGTGCAAACAGGCCTTTCCTAAATCCATTCAAGTTAGCCCAACGGTCGAATGATCATCGGTCATTCACAATGGAGCTAACTTCAACCTGAAAGGCATGAAAATTTAGTAATACTAGCATGATGATACTGATCAGTTGTTTGTTGAATCACTTTTCTTGTAGGCCATTATAATAACCGATAGGCCTAATGTGTTGGCTTTGATTGATTGCCAACACATTATGAACCATTGTTGTGCCTTCCCTAGTAGTAGGCCTTGTAATGTTGTATAGTGGACTCTTAATATTAACAGCACAGGCCTTCTGTAGTTGGTGCAAGTCCATTGGTTGAGTGCTCCAGTGGTCGAGGCCCAGACAACTGGGGCCCTCAACCATTGAACTGGCACCAGTGACTAGTAATAGTACCAACCTAGTCCAGATGGGAAGGCCTGGTGGTGGTGAATTATTAAAACTAATAGTTCCTCTCCCACTACATGCAATAGTCAGTACTAACATACCTTTGAAGACTATCTTCATACAACCTCAGCTATGGCGATGTGCTCTCTTCACTCAATCAGATACTGTATGTATGACCAAAACCACAGCTAATCAACAAATACCCAATTTGTACAAGGAAAAGATGTGCCCAATATCAGTTAGCAGTTTCACTTTGGCACTGCTCTTGTGTTGGGAACGCAGGCTATAAATCAAACATGGGCTATATTTCCCTCTCCTCAAATCAATTATGGATTACGAACTACGAAATTCCCGGAGTGAGCCAAACTAGCACATTTATTCAGAAATTATGTGAAAAAAATTTTTCTTTCTATGAATGATGGCACAACTGAATTATCATAATATTTCGACCTTTCCTGTGGGCAGGGAATATGGAACTCCCTGCTGTGGCTGGGGGCCAATATTACAACTTAGATTGAGAGCAATGAACTCCCTATTTAGGTTCACAGCTTCCATTCTTCCAAATAATAGTAAGTATGTTGTTTCTCTGCTGCATTATTATTTTGATTCTGAATGAAATGAATGGAACTGATTGATCAATAGGCAGGTCTACTCACGAAGCCCGTACTTTGCCAATGTTTGACCGCCCCCTGGAGTTTTTATTTTGCTGTGGTCGTTGTTGTTGATCTCAAACCAAGGAGTTGCTCCTTGCTCAAACTTATATTATAATCTGCAGCGCCAGAAAGCAGATTGGGATGATCAGACGAGCTCACTACTGGGCACTGGAGAGAGCCAGACTGATTGCATACAAGTCTCTCGTCTCTGCCTTCCTCATCTGGAATATGGTTCCTGTGCCTGGGATCCTTCCACAAAGAGGGAGATTGAGGCACTCGAGATTGTGCAAAACCATGGTGTGAGAATGATCTGTGAATTGAAGGGGAGGAGGGCTGTTACGGAACCAAAGGAGAAATTGCAGCTGGAACGGCTAGATATTCGGCGGAAGAACTCCAGGGTAAAGCTCCTAAATAAGGTACTGTCAAGAGAGGAGGCACACCCTGCACTCTGCACATCCTACGATGAAATAATAAACCAGCCCCATACTACAGTCTCGACAAGATCACAAACACGGAACGAGCCACGCTCTATCGCTGCCACAGGGAACTGTTTTCTGCCCCGGCCAATGAGGGATGTATTTATCTAAGGACAATCAGAGGACAATACTACTGATGCCCTACTGAATGGGTACTTGTACCCGCTCTGAACCCAAATGCCCTACCCATGGGATGGTATTCTGGAACAATGTCCAAACCTTATGTATTTATGTCCCAAAACTGAGGCACGCCCCTTACGCCCCCCTAGGTGGTCTAGCGTGATGTCGTCTTTGATGCAAGTTGATGTAAGTGATGTAAGTTATCATTATTCTGCAGGATTTTATTTATCAAGTCGATACAGAAACGTAATTCAATTGATTTGGAGATCTTTGATTAGTGTTAGTGAGTCCACAACTCTTATTTCTCTACATTTACAATTTACATTGGTCCAACACCTATATTTATTTCCCCATTGCTTTACATGCAAACTATGTTGACTTGTCACCCCAATAGGCCTGCTTCAGGTTCTTTCAATTCTTTAACCATACTGGTATACTTCTGCTCTTCCATGTTGGTGACTATGGGTTGAAAATTCGTTGTCAGAATTTTTCAGTGGCCCCATATGTAAGACCATTGCATTTATCACACATTTCCGGTCTAATTTTCATTAGCCAAACCGTATGAATTGTTCTTCCTAAAATGATTTTGCAAAAAGAAATTTCATAATTTTATTCAATAATTTTCCATTGCAAATACACCTGACAATATTAACAGGGTTCAATATCACTGATAGCAGTGCTTTTGAATTGGCTACAACCTCATTTGTCATCAGCATACTAATCATTTTATTTTGGAGGATGGGTGCAACAAGTTGACCTTCACCCAATTACAGGTGTATTGCCATTCTTTCCAACTTACCTGTCTGTAATGAACTTGACCTTTAAACTTGAAGGATTAAGTTAGTTTTTTCAGGTTGCAAACCTAGCAGTGCCAAGCAGCAATGAGCAATGAAAGGAGTGACGGCTGTACCTTCATTGTTGTTCATTGCTGAGTGACGCTGCTAGGTTATGATTATTTGTTGTAATTGATTTGTGCTCAGGGGCACTACAGACATGTACAATCCGATACCAATTGCTCACTTATACCATCCGTCGGGCATATTGGACGATCATCAATCGATGTCACTTCCTTCCCCTCGCTCTCTCTCCTATGAAGACCTAACACACGGTTTAACTACCACTCAGCATTATCTCAAGTACAAGCCTATTCAGTTATTAGGTCCTTTGCCCTGAACCTAAAGGTTATGCAAAAGGATCCTGGCGATCAGCCCCCCCCCCCCCCATGATTTCATGATGCTGCAGAAATGCACTGCTCACGCGTGATTCAGGTAATCTGTCTTATTGGAAGGGAGAAGGAGAAATTTGAGGTAATTTTTTGCAAGGAGTTAACCCTTAGCCTACTGCCAAACACAGGGTTAATTGCGAAATTAGACTAACTTTTGATCTAGTCTAACATTGCCAGCTACCTTGTTTTGCAGTAGACCTCTGGATTACAATGTAAATAGCTTGCCCATCATTATTCTATATATAAAAAGCCCTATGTGTGATTGCAGATCAAATTGCACAGGGAGAGCAGTGGAAGAATCTGAACCACATTGGACGACAGGTTGAGGCATGGCGCACACCACACTGAACTCCTACCTTTCTCATGTAAGTTACCTGTATTATAGTCGATCGCAAACTTTGACTCTGGCGATCTTACCTTTTCATTCATTCATTAATGATTTGGGCTGAACAATCTTGAAAGAGACATATTTTCAAGCTCCTTGCTGTTTTTCCCATTACTTTAATTTAAGGTGAATGTCATGCAAGAGAAGCTTATATCATAAAGATCTACCTTGAAATTCACCAAAAAGAGATGTCTATTAGAATCGAGGACCTAGACCTAGGTAACCGATTTAACGCTTGTTATTGTTCGTCTCTGTAGGTTTCTGATTGCCTTGATGACCGAGATGGACTAAATCTAGCGGTAAATATGTCTTACTAATAACTGAGTTCAATTTCTTATTCCTTCACATCTGAACTACCAAGCCGTAAATAATATCCCAGGTCAATGTTGGAGGCATTACATTAACAACGATATCACTAAATGGTTGATCTTAGCACCCGATCACCTCATGCGAACAGACTGTTATAATAAGGGTTACAGCGGTGGACTGAAACGGAATGAGCAGAATGGCACACAAGTTCATGACACTGTAATGCCAACCCAATTGAAATATTTGGCAATGGCGCATGCAGCCATCCTATAGCTCTCTGTAGCAATCGAATAGCTTGCAAACTTGAAATTAAAGCAAGGCTGCAAAATGCAGCGTTGTTTAGCTTGCACCATGAGACAATTTATCAGCATAGAGCCTGCTAGTTCTCCGGTTCGCTAATTATCTAATCTTTTCTGTTTCTTTAGCCTTTGCTATCGTTCAAACATCCACACATCAACAACCCTCGACTACAGCTACAGAATCCTGAACAGAAATGTGAACAGATCCTCAGACAGCCCTGGGATGAGATAGTAGCTGCTCACATAAGGTCAGGCTAAATATTTACTCTGTGAATATCTCTGTCTGTTGCTTAGTCAGAAATTAAATCATATATCAACATTGTTTGCTTCATTTTGTGTCTTGTGAGGAGGGTTTGGGCTTGGCTTTGATTGGCTGAGGGTTGTCAGACCAAAGCCTGTTGCTACTGGCTACTACCTATCAAGATGAAGTGAAAGTACTCAGTTTTACATTCACTATATGTCGACGGGTACATTCAGTGACCTGGCATTGGCTCTCATACCCACACAACAGCCAATCAGTGACAACACATTGACAAGGGGTGGGACTGGTTTGGAGGATTTGGCTTAGAAATACACTGAGATAAACTTGATTTGACATACTGTTTGCCCGATAAAATTGGTTCACAGATTAGCAGATTCTGCACTCAACTATAATACTATTTACATCAGGTCTCAGTATGGCTGAGAGTGCCTGGGTTTCAATCATATGCAACTGCTGTCATACTACTTAGACCTGTTCCTTCTGGCAATTTTATAAGTTACTGCGAAGAATTGCTCACTCATTCATAGATGTAGTAACTTGGCTGCTCCTGGCTTTTTTTTTATGAAGTTGTCATTATTTGGAGTTACTTTCTCATGCGAGTGTTTTCATTTTAATTTTTAGAGCTCTATGGGCGGTTAGTAATCACAACTTTATTGAAGCTTTCGGATGTCAGGCAGCGGCTGTGACAGCATTCTCGAAGGCTATGCAGGCGATGAAAGATGAGAACTGGGCTCTACCTATCATGTTCGTTCTGTGTATCGATCTCAGGCTATTTGCCTTGTCGGTGAGTGCTCATACCTGCTGTGAAATGCATTATTGCCTGATTATGATGCTGTTATATGAAATTTCCTCAGTTATATCATTTCTGGGCTTTTTGACCAACGGATCATTCCAAGTCTATCAACAATGGAAATCTACTCCTTTGTGCGTCAAACCGATGTTGATAATAGTTATCTCAAACTGATATGCTTCCCCTATTCTGATATATCCGTGCACCCATAGAAGCAGGGCACGTCAATCCCTGCAAAATTAATAAAGCTTGATCTTCATCTTCAGTATTTTTATAAGTTTACCTGAATTACACTCCCACTCCCACATAGCTTTATAAAACAAGCTTTCAGTGTACATGTCAATAGATCATAGCCTAAAGTATGCTGAGGGGAAGGCCATAGCATCTTTCGCCAACACATGGATATATATGGCCATACCGGTGATATTGGATACTATGAATCATTCTGCAAATGAAATTGACAGAGTGCATTAAATTCCATTGGCATTGAATCAGATGAATCAGATGAATTTTATATTTCTATTAAATAAAGTTTAATTTAATCTGTATCTTTCAGGCAGAGACACAGAGAGCTCGTAAGTTTCACACATCTAAGAAAGGTGAGGTGTTGGAGAAAGCAGCTGATGGTCTGATGGCCTGCTTCAGGGTTTGTGCTAGTGACAGGTCAGTTTTACAACCTTAGTGCAGATAAAATATGATACCTGCTGGATGGAGCATCAATTGCCAGACATTAGACCAATGAACTCCCTCATTGGTTAGACAAAGTCTTATCCAGTTATCTGCATTCGGAGTTGCTCCCCCTCCACTCGTCACCCCGCCAGCCACTGGGGTGACTAGTGGAGGGAGAGCAACTAGTATGCAGGTAAACTGGATCCAACTTGTTCCAGCCCGACATGGTAAGAAGTCACTGTTACAATATTTCTTTGAATTGGTAGTATGAAGGCACTGATTTAAATTGGGTCTAATCGTCAGTGCATCAGGTATTTGGGTATTGGCATCGGTTGTAATTGGTTTTTCATCTATCTTTACTTAACCTACTCTACCTGTTAACAGGCTGATCATCAAACTTATTGAATATCAATGTTTGGGTAGAATCAAATATATATAACAGGCAGCTGATATCAATATTGGCTGAGGATTAGGCCTATATATCAAGCATAGAAAGGTAGCTTCAAGTATAGACAACTTCAAATATAGATAATATAGCTTACCCCATGAATATACACAGCATTTTTATGTCTATGGTTGTCCCTGATAGTATACTCTAATTTTCCCAATTTGCTAGCGATTGAAACCTAACTGATGTAGGATAACTTCAATATCTTGTTAATTCAGTTTAGATGATTACATACATAACTTTGTTTGTTTTTTACAGCCGATCTGCACCAGCAAACTCTAAAAAGTGGGGAATGTTGAATCTTGTAAACCAGCTCTTCAAGATTTACTTCAGGGTAAGCATACTCAAACTATACCCATCACAGTTGAGTCGAGATATGTAATTGGTCAAAATTGGTGAATTACTTTTCTATACATGTATATATGATGCCATTTTCTTCCAGATATCTCATATAAAAGTGGATAACAAGCCATGCTACATTTGTACACATTTCATAGTCTCTAATCATCTGTATATGTAATATACAAATTATTGACACAAGCTGATCGGCTACATATATATGTGTCTACATAGTCTCAAGTCTAATTGTTTAGACTCGGGATTGTGTCTAGATAGCGGCACCTTTGATAACAGGGTATCACAAGTGGTCTATACTATATTTGCAGTCTGAGCGCGTAGACTGTTTCCCTACAGACACGACAGTTTCATGTACATAATTTCTGCAGTCCCATCACACATCAATTTGAGGCTATTAGTTTATTATAATTTTACTAGTCCAGTGCTTCCTGATACTGTACATTATTGTATGTATGGAGTTGTGAACAATCTTTGTTCTACTTTTAGATAAACAAGCTACATCTGTGTAAACCTCTCACCAGGGCTATAGATAGTCTTCCTATCAAAGATAAATTCTCACTCTCCCAGCTAGTCACATACAGGTAGGTTTATTTGTTAGGTTTATGAAATATGGGCAATATTTTGTTTCTATCTGTATTGCGCTGACTACCATACCACTAGGTGTGAGCTACCCCTATGTCGAAATTCATCATCTTATCTGTTCAGCCCCCTATAGAGTAGGACAACTCCTGACATTGCCCTATGAAAGAAGGCATGACAATTCGCAAGACCTAACTGCGAGAAATTTAATCCTGCATTTGGGGTACCAATCTTCTGAACTAATTTAGCGCTCAACAAGAATATCATGTCAATTATCTCCCTGACTTTTATTGTACGCTAACAATCAATAAAGCTAGGGTGTCTCCCAGTCCCTAAGAACAACATATTGAATCTTTCATACTTTATATGGCTGTCAATGAGGTTTTTTTTGTTTCAAACTGTCTTCTCTCGAAGGATTTAAAAGCACCATTGTTCAGCGTCGGCACTGCAGCTCCAGCCATGATAGCAGATATGCTTCACGCTTGGTTACTACTGTCACTGGTTGAAGAGTGCCACTAATGACTTAGAAACCTAATCACCACTATAAAACACTTCCTTTGCAGGAACATCAGTGTCCTTCATTGTTAACCCTGACAGACAGCAATATTATATATGTATTATGATCAGAGACTATGGATATATTATCTATAGTCTCTGATATGATTATATTATAGATATTCACCTTCAGCAACTCAAACATGTATTTCGAGTGTTTAAACCACTGCTGACGCAGCTTGGCTTTGCCCAGCAGAGCCATCAGTGAAAAATTTAAATAGAGAGTTGTGGCATCAAAACATCTAGCCAGTAGCTTTGCATGGAGTTATATGAGCTCTCAAAAAGTGAGGAGTATCTTCTTCCCCAGCCACCCGCCAATAGTGATGACAAAAGTTGACCCTGACCAATCAGGTGCCTTTAAAATCTAGCTGAGATCCAACAACTTTATTAGCAATGGATCTCAGCTAGATTTTAAAGGCACCTGATTGGTCAGGGTCGACTTTTGTCATCACTAATGGCGGATGGCTGGGGAAGAAGATACTCCTTACTTTTTGAGAGCTCATATATTATAACTCATATAACTCCATGCAAAGCTAGATGTTTTGATGCCACAACTCTCTATTTAAACTTTTCACTGGTAGCTCTGCTGGGCGAATCCAACCTGTGTCAGCAGTGGTTTAATGAAGATGATCAGTCCACTATAAATTGTTCGGGTTTGCAAGGAAGACAAAACCTTGCAATCTGAAGAATATGATGCTAACAATAATATGATCATCGAATGACTACTAAGAGATAGCCACCTCTGTTTTATTTTCTGCTCACAGATACTATGTAGGAAGGAAGTGTATGTTTGAGAATGATTTTAAGTCAGCGGACGAGTATCTTACCTTTGCTTTTGAGCGCTGCCACAGAATATCTCGGGCCAATAAGAGGCTCATCCTCATATCTCTGCTACCTGTCAAAATGTTAATGGTGAGTGGGCAATTTTTCTGATCTTGGTTTACTTTCATAGCTACCTTGCATTAAAGATGACTGCAGTTTGGTTCGAATCCCACTGCATTGTTTGCACCCAGATGAAAATGTGCAAAGAAAATCCGCCCCACAACCTAGCCTGACCTCGCTGTGATATTTCATCATTCTACCGGTCTAGCAGTTAAAACACAGTAAAATTTAAAGTTGTTCTTGTGTATGAACTCACTTGAGTTAATGACAATGTTGGAGATTTTTCATTCACTAACATCTCAGTTGGCTTCATCTGAAACCATGATGACAATTCAAGAACAGAGAATACTGTAGTATGAATTTGTTATGCTGTTAAGCTGTGTAATCTCCATTATAGGGAAGACTGCCAAGTAAACAAGCTTTACAGAAGTATGATCTAACTCAGTTCTCGGATGTTGCTGATGCTGTGAGGTGAATACCATTTACTATTCAATCTTTTGCCTCTACTACTAACCCTAGGGATAGGAGGTAGCGCAGTTGGTTAGAGCGCCTGCCCTCTAACGCGCAAGCGTTGGAGGTCTCGGGTTCGAAACCCGCTGCAGTCTATTGACTCCTGGGCTCAATTGACGCCCCAGGTGTGCTCTGACCTGCCTGCAAACTGAGAGCAGCTTGGCGTCTTCAGACAGAGACAAAAACTTGCAATTTTAACTAAATTTTAAAAAAAAACATACTCCGTGTAATCACTAGCGATCATATTGAATGAACCTGAACACTTGAATGAAGCAAAAATGACCTCCTAAGCTCTGATAACTCCAAACTTGTCAAACCTACTTGTGGTTAAGGGAATATTGGATTACTGGTTACTATCTGCACAAATATTCATTCATTCAGCTTACCCTTACAAGAAATTAGGGAATAACTAGCAATAAATGCATGGTGCATACTTCGGAGTTGTCTTCTTAATGTCAGAGAGAGGACAACTTTCTAGATATTTGGCACGCATCATATTCAGAGGTCTAGATGGTCGTACTTGGATATATTATACAAACCTTTTTTATATTATATAATATGATACCCATCATATCTGCTAAATCGTTTGTAGGCATCCTCAAATTCAACATGAATAGCCATTATCCCTACCCAATGTGAGCCTTGGTACTTAGCCCACATTGTATCATTCTTCATAAATTATTTCTGTTTTGCAGACATGGAAATCTGCTGAAGTTAACTGAGGCTTTACAAGCTCACGAACAATTCTTCATCAAATCCGGAGTTTATCTTATACTGGAAAAACTGAAGATTATTACGTACAGAAATCTCTTCAAGAAAGTGTAAGTTGCTAATGCATACTTCTCAGCCATGTTTACTTAAATATATGGGACATTAGTAGGAAAAATAACCATCCAACATCTTAAGGGAATAGTGTTATTGCAGCCGGAAAAATTCTCCAGTTTGAGCTTGCTTCAAATAGACAAATTTAAGCCTTGCTACAATTTGCACACACTCTTTACTTTGCTATAGTACTGGCTAACTTCGACTCACCCTCTACCAAGCTCTACTAAACTCTAGCTAGCATTTTCTCCCCTAGGGTAGATAAAAATCAATTTATCTGACCATTAAATTGGTATTGAAGATGATGGCTTTATGAATCGATTCATGCATTATCGATCAGAAAAATACACACAACGAATCTGATCAGTAATTCTTATACATTCTTACAATTTTTACGTTAATCACCACACTTTTATCATTTCTTGACTATTCTACAGATGGATATTACTGAAGACACATCAGTTACCAGTCAGCTCATTCCTATCTGCTCTACAGCTTATGAAGTATGAAGATATCGATATAGATGAGGCTGAATGTATCATTGCTAATCTTATATATGAGGTATGTAATCATTAGGCTCAAAATTTTCTTTTGGTTTCAGTTTTTCTCTCATATAGGGATTTTAAAGTGACAGTCCTACTAGGCCATGTTTGGTATGGTTTTTAAAAGATCTCAGGCTGAAAAGTCATTAAGGCATATGAAATATAACAGTCTGTGAACCTAACTGCAGTGAAACTGCTACAAAGTCTGAAAATTGGGATCATAGTGAATCATAGTGATTTATTGCCTCCCCCTGACCACTATGATACACGAAGATCCTTGCTAAAATAATTGAAAAAAACCAATTCCTATTTTCCACAATTTTCATTTTTTGGTAGTTTTTATTTGCCCTATGAACTCACAGTATTTGATTTACTGGGGTAATGCATCAACTTTTCATATAATAAAACAAACCTGTTAGTTTGGTGGCAGCCTCCTCCTATTTTTCACTTACAGTTACTAAATTGGGTGGTAAGGGCTGGACAGTTAATTCTAGTGGAGTTCTTTATGTTGATCGCAGTGGTAATATTGTACCTTACATAATGTTGCTCAATAAGCAGCTAATTGTTAAAAATGCTTCCAGCAAAAGGAAAATTAATCAAAATATTATTTTATGATCTTAAAACATTGAAAAACCTGAAAAGAGCATGTCAGGATCAGTGGATTTAAGAGTTTCTATGGGTCTGCTAGCTTTAGTAGCAGAGTAACAGCTTAAACTACTTCCTCAATTTTGCTGCCACTAAAAAACTGGCTTTGCATGTTCATATTGATATCTGATTTTTTTTATGGTGATCTGAAGGCAACCAATGTTTCACCACCAATTCGTTGGCGAGTAGTTATATGACTGTCTGATTTTGACCCAACATTTTTCTAATCATCAGGACATTATGGGTTCACAGATTGTTAACCTACGTTTTAACTTTAACTTACATTTTTGTTTACTGTGTTACAGGGTAAGATTAAAGGCTACATCTCACACGCCCACAGAACTGTCGTAGTCAGCAAACAGGAACCCTTCCCTGCTCTCACAGAAGTGCTATAACGCACTGTAGAAGAGATGTCGTGTAACCATCCGTCTTATAGACATCTTATAGTATGTTTTCTCATGGAATATCTGTAAAAGATCCTCGCCCAGTCATCATGTAACACGCCCACAACGTCATCATAATATTTCTTTATCTCTGTATAAATCGCTCACAGACATTGTACTAAGATGAAGTGATTTATTGACCTTCTTGTGCTACAGTCAATAATGCACCATTATATTGTATGGAGACTATTGACATCATCTATTATGTCATGTTATAAGACTAGTTATAAATGTACAATATGATATTTCAATATCATAACCGATCTTATACCTTGAATATCATGGAGACTTTTGGAGTATGTAAAATAAACATCCATGTAAACCTGACTTCAAAGAACGACAGTGATCTATGTTATCTTTGCTGCCAAATTGATTGATGTAAAAATTTACTGACAATTGCAGGGAGGGGGTTTTGGGCAGTGGGTTGCAATTGTCTTGGTGGCTCAATTGACTGACAAGGTTTTGTGTAACTGATTCCGACATCAATGATTATACAGATGGTTCACTTGATGATCTCGGTGTTGGATCAGGTGTATGTGTCCCAACGAGTTTCTGGAAGGTATGAGTACGTTGTGATTTACTTCAAAGGAATTCTTCAATCACGCTGACTGTGTAGATGTATATCATGTCGCTATTCAATTCGTTTCCTTCTGATAGCAAGATGTTGTCACTTCGTGAACTACACATCAAACTATGAGCTAAACAGGTCACCTGGTTTTGGTTTGGTTTTTGTTATTCCAGATGTTCATAATCTCGCATATGATATACATTGCTCTGACAGGGTTGAGCATGTTGCGGGACTGATAAAGGAACAGAAAAGGCTCAGATTGGCAGGATGGACAATCAATAGATATAAGTATACATCAAATGTTGATGGGTTAGAATTTGCAGATCATAAACTAGTGGCAATGTGGCATTTAACCGGCTAGTTAAGTGCATCAAATGCATTACAAACATTTTTTTCAAAGATACATAATATGCCTTATCAAACAACTGGTAAAAGTTGAGTTGAGTTATTACTGGACAAATTGACAAAGCTACGAACTGAATTACCCTTGAACAATAAAAGTAGTAGTAGTCAGAGTCAAAGCCAGTCTGACAGTAAATGTTAGAGGCTGTACACGTAAATATCGCTTTAGGTTATCGATCACTTCTTTTACTTGATCAGATATCTCATAAAACTTATACACACTTCATTACTGCTATATATGAAGTGGTAGACAAAGAATGGTTCACAGATTACCGTGTGATCCCAAGATAGACAGAATATCATTTGCAACAGCTCACATCGAATCACTCAACCTTCTTTTGTATATTCCACATTTAAAGGCGAAATCCAAATAAACACAACAACTACATTAGTACTACATTTATTGCCTGACACTCAGCTGAACGCGTGCAAACTTTCCTCGATACATTGAGGTATAACACAGTCCAGACCTTTCAAGCCAAAAAAATCCTACTAGTGTTTTTGTGGGCAAGGAGTATGCTTAAGGTCGGTGCTGGCTGCACTTGACTCTTGCTATGCTAGACAGAGCTATGAACACATTATTTACATACTATTCTGATAAATTGTTGCTGAAAAATAGGGCATCAACTCATCTGAACAATAAAACCACATAGGAAAAGGCTCTGGACATACTTACTATCACACAAATTGTAATGTTAGAAGCTCGAGTGAAGAATAGTTTACGAAAGTCTCAGCATGCTATTATCCACATGATTATTATAATATCACAAACTATCTTTCCCTGTGGGTATTTTATTTGAAGCGCAAATGAGCATATGAAATAAATGTGGATCAATAGGGCATCATTTTAAAGTTCTGAGATACTCATATTCTTAGATAATAGATGGTCTCAGCAAAAACAGCATGTGGAACAGCAATGAACTCCCTCTTTGAGGAAGAGGGAGTTCATTGGGGACAGGGTATTTCTCATGCAAAAAACAATATGGTAAATGTATGGAACCCCCTCAGCTGATCAGACAACATATTCGTCGTCTGTCTCTCATTTCTTTGTCATTGATAACCAGATTATTCCTTATCACTACAATATCAGAATGGTCACTATTCTCACCATGTATACGCTGAAACATGGCTAAACATAGTCTGTAGTATTCTGCAGCTTTGTTAAACTCACTCGATGCATAATATGTGGTATCCAGTTTTGTCATTGACGCAGCAATATCAGAATGATCACCATTCGCACCATGTATACGCTTTTCCATTTCTAGTGATAGTATGTGGTATTCTGCAGCTTTGTTATACTCATTCATAGCGTAGAATATGGTACCCAGATTATTCAGTAACTGAGCAATATCAGAACGATCTTGATCCTCACCATGTATACGCTGACGCATGTCTAGTGATAGTCTGTAGTATTCTTCAGCTTTGTCATACTTACTCATACTAGAGTAAGTGAGCCCAAGGCTATTCAGTGCTGTAGCAATATCTGAATGGTCACTAGTCTCACCATGTACACACTTATACATTTTTATCGCATATTTGTAGTATTTTGTTGCTGCATCATACTGCCTCATAAGTTCCATTATATATCCTCTGTACTTCACAGTATCGGCCATGTCCGAACAAAAGTTGTTTTCACCGTGGATATGTTTGTACATGTCAAGGGATGAAATCATACACTCCTCAGCTGCAGATAAATCACCTATTTCAATATAGTTTATGCCGGTTATTAGTATGAACAGAGCAACTTTTGGATGATCGACAATCTTACTGTAAATCCTGTAGTATGTTGCCGTTGATTTTTCAACGTTCATTTTAGCCTGTTCATAATGCTCTTGTTTGTAGAGGGCCAATCCGACTACATAATATCCATGAGCAGCTTCAGGTACTAAACTCTCCTCTCCATACAAATGTTCAAACATACTCTGATAATTTCTGCTGTACTCGACTGAGGTGGCCTGGTCATACTGTTCATCATACAAATACGCCAGTGCTTCTATACACTCGAACAAGGCTGAGGTTGGCTGCTGTAAATATAGTAGTCTTTCCTCAGTCGTCAACTTTTGTAGGTCTCTCCAAATGTTGCTTGCTTCTGAGCTGTCGATAGGTTCACCATAATAATCAAACTTCACTTCTTGGCATGCCTTCATATAGGAGATACTCTTCAGCTTTGTCACATTGTCTCAAATCAACATATAAGCGCCCTATGCTAAGAGAGTATTCTCCTGATGAATCTTCATGAACATTCCCCAGAAGGGTGTGAAGAGCAGCAGTTTGATCTCCCAGATGACGCTGGCAGGTAGCAATCCTATGAATAACCGATATTTTGTTGTATTCCTTGTAATTCTCTTTGAGATGACTTAGAAGTTTCAGCCCTTTCGAAAAGTATAAGTTATCGATGAAAATATTTGCAACCTGATACTTAATTTCTGGTTTACAGATGGCACTATGACTGCCAAACCAGTCTCGAATGTCCTCATTGACTAACTGCTGAACCGGCCCGACTTGCTCATTTAGCAATTTGAATGCTTGTAATGTGTGCCCAGTATGCTGGAGTGTTGATATCTTGCATAGGAATGTCTGGTCATCTGCGTCAGCTTTTGTTTGATAGCCCTCACATGCAGCACCTAATTGATCAGCATTTGCTTCTCCTAGCTCACCTTTCAAAGGAACCATCAAATCAGCTAGCGCCAGGATTAGACCTGTGTGGACGTACAATCTATCCCCAGGTGTTTTATTGCAGATTTTTACATTTGTAGTTTCTACTGTTTTCTTCTCTGCCGTTGAAATTCTGTCATCTTGAATGTCATGGTACAGGTAAGCTGACAGTCTTACAAAACGGGCAATGGAAGCAGAATCAACTAGCTGTCCCTTCAAATCTCCAGTCGGTTTTCCTGTACCTAAATTGAAGCGCATGGATAGACTGTTAGTTACTTGATTCGTACCTCATCTCGTATCTCATGTAGATTACAGAGAAGATCAGTAGTTACTTTCTGCTGTTGATCATAGGTGGTCACAGCTGATCCCTTCCAGAATGACTGCTGAACCTCGATACTCTCTCTTTCCAGCCGCCATATCCTGGTTTTCTCACAGATACAGAGTTGAAGAGTGCGTGCGCCTGTACAATGACACAATAATTGTCCTAATATAATTAGGTTGAAATCTGCAGAAGTTGGGTTGGTTATTTTGTTGACGTATCAAGGAGCATATCATTCTTACATTATGCACTAAATTACCATATACATAAAGCAATTACTTTGTGAAAGTCGAAAAGTATTGGTTCGTGATATCTGGTTGTTAAAAGACAGGTTTCAGGATGCCATGTTGGTTTGAGGTCTAAGGGTGGAACATGCTAAAAGAAATAGTAAGACTAAGGAGCACTGCTTAGTTTTATTATACTAACAAATTTCTGTCTTGCTTCAGATAATTTTATTCTTTTATTATAACTTACTCTGAGACAATCTGTCCAGTCATCAGTTTTCTGGTATTTCTTGTAATAAAATCCGCTAGTTGTACTAAGTGCCTCACCTGGACCTGTAGATTGTATTTACCTCCTACACTACAGGAGTAATCCCTCTTAAACTCATGTAAGTAGTCTTCGTTGTCAATCATCTAAATAAAAATGTCTTCGTAACATATTGATGGATCATAGAGTTATTGTGCATTTACATGTAGATTGTTGGATGACCTTCCCTTGATCAAAGAAGATGAGTAGGGTTTGTCTCTAATGAAGGTTGATAAAAGTAAGTGTTTATCACGAAAGCTGAACCAGGTATGGTGTTTAAATCGCAAAAAGTGAAATAAAATAACAAACAAGCGTAGGAAGTGGCAGAAATTGTGATTATCGCGTAACAGTTTCGATTGGAATGAGATAATACGGAATGTAATGCACATTGGCGATGATAGATAAAGCCTGTTTATGCAACAAAAATAATCTATTGTGGGCATTTTTTATAGGACAAGTTGTCAATGAATTGAATACCATATATAAGGTGACAATAGATATTAGATAAACTGAAAAAAAAGTGTGCGGGCACTTGCTATATCATATATATTGCACTCGAATATATCGGGATAATCCTTTTTTCACAATTGTTGCCCACTGTGAAAAAGGCTAGCCAACTCTCACCTGAATTTGATACAATTCTGAATGCAGGACGGATGCGATAGAAAACCAAACTTAGACTTTTAATAGATAGAGGCAAAACAGTATCAACCCTTGCTTGGCAGAATCGAAATAATGATTTCCAAAGGTGAAGGTTACAGATCTGACTCAGTACAAATTGTTTTTCTACTTTGCTTCTCAAGACAATACTGGTGCTATGAAGTTTGTAATGAAATGTTTAGATTTATGTTAACCAAAGAGGCACCATTTTTTAATTAAACAATGTTTATTAACAACCTGCACTTGAATGAAATACCACAAAAGATTAAATAATGGCTAGATTTCAATTAAGCTAGCAAGGGGCTGACTAAATATTTGCTAGCACAAATTTTAGCTAGCTTAGGTTGGAGCTTTTGTAAATATAGCAGTTGAGTAAAAGTTAGCAATATGTTTCACTAATTTAGTAGTAATACTTATTTCCACCAACAAATATTTTACTGCTGCTGCTCTAGGTACATTGTTGAATTATCTCAAGTTTTGTTGTCTGATGTTGATGACAAAAAACAGCAGGCCTATCATGTAAATAGAACAAAGGACATTTTTTTATTTTCATAGTTCATTTTGCTATATTGTTCATATAATTGAAGTCATTCCCTTCGCAGGAAAGCCGTTTTCAAGAAGTAATTCATCATCATGGTTCAGTACATGGGGAAGCGTTCTCATTGGACAGATTCTGTCTACTGTTTATTCAGAATCTTCATTGAGACATTGGTCAATAACGTCAGTGACATTTAACTCCTATGATTCAATGTGTAGTATGTTAATGTCATTAATATACAAATATTATATATCTTTGTACGGACATTACATTGTCCAAAGTGATCATTCAGTCACTTCAGGCAATAGAGCGCCATGGACTGCCTGCACAGGATTTATACAATACATCTTTTTTATAGCACAGCATTATATGCGGTAAGTTGTACACAAATCTAACAATTAGTCGATAATGAAGATCCATAAAATCTACAGCAATTAAAAGATGTTTTGTATTTTCGTATAGCTTTTCGATATGAGTATGTCAAATTGGTGGTTGACATTTTTTGACGGATACTTGATATTGTATTACCTATTATAAACGGTCAGTTCCCTTAAGACTTATGAGATACAGATACCTACTGAAAATTCACAATGATGTTGACAATCACATTGTTTGAAGTTATTTTAACAAACTTGAGCTATTTCAGACTGAATCGATCAAAAAATGTGAAAGATTCATGCAGCAAATGGGTAAAAAGACACTATGATTGATCAAAGATTTTTGTATTTCACATCTGTCTGATAAATCTACTTGTTCAATAATGTGTTCAGCATAGCATTTACTCTCCTATTTAGGTACAGTCATCGATTGCTTATGTAAGCTCCAGTACTAGAACAAGGTTTGTCGCCACGAGTCCACTGAATATGCATGCTACCTCAATACCACCAGAAGTCTGTGGGTACATGTGCTCACGCAAAAGCAGCTGCGTCTCATTTTCTATCAGCAATGAGGGAAAAGAGGCTAACTGCATCCTGTACAATGCGTTCCAAAATGCAGGGAATAACTTACAGAATGCTTATTTAAAAGGTATGTCCACATATCTTTTGATTAACATTAAGACAATTACCACTAGCACCATACAAAGAGCCTTACTGTAGACAGGTAGTTTCATGGGATTTACACCCGAATTCTCAGCATCAGTTCTGACAGAGTTTAGATCAAGTTCAATGGTTGATTAAAAAGGTTGATTAAAATCCAAAGGGTCAGATCCATGTTATTTTAAACGCTTATTAAAACTGATATTGACAGGGAGTGTTCTTGATTGATTGATTTATTAGCTATCACAAACATTAAATGTTGCGAAAAATGGATGCATATACTTTGTCATAATAAGAGCTTGCTACCAGTGTATGGAACTATGGACTTTTAAAAAAGAATCTCATTAAGTGTGACGCACATTTGCCTGAGAAAACAGTCTTTGCCCCATGAGCTGCGATATTTAACATGTCTAAGACGACCAGAAGGGCAATGTTCAAGAAAATTGTGTATAAAGTGGTCTTCATCAGAAAAACAGCACATGACAATAGATAATATATGTGCACGGTGAATATTACATAATCATAAATTTTATTTCTGTAGTTCCTGAGGATATATCTAACATCAACTTCACTCACCATCAGCGACTGGTCCTACACAGAGTAGACAGCAGCGATGATATGCATTACTTTGCAAAATATCAGCAGCTGAGTCTGAGGGACTGTGTAAAGAGATGCTTCTCTATTCTTGGCTGTTTCGGTTTTCACTTCCTACCTTTGCTCGGAGATTGTCACTTACTGAACTACTCTTCTAATCATGAGCTAACAAGGTCACCTGGTTTTGGGGATACTCTGACATACTTTGTTGACATTGATAGAAGTTTAGCGCTAGGTAAGTTTCTTCAGCAAATGTTCATTACCCATGAGGAGTAAATATTAGCAATAGCTGAGTTTGGCTAATGAGGGGGCGACTTAATGTCAGCGCTATATTTACTGGATGCGCTGCAATCATGAACTTGAAGGCCTTACATGGTATGAGAAAGCAATGACTGCAATGTAACTAGAAAGTTATTGAGTTGTGGGAGTTTTGATGAAATGCTCATTTAGGAAAACTCATTCTCAATTACAGGAAAATCTAGCATCGCATCTACAGTTTCCGAAAATGGCGTTATGTTGAATGGACCGCACATTGGGAATGATGGTGTTACTGGTGACTACAACAGCACAATGACGACTAAATGGGAGAGTCAGCCTTATTGGATGGTAGATCTTGGACTCAACTGTACCATTTGGGGTGTACACTTCTTCAATCAAAACCTACCAACAGGTAGAGGGGTCATTGTTTTATATCATATAGCCAAGTTGTTCTGTTGTTTTTGTCACCGCCATTGAAACATACATTCTATGGCTGAAATCGATGGTCAAAAGTGTCTGAATTTTCATATATTTAAAATATGCAAGCTAATTTTACATGTGAATTCATGATACACTGGTTGTGGGAACTCAAATACAAGGGGATTTCTCACTTTCAGAAAAGGAGTTGTTTAATGACGTTGATGGACAGTATACCTTTGATGAGGCTAACCAATATTGCGCTGATAACGGAGGTTGGCTTGCGATACCAGAGACGTCTAGAGAGTGGTCATATATGAAAAGGTAAGTACCTACTGTTGCGGCTGGTCAATCAGAGGCGGACAATTCAAGTTCACTATTTTTTTAACTCAACTTAACATGTTCCTTGAGACAGTCAAAAACCATTGCAGTAAAACAAATCATATAATTTTTTAGGTGTACAATTTTTTTAACCTATCCAGATATAAGGAATTATTTCGGTCTTTTTTAGTCTCCAAGTTGAGAATTTAGGGAATGAATATTTGCACTTGACATCTCTCCAGTATTTGGTATCTGTTTTCTGCAGTGTATTCGAAGATACTGGAAAACCGTTATGGATTGGTTTGGACGATAGAGAAACTGAAGATACGTTTGTGACTATAAACGGTGATCCGATGCCATATGATAGTATGTACCTAGAGAAAACCTCAAAAACCTATTTGTACATAAAAGAAAAAATACTAATTAAAAGTGTAAACTACTACTGCCACTGCAAATTTGTATAGCTCACAGATAACTGATCGAGGCTTAAACCTAAAAAAATTCTCCTAATCAGCAAATGATATGCACAAACAGATCTTAAAAATCAGGGTATGAAATAACGCACTTGCAGATGACGTCTTTATTTTCAACTAGTAAGACAGTAACTGCGTAAATAATTACGCTAGATAATTAATTTCGAACACTGATTTTGACGATCATTTTGTGCAAATTACTTGCCCACAATGTGACAATGCTGAGATTGGAGCCTCATATCATTAGTTTTGTTCTATACAGAATTCAATAAGCACACATTTGCCTGTGTGGCAGCAGTGGTTTGACATAGAATAGCTCAACCAGCAAAAGCCATTGTTATAAAAATTTGTAATTAAGGATTTTAATAAGAAAAATAAAAGAAAGGAATAGATTTTTGATTGCTATGAAAAGTTCATGATAAAAAGCAATCAGTGATACAAAATAGCAATCTTATTTCTTATTTCAATCAGGATTTGGTGGAGATTGCTTCCATATCCACTTTTGGAAGGATCTGTTAGAGCAATCAGATCTTATCATATGCTTGCGGATTGGCAAATATGGACAGTTATAAAATTTCTTTCTCTCCTTTTAAGCAATGCACACCTTCAATTGCTTATCGGTGGTTAATCGAGTGATAGGGCAAACTGCAAAGGGCTCTTAAACTGGTTTTCAATTGATGGTTAAAACGGATTCGAGACATTTCAGCCTAATTTCAGGATAGAATATAATATGGCAACTAGTATATCCATCATTCCTTCAAACGACAAGACCTGGCAAAAATTTTACAAATGTATTGTTGCCTGACAGATATATTTCTATATCCAAGAAACGATAATACAATGATGAGAAAATATCATGTGATTTAGGTACTGTGTGGTTATTGTGCTGGAGTCAAAGGTCGTCCAATCATGTGACAATTGATATATCATTTGATGTCCACTGATAAAAAGATATTTCTCATCTTCGTAGAATCAAACGACTATTCGTTCAAGTGATATTTCTGCAATCTTTGTAATACAATGATTTCAGAATTATGTTTCGAAGATTTGAAATATTAGTTCATTAAATAATCATTAATATGTTTATGATGTAATATTTTCTAATGCAGTAATATTGAGCTCTAAGGCTAGGGTTCATGTCTGTGCGTTTATTTTTTTATTTTTAAAACACTCATTCCAGACATCAAGTAAACAAAAAAACATTTTTACCAGTCACAATCTTGCTAGAAAGAATCCCTCTTGAGTCAGGTAGAAGCATAAGAAAAGTAAATTAATAACTACTGGTACTAAACAGACTAGATGTAGGTAGGTTGGCAATTTCTTTCATCAAGTCATATCATGTCTGCCCGCACCCTGCACACAAAGCTGTCTTCAATTTCTTCAGCGAAAATAGAGCAATCTTCAATTTTAAAACTCTCATCTTCAGACTTAATTCTTCAAAACAACTGGACAGTGGTGTTATCTACTCATTTCTGCTTAGGATGACACATGTGCTTGATTTTTGGTTTTGTTTTGATAGACTGATGAGCTTAAGTTTGTTATTGTTTGGAGTTGTTGGTCCAAAACACATAATCTGAGTAGCTAACTCCAAATTGTTGGACTGAATTCAAGTCAAAAATCTTTTATTGATTTTTCATTTGGACTGACTAAATCTTTTCTTCAACTTTAAAACACTCAATCTTCAATCTTCAGTAAAATACGCGGGGAGCCCCATGTCTGCCCGCCTTTGACGAGAACAAAAAAAGAACAAATTGTACAACCATTTTCTCTTCAATAATATAATTCAAAGTAAGCATATTAAACTTCACTTTCAAGGTGGCACAACTTTGTCTCACTATACTATAAGGTGTTATTGAGATGTCAGAGCATAAACCGTCTTGTTCAGCCCCTAGCACGGTGTAGACACTGAACTTTCAATGCTCAAGAGCACACTCTCAGTCGGTTATGTCTAAGTTCCATGATTGGGAATTGTTTAGATTATTTGATATATATGGTAGGGTCATTACCTCTTTTTGCAAGTAAGATTTTATACACTTTATAATTATATTGATATTGTTATATTGATCTCATTTTAATCTCTCTAAAGTGTCACATTCATTTCTCACCTTTGTATCTTGACACTTTATGAGTTCTAGTAGAGAGAAATACATTATATTAACTGAGACATCCTTGTATTTCTGTGGAAACAATTAACTTTGCGCCAGAGAAGACAACAACTTGATATGCTTGTTGTGCTGTCAGGTTGACTTCTAAGTGGGTCTGAGCCTGTGAACATGTGACTCTTGTGGGGTCACAAAATTTATAAAGAACTCGAAGAAAGAGACAATTTATGGAAACAAATGGTTGCAGCATGGTGATGCTTGGCATGTCAATACTCCACTATATATCATAGATATCAGCTTGTCGGCAGGTCAGCAGGTCGGCAGGTCGGCAGGTCAGCAGGTCGGCATGTAGTAGTGTTACTTTCTCTTACAGTTTTTGCTGCTGAAGGTACCTCTCCCAACAATAAGAATGGAGTACAGCACTGTATCGAGGTTAAAATGTTGGGAGTACAGATACAAGCTAATGATATGGAATGTGATGACAACAATGGCGCACTGTGTGAAAGAAAAGGGAATGCATCGGGTTAGTTTACCTAAAGCTACCTCGCAGTTATTGACGAGATCTTCCTCTGATTGTTTGAGCGAACGTTCAAATCTAGAAGTACAATATTCAATATAATTTGAAGAAGATTGCGGGTTTTCTACTTTTTACAGTACCCTAATTCTGTTTGATTAATGTTAATATTCGGTTTCAAATAATACTGTAGTAATGTACATTTTATCGTACTGGGTTATTGAGAAATTTGCACAGTGTTGTGTTGTTATGGTGTAGTTTTTTCCGGAATGACGAAATCTGAGTATCACTGCCATGTTTTTGGATGGGGTGCTGTGCTGTGCCATTCCTCGAATATAAGCAACACCATACTGAAGCTTTAGCTGATCATCCTCACAAAAATTTGAATGAGCATATAGAGGTTTGCAAACAGGTTGATTGTCTTGAGCAGAAAATCAATAAATTACCCCTTTTTGTTGTTGAAATTTTGGTTTGTTTGATTTTAGATCCCATAGTGTATGTGGGTATGCCCAATCAATGTCATTATGTACAGAATGGAACCTATCGAGAGCAGCTAGCAGGACATGCAGTTTGTTCCAGATTTGATGGTATGATATCCGAGGATTCGATGTTTTTCACATGCGATGTTCCTATACAAGGGAGACAAGTTGTATTTGAAGTGTATAACACACATGGAACAGCCCTGTCGTTCAGGGAGATCGAGGTTCACGGCACGTGTCCATGACTTTTCATGCATATTTGCCTTTCTGAGTTAAAGGCAAGGCTTTGCATCACGTTTTCCTTCCAAGGGCAATTGATATAGAACATGGAAACCTACAAGTAACATACTCTAAATATGTCTAAGTTTTTTGTTTGCATGAGTTTTCAAGCCTTGACCCACCCGCCCCCACCACAATCCTTCATCAAGTGTTTCAAGGCAGCCAATATATATATAGAGAAAGACAGAAACTGAAATATTTCTCTTAGTCAAATCTTTTTAAGAAATCTAAAGACATTTATAATTTATCAATGACTATAGGTATACATGAGGTACGGATATTCCAGTTAGATTCTATGACCCCTTTCGGCCACTAAAGTTTCATACTATTAATTTTACAACAATATATATGTACAAAGGTACCAGAAAAAATTCAGCTGTAATTGAAATTAGAAGTAACATACTTGATTTTTTTAGCAAGTACCTCCAACTAACTAATATTTAGTTATTATTGTTTATCACTCTATCCAAAGTTATAATTGTATTCATATAATTTACGATTATTATGAGTACCTCAGACCAATCAGTTTATTATTTTATATCAGTTTGTAACACTGCTGAGAGCACTCACTATGTGTTGCACTGATAATTCACATGTAACATCGTAATTGTCTCATTTTACACTTCGGTATTATATAAAATATAAAAGACTGTAACTGTCAATCTAACTTGCTAATTAAATGGCTTTGTGGTCCTCACTATTGCACCCTCAACTGAAAGCACCGAAATAAATTCAGTATACAATTTGGTGATCCAACTATGGCTGTAATTAGGGGTCCGGTGGGCAGAGGAAAACGAGCACTGATCTATAGCTTTAGTGTAGTCTATTAGATTTAGGTATACCGGAGTGAAGCAGGGCTGTCCGCTTGCTCCCACACTTTTCTCCATCTAGTTGTCAGCGGTGCTTACTCTGCCTTCAGAGACTTTCAGCAAGGAGTGTTGATCCAAACCAGCACTGGTGCAGATCTCTTCAATATTAGTCAGTTCAAATCTGTCAGAAGCACAACAAGGGCTTTGGAACGTTAACATACATTTGCGGATGATACTGCATTTGTTGCTCAAGACCTCGTTTTGCCCAGTCAGCCAAACAGTTTGGGTTAAAGATTAGCATAAAAAAGACTGAGGTGATGTACCAAACTTCACTGGGCTTATCTGACGCAGGAGATGACATCCATATTGATGGTGAAACCCTTGCTATGGTTAGCAGGTGTAAGTATCTTAGTACAACTGTCACCAACAACAATAAGGTCGACACTGATCTGGAGATACGCATGTCCAATACCTCAAAAGCCTTTGGGAGACTCAGATATCATGTATGGGACAATAAGGATCTTACCATCAAGACTTAAAGTGCTGTGTACAGAGCCATCCTTATATCAGCTCTTCTCTATGTTGTCGAATCCTGGGTTGTGTACAAGGTTACTGCTCATAAAGTTACTGAATTCATGATGACACACCTGAGACAGATACTCAACATAAAGTGGTGGCAGTTTATATCAAATGAAAGGATCCTGAAATCAATTTTCTTGCCTGGCAAGTACGACATTCTCATCAGCAGATGCCTCAGAAGGACCGGTCATGTCAACAGACTAGATAACACAAGAATACCAGAGCTTATATTGTACTCACAACTCACTGATGGTACACATGGAATTGGATGCCCAAAGCTGAGATACGAGGACATCATCAAATACTGTGGCTGTTGTTCGAGTTCAGAATTGCCTTCTTATAAGCATAACACAGATAACTCTCGAAATAAACGTACAGTAAGCAGACCAGAAATGCGTTAACAATTAGCATGTTCACTCATTATATCGGCTATTTGTTTAAGGTGGTTTTCTGTAATACTTAATATATGCCACATGAAAGCTCATTTGAGCGAGATTTAAACAATTTAGTTTCAATGACATGACCAACTAGCTGCATCGCCAGGTAATACTGTAGAACTGTCTTACATGATAGGAACTGGACGGGTTAACATCTGTACAAGAAACTCCTACTCAGCCTAGTATAGTCTGCGACAGGAA
Organism: Membranipora membranacea; assembly: GCA_914767715.1. Lineage (NCBI taxonomy): Eukaryota > Metazoa > Bryozoa > Gymnolaemata > Cheilostomatida > Membraniporidae > Membranipora > Membranipora membranacea. The sequence goes on along the minus strand of OU612069.1, from coordinate 16,709,541 downwards.
AATATTGTATGGGGCATGCATGGGGCCAAGTTTGGTATTTGGAGCCAAGTCTTAGAATTGGGGTCAAGTTTCACTAATAGGGCCAAGTTTTATGTTTGGAGCCAAGTTTTGGTATTTGGGGCCAATTTTTACTAATTGGGGCCAAGTTTCATTGCATGGGGCCAAGTTTTAGTATTTGGGGCCAAGTTTTAGTATTTGGGGCCAAGTTTTACTAATTGGGGCCAAGTTTGGCTCGTGCCAAGTTTGGCCCGTGCCAAGTTTGGCTCGTGCCAAGTTTGGCTCGTGCCAAGTTTGGCTCGTGACAAGTTTGGCTCGGGCCAAATTTGGCTCGGGCCAAGTTTAGCTCGGGCCAAGTTGTCGCGGATTCGGTGCATCTGCCTAGTTAACTTCCGTTAAAATTTTTGCCATTCGAATTAGAATTGATTCCTGTTACCATTGTTGTTTCTATTGTGTAAGCACACAAACCTGAATCACTGTGAAATAGCTGCCATCTTCCAAGTTGAAATACAGGGTTCTCAAAATCACACTGGGAATAGACCAAACAATTTAGAGACAAGTTTTTGAAAGATAACCATCCGTAAAAACTGGAGATGAATTGTAATTCACCAAAATCTAAGCAACCTAGCAGTATTACCTGCAGGAGGGTACCGGGGGCTAAAAAATCGACCCTGAAATCTCCCTAGTGAGGACAAAGAATAATCTCACAATAAATGACAAGGTTTGAATGGTAAGGGACGGGTACCTAGCAAGGCTGGTAAGTGAAGACAACCCTAGAAGAGCTGATCCAAAAGCTGCCAGTCCACATCTGGAGTGGGGAATTACTAATGAGTTAAATCTAAATTACCGCTCAGTGTTGAATTGGTCACCACAACTTTTCCCTATAATTTTAAAAATGACAACTTGTATTTTAAGTACCAGTCAAATGTGAACTGTATATTTTCAACATAAAAATACATATAAAATTTATTCAATCTGAAACGAGCCATATTTTGTTTCATAATGAGGAGGATAAAAAAATTTAAATGAACAGAGCATTATGTGCAGGTCATGTGATACTCAGTTAGTTCGATCAAAGTGGACCACAGCAAGCGGGGGTGGTGAACGAGGGTGCCAAGTCTAATTGTAAGTAAAACGCTGATAAGAATTTAACAAATATGATAAAAATATGCAAAGCACGCTCAGTATGATGATCCAATGAATGTGCCGGCGATCTCTCTTTCTTTTGTTATCATTACTAAGTTCAGTCAGTGACACAGCAATATCAGAATGATCATTATCCCCACCATATACACGCTTACGCATATCTAACGATAGTCTGTGGTATTCTGCTGCTTTTTATACTCATTCATTGCGTTGTAAGTGGTACCCAAGTTATTAAAAAGCAACTACACAGAGAAAAAACAAGTTTTAAAGCAAAGCTAAAAGCAAAGTCATCGCATAAACGGCACCAATTCACACAGTGTTTATTCTATATGTAGGTGCAACAACGTGGTTTAACTATATTTCGATTCATTCTTATTGCTATCCAGCCTGAACACATATTCATTTGTATCCTATAGGAGTGAATGTTAGCTTTAGTTTATTTTGGCTAGCTGAATGTTAGCTATCACTAAACAATATCACGGTAAAGATTGAGACAATGAGGTAACGGAAAACCTAATGTTTTCAGAAGTTCATAATATTGCAGCGTGGTATACACTCAAAAGAGATCAAAGTAATAGGGTTTGAGGATAAGCCGAATTTTGGTCTTGCTGCTTATAAAGAGTAGAGTCCAAGCTAAAAATGTGATAGCTGCGGCACTGTGAAATTGTATGCACACACTATAACTTCAGGTTATGCTGGCGGACCAGTACCCAGTTCTGATTATTTACAATGATAATTTTATTTTTTGTAGCATAGGCCTATATATGTCTGATAAATACTTGATGTATAGTGACGTTTTAGGGAGCAGTATAGGCGTTATTCCGGAATAATATGAGCAATGCAGTTGGTTTAAATAATCTTCCTATATTTAGTGAAGGTGTAGATATCCATTCTCGGCAAGCGATATCTATTATCAGCATCGAGCGTCTCATTCTAAAGTTTGTATAACGGCTGAAATATGTCCACAGATCATGCAGGTCAGGGGGCGGTTATTGCGACTTCACGTCAGATGGAACACTGTTGCAGAGCGTATTGTCATACTTTTAGTAAATTTAATCCATTATTTGCTAGAATTGCTCGGAACTTAGTGTTGACAGGTTACAGGTTGTTAATAATGTTGGCGAGATCCAGTTGTATCATCATCTACAAAAAAAACCATACATGATGAAAAGACAGTGGCGTATATTAGCACTCACGGCCCACGGATTTCCGTGAGTGACTGAATAGCTCAGTGTGTAGAGCGTCTGCTTTATAATCACTGGAAATCAGATTGTTGTGGGTTCAAATCCCATTTAGGTCAGTTTTTTTTCAAAATTTTTCCGTAATCTTCTACTGCTATTGAGTTGTTTTCTGAAAGTACCCAACAGCTCAGTGAGCTATTGAAATACCTCTCTGCTTGCACTATTTTGCTACCGATATGCAAAAATTTCCGTGTTGGGAGGGCGCTTAAGCGCCCCTCCCACACCCTCCCCGCCACGCCTACGGCGTGTGGATCGGGCTGCGCCCGATCATTATGCTCATCTCTAAAAAGTCAGTGAGTGAAAATTTTTAGAATATACGCCCCTGTGAAAAGATATACCCATCTGTATCTCACCAGGGGTGTGGTATGGAGCAACAGAAATGCAGAGTAACAGGACCGGGCTTATCAAATCAAAACAAATTATTATTGTATGCATATTGGACCAAGAATAGTATCCTTTGAGAGCAAATTTATCAACGGTGATCGAGGTTCAAATAAATCCCTCTAGGGAACAAAAAAAGGGAATAGGCTGACAATGCAATTTGTAAAAGACACAAGACGAAAATCTTGAGAAATTGAAACACGAACCTAGTAGTAATTAAGTCTCAACAGACCCTGCACCTAATCCCCAAGGAGAGGGAGTTCATTGCCTTGTCAGACAGATAATAAATCAGCAGCTCAATGAAGTCACAAATAAGTAAAAATGCTCAGTCTACTAATCAAGGAGTCAGAAGGAGTCTAACTAATTCATGGATTGATTCAGCAGCATTAGCCTCTTCACTGTACAAGTATAACTATATTATGTTGTCAGGACATGCATTGGTTGGGAGTAACCCTTGGGTCACCACACAAACAAACAAATAAATTAAAAACAGCCGGAGAGAATCTCAACTTTCATATTTAGTATGTTCACTATTATTTATCATTATACATTCCAAATGATTGCTTTATTACACTTACTTACTCCCTGAGCTGGTAATACTTGTTTATGTAGTAGGAAGTAGTTGCTGTTCTTCACCCACTACAATCTGTCCATGGCAACTAGTGTGTTGTGGTGGTAGGTAGAAGATGCAAATTTTACTTAGCTGCTCTATTGTTGCAGAAAGCAAGTTTCATTGTCTGTCTAGTGAGCAGAAGCTAGAGCTTTGGGAAGCCTAAAGAAACTCCCCGAGAAATTCCCTGTCCTGTTGTTGAAACTAGCAAAAATGCACTGAACCATTCTGTCTCTGAGTTTGTCTAAATTTGTAATAGTGAAGAAGTTCTCTGACTACTAACTTCACTGAATGAATCTGAACTGAAAAATGTGCTCTAGCCTGGAAAGTCTGTCATGTGTGGATGGGAGGTACACCCATCCACCCACACAACACAGATAAATAGGTTTATGGGAAATCCACATAGACATATTATGTCTATGACATATGTCTATGGAAATCCAGATTACTAGTCCACTCCATTCATTGGCTGAGCCTTCTTCTTCTTCTTCTGCTTTCTGGCCAGAATCAAGAAGGGACGCCTTAATATTTATGCAATTAATACACCAAATATTTTTTTTCCAAAAAGACTTTTTATTTTTCTTTATTTTCACATTATTTCACATTTCAGATGAGAGTTAGACCAGTGAGCTTTAATACAATCAATTTTATGAGCAAAAGTTGTTTTTCTCTGTGTAGTTGCTTTTTAATAACTTGGGTACCACTTACAACGCAATGAATGAGTATAACAAAGCAGCAGAATACCACAGACTATCGTTAGAAAAGCATAAGCGTGTACATGGTGAGACTAGTGACCACTCCAATATTGCTCTGTCACTGAATAATCTAGGTACCACATACCACGCAATGAATGAGTATAACAAAGCAGCAGAATACCACAGACTATCGTTAGAAATGCGTAAGTATGTACATGGTGAGACTAGTGACCATTCTGATATTGCTATATCACTTAATAACCTGGGTACCACTTAAAACGCCATGAATGAGTATAACAATGCAGCAGAATACCACAGACTATCGTTAGAAATGAAGAAGCGTATACACGGTGAGAATAGTGATCACTCTGCTATTGCTGTGTCACTTAATAACCTGGTAAACACATACCACGCAATGATTGAGTATAACAAAGCAGCAGAATACCACAGACTATCGTTAGATATGCGTATGCGTATACACGGTGAGAATAGTGATCACTCTGATATTCCTGTGTCACTTGATAACCTGGGTATCACTCACTACACGATGAATGAGTACGACAAAGCTGCAGAGTACCACAGACTATCTCTAGAAATGAAGAAGCGTGTACATGGTGAGAATAGTGATCACTCTGCTATTGCTGTGTCACCTAATAACCTCGTAAACACATACCACGCAATGATTGAGTATAACAAAGCAGCAGAATACCACAGACTATCGTTAGATATGCGTAAGCGTGTATATGATGGGGATAATGATCATTCTGATATTGCTGTGTCACTGACTGAACTTAGTAATGATAACAAAAGAAAGAGAGATCGCCGGTACATTCATTAGATCATCATACTGAGCGTGCTTTGCATATTTTTATCATATTTGTTACATTCTTATCAGCGTTTTACTTACAATTAGACTTGGCACCCTCGTTCACCACCCCCGCTTGCTGTGGTCCACTTTGATCAAACTAATTGAGTATCACATGACCTGCACATAATGCTCTGTTATTTTTAATTTTTTTATCCTCCTCATTATGAAACAAAATATGGCTGCTTTCAGATTGAATATATTTTATATGTATTTTATGTTGAAAATATACAGTTCACATTTGACTGGTACTTAAAATACAAGTTGTCATTTTAAAAAAAATAGGGAAAAGTTGGAATCCGCGACAACTTGGCCCGAGCCAAACTTGGCCCGAGCCAAACTTGGCCCGAGCCAAACTTGTCAGGAGCCAAACTTGTCAGGAGCCAAACTTGGCACGAGCAAAACTTGGCCCCTATTAGTAAAACTTGGCCCCAAATACTAAAACTTGGCCCCATATACTAAAACTTGGCCCCATGCAATGAAACTTGCCCCCAATTAGTAAAAATTGGCCCCAAATACCAAAACTTGGCTCCAAATATAAAACTTGGCCCTATTAGTAAAACTTGACCCCAATACTAAGACTTGGCTCCAAATACCAAACTTGGCCCCATGCATGCCCCATACAATATTGTCCTGTATCAGACTATATTCTAGGCTGAGTAGGAGTTTCTTGTACAGATGTTTAGCCGTCCAGTTCCTATCATGTAAGACAGTTCTACTGTAAGAATCCACAACAAAGTAGTGCCTAGTATGTTATTATCAAATTATACGCTTGCCAATTATCTAAAAAAAATACCTAAACTGCGATTCTCGTTTATGGCTTCCAAAAAATCTATCATGCTGCTGCAAAAGTAATTAAAAACCCAACATAGCACTCACAAATTTCTAATCTGAACTCTCGCTGAACTTCTGCCTCTAAATATGGACCAAAATTAATGGGGTTTACAGGTCAACCTGCACCTAACACAACAGGATTACGGTCATTTTTTTACCACTTAGTATTCAAAACATCAAAACATAAAAGATCAAGTGAACGTCATCTGGCTCTATCGATTCAGTTATGTGTAAAAAACCATAGAGTCAAGATGTGAAAGCCAATATTAACTAGGAATAAACCAGAGGTATGTCAATTTTAACTTTTAATTCTGATTTAAACTGTAATTTTTCAATGGTATACATAATTTGAAGCTTATTGTTTTATAACTACATTGTAAATGAATATTCTTGGAAAAACCATTTTAATTTCGTATTTGATAATTTGATCATAATTTGATTAGTGTTACTCATGTTTTTTAAACAAATACAGGTTTCACGGACTTAAAATGGAATATCAAATATTATGGATAGCAGACAAAATAAAGAAATCGTAGTTCAGTGAACTTTGTCTAGATAATTCTAGTTATAAGAGTTCTACACCTAACCCAAACGGCTAAAGTTCATAGATAACTTTATACTACAGTATTACCTGGCGATGCAGCTAGTTGGTCATGTCATTGAAACTAAATTGTTTAAATCTCGCTCAAATGAGCTTTCATGTGGCATATATTAAGTATTACAGAAAACCACCTTAAACAAATAGCCGATATAATGGGCGAACATGCTAATTGTTAACACATTTCTGGTCTGCTTACTGTATGTTTATTTCGGGAGTTATCTGTGTTATGCTTATAAGAAGGCTATTCTGAACTCAAACAACAGCCACAGTATTATGGTTTGTGATAATTGCATCATAGAAACTTTCTTTTACAGCTGTGAACTTGCCATGCTAAAAAGGGTTCCATGTTGCTAATGTTTGCATTCTAAGTAGTTGGATGTCCATCGTGGCCGATGATGACGTCTATCGTCTACGAATAAGTTGTCTCCAATCATCTCTGCTTCGGGAGAGGCTCTGCCAAGATCTAAGGGGGATGTCCCGATCTTTCTGGGTTTCTTTTGATGATGTCCTCGTATCTCAGCTTTGGGCATCCAATTCCATGTGTACCATCAGTGAGTTGTGAGTACAATATAAGCTCTGGTATTCTTGTGTTATCTAGTCTGTTGACATGGCCGGTCCTTCTGAGGCATCTGCTGATGAGAATGTCGTACTTGCCAGGCAAGAAAATTGATTTCAGGATCCTTTCATTTGATATAAACTGCCACCACTTTATGTTGGGTATCTGTCTCAGGTGTCTCATCATGGATGCACTAACTTTATGAGCAGTAACCTTGTACACAAAACAGGATTCAACACCATAGAGAAAAGCTGATAGAACGATGGCTCTGTACACAGCACTTTAAGTCTTGATGGTAAGATCCTTATTGTCCCATACATGATATCTGAGTCTCCCAAAGGCTCTTGAGGTATTGGACATGCGTATCTCCAGTTCAGTGTCGACTTTATTGTTGTTGGTGACAGTTGTACCAAGATACTTACACCTGCTAACCATAGCAAGGGTTTCAATATCAATATGGATGTCATCTCCTGCGTCAGATAAGCCTAGTGAAGTTTGGTACATCATCTCAGTCTTTTTTATGCTAATCTTTAACCCAAACTGTTTGGCTGACTGGGCAAAACGAGGTCTTGAGCAACATATGCAGTATCATCTGCAAATATAAGTTCACGTACCAAAGCCCTTGTTGTGCTTCTGACAGACTGAACTGACTAATATTGAAGAGATCTGCACCAGTGCTAGTTTGGATCAACACTCCTCGTTGAAAGTCTCTGAAGGCAGAGTAAGCACCGCTGACAACTAGATGGAGAAAAGTGTGGGAGCAAGCGGACAGCCCTGCTTCACTCCGCTCTCAACCCTGAATGATTCCGTTAGTTCACCTTACACCTTGATATACTCTAAATGGTGCACTTTGTGGTGTACACTAACAACTAGTTAATGGCAAATGCCCAATTCTTATAAATATACAACTCACCGAATTATATTATTCTACCTCTGAACCGACAACCATCAAAGTTAAATAATCCTGATCGACCTGTCCTGTTACGGTGATATCGAACCTAGAGATAGACAAAAACACGGGTGAAAGACATCGTCATGATAGAAAAACATGCATTATAAACAGAACAAGATATAAACTCGCAACCACAATCACACAATCATCTTGGTTAGGTTTACTAAAGGTGTAGCTAGACAGGCCCACGAAATCGCGTGGGGAGGCAATTCCACACGTTGTTGATGCCAAACCACGCCGTTGGCCATGCTAACGATGCGTCTTTTCAAAGACCAGCATGTTCGTGTTGTTAACCACGTTGTGAACCTTCGCTTCTGTCATTGGCCAGTTGGTACAATAGAGCGTATTTAATTGGCCATTACTCTTACGCATTGGTCATGGCTCATTGGCCACTCACTAAGCAATGTTGTCACAAGGTGGGTGTGTTTAGCCTATGAAGCCACGCCTACCACGCGTGGGAAGACAATTCCACGCATTTCGTAGGCTCATGTAGCAAGACCTTTAGCTGATTGCATATTCTGTTTTTGTTGGTCTTTTTCCGGTCGTTTTTCTTGTTGTTTTTCTGAAGGTTTTTCTGTAGGTTTTTTTCTTGTTACTATAATACTATCTAATACGGAATATGTGGCTAGGTATCTGTGCGTTGTTGCCACATATTTCAGCTCCAATTAATGTCTGATGTGCTCAGTTCTCTTGGTGGGTCAAGAGTCCCAGAGCTAAGCTCTTCACTTCTATTAATACTTCATTCACACTCCCTAATCATCCATGTTCATTCATGTGTGAATTAGGGGTCCTCATTAATACTGTTAACATATTTGTAATACATTGTAGTTGTCTTCTCATCATGTTCACGAGAAGACGACTAGCAAAAGTAATACCTAAATTCCTCATACTCACAATCTCTACTAGCATTCACATTACGAGTAACCACATTCATCTAAACTTGTTCACAACAACCTGCTGACTAATGTATTCCTTTGTGTAGGGCCGAAACAAGATTGGTGAAATCGCCAAGTTTCTTAAGAATACCCCACAAGGCAATATTTTCACAGTGTCGAAAGTCGAAACACCATAAACAATGGCATCCTCGGCTCAAAACAATCCTCTTGAATTTGCTTCAGAGAGAATATCATAATTATCTACAGTGTCTTGGCCTGGAAAAATCAACATTGTGCCTCTGGGAGCAGGTCCTCTGCATAAGAGCTCAATCTGTTGAGTAACACACGGGCCAATACTTTACCAGGTATTGATAGAAGTGAGATGCCTCGATATTTCCCACAGAGATGTCGATCACCTTTCTTAAACAGAGTTATATGCTGAGCATCCTTCCAATCTTGTGGTGTTGCAGGTGCTGCACTAGTAGAGCCACTCTGAACTTGATAATTTCAGGGTGTATTCTATCTGCACCGGGTGACTTTCCATTGCTGAGCAAATACATAGCATTGTTCACTTCGTCCAAATCAGGAGCATCATCCATCCAGGTTTGTATTGGGTGTTGCAGTGGTTGTTGGTTGCTCTGTGGTCGACCTCATTGCTTTCATTGAGAAGAGTGTTGAAATGTTCTGTACAACGAGGGAGAAGGTCTTTTTTCTCAGATAGTAAGGTCTGATTGTCAGAGGAAAGTAGCTGATCAGATTGATCAACCCTCGAACCCCCTACTGCCCAAAGTAGATTTACACATGAGCTTCCGCACTCTGAGCCTTGTGTAAGACCTGATCATGATGTGATCAGTGCCGCAGTTGTAACTAGCACTAGCATCACTGATGTCACACAAATCACATTGGCGGTTGATAATGAAGTCAATCAGGTGCCAGTGTTAAGACCTCGGGTGCATCTATGAGTTTTTATTGCTAGCTTTGTGCTTTAAGCTCGTATTTGTTATCACCAGCTGATGTTCAGTACAGATAGAATTGAGTAAAAGCTCACCATTGGAATTAAATCGTCCAGTTCCAAATTTCCCAAACAAATTATTCCAGATCTCATTATCTTGGCCAACTCTAGCATTAAACTCACCTAGGAGCATGATTTTAGCTTCTTTAGGTACTGTCCTCAAGGTGGAATCCAGCTGCTGATAAAACTGTGCGATGTTATCTGGGTTATTCGACATTGTGGGTGCATACACTGCAATGATAGTACAATATCTGTTCTTGTAGTGAGGAAGTCTAAGTTTGATAATTCTATGATTTACAAGCTCGGGGGTCTTCAGTCATATTGGCGATGACAGCATTGCTCACAACCAAGGCTACTCTTGATTCACTCTTTATTCCTGTGATCTTACCTCTTCAGTAGATTGAGTAGCCTGCTTCTTCCCTAATGCTACCAGTATCACCTAAACAAGCCTCAGCTAGTGCTCCAACATCGATTCCAACTTTCTTTAGTTCTTGTACAATGATGCCACTCCGGCTTTCTGGTCTATCTGCTCTATCACGATAAAGCATTGTTCTAATGTTCCACGAAGCAAAATTCAGATCATAAGTTGTTTGCACCTTTTTACCCTTGGTACGTCCTGCCAGTATGTATTTTTTCTTGTGAGACTTCATGATCCGAATCGGAATATAGCTTGCAAAGGATTTGTAAGGCTTACTCTGAGTTTTATAGGTTGTCAGAGCAGCCCTCTCCACAGGCTTAGGAAATTCTTCACTGGTAAGGTGAGACTAAGACGAGTGCAGATCCTCAGCTGATGCAGTGACTGGCCAGATGTGCTGTAGGCTTCCATACACATTGCCCTTACAGGGTGTCACGCTCCTGGCTTGTTTTCATGGTTTGTTCTCCCAAAGATCCCCATCTGATTAGCCTTGTGTCCAGTCCAGTCCGGTCTTGGTATGCAGAGTCTGTATTTTACATCCTCATCACACGCATGGTGGCAGCTCCTGGCTTCTTATGTCATCATTCGCTCCACCACCACCATGCTTACTCAGGAATTAAAGCTAAATATGTTCTAACTAAGACTTCTATGGTCAATGGTGAATTGTAAATTTCATGTGTCCTAAAATAAATGATCATGGTGATTTGTGAACAACCTAAGGAAAGATGAAAGTAATTTGCAGCTCAAAGGTTGGTTATTCATAGGATAGCACATTTTGATTGTAATGTTACATATCATTTCACCTTACATTATATATGAAAAGTTGGGTGGACTTCATGTCTTTTAGTGTGTAGAGGCAAGTTTCAGTACATATGGCCAAGTCATATATTTGGGGCCATGTTTTACTAATTGGGGCCAAGTGTTCATTGTGTTGTGAACGAGTTTAGATGAATGTGGTTACGTGTAATGTGAATCCTAGTAGAGATTGTGAGTATGAGGAATTTTATGTATTACATTTGCCTTCTCGTGTACAACAGAAGACAACTACAAAGTATCACAAATATGTTAAACAGTATGAATGAGAAGCCCTAGTTCATACATGGATGAACATGGATGATTAGGGAGAGTGAGTGAGGTATTAATAGCAAGTAAAGAGCTTAGCTCGGGGACTCTTGATCCACCAAGAGAACTGAGCACATCAAAAACATTACTTGGAGCTGAAATATGTGGCAGCAGCACACAGATATCTAGCCACATATTCAGTATTAGATAGTACAAAAAAACAACAAGAAAAACAACAAGAAAACAACAAGAAAACAACAAGAAAAACAATGCAATCAGCTAAGTAACCAAGATGATTGTGTGATTGTGCTTGCGAGCATGGGCGTAGCTGGGGGGATTCGAAGGGTTCGAACAAACACCCTTCTAGTCCAGTCACAAAATTTTTTTCTTCATATTTTCGGAAGAACTTGTTAGCCACATAGCAGGGTAGAAGGGGCGTGGCCTGATACTCTTGTTTCATTGGTTTACTTATTTGTATACAGACATTGTGAAAGCACATGGTTATATATAGATGTATTTTATAGATGTAGTGCCTTACTAATACTACAAATACTCTCTATATGCTATATGATGTATGCCTCTGACACTTCACTAAAATAGCCAGCTAAGATCACCACACCCCCTGAACTCCCGCATTAAAATAAAATACAAACAGAAAATATGCTCTTTAAAAACTGCACAAACATGGTCTCAGAGGATGCTGAATATTCTTTGCATTTTGCAGCCTCGATATGTTACTATTCAACTTGCGGCAAGTGCTACCTTACTTGCATTTAATAATAGATTACAACGTTCGATGGTGCTGTCACAAATATTGAGGTTATCAATGAGACACCACTGCTGTTGAATGATCGGAGCAAATAGCTGCAGATATATTCAACTAAGAGTTCGCATTTACCATATTTGTATATAAGTATTGTAGAACAAGTTTGTTCCCTCTGTGGTCGCAGAGGGATATCCCTCCACCACAGAGGGAACAAACTGATGTATATTTCTTAGATCCTTGTGAGTTTAGCAAACACCGACTGCGCATTGATTTAGGTCACTAAGAGGTATTGTCAGTTATTCTAAGCTTTGCGACAATACCTACATTGAAACCATCAAATCTGTGATGAAAGAACATCAAAACATCTGAAATTACATTAAATTAATTTGTGTCAATATATATAAATAGAAAATAGGGAGTTGTCTTTACTCTCATAATCAAACAAGCCACGTCCCTTCTACCCTGCTCTGTGGCTAACAAGTTCTTCCCATATTTTCAACCTCTCTGTGTTTTGGTACAAAACTATGTATTGACATGCACTATGATTGCATACTGACTCTCGTGATCTGACTGAGCATGTAGATCACTGATAAACTAGGCTATCATTACCACAAAGATTTTGTCGTAAGGCTAAGTATGCATCATGCGTGACTTTACTTTGCGCATGTGCAAGAACAATGAGTTTAGTTTAGGTTCTGATTGCAATTTTGGTCTGGGGAAATGGTATGTCCCCTGCATAAACTACTAATAAAAATTAGCTAATAGTGACAGTAGTAGATAACTCTGTCTAACAATTCCGCATGCATTTGGGAGTGTGCCACCAGAGCAGGTAGCCAATCAGATGGCTTTGGAATTCCGAGACTCAATTTTGCAGAGATCAGCTCATGCCCAGAGCTGAGCATGCGCAGAATGGTATGATTGATGTTATAACAGATGTTCACATACTACCTGCAATTTACGTGTTGCAGGACTATAGCACGACAGCAAAGCACCAAATGCCATCATTGTCTATTTATTCATGACTTTTGACATCAATGTTCAATGATGTCACCTTATAGTTAAAAAACAAAAAATTGCAGGTAAATTTAAAACATAGTCTGTCAATGTTTAATAAGTAAATGCAGACTAGGCTCCATTGCATGAACTTAAACAGAAGGAAAAAACATGGAAAATATAGAGAGAGGGAGAGAGAGAGAGAGACATGTCATCTAAGAAAGAGAAGAGAGGGCAGCCAAAGCTAGACAGCTTCTTTTCAACACTATCCAGGTAGGGGAGAATCTTTTGTGGATTTGCAATATGCATTGCAAAGGGAGAAGAAGCCTAGCTGCTAGCTAGTCATTCTTCTCAGTTCAATTTAAATTGAATTGAAGATTTCCCTTACTACTAACTATTGGTTGTGGTTCCAAAATTATTTACTTTGGTCTGCAGAGATTACTAGACTAGAGTGAGTTCCAAGATGGCCCATCAGATGAAGGCCTAAGACATAAATAGCTGGTGGAAGTAGTAGACTGGGTTATGTTATATTTGGGTCTCATGAACTGATTGAGTTGGTGTTGGCAACCCCATCCATGGCCAGTTTCCTCTCCCCGTTGCTGCTACAATTGATGTAACTGAAAAGATGTCATTTGGTTGATGGTATAGTTACATCTTTGTGTCTGATAATGTCCTGTATTTATGCTGTGTGTAATGATTTAGTGTTGTGTCTTGATGGTGAGTTATATTGGGAGAATTCTTATGAGTTGGATAGTGTGAGATGTTAATAAGGAAGGAGTGAGCTGATAGAATTGCTACTTTCATTCTCGATCCCAATATCACAACTGACGATAGTTAGGGGAACATTACATTATATATGATACTAATTAGTGATGCACAGCATTAAAAGGAAACATTATCAACATACCAGGGAAATTGATTGCTCATTATTTTTAATTAACACAATCTACTTATAAATCAATCATGAGGGTCCAGACATTTCTCTGGTAATGAAACCTTAATCAAAATGTCAATATCCAGATATAACACAATCAAATATTACAAGCTCTAGTGTAGTGTGTTGTAGATGCAAAACTCCAGGGACGTTGCAATGACATTTGTAACGCCTATGCTCTAGTAAGTGTCTAGTCTCCCATTCTTCGGTTAAAACTTACATATAACCTGATTTGCATACCTTATTACTTGATTTAGGTTTTGATCTTTCACCCCTTATTATGTACAATGTGTAGAGAGTGTTTTTAAAATCTCATTTACCATTTAACAAATAAAACGGTGTGATCATTATAATTGTTCCACTCATCATAAGACCCTGTATAACATTTCTTTGTTAATAATGTGAGCGTCGTAACAGGTGACAAAGGAAAAAGAGTTTTACAGCAATATGAGAGAAACTGAAGATGGGCACGATGGCTAGAGATATAGCAGGAACCGTGAATGTGGAGCCGATAAAACCAAGATCCGTAACCAGAAGCATGCACAGGCCTAATGCCCCTGATGTCAGCACAGAAGACTACTATAGAATCAACAGCTTTATTCCCATGCTAGACCACATCATATCAGAACTGGATAGTATGTTTGATGGTGAGCTGAACCTTAGTTTTATATATTGTTCGTAGTATCCATGTTTGAAACGGAGTACAAAAAGTTGTGTCCATCTTTGTTAGAATCGACCCAATAGACTTATCTTGGGACATATCAGCAAACGTAGATGAGACTAAGAAGCAAATAATAAGGAGACGAGGCCTTGTTAACTGGGACATTTAGGAAGAACGCTACCTTTATCCTACCTCAATTTATCTTAAGGATTATGCGGAGCAGCCATTAAAGTGCTCTACTTGGTGCCCTCTGAGGTATGTAAGCCTGCAGCTATGGAAGACTTTGGTGAGGTTATAGAATTGTATTGTGATGACATGCCGTCACCAGAGATGTTTCAACAGAAATACAAACGCTGGCAGGCCATGTGCAGGAAACTTGAGGAATTGCCCTCAACTCTACTTCTACTTCAACTTCAACTCTATCAAATTACGTGACTCTGACATTTATCCGAATATTTATATCATGCTATCTATCGCCTGCACGTGGCCTGTGACCAACTGTGAGTGTGAGCGATCGTTCAGTGGACTCAGGAGGCTGAACACTTACCTTCGTGCTGCATGCCATGATGAGCATCCATCGAAGCATGGAAATAGATGTTGAACACATTGTAAATCTCTTTGCTCAGCTCCACCCACGGCGAATGGAGTTAAATATTTTGAGCTAACTAACATGTTAATAATACACTGATATATATTCATGAATTCATATCAATGATTATACCCATGCAAGAAATCTTGATGTGAGGTTATGCCATGAACCCTCGATAATAAAACATTGATACATGAGCAGTGGTTATGTAGGTACATCAACATAAATATGTGTACAAGTATGTATAAATGTTTATGTGTACGTACCATACTGATAGTTTATAAGTTTTAGTTTGCAATTATTGAGCACTTAAAAATTTTAGTACAGAGGAACAGGATGGCAAGAGTTAATTCCCTTGATTTCTTATAAGCCTGCCCAGTTACCTCAGGGGTTGGGGTAGGTATCCATGTCCTATGAAGAGTATCATCAAACCTATCACCTCCACACGCCACTCCGCAATAATCGCCAGAGCCGTGCACTGCAAAGTAGGCCAATAGACGTTTTTGTAAAATGTGCTATCTATACTTGTCGACTTCTTTTTTGAATTTCTTCATTTTATTTACTACTCAATGATAAATCCCATGGTTTCAGGTAGAGAGCGAGTTAAGTGGGCAAAAGAAAATGTGAACATTTAAACAATTGAATAATTGGTTAGGTAGGTAGGTAGGTAGGTGGGTAGGTTGGAGCATAAATCCGACCAAGCTTCATGTGTCATTGTACTGCAGTATATTTGTACCAAGGAAGAATGCATTCTCGCTAAGGTAGTTACAGCTATTACCAACTGAGCCAACCCCTACTCAAACTAGGCTATCTGTTGGTATTTTGATACTATTGACATGTCGTACAATGGTATACTTGTAATTATTTAGGCCGTAGTATATTGCATACTGGTGTTCCTATCTGGTTCATGGTGGCCAACTCACTGGCTTGTTGCAATGGAATGTCAAAAACTTGACATTTCTCCGCGAATTTTCTCAGTCTGTAGTCATAATATATATACAAGAAAATTCCTGCTAATCCGCTTGCTTGATTGTCCAATGAAATGATTAGTATAGAGCCTGTCAAATGTTATTGATGTGATTGATGTTGACACCATTGATATGGCTATGACAGGCTATAATATGGTCATGCCTGCAGTAAATACTGCTAGCCACTCACTATGACTGTATTGGTGTGTTATTGTAACAGTTCATTAAACACACATCTATACCGGTTGCATCAGTAGAGTTGGGCTAGCTACGATATAAAATTGATAGGGGAAGACAGTCTTGATGCAGTATTTAGGTCAGCTGATGCACAAGGAAGATAACAAGCTTACATAAGGAATAAATACAACTCCCTGTTACAACCACTTTGCTGAATACTGTAGAGGTGCCAGTAACTTCTAACAGCAATAGTCTAACTGGAAGCCAAAAACTATTCATTTGCTAGGCGGATTACAGAGCAGGACTCATATTTGGCATGTACTTTCTTATATAGAACACAATCAAATCGCTGTACCAAAGTATCAAGAGGACAATCCTGCCAAGGTTGTATCAAATGCAAAGTAAGTAAAATGAAAAATTGAATCAAATGTCTCCAAAGATAGGTAGAATTTACTAGTTATAGGCGTTCTAGGGTCTTTCCTTTTATCTGTGAACGCTCACAACCAATTAAGAAGTGTATGCCAAGAAAAGCAACGCTGTAGGTATCAGTATGTCATGTGACTGATCAGTATCAACAGGCCCGTAGTTTACTGCACTGCCTCCCCTAGCAAGCTAAATACAGTGGCCTAAAACCACTATAATTGAATAATCAATGTCAGAATCGGCTCCTCTGGGATTTCGATTTACTAATTTTCTGGGGAGAAGTTAACAGCACCCCTCCTGGTGATGTTTTGTTCTCGCCTCGGACTTTTGCATTCCCTACAATTTTTTCTAATCTACGGCGCTGAGTAGGTAGGTAGGTTGGAGAATATATCCGACCAATCTTAATGTGTCATTGAACTGCAGTATATTTGTACCAAGGGCGAACGCATTCTTGCTAAGTTAGTTGGCTATTACCAACTGAGCCAACCCCTACTCAAACTGGGCTATCTGTTGGTATTTTGACACTATTTACATGTCGTACAGTGGCATACGTGTATTTATTTAGGCCGTAGTATATTGCACACTGCTGTTCCTATCTTGTTCATGGTGGCCAACTCACTGGCTTTTCTCAGTCTGTAGTCAAAGTATATTTACAAGAACATTCCTGCTATTCGGCTTGCTTCATCGGCTGATGAAATATGTACAACCTGTCAAATTTGATTGATGTTTATAATTGATGTTGAGACCATAGGCAATAACTGGTTTTAATCATGGTTATGCCTACTGTATACACTGCTAGCCAGTCACTATAACTACTGTAGCGCTGTGTTATTGTAACGGTTCATTAAACAAACATTGATACTGGTTGCATCAGTAGAGTGCGGCAAATAATTGTACTACCTACGATATAAAATTGATAGGGGATGACAGTCAGGGAAGCTAACAAGTTAAGTTAGGGAATAAATACAATTCCCTGTTACAGTCACTTTGCTGAATACATAGAGGTGCCAGTAACTTCTAACAGTAATAGTCAAACTAGAAGCCAAAGACTATCCATTTGCTAGACGGCTTACAGAGCAGGACTCATATTTGGCATGGACTTTCTTATATAGAACACAATCAAATCGCTGTACCGAAGTATCAAGAGGACAATCCTGCAAAGTTGTATCAAATGCAAGGTAAGTGAAATGAAAAATTGATTCAAATGTCTCCAAAGATAGGTAGAATTTACTAGTTATAGGCGTTCTATGGTCTTTCCTTTTATCTGTGATTGTTGACAACCAATTATGAAGTGTATGCCAAAAAAAGCAACGCTGTAGGTATCAGTATGTGATGTGACTGATCGGTAACAAGACAATTGATAGAGAAACTGCAATAGTCAGTTTAGCCTGCAGTGCATCATTTGTGCATAGCATTTATGCAGGTAACAAAACAGGTCGTGCGAGGCATAGCTTTGTCATATGAATAAATTGATTTTCTTGATTTATGAATACAGCCACACTGAGATTTCATCTTAGCCTGACTTGACAAGCTTGATAAGCTTGTCTCCTAATTCGTAACCAAACGATTCAAGTCACAAGCACTCTTCCACTAATTATTAATATTGTTACAACACAACATGATATAGATAAAGGATATAAGATAGGATGGGTATATTTTAACCGCCGTCCCAGGCTAGGTGGAATTTATTGTTTGTTTACAATTCACCTCTGTGGTCACTTTTCACACTATCGCGATTCAGAATTACGAGCTCAAGACAATAGCAAAGACAATCTTTTACAATGAGTTTTAATGTACCATTGTCATACCAAGTTGAAAGTGAAACATGATGTTTTCCCGACACCCAGAAGTTGTCATATTTCACATTCAAGGCCATATTATTTCCAACCTCTCTAACATGAAAGATACATTAACAACCAACAGATAACTATAAGCCAAGAAATGTTGTTACCACAGTTGCTTTTCATCCTTCATCATTCTAATTTTATTTCATTCATTTGACAGCTGTGACCTATTTATTATCCAAATCAAGCAACATGAGTATAGATTGTTTCGATGGAGCAGTAAATAATGTGTATGCTAAACTAAAATGAAACTGTCTTCAATATGTACCCACTGACTAAGAATTAACGTCCTCATAACGGCATAACAAGCAAACCTAGCATGCTCCAACACCGCAGATTTTTTTGCATTCATAGCATCGAATAACAGCTTATTGTGAGCGCAATGTAAAGCATGACCTGTACGCATAAAGGGTCCTAATAAATATCTGAAAATATTGCACAACGAGGAAGCTTCTAGATTGAAAAATGAATAAAATGTGACCGTACCAACACATTAACCTTCTACCAGATGAGAGCAGGAAACAACTACAGCTAAATACACTGATATATATTCATGGATTAAGGGAACATATCAGGCCCTAAAAAGGCTTATCGGAATTTATGTATGATTGCTGGAAACAATTTCTCATATTCAATTTGTCCAAAAGTTTAGTAATGCTACAGCCAACCACTTGTAAACAATTGACAAATAGCTTGCCTGAGTTTTTAAAGGTCGTTACTGGGACGTCAGTCAGAGCAGAATTATAGATAGATCAAATTACTGACACAACTATAGACAAAGACAAGTTTGTATACTGATTTAATATCCCCAAAAACATCCATGCTGCGTATTAAACCACTAATCCAGCTGAATTTATTAAGTGATTACATTTTCCTTGATCATTGCCCTCTACCCAATTCATGACGGTTTTGCTATTGCTGCATTTTTTTCTATAGGTTGGCAGAAAGAGCAACATTTTGTTTCGACTCCCCCGTCCACCCTATATCTCAAAGTTTGGTTAGAACAACTTAGATACAACATGAATCTATCCTTCAATATGCAAAACGCTGAGTCTGAAATTTGAGTGTAAAACTGATGAGATCAGCGTATAGTGGACTGTTTGTAGCAGACTTTTGAACATTTATTTTGCTAAGGTTTTCACGCCCTGATGGCAAAACAAGGCTAGAGGAGACTTTAATCCGTCTCATATCTTCATTAAAAACAAAACATTAGTCCAGAAGACACCTAGCTATAAGTGCTCAAAAAAATGTGTTTTTTTTCAACGGAATTGGGGCAATATAGAATTAAATTTTTCTAGATCAGAATTTTATGCTGATTTCAAATATCTGGTTTCTACATCTCTGAGTCAGGAGTGGTCTGATGGTTAAGGGTGAGGACTTATGATCTGTGATGTCCAGGTTCAATTCCCGGAGCCGGCATTCATTTCCGATTTGGTACTGGCGCGCCATTCATCCTAGCCAAGTCCTTGCGGAACAGGACTAAAAATACCGGAGGTCCCCTGTGTGTTTGCACACCCCACATGCAGTTAAAAGATCCCCCTCGGCCTCTTCGATAAAAAATGTAGCCGGAATTCCGGCGGGCAAGGGTATAGGCTGCGACTTGAGTACCATGGGTCCCTGTACCTGTACTCTAGAGGGGTAGCCCTCTCCGCAATGACGACTTAGACTTAGACACCTCTGAGTCTGCCAGTTAGAAAGTTATTCAGGGTTATAGTCCAGATGGTTCAGTTCATTATAACGGAAGTGGGCAACGATTTGGCAGCATTTATATGTGTAGGTAGGTTGTGTCAATAGTATGTCTTAGTTCTACACCTCTAAGTTTGTCAGTTCAAGAGAAATTAAATTTTAAACTTAAAAAAATATTGAGGAGATAACTCCGATTATTGTTATATAATTCAATTGTTTTGCCTTAGTATAGCCTGATGTGTAATGTCTGTTTGAAACCTCACCGTTCAAGCCTTGATATTATAATATATATACTGTATAGATGCTGTATATATTCCTACATAATAGATAAATTGTTTTGTTTAAAAACCACTTCGGCATGCATCCAACCAACTTCTATCGGCTTGCTCCACACAATATAAATTTGTTGGGGCTGACTGCTTCTGACAACCGTATTGAACAATGTCCAGAGAAGATTTTGTAGCTCAACTAAGAATCAGTGGATATAATGTATTCAATGACATTGGCTAATGTCTGAACAGACGAGGGGAATCAGAATGAGTCGAATGGGAGTACCATACCGTAACTTTATCTCCCCTGAGAAAACTTAGAATATCATCAAGAAGGAAAAAAAAGAACGATTTCACTCTTTATGGTGGCCCTGAATAGCACAAGTGATAACGCTTCTTGTTTTGATTGCAAAGTACTCTAATCACATTCAATCTCCCTCTATCCTATTATAAAAATTGTTTTCCTCCTTTGTGGCGTCTTTTGAATAATAAGCGCAGGGCTCTGATAGTTCTCGCGGTCTCAGAATTTAAGCCGCTCTGACTTATTCTGTAAATATTTAGACCAGTGAAATAGGCTATTAAATCTGTTAAAATGGAAATCAAATGAATGATAGTGTGAAGGTCTCATTGACATCTATATGCGTAGATAGTGTTAGAATTTAGAGAGATACAAGGGGATGATGTCCCCCTCCCTACTTTGTCTTGGGGGATGCATCACCCTTTATCTCATAACCCAGGTTACAGCCAGCTGATAGTAACAATATCAGTTTTCCAAAATATGGCTCAACTTGATACATTTTCAATTGTAATCACCACAGAGCTCTGGCGGCTGGGCCTCTGCCTGGTTGTTATCCCTCTACCTCATATTTTCCACTTCTAACACTGTGCGTAGATATCCCACCCTCAACCGCTGAGGCACTGGGTGGGAAAAATAGTACTAATACTAATACATCCATTGTTGGCCGCTGAATCTCAATCACAGGAAACGGCTGCTAGAGCAGAGTTGCTACCATCACAACCCTACAAAATTATCAACACTAGAACCTCAGCTATAATATATATTATATTCATGTCTGTGAAATTTCCAGTTGCCTTCCTTATACCCCAGTTGCCCACCCTATTGGATGGTCACCGTCACAAATGAAGTGTACCCTTCACAATGGGTTATTTCTCATTAAAAGACATAATGTCAAGTCCTTGGAGTCAGGTGGGGGGGGGGGGGTTTAGGGTTGATTGTCAAGACAGGCTAGAAAACACCAATCACAGCAGCTGTGTAAGTACGATATCGTACAGAGCCTGCATGCCCTGTTAATGACCAAACAGAGGGTGGGCTGCCCCTAAAGAGGGATGCAAGTCGCCCGCAGTCCTCGTACTGAGAGTGTGGTACACCCTAGTAAACTAGAATGCATCCTAGAGGTGAGGCCATGGTGGACCTCCTAATCATGAGTTTGCAGCAAGCTGCCAGACACTGAAACAGGCACTAATCAGCCATTGGCCATGACACTTTGATCTTAGCCAATAGGCCGAGAGCCTGCATGCAGTCTCCGGGAACTGCAAGGCCTTTTAGATGTTACGAGGCGGTATCGGGAGGGTAACTTTGGGTCTTGAGAAGCAGTCATGTGGCCTAGTTCATAGACTCAGATCATCAGACAGAACAAAATGATTAGGTCAATACCAATACAAATAACATTACCATAGATTTTAATGGCCATGTACTGGGTTATTTTGCCAGTGTACGATATTTTCTTGCATCATCCAGGTTCTATTTACGAGGTCAGGGGAGAAGAAATCCAACTATGTATTTTACTTAATCACTAAATTTCGTTTTAACCAACCTGGTATAACGATGGTATATAAAATACAGCCAACTGTGATACGAAAATACAGCAGTCTTTTATCCAATAGATATGTTGGCTTTTAAGTTTTGGTTCCAAAAAACTTGACATGCATTGGGCTCCCAGCGCTTTTATAGTAGCCACTCCAGGCTAAAACAGTTCAACTGTACATTTGTTATTTTCTATGATATCAAAATGTCACTTCGAGAAAGCATGTTCTTGTCATAGGAAGCAACAGTTAATTCAGTACAATAAACAAGGGACGTCAACATGGTTAACTTACGGAAACAGGGGGAAACGACATTAGCGATTCTATTATAGAATTGTTCGAGCTTTGCTGTCTCTACTTATTTCGCATCCCATGGTCCTTGACGAAGTCATCTGATATATATGTTACACCAGCTATAAAGTGAATGAATTAAGTCTGCACGTGGTAAATGTGGTGGTTTCATTATAACCACGGAGTTAATACAAATGTTTGAAAGTTTTACCCTTGAAATTCCAGTAGCTGCTTCTTCCTTTGCCAACTTCTCTCGATGCAGCCCTCTCACAAAACAGTTGACCACAAACTCTTGTAGCAATGGTTGTTTAAGAGGTCATATCAAATACAATTTCCCTCTATTGGATCGAATTTGGTGGCTGCAGCCTTTGAAAATCTTTCTAAGATGCACTCACATCTCTCCTCATTAATTTTGCTGAGCTATTGACTTTGAGTCATAATTGTAACCTGTCTCATAACATTTCACCCTGCAGTACAATTTACAATCTTGCTCCAATTCCTTTTAGATTGAGCTGAAAATGTATGAATGGGAATATTTTGGTATTCTCAGGCAAAATACTGGGATTGCATGGGCAATCATTATGATTTATCTCCTCCTATTTTTTCCAGTTAAAAAACTGGTTTTCTCCCTAACTGGCAAACCGAGAGGTGTAGAAACTATGACATAGTATTTATACAAACTATCTACACATATAAACACTGTCAAATTCTTGCCCTATATCCATCAAAATAAATTGAAAGCTAACTGTTGGTGTATTCTGGACTACTTCTGATCTTCTATGATGAAGGGAAGGTAATGTTACAATTTACATGTATAAGAAAATCAATCATATCCGTCATGAACACATTTTAGGCGGCCTCACAATTTTTAACCGTTGATATTGCACAGACATTTTTATCTTGTCTTTCAGATGATTTATAACGAGGATTATTTACACGAGTTCAAGAGGGATTACTCCTGTAGTGTAGGAGGTAAATATAATCTGGAGGTCCAAGTGAAGCACTTGGTACGACTAGCAGAGTTTTATTACAAGAAATATCAGAAAACTGACGACTGGACAGATTGTCTGAGGGTAAGCTATAATAAAATAATAAGATTATCCGAAGAATGACGACAGCAATCTGTTGGTATAATAAAACTAATCAGTGCTCTTACCATGGACTCAATCAAACCTAGACAGGACACAATATGCAGCATTAGCATTGAGGCATTTAATTGTGGGCGACGTAACGACATTGGAAGGTGTAGAAGCAATGATGCTATTGTTGATTTACTGTCTAAAATCCAGGTTTTCTGTCAATAACTCCATCCATCCATTCTGATCTGATTTTGAGTTTGAAAATTACAATAGATTGAGCAGGTTGTCCTGACCAGTGTGATTTATTTTAATATTAGGCAAAAAAATATTTTTAAAGAAGAAATAATTGATATAAAGATGCTGCTGATTGTAAAGCAATATTCAAATTCAATGTCCGATCAATTGGGAATCGCCGACACTATCTTTGTCGGAATGTAACAAGTAAGCTGACTCTATCTTAGTGGGAATACTATTGACCTGACTTTGGGACTGAATTTGGGAGGAGGGAGATATGGAGAAATATGGTAACTTTATTTAACTGGCGATCTGGGAGGGGTTATAAACAGCTAGTGACCTAATTTACCAGGCAAGACAAATTGGGGGGGGGGGGGGGTATGGACAAACTAGTAAGCTATTTTATCAGGCAAGATAAATTGAGGGGGATATGGACAAGATAGTAACCTAATTTATCTGGCAAGACAAGTGTGCCAGAAAACAGCCAAACAACAGAGTACAAGGCAAATTTATGACAAGGCAGGGAGGTCAGCCAGCAGGCAGAACTCAAGAACACTTACTTCAGTGGGTTTAACTCCCTATGGCACTGTATTGTTTTCTATTGATTTGTTTAAAATATAATGTGGCTGCTTCAGCTGCAAAATACTAGCTGATTTGATTCCACTAGTTTTGAGTTATTAAAATCATTGTTAAAACATAGTATTTAGGTTAACAATGATCCTGTGAGGCATGTGTAATATGTTACTGCTAAGGGGAATTCCATGGCTATGAAACTGAAAGTACTGGGTGGGTTTGATAAAATTAAAATTAGAAAATTCACTAAAATGATGAGTCCTCCTAACGGGAAGACAAATAACATGATACATGAATTTAAGTGAAATAAATTTTGACTGTCCAGCTGCGGTAAGAAATCAACCACGCCATGAAAAATAGAATCCAAACGCAAAGTTATCTCAATCATGACAGGCGTGCGACTTGTTGCAATAATAAAGCAAATCAGATGTCTTACAACCCTGTGATGTCTAACGGAAGACATTATACTGATTGCGAAGTGAATCCATCCAATGCTCTCCCCAAAATTGCAAACGCATTCTCAAAGCCAACAAGTGCTTTGCTACTTTGTACTATAATCGGAGGCATGTTTTCATTTTACAGGCGCACACACTCTTCAACTCTGTGTCAGTGAGAAAACCAGGATATGACGGCTGGAAAGAAAGAGTATTCCAGGTTCAGCAGACATTCTGGAAAGGATCAGCTGTGATCAGCTATGATCAACAGCAAGAAATAACTACTGATCTTCTCAGCAATCTACATAATATACGAGATGAGGTTCGAATTGAAAACCAAGTAACTGACGAACTATCCATTCGATTCGATGTGAATTCAGAAGGACCAATGCCAACGGAAGATATGATGGGACAGCTAGTTGATTCTGCTCAAACAGTATCTACACTTTGCACGGAGAGAATGATCGACTTTGTACACACTATCATAGATAAAAGTGTCGAAACTCTGGTCCAGGAACCACCATGTGGATTTTCAGTTATAGCTATAGGCTCACTAGCTCGAGGGGAGGCAACCCCGTACTCTGATCTTGAATACATATTTCTAATCGAGAAGAAAACACCGCAGACTGAAGACTATTTCAGGAAGTTAGCACTGACCAGCTATTTTCTAATAGGTAATCTCGGGGAAACTAAGCTTAAGTATATGGCAATTGAAGAACTGAATGGGTGGTTTGACGACGAATCAAAGAATGGATTCAAAATCGACGGCTTGTCTGCAGAGGCTGGCAACATACCAACAGGTAATGGACAGGACAGTAATAAATGCAGTTTCATAACTACTCCCAGTGATTTAGGCATCGCATATGAGCATGTACTAAATAACCCTACAAAGGACTCCCTGAAAGGTGATCTTACAGCGATGCTCTCCTATATGACAGAGGTATATTCTGATGGGAATAGTAACCTACTTTGTACCCTCAAGGAATACATACAGTCTATCAAGCTCAGTGAAGCACGGGTAAATGCAAATATAGACATGCTGGCAAACGATATGAAGAAGTTTGACTTTACCCCTGATGATCGCTTGCTGAATCAAGCCTATACAGTAGACGTGAAGAGGCAACTCTACAGATTTCCCTCAATACTGATGTATGATCTGGCAGTGATCCATCAGGTGTTTGGAAAAGATGCATGGACAACTGCAGAACGCCTGCACTCCACTGGGAAAATATCAGAGGATTTGTATAAATCATTGATATTTCAGCTTGCTGTTGCCTGTTTTGTCAGACTTTCAGCTTACCTGTACCATGACTCTCAAGATGACAGGATTTCAACAGCAGAGAAGCAAACAACAGAAACTACAACATTGAAGATTGATTGTAAATCACCTGGGAATAGATTGTATGTTCACACGGGTCTCATCCTGGCACTAGCTGATATGATGGTTCCTTTAAAGGATAAACTAAGGGAAGTAAACGCTGATCAATTGGGTACTGTGTGTATGGGTTATAAAACAACAGCGAATGCGAATGACCAGACATTCCTATGCAAGATATCGACACTCCAGCATACTGGGCACACAATGCTAGCATTCAATTTGCTGAATGAGCACTTCGGGCCAGTACAGCACTTAGCCAAGGAGAACATTCTAGACTGGCTTGGTAGTCAAAGCGCCATTTGTAATCAAGAAGCAAGGTATCTGGTAGCAACTATTTTCATAGATAACTTTTACTTCAGGCAAGCTCTGGAAGTTCTCATTCATCTCAGAGAGAATGATAAATACTACAAGACCAAATCAGTGTGTCTTAGGATCGCTACCTGCCAGCGTCATCTAGGAGAAAGGATCGCTGCACTCAACACTTTGGAGGGTGTAGGTGAAGAATCATCAGGAGATTACTTGCTTAGCATAGGGCGCTCATATGTTGACTTAAGACAATGTGATAAAGCTGAAAACTATCTTCTCAGGGCACTTCAGTATTTCTATATGAAGGCAAGCCAAGAAGTGAAGTATGATTATTATGGTGAATCTATCGACAGCTCAGAAGCAAGCAACATTGGAAGAGACCTACAGAAATTGACCACAGAGGAAAGACTTCTTATTTTACAGCAGCCAACCTCAGCATTGCTTGAATGTTTAGAAGCACTGGCGTATTTGTATGATGAACAATATGACCATGCCGCCTCAATCAAATACAGCAGAAAATATCAGAGTATGTTTGAACATTTGTATGGAGAGGAGAGTTTAGTACCTGCAGCTGCTCATGGATATTATGTAGTTGGGTTGGCCTTCCACAAACAAAAGCATTATGACCAGGCTAAAATATACTTTGAGAGCTCAAAGGCAACTTACTGCCGCATTTTCAGTAAGACTGTCGCTCATCCAAAGATTGCTCTCTTACTACAAAGAATGGGAGAAAACTACATTAAATTAGGAGATTTGTGCGCAGCTGAAGAGTGCATGATTTCTTCATTAGACATGTACAGGCGTGTATACGGCAAAAATGTCTCTTGTGCAGACATGTCAGATGCTTTATCATACCTAGGATATATAATGCGTGAAATGGAGAAATACGAAGCAGCTATAAAAAACTACAAACTATCGCTAGAAATGTGTAAGCCTATACACGGGGAGAATAGTGATCACTCTGATATTGCTAGGTTACTGAATAACCTCGGTACCACATACCACGCAATGAATGAGTATAACAAAGCAGCAGAATACCGCAGACTAACACTAGAAATGCGTAAGCGTATACACGGTGAGAATAGTGACCATTCTGATATTGCTAGGTCACTGAATAACCTCGGTACCACATACCACGCGATGAATGAGTATAACAAAGCAGCAGAATACCGCAGACTATCAGTAGAAATGTGTAAGCGTATACACGGTGAGAATAGTGATCACTCTGATATTGCTGTGTCACTTTATAACCTGGGAAACACATACCACGCAATGAATGAGTATAACAAAGCAGCAGAATACCACAGACTATCACTAGAAATGCGTAAGCGTATACATGGTGAGAATAGTGACCACTCTGATATTGCTAGGTCACTGAATAACCTCGGTACCACATACCACGCAATGAATGAGTATAACAAAGCAGCAGAATACCACAGACTATCACTAGAAATGCGTAAGCGTATACATGGTGAGAATAGTGACCATTCTGATATTGCTTGGTCACTGAATAACCTCGGTACCACATACCACGCAATGAATGAGTATAACAAAGCAGCAGAATACCACAGACTATCACTAGAAATGCGTAAGCGTATACATGGTGAGAATAGTGACCACTCTGATATTGCTTGGTCACTGAATAACCTCGGTACCACATACCACGCAATGAATGAGTATAACAAAGCAGCAGAATACCACAGACTATCACTAGAAATGCGTAAGCGTATACACGGGGAGAATAGTGACCACTCTGATATTGCTAGGTCACTGAATAACCTCGGTACCACATACCACGCAATGAATGAGTATAACAAAGCAGCAGAATACCACAGACTATCACTAGAAATGCGTAAGCGTATACATGGTGAGAATAGTGACCACTCTGATATTGCTTGGTCACTGAATAACCTTGGAAACACATACCACGCAATGAATGAGTATAACAAAGCTGAAGAATACCACAGACTATCACTAGAAATGTGTAAGCGTATACACGGGGATAATAGTGATCGCTCTGATATTGCTGTGTCACTTTATAACCTGGGAAGCACATACCACGCAATGAATGAGTATAACAAAGCAGCAGAATACCACAGACTATCACTAGAAATGGAGAAGCGTATACACGGTGAGAATAGTGACCACTCTGATATTGCTAGGTCACTGAATAACCTCGGTACCACATACCACGCAATGAATGAGTATAACAAAGCAGCAGAATACCACAGACTATCACTAGAAATGGAGAAGCGTATACACGGTGAGAATAGTGACCACTCTGATATTGCTAGGTCACTGAATAACCTCGGTACCACATACCACGCAATGAATGAGTATAACAAAGCTGAAGAATACCACAGACTATCACTAGAAATGTGTAAGCGTATACACGGTGAGAATAGTGATCGCTCTGATATTGCTGTGTCACTTTATAACCTGGGAAGCACATACCACGCAATGAATGAGTATAACAAAGCAGCAGAATACCACAGACTATCACTAGAAATGCGTAAGTGTATACATGGTGAGAATAGTGACCACTCTGATATTGCTTGGTCACTGAATAACCTCGGTACCACATACCACGCAATGAATGAGTATAGCAAAGCAGCAGAATACCACAGACTATCACTAGAAATGCGTAAGCGTATACACGGGGAGAATAGTGACCACTCTGATATTGCTAGGTCACTGAATAACCTCGGTACCACATACCACGCAATGAATGAGTATAACAAAGCTGAAGAATACCACAGACTATCACTAGAAATGTGTAAGCGTATACACGGTGAGAATAGTGATCGCTCTGATATTGCTGTGTCACTTTATAACCTGGGAAGCACATACCACGCAATGAATGAGTATAACAAAGCAGCAGAATACCACAGAATATCACTAGAAATGCATAAGCGTTTGCACGGTGAAAACGATGATCATTCTGATATTGCTATGTCCCTGACTGAACTTAGTAATGATATCAAAAGAAAGAGAGATCGCCGGCGCATTCAATGGATCATCATACTGAGCGTGCTTTGCATATTTTTATCATATTTGTTAAATTCATATCACTTTTTTACTTACAATTAGACTTGGCACCCTCTTTCACCACCCCCGCTTGCTGTGGTCCACTTTACTCGAACTAACTGAGTATCACATGACCTGCACATAATGCCCTGTTGATTTACATTTTTTTATCCTCCTCATTATGAAACAAAATATGGCTGGTTTGAGATTGAATATATTTTGTATGTATTATATGTTGAAAATATACAGTTCACATTTGACTGGTACTTAAAATACAAGTTGTCATTTTTTAAATAATAGGGAAAAGTTGTGGTGACCAATTCACCACCGAGCGATAATTTAGATTTAGCTCATTGGTAACTCCCCACTCCAGATGTGGACTGCAGCCTTTGGAACAGCTCTTCTAGGGTTGTCCCCACTTACCAGCCTTGCGAGGTACCCGTCCTTTACCATTCAAACCTTGTAATTCATTCATTCATTCATACTAAAACTTGGCCCCATGCAATGAAACTCGGCCCCAATTAGTAAAAATTGGCCCCAAATACCAATACTAAGACTTGGCTCCAAATATCAAACTTGGAACTGCATTCCGAGTGGCTCCCAATCCACTGATCACGCCACGGCGTGACCAGTGGATCAGGCCCACCAGGCATGCAGGCAATTGGATCAAACTTGACTAGACTTGTTCTAGGTTACACACTTGTTTCTTTGTTTCTATACCCTTGAAACACCTTTTATTTAAACTCTCAATTTTTCGAAGAAATGAGGATGCTGCCCCGCTGCTGCTGACATGATCGCTACAACTGGGTACACCCTTAATTTTGGATTAAGCACGTTTTTCCACCCTAGAAACACCTTTTATTGAATTCTTAACATTTCACTTATCATATGCAATTTTATATAATAATTGCGGATATGCTGCCGCAAGACAGTATCATACTAACCTCATAAAGATCTGACATTATACTTATTGAAAATTTCAAACTTTTCCTGATCTAATATGAGCAGACTCCTGCAAGTTTACCTGGTAAATAAATTGGCAAGTCAACAAAATCCCACAATGCAGTTTCAACCTGGAATTCCCTGAAGATTAGGTTAGTAAGATTACACGGAATAGGAGTTATGGCCCCACACATATAATGCAAAAACAAAACACCTTTTAATTTCTAAATATGACCACTACAACTGGGTACACCCGGTGAATTTTACAGAAGAAACATCAATGAAGTATAACATGCGATCAGTTTCCTGCCATCAAAAATTGTCTGTGCCATTATTTTATAGAGCAGTTACAGCTAGGCTGCTTCTGGCCTATAAAGCACCCATTTGAAAAACCCACAACATTCTTAATAAACAGTAATTACCAGGCAGATGCTCTACACACTGAGCTATTCAGGCTGGCCGGCACAAAGTAATCACAGATTTTAGTTAACGGATATCCATGGTACTGGTCCGTGATTGCTAATATACGCCACTGGTTTAGCTTGTAAAATGGGATAGTGTATGGCATTTCATAATTCAATGACAAAGCTAACGATCTAAATCGAACATGGCGAAAAATTACAGCTCTAGCTCATCCGACAGTGAGAATGAAAATTACAGGGAGATTAACAGCTCTAATGAAAGCAAGATTGAATATCATTTAGGAGGCATTTGTAGCAAATCGACGTGGAGTCCATGTGATGTGATTATCAGAGGGAGAATATCTCTGAGGTAGTCACAGCACTCAAGTTTAAAACTGTATGATTTCAGCCACTGGAAATAACCCACAGTGCTTTGGCAGATACAACATTTTCTGTTAACCATGGTTACTGCTCGAGAAAGAAATTGGCAATATAAAGGCAGATAAATATGTGGCTAAGTATTTTCTAGGTTTTGTTTACATTAATATGATGAATAAATAAGATTGTGGCTATGACATTCAAATCAAACTCCGTCTTCAGCCCGCATGAAAACCAGTGATATGCTTCAATTATTAGCTTCATGAATAGCGGCTTTCAATAGAATTTCAATGGAAGATACAAAATTTACATAGGTAGATTGTGTGTTTTTCTTGAAAATTTGTATTTCCAAATCGCAAAGAAATCTAAAATAAATTCTTTGTAAATCTCGACATTTCAGGCATTAGGATGATGTTGAAATCTAAAGCATGCAATGATTAATACTGAGTGATTTGAAGTTTTGACAATCTTTTCAACAATTTTTGCAAATATTCTGATGTTTTAACACTCAAGGTTTTTTTTGGATAATCTGTGTTGTTTACATTGTTTAAAAACTAGAAATTACAAGTCACAAAGTAAATTCAACTCAGGGTGATGTAAAATGTAAATGAATTTGACTGCCTGCTAAGGAGGAGTATTGATAATCGTGTTAGCAGTGGGATACCTGGAGAAACTTTCTATTTTTTCATTAGATCTTGTCCATCTGTGTGCATCACAGATACTCAGCACATCTTAACATAGACTATCAATATTACTGACTGAGTGCAGCAAGTCTTATGAGAGCACATGTCACTGCACACAACAGTCACTTAGGTAATTAATTTGTCGAGTTTTTGAGTTATTTCGTCAGTATGGATCTGATTTGGGAGGCGAGTGCTGGGTAAATTGCAAGATTTAGTACAAACTATAAAGCATCGCATGGACCATTTTTGGGTGAATCTGAAATAAGCAAGGCTTTGTCAGCAGGAAGAATCAATTGCTCCATTATAATCTTATTTTAACAGAGCAAACAAGTGCATCGGTCTGAAATGAAAATCACACATTTTCATGCTTGAAAAACAGCGGACAGGGAATGCGTCTAAGTCATAGTCGTTGCTTGTAATGTACAGTGGTTCTTCTAATATTTTCTTCTACATGGGCTCATAACAGATATAAAGGCTCTTTTGATTAGTGGTCTCTACTCATCAAATAGGGTGTATACAAATTATAGAAAAGCCTAGGCAAAGTCTGTGTATGGAGACGAGGAGAAAGTGCCACCTGAAATAAAAGAAGACAACTATGCCAACTTGATTGAAAGCAGTATGAATTGAGTATCTGAACATCTATTATGGTGGTCAAGTAGAAGAAGAGAGAGATTTTTTGATGGAATACAGCCCACTTTATACGGTTTAATTGCTTAATACTACAACACCTGCACAGACAATCAAACATCTGCTATCACTTGGATGTCTTAAACCCTGGAATCCTTAGAACGACCTTGTCCCCTCTGTGGTGGCGGAGGCATATCGCAATATTGCAACATCCCTCCGCCACCACAGATAAAAACTACTCTGATTGTTTTGACTTTGGCTCGTTTGGATGTTTGATTAAAAGCCACTAGGTTCTTCACACTTGATAAGCTGGAGCAATAAAACAACTAAAGAAAGACGTCAAACCGTTCACACCGGGTGTGGTGTTCTTTGGGCTTGTACCTTATTGTATGCGAATTTCAGCATAATGCTGCAAGTAATACCAGGGAGTGATGGTTATGCAGTTCATAGAACAGTCTTCATTCTACAACAGAGTTATAGACTTCATAAAGGTAGGTCAAATGTTGTAGGTGGAAACAATTCCAGAAAATGTGTGCAGACCTTGGAAAAAAATCCAATATCAACTGTAAAAGACACCAAAAACCAACTGTCATCTACCATCAGACAGAATAAGATGACAGCATCACAAAAATAACTCAGTTCGAAAAGGTAAACACCATGATAATGAATATTAAAGGTTTATACTGTTCGTTGATATAATATATTGGAGTCAATTGTTTCGCCGTGAGATGTGCTGGATTTATGTGTTTGACCTCAAGAATCCATTGTCTCACATTGCGTCAGGACAGCCTCATAGTGCATCTTATGTGCTTCTCCATGTACCCAAACTATTATGACCGAGAATTTGTATAGCCAATGTGTTTGCTGTGTTCTGATGGGCTGGGTGGCAAGAGAGACCAAATGCCAGAGGCCAAGTATTGTTCCTCTGAAATAGCAGCTAATGACAATTGAGACAAAATCAGAGTAGTTAAAGTTGTTGTGATAAATATGTGTCCGCTAAAAGGCAGTCCACTTATTACCTCTGTTAAATAGCCATCCACTTGTGCTAAACACCCGTCCTTTACTGCTAAATGGCCATCCGTTTTATAAATCAATATAATTGATAATGCACTGTCAAGTGGCCGTCCGTTTAGCAAGCATTTCAAGTGTTAAGTGGCCGGCCACCTTGATGAATATTAGTGTGTCCAGTTGACTGGACTTTATAATGTTAAATGAATGTCTATTGGTCCTGATATGACTGACCTTGATCTCGACTCAAGTTTGGTCATTTCACCATAACTTTTTTTGGCTCTACATGTAATCAAGGACTGGAGAACTCTCCCTGATTCAGTCCGTTCAGCCTGTTCAGCAATTTACAGTTACCCGAACAAGTGTGATGCAGAACATGGTGAAAGAAACGGGTAAGTCATATCAATTTAATTTACAGACTTCTCTCCTTTGTCAAAAACAGAGACCCATGAGCATCAACTGATCAGTTTATCTGCAGAATGTTGTAAAACTTTTGATCTGCAACTTTAAACCAGCCTACATTTTGTGTGATGGTTCATGTCGACAGAGTAGCCTAGACAGGCTATCCAGGCTACCCTGTCCACATAAACCATCACACAAAATGTAGGCTGGTTGAAAGTTGCACGTCTCAACCATGTCTATGGTCAGAGGTTGTTGTGAAAGACTTTTGTTTGTTTGTTATGGAAGTAAATTAGTTCCACATGAATTATTTCTCAAGTTTATTTTAAGCCAGTTCTGCCCAAAAGATTTTACAGGATGCTAAGCAAAGCGAGCACTCAGTAGAACCTCACAGGCAGAAACTAATGTGAAATTTTATAGATGATTGAGAACATAGTGAGAGTATCTGTTATGCCATGTGTTTGTGTGCGCTTTCGATGAAGCCTGCTTGGCACGGTGAGATGCTCTTCTGACTACTGGTAATAAATTAATACGGGTCTAAAAACAATAGCGCCAGTTAAGAGAGGTAGATATCGTTTTATATGGATGGATGGATGTATTGCTACCCTCTACATGCATCGTCTGGCAGGTTGGTTTCACTTTAAACTAGATTCTTTTCAACTTCCCCACTATTCCCTACTGCTTCATTTGTTTCACCAGCTTAAACTGGAGACTTGTATTAGCTCAAAACTAGCTGTCACTGCAGTCATCTGCAGGATTAGGTTCAGGTCAGCTTTTGGGAATCACAGCATATATATTATATTTTTAGTTTGCTCATCATCTACCATATGCACTGCTATATTTCATCGTAACATTATCTCTGTGTGCCACTTAGTTCTTACTCGCTGTTTCGATTCTACGATCATTGTATTCCTTATAGTCTAGGAGCGTCACTTAACGCATGACCAGACCTCTGTCTCAGTGAAAATGACCTAATGAGCTGCAAAATAAGCTGTGGGCCTAATTCTCAGATGTAAATTTTGTTAGTTGGATTGTCAGGTTTTTGAATTTTACGCTGCTAAGCCCTATTACTTGAACATTCGGATTTGCATCCCTTACAGTGGAGGGGGAGCAATTCCGAATGCATGTATGTAAGCTATGGACTGACCATTTGAGCCGAGCAGTTTTGCATCTATTTGGTGATTCTCGTATCAGTTCTTGTATTATTGTTGTAACCTTCTTTTTTAATCCAAGGATTAAATTATGCATACCTTGAATTGTGTTAACGTTAGCGCTGCAAAGTTTACTGCGCAAATTGGGATCAAGATCTATGATGCACACATAGACTTAATAATAAACCTAGACAGGAGACTATATGGAGCATAAGTAGTTAAAGAGCTCTAACTCCGGTGGTTCAGTGGCATTACATTATCATCTCCCCCTCCGTTAGAGAAAACATCTCTATATATAAGGAGTTGTGTGCCCCTGTATAAATCCTGATGACTCATTTGTGGGGGGAGATGCTAATGTAATGCCACTGAACCACCGGAGTTAGAGCTCTTTAACTAGAGCATAAGCATTGAGGCCTTTAATTGTAGGCAACGTCACGACATTGGAAGGTGTAGTAGCATTGGTGTTATCATTAACTTGCAGCTCATATACCAGGTTTTTTGTTGATAACTTGATCAATTTTGATCGGATTTTGAGTTTGAAAATTACAATAGATTAAGCAGCTTGTACTAAAAAGTTTGGTAAAAACTTAAGGCAACAAGATTTTTAAGAAGAAATAGCATCAAGCTGATAACAAGATGCTGCTGATTGTACAGCATTTCTCAAAATCCGATCAAAATTGATCGAGTTATGAACGAAAAACCTGGATTTTGGACAGTAAATCAATGATAACACTAATGCTACTACACCAGGCTTCCCATGCTGTTACGTCGCCCACATTTAAGGTTCAGGTCAAGTGATTGGGTGAGCATAATATAATATGTCACTGTCATGAAGGGGTGGTTAACAAGGTTTCCTATTTTTCATTCTGCAATAACGCCAACAAAAAAAGTGATCAAGACTCAACCGTATTGTATAGAGTGCCATGCCATTGAAATTGGCTATTGAAGCTACACTCTGAATCGTGATTGACATACTATATTGCTTCACATAATTAATATTAGACAATCATATATATATATATATATACTTTTATTGTCAGCAACAATTCATTATTTCAAATGTTTTTCATGATGTGACATAAATGGCAAAAAAGAAAAATGATACAAACAAAGATTCAACAAAAAATATAAGACTATGCCAATAAACTGAAAAAATGTTGCATTAGCCTTTTCTTAAACAAATTCAAAGTAAGAGTGCTTCTCAATGAAGAGGGTAAAATATTAAAGTTTGTTGCTATTTTGTGGTTTAAGTTGTCTAATGGAGGTTTAAGTAAGTGTGTATCTCTTCTTGGAAATCGGTGTGGTGTGGTAACAAAAAAATCAGAGATGTATGGAGGTGATAAATTATTCAGAGCCTTAAAAAATTCATGAGGCATTCTGTATCTGCTTTGGTTTAATAATAATTATATAAAACAGGTTTGATAAACATCTGGATTTTATAAGAGATATACATGGTTATGAGAGTTTCCATTGTCATGTGTGCAACATGCTGACAAATGGCTGTTCATGTATGTTTGCAGATAAACGGTGATCCAAGAAGAAACAGCTTGACTGTTTCACTACTCGCAGTGTGTGAGTGTGCCACAACCTACAAAAGTGCAAAAGTTACATAAATTGAGGAAAACCTTGTTGGAGGAGACATTCCTGTGACCCAATCCATGTTGTGATGCAATCTGATAACTTTTTTTAATATTATTATTTTACTGATTCGATTAACAATAATAGTAGTAAAACTTTAACACCAGCTGAAAGAGATTTTCATTGATTCCCAAGAAATGCAAAGATGATTGGTTAAAACGGGTTGATTGTGAAGGATTTTTTTCTGATTTTCTTCTTTTTCTATCCTTATAAAATCTACATTATACATGAAGGCTTGGCATGTCAAGTAGCTTGCTGCCAAGCCAAGATAATCATGACATTATGCTTGGGTATGTCATAGAAATCAAAGATACCAATAACAGAATTGTGAATAGCCTCTTGGTCAGTGGCATGTCAGAAATTGCAAACCAATCTGCTCTATGGTTTACGCTTTCAACCTCATTACATAAGCAGCTGGGTAAGACAGCATACTTAATCTAAACGTACCAATGAGTGCTAAGAATATTGTGTAAGTCTCATGGTATAAAACTGCAGCTAATTATTGCTACAAGGTGTGTCAGTCCCCTGTTACTCCCTGGTCATATCTAGTTCTGTTCAGACCCAGACAAATAGGCCTGTGGGTGGCACTCTTTCACCTAGGAATGTTGTAAACCTTTGATTGCTAGTTTAAGAGGATCAGAATGAAATGCATTGTCAAAGTTAGTTGATACATCACTTAAAAACCAGTTTAAAATGCAGAGATCCAGTAAAACTATACAATAAGTAGAGCTCATTTTGGAAAATCCAAAGTTATTGAGAAATGTCAATATTTGCCAGGACCAATAAACAATCACTTAACATTAACTGGTCAAAGACCCCAAATAGGCTGACAGTTAACTGGACGTCCTACTATCACAATCATACTCTCGGTAAAGTGGACGGCCACTTAACACTTGAAATGCATGTTAAATGGACGTCCACTTGACAAAAGTTATGTTAATGAAAACAGAGGTCCATTTAATGCTTGTTAAATGGACGGCCTTTTGGCAGTAGTCAAGCCTTTATTGACGTCCATTTGGCGCTTGTGTTCTTATGAAAAGGATGACCACTTAATATTATTTTGTATTGTCTCGGCATGTGGATGTCCACTTGAATTTTTGCCCATCCGGATGGGCATTGAGCAGTGATTTTAGCTGCTAAAAACCTGTCCGGATGGGCTTTGAGCGGTAATTTAAGCTGCTAAAAACCTGTCCGAATTGGCTTTGAGCGGTAATTTTAGCTGCTAAAAACCTGTCCGGATGGGCTTTGAGCAGTAATTTAGCTGCTGAAACATGTCCAGATGGGTCTTTTGCTTGGATGATGAGTGTCCACAACCAATCCTTCTCTGTTACGAACCCATCCGCCTCTGTCAAATTTGTGTCCGGACGCGATTATTGCAACCGGATGCCTATTTGGCACCCGGTGGTTGTCCGACGGCCAACCGGATGCCTATCGGGCAACCACCGGATGCCGCGCAGACAACCGGCGGTTGTCCAATACATAAGGCCACGTGACTTTGATATAGCCTGTGATATTTGTCAGCGGGTGGGGGTGGGAGATGAGTGAAAGAGATAGGGGGAACCATCAATGTAATCCCATGGTCCTTTTTCGATGTGTTTCTTTTTCAATTTTGTGTGGGTATCTATATATATATATATCTATGTCTATGTCTTAATATATAGATACTCAAACAAAACACATCGAAAAAGTATCATGAGATTACATTGATGGTTCCTCCTATACTCATTCTTCTCTTCTCGCCCACCCCCACCCACTGACAAAAATCACAGGCTATATCTAAGTCACGTGGCCTTATGGTCCGATAGGCATCCGGATGGGTTCTTAGCGCAGCAAAAGTCACTCAGTTTCATTTCTACGTTATCTCATAAGGTACTTCCAGTGACCTGGCATAGGGCTGTTAGATTTTTCTGGTTATTGGGAGGGTGATGGGGGTGGCCTTAGCCCTTAGTATAGCCTGTCCTGACAAACTCAACATCTCTCAACAAGGATAGCCTCGTCATGGGCCCCTGGGACTTACATGTCTTTACTTTGCCAATGTCCACTATCAACCACCCAAAAAACACCAAACAGGGTAAGACACAAAAGATTTTTTGTTTACAACCTACCTCGAAATCTCTCACACTAACTCACTCATCCTTCCTCTTTCATTTGCTTCAGGTTTGAAGTTTCTAGCACAAACAGAGCTGACTTTATGGACCAGAGAAAAAAATACTTCTACAAAATTGAAAAAAACCTGAGTAGGCTGAAATGGCTGCATGAGTATTGACATCCCCATATGATTATTATACTTTTTTTTTCATTTCACTAAATTGGTGCTTTTTACACTCATATATGAGTTCTAAATTGTATTCATTAATTTTTAAGCTTCTAATAAACTATGAGTAATCATATATGAGTGTAAAAAGAACCGAGAAAGTGGAAACATGATTCAAATAACCTGAAAACTACACAACAATTATGCATGGCACAATATTTAATGTTGATATTCAATTCCCCACTGTGTTTTGTAGTTTGTATGCTCCTTTCTACTTCTCGCAACATATCATCATCACTAATTTGCATCAAATGAGAGGACAACTTCGTATTTGTGTTGAGTTGCGACATTTGCGACGTTAGTGGGTTTGAGCTATTGCGACGTTTAAAAAATTGCGACGTTTGTGGGTTTGCGACGTTTTAAAAACCCTTCGTTGCGACGTTTTTTGGATTGCGACGTTAGTGGAACGCAAGATTGTGACGTTTTGACGTTTGCGA
Organism: Membranipora membranacea; assembly: GCA_914767715.1. Lineage (NCBI taxonomy): Eukaryota > Metazoa > Bryozoa > Gymnolaemata > Cheilostomatida > Membraniporidae > Membranipora > Membranipora membranacea. The sequence continues at coordinate 16,669,865 of OU612069.1, read as the reverse complement.
TGTTTGTGGGTTCAACAGGGATGTCAATACTCATGCAGCCATTTCAGCCTACTCAGGATTTTTGTGAATTTTGTAGAAGTATTTTTTTCTCTGGTCCATGAAGTCAGCTCTGTTTGTGCTAGAAACTTCAAACCTGAAGCAAATGAAAGAGGAAGGATGAGTGAGTTAGTGCAATGAACTCTGAGGGAGTTCATTGGTTAGTGTGAGCAATGAAGAGGGAGTTCATTGGTGTGAGAGATTTCAAGGTAGGTTGTAAACAAAAAGAATTTTGTGTCTTACCCTGTTTGGTGTTTTTTCGATGGTTGATAGTGGACATTGGCAAAGTAAAGACATGCAAGTCCCAGGGGGAGGGGCCCATGAGCCTCGTGGCATCAAGGAGTTGGTGGCATGATGAGGAGAGTGTCTTCAAATTGTTTGACTAGACATTGAAGTAGACCCAAATCATTCCACATAATAAAACGAGAGGCTAATATTCTCACAGTAGAATTGAATTGGTTGTCATTTCACTTGTACTCTCTCCCTCTCTCTCCTAGCTGGCAAAAATAAAATCTGGGTGTGATTTTTATTTAGCAATGCAGTTTCGTTTCAAAACAAGGACTCTTCAAATAAATATTGATGATAATTAGAATAAAATGAAGACATCAATGTTTTGCTTGACCGAGTTTTATCATTTTCAGAAAATCTGGCGGGAAGCAGTCTGCGCATGTGCGAACTGTTGAGGCATAGACTATGTCTCAAGTCTAGCCTGCAAGCAGAATGGGCGGGAAGTGTTGAATTTGTAATTTGTGTCCTAGTCTCAGAAAGCAGGGATTGATAAGTAGGAAACAAAAAAAATTTAGATTCTTTTTCCATCTTGTACAGAATCATGTGAGCTTTCTAACAAAGTATATGTTGAATTCCTTGCTCAAATTGATTTGAAATAAGAGCCAAAAGGTGTCGGGCCCTTCGGCAAAATGTACCATAGTAACTATAGTAGTAACCATATGCATATATGGTTATGACTATGATGATCAGAAATCGAGCTTCAAAATTTTCAATTTATCAAACTATCATTCAGTCAATCAATCTAGCCAATACTAGGATGACTTCTGCTCATGTTTTAACCAATCTGATTGAAGATTCTGAAAGTTCACATCTTTTCGGTTCTAATAGTAGGTAGATGGTTTCCTAGAAATTAGGTAACTGAAATAAAAAATACATTACAAAATGAAGTACAGTTGTGAAATACCCTTTACCAGTGGTTCCTACATATCGTAGCAGCGGGTGGATTGTGTATACCCACAAATGAGTGTAGCAAAAGTAGAGAGCTGAGCCTAGCATACATGCGCCCCAGCATGCAATCACATGAATCCAACATGCATTCAGACAAGCACACTTTGCCTGCCATTGTACTCCTTTGTTCACCAAACAAAAGGCCTTTTGTTACACAACTCTCATTGGGGCATGTCTCCCTGACATCGGCCCCCAGGGCCTATCCAACATACTACAGCATAGGTGTACTTTATTTTGTAAAGTAAGTTTTCTAACTTTAGATTAACCTCTCATATATCCAATTGGATAATCCACAGGTCTACTCCAAAACCTGGGATTTCGGCAATGTTTGGCTGCCCCCTTGAGTTTTTGCTATTTTGGGGGGCAGTCAAACATTGCCAAAATCCCAGGTTTTGTAGTAGACCTCTGGGATAATCCCTTTATCCCTGCTTTATGAAACTGTGACACATTTTTTGTTTTTGCTACCACTGCCAGAAAATTTTGAATTTTCATCCTCCAATGTGTTATACCAAGGAGTAACCCTGTTACTCCTTGGTTATACCTAGACTCCATGGGCCCCTGGGACTTGCATGTCTTTACTTTGCCAATGTCCACTATCAACCACCCATGATAGTGGACATTGGCAAAGTAAAGACATGCAAGTCCCAGGGGCCCATGCTAGACTCATATTCTCTCACATAAGACTAGGTGGTAAATTAAGAAAACTCTCACATTACCTATCCATAGCTTCATTTAGTATTGTGTTTATCATGGATTGTTATTCAAATCTAACCACCAACCATTCTATCTAGCTAGTGGGAGGAATTCCTGAAGTTGCTAACTCTTGCTTAGGCCTACTTCATTATTGATATCAGAATGATACTGATACTGATACTCACTGATTATGAAGTTAGCAAGACTGCCCTCATTTTGTTCCTGCATTAACTAGCTAGATCATTACTCTATCCAAGGAGTTAAAAGACTTTGTTTGAGGCTGCTCTTTTGTATCACATCTTATTTCCATATTTTATTCTATCACGTGAGCGATTTTCAGCTTTATAATCCACATATTGAGGAAGTTATGGCCTCTCAAACTTCCAAGGTGATTGCCTTCAATCGGCATTGGGAATAAGCGGATGTTTCCCCTGGGGTATGTCACAACCACAGGCATGTGGCATAGACATTATGAGTTATTAGTTAATACACTAATAATCACACAGATAAGATGATGATCAAAATTCAGACCTGGGTGGGAATCGAACCCAGGTCCCATTACCTATAGGCAATGACGCTACCATCACGCCACTTGGACCAACTAGGTTAGCCAGTAGACAATATAGCTCAGTATTAGCGGCGTCGCCTGCAAAGCCATTTGGACCTGGGTTTGAGACCGTTACAGATTTGAACATTTGATCATCAATATTAGTGACGTACCCTAGGGATTGCCGGCTGATTCTTACTGCCGATAAATTGCCGTCACCTTGGAAGTTTGAGAGGCCATAACTTCCTCAATATTTGGATTATAAAGCTGAAAATCGCTCACATGATAGAATAAAATATGGAGAATAAGATGTGATACAAAAGAGCAGCCTCAAACAAAGTCTTTAAAGACACACTTTAACTCGTTGCTCTATCCAGCTGCCTTTGTTGATGAAGAATTTGAGAGGCAGTGTGAGTATATGAAATCAGGTTTATGTGTTGGTACAGTAGAGTGGTATTATTTCATTGTGGTTATTACTTTTTGATAAGGTATAACTTGTCATATATATATATTATATTTTCACATAACTGTTACTCCTAGGTATAATCAGGGAGATTCCCCTGGTATAATAGTAGACCTCAAAGAAGTTACTTGAGACCAGGCTTAAGCACAACAGTTGGTTGCATGGATAATTAGGCCTGCGCAGTTTGTAGTGATTTACTGTACCCATATCATGTATATATATATATATATATATATATGTTACAGAAGGTGCTCATACTCAATTGACTCTCACAATTGGCACTCTCACTGTGTGTACATTACAGAATAACTTAACTTTGATTTACTCAATAATTTTTGGGAGTTTTATTCCCATTGATTCTATATACTAAATTATGTAGTCAGCGTTCAATCAAGCACTTTATACGTTCATCCCGGGATTTTCGAGATTCATTGCAGCTACGCTCGATCCCGTCGACATTCGTTCCAGTCGACGTTCATTCCAAAATTCGACTATGGTGATAGATGTATGTAATGCTTTTTTGCAGTTTCTACAAATGGTGGTCTTACTTGAGTATATTATTGCAGACATCGTTGCACAGATCATGGCCTAAACTTCCCAAACCCATTAAACAAGATGCCATCCAGCGCTGGATCTGATGGTAAGTTGTGTTTTTTCCATGTCTTCATAGTCTTTTATGCTCAAGTTCTGCATTTCTCCGTCTGTGATAGATTGGCAGGGAAAAAAATATCATGTATTTCTCTGACAGATCTAACAGCCTAACAACCTTTATTCCTAATGAAGTTGAAATCATTTTCGGTAGTGCCATGGCTTTGATATTCTGCAAAATCCCCTATATGTATAGCTGGTTACCACAGGACAGTATCACATTTCTTTTTATATTCAAGCTTGGCCACCTTGTCTAGTGCCTAGAGTTCAAAACATAGGATAGTAATGGTTTTTGAAACTTTGGAAATTGAAAATTAAGCCTAGCCTGTCTGTCTGTGGGTTAGTAATTGGTTCTTCTCACTTACGACTATCCGTCTTTTTTTATTCAGGTGCCGGCCCGGCCATCTCTGAGGCGGAGATGAAAGAGTTTAACAAGTGTGTTCTCACAGCTAAGAAACGGTTAAATCAAGGAGAACAGCAGGAGGCTCTACTCTTATATCAGAGAGCTCGTAAGATTTACCCTAGTGAAAAGCTAGACAACAGAATCTCCAAACTCTTGGTGAGTCTGTAGGCCTAATAGTAGGTCGATAATTATGGTGGTGAGATAGTTTAACATATGATCGCTAACATGTCACCTTGAAGCCGCATTTGAGCTAGCCAATGCGTTGACTCTGATTGAGTGTGCAAGAGGCGGTGAGCCAATGCCAGGTCAGATGGTACTTTCCTGGATGATCTATTGTGAATGTGAAAGAAATTCACTTTCACTATATCTCGATAGATAATTTCAGTGACTTGGCTCCCGGTCAATCAGATCAGAGCCAACGCATTGGCTATATGTTAGTGTCCATCAAAATTTTGTCTCCCCTTAGAAGCAAGAGAAGGCCCAGATGATTGGGTCCTGGGTTTAAATCCTGCTTCAATCAACTGAAGTCTGGGGTTTGCTTGGCCCCCAAGTGTGCTCAACCTGCCTACAAACAGAAGTCTGAAGGCAACCACTAACACATGTCCATTCTTTGGGATGTGGTGAACAAATATGTCTTGCTATCCCCGAAGTTGCTCCTCCTTCATTATCACAGAATTATATCAGAATGTCGCGGTCTTATATAGGAGAGCTAACAATCTATGTTAAACTGTGCAGCTAAATGTGTACACTTACAATAAATGTCTTAATGTATCTGAAAAAAATTTTCTAACATGTTGGGAATTTCGAGAATGTCTGTGATGTCTTGAAGACACTGTAATTGGATGACCACATCCTTGTAATTTCACATAAGTAGACTTATTACATATATTCTCTTTCCTTGTTATAGAGGGCTCTGAACTTATCAACAGATGATAACCTAACAGTGGACACTAGCTCGAGTTCCACACTGACAGTACTGAGTACAGGATCTGATAATAAGAGGCCCAGCCCTCACACCCCAATCAAACATGAGGAGAAGAGGCGGTCACCAGGGCTAGAGTCATGGCAATCAGAACAAGCAGAAATGAAGGTTAGTACAAGACGTTTTGTTTTAGTCATGGAGGATTAAATATTAGCTACCTGAGTGGCGATATTTATGTCAGCTAGCACAAACTTTAGCTAGCTAAGGTAGGAGGAAGGAGATTTAGTAACATTTACTGACTCTCTTTACTTCATATAGACTTTAACCTCAGCTAGCTGAATTCAGTGCTAGCTCACATAGAGTCACCCCTTCACAAGCTAAACTTAACTCTAGCTAAAATTTACTTCTCTAGGGTACACAAGCGGTAGTCAGCACAAGATAATTATCAGATTCCGAGTCAAATAACGCTCTTACAGTATCACTTGATTTGTTTTACTTGATTTGTAGGTTGCTGAAATTGACACAGATGATGCGGACAAGGAGAATACAACCCCAACAGACCATGGCGCTAAAGAGACAAATACTGAGCCTGATGGAGCAGAGCATGATGCAGGTGAGATTGTAGTGTAGTGTCTCATTCCTACCCATCTATCTCTAGATGATAACCTATTAACTACAGGTACATATGTCGGTGTATATGTGAATCAGGAGTGGTTATTGGTTGAGGGTATAAAGATTCGATATTTGAGGTAGGGATTCCTGATTCCACTCTCCAGCAATAACCTGACCTGGTAATTGCGCACCATTCATCATAGCCATGTCCTTGAGGAACAAGATGAATAATACCAAATCTCTTCAGTGTGTCGGACATCTCACATACAATCAAAAGGTCCCTCACTGCCTCTTAGATAAATGAGTATAGGGACGGGTGTAAGAACTGCGGGTCGCAGTACCTGCGCTCAAGAGTGGATGACTTTCTCCATTTCAATGACTGTGTTGCATATGTGTGCCCTTTTATGTCTGTGAGTATTATATCTCTGTACCCATCAAAGATAATGGTTGCATAACCTTGACATTACAGGACCCAATGCTAAATAGTCGTCACAGCTTTTATCTGATGATAAATCGCCCACTTTCTCTAGCGCAAATAATATCTTAGCCTATCTAGCTTGCTGCCTACAGCTATGACTACTTCAATTCATTTTTTATTTTCACTCGATATTGTAGATGAAACACCAGCAGACGATTTACCCGATGATTTAGCCTCACTTCTAAAGGCAGCTAAAGAGTTTGTCGGTAATGACAATGTGCTGCTAGCACTAAGATGTTATCAGAAGGCAAATAAACTGGAGCCCAGTGAGAAACTGGAGAGAAGAATCGATAGATTCAAGGTTTGTAACACAGCTAATCGAGTATCCCTCACTGTCTAGCGGATGATAAACAATAAATTATCTCCTGATTAAAAACTATCAATATCTACTTTGCTTAGTGTACATTTGGTAGTGAGCCAACGATGTTATATAATAGATTTTTCGATATCAATATTCCTGAAGTCCAATTTTGCTAATCAATACACAACTTTACACTATTGTCATGGAATTAGAGTGTCCCATCCATGATCCCATGATCTTGTCATATTGGTTGGTGAAATCGTCACAGACGAGGGACTTTTTGCAGGCTCTGTCTGTTCCAGGCTCTCATTGCATGCGTGCAGCAGGATAATAGGTACAGAAAGAGGGTTTTAGAGGCTTACTCACCTCAAAAAGTAGAGAAAACTCAACTTCAATAGTTTAACCACTGAGTCAACTATTACTCGCATATGTATGTCTCTGAACGATAGAGCGTGAATCTATGTGACTCAAAAATTTAGTAGTTGAAGCACGTTAGGTACTCTATATCTACTCTACATCTACTCTACATCTACTCTACATCTACTCTACATCTACTCTACATCTACTCTACATCTACTCTACATCTACTCTACATCTACTCTACATCTACTCTACATCTACTCTACATCTACTCTACATCTACTCTACATCTACTCTACATCAAATAGCATATTCTGGATGTCAGTGTGTGCTTATACCCCACCTTCGTTTTCATCTCATAACAACTTTTCTATTACAGAATTTCCTAACAGATAAGGGAATCCCTCTACCAGATGATACAAATAGTCTTGCTGCAGACACAGCATCCCCAGAGACCATAGAGACTGATGACCCACAACAACAAGAAGACAAAGAAATGGAGACAGGTCCGTCGCCTAATGTGGAAACAGAAAGGTATTTATACAGAGTTGAGAATAGAGTTTAATATTCTAAAATTGGTCGGAGCCATAGGGCTATTATATAATAGTACATGTATGATAACTCTATGGTAGGAGCCAATACTAGGAATAATTTTGTGCTGGATTCCTTTGGGATCGGCCCGCTCTAAGTCCTCTACATACTGTGGAAGTTAGAATTGTATATTATTTGAATATGAGATATTGCCTTTGCTGGCGGTTAAATATACCTCATGGCCGAAGTTTAAATTGGACACTCAACGATATCACGCATTGGGTTAATGTTTAATGTTGAACATAATCGTCTGAACTACTACGACAGACTATCACTCCAAATTGGAATAATGATCTTAAAGACTATGTCACCAGTTACTGACCATTACTTGTTATTTTGGCAGTACATGTGACTTGTTTATACCATATCATTGCAAGTCCAAATTAATACTAGTTTGTAGAGTGGTTGGCACTTGGCTGTAATTAGGCTTTCACAGTTCATCGTTTGATGGAGAGTCTTTAGATGATGCCAAAACTTAATCACATTGCAAACAATTCCACTATTCTAGCATGTCATATGATGAGCCCGAATTAAGTGAAGACTCAGAACAGCCTAGTCCTCCACAAGAACAGCCACCCACAGTTAACGGTATGGGGGTGGCGCAGACGCCCAGCAGTAACAGGTATAACAGTGTGTCCACTCCTGGTGCTCAGGCTAACCTGTCAGAGGAGGATATCGCTATCTACAACAGTCTTCTCTCACAAGCAAAGAGTGAGTTTACCTTATAAAGTTATTACCAATCTACTCACTCTAAACACCAACTTTCTTATGGGTGTTCAGTTTGACTTGCCGTTTATATCCTACTGAAATGTTTTTGTGTGATGATATTGCTCGCCGCCCTTTCTCCTATCTCATGGTCATATTATATGAGTATTATTCAACAATGTGCGTCTATGTATGGAATCTCTTTCATGTAAATGCAGTCAAGTGCACCGTAAGTAATGCGAGTAAGGCTTACACCACCTGGACAAGTTTATATTTTTGGTGCTATCAAATGCTTAGTCAAGATGATATTTTACCCTTTATTGCAGGTTTGGTGAGAAACGGAGAGTTTGCTGAGGCGCTGTCTATGTATGAGCAGGCCTGTCTCCTTCATCCATCAGATAAACTAAAAGAGAAAATCACCAAAATCAAGGTTTGCTTTGCTCTATCTCTCATATTGTAATTGTTAATTCTTTGCATCATCTAGTTTGCCTGCATGCAGAGTTGCTCCCCCTCCAATGATAACCTCCTCAGTGGATGAGACCAGCTGGATCGCATGCAAACTTGAGCAAAGTTCATCTAAATTTGTAGTTGTTAATTGTTTTTATGATAATAAGCCGATGTAAGCTGTTGGGTCGGTCACTCATGCCAGCCATTCAGTGCCATCACGTTGGCAAGATGATACTCATATGCACTTGTGAAAGGTTGTCTAGTTCAAGCCGTCTTTAAACACGGTGACAATTTTCTTGGCCGGTCCCAGGCTTTTTTTATAAAAAGTTACAATTTGCCTGATTCTTGAAGACATATGTCAATGAGCTTCAGCCCCCAGCAAGTCCTACAGCTGTCACAGTAGAGAGAGAAAGCACACCCCCGCCTCCTGGAGAACATAACAGTCCAGACGACTCAGCTATAGAGGCTCACTATAACGAACTTGTCAGTAGAGGGAAAAAACTGATTGAGCAGGAAAAATTACAGGTAGGTTACTCAATACAATTGGGCTGGCTTTTGAAAGAAAATATCAAGATTTCACAGTTATCTTTCACAATCTTTCATCTATAACAGTCATGTGGACACCATAAGAGCAAGACCCACCATTCCTGGATGCAGGAGTTGGAATATCTCCCAAAATTCACTGCTTATATGTTTGAAAATACGAGTTATCTTCTCATTGTACTACTTTGAAAATGGGAGAACGACTCCGAAGTTTCCTCCTAGTTGCTATCAATTCTCATGTTCCTTGCTATGTTGATTGATTCAAACTCGAAATCGACATTTATCTAGGAATTGAATGGTGGTATTCATCACTCTGTATTATCATTGCTGTACTCTTTGTTTTTTCTCCAAAATCTGTTACCACATCTTGTATATTTTAGTTAAAAATCTCATCTAAGGCCTCTTCAATTAAAAATTTCCCTGATTTGTAGATCAAACGGAATCACTGCAATATCAATATGTGTAAACAGGTTTGTATCTCTAAATAATCTTTTACAGGAGGCTTTGAGTCTGTACGAGGATGCATATGGAGTCAAACCTAACGATAAACTGAAAAGAAAAATGGACAGAATACAGCTGTATATAGAGCAGCAGAAAAAGAAACAGCAAGCAGGGGAGGCAAATACCGAGGAATCTAGTCATGGTTCACAGCAGATTGAAATGAAGTCGGAGGGTGAAAGTGCTCCACCTGTAACATGTGAGTATGCTGTCCTGGTCGCCTCAAGTAAATAATTTATCCGCCACACCAGAATTCCCAAGATGCTATCGCTTATACATTAGTAGTACTTTGATGGGAAATACAAAAACTCTAAACTCTTAACTGTCCGTGTATGTAAGCCAAATGACATTGTAACGCACCCGTATACTGGAAATTTTAATAGGTCAAATCAGTCAACCTGATTCTAGTTTCAAATTACTGATATATAAATAGTTTGTTTCCATTAGGGAGTTTGATTGTTCCAACCCCCTCAGTGAATCTATTTCTTAGTATTCACCCTCTCATGCTAGACCATCAAATCTTGAGCACCCTGAATATCAGTGTTAATTCATATTATTGATTTTTCTTTTCTCCGCTCACAGATGATAAGAATGAGAGATATAACGAGCTGGTACTGAGAGGTAAGGAGCTGATATCTAATAGAGAAGTTAAACAAGCTCTACAAGTCCTACAGGAGGCAGCTCTCATCAAATCATCCGATAAACTTTCCAAGAAAATACAAAAGTGCAAGGTATGTGTGTATGTGTGATTGAGATGATGGAATACGTGCTGATAATTTTGTCTAGTATGTCCTTTTAATTATCAGTCCTTGCAATAAAATACCTTGAATATAGACAAAGGTTAATTTAGATGTGTTTGCCTGCAAATAGGAGTCCTCACTTTGGACTGCTGTACTCGATAGCCTTAACCCACAAATTGTAGCAGTAGTGAACCTGCTTGTCCAAACCAATTCACAGCTATCATCGATCTCACCGGTTACAGTAAAGCACACTTGCTAACTTCTGTCATTAAGGGGCATCCCTAATTGATTTCACTCTGGTTGTATGCGTTTCCTTCAATGACAAACTTTACCACATTTTTCCAATATTACAGGACTACATAGAGGCGAATGAGGAAGATCATTCATCCGAGTTTACTCATGTTGGTAATGGATTCTATCTCCATGAGGTAAGATAATGAATGCATACATGATAATAAATAAGTGCCATTTCCTCAGTGGAACCTCAACTTATATCGATGTCTAGGAGTGAGGGGTTCTGTTAGGTCTGCAACAGGTGAGATGCTAAGAAGAAGCGTGCTGATAAATTATAGCATTATTCTACTGATGAAAGACCAAGTTTTACTGCCCAAATTAAAGGGTCAGTCCTATTAGAAAAGTGGACCCCGGTAAATCGGATATTGTGAGTTCATAGGGCAAATGAAAATAATAAACAATAAAAAATTGTTGAAAATAGCTATTAGTTTTTTTTAAATATTTCAGCAAGGATCATAGTGGTTAGGAGGAGGCAATAGATCACTATGATCCACTATGATCCCAATTTTCAGACTTTGCAGCAGTTTTATTGACTTTCAAATCTTTAATCCAAGTCCCTCTTGACTCAACCGTCGTTAATGTATGTGGGCGGCTCTAACAAGATATTAAATTGCTTTGGAAGGCATTTAGTTTAGTTATGCACTGTCCATTCTACCACAGCCTTCCCACTGACAGTCCCTGCCGACTCTTAAAAACCGAGTCTTGTGATGGTGATACCGATATCTTTGACCCCGGAATGTTTAATTGATTAACGGCCAACAAATCATTAGAGCCATCGTCTACCATTGATTTTCGTGAAAACCGGAACAAGGTATGTAACAATGTATGTGTTAGCCACGCTCATTATGTAAGTGTATCCCGCTGGCACTATGACTATATTTTGTAGGATTTATACTCTAAGCTGTACCCTCATCAGAAGGAGAGTATCCTCTGGTTCTGGGGACTTCATAAGAAGAAGACTGGAGGTATTCTAGCTGATGATATGGGGTAGGTGATACAATAACTGTCATGTATATATGTAAATATCTAACTTGGTGACGTTATATCATATTATATTATTTTTTATTATCTGTCCTATTATGTGATCAATGAAAAAATAGTGAAGCAAATCTTTAAACCATCATTATGTATAGATATTGATCAATTTTTCATTAAAATTTTAGTGAGTCAGCGGTAATGCATTTCTTCCTGATCTTCTTTGGGCCCGTAGAACACCTTTGAACTGATATATTTCTATACCTGCGAATGTCATCATATACATCATTGCCCATCAAGGCCCATCATAATTCTGTAGATAGAATAATAGAACCCTTCCATCTGATGGCATGTTGTGTGAGGCATACTTCAGCTCTGTGTTGCCATCACTTACCTAGACCAAGATTGGTCCATTTACCTGCATTTGAATTGCATTGGTCTGGTCTGGCTTGAGGCGTGACCAGTGGAAAGGAGCAACTGGAATGCAGGCAATCGGATTAAACTTGGCCTATCACTTACCTAACACTCCTTACATATCTTGGCCTAACACTCCTGTATATTCTCCTACTCCCAGTTTAGGTAAGACTATACAGGTGATAGCTTTCTTATCAGGATTATTCGATGCTGATGAGGCCAAGTGTGTTATCATTGTCATGCCTCTGTCTCTAATCGAGAATTGGAAGAAAGAATTCGAAAAATGGTGAGTTTTCTCCTCAAGTTGCCGGGTGATGTATGTATGATGTACATGTTGGGTATAATATCAGATCAACCCTAACCTCACTTAATACGATAAACACTGACGAAATCATCAACAATCTGCAAGTATGAGAGCTGGAGTTGCCCAAACTTTAATTGTTAACCAAAAGAGCCCTCACAATAAAAACTTTAAGTGAGAGGTGAAATGCCTAGATTTATCTGATTATGAATTGCTTACCAAGAGCTAAAATGACACAGTTACAGACGGAATCTGTTACAGCTAAAAACGCTCAACGCATTTGAATGTAATTCATTGTAGACTCTAAGCTTTGAGTTAAAATAAGCTTTGAAACATTCCCAATTTTTGAAACAAACAACCCGACACTCTTAACTCATCTACATATGATGTAGGGCGCCCGGTATCGGTGTACACACATACCACGGAGGATCTGCCCGTGAGAGAGCTCGGGCTACAGCTAAGATACAGAGAAGAGGGGGAGTACTACTAACATCGTACGGTATGATCGTCTCCTCCGCTGAGCTTATAGCTAAGAAAGACGGAGAATAATTCGGCGGAGAATTCAAATATGTGAGTTAGTTATCTTGGACATTTATTCTATATGTGAAAGGCCTTTGGTTGAGCTGTAGAGGGATTTCTTTCTGTCACATTATTTTATTGTTTGATAATGTTCTTATGGCCCCTATGGCTTTTTAATGTTCTTGTCTAGCTACTACTAAGGTCAAGGCCCATAATTATGTGGGCCCTGGTGAATACTTGCCATGGTGATACAGCGATATCGGTATGTGTGTGGCTTATTGTCGTAATAAAGTCACTTTACCATCACACACTGTTACATGGGACAGGGCCAGAGAGTACTCACTTGAAGTTTTGGTTCTTTACGTAAACTGGACTGGTATCAATTACAGTTTCACAAAGAACAGGTTTTACAGTTGCCATCATAATAACGTCCGCTAATTTAGATGTAACGGTATTATGGCCTTAGGATTTTGGCAAAACCTTTTGAGTTGCCTTTGAAATTTCTTAGGTATACAAAGTATACAAGGTATGCAAAATATGTTGTCTCAGCTTTGTATTCAGTCAGTTCAGCTCCTTATTTTGATCGGAGCTTTTTTTCATAAGTTTACAATCAGGTTGGTGCGGTATTGAAGCTTTGAAACCTGTCAAAACTTCTAAGCAGTATATTGGATGACCGTTCTGGCTTCGTTATATATTTATCTGTAATTACGAAAACCCCCTTCCTTGTAGGCAATGTATTTTGAAATTGACATGCTTGACTTTTTTAGCTAACACTCCTTGTTTGGAGATGCTAGTTGACCTTACAGAAGTCAACGATGACACGCCAGGACAGAAGGAATCACATGTGAAACAAGAAGGTAAGTGCAATGTATTTTGCATGATGATAACTGAGTATCAAGTTTTACAACTAAAACATGAAGTCGTACATGAAAGCTATTGGTACTCCTTGTGTCATACACCGAAAGAATGTTCCTAAATCAGGTTAACAAGTAAACCTGCAATCTGAGCACAGGTCTGTTCTAAACCCCTTGCCTTAGTTGCCAGTAATAGTTTGCTTTTTTATGCTCCTAAAACAACAGTTCCCCTTTTTTTCACATTCTTTTTCGCACAATTGCTTAACCTGATTTCTTTTGTACACCAGTCATGATGATGGCTTCTGCCACACCAAAACCTTCCCAAAGGTTTGATACTGGTTTTCATATTCAAGTAAAGTTCTAATGTTCCAATGTTCCAATGTTCTCATAATCTCTAATGAGAGTAATGGGTGTTGTGATAATAGTTTTCATGGTATTGATAAAGATTGCTTAGTAAACTAAACTTAGCTATTCTACAAACTTCATGAATTCCCATGTGCAGGATCCATCGCTACAATTATATGTGTAGCTGCGTCCCAAGCACTTTCTTATCGACGAGTTGTTTGATTTCAATGATTGCATTCTTTTAGTGAGGTCATAGTTAACATCAAGAAGAAGAGAGGAAGGCCGAAGGGATAAAAAAACTGTCTGACGACAGTATCTCAAAAAGTCTTGGCGAAGGCCAAGAAAACCTCGGTAAGAACACTTTTGGTAACAGGTAGGATAATGAGCGTCAAAATTCAAACAATCATTCTAGTTTGGATTGTTTCAACTGCCTTTTTCGTTTAAAATGGATTCAAAATGAAGTTCTATTTCATAGCCTAAATAACTGGCGATGAGGATCATGTCCATTTTCTCCGGCCAAATTTTATTGTTATGATTGTTTGACTGTAGCAGGGCAGAGGTTTAATTTAAATTCCAGTTAATTTCAATTTCGATTATCATGTATTTTGTATTTTAGCTCATGAAGACGCCATCCCCGTCACACAGATTCACAGTTTCAACTCCTACAACTCCTAAATGTGTAAGTATTCTCAAATATGTCAATGTTTGTAACTTTCATCACACAATTGTTGAAAAATAAAACAGTCCTGGTTCTCTTGCATTGTTTATCTGTCGGATAGAACTGCATCCCTGCTATATCTAAATTGTTTTACCACTGCAAGTATTCAACTTAATCTAATCTCTCACTCCATTGCAGTCCACTCCACAGCATGGAGGTATGTTCGATGGGAGGGAGTCTTTCCACCAGACACCAGTAAACGTGTCTGTCAGCGTAAGATCGGAGTCAGACAATGAAGAAGTGCGCCAAGAACTTTACGAAGGGGAATGCACAGGTACAATTATTTAACTTGACAGTACAGTTTATTTTTTCCATGTCGTTAATTTGCCCAGCATCTGCACACCTCAAAGATATCAAAACTTGTACTGACATGTTTTTATATCCCGTTCCTTAGCGTATCACATTCTGTTCTGTCATTACAGCATGTATACCGTACACAAAAGAGAGGATAGAGGTACTCATCACCGTGATGGTGATGAACATGAGACAGTGGACTCTGTGTAAATCCGCATCACAAAAGGATAAGGTATTTATTTTGCAGCTCAAACATTTGTTTGTTTTCAGCTATGGATGTCTTTGGTGTGCCAATAAATATGCCTGAAGTTTCTGAGCCTGTCTTGACAAAAATGTCAAGACAGGCTATAATTTTCCTTGTTGGGTAATTGCTGGTTGCTAAGAAACAGAAGATTGCGCTGCCCCTAAAGAGGAACGTAGGCATGTTTAAGTGACTCAGGGGCTATCACAATTAACTGGTGGAAAGCTTAAATAACAATACAATGCCCAAGATCAAATTCTCTCAAATGTTTCAAATGAGCGCTATTACTCATCACAATTCCTCTCATTGTTAGAGAATGGAGAAAGCTTGCATAAATACCATGCTATCAGTGCTTTCTATTTTCAAACTCACTGGGATAAGCAAGGGTCAAAATACAAGACCGAGCGGACAACAAAATCATGGCGGTATGATTTACAACAAATTCAACAAATGTAACAAATTCAGACAATTCCTGTTTATATCAATTAATTCTTGTAATTGTTTCGGGATGAGCGTGGACACTCTCTGGAAATATGGCCTTTACCTTTGCACTCATAACAGACTATGTCTGGACAGTCTAAATATGTGTGCGAGTAACTACCACATTCAAAACAACGTCGAGAATTGGTGTCATGACTGTCTGGCTGGCGTCTGTCAGAATGGGAATAGGCAACTTTCTGTTCAATGGGATCTGGGACTTGGAAATTCAGCTGTTCCAATTTTTTGTCTGTCTCAACAGCTGTACCACGCCAAGACAAAATCCGGCAGAGAGAATCCCAATCAAGGTCATCTTTTGCCATCAATTCACGCCTTAAAGTCGAATCCTGTAGGCCATTAACTGCAATAACTTGGGCTAGGGTTTTCCTAATTCTATCTAATTCTTTATTAGCCCCTGCTTTAATATCTGGCGCAAATGAACTGTCTGTGGATTTAAATATACCTGTGGTACGGGACAAATGTTCCACACGTCTTATATAGTCCCTACAATCTTCACCCGTTTGTTGACGAGCACTATTAAAGTTCCATAATTTAACATTCAAGGATTCTTCTCGCTCATAAGTGCTTTTTAATGCCTGCAGAACCTGGGCATAGGTCAGCTCTTCACTTGCAATATCAATTCCTTGAGCCTGTAATGCCTGAAAGCCTTCACTACTGATTGCTTTCAACAATGCACACAATTTCATTTCATCATTAAATACATTAACTTCCGTTTCTTGTGAGGAAACGGTCACCGTTTTAGTACCACCGTTACAAATTTCAAATCTAACTGCGACAGTAAACCTGTCTAAGAATAACTTCCATGATCCACATACATCCTTCGGATTAATTTCGAGGGTGGGGAAATCGCGAGATTTCATAGCCATAGGGACCTTTGGGGGTTTAATTTACTTTGTTTGTCTTGAGTATGTCACCTCGACACTCCCACAACAAATACACCAGAATCACAACGATATCACTATCCAGCAATATTATAACCACTGAACTTCACAACAAATAACTAACCACTAACAAAAACCAAACTCATCCCACACCAACTAACTCACTAACTCACTAACCACTAACTCACACACACACACACACACTCGCACGCACACTCGCACACACACAAAACTAACTCGCCACACGCACCTCCACTAGCTTTCTTCACGCAAATCCACTAGCCGTAGCTCAAGTCACACACACACCCTGTGTCTACTTGCTACTCTTCAAGCTGAATAGAAACAGTACTAGGTATTATCACTTACGTTGTTAGCCGACTGCGCCATGTAAGGTTATCACATATATTGTTATACACATAGAATGCCCGCAAGAGTGATAATCATATACAACCACACACCTTGGAGTCCTAGATATAAGAGAGCTCCTATTAGTACAGTGTTTCCTGCCGTATGATGTCACAGTCCGGTATCAATCTATCATTCAAGAGCAGACAACTCTCACAGAGGGCTGTTACGGAAGCAAAGGAGAAATTGCAGCTGGAACAGCTAGATCTTCGGCGGAAGAACTCCAGGGTAAAGCTCCTAAATAAGGTACTGTCAAGAGAGGAGGCACACCCTGCACTCTGCACATCCTACGATGAAATAATAAACCAGCCCCATACTACAGTCTCGACAAGATCACAAACACGGAACGAGCCACGCTCTATCGCTGCCACAGGGAACTGTTTTCTGCCCCGGACAATAAGGGATGTGAATATCTAAGGACAATCAGAGGACAATACTACTGATGCCCTACTGAATGGGTACTTGTACCCGCTCTGAACCCAAATGCCCTACCCATGGGATGGTATTCTGGAACAATGTCCAAACCTTATGTAGTTATGTCCCAAAACTGAGGCACGCCCCTTACGCCCCCCTAGGTGGTCTAGCGTGATGTCGTCTTTGATGCAAGTTGATGTAAGTGATGTAAGTTATCATTATTCTGCAGGATTTTATTTATCAAGTCGATACAGAAACGTAATTCAATTGATTTGGAGATCTTTGATTAGTGTCAGTGAGTCCACAACTCTTATTTCTCTACATTTACAATTTACATTCTTTCCAACTTACCTGTCTGTAATGAACTTGACCTTTAAACTTGAAGAATTAAGTTAGTTTTTTCAGGTTGCAAACCTAGCAGTGCCAAGCAGCAATGAGCAATGAAAGGAGTGACGGCTGTACCTTCATTGTTGTTCATTGCTGAGTGACGCTGCTAGGTTATGATTATTTGTTGTAATTGATTTGTGCTCAGGGGCACTACAGACATGTACAATCCGATACCAATTGCTCACTTATACCATCCGTCGGGCATATGGGATGATCATCAATCGATGTCACTTCCTTCCCCTCGCTCTCTCTCCTATGAAGACCTAACACACGGTTTTACTACCACTCAGCATTATCTCAAGTACAAGCCTATTCAGTTATTAGGTCCTTTTCCCTGAACCTAAAGGTTATGCAAAAGGATCCTGGCGATCAGCCCCCCCCCCCCCCCCCCCCCATGATTTCATGATGCTGCAGAAATGCACTGCTCACGCGTGATTCAGGTAATCTGTCTTATTGGAAGGGAGAATGAGAAATTTGAGGGAATTTTTTGCAAGGAGTTAACCCTTAGCCTACTGCCAAACACAGGGTTTATTGCGAAATCAGACTAACTTTTGATCTAGTCTAACATTGCCAGCTACCTTGTTTTGCAGTAGACCTCTGGATTACAATGTAAATAACTTGCCCATCATTATTCTATATATAAAAAGCCCTATGTGTGATTGCAGATCGAATTGCACAGGAAGAGCAGTGGAAGAATCTGAACCACATTGGACGACAGGTTGAAGCATGGCGCACACCACACTGAACTCCTACCTTTCTCATGTAAGTTACCTGTATTATAGTCGATCGCAAACTTTGACTCTGGCGATCTTACCTTTTCATTCATTCATTAATGATTTGGGCTGAACAATCTTGAAAGAGACATATTTTCAAGCTCCTTGCTGTTTTTCCCATTGCTTTAATTTAAGGTGAATGTCATGCAAGAGAAGATTATATCATAAAGATCTACCTTGAAATTCACCAAAAAGAGATGTCTATTAGAATCGAGGACCTAGACCTAGGTAACCGATTTAACGCTTGTTATTGTTCGTCTCTGTAGGTTTCTGATTGCCTTGATGACCGAGATGGACTAAATCTAGCGGTAAATATGTCTTACTAATAACTGAGTTCAATTTCTTATTCCTTCACATCTGAACTACCAAGCCGTAAATAATATCCCAGGTCAATGTTGGAAGCATTACATTAACAACAATATCACTAAATGGTTGCTCTTAGCACCCGATTACCTAATGCGAACAGACTGTTATAATAAGGGTTACAGCGGTGGACTGAAACGGAATGAGCAGAATGGCACACAAGTTCATGACAATGTAATGCAATCCCAAGTGAAATATTTGGCAATGGCGCATGCAGCCATCCTATAGCTATCTGTCCAGGGAGCTACAGACAGTTTCAAACTCCTTGATCTGTCGCAATCTAATAGCTTGCAAACTTGAAATTAAAGCAAGGCTGCAAAATGCAGCGTTGTTTAGCTTGCACCATGAGACAATTTATCAGCATAGAGCCTGCTAGTTCTCCGGTTCGCTAATTCTCTAATCTTTTCTGTTTCTTTAGCCTTTGCTATCGTTCAAACATCCACACATCAACAACCCTCGACTACAGCTACAGAATCCTGAACAGAAATGTGAACAGATCCTCAGACAGCCCTGGGATGAGATAGTAGCTGCTCACATAAGGTCAGGCTAAATATTTACTCTGTAAGTATCTCTGTCTGTTGCTTAGTCAGAAATTAAATCATATATCAACATAGTTTGCTTCATTTTGTGTCTTGTGAGGAGGGTTTGGGCTGGGCTTTGATTGGCTGAGGGTTGTTAGAGCAAAGCCTGTTGCTACTGGTTAGAAAGTACCTATCAAGATGAAGTGAAAGTACTCAGTTTTACATTCACTATATGTCGACGGGTACATTCAGTGACCTGGCATTGGCTCTCATACCCACACAACAGCCAATCAGTGACAACACATTGACAAGGGGTGGGACTGGTTTGGAGGATTTCGCTTAGAAATACACTGAGATAAACTTGATTTGACATACTGTTTGCCCGATAAAATTGGTTCACAGATTAGCAGATTCTGCACTCAACTATAATACTATTTACATCAGGTCTCAATATGGCTGAGAGTGCCTGGGTTTCA
Organism: Membranipora membranacea; assembly: GCA_914767715.1. NCBI lineage: Eukaryota > Metazoa > Bryozoa > Gymnolaemata > Cheilostomatida > Membraniporidae > Membranipora > Membranipora membranacea. Next base: position 16,649,969 of record OU612069.1, on the reverse strand, counting down.
GTCATATGCACCTGCTGTCATACTACTTAGACCTGTTCCTTCTGGCAATTTTATAAGTTACTGCAAAGAATTGCTCACTCATTCATAGATGTAGTAACTTGGCTGCTGCTGTCTTCCTGGCTTTTTTTTTTATAAAGTTGTCATTATTTGGAGTTACATTCTCATGCGAGTGTTTTCATTTTGATTTTTAGAGCTCTATGGGCGGTTAGTAATCACAACTTTATTGAAGCTTTCGGATGTCAGGCAGCGGCTGTGACAGCATTCTCGAAGGCTATGCAGGCGATGAAGGATGAGAACTGGGCTCTACCTATCATGTTCGTTCTGTGTATTGATCTCAGGCTATTTGCCTTGTCGGTGAGTGCTCATACCTGCTGTGAAATGCATCATTGCCTGATTATGATGCTGTTATATGAAATTTCCTTAGTTATATCATTTCTGGGCTTTTTTTCAAGCGGATCATTCCAAGTCTATCAACAATGGAAAACTACTCCTTTGTGCGTCAAACCAATGTTGATAATAGTTATCTCAAACTGATATGCTTCCCCTATTCTGATATATCCGTGCACCCTTAGAAGCAGAGCACCTCAATCCCGGCAAAATTAATAATACTTGATCTTCATCTTCAGTATTTTTATAAGTTTACCTGAATTACACTCCCATTCCCACATAGCTTTATAAAACAAGCTTTCAATGTACATGTCAATAGATCATAGCCTAAAGTAAGCTGAGGGGAAGGCCATAGCATCTTTTGCCAACACATGGATATATATGGCCATACCGGTGATATTGGATACTATGAATCATTCTGCAAATGAAATTGACAGAGTGCATTAAATTCCATTGGCATTGAATCAGATGAATTTTATATTTCTATTAAATAAAGTTTAATTTAATCTGTATCTTTCAGGCAGAGACACAGAGAGCTCGTAAGTTTCACACATCTAAGAAAGGTGAGATGTTGGAGAAAGCAGCTGATGGTCTGATGGCCTGCTTCAGGGTTTGTGCTAGTGACAGGTCAGTTTTACAACCTTAGTGCAGATAAAATATGATACCTGCTGGATGGAGCATCAATTGCCAGACATTAGACCAATGAACTCCCTCATTGGTTAGACAAAGTCTTATCCAGTTATCTGCATTCGGAGTTGCTCCCCCTCCACTCGTCACCCCGCCAGCCACTGGGGTGACTAGTGGAGGGAGAGCAACTAGTATGCAGGTAAACTGGATCCAACTTGTTCCAGCCCGACATGGTGAGAAGTCAGTGTTACAATATTTCTTTGAATTGGTAGTATGAAGGCACTGATGTAAATTGGGTCTAATCGTCAGTGCATAAGGTATTTGGGTATTGGCATCGGTTGTAATTGGTTTTTCATCTATGTTTACTTAACCTACTCTACCTGTTAACAGGCTGATCATCAAACTTATTGAATATCAATATTTGGGTAGAATCAAATATATATAGCAGGCAGCTGATATCAATATTGGCTGAGGATTAGGCCTATATAGCGAGCATAGAAAGGTAGCTTCAAGTATAGACAACTTCAAATATAGATAATATAGCTTACCCCATGAATATACACAGCATTTTTATGTCTATGGTTGTCCCTGATAGTATACTCTAATTTTCCCAATTTGCTAGCGATGGAAACCTAACTGATGTAGGATAACTTCAATATCTTGTAAATTCAGTTTAGATGATTACATACATAACTTTGTTTGTTTTTTACAGCCGATCTGCACCAGCAAACTCTAAAAAGTGGGGAATGTTGAATCTTGTAAACCAACTCTTCAAGATTTACTTCAGGGTAAGCATACTCACACTACACCCATCACAGTTGAGTCGAGATATGTAATTGGTCAAAATTGATGAATTACTTTTCTATACATGTATATATGATGCCATTTTCTTCCAGATATCTCATATGAAAGTGGATAACAAGCAATGCTACATTTGTACACATTTCATAGTCTCTAATCATCCGTATATGTAATATAAATATTATTGACACAAGCTGATGGGCTACATATATATGTCTACATAGTCTCAAGTTTAATTGTTTAGACTCGGGATTGTGTCTAGATAGCGGCACCTTTGATAACAGGGTATCACAAGTGGTCTATACTATATTTGCAGTCTGAGCGCGTAGACTGTTTCCCTACAGGCATGACAGTTTCATATACGTAATTTCTGCAGTCCCATCACACATCGATTTGAGGCTATTAGTCTATTATAATTTTACTAGTCCAGTGCTTCCTGATACTGTACATTATTGTATGTATGGAGTTATGAACAATCTTTGCTCTACTTTTAGATAAACAAGCTACATCTGTGTAAACCTCTCACCAGGGCTATAGATAGTCTTCCTATCAAAGATAAATTCTCACTCTCCCAGCTAGTCACATACAGGTAGGTTTATTTGTTAGGTTTATGAAATATGGGCAATATTTTGTTTCTATCTTTATTGTGCTGACTACCATACCACTAGGTGTGAGCTACCCCCATGTCGAAATTCATCATCTTATCTGTCCAGCCCCCTATAGAGTAGGACAACTCCTGACATTGCCCTATGAAAGAAGGCATGACAATTCGCAAGACCTAACTGCTAGAAATTTAATCCTGCATTTGGGGTACCAATCTTCTGAACTAATTTAGCGCTCAACAAGAATATCATGTCAATTATCTCCCTGACTTTTATTGTACGCTCACAATCAATAAAGCTAGGGTGTCTCCCATTCCCTAAGAACAACATATTGAATCTTTCATACTTTATATGTCTGTCAATGAGGTTTTTTTTGTTGCAAACTGTCTTCTCTCGAAGGATTTAAAAGCACCATTGTTCGGCGTCGGCACTGCAGCTCCAGCCATGATAGCAGATATGCTTCACGCTGGGTTACGACTGTCACTGGTTGAAGAGTGCCGCTAATGACTTGGAAACCTAATCGCCACTATAAAACACTTCCTTTGCAGGCACATCAGTGTCCTTCATTGTTAACGCTGACAGACAGCAATATTATATATGTAACATGATCAGAGACTATGGATATATTATCTATAGTCTCTGATATGATTATATTATAGATATTCACCGTCAGCAACTCAAACATGTATTTCGAGTGTTTAAACCACTGCTGACACAGCTTGGGTTTGCCCAGCAGAGCCATCAGTGAAAAATTTAAATAGAAAGTTGTGGCATCAAAACATCTAGCCAGTAGCTTTGCATGGAGTTATATGAGCCCTCAAAAAGTAAGGAGTATCTTCTTCCCCAGCCACCCGCCAATAGTGATGACAAAAGTTGACCCTGACCAATCAGGTGCCTTTAAAATCTAAGCTGAGATCCAACAACTTTATTAGGGATTGATCTCAGCTAGATTTTAAAGGCACCTGATTGGTCAGGGTCAACTTTTGTCATCACTAATGGCGGATGGCTTGGGAAGAAGATACTCCTTACTTTTTGAGAGCTCATATTATAACTCATATAACTCCATGCAAAGCTAGATGGTTTGATGCCACAACTCTCTATTTAAACTTTTCACTGGTAGCTCTGCTGGGCGAAGCCCAGCTGTGTCAGCAGTGGTTTAATGAAGATGATCAGTCCACTATAAATTGTTCGGGTTTGAAAGGAAGACAAAACATTCCAATCTGAAGAATATGATGCTAACAATTATATGATTATCGAATGACTACTAAGAGATAGCCACCTCTGTTTTATTTTCTGCTCACAGATACTATGTAGGAAGGAAGTGTATGTTTGAGAATGATTTTAAGTCAGCGGACGAGTATCTCACTTTTGCTTTTGAGCGCTGCCACAGAATATCTCGGGCCAATAAGAGGCTCATCCTCATATCTCTGCTACCTGTCAAAATGTTAATGGTGAGTGGGCAATTTTTCTGATCTCGGTTTACTTTCATAGCTACCTTGCATTGAATATGACTGCAGTTCGGTTCGAATCCTACTGCATTGTTTGCACCCAGATGAAAATGTGCAAAGAAAATCCGCCCAACAACCTAGCCTGACCTCGCTGTGATATTTCAACATTCTACCGGTCTAGCAGTTAAAACACAGTAAAATTTAAAGTTGTCCTTGTGTATGAACTCACTTGAGTTAATGACAATGTTGGAGATTTTTCATTCACTAACTTCTCAGTTGGCTTCATCTTAAACCATGATGACAATTCAAGAACAGAGAATACTGTAGTATGAAATTTGTTATTCTCCATTTTGCTTTTCTCCAATTTTGCTATTCTTCATTTTGCTATTCTCCATTTTGCTATTCTCCAATTTGTTATTCTCAATTTTGTAAATTTGCTGTGTAATCTCCATTATAGGGAAGACTGCCAAGTAAACAAGCTTTACAGAAGTATGATCTTACTCAGTTTTCGCATGTCGCTGATGCTGTGAGGTGAATACCATTTACTATTCAATATTTTGCCTCTACTACTAACCCTAGGGATAGGAGGTAGCTCAGTTGGTTAGAGCGCCTGCCCTCTAACGCGCAAGCGTTGGAGGTCTCGGGTTCGAAACCCGCTGCAGTCTATTGACTCCTGGGCTCAATTGACGCCCCAGGTGTGCTCTGACCTGCCTGCAAACTGAGAGCAGCTTGGCATCTTCAGACAGAGACAAAAACCTGCAATTTTAACTAAATTTAAAAAAAAAACATACTCCGTGTAATCACTAGCGATCATATTGAATGAACCTGAACACTTGAATGAAGCAAAAATGACCTCCTAAACTCTGATAACTTCAAACTTGTCAAACCTACTTGTGGTTAAGGGAATATTGGATTACTGGTTACTATCTGCACAAATATTCATTCATTCAGCTTACCCTTACAAGCAATTAGCGAATAACTAGCAATAAATGCATGGTGCATACTTCGGAGTTGTCTTCTTAATGTCAGAGAGAGGACAACTTTCTAGCCATATATTGATATTTGGCACGCATCATATTAAGAGGTCTAGATGGTCGTACTTGGATATATTATACAAACCTTTTATATATAATATGATACCCATCTTATCTGCTAAATCGTTTGTACGCATCCTCAAATTCAACATGAATAGCCATTATCCCTACCCAATGTGAGCCTTGGTACTTAGCCCACATTGTATCATTCTTCATAAATTATTTCTGTTTTGCAGACATGGAAATCTGCTGAAGTTAACTGAGGCTTTACAAGCTCACGAACAATTCTTCATCAAATCCGGAGTTTATCTTATACTGGAGAAACTGAAGATTATTACGTACAGAAATCTCTTCAAGAAAGTGTAAGTTGCTAATGCATACTTCTCAGCCATGTTTACTTAAATATATGGGACATTAGTGGGAATAATAAACATCTAAAGGGAATAATGTTATTGCAGCCGGAAAAATTCTCCATTTTGAGCTTGCTTCAAATAGACAAATTTAAGCCTTGCTTTAATTTGCACACACTCTTTACTTTGCTATAGCACTGGCTAACTGCAACTCACCCTCTACCAAGCTTTACTAAACTCTAGCTAACATTTTCTCCCCTAGGGTAGATAAAAATCAATTTATCTGACCATTAAATTGGTATTGAAGATGATGGCTTTATGAATCGATTCATGCATTATCGATCAGAAAAATACACACAACGAATATGATCAGTAATTCTCGTACATTCTTACAATTTTTACGTTAAGGTGATTTATCAGTTTGTACGAAATTTTTATATGTTATACCCACCAACCCTAGGCACATTTTCAACAATTTTTCACACCCCCAGTGTGTGACGTAACGTCGTGACGTTGCGACAAAGTTCAACATTGCATTTTATAGAGTTATTTTAAAATGAGTTTGGGGGGTAAGCAATTTGGCTGGGGTTTTAATTTCTGCTCAATGAATTCATTCTGTACTGTTGTCTGACTGATGGCTGGCATCCCAACAGTATATGGCATTAAACTTATCCATAAATTTTTGCTGAAAGTATTGATGTTTTTCATAAAAAACATGCTTTATTCAAATACAGCATAAATAATACAAGAAGTTATCATACAGTTGCTGATTTGCATTTATGAGTTGTATACCCATGAGGAATCAACTTGTGTTTGTTATTCACGATGTATCTAAGCAACCGGTCATGTGACATCATTGACAAACACGGACTTTTCTAGTGTTAGTGTAGGGGAATCTTTGTGTGTGATTACAACAAGCAGAATACACATTGGGTATTTTTAATGATTGATGAGTCACTACTATGATGTAATACAGGGGTGGACGTGAGATATTGCAATTATTTAGTCAGGTGTGGAATTAAACGGTGATAATACTTTATACTAACTTCAAACACTGGTTTAACTAGACTATTTTTGTTGTAATATTGCAAGTAACTAGTACTCATTTGGGTGTTTAAACTCATATGAATCTTTAGATCATGTACTCAACTAGGAGTGGACATGAGTATTTAGGTTTTATCTGTGTCAGGCCTGAGATATAAACATAAGATTATCATGTCCATTTGCAATTTTGTTGTTAGCTCATCAAATTTGATCTTGCTTTTGTTTACATGTTACCATGGAATTGTTTTTATATTCCTACGCCGGGCATGCGCACTTTGGTCACTGACTAAGCAAATTTACAATAAAATTCATCTGAAGTCTTTCAGCTGAATTCTGCTCTTTCTCTGCTTGTTTCACCTTAGTGGCTAAACATGGGTAATTCTAAAAATGCCAGAAATCGTAATATATCCAGAGGAAGATTGACAAAGAAGAGATTCAATCCTAAGATGAATAAAAAAAAGCTTTCACTGTTGTTGGTAAGTTTCTGAAAGTTTCCACTACTTAGTCTACCTACTACTAGCGTTAGTCCCACTCTTTCTAGACCTTGTCTAGACTAAGACCAAGGAGTTGCTAGTTATGTGTGATTAGCCTCACAGGCACGATTATTCACGCAATGTACTTCTTCTCACACACTCAGCCCATGGTAGTAAGTAACTGAAAGGCCTTGAATGAATTGGGGACTCTAGAACTTCTTAGATTAGAACTTTTATTGACAAACTATATACCATTGTACTTGTTGTTCTACGCTAACTATAGAGCCAATTCTCTCTCATGCAATTCAAGTCATACTCAAATTAAAGAGCCTCAATAGTGTTGTACAAACCAAGGAGTTACAGTGTTCTCCTTGGCACAATTGTATTCATTGCATGAAGTTGCATCCAATCTCTGTTGTAAGTGTGTTGATAACAGCATTGGTATGTCTACCAGATATCATAACCATTATCATAATACTTGGGTGTGTCATTTTAGATCAATGAAAATCCGCCAACAACTTCAGCAGCAACAGCAGTTGTTAGTGAAGATCAGGAGCAGCTGGTGGTCACACCCTCATCATCTAGTACAAGTGTGTGTACAGCTATGTTGAAATGCGATACAGAACCGATGGATGATGAAGCCGAGAACTGCAGTATGGGTAAGTCTCTTTGCAGTAGCTGGCATATATATCTTTTCATGTAGCTCTGATGTGCCGCACTCACAACTGTACTATTTGTCTGACCAATAATCACAGCTTCTAAATCACGTATATCACAAAGCAGGGTGGTTCAAATCCACTGAGTCTGCCACCGCATTGGCGCGGCCTGCTAAATAAAATGCAGTAAACAAAACTCAAAGCGATATTCTGCATCGATCCCTATCATATCAATGTCACTTCTTTCCAATCCCTCAGATCTCAAAGCAGGGTGGTTCAAATCCACTGGGACTGCTTACTTTAGCGTAGTAAACTAACACTCTGAAGACTCTGAATCCCTTTCCTCATATCAATATCACTCCAACTACGATACATCTCACTACTTGCATGATGTCATTAATTTGGCCAAGTTTTTTAAATTTCTTGTAATGCTGCAATATATCTCGCTACTTGTAGTTGCTCTGTATGTAAGCCTAAATTCAGTATCACTCTGCACAAGTGTCTTTTTTGGTATGCAGATGTTTCATGATTTTATCTACATATATGATACCCAATAGGAATGGATGGCAATATCATAATCAGCAGGCAAGGTCTGCTCCAGATGCTAAACTCGGTCGCAGAGCACTTTCAGGTTTCAGTTTACTAGAATTGACCTCCAAGGAGAAAGGATACTCGTTCGAGCACAAAGTTGAGTGCGTATGTGGCTGGATGACAACAACTAATAAACTTGTAAGTCAACCAAATTTTTACACAGTTTTGTAAACCTTCTTCAATAATAATATGGTGAGATCTCAATATGCCTATAAACTTGATGGAAAAGGAAAGCAATAGAGGTGTTACTTGGCTCTTCAATAACATGGATTCAAGGATTAACTGTGCATATATTGTCTTCTCTTTCATCAGGTTAAGACAACTCAACCTGGATTATTGTACTCATTTTCATGTGGGATCATATCCTTTTCTTCTATTATTCTGGGTTCCTCGGTTATTGTAGAATCTACAGAAAGAGGCTGTCATCGGGCGATATCAGCAGGTGTTGGGGCAAGACCTTTTAACAAGCTCATGGCAAACATGAATTTACCCAGTAAGTTACACAGATTATTTGAATGACTATGAACGGTTGTATAAGTACACCAGATTTAGCGTTTAAATTCTTTTAACTAATACAATTATCTAGTCTAGAACCCAATTACTGATCAATTTAATGCCTATTTCTTAGGTTACGGTAACACTCATGTTATTTCTTCTAGCGTATCGGCCTAATAGCTTCAGTGCTGAAGAAAAAACAGCTGGTAGGTCTATCGAGGCAGAATGGCTAGTGGAATCTAAAGCTGCTCATGAGGCTGAAAAAGAAATAGCAAGAAAGAAATGGCGATTTTTTCATGGACTGCCGTGGATCAGGGTGATAGTGGATGCAGGCTGGCAGAAACAATCCCATGGCCACAATTACACGTCGTCGTCAGGTTAGTAAAAGTGTATAAGTATGCAATGAAAATAAAAGACAAAAATTATTCAAAATCTTATTTATGCTTGCAAGGTTTACCTTATTCATTTGTTTCAAGTGTGATCCTATTTTTCTGAAATGCTGATAGAGTTACTTGATGAGTCTCTGAAATTTGTTTAATATACAAGTACATCTTATAATAATCTTGAGTGGACAACTATAATTGATTATGTTATTGTTACAGGTGTAGCTGTCATTATCGGAAGCGAGACGAATAAGGTACTACAGGTGATACCGAAGAACAGTTCGTGCCAAATGTGCACGGTAAGCCCCAACAAATTACATGAATGCCACAAAAATCACCAAGGAAGCTCAGGGAGCATGGAGTCTAAGGGATTGGTGGAAGGATTTGAGAAGGCGATGACAGCTCATCAATGTTACTATCTAGAATATGTTGGCGATGGTGACTCCACGGTAGCAGACAGCATCATTTGTAATGTGAGCTCAAATTATTTCTTCTAATCCTTACCGAATCAAATCTGTTCATCTCAAACACTCTGGCCAAGCCCCTCCTCCAATGATTGATTGATAGATTGTATTTCTATCACTAACATAACATGATATATGTTGTGAAAAAAGGTGTTAAATACTGAATTTACCCATTATCCATAGTGTATGACTAGTTGAGGTTGAATTTCTGATGGTACGATTCAAACCTATGTATATATATGCATATTTAATTTACCATATAATTAATGTCTTTACTTTTACTTTGTCATTGACTTCATTGTTATTGTTATTATATGTTTAAGGTTTCCTATGGTACTAGCGTACGAAAGATACCTTGCAGCAACCACGCAGCAAAGAATGTAAGAAAACATCTAGAAGAATTGAGAAAAACAGACAGACTACTAACGAAAGAGCATGTTACAAAGGTAACATATAGTGTAAAACATGTTCTAAACATGCATCTACCTGAAGAACAGACCCGAGTAGCTATACTGAACACCATCAATCATGTAGGGGGAGACCACTCATCGTATTCACCTGAGTGGAAATGCAAGCATGCTGGGACAGAGGGGGTGCTCCCGTGGTCTTTGGAGACATACAACAAGATAAAGGTGAAATATTATTATCTACCTGAAATGCAGGAAGGCTGTGTCAGATAAGCTGTAAAACCTTAACTTTACACCTTTCATAAAATAAGCTTACTAAATGCATAATCATCGGATTTTTTCCAACTCTTCTACAATATCTACCCTATAGTAGTTTAGTTTTCGCGGCATTTAGGATTCGCTTTTCGCGTTTTTGCCTAGTTTGCGAAATTTAGTGTATCTTAAATTAAACTCACTCACCATAGTTTCATAAACAATGTACAATTATACAGGAATACACCTTATCCAAAAATGCAAGCTAGCGTGGTGTAGTGGTCTCAGTGCCTGCCTTGCAATCAGATGGAGATTTATGCCCTGGGTTCGAATCCCAGCTTGGACATTTTTTTTTAATTTTCACAAGTAAGCCTACTAGCGAAATTTAGTACTAGTGAAATTTAGTACCAGGTCCAGATCCAGGTCCGAAATTAAACTCTAGCTAAATTAAACTCCTATAGGGTAATTATTTCAATCCGAAAACACCATTATTAATTCCAAAGTTTCAGGAATCTACCGGGTCAAGTTGTGGGATTCTTATGTTACGACTAAAATTCATATTCCAGCTGATACTCCAGAGGATGGCTGACATTCCATATATAGCTGAAAATATGACGAGTAATGCAGCTGAAACCTACATGAACATCCGGCGCGTCATGGACGGAAACAAACACACTGACAGAGGAAAATCTGGATCTTGGTCAGCAAGGTGTCACGGTATGTTTTGTTATCAAAATTATTGGAGTAACAAACTATCAATAGAGCTACGTGTATTTCCACTTATATGTCGCAATTAGTTATTTTTGTGACAATGATGTTGCGTTGAAGGACTGTTTCTCTGTATTATAGCTGCAGCACTTCGCTACAATGATGGCCCTAAGTGGAGTGGAAGATTTCTGACTCACTGTGTTAATTCAGAAAAGCTTTTTGATCAGGAGGAAAGGCAGGTGGCCTATAATAGAACAAAATCAAAGACGGCAGAATCAAAAGGCAACAGAAGTAAAAAACGACTGCCTAAATCAGCTGTTGGTGAGTCCCACATAATCATGACACTTCATATTTCCACAAGCCTTTCAACTTGTCTCAAAATCACATAGGAAATGTCTGTTAGTCTGCCTTAAAACATCAGAGTCACCCTCTAACGCATATTCTAAACACACACCCATTCACTTACTTGCTCTACCTCATGCTGTACACATTTTATCTATACCGCAGAGCTCAATTGTCAAAGGCTAATAATACCTTGCTAGCTTCTCTTTTCTGCTGAGCACATCTATCTGACATGCTTGATCAGTTTGCAACAAATATTATATATCCCAATACTGGGAAGCATCCCCTTTTTATCTGTTGTCTTCTCTTTTTGCGGAGGAACACGATTCCCATTCAATCCTTCTCATCTGAATTATTTTGCACACTGCATGCTTGCTGTTTGCTTGCTTATACTAACTATAATTTCTGAGACGCTTGATATGAATGCTTTTTAAGATGATGTATATGGTCAAGTGGCAGCTCGAGATGCTGATATAAAGCAGGATAAGCTCGAGGAGCTGATGACTGAATTTTTACTGACAATGCCTTCTTCCATCAGCGCGGAGCAAGGCACTCCACAATGGAAAGCGGCTAGAAGAATGAGACTCACTGCGAGCAACTATGGACAGATATGTAAAATGAGATCAAAGACCTCTCCTAAAAATACAATTCAAAACCTGCTATATCCATCCTTTACAGGGAATGCTGCTACAGCAAAATGTTTGTAGATTGGTTAAAAATCAATGGTTGTGACGAGATTTCTGTAAGCCATCCCGGGTTAGTTTTGTTACCCGATGAGAATGTTTTCGGGGCCTCTCCTGATGGTATATTCTGCTGTCAGCCAAGTAAAGCCAGTATACCAGCATCTTTTGTGGTTGAATACAAAAACCCAAAAAAACTGGCTGACGCTGGGCTGACAGTAGATGATGCTATCAGGACTAAAGTAAAGGATTTTCCTTTGGGTTTAGATGAGAATGGTAACTATGCTCTCAAAACTTCCCATTCCTTCTACTACCAGGTACAAGGTGTGATGGCTGCCACTGAGCTTCCGAATGCAGCCTTTGTAATTAGAGGAGCCAAGCTCAGTATGGCTGTTGTATGGATCACTTTTGATAAACATTTCTTTCTTACTCATATTTTACCAAAGCTCAGACGATTCTACTATCAAGCTATACTGCCAGAATTGGCTTATCCACTTATGTCTATTTCTGGTGCTCGACCATATTATGTTGAGTGGAATTATAAGTAGATTTTTTTTCACTCATGCAATCAAGCAACACTCCTTATTTCTGATTTTTTTTCAGTTTTATTTCTGTCATTCCTTTGTATTCTTTTCTAACACTCTGCATGGCACTCGTCCTCACATCCTCTCAACTCTACCAGAAAATATAATGCACTTGGCTGCAACCTTGAACCTCAATAGTCTTCATCAATCATGCTTTTGTTCTCTTCGCCATCAGCAACCACATGTATATCAACAACTCCCTAAACAATAATTTGAGCATGCTCTGTCTTTATTTCACAAAGCAGGGTGGTTCAACTCCACTGAGACTGCCACCGCGATGGCGCGGCCTGCTAAATAAACTGCAGTGAACTGTCTAACTATCAACATTCTTGATCACGTCAATCGCAATCATACTTAGAATTACTCTCAGCTGCTTACCTACCTACCTAAGCATCTGCATAATTACCATGTTAGTCTGTTAGCTAAACAAACACAGTGCAAACCATGAACCTCCGTTAAGTGCCACCCAACAGATCCTTATCAAAAGTGGTAAGTTAGCGAGTGTAAATGATGATTACCTCAAATCAATACAACATGACGTATAAAGGGACTATTTGTTTTGATGTTATTGATACATCCAAAACGTTGTGAGGCGTCTGAGCCAGGAGACATAACGTCATCTGACTATCATAGGAAACATAGGAGACTCTGCACATTTTGTCTCTCAAATTGTGAATCTGTTGTTATAGTTACCTGATAAAATGTTAGACGAAATTTTTAACATCTAATATTGGTCGCATATCAATTTAGGCCACGTCAGTGAAAGAATTTTGTTGATCCGATAAACGGTGTGGATTTCAGATCGTATAGCGATAAATGACCTTAATCACCACACTTTTATTATTTCTGGACTATACTACAGATGGATATTACTGAAGACACATCAGTTACCAGTCAGCTCATTCCTATCAGCTCTACAGCTTATGAAGTATGAAGATATCGATATAGATGAGGCTGAATGTATCATTGCTAATCTTATATATGAGGTATGTAATCATTAGGCTCAAAATTGTCTTTTGGTTTCAGTTTTTCTCTCATATAGGGATTTTAAAGTGACAGTCCTACTAGGCCATGTTTGGTATGGTTTTAAAGATCTCAGGCTGAAAAGTCATTAAGGCATATGAAATATAACGGCCTGTGAACCTAACTGCAGTAAAACTGCTGCAAAGTCTGAAAATTGGGATCATAGTGGATCATAGTGATTATTGCCTCCCCCTGACCACTATGATACACGAAAATCCTTGCTAAAATAATTGAAAAAAAAACCGATTCCTATTTTCCACAATTTTCATTTTTTGGTAATTTTTATTTGCCCTATGAACTCACAGTATTTGATTTACTGGGGTAATATATCAACTTTTCATATAATAAAACAAACCTGTTAGTTTGGTGGCAGCCTCCTCCTATTTTTCACTTACAGTTACTAAATTGGGTGGTAAGGGCTTGACAGTTAATTCTAGTGGAGTTCTTTATGTTGATCGCAGTGGTAATATTGCACCTTACATAATGTTGCTCAATAAGCGGCTAATTGTTAAAAATGGTGCCAGCAAAAGGAAAAATAATCAAAAAATTATTTTATTATCTTAAAACATTGAAAAACCTGAAGAGAGCATGTCAGGATCAGTGGATTTAAGAGTTTCTATAGGTCTGCTAGCTGTAGTAGCAGAGTAACAGCTGAAACAACTTACTCAATTTTGCTGCCACTAAAAAACTGGCTTTGCATGTTCATATAGATATCTGATTTTTTTTATGGTGATCTGACGGGAACCAATGTTTCACCACCAATTTGTTGGCGAGTAGTAATATGACTGTCTGATTTCGACCCAACATTTTTCTAATCATCAGGACATTATGGGTTCACAGATTGTTAACCTATGTTTTAACTTTAACTTATATTTTTGTTCACTGTGTTACAGGGTAAGATCAAAGGCTACATCTCACACGCCCACAGAACTGTCGTAGTCAGCAAACAGGAACCATTCCCTGCTCTCACAGAAGTGCTATAACGCACTGTAGAAGAGATGTCGTGTAACCATCCGTCTTATAGACATCTTATAGTACGCACTCTCATGGAATATCTGTAAAAGGCCCTCGCCCAGTCATCATGTAACACGCCCACAATGTCATCATAATATTTCTTTATCTCTGTATAAATCACTCTAGACATTGTTTTAAGATGAAGTGATTTATTGACCTTCTTGTGCTACAGTCAATAATGCACCATTATATTGTATGGAAACTATTGACATCATCTATTATGTCATGTTATAAGACTAGTTATAAATGTACAATATGATATTTCAATATCAAAACCGATCTTATACTATGAATATCATGGAGACTTTTGGAGTATGTAAAATAAACATCCATATAAACCTGACTTTAAAGAACGACAGTGATCTATATCATCTTTGCTGCCAAATTGATTGATATAGTGTTTTTGTGGGCAAGGAGTATGCTTAAGGTCGGTGCTGGCTGCACTTGACTCTTGCTATGCTAGACAGAGCTATATATGAACACATTATTTACATACTATTCTGATAAATTGTTGCTGAAGAATAGGACAACAACTCATCTGAACGATAAAACAACATAGGGAAAGGCTCTGGACATACTTACTATCACACAAATTGTAATGATAGAAGCTCGAGTGAAGAATAGTTTACGAAAGTCTCAGCATACTATTATCCACAAGATTATTATAATATCACAAACTATCTATCCCTGTGGGTATTTTATTTGAAGCGCAAATGAGCATATGAAATAAATGTGGATCAATAGGGCATCATTTTAAAGTTCTGAGATACCCATATTCTTAGATAATAGTTGGTCTCAGCAAAAACAGCATGTGGTACAGCAATGAACTCCCTCTTCGAGGAAGAGGGAGTTCATTGGGTACAGGGTATTTCTGATGCAAAAAACAATATGGTAAATGTATGGAACCCCCTCAGCTGATCAGACAACATTATTCGTCGTCTGTCTCTCATTTCTTTGTCATTGATAACCAGATTATTCCTTATCACTACAATATCAGAATGGTCACTATTCTCACCATGTATACGCTGAAACATGGCTAAACATAGTCTGTAGTATTCTGCAGCTTTGTTAAACTCATTCAATGCATAGTATGTGGTACCCAGTTTTGTCATTGACGCAGCAATATCAGAATGATCACCAATCGCACCATGTATACGCTTTTCCATTTCTAGTGGTAGTCTGTGGTATTCTGCAGCTTTGTTATACTCATTCATAGCGTAGAATATGGTACCCGGATTATTCAGTAACTGAGCAATATCAGAATGATCTTGATCCTCACCATGTATACGCTGACGCATGTCTAGTGATAGTCTGTAGTATTCTTCAGCTTTGTCATACTTACTCATACTAGAGTAAGTGAGCCCAAGGCTATTCAGTGCTGTAGCAGTATCTGAATGGTCACTAGTCTCACCATGTACACACTTATACATTTTTATCGCATATTTGTAGTATTTTGTTGCTGCATCATACTGCCTCATAAGTTCCATTATATATCCTCTGTAGTTCACAGTATCGGCCATGTCCGAACAAAAGTTGTTTTCACCGTGGATACTTTTGTACATGTCAAGGGATGAAATCATACACTCCTCAGCTGCAGATAAATCACCTATTTCAATAATAGTTTATGCCGGTTATTAGTATTAACAGAGCATCTTTTGGATGATCGACAATCTTCCTGTAAATCCTGTAGTATGTTGCCGTTGATTTTTCAACGTTCATTTTAGCCTGTTCATAATGCTCTTGTTTGTAGAGGGCCAATCCGACTACATAATATCTATGAGCAGCTTCAGGTACTAAACTCTCCTCTCCATACAAATGTTCAAACATACTCTGATAATTTCTGCTGTACTCGACTGAGGTGGCCTGGTCATACTGTTCATCATACAAATACGCCAGTGCTTCTATACACTCGAACAAGGCTGAGGTTGGCTGCTGTAAAAATAGTAGTCTTTCCTCAGTCGTCAACTTTTGTAGGTGTCTCCAAATGTTGCTTGCTTCTGAGCTTCCGATAGGTTCACCATAATAATCAAACTTCACTTCTTGGCATGCCTTCATATAGGAGATACTCTTCAGCTTTGTCACATTGTCTCAAATCAACATATAAGCGCCCTATGCTAAGAGAGTATTCTCCTGATGAATCTTCATGAACATTCCCCAGAAGGGTGTGAAGAGCAGCAGTTTGATCTCCCAGATGACGCTGGCAGGTAGCAATCCTATGATTAACCGATATTTTGTTGTATTCCTTGTAATTCTCTTTGAGATGACTTAGAAGTTTCAGCCCTTTCGCAAAGTATAAGTTATCGATGAAAATATTTGCAACCTGATACTTAATTTCTGGTTTACAGATGGCACTATGACTGCCAAACCAGTCTAGAATGTCCTCATTGACTAACTGCTGAACCGGCCCGACTTGCTCATTTAGCAATTTGAATGCTTGTAATGTGTGCCCAGTATGCTGGAGTGTTGATATCTTGCATAGGAATGCCTGGTCATCTGCGTCAGCTTTTGTTTGATAGCCCTCTCATGCAGCACCTAATTGATCAGCATTTGCTTCTCCTAGTTCACCTTTCAAAGGAACCATCAAATCAGCTAGCGCCAGGATTAGACCTGTGTGGACGTACAATCTATCCCCAGGTGTTTTGTGCAGATTTTTACATTTGTAGTTTCTACTGTTTTCTTCTCTGCCGTTGAAATTCTGTCATCTTGAGAGTCATGGTACAGGTAAGCTGACAGTCTTACAAAACAGGCAATGGAAGCAGAATCAACTAGCTGTCCCTTCAAATCTCCGGTCGGTTTTCCTGTACCTACATTGAAGCGCATGGATAGACTGTTAGTTGCTTGGTTTTTGATTCGTACCTCATCTCGTATCTCATGTAGATTACAGAGAAGATCAGTAGTTACTTTCTGCTGTTGATCATAGGTGGTCACAGCTGATCCCTTCCAGAATGACTGCTGAACCTCGATACTCTCTCTTTCCAGCCGCCATATCCTGGTTTTCTCACAGATACAGAGTTGAAGAGTGCGTGCGCCTGTACAATGACACAATAATTGTCCTAATATAATTAGGTTGAAATCTGCAGAAGTTGGGTTGGTTATTTTGTTGACGTATCAAGGAGCATATCATTCTTACATTATGCACTAAATTACCATATACATAAAGCATAAAGCAATTACTTTGTGAAAGTCGAAAAGTATTGGTTCGTGATATCTGGTTGTTAAAAGACAGGTTTCAGGATGCCGTGTTGGTTTGAGGTCTAAGGGTGGAACATGCTAAAAGAAATAGTAAGACTAAGGAGCACTGCTTAGTTTTATTATACTAACACATTTCTGTCTTGCTTCAGATAACTTTATTCTTTTATTATAACTTACTCTGAGACAATCTGTCCAGTCATCAGTTTTCTGGTATTTCTTGTAATTAAATCCGCTAGTTGTACCAAGTGCTTCACCTGGACCTGTAGATTGTATTTACCTCCTACACTACAGGAGTAATTCCTCTTAAACTCATGTAAGTCGTCTTCGTTGTCAATCATCTAAATAAAAATGTCTTCGTAACATGTTGATGGATCATAGAGTCATTGTGCATTTACATGTAGATTGTTGGATGACCTTCCCTTGATCAAAGAAGATGAGTAGGGTTTGTCTCTAATGAAGGTTGATAAAAGTAAGTGTTTATCACGAAAGCTGAACCAGGTATGGTGTTTAAATCGCAAAAAGTGAAATGAAATAACAAACAAGCGTAGGAAGTGGCAGAAGTTGTGATAATCGCATAAGGGTTTCGATTGGAATGAGATAATACGGAATGTAATGCACATTGGCGATTATAGATAGAGCCTGTTTATGCGACAAAAATAATCTATTGTGGGCATTATTTATAGGACAAGTTGTCAATGAATTGAATACCATATATAAGGTGACAATAGATAAACTGAAAAAAAAGTGTGCGGGCACTTGCTATATCATATATATTGCACTCGAATATATCGGGATAATCATTTTTTCACAATTGTCGCCCACTGTGAAAAAGGCTAGCCAACTCTCACCTGAATTTGATACAATTCTGAATGCAGGACGGATGCGATAGAAAACCAAACTTAGACTTTTAATAGATAGAGGCAAAACAGTATCAACCCTTGCTTGGCAGAATCGAAATAATGATTTCCAAACCAATGTGAAGGTTACAGATCTGACTCAGTACAAATTGTTTTTCTACTTTGCTTCTCAAGACAATTCTGGTGCTATGAAGTTTGTAATGAAATGTTTAGATTTATGTTAACCAAAGAGGCACCATTTTTTAAATAAACAGTGTTTATTAACAAATTGCTCTTGAATGAAATACCACAAAAGATTAAATAATGGCTAGATTTCAATCTAGCTAGCAAGGGGCTGACTAAATACTTGCTAGCACAAATTTTAGCTTGCTTAGGTTGGAGCTTTTGTAAATATAGCAGTTGAGTAAAAGTTAGCAATATGTTTCACTAATTTAGTAGTAATAATTATTTCCACCAACAAATATTTTACTGCTGCTGCTCTAGGTACATTGTTGAATTATCTCAAGTTTTGTTGTCTGATGTTGATGACAAAAAACAGCAGGCCTACCATGTAAATAGAACAAAGGACAATTTTTATTTTCATAGTTCATTTTGCTATATTGTTCATATAATTGAAGTCATTCCCTTCGCAGGAAAGCCGTTTTCAAAAAATACATCATCATGGTTCAGTACATGGGGAAGCGTTCTCATTGGACAGATTCTGTCTACTGTTTATTCAGAATCTTCATTGAGACATTGGTCAATAACGTCAGTGACATTTAACTCCTATGATTCAATGTGTAGTATGTTAATGTCATTAATATACAAATATTATATATCTTTGTACGGACATTACATTGTCCAAAGTGATCTTTCAGTCACTTCAGGCAATAGAACGCCATGGACTGCCTGCACAGGATTTACACAATACATCTTTTTTATAGCACAGCATTATATGCGGTAAGTTGTACACAAATCTAACAATTAGTCGATAATGTAGATCCATAAAATCTACAGCAATTAAGAGATGTTTTGTATTTTCGTATAGCTTTTCGATATGAGTATGTCAAATTGGTGGTTGACATTTTTTGACGGATACTTGATATTGTATTACCTATTATAAACGGTCAGTTCCCTTAAGACTTATGAGATACAGATACCTACTGAAAATTCACAATGATGTTGACAATCACATTGTTTGAAGTTATTTTAACAAACTTGAGCTATTTCAGACTGAATCGATCAAAAAATGTGAAAGATTCATGCAGCAAATGGGTAAAAAGACACTATGATTGATCAAAGATTTTTGTATTTCACAACTGTTTGATAAATCTACTTGTTCAATGATGTGTTCAGCATAGCATTTACTCTCCTATTTAGGTACAGTCATCGATTGCTTATGTAAGCTCCAGTACTAGAACAAGGTTTGTCGCAACGAGTCCACTGAATATGCATGCTACCTCAATACCACCAGAAGTCTGTGGGTACATGTGCTCACGCAAAAGCAGCTGCGTCTCATTTTCTATCAGCAATGAGGGAAAAGAGGCTAACTGCATCCTGTACAATGCGTTCCAAAATGCAGGGAATAACTTACAGAATGCTTATTTAAAAGGTATGTCCACATATCTTTTGATTAACATTAAGACAATTACCACTAGCACCATACAAAGAGCCTTACTGTAGACAGGTAGTTTTCTGGGATTTACACCCGAATTATCAGCATCAGTTCTGACAGAGTTTAGATCAAGTTCAATGGTTGATTAAAAAGGTTGATTAAAATCCAATGGGTCAGATCCATGTTATTTTAAACGCTTAGTAAAACTGATATTGACAGGGAGTGTTCTTGATTGATTCATTGATTTATTAGCTATCACAAACATTAAATGTTTCGAAAAGTGGATGCATATACTTTGTCATAATAAGAGCTTGCTACCAGTGTATGGAACTATGGACTTTTAAAAAAGAATCTCATTAAGTGTCATGCACATTTGCCTGAGAAAACAGTCTTTGCCCCATGAGCTGCGATATTTAACATGTCTAAGACGACTAGAAGGGCAATGTTCAAGAAAATTGTGTATAAAGTGGTCTTCATCAGAAAAACAGCACATGATAATGGATAATATATGTGCTCGGTGAATATAACATAATCATAAATTTTATTTCTGTAGTTCCTGAGGATATATCTAACATCAACCTCACTCACCATCAGCGGCTGGTCCTACACAGAGTAGACAGCAGCGATGATATGCATTACTTTGCAAAATATCAGCAGCTGAGTCTGAGTGACTGTGTAAAGAGATGCTTCTCTATTCTTGGCTGTTTCGGTTTTCACTTCCTACCTTTGCTCGGAGATTGTCACTTACTGAATTACTCTTCTAATCATGAGCTAACAAGGTCACCTGGTTTTGGGGATACTCTGACATACTTTGTTGACATTGATAGAAGTTTAGCGCTAGGTAAGTTTCTTCAGAAAATGTTCATTACCAATGAGGAGTAAATATTAGCAATAGCTGAGTTCGGCTAATGAGGGGGCGACTCAATGTCAGCGCTATATTTACTTGATGCGCTGCAATCATGAACTTGAAGGCCTTACATGGTATGAGAAAGCAATGACTGCAATGTAACTAGAAAGTCATTGAGTTGCGGGAATTTTGATGAAATGCTCATTTGGGAATACTCATTCTCAATTACAGGAAAATCTAGCATCGCATCTACAGTTTCGGAAAATGACGGTATGTTGAATGGACCGCACATTGGGAATGATGGTGTTACTGGTGACTACAACAGCACAATGACGACTAAATGGGAGAGTCAGCCTTATTGGATGGTAGATCTTGGACTCAACTGTACCATTTGGGGTGTACACTTCTTCAATCAAAACCTACCAACAGGTAGAGGGGTCATTGTTTTATGTCATATAGCCAAGTTGTTCTGTTGTTTTTGTCACCGCCATTGAAACATACATTCTATGGCTGAAATCGATGGTCAAAAGTGTCTGAATTTTCATATATTTAAAATATGCTAGCTAACTTTACGTGTGAATTCATGATACACTGGTTGCGGGAACTCAATACAAGGGGATTTCTCATATTCAGAAAAGGAGTTGTTTAATGACGTTGATGGACAGTATACCTTTGATGAGGCTAACCAATATTGCGCTGTTAACGGAGGTTGGCTTGCGATACCAGAGACGTCTAGAGAGTGGTCATATATGAAAAGGTAAGTACCTACTGTTGCGGCTGGCCAATCAGAGGCGGACAATTCAAGTTCACTATTTTTTTAACTCAACTTAACATGTTCCTTGAGACAGTCAAAAACCATTGCAGTAAAAAAATCATATAATTTTTTAGGTGTACAATTTTTTCAACCTAACCAGATATAAGGAATTATTTCGGTCTTTTTTAGTCTCCAAGTTGGGAATTTAGGGAATGAATATTTGCACTTGATATTTCTCCAGTATTTGGTATCTGTTTTCTGCAGTGTATCCGAAGATACTGGAAAACCGTTTTGGATTGGTTTGGACGATAGAGAAACTGAAGATACGTTTGTGACTATAAACGGTGATCCGATGCCATATGATAGTACGTACCCAGAGAAAACCTCAAAAACCTATTTGTACATAAAAGAAAAAATACTAATTAAAAGCGTAAACTACTACTGCCACTGCAAATGTGTATAGCTCACAGATAACTGATTGAGGCTTAAACCTAAAAAAATTCTCCTAATCAGCAAATGATATGCACAAACAGATCTTAAAAATCAGGGTATGAAATAACGCACTTGCAGATGACGTCTTTATTTTCAACTAGTCAGACAGTAACTGCGTAAATAATTACGCTAGATAATTAATTTCGAACCCTGATTTTGACGATCATTTTGAGCAAATTACTTGCCCACAATGTGACAATGCTGAGATTGGAGCCTCATATCATTAGTTTTGTTCTATACAGAATTCAATAAGCACACATTTGCCTGTGTGGCAGCAGTGGTTTGACATAGAATAGCTCAACCAGCAAAAGCCATTGTTATAAAAATTTGTAATTAAGGATTTTAATAAGAAAAATGAAAGAAAGGAATAGATTTTTGATTGCTATGAAAAGTTCATGATAAAAAGCAATCAGTGATACAAAATAGCAATCTTATTTCTTATTTCAATCAGGATTTGGTGGAGATTGTTTCCATATCCACTTTTGGAAGGATCTGTTATAGCAATCAGATCTTATCATATGCTTGCGGATTGGCAAATATGGACAGTTATAGCAATTCTTTCTCTCCTTTTAAGCAATGCACACCTTCAATTGCTTTATCGGTGGTTAATCGAGTGATAGGGCAAACTGCAATAGGGCGCTCAAACTGGTTTTCGATTGATGGTTAAAAGGGATTCGAGACATTTCAGCCTAATTTCAGGATAGAATATAATATGGCAACTGGTATATCCATCATTCCTTCAAACGACAAGACCTGGCAAAAATTTTACAAATGTATTGTTGCCTGACAGATATATTTCTACATCCAAGAAACGATAATACAATGATTAGAAAATATCATGTGATTTAGGTACTGTGTGGTTATTGTGCTGGAGTCATAGGTCGTTCGATCATGTGACAATTGATATATCATTTGATGTCCATTGATCAAAAGATAATTCACATCTTCGTTGAATCAAACAAATCGTTTAAGTGATATTTCTGCAATCTTTGTAATACAATGATTTCAGAATTATGTTTCCACAATTTGAAATATTAGTTCATTAAATAATCATTGATATGTTTATGATTTAAGATTTCCTAATGCAGTAATATTGAGCTCAAAGGCTAGGGTTCATGTCTGTGCGTTTATTTTTTAATTTTTAAAACACTCACTCCAGACATCAAGTAAACAAAAAAAAACATTTTTACCAGTCACAATCTTGCTAGAAAGAATCCCTCTTGAGTCAGGTAGAAGCATAAGAAAAGTAAATTAATAACTACTGGTACTAAACAGACTAGATGTAGGTAGGTTGGCAATTTCTTTCATCAAGTCATATCATGTCTGCCCGCTCCCTGCACACAAAGCTGTCTTCAATTTCTTCAGCGAAAATAGAGCAATCTTCAATTTAAAACTCTCATCTTCAGACTTAATTCTTCAAAACTACTGGACAGTGGTGTTATCTACTCATTTCTGCTTAGGATGACCCATGTGCTTGATTTTTGGTTTTGTTTTGATAGGCTGATGAGCTTAAGTTTGTTATTGTTCGGAGTTGATGGTCCAAAACACATAATCTGAGTAGCTAACTCCAAATTGTTGGACTGAATTCAAGTCAAAAATCTTTTATTGATTTTTCATTTGGACTGACTAAATCTTTTCTTCAACTTTAAAACACTCAATCTTCAATCTTCAGTAAAATACGCGGGGAGCCCCATGTCTGCCCGCCTTTGACGAGAACAAAAAAAGAACAAATTGTACAACCATTTTCTCTTCAATAATATAATTCAAAGTAAGCATATTAAACTTCACTTTCAAGGTGTCACAACTTTGTATCACTAATCTATAAGGTGTTATTGAGATGTCAGAGCATAAATCGTCTTGTTCAGCCCCTAGCACGGTGATACACTGAACTTACAATGCTCAAGAGCACACTCTCAGTCGGTTATGTCTAAGTTCCATTATTGGGAATTGTTTAGATTACTTGATATATCTGGTAGGGTCATTACCTCTTTTTGCAAGTAAGATTTTATACACTTTATAATTATATTGATATTGTTATATTGATCTCATTTTAATCCCTCTATTAAAGTGTCACATTCATTTCTCACCTTTGTATCTTGTCACTTTATGAGTTCTAGTAGAGAGAAATACATTATATTAACTGAGACATCCTTGCATTTCTGTGGAAACAATTAACTTTGCGCCAGGGAAGACAACAACTTGATATACTTGTTGTGCTGTCAGGTTGACTTCTAAGTTGGTCTGAGCTTGTGAACATGTGACTCTTGTGGGGTCACAAAACTTATAAAGAACTCCAAAAAAGAGACAATTTATGGAAACAAATGGTTGCAGTATGTTGATGCTTGGCATGTCAATACTCCACTAAATATCATAGCTATCAGCTTGTCGGCAGGTCGGCAGGTCAGCATGTAGTAGTGTTACTTTCTCTTACAGTTTTTGCTGCTGAAGGTACCTCTCCCAATAATAAGAATGGAGTACAGCACTGTATCGAGGTTAAAATGTTGGGAGTACAGATACAAGCTAATGATATGGAATGTGATGACAACAATGGCGCATTGTGTGAAAGAAAAGGGAATGCATCGGGTTAGTTTACCTAAAGCTACCTCGCAGTTATTGACGTGATCTTCCTCTGATTGTTTGAGCGAAAGTTCAAATCTAGAAGTACAATATTTAATATAATTAGAAGAAGATTGCGAGTATTCTACTTTTTACAGTACCCTAATTTTGTTTGATTAATGTAAATATTCGGTTTCAAATAATACTGTAGTAATGTACATTTTATCGTACTGGGTTATTGAGAAGTTTGCACAGTGTTGTGTTGTTATGGTGTAGTTTTTCCGGAATGATGAAATCTGAATATCACTGCCATGTTTTTGGATGGGGTGCTGTGCTGTGCCATTCCTCGAACATAAGCAACACCATACTGTAGCTTTAGCTGATCATCCTTACAAAAATTTGAATGAGCATATAGAGGTTTGCAAACAGGTTGATTGTCTTGAGCAGAAAATCAATAAATTACCCCTTTTTTGTTGTTGAAATTTTCGTTTGTTTGATTTTAGATCCGATAGTGTATGTGGGTATGCCCAATCAAAGTCATTATGTACAGAATAGAACCTACCGAGAGCAGCTAGCAGGACATGCAGTTTGTTCCAAATTTGATGGTATGATATCCGAGGATTCAATGTTTTTCACATGCGATGTTCCTATACAAGGGAGACAAGTTGTATTTGAACTGTATAACACACATGGAACAGCTCTGTCGTTCAGGGAGATCGAGGTTCATGGCACGTGTCCATGACTTTTTATGCATATTTGCCTTTCTGAGTTAAATGCAAGGCTTCGCATCACATTTTCCTTCCGACGGCAATTGATATAGAACATGGAAACCTACAAGTAACATACTCTAAATATGTCTAAGTTTTTTGTTTGCATGAGTTTTCAAGCCTTGACCCACCTGCCTCCACCACAATTAGGCCAGAAGCAGCTATAGCATAAGTTGTTATGGCACGGACAATAATTGATGGCAGGATATTGATCACGTTTTATACTTCATTGGTGTATGTTCTG
The DNA here is from genome assembly GCA_914767715.1 of Membranipora membranacea. Lineage (NCBI taxonomy): Eukaryota > Metazoa > Bryozoa > Gymnolaemata > Cheilostomatida > Membraniporidae > Membranipora > Membranipora membranacea. The sequence continues at coordinate 16,624,301 of OU612069.1, read as the reverse complement.
TAAAATCCACTGGGTGTACCCAGTTGTAGTGGTCATATTTAGAAATTAAAAGGTGTTTTGTTTTGGCATTATATGTGTGGGGAAATAACTCCTATTCTGTGTAGTCTAACTAATCTAACCATCAAGGAATTCCAGGTTGAAATGGCATTGTGGGATTTGTTGACATGGCAATTAATTCACAAAGTAAACTTGTAGAGAAGTCTGCTCGTATCAGACCAGCACAAATTGAAAAATTTCAATTGAATTATGTCAAACTTCTTATGGGACTAGTATGATATTGTATGGTCTTAAGACCACTGTCTTGGGGCAATTACCAACGACATTTTTGATGTTTCAATTGCCTCTTATGTCATTTTTCGGCTGGATATCTTTTGCATAGCACATGAGCAAAGAGTTCAATGAGTGCCTCACTTTTCAGTAAAGAAACCCAACTGTCAGAGTCTGAAAAACTTAGATATGCCAGCTTCGCATACTTTCCTAACATGCTAATGACAGATATGGGGATATGCGGTAGCGCTGTCTCTCACCAACCACCTCATGCAATGATAAAACATATACAATGTAGAATCCAGGACTATAGTCTTGACTTGTGTCAACTGCATCAAACTCTTGACTTCCCACTAATCACATATCGATAGTGTAAATATTTGGGATATGCAGTAGTGCTGCGGCTGACCTCTTCAACTGGGTACACACTTCTTTCCTACATCAAATTTGTCTCACATCTAGGCTGCTATTTGTCTTGTTCTCATTGAGATGTAGTGCTGTCGCTGACCACCTTTTAAAATGGTGTGATAAAATATCTTGTTAAAATCATACATATAGTCATGTTTCCTGCTGACCATATTAATCACTTAACATTTCACTTACCTAACCGATTGTGAAGAAAATTGCAGGTATGGTGCCGCGCTGCCGCTGACATGATTGCTACAACCGGGTACACTCTCAGTTTTAGATTCAGCATTTTGTTCTACCCTAGATATACCCTTGTTTAAAACTTGTAACATTTCACTTATTATAAGCGATTTTGAGAAAAATTGTGATATGTTGCCGCGCTGCCGATCTTCCGCTGACATGATTGCTACGACTGGGTGCACTAGACCAAGTTTGGTCCATTTGCCTGCATTCCGAGTGGCTTCCAATCCACTGGTCATGCCGCAGCGTGACCAGTGGATCGGGAGCAACAGGCATGCAGGCAATTGGATCAAACTTGTTCTAGGTTACACCCTTATTTTTTTATATTCAGCACATTATTATACCATTGAAACACCTTTTATTTAAACTCTTAATATTTCACTCATTAAAAGCTATTTTTCGAGGAAATGAGGATATGCTGCTGCGCTGCCGCTGACATGATCGCTACAACCCTGGGTACACCCTTAATATTGGATTCAGCACGTTGTTCCACCCTAGAAACTCCTTTTATTGAATTCTTAACATTTCACTTATTATATGCAATTTTGAGAAATATTGCGGATATGCTGCCGCAAAACAGTATCATACTAACCTCATAAAGATCTGACATTAAACTTATTGAAAATTTTAAATTTGTCCTGATCTAACACGAGCAGACTTCTGCAAATTTACTTGGTAAATAAATTGGCAAGTCAACAAAATCCCCACAATGCAGTTTCAACCTGGAATTCCCTGAAGATTAGGTTAGTAAAATTACACAGAATAGGAGTTATGTCCACACACATATAATGCAAAAACGAAACACCTTTTGCTTCTGGCCTAAATCCTTCATCAAGTGTTTCAAGGCAGCCAATATATATATAGAGAAAGACAGAAACTGAAATATTTCTCTTAGTCAAATCCTTTATGAAATCTAAAGACATTTATAATTTATCAATGACTATGGGTATACATGAGGTACGGATATTCCAGTTAGATTCTATGACCTCTTTCGGCCTATAAAGTTTCATACTATTAATTTTCATCAAAATATATGTACAAAGGTACCAGTAAAAATTCTGCTATAATTGAAATTAGAAATAACATACTTGATTTTTTTAGCAAGTACCTCCAACTAACTAATACATTTATTTAGTTATTGTTGTTTATCACTCTACCCAAAGTTATAATTGTATTTATATTATTGACGATTATTATGAGTACCTCAGACCAATCAGTTTATTATTTTATATCAGTGTGTCACACTGCTGAGATCACTCACTAAGTGTTGCACTGATAATTCACATGTAACATCGGAATTGTCTCATTATACACTTCGGTATTATATAAAATATAAAAGACTGTAACTGTCAATCTAACTTGCTATTTAAATGGCTTTCTGGTCCTCACTATTGCACCCTCAACTGAAAGCACTGAAATAAATTCAGTATACAATTTGGTGATCCAACTATGGCTGTAATTAGGGGTCCGGTGGGTAGAGGAAAACGAGCACTGATCTATAGCTTTAGTGTAGTCTATTAGATTTAGGTATACCGGAGTGAAGCAGGGCTGTCCGCTTGCTCCCACACTTTTCTCCATCTAGTTGTCAGCGGTGCTTACTCTGCCTTCAGAGACTTTCAGCAAGGAGTGTTGATCCAAAGCAGCACTGGTGCAGATCTCTTCAATATTAGTCTGTTCAAATCTGTCAGAAGCACAACAAGGGCTTTGGTTCGTGAACATTTGAACCCTAGTAGAGCTGTTCCAAAGGCTGCCAGTCCACATCTGGAGTGGGGAGTTACCAATGAGTTAAATCTAAATTATCGCTCAGTGGTGAATTGGTCACCACAACTTTTCCCTATTTTTTTAAAATGACAACTTGTATTTTAAGTACCAGTCAAATGTGAGCTGTATAATTTCAACATAAAATACATATAAAATATATTCAATTTGAAAGCAGCCATATTTTGTTTCATAATGAGGAGGATAAGAAAATTAAAAATAACAGAGCATTATGTGCAGGTCATGTGATACTCAGTTAGTTTGATCAAAGTGGACCACAGCAAGCGGGGGTGGTGAACGAGGGTGCCAAGTCTAATTGTAAGTAAAACGCTGATAAGAATTTAACAAATATGATAAAAATATGCAAAGCACGCTGAGTATGATGATCCAATGAATGTACCGGCGATCTCTCTTTCTTTTGTTATCATTACTAAGTTCAGTCAGTGACACAGCAATATCAGAATGAATGAATGGTATACACGCTTACGCATATCTAACGATAGTCTGTGGTATTCTGCTGCTTTGTTATACTCAATCATTGCGTGGTATGTGTTTACGAGGTTATTAAGTGACACAGCAATAGCAGAGTGATCACTATTCTCACCATTTACACGTTTCTTCATTTCTAGAGATAGTCTGTGGTACTCTGCAGCTTTGTCGTACTCATTCATCGTGTAGTGAGTGATACCCAGGTTATCAAGTGACACAGGAATATCAGAGTGATCACTATTCTCACCGTGTATACGCATACGCATATCTAACGATAGTCTGTGGTATTCTGCTGCTTTTTTATACTCAATCATTGCGTGGTATGTGTTTACCAGGTTATTAAGTGACACAGCAATAGCAGTGTGATCACTATTATCACCGTGTATACGCTTCTTCATTTCTAGAGATAGTCTGTGGTACTCTGCAGCTTTGTCGTACTCATTCATTGCGTTGTAAGTGGTACCCAGGTTATAAAGTGATATAGCAATATCAGAATGGTCACTAGTCTCACCATGTACATACTTACGCATTTCCAACGATAGTCTGTGGTATTCTGCTGCTTTGTTATACTCATTCATTGCGTTGTAAGTGGTACCCAAGTTATTAAAAAGCAACTACACAGAGAAAAACAACTTTTGCTCATAAAATTGATTGTATTAAAGCTCACTGGTCTAACTCTCATCTGAAATGTGAAATATGTGAAAATAAAGAAAAAGTAAAAAGTCTTTTTGGAAAAGAAATATTTGGTGTATTAATTGCATAAATATTAAGGCGTCCCTTCTTGATTCTGGCCAGAAAGCAGAAGAAGAAGAAGAAGGCTCAGCCAATGAATGGAGTGGACTAGTAACCTGGATTTCCATAGACATATGTCATAGACATGATATGTCTATGTGGATTTCCCATAAACCTATTTATCTTAGGCAGGCTGTGTTGTGTGGGTTGATGGGTGTACCCCCCATCCACACATGACAGACTTTCCAGGCTAGAGCACATTTTTCAGTTCAGATTCATTCAGTTAAGTTAGTAGTCAGAGAACTTCCCAAAGCTCAGCTTCTGCTCACTAGACAGACAATGAAACTTGCTTTCTGCAACAATAGAGCAGCTAAGTAATATTTGCATCTTCTACCTACCACCACACCACACTAGTTGCCATGGACAGATTGCAGTGGGTGAAGCACAGCAACTACTTCCTACTACATAAACAAGTATTACCAGCTCAGGGAGTAAGTAAGTGTAATAAAGCAAACATTTGGAATGTATAATGATAAATAATATTGAAGATACTAAATATGAAAGTTGAGATTCTCTCCGGCTGTTTTTAATTTATTTGTTTGTTTGTGTGGTGACCCAAGGGTTACTCCCAACCAATGCATGTCCTGACAACATAATATAGTTATACTTGTACAGTGAAGAGGCTAATGCTGCTGAATCCATCCATGAATTAGTTAGACTCCTTCTGACTCCTTGATTAGTAGACTGAGCATTTTTACTTATTTGTGACTTCATTGAGCTGCTGATTTATTATCTGTCTGACAAGGCAATGAACTCCCTCCCCTTGGGGATTAGGTGCAGGGTCTGTTGAGACTTAATTACTACTAGGTTCGTGTTTTAATTTCTCAAGATTTTCGTCTTGTGTCTTTTACAAATTGCATTGTCAGCCTATTCCCTTTTTTTGTTCCCGAGAGGGATTTATTTGAACCTCGAACACTGTTGATAAATTTGCTCTAAAAGGATACTATTCTTGGTCCAATATGCATACAATAATAATTTGTTTTGATTTGATAAGCCCGGTCCTGTTACTCTGCATTTCTGTTGCTCCATACCACACCCCTGGTGAGATACAAATGGGTATATCTTTTCATCATGTATGTTTTTTTTTGTAGATGATGATACAACTGGATCTCGCCAACATATTAACAACCTGTAACCTGTCAACACTAAGTTCCGACGCAATTCTAGCAAATAATGGATTAAATTTACTAAAAGTATGACAATACGCTCTGCAACAGTGTTCCATCTGACGTGAAGTCGCAATAACCGCCCCCTGACCTGCATGATCTGTGGACATATTTCAGCCGTTATATAAACTTTAGAATGAGACGCCCGATGCTGATAATAGATATCGCATGCCGAGAATGGATATCTACACCTTCACTTTATATAGGAAGATTATTTAAACCAACTGCATTGCTCATATTATTCCGGAGTAACGCCTATACTGCTCCCTAAAACGTCACTATACATCAAGTATTTATCAGACATATATAGGCCTATGCTACAAAAAATAAAATTATCATTGTAAATAATCAGAACTGGGTACTGGTCCGCCAGCATAACCTGAAGTTATAGTGTGTGCATACAATTTCACAGTGCCGCAGCTATCACATTTTTAGCTTGGACTCTACTCTATATAAGCAGCAAGGCCAAAATTCGGCTTATCCTCAAACCCTATTACTTTGATCTCTTTTGAGTGTATACCACGCTGCAATATTATGAACTTCTGAAAACATTAGGTTTTCCGTTACCTCATTGTCTCAATCTTTACCGTGATATTGTTTAGTGATAGCTAACATTCCGCTAGCCAAAATAAACTAAAGCTAACATTCACTCCTATAGGATACAAAAGTATATATGTGTTCAGGCTGGATAGCGATAAGAATGAATCGAAATATAGTTAAACCACGTTGTTGCACCTACATATAGAATAAACACTGTGTGAATTGGTGCCGTTTATGCGATGACTTTGCTTTTAGCTTTGCTTTAAAACTTGTTTTTTCTCTGTGTAGTTGCTTTTTAATAACTTGGGTACCACTTACAACGCAATGAATGAGTATAAAAAAGCAGCAGAATACCACAGACTATCGTTAGATATGCGTAAGCGTGTATATGGTGGGGATAATGATCATTCTGATATTGCTGTGTCACTGACTGAACTTAGTAATGATAACAAAAGAAAGAGAGATCGCTGGCACATTCATTGGATCATCATACTGAGCGTGTTTGCATATTTTTATCATATTCGTTAAATTCTTATCAGCGTTTTACTTACAATTAGACTTGGCACCCTGTTCACCACCCCCGCTTGCTGTGGTCCACTTTGATCGAACTAACTGAGTATCACATGACCTGCACATAATGCTCTGTTGATTTAAATTTTTTTATCCTCCTCATTATGAAACAAAATATGGCTCGTTTCAGATTGAATATATTTTATATGTATTTTATGTTGAAAATATACAGTTCACATTTGACTGGTACTTAAAATACAAGTTGTCATTTTTTAAATTAAAGGGAAAAGTTGTGGTGACCAATTCACCACTGAGCGGTAATTTAGATTTAACTCATTGGTAATTCCCCACTCCAGATGTGGACTGGCAGCCTTTGGATCAGCTCTTCTAGGGTTGTCTTCACTTACCAGCCTTGCTTGGTACCCGTCCCTTACCATTCAAACCTTGTCATTTATTGTGAGATTTGTCCTCACTAGGGAGATTACAGGGTCGAGTTTTTAGCCCCCGGTACCCTCCTGCAGGTAATAGTGCTAGGTTGCTTAGATTTTGGTGAATTACAATTCATCTCCAGTTTTTACGGATGGTTATCTCTCAAAAACTTGTCTCTAAATTGTTTGGTCTATCCCAGTGTGATTTTGAGAACCCTGTATTTCAACTTGGAAGATGGCAACTATTTCACAGTGATTCAGGTTTGTGTGCTTACACGATAGAAAGAACAATGGTAACAGGAATCAATTCTAATTCGAATGGCAAAAATTTTATCGGAAGTTAACTAGGCAGATGCACCAAATCCGCGACAACTTGGCCCGAGCCAAACTTGGCCCGAGCCAAACTTGGCCCGAGCCAAACTTGGCACGAGCAAAACTTGGCACGAGCAAAACTTGGCACAAGCCAAACTTGGCCCCTATTAGTAAAACTTGGCCCCAAATACTAAAACTTGACCCCATGCAATGAAACTTGGCCCCAATTAGTAAAAATTGGCCCCAAATACCAAAACTTGGCTCCAAATATAAAACTTGGCCCCACTAGTAAAACTTGACCCCAATACTAAGACTTGGCTCCAAATACCAAACTTGGCCCCATGCATGCCCCATACAATATTGTCCTGTTGCAGACTATATACTAAGCTGAGTAGGAGTTTCTTGTACAGATGTTTAGCCGTCCAGTTCATATCATGTAAGACAGTTCTACAGTATTACCTGGCGATGCAGCTAGTTGGTCATGTCATTGAAACTAATTTGTTTAAATCTCGCTCAAATGAGCTTTCATGTGGCATATATTAAGTATTACAGAAAACCACCTTACACAAATAGCCGATATAATGAGCGAACATGCTAATTATTAACGCAATTCTGGTCTGCTTACTGTATGTTTATTTCGGGAGTTATCTGTGTTATGCTTATGAGAAGGCAATTCTGAACTCAAACAACAGCCACAGTATTTCGGTTTGTGATAATTGCATCATATAAATTTTCTTTTAAAGCTGTGAACTTGCCATCTAAAAAGGGTTCCATGTTGCTAATGTTTACATTCTAAGTAGTTAGATGTCCATCGTGGCCGATGATGACATCTATCATCTACAAATTATCCAATTATCTCTGCTTCGGGATAGGCTCTGCCAAGATCTAAGGGGGATGTCCCGATCAAACGGGGTTTCTTTTGATGATGTCCTCGTATCTCAGCTTTGGGCATCCAATTCCATGTGTACCATCAGTGAGTTGTGAGTACAATATAAGCTCTGGTATTCTTGTGTTATCTAGTCTGTTGACATGACCGGTCCTTCTGAGGCATCTGCTGATGAGAATGTCATACTTGCCAGGCAAGGAAATTGATTTCAGGATCCTTTCATTTGGTATAAACTGCCACCACTTTATGTTGAGTATCTGTCTCAGGTGTCTCATCATGAATGCACTAACTTTATGAGCAGTAACCTTGTACACAACCCAGGATTCGACACCATATAGAAGAGCTGATAGAACGATGGCTCTGTACACAGCACTTTAAGTCTTGATGGTAAGATCCTTATTGTCCCATACATGATATCTGAGTCTCCCAAAGGCTCTTGAGGTATTGGACATGCGTATCTCCAGTTCAGTGTCGACCTTATTGTTGTTGGTGACAGTTGTACCAAGATACTTACACCTGCTAACCATAGCAAGGGTTTCAATATCAATATGGATGTCATCTCCTGCGTCAGATAAGCCCAGTGTAGTTTGGTACATCACCTCAGTCTTTTTTATGCTAATCTTTTACCCAAACTGTTTGGCTGACTGGGCAAAACGAGGTCTTGAGCAACAAATGCAGTATCATCTGCAAATATAAGTTCACGTACCAAAGCCCTTGTTGTGCTTCTGACAGATTTGAACTGACTAATATTGAAGAGATCTGCACCAGTGCTGGTTTGGATCAACACTCCTCGCTGAAAGTCCCTGAAGGCAGAGTAAGCACCGCTGACAACTAGATGGAGAAAAGTGTTGGAGCAAGCGGACAGCCCTGCTTCACTCCGTTCTCAACCCTGAATGATTCCGTTAGTTCACCTTACACCTTGATATACTCTAAATGGTGCACTTTGTGGTGTACACTAACAACTAGTTAATGGCAAATGCCCAATTCTTATAAATATACAACTCACCGAATTATACTATTCTACCTCTGAACCGAGAACCATCAAAGTTAAATAATCCTGATCGACCTGTCCTGTTACGGTGATATCGAACCTAGAGATAGACAAAAACACGGGTGAGAGACATCGTCATGATAGAAAAACATGCAATATAAACAGAACAAGATATAAACTCGCAACCACAATCACACAATCATCTTGGTTAGGTTTACTAAAGGTGTAGCTAGACAGGCCCACGAAAACGCTTCTGTCATTGGCCAGTTGGTACAATAGAGCGTATTTAATTGGCCATTACTCTTACTCATTGGTCATGGCTCATTGGTCATGGCTCATTGGCCACTCACTAAGCAATGTTGTCACAAGGTGGGTGTGTTTAGCCTATGAAGCCACGCCTACCACGCGTGGGAAGACAATTCCACGCATTTCGTAGGCTCATGTAGCAAGACCTTTGGCTGATTGCATATTCTGCTTTTGTTGGTCTTTTTCCGGTCGTTTTTCTTGTTGTTTTTCTGAAGGTTTTTCTGTAGGTTTTTCTTGTTATTATAATATTATCTTATACTGAATATGTGGCTAGGTATCTGTGCGTTGTTGCCACATATTTCAGCTCCAATTAATGTCTGATGTGCGCAGTTCTCTTGGTGGGTCAAGAGTCCCAGAGCTAAGCTCTTCACTTCTATTAATACTTCATTCACACTCCCTAATCATCCATGTTCATTCATGTGTGAATTAGGGGTCCTCATTAATACTGTTAACATATTTGTAATACATTGTAGTTGTCTTCTCATCATGTTCATGAGAAGACGACTAGCAAAAGTAATACCTAAATTCCTCATACTCACAATCTCTACTAGCATTCACATTACGAGTAACCACATTCATCTAAACTTGTTCACAACAACCTGCTGACTAATGTATTCCTTGGTGTAGGGCCGAAACAAGATTGGTGAAATTGCCAAGTTTCTTAAGAATAGCCCACAAGGCAATATTTTCACAGTGTCGAAAGTCGAAACACCATAATCAATGGCATCCTCGGCTCAAAACAATCCTCTTGAATTTGCTTCAGGGAGAATATCATAATTATCTACAGTGTCTTGGCCTGCAAAAAATCCACATTGTGCCTCTGGGAGCAGGTCCTCTGCATAAGAGCTCAATCTGTTGAGTAACACACGGGCCAATACTTTACCAGGTATTGATAGAAGTGAGATGCCTCGATATTTCCCACAGAGATGTCGATCACCTTTCTTAAACAGAGTTATATGCTGAGCATCCTTCCAATCTTGTGGTGTTGCAGGTGCTGCACTAGTAGAGCCACTCTGAACTTGATAATTTCAGGGTGTATTCTATCTGCACCGGGTGACTTTCCATTGCTGAGCAAATACATAGCATTGTTCACTTCGTCCAAATCAGGAGCATCATCCATCCAGGTTTGTATTGGGTGTTGCAGTAGGTTGTTGGTTGCTCTGTGGTCGACCTCATTGCTTTCATTGAGAAGAGTGTTGAAATGTTCTGTACAACGAGGGAGAAGGTCTTTTTTCTCAGATAGTAAGGTCTGATTGTCAGAGGAAAGTAGCTGATCAGATTGATCAACCCTCGAACCCCCTACTGCCCAAAGTAGATTTACACATGAGCTTCCGCACTCTGAGCCTGGTGTAAGACCTGATCATGATGTGATCAGTGCTGCAGTTGTAACTAGCACTAGCATCACTGATGTCACACAAATCACATTGGCGGTTGATAATGAAGTCAATCAGGTGCCAGTGTTAAGACCTCGGGTGCATCTATGAGTTTTTATTGCTAGCTTTGTGCTTTAAGCTCGTATTTGTTATCACCAGCTGATGTTCAGTACAGATAGAATTGAGTAAAAGCTCACCATTGGAATTAAATCGTCCAGTTCCGAATTTTCCAAACAAATTATTCCAGATCTCATTATCTTGGCCAACTCTAGCATTAAACTCACCTAGGAGCATGATTTTAGCTTCTTTAGGTACTGTCCTCAAGGTGGAATCCAGCTGCTGATAAAACTGTGCGATGTTATCTGGGTTATTCGACATTGTGGGTGCATACACTGCAATGGTAGTACAATATCTGTTCTTGTAGTGAGGGAGTCTAAGTTTGATAATTCTATCATTTACAAGCTCAGGGGTCTTCAGTCATTTTGGCGATGACAGCATTGCTCACAACCAAGGCTACTCTTGATTCACTCTTTATTCCTGTGATCTTACCTCTTCAGTAGATTGAGTAGCCTGCTTCTTCCCTAATGCTACCAGTATCACCTAAACAAGCCTCAGCTAGTGCTCCAACATCAATTCCAACTTTCTTTAGTTCTTGTACAATGATGCCACTCCGGCTTTCTGGTCTATCTGCTCTATGACGATAAAGCATTGTTCTAATGTTCCACGAAGCAAAATTCAGATCATAAGTTGTTTGCACCTTTTTACCCTTGGTGACTTCCTGCCAGTATGTATTTTTTTCTTGTGAGACTTCATGATCCGAATCGGAATATAGCTTACAAAGGATTTGTAAGGCTTACTCTGAGTTTTATAGGTTGTCAGAGCAGCCCTCTCCACAGGCTTAGGAAATTCTGCACTGGTAAGGTGAGACTAAGACGGGTGCAGATCCTCAGCTGATGCAGTGACTGGCCAGATGTGCTGTAGGCTTCCATACACATTGCCCTTACAGGGTGTCACGCTCCTGTCTTGTTTTCATGGTTTGTTCTCCCAAAGATCCCCATCTGATTAGCCTTGTGTCCAGTCCAGTCTGGTCTGGGTATGCAGAGTCTGTATTTTACATCCTCATCACACGCATGGTGGCAGCTCCTGGCTTCTTATGTCATCATTCAGTCCACCACCACCATGTTTACTCAGGAATCAAAGCTAAATATGTTCTAACTAAGACTTCTATGGTCAATGGTGAATTGCAAATTTCATGTGTCCTAAAATAAATGATCATGGTGATTTGTGAACAACCTAAGGAAAGATGAAAGTAATTTGCAGCTCAAAGTTTGGTTATTCATAGGATAGCACATTTTGATTGTAATGTTACATATCATTTCACCTTACATTATATATGAAAAGTTGGGTGGACTTCATATCTTTTAGTGTGTAGAGGCAAGTTTCAGTACATATGGCCAAGTCATATATTTGGGGCCATGTTTTACTAATTGGGGCCAAGTTTCATTGTGTTGTGAACGAGTTTAGATGAATGTGGTTACGTGTAATGTGAATCCTAGTAGAGATTGTGAGTATGAGGAATTTTATGTATTACATTTGCTAGTTGCCTTCTCGTGTACAAGAGAAGACAACTACAAAGTATCACAAATATGTTAAACAGTATGAATGAGAAGCCCTAGTTCATACATGGATGAACATGGATGATTAGGGAGAGTGAGTGAGGTATTAATAGCAAGTAAAGAGCTTAGCTCGGGGACTCTTGATCCACCAAGAGAACTGAGCACATCAAAAACATTACTTGGAGCTGAAATATGTGGCAGCGGCACATAGATATCTAGCCACATATTCAGTATTAGATAGTACAGAAAAACAACAAGAAAAACAACAAGAAAACAACAAGAAAAACAATGCAATCAGCTAAGTAACCAAGATGATTGTGTGATTGTGCTTGCGAGCATGGGCGTAGCTGGGGGGATTCGAACGAACACCCTTCTAGTCCAGTCACAAAATTTTTTTTCTTCATATTTTCGGAAGAACTTGTTAGCCACATAGCAGGGTAGAAGGGGCGTGGCCTGATACTCTTGTTTCATCGGTTTACTTATTTGTATACAGACATTGTGAAAGCACATGGTTATATATAGATGTATTTTATAGATGTAGTGCCTTACTAATACTACAAATACTCTCTATATGCTATATGATGTATGCCTCTGACACTTCACTAAAATAGCCAGCTAAGATCACCACACCCCCTGAACTCCCGCATTAAAATAAAATACAAACAGAAAATATGCTTGAAGAGCAAAGATAGATAAATACCAGCCATCCAATGTAGAACCACCAAGAGAGAAAACACCTTTTTGAATGCTATTACGATTTTTCAACTAATGCAGCTCAGACTCCTTTTATTTTGTTTCACTTATGTGCTGTACTTTCGATGCTATCAACCAATTACAGGATGGATATTAGAAATAAGGCAATAAAAAAACTTCAAACTTCACTTAAACATTTACCCACTCTAACATTCAAGCTAGTGTTAGACTTTATACCACAAATAACAACTCAACGAAGCAAATGAAAACATCACTTAGTGAGCTGAATTTTGGTTAGTACCTTATTAATCATCCTAGTAGCCTCTTTAAAAACTGCACAAACATGGTCTCAGAGGATGCTGAATATTCTTTGCATTTTGCAGCCTCGATATGTTTTTATTCAACTTGCGGCAAGTGCTACCTTACTTGCATTTAATAATATATTACAATGTTCGATGGTGCTGTCACAAATATTGAGTTATCAATGAGACACCACTGCTGTTGAATGATCGGAGCAAATAGCTGCAGATATATTCAACTAAGAGTTCGCATTTACCATAATTATTTGTATATAAGTATTGTAGAACAAGTTTGTTCCCTCTGTGGTCGCAGAGGGATATCCCTCCACCGCAAAGGGAACAAACTGATGTATATTTCTTAGATCTTTGTGACTTTAGCAAACACCGATTGCGCAATGATTTAGGTCACTAAGAGTTTTTGTCAGTTATTCTCAGCTTTGCGACAATACCTACATTGAAACCATCAAATCTGTGATGAAAGAACATCAAAACATCTGAAATTACATTAAATTTGTGTCAATATATATATATATAGAAAATAGGGAGTTGTCTTTACTCTCATAATCAAACAAGCCACGTCCCTTCTACCCTGCTATGTGGCTAACAAGTTCTTCCCATATTTTCAACCTCTCTGTGTTTTGGTACAAAACTATGTATTGACATGCACTATGATTGCATACTGACTCTCGTGATCTGACTGGGCATGTAGATCACTGATAAACTAGACTATCATTACCAAAAAGATGTTGTCGTAAAGCTAAGTATGCATCATGCGTGACTTTAATTTGCGCATGTGCAAGAACAATGAGTTTAGTTTGGGTTCTGATTGCAATTTTGGTCTGGGGAAATGGTATGTCCCCTGCATAAACTACTAATCAAAATTAGCTAATAGTGACAGTAGTAGATAACTCAGTCTAACAATTCCGCATGCATTTGGGAGTGTGCCACCAGAGCAGGTAGCCAATCAGATGGCTTCGGAATTCCGAGACTCAATTTTGCAGAGATCAGCTCATGCCCAGAGCTGAGCATGCGCAGAATGCTATGATTGATGTTATAACAGATGTTCACATACTACCTGCAATTTACGTGTTGCAGGACTATAGCACAACAGCAAAGCAACAAATGCCATCATTGTCTATATATTCATGACTTTTGACATCAATGTTCAATGATGTCACCTAATAGTTGAAAAACAAAAAATTGCAGGTAAATTTAAAGCATAGTCTGTCAATGTTTAATAAGTAAATGCAGACTAGGCTCCATTGCATGAACTTAAACAGAAGGAAAAAACATGGAAAATATAGAGAGAGGGAGAGAGAGAGAGACATGTCATCTAAGAAAGAGAAGAGAGGGCAGCCAAAGCTAGACAGCTTCTTTTCAACACTATCCAGGTAGGGGAGAATCTTTTGTGGATTTGCAATATGCATTGCAAAGGAAGAAGAAGCCTAGCTGCTAGCTAGTCATTCTTCTCAGTTCAATTTAAATTGGATTGAAGATTTCCCTATACTACAAACTATTGGTTGTGGTTCCAAAATTATTTACTTTGGTCTGCAGAGATTACTAGACTAGAGTGAGTTCCCAGATGGCCCATCAGATGAGGGCCTAAGACATAAATAGATGGTGGAAGTAGTAGACTGGGTTATGTTATATTTGGGTCTCATGAACTGGTTGAGTTGGTGTTGGCAACCCCATCCATGGCCAGTTTCCTCTCCTCGTTGCTGCTACAATTGATGTAACTGAAAAGATGTCATTTGGTTGATGGTATAGTTACATCTTTGTGTCTGATAATGTCCTGTATTTATGCTGTGTGTAATGATTTAGTGTTGTGTCTTGATGGTGAGTTTTATTGGGAGAATTCTTATGAGTTGGATAGTGTGAGATGTTAATAAGGAAAGAGTGAGCTGATAGAATTGCTACTTTTATTCTCGATCCCAATATCACAACTGGCGATAGTTAGGGGAACATTACATTATATATGATACTAATTAGTGATGCACAGCATTAAAAGGAAACATTATCAACATACCAGGGAAATTGATTGCTCATTATTTTTAATTAACACAATCTACTTATAAATCAATCATGAGGGTCCGGACATTTCTCTGGTAATGAAACCTTAATCAAAATGTCAATATCCAGATATAACACAATCAAATATTACAAGCTCTAGTGTAGTGTGTTGTAGATGCAAAACTCCAGGGACGTTGCAATGACATTTGTAACGCCTATGCTCTAGTAAGTGTCTAGTCTCCCATTCTTCGGTTAAAACTTACATATAACCTGATTTGCATACCTTATTACTTGTATAAGGTTTTGATCTTTCACCCCTTATTATGTACGATGTGTAGAGAGTGTTTTTAAAATCTCATTTACCATTTAACAAATAAAACTGTGTGATCATTATAATTGTTCCACTCATCATATGACCCTGTATAACATTTCTTTGTTAATAATGTGAGCGTTGTAACAGGTGGCAAAGGAAAAAGAGTTTTACAGCAATATGAGAGAAGCTGAAGATGGGCTTTGGTACACGATGGCTAGAGATATGGCAGGAACCGTGAATGTGGAGCCGATAAAACCAAGATCCGTAACCAGAAGCATGCACAGGCCTAATGCCCCTGCTGTCAGCACAGAAGACTACTATAGAATCAGCAGCTTTATTCCCATGCTAGACCACATCATATCAGAACTGGATAGTATGTTTGATAGTGAGCTGAACCTTAATTTTATATATTGTTCGTGGTATCCATGTTTGAAACGGAGTACAAAAAGTTGTGTCCATCTTTGTTAGAATCGACCCAATAGACTTATCTTTGGACATATCAGCAAAGGTAGATGAGACTAAGAAGCAAATAATAATGAGACGAGGCCTTGTTAACTGGGACATTTAGGAAGTACGCTACCTTTATCCTACCTCAATTTATCTTAAGGATTATGCGGAGCAGCCATTAAAGTGCTCTACTTGGTGCCTTCTGAGGTATGTAAGCCTGCAGCTATGGTAAACTTTGGTGAGGTTATAGAATTGTATCGTGATGACATGCCGTCACCAGAGATGTTTCAACAGAAATACAAACGCTGGCAGGCCATGTGCAGGAAACTTAAGGAATTGCCTTCAACTCTACCTTTACTTCAACTTCTATCAAATTACTTGACTCTGACATTTATCCGAATATTTATATCATGCTATCTATCGCCTGCACGTGGCCTGTGACCAACTGTGAGTGTGAGCGATCGTTCAGTGGACTCAGGAGGCTGAACACTTACCTTCGTGCTGCACAGAGCTCCGAGAGACTAGACGCTCTCGCAATGATGAGCATCCATCGAAGCATGGAAATAGATGTTGAACACATTGTAAATCTCTTTGCTCAGCTCCACCCACGGCGAATGGAGTTAAATATTTTGAGCTAACTAACATGTTAATAATACACTGATATATATTCATGAATTCATATCAATGATTATACCCATGCAAGAAATCTTGATGTGAGGTTATGCCATGAACCCTCGATAATAAAATATTGATACATGAGCAATGGTTATGTAGGTACATCAACATAAATTTGTGTACAAGTATGTATAAATGTTTATGTGTAAGTACCATACTGATAGTTTATAAGTTTTAGTTTGCAATTATTGGGCACTTAAAAATTTTAGTACAGAGGAACAGGATGGCAAGAGTTAATTCCCTTGATTTCTTATAAGCCTGCCCAGTTACCTCAGGGGTTGGGGTAGGTATCCATGTCCTATGAAGAGTATCATCAAACCTATCACCTCCACACGCCCTCTCCGCAACAATCGCCAGAGCCGTGCACTGCAAAGTAGGCCAATAGATTTTTTTGTAAAATGTGCCATCTATAGTTGTTGTGTCCGACTTCTTTTTTGAATTTCTTCATTTTATTTACTACTCCATGATAGAGCCCATGGTTTCAGGTAGAGAGCGAGTTAAGTGGGCAAAAGAAAATGTGAACATTTAAACAATTGAATAATTGGGTAGGTAGGTAGGTAGGTAGGTAAGTAGGTAGGTAGGTTGGAGCATAAATCCGACCAAGCTTCATGTGTCATTGTACTGCAGTATATTTGTACCAAGGAATAACGCATTCTCGCTAAGGTAGTTACGGCTATTACCAACTGAGCCAACCCCTACTCAAACTGGGCTATCTGTTGGTATTTTGATACTATTGACATGTCGTACAATGGTATACTTGTAATTATTTAGGCCGTAGTATATTGCACACTGGTGTTCCTATCTGGTTCATGGTGGCCAACTCACTGGCTTGTTGCAATGGAATGTCAAAAATTTGACATTTATCCGCGCCTTTTCTCAGTCTGTAGTCATAATATATATACAAGAATATTCCTGCTACTCCGCTTGCTTGGTTGTCCAATGAAATGGATAGTATAGAGCCTGTCAAATGTTATTGATGTGATTGATGTTGACACCATTGATATGGCGATGACAGGTTATAATATGGTGATGCCTGCAGTAATTACTGCTAGCCACTCACTATGACTGTATTGGTGTGTTATTGTAACAGTTCATTAAACACACATCTATACCGTTTGCATCAGTAGAGTTGGGCTAGCTACGATATAAAATTGATAGGGGAAGACAGTCTTGATGCAGTATTTAGGTCAGCTGATGCACAAGGAAGCTAACAAGCTTACATAGGGAACAAATACAATTCCCTGTTACAATCACTTTGCTGAATACTGTAGAGGTGCCAGTAACTTCTAACAGCAATAGCCTAACTGGAAGCCAAAAACTATTCATTTTCTAGGCGGATTACAGAGCAGGACTCATATTTGGCATGTACTTTCTTATATAGAACACAATCAAATCGCTGTATCTAATGCAAGGTAAGTAAAATGAAAAATTGAATCAAATGTCTCCAAAGATAGGTAGAATTTACTAGTTATAGGCGTTCTAGGGTCTTTCCTTTTATCTGTGAACGCTCACAACCAATTAAGAAGTGTATGGCAAGAAAAGCAACGCTGTAGGTATCAGTATGTGATGTGACTGATTGGTAACAAGACAATTGATAGAGAACCTGCAATAGTCAGTTTAGCCTGCAGTGCATCATTTGTGCATAGCATTTATGCAGGTAAGAAAACAGGTCGTGCGAGGCATAGCTTTGTCATATGAATGAATTGATTTTCTGGATTTATGAATACAGCCGCACTCACATTTCAGCTTAGCCTGTCTGGACAAGCTTGATAAGCTTGTCTCCTAATTCGTAACCAAACGATTCAAGTCACAAACACTCTTCCACTAATTATTAATATTGTTACAACACAGCATGATATAGATAAAAGATATAAGATAGGATGGGTATATTTTAACCGCCGTCCCAGGCTAGGTGGAATTTTTTGTTTGTTTACAATTCACCTCTGTGGTCACTTTTCACACTATCGCGATTCAGAATTACGAGCTCAAGACAATAGCAAAGACAATCTTTTACAATGAGTTATAATGTACCATTGTCATACCAAGATGAAAGTGAAACGTGATGTTTTCCCGACACCCAGAAGTTGTCATAATTTCACATTCAAGGCCATATTATTTCCAACCTTTCTAACATGAAAACTACATTAACAACCAACAGCTGTGACCTATTTATTTTCCAAATCAAGCAACATGAGTAAAGATTGTTTCGATGGAGCAGTAAATAATGTGTATGCTAAACTAAAATGAAACTGTCTTCAATATGTACCTACTAACTAAGAATTAACGTCCTCATACCGGCATAACAAGCAAACCTAGCATGCTCCAACACCGCAGATTTTTTGCATTCATAGCATCGAATAACAGCTTATTGTGAGCGCAATGTAAAGCATGACCTGTACGCAAAAAGGGTCCTAATAAATATCTGAAAATATTGCACAACGAGGAAGCTTCTAGATTGACAAATGAATAAAATGTACCAACACATTAACCTTCTACCAGATGAGAGCAGGAAACAACTACAGCTAAATGCACTGATATATATTCATGGATTAAGGGAACATATCAGGCCCTGAAAAAGCTTATGGGAATTTATGTATGATTGCTGGAAACAATTTCTCATACTCAATTTGTCCAAAAGTTTAGTAATGCTACAGCCAACCACTTGTAAACAATTGACAAATAGCTTGCCTGAGTTTTTAAAGGTCGTTACTGGGACGTCAGATAGAGCAGAATTATAGACAGATCAAGTTACTGACACAACTATAGACAAAGACAAGTTTGTATACTGATTCAATATCCCCAAAAACATCCATGCTGCGTATTAAACCACTAATCCAGCTGAATTTATTAAGTGATTACATTTACCTTGATCATTGCCCTCTACCCAATTCATGACGGATTTGCTATTGCTGCATTTTTTTCTATAGGTTGGCAGAAAGAGCAACATTTTGTTTCGACTCCCCCGTCCACCCTAAATCTCAAAGATTTGGTTAAAACAACTTAGATACAACATGAATCTGTCCTTCAATATGCAAAACGTTGAGTCTGAAATTTGAGTGTAAAACTGATGAGATCCGCGTATAGTGGACTGTTTGTAGCAGACTTATGAACATTTATTTTGCTAAGGTTTCCACGCCCTGATGGCAAAACAAGGCTAGAGGAGACTTTGATCCTTCTCATATCTTCATTAAAAACAAAACATTAGTCCAGAAGACACCTAGCTATAAGTGCTCAAAAAAATGTGTTTATTTTAACGGAATTGGGGAATATAGAATTAAATTTTTCTAGATCAGAATTTTATGCTGATTTCAAATATCTGGTTTCTACATCTCTGAGTCAGGGGTGGTCTGATGGTTAAGGGTGAGGACTTATGATCTGTGATGCCAAGGTTCAATTCCCGGAGCCGGCATTCATTTCTGATTTGGTACTGGCGCGCCATTCATCCTAGCCAGGTCCGTGCGGAACAGGACTACAAATACCGGAGGTCCCCTGTGTGTTTGCACACCCCACATGCAGTTAAAAGATCCCCCTCTGCCTCTTCGATAAAAAATGTAGCCGGAATTCCGGTGGGCAAGGGCATAGGCTGCGACTGGAGTACCATGGGTCCCTGTACCTGTACTCTAGAGGGGTAGCCCTCTCCGCAATGACGACTTAGACTTAGACACCTCTGAGTCTGCCAGTTAGAAAGTTATTCAGGGTTTTAGTCCAGATGGTTCAGTTCATTATAACGGAAGTGGGCAGCAATTTGGCAGCATTTATATGTGTAGGTAGGTTGTGTCAATAGTATGTCTTAGCTCTACACCTCAGTTCAAGAGAAACTAAATTTTAAAATTAAAAAGATATTGAGGAGATAGCTCCAATTATTGTTAAATAATTCAATTGTTTTGCCTTAGTATCGCCTGTTGTGTAATGTCTGTTTGAAACCTCACCCTTCGAGCCTTGATATTATAATAATTATACTGTAAAGTTACTGTATATATTCATACATACTAGATAAATTGTTTTCTTCAAAAAACCACTTCGGCATGCATCCAACCAACTTCTATCGGCTTGCTCCACACAATATAAATTAGTTGGGGCTGACTGCTTCTGAAAACCGTGTACAACAATGTCCAGAGAAGATTTTGTAGCTCAACTAAGAATCAGAAAATATAATGTATTCAATGACATTGGCTAATGTGTGAACAGAAGAGGGGAATCAGAATGAGTCGAATGGGAGTACCATACCGTAACTTTATCTCCCCTGAGAAAACTTAGAATATCATCAAGAAGAAAAAAAAAGAGAAAGATTTCACTCTTTATGGTAGGCCTGAATAGCACAAGTCATAACACATCTTGTTTGGATTTCAAAGTATTCCAATCACATTCAATCTCCCTCTATCCTATTATAAAAATTGTTTTCCTCCTTTGTAGCGTCTTTTGAATAATATGTGCAGGGCTCTGATAGTTCTCGCGGTCTCAGAATTTTAGCCGCTCTGACTTATTCTGTAAATATTTAGACCAGTGTAATAGGCTATTAAACCTGTTAAACTGGAAATCTAATGAATGATAGTGTGTAGGTCTCATTGACATCTATATGCGTAGACAGTGTTAGAATTTAGAGAGATACAAGGGGATGGTGTCCCCTGCCTTCCTTCCTTACAGCCAGCTGATAGTAACAATATAAGTTTTCCAAAATATGGCTCAACTTGATAATTTTCAATTGTAATCACCACAGAGCTCTGGCGGCTGGGACTCTGCCTGGTCGTCATCCCTCTACCTCATATTTTCCACTTCTAACACTTGTGCGTAGATATCCCACCCTCAACCGCCGAGGCACTGGGTGGGAAAAATAGATATCCAGGTGTAATATCTAAAATAATACATCCATTGTTGGCCAATGAATCTCAATCACAGGAAACGGTTGCTGGAGCAGAGTTGCTACCATCACAAACCTACAAAATTATTAACACTAGAACCTCAGCTATATATATTATATTCATGTCTGTGAAATTTCCAGTTGCCTTCCCTACACCCCAGTTGCCCAGACTATTGGATGGTCACCGTCACAAAAGAATTGTACCCTTCACAGTGTGTTATTTCTCATTAAAAGACATAATGTCAAGTCCTTGGAGTCAGGTGGGGGGGAAGGCTAAAAAACACCAATCACAGCAGCTGTGTAAGTACGATATCGTGCAGAGCCTGCATGCCCTGTTAATGACAAAACAGAGGGTGGGCTGCCCCTAAAGAGGGACGCAAGTTGCCCGCAGTCCTCGTACTGAGAGTATGATACACCCTAGTAAACTAGAATGCATCCTAGAGGTGAGGCCATGGTGGACCTCCTAATCGTGAGTTTGCAGCAAGCTACCAGAAACTGTGACAGGCACTAATCAGCCATTGGCCATGACACTTTGATCTTAGCCAATAGGCCGAGAGCCTGCATGCAGTCTCGGGGAACTGCAAGGCCTGTTAGATGTTACGAGGCGGTATCGGGGGGGGGGGGGGGGGGTAACTTTGGGTCTTGAGAAGCAGTCATGTGGCCTAGTTCATAGACTCAGATCATCAGACAGAACAAAATGATTAGGTCAATACCATTACAAATAGGATTACCAATTGATTTTAATGGCCATGTACTGGGTTATTTTGCCAGTGTACGATATTTTCTTGCATCATCCAGGTTCTATTTACAAGGTCATGGGAGAAGAATTCCAACTATGTGTTTTACTTAATCACTAAATTTCATTTCAACCAACCTGGTATAACGATGGTGTATAAAATACAGCCAACTGTGATACGAAAATGCAGCAGTCTTTTACCCAATACTTTGGCTTTTAAGTTTTGGTTCCAAACAGCTTGTCATGCATTGGGCTCCCAGCGCTTTTATATTAGACACCACAGGCCAAAACACGTCAACTGTACATTTGTTATTTTCTATGATATCAAAATGTCACTTCGAATAATCATGTTCTTGTCATAGGAAACAACAGTTAATTCAGTACCATAAACAAGGGACGTCAACATGGTTAACTTACGAAAACAGGGGAAAACGACATTAGCGATTCTATTATAGAAATGTCTGAGCTTTGCTGTCTCTACTTATTTCGCATCCCATAGTCGTTGACGAAGTCATCTGATTTATATGTTACACCAGCTGTAAAGTGAATGAAATAAGTCTGCATGTGGTAAATGTGCTGGTTTCATTATAACCAAGGAGTTAATACAAATGTTTGAAAATTTTACCCTTGAAATTCCAGTAGCAGCTTCTTCCTTTGCCAGCTTCTCTGGATGCAGCCCTCTCACAAAACAGTTGACCACAAACTCCTGTAGCAATGGTTGTTTAAGAGGTCATATCAAATACAATTTCCCTCTATTGGATAGAATTTGGTTGCTGCAGCCTTTGAAAATCTTTCTAAGATGCACTCACATCTCTCTGCATATACATTTGCTGACTTAATTTGACTTTGAGTCATAATTGTAACCTGTCTCATAACATTTCACCCTGCAATACGATTTACAATCTTGCTCCAATTCCTCCAATTTAAACTGAGCTGAAAATGTATGAATGGGAATGATTTGGTATTCTCAGGCAAAATACTGGGATTCCATGGGCAATTATTATGATTTATCTCCTCCTATTTTCTCCAGTTAAAACCTGATTATCTCCCTAACTGGCAAACTGAGAGGTGTAGAAACTATGACATAGTATTTATACAAACTATCTACACATATAAACACTGTCAAATTTTTGCCCTAAAGCCATTAAAATAAACTGAAAGCTATCTGTTGGTTATTCTGGACTACTTCTGATCTTCTATGATGAAGGGAAGGTAATTACAATTTACATGTATAAGAAAATCAATCATATCCGTCATGAACACATTTTAGGGGGCCTCACAATTATTGACCGTTGATATTGCACAGACATTTTTATCTTGTCTTTCAGATGATTTATAACGAGGATTATTTACATGAGTTCAAGAGGGATTACTCCTGCAGTGTTGGAGGTAAATATAATCTGGAGGTCCAAGTGAAGCACTTGGTACGACTAGCAGAGTTTTATTACAAGAAATATCAGAAAACTGACGACTGGACAGATTGTCTGAGGGTAAGCTATAATAAAATAATAAAATTATCCGAAGCATGACGACAGCAATCTGTTGGTATAATAAAACTAATCAGTGCTCTTACCATAGACTTAATAAAACCTAGACAGGACACAATATGCAGCATTAGCATTGAGGCATTTAATTGTGGGCAACGTAACGACATTGGAAGGTGTAGAAGCAATGATGCTATTGTTGATTTACTGTCTAAAATCCAGGTTTTCTGTCAATAACTCCATCCATTCTGATCTGATTTTGAGTTTGAAAATTATAATAGATTGAGCAGCTTGTCCTGAGCAGTGTGATTTTTTTAATTTTAGGCAAAAAAATGTTTTTAAAGAAGAAATAATTGATATAAAGATGCTGCTGATTGTAAAGCAATATTCAAATTCAATGTCCGATCAATTGGGAATCGCCGACACTATCTTTGTCGGAATGTAACAAGTACGCTGACTCTATCTTAGTGGGAATACTATTGACCTGACTTTGGGACTGAATTTGGGAGGAGGGAGATATGGAGAAATATAGTAACTTTATTTATCTGGCGATCTAGGAGGGGGTATGGACAGCTAGTGACCTAATTTACCAGGCAAGACAAATGGGGGGGGGGGGGGATATGGACAAACTAGTAAGCTATTTTATCAGGCAAGATAAATTGAGGGGGTTATGGACAAGATAGTAACCTAATTTATCTGGCAAGACAAGTGTGCCAAACAACAGCCAAACAACAGAGTACAAGGCAAATTTATGACAAGGCAGGGAGGTCAGCCAGCAGGCAGAACTCAAGAACACTTACTTCAGTGGGTTTAACTCCCTATGGCACTGTATTGTTTTCTATTGGTTTGTTCAATATATAAGGTGTGGCAGCTTCAGCTGCAAAATACTAGCTGATTTGATTCCACTAGTGTTGAGTTATTAAAATCATTGTTAAAACATAGTATTTAGGTTAACAATGATCATGTGAGGCATGTGTAATATGTTACTGCTAAGGAAAAGTTCATGGCTATGAAATTGAAAATACTGGGTGGGTTTGATAAAACTAAAATTGGAAATTTACTAAAATGATGAGTCCTCCTAACGTGAAGACAAATAACATGATTACAACATGAATTTAAGTGGAATAAATTTTGACTGTCCAGCTGCGGTGAAAAATCCACCACACTATGAAAAATAAAATCCAAACGCAAAGTTATCTCAATCATGACAGGCGCGCGACTTGTTGCAATAATAAAGCAAATCAGATGTCTTACAAATCCTCTGATGTATAACGGAAGACATTATGCTGGTTGCGAAGTGATTCCATCCAATGCTCTCCCTACACTTGCAAACGCATTCTCAAAGCCAACAAGTGCTTTGCTACTTTGTACTATAATCGGAGTCATATTTTCATTTTACAGGCACACACACTCTTCAACTCTGTGTCAGTGAGAAAACCAGGATATGACGGCTGGAAAGAAAGAGTATTCCAGGTTCAGCAGACATTCTGGAAAGGATCAGCTGTGATCAGGTATGATCAACAGCAGGAAATAACTACTGATCTTCTCAGCAATCTACATAAGATAAGAGATGAGGTTCGAATTCAAAATCAAGTAACTGACGAACTATCCATGCGATTTGATGTGAATTCAGAAGAACCAATGCCAACGGAAGATATGATGGGACAGCTAGTTGATTCTGCTCAAACAGTATCTACACTATGCACGGAGAGAATGATCAACTTTGTTCACACTATCATAGATAAAAGTGTGGAAACTCTGGTCCAGGAACCACCATGTGGATTTTCAGTTATAGCTATAGGCTCACTAGCTCGAGGGGAGGCAACCCCGTACTCTGATCTCGAATACATATTTCTAATCGAGAAGAAAACACCGCAGACTGAAGACTATTTCAGGAAATTAGCAATGACCAGCTATTTTCTAATAGGTAATCTCGGGGAAACTAAGCTTAAGTATATGGCAATTGAAGAACTGAATGGGTGGTTTGACGACGAATCAAAGAATGGATTCAAAATCGACGGCTTGTCTGCAGAGGCTGGCAACATACCAACAGGTAATGGACAGAACAGTAATAAATGCAGTTTCATAACTACTCCCAGTGATTTAGGCATCGCATATGAGCATGTACTAAATAACCCTACAAAGGACTCCCTGAAAGGTGATCTTACAGCGATGCTCTCCTATATGACAGAGGTATATTCTGATGGGAATAGTAACCTACTTTGTACCCTCAAGGAATACATACAGTCTATCAAGATCAGTGAAGCACGGGTAAATTCAAATATAGACATGCTGGCAAACGATATGAAGAAGTTTGACTTTACCCCTGATGATCGCTTGCTGAATCAAGCCTATACAGTAGACGTGAAGAGGCAACTCTACAGATTTCCCTCAATACTGATGTATGATCTGGCCGTGATCCATCAGGTGTTTGGAAAAGATGCATGGACAACTGCAGAACGCCTGTACTCAACTGGGAAAATATCAGAGGATTTGTATAAATCATTGATCTTTCAGCTTGCTGTTGCCTGTTTTGTCAGACTTTCAGCTTACCTGTACCATGACTCTCAAGATGACAGGATTTCAACAGCAGAGAAGCGAACAACAGAAACTACAAAATTAAAGATTGATTGTAAATCACCTGGGAATAGATTGTATGTTCACACAGGTCTTATCCTGGCACTAGCTGATATGATGGTTCCTTTAAAGGATAAACTAGGGGAAGTAAACGCTGATCAATTGGGTACTGTGTGTATGGGTTATAAAACAACAGCGAATGCGAATGACCAGACATTCCTATGCAAGATATCGACACTCCAGCATACTGGGCACACAATGCAAGCATTCAATTTGCTGAATCAGCACTTCGGGCCAATGCAGCACCTAGCCGAGGAGAACATTCTAGACTGGCTTGGTAGTCACAGCGCCATTTGTAATAAAGAAATAAGGTATCTGGTAGCAAATATTTTCATAGATAACTTTTACTTCAGGCAAGCTCTGGAAGTTCTCATTCATCTCAGAGAGAATGATAAATACTACAAGACCAAATCAGTGTGTCTAAGGATCGCTACCTGCCAGCGTCATCTAGGAGATCGGATCGCTGCACTCAACACTTTGGAGGGTGTGGGTGAAGAATCATCAGGAGATTACTTGCTTAGCATAGGGCGCTTATTTGTTGACTTAAGACAATGTGACAAAGCTGAAAACTATCTTCTCAGGGCACTTCAGTATTTCTATATGAAGGCAAGCCAAGAAGTGAAGTATGATTATTATGGTGAATCTATCGACAGCTCAGAAGCAAGCAACATTGGAAGAGACCTACAGAAATTGACCACAGAGGAAAGACTTCTTATTTTACAGCAGCCAACCTCAGCATTGCTTGAATGTATAGAGGCACTGGCGTATTTGTATGATGAACAGTATGACCATGCCGCCTCAATCAAATACAGCAGAAAATATCAGAGTATGTTTGAACATTTGTATGGAGAGGAGAGTTTAGTACCTGCAGCTGCACATGGATATTATGTAGTTGGGTTGGCCTTCCACAAACAACAGCATTATGACCAGGCTAAAATATACTTTGAGAGCTCAAAGGCAACTTACTGCCGCATCTACAGTAAGACTGTCGATCATCCAAAGATTGCTCTCTTACTTCAAAAAATGGGAGAAAACTACATTAAATTAGGAGATTTGTGCGCAGCTGAAGAGTGCATGATTTCATCGATAGACATGTACAGGCGTGTATACAGTGAAAATGTCTCTTGTGCAGACATGTCAGATGCTGTATGTTACCGAGGATATATAATGCATGAAATGCGGCAATATGATTCAGCTGCAAAAAACTACAAACTAGCGTTAGAAATGTATAAGCGTTTGCACGGGGAGAATAGTGATCACTCTGATATTGCTGTGTCACTTTATAACCTTGGACACACATACCACGCAATGAATGAGTATAACAAAGCAGCAGAATACCAAAGACTATCACTAGAAATGCGTAAGCATATACATGGTGAGAATAGTGATCACTCTGATATTGCGGCGTTACTGAATAATCTGGGTACCACATACTATGCAATGCATGAGTATGACAAAGCTGCAGAATACTTCAGACTATCCCTAGAAATGTGTAAGCGTATACACGGTGAGAATAGTGACCATTCTAATTTTTATGTGTCACTTAATAACCTGGGAACCACATACAAAGCAATGAACGAGTATAACAAAGCAGCAGAATACCACAGACTATCACTAGAAATGGAGAAGCGTAAAACATGGTGAGAATAGTGACCACTCTGATATTGCTGTGTCACTTAATAACCTGGGAAACACATACCACGCAATGAATGAATATGACAAAGCTGTAGAATACCACAGACTATCACAAGAAATGCGTAAGCGTATACACGGTGACAATAGCGATCGCTCTGATATTGCAGTGCTACTGAATAACCTGGGAAACACATACCACGCAATGAAGGATTATTACAAAGCTGCAGAATACTACAGACTATCACTAGAAATGCGTAAGCGTATACACGGTGAGAATAGTGACCATTCTAATATTTATGTGTCACTGAATAACATGGGAAACACATACCATGCAATGAATGAGTTTGACAAAGCTGCAGAGTACCACAGACTATCACTAGACATGCAAAAGCGTTTGCACGGTGAAAGCGATGATCATTCTGATATCGCTTTGTCACTGACTGAACTTAGTAATGATAACAAAAGAAAGAGAGATCGCCGGCGCATTCATTGGATCATCATACTGAGCGTGCTTTGCATATGTTGATCATATTTTTTAAATTCTTATCAGCGTTTTACTTACAATTAGACTTGGCACCCTCTCTCACCACCCCGCTTGCTGTGGCCCACTTTACTCGAACTAACTGAGTATCACATGACCTGCACATAATGCCCTGTTGATTTACATTTTTTCATCCTCCTGATTAAGAAACATAATATGGCTGGTTTGAAATTGAATATATTTTATAAATGTATGTTATGTTGAAAATATACAGTTCACATTCGACTGGTACTTAAAATACAAGTTGTCATTTTTTTAATAATAGGGAAAAAGTTGTGGTGACCAGTTCACCACTGAGCGATAATTTAGATTTGCCCCTTCACACACTGGAAGAGCGTAACTCCTCACCGATGTCAGCCTGCTAGGTTATACAATTGGTGGTAGCTGGGAGAGAATATTACAAACAAAGAGTGATGTCAGCCAGACAAAAGAGATAAGGGAATAAGCAGGAGACACAATGGAGGTGTGCATCATCAGGCCCATGTGTTGGCTCTTATTGGCTGGCGGGTGGGAGGGAGCTGATGCCAGGTAAGCTGGTACGGAGGTAATCGGATTGGCTCAGGGTTGCCCTCGAAGCTTTAATAAGTGCTAACATATGCTACTTGTTTTAGGCAAAAATCGTTTCATGTAATCTTGCCAACTCTTCTATAATAATTACAGAGACTGGGGTGATTAATCTGTAAATCTGCTATATTATGAGAACACATTATCATCCACTACTGAGGTGGTATATAGAGATAGGTGATCCGAATCTACTAGCCGCGCTTTATGATACTTCGTATCGCCCACTCCCGGAGGTGGTACAGAGAATGGTAGGTGCTGAACTTCGATCTGGAACTCGGCTAACATGGTAACTTGGTACCATCTGGAACTGTGGTAAGCGAGTGAGCTATGTATGATACTTGGTTCCTGAGTATCGCCCAACCACGAGGTGGTATAGTGAAATCCTGACGTTGAACTGCTGTAAGCATTTCGTCAATGCACAGTATAATATTTGGCTGCTGGCTAGCAATTGCTGTTTAGTAAGTAACAGAAGATTGGGCTGCCCCTAAAGAGGGATGCAAGGTGCACTAAATCCTCATACTGAGAATGTGATACATCCTAGAAAACTAGAATGCATCCTAGAGGTGAGGCCATAGAAGACCTCCTAATCGTGGATGTGCAGGGAGCTGCCAAAACTGAACTGGCACTAATCGGCCATTGGCAGTGACTCTTTGATCTTAGCCAATAGGCCGAGAAAGTGTAACTATAACCAGAGGCAGATGTTCATCTTTATTGAAAGAGTGGCTCCATAAGGCCAGCGTTCCAGGGGAGGCATTTTTGTGTTTTAAATACCCTAAAATTGGCTTGAACAATGAAAATAACATGATGTATCCTACTATACCTGCAGGATAGTTTTGTTTGTTTGATATAAACTATCTCTGCAGCACAGCAATGGTAGCATCACTAACCATTTTCCAGCAAGAAAGACAGCTCCCAATGTTCAAGGTTATGAGATATGAAAAACAGCGTTTCATTGAGGCCCAAATATTTCCAAAAGATCAGTTTTCATTGTATTTCTAATTTACATACAGTCCTAGGTAAATTCGTTCAGGCTCTATGCTGCTGATACGAAGGTATGCTTAGTCAGTTTTTGTACACGCTCACATTGATTAGAATGAGTAATCACCAGACCTGGCCAGCCTATGAATGTCTTGTTGACCTCTCACACTCAGGAATTTGACTGTAAAAGGAGTGCCTCTGTCGGCTAACAGTGTGTATATGGCTTGGTCTCCTTCACTGGTGGTTGAACTCCCATGGTTCTTGGTGAACATATTTAAAAACAGCATCACATAATGTACACGCCACTTAGAAGTTGTCATACCATATCGACTGTAATTTCTTTTTTTTTCCCATGAAGCGAAATTTTGTGTCGTTTGACATTCTCGATAGGTATTTGAACCTCTCCAGTATCCATGTGCAAAAAATAGTATATGCATCGATTCTAAGTATTTATTGATGTGTGTATTCACCTAAACCATAATCATGAACCAGTCCTTGTCGTACTGACCGACTGCAATGAGAGAGAGAGATTCACCCTTCGCTTATCATGTTGTTAGTTATAAGCTGAAAGTTTCAGAAACACAAAGTAGATCTTTTCCCCTTTAAACCGCTGCTACCACACATGCAAATGTGTGCTCATTGAATACAGCATAGCTCAAAACTTTTAATTATTATGAGGCTGCGATCTTAACATTGTCATTATTTTAATGGGCAAATAATGTGCACAAACTGATTGTCAAAATTAGGGTATGAAATTAATCATCTACGCAGTTATCTACGTAGATACAAGCTTACCAGTGGACACTTACTTCCTCATTGCCTAGTGCATTTATTTCATACCCTGATTTTGAAGTTCAGATTGAGAAAAATTATTTGCTCATTACGGGTAGTTCTGAGATTGAGGTCACATATAGTATCTTGGAGCTTACTGAATTCGATGAGCACAAGTATGCCTGAGTGGCAGCAGTAGTTTGACAAGAAGATTGAGAACAGTCATCTACATCAAACTTATTGACTTGAGTCTTGAGTCTTGAGTCATATTTAGAGTCTAGACTCGTTGACTTGTTAATTCCATAATAAAACTACACTTGATACTGATTACTGAATGTATGAAATCTCGGGTGTTGATTCTCAGTCTGCTTTCATATGAAATGTCAGCTTAATCCTTCTTTCTGATTCTTATAGTAGAGTAAGGGAAAACTGCTCTGTTTTTAGGGAGTTTTATTTTTAGTGTGTCTGAGAAGTACATGCAGTAAGATGCTGGGGAGCAACATGGGCATAAATCGCTTAAAGAAGGCATGCCATCCGGTAGTTTGGTCCCAAACTCCTTGATGCCATGGTACTTGATAATGCAGGAGCAAAGATAAGATAACTACAAAATATGACGTTCAAAGGCCAGGTTGAAAGTTAGTAACACTACAAAGTATAACACAGTACTGCTATCAAACAACTTAGCCTAGTCATATTGCTCAAGAAAAATGAGTTCATAAGGTGTAAGAAACTCTGTATGATTTTGATATATGCTGGTCCTCATAGGATTCCTTTATAAAGTTTGGTGGTCTCATTATACAGTTGTGACTGAAACGAAGTATGACTCTTTGCCTGATCTGTAATCTTTGTCGGAAGCGAAACTGTTAAACTAAAATTAGGCTATTATTGAAAATATATTTTTTGGAACAGCTTCTGTAGTGCTGCTAGACGAAACCTGTATCTGACCCAGACATTATCTGAATTTTTAGGTACACCTGAAACCAGTGCTCATTTACGCTTACCTGCCCCATGGCAGACAGGGATCCATTCATATTTTTTTTGAACAAAATAGCATGGACCAGAAATCAATTATTTATCACATCTACCGTTGCAGCTTAACAGCTAACATAACTTTATATAATACATACGTGCATAATGAGACAACTCCAATGTGATATGTAAATCAAAAGTGCACATCAATTTTGAATTATATATCAATGGATTTAAGGAACTCAAAATAATTAAAAGTAATACTTAATATTCATAAATGTAATTATAGTTATGACAATAATTAATTAATATAGTTTGAGGTACTCATAAACAAATAGATAAAAGTATTTACAACTTTAATTACTGAAAAATTCTGTCTTGTACTTGGATAGGGGATATCAGAGAAAAAGGAATTTTATGAAAAATTACTTGCCAAAAGGGGTGGCTGGCATATCAAATGAAGTCCCTGTACCTTCAGGTACTCATAGTTGACAATTAAAGTTGAAAATTAAATTATAATCGTCTTTTGTTTTCGTAAATAAATTTTACCAGCAGAAAAGGATTAGTTTCGGTTTTTCAAATATAATATATATTGGCTACCTCAATGAATTTAGGGGGGCGAGGGGGGACAATGCTTGGCAACACAAGCTAATAGACTGTGTGGATCAATTGTGCGCGTCAATCGAAGATTTGTTCGTGTCAATTCTCTCACAATTATATATCAACTCCATCAATTGTGGTTTGGGTGGCAGACACACAGCAAAATTTTTCCATCTGTCAGAGGGAAAAATGTACAAGAAAAATCACGGACACGTACCATGCACCTCAATCACCCTAAATGACAGGGTCCATGTGTTTTATGCACTTCAAATACAACTTGTCTCCCTTGTAAGGGAGATTCACATGGGAAAAACATCGAGTCTTCAGATATTACACCATGAAATCTTAAGCAAACTGTATGTCCTGCTAGCTGTGCTCGATAGGTTCCATTCTGTACATAATTAAGTTGGTCGGTCGTGCCCACGTACACTATTGGATCTAAAATCAAACAAACCAAATTTTAAAATTTTTCAAGTTTTGTGTTGCTTGTGAACAATGAGTGGCGCAACGTCGCACCTCATCCAAAAACATAGCAGTGCTTTCATATTCAAACATATTAAAACATATTCAGACTTTTTCACTGCAGCGTATAAACACTGTGCTAACCCTGTTATGATATATCGATAAAATACGTACAAGTATTATTTGAAACCCAATTAGCTACATTAAATCAAACCGAATAAATGTACTGTAAAAATAAGATCTTTTTCTTCAAAATATATTAAGTAGTTGTAATTTTACCTGTCATTGTTCTTGATTTTTAGTTACATGTCTTTTTAATTCTACACCATATTTTTATCAATTTTTCTGTTTTCTGGGTACAAGTCCTAAGGACTTATTCTTCTCCAGAATAAACATGAAATATATATATATATTTCATTTCAGATCTGAACTTTCGCTCAATAAATCAGAGGAGGTTCTTTATAATGAGCGCAAAGTAGCAGCAGGTAAAACTTACCAAATGTGTTCCCTTTTCTTTCACACAATGCGCCATTTTTGTCATCGCATTCCTGATCATTAGCTTGTATCTGTCCTCCCCACATTTTAACCTCGATACAGTGATACAGATACTGTGCTCCATTTCTATTGTTGGGAGAGGTTCATTCAGCAGAGAAAAATTGTGAATGAAAGTAACACTATACTTCATGCCAGCTTAAGCCAAAATCTATGAAATTTAGTTGAGTAACTGACCTGACATGCATCACCATGAATACTCCATACATTTCGCAACCCAACAAGAGTCACAAGTTCACAGGCTCAGACTCACTTAGAAGTCAACCTCACAGCACAACAAGAATATCAAGTTGTTGTCTTCTCTGCTGCAAAATTAATTGTTTCTACAGTATGTGACATCACAAACATATAAATGATTATTTGATGAAACAATTATTTCAAATATTCAAAAGATACTCATATTGCAGGAATATCACTTGATCAAATATTCATTTGATTCTGCGATGATGAGAAATTATCTTTGATCAACGGACGTATGAAACGTCAAATGATATTTCAATTGTCACATGATCAAATGATCTATGACCTCAACACAGCACAGTAACTCAATCACACGGTAATTTCTAATCAATATATTTATCATCTCATCAGTAAAATTTTTGCCAGGTCTTGTCGTTTTGAAAAATAATGGATATATCAGTTGTCATACTATATTCTATCCAGAATTTAGGCTGAAATGTCTCGGATCCCCTTTAACCATCATTTGAAAACAAGTTAAAGAGCCCTGTTACAGTTTGTTCTATCACTTGATTAACCATCGATAAAGCATTTGACAGTTTGCCGTGCTTAGATGGAGAGAAAAAAAAATGCTATCACTGTGCATATTAGCCAATCCACAAGCATATGATAAGATCTGATAGCTAAAATGGATTCTACCAAAAATCGAAATTGAAACAATCTCATCCAAATCCTGACTGAAATAAGAAATAAGATTGCTATTTTGTAGTACTGATTGCTTTTTATCTGGGTTTTCTAATATCAATTAAAAAGCTATTCTTTCCTTGCATTTTTCTTACTAAAATTCTTAATGACATATTTTTATAACAATGGTTTTTCTGGTTGAGCTTTCATATGTTAGACCACTGCTGCCACACAGGCAATTGTGTGCTTATTGAATTCTGTATAGACCAAAATTAATGATATGAGGCTGCAATCTCAGCGTTTTCACCTTGTGGGCAAGTAATTTGCACAAAATGGTCGTCAAAATCAGGGTTTGAAATTAATTATCTAGTGTACTTATCTATGTAGTTACCGTCTTGCTAGTTTAGGCACTACAAATGCACCAACTTCCGTTTTAGAAAAGTGTCATCAAATTCTTATACTCTCGACAGGGCCTAAAAACTGCGCAGATTTTCGAAAACACAAGTTTTTTAAACCCAGATATCTCAGTTTCTATTCCTCCTACAGCCTTGAAATTTTTTCAGGATATAGATCTGAAGCATGCGCACCCAGCGCAATTGTTAGAAAACCATGGAAAACCCTAGAAAACTAAAGTAGGCAAGACTGAAATTTAGTGTCAAACTGCTGCCTGAATTTTCACAAAAAAACTCCATTTTCACTCCAAACATACAATTATCTGATAAGATTGAAGGTTTCTGATTCTGATGGTGTGTACTTTGTTTGGTTTAGCTCTGAAGAAGTGCTTGTACTCTCTGTTTTAAAATCTCATGTTTCAGTTGCAAGTTAGAATACTCAAGAGGAAAAAATATGGCCACTGTATTAATATGGCCTCTGTGATTGGTCTAACTTTCAAAATTAGACCAATCACAGTAGGTCATACTAAACTCTGCTAAATATCACAACAGTAAAGCGATGATTTTTGTTGTTTTGTTGCTGATGGATTTTTAGTGTAAATGACACATGTATCCTCATACCATTCATCACTGAGTATGGTAAGGCCATAACTGTCTGTGTTGGTACAAAATGAGAGCATGATGGACAAAGTTTGCACACTATTTCATCATTTATATGTACTCAAGTGATGTCCTCTCTAATTTCATATAAGATTGAACATCAACTTGCATAGTAGTTGGCCCACCTCAGATTGATTTTGCACAGTTACTACTACAGATGGTGGTGTCAACTGTGTGTGATTGAAGTACCAATTAAGCTGTACATAAACCTATTTCACTAGTGATATCAGGGAGTGATCACCAAAATTTTACTGGGATATCTTAGCTAGATTCAGTGCAGACCAATTTGATGAACAACTATTTTCACTTGCATTGCAAGCACCTGTTGTTAGTGTTTGGATATGCTTGCTTAGGCTGGTTGACACTTCTTCTCTAGCAGATCATAATCCATAACATAGTTGAGCTTTTGCATGTAATGAACATGTTTTAAGTTAGTAAAGCATGGGTGTCAACAATTTTTGCTCATGACGCTCTAATCAGGGTAAAAAGGGAGTTCTTTTTCTTGCGATAAACAAGTTGAGTCAGTTGTAGGCCAAGGCGCAAGGGTCGCTGTTGTAGTTCTATTGGTATGGTTTCGTCTCATAATCAATGTGAGAGAAATGTATAAATATCTAGTTTTGCAATGTTTATTACATATATAATTGGCGGACATGTAAATCCCGGCATGTTAAAAAAGCTAATGCCAACTTAGGGATTGAGTTCGAAACAGTGTTGAAAATCTAGAACTTCAGAGAGTGCCTACAGTCCTAAACATAGTCCTAAGGCTTAAAAAGAGGTGTCAAAAAATGTAGTGCAATGCTCAAGAGATTTAGTAAGCTGAGAGTATCTGTTAGTTGGCTGTTATCATTATCAACGAGTAGTGAGGAGCATTGTATTAGTGAGGTTCAAGGTAGCTGTTAGTCGTTCTTTCTTGACCCCGACCAGTGTCTAGATCTTTCTGAGAATCATCTATATCAAATCAAACTATAAACATGAGCATATATATATATTACTGTATAGCTTTAAAAAAACATATCAAATAAGCATGGAGTTTGCTTCACCGCTTAACAAAATATCGCATTTTAATACATAAATTTTGGCATAATGTTTGATGGAATGGGTTACACATGTTTGAATATATGCGGCCAGGGAAGATGGAACATGGATACTTCAGGTATCAACTAGACTCTAGAATTTACAATATTTGATCTCAGGCAGTAGCAAAAATGAGTGTGTGTAACGTTGTGCAGTCATAGCGCAACGTTACACACACTATTTTTTGCTTCTGCCTGGGATCAAATATTGTAAATTCTAGATGATATTTTTGGCTGCTAAAATGAAATTAGATTTTGGATTTGCTTGCCTCATATTGCTCTCAGAGCAAATTTGAAAACATATTTGGAAAATTCACACCTATGTGGTTCCAACCATGTATTTATTTTCATGATTGGAACATTTTGAAAAAATCCTTTGTAGTGCCTAGCTAGTTGACAACAATGATGTCATCACCCAGTGCGTTTTTGCATACCCTGATTTTTTAAGATCTGTTTGTGCAAATCATTTGCTGATTAGGTGAACATTTTGAGGTTTAAGCCTCAATCAGTTATCTTTGAGCTATTCAGAATTCAATATGCACACATTTGCAGCAGCAGCAGTAGAAGCTTTTAATTATTATTTTTTTTAACTGTAAAAATAGGTTTTTGAGGTTTTTTTCTGAGTACATACTATCATATGGCATCGGATCACCGTTTATAGTCACAAACGCATCTTCGGTTTCTCCATCGTCCAAACCGATCCAAAACGGTTTTCCAGTCTCATCGCATATGCTGCAGAAAACAGATACCAAATACTGTAGAGATGTCTAATGCAAATATTCATTCCCAAAATTCTCAATTGGGAGACTTGAAGGAGATTCCTAATATCTGGTTAGGTTAAAAAAATTTTATAGCTAAAAACTTATTCAACTATCTCAAGTAACATGTTGAAGTTGAGTTTCAATGAGTGGACTAACATCGTCCGCCTCTGATTGACTAGCCGCAATAGAAGGTCCTTCCCTTTTCATATATAACCACTCCTTAGATGTCTCTGGTATCGCAAGCCAATTCCTCCGTTATCAGCACAATATTGATTAGCCTCATCAAAGGTATATTGTCCATCAGTGTCATTAAATAACTCCTTTTCTGAAAGTGAGAAATCCCCTTGTAATTGAGTTCCAACAACCAGTGTATCAGGAATTCACACTTGAAACTAGCTAGCAAACTTTGAATACACGAAAATACAGACACTTTTGACCATCGATTTCAGCCATAGAATATGTTTTAATAGCAGTGACAAAAACAACAGAACAATTTGGCTTTATGACATAAAACATTGACCCCTTTATCTGTTGGTAGGTTTCGATTGAAGAAGTGTACACCCCATATGGTACAGTTGAGTCCAAGATCTACCATCCAATAAGGCTGACTCTCCCATTTAGTCATCATTGTGCTGTTGTAGTCACCAGTAATACCATCATTGCCAATGCGTGGCCCATGTAGAATCATGTCATTTTCTGAAACTGTAGATGTGATGCTAGATTTTCCTGTAATATTTAGTTTTTCCAAATGAGCATTTCAACGAGATTCCGACAATTCAATAACTTTCAAGTTATATTTGCTGTAATTTCTTTCTCCTACCATGCCCTGCCTTTGTTGTTGCATTGAATCCAGTAAATATTGAACCGACTGAGACACCTCCACAGTAGCTAAACTAAGCTATTGCTAAACATTCACCCCTCATGGGTATGGAAACTGTAATGAGCATTTCCTGAAGAAACTTACCTAGCGCTAAACTTCTACCAATGTCAACAAGGTATATCAGACTAAGCTCGAAACCAGGTGACCTTGTTAGCTCATAATTCGATGAGTAGTTCAGTAAGTAACAATCTCTGAGTAATGGCAATAAGTGAAAACCGAAACAACTGAGAGTAGAGAAGCATCTCTTCACACAATCAGTCAGGCTCAGCTGCAGGTATGTTGCAAAGTAATTCATATCATCGCTGCTGTCTACTCTGTGAAGGACCAGCCGCTGGTTGTGAGTGATCTTTACATTAGAAATTTCCGAAGGAACTACTAAAATAAAAAATATTGTTTGTAGTATTTCACCATGCACATGTATCCAGAACACTCCCTGTCAATATCAGGTCTAATCAGCACTAGAAAGAGCATTGATCTGACCAATCGAACTTGATCTAAACTCTGTCAGAACTGAAGTTGAGAATTTAAGAAAAAATCCCAAAAAATATCCTGTATACAGATAAAAGCTCTTCGTAGAGTTCAAATGGTGATTGTGTAAAAGTTCATCGGAATGATATGTGGACATACCTTTCATATATGCACCCCATAAGGTATTGCCTGCATTTTGGAACAACTTGTACAGGATACATTTGGCCTCTTGTCTCTCATTGATGTTGGAAAATGAGACACAGTCGCTTTTGCGTGAGCACATGTAGCCACAGAATTCTGGTGATATTCTATTACCCTGGGTACTCATTTGACTCATGGCGACAAACCTGGTTCTAGTACTGGAGCTTACATAAGCCATCACTGACAGTACCTTAATATAAGAGTAAAGGCTATCATTGGACAAGTAGATTAATCAAACAGAAACGAAAACAAATGCCTCTGCTCAATCTTAATGTGATATCTCCAATTAGCCTCATGAATCCTTCACAGGATTTTATTGATTCAGTCTGAAATAGCTAAGGTTCTGTTGGTTTGTTAAAATAACTTCAAACAATGTGATTGTCAACAGCATTGAGAATATTCAGTAGTTATCTGTATCTCAGAAGTCTATCGGGCACCAGACTGTTTATAATATGTAATACAAAAATATCTGTCAAAATAGTCAACCAGCAATTTGACATACTTATATCCAAAAACTTTTCAAAAAAGCATAATGTTTTTCAATTGCGGTATAGTATGTATGAATCTACAAAATTGATTCATTGTTAGATATTTACAACTTACTGCGTATAATGCTGTCCTATAAACAATATGTATTGTGAAAATCCTATACATGCATTCCATGGTGTTTTAATGCCTGAAGTAACTGTTATGTTGTATTATGATCACATTAGACAATGTGATGACCATACACTCATAAATAGTATTTGTATATTTAAGATATTGACATTATTACACATTTCACCATAGGGGTTAAATCACACTGATGTTATTGCCTGATGTGTCGATGTGAATTATGAATTCACAGTAGACAGCATGTGTCCAATGAGAACGCTTCTCCATGCACTGGACTATGATTATGTACTTTTAGAAAACGGCTTTCCTGCACAGGAAATAACTTCACTTGTATGAAAACCACTATGAACAATAAAGCAAAATTGACAAAGTGAAAGTAAAAAAATTTTCTTTTCTTCTATTCAGGTATTTACATGATAGGTCTGCTATTTTTGTCATCAACATCAGACATCAAAACTTTGGTTTATTTAGATTTAGATTATTCAACAATGTACCCTACTAGAGCATCAACAGTAAAGTATTCACAGGTGAAAACAATTTAATTAAAGATGCATATTATTGCTTGCACTTACTCACCTGCTGTATTTTGCGAAAGCTCCAACCCAAGTAATCTAGCTAGTTCAATTTCTAGCTGATTTTAAATCCTTCAGGGTTTTCCGTTCGATTTCCAAGAGAAACTTTCTGTTATGCGACTGCTACATAACAAGATCAAATCACACGGACCATATCTCTCATGAGTTTGTCTAGCACATAATTGGTTGTAAGTAGATACCATAGACTTAATTATAAACCTAGACAGGGCACCATATACAGCTGAAGTGAGCCACTTAATTGTGGGGTGACGTAGCGTCATTGGAAGGTGTAGAAGAAACGATGCTATCATTGATTTACTGTCCATAATCCAGGTTATTGGTTCATAACTCAATCAATTTTAATCGGAATTGAAATTTGAAAATTGCGACACGAGCAGCAGCATCTTGCTATCAACTTGATGCTATTTCTTCTTCAAAAAATTTAGTAATCCTCAAACTAGTATCAAACTGTTCAGGACAAGCTGCTAAGTCTATTGTAATTTTCAAACTCAAGATCCAATCATAGTTGATCGAGTTATCGACAAAAAACCTGGATTATGGAGAGTAAATAAATAATAGCATCGTTGCTTCTACACCTTCCAATGCCTCAGTGCCTCAATGCTAATGCTCCATATAGTGTCCTGTCTAGGTTTATTGTTAAGTCTATGGTAGATACAGTTTGTCCAAAATATTGGTGCCTCTTGGCTTTCTAGCCTTTGAAATGCCTAGAGAAGTTTTCTGCTCTGAGCCAGTGTGTGACCTACACATATTTATTTTCCGGCCCACTGTCCAGAGATGTTCCACAACGGTAATTCCTGTTTCTATCAGGAGAGGCACTGCTCTGTAGTTAAATTATAGGGTCAACAATAACATAAGTGTGAAGCCGACATAAATCACTTTAAAGGTGAGAAATTTGAATCACTGCAACATTTTCTTGAGGGGGGGGGGGGTCAGAAGACCACTCTACCAGGCTGGGACAAAATGAATAATTGAAATTGTATATATGTATCAATGAATCTAACTGTATCAAGCTGAAGACGAATTTGTTGATAGTCAACATAATACACAAATTCAGTATTAGCCAATCACAACACTCAACAAATCGCCTTTGTAACAGTCTTCTCTCAAGTACTTATTATGATCCAAATGATCCTAACAATCCCAAACTGGCCTGAGAATCATTCCTTCAGTTCTGCCTATCAAGGGAAGGTTTCTGCTTTGTGTATATCTATTGAATTTATTGAGAACCCTGGTGAGAGTTGTCTTCCTTTTTCACAATCGGAGACAACTTAGATTATGGGAAACAAGTATCCCGATAAAAGCTCCAGATGATGTTGTGTGAACACACCATTCACTTCAGAGGGAAAATGTTGATGTTGTGACATTAGCAGCTCTTAAATTTTACTAAATGGAACACCAATCAAAGTAAAAAGAGAAAATTTCAACTGGTATTCATAGTCAAACTGGGGTTGACAGCAATGACTGTTTTTAGGGTGAGAGATACCATCTTTTCCTCTACTTTTTTCAGCCAATACAAACAATATTCTTGAAACAATATTACAAAGTCAAAGAAATCTTTTAATTCTTTTAAAAGTGACATCATGTGTTGTTTTTACGTGTTTCACTATTTCCAATCGTCATTTTTGGCTCATCTCATCTCACTTGTGACCTACCTAGATTGTTTTTGATGGTTATGTGTTTGATATAAGGATAACAAATAAATTATCGGAACATTTCAGCGCCCATTTTGTCCCAAATCACCATAAAAAATAGTTATTGAATTCTGGGGACAAATAATAAAAAAAAGTTTTCTTTTTATTTCAGCAGGTTGTATTAACTATGCATTGAAGATACCTGATGCAAGAACAATGACGCCTGTTGGAAACAAAAGGTTATGAAACTGCCTTGAAGGATACCAAAACCAATCAAATTTAACTGAAGATTTAAAAAATTTCCATACAGATTGAATCTGAAAACCTTATCTAACTATTGACACAGACATAAATGTCTCTCACAGAAAAATGTTCACAAGCTCACTAGCTTTATAAAACATTCTATTTGGCAATGGTTGTCTCTTTGTAGCATCCTACACTAAAGTAAGCTCGTCTGCGTTTGGATTGCCGCCCTCAACCTATGTTACACAAATTCAAACATGCCGAACCCAAGTACCTCGTAACTCATGACTAAATTATTACCTGCTTGTGCTGATGATGCATGCCTAAGTTGTTTTGTAATATGATGAGAGTGGAACAGATCTGTTTTGTTTGATTAACTAGCTTTTTAACTTAATCGAGGCTAAGGATATGTGAATAAATATATCTGAGCTTATCTATCTACACTCTGTGTGTATTTTGATGATGCTTGTTGACTGACCTATGCTAACTAAGTCTGGCAGGTCTACTGAAGATGCTCTAATCACTCTGATCGACTCGGTAACTGAACATCTTGATAGCCATGCTAAAAATCGGGTCCGAGCTCTTTTTATAGACTTTTCTAGTGCTTTTAACACCATCAATCCTGCCACATTAATCAGCAAACTCGATAGCTACAACATCAATCCTAACATCATCAACTGGCTATTCAACTTCCTTACAAATAGAACACAGCGAGTTATTACATCACTCAACACGTCAAAATCATTGAGCACTTCAACTGGAAGCCCTCAGGGATGCGTCATCAGCCCACTGCTATTCTCCTTTTATGTTGTCGATATGCCATCAACAACCAACATCAAACTAGTAAAATATGCCGACGACACTGTGATCATTGAATTGTTGACAGAAAACCAGCCATCTGAACTTCAAACAATGACTAATACCATCAACTCATGGTGCGCGGATAATGACCTAATACTCAATGCAAAGAAAACAAAAGAAATGATCATGTGCAATGCAAGGGATAACCCAAGCTACCCACAACTGCTTGTAAACAATACTTCAATTGAGCAGGTAGAACAATTTACATACTTAGGCACCATTATTACCAACAAACTGGATTTTACTCTGAACACCTTGAAAACTACAACGAAAGCTCGCCAAAGGCTACATATAATCGCCAAGCTATACCATCTCGGTGTC
Organism: Membranipora membranacea; assembly: GCA_914767715.1. Lineage (NCBI taxonomy): Eukaryota > Metazoa > Bryozoa > Gymnolaemata > Cheilostomatida > Membraniporidae > Membranipora > Membranipora membranacea. The sequence continues at coordinate 16,581,435 of OU612069.1, read as the reverse complement.
ACTGAGAAACTAACGATAATAACGACCTGCTACAAGTCCTTCATAGAGTCAGTAATCACCTACCACCTGGTTGTGCTATATAGTCATCTGAGCGCAGACTCTAAGAAAAAGTTAAAATCTGTGATAAGAACTGCAGGTTACCTATCAGGCGAACTTACGTTCACACCCGTAGACGACCTTTACTCTAATATACTGAAAGTAAAGAGCCTCCGTATGATTGCCACCGAAGATGAACCACTACTCCGTCTTAACCAGCTGCCGTCAGGCAGATATCAATCAGTCAAGTTCCGCGTGCAGATCCGTGCCAAATGTTTTAGAGCAGAATGTATCAAATACCTAAATAGTGTCTTCCAAAAGTAATAGTATTTTTTATGGTCTTATCATTTTATTTATTTTTACAGAATCAACAGTTTTAATAATTTTTACAGAGCACCCTACAGAGACAGTTTTATTTCTCAGAGATTGAGACCAAATATAAACCTACATACATTATAACTTGGTAACTCGATCTGGGTGAGCCAAGTTTTCATATTATAGTCAGGCATGAGGAGCTTGTTGAGCATAATGTTTAATAGTTGAAGTGCTTGGGCAGCTACTACAAGTGCAATCAATAGTAGCCTACTTAATAGTTTCCCAATCCTATGGAATAAATGGAGTGTGTAGCTAGACCTTTAGAAATTAGAAATATCATTTTGGTTGATTGATTGATTGCAACGCTATTTATAAAGTCAATTGTCAATTGTCAATTGTGCTGGTACACATACTCTTCTTGTAAAAGCTGCCTTGCATACAAAAAAAAGGATAATATAAAATCGATATGAATGTACATAAAATGCCAAAAAAATCAGTCTTTTGTTAGGCAGTTCAATAGTTTGGATGCCTGAGGGTTATCGCACGATGCTGAATACTGCTGTATTTTTCATTGCAGCAGTCAACTGCAAATTAATCAACACAGAGTAATTGGCGATGCAATCAACTGAATTGACACGTTTGATTGAATGTGCTCGCTGTCAATTTCAAAAAATGCCTTCAAAATTCTAGCACCGATGATTCATAGCACCAAAAAAAGAAGTAAGGTGCTTTTAATGAATTCTTAAAATTTTACCTTTTTATTAAGATGATTTATAGCAAAGACTATTTAAGGTTTGACAGGTAATGACTGAAATTTCTCACCAACTAAAACTAAGCTTAGCAGAGGATAGGTATAGAGAAAAATATCTCACTTGCCTAATGAAAGCAATTTTTGGTTATTGTTGTCTCTTTCCAGTAATTTTCACTGGAGTTAGCTCATCACCATTGACATATAGCGCTCAACCTATGTCTCTGAAAAGGATTTATCGGTATACCCAGGGGCGTATATTCTAAAAATTTTCACTCACTGACTTTTTAGAGATGAGCATAATGATCGGACGCAGCCCGATCCCCACGCCGTAGGCGTGGCGGGGAGGGTGTGGGAGGGGCGCTTAAGCGCCCTCCCACCACGGAAATTTTTGCATATCGGTAGCAAAATAGTGCAAGCAGAGAGGTATTTCAATAGCTCACTGAGGTATTTCAATAGCTCACTGAGCTGTTGGGTACTTTCACAAAACAACTCAATAGCAGTAGAAGATTACGGAAAAATTTTGAAAAAAAACTGACCTAAATGGGATTCGAACCCACAACAATCTGATATACTGTGAATATAAAGCAGACGCTCTACACACTGAGCTATTCAGTCACTCACGGAAATCCGTGGGCCGTGAGTGCTAATATACGCCACTGGGTATACCCAACAGTCAGTTAGCCTTATTTAAGTCACAACTGCTGAGAGCTTTTCTAGGTCAGCTAATTAATTGATTACACAAAGTCAAACACACAAAACCCGAGTACCTCATAACTAATGTCTGATGATGCTTACGCCCATATTATTTTTGTATTATGATTTGTTTTGTCTGATCAACTAGCATTCGTTTATTTCCGAAGTGGTGACTCGATCAGGCTAAGAATATGTGAATTAATATATCTGAGCATATCCATCCACTCTCTGCGTGTAGGCCTACTGTGATGAGTTATCCTTAATGCTTGTTGACCGACTTATGCTAATTTGGTAACTCGATCTGAGCAAGCCTAGTTTTGATACGATAGTCAGGCATGTGAAGTGAAGCTTGTGGAGGATAATATTTGAAGTGCTCAGACAACTGCAAGTGTGTAGCATAGCATTGTATTTAGACATAATTCCACCTCCAAGCACTTATGCTAAGTGTTGACATAGCAATATCAGTTTCCCTACAAAATCCAAGCCATTCTAATAAATGGACAGGGGTTATTTGTGCAGGCTGAAGAGCAATTCTTCCCAAATATTATTTGCGATCGTTTAGAGAATGGAAAAGGTGAGCGATATGAAATCAATTTTAGATTGCAGCAGTTATATGCATATTTAATCATCACAGAGTAATTGGTGATCTGATCAACTGCATTGAAACGTGATTACTTTTTTTCTCTGAATGTTCCCTCAAATTTTAAGCAAAATTTGATAGCTGTCAATAAACACACCTAACTGAAGATTATTTCAGGAAACTGGCAATGACCAGCTATTTTCTAATAGGTAATCTCGGCGAAACTAAGCTTAAGTATATGGCTATAGAGGAACTAAATGGGTGGTTTGATGACGAATCGAAGAATGGATTCAAAATCGATGGGTTGTCTGCAGAGGCTGGCAACATACCAACAGGTAATGGACAGAACAGTAATAAATGCAGTTTCATAACTACTCCCAGTGATTTAGGCATTGCATATGAGCATGTACTGAATAACCCTACCAAGGACTCCCTGAAAGGTGATCTTACAGCGATGCTCTCCTATATGACAGAGGTATATTTTTATGGGAATAGTAACCTACTTTGTACCCTGAAAGTATATATACAGTCCGTCAAGCTCAGTGAAGCACGGGAAAATGCAAATATAGACATGCTGGCAAACGATATGAAGAAGTTTGACTTTACCCCTGATGATCGCTTGCTAAACCAAGCCTATACAGTAGACGTGAAGAGGCAACTCTACAGATTTCCCTCAATACTGCTGTATGATCTAGCGGTGATCCATCAGGTGTTTGGAAAAGATGCGTGGACTACTGCAAAACGCCTGATCTCCACTGGGAAAATATCAGAGGATTTGTATAAATCATTGGTCTTCCAACTAGCTGTTGCCTGTTTTGTCAGACTTTCAGCTTACTTGTACCATGACTCTCAAGATGACAGGATTTCAACAGCGGAGAAACAAATAACAGGAACTACAAAAGTAAAGATAGTTTGTAAATCACCTGGAGATAGATTGTATGTTCACACAGGTCTTATCCTGGCACTAGCCGTCATGATAGTTCCTTTGAAAGATGATCTAGGGGAAGCAAGCGCTGATTAATTAGGCGCTGTGTGTATGGGTTACAAAACAACAGCAAATGCGGATGACCATACATTTCTATGCAAGATATCGACACTCCAAAATACTGGGCACACAATGCAAGCATTCAATTTGTTAAATGAGCACTTCGGGCCAATACAGCACTTAGCTGAGGAGAACATTCCAGACTGGCTTGCTAGTCACAGGGCCATTTGTAATCCAGAAATGAGGTATCTGGTAGCAAATATCTTCATAGATAATTTTTACTTCAGGCAAGCTCTTGAGGTTCTCATTCATCTCAGAGAGAATCATAAATACTACAACACCAAATCAGTGTGTCTAAGGATCGCTACCTGCCAGCGGCATCTAGGAGATCGGATCGCTGCACTCAACACTTTGGAGGGTGCAGGTGAAGAATCATCAGGAGATTACTTGCTTAGCATAGGGCGCTTATATGTTGACTTAAGACAACGTGACAAAGCTGAAAACTATCTTCTCAGGGCACTTCAGTATTGCTATATGAAGGCCTGCCAAGAAGTGAAGTATGATTATTATGGTGAATCTATCGACAGCTCAGAAGCAAGCAACATCGGAAGAGACCTACAAAAATTGACGACTGAGGAAAGACTGCTACTTTTGCAGCAGCCAACCTCAGCCTTGCTTGAATGTATAGAGGCACTGGCGTATTTGTATGATGAACAGTGTGACCATGCCACCTCAATCAAATACAGCAGAAAATATCAGAGTATATTTGAACATTTGTATGGAGAGGAGAGTTTAGTACCTGCAGCTGCTCATGGATATTATGTCGTCGGGTTGACCTTCCACAAACAACAGCATTATGAACAGGCTACAATGTACTTTGAGAGCTCAAAGGCAACCTACTATCGGATTTACAGTGAGGCTGTTGATCATCCAAGGATAGCTCTCTTACTACAAAAAATGGGAGAAAACTACATTAAATTAGGAGATTTATCTGCGGCTGACAAGTGTATCTTTTCATCAATAGACATGTACAGACGTGTATACGGCGAAAATGTCACATGTGCGGATATGGCTGATGCTGTTTCTTATAGAGGCCTAATTATGCATGAAATGGAGAAATACGATGCAGCTATCAAAAACTACAAACTATCACTAGAAACGTATAAGCGCATATATGGTGAGAATAGTGATCATTCTGATATTGCAATGTCACTGTATAATCTGGGTACCACATACTACGCAATGTTTGAGTATGAGAAAGCTGCAGAATACCACAGACTATCGCTAGAAATGCGTAAGCGTATACACGGTGAGAATAGTGATCAATCTGATATCGCTGTGTTACCGAATAATCTGGGTAGCAGTTACTACGCAATGAATGAGTATAACAAAGCAGCGGAATACTACAGACTATCACTAGATATGTATAAGAGTATACATGGTGAGGATAGTGACCACTCTGATATTATTGCCGTGTCACTGAATAATCTGGGTGCCACTTACCTTGTATTGAGTGTGTATGAAAAAGCAACGGAACACCACAGACTATCACTAGAAACGCGTAAGCGTATACATGGTGAGAATAGTGACCATTCTGATATTGCGAAGTCACTGAATAATCTGGGTGCCACTTACCTCGTAATGAGTGAGTATGACAAAGCTGTAGAATACCACAGACTATCACTAGAAATGCATATGCGAATACATGGTGAGAATAGTGATCATTCTGATATTGCTGCGTCACTGAACAATCTCGGTAACACTCACTATGCAATGAATCAGTATAACAAAGCTGTAGAATACCACAGACTATCACTAGAAATGCGTAAGCGTATACATGGTGAGAATAGTGACCACTCCAAAATTGCTCTGTCACTGAATAACCTGGGAAACACATACCACGCAATGAATGAGTATAACAAAGCAGCAGAATACCACACACTATCACTAGAAATGCATAAGCGTATACATGGTGAGAATAGTGATCGCTCTGATATTGCTGGGTCACTGAATAATCTGGGTACCACTCACTACGCAATGAATGAGTATAACAAAGCTGTAGAATACCACAGACTATCACTAGAAATGCGTAAGCGTATACACGGTGAGAATAGTGACCTATCCAAAATTGCTCTGTCACTGAATAACCTGGGAAAAACATACCACGCAATGAATGAGTATAACAAAGCAGCAGAATACCACACACTATCACTAGAAATGCGTAAGCGTATACATGGTGAGAATAGTGACCACTCCAAAATTGCTCTGTCACTGAATAACCTGGGAAACACATACCACGCAATGAATGAGTATAACAAAGCTGTAGAATACTACAGACTATCACTAGAAATGTATAAGCGTATACATGGTGAGAATAGTGATCATTCTGATATTGCTGTGTCACTGAATAATCTGGGTGCCACTTACCTCGTAATGAGTGAGTATGACAAAGCTGTAGAATACCACAGACTATCACTAGAAATGCATATGCGAATACATGGTGAGAATATTGATCATTCTGATATTGCTGCGTCATTGAACAATCCCGGTAACACTCACTATGCAATGAATCAGAATAACAAAGCTGCAGAGTACCACAGACTATCACTAGAAATACATAATCGTTTGCACGGGGAGAATGGTGATCACTCTGATATTGATGTGTCACTGAATAATCTGGGTACCACTCACTACGCAATAAAGTATTATGACAAAGCTGCAGAATACCACAGACTATCACTAGAAATGTGTAAGCGTATACATGGTGAGACTAGTGACCATTCTGATATTGCTATATCACTTAATAACCTCGGTACCACATACCACGCAATGAATGAGTATAACAAAGCAGCAGAATACCACAGACTATCACTAGAAATGTTTAAGCGCATACATGGGGAGAATAGTGACCACTCTGATATTGATGTGTCACTGAATAATCTGGGTACCACACACTATGCAATGAATGAGTATGAGAACGCTGCAGAGTACCGTAGACTATCTCTAGAAATGAAGAAGCGTATACACGGTGAGAATAACGATCACCCTGATATCGCTGTGTCACTGAAGGATCTAGGTTCCATATACCAAGCAATGAATGAGTATGACAAAGCTAAAGAATACCAGAGGCTATCAATGGAAATGCATAAGCGAATACATATTGAGAATAGTGATAATTCTGATATCGCTAGGTCACTGAATAATCTTGACAATGCATAAGCTCATATTCTAGTCGTTTCAATATTCACGTATGCCAATGTAAACAATGAGATGAGATATGTACCTTTTTCCACATCCTACTAGCTGTGCCCTACTTAAATTTGCCAATTATATTATGAAAGGATCTGGTGATAAAATCATATTTTATGTGTGTACAGGATTGCAATTGTTGCTTATAATTTTATCGCTTTTACAATACACTTAAAATATCACAATGGCCTTAAAGGTATCTTGACAAATAAGGCCATGTGAAAAAGAAGAAATGGAATTAAATGAGTTTTTTAAACAGCAGCTCCTCATAAAAGGCTGTCCTTCCAACATGCTGAGACTGGTGAAGCAAATCATTGCAACATGGTCCTCGTAGGATTGAACTTTAGAAACTTATCACTGACATAAGACATATCTCAATCTCAGCCTATCGGTACAAGTATATTGTTTGGGCTGCGGCACAGATGCAGATTTCTATGGCGAACCAAGAGGTGACAACTCTGCTCAAGCTATGAATTTACATGAAAACACAGTATACAGTGTAAGCTGGTTAATTCGAATCCTGATAATTCGAAATTCCTGTTAATTCAGACACCTGACTGTGGTCCCAGCCAATTGTTTTTAGTCTCATTTAATTCGAAACTGTAACTGTAATTCGAAATTATTTTCTCCTACCAAAGAAGAAAATAACTCCATACTCAGAGGACTCATGATTCAAAGCTGCCTTTTCTAATCAAGGAAGAATGTAACTCCTTGTTCAGATGTTTGTTTTTGACAATGCAGACAAAAGGAGTGATCAATATCTGGATTTTACACCCTTAAACAAAGCTGCCCACCCCGAATATCCAATTCCGTGATTACTTCTGTTCTCTAGTCATCAGGGTTTTATTTCCAAAGTCACTTGCATTGCACAGTACAACAAAAAACAAGTTGCTGTTTGTAAAATCCCAGAAATAGGCCCCGCATTCGTTGAAAGTCCCCGCGAGATGACAAAACTGTAATTAGTACAACTCATAGTTAGAACTGATTTCTTGGGTCCCCTGGAGTTTGAATTAAGTGGCTTACACTGTATATATTTGATTGCTACAGCATGAGCTAACTTATGTAGCTAAGAATCATTGTTAGCAATTGGTGTGACCACCTGAGATCAAAATAAATATGGAATGGGGCGAGAACAATCATGGTACAGATACTACTATTGAATTGACTATTTATCAGGAGATTCAATGATAATAGTTCAATCTCGATGTCAGCTTTTCAGCCATCTGCAGGAGCGGGACTCTGCTTTTAAAACACAGGATCACACCTAAAATATATTCAGCTATGTGATAAAGTTCCAAAGATACTTGACTGTTCAGATGAGGTCATGCGGTATCAAGCACTGAGATGTATTAATTAGTGAAGGAAAATATTCTAGTACAGGAACACTGAGTTTGAATCAAGACACTTTTACTAAAACCTTTCGGATTTTGTAGGTCATTGTGCTTTTCATACATTGCGTTTCGTATTAATATATTTGAAAATTTTGGAAGATATCAGATCGTGATTGTTCCTTGACAGCTGATAGCTAAAAAGGGTGATCTGCATGGTAAGAGGAGGAGAGAAATCATAGCAGTACCAGATCGACAGCAATCATGGATAGAGTAGTTCTAGAATCTATTTGATGTGTAATTGATCGATCCTTATCAAAATATTCATAAATAAGTTTTAACTTGTATTAGACTATTCAAATTTCATAAAAGGTTATTTAGATTGGTGGCAGCCAATGCAAAAAGTGGCAGAAATGACTCCTCATTGGCATTATTGACAGGGTAAGGTTTGACAGTTGTTTCTGGTAAGTTCTTTGAGCTTATGGCAATGGTGGATATTGAACCTTACATAATATGTTCTCATACTCAAGTTTTACTATTAATTCTTGAACAATTTTAAAAATGAACAAAAATAATGAAATGATTTAAAAAAACATGCAAAAATATAAAGAGCACATTAGAAAATGTGGATGCAGAAATTAAGTTGAGTCTGATCAAAGAGTTAGAATGAAAGTGACCCTAACTCCTTGGTCTGATACTATTTATAGCCGAGGCAAAGCCAAGATGGTTGCACAGAGGTACTATCATTAAAGTAAAACTACTTTTTCCATTTTGCTGCAGAAGTGACATGAGGCTGATATGAAAAATTGTGGATAACACAGTAGATAAATTTGCCAATAGTAAGTTGGACATACGCATCAAAATTTCTCTCAACAGATGAATGGAAGTTATCAGACTCTGCCTAAGTCTTCTGGTAATGGCATTCTTTTAACAATCAACCACATTCATATAGTTGTTATATACTGTACACGGAAGCGCGATCACTTGGCCCTGTCTAAACTTAGCCCCGTCCAAACTTAAACCGAGCCAAATTAGCTCAAGCCAAACTCAGCCCGAGCTAAACTTAGCCCGAGCCAAACTAAGCCCGAGCCAAACTTAGCCTGAGCCAAACTTTGCCCGAGCTTGCGCTAAGTTTGGCTCTGGCTAAGTTGTCGCGGATTCCTGTACACCATAGTATATAATATGTAGATATACTTTATGACCACACCCCACAAGTCGAGGAGGTCGGACAAAGAATACAGTTTGGGAATAAAAGAAGGATGGCATTTGATTATTCGAGGGAAAGAGGAGAGGCATTTGATCTTGGGGTTCTAGAGTCCTTTTTTAGTAATGGAATTAATCCTGCACTATATGTGGCATTTGAAGTAGCGGTGGTAATCATAGATGATACTTTTGCTCGGAGTTGTGGCTTCATGTGGATGAAGAACACAACTCCAAATAACTATCAATAATACAACTTTTATGTTTGCTAACATTTGACTTTATTCAAGAAATCGGTCGCCAGATTGCTACAGAAGGAAGATGATGTTTGTTTCTGTACCATTAACAGGAAATTAAGTGTTTTACTGTCGTGAGGTCAGTATCATACATACATTTAAATTGCATTGTCTGTAGCTGCAGGGCAGCGTATGTTTGTTGTAATAATTGTTTTATGGGTGTTATAGGGGTGTGTGGAACCAGGTTTCTGGGTTGAGTTACGGTTTGATGTGTTATATTATAACGATATGTGTTGTAAAACTGAAATAAGAGAAATACCATTTCATAAGTTCTGATAAATGGCATAAATACCAATGACAATGATAATGACATTAAATCATTGACAACAAAAAATCTGACATCAATAATATCAGTATTGTGAGCATCAATAAACATGAAAATAATAATGCAATACAAGATCTCACCTCTGTCAGTGATCCAGGAGGCTCTCGTCAACTCCTATGACTCAATAAATCACAGGTAATATTAAGGAAAACTCAATTATAGTATAACTGAAGCGAGATGCTCATTAATAGATAACCAAATCCACACTGAAGGGCAATGCAGTAGTGCAAACAATAGACCCCACACCGAGGCAAGCAAACCAATTATCACCACCATGCGTTCAATCAGGTCAGTGCTACAAACACACAGCAAATACACCACCTCAAAGGCAACGTACCCCAGCCGCAAGCACAGCCGCAGGCAAATTGTCAAACCATTTGTTTTCATTGAAATGAGTTTTATTCCCTTGATTTTTTTGCAAATCAGGGAGAACATCTTCGGATGATGGTTGTTGCCATGGAAATGTATACATACATATACATATATATATATCAGGAGGTACTGTTTGGATACTGATGTAACCGAGTTTCAGATTTCAACAAAAAAACTTGACTTGGAACTTTGAATCAATGGTAAAATCATTGCTACTGGACAATTCAATGTCATAATGTCACCCCCAATTAAGTACCTCAATCTATTAGTATACGGTGTCCTGTCTAGGCTTATTATGCATTCTACGTCCATCCACATTTGATGCTGGGGGAGACCTGTATGTTTCTTTGGAAAGATTATTTGGATCAAAACAACGGAACTAAACGGTTATAAGCTTGGAGAGCATGGATCATGTTAGCTAAATCGTCGGAGCACTGGTTTGATCAAGGTGTTGTGGAGTATTGGTTACCTTGTTGGTCTAATTTTATTGAGAACAGGATATTTCTAAAAAGAGTAAAAATATAAGTGGGAAAATAAGTCTCGCAATCAACTGAAAATACCATTAAACTAAACTATATCTAAGGGCAGATGACATGGAACTGCATATAAGAAAAAAAAACACAGCAAACTGATTGGGGACGAGTGGCGGAAAGTTATCAGGATATAAAAATAAAAATGGCACTTAGAGTAGATGGCATATTAGTTTGCATTGTTGTGAAATATTGCATAGAAACATTTCTCAATATCGAGAGAAGTAGTAGAATTGGTCCTGACAACATTATTAACACAGAGGTCTCACAAAAATTAAGCCAACAGGCTCAGTGAAAACCATTAGATTAATCTTGATGAGCATAGTGATTGTCTTGAGCTAAGATGAATCAGGTGCAGGTGTGTGAGAGAGAGAGACATCGACTATCACAGCAATGGACTTATCATTAGTTGATGGTTAAAACACGTTTGGTAGTGGATTCCATCATACTCGGCATCTTAACACTTGTCTGCCTCCAAGTTGTTTTTGATGAACTTGAAAGGTAGTTGATCACATTCTTTTTACACCGTGTTAGCCAAAACAACTGCAAAATAGATCAGATTGCGTGCATCTCAATAAAAGAAAGGTAATGAGAAACTGATCAAAGGCCAGAGTGGGTCACATGATGCCATTGAATTAAAAGGTCTAAAAACTCACTGACATGTAGCACTTGAATGCCATAATATCATGCTATAAGTTATGATTAAGAGATGTTGATTTAGTCAATGTCAAGGTTTTACCCATCAAACTCCAAATCAAGCTTATTCTGGGGGCTCCCCGCACACAAAGCTGTCAAAGCTGCTGAGAAAAATAGAGCAATCTTTAATTTTTAAACTCTCATTTTCAGAATAAATTCTTCAAGTACTGGACAAAAAATTGCTGTTCATAAATACCTATAAGAACTAAGCCATCGAGTTTAATAGTATATGAAGGTAACGCTGCCGACAAAAGGAAAAGTGATTGATGAGAAATTGATGATATGGTTTTAAAACTTCCAAAATCTGAAAGAGCATGTCATAATTAGTGGATCTACAAGTTTACATGGGTCTGCTATCGGAAATAGCCGAGATGTGGCCAACAACGGCTGCAATACCCCCTTATATCACTGGTATATAACTGTCATTGAAGCGACACTACTTTTTCAATTTTGAAGACGCCTCGAATACTGACTTCGAATGTTCTTATCGATCTGATTTTTTATAATGGTTTTGTATTGACTCCATCAATGACCAAAAACTTTTTTCCAGCACTACGCACCTTGTTGATGATACTTGTAGGAGTTAACTTTTGCTTTACACACTATATAACTTTATAAAGACAAACCTAAAAATGCGCACTATTTGAAAAACGACACACTAAGGGCATTAAAAACTGGTGTTATGTGTTAAGAGGGTCAATACACAGTCACCATACAAAAATCAGATCAATACGAACATTCGAAGCCTGCGTTTTAGGCAGCAGCATAATTGAAAAAGTAGTTTTGCTTTTATGATAGTTTTACACAGGTGATAAAAAGGGGTATTGCAACCGTTGTTGGCCGCATCTTGGCTTTTTATGATAGCAGACCCATGTAAAGTTGTAGATCCACTAATTATGACAAGCTCTCTCTGACTTCGGATGTTTTGAAATCACATCATATATTTTTGATCACTTTCCCTTTTATCGACAATATTTTTGGCTATTATCGGCCGATTGTGCAACTAAGTGTATAGGTACAATATGACCATTGTGATCTGTGTGAAAAACTGTACCAGAAACAACTGACAAACCTTATCCATCCAAAAGTGCATATGGAAGTGATAAGATTGGAGGGGGCTGCCACCGGACTATTCCAGATGACAGAGAGATTTTCCCTGCAAAGTACATGCTACAAACAGATAACAGAATTAGCAGATAAGTTATTGTTAATTCTCATACCTCAGGCGCCATGAAGAGGCAAGTTCCGGTTTGTGTCTGATCATATTCTAATGATGGCTGCTCCTTCATCAGCTTAGCAGCACCAAAATCAACCAGTTTCGTCATCTGTCTAGGCCTGTGAAGAAGAACCAGGGAAAAAGTTGGTGTTGTACAAAAAGCTTTGCGATTGCTTGAGAGTTTTTGCAATGCATTTAGTCAACAAAGCTTAGTGCTTAATATGGAGTCCTACAATTGGTATCTATAACTAAGTAGGTCTCACGGGCTAGAGTCTTGTTGCGCAATGCTTACAAGTTAGTCTAGTACCGCTGTAAACCTCTGCCTTCACCGCCGCCTCAGCCATTGTCATTGCCAGACAAAGTAGATCAACAGTTTTTGTGACATGTTCAAAGTCTGCATTAAAGGCAAAGGCAACTTTTGAAGCAGTTTTTCATGTCACTTCATAAGACAGATTGAGTTATGAGGGACTGATTAGCTAGTAATTACACACATACCTGACAAGTCTCCCTTTTTGGTAGGGAGCCTCCCAGTTTTTAGGGGTATTTTCCACCACCTCCCTATCTCCCTTTTTCCTCCCTTTTTTCAGCTCTTTTAACTAAGAAAATTTTTGAAGCTTATGTTCGCATTGGAAACAGTACATATACCTATGTATTTCCTTTTTCGCCACACTATTCTTTCTTAGTTCGGATAAATTACAACTATCTAACTTGTAAAATCAGGTAGAATGACGCGATTCATAATATGAACACTCAAGTTTTAGCTTAGAAATATGACAAACGCGGGCCAAATTGCACTCGTACTGCGGGACACAGAGTGGTACTCCGGATCAGGAGGTTGTCCGCGGAAAATCTCCTGATTTCTGGGTCTGCCAACTTGTCATGTATGATTACACATCTATTAACCTTTTACCATCACGCAGCCATAATCACCTCACTATTAACAGAATCTAGTGTGTTGAGAACAGCCATAAAAATGTTCTTAACTAGGCAGTAAGGAGAGGATGTCATGTAGATGTACAACTGTGTGTTGTTGTCCTTCCTTTCAAGCAATCTGACTGGATTCCATTCTTCATGCTTGATTGGTGTTTGTAATGTAGGCTTTGCACAAATGTGCATTAGACTGTAATATATATTATGATCTTAGGCTACTGCATGCTCTCTGAGCGAACTTTACAAACAAGATTGCACAATGGCAGCTTCCACATTCTGAGATCTTGGAAATTAACTAGGATGCCATAAGCTTACTTCTGATGCCCATAGACTAAATAATAAACCTAGACAGGACACTATATGGAGCATTAGCACTGAGGCAGATAATTGTGGGCAACGTAGCGTCATTGGAAGGTGTAGAAGCAATGAAGCTACCAATGATTTACTGACCAAAATCCAGGTTTTTTGTCAATAACTCAATCAATTTTGATCAGATTTCGAGTTTGAAAATTACATTAGAGTTAGCAGCTTGTCCTGAACAGTTTGATACTTATTTTAGGCAAAACATTTTTTGAAGAAGAAACAACATCAAGTTGATAACAAGATGCTGCTGATTGTAAAGCAATTTTCAAATTAAAAATCCGATCAAAATTGATTGGATTGTGCACAAAAAACCTTGATTATGGTCAGTAAATCAATGGATGCTTCTACACCTTCCAATGACGTTACGTTGCCCCACAATAAAAGGGCATCCAGGGTTTCTAACAACTTCGCATTGATTAAGGTTATGAAACCAGCGTTGAACGAATTGGACATTTTATATACCGTTGGAAAGCTGCTGAGCTACTGATCGCTAATAGCTAATCAAAAGGTGATTGGATGACGTTGCGTCATTTTATCGGAGAAATGAGGCCGAGAAGGCTGTTTTTAGCAAAGTTGATGGCTGCGCTACATTGATTGCTAGAAATTTAAAAACAGGTTACATTCATTCTTAGAGACATAGTCGATCCCAATTTTAGGTTGAAAATAATATTTGATGAGCCCAAAGTGGCTTTTTACGTCACGTTATAATGCGTATGGTTTATTAACTTTGATGATATAATGTGAAATTTTAAGTAACTATTTGAGACAGTTCAAATAAAAAAGGGCCAAATTTTTTGCTTTTTCCCAATATATTGCTGTTTAAATGACACACACCACAAATTTCAGCAGTATAACAAATGTATCAAGATCAGCATAGACCATCAAAGGTAAATACATTTTGCATCATTTTTCCATCACGTCAGACATGCTGTCAAAAGGACCAGCACTCAGACAAGACAATGTTTTTTTGAAAAGTCTCACATACGGAGCCGCTTTGAAAAAGCATATCAGAAACATTGTCTTATTTGCTTCATGCATTGATCGGTGGTTAATAAAAGTTCATAATATAAGCTGTAAATGCCAACAGAATATGGCATAACGTATCAGTTTTCCTTGAATTGCGCGCAACAGAATGCCGAAAAACAGCCAATTTAAGAGGCGTTTTAAGGTGTTTTTCAGCATTCTGTTGCGCGCAATTCGAGGAAGACTAATACAATTTTATTTACGCCAGCAAATATCTCAAGCCCAAAAGCGCTACGATAACTTTAATCACACTGGAAAATGTGAATGTTCCTTATTCAAATTACAAATAATACAGAACTTGCTGTCAATAGGTCCCTTTTTGCTGCCCCAAAATAGCACATAAAATCATACTAATGTTCTTTTTTTAGATCAAGATCCCATTCGCTTACATTTGGAGCTGTTCTACACACCTGGAATGAAATCCAATCCAAGAATCCTAAGTTCATTCCACTGTGCCAAAAACAGTCGATTAATGATGTTGTCATGAGGAGATTTCTCCAGCATATTGAATATCCCATGTTCAATTATCAGAGCCAGCACACATCCATTCTTTGCCTGATTGAAAAAGTACCAACATTTGTCATGATGCAATTTGGTCATAAAGCTATCGTGAAATGAGATATGCTGCTTGAGTTAGGTAATACTATATGAGGGCGGAAGGACAATCATCCCAAGTTAGTCCGACTGTTACAGTACCAAGAGAGGGGATGATAAATTTTCTTCAGGGAGGGTATTATATACCTGTTTAATGCACAGTTCCTTTTCGTTCTTGCCATCAGTGAGCCGACCTTTATACACAATACCAAATGTACCGCCTCCAATCATCTCACCTATGTATAGTGACTTTTTCTCTTTGGAATCTTTCTACAAGTAACAAGAAAGCAAATATTTGGAGTCTAGAGGTAGCCAATGTATTGGCTCTGAACTGATTGGTGTAATTATAAGTGTAAGTGAAATTAAAAGTGAAACTGTATTACTTTCAAATTTACCATATATCAATAGGTACTTTCAGGGAAGTACCATCTGACCTGACACTGGCTCTCTCCCTCCCAACAGCATATCAGAGCCATCACATTGGCTAGTCTAGATGTTTAACCATCATAATGTGTTTGCTTGACACACTGCTATTAGACTGAGGAATTAAAGTAGCAGACAACCACAAAAGTTATATTTTGATATTTGATGCGTAATGATGTACTCCTTCTAAATTTGCATGCTTATACCTAGGATTTTCATTGTTGAGTATGTTGCCTATCTGTGAAGGCAAATTACAATCGGATTTATATCTAGTGGTGCCAGGGTTGTATTCTAATTTAAAAAGTTGTAGTATGCGTTTTGTTAACTTTTGCCAAATATTATATGGGGTTCACAGTACACAATTATCTCAGGATAATATGCAGTCAGAGGGAAAGTCATTGGTCAAATTGGCTGATCTACTAGAGGTAATCTGGCTCTGCACACTGCATGGTCAACGGACAGATCAATTTTTTTTTGGCGGTTCGTGATATCGGAAGGAACAAAGCAACAATCATATATCAAATCGAGGGGAATTTTGTCCTGAGTAAGAATATCAACGTAGTAAAAAAGAAAAATTTGGAGGCAGCTGTTGTGTTAAGTAAAAACAATTTTATTCGGACTATTTTGGGGCTTTATAGTAAAGTATGTAGTTTTTCTGTGGAATATTTTTCCCTCACAAGCTTACCTTTATTCTTTGTTCCGCTGAGGGGGCCTCAGCAACAGTCTCATTGGCCATCTTACCAGTCTGACCTGTCTGACCTGTCACAGCGTTCTGTACCCAGTACTCTTTTGATGTTGTGTGATCCGCCTGCCATGAATACCAATTGAACCTTATTAGCAAAAGATAGTGTCGCCTTCTTTAGAACATGACCAAAAATTCACACACACTGAAGTAGGTATCTCAAACACCATGGTAACAAGCCAAATAGGGTAAGGGGCTGGTTGGTTGGTAAGTTAATTAAAATCAGGTGTCTTATCACACCCCATATCCCGAAGCATGGGCGGCGAAATAACCAGCAATATCTCGGTTAATGATCAGCAATCCTCTACTTGCTTGGACAATGCTAAATAGCTTAGGAAAAAGGTACTAGGTAAAGAGTAGATTAAATTGAAGGCGTTGCCTGCCTGTCCAGTATATTCCATATACTCACATCCTGTGCAATGATGAGCCCATTTCTTATCTCTATCAGCTCCTTAAGGTCTTTGTCTTGGAGGGTTTGATCTGATAGACGGTCTGACTCCCTCCTCCGCGGTATGGACTAGAAAAGCAACAAACAACAAAACATGACAGTATTTTTAACGACGAGCTCAATCAAGCATTAGCATTTATCACCCTAACAGTTTTCATTGAGCTCAAAGACAATGCAATTTTGGATTTTAGTAGCCGTGGAATGACACTGATAATTTCATTCTCTTTGTAAACCATAAGATTACCCAAACCACTAATTGGTGTTCCTTTTAAACACACCATAAGCGGACAACTCCAACAGCAAAACAACTTTAAGTTTAACAATTTTGTGGTGACTCCTAGAGAGCTACTGGGAACTTAT
This sequence comes from Membranipora membranacea, assembly GCA_914767715.1. Lineage (NCBI taxonomy): Eukaryota > Metazoa > Bryozoa > Gymnolaemata > Cheilostomatida > Membraniporidae > Membranipora > Membranipora membranacea. The sequence continues at coordinate 16,563,980 of OU612069.1, read as the reverse complement.
AACTATAAACTTTGAACATTGATATTGTTGTTAGGTAAGGTGTCACTATATCCGCTCCATAGATAAAAGATACAGCTATATATCTATGATCACCTCCAAAGCCTGAGTATACTTTCTTTGTCACTGATGAGAAATTAAATACTACTAGTCATTTGAAAGTATCTTTACTAGCCCTATACCACATCAGTGGTTTTCAGACATTTTAATATCAACTTCCTCAAGCTGACAATGGTCAATTAACCAAGCCAATCCTTAATTTCATAACTTGCCTTCAAATGTCAAACATTCTGCCTTATCTAGAGTTTATGGGCCTTACTGTCACTTGTACACAGTGGAGGTCAAGCTATTAAGCCTGGGGGCCAACAATTTTTGGCCTCATGATAAGGGGAATTGGTAATAAAGGAAAAAAGAAGCACCCTGGTTAACAAAAAACAGATTATCGGTTCTAGGACATATCCCGATGAGATCGTGGTCACAAGACAGGTAGGGCACAAGAATAAACACAAGAATCGTCAATAAGCTGCTTCGTATCAAACTAGACTTTTGTGCTCTGAGTGACCATAATTATCTTAGTGTCATGTCACCAAAAAGTTTGTCACAGTTGTTATCAAAGTATTTCCTGATTTCACTCAGGCTATTACAAGTCAGATGAATGCAAAGAAAAGAAAACCGTCTAACATGCTTCCGATGATACTAACACACTGTTTTTATCAGTGTGTTGGCGCAACACGTTTTTTTTCTGTTTGCATTCCGATAGCATAAAAGGCTTTAGAATATGTATTCATAGAAATACCTTCTGCTAATGAATTTTTGTGAATGGGCTAACAAAAAAAGGCAGTCCAATGTGATGCTAGTCTAATTTGAAGCTTCATTGGAAACATGTGTTAGATCTCACAATGTAATACATCTCAGACTGGAACAACCTCAAGTTGCAACCAACCCATATAAAAAAAATTGTCCGAATAGACCATAATTATCACTTATTGGTATGGGCCTGTTCCGTTGTAAAATTACAATTTAAACAAAGCAAATAGTTTCCTGCTAATCGATTCCCACCGGCACCTTTGAATACAATTTATCGTGATGTTATTTTATTTGGCACTAGCGTTGGTTTTTAATTACCACAGTGTACTTGACAGTTTACAAATCTGAGATCCAGAATAATAGTACCTTACCAGGAAGTAACAGAAATAGATTGATATATCAGACATCTGAGGCTGACTACTCATACTGGGTAACACATTCAAGTGGGATTGTGGTTTTTGCTGGCAATATTTATTGTAAACAGTTTTCACCAAAAATCACTGACTATCAAACTTGATATCAACACAGTGTGAGGATATATACAAAGAGTAAGGATATACAGAGGGGTCAGTTCAATGATAGTTATAGTGCCTGCGGTTTTTGATTCACTGGGGGAAAATTGTGCACAGCTGGATGCCAAAAACTCATTATCTCTATATGTTATAATGGCATTTTTCTTGCAGACATCCCTACCTTTGATGGGCCATAATTCATTCTGTATTTATCCTAAAGACTGGTTTCCAACTTTGCTGGAATGTCCAAGCTTCAAGCTATACACCATATTATTGTCATTTTTTGCTAGGATTCATAGGCTAAGAGTAATCCAGGTTTTTGAAATGAGTTTTGTCATATAGATTTACATGTGACAATTGATAGACGGCTGGTCATCAAAATTAGGAATGTCCGTGCATTGACCTAAGCCCTATGTAAATCTATATGATAAAACTCATTTTAAAAACCTGGATTACTCGTAGCCTATGTATCCTAGCAAAAAATGACAATAATATGGTGTATAGCTCGAAGATTGGGCATTTCAGAAAAGTTAGAAATCAGTCTTTAGGATAAATACAGAATAAATTATGACCTGTCAAAGGTGGCTATGTCTGCATGACAAAACTCCACTGTAACTTATATATATTCTGAAATTGGCAGGTGGCCTGATTGATGAATTTCCCCCAGTGGATAAAAACCGCAAGCACTATAGCGATCATTGAAGTGTCCCCTCTGCTTATCCTTACTCTGTGATATATATCAAGCTATTAAAATTGAATGCAATGTTAAACAGTGATGATTCATAAGTGCTTCATATTACAGCTTTGGAAATTCACTACTTGGAAATTTGACTGTTACACAGGTGTGTTTGTTTTGTCTATGGTTACTCTATGGTTTGATCTGTATCTGTCACCTTGGGTACATTTAACATCAATGCAGGGGTTTCAATCAGTTTTGCTGATATTTTCCAGCACTTCATAGACTAAAATCAAGATTGACAACAGAGTAAAAGTGAAACTTGTCTCATCAGAGACGATCACATGATGTAATAAAAGATGTTGAACCTCCGCGAGGGCGACCTTTAATGACTTCAGAGACGAAGAATATTTTTGGATCGAATTTCTCTATTTGAAGAAGTGAATTTTACACCCTTGAAGTGACAAAACTTGTAATTTCTATTGCATTATTATGCCTAGGCCTTTGTCTCCACACGCTGTTTCACTAGATACATGTAGTTGATTAACATTCCCTATGAGGGGAAGGAGGGGGAGGGCACTATCGCCAACAATTTTCTAGAAATATCTTGATGAAAAAATTCTGTTGAGGTTAGACACACAGCTATTCGTACTGAATTTATTCTTTGTGCAACAGGCATAGTGCCAGGTTATCAGACAAATCCATTCCAAACAGCAAAAACGGCTCATCTCAGCAAATCATCACTTTAAAGCTACATGTAAATGCAATAACCTAAAGATTTGTTTTTGGAAAACCTGACCAGACTTTTTTAGACCTTTATAAACCTCTTATTGCAATCATCATTATTAGTATACTTTTCATCTAGATGTCGCATGTTCTCATTAGCAGCAAATAAAGTGTATACAAAATTTCCATGTACAGATAAAGTTTTGAGGACAAGTCAGACAATGGCATACCTGGGAATGTGAAGGCTGCTCCATGATTAACCTCCTCTAAGTGTGTAAAGTATGTAATGTATCACCCTCTTCTCACCATTCATACATTACTCACTCAACAACATAGGCCCAGTAGGCCCATTGGTCATTGAACCTGAAAGAGAGGAAGATATCGATAAAAGGACACAAAGATTTTCAGCAAGGCAAATTAAGATTGCTCTGATAGGCCTACACATTTATAGAGTTGGCTACCATCAATTTAACAACAAACCTTCTGTCGCTGGCGCAAGTCCAGTGGTCGAGTGCCCCAGTGACCATTGGACTTGCACCAACCACAGACGGCCTGTGGATTTATCCATGGAAATAGAGAATGCAATTCTATAAGCATGCCAGAACTTTTCACCAAGTATGTCTATTATGTCCCCAATTATCGTAGCCTAATAAGAGTATAAAGCAAAAAAACATATTCTAGTCCTCATCCTAAATTATTTTATGTTCAAAGACATTGTCAGGACAGAGACTATACTCTAGCCAGGGAGGGTGGGAGAGGATGCATTAGCCAAATTGAGATACTGAATTTATATTGTGCAGTCACGAGTATAATATAATTCAAGTGTCATGAGTGAAAAATGTGACTTACGCAGGGCACTTTGTCATAAAAAATTCATCATAAAGGCATAAAGGGTTAGACCTACATGATGCTCATGATGTGTGTGAGATGTATTTCAGGTTCTCAATCCGATGCACCGTTCATACTTTATTATGAAGCCCCTTTTTTGTATTGATTTGACAATTACAACAACACGAGCTTACTAAGATAAGGCAAGATGCACCTCATAGCTCATATAGTATTATTGTGAAGCAACAAGTAGTTGTCTTGCCAAATCTATAGTCATCCCTGACGGCAGAGCCCTTAAAACTGAACAAGAGAGTCTTTCTACTAATAGGAGAGAGACTTTGTATGAATTTCTTGTTTGTTTGATATTTAAATGCATTGCAGCAAAAGTTCTTTTCTGTTTGGGTAGTAGCCAGTTTCATCAAATATTCATAGTAGAGGGTTTGTTGGTGAAGGTCATGTTACGTGCTAAGGGATATTCTAGTTCTAGGTACTTAGCCCAATCCAACACTCAAGCTTGTTGTGCGAAGTGTGGCACCTGCTATACGGGACATGTATTATAGTAGGCCTACACGTTTTACAACACCAGTCGCCAGCAACAATTTTTAGGGCCCATTTAGTTAGAACAGCATAAAATTTCATAATGCCCTCAGCATCCCAGTTTCCATATCAAACTAAAAGCGCAGAGTGAATGCAAAGAAGGTGTAAGAGTAGATGGACTCCAACTATCTGCTATCTACCCTCCATCTAGGGCTGATCCACAGACATCAGATGGAGGTGCAAACAGGCCTTTCCTAAATCCATTCAAGTTAGCCCAACGGTCGAATGATCATCGGTCATTCACAATGAAGCTAACTTCAACCTGGAAAGGCATGAAAATTTAGTAATACTTGCATGATGATACTGATCAGTTGTCTGTTGAATCAATTTTCTTGTAGGCCATTATATTAACCAATAGGCCTAATGTGTTGGCTTTGATTGATTGCCAACACATTATGAACCATTGTTGTGCCTTCCCTAGTAGTAGGCCTTGTAATGTTGTATAGTGGACTCTTAATATTAACAGCACAGGCCTTCTGTAGTTGGTGCAAGTCCATTGGTTGAGTGCTCCAGTGGTCGAGGCCCAGACAACTGGGGCCCTTAACCATTGAACTGGCACCAGTGACTAGTAATAGTAATACCAACCTAGTCCAGATGGGAAGGCCTGGTGGTGGTGAATTATTAAAAATAATAGTTCCTCTCCCACTACATGCAATAGTCAGTACTAACATACCTTTGAAGACTATCTTCATACAACCCCAGCTATGGCGATGTGCCCTCTTCACTCAATCAGATACTGTATGTATGACCAAAACCACAGCTAATCAACAAATACCCAATTTGTACAAGGAAAAGATGTGCCCAATATCAGTTAGTGGTTGTATTCTGTATAGCAGTTTCACTTTGGCACTGCTCTTGTGTTGGGAACGCAGGCTATAAATCCAATATGGGCTCTATATCCCTCTCCTCAAATCAATTATGGATTACGAACTACGGAATTCCCTGAGTGAGCCAAACTAGCACATTTATTCAGAAATTATGTGGAAAAAAAACTTTTCTTTCTATGAATGATGGCACAACTCTAATGAATTATCATAATATTTCGACCTTTCCTGTGGGCAGAAAATATGGAACTCCCTGCTGTGGCTGGGGGCCAATATTACAACTTAGATTGGGAGCAATGAACTCCCTATTTAGGTTCACAGCTTCCATTCTTCCAAATAGTAGTAAGCATGTTGTTTCTCTGCTGCATTATTTTGATTCTGAATGAAATGAATGGAACTGACTTGATCCATAGGCAGGTCTACTCACGAAGCCCGTACTTTGGCAATGTTTGACCGCCCCCTGGAGTTTTTATTTTGCTGTGGTCGTTGTTGTTGATCTCAAACCAAGGAGTTGCTCCTTGCTCAAACTTATATTATAATCTGCAGCGCCAGAAAGCAGATTGGGATGATCAGACGAGCTCACTACTCTACTGGGCACCGGAGAGAGCCAGACTGATTGCATACAAGTCTCTCGTCTCTGCCTTCCTCATCTGGAATATGGTTCCTGTGCCTGGGATCCTTCCACAAAGAGGGAGATTGAGGCACTCGAGATTGTGCAAAACCAAGGTGTGAGAATGATCTGTGGATTGAAAGGGAGGAGGGCTGTTACGGAAGCAAAGGAGAAATTGCAGCTGGAACAGCTAGATATTCGGCGGAAGAACTCCAGGGTAAAGCTCCTAAATAAGGTACTGTCAAGAGAGAAGGCACACCCTGCACTCTGCACATCCTACGATGAAATAATAAACCAGCCCCATACTACAGTCTCGATAAGATCACAAACACGGAACGAGCCACGCTCTATCGCTGCCACAGGGAACTGTTTTCTGCCCCGGACAATAAGGGATGTGAGTATCTAAGGACAATCAGAGGACAATACTACTGATGCCCTACTGAATGGGTACTTGTACCCGCTCTGAACCCAAACGCCCTACCCATGGGATGGTATTCTGGAACCATGTCCAAACCTTATGTAGTTATGTCCCAAAACTGAGGCACACCCCTTACGCCCCCCTAGGTGGTCTAGCGTGATGTCGTCTTTGATGCAAGTTGATGTAAGTGATGTAAGTTATCATTATTCTGCAGGATTTTATTTATCAAGTTGATACAGAAACGTAATTCAATTGATTTTGAGATCTTTGATTAGTGTCAGTGAGTCCACAACTCTTATTTCTCTACATTTACAATTTACATTCTTTCCAACTTACCTTTCTGTAATGAACTTGACCTTTAAACTTGAAGGATTAAGTTAGTTTTTTCAGGTTGCAAACCTAGCAGTGCCAAGCAGCAATGAGCAATGAAAGGAGTGACGGCTGTACCTTCATTGTTGTTCATTGCTGAGTGACGCTGCTAGGTTATGATTATTTGTTGTAATTGATTTGTGCTCAGGGGCACTACAGACATGTACAATCCGATACCAATTGCTCACTTATACCATCCGTCGGGCATATGGGACGATCATCAATCGATGTCACTTCCTTCCCCTCGCTCTCTCTCCTATGAAGACCTAACACACGGTTTTACTACCACTCAGCATTATCTCAAGTACAAGCCTATTCAGTTATTAGGTCCTTTTCCCTGAACCTAAAGGTTATGCAAAAGGATCCTGGCGATCAGCCCCCCCCCCCCCCATGATTTCATGATGCTGCAGAAATGCACTGCTCACGCGTGATTCAGGTAATCTGTCTTATTGGAAGGGAGAATGAGAAATTTGAGGGAATTTTTTGCAAGGAGTTAACCCTTAGCCTACTGCCAAACACAGGGTTTATTGCGAAATCAGACTAACTTTTGATCTAGTCTAACATTGCCAGCTACCTTGTTTTGCAGTAGACCTCTGGATTACAATGTAAATAACTTGCCCATCATTATTCTATATATAAAAAGCCCTATGTGTGATTGCAGATCGAATTGCACAGGAAGAGCAGTGGAAGAATCTGAACCACATTGGACGACAGGTTGAAGCATGGCGCACACCACACTGAACTCCTACCTTTCTCATGTAAGTTACCTGTATTATAGTCGATCGCAAACTTTGACTCTGGCGATCTTACCTTTTCATTCATTCATTAATGATTTGGGCTGAACAATCTTGAAAGAGACATATTTTCAAGCTCCTTGCTGTTTTTCCCATTGCTTTAATTTAAGGTGAATGTCATGCAAGAGAAGATTATATCATAAAGATCTACCTTGAAATTCACCAAAAAGAGATGTCTATTAGAATCGAGGACCTAGACCTAGGTAACCGATTTAACGCTTGTTATTGTTCGTCTCTGTAGGTTTCTGATTGCCTTGATGACCGAGATGGACTAAATCTAGCGGTAAATATGTCTTACTAATAACTGAGTTCAATTTCTTATTCCTTCACATCTGAACTACCAAGCCGTAAATAATATCCCAGGTCAATGTTGGAAGCATTACATTAACAACAATATCACTAAATGGTTGCTCTTAGCACCCGATTACCTAATGCGAACAGACTGTTATAATAAGGGTTACAGCGGTGGACTGAAACGGAATGAGCAGAATGGCACACAAGTTCATGACAATGTAATGCAATCCCAAGTGAAATATTTGGCAATGGCGCATGCAGCCATCCTATAGCTATCTGTCCAGGGAGCTACAGACAGTTTCAAACTCCTTGATCTGTCGCAATCTAATAGCTTGCAAACTTGAAATTAAAGCAAGGCTGCAAAATGCAGCGTTGTTTAGCTTGCACCATGAGACAATTTATCAGCATAGAGCCTGCTAGTTCTCCGGTTCGCTAATTCTCTAATCTTTTCTGTTTCTTTAGCCTTTGCTATCGTTCAAACATCCACACATCAACAACCCTCGACTACAGCTACAGAATCCTGAACAGAAATGTGAACAGATCCTCAGACAGCCCTGGGATGAGATAGTAGCTGCTCACATAAGGTCAGGCTAAATATTTACTCTGTGAATATCTCTGTCTGTTGCTTAGTCAGAAATTAAATCATATATCAACATAGTTTGCTTCATTTTGTGTCTTGTGAGGAGGGTTTGGGCTGGGCTTTGATTGGCTGAGGGTTGTTAGAGCAAAGCCTGTTGCTACTGGTTAGAAAGTACCTATCAAGATGAAGTGAAAGTACTCAGTTTTACATTCACTATATGTCGACGGGTACATTCAGTGACCTGGCATTGGCTCTCATACCCACACAACAGCCAATCAGTGACAACACATTGACAAGGGGTGGGACTGGTTTGGAGGATTTCGCTTAGAAATACACTGAGATAAACTTGATTTGACATACTGTTTGCCCGATAAAATTGGTTCACAGATTAGCAGATTCTGCACTCAACTATAATACTATTTACATCAGGTCTCAATATGGCTGAGAGTGCCTGGGTTTCAATCATATGCAACTGCTGTCATACTACTTAGACCTGTTCCTTCTGGCAATTTTATAAGTTACTGCGAAGAATTGCTCACTCATTCATAGATGTAGTAACTTGGCTGCTCCTGGCTTTTTTTTTATGAAGTTGTCATTATTTGGAGTTACATTCTCATGCGAGTGTTTTCATTTTAATTTTTAGAGCTTTATGGGCGGTTAGTAATCACAACTTTATTGAAGCTTTCGGATGTCAGGCAGCGGCTGTGACAGCATTCTCGAAGGCTATGCAGGCGATGAAAGATGAGAACTGGGCTCTACCTATCATGTTCGTTCTGTGTATCGATCTCAGGCTATTTGCCTTGTCGGTGAGTGCTCATACCTGCTGTGAAATGAATCATTGCCTGATTATGATGCTGTTATATGAAATTTCCTCAGTTATATCATTTCTGGGCTTTTTGACCAACGGATCATTCCAAGTCTATCAACAATGGAAAACTACTCCTTTGTGCGTCAAACCGATGTTGATAATAGTTATCTCAAACTGATATGCTTCCCCTATTCTGATATATCCGTGCACCCATAGAAGCAGGGCACCTCAATCCCTGCAAAATTAATAAAGCTTGATCTTCATCTTCAGTATTTTTATAAGTTTACCTGAATTACACTCCCACTCCCACATAGCTTTATAAAACAAGCTTTCAGTGTACATGTCAATAGATCATAGCCTAAAGTATGCTGAGGGGAAGGCCATAGCATCTTTCGCCAACACATGGATATATATGGCCATACCGGTGATATTGGATACTATGAATCATTCTGCAAATGAAATTGACAGAGTGCATTAAATTCCATTGGCATTGAATCAGATGAATCAGATGAATTTTATATTTCTATTAAATAAAGTTTAATTTAATCTGTATCTTTCAGGCAGAGACACAGAGAGCTCGTAAGTTTCACACATCTAAGAAAGGTGAGATGTTGGAGAAAGCAGCTGATGGTCTGATGGCCTGCTTCAGGGTTTGTGCTAGTGACAGGTCAGTTTTACAACCTTAGTGCAGATAAAATATGATACCTGCTGGATGGAGCATCAATTGCCAGACATTAGACCAATGAACTCCCTCATTGGTTAGACAAAGTCTTATCCAGTTATCTGCATTCGGAGTTGCTCCCCCTCCACTCGTCACCCCGCCAGCCACTGGGGTGACTAGTGGAGGGAGAGCAAGTATGCTGGTAAACTGGATCCAACTTGTTCCAGCCCGACATGGTAAGAAGTCACTGTTACAATATTTCTTTGAATTGGTAGTATGAAGGCACTGATTTAAATTGGGTCTAATCGTCAGTGCATCAGGTATTTGGGTATTGGCATCGGTTGTAATTGGTTTTTCATCTATGTTTACTTAACCTACTCTACCTGTTAACAGGCTGATCATCAAACTTATTGAATATCAATGTTTGGGTAGAATCAAATATATATAGCAGGCAGCTGATATCAATATTGGCTGAGGATTAGGCCTATATAGCAAGCATAGAAAGGTAGCTTCAAGTATAGACAACTTCAAATATAGATAATATAGCTTACCCCATGAATATACACAGCATTTTTATGTCTATGGCTGTCCCTGATAGTATACTCTAATTTTCCCAATTTGCTAGCGATTTAAACCTAACTGATGTAGGATAACTTCAATATCTTGTAAATTCAGTTTAGATGATTACATACATAACTTTGTTTGTTTTTTACAGCCGATCTGCACCAGCAAACTCTAAAAAGTGGGGAATGTTGAATCTTGTAAACCAGCTCTTCAAGATTTACTTCAGGGTAAGCATACTCAAACTATACCCATCACAGTTGAGTCGAGATATGTAATTGGTCAAAATTGATGAATTACTTTTCTATACATGTATATATGATGCCATTTTCTTCCAGATATCTCATATGAAAGTGGATAACAAGCAATGCTACATTTTTACACATTTCATAGTCTCTAATCATCTGTATATGTAATATACAAATTATTGACACAAGCTGATGGGCTACATATATATGTCTACATAGTCTCAAGTCTAATTGTTTAGACTCGGGATTTTGTCTAGATAGCGGCACCTTTGATAACAGGGTATCACAAGTGGTCTATACTATATTTGCAGTCTGAGCGCGTAGACTGTTTCCCTACAGGCATGCATACTGACTCTCCTGATCTGACTGGGCATGTAGATCACTGATAAACTAGGCTATCATTACCACAAAGCACGTGTCGTAAGGCTTAGTATGCATCATGCGTGACTTGAATTTGCCCATGTGCAAGAACAATGAGTTTAGTTTGGGTTCTGATTGCAACTTTGGAAGGGGAAATGGGATATCCCCTGCATAAACTGTCAATCAAAATCAGCTAATAATGACAAGAGAGGGTAACTATTAATAACAAATCCGCAAGCTTTGGGGAGTATGTCATCCGGACCAGGTAGCCAATCAGATGGCTTCGGAATTTCGAGACTCAATTTTGCAGAGATCAGCTCATGCCCAGAGCTGAGCATGCGCAGAATGACAGGCATGACAGTTTCATGTACGTAGTTTCTGCAGTCCCATCATACATCAATTTGAGGCTATTAGTCTATTATAATTTTACTTGTCCAGTGCTTCCTGATACTGTACATTATTGTATGTACGGAGTTATGAACAATCTTTGTTCTACTTTTAGATAAACAAGCTACATCTGTGTAAACCTCTCACCAGGGCTATAGATAGTCTTCCTATCAAAGATAAATTCTCACTCTCCCAGCTAGTCACATACAGGCAGGTTTATTTGTTAGGTTTATGAAATATGGGCAATATTTTGTTTCTATCTTTATTGCGCTGACTGCCATACCACTAAGTGTGAGCTACCCCCATGTCGAAATTCATCATCTTATCTGTTCAGCCCCCTATAGAGTAGGACAACTCCTGACATTGCCCTATTAAAGAAGGCATGACAATTCGCAAGACCTAACTGCTAGAAATTTATTCCTGCATTTGGGGTACCAATCATCTGAACTAATTTAGTGCTCAACAAGAATATCATGTTAGGTATCTCCCTGACTTTTATTCTACGCTAACAATCAATAAAGCTAGGGTGTCTCCCATTCCCTAAGAACAACATATTGAATCTTTCATACTTTATATGTCTGTCAATGAGGTTTTTTTTGTTGCAAACTGTCTTCTCTCGAAGGATTTAAAAGCACCGTTGTTCAGCGTCGGCACTGCAGCTCCAGCCATGATAGCAGATATGCTTCACGCTGGGTTACGACTGTCACTGGTTGAAGAGTGCCACTAATGACTTGGAAACCTAATCGCCACTATAAAACACTTCCTTTGCAGGCACATCAGTGTCCTTCATTGTTAACCCTGACAGACAGCAATATTATATATGTAATATGATCAGAGACTACGGATATATTATCTATAGTCCTTGATATGATTATATTATAGATATTCACCGTCAGCAACTCAAACATGTATTTCGAGTGTTTAAACCACTGCTGACACAGCTTGGCCTTGCCCAGCAGAGCCATCAGTGAAAAATTTAAATAGAGAGTTGTGGCATGAAAAACATCTAGCCAGCAGCTTTGCATGGAGTTATATGAGCTCTCAAAAAGTAAGGAGTATCTTCTTCCCCAGCCACCCGCCAACAGTGATGACAAAAGTTGACCCTGACCAATCAGGTCCCTTTAAAATCTAGCTGAGATCTAACAACTTTATTAGCGATGGATCTCAGCTAGATTTTAAAGGCACCTGATTGGTCAGGGTCAACTTTTGTCATCACTAATGGCGGATGGCTGGGGAAGAAGATACTCCTTACTTTTTGAGAGCTCATATATTATAACTCATATAACTCCATGCAAAACTAGATGTTTTGATGCCACAACTCTCTATATAAACTTTTCACTGGTAGCTCTGCTGGGCGAAGCCCAGCTGTGTCAGCAGTGGTTTAATGAAGATGATCAGTCCACTATAAATTGTTCGGGTTTGCAAGGAAGACAAAACCTTGCAATCTGAAGAATATGATGCTAACAATAATATGATCATCGAATGACTACTAAGAGATAGCCACCTCTGTTTTATTTTCTGCTCACAGATACTATGTAGGAAGGAAGTGTATGTTTGAGAATGATTTTAAGTCAGCGGACGAGTATCTTACCTTTGCTTTTGAGCGCTGCCACAGAATATCTCGGGCCAATAAGAGGCTCATCCTCATATCTCTGCTACCTGTCAAAATGTTAATGGTGAGTGGGCAATTTTTCTGATCTTGGTTTACTTTCATAGCTACCTTGCATTAAAGATGACTGCAGTTTGGTTCAAATCCTACTGCATTGTTTGCACCCAGATGAAAATGTGCAAAGAAAACCGCCCCACAACCTAGCCTGACCTCGCTGTGATATTTCAACATTCTACCGGTCTAGCAGTTAAAACACAGTAAAATTTAAAGTTGTCCTTGTGTATGAATTCACTTGTGTTAATGACAATGTTGGAGATTTTTCATTCACTAACATCTCAGTTGGCTTCATCTGAAACCATGATGACAATTCAAGAACAGAGAATACTGTAGTATGAAATGTGTTATGCTGTTAAGCTGTGTAATCTCCATTATAGGGAAGACTGCCAAGTAAACAAGCTTTACAGAAGTATGATCTAACTCAGTTTTCGCATGTCGCTGATGCTGTGAGGTGAATACTATTTACTCTTCAATCTTTTGCCTCTACTACTAACCCTAGGGATAGGAGGTAGCTCAGTTGGTTAGAGCGCCTGCCCTCTAACGCGCAAGCGTTAGAGGTCTCGGGTTCGAAACCCGCTGCAGTCTATTGACTCCTGGGCTCAATTGACGCCCCAGGTGTGCTCTGACCTGCCTGCAACTTGGCGTCTTCAGACAGAGACAAAAACTTGCAATTTTAACTAAATTTAAAAAAAACATACTCCACTAGCGATCATATTGAATGAACCTGAACACTTGAATGAAGCAAAATTGACCTCCTAAGCTCTGATAACTCCAAACCTGTCAAACCTACTTGTGGTCAAGGGAATATTGGATTACTGGTTACTATCTGCACATATATTCATTCATTCAGCTTATCCTTACCAGAATTTAGCGAATAACTAGCAATAAATGCATGGTGCATACTTTGGAGTTGCCTTCTTAATGTCAGAGAGAGGACAACTTTCTAGCCATATATTGATATTTGGCAAGCATCATATTCAGAGGTCTAGATGGTCGTACTTGGATATATTATACAAACTTTTTCTATATTATATATTATGATACCCATCTTATCTGCCAAATCGTTTGTAGGCATCCTCTAATTCCACATGTACCCAATGTGAGCCTTGGTATTTAGCCCACATTGTATCATTCTTCATAACTTATTTCTGTTTTGCAGACATGGAAATCTGCTGAAGTTAACTGAGGCTTTACAAGCTCACGAACAATTCTTCATCAAATCCGGAGTTTATCTTATACTGGAAAAACTGAAGATTATTACGTACAGAAATCTCTTCAAGAAAGTGTAAGTTGCTAATGCATACTTCTCAGCCATGTTTGCATAAATATATGGGACATTAGTGGGAATAATAAACATCTAAAGGGAATAATGTTATTGCAACTGGAAAAATTCTCCATTTTGAGCTTGCTATAATTTGCACACACTCTTTACTTTGCTGTAGTACTGGCTAACTTCAACTCACCCTCTACCAAGCTCTACTAAACTCTAGCTAACATTTTCTCCCCTAGGGTAGATAAAAATCAATTTATCTGACCATTAAATTGGTATTGAAGATGATGGCTTTGTGAATCGATTCATGCATTATCGATCAGAAAAATACACACACCGAATCTGATCAGTAATTCTCGTACATTCTTATAATTCTTACGTTAATCACCACACCTTTATTATTTCTTGACTATACTACAGATGGATATTACTGAAGACACATCAGTTACCAGTCAGCTCATTCCTATCTGCTCTACAGCTTATGAAGTATGAAGATATCGATATAGATGAGGCTGAATGTATCGTTGCTAATCTTATATATGAGGTATGTAATCATTAGGCTCAAAATTGTCTTTTGGTTTCAGTTTTTCTCTCATATAGGGATTTTAAAGTGACAGTCCTACTAGGCCATGTTTGGTATGGTTTTTAAAAGATCTCAGGCTGAAAAGTCATTAAGGCATATGAAATATAACAGCCTGTGAACCTAACTGCAGTAAAACTGTTGCAAAGTCTGAAAATTGGGATCATAGTGATTTATTGCCTCCCCCTGACCACTATGATACACGAAGATCCTTGCTAAAATAATTGAAAAAAAACTAATTCCTATTTTCCACAATTTTCATTTTTTGGTAATTTTTATTTGCCCTATGAACTCACAGTATTTGATTTACTGGGTTAACATATCAACTTTTCATATAATAAAACAAACCTGTTAGTTTGGTGGCAGCCTCCTCCTATTGTTCACTTCCAGTTACTAAATTGGGTGGTAAGGGCTGGACAGTTAATTCTAGTGGAGTTCTTTATGTTGATCGCAGTGGTAATATTGTAATATTGAGTAACAGCTGAAACTACTTACTCAATTTTGCTGCCACTAAAAAACTGGCTTTGCATGTTCATATAGATATCTGATTTTTTTTATGGTGATCTGAAGGCAACCAATGTTTCACCACCAATTTGTTGGCCAGTAGTAATATGACTGTCTGATTTTGACCCAACATTTTTCTAATCATCAGGAAATTATGGGTTCACAGATTGTTAACCTATGTTTTAACTTTAACTTACATTTTAGTTCACTGTGTTACAGGGTAAGATTAAAGGCTACATCTCACACGCCCACAGAACTGTCGTAGTCAGCAAACAGGAACCCTTCCCTGCTCTCACAGAAGTGCTATAACGCACTGTAGAAGAGATGTCGTGTAAACATCCGTCTTATAGACATCTTATAGTACGCACTCTCATAGAATATCTGTAAAAGACCCTCGCCCAGTCATCATGTAACGCGCCCTCAACGTCATCATAATATTTCTTTATCTCTGTATATATCACTCACAGACATTGTTTTAAGATAAAGAGATTTATTGACCTTCTTGTGCTACAGTCAATAAAGCACCATTATATTGTATGGAAACTATTGACATCATCTATTATGTCATGTAATAAGACTAGTTATAAATGTGCAATATGATATTTCAATATCAAAACCGATCTTATACTTTGAATATCATGGAGACTTTTGGAGTATGTAAAATAAATATCCATATAAACCTGACTTCAAAGAACGACAGTGATCTATATTATCTTTGCTGCCAAATTGATTGATATAAAAATTTACTGACAACTGCAGGGAGGGGGTTTTGGGCAGTGGGTTGCAATTGTCTTGGTGGCTCAATTGACTGACAAGGTTTTGTGTAACTGATTCCGACATCAATGATTATACAGATGGTTCACTTGATGATCTCAGTGTTGGATCAGGTGTATGTGTCCCAATGAGTTTCTGGAAGGTATGAGTATGCTGTGATTTACAAAGGAATTCTTCAATCTCGATGACTGTGTAGATGTATGTTCTCTTTTCCATGTCGTTATTTAATTCATTTCTTTCTGATAACAAGATGTTGTCACTTCGTGAACTACACATCAAACTATGAGCTAAACAGGTCACCTGTCTTTGGTTTGGTTTTTGTTATTCCAGATGTGGATAATCTCACATATGATATACATTGCTCTGACAGGGTTGAGCATGTTGCGGGACTGATAAAGGAACAGAAAAGGCTCAGATTGGCAGGATGGACATTCAATAGATATAAGTATACATCAAATGTTGATGGGTTAGAATTTGTAGATCATAAACTATTGGCAACATGGCATTTAACCGGCTATTTAAGTGCATCAAATGCATTACATACATTTTTTCAAAGATACATATGCCT
This sequence comes from Membranipora membranacea, assembly GCA_914767715.1. Lineage (NCBI taxonomy): Eukaryota > Metazoa > Bryozoa > Gymnolaemata > Cheilostomatida > Membraniporidae > Membranipora > Membranipora membranacea. The sequence goes on along the minus strand of OU612069.1, from coordinate 16,547,561 downwards.
TATCAAACAACTGGTAAAAGTTGAGTTGAGTTATTACTGGACAAATTGACAAAGCTACAGATGATATATTCACTGTTTCAGCCAATTTAAGGCTATGGTAAATCACAAAATGCCTCCCCTGGCCATATAAAGCCACCCTTCAACACAGATGAAAATCTGCCCCTGGCTATACTTACACTTTCTTGAAGAGATTTCTGTAAGTAATAATCTTCAGCTTTTGAAGAAAAAGATAAACTCCAGATATGATGAAGAATTGTTCATGGGCCTATAGCTGATATCCATGGCTGTAAAACAGAAATTACTCATAAGGGATGATATAAGTACCACTGCCAGTACCACAGCTTCTCATCAGGCTGGATCAATAGTCCCTGATGTGAAATATGAGGATACCTCCAACTGCGACCAGACGAGCCAATTGAGAAGTTTTCTTATCAGTGCCATTGTTTGTGACAGTCACCTGTATATGTCAGCTGTGGCATGAGAAACAATGCATCTGAGAGGCAGTTTACTGAATCAACTGAAAGTTGTCCTCTCTCTGACATTAAGAAGACAACTCAAAAAAGTCACTGGCATCGATTGCACCAGATGTTGGTAGTATGCAGTTACGGATTACAAGTGTATCATGATTTGAAAACTGTGTAAAACATGCCTTAAACCATTAAAGCTAGCCTACTATGCTTTTATATAAGGCATATTATCAAGTATCACCTATTTCTACATTCTATAAAGTTGATGTATTCATTTCAGGTTGCATTAGCACACATCTGTGAGAGATGAATGGATTAGTGATGAGCCCTTATTTTGTATGCCCATAGACTTGCCATTGATTCTTACTTTGATAAGTTAGTAATGTGTGACAAGACAGTATACAAAGGCACGCAATCTGACTAAGAATATTTGATCGGGCACTTTTTTGTTCGTAGTAACTCTAAACCAGGGTTAGCTTAATTGGTACAATTAATCTCTAAAAATAGTCTAGATTTATACTTAGATGGCATTGAAAATGTAACTTCTGTTCTAAATTTTGACCATGGAGCTTTTTGAAGAAGTTTTACTTTCATTCACAACCCTATGTATCATTTTATATTTGTGGTAGAAACACTGCTTAATATTTGACAGCAGTTCTTATCAGGTTTTAGGCTAGCCTGAGTAAACATTGTGAGACGCTGATAGTACTCACACAGTACTTCAATCCAACACAAGCCTCAATATGATAACACAACTTAGTGATAACAGTATCTTGAATCATGAAAACGTGACCCAAATCATTCCACATTCTTAACTAGTGACGGTAGATCGACGATCGCTGGCTTGGATTGTTTCACATAGACGGGAGAATTAAAACCGAGAAGCAAACCGAGATTTTTATTGGGAGCAAATCTTTGTTGTCACTGACGGACTGACGGACAAGAAGCTGACAAACCAGAGAGGTGCTGATCATAGGATGACAAGTACAAGGTGAGTTAACTGTATCTCTGTCTAGGACATGCACCTGAGTGAATTTTGAATGTGCTGTGATAAGTAGGGAAGCATTGCTCATGATATAGTCTATGAGATATTGAAGTATTAGGACAATTACATTAACTGCTTTTCCGCCCTCAGAGCACTTAGAATGCATACATTGATCAAAATTGTCTGGATTTAGAGGATCTGTGGAAAATAATATGGTATCATGTCACAACCCTCCCTGTGTGACCAATAGGCTTATCGTGGTCACGCCCAGATATGTTGTACCCTAAGTTTATGACTATCAAGTGTGCATTATTAGCCATATTATAAGGCTCCTGTCATAAGAGCAAAAAGTCAATGAACTTTGATGGCAGAATGTCCATTGCTTGTAGCTTTCTTTCCTTACATTTAAAACTTCCACTACCTACAACTGTGGTCATGATGTGGCTCTTTGAAGAATTAATGCATATTAATTATGGAAGCTATTAAGCTTATTCGCTGGTTAATACACGTCCAAGATAATAAATCAATAAATGATTTATAGGCATTTATTGAAGGAGAGGCACTCAATAAAACCTGGTCGTGATCAAACCTGCTTGAGTTAATTTTGGACCCCTTAATAATAGCACGCCTAACAAGCGGCTAACAGATTTAATTCTAGGCGGCAAGGTTATGATAACAGGACAGCAGCAAAGAAGTCAAGGTCACCAGCCATTACTCAAAAACAAACATCACACTGACCACGTGATATACTATTGCATGTATATACACAAACTAATAGTGTAATCTCGAAATCAGTGTGGAACCAGGGGAACAAACATGGTAAAATTGTGATTAATGTGTTTATTCGAATCGCTGTTGTAAATCTGTTTTCATCAGACTTGGTCGCCTCTATTATTGGCTAAAAATAATTTTTAGTGCCATTTCATTCGCCTGAATGCACGCCTAATAAATAATGTGGTCGCCTTGACAACAGACGTCGATTGACAGGCGAATAAGCTTGTTGCTGTACTGCCTTTTCAGAGTATTCCAGGGAGTAAAGCGCATAATCAGCCCTTTATATTTGTTCTTAGCTTTAATTATGACCTTTATCCGAGCCACCTTACTCACCTCATGTATATCATTGTAAAGTTGGAAAGAGATAAGGTTGTTCATGGTGCGTATTGTATCATGTTGATAAGAATTAGAATCAGGTATTTGACGTCAATCTACATCTGGTAGTTGAATTATGCAAGGTGGTGTAATATGGCTTGATCAATCTTGCTGATAAAATCTTTTGACGGGCATAACCCAAGCCACATGACAGGAAAAGTCTATTCCACTTCAAAACATCAATCACAGTACTAGGAGGTACAGGGGCATCTGTGATCACTTCTTGGCCTATTGGCTAAGATCAAAGTGTCACTGCCAACGGGCGATTAGTGCTTGTTTCAGTTTCTGGCAGCTTGCTGCACACTCACGATTAGGAGGTCAATTATGGCCTCACCTCTAGGATGCATTTTAGTTTGCTAGGATGTATCACACTCTCAGTATGAGGACTCCGGACAACTTGCGTCCCTCTTTAGGGGCAGCCCACCCTCTGTTTTGTCATAAACAGGGCAATGTGATGTGAGGCATATAACGATGTAACCCATGTGACGTCCATTCACATACGCATATATAATAATGAGGCTTATAAAATCTTAGAATAATTAATATTAATTTTTTCATACAGATGTTCAGAGTTATAACATAATAAGAATAGTGGAGGAACAGCGTACTTTGCTCTACACCATCTAGAGTAAAGCACTCTATCTATCACTTGTCTTTATCAAGGTGAGACATTTTCTTTGTGTGGAGTTCACAACCACAAATCTCTAAAACCGCCTATTCTCTTGACAGCGTAAATAAACCTAAACCATGGATTGAATCCTACTTTTACAATCACAGGGAATTAAACAAACACGCAAGTAGTTGATCTGATAATACCAGCAATTAATATTACAATCTGATAGAAGACTGTAAAGACTTATTGATATTGATGACAGAGACGGCAGAGTAATTAGCATTTTGTCAGATTTGGATTTGGATATGAAGGATCAATTTTTGAAAGGATGTACAATTATGTTGTAGCAATGGCTAGTATATAGAACATATACACAGTTTTATTTGCATTCACCATAGTCTGTAGATAGATGTTCTTCCTGATGCTCAATAGACTAGGGAGTTAGATTACCTGATATGATAACAACTCCAGAGAATATGTCAGTAATTTATGTGGACATCAACTAGCCCACATTTGAATTTTTTGCTTATAATTTTTACCTCCTTTTTACTTAGTATATGTGAGCGGATCGGTACACACCATTTAGTTACCCTACGCATCGATATGAATTCATATATGAAGTATATGAATATATCGATATATACTTCATATATGAAGTATATATCAATGACCCTACATTAAAATGCCAACATCTATCTTGAAGAACATAGCATATCAAATCAGCAATTCCTAGCTTTAAGAGGGTCTCCCAAACTCAAAGTATTTGCATCCCCGAAAGAGGGTGTCAATTCAACCTCAGTACATCATATGCGCCTGCTATTATTCATGTGTTGGGTTGGCCATATCAAATCTCAATTCATGCTTCTCAGGCTTTGGACTACATGAGTTAGTTGAAATTATCAGATATACACAATGTCAACAGGCTTACATATCATGACTTTAAGTAGGTGGGGGGGGGGTTTACTTTACTTTAATAAAATGGGTATCCGGGTAAGAAAACAAAATCTGTTCAAATTTCGTAACCAGTAAAGTCCAAGGTTGTAAGATGGACAAAATTCTATTGGGTGTGTTGCCATCAATTCAATTTAATTTTATTTGCAGCTGAAGTTTCCTGCTGATCATAGAAAACACATGAGACCTGAGGACAATGGATGAGAGCAGACAACAAAAAGTAAGCCGTTTATCAATAAGTAAATAGCAATTAGACTGTCGTAACAAACAAAAAGATCTAAGGATATGGGGATAAGGCTTGGTCACCAAAGTGATGTGAACAGTCCTGCTGATGTTAATCATTGTGCAGGCTAACCTTTCTAGACAAGCCGGGACAGTCTAACTGCAGGTGTTTTCTCGCACAACCACCCACCTAACAAAACTATTGACTTCAAGTATTACCAATAATTCAAGGCAACATCGAAATAAAGTTCCTGAAAAATGTCCGCCCAGCCGGTGCGTAGGCAGTACCCCCGAACCCGGGCTTATGCAGGGGTTGAATTTATCACCCCAGTTTTTCAGGAGTTTAATTGATTATTACTAGGTTACCAAACTACAATCATATTCCATTGGCTATTATAGCTATCTAAGGCTTTCGATCGGTGGAAATTTTGAGATCAAATAAAGGTCAGTTCATCAAGCAAGGTTTTGGTTGATTGTAATTAAAGCTTTAACTGTCACAGCTACAACACGCTAACAAAACTGAGTGACACCCTGTATGGACTCGGCCTGCCATTCTTCCACTCTACCAAGAATTCATTGACTAACTATAGCTCTTCCACTTCAGCCAAATCGCATCCCAGTGAGTGTTGTTTGCACGCAATATCATAATAGCGTTATCATATCAAGGTGTGATACCCGTGGTCGGTCACACTACATACTAGTGCATGTCACCATGTGTTACTAGTAGGAGGGTCGGTCACCCTACATACTAGTGCATGTCACCATGTGTTACTAGTAGGAGGGTCGGTCACCCTACATACTAGTGCATGTCACTATGTGTTACTAGTAGGAGGGTCGGTCACACTACATACTAGTGCATGTCACCATGTGTTACTAGTAGGAGGGTCGGTCACACTACATACTAGTGCATGTCACCATGTGTTACTAGTAGGAGGGTCGGTGGGTTGGGGAAGATGAGCAGTAATCTCTTCTTCTTCTTCTTCCACAAAGTTGACTTCAACTCCAATCCAGTTAGCTCAACTCCAGATCTTTTCTACCCTGATTTTTATTTGCCTACCCCAGATCCAAAAAAGTTTTCGTGCTTCAAGCAGATCTGGAGTTAACTTGAAATCTCAATACCCCTAGCCTCTAACAAGGGGTTGTTCATTCGTCATCAAAACAGCAATATATAAATTGTTGCGAGTCCCTCCTGAGGCCTATCACTATAAATATATGACGTACTATAATTTAAGTTCAAGGAAACAATTACTTGAAAACTGCCGTGTCACCGCAACAGTTTGTCATTATAGCCGCCCACTCAGTGTAATACGGTGATAAATAATTGTCTGAGTTGTGCCCTTTCTTGCTGGGAGGGGACGACTCAGTCCGTCTCACAACACTGGGCTTGAAGTGGTGAGCTCCCACAGCTGAGCACATGAGACAATATCAAACTTGCTATGGTCGGATAGTCGTCCTCTCTCTTTTTGTATACTGATCAGTCAGTCGAAAATCGACCTAGATGAGCATCTAGTACACAAAACTTATATCCAAAACCATGTCCCAAAGAGTTTTCAATGCTTAAGATACTAATCATTGAAAGTGTTTTTGTATTGGGCTGATTTTTGTCTCGGAGAAACAATTTTAACTCTATTTTCCAATGTATGTCCCAAAATAGAGAAAGGACAACCTTCTAAAGGCAACTACTAAATAGCAGGAACGGTCTCAAAATCTATGAAGCAGACTATAAAGTCAATAAAATCTACAATGCGAAGCCCATGACCATTTAAATTCAAAAGGGCATTGAGGAGTCGAACAAAGAATTGAAGATGACTCCGAATTGGTGGCCCATAAGCCAAGCGTGTCAGACACCATGGTCAAAGGGATCAAATGATTGATCTTGAAGCAAGCCAGCTTAATCATAAATCAAACCGAGAATCCTACACCAAACTATTCAGCATGTTCAAAGAAAGGACCTTTTCCTTACTGTGGCATCATAAGTGTACTGGTTTAATGCTTGTGGACTGAATGATGGCAACTATAGCGAAGTGATGTTGAATTCTTGCTTTTATAATTGTACCCTGTATAATAAGGAAAGTGTGATTAAAACGTGTGTGTATGTAAATAGGTCAATTAACAAAACGACATGACATTGATAACGGTATATAAATAGTAAGCTTGTGACATAAAAATAGAACAGATTGCTAAGTATTAATCAGATAGTATAGAATCGTGTTGTCATTGAGTCATCATTGAGTGCGATCATATGTTGCATAGTATCAAATAGTGTAGGCTTAAAACTCCATAAATTAGAATAGGAGAAGGTATAAAGGTATAAAGGTATGAAGTTTCTTTATTACGGATGTGCCTGGTTGGCAACTCAAATGACACTGATGTTTATAAAAATGGTATGATGGTCTGAGTTTAAATCTATTGTTATGCAAATATATGGTTGGTTATTAAAAGCTGCACTGTACTCTAGCAATTATAGGATTAGAGCATAATTTAAAATAGAACAATTTCTAATATCAAAACATTAAGTCACCTCAGTAGTGAAGGATGGAAACTTAAATACTTAGTTTGATGCTGCTCTTTCGTATCACATCTTAGTCTCCATATTTGAATCTATCATGTGAGTGAATTCCAGCTTTCGAATCCAAATATTGAGGAAGTTATGGCCTCTCAAACTTCCAGGGTGATTGCCTTCAAGTATGTGATGTGTCTGATTGGTAACAAGACAATTGATAGAGAAACTGCAATAGTCAGTTTAGCCTGCAGTGCATCATTTGTGCATAGCATTTATGCAGGTAACAAAACAGGTCGTGGGAGGCATAGCTTTGTCATATGAATGAATTGATTTTCTTGATTTATGAATACAGCCACACTGAGATTTCATCTTAGCCTGACTTGACAAGCTTGATAAGCTTGAAAAGCTTGTCTCCTAATTCGTAACCAAACGATTCAAGTCACAAGCACTCTTCCACTAAATTATTGATATTGTTACAACACAGCATGATATAGATAAAAGATATAAGATAGGATGGGTATATTTTAACCGCCGTCTCAGGCTAGGTGGAATTTTTTTTATGTATACAATTCACCTCTGTGGTCACTTTTCACACTATCGTGATTCAGAATTACGAGCTCAAGACAATAGCAAAGACAATATATTACAATGAGTTATAATGTACCATTGTCATACCAAATTGAAAGTGAAACGTGATGTTTTCCCGACACCAAGAAGTTGTCATATTTCACATTCAAGGCCATATTTCAAACCTCTCTAACATGAAAGATACATTAACAACCAACAGATAACTATAAGCCAAGAAATGTTGTTACCACAGTTGCTTTTCATCCTTCATCACTCTAATTTTATTTCATTCATTTGACAGCTGTGACCTATTTATTATCCAAATCAAGCAACATCAGTAAGGATTGTTTCGATGGAGCAGTAAATAATGTGTATGCTAAACTAAAATGAAACTGTCTTCAATATGTACCTACTGACTAAGAATTAACGCTCTCATACCGGCATAACAAGCAAACCCAGCATGCTCCAACACCGCAGATTTTTTGCATTGATAGCATCGAATAACAGCTTATATTGTGAGCGCAATGTAAAGCATGACCTGTACGCATAAAGGGTCCTAATAAATATCTGAAAATATTGCACAGCGAGGAAGCTTCTAGATTGACAAATGAATAAAATGTGATCGTACCAACACATTAACCTTCTACCAGATGAGAGCAGGAAACAACTACAGCTAAATGCACTGATATATATTCATGGATTAAGGGAACATATCAGGCCCTGAAAAAGCTTATGGGAATTTATGTATGATTGCTGGAAACAATTTTTCATATTTAATTGGTCCAAAAGTTTAGTAACGCTACAGCCGACCACTTGTAAACATTTGACAAATAGCTTGCCTGAGTTTTTAAAGGTCGTTACTGGGACGTCAGTCAGAGCAGAATTATAGCTAGATCAGATTACTGACACAACTATAGACAAAGACAAGTTTGTATACTGATTTAGTATCCCCAAAAACATCCATGCTGCGTATTAAACCACTAATCCCTGAATTTATTAAGTGACTACATTTTCCTTGATCATTGCCCTCTACCCAATTCAGGACGGTTTTGCTATTGCTGCATTTCTTTCTATAGGTTGGCAGGAAAAGCAACATTTTGTTTCGAATCCCCGTCCACCCTATATCCCAGAAATTTGGTGAGAAGAACTTAGATAAAACGTGAATCTGTCCTTCAATATGCAAAACGTTGAGTCTGAAATTTGAGTGTAAAACTGATGAGATCCGCGTATAGTGGCCTGTTTGTAGCAGACTTTAGAACATTAATTTTGCTAAGGTTTTCATGCCCTAATGGCAAAACAAGGCTAGAGGAGACTTTAATCCGTCTCATATTTCCATTAAAAACAAAACATTAGTCCAGAAGACACCTAGCTATAAGTGCTCAAAAAAATGTGTTTATTTTAACGGAATTCGGGCAATATAGAATTAAATTTTTCTAGATCAGAAATTTATGCTGATTTCAAATATCTGGTTTCTACACCTCTGAGTCAGGAGTGGTCTGATGGTTAAGGGTGAGGACGTATGATCTGTGATTTCCAGGTTCAATTCCCAGAGCTGGCATTCATTTCTCATTTGGTACTGGCGCGCCACTCATCCTAGCCAGGTCCTTGCGGAACGGGACTAAAAATACAGGAGGTCCCCTGTGTGTTTGCACACCCCACATGCAGTTAAAAGATCCCCCTCTGCCTCTTCGATAAAAAATGTTGCCGGAATTCCGGCAGGCAAGGGTATAGGCTGCGGCTTGAGTACCGTGGGTCCCTGTACCTGTACTCTAGAGGGGTAGCCCTATCCGCAATGACGACTTAGACTTAGACACCTCTGAGTCTGCCAGTTAGAAAGTTATTCAGGGTTATAGTCCAGATGGTTCAGTTCATTATAACGGAAGTGGGCGGCAATTTGGTAGCATTTATATGTGTAGGTCGGTTGTGTCAATACTATGTCTTATTTCTACACCTCTAAGTTTGTCAGTTCAAGAGAAATTAAATTTTAAAACATATTGAGGGGATTACTCCAATTATTGTTATATACTTCAATTGTTTTGCCTTAGTTGTAGAGCCTGTTGTGTAATGTCTGTTTGAAACCTCAACGTTCGAGTCTTGATATTATACTATATATACTGTATAGATACAGTATATACCTCTACATACTAGATAAATTGTTTTGTTTAAAAACCACTTCGGCATCGATCCAACCAAGCTTGCTCCACACAATATAAATTAGTTAGGGCTGACTGCTTCTGACAACCGTGTTGAACAATGTCCAGAGAAGATTTTGTAGCTCAACTAAGAATCAGTGGATATAATGTATTCAAAGAAATTAGCTAATATCTGAACAGAAGAGGGGAATCAGAATGAGTCGAATGGGAGTACCATACCGTAACTTATCTCCCCTGAGAAAACTTAGAATATCATGAAGAAGGAAAAAAAAAGAAAGATTTCACTCTTTATGGTAGGCCTGAATAGCACAAGTCATAACGATTCTTGTTTTGATTTCAAAGTATTCTAATCACATTCAATCTCCCTCTATCCTATTATAAAAATTGTTTTCCTCCTTTGTGGCGTCTTTTGAATAATAAGCGCAGGGCTCTGATAGTTCTCGCGGTCTCAGAATTTCAGTCGCTCTGACTTATTCTGTAAATATTTAGACCAGTGAAATAGGCTCTTAAACTTGTTAAACTAAAAATCTAATGAATGATAGTGTGTAGGTCTCATTGACATCTATATGCGTAGATAGTGTTAGAATTTAGAGAGGTACAAGGGGATGATGTCCCCCTTCCTACTTTGTCTTGGGGGATGCATCCCCCTTTATTTCATAACCCAGGTTACAGCCAGCTGATAGTAACAATATCGGTTTTCCAAAAGATGGCTCAACTTGATACATTTTCAATTGTAATCACCACAGACCTCTGGCGGCTGGGACTCTGCCTGGTTGTCATCCCTCTACCTCATATTTTCCACTTCTAACACTGTGCGTAGATATCCCACCCTCAACCGCTGAGGCACTGGGTGGGAAAAATAGATATCCAGGTGTAATATCTAAACTAATATATCCATTGTTGGCCGTTGAATCTCAATCACAGGAAACGGCTGCTGGATCAGAGTTGCTACCATCACAAACCTACAAAATGATCAACACTAGAACCTCAGCTATATATATTATATTGATGTCTGTGATATTTCCAGTTGCCTTCCCTACACCCCAGTTGCCCACACTATTGGATGGTCACCATCACAAAAGAAGTGTACCCTTCACAATGGGTTATTTCTCATTAAAAGACATAATGTCAAGTCCTTGGAGTCAGGTGGGGGGGGGGGGGGTTAGGGTGGCTTGTCAAGACAGGCTAGAAAACACCAATCACAGCAGCTGTGCAAGTACGATATTGTACAGAGCCCGCATGCCCTGTTAATGACAAAACAGAGGGTGGGCTGCCCCTAAAGAGGGACGCAAGTTGCCCGCAGTCCTCGTACTGAGAGTGTGATACACCCTAGTAAACTAGAATATATCCTAGAGGTGAGGCCATGGTGGACCTCCTAATCATGAGTTTGCAGCAAGCTGCCAGAAACTGAAACAGGCACTAATCAGCCATTGGCCATGACACTTTGATCTTAGCCAATAGGCCGAGAGCCTGCATGCAGTCTCGGGGAACTGCAAGGCCTTTTAGATGTTACGAGGCGGTATCGGGAGGGTAACTTTGGGTCTTGAGAAGCAGTCGTGTGGCCTAGTTCATAGACTCAGATCATCAGACAGAACAAAATGATTAGGTCAATACCAATACAAATAACATTACCAATAGATTTTAATGGCCATGTACTGGGTTATTTTGCCAGCGTACGATATTTTCTTGCATCATCCAGGTTCTATTTACGAGGTCAGGGGAGAAGAAATCCAACTATGTGTTTTACTTAATCACTAAATTTCATTTTAACCAACCTGGTATAACGATGGTGTATAAAATACAGCCAACTGTGATACGAAAATACATTAGTCTTTTATCCAATAGATATGTTGGCTTTTAAGTTTTGGTTCTAAAAAGCTTGACCTGCATCGGGTTCCCAGAGCTTTTATAGTAGCCACTCCAGGCCAAAACACGTCAACTGTACATTTGTTATTTTCTATGATATCAAAATGACACTTCGAAAGAGCATGTTCTTGTTATAGGAAACAACAGTTAATTCCGTACCATAAACAAGGAACATCAACATGGTTAACTTACGGAAACAGGGGGAAACGACATTATCGATTCTATTATAGAATTGTCTGAGCTATGCAGTCTCTACTTATTTCGCATCCCATGGTCCTTCACAGAGTCATCTGATTTATATGTTACACCAGCTATAAAGTGAATGAATTAAGTCTGCATGTGGTAAATGTGCTGGTTTCATTATAACCAAGGAGTTAATACAAATGTTTGAAAGTTTTTTCCTTGAAATTCCAGTAGCTGCTTCTTCCTTTGCCGGCTTCTCTCGATGCAGCCCTCTCACAAAACAGTTGACCACAAACTCTTGTAGCAATTGTTGTTTAAGAGGTCATATCAAATACAATTTCCCTCTATTGGATTGAATTTGGTGGCTGCAGCCTTTGAAAATCTTTCTAAGATGCACTCACATCTCTCTGCATATACATTTGCTGACTTAATTTGACTTTGAGTCATAATTGTAACCTGTCTCATAACATTTCACCCTGCAGTACGATTTACAATCTTGCTCCAATTCCTTTTAAACTGAGCTGAAAATGTATGAATGGGAATAATTTTGTATTCTCAGGCAAAATACTGGGATTCCATGGGCAATTATTATGATTTATCTCCTCCTATTTGCACCAGTTAAAAAACTGATTTTCTCCCTAACTGGCAAACTGAGAGGTGTAGAAACTATGACATAGTATTTATACAAACTATCTACACATATAAACACCGTCAAATTTTTGCCTTAAAGCCATTAAAATAAACTGAAAGCTAACTGTTGGTGTATTCTGGACTACTTCTGATCTTCTATGATGAAGGGAAGTTAATGTTACAATTCACATATATAAGAAAATCAATCATATCCGTCATGAACACATTTTAGGGGGCCTCACAATTATTGACCGTTGATATTGCACAGACATTTTTATCTTGTCTTTCAGATGATTTATAACGAGGATTATTTACATGAGTTCAAGAGGGATTACTCCTGCAGTGTTGGAGGTAAATATAATCTGGAGGTCCAAGTGAAGCACTTGGTACGACTAGCAGAGTTTTATTACAAGAAATATCAGAAAACTGACGACTGGACAGATTGTCTGAGGGTAAGCTATAATAAAATAATAAGATTATCCGAAGAATGACGACAGCAATCTGTTGGTATAATAAAACTAATCAGTGCTCTTACCATGGACTCAATCAAACCTAGACAGGACACACAATATGCAGCATTAGCATTGAGGCATTTAATTCTGGGCGACGTAACGACATTGGAAGGTGTAGAAGCAATGATGCTATTGTTGATTTACTGTCTAAAATCCAGGTTTTCTGTCAATAACTCCATCCATTCTGATCTGATTTTGAGTTTGAAAATTATAAATAGATTGAGCAGCTTGTCCTGAGCAGTGTGATTTTTTTAAATTTTAGGCAAAAAAATGTTTTTAAAGAAGAAATAATTGATATAAAGATGCTGCTGATTGTAAAGCAATATTCAAATTCAATGTCCGATCAATTGGGAATCGCCGACACTATCTTTGTCGGAATGTAACAAGTACGCTGACTCTATCTTAGTGGGAATACTATTGACCTGACTTTGGGACTGAATTTGGGAGGAGGGAGATATGGAGAAATATGGTAACTTTATTTAACTGGCGATCTGGGAGGGGTTATGGACAGCTAGTGACCTAATTTACCAGGCAAGACAAATTGGGGGGGGGGGGGGATATGGACAAACTAGTAAGCTATTTTATCAGGCAAGATAAATTGAGGGGGATATGGACAAGATAGTAACCTAATTTATCTGGCGAGACAAGTGTGCCAAACAACAGCCAAGCAACAGAGTACAAGGCAAATTTATGACAAGGCAGGGAGGTCAGCCAGCAGGCAGAACTCAAGAACACTTACTTCAGTGGGTTTAACTCCCTATGGCACTGTATTGTTTTCTATTGATTTGTTTAAAATATAAGGTGTGGCAGCTTCAGCTGCAAAATACTAGCTGATTTGATTCCACTAGTGTTGAGTTATTAAAATCATTGTTAAAACATAGTATTTAGGTTAACAATGATCCTGTGAGGCATGTGAAAAATGTTACTGCTAAGGAAAATTCCATGGCTATAAAATTGAAAATACTGGGTGGGTTTGATAAAATTAAAATTAGAAAATTTACTAAAATGATGAGTCCTCCTAACAGGAAGACAAATAACATGATTACAACTTGAATTTAAGTGAAATAAATTTTGACTGTCCAGCTGCGGTGAAAAATCCACCACATTATGAAAAATAGAATCCAAACGCAAAGTTATCTCAATCATGACAGGCGCGCGACTTGTTGCAATAATAAAGCAAATCAGATGTCTTACAAATCCTGTGGTGTATAAAGGAAGACATTATGCTGGTTGCGAAGTGATTCCATCCAATGCTCTCCCTACACTTGCAAACGCATTCTCAAAGCCAACAAGTACTTTGCTACTTTTTACCATAATCGGAGTCATGTTTTCATTTTACAGGCGCACACACTCTTCAACTCTGTGTCAGTGAGAAAACCAAGATATGACGGCTGGAAAGAAAGAGTATTCCAGGTTCAGCAGACATTTTGGAAGGGATCAGCTGTGATCAGCTATGATCAACAGCAGGAAATAACTACTGATCTTCTCAGCAATCTACATAAGATACGAGATGAGGTTCGAATTCAAAACCAAGTAACTGACGAACTATCCATGCGATTTGATGTGAATTCAGAAGAACCAATGCCAACGGAAGATATGATGGGACAGCTAGTTGATTCTGCTCAAACAGTATCTACACTATGCACGGAGAGAATGATCGACTTTATTCACACTATCATAGATAAAAGTGTGGAAACTCTGGTCCAGGAACCACCATGTGGATTTTCAGTTATAGCTATAGGCTCACTAGCTCGAGGGGAGGCAACCCCGTACTCTGATCTCGAATACATATTTCTAATCGAGAAGAAAACACCGCAGACTGAAGACTATTTCAGGAAATTAGCAATGACCAGCTATTTTCTAATAGGTAATCTCGGGGAAACTAAGCTTAAGTATATGGCAATTGAAGAACTGAATGGGTGGTTTGACGACGAATCAAAGAATGGATTCAAAATCGACGGCTTGTCTGCAGAGGCTGGCAACATACCAACAGGTAATGGACAGAACAGTAATAAATGCAGTTTCATAACTACTCCCAGTGATTTAGGCATTGCATATGAGCATGTACTGAAAAACCCTACAAAAGACTCCCTGAAAGGTGATCTTACAGCGATGCTTTCCTATATGACAGAGGTATATTCTAATGGGAATAGTAACCTACTCTGTACCCTCAAGGAATTCATACAGTCTATCAAGCTCAGTGAAGCACGGGCAAATGCAAATATAGACATGCTGGCAAACGATATGAAGAAGTTTGACTTTACCCCTGATGATCGCTTGCTGAATCAAGCCTATACAGTAGACGTGAAGAGGCAACTCTACAGATTTCCATCAATACTGTTGTATGATCTGGCAGTGATCCATCAGGTGTTTGGAAAAGATGCATGGACAACTGCAGAACGCCTGCACTCGACTGGGAAAATATCAGAGGATTTGTATAAATCATTGATCTTTCAGCTTGCTGTTGCCTGTTTTGTCAGACTTTCAGCTTACCTGTACCATGACTCTCAAGATGACAGGATTTCAACAGCAGAGAAGCAAACAACAGAAACTACAAAATTAAAGGTTGATTGTAATTCACCTGGGAATAGATTGTATGTTCACATAGGTCTTATCCTGGCACTAGCTGATATGATGGTTCCTTTAAAGGATAAACTAGGGGAAGTAAACGCTGATCAATTGGGTACTGTGTGTATGGGTTATAAAACAACAGCGAATGCGAATGACCAGACATTCCTATGCAAGATATCGACACTCCAGCATACTGGGCACACAAAGCTAGCATTCAATTTGCTGAATGAGCACTTCGGGCCAATACAGCACTTAGCCGAGGACGACATTCTAGACTGGCTTGGTAGTCACAGCGCCATTTGTAATCAAGAAATAAGGTATCTGGTAGCAAATATTTTCACAGATAACTTTTACTTCAGGCAAGCTCTGGAAGTTCTCATTCATCTCAGAGAGAATGATAAATACTACAAGACCAAATCAGTGTGTCTTAGGATCGCTGCCTGCCAGCGTCATCTAGGAGATCGGATCGCTGCACTCAACACTTTGGAGGGTGTAGGTGAAGAATCATCAGGAGATTACTTGCTTAGCATAGGGCGCTTATATGTTGATTTGAGACAATGTGACAAAGCTGAGAAGTATCTCCTCAAAGCCCTTCAATATTTTTATATAAAGGCGTGCCAAGAAGTGAAGTATGATTATTATGGTGATCAGATTGACAGTCCTCATGCAAGCACCATAAGTGTTGACCTACAAAATCTATCCACTGAGGAAATACTAAAAATATTACAGCAACAAACATCATCATTGCTTGAATGTATAGAGGCACTGGCCTATTTGTACCATGAACAGCATGACCAGGTGACCTCAGTCAAATACAGCAGAAGATATCAGAGTATGTTTGAACATCTGTACGGAGAGGAAAGTTTAGTACCTGAAGCTGCACATGGATATTATGTAATAGGGTTAGACTTTTATAACCAACAACATTACGATAACGCTAAAATTTACTTTAGGAGATCCAGGGTAACCTACAGCAGGATTTATGGTGAGACTGTTGATCATCCAAGGATAGCTCTCTTACTAAAAGTGATGGGAGAAAACTACATTAATTTAGGAGATTTGTGCGCAGCTGAAGAGTGCATGATTTCTTCAATAGACATGTACAGACGTGTATACGGCGAAAATGTCACATGTGCAGACATGTCAGATGCTGTATCTTACCAAGGATTTATAATGCTTGAAATGGAGAAATACGAAGCAGCTATAAAAAACTACAAACTATCGCTAGAAATGCGTAAGCGTATACATGGTGAGAATAGCGACCACTCTGATATTGCTGTGTCACTGAATAACCTTGGAAACATATACCATGCAATGAATGAGTATAACAAAGCAGCAGAATACCACAGACTATCACTAGAAATGCGTAAGCGTATACATGGTGAGAATAGTGACCACTCCGAAATTGCTGTGTCACTTAATGCACTGGGAAACGCATACCATGCAATGAATGAGTATAACAAAGCTGAGGAATACTACAGACTATCACTAGAAATGCTTAAGCGTATACATGGTGAGAATAGTGACCACTCTGATATTGCTGTGTCACTTAATAACCTTGGAAACATATACCATGCAATGAATGAGTATAACAAAGCAGCAGAATACCACAGACTATCACTAGAAATGCGTAAGCGTATACATGGTGAGAATAGTGACCACTCCGAAATTGCTCTGTCACTGAATAACCTGGGAAACACATACGAAGCAATGAACGAGTATAACAAAGCTGAGGAATACTACAGACTATCACTAGAAATGCGTAAGCGTATACATGGTGAGAATAGCGACCACTCTGATATTGCTGTGTCACTGAATAACCTGGGAAACACATACGAAGCAATGAACGAGTATAACAAAGCTGAGGAATACTACAGACTATCACTAGAAATGCGTAAGCGTATACATGGTGAGAATAGTGACCACTCTGATATTGCTGTGTCACTTAATAACCTTGGAAACACATACCATGCAATGAATGAGTATAACAAAGCAGCAGAATACCACAGACTATCACTAGAAATGCGTAAGCGTATACATGGTGAGAATAGTGACCACTCCGAAATTGCTCTGTCACTGAATAACCTGGGAAACACATACGAAGCAATGAACGAGTATAACAAAGCTGAGGAATACTACAGACTATCACTAGAAATGCGTAAGCGTATACACGGTGAGAATAGTGATCGCTCTGATATCGCAGTGCTACTGAATAACCTGGGTACCACATACCACGCAATGAACGAGTATAACAAAGCAGCGGAATACCACAGACTATCACTAGACATGTGTAAGCGTATACACGGTGAGAATAGTGACCATTCTGATATTGATGTGTCACTGACTAATCTGGGAAACACATACGAAGCAATGAACGAGTATAACAAAGCAGCAGAATACCACAGACTATCACTAGACATGTGTAAGCGTATACACGGTGAGAATAGTGACCATTCTGATATTGATGTGTCACTGAAAAACCTGGGAAACACATACGAAGCAATGAACGAGTATACCAAAGCTGAGGAATACTACAGACTATCACTAGACATGTGTAAGCGTATACACGGTGAGAATAACGATCACCCTGATATCGCTGTGTCACTGAAGGATCTAGGTTCCATATACCAAGCAATGAATGAGTATGACAAAGCTAAAGAATACCAGAGGCTATCGTTGGAAATGCATAAGCGAATACATAGTGAGACTAGTGATAATTCTGATATCGCTAGGTCACTGAATAATCTTGACAATGCATAAGCTCATATTCTAGTCATTTCAATATTCACATATGCCAGTGTAAACAATGAGATGAGATATGTACCTGTTTCCACGTCCTACTAGCTGCGCCCTACTTAAATTTGCCAATTATATTATGAAAGGATCTGGTGATAAAATCATATTTTATGTGTGTACAGGATTGCAATTGTTACTTATAATTTTATCGCTTTTACAATACACTTAAAATATCACAATGGCCTTAAAGGTATCTTGACAAATGAGGCCGTGTGAAACAGAAGGAATGGAATTAAATGAAATTTTTAAACAGCAGTTCATCATAAAAGGTTGTCCTCCCACCATGCTGAGACAGCTGAAGCGAATCATTGCAAACATGGTCCTCGTAGGATTGAACTTTACAAACTTATCGCTGACATAAGACATTTAAATTTACGCTAAGTTCTTCAATATTAAGTTTGGACAGTCTTTCATCATAATTGTCTATAAGGGGTAAAATTATTCTTGTGCACATGCTTTGAAAGCTTTTCCAGTATATCTATATAAGTTTACTCAGATTTGGGTATCACACTAGACAGGCAAACGACATGAAAATTAATGACAACTTTATATCACACAATTTTCTGCGAGATGATCAACTGGATGCAAATTCATTCCATTCATTACCATACAGGACTGTTTATGATTTCAAACATGGTTAGACCAATTTGCTATTCTTGTAAATATCTGCCTTGATCCGTTGGTTAGGACAGCAAGGTCCCCTGACCGAGACAGTTGTTTTTTGAAGTTATATCTCAATCTCAGCCTATCGGTACAAGTATATTGTATGGGCTGCGGGCACCGATGCAGATTTCTAGGGCGAACCAAGAGGTGACAACTCTGCTCATGCTATGAATTTACATGAAAACACAGTGAACAGTGTAAGTTGGTTAGAAAGAATCCTGATAATTCGAAATTCCGGTTAATTCAGACACCTGACTGTGGTCCAAGCCCAGCCAATTGTTATTAGACTCATTTAATTCGGAAATGTAACTGTGATTGGAAGTTATCTTACCCTACCAAAGAAGAAAATAACTCCATATTCAGAGGACTCATGATTCAAAGCTGCCTTTTCTAATCAAGGAAGAATGTAAGTCCTTGTTCAGATGTTTGTTTTTGACAATGCAGACAAAGGGAGTGATCAGTATCTGGATTTTACACCCTTAAACAAAGCTGCCCACCCCAAATATCCAATTCAGTGATTACTTCTGTTCACTAGTCATCAGGGTTTTATTTCCAAAATCACTTGCATTGCACAGTTCAACAAAAAACAAGTTGCCGTTTGTAAAATCCCTGAAATACGCCCCGCATTCGTTGAAAGTCCCCGCGAGATGACAAAACTGTAATTAGTACAATTCATAGTTAGAACTGATTTCTTGGGTCCCCTGGAGTTTGAATTGAGTGGCTTACACTGTACATATTTGATTGCTACAGCATGAGCTAACTTATGTAGCCAAAATTCATTGTTAGCAATTGGTGTGACCACCTGAGATCAAAATAAATATGGAATGGGGCGAGAACAATCATGGTACAGATGCTACTATTGAATCGACTATTTATCAGGAGATTCAATGATAATAGTTCAATCTCGATGTCAGCTTTTCAGCCATCTGCAGGAGTGGGACTCTGCTTTTAAAACACGTGATCACATCTAAAGATATATTCAGCTATGGGATAAAGTTCCAAAGATACTTGACTGTTTATATGAGGTCATGCGGTATCAAGCACTGAAATGTATTAATTATTGAAGAAAAAGATTCTAGTACAGGAACACTGAGTTTGAATCAAGACACTTTTACTGAAACCTTTCGGATTTTGTAGGTCATTGTGCTTTTCATACATTGCATTTCGTATTAAAATATTTGAAAATTTTGGAAGATATCAGATTGTGATTGTTCCTTGACAGCTGATAGCTAAAAAGGGTGATCTGCATATGGTAAGAGGAGGAGATAAATCATAGCAGTACCAGATCGAAAGCAATCATTGATAGAGTA
Source organism: Membranipora membranacea (assembly GCA_914767715.1). Lineage (NCBI taxonomy): Eukaryota > Metazoa > Bryozoa > Gymnolaemata > Cheilostomatida > Membraniporidae > Membranipora > Membranipora membranacea. Next base: position 16,527,420 of record OU612069.1, on the reverse strand, counting down.
GTTCTAGAATCTATTTGATGGGTAATTGATCGATCCTTACCAAAATATTCATAAATAAGTTTGAACTTGTATTAACATATTCAAATTCATAGAAGGTTATTTAGATTGGTGGCAGCAATGAACTAAGGTTTAGTTCATTGGTGGCAGCCAATGTAAAAATTGGCAGAAATGAATCCAATTGGCATAATTGACAGGGTAAGGTTTGACAGTTGTTTCTGGTAAATTCTTTGAGCTTATGGCAATGGTGGATATTGAACCTTACATAATATGTTCTCATACTCCAGTATTACTATAAATTCTTGAACAATTTTAAAATTGAACAAAAATAATGATATGATTTAAAAAACATGCAAAAATATAAAGCGCACATTAGAAAATGTGGATGCAGAAATTAAGTTGAGTCTGATCAAAGAGTTAGAATGAGAGTGACCCTAACTCCTTGGTCTGATACTATTTATAGCCGAGGCAAAGCCAAGATGGTTGCAAAGAGTTACTATCATTAAAGTAAAACTACTTTTTCCATTTTGCTGCAGAAGTGACATGAGGCTGATATGAAAAATTGTGGATAATACAGTAGATAATCCCAATTTGCCAATAGTAAGTTGGACATAAGCATCAAAAGTTCTCTCAACAGATGAATGGAAGTTATCAGACTCTGCCCCAGTCTTCTGGTAATGGCATTCTTTTAACAATCAACCAGATTCATATAGTTGTTATATGCTGTACACGGAAGCGCGATCACTTGGCCCTGTCCAAACTTAGCCCTGTCCAAACTTAGCCCCGTCCAAACTTAAACCGAGCCAAATTAGCTCAAGCCAAGCTCAGCCCGAGCTAAACTTAGCCCGAGCCAAACTGAGCCCGAGCCAAACTTAGCCTGAGCCAAACCTTGCCCGAGCTTGCGCTAAGTTTGTCTCTGGCTAAGTTGTCGCGGATTCCTGTACACCATAGTATATAATATGTAGATATACTTTATGACCACACCCCACAAGTCGAGGAGGTCGGACAAAGAATACAGTTTGGGAATGAAAGAAGGATGGCATTTGGTTATTCGGGGGAAAGAGGAGAGGCATTTGATCTTGGGGTTCTAGAGTCCTTTTTTAGTAATGGCATTAATCCTGCACTATATTTGGCGTTTGAAGTAGCGGTGGTAATCATAGATGATACTTTGGCTCGGAGTTGTGGCTTCATATGGATAAAGAACACAACTCCAAATAATTATCAATAATACAACTTCTGTGTTCGCTAAGATTTGACTTTATTCAAGAAATCGGTGGCCAGATTGCTACAGGAGGAAGATGAAGTTTGTTTCTGTACCATTAACAGGAAATTAAGTGTTTTACTGTCGTGAGGTCAGTATCATACATACATTTAAATTTGCATTGTCTGTGTTTATTGTAATAATTGTTTTGCGGGTGTTATAGGGGTGTGTAGAACCAGGTCTCTGGGTTGAGTTACGGTTTGATGTGTTATATTATAACGATATGTGTTGTAAAACTGAAATAAGAGAAAAACCATTTCATAAGTTCAGTTCTGATAAATGGCATAAATACCAATGACAATGATAATGACATCAAATCATTGACAACAAAAAATCTGACATCAATAATATCAGTAATGCGAGCATCAATAAACATGAAAATAATAATGCAATACAAGATCTCACCTCTCTCAGTGATCCAGGAGGCTCTCGTCAACTCCTATGACTCAATACATCACAGGTAAAATTAAGGAAAATTCAATTATAGTATAACTGAAGAGAGATGCTCATTAATAGTTAGCCAAATCCACACTGAAGGGCAATGCAGTAGTGCAAACAATAGACCCCACACCAAGGCAAGCAAACCAATTATCACCACCATGCGTCCAATCAGGTCAGTGCTACAAACACACAGCAAATACACCAACCCAAAGGCAACGTACCCAAGCCGCAAGCACAGTCGTAGGCAAATTGTCAAACCATTTGTTTTCATTGAAATGAGTTTTATTCCCTTGATTTTTTTGCAAATCAGGGAGGACATCTTCGGATGATGGTTGCTGCCATGGAAATGTATACATTGATATATACATATATATATATATATATATCAGGAGGTACTGTTTGGATACTGATGTAACCGAGTTTCAGATTTCAACAAAAAAACTTCGACTTGGAACTTTGAATCAATGGTAAAATTATTGCTACTGGACAATTCCATGTCATAAGGTCACCCCCAATTAAGTACCTCAATCTAGATGTATACGGTGTCCAGTCTAGGCTTATTATGCATTCTACGTCCATCCACATTTGATGCTGGGGGAGACCTGTTTGTTTCTTTTGAAAAATTATTTGGATCAAAACAACGGAACTAAACGGTTATAAGCTTGGAGAGCATGGGTCATGTTAGCTAAATCGTCGGAGCACTGGTTTGATCAAGGTGTTGTGGAGTATTGGTTACCTTTTTGGTCTAATTTTATTGAGAACAGGATATTTCTAAAAACAGTAAAAATATAAGTGGGAAAATAAGTTCTCGCAATCAACTGAAAATATCATTAAACTAAACTATATCTAAGGGCAGATGACATGGAACTGCATATAAGAAAAAACAAACACAGCAAACTGATTGGGGACGAGTGGCGGAAAGTTATCAGGATATAAAAATAAAAATGGCACTTAGAGTAGATGGCATATTAGTTTGCATCGTTGTGAAATATTGCATAGAAATATTTCTCAGTATCGAGAGGAGTAGTAGAATTGGTCCTGACAACATTTTTAACTCAGAGGTCTCACAAAAATTAAGCCAATAGGCTCAGTGAAAAACATTAGATTAATCTTGATGAGCATAGTGATTGTCTTGAGCTAAGATGAATCAGGTGCAGGTGTGAGAGAGAGAGACATCGACTATCACAGCAATGGACTTATCATTAGTTGATGGTTAAAACACGTTTGGTAGTGGATTCCATCATACTCGGCATCTTAACACTTGTCTGCCTCCAAGTTGTTTTTGATGAACTTGAAAGGTAGTTGATCACATTCTTTTTACACCGTGTTAGCCAAAACAACTGCAAAATAGATCAGATTGCGTGCATCTCAATAAAAGAAAGGTAATGAGAAACTGATCAAAGGCCAGAGTGGGTCACATGATGCCATTGAATTAAAAGGTCTAAAAACTCACTGACACGTAGCACTTGAATGCCATAATATCATGCTATAAGTTATGATTAAGAGATGTTGATTTAGTCAATGTCAAGGTTTTACCCATCAAACTCCAAATCAAGCTTATAAATATTTTGCATCCAAAACCTAACACAGCCATCAAATGGACTCAATCTCAGTATAGGCAGTATATTTAATGAAAATTCTGGGGGCTCCCCGCACACAAAGCTGTCAAAGCTGCTGAGAAAAATAGAGCAATCTTTAATTTTTAAACTCTCATTTTCAGAATAAATTCTTCAAGTACTGGACAAAAAATGGCTGTTCATAAATACCTATAAGAACTAAGCCATCGAGTTTAATAGTATATGAAGGTGATCATTTTTTTCTAGACAAACAATGCACCCGGTGTGGGCTCGAACTCAGGACCTTGTGATCCCAGATCAGACACTTTTTTGTTGTTGTGTGGAGTTATCTACACACCCAACCTGAGTAGATAAATCAAATTGCCGGACTGAAGCCCAGTATACTTGAACTAAGGAAATCCTCCATTGATTTTTCAATTAAACTGACTTAATCTTTACTTCAATCTTAAAACACTAAATCTCCAATCTTCAGTAAAAACACTCGGGCACCCAATTTGGATTTTAGTTATAAACTCTGTACAAAATACTTTTGTACATAGAAGTTTCCAACAATATCGTTAATCAGTATGGTTTTCATGCGGACACTTATATCATGACAATCAGATATTGGAATTTCCTTGAAGGCATGGTTTTGGGGTGAAGGTAAGTGCCTGAAAAAATAGAAGAAAATTTATCAATACAGTAAATAGAAGCATTCACATACTTCTAGTCCAGTGGTGGCAGCTTACCAAAGATGTGGCTAGAAACGCAACTTCATTTACGAAATTGGATGGATAAATTCTATAAGTGGATTCTAGGGTAGTTTTTAGAGGCGGTCGCAATGGTGATGCTGTACCTTACACAAAGTTGCGCAATAGGCAGCAAATTGCCAAAAACGCTGCCGAAAAATGGCCAAAATTGCTGTTTTTTTTAGATTTCAAAGATCTGTCCTGTGCTCACCTTATGAGTTGAGCTACTAAAACTCTGCAATCAGATTCATACATACCTTGGTAATTTTTTGATATAATATCAGCATGATATCACAAATATTGAGTGAATGACCAACCTTATAAAAAGTGATAATGTGTAAAACGTTGACGACAAAAGGAAAAGTGATTGATGAGAAACTGATGATATTGTTTCAAAACATCCAAAATCTGAAAGAACATGTCATAATTAGTGGATCTACAAGTTTACATGGGTCTGCTATCGTAAATAGCCGAGATGTGGCCAACAACGGCTGCAATACCCCCTTATATCACCGGTATATAACTATCATTGAAGCGACACTACTTTTTCAATTTTGAAGACGCCTCGAATGCTGACTTCGAATGTTCTTATCGATCTTAATGACCAAAAACTTTTTTTCAGCATTACGCACCTTGTTGATGATACTTGAAGGAGTTAACTTTTGCTTTACACGCTAGATAACTTTATAAAGACAATTATTATGATATTATAAAGGAAACCTAAAAATGCGCACTATTTGAAAAACGACACACTCAGAGCATTAAAAACTGGTGTTATGTGTTGAGAGGGTCAATACACAGTCACCATAAAAAAATCAGATCAATACGAACATTCGAAGCCTGTTTTTTAGGCAGCAGCATAATTGAAAAAGTAGTTTTGCTTTAATGATAGTTTTACACAGGTGATAAAAAGGGGTATTGCAACCGTTGTTGGCCGCATCTCGGCTTTTTATGATAGCAGACCCATGTAAAGTTGTAGATCCATTAATTATGACAAGCTCTTTCTGATTTTGGATGTTTTAAAATCACATCATAATTTTTTGATCACTTTCCCGTTTATCGACAATGATTTTGGCTATTATCGGCCGATTGTGCAACTAAGTGTAAGGTACAATATGACCATTGTGATCTGCGTGAAAAACTGTACCAGAAACAACTGACAAACCTTATCCATCCAAAAGTGCAGATGGAAGTGATAAGATTGGAGGGGGCTGCCACCGGACTATTCCAGAAGACAGAGAGATTTTCCCTGCAAAGTACATGCTACAAACAGATAACAGAATTAGCAGAAAAGTTATTGTTAATTCTCATACCTCAGGCGCCATGAAGATGCAAGTTCCGGTTGGTGTCTGATCATATTCTAATGATGGCTGCTCCTTCATCAGCTTAGCAGCACCAAAATCAATCAGCTTCGTCATCTGTCTAGGCCTGTGAAGGAGAGCCACGGAAAAAGTTGGTGTTGGACAAAAAGCTTTGCGATTGCTTGAGAGTTTTTGATGTTTTTGCAATGCATTCAGTCAACAAAGCCTAGTGCTTATTATGGAAACCTACAATTGTTATCTATAACTAAGTAGCTCTCACGGGCTAGAGTCTTGTTGCGCAATGCTTACAAGTTAGTCTAGTACCGCTATAAACCTCTGCCTTCACCGCCGCCTCAGCCATTGTCATTGCCAGACAAAGTAGATCAACAGTTTTTGTGACATGTTCAAAGTCTGCATTAAAGGCAAAGGCAACTTTTGAAGCAGTTTTTCATGTCACTTAATAAGACAGATTGAGTTATGAGGGACTGATTAGCTAGTGAATTACACCACTTTTAACCTTTTACCGTCACGCAGCCATAATCACTTCACTATTAACAGAAAACTTTTTCTCAACTAGGCAGTTAGGATAGGATGTGATGTAGTTGTACAACTGTGAGTTGTTGTCCTTCCTTTCAAGCAATCTGACTGGATTCAATTCTTCACGCTTGATTGGTGTTGGTAATGTAGGCTTTGCACAATGTGCATTAGACTGTAATATATATTATGATCTTAGGCTACTGCATACTCTCTGAGCGAACTTTACAAACAAGATTGCAAAATGGCAGCTTCCACATTCTGAGATTTTGGAAGTTAACTAGGATGCCAAAAGCTTACTTCTGATGCCCATAGACTAAATAATAAACCTAGACAGGACACTATATGGAGCATTAGCATGGAAGCAGTTAATTGTGGGGTGAGGTAGCGTCATTGGAAGGTGTAGAAGCAATGATGCTATTGTTGACTTACTGACCAAAATCCAGGTTTTTTTGTCAATAACTCAATCAATTTTGGTCGGATTTCGAGTTTGAAAATTACATTAGAGTTAGCAGCTTGTCCTGAACAGTTTGGTACTTTTTTGAAGAAGAAACAACATCAAGTTGATAACAAGATGCTGCTGATGGTAAAGCAATTTTCAAATTCAAAATCCGATCAAAATTGAATGGTTTATGAACAAAAAGTCTTGATTATGGTCAGTAAATCAATGGTTGCTTCTACACCTTTCAATGACGTTACGTTGCCCCACAATTAAAGGGCAACCAGGGTTTCAAACAACTTCGCATTGATTAAGGTTATGATACCAGCGTTGAACAATTTGGACATTTTATATACCGTTGGAAAGCTGCTGAGCTACTGATCGCTAATAGCTCATCAAAAACGTGACTGGATGACGTTGCGTCATTTTATCGGAGAAATGAGGCCGAGAAGGCTGATTTTAGCCAAGTTGATGGCTGCGTTACATTGATTGCTAGAAATTTAAAAACAGATACATTCATTCTTAGAGACATAGTCGATCCTAATTTAAGGTTGAAAATAATATTTGATGAGCCCAAAGTGGCTTTTTACGTCACGTCATAATGCGTGTGGTTTTTAACTTTGATGATATAATGCGAAATTTTAAGTATTTATTTGAGACAGTTCAAATAAAAAGGGCCAAATTTTTTGCTTTTTCCCACTATATTGCTGTTTAAATGACACATACCACAAATTTCAGCAGTATAACAAATGTATCAAGATCAGCATAGACCATCAGAGGTAGATACATTTTGCATCATTTTTCCATCACGTCAGACATGCTGTCAAAAGGACCAGCACTCAGACCAGACAATTTTTTTTTAAAAGTCTCACATACGGAGCCGCTTTGAAAAAGCATATCAGAAACAGTAAATGCCAACAGAATATGGGATAACGTATCAGTTTTCCTCGAATTGCGCGCAACAGAATGCCCAAAACACCAATTTAAGAGGCGTTTTAAGGTGTTTTTTGGCATTCTGTCACACGCAATTCGAGGAAGACTAATACTGTTTTATTTACGCCAGCAAATATCTCAAACCCAAAAGCGCTACGATCACTTTAATCACACTGGAAAATGTGAATGTTCCTTATTCAATTTACAAATAATGCAGGACTTGCTGTCAATAGGTCCCTTTTCGCTGCCCTAAAATAGCACATAAAATCATACTAATGTTTTTTTTAGATCAAGATCCCATTCGCTTACATTTGGAGTTGTTCTACACACCTGGAAAGAAATCCAATCCAAGAATCCTAAGTTCATTCCACTGTGCCAAAAACAGTCGATTAATGATGTTGTCATGAGGAGATTTCTCCAGCATATATAATATCTCATGTTCACTTATCAGAGCCAGCACACATCCATTCTTTGCCTGATTGAAAAAGTACCAACATTTGTCATGATGCAATTTGGTCATAAAGCTATCGTGAAATGAGATATGCTGCTTGAGTTAGGTAATACTATATGAGAGTGGAAGGCCAATCATCCCAAGTTAGTCCGATTGTTACAGTACCAAGAGAGGGGATGATAAATGTTCTTCAGGGAGGGTATTATATACCTGTTTAATGCACAGTTCCTTATAGTTCTTGCCATCAGTGAGCCGACCTTTATACACATTACCAAATGTACCGTCTCCAATCATCTCACCTATCTATAGTGACTTTTTCTCCTTGAAATCTTTCTACAAGTAACAATAAGACAAATGTTTGGAGTCTAGAGGTAGCCAATGTATTGGCTCTGAACTGATTGGTGTAAGTATAAGTGTAAGTGAAATTAAAAGTGAAATTGTATTACTTTCAAATTTACCATATATCAATAGGTACTTTCAGGGAAGTACCATCTGACCTGACATTGGCTCTCTCCTTCCCAACAGCATATCAGAGCCAACTCATTGGCTAGTCTAGATGTTTAACCACTCAAGGGGCTGCAAGTGCAATCTTCGGGCATCGTATTATCAAACATGAAACAGTTAGCAACGCAGCAGTGAGCTTTAGCAAAGTCTTACTTTAGGCCTCGGTGCAGAAGAACTGTCTCCCTGTCAACCGCTCCCTTTGTGTTTCATCATTCTGAACCATGATTGATTCATTTGTGTCAGCCTAAAATAAATCTTAATGATCAGGTCATGGACAAATAGAAGATCCAAGAGTTCTTGCAGGTGGTTGACCAGTCAATTTTTCAGATTGCAGTATCAACATGGCAGAAGCTTTATTCAACGTGGTAAATCTCCATGGATGGGATGAAACCACATGCACAGCGTTTTCATATGCCCTCATTTTATATGAGTAGGTTGTTACCATAAATTACTGTTGCCATAGCGATTAAAAATGTGGATATTGGCAACTAACTTACATTTTGAGCTATGATAAGGCCTTACTCGTCATTGATAAGCTTCTTGAGTTCCAGTTCCTTTTCCGATTGCATTCTTTGCGGTGATCCAGACGACATGTATAAAGACTGATTGAAATTCTATAACATATATAAATATTTTGCTTACAGTAATCATACTGGAACATAGTCAGCACAGAAAAAAGAAGGTAAAGTATTTGTGCTGATGATTATTACATAGGGGCAAAATAATGTCGTTCAATGTATGGATCAGATGTCAGAGGAAACAGTCTTTACTGCAGACAATTCTGAGGTATCAGCCTAAAGGGGTCCGAGTGGCCGGGTGTGAGGTACATTACAAAGAGTAAGTCGGAGGAGGCCTCAGATTGTTTATTGATTGGCCATTTTGATTGTGAAATCAGCAGAGCGCTTGTGCTTGTCTTGAGTTTTTGCACTTCTGACCCAACACAGTTTTCATATCTCGCAACCTTATTTCATCATCATACTTCCAGGAAAATATCCAAACCAAACAAATGAGAGCCAATATATCGACTACTCATAGACTGATACTTTTGTTTTGGGGGTACCAAACAAATAACAAAACACAAAACAAGTAGCTGCACGACAAGACTTCTAAAATGTCAGTAACTCTAGCGAAAGGTCGTGGCTCTGATTGGCTGGTGGGCGGTGAGAGCCAATGCCAGGTCAGATGGTACTTTCCTTAAAGTATCTATTCATATCATAGTGAATGTGATTCATTTTCACCTTCACTATATCTCAATAGGTACTTCAATAAACCTGGCATTGGCTCTCTTTACACCCAACGGCCAATAAGATGAGAGCAAACACATCAGCTGTGGGTAAAGATACCTTGGACAAGTCTATGATGATACTATAGAGACTCAAGGCAAGGATTCAGAGCTGAAACATCAAATGGTTTAGGCTTGAATTTGTAGGTAATCTGATCAAGAGATGAAATCTCTTGGAAATGCGTAGTTTTTATCAATAAATTATCAAGACTGCCTAACAATGTCTCAAGACAGTTCTGAAAGGGCACTTTGACCAGCTGCTAGTGACAGGTGTGTGAAGGCTTGCAAGACCTGTTGTAGGGCACCAGTCTTGGGACATCGTATGACAAGTCTTGGGATGTTGTAGAGCAGTATAAGACGCCTCATCGTTCACAACGTCTCAAGCGATGAGGGACAGTTTTGAGGCCTAATTCATAGAGGCCTAATTTATAGGCTGTTCTGAATGCCAGAATGGTGACCAAAAACTGTCTCAGGCAACTGGTGTTGTAAAAATGTGTGCTAGGTACTGTATGAGACATGTCCTGAAGCACTCAAGGACTTAGTGTTTGTGTTGTAAGGGCAGCATGTGGGCTGTAAGACATGTCCCATACAGCACCTGCCACAAGCAGCTCACAACACCTGAGTGTTGGATTGGGCTAAGTACATAAAATATGTCTTGGAACACAATATGGGGTGCGCTAAAAAACCTTTGCTTCTAGGGTTTTTTTCATTATCCTGGCTACTGCCCATAGTGAACTGGGCTTTTTCTGTAATGGAGGAGCACCGAGTCAGAGTTGAATCAGTTGAGTTGCTTCCTTCTATCTATGAAGTAAGCTTCCAGTCAAATAGCAGTCTCTGTGGCTATTGCTAAACCAAAAAACTTAATGCCTTTAACAGCATTTTGTAATCTGCTTCTTCAGGCTACTCCGACGCGCCTTTCTGGGAAAAGCATAAGATCGGACGATTGGTGTTGTAGTTTGGTAGTGTTTGGCAAGTGGTTTGCCGTGTAGCTAGGTCTAGTAATAAACTGAACAAAAATATCTGATAGCAATAGTTTACAATACTACATAATATCTGACCCTACTGACCATGTTAGTACTACTTAAACTGATAGGACTACTGAAACTGATCCTGGGAGGGCAGTCAAACATGAGATGTAAGACAAGTGCAGTGAAACTTGTTGGGCATGAAGTCAGTCGTTTTGGGTGTGGCACATATTACAAAATAAAGTACAATTGTGCTGTAGTGTAGTATGTTGGAAAAGTAGTAGGCCCTGGGGGCCTATGTCCACAGACAGCAGGTCACTGACAGTTGATTTGATGAGATCAAATCAACTGTCAGTGACCTGCTGTCTGTGCTATGTCTTGGAGTCTGCGCCATCTTCAAACCAATGAACTACTAGTTCATTGTTCAAACATGTCCAAAGACACCTGGAGTGCAGCTGCAGAGATGGCGAAAGATCGGTCAAGATGGAGGGAGCAGGAGACGAATAAACTGGTGCAACATTCCAGATGAGAAGGAAAATTGCAAAGTACTAAGTGTGAAGCAAGTGACGATGAAATTAGTTGGGCATTCTCATTGCAAGGGCATACCCTTGCTCATTGGCAGTGCAGTTTCATTTTGAAAATGACCTCTACCAAACATATCCAAGAGTCATCAAATATTAAGAGCACCTCTTTGTTTTTTCTTGGTTTCGTGAACCAAGTTTCATCATTTTTAGAAAGTCTGGCGGGAAGTGTTGAATTTGTAATGTGTGGATATTCTAGGCCTACAAGTACAAGGCAAGTTTCATCCCCCAGTTGATGATGTGGTGTGCCTACAACCATTAGATCTCACATAGGTGATTAAGTATGCACTCCCTCATTTATGCAATCAAAAGCTTTATTTTGGAGTGGGGTTATCACGGTATCTTTTCAATCAAATCTCTCCAATCCATTTTAGTCATTATTAAAATTTTATTATTATTTACATTCTGAACATGGGCCCCTGGGACTTACATGTCTTTACTTTGCCAATGTCCACTATCAACCAAAGTAAAGACATGTAAGTCCCAGGGGCCCATGATTCTGAATACTGATTAGCCATGTGTTGGCTCTGTTTGGTGGGTGGATAGAGAAAAATCTTGTTATATAATTATATATATTATATATATAACCAGTATCTATCTACCCATCACAGCTGCAAATATAAAATAGCTGCTCTTGCTTCTTCTTCAGTACCGATATGATGTGTCCAGCACAGTCAATCGACCTCATTATGTTGCCATATTTAAAACTTGCTATGTTACACATGTCTTACTTTGACCTTTTGAAGGCTGCAGTGTGTTTGATATAAACATATAATATATATTTTCGTTTCTCTTTAAGGTGGCGTGCTTGAGTAATCCGTAGACCTTATTGCTCAGAGAATGGCATAAGCTTCACATACCAATTACACAAGATGCCTTCCAGCGCTGGATCTGATGGTAAGTTTTTTATTACCTTTGCTTCATCAATCTAGTAGATGCTCAAGTTTTGCATTTTTCTCTTCTCTCCGTCGTCTGTTTTGGATTTTGCAGGGGAAAGTTATCATGATAACCCCAGGTAGTGTCACGGCTTTGTTATTCTGCGAAACCCCCTTTGTATATATTATTTGAGCATTGCCACCTTGTCTAGCGTCTAGAGTTTATAACATAGGATAGTAATGGTTTTTGAAACTTTCGAAATTTTACCAAGATCTCATGTTTAGCTAATACGTATTTGGGAGGTTTGCTTTTACTTCGATTTGAATTTGTGTGAAATCTAGCCTGCCTGTTTGTGGGTTAGTAATTGGTTCTTCCCACTCACGATTATCCCTATTTTTATTGTTCAGGTGCCGGCTCGGCCATCTCTGAGGCGGAGATGAAAGAGTTTAACAAGTGTGTTCTCACAGCTAAGAAACGGTTAAATCAAGGAGAACAACAGGAGGCTCTACTCATATATCAGAGAGCTCGTAAGATTTACCCTAGTGAAAAGCTAGACAACAGAATCTCCAAACTCTTGGTGAGTATATAGCCCACTGATGACCTGATATACTATTGCATGTATATCTCTGATCAATAGAGAGTGAACTATTTCACTCAGCATTGGTACCATCACAAGGAATTTGGTGTGACCTGGTGTGACATCCCGAGTTCAATTTTATTAGTAGGGGGCGGGTACATCTAAGGTTTTCGTACTAAGTTGACTTTAACAATCAGAGATATACATGATAATAGTTTAGTCTTGATGTCAGTGTGAGTAGGATGCAGGCCATGTTGTAGGTCGATAATTGTGGTGGTGAGATATATTAACACATGGTCGCTAACATTTCTCCTTGAAGCTGCATTTGAGCTAGGCAATGCGTTGACTCTGATTGAGTGGCAAGAGGCAGTGAGTCAACGTTGGGTCGGAAGGTGCTTTCCTGGATGTACCTGTATCTATTGTGAATAAGAAAGTAATTCCCGTTCACTTTCACTGCATCTCAATAGGTACTTGCATTGACATGGCATTAGCTCCCAGCCAATCAGACCAGGGCCAACACATAGGCTACATTTGAAGGTCCTAATGTTGTCTCCCATAGGAGTAAGAGGTGCCTCAGATGGTTGAAGTGCCGAAATCCACTAACTTGTCGATTTGCTGGGCCCCATGTGTGCTCAACCTGCTTACAAACAAACAGAAAATTGATGCATACATTGCAACCTTGCCCTTAGAGAACCACTATTTCTCGTCTAATCTTTTGAATGCGGTAAAAGATTAGACCTTGCAATTTTAACTGATCCCCGTAGTTGCTCCTCCTTCATTATCACATGATTACATCAGAGAGTTAGTGGCTGATATAGGAGAGCTGGACATCTATGTGTTAACTGAGCAAAAGAATTTGTCTTGTCTATGTGAAAATGTTTTCTAGCATATCCGTATTTTCAAAACAATTTCCAGAAAGGCTGTGACTACTTGATGACGCTGTCATTGGATGGCCACACAAGTAGTTTTATTACACATCCTCTTTCTTCGTTTTAGAGGGCTCTGAACTTATCAACAGATGATAACCTAACAGTGGACACTAGCTCGAGTTCCACACTAACAGTACTGAGTACAGGATCTGATAATAAGAGGCCCAGCCCTCACACCCCAATCAAACATGAGGAGAAGAGGCGGTCACCAGGGCTAGAGTCATGGCAATCAGAACAAGCAGAAATGAAGGTTAGTACAAGACGTTTTGTTTTTAGTCATGGAGGAGTAAATATTAGCTACCTGAGTGGCGATATTTATGTCAGCTAGCACAAACTTTAGCTAGCTAAGGTAGGAGGAAGGAGATTTAGTAACATTTACTCTCTTAACTTCATATAGACTTACCTCAGCTAGCCAAGTTCAGTGCTAGCTTACATAGAGTCACCCCCTAACAAGCTAAACTTAACTCTAGCTAAAATTTACTTCTCTAGGGTACACAAGCGATAGTCAGCACAAGATAATTATCAGATTCCAAAATAACTCTCTTACAGAATCACTTGATTTGTTTTACTTGATTTGTAGGTGGCTGAAATTGACACAGATGATGCGGACAAGGAGAATACAACCCCAACAGACCATGGAGCTGAAGAGACAAATACTGAGCCTGATGGAGCAGAGCATGATGCAGGTGAGATTGTAGTGTAGTGTCTCATTCCTACCCATCTATCTCTAGATGTTATCCTATTTACTGTAGGTACATATGTCGGTGTATATGTGAGTCAGGAGTGGTTATTGGTTGAGGGTATAAAAATTTGAATTTGAGGTAGGGTTTCCTGATTCCACTCTCCAGCAATAACCTGACCTGGTTATTGCGCACCATGAATCATAGCCATGTCCTCGAGGAACAAGATGAATAATACCAAATCTCTTCTGTGTGTCTGACATCTCACATACAATCAAAGGTCCCCCACTGCCTCTTAGATAAATGAGTATAGGTACGGGTGTGAGAACTGCGGGTCGCAGTACCTGCACTCAAGAGAGGATGACTTTCTCCAATTCAAAGACGACGATGCATAATGTTTGTATGTGGGTATTATAGCTATGTACCAGTCAAAAATGATGGTTGCACAACCTTGACATGACGGGGCCCAGCACAATATGTTAAATAGTTGTTGGGGAATTTGTCCAGTGATTAATCGCCCACTTTCACAGATGCATATAATATCTTAGCCTATTAAGATCATGAATACTTCATTACATTGTTTTATTTTCACTAGATGTTAAAGATGAAACACCAGCAGACGATTTACCCGATGATTTAGCGTCATTGCTGAAGGCAGCTAAAGAGTTTGTTGGTAATGACGATGTACTGCTAGCACTAAGATGTTATCAAAAGGCAAATAAACTGGAGCCCAGTGAGAAATTGGAGAGAAGAATCGATAGATTCAAGGTTAGTAACACAGCTAATAGAGTATCCTTAAGTGTCTGGTTGATTTTTCTCTTAAGTATCTCTTAACGTATAGGGGATGATAAACAATATATGTATATCCAACTGTAAAACTATGAAAACTTACAAGCAGTGAAATACCTGCTTACGGCAATGGCAGTTGGCCCATGATATCTAATCGATCAATTATTTTGATATCTTCAATACTAATACTCCTAATGTCCAATTTTGCTAATCAATACACAACTTTGCACTGTTGATCCTGAACTATAGTGTCCCATCCATGATCCCATTGTCATATTGGTTGGTGGTATCGTCACAGACGAGAGATTTTTTGCAGGCACTGTCTGTTCCAGGCTCTCATTGCATGCGTGCAGCAGGATAATAGGTACAGAATGAGGGTTTTAGAGGCTTACTCACCTCAAAAAGTAGAGAAAACTCAACTTCAATAGTTTAACCACTGAGTCAACTGTTACTTGCATATGTATGTCTCTGAACGTTAGAGCATGAATCCATGTGACTCAAAAATTTAGTAGTTGAAGCGCGTCAGGTACTCTGTTTAATTTGACATCAAATAGCATATTCTGGATGTCAGTGTGTGCTTATCTCCCACCTTGTTTCCATCTCATAACAGCTTTTCTATTACAGAATTTCCTAACAGATAAGGGAATCCCTCTACCAGATGATACAAATAGTCTTGCTGCAGACACAGCATCCCCCGAGACCATAGAGACTGATGACCCACAACAACAAGAAGAAAAAGAAATGGAGACAGGTCCGTCGCCTAATGTGGAAACAGAAAGGTATTTATACAGAGTTCAGAATCGAGTTTAATATTCTAAAATTGGTCGGAGCCATAGGGCTATTATATAATAGTGTATGATAACTCTATGGTAGGAGCCAATACTAGGAATAATTTTGTGCTGGATTCCTTTGGGATCGACCCGCTCTAAGTCCTCTACATACTGTGGAAGTTAGAATTGTATATTATTTGAATATGAGATATTGCCTTTGCTGGCGGTTAAATATACCTCATGGCCGAAGTTTAAATTGGACACTCAACGATATCACGCATTGGGTTAATGTTTAATGTTGAACATAATCGTCTGAACTGCTACGACAGACTATCACTCCAAATTGGAATAATGATCTTAAAGACTATGTCACCAGTTACTGACCATTACTTGTTTATCTGGCAGTACATGTGACTTGTTTATAACATCTCATTGCAAGTCCAAATTAATACTAGTTTGTAGAGTGGTTGGCACTTGGCTGTAATTAGGCTTTCACAGTTCATCGTTTGATGGAGAGTCTTTAGATGATGCCAAAAACTTAATCACATTGCAAACAATTCCACTATTCTAGCATGTCATATGATGAGCCCGAATTAAGTGAAGACTCAGAACAGCCTAGTCCTCCAAAAGAACAGCCACCCACAGATAACGGTATGGGGGTGGCGCAGACGCCCAGCAGTAACAGGTATAACAGTGTGTCCACTCCTGGTGCTCAGGCTAACCTGTCAGAGGAGGATATCGCTATCTACAACAGTCTTCTCTCACAAGCAAAGAGTGAGTTTACCTTATAAAGTTATTACCAATCTACTCACTCTAAACACCAACTTTCTTATGTGTGTTCAGTTTGACTTGCCGTTTATATCCTACTGAAATGTTTTTGTGTGATGATATTGCTCGCCGCCCTTTCTCCTATATCATGGTCATATTATATGAGTATTATTCAATAATGTGCGTCTATGTATGGAATCTCTTTCATGTAAATGCAGTCAAGTGCACCGTAAGTAATGCGAGTAAGGCTTACACCACCTGGACAAGTTTATATTTTTGGTGCTATCAAATGCTTAGTCAAGATGATATTTTACCCTTTATTGCAGGTTTGGTGAGGAACGGAGAGTTTGCTGAGGCGCTGTCTATGTATGAGCAGGCCTGTCTCCTTCATCCATCAGATAAACTAAAAGAGAAAATCACCAAAATCAAGGTTTGCTTTGCTCTATCTCTCATATTGTAATTGTTAATTCTTTGCATCATCTAGTTTGCCTGCATGCAGAGTTGCCCCCCCTCCAATGATAACCTCCTCAGTGGATGAGACCAGCTGGATCGCATGCAAACTTGAGCAAACTTCATCTAAATTTGTAGTTGTTAATTGTTTTTATGATAATTAGCCGATGTATTGTCTCTACGCTTATAAGCTGTTGGGTCGGTCACTCATGCCAGCCATTCAGTGCCATCACGTTGGCAAGATGATACTCATATACACTTGTGAAAGGTTGTCTAGTTCAAGCCGTCTTTAAACACGGTGACAATTTTCTTGGCTGGTCCCAGGCTTTTTTTATAAAAAGTTAGCTTGATAAATGCAAACAACTTTCAATTTACATAATGACTGATGTTACAATTTGCCTGATTCTTGAAGACATATGTCAATGAGCTTCAGCCCCCAGCAAGTCCTACAGCTGTCACAGTAGAGAGAGAAAGCACACCCCCGCCTCCTGAAGAACAAAACAGTCCAGACGACTCAGCTATAGAGGCTCACTATAACGAACTTGTCAGTAGAGGGAAAAAACTGATTGAGCAGGAAAAATTACAGGTAGGTTACTCAATACAATTGGGCTGGCTTTTGAAAGAAAATATCAAGATTTCACAGTTATCTTTCACAATCTTTCATCTATAACTGTCATGTGGACACCATAAGAGCAAGACCCACCATTCCTGGATGCAGGAGTTGGAATATCTCCCAAAATTCACTGCTTATATGTTTGAAAATGCGAGTTATCTTCTCATTGCACTACTTTGAAAATGGGAGAACGACTCCAAAGTTTCCTCCTAGTTGCTATCAATTCTCATGTTCCTTCCTATGTTGATTGATTCAAACTTGAAATCGACATTTATCAAGGAATTGAATGGTGGTATTCATCACTCTGCATTATCATTGTTATACTCTTTGTTTTTCTCCAAAATCTGTTACCACATTTTGAATATTTTAGTTAAAAATTTCATCTAAGGCCTCTTCAATTATAAATTACCCTGAGTAGTAGATCAAAAGGAATTACTGCAATATCAATATGTGTAAATATGTGTAAATTATCTTTTACAGGAGGCCTTGAGTCTGTACGAGGATGCATATGGAGTCAAACCTAACGATAAACTGAAAAGAAAAATGGACAGAATACAGCTCTATATAGAGCAGCAGAAAAAGAAACAGCAAGCAGGAGAGGCAAATACCGAGGAATCTAGTCATGGTTCACAGCAGATTGAAATGAAGTCGGAGGGTGAAAGTGCTCCACCTGTAAAATGTGAGTATGCTATCCTGTTCCCTCAAGTAAATATTTTTTCCGCCACACCAGAATTCCCAAGATGCTATCGCTTATACATTAGTAGTACTTTGATGGTAAATACAAAAAACTCTAAACTCTTAACTGTCCGTGTATGTAAGCCAAATGACATTGTAACGCACCAGTATGCTGGAAATTTTAATAGGTCAAATCAGTCAACCTGATTCTAGTTTCAAATTACTGATATATAAATAGTTTGTTTCCATTAGGGAGTTTGATTGTTCCAACCCCCTCAGTGAATCTATTTATTAGTATTGAGCACCCTGAATATCGGTGGGAATTCATATTATTGATTTTTCTTTTTTCTGCTCACAGATGATAAGAATGAGAGATATAACGAGCTGGTACTGAGAGGTAAGGAGCTGATATCTAATAGAGAAGTTAAACAAGCTCTACAAGTCCTACAGGAGGCAGCTCTCATCAAATCATCCGATAAACTTACCAAGAAAATACAAAAGTGCAAGGTATGTGTGTATGTGTGGTTGTTGAGATGATGGGATAATCCAATAAATGGGTAAAGAAGATTGAATCCTCCACTGGAATATAAAAATTAAGGTTGAATTCCGTCAAAAGAAATGTGTTTCCCTGCTGAAAATTAAGCTTAATTATAAGTTTGGCACCTTTTTCAAAATGAGGTGCATATGCAGAAAATACATTGTTTTGATGCTTAGATGTTTCCTCGCACCCCTGTTAATATCTATATCATAAACCAGTTGCATGGTTCCCCACTCACAGGCAAATGTTAGTCCTTGCAGTTCAGTGAAAGATTGGTTTAGATATGTTTGCTGCGACTATCAGTCCTCACCATAAAATTTTGAGGTCGTTCAATTATTCAATTTCCTTGTCCAAACCAATCCACAGCTTGGGTCAACCTCACAGCAACCTAACAATAATGTATTATGTAGTATGATTAGATGGGGCAATCTGCAAGTACACTTGCTAACCACTGTCAGGCGATTAGTGCCATGTGAGTTCCATTGTGGAGGCATTCCTGATTGATTGCACCCTGGTTGAACTTAGCGTCATTACTGACTGCACTCTTGTCACATTACAGGATTACATAGAGGCGAATGAGGAGGATCACTCCTCAGAGTTTATTCATGTCGGTAACGGATTCTATCTACATCAGGTAAGATCAGGCCGATTTCTACTAAAATAAGCCATGTAATGGCTGATAAATCGGTGTCATGTACTCTGTGATAGTTCAAATTCTACCTTAATCGAGAAATGTGGGGTTTTGACAGGTTGAGATGCCAAGATGAAGCATGCTAATAAATTATACCATTATTCTACTGAAAGACAAAATTTTACTGCCAGTATTGGGAGTTTTGTTATTTCTTTTTGGAAATATGAGGGTTGAGGGGAGACTTTCAAATCTTTAAACCATAGCCCTCTTTTATCAACCATTGTAAATGTAACACAATATTAAAATCCTTTGGAAGGCTTTTTGTTTTAATTATGTACTGTCCATTCCACCATTGCAGTATTTGTATAGGTAAGTGACTCCCACCGACACAGCTAGCCATAAATTCAGATATTACAAGCCTGTGCGAAATGGTGTACATTGTCTCTTTCTAATACTTCACTCCACTAGGGTAAGTGGATGGTAACAATACTTCGTTCTTTGTACTGCGGCTGTTTTTTTTTTCTGGTTAGCCACGCTTGTTATGTAAGTGTATCCCACGAACACTATAACTTTATTTTGTAGGATTTATACTCTAAGCTGTACCCTCATCAGAAGGAGAGTATCCTCTGGTTCTGGGGACTTCATAAGAAGAAGACTGGAGGTATTCTAGCTGATGATATGGGGTAGGTGATACATAAACTGTCATGTATATATGTAAATATCTAACTTGGTGACGTTATATCATATTATATTATGTTATATTATATTATTTGTCCTATTATGTGATCAATGAAAAAATAGTGAAGCAAATCTTTAAACCATCATTATATATAGATATTGATCATATACATAGCATATACATCATTGCCCATCAAGGCCCATCATAATTCTGTAGATAGAATAGTAGAACCCTTCCCTCTGATGGCATGTTGTGTGAGGCATACTTCAGCTCTGTGTTGCCATCACTTACCTAGACCAAGATTGGTCCATTTACCTGCATTTGAATTGCTCCGAAGTTTAATCCGATTGACTGCATTCCATTTGCTCCCGATCCACTGGTCTGGTCTGGCTTGAGGCGTGACCAGTGGAAAGGAGCAAATTGAATGCAGGCAATCGGATTAAACTTGGCCTATCACTTACCTAACACATCTTGGCCTAACACTCCTGTATATTCTCCTATTCCCAGTTTAGGTAAGACTATCCAGGTGATAGCTTTCTTATCAGGATTATTCGATGCTGACGAGGCCAAGTGTGTTATCATTGTCATGCCTCTGTCTCTAATCGAGAACTGGAAGAAAGAATTCGAAAAATGGTGAGTTTTCTCCTCAAGTTGCCGTGTGATGTATGATGTACATGTTGGGTATAATATCAGATCAACCCTAACCTCACTTAATACGATAAACACTGACGAAATCATCCACAATCGGCAAGTATGAGAGCTGGAGTTGCCCAAATTTTAATTGTTAGCCAACAGAGCCCTCACAGTAAAAAATTTAAGTGAGAGGTGAAATGCCTAGATTTATCTGATTATGAATTGCTTACCAAGAACTAAAATGACACAGTTATAGACGGAATCTGTTACAGCTGAAAACGCTCGACGCATCTGAATGTAATTCATTGTGGACTCTAAGCTTTGAGATAAAATAAGCTTTGAAACATTCCCAATTTTCGAAACAAACAACCCGACACTCTTAACTCATCTATATATGATGTAGGGCGCCCGGTATCGGTGTACACACATACCACGGAGGATCTGCCCGTGAGAGAGCTCGGGCTACAGCTAAGATACAGAGAAGAGGGGGAGTACTTCTAACATCGTACGGTATGATCGTCTCCTCCGCTGAGCTTATAGCTAAGAAAGATGGAGAATCATTCGGCAGAGAATTCAAATATGTGAGTTAGATATCTCGGACATATTTTATATGTGAAAGGCCTTTGGTTGAGCTTTAGAGGGATTTTTTTCCAGCTTTTATTGCACTAAATTAATTTACTAAGATGACTACTGAGAAACATATATGTGGTTAAAAAAGGAAAAGGGACAACCAGGGGGCCAGTTCTAAGGCGGCCAAGCATGCCAACCCAAATTACTGTTGAATAGTCATAATACTCCATTACACCAATAGTGCTGATCCTCAAAAACAAAACATTGAATACATCTGCCACTCTAGACCTACAGACCTATTTGGAGATCATGGTGATTATGCACGACAGCCTTAATAATTATCCCATTTGGTATGTTTGACCACCCACCTTGGACTAGGTTCGGATAAGCATTCAGTTTTCAATGATTTGGAAATCAACTCCACTATGCGTTGAGTTTCCTTTCTACTTTGTAGGATTATGTAATTCTGGATGAAGGACATAAGATTAAAAACCCGACGAAGACATCCAAAGGAGTTCACCTGATAGCTGCTAGACATCGGATTATACTCACAGGAACACCTATACAGAATAATCTCAAGGTAAGTCTGCCATCAATAACCACACTGATCACGTGTTATACTATTGTATGTCTCTGTATATCGCTGGTCGATGGAGAGTGAATTAATTCACTTAGCAAGAGTACCATCAGAAGGATTTTGGTGTGGCGACCCGACATCAGTTTCATTAATAAGATGCGGGAACATGTTAGGTACTCACTCTAAATTGACTCAAACTATCAGAGATGTTAATATTGTAGACGTGCTGTCAGTGTGTGTTGTCACCGTTGTTTTACTTTCCAAGTCAGTGAATCTCATCACTTTTGTTGTCATCACCTGACATCGAGACTACACTATCATGATTTGTATTTCTGATCGTTAGAGTCAATTAAGTATGAGTACCTAACATGTACCCACCCCTAATTGTTGAAATTGGCCACAGGTTGTCACACTGTATTTCTTGTGATGGTACTCATGCTAAGTGAATTAGTTCACTCTCTATCGATCAGAGATATACATGCAATAGTATATCATGTCATCAGTGTGGGTCTGGTTTCTACTACCACTAATAGCTGATTTATAGTTTGTTCTGCTCCTCACCGAATGTAAAGAGCTATTTTCCAAACCTAGGAATCAAGTAGATTAGTTAATAATTGGCAAAAATTGCTTTGATGAGCTAAGGAGTTCTTGGTCCATGGTTCAGCATGATAATAGACCAAGATATTTGGACCTAGAGTATTTACATTTATGCTGCAGGAAAACTTCCAATATACAAAAATATAATATATATATATATATATATATAAATTTTTAAAAAATCACACACAGCCTTCCATCTCAAGTATTAAACAACTAGTGGTCTTGTGATCTTGGGTTTAATACATGGGGAGATGATAAACTAAGTAGATAACTCCGAATACAACTGGTTTACTTGTTAGAATTGTCCATATAATACTAGTAAATTTGATGTATTTCTCATGTCTTGTATTCCCTCTTTTGTTTTCCACCTCTGATATTAATTCGGCTCTTATTATAACAGGAAATGTGGGCGTTATTCGACTGGACACATCATGGTATGCTGCTAGGTACAGCGCGGACATTCCAGACAGAATACAATAAACCGATCACAAGGGCAAGAGAGAAATGTGCAACCTACGGTATGTTCAAGTAACACAGTAGCTTCTTAATTAGCACAATTAAGCCCCGATCAGAACAAGTAGATCACAAAGAGTTCCACTAACTCCTTGGTTATCATTGTTCTGAAGCACTCACTGTGTTGTAATAAAGAAAAGTCATCATTCCGTAATGTGCTTAAAAGGTTTGCCTTTGCTTGGTCAATCATTTCGAGCGCGTATGTGACTAGAGTTACTTTTCTCAATCATTGAGTCTGCTTGTAATTTTTTGGGGGTCAACCTTTAACATGGCAAGTGATCGATCTCCACCCCTGGTTTGATTGCATGTCAATCAGGTCACTCTTGAATACTTAGAAAGCATGGTCACTCATAGTTGACCAGAAAAAGGTGTTTAAATTTACTATAAGATGTCAAACTCTTTTTAGGTGAGAGGCGTTTAGGAGAGCAGATAGCTGACTCACTGAAGCGTATCATAGCCCCGTATCTTCTCAGGAGGACTAAGGCTGAGGTGAAGGAAGACGCAAAGAAACGAGGCAAGGAGGGGGTGGTCACTGTCGGCCCTGAGTAAGTTTGGCTATTTTCACAATTCCAGTAAGACCTCATCGATAACGATGTTCCTTTCAAAACTTTGAACCCAGTAAAGGAGTATAAAACCAGTGCAAGTTTTTATTAGCCTGAATATACTTATACTAAAACATGACATTTAGAGGTTAGGAGGTCGTTCAAACTTGGACTTTCCTGCCCATAGGCTTGACCAACATTGTGATTTTCTTGTTTTCATTTTGGAAAATCTTGTATTGCCATGTATGTATTTGACCCATTAAGTTCATCAGTATTTGGAAGTTGTCCACCCAACATCAAAGAGAGAATAATCCCTCAAACGATGAGTGCAACCCCTGAATACTCAGTGTTAATAATTATGTATTCCTATATGTTGAATTGTATCTGTCATTTATCTTCTTTGTATGACAGGATGCCAAAACTAAAGAGGAAGAATGATTTTGTCGTTTGGTGCTATCTGTCAGAATTACAACAGAATATATACAGATCATTCTCTGAGCAGGATGAAATCAAGGAGGTAAATTCACCCCATCAGGGAGGGTGGGATATACACCCTCCCTCCCTGACCCAATACCATGCAATGTTTCACATTCGTTGTAATCTTAAATAAATTTAGTTTCATACGAACATATATTCCATTCGTTCAATTATATGCGTTGCTATGATTGATCAACATCTTCGTTCATCAACAACTCTACGTACATTTAAATTTGCGTTGTCAAATCAACTGTTTTCATTGAATCGAGTTTTACTCTCTTGATTTTATTTCAATTGTTTTTCGTTTTGGTTTCTTTGCACATCAGGGAAAACATCTTCGGATGATGGTTGTTGCAATAAAAATGTGTATATATATATATATATATTGTGCATTTTAGAGACTTTGCCATAAATTGAATACTTTAATCATCCGCAAACCTTGTTCAGCCTCAGTGTTTACGCTATAAAACAAATTATTATCAACTGAGATCATGCTATACGCTGTCCCAGACAAACTCAAATACATCTAATATCATCAATGCTATCCTCACTTTTCTGTTTACAGTTATTGAACACCAGTAAGAGCCCTCTGACATCCCTCGTTGTGCTAAAGAAGATCTGTGATCATCCAAGACTAATGTCTAACAACCAGTGTCATAAACTAGGACTATTCACACCCGGAGAGTGAGTAATCAAATTTGAAATTAACAATCAATTTGATGTGCGTCTGTGCTGGTGGTTATCACTCACCCTTGATGGATGTGGAGAAAATCCTTTTTTTACAATATGAACATATGGGCATACTAAAACACTGTGGTCATGGTAATAGCTCATAGGTCAGGCCACAGAGCTTGCGGTGTTTCGAGCATCCCTATATGACCTGTTCAAATTAAGCTACTGGAAGCTAACATTTTCAACCGCGGTTAAGGATAACCGCACTTCGGATTAACCTAAACGCTACTACTGCAAAGATGGCAGCCTGAAATTAATTGTGCACATGCTCAAACTAGTGTCACTCAAAGGTGACTCAAAGAAAACACGACAATTTTACTTTCATCAGCTTGGAACTATGTTCAAAAGTCTGTGACCGTTAATTGATGAGTATTTGAAATTTCTCTACTACTCTACTCTTAGGCCTTTGGCATAGGTTGTAAATGTTGACTGGTTCTTCTAATTGAAGATACATATCTAAATCGAGCTTGATCAAATTTTCCTGCATTTTAAAACTTGTACTGGGCAGTTGCCGGCGGTGGCTCAAGGGGGAGCAACTCTCATTGCAGGCCATTTGCGTGAAACATGGTCAAAAGTGCATCACGTTATGTACTATGCAAGTGATGATAACCCTACATTTATCATATTCGTTGACTGGTTCTTTGTAATGCAGATTAGTTGGAGCTGATGTGAACACTATGAAGGATTGCGCAGCAAACAGAGTTGAAGCTATAGATGATGAGATTCTTATCAAAGAGTCAGGGAAGCTGAGATTCCTCGTTCAGCTGATGTCACAGCTAAAACAGGAGGGACACAGGACACTGATATTTTCAATGTCTCGTAAAATGCTCAATATCATACAAAAGGTAATAGTGGTGATGGTTTTAAGTTATAGCTGTATATCTACTGTTCCAAATGAGATTTCTCTGGACAATGTTTGCAAATGGTGCTTTGATGAATTGCTTGCAGTAAATCTTTCGAAAGAAAATGCTCAATATCATACAAAAGGTATTACTGGTGATGGTTGTAATCATCATTATGCTTTCGAGTGCAAATCGAGGTTAATTGATGCTTCTGGAAAAGGCATGTTGAACTGCAGCCTACGGCACCAACTCATTCAACACACGACAATGGTCAAACATGAGGGTTTGTTTTATTGCAGTTCAAAAAGAGGAACCTTTTTCAGAATTAATGTACTAATCGAAATCGATTGTTTTGGACACCAAACTTACATCCAAACTTTTCTTGATTTTGATGTACTGTTTATCTTGCATCAAACGCCAACTCAGGTCGAATTTCACTTTTTGTCATAGCCCAGATCAAGTGTGATCCATTTTGTCTAAATTTGGAGTTGCACCCTTGAGCTGCCAACAAATACCCTACCCATGGAGGCGAATCTAAACGCAGGCAAATTAGATCAAATTTGAGTTATATTAACCGCCATCTTTGCTGTGTACAGGTGCTGCGTAACCGTGGACATAACGTTCTAAGAATGGACGGTACTATAACTGACCTATCAGAGAGAGAGAAATGTGTCAGAGCCTTCCAGGATAGTGACTTGTATGATACATTCCTACTCACTACTCAGGTTAGTATCTATAAGTTCATGTATAGCACCCTTTGTAATCATTGTAAAGACTATGGAAGCTTTAATAAACATTGCATAGTCTTGGAAATCATTTTATTCATTCCTATCAAAATGATGAGTTGCCATGCTTTCGAACAGTTGCATTTTTAGGGACGAGGAGCGTCACTTTCTGTTAGGTCATGGCCCTATAGGAGGATGGAGTAAGGGGTTTAAGTGATGAGTTTACACCTGATGGCCAGGTTTCCCCTGGGATCAGTCAATGAGGTAGCCGCCACTCTAGTTTGAGCTTCATTACCGTAGGCTAACAAACCACTTCATTGCATTTTTAATTGAAAGAAGAATTCAAATTTAGTTTTGTGTAAATTTATATGTTACTAGGTAGGAGGAGTAGGCCTGACACTAACAGCGGCTGATAGAGTTATCATATTTGATCCTTCATGGAATCCAGCTACAGATAGTCAGGCTGTAGACAGAGCTTTCAGAATAGGACAACAGAAGAATGTAGCTATATACAGGTAAGCTTAATAAGTAATACCTGCCAGGAGACAGGATTTAGGAGGTATTTGAGTGAAATTTAAACTGATGTATAGCTTTAATGAAATTTTCTGGCATGCTTGTATATTTTTCAGTGCAAACCATTTTGTCTATACAATAGAGCTTATGTTGTGATTCTGTGTTTCAAAGCTGACAGGTGGAGGTTTCTCCAATCTATCTGCATTCGGAGTTGCTTTTCATGAGTAGATGTGGAGGGGTAACTCTTAATTCAGGCAAAATTTCTTCATTGATCGGATCAGTTTGATCTTAATGTTTGCAGTAAGTAATGATGGACCAAACCACAGTGACTAAGAATTGCAAATGATGAATGATTTTAACGAGCGATTAAGGTTTTTTTCTGTATGGGAGGCTGTGTTTATGTAAACCATTATTTTGTATACAGTTTATGATTATATTAAATTGGGCAGGTAGAATGGAAGCTGCAACCCATCATTTCAATAAAGACAGGTACTAGGGCTACATGTTATTATCTCTTTGTTACGTCACTTCAGATTTATATCATGTGGTACAATAGAAGAGAAGATCTACAGAAGACAAGTATTCAAAGACTCAGTGAACAGACAGACTATGCAGAAAGATGATAAGAACCTGTTCAGGTAGGTTTGATCAGCAAGGCTAGAAGTTGGTAGAGAGTATACTGTCTAGCTTGATCGCTGTGCCTGAAATTTACATAAAATACAGTGTGCAATTTTGCTCTCCAGTAAAAGATGATCAAGGGCTGCCGGACAGATATCAAGGAAACTCTTATGAAATATTTTAAAGCCCAATGTTTGATGACTTCCCTGCTCAAACCTTTATTGTCGTACTAAGAAAACAAATCAGCAAACTAATAAATATTTTCTCACAGAAACCGCACCATCAAGTAACTTGTAAAATGGTAAACTGTTCTGTGTGGTTCCATTTTAGTTGAGTTTGAGCAGCTTTTTAGCACCTGATGGATGAAATGTTTTACAAGAATTCTCACTGAATAATCATCCGATTTACATTTGGTCTTTTTTCCTATGCATAAGGTGTAATCTGCTATCAATGAGAACTTGTTTGAAACCCTAGTTGCTCTTTAAAAACCGCACTGCGTTCTCTTTGCCGAAATAATTCATCACCCTTGACTCCTTTAATATTAAATATTTTCAGGTATTTCACCAACCACGAGCTGTATGAGTTGTTCCAGCTAGATAATCCTATGGAGTCTAAGACTCAGCAGCAGTTAGAACATATGCACGCTCACCAGAGAGTCACAGACACTGCACTGGATGAGCATATCGCCTACCTCTACTCATGTCGTATGTTATCCAATTACAAATGTGTTCATAATCGAGAAAGATGCCGTACTTGTTTCTATCTGGCATTAGTGCACTAGTAATTTCTTTGCATGACTAACAACTATTATATCTCAAAGAGCTGATGTTTTTGCTGGATATCTATTACAAATGTGTTTCATAATAATAATTCTTTTTGGCCTTGTTGGTAATTTAGTGATTGCTCTTTGGCTTCATAACGACAAGCAGACTAATATAGAATTGAGTAGATGTTTGAGCTTGACTCTTTGTCATCCGAAAGCTGAACACCATTTGGATCTTTGATTCAACTGGATTCCAGGTGTCAATAGATAGCAAGCGTTTGTCGAGACGACAGGCTCATTCTCATTAATGCCAAGTACTACCAGATTATTTTTGCCATCAGACACTCGCCTCCCGCATGATGACTCCCCCAACCGGAGTTCTCAGGAGTAAGTTGCTGCACACTACATTAATTAGACTGCTACCAGAGAGGGTTTATCATTGCAGCAAGGTCGTCAATCTTACTGTATATTATCGCTTATATTCCTTCCCATTACCCTGTAGATATGTACGGGCTGAGTGATCACGATCTGATGTTTAGTAAGGAGGATGAGGAATTAGACGGAGATGAGAATGTAGAATACATCGAGGAGAGGTAAAGTGTGAAAAATGGTGTCTTTTTAATTTATGTATTGACCTTCCATCCATTATTCAGCACTAAAATTTGGTTTAAGTTGTCTGGCCGATGTCACTTTCTGTGCATGTTGATTGAGTGATAGCTGAGAGGTACCTCTTGCTTATTCAGCCTCTCAGATGTCTAGGAGATTTCTCGGTATGAATTGTCACACAATCAAACTGATTCATCTTGGAGTCAGCAGTTTTGGCCAAAAATCATTTACTTGGACCAGTATTAACGTGATTTATCGCCTTTTCAGTTTCTCAGGGACTACTTGTCCCATCTCAAAAATTCCTTCACTGACACGTCTGACTTATGTTTAATATCGCAATTTTTTTTTAACCGTATGTTTCTATCTTGATTAATTGTACATTAACTAAAATACATTGAAAACATATAGGCAGCAATGGGCAAAATGACTATGGAAGGACCACAGCAATAAATAGTCTGGCAGCTAGTTCTGCAGTAATTATGATATATTTTCACATTTAGAAAATCCAGAGCACTTGTGGGTAAAAATTATGTGTAGTGTTAGGAATTGTCCTCCCTTCTCATCTAAGAGCTAGAGGTATTTATGTGCCCTAGTGCTGTGCCAACATAATAAGCTTACACTTCAAAATACGTTTAATTGCCATTCTTTCCCACATAATTTCATAATAAATATATTTCCATTGTCAGGAGACATTTTACAACAGTAGATAACTTCATTTAATAATTTTTCCAGTTGTCTCAAGTAGATAGAAGTATTAGGTTGGCACAGCACAAGGGTGCATAAATACCTCATAGCTCTTAGATGAGAAGGGAGGACAATCCCTAACACTACACATAATTTTCACCCAGAAGTGCTCTGAATTTTCTAAATGAAAAAATATTGCATAATTACTGCAGAACTAGCTGCCAGACTATATATTGCTGTGGTCCTTCCAAAGTCTTTCAATTACGTTATGCAAAAGCGTGATGAAAATCTATGCAGTATTGGATGCAAAGCACATTGTGTACAACAATGGATCACCTTTTTTAGGTGATTGTTTAGCATCGAAAGAGAAGTATTTATGCTCATAACTTCTCTACTATTGAATTTATCATTATTTGGAATCATTTTTCTGCAGAATTACCCAGTTTTGCATCTGTTATAGAAATTAGGGGTTGAAAATGATGTATCATTTAAAAACTTCAATACTACTGCAATACAAGAAACAAGCACTTCCTGGAGAACGGGAGTTCCCTTCCCTTATGGGAGGAACTTTTTCCACCATCAATAATTCATGCCAAGTAGAGCATTGAATTTTCTTACTATGCAAATCCTAAGTAACTGCCTGACTATAACATGCATTGGTCTTCGGGTAGGCTTTAAGTATCATACAAAGTGTCTCTATTCAGTATAGGGATGGGTTGTTATTTTATTGTAATGATGTGCTGTATATTCTATAGAGTAAACAAAGCCATGGAGTTGTTATCTCGTGAGGGAGAACTGCAGTCTAAGATGAACGAAGAGGAAGGGAAATATGTACCTGGTCACCTAGATAAACTACCTAAACCCTCTGTCAAACCACCTAGAGACTGGGGTATGTGCTATATAAACCACCCAGAGACTGGGGTAGGCCATTTACAAACACATATTTGTTATATAGGTGTTACTGTGGATGAACCAAATACAATTGGTCATACTAATACAAGATCAACTTCAGACTATGTTGACAGACAATTCTCTCATAAATAGAATCTGTTGGGTCCTTGTATCAAGAGCTTTCCAACAGTATAAAGATAGTCAATATTTGCTGACCCTGTGTCTAACCTTAAACCGAAAAATGCTTCAATATCACCTTGACAGTATTTGTGATAATTGAGAAAAAGTCTCTCTCTGAATGTGGATGTTAACGCACTGTACAAATATCACCGATTTGGCCAAGAAGTTCCACACTTCCTGGACGGGACAGACCACGTTATAGCAATAGTTAAAAATACAGCGTAGATGCTGGTTGCTACCTTCCATCGCTGTTAATTGTATATATTTCTTCTTGTTATTGTCATGATATTATTTGAATAACTTTAGATTTTAAACATTTTTATAGTAAGACAGCTTTTCAATGAAGAGGGTAAAAAAATTTCTTGCTTTTCTAAGGTTTGGGTCATCTAATGGAGTTTTATCAATTGAAATTATTTATTATAGATTCGTCTGGTGAGATGGACCCCGGACAGACTGAGCGTCTCTTCCCAGAGTATGATTATGAGAACGAAGTCATGATAGGGGACGACAGAGAGGAGCCCCCTAGTGCTGCAGCAGGCGGAGATTATAACACTGAGGCTATCAGGGCCGAGAATGATTGGAGACAGCATGCTGCCAGCACTCCTCACAAAGGGTTTGTTATGAGTTACCAGTCGAGCTATTGGTTATAAAAATGTTGGGAGAAAACAAGGGAACAGTTCCCTTGCCA
This sequence comes from Membranipora membranacea, assembly GCA_914767715.1. NCBI lineage: Eukaryota > Metazoa > Bryozoa > Gymnolaemata > Cheilostomatida > Membraniporidae > Membranipora > Membranipora membranacea. The sequence continues at coordinate 16,496,297 of OU612069.1, read as the reverse complement.
CATCCTAGCGAACTAGGTCTAGTAGTCAGTAAACTGAAGCAGCACTCAAAGCCAGGACGGACGCGTTGACCAACTTAGCACCCACTTACTCTGAAGTCAATCAAAAGTGTGCTTCTTAGTGAGGGATGTCAGGATGGACTACAGGAAACACAAAGACGCATTTAAATTATGACTTAGTATCTTTGTTAGGTATGTTTTATCTCCCCAGGCAGTTTGTGGGGAAAATGTTCTGTGTAAAGACCCAACAATCCATTATGTGATTTGGTACGTGACTTTTGCTTACTTATCATACTACCTTCCAGTTGAAACTTAGTTGCCCTTGCGTCATCAAATTTCATTCATTTAGAAAGTTATGTTTGACGGTTTATTAGCAATCAGACATACCATGGTGGGCTGTATTGTTTTTTAACTTGGTATGCTGATGACTGATGAGCCTATAATGGGGTCTGTATTATTGTAGAGCTGAAGAAACAGAGGTCATAACCCTTGATGATGATTCAGTCCACCAATCAGCTCACAGTAGCCACTACAGATCAGCCAATCAAAGTGCTCATCACAGTTCTATGGCCAATAGCATGGAGGTAGGGATTAAATCATTGAAAGATATTGTAAATTATGTTACCACGATTCACAGCCCAGAAAATTTGTGTCTTTCCAGCTAAACCTGATGAGACCTTCATCGACATTATAATACTGTGAAAACCATTTTTCAAATTGTATTGATTGGCTGATTCATAGCAAGCTGAAGGAATGGACCAATCACATCAGTCAGCAGCCGGCCAATCACTGGACAACTCTGGTCAAGTTAACAGCAGCCACCATAGATCAGCCAATCAGAGTGCACATCACACTTCTATGGCCAATAACATGGAGGTAGGAATAAAACTAACAAAGATATACGTAGATGATATTGAGTTGATGTTCAAATTATCTGTGTTACTGTTAGGTCTGTCACATCAATATTATAAACATTTTTCTATCGCACAATCATCAGCGGCAAAAATATGTCTTTCATTTTGGCCAGCTCCGGGAATAAAATTGACAAGACTATTGATCAACAATACCATTATTCAATTGTGCTGATTGGCTGATTCGTAGGAAACTGAAGAAATGGACCAATCACAACATTCAGAAACCAACCTATCTATGGATAAATCTGGTCAAGCTAGCATCTCACATCTCAGCCCCTCAAGGAACACTCCAGAGAAGTCTCTTAACACAAGCAGCGCATCACTGAACACCAGTATGGCAGGCCTGCAGTTTAACCGCTTATCTAACAATGCTGAGGGGGAGACAATGGATGATGCTGACAAAGTTGTTGAAAAAAGTCAACATGAGAAGTCTGTTCATGACCGGTGAGTTTTAATGCACTAGGACTAGGAGGTGGCAAAGAGAAGTGCCAAAGATGACAGTAACCAAAGCATCATGTGGGGCTGCCTGTCCGTACATATAGTCAGATAGTCAGGTGATTGAGAGAAACCATTAAAGACAGAATGTTGCCTCTTGGACGTAACAAATAATTCTAGCCATGAAAATGTTCATCTGTCAGGTTCTTGTGGACAAATTTTTTCTTTTGATATTAAATTAACTCTTGTGAAGCCTCTATAAGAATTAACCTGGTTTTAAATGTACTTGGTTTTTGCTTGCCTTTGGTTGGAACAGTCCACATACCTTATAATACTCAGCACTTTTATTGCCTGTAGGTCAGCCGCAGTAGAAGCAGATTTTGATGATGAAGATTTTGAGCTGGATGATATTGAGGCTACAGAGAATGAGTCACGACATCATCAGGACACATCTGTAGATCGTGAAGAAGAGATATTAGCTGGGGACTCTCTCAATGACGATGATGAGGTAACATAATCTTGAGAACCCCAGTCTCAGGACGCACTGCCTCTTCAGTTGTCGCTAAATAATTTATATGGATTAAGTTTACCTGGTATTCCATAACAATGCAGTTGTGTGGTGTTTAGTAGCAATGATCTCCCACAAGCTTGGTACTCGATGAATTGCGAAAAGCTACATTCACACAGCTTATTCTCCTGTCATAGCTATGACATATTTCCGCGCTCCAAAGGCATGTTAATAAGTATCCTGCCGTGCAACGTACCCCCTTCAGACCAGAACAATGATTTCATAACCTCAAATATACCTGATCTTTCTAGGAACCCAAACATTAATGTTACACCTCATAGTCTCCACCTTTCTGCAGAGTCACACATCTTTGAATATTGCCTCTGGTAACGTGGCGATTAATGGTAAACTCTTGGTGAAGTATGTACAATCTAAGATTTGCCTGATGACAGGAAACCATTCATTACATAGTATGATGATAAAGCCTCTGTTTGCCTGGCATCATGTGCCCAAGGAGTGACTCTAACGCCTTGATGTGACTGACATGAAAACTTTCTCTATGACAGAATGATGATGAGATAGTAGCTGATGATTCAGCGGATGTTATAGAGGATTCTCAGTCAGGATCTATGCTAGGTGATGATTTCGGTAATCTACACGATGATTATACAGTTAAAGGTGAGACTTATACTACTAAGATCAGAATATTGTGTACAGTGCAGCTGTGCGATTATTATCAATTTTATTATAATCTTACAGTTAAGAATTCGTTATCGTTTATAGACAGATTTGACTCACTCATTCAATAATGTGGGGTTTGCAAGGCCATATTGGAAGGTTATCCGTGCAAGTAGTAAAACTGTGTCACCAAACATTTCGGGAAGCACAGCTGTAAAATTAGGCCAAAAATGCATTTTGAGATTGAGGGGACAATTTTGACTTACCATTTCTGACATAAGTGAGACAGAGGCACTTAATTATATTTTGATGCGTAAAATTATAGAACCTATTTGTTCAATCTCAGACTACGATGGATGAAATGGTTAACATCTCTGACTTGCGATATTTAGCGTCGCATAGCAAAGCATACATTTTATTACCATTTACCCTTTATTCGTTACACACACAGTTATCCATGTCATGCTCAAGCCCAATGAACAGCATGATGTAAAGTTCCAAAATAAATCTGTGCCAACACTCCAGTGAACCATGTCGAGTATATTTTCCGATTCTTTTAGAATCTGATGAGGAAGTGTCTTTTGTCACATCTCCAACCAAAGCCCACAAGCGTAGATCCACAGTGTTCGCCGCTCCCACAGATATAGACGACATTGATGACAATGACGACGTGTCATTTGATGACGAGGAAGTCGTAGCTGACAGTGATGCTACTGTCGATGATCTCGAGTTGAGTGATTGATAATAACGATATGAACTGACAACACACTAGGAAATAACCTCAAATTTAAAAATAATTCAACTCTGAACAGCAGAGACTGATTGTGGCTAACCAAATTGCCAAAAACGTTTTCAGATTATTTCTCGCAAGATCATGATCTACATGATTCATTCCGTTTCTATTGCTGGATGTTCACCTCTCCATAGGTTATCCTGAGGGTCTCTTGCATTGAGTCCACCAAGCGAAATGTGCTTAGCTTTTGATGCCCAATTATGAGTGGAAGAATTTGCGCTTGAACAAATCAATATTGTATGGTCTTGTTGAGACATAAGAATATGACATTATGTACTTTGAGCTGCTTTTCATCTTACCTGTTTAAAGCTCTCATTTTAACTCTGTTTATCACAATATTCATTTCTAACTCTTACACTTAGTTTATTTTTATACATGTTACTCTTATCATTCTTATTCTAGATGTTTCTTTTACTGTATGGTAATAAAATAGTGTATGGATACTCATCAGAATGTTAGCGTCGTCATGTTGATCAAAAGTTGTTTTAAAACAGGTGTCTTATCACACACTACGCCCTGAAGCATGGGCAGTGAGACATCTGTTGCTTTAATGACTTCCAAATACAAAAGCATGTTATAGCCAGTTTGTAGGCATGTCGGGGCACATCTGGGGACCAACGGAACCCCATTGGTTAATGGACTACAGCTGGATCGGAACCGACGACCTTCAATACTTGCGTGCTCTAACCAACAGAGCCACCTCCTACTCATCTGTGCTCTCAGTGATCACGTACTGATGACCATAAGAAGTAAATATTAGCTAGCGAGTTGGAGGGTGACTTAATGTTAGCTAGCCCTTACTTTCACAGCAAAATCTGTGACTCTTTTTAGTATCTTTGGCTACGGTGAGAGTATTCAGCTTTAAAGTTTAGGAAATGTATCGGCTTTTCACACATATCACTAGTACTGATCAGCGTGTGAAATCTTTACTCACAGCCAGCCCTATTTCATATATATATATACTTTTTATTGGCATCAAAAGTCATCTCATTCGAAATGTTTTGCACTCAGTGCCAGAAAACAATTTTTTTTCTTATAACAAAAAAGAGAAACAGAAGGGAAATAATATCATCAATGATGTTGGTCAAGTCGATAATATATGGTTGAAAAGTAAAGTTTTGAATGAACTGAACTTCTCTTTAGATCTCAAATGTAACGGTAAAGAATTGTATGTAGCAGAAACTTTGTATCTTAGATTGTCTGTATGATATAAAAGTAAATGTTTATCACGAAAATTGAACTTGGTAGTGTTTTTAAATCCTCTATATATAAATGGAGGTGTTAAAAAATTGTTTATCTTATGCGCAAAAAGTGAAGTGAAATAACAAACAAGCTTAGGAAGAGGTAGGAGTTGTAATGATTGTGTAATGGATTCGGTTGAAATGAGATAACATTACAAAATAAAGTACAGTTGTGAAATACCCTTTACCAGTGGTTCCTACATATCGTAGCAGCGGGTGGATTGTGTATACCCACAAATGAGTGTAGCAAAAGTAGAGAGCTGAGCCTAGCATACACGCGCCCCAGCATGCAATCACATGAATCCAACATGCATTCAGACAAGCACACTTTGCCTGCCATTGTACTCCTTTGTTCACCAAACAAAAGGCCTTTTGTTACACAACTCTCATAGGTGCGTTGGGGCATGTCTCCCTGACATCGGCCCCCAGGGCCTATCCAACATACTACAGCATAGGTGTACTTTATTTTGTAATGAATACGGGATGTAATGCACATTGGCGATAATGCGTAAAGCCCGTTTTTACAACAAAAATAATCTATTGAGGGCATTATTGCAGGACAAGTTGCCAACGATATGGATACCATATATAAGGTGACAATAGATAAACTGGAAGTAAAATGTGCGGGCACTTGCTATATCCAAGAAGTATCTCAAATTTTGAAGTAGGTAAACATTCCGTTGTACCTTTTTATATACATACTCTAGATGATCCTGCCATGAAAGCGAGTCATTCAACACAAAACCCAGAAGCCTTGTAGTTCTCTGTCTGTTTAGTTTTTCATGCCCTATGTACAGTTCCAGGTCATAAAGCGGATCTGAGATATTAAGTAGCATGTAATGAGATTTCTGAACATTTATAATCATCCGGTTACGATTGCACCAATCCAAAATGCCACTTAAATCTTCAGATGCCTTTGCCTTTAGTTGCTGAAGGTTTTTATTAGATGACAGGAACACTGTATCATCAGCATATGCATATGATGATGAGTCTGATTTTGATGAAGTTAATAAATCATTTATGAAGATGAGAAACAAAGTTGGTGCTAGGATTGAACCTTGAGGGACCCCTATTGTGATAGGCAATCTACAAGATTCAATATTATTGAGTTTAACAAACTGCCTTCTGTCTGTCAGAAAGGTGTCAAGAAGTTTTAACATATTCCCTCCGATGCCGCAAGCCTTCAACTTATTGTGTAGTAAAACATGGGATACACAGTCAAATGCCTTTTTAAAATCCAGAAAAAGTAATGTCATAACATTTCCATTAATTTTCTCCACCAAAGAGTCTGAAATAATTTTAAATAAACTGTCTGAACAAGAATGGCCTTTTCTAAATCCACATTGAAGCTCATGGATGATTTTGTTCTTAGTGAGATATTCTTGCAGATGGTGATTTATGTGTTTCTCAAATATTTTTGAAAGAACAGGCAAGACTGAAATTGGCCTATAATTTGATGGGTTATTTATATCCCCAGATTTATGTATTGGTGAAACTCGAGCTAGTTTCCATGTTGAAGGGAACTGTCCTTTGCTTAAAACCCTGTTAAACATATCGGTGACAATATCCACAATATAAGGCCAAACAAGCTTCAACATCTTCACTGTAATTCTGTCAGGTCCTGTACTTTTACTATCAGGAATGTGGAACAATATTCTTGTACATGTGAAAGGGGTGAATTGTGGTATGTCTGTCAAATTATGTTTGGATACGGGAAATGTCATCTCATCTGTTACAACAAGGTTCTTTGTGATTGATTTTGCAATGGATGTGAAATGGCTGTTAAATTGATCTGCACTCAAATTTGTCGCAGGGAAAGTCTTCTTCTTTTTATTCTTTAATACATCCCAAACAGGTTTTGTATTACCTTTAGACTCTTTAATAGTATTAGAAATAGCTCTTTTCTTCTTTTGTCTGATCATATTAGTGACATAATTTCGCTGTTTTTTATATCCTTCCCAATCACCGTTTTGTTTGAGTTGATCTCTGATTTTGATGTTCATTTTTACCTCATCATCCAACCATTTTGGAAGATTATGCGTTCTTACAAAACGAGTCTTCTCAAACACGAGTTTTGATATAAGATGATTCAAATGGCTATAGAACTTCTCAAACATTGAGTCTATTGATCTTTCATACAGTACGTAACCAAAGTTTTCCCTTGAGAATGTGTTAAAAATGTTTTCAGGTGTTGCAAATGAATAATCCAAAAATGTTACCTTACATCTTTGTTTAGATATTTTAACATTTCTATCAATCTCTCTTGAAGCTACTATCATGAAATGATCACTCAGTGAATATTTGATGACACCAGATTTAGCAATATTGTCACTTTTACTTGAATAGATGTGGTCAATTAGTGTCCTTGATGAATTAGTTATGCGAGTGGGTTCAGATATAAGTTGATTCAACAGTAGTGGAGAGGAAACATTATCTAACCACCTGTTTTTCGAAGTTGGATTCAGCAAATCAATATTGAAATCACCAAATATTATAATTTCATCGTTCAAACCATAACAACGCTCGACAAACTCTGAAAAGTCTGTGTTCCATGATGCTTTTGATTGGGGAGGTCTATATAAGTATGTGACCAAAAAACTCTTTTGGCTTCTGGGTCTGACCTTGACTGTTATACTCTCATCCATGTAAAGATCTAAATTTTCCAGATGTTCAATGACCAGTGAATCATGGACATAGCAGAGTAATCCCCCACCATTGTTACAGAGCCTATCCCTTCTTATCATCGTATATCCTGGTACCTCATATAGGCAGCTGTCATCATTTTCATTCAAAAATGTTTCAGCCAAACACAGTATACTAAATTTGTGATCACTAAGAATTAAACGAACCTCTTCCAGTTTGCTTGCCAATCCACGGATATTAAGATATGCGCTATGAAAATTCATTGCCATCATAGAAGTTTTTCAAAATGGCATTTAAGTTTGAGTGAGTCTAAAATCATACCTTGACTGAGGACCTTGTTGTATTGGTCCTGAGTGTCAAACTTTACTTTAAAGATGCGCATTTTCTTTTCCCCTTTGTAAATCCTTATAGCTGAAGAGTTGGGGAAATTCTGTGATATCTCTTTTATTACAAGTTCATCATCAGCATCGATAGGAATGCCTCTCAGCATACCAGTGTTGACTTTTGCTGATTCTGGATTGATTGTCTTTCTTACTTGCGAATTTTCAAATAGTAATGTATTCCAAGTGTTTATCAACTTGGTCACTGTCTTTTCATTGCGAAGGTGCAGCATAATTTTTGGAGATTCTGTCTTGAAATTGTAGGTCGTTATGTTTTCTACGATTGTTGGGCCGAATTCACGGTTAATCTCACGTCTGATGTTGTCTTGATTATAGTTTTGGTAGGTTTTTGATGACTTGTTGATACTTATTACGATGCAGTGCTTGGGGTTGAAGTTGTTTGGACGAGCTGTTTTTGTAATAGATGGCATGTGATCTGGTGTGTTGGATGTAGTTGCCGGTGAACTTGGTGTTGGTGTGTTTTGATGTGTTGTTGATGAAGGAATATTTCTGTGGAGTTGTCTACTGCTGCTTGCAACTGATGACCATTGTTGTGTGGTGTTAAGAGTTTGAGTTGGAAGATATGTTTGTTGTACGGTATTTTTGGAATTTGATGGACATTCCTTTGTACTAGGGCTCTCAGGAAAAGCACTAGTAATTTTATCCAATTTAACCTGCATGCTGTCCATCTTCTCCTGCATGCTGTCCATCTTCTCCATCATAATAGAAAGCACGCCATGTAGAGTTCTGCATGACGCACATCCGGGACTCTCCCCACAATCTCTGTCCCTGGAATGACTGGGAGCGCTGTCGACGAATGGAGCAGAAGTCTCCATTGTCTCAGACAGGGAACACTGAGAAGACTCTGGCAGTGAAACTGTAGATCCCCCTAGAGCACCTTGTGTGCTTTGTTGTTGAGTTGTGCTGCTGTTGGCATTGGTTTGTTTACTTTTTAGCGATTCCATTGCATTTGAACATGAGGAACGGACTTTCTCGTTTAAATTGGCAATTGTTTCTGGCTGTAATTCACCTACCAGCTTAGAGTAGTGACTTATAAACACATCCACATCTTTGATAGCATTCACCAGTATTCTAGAGGTGGTATGGTAAAAGTTTGCAGTATAAAGGCGTCTATCCGATTTCTTCTTGTTTTTAACGGTGAATATGGTGGCTGTTGTGTTTTTGTCCTTATCTTTATTCATTTTCCTGGTTACATAAAGATATCGCTCCTGAATTGATGTTTGAAATATAGATCTGACAAGCTCAAAAACAGCTGTGCTGCAGTCAACGACAATTTGGATGTTTCCCGGATTACCTTTTATGGTGATAGACTCATCAGTGGTAGTAGAGTCGATTTTCTTTTGTAATGCCTTCAACTTGTTGAGCGAATAGGTGAAGATATTATCCTCAGCATCATCCTCATCAGGATCATTACTGGAAATGAGTTTTCTCTTCTTACCTTTGTTCATTTTGGGTGAAAATTACCCAGATTTATTGTCAATTTTTCTGGAGCAATGTCAATTTTTCATGACCTTGTATGTCTCAATTATATCACTGATATGAACACTAGGCCAAATTTTTCTCCTACAAGCCTAGCAAAGTATGCCCCTCATGATATGGTAAGTAAAACTCTATCTGATGGTTGCCTGCTAGGTTGTTTTGCCAGCGTTGATAAATCTCAGGTTTATCTGAACATGCAAAGCACAGCCTGGTAGCTATGTTTGATCTCACCTTCATATTAGCTGCATGTAATTTAAACTCATTGGCATGGTGCCAGTTAATCAGTATTAGCCTAAGTATTTTAGACTGTTAAAATTGAACTTCGCTATTTGCTGATGTGCTGCTCTCTTATCAGAAATTTGTCTGTGGGAAGTTTGAATCAGGGCTGTAATAACTAATAAGGGAAAAGTGGTAGGGAAAGGGAGGCAAAAATACTTGAGGGTGTGAAGTAACACCAGTTTGGGTGTTGTAAGCTACTCCTGAGTCCCCATCCTCCAAATGGAAGTCCCAAATGAGCTGATTCTGACCTGGAACATTCAATTATAGCATTTTTAGGCCACTCTATTGAGCATTCTAGGCGAGGCAAAGCGTCCCTGCCTCCCCTAGAACTACGAGCCTGTGAGTTGAAAGTGAATAGCCAATTGCAACTAGATATCCTGAAAAACAGTAAGCTGCAAGCTCTTTGAATTAAGCAAAACTGCCGACTTATCTTGTTGCAGTTGCAGTTGACTATATATTTATATATGTATCAATATTACAGAAAAAAATCCTTATCAAATGGGAACCCGTCGATGAATCATTGCAAAGATTAGCATTTTTATGCTAGCAAGTGAGCATTATCAGCTGGTTAAGTCAGCAGGAGGGACGTACGATCCTCGAATGGTTAGGTTATTAATGTGAGAAAACTTCAGCTGGGAGCAAAACTACACCACACACAGAGAGCCATGGAAGAAAGTAAGTGATGAGGAAGTTGATTGGAAGGGGGAGGTGTGGTTGATATGTACTTGTATATAGATATATAACAGTATGTTTACGTTTAGTGAAATCGCCCATGTGCGAGAAGTAGTCCAATGATTGTTGAGATCCTGGATCAATTGCTTGTGCCAGCAGTCATTCCTGATACGGTACTGGCATGCGCATCTTAGTCAGCCCGGTGCCGAGATCGAATAAGGATACCGTAGGTCAACTGCGCCTTCACACCCCACATTCAGTATATAGTACAAAGAGCAGCCAGGCCCTGTAATGTGTAAAGGTTGCTATAAATTTTAATCACTTGTTTCACAAGCTACTGCAGCTATGTGCTCAGCAAGGTAGCAAGGTTGGCAATCTTATTCGACTCTCAGGAGTTTCCTTTCCTTCACTCAAGAATTTTGATCCACTTATATTTGGCGGATTATGTGTTTTAAATGGTGGCAAAAAAGTCAAAAACGTACCACTCGACATCATGATTGAGATTGGCTATCATAGGAAATTTATTTCATAATTATTCATCATGCATCACAATGTTGATTTCGTTATTTACAGTTCTGGTTGAGACTAAATTCAACACTAATGGAAAAATGGCAATAGTTTTGGGTGACATTCTAAAAACCAAATGCGATGTTGTTGCGAACTCTATTGGACCAAAGGAGAATGCGATATCCAAGTTTGTTCCGATCGGACTGCTCGAACATCAATTTGCTGAGAAAGGTGGACCAGAACTGGTAAAAGAACTAGAAAATGATGAACATGGCAGCAATGAACTAGTTCATTGATGGCAGCTGGGGCTACGGTGATATTATTTTCACCCAGTCTCACAACCTTGACAAGGGGGATGGTTCTCCACATGACATTTGTCACTTTTGTGTCCCAAGGACATATGGCGGTGAAATAACCCTCTGCGTGAGTATGGTATCTTCAGAAGAGTTACTTTTCAGTTTCGCCTTATAGAAGCACTGCTTTTCATTCAACCAGCTTGTACTGGAACTGTGGGTAATAGCTCATATCACCCACAACAAAATTTCTGCTCTGTTTTCCCAAAATAAATGTTATGTAATGAGTGTATTATGCTACAGTTATGTTTCTTTTGATTGTGCAGACCAAATCCTGCTATCCAGGAAGGATGGCATTTGAATAATTGAGAGGATATAAAAAAAGGAAAACTCGCTTCTTAGGGCAGAAAATTGCAATAAAAAAAAAGTAAGGCAAATAAACTTTTACACAGTCACTTAGCCAATCAGGACAAAGAAAGTCCAAAAGGATAAAATCATAAGCGAAATTAGCCTACAACAACTAGTTCATAGTGGCTTCATTATTCATACTTATATATATTTATCTTTATTATTCTCTTTTTGCAGGCAATCGCTTTATGCAATTAATGTTTATTGATCTATAGTCTCTAGTTCTTGTTCAGTTTCCTTCACCATGACCCAATCGCGCAATGCTTCAAACAGAAACCCCTTATTTCAGTAAGCTTACCACTAAGAGAATGCTGTAAGCTGATACACAGTACCAGTGCTAATGCTGGTTAGATAAAACTTGATCCAATTTCTTCGATTTTCTTGTTGAGCCATCGGAGCAACCCAAATGTAGGCAGATTGTATTGAACATGATCTAATTTCTGAATGTTATTAAGCTTTGATTAAAATCTTTTTCGTTTTTCAGATGATTGAGTCTCTTTTTGAGCGGGCACTGAATATCTCACATGACAAGGGCTGGAAGTCTATTGCATTCCCTTTGATAGGAGGATCTATCGACTATTCTCCCATTAAAGTGATTAAAGGAATTCTGAATGCTTGCTCTTTCTTTGTCAAGAAAGATAGCCCACTCAAAACAGTGAGAATAGTCATATGGGAAAATGACTTCGTCAACTTGAAGGTAGATATATGCTAACCTAGCCTGTCTTGACAAGCTTTGTTTGGTGGGAGGGGGGGAGTTGACAAGCTTTGTTCCCCTCCCCCACTGAACAAAGCGTGACAAGACAGGCTAATGCTAACCTAAAATACAGCGGTTTGAAATAACTTTAAAAGAAAGCTCTGTTCTAACTCTAAGGTTTATTAATTTGTTCTTGGATTAAATATTCTCAGGTTGTGTCGAGGTTGCAATCTGTTCAATTGAAGTACGGTCACTTAGATCATATCGACTGGTACGAGGCCCCTAACAGAGTTACAGAGTGTTACCATAACATATTTATCCGCTTGGTTTTTGGAAAATAGAAGAAATGGCTGAATCAAAGTCCTGTCTTCAACCACATATGTCTAGTAAAACCAGTTGCGCATGTGGATATAACATTTTTTACACGTTTTTTGCCTTATTTTCTTCAAAAAATGTAAAATTAAACAAAATTACACAATAGCTAACTTTACCTATTCAGTCCAACTTAAATCTGGAAGCATTAGCGGGCAGGCGTGGCTGAGTGGTTAGTGTGCTCTATCACAGCTCAAGAGGCCCAAGTCAAATCCCGGTGTGGGACGAATTATTATTTTCATAAATTATACCACAATTATAACATGCTTGTTGCGCGAGAGGCCCGAGTTTAAATCCCGGTGAAACCAGATTTTATTTATATCATCTCTGTTACTACTTGGTGGTTTAACTTGTTTGTTACGGTACCTATTTGATAATACTTACACCCACTACACCTGGATTATTTCACACTGAGCCTTTCAAGCTTCAGTGGGCCAGCGTGGCTGAGCGGTTAGAGTGTTTGATCTCATGGATTTAAACTCGGGCCTCTCGCGCAACAAGCATGTTATAATTGCATCTAATGACCAAACCCTTAAATGTTCAGGTATTGTAGGTTGTATTCACTTTGTTTCTTCTTTAAAACACTTCTGAACCTATGATAGTTTTATGCAGTAGACTATTCTTTCTTTCCAATCAAGATCATGGGAAGAGCAGCGCAAAGCCTAGCTAGCTATGAGCCTAAAGGCAAAGGATTTACTGGAGAATTCAATGACGTGACAGTGAACTATTCAAACGTGACGGAAGCATTCCTGAAGACAATAGGGGATCAAAGACGGGCTGTAATAAAGGATGTCAAGGTGAGCGTGGATATATAGATAATCACATATTCCATCAAAAATGCTGGAGGTTACAGTTTGATTCATTGGAGACGCGAGTTTCCACCATAACTTTTATGGCTCTTTAGAGTGTCTCCCCTCTGTTAAGTCTTCTTCGTTATCACTTGATTTTTCTGATTTGCTCAGTTCAAAAAACAAATCCAAGTTAGGATCAATAAGACCTTGTAATCTATCCAGTTAATATTCGCATAACCTCATTGTATCTCTAAATGTAAGAGCAGGAAAGGTACCCATTCAAAAAGAATTTTGAAAAGTTATAAGTACATAATCCAAACACGATATTTTAATAGTATGTTCATGATTCTATTAGGTAAAGGTATTTTTAAAAAAACACAGATGGTCATGTCACACGCAACATCCCGGAGCATGAATGGCGAAGTATTGTTGCCTTAAGGGCTAGGCGGCAATTTCTGCGCCAGGTTGCTCTCTGTTTGCAGGCAGGTCGAAGCATACCTGGGGCCAACCAGACCTCAGTAGTTAGTGGACTCACGACCTTCAACAGTTGCATGCTGATGGACCAGTGCTCTAACCAACTGAGTCACCTCCTATTCCTTGCATACAAGCAACCCTTTATTGTATTCATACATTATTTGAAGTTGTATTTAGCTACTATGAGAATTCAGCAAAATCAAGCATTTATATCATTTTAATATGAATATCCAGTCGTCAAAGGAGTGCATTACGCAAAGTATATGTCTGCTCGCAAAATCGTAGAACAAAAGCGCCCAAATTTAGACTCAGTTGAAGTGTATGCATGGCACGGTACTACGGGTGTATCAGCAAACCAGATTGTCAAAGAAGGATTTGACGGAAATAGAATCGGCAAAAAATTTGGTATGGTCAATTGTTTTTCTTATATAATATAACAGTGACTGTTAAAGGTTATAGAAGGTGTAGTATTGCAAATTTTGCCCGCCACACCGGGACCGGCTTACATGGCATGGAACTCTTTGCCCTTGCAAACAACCATCTCTAGTACAGCGTTCGGAATTAAGTAAAATTGGTACAGTGAAATATATGTAACATATACATGTAACACATCTAGCGGATACATACATACATAGATTAATGAGTTTAATTACAGGAAAGAGATACGGTAATGGGTTCTACTTTGGAAAGTATGCAAGTACATCCCATCCCTTTTCAGTACTATGCGAAATGCAAAGACACATTCCAAAGGGACTGGCTAAGCTCAAAGAGGAACTGAGGCTAAATCCTACGGAAGCAGTATTTACGATGATGCTTTGCAAGCTCGTAATTGGACGGCCAATTTTGGGAACAGGCCACATGTTGCAACTCCCGGCTGGTTATGACAGCGCTAGGAATGGCGCAAGGTGCTACTATGTCATCTTCAATCCTGATTATATTCTCCCACTGGCCATCATTGAGTACACCATACCTGTGAGTTATGCTAACACTAAGGATGATGACTTTGTGTTTGGGTCGAGAACAAGCCTACAAGAAGCTGCCGGTGCAATCAATGAAGGCACAAAATGTGTGATTTCATAGGTACTGCCTATCTGATGTGCAATTTTCCCAATAAAGACTTATGTAGCAGGTATACCTGTCGATTAGTAAATTGATAACAGTTGGAGAATATCACACCGGGAGAATATACGTAACAGTAAAATTAAAAATGCTCATCATGGTCATTGCTAAAACGAAAAAAAAACCTGATTTCTAATCCTTAAAATCGGGAGTTTAACTTTCTAACCTAAATATTCAATAATTGTCATAATTTATTACCATTTTTGTTACTCGCTTTTTATTTCCATACTCTCTTACCATTTTGCCTCGTAATGGGATGTCATGTGGACATGTTATGTCGAGTTGTCCTCTGGATATCTATAATGATTCAACCACTTTTTCCACATCTAATCACCATGGCTTCTCTATCTGATCTACTCCCTACGATCCCTATTATGCATTGGATTCTCATATGACGGAAACCCAATATTCCACGGGATTTCCTTTCACAGCAGCATCACTTCAACATAGATTCCAAGTGATATTGCTTGCTTGGACTCATATGTATTATCCTTTGTTCTTCAACTCTTCCCTGTCAAGTTTCACTGACAATAATTCTTGTTTTGCATTTTGTTTGTCATTTTATAATCAGATAAAATCGAAATTATTTCATGATTGTTTCACTTAGGGTTTTATGTCCAAAGCTCACCATTGCGTCATTTGATGATAGGGCTCTGCATTCCTCAAAGCACTGTCATGACACCAGCTGAAGTATTTCTAAATCATCGCTGATATTCTTGTCTTGGGGGGGGGGGTGGGGGTAGGTAAAATAACATCTATGAAGGAGTCAGAAGATATTTGGAGAGGGCAGGGCAGTAAGGGGAGGGAGTGAGCAGAGTGTGATAGCCTTGGTTGTTTCACTTGTGGCTAATCTTTATGGTACTATATTTGTTGGGAAGAGAAATCAAGTGCAGTGACCACCATAACGTATGGGCAACGAGGGTGCATGGCCTCAGTACACCCTGTTACCTTTGCCTATTACTCTGCTTTATAATACACACTTTCTATCATGCAACAATTTTTGTGAAGCGCATTTACATGGCATTGAATTCATTTTGCTATATTGGCTTATCTCAATCTACGAAAAGATAAGGCAAAACTATGTATCAACTAAACGATGTAATTGTGCAGTAAGAAGAAAACAACCATCGATCGACCTCCTGCTAATACATGACAAAAGGGAAATCCATTAACAGGTTATCCCACTGGAAAATCCAGCATTGATTATTCATGGTTATACATGTGTGTGTACTTGAAATTGAGGGCATAAAAACTGCTAATGGTTTTTCCAAATGAATCACATTCATCTCTGATAAGATTATCGTTCTCTAGTTTGATGGTTTTATTACCTTGCAGTTGAACGATTGGATTGAATCAATGACCATGGACAGAATCTGAAGACTATTCAGGTTAATTCGTATTGTCATGACTTGTTGAACAGTGACTTACGTTTTGAACAAAAGAAAAGAAATTCTTGACCAATCATGGGTGGATTTTTGACTTATCAACATTACAGGGAAACTCACCTTAGTCGGTATGAGCAAGTACGGTTTCTAGGACGAGGGGGATTTGGTGCAGCTTACTTGTTCAAGGATACACATGCCCGAAGTCTGTGTGTGTTGAAGGTAAGTTGGATCAATGGGGCTTACCGCCTTTACTCCATTTACGTTAATTATATTGACTGTTCACACCCTGTGGTTGAAAAGCCTACAATGTTTTTTTTTTAAACAAAATGAAGGGCGGTTCAGTGTCAGGTGAAATGTTTCAGTGTCGAGGGTCCCTTGGCAAAGCTTTCATCAACAATTGGATACATCTGTTGTCTGCTAACTAACAGCTAACCTGGGGGTGTCTTTCCATTAAAAGCAACCAACATCGTAGTCTGATCGCTCACTCAACGAGTGAGGTGTAGCTGCTAGGCTCTCGCTCGCAAATGGCTCACTCACTGATGGAACTATATACATTTGAAACGACTTTGTCTAATCGAAAGACCAAGTGAGTGATAATTTTGAGCGATGTGATGGGGAAAACTCCCTCATTCTAATTGAAAGTCATATCCGATGATGTTCTTGTGGATAACAACCTTGCAATCATACAACCCTATATGCTGGCACCTCTTCTACACCCACCCCCATTTTGCCCTTCTATTTATATAATAACCCATGGGTGCAGTCCTGAGCGTATGACAAATTGTGTCATCCCAATCGGTTTTATAATCAGATCATAACATCTTCCCAACATTCAAGTCATGAAATCTTTGCTTCGACATGGTTTATTTTTTGAAATGTTCCTGAAATGAAATGCGCAATCATACAGATCCATCATTGGCAGCGGTGACTTGCCAATTAATGTTCCCAGCTCAAAGTGCTGATCACCATTGATGCAGCTTCACCCAGGCGGAAGTGTTCTTTTCACCAGTCCTTGCCAACCTGGCCTACTGTCACCATCTGCCGTAGTGTCTCTTTTGCCGGTTTCCATCAGCCATAATAGCTTGATAATAATAATGATAATTGATTTTTGTTTTACAGATTGTAGACCTAAGCCCAGCCACAGGGAAGGCAGAGATCGATGCAAAGAAAGAGGTGGATGTTCTTAAGTCTATCAGCCATCCAAACATTGTGAAATACCTCGACTCTTTCAAAGGTAATCAGTAATCTGACCATGCAATCATAATGATTAAACTTAGTTTTGCTGTTGGCATAATAACTCGTTGATATAGTGACACTGCATGTTATCAGTTGGCCTGTTATCACATGTTAATATACTCTGCTAGTATAGTAATCTTTTTGTCACTTGGCGGTATCTGTTACAACGAAGAAACTTATGTTGTTTATTTTATGTCTTAGTGTATCATTTTTTGTTGTATTAATTGTAATGTGGGACGATACCCATTGTCATTTAGGCATCCTGTTATTCCGTAGATGCTATAGAATCTAATGTATGAATAATGAGTCTTTATTGTAGAAGGATCAAACTTGTACATTGTCACAGAGTACTGTGAGGGCGGTGATCTGATGGGGAAAGTAAGAGCACAAACCAGTCCATTCCCAGAAGATCAGGTAAAATAATATTAGTTTTTGATGATAATTCTTAATCAAATTCCGTTGCCTGTAATGAATTCAATTTTAGTGTCTAAAATTAGCTCGTCTCAATTGACAGTTTGAGTTGTTCCCTTCTGCTGATAGGCCTGAGTCAGCTCCAGAGCAGCAAGAGAGAGTCAGAGAATAAGATCAATCTTGCTCATGACGATGAAAATTAAGTTCAATGTAGGCTACACATTTTGCATATGACACACAACAGTCAAAAAGTATCCCACTCTCGCCCGGGGAGCCGTCGGACGAGGGGCGAAAGTCTGGGGGGCTCAGACTATATCCCACTGATTTGCGACCATATTAGTATTATATATTTGGTGATTGACCAAAATCAGAATAGGTAGGTCTATAACTCTCATATCTCATGTCCCATCCCACAAAAAACTACCTGTTTCCACCATCAACAGCTTTCCTCATGTCAATGTTATAGGTTTGGACTTGGTTAGTTGAGATATGTTTTGCGCTCAAGTACTTACATGGCAGAAAGATTATACACAGAGACTTGAAGCCAGCCAACATATTTCTGACCATGGACAACAGTATAAGACTGGGAGACTTTGGACTGGCTAAGGTTCTCATTATGTAAGTAGCTTACTTGCATAATCTAGAAATAACATTGCGGCATGGTTTATTAATCTATCCAGATATTTCAGTGAAGCCTTTCTGGTTAGTTAAAGAGCCCCCATTGAGATGATAATGTAATGCCACTGAACCACCGGAGTTAGAGCTCTTTAACTACTTTCTGGTTTAATACTGGGCAGGTATATCACAGGCAAAGAAAACAGGCATGCAAGTATATGGAGGCGCAGTAAGAGAAGAAGGCGAGAAAAGTAAATCCCCTGCCTATTGGTTTTATGTAATCAATGCAAACTGGTGCTGTCATCTGAGATCTAAGTTTATTTGGTTCCAATGTTTTGACTCTATGGTGCATAAACCTCTGATTGCTTTTTAATAAGAAATCAAATCATACAAATTCGTTTGTAGTGCCGCTGGATATGCTGAAACAGGAGTTGGGACGTTTCATTATATTTCTCCTGAGATGGTGCAAGGCAGACCCCATAACCATAAAATAGATGCCTGGAGCCTGGGAGTTACTCTTTACCAACTACTTACCCTGAAGGTGCCAGTAAGTAAAGGATAGGATGACAGTGCTACTTTCCTGCAATGTTGATGAAGCGTAATCAACGGAAGCAGTCATCATCGTAAGCACTGTTGTTAGCACTAGTGCATGAGCGCCATTGCTGTATTTCTTGAATCAAAACCTGGGTATGGTATAAAAAATTAAAGCAATTGCCACCTATCACCTTGGTAAATCTTTTTTTCAGGACATATTTCCAGAACAAAACCAAGGTTTTTCTTTCGTCTTGATGCTTATATTAAACGATTATCTCGACTGTCAATTTTAGTTTAAAGCAAATAATGCTGCCGCCATATGTATGATGATACAGGACATGCCACATGCACCTATCACAGGGTACAGCCAGGAAATGGCAGCAGTAGTTGACCAGTTACTCATCAAAGAACCGAGGTACGCAGAGCTGAATAATGCATGACTGTATTTTGGCCATACATATGTTTTGGATAATACCCGTTCCGTCGAAAGTGTTTAACAGAAAACCCAAAAATAAGAGATGAAAAAAATTAAGTCACAGAGATGTTAATGTATAATAAATGAGAAATATTTTTATTTTTGACGAGAAATAGGATGAGCTATCAGCTGTTTACCTAAGAATTGATTACCTATTGATGGACGTTTCCTAAATCTCATCGATGTGAGAATCATCTCACAACATGATCCAGCTATTCATGTTGGAGATAATTCAAAATGCGGCTCTACGGCCACTAATAAAAACAAACTCACTATGCTCACAATCAATATCATTTCTAAATTTACTTCATAATTATGACCATTGAATCGTACTAAAAGGAATAATGTCAAATTAAGTTAATTTCAAATATAGATGGAGCTACATCACTTTGTCTGCTGGCGTCTTTCGAGGTTTGTGAGCAAAATGTGTATGTTATTTGATGGGTTTATCCTACCACCAATTTCACATAGTAAGTTATTTATCGTTGAGTATGCGGGCTCACAGCATCACTATAGACATAGAGGGTCAGAGATTTTTTTTTAAGCTAGAATACTTCATTTAGTTAATCAAACTCTTCCATTCTTTCAGGATTTTTATGTACATGTAAAGTAAGGTCATTTCTGAAGCTTATATCTACTTGCAGGCAGCGTCCATCGGTTACAGATGTTCTAGAATTTCCAGGAATGAAAGAGCATGCCACTGCTGAAGAGCGATTGCGAAATGTATATCGCTTCATAATCAACGGTGAGTCAAATTGCTTTTGGGATCGTCAATTCTGGTGGTGATAATCTGTGTTCATGAGATAGTGTGAGTATATGTGACAAAAAACGACCCTGAATCCGATAATATAATATGGGACTGTTTGAAGACTGCCACAAACTCACTGTCAAGTTTAATAATAAATATTAGAACAATTCCCGACCTTCACTTTGTACTGTAGATAAAGGGGAATTGTTTGACCTAAACGGAAAACGTTACTGCAGTATACATGAATCCAACACGGACAACAATCTCCGCTATGAGGGAATAGCCAATGTGAGTACAAAGTTCCTCAGGCCCCCTACAAGGCAGTGAAGTACTATTTTCTTTCCCTGTATTGAGGAAGGAATGATCAAATAAAAACAAGGCCTGGCTGGGCTTTTTTGTAGCCAATTGATTGTACAAAGTGGAGTGAATAAATTGCTATCACCATATCGACAACAAAAAAGTGTGAGATATAAATGCATAAAACTTATCGTAAAAATTGTGGCAGCTGGAACCTCGTTGAATTTTCTTAACTATATTGCTCAACACAGTGTCATCATAGAGTGACCAATCACCTACAAGATCATCTGAAATGAGAAATCCCTCCTTTAATTCATTTCATTACCAATTAATGAGCACATGGCTAGTCAATGTGTTGGCTCCGATCTGATTTGCTGTTGGGCGGAAATTACTGAAAGTACTTATTGAGAAGTGACACTAAATTGTTCTCACATTCACTATTCATCCGGAAAGTACCGTCTGACCTGGCATTGGACTACCCCAACCCACCAGCCAATCAGAGTCAACAGATTGGCCAGAGTCGTGGCCCCTATTGAAACACACTTTCTATGAAGGCTGAGGATAAGGACGCTCTTAAAAACCAGTATGACATACTGATATTGTTTCTTACAGGCTTTAGAGGAGTACCTCTACCAGCAGATGGAGATTATGCAGCTCAAAAAGTTACCTGTTCCTGTGCATGTGAGTTAATATCTGCATGACCAACATAGGAACGTTGATTATGAGATTGATCAAGTATTAGTAAATGGCACAGGCAGTTTGAACCCGATGTTGATGTAATATTTAGCTGAACTTTGGAGAGAATGGCTTGCTAGTGAGAACCACTTTCATGAATAATCAACGCCTACTGTGCACTTTATTACATAAAACTATCAGTGATGTATAAAGGTAAATGGCATCGTGTGATATATGAGAAAAAAACAACTGTTACCCGATTTCACAAAAATGATTTTCTAATTGTTATATAGGCAAGTATAAGACAAGACTTTGACAACTCTGGAACAGTGATATTTGCCTCAGAAAACTGGAATACATGTCAGAGACTCATTGTGCTCATACATGGATCTGGCAAGGTTCGTGCAGGGCAATGGACAAGGCGGTAAGTGAATATCACATTTTCCTCTCCTACACTATGGACAGCAAGGTTGGCCTATAGACATTAATTCAACAATTGTCTGGAAGCTTGACATTGAAAATATTGGTAACGCAGAGTCTTTTGAGGACTCATTCGAGTCATCACAAGAAAGTATCTCTATGACTCATGTAGGATTTTTGGGTTGGGCGGGGGTTGGTGAGAGAACGAGTATAATGCAAACATCTGATCACATGCCAAAGTCATTTTGGGTTTCAATTTTTCTCACAACTGACCAAGTACTTACCTTTCTTATGACCTGTTGCTCAGTAATCACACTGACATCGAGACTACACTATTATGAGATATTTATGCAATAGTATATCATGTGATCAGTGTGCTAAGTAACAACGTAGTTCAAGTTCCTCATTGCCACTTAGGAAATGTGTTTGCGCATGTGAAGGTACAACACCCCTATTTATCCAATCATGGGCCTGTTGAACGACTGCTCGAAATAAAATAAATTACAAATTTGATCAAAAACAAGCTGGAAAAACCGAGCTATTGCATTAGTGGGTTGTAGAATACTATGAAACTATTCTTAAATGTGTAGAGGATTGAAATTCGAAAAATAAAGTGATATAAAATCTAAAGCATAATGCATTTATAGCCTTTGATGGTGTCCATGTTGGCAATGGAAATGTGCGGTAGAAATGGGGGAAATTTCGATTGGTGCTCTTTCCAGGCCTGCAAAAAAGTTAGCAATACTCAGGGTTTGACAGAAATGATATATATTAAAATACAGGTTTTTAGCTACATTTTGATATTCATATTCATGGTGAGTATCACGTTTTGAAGCAGGCCTTTGGAGCTAACAAAACAGCATGATTTATATATAACACAATGGGGAAATGAATAGAGGTATTGTTCCGAAATGTGTTATAAAAGAATACAGTGTGCCGGCTGTGAGTAGAATTGCAGTCCAAGACGACATTGGACTGTGATCAGTCATTCTGCCCTACTGCTCTTTAACTCTCCCACCCCACAGGGCCCCAGGTGACATAGGCAAGAAACCATAGCCTCATACAAAACAGTCTCTCTTGCCAACGTTGATCAATTGTATCCATATATTAACAAATCTTCATTTAATGATTTGGAATTCTTGTATATGGTACATAACAGTCTGATGATAAACAACTCAATGGATGAGGGAACTCAATTGCCGTATATAAGACATGCACTGGATAGAGGGTATGGAGTTGTTGTGCTCAATACAAACGACAATAAACCTGGAGTGGAGGTAGCTGTCAGTCTAACATTAATCCAACGAGACCATTATTTCCCCTGCGTTGTACATCTATTATTGTATTTATAATGCTAACAATTTATGTCTGATGATTATCAGGTAGCAAGTAAAAAGTATTTTGATGATCATTTGGTCACTTATTGAAACAATCATTATTCCAACCATTTGGAATCAGATAATAAATGCCACAAACTCAACCTGGATGGAGTTTTAGCAATCGATGAAGTGCTAAAACTTTGACCCAGTCTCTGGAATAGCACTACATCAACAAAAGATGAAGTGTCAAACTAACATCTGGGGTAACAGGTTGAAAATTGAGTTGGAAGTTGGACACAATTTTGGAAATATTGTTGTATGGTGTAAATTTTTTCGAATGAACCCAGGCAACCTCCTATATATCCGATACCACAGATAAGGCCTAATAATGCAATGCCAAAAATATTATTTATAAAATTTTGATAAACGCATATTCAATGTTTCAGGGCTGCCAAAATTCCATCAAGCATGGCCTGTATGTGTGGCAGCATTATATCAGTAAAGCTGAGGCCACCCATATTGCGGTGAAAGCTCACAGTCAAGGTGGCCAGGTAGCCAGAGAAATGATGAGCGAATTTACAGAAGACTTCAAGAGAAGAGTGTTTGCCAATGCTTTCACTGGTGCTAATGCCTCCAACTACAGCAAATCTTTAGTCAGCTACGCAAGAAAGGTCAGATAACTCAATAAACTACCGTTGATAACAATGTCTAAGCTATTTGGTGGTCAAAAATGAAAACCGAATATGAATAAGAAGTGAATTCCACTGAGTTTTATTTGGCAAGTTTCAACTTGTCTGTATGAAAGTGACTTTGTAGAGGAAGATTCTGGCAAATTGACAGGGACTGAAAAGTTTACATCAGCATTGGTTGCAGTAGGTTTTTAATGCAGTCTGTCTCCTGTCTATGTCCATCATCTTCAAATTTTATAAACTTATATACAGTAAACCGTATTTTTGAGGGTAGTCAGAGGTCCCAGGACACATTTTCTTAAACTGGGAAAAATAGCTTTCAACACAACAACCATACGGCCACCATACAAGAGAGTGCTTTTTATTGATATCACTTGTTGCAACCGAGGTTTAAATCAATTTCAAGATTTCAATTCATCACAATTACTGATTTCAACCACAATTTCATGTTACAAGTCATAGAATGTCTTGCCAGGACAGTCTTTCAACCTTGCCAAACTTCAATCCAGACCTTTCTTTTCATTGCAGGTGACACGCAACTGGGTTAGTAGTAATATGCCAATTGGCACCAAAGTGCTGATCTGGGGTTGTGATGTAGAATGTGTATCAGCTGGTACACCCAATCACATCGAGACACCTTACAAGGCATTTCAGCAGGTTTTTGAGTTCATTGAGAACAAATTTCAAGATCGCTCACCTGGAAATCCCTAAATAAAACACAGAAAAGTGCCAGGAACTCGTCACTTCATGAAAAAACAGACTCCTCATTTTTTCATTAGAAACACTATTTTTCAAATGGTTTGTAGCTTCTGTTTAAAAAGGCACATTCAATATATTATTAACCATTAAGATCATGTTTCTGATATTTTTTTAACTTTATGGGCATAATTTTCATTAGATGATACCTTTTTTTATGGAACATGATCAATCATTGTAGTATTTTTCCGAAGCTTGCCAAATTTTTGTCTTGAGATGCCTCGGTCTAATTTTGTACACATATGCACATCATTTTTATATATTTTTCTTTTTCTCATTATCAATCTTCCAAAAAATTATTTTCAATTCTTTCCAAATTTCAAAGTTACTGTATCACTTCTTGTTTAACAAATGTCGACTCGTCTCACCTTACAGCCTAACCTATTGCAAAATTTAAGGAAATTACATTAATTTCTGACTTCATAGGTTATGTGAAGTGTTGTAGTATTAGTAGTAGTGGATAAACTCCAGTATCAATTGGTGATATGAATATTTAGCAACTTACTTAAGTTGTATAGTGAAATAACCTCAGTGCTTTGTAACTACATGTTAAGGACCAATTTGAATTTAAACACCTCCTACACAGTTGGAAAGCCGTTGAGTTCACCATATGAATTACTGAACCAAGACTCGTTTTTGTATACGCCGATGACAGAGTCGCAATGATTGCCAAAATTTGAAGAAATAATATTGTTAGAGATTGAGTTTAATGTGTTATATTTTGAAATATTCATCAAGTTGAAATTGATCGAAACAAAGTCTGTGGGAGCAAAGGTCGCATTGAGTTGAAAACTGTTGATGCGCAAGGCCGAATAAGTACAAAACGTGGCATGCATTGTTGAAATCGTTGAAACCTTTCTTTACGGGAAACTAACATATTCTTGTCATCTGCATAATGTAGCTCGCAGATCGTTGGATTGCAGATTTTTGTCATGGATCTCAGGTGACGGATGCTAAATATTCTGTCCAACAGCATGGAAAGTTCAATTCCAACTGGGATGTGCTGTCTGACTATTTGGACTACAATAGGCAAGAATATGAAGAATAGCTTAGGGGGTCAAGTGAAAGCCGTTACATTACCTTACCATTTTGTTGTAAAGTCCACGCATGTCGAAATGCTTCAATTTATGTTTTGTGACTACATAATCTTGTTTGGAGTTGTTGTCTCAATTAGTTTGGTTCTCAGGAGTTATCCTTGTAGCGGTCCAAACTTCAAAGTTTTCATTTATTGAGATAGCCCTAAATCCCACAAAATTTATCAGTAAATTAACCACAAACAAAGAATACAAGTGTATGAATGAAACCCCAATCCAAATCCGACTAACTACAAACAACAGGCTAGAGAGAAAATTCAAGAAGAAAAAAAATGTGGGTAATCTCTCTATTCTTCTAATCCAATTTTTATGATCACTCAGAGCGATCACCAGTGTTTAAATGGTGCTTTCATACCATCATTGCTATATCAACTACTAAGTTGCTTTCCTTCATGCAATTATTACTCGATCCATCCACAGTTGGTGAAAGTTTGCTCATGACCAACTGAACTAAATATTTATAATTAAAAATAGAATGACTGGGCACCCTCGTCCCTCTTGTACTCCTAACACCTACCTACTAGCACCAATGAGTCTCAGTAACGCTGTTGCTCCTTGCTAGTATGTGTACTAACCAGTAACTCATTATAACAACTTAGCTAATTGAATAAAACTATTCTGTCTGCTAGTAATCTATGTGATTTAAGCTTTGTATTTGTAAATTATTATTAAAAATAATATGAGGCCCATCCATACATTGCAAAATTGAACCAAACTGACCATTAACTTATTTTACTTTACACGACTGATTTCAGAACCAAGTCATCTGAAGGAGAAGAGAATCACGACAATATGGCTCTACCGAACGAACAGCTGCAGTTACTCAAGTTTTTTGTGCAGGCTTGTAAAGCTAATCCAGCTATTCTTCACACGCCTGAGCTAGACTTCTACCGCGATTATCTTAGCAGGTGGGACTAACCTTGAGATTTGCTCTATACAACAAACTGGGCGGGCAGAATATAAAAATTCCTTCAACAAGATCATACACTTGGTACTAAACACATCCTTTTATTAAGACATTAGTGTACAGAACAGTGTTACTATGCACTATTCAAACCTGTCAACAAATCTACCCTTGCCCAAGAGAGACTAGATGTGTTCTTCCTCTTCTCACCTTTGCATTCTATTGTTGATTGGTTGGATTAGTCATCCCCTTGTCAGGCTGCGATATATTGAGTTGACTGTTTGCCTTAGAAAACTATGCCAAGATGTGTTGTGTTGAAGAAATTTATTTTGGAAAGTTAATGTGAATCCTGAAATCAATTGATATTTACTCGATACCACCTTGGCCAACAAGATTCAGAGCATATTCATTGCACTGAAACTTCATTTTGACCCATTTTATAGCCTTGGAGCCAATCTACCACCAGCACCTGCAGCCGAGGAGCCAAACACAGAGGAACCTGAGGCTGTGAGTTTAATCTATCATTGTGACTTCAATACTTGTGATATTCTGATATAATTCATGTCAAATTTATTGCAAAATTTGAATTTATATCATTTTCTATTATTTATTTTAGTGAGATTTTATCTAAATATGTCATATGCCTAACTGTAAATCTCAGCGTGGCTATGAACCACAAGTTTGTAAGATATCACAGCATATTCGTCAGCTTTATATCATTGACTGGAAGCATAAGGCAGTAATCTATGACTTGAGACACCTGCCATACATCGACAGAAGTGTGCCAGGGTCAGTTCTATGCTACCTAGCCTTATCTCAAGCCCCCTTTTTTGTTTGGCCAAAGAACACAAAATAAAAAGGGGGCCTAGGAGATGAGGCTAGAAATACCTACTCTGAGTTGTGGGTAGGCTGCTCTAAATCATTTCAATATTAGCAATTCCTTCATGCTGCCGATCATCCTTTTATTATTTGTAACATCTGATATAGAAAAAGGAGGAGCCAAAGCCAACAGAGAAGGAGGCCCCGCCTCCAGCTGCAGAATCTAGCTCTGAGGAGGACGCTGAGAGTGACCTGGAGCTGAACCTTGACTTTGTAACAGGACCAGAGAGTGATGCTCTGCCCACCCTGCCCAGTGCTGAGGGAGAGGTATGTGTAGATAGATCTTAGGGTTGCTTGTGCAGCAGCCACACTGATGGCGTGATATATTATTGCATGTATATCTCTGATCGATAGAGAGTGAACTCATTCACTTACCATGAGTATCATCACATGGGTTTTGGTGCGATGGCCTTAGTTCAATTTTATTAATCAGGGGCGGGTACATGTTAGGTACTTGTACTAATTGACTTTAAAGACCAGAGATTCACATTGTGTCCCTATTTCCAGTCCTTGAGAAGTCACAATTGATTGAGTTCTCAATGAGGATGTTGGTGAAAGAATGATACTTGTTGATCATAATTTTAGGCTCCACTGCATCAGTATCATAACGTGTGATATGAAGCTTTGAAGCTATTGAATGAACTGGCGGCTTCAGGAGCACATGACACCTAGTCAAATCCAACATGTTGAGGGCTGTGAACACTGCAAAATCAACTTTCCTTTTTGTTTGTGGTAGTATTTGGTTCCTGGTCCTTATCTCTAACTTTACAAGTAGGAATGGCAACTTCTGCTCACCGTCAGCCACAACTGCAACAAAATGTATTTATAGTTCAATTGGCGTGATCTTCATATACTTTGGGCATGTATAAAAGCATACAGCCAGTAAGGTCAATATGCAAGTGGGAGTTGTCTCTCATTTACAGCCTTGATATATCAATATGTATAGTAATCTTTGCTGTAATTCACTTTATGACCGATTTCAGGAGC
The DNA here is from genome assembly GCA_914767715.1 of Membranipora membranacea. NCBI lineage: Eukaryota > Metazoa > Bryozoa > Gymnolaemata > Cheilostomatida > Membraniporidae > Membranipora > Membranipora membranacea. Next base: position 16,468,175 of record OU612069.1, on the reverse strand, counting down.
CGAGAGCTGGTTGCCAAAACCAATCTCTATGATGGTAATTGTTCCTGTAAAATAGCCCTCCAATACAATCAGAATGCAAGCCAATTTGAACGATACAGTAACTTTAGTGATACAACACTCATCACTCGTTTTGTCTCTCATGTACGCAGGTGAGCGAGGAGAATATGGATGCAGCTAATGATAAGAGAGGAGAGGCTATGAGACTGATGTCTGATGGTGATCTGGAGGCTGCCGTGGCAGCACTGACCGAGGCTATACAACTCAACCCTACTATGGCAGCTCTCTACGCTAAACGTGCTCAGTGAGTGTAAACTTCATAGATGTGTATGTAAAGGCCTTGAATCCTAGAATATCTGCAAATCAGGTGCTAAAGGAGATTTCAATCATAGGGCATATTATGCGCAGAAAAAGATTGCCAAAACGGAGAGTGATGACGCAGATTATAACCAATAGCAATGTAGAAAAGAAAAGGCAATATTACTATTGTACATAGTTCAGTGGTTTTTTCCTGACGCTCAACAATGGTTCAAGTCTGGTTAAAAACCATTGACAAGAATTTTTTTGATTTTAAAAAGTCAACATGTTTGCATTCGCCTTAGTATCCTCAAAAACTATCCGATATGATCACGCAAAGTCGAAACCTGTTGTTGCACATTCTTTTGTGATATTTCATTAAATTTGATGTAACATTGCTGGTTGTTGCTTTCTATGGTTTCGCTTTTTTCAGTCGTAAGGATATATATAAGAATGGAAAGACAATAATTGCTCTATATGTTCAAGTTTTATGTTTCTATCTGTAGGATATATATTATTATGTTATGTATTATTATTCTATCTGTAGGATATATATTATCATGTTATGTATTATTATTCTATCTGTAGGATATATATTATTGTGTTATGTATTATTATTCTATCTGTAGGATATATATTATGTAATGTTATGTATTATTTCTCTATCTGTAGGATATATATCAGAATGAAGAGACCAGCTGCAGCTGTACAGGATTGTGACCGAGCTCTAGAGCTGAACACTAACTCTGCTCTGGCTTATAAACAGAGAGGCAGGGCTTACAGGTCAGTAACATACGGTGAACTTAGGGTCAAGTTTGTAAAATGGGTCATTGAGTATTCGCATTGATCATTATTCGTTTTATTTGGATCGACATTGTTTTCTGAAAGCATAAAATTGTTCAAAAGTTTTCTGAAAAAAAGATTGGAATCAGATATGACAATTTTGCGATAAGTAGGCCTATATCACTTTATGTCCAGTTAGGAGGGATGTCACAATCCTTACTGCTCTATGTTGCTACCTTGTTAGTTTAGATGTTAACGCAATGCTAAGTTACCATTATCCAGCCTCCTTACTTCGGTATTCAAGCCAACACTTTCAGAAGAAGCGCCACACCACATATCCTTGAAGAAACAGTACCAGCACAATCTCAAATATTTATTTTTTATCGGACTGGGAGTTTGCCTCAGTTTGCTGCAATGGGTCTCACTTGATGGAAACAAATATATTCCCTCATTGCCTTGGGGTAAATACGGTGTGCACCCTCAAATGTTGGAAGTTATATTTGAAGAAAGATAACCTTATAACAACATTCATTCACACAGTCTGACCATGTTAATATGTGATATTTCTGTGTGAGTGTTGTTTATGTACAGTGCAGTTCACTTACTCCAAACCTATGGAGACCACAAAAATGTTTCCTAATTAAGCAGAGTCAGAATAAAGTGACATCCGAATGCATTGACAACTGGCTGGAGGGACCAATTTTCCTTGTCTGAATTAATAGGAGTTTTGCATTATAAATTCTGAATTAACCAGCTTACACTGTATTTGATATTATACAGGTTATTGGGTAAGATTGATCAGGCATACAAAGATCTCGGTAAGGGACAGGGAATAGATTACGATGATGATACGGATGAGTTACAGAAGAGTCTAAAGGATGATGTGAGTAGTGGTATCTCATGTTTCAAGCTGCTCAGAACAGTTGGTCCTTACCTTTCTTTTTTAAAGCTATAGTAGCGCCTCCCCATATTTGGTACCTTAATGAAGGTCTCAGTCTAATTAGGAGCACTGTGGCAACCTTTTGAATAGCCTCAGGACACATTTGAAACTATTAGCTTTACTGAAGCCAAAATTCTCCTCAACTTTTCTCAACCAATAAGGTTGTCTCCTCTTTGTCGCTCTTTTAGATATGAATATGTATGAAATGCTCAAATTGCAGATCATGGTCCCCTGACGTTTGGAAAATCCGTGAAAGATGTGATAATTGTCATTTTATTCACCGAATCTTTTTACCTAAGCAAGTGTCACAATCCCAAAAGCGCTTCAAATTAGCCCAGAACAGTTGGTGTTTACCTTTCTTCGTTAAATATACCCTAGGGCTGAAGTATCATAGGAGGGAAAGCGATCAATCAATCCCCGCCATCTGTTTATATGATGGAGACAACATACTGAAAAAAATTGAATGGAGAAAGTTGAATAGTCAGTTTATTAACCCTATCCACTTTTTGGGCTGTATGCTTACAGACTGATTGAGGGAATTAGTCTCTATAACAAAACCATGACCCCTTCTACAAGGAAAGAATTGGAAGTGGGTAATACAAACCATTTGACAATGGTCTACGGGTTGTGTATACATGGGGGCCTGCGCACAGTTACTGCCTGCCTACCATGATACTGCATATGATGTGCAATATTTTACACTGTAATGAAAACTTTTATTCCATGACTGGGCTCTGGAATGAACTAATCCATGAATAGTTATGAATTTTCCATGCTGTTAGAGCTTTAGGGCCTTTGAAAAGAAACTGCAAACTGAAAATTTCCTGGAGTTGCTCCCTCTTTGACAAAATATACATTAGGAATCACAACTCCAAATTTCACGCGCGCTTTACCAGGGAGTTTGGTCCCAAACTCCCTGGCTTTACCCAATCATGTCATTTTCAGCACTCATTGTACAAACTTGTATTTTGGTGAGTCAACCAACAGTCACTTTGTTTTAAGATTGTCACACATGCAAAGCACAAGTTGCCACATTACTCATTTGTTGGTGAATAGGTTTAAAAACCCAAACTCAAAGTCATTATCGTTACGGCCAAATAAAAAAATATACGTGATATAAAATTTGTATAATAATAATATTGGTAATTTTAATGAAATGGCCAATAATTATTTAAAGTGTTAAACTGATTCATTCACTGTGCGCAGTGTCAATATGTGTACACAGACATCAAGTTATTTGTATTGTCGGTGATTGTGTCTAACACTTGACCCCCTCCCTTCATCAAAATTCAAATTCATCATCATGATGACAATTTCAATGAGATTTTTTCTAATCTGCTTGGTGAATCACTGTTGAGACATGTACATAGCCATTAAGGTATCGGATTGTTGGTGACTGTGTGTTTTTTCCATTTGTCACAATCAGGTACACAAAGTACAGGAGCATAACAATAAGAGAGCACACAAGGAGAAGGAGAGGGAGCTGAAGAGAAGGAAGAAAGAGGCTGCCAGGAGGAAAGCTGCAGCACAGAAAGCTTACGAGGAGCAGCAGAGGGAAAACGCAGCAGGTTAGTGTCTGTGTGTGATTGGTGGGATGTCAGGATGTGAGGATTTGCCACACTGGCATCATGACTACACTATTATCATGGGTATTTCTGATCGTCCGAGCCAACATTTACCCGCCCCTTATTAGTAAAATTGAACTTGGGCTGCCACACCAAATTCCCTCTGATGGTACTCTTACTAAGTGAATCAATTCGCTCTCTATTGATCAGAGACATCCATGCAATAGAATATCACATCATCAGTGTGAGGCTTTGCAGTACTAACATGAAAACAACAACTGTTTTAGCAAGGCATTGTTTATGTAGTTAGTATGCATCATAGTGTATTTTGGAGATAGTGTGCTGAGCAACCTCGGAGGAGTGCAGCTGAGACACAGGGTGTAAGTCTGAGTAAGCTGGGAATATGATATAGATAGGGTATATACCACTGAATTAAATTCTTCTCATAGAATGGAAATAGTATCATAGCGTTATACAGTTAGGACACTAAACACAGAGACCCATTTGACTGTTATCTGATTGGCTGTCCCTAGTAGCATGAATAATTAGTCTGAGAAATTGTCTTGTTTACCAAATTGCAAACAGTAATTATACCCCTACAGTGTCGATGATTTGGGCTTTTCTAGATTGCTACTAGGGACTGGCTATTTTTGCAAGCCCTTTGTTTTGCAAAAGAAAGCTAATGATGCTATTCCAGATATGGAATTCAATGGTATATACTCAATACCACTACACTAATATACTAAACTATAAATATCTTAATGCGGTGCACTTTGTTGTACATTATGGAAAAACCTGTCCTGGTAAAAACTGTACTGTGAAAATGCATGATATAGGTAGTATGTTTTATGGGGTATAGGGTATACAAGGCCTCAGATAAATTTTACTAAATACCACCACACAACTATAGATATCTTAATGTGGTGCACTATGTGGTAAATTGTTCATAGCGCCATATGGACATGTCTCTTCTATACATATGCTAAGCAAAAATTACCCAACCATCTGCATGAATGATGGGGCCTTTATTTTAGATTGAGCTTAGCGTTATAACATGAAAACTCAGGTCCATACTCTAGTACTCAACTACATCAGTGAAACTCCACCCATAATCTCAGCTATCATATAGTTAACCTACCAGGCATTTAGTCGCTGGCAAAATAGTAAGTGGTAAGATCACCACAGTTGCATTTATATCACCTTCCCTTGGTAGTCAAACTATCGTTAGTCATGTTTCCCCTCAAACGCTATGCTAAGGCCAATGTCACTTAGTTGATCCTACAGTGTACTTTATAGTTTTTTACCAAATCTTGCAATAAGATCCTACGATATCCTCTCGAGTAAGATCCATACTAACTCGATACTCAAAAATTTGAATTCATTTTCAAAGAAACTGATCTGTGCATTGACATAGACTGCACTTATTCAGTAATATTGATAGTCCATGTTTAGATGTGCTGAGTAACTGTGGTGCACAAATGGACAAGATCTGATGCCACAAAACAGAAAGCTTCTCCAAGTCACCCACTGCTAACACATTTCAATACTACTCTCTAGGAGGCCGTCAAATTCATTTGGATTTTTTATCACCCTGAAGACTGAAATAACTAGATAACACATTTATTTACATGGATCTACTTTAAGACATGCAAATACTAGTTTTTTATGTAAAGAGAACTGTTTATCTGAGTAAGTCTTGTGCGTCAAAACATCTTAAAGTTTGTAAAGATTGCTAAAAAAAATCCTCAAAACTCAAAATCACTTGTTTGTAATCATCACATGATTTTGATTTTTACATCATTGAGATGCCTGAAATGTCTAGATCTAAAATATTTTTATTTGAAGTTTCAGTGAAATTTGGAAATACATAATTTTCATGAAAAACAAACAGGCTACCTGTGTAAATTTTGAATTTCCTATTGAAATTCTATTGAAAGCCACTAATCATAAAGCTCATAATTGAAGCGTAACACTCGTTTTCATGCAGCCGCTTGCCTATTCAACTGAAGACCGCAGTTTGATAGGAGTGTCATATCTTAGTATTTATAATCTTTGATATGGTTGACTGATATGTCAGAAGAGGTATTGCTGTTCCTCAGCCAAACCACAGGCAAAACATAATTCACTCGAACAATTAAACATTATTTCAATGGAAACAAGAGCCTCTGCTGTGTATAAAGCTACCCTGAGCTGCAATTTCTTGTATCAGTAAGCGAAGGATACAGCTCAAAACTCAAATCAAACTGAATAGAAATCACAGAAAGCATATAATTTCCGTTGCACTGTAAGTGTGAGGCCATACTACCTTTCAGCAGTATACTGATAATGTCAATCTCATGGAGGATGTATTGGTGACTCGTACTTAACCCATGTGTTCACTTCTGTTTAGGAGGTATGCCAGGCGGTTTTCCAGGAGGATTCCCCGGAGGATTCCCAGGTGGAATGGGTGGAATGCCCGGAGGATTCCCAGGAGGTAAGTTCAACCTTAACTGTTACCACCCTTTTCAAAAATAAGATCCCCGTATATTAATATAATAAATAAAGCTAAATATTAAGTGCTCAATGAGAGGTTGGTTATTTTGTTTTTTTTTCGGCAATGCAATATCTCTGGTAATGTTTTACTGCTAACAATATCTCAAGTTGTTTGGTTCAGTCACGTTTTATCATTCATTTATGTCTGTTTTACAGCAGGAGGAATGGGAGGTGGAATGCCCGGTATGGGCGGTATGGGCGGTATGGGCGGAGGTGAGTAGTTTGTTTTGTATTTACCGAGCAACTTTATGAAGGGAAAGAGATATCTTTCTGGTTCTCTCCCCTAAGTATAGCTCCCTTTGCACTCTTGGAGGATACGCTTTCATGCTATTGTCTCATGCAACAATTGACTACGAAGGCTTTCTCTCACTGATGGAGACTTTCCTGGTAAAATACTAGTCTCAGCTACAGTTTGATGTGTACAATATAGGTGTAGGTAATAAGTTATGGTCCTAGTTGCATTGATATGCATAAAGGCCCAATGTTCGAGGAAATCCTTACACCTGCTATAAGATCTGTTGTATATAGTCATACTGATTTTGTATGGGTGTTTCTAGGTATGCCCTCAGGCCTTGGTGATATTCTCAATGATCCTGAGCTATTGGCAGCATTCCAAGATCCTGAAGTGTCCAAAGCATTCATGGAGATCAGTCAAAATCCTGCTGCGGCTGAAAAATACAAAAACGATCCTAAGGTATGTTACATTGACCGCTTTCAATTGTTGAGTATATAGAAGCTAGATTTTAGTTTAGGAACGACATAATGTTAGCCAAAACCAACTTCTGTTAGCTTGGGAGGGAGTATGGTGAATGTCAATTTTAGCTAGCCTTAAAATGACAAAATGACAAAGTAACATCAAGGTTTCAGATGACATTTTGTTCAAAACATGTTGACGTTTCCTTGAGCCATGAATTGTGATTTGCCTAGATATGATTCATTCTAACTGAAGAGAACACTTAAAACAACGGAATCGATTATTCATAAGCACTGATACATATTCATGGATGAGGGGTACATATCTGAACAGGAACAAGCGTATGGCAATTTATGGAGGATTGCTGTAAAAATTTCCCATCTTGTTTTGGTCCATACTTTCAGTTCTGCTACAGGCAATCCCTCGTTTACATTTGTCAAGTAGCTTGCCTGAGTTTTAAAAGCTCGTATTTGGGACGTCAGTCAAATCATAACGTTAAAGCTGCCAGAATTCAAGCTAGATCCAATTACTGACACAAACTTATACACATATGTAATTTCTCCACAAATAGCCATGCTGTGTATTTTACCACTAATCCATGAATTCATATCAACTTAGTAAGTCATATTAAGGCCGCATTTCCAAATCTTACTTGTAAAAGTCAACCTGTTTCACTAACTACTACAATGATGATGTCTGATGGCTCAGTGAGATCGATTCAAGTTCAGTACAAATCATAATATGTGTCTTAATCCCAAGTTCAGCAATATACTGGAATACTGATGTATATAGGAAGTGAATCATGATGTCAAGTCCAAACAAGTTTATTTAGTGTTGTAACATCAAGTTCTTGGTAGTGGGAGTTATCTCATCCTCAAAAATGACACAACACATCTTTCCCTTTGTATGACAATCATAGGCTTAGTAGTAAAGCTGTATATGTACATAGCCTGCATAATCATTTTTTGGTAGGTTTATTTTTGATATCTTATTGTACAATAATACCACATGATATCATATTCTGATGTGCCCTCATACTGTCCCTTTCCCCCCTGTACTATATGGTTTGATTATTACTTCTGTAGATGATGAAGGTGCTCGAGAAACTGAAATCTAAGTTTGGTGGAGCTGATGCTGAGGCCCCAGGAGCGGATACAGCAACAGGGGAGGCTCCAGGAGCCGGGGGTGCTAGTGCAGGCGGCGCCCCTACTGGACCTGCATACTCTTCTAATGATGTGAGTAACTCGTATTAATTGCCTTTCGAACTACTTAAAAATAATAACCTCCTTTTTTGTATCTTGACATCGGGCAGAGGCAACAATTTCATATTAGAAGTGTATTTCCTTCCAAGTGTTGTTTTACTCCCTTCTCCCTTGGTTGAGGAAATAGTAGCACTCAACCTGAAAGTTTCTGTCTTCTTACTGCAAGATTTGCAAGTTTGTTCCCCATAACATCAATATCAAGAAGCAAAGTAAATAAAAATTGATTTTGCAGTTATTTTCTAGGTTTGATCCAATTTACCTTTACTCGGTCGGACTTGCCTTCCCATTACTGATAATACAGGTTTTCAGTGGAGGGGAGGCAACTCCGATTGCAGGCAAACCGGATAAAACCTGATATAGGTGTTGAGAGACGGTTTTATAACAATGTGTGCTTCATCGAATCTCTGAGCAATTTCAAAATGTCTACCTCTTCTTGTTTTGCAGTTGGACTAAAATGGAGATAGAGAGTCAGAGCTGAGTGGGACTAACATTCTCATCAGTATTAGCCTTAGGTTCCTGTAAATTAGAGACACTTTGCTTATCTTGTCGCTGTAGTTCCCTGTGCTAAAAGACACTGAATGAATAAACCCCATGATTTACTGGTTAAAATAATTACACATTCATATTTAGTTCTATGTTATGTAAAGCTTTCGAAAGTACAAACCAGCAGTCAATTCGTTGTTCTTTATTGAAAACAATCTTCCCCGATTTTTGCAAATTTTCTCTGACATTTCCAGTGCGGATGTCTGCCAAATATCCATTCCTGTGTTTATATTAGTGTAGTTGGAACAAATCCCGCGAGTCCTGTACAAAATGTTATTGGTGTCACATTTATTGTTAGTTCAATAGTTCAATCATTTTGATGCATGGGGAATATAAATATTAAAATAAAAAAAATAAATAACTGATATGCAACATTTTATTCATCAGTTCAGGCCTAGCTGGCGTATTATTCATGGGATGCTTATTTGTAGGGATTAATTTCAATTGTGGTTGACAACGATATGTCAGTGACAGAATTTCAATCGTTAGATTCTGCAGGTGGCTTTGCGTAATTATTGTGACCAATATTCAGCTTACGGGAAAAATTGATGGCTATCACTTGCCTTATTGTGATACCTTGTTATGTCCATCCAGTATCCCTTCATTTCGTTATTATTTTGAATATGCTGTTATCCGATTGACCTTGAATAATTGTAAGTAGTGTATTAAAATACCGCTTAATGTAAGCCACATCGGACCGTCAAAGCAGTTTACACTACATCGTTACCGCCCGGTCACTGGGTCCAATCACTCCATAGCCATCTCTGGATCACGAGACCTTACACGACATAAAACGTTGGTTCCCATCACTGGTGGCCATGTATTGAAATTGAACCCCAGTTAGTCAGATCGATCATCAGACCTGCCAACCACTAAGCATACATTAGCTGCAATAATCACTGTAGACACGACATGCATTGCTAATTTATCTCTCTCAATGGCCTGCAAATCAATAATAATAATGATAATGATAATATTCTTCCTTAAACAATCTACCATGGTATTAGGAATTTGACAAAAAGGACAAATCTTAGAGATTCAAATCATCTCAGAGTCTGCAAATCAATGAGGTTTTTGTAGCACTTCTCTGCGTCTGTGTGTACATTATACATCATTGTGAGAGATTGTCTTTTCTATTGTTGTGAGCTCGTAACTCCAAATCGTGCTAGTGTAAACTAACCAACAACGTGAAATGCATAGTGACTTGATAATTCTATGTACTCTGAGAAGACAAGATAAGATCTCTTTTATAGTTTAAGTCCTTTAACTGTTTAATTGCAAGAGAAGATTTGCTCACCAAGGAATTAGAACTTTGGCCCACTGAGTCTGTCTTTTTTCACTTATCTCCATACTTCCGGCTATATCTTGCCGCCCGCCCCTGCATAATGGATCAAACAGTTGGAAGTCCTCCAATGGGACTTTCGCTTGCCCTCCCTACTGCACACAATGTTTGAAACGATTGCTCTGTATTTTGCACCATTAAACCAAGACAATAAAAACTTGGTTAAACAGAGCAAATGGACCTGCAAAGAGTTCTACTGACGGGTACAACTAAAGGATTCAAGAACTTAAACACCTTTGTTTTTTTAATTAATGATTGCCAATTTTCTTTGATATAAAAGTGTTAATGATGATAAAGAGTATCCTCAGTGAATTTATAAACTACAACCTTTAGCTTAAGACCAGACACACAACATATCGCTGAGCTGCCAGTAGTGTATATCAAAATCTTATAAGTCCTTTTCAATAAAATGTTAATCTTTCCAAGACCATTAAGATATCATGCTTGGTACGCAACACCAACACATGAACCTTGAAGTGTAAAAACAACTTCTACTTGAGTTTGAGGTGAAAAGAGCTTTTCCAACAGTTTGACAATTGTCTCAAAATCACCACCATTCCTATCGCTGCCACGTACATCAATCAGTTGGATAATACCTGCAGATAGAAGAGGGATAATGATTGGTTAAGCGCTTTATCAGCTTACCTGTTGAGTCAAATACACAATTCAAGTACAAAGTTCCCTTCCACATCATCTACATGAATGGCGTCAATGTTTTAGCGATGCTTTCAGTCTGAATTCCTCAATATTGAATAATGAAATCTATTTAGGGCCATTTAGCACCATTTGCAACTTATACATCATACATCTAAATGTATGTATTGGCTCGCTCTGAATTGAAGCACATGCATATCCTGCCAATCTTCTGATCGAATTTTATTCCATCATTGCAAACCTTACAACTTATCTACCTGACAACTTACACTACAGAGACAGTTTCCAGCTTAAGGTGTGATGATACCAACTCATTCATGATAGAGCTATGTACATAAGGTGTTCCTGTAATGCTAAACGTCAGTTTCTAGTCTCTTGTAAGAAGCTACTAACTCATAGTTGATAGAGCTTTGCGAATAAGGTGAACCTTGGATGGTTTCAGAGTCAGTTTCTACTCTAGTGTACGGAGACACCGGTTCATATTCAACAGAGACTTGTGTATAAGGTGATCCATTGAAAGTTTTAGAGTCAGGTTCAAGGGTTGTGTATGACGTCAACAGGTCATACTTGATAGAGCATTGTGAATAAGGTGAACATTCGACAGGATTAGAGTCAGTTCCCAGTTTTTTGTATGATCGCGGAGTCTCATACTCGTTACATCGTTCTATATAAGGCGACCCGCTAAAGGATTTTGAGCTTTGTTTGAGTTTAGTGTGTGGTGACAACGGGCCATTCTTGACAAAGCCTCTTTTGCTGGGCACTTTTACATGTACAGGTTCGCACTCTACTTTTTTGTGTAATGACAAAGAGTCACGCTTGGCAGTGCTTTGTTTTTTATCTGTTCCTATGACAAGTGAAGGCGCTTTGATTGTCTGTGTCTCTGAATCAGTCATTAGTGGCATACTTCTAGGGCAGGTGTGACCTGAAAGAAACAGATTATAATGTTATCTTACTACACAAAAACAGCCACCAACTCTACAATGACATCTCAAACACACCTATCTCCATGCTGGTTGGTGTGGTCTTCCACCACATTCTACTACTTCAGCCAGGGGAATAAATTATGCAATAGGTGCCTCTTGTACCAGATTGCTACTGCCAAGCTAATCCCTAGAACTTAAGAGGACAACCAATAGAAAGTCTAGTAGAAAGCTTACCTTTCCCTCTGGACAAATTTGGCCGCTTAGACACTGAATAATCCATTTCACGGAAGAAGTCAGACAAGTGGCAAAGCGGAAATCCTCCAATAGGTATTTTTAACATTTGTTGACATGCTGGGCATTGTATTTTGCCCTCTTTAGTTATTCTCCCTACAAGAAATATAAGGAGAATATCATAAAAATATGAGCGTTAAATTTGTATGTGTGAGGCCATGAATAGCTCCTTGATAGCGTGTAGGCAGCTTTTTCCTATGTTTTCATCTCAGCTCCATACATGGGAATGCATGCAGATTTCGAGGGCGAGCCAAGAGGTGACAACTCAGATAGGTCTAAGCCGACCTCAAAATCCACACGGAAACGTGGTGATTATCTTTTTAGCAATATTATCAAGCAACATTTACAGATGCTAGAGCTGGCCGATGATGTTCCTTTGACCATGCATGGTCTACATCAACAATACCAATTGTTTCCTTGTACACATACAACAAGATAATAATATATATATATATATATATATATATACTTTTATTGTCAGCAACAATTCATTATTACTAATGCAATAAATGCAATAATATAATGCAATAATGTAATAAATACTTACCAATGCATCGTTTGCAAGTTTTATGCTGACAGTGCAGCAGCCTCAGAGGCTTGATGACTAAACAAACATTACACCTAATCATTTTCTTCACATACTCCTCCCATAACGTATCTGGATGACTCAACGCCATTACCTAGCTCTTTGAATAAAACAAGTAACCCAGCAGAACAGTGATTATAGCAGTGCTGCGATGCTGCCTTGTTAATCCTCAGACAGTGTAAAGTATGCTGAAAGACTCAACGCCATCATCTAGCTCTTTAAATGTGACAAGTAACCAGCAGAATGGTGATTATAGCAGAATGGAGATGCTGCCTTGTTAATCCTCAGACGGTGTAAAGTATGCTGACAGACTCAACGCCATCATCTAGCTCTTCGAATACACAGATTAAGTTGCAGGATAGTGATTATAGCAGCGCAGAGATGCTGTCTTGTTAATTGTTAGACGATGTAAGAGGTATGCTTGCGCCCTGAACTAAGTTATGTTAGTTACTAATAAATCGAAGGTGATACAAATACGCTTAACAGCTGTTAAGTCGCTATGAACAGGTTATCAAAGCTGATTTTATCAATGGCATAATGTTGTTGTTTTTAAAAATTTGGTCTGAATGAAAGCATATCAGGCTGTACACTTTAGCATCATGCAGCCTTACTTAATTTAAACAATCAAAGTTGACTTTTTGTTTAATGTCACAATGAATTGTAATTTGTGCTGTGTCTAACAAATTGGTTTCAAAAGCTATTGTTTTTATATTTTGGCTGAAAAGAACACACACATAGACATTTAGTTTAAATTTGAAGCCATTTCCTTTGCTGCACACAGCAATTTAGTTGAGAAATCAATACTATAGGGGTAAAATTCACGCAGGTTTTGCATTCATCTCAACTTACTGTTTGATTAAATTTCATTTATTTCAGCAGTGAGTGTCCAGACAGGCAGACGGACATAATGACAGATGGACGAACAGACTGACAGAGATAGATAGAGAATTACTATCATTCGGTCTTTGATTGCGAGGAAGCACACAAATTTGGACCTACAAGAAGTTGTCCTCCCATGTTACAAGGGCACACAATACCCATTGAAAAATCAATATAACTTTCTCAACTAGACCAGGGAGTTTGGTCCCAAACTCCCTGACTAGACTGAACAAAAATTAATGTATAGCATCTTCTTCTTTTGTGTAAATGCTTATTCAGCAATTATTTTCTCTTTTTTACTCTTACTGAAGAGTACAGCTACCTTCACTATTGCAACAGTGTATAATTGGAGTAAGAAACAACTCTTCAACCTGTGTCATTACTGCCTATGAAATATTTGGTCAAGTTTTGGTACTGGGGCCAAGCTTTTCATTTTGGGCCAAACTCGGACGTGATAAATATCTCAATACCCTGCGCTGATAATACAGATAAGCTATTCTATTTAGAAACAGCTGAGCATTATTTCCTAATCTGAGTGATATTCAAATACTGCTTCTTATTTCTTTTGTTCAAGGATTTTGATTGGCATTTCCTGTGTGCACCATGGCTAATGAAAGCGGCTTCGTATGTGAGAACTTTCAAAAAACTTTGTTTGGCCACAATAATGGTCATTTGAACAGCACATTTGACGTTATGCAAAAGTTGCGAAAAATATTACCTGTATTAGAGAGTCTACTGTTTTCCCAATACGCAAGCTAATTTGTTGAAAGTCAATCTGTATAACATTTGAAGTGTACTCTAAGCGAAAATCATAATTAAGTTTGTTTCGAGCCTATGATCTGTTCTGAATGAATGATTGAAATTTGCCATATTTTCACGGCTTCACAAATAAAAATGCACTGTATGGCGTGACGTAAAAAGTCAGTTTAGACTAGTCATATATCAAAGAAAATCAATTATTTACGATGAACTCAATCTCTAAGTATACATTCCACCTGTTTTGAAATTTCTTGCAATTAATTGGACTCCTCCATCTGCTTTGACAAAAACAGCGTTTTCTGCCTCATTTTCTCCCTAAAATGACACAGCGTCATCGAATCAAGTTTTTGTTCAGGTATTCATTTTCAGTAGCTCGACAGCTTTCCAACGGTATATGATATGTTGATTTCGGATGGGTCTTTGACATTACCTTAAACTAGGAAAAGATAGATGTGCTTCTGATGGCTTTTTCTGCTTGCATGATGGTTAATCAAAGTGTCTCTGCCGATGAACTACTACCCTCTTTTTAGTTTTCAACTTTAGTTTAGAACTTTCAACAAATTTTCCAGACACAATCATAATCCCGTTGGCAGCATGTCTGACGTTATGCAAAAATCTCCCAAAACTTCAAAGCAGACTTTTTTACAACTGTTCCTTATATAACCATCGGTAAATTACAAATATCAATAGCATTGAAATTGCAGGTTTACAACCACTCACCTTTATGATTGATTGGTCGGCCCCCCTCAGTATAATACCAACGACCTTTATCACTATGATCTACTGATTGAATGTTTGTATCATTAAGGACCCGCTCTCCAGGCTCTAGGATTTTTGAACATTCCTCATACAGGATCTCAGGAACTGCAACAGAACATTGAACTTCAAACCATTTTTGAGAGACAAATTTGAGTATTTGACACAGTTGCCAGGATATTCATGTCAAATATTAAGATGCTCACGATGAAATCAGTATGTCAGAAAGAAGAATATCTTTAATATTCAAAGGTGCTCTGTTCACGATACAAGACAATTTGCTAACACCATGGTATGGGGAAGAGTTTATTACATACCTAGACCAATTTTCATTGCATCTGAACGAATAGGAGCTGAAAGACACCTATGTCTAGCCTCAACTGCAAAACATGCCTATGTTGATGAAGGCTAGTGATGATGCGCCTACACTTCCCTCATGATTATATCTACCGTTCATACTGAGCTCCTATTGGCTATTAACTGAAAATAATTCATGTGCTCTTCTGTTAATAATAGCTGGTTAAAATCAGATATCCTTCCATTATTTCACTGTCCATAACGTATTGTAGTGCAGCAGCTGACCATGGTTTTTCCTAAAATTCTCAAATTCTGCAAAACGGTGTTCGGAACAGGTTTTTTACAGATTAACCTTTCCAGGAACAGGATGGCATGGTGTTGTAAGTTCAAAAACTGTAAACTTGATGCTGGTGCTGTCGTTAAGTGAGCAACTCATAGTTACCTTTTTTAACAGAAGTGTGACCAAAGAGAAAGTAAAACGTAATGAGTGAACTAAATATTTAAACAATGATTTGGTGGAATGAAGTTGAAACTTGACAATCAAATTAATATGAATTTGTCATGCTAATACTGAATTAGAAATTATACAGGGGAGATAACTTCTGGGAATTCAAAGTTAAATTTTATTTGCATTGTGGGATTGATGTTAACATGCCATATTTTTCAATAATCAACGTGGAAAAAAACAACCATTCAACTGTATTCCAAAGACTTGCTTTCAGCTTTTGTACTGTCCCATCATCAGAAAATCTTCACATTAACAATATTTATTGCGATTTTACATTAGGCAATTGTTTAAATAATTTATGTTTCAAAGTCACATAGCTTATATCGACAAGCCTTGTTCATGGTAGAGGGAAGGGGCTCAATTCTGAGTAATGTATGATAGCCGACAGAATGACCAAGACCTGCCATTAGAGAACAAACGCTCTTCTGACCATAGTAGTGACGCAGGGTCATACCACATGCGATTGCTTTTTGGGTTATAACACGCCCTTTAGTAGTGAGAGACACTATGTCCTGCGAGACCGAGAGAATTCTTTTGTGTGAATTGCTCTCTTACTTTATATATTGTCCGTCTTCAGGTACATCAAGAGCATCTGATACACCAGTGATTATTGCTAGGAGATTGTATAGATTGACAGGAACGTATTTCTGGCAACTGGCCTGATTAAGTTCGCTGAGCTGTGGAGGCCAGTTCATTTTCGGTGTGACTTCACATATGTATCTGTTTATACTTTTTGCTGTAAGGTCCTCTTGGTTGAATCCAGTCAAGGAGTAAGGGGCGCAGTCGAGATTGAACGATTCTTCTTCAGATTCTGTATCATGTTCGATACTAGTGAGAGAGGTCATCATCGAGTGAGGCAGTGCGCTAGATAGATCTGTGTCTTCATGATACACCATCAAAGAATCTTTCGCACTTTTCGATCACTTAAATATCAGGTCAGGTATAGTACTCTGCAGCCGTTCTTTCAACCTGTTCGGCCTGTGAAACAGTTCAGAGAAATAATATACATTTAATACTAGCACTTCATTGACCTGTAATAGAAGTGTTAATTGCTGGGAGTTGTCTTCAAGCGTTCATGTATAACCTTGGCTCGCATTCAAACTGTTTCGAGCACACATTTTGTCTCAATCTCAACAGGAAAAAGGTATAGCATATATCACTGACAAAATATGCGATCATTTGATATTATATTATATCAATACATTAGACATATACATGTACTCACATTTGTGTCGTCTTATTAGGGTAGCCAGACATAAGATCTTCGCAGAGTTTGTATAAATCAGTGTACTTCATAATCTGATGATTAGCGATGATCTTAGACCTTACTATGTTACAGAACAAGTTGAAGCCTTCTGTGCTGACTGGTTTTATCACTGCTTCACTACAACACGGATAAGTCAAAGCATGATATTAAGTCAAAAATGAACCAAAGGTTGATCAATCCAAGCATAATGTTGTCGTTATCTTATCAATTCCCAAATATAAATACACGTGCACCCGTGATCTAGGAGAACAACTATGGGTTAGTGATATTATAGTACATAGTCTAGCGGTAAAGACAGAGGGTTCAACGTTGCAAAAACATGCAGGGACAATCAACGTTTTCAATCAATACTAGCACGCCACCCTAACGTGGCACTTCGCAGCAGAACCACCATTCCCCCGACGATGTGATAAGAAAATGAGAGGGGCGATACTGTGAACTCAGAATGGCCATGATAAAATTGTTACTCTGACTTGAAAAAGCAGGGAAGTTACTGCGGTTATGTTATCAAAGAAGATTGACATACTATGCCTATAAGAATTGAGATGGACTGGGGGTCAATCTGGTGGAAAAGCCAGGGCTCTTGGTGATGGGTACAAGTTGTACTATTGCGGCGGGAAGAAAGCAAGAAAATAGCATTAGAAAGGAAGCCAGATCGCATAATATATATCAAACTGGTAATACCTGGAATGAGCATCAACATCATATCAATGTATAGGGCAATCCTCAATTTTAAAACTCTCATCTTCAGACTTCATTCTTCAAAACAACTGGACCGTGGTGTTATCTACTCATTTCTGCTTAGAATGACCCGTGTGCTTGAGTTTTGGTTTTGTTTTGATAGGCTGATGAGGTTCAGTTTGTTATTGCTTGGAGTTGTCTGTCCAAAACACCTTATCTGAGTGGCTCTAACTCCAAATTGTTGTACTGAATTGAAGTCTAAAATCTTTTATTGATTTTTCATTTAAACTGACTAAATCTTTTCTTCAACTTTTAAACACTCAATCTTCAATATTCAGTAAAATACGCGGGAAGACCCATTCTGTGCAGGGAGCCCCAGGGAAATACCAAGAGAATGGGTCTTGGTTTTGGAATTCAGAGATACAGGAAGCAGTAGGACAGAAACGTGCTGTTTTCAAGGAGTGGCAGAGAGCCAAGGACAGACTGGAAATGGACCCAGAGGAGGATGAAGCCAAAGAAAGAGACTATAAAGCAAAGAATAAAACAACAAAGGAGAAAATGACAATAGCAAAATGGGGTATGAGATGTTGTATGAAGATCTGAAAGAAAATGGACCAAAGAACCTCTATAAGTATGCAAAAACCAGAAAAAGGAGATCTCAAGACACAGACAGGATGATCTTTGGGAAGGATAGACAGGGAAAAACCTTTTGTGGAGACGATGATATCAATAAGAGATGGAGAGGATATTTTGATAAGTTGCTCAACACCAAAAATCAAAGGAAGGGCTTACAGAGGAATTATGGAATAAAAGGAGCGATGAGGCTGATAAGCGTATCCGAAGTCAAAATACAGTTAGAAAAGAAGAAAAATAGAGAGGAAACTGGACCAGACGAGTTTCCCATAGAGGTAGTGAAGAGTCTTGGGCTGGATGACAGTGTACTACAAGATTTACAGGAGAATGGGATACCACCAGAATGGGGAAAAACAAAATCACGCCTCTGTATAAGCAAAAAGGAGATCCTCTAAACTAAAAACTCCTTAGTCACTGCCTAAAGCTCTTAGAGCGAGTGATAGAGGCGAGGATAAGGGAAATGAGTAAGATCAGTGGCAGGTAGTATGGCATCCAGAAAGGGAAGTGAACGACACAGCCCATGTTTTGTACTCCAGGAAAAGATGAGGGAACACCAAAAGGACTTGCATATGTTTTTTTCGACCTAGAGAAGGCGTACAATACAGTACCTTGAGACCTAATCTGGGGACTGCAAAACATCAGTTGTGACAAGTGTAGGTGAAACAGATGAGATGGATATAGAAGTAGGATTACATAAAGGATCTGCACTATGCCCTTTCCTTTTCATCATGATCTTGGATGTCATCACCGAGGAGATTCAGGAGGATACGCCATTGGCAATGCTGTTTGCTGACAACCTTGTTCACTGTGATGAAACGAGGGAGAGGATGGAAGAGAGACTGGAGAACTTGAGGGGGTGTTCAGAAGATGCAGGCTTAAAAGTTAGTAGGCCAAAGACAGAACATCTGCCGCCAGCGGGAAATTTACAAAGGATAGAAATGACGAAGTATGAAGAAGAAGGTTCAACTGATCTGCCGCAGGTATCAACATTCAAATACCTGGGAACCACAATAGATCAAATGGAGGATGCGGAACATAAATTGCAAAGAGGATAGAGAACGCAAGATATGGATGGAGAGAGCTGACAGGAGTGCTTTGTGATAAGAAAATTCCCACCAAGCTCAAAGTTCTATTGTACGAAACGGCGATATAACCTACACTGATGTACGGAAATGAGATCTGGCCACTGACTCAAAGACAAGAAGACAAGATATGTGCAACTGAGATGAGGATGCTACGACACATATATAATATAGACTGGGAAGTCCATGTAACAAATGAGAGTGTAAGAGAGGAGGTCAAGATAGAAGCGATTGCAATAGGCATGAGGAGGAGACGTCTTCAATGGTATGGAATTGTACGCAGGAGAGATAGGGAGGAAGATATTAAAATGGTGGCTGAGTTGAAAATACAGGGAAAGAGAGGGAGGCCAAAGAAAAGATGGATGGATACAGTGAAGGATGACATGCTGAGATGGGGCTTCTTGGATGAAGATGTTGATGAAAGGATCAGATGGCACTCCCTGATAGAACTTGGTGCCCTACAGGACCGCCACCCATCCTGGAACACGGCGGACTAGGTGAGGAAGAAAAATTAAGGGTTCATCTCATCATTAGGGAAGTAGGCGCATCATCACTAGCCTTCATGTTTTTGAATGGTGAACGTGAAAGTTGACAACACAATTCAGATTTTGCCTGAGAATGCTCAGATAGAAGATGGTGGCCCATCACAGGGAGCATCAGATCTAGATTTTGGTCTTGATCTAGAGAAGCGTCCTAGAAACATACTGTGGTTTTGTCTGATAAAACAAGTATTTCCAGAATAGTATAACTATATCAGCAACAAAGACTTGGTAATAATAATAATAAATAATGAATAGTAATAATGACTTGTTGCTTATTGGTGAAATGATGTTTTTAGGTAATTTCGAAAAAAAAAACATACAGAAAAATGCTGATAACTTACCAGGCATAGGGGAAATAGATGACTTCTGAGTGCTATTATCACAGCCTCTTTCATTTTGATAGTATGTTTTTAGGCTCCTCTTGGACCTGCAGATCATGACTAGCGTTTGCATAAAGACCAGTATCACTATGTATGTCGCATCTTAAATGGCTAATATAGTGCAAGGGATAGTATGTATCGTTATGGCAGAAAACAAATCCTGAAAAGAAAACGTATGTGATAAACTAAAGCAATGTTATTATTAGCTTTTGAGTTTCCCAAGTGAGATATTGTGGTGGATTTTCCACCACAGCTGAACATTCAAAATAAAATTTCATAAATTTTATTGTATTCCTTTTATCATTTGTAGTAACTTTTCTAATTTTAACTCATACACACCCATCTAGAATGTTCCCTGTTTCCTGTTCTTTCATCAGCCAGTATCATTTTATATATGCTTTTAATCATTGTAATGAATTCATGGATTAGTGGTAAAATACACAGTATGGCGATTTATGGAGAAATTACATCAGTATGTAACTTTGTGTCAGTAATTGGATGTAGCTGAAATTCTGGCAGCTTTAACGTTATGCATTGACTGACGTCCCAGTAATGACCTTTGAAAACACAGGCAAGCTATTTGACAAATGTATAAAATGGGTCAGCTGTAGCATTACTGATCTTTGAGACCAATCGAAGATGAGAAATTGTTTCTAGCAATCATACATAAATTGCCATAAATTGCCATAAATATGCTTGTACAGGATCAGATATATTCCTCTAATCCATAATTATTTATATCAATGCTTTTAATCACTGTACATGAGTAAAGTCTAGTTAGTTAGTATCCAGCAGCTGAAGTTACAAGACCTTAATACTTCAACTAGTCTACAGATCACCAATAAAGTGCCTTACAAATCAACCAACTGAAGTAAGTTTCTTGAGTTCTGCCTGCTGGCAGACCTCCCTGCCTTGACATAATGTTGCCTTGTTTGTACTCTGTTGTTAGACTGTAGCCTCCCTTGGGTAGCAGGTAGAGGCCAAGTGAAAACCCCCATTGCACCACTGCAACCATTGACCTGATTTCCAGTCCAGTTCCTCCAAGCTATCTCGCAGAGATAGTTGTGAACCCAGAGCCATTCCCTCCCCCCTCCCATTCCGTCCAGTTCCTCCAAGCTATCTCGCAAAGATAGTTGTAAACCCAGAGCCATTCCCTCCCCCTCCCATTCCAGTCCAGTTCCTCCAAGCTATCTCGCAAAGATAGTTGTAAACCAAGAGCCATTCCCTTCCCCCCCCCCATTTGGTTATTTATTTTATCTATACCCCTTCCCTCCCATTGATTATATTGTCCAACCCTCTTCCCCTGGCCCATTTGCTTCCATTTGCCTCGCCCGACAAATAAGTAATAATTATATTGCCAACCCTCTTCCCCTGGCCCATTTGCTTCCTTTTGTCTCGCTCGACGAATAAGTAATATTCATATTGTCCATTTCCATCCCTCCCCAATTTATCTTGCCCGATAAATACGGGTTCTGGAAAACGCGGAAAGGCGGAAAATCAGTTTCATCGCGGAAAACGATTTTCTGCGTTTTCGAAAACGCGGAAAATCGTTTTCCGCGTTTTCGAAAATGCGGAAAATTGTTTTTCACCTTGAATTTCATGATGATGCTAAAAAAAACTACTGGAAAGACATTGAGACATCACCACTGTATCAGATGAGTGTTTTTGGTAAAAATCAAGTCATGAAAATAATTTTTTTTTAGAAAATGCGAAAAATATTTCTTTCCTCAAAAATTGATCTCAATGCATAGAGAATGAACTGTAACCCATTAAGATATCATCCCCATCTTCTAAAGGCCTGAATGTCAGGTTTTTTCATTTTTGGAAAACGCGGAAAATCGTTTTCCGCGTTTTCAAAAATGCGGAAAATCGTTTTTCACCTTGAATTTCATGATGATGCTAAAAAAAACTACTGGAAAGACATTGAGACATCACTACTGTATCATATGAGTGCTTTTGATAAAAATCAATTGAAAAAATCGTTTTCCGCGTTTTCCAAAAAAAAAAAATGAAATTCAGGCCGTGAAAAGATGGGGATGATATCTTAAATGGTTACAGTTCATTTTCTATGCACTGAGATCATTTTTTGAGGAACAAAATATTTTCCGCAATTTCCAAAAAAATTATTTTCATCACTTGATTTTTACCAAAAACACTCATATGATATAGTGGTGATGTCTCAATGTCTTTCCAGTAGTTTTTTTTAGCATCATCGACAAATTCAAGGTGAAAACGCTTTTCCGCGTTTTCAAAAACGCGGAAAACGCTTTTCCGCGATGAAACTGATTTTTCCGCCTTTCCGTGTTTTCCAGAACCCGCGATAAATATGTTAATAGTTTGTCTATATCCCTTCCCTTCCCAATTTATTTTGCAGGATAAATAAGTTAATAATTTGTCCATATCCCCCCCCCCCTCCCCACCCAAAGCCAGTTCCAAAGTCAGGTCAATTATATTCCCAGCCCAGATAGAGTCAGCGTACTCGTTACCTTCCCCCTCAGATAGAGTCGTCGTACTCGGTATATTCACAGGCAGATAGAGTCGGCGTACTCGATATATTTCAAGGCAGATAGAGTCGGCGTACTTGTTTTAGAGAGTCGGCGCACTCAGCATAAATAGGCAATGTGCGTGGTTGCAGTGGCGCGTATCGCCGCCTTAGGGAAACCCCCTTAAAATCCTCTACAATATTAATAACAAGCTTCAACATCACAGAATAATGCTTAGAAACAATAATCACAGGCATGATTGGAGAGTTTCGCTGGTCAAAGATACCATGATCGGTAATTACTAAGAAGCTAAGTTTACAACTCAAAAAGAGGTATTTAAATGAATTTAAGATTGATTAGTTTTGATGTGATGGGGAGTCCAAACTAGCTAATACTTAGATTACAATTAAATGCTTGAGGTCGAGATTGTTAAATTCTGATAATTTTCATGAAGAAACAACCTGAGAACAGTGAATAAATGGAAATATGATAACATAATATGCCAATCTTCCTATAAAGCTAAAGAAAGCAGATAATTTGTGTAAGTTTTAAAATAACATTTGATTGTGCATAGCAATAAATTGGAGAAAACTCAACGTAATGCACTATTTCTACCTGTAGGACCTGTGACATTCTTTATGTCTCTTTGCAATGAATGCCAAAACACATCGCTATCATTGAGTAATGCACGAGGCGCACACTCCTCGTGAAAACATCTATGACAGCATCCCCCCTCATTAGAGTACTGGTAAGTGTGTACATCTGTGTGTGTGCTGCATGCTTGAAAAAGAGAGAATAAATGATTGGTCCCTTCATCCAAATGTCAATTCATTCTTATGTCACTTAATTAAGCCTGCTCAATTGAAACAAAGTTTGTTGGTCTCCAGAGGTTTGAATTAAGTGTATTGCACTGTACTTATAACTTACTAGGGTATCGAGTAGGGACTACATTGAAATGTAGAGGTCCTCGGTTGTTTTTTCCCAGGCAAGACACATGACAAAACCAGAATGCTGATAACCTTTATTTAACTCAGGATGCGGTTTCTGATCAATTGGACCAGGATCGATTTTTAACTTTAACGACCCTTGGTCTTTCATTGCCCATTTGTCATTCCTGATTTCTTGCAATGTTCTGTCATATCAATACCATCTGAGCCAGGTGAATATCTCTCCAGGCCCTGTTCAAACCATACCATTGAAATATGTTACCACCGTTAATGGTAAGCATTCTGCCATATCTTGTCAGTTACACCAAGGGCTGGTGAAATAAATTAAATACCCAGTGGTCAAAATATAGTGGTAACAAGGTTGCTACAATGTAATACCACATGGTATCCTGAAAGGAAACTTATCCCTTTTATCATAGGGTGTCAATGACATTATTGGGCATGGGACATTCATTGATGGAAAAGCATATTTTTAGTTTTTCGTGCCAAAATTGACATCAGATAGAAGTCATTTCATTAAAAGTGATTTAGTGAAGGCAGGACATTGTTTTTTTTTTTAAGGGAAGATATTGCATGATTCTTGAAGATATATTTGAAGATATTGCATGATTCTCAACACATCGTCACAACCTAGGTTTACACCAGTATCACCAAAAGTTTAAAAGCTTCCTCGTAAAATTGCTTTAAATTGCAGATTTCGGAATTTTTACAATCCTTAAAAAAAATACAAGTTACAAAAAACATGAAACAAGTATGTTAATCTACTCGGAATAGTCAGAGTTACTCATACTCATAGTCAAGTCACCTCAATAACACGAGTTATCACTATCACTTTGCTTAAAATCATGAGCCACTTGGTCTTTCAACTAGACAAAATCGCTCCAAAATTGCTTACTCAGAATGTATATTGTTCCATCGTTGAGTGAGCAATGTATGAGCGACACTCCAACAGGTCTCACTCAGTGAGACAACAGTTTGCTAATTTTGCTGTATCTAATTGAAAGTCCTCCCTGGTCGCTTGTGACCAGGTGCCCACTGGGTATACATTTTGTCTTTCAAAATCTGACAAAAGAAACTCAAAACTTATTCACCTTCACAACGTCAATGTAATACCGTCACCATAGGCCCAAATCTCGCCAGCAACCCTAGCTTTTGGATCACTCTCATTCTTGATGTTTAGTGTTGGGTGTATTCTTCTTTTCTCCTGACATATTTTACTTTGTACCAACGCTTGAACTGATAAATATTTTATGGTACTGATATAGAATATAAAGTGTCACATCATTATTATACGCCTTATAAATGTAAAATAATACTGTATGCTCCATGACGAATGGCAAAAACCTGGATTATTTTGAATGGTCTGTGCCAAGCTTGATGTACTTAAAAGATTATTGGAGTTATCGCTAGAGCTTGTGACTCTCTCATATTCACATTTTTAAACTGATTGATAGTCTCGCAAGGATTTCAAATGGTGAATAATGTTGAATAAAAGAAAGCAATAGTATGTTTCAAAGTTGAATAAACTTTAATTTTGATTGAGGAATCAGTCATTACCATTGAAAACTTACACAAATAGAGACAGCTTGTCTCACTATGTAAACCTGATGTGTCATGTTGTTTAAACTGATTTAAATAAGTCTTTTCATTGGTAATAGCAATGTAATAATGATTAAACATTGGCATAAGTTTAACATGAGTGCAAGCGCTCCTTGTCACAAAGGTATAATAAGTTGAATTAAAATATATTTGACCTCACCGTAAATCCAATAACCAGAACCAGTTTGAGTACCTGCATCCTAGTTGACCACCAGCTTCAATACTACTTTCAACTACAATAATTAGTTGTGCAACATCATGAATGAGTGCCTATTGTTGGGAATTTAGTTAAACATTGCTTGAGAACAGAATGTAAGTGTTGCAACATACTGGTCACATACTTTTTATAGGCCATTAATCATCAGCCACAACAATGAAGTCAATTGTAAAAACATGATAATTACAATATTGAAACATGTAGTTTGATAGATAAATGTAACACTTCAGAGGAAAGAATGAAGTTTGATAAGCTTCGACTATTTAATAATTTTAAATTAACTAGCGAGGATAAAGGTTTTACATAAGTTCGAGTTTTGCATCTGCAACATGATGTTGATAAAGGTGAATGCTTACAGCGTTTGTAAAGATAAATAAAAGCGCAGATTGTTAAAATGTGACATTGATAAAGGGAAAAGTGATTTGGCAAGTTTTTGGGACACACATATTTTTGGTCCGTAAGTAGTGATGTATGTAGCAAGAAGATGTTTTACAATGATTTCTAAACAAACAATAGAAAAGAGGGTGTGTCGGGTCATCAGCTCGGTAGAAAAATAAAATCGTATGTGGAGGAACTTAAAAACTTCAGCCTTTCTTCTTAACAAGAGGCCTGGTAAATTTTCATAGAGGAATCAATGATCACCCTCGAATGTTTACACAAATGGAGACAGCTTGTCTCTACATGTAATCTTGATGTCTCATGTTGTTTTAACTGAATTAAATAAGTCATTTCATGGGTAGTTAAAATGTAATGATGATTAGACATTGGCAGTTTGACATGAGTGCAAGTGGTCCTTGTCACAAAGGTATCATAGTTTGAATTAAAATATATTTGACCTCACCGGTAAATCCAAAAACCAGAACCAGTTTGAGTACCTGCATCCTAGTTGACTACCAGCTTCAATACTACTTTCAACTACTAATTAATTGCGCAGCATCATGAATGGATGCCTATTGTTGGGAAATTAGTTAAGCATTGCTTGAGAACAGAATGTAAGTGTTTCTCATCTTTATAGCATCTCTTGCTGAGAGCTACAGCTTATTTTGTATGCCTCCTATCGAGCTCCTATCAAATTCAGGATTGAGTCTGATATCCACAGAGGCTTGTCACTCCTAACAGTATTGCTCCAAGTCCCAACATTTTTTTCAGGAGAGTGCTTGTCAAGTGGATCAGTGAATGTCTTGACGCATTGCAGTAAGCTTGTCATCGCATAGAGCACATTGTCACTTCTCATCAAGCTCGCACCAAGTCTTGAAGCTACTCACCTTCTGCCAGTGAACCTTCTGCCTTTCACGAGCGCCCCATGATGCTTGGTGTTTGAGAGTTGGTTGTCTGCTGACTGTGGTTTTCTACTTGAGGCAGTGTACCAACCGGCTCATATGCATAGTTATTTACATCGTTATTATCTCAATTCACGTTGCATCCCTTTTTAGTTCAGTGTAATTTCACACCCCACTCAATATGGACAGAAGATTGATGTAAATATGCTTAGGTGTGTTGGCAGGACATCTTTCAAGCATGGTTCGATAGATAAATGTAATAACTTCTGACGAAAGAATGAAGTTTAATTAGCTTCAACTATTTAATAAGTTTTAAATAAATAGCAAGGATATAGGTCTTACATAAGTTCAAGTTTATCCTTGCATCTGCAACATGATGTTGATTAAGGTGAACGCTTACAGTGTTTGGTAAGAAAAAATAGAAAAAGCGAAGATTGTTAAAATGTGACATGGACAAAGGGAAAAATGATTTGGCAAATTTTTGGGACATACATAGTTAAGGTGTCTAAGTAGTGATGTATGTAGCAAGAAGACATTCTACCAGATTTCTAAGCAAACAATAGAAAAGAGGGTGTGTCAGGTCATGAACTCGGCACAAAAATAAAATCGTATACGGAGGGTAAAATTAAAAACTTCAGCCTTACTTCTTAACATAGGCTTGGTAAATGGTCATTGTAGGTGACTGCTGTATTCTTTCAAAGCACATTTAACAGTTAAAACCAAGCCAATATGCTGGGCCCCTACATCAAAACTTGACTAATTTGGAGGGAGCAATCATCATTTAAAACTACATGATTGTCATAGCTATGCCAGTGATTATTTAAAATATTAAAAATTCCTGGTATATTTGCGCTTAGAGTCATTTCCTTTTTTTTTTCAGCCAAATTTGTTGTAGCATTTAAAGCTGGTGCCATGTCACTTCTTACATTTCCAAACTTCTTGTAAAAGGTGGTTATCTTCAACATATATTAGGGCTTTAAAATCATCAAAATCATGATAATTTACATGAAAAATCCACAGGAGAGGGAATTATCTGTGCACACTCCCATTGATCAGGGACAGATCTAATCCAGTATACATCAACATGTATATATGTCACCAAGTCTTTAAGCTACTCATCTTCCACCAGTCAACCTGCTGCCGTTCACGAACGTTAATTCCTAATCTGAGTTGTTTTCAATCAGAATAGCTTATCTGTATTATCAGCGCAAATTATTGAGATCTTTATGTTGGGAGTAACATAGGGGGATTTACTAGTGTTTGAATAAACATAGTTTATGGCAGAGACCTCAACGCTGGACCCAGTTATCTTCACGATGTAGATGATTAAGGTGATTAAATTTGCTGAGAATCTTCAAAATAAAGCTAACCAATTCTATGTTGGTGGGGTCAGTAATTAGGAGATGGAAGAGGTGAATGTTGCTAAGGAATGCTTGAGAATCAGTTACCATTCATTGCTTATTATGAGCTGAATGAAGATTATCTGCATACTTTGTCTGTATCAGTTAGGGAAACCCTTCAGTGCAATGCACTCAGAACTTTCCGCCCACTCATGTTACTAAGCGTGATGAGGCGGTGATCAATATCTGGTTATGGTAGGATAATCCTCGCCTCTTCTTCAAGCTCCTTGGTATTGAGAAAGTGTCAATTATAATCATGACAGTCACAGTAAACCCATATATCACCCGGATATGACTATCATTGATGAGAATCCACTATTTTGCTGTCTCCTGGCAAACTGTCTTGGGATATTTATGCAGATCAGATGGAAGGCACTTTTTCCACCACCAATTATTCATGCCAAGTAGAACATTGAATCTTTTAACAATGCAAATCTGACACAACTTTATCACAAGTAACTTTCTGACTATAACATGAAGTTTTTATGTAAATTATCTTGATGTTGATGATTATAAAGCCCTAAGATTTGCTGAAGAAAACTACCTTCTACAAAAAGTTTGGAAATGTAAGAAGTGACATGGCACCAGCTATAAATGCTACAATGGATTTGGCTGAAAAAAACCAAATGGCTCTTGACGCCTATATACCTGAAATCACTGGCATACCTATAACAATCCTGTAGCTTCAAATGATGATTGCTCCCTCCAAATAAGTCTAATTTTTAAAAGAAGGGGGCCAGCATATTGATTTGGTTTTTATTGTTAAATGACTTAAGTGACATAATGCGCTTTGAAAGAATACAGCAGTCGGCTATAATGACCATTTACCAGGCCTATGTTATGGAGGAAGGCTGAAGTTTTTAAGTTTACCCTACATATACGATTTTATTTTTGTACCGAGCTGATGACCTGACGCTGACACACCCTCTTTTTTATTGTTTATTGAAATCATGGTAGAACATCTTCTTGCTACATACATCACTACTTAGACACCTTAACTATGTATGTCCCAAAAGTTTGCCAAATCACTTTCCCTTTATCCATGTCACATTTTAACAATCTTCGCTTTTTCTATTTTTTTTTACCAAACACTGTAAGCGTTCACCTTAATCAACATCATACTGCAGATGCAAGGATAAACTTGAACTTATGTAAGATCTATGTCCTTGCTATTTATTTAAAACTTATTAAATAGTTGAAGCTAATTTAACTTGTTTTTTCGTCAGAAGTTATTAGATTTATTTATCGAACCATGCGTGAAAGATGTCCTGCAACACACCTAAGCATATTTACATCAATCTTCTGTCCATACTGAGTGGGGTATGAAATTACACTGAACTAAGAAGGAATACAACGTGATTTGAGATAATAACGATGTAAATAACTATGCACATGAGCCGGTTGGTACACTGCCTCAAGTAGAAAACCATGGTCAAAGATAACTAACTCTCAAACACCAACCGAGCATCATGGGGCGCTCGTGAAAGGCAGCAGGTTTACTGGCAGAAAATTGAGTAGCTTCAAGACTTGGTGCGAGCTTGATGAGAATTGACAATGTGCGATGTAAAGCTTACTGCAATGCGTCAAGACATTTACTGGTCCACTTGACAAGCACTCTCCTGAAAAAAATGTTGGGACTTGGAGCAATACTGTTAGGAGTAACCGGCCTCTGTGGATATCAGACTCAATCCTGAATTTGATGAAAGCTCGAGAGGAGGTGCACAAAAAAAGCTGTAGTTCTCAGCAAGAGACGCTATAAAGGTGAGAAAGACAACAGTGAGCAGAACAGCAAGGCATTGTGGGTACCATCAAACTAGTTACCAAAAGTAAAACCAGAAAATGTTACCAGAGAAGGCCAAGCGACTCCACCATCAGCTGGGTATAAAACTGAAGCTGTCGGCGGAGAGACTGTACATTTGGAGACTAACAGATGTTCCAGACCTGGGCAGCGGTTAGCCTTAGATTCACTCTGAGGGAAAGAGAATACTCGTATACTGGATGAACTGTATGTTTAGATCTGTCCCTGATCGCTGGAAGCATTCACAGATAACTCCCAATCCTGTGGCGTTTTTATGTTAATGAACATGATGTTGATGATTTAAAAGTCGTAATATATGCCGAAGACACCCCATTTTACAAAAAAAATTGGGAAAGAAATGACATAGCACCAGCTATAAATGCTACAACAATCTGGGCTGATGACCTGACACACCCTCTTTTTTATTGTTCATTCAGAGATCACAGTAGAATATTTTTTTGCTACAACACTTCTTTCAGGCCTAAACTATATATGTCCCAAAAGCGCGCCAATTCCTCTTTTTTACTGTCACACATTAAAATAATCTCCGCTTTCAGCTATTTCTGCCAATCACTATAAGGATACACTTTTATCAACATCATATTGCAAATGCGAAGATAAACTTGAACTTATGTAATACTATAATAAATATCATTACATTTTTTGGAATTTTTTCTTGTAGTTGTGCAAATAATCTATTCCATTTCGACTTATATTTATTCTCAAGGTTTTTTATTTTTCCTTCTTTCCTTTTCCTTTTTATTATTTTTTGGCACTATTTGGAAAACCTTCCGCTACTTGAATGAAATAGACTGCAAATAAAATTGTTAAAAAAAAAGAGGAAAAAAGGACACCTTATATCCTCGCTAAGTAATTGAGCTTCATTTTTTCGTCAGAAGTTATTACATTTATCTATCAAACAATGAAATTCAATAATTTAGTTATCATGATGAAAAAATAAAGTTTAAAAACGGTAAAACAAAATCGAATAAAGTTAAGAAAAAAATTTTTACAATATTGAATTCATTGTTTTCCCAGAGTCTAATAGACTTTATAAGAAACATGTGCTGCAACACTTACATTCTGTTCTCAAGCAATGCTTAACTAAATTCCCAACGATAGGAATTCATTCATGATGCTGTGCAATTAATTAGCAGTTGAAAGTAGTATTGAAGCTGGTAGTCAACTAGGATGCAGGTACTCAAACTGGTTCTGGTTTTTGGATTTACCGGTGAGGTCAAATATATCTTAATTCAAACTATGATACCTTTGTGACAAGGACCACTTGCACTCATGACAAACTGCCGATGTTTAATCTTTATTACATCTTTACTAATCATGACATAACTTATTTAATTCAGTTTAAACAACATGACACATCAAGATTACATGTAGAGGCAAGCTGTCTCCATTTGTGTAAACATTCAAGGGTGATCATTGATTCCTCTATGGAAATTCAAGTTTATTCGACTTTGTAGCATACTATTGCTTTCTTTTACTCTAGCATTCACAATTCACAATTTAAAATCCTTGAGAGACTATCAATTAGTTTAAAAATGTGAATATTAAGAGAGTTACAAGTTCTAGCGATAACTACGATAATCTTTTAAGTACATCAAGCTTTGCACAGACCATTTAAAAGGTTTTGCAATTTGTCATGACACATGCAGTATTATACATTCTATTTTAAATAAAGTGCATAACAATGATGTGAAACTTTATATTCTAAATCAGTTCAATAATATATTTATCAGTTCAATCGCTGGCACAAGATTATTTTATTGATAATATGCACAGGCGCGTGGTCACAAGCAACCAGGGGGGTCTCTAGAAAGATACAGTAAAAATCACAATCTATTCTGTTGGTTAAAAAAATCCTAATGGTTAGTCACTCACCACATCGTGGCGGCGAAATAGTGTGCATTAAGGGCGAGACTGCAATGTCTGCGCCAATTTGCTCCTAGTTTGTAGGCAGGTCGGAGCAAGGTCGGAGCACACCTGGGGGTCCAACAACTCCCAGTAGTCAGTGGACTGCAGTGGAGTTCGAACCCATGACCTTCAACACTTGCATGCTGAAGGATCGGCGCTCTAACCACTGAGCCACCTCCTACTCCTGAGCCACTCTCACTCAGTGAGTAAGTGAGACCTGCTAGAGTGTTGCTCATACATCTCTCACTTAGTGATTTAACTATATACATTCTGAGTGAGCAATTTGGGAGCAATTTTGTCTAATCGAAAGACCAAGAGAGTCATGTATTTGAGCAATGTGATAGTGATAACTCGCTTTAATAAAGCATCACTTATGAGGATGAGTAACTCTGACTATTCCCAGTAGATTGACATATTAACTTGTTTCATGTTTTGTGTAGATTGTCTTTTTCAAGGGATTGTAAATGTAAATATTCCGAAATCTGCAATTTAAAGAGGTTCTACAAGGAATCTTTGAAACTAGTTGTGATGCTGTGGTGAACCTAGGTTGTGACGATGTGTTTAGAATCATGCATCTAAAAAAAATGTTCTGCCTTCGCTGAATCAACATCTATTAGTGAAATGACTCCTGTCTGATGTCAGTTTTGTCACAAAACAACTAATCAATTCATAATTATCCCATAATATCCCCATAATGTCATCGACAACAAATGTGAACAAAATGATCCTTTCGTCACAGGGTAGAAACTATCTGACAAAACATTGTAAATGACGTGTTGGCTGTATATATTTTAATAAACCAGCACTGTTATGGTATTGATACTCTGCTGTGCCACGCGGTGCTGATATTCGAATAGTTTCTGTATTTGCAGATTTAGATATTTATCATTACAATTCTCGCCTCTCCAGCACAGTACCAAAAGCACATCCTTACATGTTGAATACCAGCGTACAACTCCCTTAATTCAATGTGCAATGCAGTAAACTATGATATAACCTTCTGAACAAAGAAGTTAACTTCTGAAAAAAGAACTTAATTGACTCAATCAGCCACACGTTAAAATGGATTATGAAGGTATAGTAATATAGAAATAAAAACATAAACAATGGTTTCGATTAGACAAAGGTTGCCTCAATTCACAGCTTGACCATGCTATCCTCTGGTCAAATTCACAACAAGCACCTTTAACGTATTGATGACTGTTGTTTGAGGTCTGAAAATTTGCAAACAATGATGGTGAGGGCGTCTTACATTGAAATAGATGAAGCTCGCTCCTGACTTCAAAATTGAGAAACAGTCTCAGTCTGCCACATAGGACCTTTTTGAACATAGTAATTTTGATACTTGGATTTTTAAGTCCACGTACAACACGATTTTGAGTTTGGTGGTGCTACAGAACTTTGATGTTGAGTCGTAGATCAGCATTAGCATTTTGCACAAATAAATGCCCAACCATAATTCCTATTAGTGTAACTGTCTACTAGAAGTACAACCATTTTTACATTGAAATATTGGAGTGATCACGTTTCTACCGTTGTCGCATTGGGGTTGACTCTTAATAGCTAGATGGTTTATTGGCGACACTACCCTGTGATAGAAGGGATTATTTTTCCTTCAGGATACCATGTGGTGTCATGTTGTAGCAATCAAGCTAACACAATATCTTGCCCACTGGGTATCTAATTTATTTCACCAGCCCTTGGTGTAACTGACAAGATATAGTTGAATGTTTATCTTTACCGGTGTTAACATATTTCAATGGTATGGTTTGAACAGGACCTGGAGACACATTCAACTGGCTCAGATGGTATTGGTATGATGGAACATTGCAGGAAATCAGGAATGACGATTGGGCAACGAAATACCAAGGTCTCTAAAGTTAAAAATTCATCCTGGTCCAATTGATTCAAAACCTCATCCTGAAATAAATAAAGGTCATCAGCACTCCAGTTTTGTCATGTGTCTTGCCCGGGAAAAAACAACCGAGGACCTCTACATTTCAAATGTAGTCCCTACTCAATATCCATGTAAGTTATGAGTACTGCACAGTGCACTCCACTTAATTCAAACCTCTTGGGACCAACAAATTTTGTTCCAATTAAGTAAAGTCTGAATAAAGTGGCACAATAATCCAATGCCATTTAGATGAAAAGATTTTTTTTGGTAATTCTTAATTATAATAAAGTCTGAATTAAGAGGAATAAACTGTATGTGCCTTGTTCCATCATTTCATGGAAAATATTGATTATCAAATTGACTGATGCTAGGTAGAACTGATATATTGATAATATCCAAACGCTCATGATACATTTGCTGTTAGGCTTCGCCTTTGTGTTAGTTATCACCGCATAGCGCATACCAGTTTGTCGCACAATCCAGTGCATTATATTTGTACAATGTACTATGGTAATTAGAATATGAATTACAACCGTTAACGTTACAACTGAACAAGGTTGAACACCATGGTTTACTGCTACAAGGAACTATAAATAGAAGACTGTACAGCGTGTTTGATACAGAGTGATTTGAACAGTGGTTGCCATAATAGATGCTGATGATCATTTCAATCTCCCTTTTTCATGCTTGCAGCACATCCACGCATACACACGTTTACCAGTGGGGAGATGAGGGGAGATGCTGCCATCGATGTTTTCATGAGGAATGAGCGCCTCTTGTGCATTACTCAGTGATAGTGATGTGTTTTGGCAGTATCGGCAAGGGGGAAAGGATCACCAAGGCCCTCCAGGTATAAATACTGCATTTCGTCTAGTTTTTTCCAATGGGTATAGTGTACTATCAATTGTAATATTAAAACTTAATTCAAATTATATGCATTCTGTTGCTTTACAGGAAGATTGGGATATGTTATCATATTTCCATTTATTCCCTATCCCCAGGTTGTTTGACTTCATAAAATATCAAATTCTACCAATTCGTCCTCAACCATTTGTAAAGTTAGTATTGGTATGTTTGGCCTTACTAACACATTAAGACTAATCAATCTTGAACTCATTTACATATCTCATTTTGACCTGTAAACTCAACAGGTTCTTAGTAATGACCATTCATTAAATCTTTGTCCCGCCAAACTCTCAAGTCATACCTGGGAGGATCGATTCTAAGCAAAATTTTGTGATGTTGAAGATTGCCATTAACTTTCAGTGATAAAAGACTCAAGATAACAATAACATTGCTTTAATTCATCACAAATGTTTTATTTTCAGGATTCATGTTCTGCCATAACACAACATATAACGGAGGGATTATATTTTTGAGATGCGACATACATAATGACACTGGTCTTTATGTAAATGCTAGACATGATCTGCAGGTCCAAGAGATCGGTTTTAGACATAATGATAAAGAAAGGGGCTGTGATGATAGCACTCAGGAGTCATCTATTTCACCTATGCCTTGTAAGTTATAGGCACACATTATGTACGATTTTGCAAAGTAACCAAAAACACATCATTTCACAAAGTAAGCAACAATATATTATTATTATTTTTAATTTATTTTTTGGATCATCTCAAATTTTTCACTTGTTTCAACTAATTGTTTTTGTCACAGATTTGTGAATTTGTCTGTGTTCAACACAGGAATTTATTTTCAGACACCTGTTGGCTGCAAATTTGACAGCGGTTTTTTAGTTAAAATGATGTACAATGTAAGAAACTATCCTTCTTCTCATCTATGAGGTATC
Source organism: Membranipora membranacea (assembly GCA_914767715.1). Lineage (NCBI taxonomy): Eukaryota > Metazoa > Bryozoa > Gymnolaemata > Cheilostomatida > Membraniporidae > Membranipora > Membranipora membranacea. Next base: position 16,432,625 of record OU612069.1, on the reverse strand, counting down.
CATGCATATTGCTGTACCAGTCCAACAAATAAACATTTCAATCTGCATAAAAGTTGATGGATGAAGTTTTTTTAACATTTTTACATTGCCATCTGTCAATGAAAACCTATATTTTTTAAATTTATATGAAAAAATTTGAATTTATTTTGATTTGAATTTGAATTTAATTTAATTTTGATTTAAATTTATATTATTTGACAGTAGTGAGCTGGTACTGCAATGATCAAAAGGGTGGAGCATACCATCAATCGGGATTACTCTCTTGCACAGCTGAGATCGACTATGCTTCCAACGCATAAAAGTAGTGTAGGGGATTTAACATGATCGATATGATTTTCCATTCATCATTAATAATCAGTTTTATTTCACAGGTAGATGTCGCTTTGCTTAAAGGTCCCGAGGGTTCACCATACAAAAAACATGCATCATTTGATGAAGGCTAGTGATGAGGCGCCTACGCCATTCATACTGAGCTCATATTGGCTAATAACTGAGCATAAGTCATGTGACATGATGGGTTATAACCACATTTTAAAAACTGAATTTCCTTCTAAACTATGGTATTCTTATGATATATATATGTATTATATATCTGTTGATTTAATCCTCAACATATAAACCTGCATTGTCACCTCAAACACAACAATACCTTTTGGATAGAAAAATAATGGAATTTTATCATTACCATGTAAAAAATTGTCATTATAATCAAATTGACAAAACTTCATGCTGTATTTCTGTTATACAGACAGAAGACCCCTCGAACCTATTGAAGAGCCTCCTCTACTCGTCATTCAATGGCAACGAGGCAACCAGATATGGTCAAAATATGGAGGCGAAGATCGAGGAAGACGTTAAATTAAAGTATCCAGTGATAAAGATTGAGCACCCCTCACTGACTGCAGACAAGAAACACAAATTTTTAGCTGGATCACCTGATGGTATTGCAAATCTGAAAAATGAAAAATTTTTACTTGAGTACAAGGTACCATATAGCCTGTTTCAATCAGGGAAGGCAGCCAGTGAGGCCAACTCTTTATCACAATCTGCAGACCCCAACTTAGCAAGAGACACAATTATTTCTACCAGATCCAAGGTCTTCTACACATTTTTAACTTACCATACTGTTTGCTAGTTGTTGCCGGCGTGGAAGACTTTGCCTACATAAAGGTCGTGAGAGAAGAAGATTTTTTTAGAGAGAAAATGTTTGATAATTTACGAAATTTTTATTTTGGTGCTATTTTGCCCGAAATCGTTTTTCCGATGAAACGCCGTGGTGGGTTGAGAAAGTGTTTGGTTTGTTTAAAGTGATGTGATTATTTGGTAATATTATCTTTATTTGAAGCACCACAACCTCGAGTGGTAAATCTAACCTAGTAATTTGTGTATATGTACTTATGGGATGTAGATGTATGATCGATATTTATTTATTATTTATTTTATTGTAGTATATGTATTTTACATTGACTGTGACTATGACACTGACTGCGAATTCCAGACTGTTATTCTTATCTAACTTACTAAATTTATATTATAGTGTTATTTATACTAACTTACTTCTAATCAGATAAACATTCCATCCTTTGCGCATTTATATGATCACGTATTTATTAACTTATATTATTAGATAATATTTATTTCACTGTTACATATTATCTATAGACATATTACTAGTAGAGAGTATTTCTAAATTTATATGCACTATTTACACTTGTATTCGTATTATAGTATTTATAGGGGAGGGTGGGTCTAGCGGTATTTATTATTACCAGGTTGTGTGGCTGCACTCAAAGTTATTATTACGAATATCCATAATCACACATGATAATCAAATATGTGATTTAGGTGATGAATCCTGTAAATATCGTTACTTGTTAAATTTTGCATATTTATTCCAATTGACTGTGTTCAAGTTGACAAGTTATTGTTAAATTCCTCTATAAAATCATGTCCAAAAGCTATGACAAACCAACTTTTTTGGACTGCTTAAGAAAACAATAAAAATATACCAAGCTGAAGGACTTGTTTTCTCTTGCATAGTTCTATCATCCATGTCAACAAGCCAACTTTACAGCGGATTTGCGGGACGAACTGCAAATGATATGATATTGCATCTGTAATAAGCATGGTTGAATCAACACCTAATATTGTGATCAGTAGTAAACATCAATCAATTATACACACTTCTGGTATGACGCGTTGCGCTATGCACGATGGGTGAGTGTTTTCATTCATAAACATATTTCCCACGCTCTGTTTCGTAGTATTTGTAGTAAATAATGAAATTAGCGATAAAATATGAACAACTCAAAATATTTCAAAATTTTTTTTGTGTACTTATAAGTTACTTATTTCCTATCCAACCATACGAATTTTAAGAAAACTCGCCGATGCCGTTACTATACCTCAACCTCGCCATTATAACTCATAGATCACATGACTTATGTTCAATGGATAATCAATAGGAGCTCAGTATGAGTGGTATTGTGGGAAGGGAAGTGTAGGCGCATCATCACTAGCCTTCATCAACATAGGCATGTTTTTGAGGTTGCAGCTAGACATGGGTGTATTTTAGACGCTGCCAAGGGGCCCCTTTTAATTCCGATGCAATGAAAATTGGTCTAGGTATGTAAAAGACTCTTCGTCACGCGAATTTCATGCAAATTGTCTTGTATCGTGAATGTTTAAACATTAGAGAGATTTTTCGCTCTGAAATACTGATTTCATTGTGATCATCATCAATTTCGACACAAAAATAGCATGCGAACTGTTTGTAACACTCAAATTTGTCTCTCAAAAAATGTTTTGAAGTTCAACGTTCTGTTACAATTCCTGTGATCCAGTATGGGGAATGTTCAATAACCCTTGAGCCTGGAGAGCGGGTCCTTAATGATACAAACATTCAATCAGCAGATCATAATGAAGGTCATTGGTATTATACTGAGGGGGGCCGACCATGCCATACTAAATGTGAGTGGTTGTAGCCTATGCAATTTCAATGGTATTCGGATTTGTAATTTACCAAAGAACAGTCATAAAAACATTCCCTTCACCGCCTGACTTTAAGATGTGTTTGTCTTTGTTCAGCCTTTGTATGGGCTGGCCTCTAACACAGGTATAAATGTTTGGATATTCTCTTGAACCAAACTCTGAAAAATGGGAACAAAGTGGCCTAATTTCTTGGCCTCTCCTCAGTGCTCGATCGTTACTCTAATCACTTCTATTTGTTATCTTCCAAATCAATTTTGTGTTGTGACTAAATGGTGTCTTTTTTCGCAGCATTAGCTATGGGTAGTACATGAATGCTCATAAAGATTTCACACCATTTCATCAATTTACAAAACAAAAATCATTTCAGCATCATGTAAGCAAATCGGTCATTATCAATACTACATCCTGGCACTTTCATTTTAAAGAAAAAATCCCAGATGTGATATCGTAGCGCTAAGTCAGTCAAATCGTTACTATGATTTGGAGTAGTTGGCTAATAATGACCAATGGATGGCAACTCAATAGAAATTTTCTATAATCGTATTCCAATCAATTTTTTTCAGGGAGATCTCTTTCATTTATAACAACAAACAATATCTCAAACTAGACCCAAATACTCAACTGTTTGGAAAAGGGAGAAAGAAGCCTTAACTGTGTAAGGGTGAAGGTCAAGTTTGGCACAGATGTGGCTGACAATAAAGGTAATATGCTATGTATTTATATCTATCTATCTATGACAGTAATAGTCTATGTGATACCATTTTATGATTAAGTGTCCTTTCAATTTTCTTAAAAGGGTCATCAACTGATGAAGTTCACGTGTAATTCCATTTAGTAGAGTTATAATGTCAAAATTATCTTAATTCTAACTTTCGTTCAACTTACAAATTTAGTTATCAAAACCTCCATTTTTCGAGATTGCCTAAATATTGCTCGTGTAAAACCTCTATACAAAAATTGTGATAAAAATACTTCACAAATTTTTGCCAGATTTCAATTTTACCTGCCCTGGGGAAAATACTATCTATTCAAGTTAGGGAATTTTTAGAGTTGAATTATCTTTTATCAGATTAACAATTTGATTTTTGAACCAAGAGAATCACTACAGATGCTATGAATTTTATAATGGAAAAATTATACAACAATTTTAATACCAGAAACATTACTCAGGGTGTTTTCCAAGGACTTTGATACAACTAATCATGATATTTTAATCAAACAATGATCTTTCTTGGCTTCTCAACAAAGTCTCAAAACCTTATAAAAATAAAGCGGACGCAATTTGTACCCTTATATGGTACTAAGTCTCAATTACAAACTGTGAAAATTAGTGTGCCCCAGGTGGAGTCAGTCCTCGGCCTCTTATATTTTTAACCTATATAAATAATCTTCTTTATGGAGCCCCAGATTTGAGTTATCTCCTATTGGTAGATGATATTAACAAATGTTTAGTTCAGATAGTCAGTTGATGGAATCTCAACTACAATTAGTGAACCAATGTTGCATCTCAAATAGACTGTTTTTAGTTATGATGAGAAGACCCATCAACTTATATTCAAAGCCCCTAAAAAGCAGTGTGATAGCCAAAGCTTTATTCTCAATTAAATTTCAATTCCTCTTCGATTCTGGAAATAAATAGAGAGGCAAAGTTTCTCGGTCTTACCATTGATCGATGTATAGATTTTGATTTGCACCTCAAAGGCGCAGATAAAAAGCATCATTAAAACCTGCTAACAATGAGAGCAAGCAGTTAGGCCATATTTAGATGATAAAACAATGACTGATATTCACTAAACATTCTTTTAACCCAACGCTTGTAAAAAAAATTTAAAACCAACAACAATTTTACAAAAAGCTGCTTTGAGAGCCATAGTTCGCACAAAACATATTGGGAGATAATTCTAAGTTTCATGACAGGAAACTTAGAATTATCTCCTCATCGGTGATAGGGAGACAACTTGAATTCAAGTTGGATTCAGTTGGATTTCCCAATGAAAATGGGATTTCCATTGATTATTTATTGATTATTTAATATATATACCAAGGTCACGAATTTACCTAATTCTATTGATGATTAAATACATGATTGAGTAAAGCATTGTTCTGCCTCATACAAGTTTTAAAGTCCAAAATCAAACAGACAACAGTGTTGACAGCAAGGATTGAGTAAGTTCAAAAACGATAAAAAAATTTCAGTGTTTCTACCACTTCTCACTTTATGACCAATCTCTTCACACAGCAAGCTCAAAGGTGATTAAATCTAAATTTAGCAAGCCAAGATGACACTGCTGGCTTACAAGAAACCCGGAATTATGGCTCAAAGGTGATTTCACAAAGAACCCCAAATTTTAAAAGGGAATCACAAGGATCATCAGCCATCTGTGCAAGGAAGACTAGCATACAGCTCCCTCCATTAGGGTCAGTTTCTGCCCACCATGGTGTATAAGATATGGCTTCGTAAATTGGATCGCCCCATACCCATGTCCCATTTCTAAGTTCTGCTGATATCCAGGCAAGCGGGTAATCGCTCCAAAAATTCCAGACTAAAGTAAAAATAGAAGAAAATCATTTTCAGCACTCAGGGCATTTAGGAGGACTACCAATGAAGATGTTACATATAGAGTTACAACCTCAATTTTATCGATTCATTATGCAAGCCATATATAGGGAACTTTGCAAGATGAGAGTTTTGCAGGGTTTCCAGACTCTCTAGAATATAGAGAAAGGTTGACAACTATCAACAAACAAGATGGCAGTGGTCACAGTTGAGTTGACCTTGAGTTTCGAGCAGTAAGTTCCCTAATAACAGACAATCAGGCAGATTCAAGTTGACTTATGAAAACATGTGCACTTATCCAAAGATCAAGGGTTGTATCTGTTTGTATCTGAGGCTATCGTTGAATGAAAAAGAGCTGTTAATTTAATTCTTACTGTTTCCTTCATATTGCTCCAGTTGAGATGACAACCACATCATAGAATCATTGGTCATCAGAGACACCAGATGGCCGCCAATTGTTTGACAAAACACTTCAGCATCATCTCGCTTATTAAAACGATGGTCATCATCATTAGCCAGGCCGATCCATGTTCCAGAATAGGGGTTATATTTGTACACCAGGTCCAGATCTGTAAACAAAATTTAAATGTTCAAATCGCTTTTGGACCTTGGGGGCGTGAAATCTGAATGATAACCCTTTCTATTGAGTTATAACAATCAAATTAATGAAAGACAGCAAAATTATGTGGTATAATGGGCGTAATCACGAACAGCAGCTTAATAAATCAGAAGTATCAAAGGATTGAAGAATTTTAAAAAACATTGTTAGTCTGCCGTAACGGAGAACCCTTCACAACATGATGGTTTGTGTGTGTTCTCAAGTGGTGCTCTCTCGAAACATATGATTGAAACCCATATTTCTCACAATCTGGGGACAATTCTCAAAACTGCGGAAAGAACACATCCATGATGTCACTAGAATTAAAAGTTTTCAAACAGCATAGTTGTCAGATAGTTGGTAGCTATTATTGGAGTTATCAAAATTTGAGAGGTTTTCTTTTTGGATTTGTGAGAGGTGTGATTTGTGTGCACTTTAGGTTGGTTGAAGTGGCACTGAGTCTTGTGGTCTTTGGTCTTTTGGAATCGCACCCAGGCAAGATGAAAGCTAAAGATGTGATCACTTGCTCTTTAAAAGCTCCTAAAATGACATAAGATATTCATATCATACCTTCAAAGAGCCAAGAGTACATCCTGTAGTCCGTGTTTTTCCCGAGGGACCCATTCCAAGTTGTGAGGATTACCGGACGTGTAGATATGATGCAGTCAGAAGTTGTCTGGTCATAGGCGTATGATAGGCAGGAGCCACCCAGTATATTAGAACACGTATACGCGCATGAGACCAGCAAAGGAATGTTAGAGATAATTTGACGGGTGTCGATCGTGTATTTGTTTGCAGGATATTCCACAAAGATTGACTCAGACGGAGACAGCTGCTGCGCGTTTGCCTAAAAATGCAATAAATAAGTTCTATATACCATACAATGTAACAAGTATTTTCACAGCTTATCATAATTAGACATCATATTTTCACTGTGACACCTTGTGACCACTCGCTTTCCTTTACCGAAATAAGTTTGATTGTTCAATGATGCATCGCTCATTTTAAAAGTAGTTTCTCACTAACCTCAGTTTTTCCTAGGTTTGCAATAATAAGGAGAATCCATTCCATCAAATGTGAAGCTAGCTGCCATTGATAGTCAAAAGAGAACATAGTCGCGTTCGTCTGCTGGCAATATAAGCTACTTTATTTGCTTTTTCTCCCATAATCAACTGTGTTAGAAGTGAAACTATATCGTATGAAATATGATATGATCCCGATATATGGATTGCAACAATCTATGGTTAACAGGAAATATTATCTAGAGTGTATTTTCATCGGTCGAGCAGGAAGTATATTTGTTTTGTCGCATAAATAGACAGACACGAATAGGTGATAATCACCATTGATCGATTCCTGATTCACAAATCCATGATAATGGTGTATTTCATGTTTGCCACATGGTATCACGCTCTGATAAAATGAAAAGCTTCCTGGTATACAGATAAAATTGAAGTGGCATTTGTTGACATTGCTATATTGCTAGGAGAAGGAGGTTCATTAATATATTGGCTTGCTAATGCTACCTCCGATCTTCAATCTGCTGCAGACTCCGTCAGCCAATGGTGTGCTGATAATGACCTCATCCTGAACGCCAAAAAGACTAAAGAGTTAATCATGTGCAACTACCGAGATGACCCTACGCAGCCAGCACTCGTAATTAACAACAGCGAGATTGAACAAGTAGATCAGTTCACCTACCTCGGGACCATAGTCACCAAGAAACTTGACTTCTCAGCTAATACTGTCAAAACCACCAAGAAGATATTGAAACTCTATCATCTAGGTGTTAACGAGAAACTGATTAACACCTGCTATAAGTCTTTTATCGAATCCATCCTAACCTACCATCTTCTGGTCTTATACCAACACATGTCAGCTGATTCAAAGAGAACAATTAGGTCTGTCATAAAATCTGCTGAATATCTCTCAGGTGACCTAAGCTTTACGCCCCTCGAAGAACTTTACATTAGTAAACTCAAGACTAAAAGTCTTCAAATTTTTGCCACCTCCAGCGAGCCTGTACTGATACTTGACCAACTTCCATCAGGTCGTTACACTGCCATAAGACACAGAGTTCAAATCCGTGCCAAATGTTTCAGGGAGGAAAGTGTCAGACTTTTGAATAGTATACTCTTTACTAGATAGCTAAATAGATTGTGTGTCTTTTATTATATTTATTTATTATTTTTGGTGCAATATTTTATAAGTTTTTACCCAGAGCACATTACACAAACATTTTATTTCTCAGTGAATGAGATGAATACAATGACATACATACATACTTACATACACAAACAAACATGAGACCAAAGCAACATATATTTTGGATAAATCGTGAGGTCTCAACGTACAGGATGTCGCTTAATTTGCTGCTCTAGACCCCAAAGTACGAGCGCCACTGATGTAATTTAACATTTTTCAACACATCTCAACGCGTCCTATGGGCGAACTCCGGTTTCGTGCATAAACATCCCTATTTTGAAACCCATCAAGTTGTCATCTATGTATGACAAGTTTAGATAATATTTTGCCACCTACAATAATTGCAGGTGTAGAAGCTGGCAGGATCGGGAGAACGATTTACACGGCGAAGTTATGAGTGATTGGTTCGACTGTGAGAAGTTCAGAGACGAGAAGGAATGGCTGGAGAATGACGAGTATGACATGTCCATCGCTCTGCTCGTCAATATCGACTAGTGGCAGCCCTTTCAGAGGACGGTACACTCAATGGGGGGAATATACAGCTCAGTGCTTAATCTCCCAAGACAAATCCGTCAAAAGCTAGAGAATATATTTACTATCGGTATGTTTAATTTACTTGCGCCGCATTATATTCACTCGGCGTCCCCTTTGCTAGGATGACACCAAAAGTCTATTTTGTACCCATGAATTTCAACAGTGTTAGAAGTTCAAGAGAGCGGGCTGGTAGAATCGGAAAATTTGCAGTGAATGAAATGTTATGCAACACTATGACATTGATTGGTTCGTCACAGCAGTGTTTACATTTAACTATTTAAGCAAACATCCCAGGACCCTCCGAACCAAAGACATCCCAGATGAATCACATTCTTAGACCACTAGTCGACGAGCTAAAGTTATTGGAAAGAGGTATTGTCATCGATGGGTTGAGAGTTAGAGCTAAGGTTTTTAATTGGGCCTGTGATCTGCCAGCACTTCGAAAGACCCTTAGCTGGTTGTCACACAGTGCTAACAAGGTAGGATTTCTTGCTTATTAGTCAGTCAATGACTGGCAAAGGATAGTTTGGTTTCCTTAAGTTATGCCCCTATTATAATAAGAAGTTGATGTTATATTATCAAAACTTAATCCAATTTGCTCTACTACGTTTCCATTGTTCTAGATTGCTAAACCTGCATATACATACGGTGATTAACTCTGCTTAAAAGTGAAAGTCCATTCATATGTGCGAATTCGCTTTGGCTTGTTCCTCGTAATGTACATGATGTGACCAGTTGAGCTACGCAGCCATATCCCCGACCAAGTCCAATATTTGCCAATACTATTTTGACCTCTTGGTGACGATGTTGAATAGTTTTCATTCATATTGTTTTCCAGGGGTGTACAAAATGTCATCAACAGCTACGTAAGAGACCAGAAGATATTCTGAAAGTTGGAGAGAAAAGAGCTGGCAGAGAGCACAGGGAGGTAGGTAGAAGGTTGCAGGACATGTACAGAAGGGGAGAAAAGACGAGGATGGAGAACTTGGAGACCGACACTGTTGTAAGATACAGTATAGTCAACGAGCTAAACTACCACGACCCAGTCAAAGATCATGTTATTGAGCCCATGCACAACCTTCTAATAGGTAAGTTAGATTTTGTAATTTCTGGTAAACCCATGCATGCATGAACTCTATGATATATATATCAAAACTTAGAGATTTTATTCGGTTCAAATTCTGTTGATTATGCTTAGGCTACTCAAACATTGATTTGTGATACAAATGATAAATTGAATATCCAATTCCCGTGACTATCGCTTTAATGCCAAGCTATAATCCCATATCAAATAGTATACTGGGAATAATGTTTTGAATTACAGGGGTTGCCAAGCGTATATTTCAGACATTCACTTCAGATGGTTTGATAGACATTACAAAGATGGCTGATAGACTAGAAGGTATACTTCGATCAGGACTTGTCAGCAGACTTAGACTCAACTTTTCGTGGTTTACGGCCCACGACTGGCTTGAGTTTATTATAAAGGGGTCTGTGTACGGTGCCGAGGGTTTAGTGTCAGACAACACCATGAGAATCATTCAGCTTCTGAGGGAGGCTATCGAAATATACTTACGGAGGTATGTTTTTGATCAACTATATTATCATCATTTATCTTGCAGTTAAATCGTGATAGCCTGAGTTTTAAACTTGAATCTTTTAAATCAGCCAACAAAAAATTTATATAGAGACACTGATAAAGTAATCAGTAAAATGCCTAGCATATTGCGTGACATAACAATAAAAAGCTAAATGTTGCACAGTGAGTTAATCATAGTTAACCACAGTTAACCGCTGTTCTACTATATGTAGCCCCAGCTTGAGGTTTGATATAAAAACTGGCAAGACCGCACTTAGTATATTTCTAATTCATAATAGCATTAATGCCTTAAAGCTTATATCCTGTTTTGTCATCACCATAAATGTTATGTTTTAGGACAGTTAAGTCGGCAGATCTCACAAGAGCTGATGTCTTAATGAAGTTAGCATTGACTAGTTACGCTAAGATTGATAAAGGCTCACCAAACATCCACCTAGCCCTACACATATCGGATGACATAAGACGTTTTGGACCTGCCCAAGTGTAAGTTCAAATTAGAAAAACAAGCATGCCTTGTTTTGATATAGATACAGGTTGTACCCTGTAATTATTAAAGAAAAGTAAGCTACGCTGAGCCCATGTGTTGATCATAATTGTTGGGATTACCAAATAATGACGTATCAATGGTAGCACAATTATGCTGTATGACTTTATTCATACACAAATCATGTCCAGAATTACTACATTTTATATGCTGAATGCATCTATGTTACAGATACTGGGCGTTTTCTTTTGAGCGCAAGAATGGTGTGGACGGAAAGTTGGCTACAAACGGAAATGGATGGATGGATGGATTTATTACTATCATAGACAAAAATTTGTCACGAAATACGTTGTTAATACTGACAAGAAAGAAAAACATGGAAAAATCAGATCTCTGTTGTATAAAAAGTTTTGCGAAAGGAATCGCGTGTCAGGTACGTTCTTCACAATGCATCTGACATTAACCTAAATAAAGCTTTGATCATAGTGAGGCTAACGTTCCAGCAGTGGAAACATTGAGTGTATTTACATCATAGCTGGTGGTGGTTATATTGAGGTTTGATATGCTGTGTGAAAATATTTTGTTGCATAAATATCCATGCCCAATACTTACAGGTGATGAGGAAAGTAGACATCACTTCTTAGACATTACAATCGGGTGTGACATGCTCTACCAAAGTATTGTTCAGTGGCAAGCCGAAACACCAACCAGCTAACAAAGTAAATGTAGAAGAGCTTCAGAAAGTGGTACGTAATAGATTTTATTACATGTGTTTGATTCCTGTTAACATTACTTACAGTACCATACTAGTGTATTGCGTAGAGAAAAGCGGATGAAGGTGGCATTGGCATGTGATATTACAAGCAATCATGGCCTATGTGTTTTTTACATAGGATTTTGTCAAAAATCTACCAAAGCGTGCCGTTTTTTCTAAATCTAGGATTATAATCATCTCCCCTTACTTGCTCATGCCATTCCGTCCTTATTTTCCAGGTCTCTACAGACATCATACGCCTTGAGAGGGTGACTTCGGCGGTTTTACCGTGGAAAGAAGCAGTCAAGAGGGACGATATTATTGAGATAGATGATCATACACACTGTAAGGTGAAAAGTGTACTGCTGATCAACAGCACAGATGTGATATTAGAGGTCAATGTACTCGGCTCTCGGGTATTAACAGGTGATAGTGCTAAAGCTGGTCCCTGCTATCTCACCTTATCTACTGCACCTATATATGTGTCACCCATGAACTTTGTCTGTAAATACAAACTCATCACCATAGACCGTCTTCATATACTCCTGCCTCTACGCAAGAAGCAGTGTCACTGAAATCGTTATCTCATACTTTTTAGGATTTCTTTTATCATTTTTATCGATTCTGTATATAGATTGATTGTTATAGTTTTTTGCGCGTTCAAGTGAAGGCTCAATCTGATCAGTTTTGTCTAAATTCATTGATTAATCTTTTTGTAAATGAACTTATATACTGCCATGCATTTTTTGTACTGTAAGATTAGTAAAAAACTTTTTGTATATTTAATATCATTTTCATAGAAGGCATCAGCTTGTGCTACTATATTCATTAAACACATTAAAACATATAGTATGTGAGTATTTCTACCTACCCGGTTCTAAGCAATGTTCACATTTCTTCTCTCGACCATAGCAAAAAAGTGAACAAAAAACGGCATTCAGATATTTGTAGCTTCTACTGTTGAATAACAATTGCATGTATTTGTATGAGATCATGAGTAAACCAGCGACTTCCCACATACTGCATCATCTGCAGCATGATAACGTGCCCTACAGTACAATAGTGGAAGGGCAACTCCAAAATCCAGCAAGCGCGGGCAGAATGTCGTTGAAACACTGTGTTAGCAAAAATTAAATAAAGCTGCAGTAAATGTGTTATGCAGTCAACCATTGGACTATTGGGCAAAGAAAAAGATGCTATTGGGTAATGCATCCCATCCCTGGATTGGACAGACCTGAAAAGATTAACCGGTATCTTTATTCATACAATGAACCAAATATCCTTTTTATTGAAACAAATTTAGCTTTTTCCTTATTTCTGATTTATCTCAGATATCTTCAAAGATCTATAACAGTTAGTGTATATGCAATCTATTTTATCAACTAGTTGATTTTGTATGTTGTTGCACTTTAAGCATCAGGACGTGAAGCGCGGGGGTGAGAAGGTCAAAGCATACATGTGACATTAATTATTATTATGCAATATTTGTTATAGAAATATAGGTACATAAGCATTATACATAAAGGATTCCTAATTATTTCAGGTCTGAAAGCTAAGGCGAGGGGTTTCTTAGACAAGTCTTTGTCCGAGGGCTTAAGGAAGTCCTGTGATCAATTTTACAACCAATACAGAATGTTCTGCTCTGAGCACAAGCTCAAATAATTGTCTACTTCGTCACTGGTGTTGTTGGTCACAAACCTAGCCCAAGACGGAAAGAAACACGGTGCAATCCTGTCGCATGTGTCAGCAGTGAAATTCTATTGTGTAATAAAAGACAGTGGGATTACCTTTGTTACTCCTAAACTAAAGTTAATATTGAGGGGTATAAAAAAACCTCACAGGGTAAAACTCAAAGGAAAACACAGGCAATAACTCATGATCAGTTACTCCTTGGTTACACACTCTGATCACTAAGGCAGAGCTGGTCTTGGGGAGTCTAGATGAGAGGCGCTTTTCTGCCATGGTATCTTGTGCCTTTTATCAGTTCTTACACCCTAGTGAGTATTATTTATCCTCAGCAGGGCATCATATTATGTCTGTTGGCGATGTGTGTTTTAGCAGGGATGCCATGGAAGTGCACATTAATTCTTTCAAGAATTCCGCAGAGTCAGCAAGCATAATGATTAAAGCTGTAGAGGGAGAGACATACCCGGTTCGCCTTGTTAAGAGTCATTTGAAATAATTGAAACTCTCATGCAGCAGCCCTTTGTTTGAAGTCACAACAGCAGAGTTCAGAGAAGAGTTCAGTGAGGTCCTAAAGGATTAAAAAATGGAGGTCTGGGTCACTCCTCACTCACTAAGAGGAGGGGGCACAACCTGGGCTAGCGTTCAAGGCTGGTCTGACTCAAGAATAAGATCTTTTGGCAGGTGGTCATCCGATGCCTTCAAGAAATATATCTTGATAAACTAAGGTGCAGTTTTTGGCGAAACAATTGTTCTGAGCTTGCTATGTGTGCCTTGCTCAGAACAATTGGTTTGGTGTTCATTTGTTCGTCAATTCTGCACCAGATTAACAACATCTAATACTATGGCAAGTACCCTGTCTGCCAAACAACATATACAGTGGCGTTGATCGTCACTTTTGGTTACAAATGCGCGAAGCGCCCCATATTTTTTTCCCCTATAATATGTTACATTATGAGAAAGAAAGAAGGTAAGTCCAGCTCAACAACTAAGTTTGCTCGGAAAACCGATCAACCTGGTAGAAAGCGTAAGAGCAGGATGTCTGGTGATAGTAAACCAATATCAACTAAGTTCAACAGCTAATTTCGGCGAGCATTCTTCCTGCATGATGAAAACCCAAAGTAGAATAATTTACAATGCATGTTTGATGTCGGTCTCATGTCTTTTTGTAATTTGACTGAAAACTCTTGCAAGGCACCCACAGTATTTGTAGATTTATATTATTTATCATTTTCTCGCAAACTTATTCGAGTTACTTAGTATCTCATTTCTGCATATCTCACAATATCATTTCACCATTGTTTTGTGTTTTGCGACACCTGATGTCTGATCATGCCATTGTGACGTCTGTTAGTGAGGGAGTTTAAGGACCAACTAATCACTTACAACTCAGTTCACTGAGTATCACAAGCGATCACTTCCTCTTTTAGCAGAATTTCAACATACATGGCTGTCACAACGTGTTATAAGTTATATCAACTAATTTCTCTCAATAAAATTAAGTCTCAGGAATCAATAGATATTGGCGAGCAGATCATAATCCTAGGACAAAGGAAATAAGAAGCAGCTTTAAAAAACAACTCAAATTAGGAAAAACGCTCAGCTGTTTCAAAATAGAATAGCTCATCTGTATAATGAGCGCAATTTATTGAGATCTTTATGTTAGGAGTAACAAAGGTGGATTTTACTTGTGTTTGAATAAACATAGATTATGACATAGACTTCAACGCTGGACCCAGTTATTTTTACAAGGTAGAAACATTTATATTGATATTTGTTGAGTATTTTAAGAATAAAGCTAGCACAGTTTCTTTGTTGGTGGGGTCAGTAATTAGGAGAGGGAAGAGTTGGACATTTTTAAGGAATTCTTGAGAATCAGCAACCATTCTGAAATTTCTCTGCATACTGTATCAGTTAGAGAAACCCTTCAGTACAGTGCACTCGGGACTTTCGTGTTACTAAGTGTGATGGGCTTGTGATCATCCTCATGTATTGGGTAAATGATGCTCCTGGCACCTTTTCACATGCCACATGAACAGAAACTGCTCAGGTTAGTTTGCAGGACTTCTTTCACACATGAATTGTTTAAAGCCTCTTCTTCAAGCTCCTTGGTATTTGTAGTGGGTAGGCACCCTTAATGATGGTGGGACCGTTCCACCTTTAATCAAGTAGCACGGCCAGCGCAGGGCGCACCAAGTATTGAGTGATGGTGATTTCTTACATGTTTCTCATTATTGATACTCCTAACTAAATTAAATACTCAAGTTGAATTGCGGCGATGATTCCAGTTTAATTATTTGTATAATAAGAGACAGAGTCCTAACACATAAAAATGTACCCAATAAAAAGTATTTAATCTAGAAATAAAAACGGTCAATTTACTCAATTTAAAATGGTTAATAATAACCAGCGCACTCCGGAATCCCTCAAACAGTACGTGCATCGGCTTATATACGGCATGATTAACACATAAAAAGTATAATATAAATATCCTAAATAAGGCCGAGGGCGGTACATCAGTCAGACCGGGCATATAATACGGGGACAGGGCAACAGAACAATTCATTTTCATAAATGGCAAATGAGGCAAACATACATTAGAGTGAAATTGTTTATGGACGGTCTGGCATGCACTTGCAATCCGTTGCAGAGTAGATTGCATGTTTTCCAGCACCGTTGGTAACTGGTGAAAATTATATAATAATAATATTTTAATGGTATTTTCTCTGAGTCTGAAAATAGATTTAATCGGTTAAGTTCTCCAGAACTTACATAATTCGTCTGGCGGAATTGTGAATAACAAGGAGTTGTGCTACCTCTTGTCTAGTATCATTACATCCCATTCCTTCTTAGGATTGTTTTGAGTCTCTCACCACACAATGTGAGTTTATAAGGTAAGGTAGTACAATATAATTCGAAGTTCAGTTACAGTAATCAAATGTTCAGCAGGATCGTAGCAGCAGATGTAGTTGTGTGGGTTGGGGAGGGGCTGTTGTTGTAGAAGAGTCGAAGTTTTCCTGGGGGATGGGGGGGGGGCGTAGTTGCCGACTGCTGACGGGTTGATAGAGTTTCTTCTTTAGGTTTTAAGTTGTAGACGTTTCAGAATCGATAAGAGATTGAGTTCAGACGTTGTATGTTGTGAGTAGTATAGTTGTTTACTGTTCGGTGTTTATGGTAGTTCACCTGTTTGCCATTACTAGTTGAATGTTTGCGCCCAGAAGCCGTAGAAAAGCCCCGACATGGTGATGCGTCGCCGATGGGTTCTTAGTCAGGATGTTCATAAGTCATAATTATGTCTGAAATAATAGTGAAAACAAATGTTTAGTCTCGAGTGTGAAAGTTCATCAATTACAATACAGGATACGTGATTCAAAGTTAACAAATTTGAGAAATATAAATGACTCAGGTTAACACTTTGGAGTTGTCCACTCATGTGACAAAATCTGTTAATGCGGACAAAAGGTTACACATTGTTTTGACTAATTAATAAAACACTCAAGATAAATGAAATTTTTGGCTTTTTTTTGTAATAATCGCTGCGTTATGGTTCACAATATAATATAGTAATAAATTTGTAATTAATATAATTACCTTCCCTGTATAATATGTGCGAATATAATTATAATATCATCTCAAAAACACAGAAAGCAAATACAAAACATCAAGCGTTTGTAGTGATAGGTGTTTGCAGGAGGCATCTCTTTTTATCTAATAATTACTGTCTCTGGCTTTGTCGATGATGACTTTTATCCAACAGGTAATATGGGTATATTATGTAATAATGTCACAGGAAACTTATCTTGTTTGCTATATCCAGATGTATCTGTTATTTCCAGTGATTGATGTGGTAGTGTTACTGTTATGTGTTTCAGTCATCAGACAGTTTTGCCAGTCTCGTTGTAGCAGCCATAATAAAAGGATCGACAACAATCTTGTGAAATATAAAGTTAAATATCATGTATGCAATAAGTGCTATATGCATTTGCATCAGCACATCGATTATATGTAATAATGTGATACTAAAAAACATTGTACTGAACAGTACAGAAGTCCAGTATCATATAAGGCGTTATAAGGTGATATAACAAAAATGAAAGTTGTACTGTCGAGCAGGGCGCACCGTCTTAGGCAGGGAGGTTCATGGTGAAAGTCTTAAAAACGTTTATATATTGTTGTCTACATATTCACTAATTAGTACTTTCAAGTTTAAAAGATATTTATTTACGCTGGTGCAGGTCCACTCTCTCACAAGTCGAACACTGCTCTGCTCTCAATTCATAAAACAAGGCAGACTAAGTGCCTGCACAATCTAGGTCAATTCAAAATCATTACATAATAATGTCTGCTACATGTAAATCCACACAATATTAGCAAACACGCAAAATCAACATAATTAACTAATAAGCTCAGGTAACTCAAACAATCTGCAATCAATATACAGGGCATTAAGTGAGGTGTTTGATTCATATACTGGTTGGCAACAAAAATTGTTATTAAACTACATCATCACAGTATTGAGAAGGCATCAGATATAATCATGACAGTCACATTAAACCCATATATCATCTGTACATAATTATCAAGAAAAACCCCTCTTTCAGTTTTGCTGCCTCTTGAGAAACTGGCTTGGGATATTCCGATAGAACATACAACATCATTATTTATAATCAAAGTGGTTGATAACAAAATGCCATAACCAGCTATCCCGTCACAGTGTGAGAAACTAAACTACTGTTGTGATATTGTTGTACATAACAGACCATAACAAGTGCACTATGTAGCATAAATCGTCTTTTTGTCGTGCAAATTAACCAAGAAGTGAGACATCGACTACTCTGTTGATGTTGGTATACATTTAAATAATATTTATGTGCACAAAATGTACAGTATACGCCATAACACTGATCAATATTTCATTGTTTCCATTGCAGCCAGGCACAACTCATTTTATCGTGTGAAGCTGACTTGAAGAGTAGAATATCATATCACAATTACATATTTATTTTTAATCAATAATTTTGATCAAAGAGAAAAGAAATTCCTTAAATGAAGATGTTTATAGATTGCCCAACCGAGGATGCAATGTTGATGTATCCTGGGTACACAATCAGCAGCTATGTTTTGATAAGCCTCAGACACCAGCAGCAGCAGTGAATCTTATAAATACATCCTCAGGTTGTACTGGTAAAGATAACCAGTCGGTGTCAAATAAAGTTTTACTCGTTATTTTAGTTTTGTTTAGGCATGACTTTACGCTCTTGATGAGTCATTTGATATCGAAGTTTCAGGGCTAACAGTGCTGCAAACGTGATATCAGGGCTTAGGGTGAAGCATTGAAAGTCATAAGAAGTGAATTGTGAAGCGTTATCACAAATATGATATGATAAAACATCAACAAATTGCCTATCAAGAATTTCAATGATTTCTTATGAGTAGCATTGCTTGTGGTGATAACAGCTATCCTGCTTTGAAATTTTGTATACTGTGACCAGAAAGGCTTCACCATCAAAGACAAAAGCATTCATGCATATATAGCCTGCTTTGGGTACTCTGGTACCTCATATGGCTCAGGTATTGTTTAAGCATTAGCATGCAAATCTGGGTTAATGAACTGCATGTTTAGCTTTGGCACGCCACATTTAGATATGTAGTTGGCCTCAGTTTATGTCCTTTGAAACAGCTCCTGGAATTACTGTATGTACTGCAAACTGGTTCTTCCTTAGAATAAGGGCATCATGCTAATATAACTCTTAATCAACAATTTAAAATGCCTTTAGTCCAACGCACCCATGCTTGCTATTTAGCCAGCTGCCAAATAATTCAACTAAAGTCACTCCATGGAAAACCAGTTTCGATTAAAAAAGACGTGTCAATGAATACTCTGCTTAAAATCAATAAATAACTAGCAACCTTGATATTGTGTTATTATTCAATCGATGCACTCATACAAAAACACAGGAAGTTTCAGAAGTAATCCGAATTGATTGCAATAACTTGATTCCCAAACATTTAGAACCCAAAATTTTCATTTAATATAAAGGTAGTTCAATGGACAACTAAATACACAATCTGATAAATCATTTTCCTGCTTCATACAAGTTGTTAATCACAAGTCATACAGACATTGAGTTAGATCACAATCGATAAAAAATATCAGAGTTTCTACCACTATACACTTTATGATCAATCTTCACACACAGCAAGTTTACAGCAATATATATATAATATATTATGATGATCAAATCTGAATTTAGCAGGCCAAGATGACACAGCTGGCTTACAAGAAATCCGGAATTATGGCTCAAATGTGATTTCACAAAGAACCCCCATTTTGGTGCTGGACTCACAAGGATCATCAGCCATCTGTCCCTGGAAGACTAGCATACAGTTCCCTCCATTAGGGTCACCATTTGCCCACCATGGTGTATAAGAAATGTCTTCGTAAATTGGATTTCCCCATACCCATGTCCCATCTCTAAGTTTTGCTGATATCCAGGCAAAATGGTTATCGCTGTAAAAGTTCCAGTCTGAAATAAAAACAGAACAAAATCTTTCAAATATTCCAAGGATAGGTGTCCTTTTCAGCACACAAAATTTTCAAAGGGCAGTATATATACCAATAAAAAGGTTACAACCGCAGTGATATCAATTCATCTCATGTTTACCATATTTGGGGAATTCAACAAGGTAAGAGTATTGGGGTTCCCCAATCCCTTCAGATCATCAAGATGATCAGCCTGGCACAAATGTGATAGCAGCTGCCTCAGTTGGAAAGACAGTGCTCTCGAGTTTTGGGCAGCAAGTTCCCTAATAGTTTATGCACCTGACAAAATAATAAGTGCTGTATCGAGTCAAGCCCGAGACAAACGGAGAATGAAAAAGAGCACTAATTCTTACTGTTTCCTGCATATTTTTCCAGCTGAGATAACAACCACATCATAGAATCATCGGTCATCAGAGACACAAGATGACCGCCAATCGTTTGACAAAAAACTTCAGCATCATCTCGCTTATAGAAACTATGGTCATCATCATTAGCCAGGCCGATCCATGTTCCAGAATAGGGGTTATATTTGTACACCAGGTCTAGATCTGCAAAAAAATTATTTAATATTTTATATATCGTTGGAAAGGTAATCGAACACTGATTCTGAAAATATTGGTATCATGTCATGGCATTGCGCCATGTTGATAAAATGCAGGATAATTGGCTTTGAGGAGGACTTTCTAGAACAATGTGGTGCAGAAACAATGGTCCATATCGGACTTTCATGCATGCATGCACTTTTTATGCATTGTTTATTAGCTCATATCAATGTGATGCATACCATATGCAGAAAAGACAAATTATTTACTGCGAGAGACACCATGCTACATGTCACAACTAATAAATAACGTTAATATCAATTATATTAGGAGTTGCCCGCTCTGTCAGGATGCTTATAATTCTAGTATCCGAGTAGTGAATAGCAGGCTATCTAATTAGCGCCATCGACCCATTCTTTTTTGGGGATGATGAGATGGTGCAATCGGTTAGCGCGCTTGCTATTCACTGCCAGGCGATTAGTGCCGCAGGAGTTGCGGGTTCGAGTCCCACTGGGGGAGCTTTCATTGTTGATTGTTCCAGCCCCCAGCACCCTAGGGTGTATACCTCTCCTGACTGACTGACTCATGGAAAGTCATGCTGACAAGCTGGAAAGACAGCTAAACCTACTACAAGAGGTCCCAGCAATGGGCCATGGAAGGCCAATAACCCTAACACGTAAGCTGTGTTTCATAGGGTGGCAATGGTGGATTGGAATGTGCTGTGGGATGAGAGAACACAACTCCGAGTAGTGAATAGCAGGCTATCTAATTAGCGCCATCGACCCATTCTTTTTTGGGGATGGTGAGATGGCGCAATCGGTTAGCGCGCTTGCTATTCACTGCCAGGCGATTAGTGCCGCAGGAGTTGTCGGTTCGAGTCCCACTGGGGGAGCTTTCATTGTTGATTGTTCCAGCCCCCAGCACCCTCGGGTGTATACCTCTCCAGTATGTACAATTGTTTTTTTGGTGTCCACTGTAAACATATCACCATTGTTTAGTTGATTATCTTCTATGATTAGCAAATTTGAGGCAATGATAACTGGACTTAGGCAATAATTGTGCACTGTGTCATGATTTATTGGACCAAGAAACAAAATCACTCTGTACCATTGTTCTATACTCTCTGCTAATACATGAACATCCCCAAACATCTTGTATCAACTCTATTTCCCAAAAAGTCTTCTAAGCTGGTAATAACATATTATAATTATAAGCATTCTGACACAGAGAGCAACACCTAATATTGTTGATACCAATGTCTTTTATTAGTCATGACATGTAGCACAAGGTCTTCTCGAAGTAAATAACCTGTCTTTTCTGCGTCTGGCTTGCATCACATTGGATTTTCATCCATTAAACCAAAGCGACCTAAATAAGCTAATAATCAATGATAAAAAGATGATTTTTCCTCTGGCACGCAATGCCACAGGAGACAGAAATTGCCCCTCATGGGATCTTCAGAGGCGTCTTGTAAACATTGTGCAGTTGAAAGTCGGATATGAACCATAGTGTCTGCACCACATCGTCCTACAAAGTCCTCCTCAAAGACGATTATCCTGCCTTTTATCAACATAGCGCATGACATGATGTCATGTTGAAACCAATATTTTCAGAATCAGTGTTCGATTACCTTTCCAACGACATATTAAACGTCAAAATCGGTCAACGTTGGTATCATAACCTTAAAGGGCAACCAAGGTTTCGCAGCAATGCATTAATGGGTAGTAACTAATGTGCTAGGCAGCATCAGCTTTGTGCATGACGCGGCGCAAAACTCAAAGTAGTTGCTGACTCTAAGCTGGGTAACATTTCAGTTTAGGGGAGGTTCCAAGACATTGCTGTCATAATGATAGAACACAGGCTAAATACTAACAGGAACAGGAAACTTCTCTGTGGTATTCTGTTTTAGCTGAGTTTGAGTACCCGATGGATGAATTGTCTCACAAGAATTCTGGCTGAATAATCATCAGAATTAGATTTTGTCTTTTTCTCGATCGATCGATGAGAACTTGTTTTAAACCTTGGTTGCCCTTTAAGAGGCTTACAGTCTGAATGATTTACACTTTCTAGTGAGTTATTACAATCAAAATAAGACACAGCAAAATTATGTGGTATAAAGGGCGTAA
This sequence comes from Membranipora membranacea, assembly GCA_914767715.1. Classification (NCBI taxonomy): domain Eukaryota; kingdom Metazoa; phylum Bryozoa; class Gymnolaemata; order Cheilostomatida; family Membraniporidae; genus Membranipora; species Membranipora membranacea. Next base: position 16,410,007 of record OU612069.1, on the reverse strand, counting down.
TCAAGAACAGCAGCTTTAAGGGCAACCAAGGTTTCAAACAACTTCTCATTGATGGCCATTGATTAATAGCAGATTGCACCTTCTGCATGGGGAAAAAGACAAAATATAATTCGGATGATTATTCAGCCAGAATTCTTGTGAAACATTTCTTCCATCAGGTACTCAAACTCAGCTAAAAGAGAATACCACATAGCAGTTTCCTGTTCCTGTTATTATTTAGCCTGTGCTCTATAATTATTACAGCAAAGTCTTGGAACCTCCCCTAAACTGAAGTGTTACCCAGCTTAGAGTCAGCAACTACTTTGAGTTTTGCATCGCGTAATGCACAAAGCTGATGCTGCCCAGCACATTGTTTGCTACCCATTAATGCATTGCTGCGAAACCTTGGTTGCCCTTTAATAAATCAAAAGTATAGGTATTGCAGAATCTTACAAATCATTATCAATCTGCCGTAACTGGAAACCCTAAACAGTATGGCAAGACAACATGAGAGTTTATGTTTTCTTATAAGAGGGACAGTTCACATTTGCATTGCGTTTCACACACCGATATTACAGAGGATATCGCCTAACAGCTCGAATCAGGTGACCATCTCATTGCAAAGGCTTCAAACTGTTAGAATTTGCCATCAAACATCAAGTTGTGTGCTCAATTTTTTCTGAAAGGGCAACTGTGAACTGAACCTTTGCTGATTGACTGATTGACTCTCATAGTTCTCAAAATCTGGGAACAATTCTCATAACCACAGAAAAAACACATCCAAGATGTCACTAGGATATTTAGTTTTCAATGTCAGATAGATGATATTGATTATTGGAGTTGTCAGAATTTGAGGGGGCTCTTTGGATTTGTGAAAGGTGGTATAAGTGGCACTGAGTCTTGTGGTCTTTGATCTTTTGGGATCGCACCCAGGCAAGATGAAAGCTAAAGATGTGATCAATTGCTCTATGAAAGCTCCTAAAATGATAGCTAAGCTAAGTATTCATATCATACCTTCAAATAGCAAAGAGTAGATCCTGTGGTTAGTGTTTTTCCCGAGGGACTCATTCCAGGTTGTGAGGATTACCTGACGTGTAGATATGAGGCAGTCAGAAGTGATGTGGTCATAGGCATATGCTAGGCAGGAGCCGCCCAGCATATTTGAACACGTATACGCACATGAGACGACAGAAGGAATGTTAGAGATGTTTTTGTGGATGTCAATTGTGTGTTTGTGTGCCGGATATTCCACCCAGGTTGACTCAGACGGAGACAGCTGCTGGAGGTCTGCCTAAAATTGCAATAAATCATTTCATGCACAACCTTGTAACAGCTTATCATACTTGAACATTATAATTTCATTGTGACATCTTTTGACCACTGACTTCCTTTTACCGAGATAAGTCTGATTGTTCAAGAAGCGATGATGCATTGCTTGTTTTAAAGGTAGTCTCAATCTCACATACCTTAGTTTTTCCTAGGATTGCAATAATAAGGAAAATCCATCCGGTCAACTGTAAAGCTATCTGCCATCGATAGTCAAAAGAGAACATAGTTGCATTCCACCAACAAATAACCTACATAGAAATTTTTGCTGGCAATATGAGCTACATTGTTGGACCCAATTTATTTGCTTTTTCTCCCATAATCAACAGTGTTAGAAGTGAAACTATATCATATGAAATATGACATGATCTCTATAAATTGATTGCAAAATTTTATGATTAACAGGAAATATCATCTAGAGTGTATTTCCATTGGTCGAGCAGGAAGTGTATTTGTTTTGTCGCATAAGTAGACAGACACGAATAGGTGATAATCACCATTGATCAATTCCTGCTTCACAAATCCATGATGATTGTGTATTTCCTGTTTGGCAGTATGCTCTGATAAAGTGTAAAGTCCTGGCGAAGAGTTACAGATAAGAGTGAAGTGGCATTTGTTGGCCTTGCTATATTGCTAGGAGAAAGAGGTCCATTAATATATTGACATAATTCTTGTCCACCACATGGATGATAGGTGAGTACATTGATTACTAACTTAACTCAAGTGTATGTGCCTTTATCATGCTTTTCAGTGTTTAGAGTTCAGCGAGGATAAGATCAATCTATACCTTTACAAGTCGCCCTTGGACACAAAAAGGGTGAACATGATTCAGCTATGGCCATTTACTCGGTATCCAGTGGCCTCTCTTATCAGATGAAGCAGAAAAGAGAGTCAATCTATAAATAAATATTAACAAAGGATCTAGTATCCCCGTCTTTCAGTTGATGACGTACAAAACCAAAACTTTCTTCCCATAATCAATAAAATGATTCTGTATTTATTTCATGTGTGGATGACGCTTTTGAGGTAGTTTCGAGGCTATGCTCAATATAGCTAACCCAATAGTATCTCGGTATAGCGGAATCTGCTCAATCAATGCTATCGTCATATTTGAATAATAGATTTCAGTGTTTTAAAGTTGGCAATGCCACATCTGGAGTTCTAAATATTAAAAGTGGTGTTCCTCAAGGTTCAATTTTGGGGCCATTGCTTTTCAATATTGCCATAAATGATTTATTAGATAAATTTTCAAATTCATTTGCCTTTGCTGATGATACTTTGATTTTTGAGATATCCGATTCTCTAATGAAGCAATATCAAAATCAGAATCTCTTGTTACAAAGGTAATAAATTGGAATTCTGTCAATGGTTTTAATCTAAATTTAGACAAAACCCAGTTTTGTGTATTTTCGAACAGAAAGGTTGAAACGATACCTAATCTTGTTTCAAATAATGTACGAATCAAATCAGCAACTTCAATTAAGCTCTTAGGCGTGATCTTGGACCAGCATCTGTCATTGAAAAGGCAGAAACAACCTCACGGACATCATAATTAAATATATATTCTATACACATTTAATCCTGGCAATTATCGACATGGAATTCCATATTAAGACGGCTGCACCATCTTATAGTATTATCACAGACAATGTAGTGGATATTCCTATATTATTCTCACCAAGTGCGTTTCAGTGTCAAGTCTGATTAATATTATCAATTCACCTCATATAGCTAAGGCTACACAGTTAAGGTTCCGGGTGCGTCCCGCTTAATCTGCTCTGAGGGCAAGTTCAGGGTACGTCCCGCTTCGCAAAGTATTCTATCAGATGTAAATGCACCCGCTAAAAGCTTCTGCTTGTAGGCTACTCTCTAGACACCAGCTCTGCAGGTTGGCTTGGCCACCAGTACGACACTCAGTATAACAGCTCTGCAGGTTGGCTTGGCCACCAGTACAACACTCAGTATAAAAGCTCTGCTAGGTTGGCTTGGCCACCAGTACGACACTCAGTATAACAGCTCTGTTAGGTTGGCTTGGCCACCAGTACGACACTCAGTATAACAGCTCTGCTAGGTTGGCTTGGCCACCAGTACGACCCTCTCTAGGCTGAAGCCCTGACAGTTGCTAGTCTGCAGAAGTTATCTATCCAGGAGTTATCCTCTCTTGGCTGGTGAGTTTGTTTCGCTAGATACTGTTAGCCTGAAAACCAAACCCTAGCCGGGTAACGGCCAAGTGTCCCACCCTTTTGATATTTCGCGTACCACAGCTTTTGGCTTGGATATTGATAGAAGGAATAATATCACATGTCAATTGGAGTATCATAAGATTGGGAGTTATGTTTTCATTCAACATGAGTGGATAACTTCAGTTTGAACCCGAAATTAGCAATAACATCATTTGTAACAACTTGATGTTTATTGTGATATTTTAGATCCATCAAGAAAACGCACAGTCAAGTATGTGTACTGTAACTTTATCCATACCTTTGTATCTAATTATATCAGTGCAGTAGTTTTATTTTGTTAAAGTAAATTACCTGTAGATATATAGCTTATGACAAAAAAGATACAATAACTTAATCAATCATTATTTATTATTGTTAAGTGGGGGATGCAAACTATGGAAAAAAGAATTCAACTTTGAATTCTCAAGTTACAGTGGATATGTATACAACTATTTACAGACAGCTACAAAACTTCCTAGACACCAGTCAGCACAAGTTAACATGCAAAAATATATAAAACGGGATTGAAGTAGCCTAGCCAATGTCTTTGCTCTGATTGGCTGGTGGGAGGGAAAGAGCCAATCACGTCAGAGCACACACAATCGGCTAGAAGTAGCCACAAGGCTATGATAAAAGGCTATAGGGTCTATACTGGCAAAGGCAGGAAATATATATATAAATGAAGAATACGGTATACACAGGTTATTTAAACAATCAATTTACTAGACTCTTGATGAAACTTTTGAACGGGCAGAGGCATTAGTCAGCTGTTATTCCATCTCAGGCCAAGCTGCTTGCATTCCATCTGGATTGTTGTTGACAAACTCCATCACGCTTCCCGACACCACCCCGTCAGATGACAATGTTCCTTTGTCATCAGCTACCAAATCACCAACAGGGGGCACTTGACTGCCTGTCCCTCCAGCTTCATTGAGATCTTCTTGTGGTTTACTAATATTAGACAACGTTTCGTTTACAGCAGCCACACTTTTTGCATTCCCAGAATGCACTAGCTCGATATGCTTACTAATATACTGTTTGTATGCGCAGCGGAAATGGCAATGCGGACATTTGTGAGGCTTTTCATCTTTGTGTACAGCTGAGATGTGTTTGTTAAGGTACTGGGCATACGACGTGACATAAGAACAATGGGGACAGGCGTGGGGTTTGATATTATTATGTACGGCATCGCAATGTTTCTGTAGATAGGCTTTGTACGAGGATCTGTAAGGGCAATGCGGACAAGCAAACGGTTTCGATCTGTCATGTACGGCAGCGATATGCTTCGGGATATACTGAGGATAAGCGCTGGAATATCCACAGCCAGGTTTGGGACACTTGTACGGCTTCTCTCTCTTATGCACGGCTTTGATGTGAATCTCAACTACATTCTTCGCTGCGGCAGCATAAGGGCAATGTGGGCAGGAATGTCTATAAGATTTCTGATGAACACCAGCCATGTGAACGTCAAGGGAACTTTTAAGGCTGCAACTGTAGTTACACAGATTACAGCTAAAGGGTTTGATCTTCCTGTGCACAGCATTGATATGTTTTGTAAGCGACGCTCTCACAGCTGTAGTGTGATCACAAAAATCACACTTATAAGGTTTGATAGCACTGTGTACGGATCTGATATGCTGTTTGATACGACTCTTGTAAGTTGATTTGTAATGGCATGTACTGCAGCTGAATTCAGTGTTACCATTCTCAGTTATTGTTGTCCACATGTTTGACATTTCATTGTCCTCCTGGTCAGCATCAGAAGTGGCTACCTCAGCTGGATTTTCGGCGTAGAGTGAGCTAAAGGTTGGAGGATTTATTTGTACATCAGGGAAAGAGGGCATGCTAAGCATGGAATTCATTGGTAATGCAAACTTCGGAGCTGGTTCTAGCTTTGGAAGTGGAATGGAGTTGTTTGGTACAACACCAGTGGAATGCTGATCTGTTTCCGCATGTGAGTTGAACCTCTGGGCACCAGAGTTGTGTTTCACTCTGTTCACTGGAGGAGAATCCATATCGCTGACACTATCAAGATGGCTGACATCTAAAGACGGGTAATCTTCATCTAGAAAATACACAGATCATACAGTTATATGGCTTTTTCTTCAAGATATCCATGGTTCATCAATTGTATCGAGTCACCAATTATTGTTTACTGAAATACATTCTTAGGCAAAAGTTTTCATCCTTTGCAGAAAGAGAAGACAACTTGCTAAGTTCTCAAGCTTAATTAATAAAAAATGGATGGGCGACTCCTCAGAGAGGAGATTTGATTTGCTTGGGGAAAGGCTGTCAGGGCTTCGCGGTTGACCTTCCCCTTCCCCCTTGACACATATAACCATTATTTGAGACTTGAATAATATTATTGAAATCATTGTGGCTCAAGTTCAAAACGATTCAAATTGGAGAATGGTTAAAGAATGATTTCGAAAATCAAACTTCGCATCTTGGCAAACAGCCAATAAGCTCACCTTCTTCTGTAAACTTCTGCTCCATTACTTCTACTTTAAATCCAGCAGTAGAGTCCTCCTAAGAAAAACAATAATTCATGGTCAATGTCTAGCTTTACAAATGCATTCTATTATAACCTAGGCATTGCTGTGAAACCTTTTGCCTAGAAAGTTAAAAACCACGTCCCAAATATTGGCAATCAAATATGTTTGGTCTTATTTGTTGCCTCACTCTTTGATTTAATTATCTTATAGATTATAATTAAGAGTTGCCTACCCATTGATCTTTAATTATAATATACAACTAATCTTGCATTGCAACTCGCAATTCAACAGAACTAATAAAGAATGAAAGTTAAATCTAAATTGAGCAGTATTCGATCTCTTCAGACCCATGCCAGAAGTCGAGACAAATAAGTCTAAGTGCTCAGACGGTTACAATGCAAGTTAGTGGCATCAGATTACATTATCAACCAGAAAATGAGTGGTTGATAATGTATTGCCACTGACTTGTATTGCGGCCGCCTGAGCGCTTACACATAGTAAACGGTAATTTATGTAGAAGACGAATAGTTGACATTTTTACCTGGTGAGGGTTCGGCAGTAGATCACTTCCGACCACCTTCGCCATCATCCGACCGATATACTCAAGCTTACACTTTCTCAGCTGCCCTATCTTTGGTTCACTCAGGACTTTCAGCCAGAAGGCGGTCTGTCCGACAGCGTCTAGCCCCGCCCATTCTGTCTCCTCCATCAAACACATTTCTGCAAAGATTTTGATGTTGAGGTTGAGTTTATCATCAACAAAAATAAGATCTGAGCTTACATGGTCATAACGGTATTACAAGTGTGAAGGGATACGGCAACACAGGAGCACGGAATCAGATGCCTCCTACTTTGGCATGATTCATGAAATCATTTCAAGCTTGCACAGAAAAACAAGGTAATAGTGATAGATTTTACTTTTCTCAATGAGGTTCAGAACCATTAAGCATGTACACCTTGTGTTCAAAATCAAAATATTTGTAATGCCTAATTGATGAACGATTGAAAATTTGAAGTTTGAGAGGCTACACTACCACAATTTTTCTCCGTAATCGCAATAAAATTCATTCTCGGAAAGGGGGTGTCATTTCAGAGGTGGCTGTGTGGTTAGTGCCTGACTGCATTAACATATCATTACTCTTCACATATCCATACATACACACAATGAATAATGACTGCGTGCATTAGTTTCCTTCTTGTTTGTAGTAGAGCTACCGGCAGCTCTTCGCCAGGAGGAAAAGAATACATGATCTAGCAAACTCAGGCTAGCAATACGCTTGGTCAATAAAACCGCTTGGTTCATTTGAAGCTTTGGTTGGGGTGAATGACTAATCGATCATGTGTATGTGATTTTGATTTGAGGGTGATTTTTGTAAATTGAAGGCTAGATTGATCTTTGATGATTTTATTATGCCGGGATTGATGACATTTGTTTAACATTGAACCACCTGATCTATGTTTTTGGAAAGAATAAAAATCAAATAATTTTTCTTCACTCTCTACCATAAATAGGAAACTAAAAGTTCAACAAAGGTTTCCATCTGTGAAATCTAGACATCCAGGACATCTAGCTAACATTGTCTTACCCTCAACTTATTTATGTAAGTAGTCCCACATAAGCTAGCTAAACATTGTGACAGTTATAATCAAGTCACTGCTAGCTAGCGTTCATTCAACAGCTCATCACTTTGGTTACGTTACACTCCCAGGGCCCAGTTCAGCTAGTGACAATTGGTACTAGCTAACATAACCTCACTCCCGAACAAGCTTGACTATACTCTAGCTAATATTAACTCCTATATCGGTTATACTTACCATCAGTGAGTTTAGAAGTGAGAAGTTGTTTGACAGCCTCATTGGCCACATTGTTCAGATCAGGAAACAGGTATTTATACTCAGGAGGGGATAACTTCTCATTGTTAAACAATTCCTGCCAGTACGACAAGGCCGCTGTAATAGAAAATAAATATAAGATAAGATTTTATTGAAACTCTCGCAGAAACCATGGGGTTTATAATGGAGTACTTGTTAAATGAATAAAAGGAGTAAACACCATCTGGAGGACAACAACCTATGCAGCATCAACACAAACTATCATGCAAATCCTATTTCCTCTGGTAATATTTGGAACGATTCGGAAAACATTCCGCTACTGGAATGAAATAGACTGCCAAAAAAATAATAAAACAAAATAATGAAATACACAAAAATAGCTTAGAATTAATTTTTATTGACGATCTGAACCTAAAGATTCAAAAATCTCACTCAACACACTTTTCGCGCAGGAGATATGCTTGTCACTTAAAATGCTCAAAGTTCTCAGTAAAAACAGTAAAATTTTTCCTAGATATATCGGGTCTTTGCATGCAGAGTATTGACAGCTGTTGGCTATGCACAACACGGCATGGATTGTCGAATATTCGCTACGCCCTGACTATCCCAAGTAAAGTAGCGTAAAGTAAATATAGAATTCACTATTTTGCACAGGCTTGAAATAGTGAGATCCACTGCTAGTGGAAATTCGAATTAGCTACCATATATTATAACGTCACCCCCAAACAAGCTTAACTGAATACAATCTAATACTATCACTCATCTAGGGGAGTATTAGTTGAGAGTCTAGTTTGAATAGTTTTCAGTGACTTAATGTTAGCTAGCACATAACTGTAGCTTGTTGAGGTGGGAGCATTGTATAGCAATGAGGGTGAGTCAAAGTTAGCTACCAATAAATTTAACTCACTCAAGCATAAGCGAAAAGGCAAACTTTTCCTTTTTGATCACTTTACTCCGCTAGGTCTGAATAAAAATGCAAAAATTACAATCCGTCAACGATTTCCTGTCCCTAGATTTTGAGATTCAGAAAGAAATTTCACTCGAAGCACTATCTGCTCGTAATGCAAAGTTCAATGCCCAATAATTTGAGAAATTCTCTAAAGTGATCATCAGGTTTTTGCCATGTATGCTATAGGAAACTTATGACATGCGCGTCTTCACTCGTATTGTTAATTTGCACAGAAGCTTTCCCCTCTGCCCTACATAGGCTATACATAAAAGTATTTGAGTGTTTTAGTCATGATAGCTTCATCTTTCTGAAACTTTAAAAAAAGTTAAACCCAACATGACATAATATAAATGACAATGGGTCATTATTTAACGTCAGATCATACATATATATGACTTTAGACTATACATAATCATTCTGGGCATTCTGCTTCCCCTTTGCCAAGACTTGTAAATGTAAGTAATGATTATGCAGACCCGTGCTATATAAAGTCAAGCTCTAGGAATTGTGCGGCAAAGCTGTGTTCCAATACAGTTAAATTTAGCTCTATACATAAGAAAATCATGCTACAAACGGTATATCAAGATAATCCAGTTAGACACAACCATAACGCATGCTACATGATTGGTTACAGCAAAATGGAGATCGTCTGTCCTGTGTTCAAAAGAAAGACCCTCATGGAGTGCTTTTGTGCAGATTTAGATACGACATTCGAAACAATACAGTGCTAAACTGTCTCCATAATAAATACTAAAATCTCACCAGAGCTTGCCATGCTGAAAGCGATCTCCGATAGGCTTCTCGGTTCTGCTGCTCTGCCTCACAAGAAAACTCGAGCTTAAAAGCTTCTGCATCCACTCGGAGTTGAACAAGGCACAAGCAAGCTACTAGTACAAGTACTCTAAGCTAAGAAAACTTTATTATTGTTGTCACAGCTTTGACTCATTTGTCAAAATAAGAATATGAATAACCAATTGAGACTAATAAACTGGAGACTAACAAGCTTCACAGCAGTGTACGCGGCTGGATTTGACTACTTTTTTTTGTCTCACGATCATTCATGCGTGCAGCTAGTGGGCTGAACTATAATAATAATTTATAACAACGTTGTCGGGAATAATAATAACAGTCTTGTGTACAATACAGCAGGACTGATAACAAGCTAGTCCTCTGTTGATAATAGTAATAATAATAAAATCTAATAGCCATTGATTGAAGACTGAGGACCTTGTAATCTTGATATGATATTACAGGGACGTCCGAAGAGCGTGTCATTATTTTAGAGTGATAATGATTGCCAGTCAGTGCCTGACATTCCAAAAGTTTGATCAATCTGATATTGCCATAGACTTGATTTATACAGCGTGACACTTGACATTAAGGTGGAGACGTGCTATACAAACCCCTCAATGTATAGCCATCAATCGGTTGATTGATAAGCTTGATAAATTGCTAAATTTCTGTCATCATAATTATTGCTATAATAAAGGGTCTAAAACTGGATAATTTGAATAGTAATTACAATGGTGTGCCTAACGCAGGCTAATACACAAAACAGACAACAGGGAGCAATAGTAATAATAATACAAGCATTGCGTTGGTTGTGCAGAGGCAAGTCATGATGATAGCAGAGACTATAGATAATATACATAGTCTCTGATGATAGTATATTAGACGATAATGCACAGCGCCGGAATAAGAAGTTCAGCGATTTCGTCTTGTTTGCAGAGAATATGAATCCATTGGTGCGCGCAAGCTTAATTTAATCTTGCACGTCATTGAAGTGATGGTAATAAGTCTTTGAGTGCAATAATTCAATCTTCTATCAGAAAATGACACAAAAAAGGTCTGGAAAAAGGTCTGACTTGCAATGTAGCATCACTGACTTGAATCAAAATTATGAAGATGAAAAATTCACAGCATAGAATAGAACTAGAGGACCAAATATACTCAGTAAGTCAGCCCACAGTCAAACTCCAGTGACCGCTTTTCTAAAATTTCACAGGACGATACTATCTTCCAAAGCCCTGCATTAAAACCAACACCACCTCTCTATATGCAAGACGATCAAGACACAAAAAACTTTTTCTTAATTTAAAAGAGATTCTTTTGTTGATTCAACCAAGACTTTATGTATGATTGGTTTTATGATTTGTTACCCTCGTTTCGGTAGGACCAGAAATGACTCACTTGATTGGATGGTTTAACAAAAATTCACTAGAAAACGGATCTCTTCTTCAGGTGCGTATTAGAGGGTTGAGATTTAGGTTACTATTTTGTGTACACAAAACGCGCGGCAACTGCAGCAGCCTATAGCAAGATGAGTAGAACATGTGCAGCCCTAGTCTAAGTGCTCAGACTCCAAGGCGCAGGGAGTTACATGCGCACGCTATCAAGCAGCCCAAGCAAGGCTCATAAGTTATAGTTGAAATTTAAATCCTGAATACATTTTAAATCATCCTAAATATTCTGATACTAGGTTACCATTATTTACAGCCCCTCAATCCTGTAAAAAGACTTCCACCTCAGCTAGCCAAAAATTAGTGCTAGCTAATATTAGGCCACCCCCACGCTAGCTAACATTAGGCCGCCCCCACGCTAGCTAACATTAGGTCACCCCCTTGCTAGCTAACATTAGGTCACCCCCATGCTAGCTAACATTAGGTCACCCCCATGCTAGCTAAAATTAGGTCACCCCCATGCTAGCTAAATCAAACTCGTTAGCCAATTTTAGTTACTACTCTAGAGTACATATGGCAATAGAGTGACAGCATAACATCATAATGTGTGACAAAAATCTGAAACAAGCGCGTATCAGCTCCCAGTATCATAAAAGCAACCCGTTCTAGTGATACAAGCATAACAGCTAGAAAACTGATATGTATATCAGACACAATTTTTTTAGAACTGTACAAATTCATGACCTGGGCAGAGGAGACATTTTTCGGTTACAAGGCAGATTGCAAGAAAACTCGCAAACTCTGTCATAATACAGTAATTCAGCACTTGGCACTGCTGGACATTGTCAGAATTAGATCAGGACCTCATTTCACTGGAGCTGGATCCTCAAATACTGTTACATTGTGGGAGCAATGATAACGAATCCACTATTGCTTGATGAATCTACATGGGAATATTTAAGTAATGTCGCTCCATTCGCAGAAAGTTGAAAGCAAAAATGTATATAAATATAGGTATATGCATTCCCAGTCTGTGCGTGATATGATTAAGAAAAAAAGCGACAAGATAGAGAAAGAAATCATATACTGCTCCGGTTCATTTCATTATATCAAGTACAAAATATTAGGGAAAATTGCTTCCAACGCATTTATTTGAATAACAACAATAATATGTTAAGTAGGTCATTGTAGGTCTATGATACTGCCTCTGCATATTATCTCGGAGTTGTCTCTACAATATAATCTTTAAAGTGAGGGAAAACAACTTCGAGTTCACAAAAGAAATAGCTGAATTTCCCTACCAGGAGGGTGGGAAACATACCCTCCTCAAAGTCTGCAGCACAGAGTTTAGTTTCAAGAATACACTTTCTAACTCAATAGATTATATTCATTTCTCTCACTGCTTGCTGAAATTTTGTTTTGGAATAATTAATTTCCCTTGTACTCTATAATACCTCAAATTAAACAACCAGTGTCAATACTGTCACACTAACAACAACTGTTTACTGATAGGCAAAACATTGGCTATGTTACTGATCCACTTCACTTCTTGTTGTTGCATGCCAATATTTTGATATTCAGTCCATATATTTTTTGTGTACCAAAATAGTCCCAACCACAGGTCTACTCCAAAACCTGGGTCATTGCAATGTTTGACTACCCTTTTGAAATTCAAGGGGGCAATCAAACAATTGCAAGAGACCCAGGTTTTGGAGTGGACCTGTGTATTGTAGTAACTAGTCCCAACTGCAATCAACAGTGTGACCAATCAATCAATGTCATGTGTAGTAAGTTTGTGAGATATTTTATAAGGGAAAAGGGATAATTTATCAACTCGGTATATATGTATATATGCATAATGAGTAATGGTACGTCCCTGCTAGTACCATTAACTATTTCATTTTTGATAAACATTACAAAAATATACACTGTCCTGAATGGTGCACTACATTACAGAAAAAGTCCAGTTTTATATGGGCCAGTAGCCAGTTTCATCAAAACAATCATAGTAGAGGGTTTGTGTGCCAAGATGTATTTTAGCTATTTAGGCCAATCCAACCCTCTGATGTTGTGAGACATGGGCAGGTGCTGTATATGACATGCCTCACAGCACTCAGGCCTTGAGTGTTGTAAGATATGTCCCATATAGCACCTGCCAAACGGCTTACAACACCCTGCACCAGCGACAATTTTTGGTGCCCATTCAGAAAAGCATGCATTTTGTAATGTAAAAAAAGCAGATTTCAGCCACCAGAATCCACAGTTTTGGCCATATGGTATCTAAGTAGCATCACAATGTATACTATTTATTTTGTTTGTGTTTCAGAATCTTTGCTCTATATTCAACTTTCAATAGATGACAAACATTGATCCTTATACAGACTGTTGATGCATGATAAAAAAAATCCTTGATTCTCTCTCATTCTACTACCGACCACAATGGATCATGGTGTTCAGGTTAGTCAGTCTTTGCGAGAATGTACATCCCCTAGGGTAGTGGGTGTAAGCTAGAGGTCAGCTCCAATAATTGGGTGTGACTTTACATTAGCTAGTACGACTTAGGGAGCTTTAGATAATAATGTAATGATGTAGGGTATATGTTAGATCGCCAGCGTTAGTGTGGAAAGGCGAATTTTTCCTTCCCACAAATACTCTACTCCACTGAAATTATTAGATAGAATGGTTATTGGTTATCGATCTTTTATATTGAGTATTGAATATCATTTTATGAGACTGTTGCCGTCGTGGTATTTTAATTAGGCTCATTTACATTGGTAACGATTGCCATGGATTGAAGTTGCGGTGAATAGAGCTTGTTAACATACTTTGACCTATTAAATCATAATTTGTCAGACACTTTCAATTTCCTTTCATCTTTTAATTTCTGATTGGAGCCTTTTTTTTGTTACATTAATAGTTTCGTGACTTTATGCTTACCTACAACCGGATAACTGCCAACTGCTTCAACTCCTGTGTGTACGACATGAATGGCAGGACACTCAACAACGATGAGGTATGTTCACCCAGCATGCGCGAAGGATTCAATTTTTGGAGCTGCTGCTACCAATTTCCACTTTGAGGTTCACATAGAGTAGATACTTTCATCATCTAAAGTTAATGGAATTTGGAACAAGCAATATGCTGACCCTCGAAGACCACTAGAAGCTGGGTGCGGAGGCGTTGAAGTTGACTCTTGAAGCAAATTTCCTCCACATCAAGATGTGGGCCAGTTGTTTTTATTTTGTGATAGAAAAATCTTCATGCTAGTACAAGACAAGTTTAATTACATCCGATCCTGTTTCTCTTGACTCTGACCATTGACCTTTGACCATACACTCATTTTCATTTACATCTCATTAAAGGCTCAATGTGTGAATAACTGTTTCTGGAAACACCTGAAAGCAAATAACCGCCTGATGACGATATTCGCTGAATTCCAAGCTAAGAAGCAGGAGCAGACGCGACTCCAGCAGCAGGAGCAGCAGCAGGCTCTTATGAAGCTAGTACAAAAGGACATTCATACGGCAGCCTCTGCCGATAGTGAGCCAATGAATGATCAGGCAGCTAGCTGATAGTTTGGTGCTACAACTGAGAATTTATTTGGCCAAGTGAAATCTGCAATATGTAATGTAGCTGATTCTTACTGTCTCTCATACAAAAACTCATTTTATCAACGGAGAGACTACAAGTGGGGGCATGGAATATGTCAGTGGGATTGAATTCATTACATCGAAGAATTCCTTCTCGGTTAAACGCATCTAGCTACTTTCTCATCAGTGCCAAATTTAACAAACAAGAGACAAAGCTCTGTCTGTTGTCTTCCATGACCTATGAAATTTGATTCTATAATTATCGGTTTGCAGTTGATATATATTTCTGAATAAAATAGTGTAACAATTCAGATATAAAACAATTAAATATTAAAAACAAAACAAAGAACGATCTGATCAGATCATATATGTATGTCATCCAGTAGTAATATTTTCCTAAATGTCATCCGACTACAGCCATGACATAGATAACTTGCAAGGTCACAAATCATAAATCAGTACACAAAACACAATCATTGCTGACTCAAATGATGGTTTTTAAACAGTATCTTTTATACTGGCATTCACACACATGAATGATTTCCATTGGTGGGGAGTTGTCCCTACTTGTCATCAACAGAACACAACTCCACCATAAGTTATAGGACCATAGTAATTGGCATAGAGTTCCTATATAATGAGCAGTTATTCTACCAAGTTGTTTTGAGAGCAATATTTCAACAAAATTAGGAATGTAGACTTCAAAGTGATGCTTTCGAGACACACTCGTTTGAGACTAAATCAAGGAGAGTCCCTGAGGTATCAGTTCTGAAGGCCTATAGCAGATTCAAGTTATGATGCAGCAGTGACGCTTGTATCAGGAGTCAGACGGATAAGTCGGTTACTAGATTCAGCTAATTCCTGTATCGACACACGGCCTCGCTGTTTTATAAACTTTGCTACACTTTCCAGTTCTGACATTGTGATGTATATAAACTTTCCCCTGTCATCCAGCACACCTGTGAGAGTACCATCCTCCATAAGCGTGTCTATACGATCTATCACATCCTGTCAAGTTAGAATAAGAACAGAAATGACAGCAATGAAATTTTTAATATTTCATTAGTTTAGATTTACTCAGAGGCTACAAACATTGAACGAAGGAGTTCATTGATTCAATTTATTAAATATGAATCCTGACCAGAAAATATTTTTGTTTCAATAATCATATTTTTTCTCTATATTGTATACAGACGCCTGACCAATTGATGTACCACATGCTTGATCAGTGAGTAAAGTGGATGAATAAATTAAAATATTGCTGAGATGTAGCTATTTTCTAGGAAGAAAAGACATATGCCATGCTAAGGAGGCGAGGAAGTCCTTATGTATGATGGAAGACTGAAGTCTGTAGCCGATGTGATGCAAAGCTTGAATCCTAATCACAGGACAAACCTGAATAAACGGCCAACTCAAGAAGTATTGAATTATTATGAAGTATTATGTTTCAATCATGAGTATTGGCACCCTTTTCTATTCAGGCCAGTATTTACACGGTATTTTGCAATATGTATTCTTGTCTGTGATATGTTATAAATCAATCAATCCGACTATTAACCCAAGTACATACAACATTAATCACATAATGAAGGCCGGTGCAGATGGCAAAGGGTTGGGTCCTTAGTTGTGAACTATCTCTAGCAACCTGACTGTTGGTTTGCAATGTAACAGCATAATAACTAATTTGTAGCATTACTTTGAAAATTTGCTTTACCTGAGTTTTGAGATTGAATTGTCCGGCCAGATCTTCTAGAATGATAACTTTTTGGTTCTGTAATCATTAGAAATGAAAAATTTGACTACTAGTCACCAAATAAAAATATCACGAGAAAAAAAACAGAAGCGGAACCCTTTGCGAGTAAAGACTTTACACTCTGATGTACCTCGCATGTAAGTAAAGTTTACCTCGCATGTAAGTAAAGTTTACCTCGCATGTAAGTAAAGGTATCCTCACAAAATTCAAGTAACTCGATCCAAATACATCGACTGTGAAGACCAGCAGCATAAAAACTTGATGATGTTTTGCAGTATGTTTCCCGTAGCACTTATATATATATTCCATGTTTATTCTGGAGAAGAATAAGTCCTTAGGACTTGTACTTCACATATTTTTTGAGCGTCTTATGACAATCCAACCCAAATTAAACAGTTCAAGAACCTGGCCATCTGTGATTTCAATGTAACATGGAGGTGATCTAGATTTAATTACCTTGATATAGTCTATAAACTTCTGCATCAGTTGTGTCTCCTGTTAAAAAAAAAAAAAATTTAATCTTTTATATATAACCATTTCATGTGATTCATAGCAGCATTAGATATCACCATGAATTTTGTTCTGATAATTTCTACTGTGCATTTAGATATTTTCTCTAGCCAAATATATGCATTGAACAGACTGGCCGAGGAGTCGGTTCTGATTGACTGGTAGGTGGGCATGAACAGATGCCAGGACAGATGGTACTATCCTTTAAGTACCTATTTATGTAAAATAGTGACATTTAAATAATGCAGTTTCACTTGCACCATATCTCAATAGGTGCTCACTGTGACGAGGCATCAGCCCACCAGACAGCCAATCATAACAGAGCCAACACATTGGATTAAACAGACACTGTTAAGTGTGCAGCAATCTATCAATCGGCACAGTCTAATACATTTTTCATGTCTAGGACTTTCCAGTTATTTTGGGCCTGGTGCTGAAATTGATTGTACTTCTAGATGCAAGTTGTGCATCGAACTAAAACATGGGATTTAAAAGGTAGAGAGACAATAAATAAAAACAACCAGTATAACACCCGATGTAATTACAGAATGAAAGTTCAAGGGTCAGATTAAGCAACACATATCTCAATACATCTCCATAAAACAAAGATTAAAGTTATAGTTGCGCCTCCCCATATTTTGTATCATATTGAAGGTCTTAGTCTAATTAAGAGCACCATGGTAACCTTATAAATAGCCTTTGTAAAAAGTTCAAACCATTAGCTTTACTAAATCGAAAACTTTTCTCAACTTTTCTCAACTACTAACATTGTCCCCTCATTATTTGTATATGTTATAGAGCAATAAGAGGGGACAACTTTGGTGGTTGAGAAATATTTTCAATTTAGTAAAGCAAATTGTTTCAACAGTGTCCATAGGCCATTCAAAAGGTTCATGGTGCTCTTAATAAGACTGAGGCCTTCAATATGATACTAAATATAGGGGGAGGCGCATCTTTAGCTTTAAAGGTAGAGGATCACACTGCTTTTGCTAGCAAATGTCTGATTGTGAAATGCGTCAAATTACTACAATGATTTGTGAATTATAATGAATAGAAACTAGCAGATTAATTTTTATCATTTCACGTCAAAGCTAATTTTTTTATTACTGTAAATCGGATCAATTATATACATTTTCAATGTATTCAGATCGATATCAATGAAGTGATCATCAATTATTAAAATGATTGTGAAGGAATCAGGTTTTTGGTTACATTCTGGAGTTCTCAGTCTATTTTAGAAAACCGCTTCAAGGTTCATTCACAACATATGGCCCAGTTTCAACTCATTCTCACTCAAAGTTGAGATGTCAAGGCACTAAAAATAGCATATAAAAAATAGTACCGTTTTAGTACCTTCCACTCTCAACTTTGAGTGAAAATCAGTTGAAACTGGGCCCCTCACTGTTAATAAACCTTATAGCAGTTTTTTTTTCAAATTAGACTTAGAACTCTAGAACGATACCAAAAACCTGATTCCTTCACGATCCGGACACTTACATCAGCCTCCATAACTGCGTCTTGTCCTTCCTCTTCTATAGAGAACTGAGATTTCATAGCCAGGTATTCCTCATATTCTCTCTTCTCTTTCTCTTCCTTAGCTATACGCTCCTCCTCTTCCTAACAAGCAAAATATAAATAGGAGCTTAGTCTATCTACACCACGGATAAAATGTGTGGCCTATTACAAAATAGAGCCTGGAAAGAGGAAGTCTTTTTGTCAAATTTATCCAGAGCCTAGGAAAGGGACAGCTCCTCAATTGAAGGTCTGCATTGTTGCATATCTAATATGAGTAATACACAATGCCATAGGAATAAAAAGTGTCAGATTCACTACCGTTCTTCTGTAAACCAAAAGGTTTCTAAAATCTTAACAACAAGAATTTTCGGATATTGATGACATCTAACACAACAGACTCGGAATTTTCAAATCAGGCAGAATTTAACAAGGATAGTTTTCCAGTCCCATATTATATAGTATCATCTATGCCCTAACATCAACCGCCTTTTGCTTTAATTTATACTATTGATTAACAAATCAAATTGGGGATGCTGTAATCCAAAGACAGCAACCAGTTTCCTTCATTCACATCCCAGTACTTGCTTCATTCATCATAGGTTTGGAAAAATAACCTCACAACGACCTCTTCATCTGCATATATTCAGTCAGTCACAGATCCCATAAAGTTGAGTTACCTTTTGAGCTTCTAGTTTCTTCTGCCTGGCCTCATCTTTTAGTCTATCTTCTTCCATAAGAGCATCTCTCTCCTTTTGTTCTGCTCTCTCACGCTCCATTGCCTACAGTGAATATCATAAATTACCGCATTAGCATGAATGTATGAGAAATTTGAATGCTGCTAACAGTATTTGGTAAGGTAAGTTGGGTGAGACTTTCATATTGACACTTGCTACCTATTTGACGTTTCCAAGGCACAGAAATGTGCCCCTGCATCATTTAGTGATGCTTTTAATAGCTGGCATTCCTTATATAATTTAAAAATTGAAATTTGCCTGAGAATAATTCGGTTCATTTTCGTTTCTTTTTTTGATTTTTGCCTAAACGCAGATTTATGTTAAAGCCTGGAAACCTCACCCATACCAGAGAAGTGAATATTGGATTGCGGAAGTGGAAGTCTAACTAGCCAAAGGTAGAAGCACACTGGTGATTATTACAAAGCAAATCGGCAAAGCGAAACATTTGCATTATATGAGAAATATAATATACTGGCGAATATGCTCAGTATCTGCATATATCAATATTCGGACGAAATAGCCCAGCGTCAAATGCTAACAATTTTGTTTGCTCAGATATGCTCTTGTTTCAAACAATACGCTTTGATATAATTGCCGGTGTGTACCTTTTGAAGGCGGTGCTAAATGGAGAAATTTCCCCCTGACAAAACTTTACCCGTCTAAGGTGTTCAAACTTCACATTACCGCGTAACTGATATGTAAACTTTGTTAAATACCTCTCTTTCAGATCGTTTTCTAGCTTTTTCCTCAAGCTTAGCCATTTTCTTAGCCCCGATTTTACCATCAGGTTGAGCTATATAGTCGAACAAATCCTCCTCCTCACCACCGGACCCATCTAAAAATGTAAGAACTTAGGCTTTAGGTGACTGACATCAAAGTATTTTGCTTGACGGGATACACAGACATTAAGCTCTGAGATATAAAACAATAAAACTGGCAGGATAGCTTCTACCATGAATCACCAAACTAAGGCTATGCTATAGTTTAGATCACAGAATCTCGCAACTGGCTAAATTATTTATGCGAGTTGTCTTACCAACACCAATGAGCAGACAACTACTATAATTATGACATGGTTTTATTGCACCATTAGGGCACCATTCAATCAGTGAGGGTGGGAGAGCATCCTACCCTCCCTGATTCAATGCAAAAACCATCATCCGTGATTGTAACAGGCTAAACAAGGAAAATATTGAAATTCACAGAGACATATTCTGGTATTGGATTTAAAAGAACAAAAGCTGAGAGAAAAATAAAGTACAAGTTGAAATAACAAAACTGAAAACTCATGTTAGAAAGGTTGTCAACTTTTATGTGGAATGTACTGGAAATCTGCAATTCAAATTGCCCCCCCCCCCCACCGATCAAAGCTAAGTGTAAAGTAAGGTTCTTAGTGGATAGTTAGTTATCCTACCTTCCTCATTTCTTCTCTCTTCTGCTTCTCGAGCTCGGCGCAGTCTATCAGCTGAAAAAATAATCAATGCTTATATCTTAACATCATACAAAACAGACGCTGTACAATGCACATTGCATGATCTAATTATCTGATTACTGTTACTGTTAGGCAGACACCCAAGATCTTCACTCATGAACCTTTGTTTGAAAAGTAGAGTATTTGCATAAGATAAAAAAGATGGAAAGGGTCTAAAATCTTAGCATTTTCGATGGCGGAAACAACCTCATACACTTTCTATGACATTTGACATAATTAATTTTGATAGCCCTGACTAACTGTACAAATTTGTGAGAAAGTAATCGTATCATACCAAGCTGAGTTCAAGACGCCAAATCCTTGATTGAGGAAAAGTGACGGATGTAACATGGTAAAAATTTTCTTACCTGGCCTGCGCCGTCTGGCCCCAGCAGGCAAATTTTCCCTAGGCGCAGGTCCTTCTAGATTTACTCTCGGTCTAGCAGCAGCTGCATTATCATCCTCCTGTTTCTTTCCTGCAAGAGGTGAGTGTCAACAGTTCAATTGAGAGGAGCGACATAAGGCAGAAGATTCACGACGGCCAAAATGTCATATTTCAGCCAGATTTTAATTTCAAAACAATTTCGATTTACTATCCTCATCTTTATACTGCTATTGGCTCAAGTGGTTAGTAGTTAGAACCTACAGTAGGATACTGTACTTGGCCTGTCTGTGTATCTTTTTTTTTTCAAGTCTGATTGGGTTTAACAACATAGTTAGGTGGATGGAGATGGGCCAGGCATGGTATGACTATATATGAATTGAAACTAGTATAGAATTGAAATATTATAAGTAACAGTACTGTACTGAGTACATTTGTGGACATGTATGTTTAGTCAATGATCTCCTTGGCCTTCACATAGCCAGGTAAGTGCCGTATGATGGTGGCAAGAGTCTAGGGGGCTCAGACCAGACTGTTCAGACTGAGAGTGAGACTTCTCTACTGTTACCTAGTGTATTACTTCAATTTAACTGTTCTAAACATATTTATAGCCCTAAACACAAATTGTTGATACAAATAGAATGAGGGAGCTAGCAGGCATTATACAATACAATACATCAGTAGGTAAGAAGCCAAACCAGTACTCAGAACAGTTACTGAGTAGGCCTCACATTACATTCTTAGATAAGCTAGATTACATTTATTTAGAGGAAGTAAGTTTATGTATGAATGCCATTGGTTTTGTCCCCACTATTGTTTCTTCCCCATTTTTGTTTCGTCCCTGTACATGTTCGTCTTTTCTCAGTTCGTTCCTATATTCGGTTGAACTCCCTTATTTTTCATACATCGATTTTTAAAATCAAGTTTTGACATTTCTCATCAACAGCACTATCTTCTTAACAAGGCCAGTAACTGAAAGCTTCTGATAAGTAAGCTTGTCAAGACAGGCTAGAGAGTGATGATATCACCGACACCAATTTAATTAAAAAAATTCATTCTACAACAGATCAGACAATGGGCTTGGGCCCATGGGACTTACATGTCTTTACATTATTATGGGAAGCGCAAACAAGCCTCTAGGTTGTATAAAATACACCAATGAACTAAACCTCAGAGGTTTAGTTCATTGAATACACGCTACATGGAGCTCCTGAGAAGGCAAAACTACTTGCGTACACGAGCTTATGCCGCCCTAAGCTTGAATATGCAGATGTACTCTGGGACCCGTCTGACAATGCCTCTATAGAGGATCTTGAACTAGTGCAAAACAAAGCAGTGAGATTCATAAAAAATATCAAAGGCAGACGTGGCGTCACAGAGGCACGTACTAGTCTTGGAATCCAGACTCTACAAGAGAGACGTTAAGCTCATAGAATATCACTCCTGATGAGAATTCTCTCAGACCAGAATAAACACGATACCCTATCCGCTGACTATGATGAACTTGTAAACTGTAGATCGCAGGCAACTATGAAAACAAGGGCAGCTAATAGAGGAGAGCCCACCTCTATCCAGGCATCGTCTGCCGTTTATCATAACAGTTTCCTGCCACGAAGCATAAGGGACCTCCGGATAGGGTCTCAACAAAATTAACCTTGGAATGGCTACATGCCAGAATTCTAGAAATACCACTGCTCAAAGAAATGAGGCACTCGGCCTTTATACCTGACATTGGTAGTTTACGAGTGTTCTAAAGTAATTGAGGTAAGAATACTTTGCCAATGTCCAGCATATGGGTGGTTGTAGCCTGTCTTGACAAGCTTTGTTCGGTGGGGGGGGGGGGGAGGGCTAGGGTGGTTGATACTGTCTGCCTGTCTTAACAGGCTTTTAAGACAGGCTACAGAGGCCCATGCTTGGGCCATAGAAATAGGGAGCTTGTATCGATGTCTCTGGCTTGGGCTCACTCAAAATGTAACCTTGACACTGCATGGGATGAACTGAAAACTAGAACGAACTGAATAAGGGATGAAACAAAAACAGGGACGAACTGGAAACAGGGACGAACCGAAGTGTTTCCTTTATGTATTATGACAGCTCAAGCTCCCTGCTCACATCAGACACTATTTAAGAGTCATGCTCAATCATATTTACCTTTGCCCTTGAATATCACCAGAAGTATTGCTATCACAGATGCCACACAAAGTCCACAGATCAGCAGATCCATTGTGGTAGTAGCTTGCCACAATTTTTATCCCTGTCACTGAAATTGTCACAAGAATTAATCTCAAATGTGTTGTTGTCACACTGAATGTCCACAATTTTGATAATGAAGTTATCAAAATATATTGTGGATATCATTGAAAAAGGTGAATCCTTCAGAAAGCTTCTGGGGCTATACCTCATCTTGATGTAGGGTTTTGGATGAGCCCCTTAGTTTGTTTGAGATCATAGACTACATTCATGCCATTGCAGATTTCCCTTTCTCACCAGAATCTTGCAAAAGTTGTTTTTAGATATTTTTTGACTTAATTTGTTGTCTCTCAACAGTGTCAAGATGTCTATACCAGACTACATGATGACCGCCCCTCCAAGGTTGGAGCATATCAAAGTAAACAAAGCTGAGGCTCAGGAGAGAGCTGGCACTACATCTTCTTCTTTGATTCCAAGATCTATGTATGAGTTCGGAGGGAGTATTATTGGAGCTTATGGAGCTATGTGTGTCGGTATGGGGTTGGGGGCTCGCAGAGTCAGACCTATGTACACTGGTGAGCTTTATGTTCCAGCTGATTTTCAGTGCTATCCTCTGTAGCCTAGGCTTAATAATTGTGCTAGTCAATTTTTGAATGTAGGAAATAAAACTTATAGCTTAGTCATGTTGTCTAATTAGTTAGTGCTCTAAATTTTGAACTGCATTTATTTTTAATTTGTATCCATAGGCCTACCCCATGCTGAAGATTAATAGAACTTAACCAATCTTAACTCAATTAAGGGAGTTCATTGCTTAACTAATAACCCTCAAACAATCAATATTATTTTTTCATTATTGAAGAGCCTCTGCTCACTTGACTTAAAAGAAATGATAGGTAGTATTGCTCATTGGATGTAGATAGATGTTCAAAATTATCAAATAAACTTAGATGATACGTCATCGCCATCATTATTGATTCATCATCTTCAAACACTCTTTGTTCTATGATGTCTATCCATATGTACTGTAAACACCATTGTATACTAATATTACAGGTATTTGGAAGTTACCGATAGGCTATGTTCTTGGACTATACGGTCTGAGATGGTGCGAGAACGGTAATGGAAGGCTTCTCAACTACTACGATAATATGGTGGAAGATTACATGAAACTCTACCCTGAAAAATTCCCTCAGCAAAGTAAGTGTTTCTACCACAGCATTATACAACACTGCTACTCACTTTATGGCTAATAGAGTGGCATTGTTCACGATGAGAGGAACATTTCCAAGATAATGAAGTACATTCTCGTAGGCTTATTATTATTCTGAAAAATTATCTCTGCTATTGAAATCATTCCATTGTTCATGAAGTTCATTGAGAGCAGGCTTAGTTGTTTTATGCTGAGTAGGTATTTCTTAGTATGTGTGTGTGTACTTCATTAACCAGTGCTTGAAGATTCATTCTGTGACTGTATTCTGCAAGATGTTGCATGCAACATGGGGAGACACTGCGTTTGTGTAATGTTGACATGTGGAAATATGTGTACTGTACCAATTTGTATTGTCTGAATTTAATGGAATGGCTGAGGCGAGTTTCAACTATCGTGGCAACTTGAAATGACAAATAACTTTTTTCAAGGTTCTCATTTCACTGAGGGTTTGTCTCCATCGTTTTGGGCTTTTTTGGGGTATCTACCGACCTTTGGAATAAATCAAAACAAAATTTTACTATCTCAAATATGTTCATTTTAAACTGCATCGCTGTAATTTTCTGTCTTTTTTTTCATGCTGTATGTCATGTATGTAAGCATGACATTGTTCTTAGTTAGGTGATGTGTGATCTAGTTTGCTTGCATTTTCGAATCAGCCGCCTGCGGATCGAGGAAGAACAACTCTAAGTGCAAGCACATCTGATTGACAATAACATCAAACTTACTAGTTACAACCTTTGAGAATTTTACTCTTTCTTTGACAGAACCTAAGAAGGTTATTGAGACGTTCTGCCATTGGGTACCTGTCCGAGCTGGAGGTTCTCAGAAGAGGAGCGAGTTCTTGTCGATGGGCAAGAAACCACATACAGACCATTATATACCAAGCGCTGACCATAAAATGTTAGGTCCTTAGGCTATTATGCTTTACTGATTTTTCGCACACTTCTGGCCATGCTTTTCCAGGTCAGCGTGTCAGCATAGATAGATACTTGGATATCTCAACGGCACATTACATCGGACATTTCAGTCGATGTTGTAAACATCATTTAGGAGTGACTCATATTGTATAGCTGATACAAAATGGTCTTTCTTTTTGCCAGCAAGTTTAGGCCGTTTGTTTCACAGGCTTGCTGTATATGATTATATGTTTATGAAGTCTGCGGCTCACCCTTATAATCTGTCTGGTGTTTTGGTTTGCTCACTTCAGAGAAAACATTGATGTGCCAAAAATGCAACAGTAATAAAAGTGTTTGTTGTGGACTCCGATATCAAACTTCTAATTAATATCATCTATTTCTCACATGACAATTTAATGTTCATGAGGAAATTTTGCCTGTCTTGACAAGCTTTGGAGAGGATATAATTGTAAAAAGAAGTTCTTTGTTCTTGATATGTGGGATACTTTCATATTGTCAACTTCATTGCATTCCGTAGCTCACATCTGTTGACACCTAACCTTTGCTTCGAGAAAGCCCCTTCAAGGTTACATGACTCCAATTTAATTAGTATATGACGAAAATTGCTGTAAACCCAATCAATCTTTGACAAAAATTATTTTCTAGTTTTCAGGAAATAGGCAACAATTATATAGCTTAGTTTCTAGCTTCATATTTTAAAATACATTGTAGGATTGATGTTTTTTTCGCTCACGGGTCTTATATCGCAGGAAAACAGAAACCGGGTGTGAGATAAAGTTTGGTGGCATTCAATTTACTTCCTGGCCACCATCAGCTTAGGGACAGGCGACTCCAAATTGGTCCAAATTAGATCTAGCCTTATCTCAATGCAGCCTCTGGCATAAGGCTAGACAGGACTTATCAACAAAACCCAAGATAATCATAAAAGCAGTAGCCCAACCCAGAGAAACACTCAGGTTTGAATACGATTTAAAATAGTATATTTTTTTTAGCAACAGAGCAAAAACAACTATGTAACATGTCACGTTTACTTCACCCATGTACTTGCCAATTGTAGCAAAATACTAAAACAGCACAGTCTACCAAAAGGAGAAGCTAAGACCACTTCCAAAAAAATCAAAGCTTGTTGTAGGACCAATACTTCCACCGAACCCAAAAAGTTTTAATTCTACTCCATCAGGCCCTATATTGAATCCTGTATCAAAAGATAAGCCAACCTTTCCAGACACTGGTCCGGCTTTTCCCTCAGCAGATGCTACACTAGCGGTGGCCATAGCACCAACACCCGAGGAATTGCTGATGCCTGGACATAGGCACCTGCATGAGGGCCTCTTGCCCTCGCCTGGCAGACGCTCCACTCAGCATATGCATCTCCATAGCCTGCTTCAGCATATGCGCCTACTTTTGGTATGCGCTTGCCAGGTTTATGCTCTAAACCATTAACATATGTGCCTGATCGAGCAAAAGAAGAGACAGCTGAGGCTGAACCAGGACGGTCATAGGTGTCTATCATGTTTATGAGCCCTGATGGACCCGCACCAATCGACACAGGTCTGTAGGTAGCAGGTGCATCATCCTTCAGCTCTGTAGGGTGGTACAGGTGTTTTGTGGTGGTTTGTTGTGTTGTGGTCTCCTCCAGTGGTGTGACCTTTTTGTGAAGACCTTTAGATTCTATGGTAAGAAGAAAAGAGATAATGAGTTTGAACTGAATTTACACTCATCAACTTTTTATAGGGATTTATACGATTTAACAATAATATAATTAGTTTATTAGGATCGCAATATGTTTCAAAGTGAAAATGAGACAAACTGGGAGTGTCTTCTATCGCACCTGATAGGATTTGTCCTCTTCTATTCAGTGGAATAATGAATGTGTTTCTCAGAAATACTTTCAGATGAACTAATAGTTGTTTTTGCTGCATTTAAAACCTAGAATACTGACACTTCGAACAGCCAACAGGCGCATACCTGTCACTGTGCCCTTATTACTGGAGTTTGATTCACCATCACCTGTTCTCTGTCGTGGTTGATTATCGCCTGTTTCTTTATCTATATAATGAATATAAAAGCCTTGCAATTATTCAACTCCATGGTGTTCAAAACAACAAAGTTAGAACTCATCTCGACATTCACAAGGACTTTCCCTTGTGAATCACGCCAATGATGGACTGACAAAGTCAACAGAGATGAACAAATAAAGTTGTAATCCAGGTTACGATATGGCCAAAAAGTTTCTAATTGTAACTACAAAGACCCTCATTGGTAAGAGAACTTAATTAAATTAATGATAGAGCCCCGGCCGCTGATCCTTTGAGAGCGTTTCTAGCCACTCGGAAGGGCTAAAATCACATATTTTAACCAAAATAATCTCATATTTGTACTTGGTACTAGTAATAAAATATCAGACCGAGGTGAAATACACTGAATCCCTTACCATCAACACATGGGCCCCTGTGACTCATCAACAAGTGCTTGGATAGTTACCAAAAAATTGCGATAGGGCTGTTTTCTCTCAAATCTGGAGGAAATAGTGAGAATTACAATAAGTGGGAAGTGGGTGTGGAAATCTGGATGGTCCCACCTAAATAGGGAGACTTAGCAAGTATGAGTCAGTGATTGATGGTATCTGAATGTGTGCTTGCAAGCTAGACTGATAATGGGCATGCATGTAGCAACGCCACAACTATTAATGGGGTAGTGAGGGAAGCAACTCTGAATGCAGGCAAATAACATACCATTGTTATCATTATCTGATGCCGCTGCAGATCATTTTTTATGTTTATGCCCCATGTACTCTGAGGTGCTCCTCTGGACATTTTGTTGACAGGAAGGTACTGACTGAGGTTACACAGGACAGGAACAAGTGGAGATCTCTTATTGGCTCAATGTATGCTGGCTGAAAGACGGAAGTCTACCAGACGAAACCGTTCCAGATGATGCTGCAGATGAATTAGTGATTCTTCTTCTAGTGCCGCTTCCCTCAGACATATTCTGTAACCATTAAAAATATTACAGTAACCAACTCGTCACCCTGGGCCCATAAACGATCCGTCTGCTACCTTTTAAAATGCCATATCGTCAAAAGACAGCTCAGCAGACAATCTTGTAGCTGTAAATTGTATGAATATTTTCCTATTTCTGAGCCCCTTCAACTGTAGTCACTGAGTTCTTGACCATTTTCATGCTGGTCTGTTTGACAGTCTACAGAATTGCAAGCTTTCTTTGGTGATTTAAGCAATTTGTGTGGTGTAGTATGATGGAGAGAAACACACTCAAGTGTGCTGAGGGCTGCAACGATCAACTGTGAAAGCTCCCCTTGAGGGACTCAAACTCCCACGGCATCAATCTCCTGGCAATGAATATGATACGCGCTAACCGATTGCACCATATCACCATCCACTATTCCCAAGAAGAATACCCTTGTGAATAATATTTTTGAAATGTCAGTGTGATCTCTGTACCAGATTAGAGTTGAATCACAAGCCTTTGATATGTACAAGTAGCTGACAACGGCGGCAAAAGAACAGTTATCATAGTTAATAATGATTCAAAATAATATGCAACAAAATCAGTGAGGCTCCGTTTTTCTGTTGGCATTAAGATAAGCAAGTCATCAATGATGGTAAGATACCCATCCTAAAAAAAGGGGTACAAACATTTGATGGATTCAAAGTTGCCTATCTCAAAATATTTGATGTTACTTGTATCTGATCTTGTATCTTAGTTCACTGTGGGTGTCTTGGTCCCTTCACCGTCTCTGTCGCTGTGATAATCTTCAACTATTGTTCCTGTTTTTATAGTTCTGAAAAAAACCAAGTACAAAAAAGAGTGTTTGAATTGAAACGTCCAGTCCTTTCTTTTCATGCATTCAATCAAGTCTTTATTGTTTTGACAAAATTCTGTGAATTTCGATTTTCT
Organism: Membranipora membranacea; assembly: GCA_914767715.1. Taxonomy (NCBI): domain Eukaryota; kingdom Metazoa; phylum Bryozoa; class Gymnolaemata; order Cheilostomatida; family Membraniporidae; genus Membranipora; species Membranipora membranacea. The sequence continues at coordinate 16,380,833 of OU612069.1, read as the reverse complement.
TAGATTATTTGTTGATGTTGACTTAGGTATATTTGCTATTATGCAATTACAAAAGTTGACGTCAAAAATTAAATATACACCATATACTCAAACATGTCTGGGATTTAGAGCATGTTGATCAATTATTATAACTTAAAGTTTTTATTGTTTCGGAACAATGCTGTGAATTTCGATTTTTCTTAGAATATTAGGTGATGTTGAGTTAGGAATATTTGCTAATAAGCAATTACAAAAGTCGAAAAAATCAAATTCGTACAAATTTAATAGGACAATTGAAGAATAATATTGTTTGTCCCTGGAATGTTGGGTTGTCATTATAGTAAAAAAAGGAAGTTGACAAACAGTTCGATTACTCGAACTTGTCTGGGACTGTGAGCATATATTCCATTATTCCCATACCAATATTATGCAAAAACATAACAAAAGACCAAACTCAGTTTTTCTGTGTCTATTATTTACCAGAAGCCCACTATCAGCCAGCCATCTTGTTGACAGCTTTGTTTGGTTTCAACTTTATACTCAACTTAGCCTTAATGAAAAATGTTATGTCAGCACATCAACCTGTTCCATCAAGGCGCAAACTTATCATTTTCGAACGCTGCTCTAAGCCCATGCTTCCATCAAGGCAATCAGTTATTTATTTCCAACTAAAAACTAACCATCAGGGAGCTAACCATGCAATGTCAAGCAGGCCGGTTCTTGCTAGAAAATTGCACAAGTGTTGACATGGGATCAGTTGCAGGTGGTGGCTAGATAATTTCAACACGCATTTCAAAACCATAATGTAAAAAATAGCAGTAAAAACCAACTTATATTTTTTTCCAATATTGACCATAAATGCCATCATCAAGTTGAATCCAAACCACGCAGCCTCTTAGGCAATCATTCACTTTTTGCCAGGTTTGCTGTTTGGGTAATTTACAAAACTGAATGGCAAGGGCATGATTGTCATTTACAGTTAGGCATTGGGTGTTATCAAATTGGGAGTCATTGTTTCATCTGTAACTGTTGTCGCCAGTTTGTAAACACTCGAAGGTGACAAGTTGCTTGAATTCATTTTTGTGAAGCTAAGAATAAAAACATCATGAGACTGACACTTCTACTAATATACACCGCTTTGACCCTCTGTACATTGATATCTACCTCAAGACAAGCAAGTAAGTGTCTTTGCCTTTTGCTGTGCTGAGGGCGTCCCAACAAATCTGGTCTGATCATAATTTTGGAAAAGTTGAATAGATGAGTTTATCATTTTTGAGATAGTTATGAGGTATTATTTCTTATCTTGATAGTTTTTGTTTGGACTTCATAGATATCTGGTTCACGTCAGTATTTTTGAGAGTAATAACATTTGGAAGAACATCGTTGCAATGATGAATATTGCTGTCAATAATGTTAAAAAAATCAGAGGGGTGTTGTTAAATGAAACAATTGTCATGTCGATCTTATTATTACAGGTATTTCTATTTACAAATACCAAGGATCAGATGAAACAAGAGAGCGAAATAAAAGGGGATTCTTCTCAAGTAGTTCTGACAGCTCTATTTCAGGTATACTTGTTTAATACACCTTCTCTATACCATCTGTAGATCTGCCGAACATAGTTCTGATTTTTATTTTTCTCTACACACTATTTAACAGGATTCTGAATAGTATTTATACTTCACTATAAGCTTTAATAAGTTTGTTTTCTCTTGTATCGAGATGCCGTGACGCACAGTGAGAACGAGCTTGTTCAAATTGTGAACCCAGTATACGGATACAGATAGCACAGCCACTGTGTGTTATAATGGTACAGCAAGGACTGATTCCTGAACACAAATTTCTTACAAAGTTCTAATAACAAGAGTTCCCAACTTGAACTAGCATAATCTTTTACATTACAGATATAACCGATGGCATTTTTGGTGGTAGCATCCGAAATAGAGGCCGGGATAGGGGGAATACAATACGAAATAAAGTAAATAGCAGAGCTGAAGACGCACTAGATAGTAGTTTGAGCAGTGAATTTGATGATATACGAGACAGACTGAGTGATGAAGTTGGTAATGTCAAGGACAAAGTTAAAGATAAATTGGAGAGCCTAGAATCAGAGCTGAATTCAGCTTCATCTGATGAGGACGGGGCAGAGGAAGCAGCAGAGAAAGCTTCCGATTGGTTGTCTGGCAAGATTGATAAAATCAAGGGAGGTGAGTGAACCTTGATCGATTATATACTTTCAGTTTGGGCTTTTCATTTTTTCAACGAAGCTTGTTGAAATGGTTTTTCTTATTTCAGACCTCTGGAGTTGTCAGTCATTGTCTGTTCACAGTCATCATATTTGTAGGCATTGAATTCCATATCTGGAATAGCATCATCATGCAGCTTTCTTTTGCCAAACAATAGGTTCGCAAAAAATGCCCAAATCATCGACTTATAAGACATTTTATAACTGGCTATATTATTCATGCTAGTAGTGGCAGCCAAACAAATACGTGGCAGATGAGTCCCTGTGTTGAGTGTTCTCACTGCATGATGTTATGTCTCAATTTTTGTTCCATGAGAAGAATTTAATTCAGTGACTACAGTACAGCTCAACATACTGAAACCAGCAACCACCACAACAACTACTGGTACATCCTTTCACTTTATAAAATTTGTGAATGTTGAATTTATTTTATTTTGCAGTAGCGGATAAACTGCCCTCCTCTGTAAAGGAACTATGGGTAAATGTCAAGGATGGTGAGTGCTGTGATGTTATTACAAGTAATGAAACAATCAATTCGACTTAGCTTTATCTCAAAGGTTGTTTTTTTGCCCCAAAAAAACTAAAACAAAATAAGAGCCTCAAACATAAGGCTAAATCAATTTTCAACCGCCATCAGCTAGTCAGAGCTGAATGTCAAAATGCATTGAATTTAAGTGCAGACAAAAGTTAGCCGTCACATCTCATGGTATTACAGGTAATTTATTACATCAAATGCACTCCAGCCAAATTTGACATCAAATATAAGGTCAGACATTTTAATCACTATCGTTGATATCGATTTGATTTGTTTTATTTATTGCAGTTTTTAAATCTGTATTTGAATGTGAGAAGGAAAAGTGTGGTTTGAGTGACTGGATTAATAGCGTCACATCCATAACAACAGATGAGGACCCGTCTAGGTAAGTAATGCATACCCCTCTCCTCACTGATAAATTCAACTATAGAGTTTAAGGCTGGTAAAACCTATAGAACTATATTAATTACGCATGTGAGAACCCAGCTATGTCAGGGTTGAAGACAGAAGTGTCACTTCCGCAATCCTTCCTACTTTCCGAAGCAGCTTGTATCAGGGAAATCAATTGAAAATTTTTTGATTATGTTTAGATGATGGTACAACATCAATAAATCTAATTAAACTTCACGTTATGGTTGGTGCCAGGCAAAAAATGTAAAATGATCAATTATAATTTATGTTGTAAATCTTTTTCTGCATTTTTAGATCGTTGTTTCTACTGGTTGGCGCTATCCTCATTCTTTTGATCATGTGTATTGTCGGGATATTGTAAGTATCTCTTCAAATTAAATACGTTTCAATTCTATTTGTCGCTTAATGTTGTATTAATTATTTTGATTGATCAACTCTATCGCCTGTAAGTTATTGCTATAATATTAAAGAGCTACGAGTGACCCTCCCTCTACAGGACTGATAAACATTTGAATTATTAGGAGTTGTCTCATCTTCGTGTAGCACAAGACAACTCCTGTTACCTTAAGAGCAGAGGATCTCGCATCAGGGAGTGTGATATCCCACACTCCCTGCTTGCATGATGAACTGTTCAACAATCTACATACCGCTCTATTTATGCAGGTCAGTTGTATCAGGATTACTGTTGATGATGGTCATCGGTGCGGGATTCATCATCCTTCTATAAAACTACTAACAGTGACCTCACTGAAAACAGACGAGGCTTGTACCTGGTCGCAGTACTTCATCCATGCTTTGAGGATTGGATGTGCGAGCAGAAGAATAAAACGCAGAATTGAACATAGAACTGATCGATAAACCATATGACATACCGATATAGTTACAAATTTCAGTATATCTACTTTTCAATTGAAAGACCCCACTGTTTTTGACTTGACGAGGATTCTAATAATATAAAAATATTACAACTGATGAGAATCTGTGTCCAGGCCAATACACCAATTCGCAAAATATTTCATATTTCAGCTAGAGACTTTTTTACATAGTTTTATTTTGAAAATTATTAAATCAAAAATGAGAATTTTGTAACAAGTTCCCAAATCGTGTCTGCAGCATTGCTGTAGAGACGTGATATAGAAAGGGCAATAAGTATGAATAAATATAAAAAAATTACAAAATGTTTATCATAATCTCTACAAGGAACAAGGACCTTTGATTATATTAATAAAATTTACTATATTAATAAAAGTATTAGAAATATTACTGTACGTTTTTTCTGAGCAGATTGACAAATGGATCAAGTGAATACTGATAAAATTTGTGAGGATAGAAAAGAAGCCTTGTCCACCGGCTAACTTTTTTTTGGTTCATTTTGAAGCAAAAAAGAATGGCTTAGTGACAAGGCTAGATAGAATGCAAATAAAAAAAAGTCTTGCAGAATGATGGAATAGTAATAACTGCAAGTGAGTGGGTGAGTGAGTGGGTGTAGTGAGTAGTACATTTTACATAATAAAATATGTATAAACAATAATGGTCCTGCATACTTTTTTGGAGCAAGGTCCTATAAAAGTCACAAAACCTCAATAATAATGATAAACAATAAGAAATCTGTAGCCATGCTAGTTATCAACCAGCTGGTTGATTGAATGTTAGGTTATTCTAACTGTCAATTCTCGTATCAAAAATATAGGATAAATAATCCGAATCAATTAAGAAAACAACTGCAGTGTCATTGGAAAATAGGATTAAATCGCATGTAAATCACAAAGTGAATAAATGGGTACAAATTATGGCACAAATTTAATAAAAGGTTGAAAATACATAATTACCATTACCACGAGATTACGCAGGTTGACTTACCAAATTATAGCGATTATTTTCGCACATTATTCTTATCGATCATAGCGAATAAACGCACAACCCGGTTAAAAATCAACATATCCATTTATTTTTACCGTCCATACTTTTAACAAGAGAGCACTCACATGAAGCATTTTATTTCTCTAATTGATGAGACAAATAAACACATCGTCATCATCATAGGTAGTGAAGTTAAATTCCCTGAAATAAGCCAGGTTGAGTGCTGGCAGCTGCAGCGGCGGCAGCATAGCCATTTTCAGGAGAATCTCTCATTGTGCTGTGTGAGGCATCTCGTTTTTGAGCGCCCCCTGAGCCAGTCGCCCCGTTAGATGCACCACTGTGTGCACCATTAACAACCCCATTGACCAACCGGCCATTTGTACCTTGATCCCAGTTCCAGTTCTCATTTACCGAGTTTTGGATTTCTCCACCGTTGGCAGCATATGAGGTACTTGGTCCTTGATCTTCCACAAACCTTGAAGAAGATTGACCCTCATTGTCAGCTGACGATGACGATGAGCAATGTACCTGTTTGACTATCGTGTACTCCTGAGTAACAATGTAGTTTCTCATGTATCGCCTGAGGGGCACTCCGAATAGTATAAGAGTGAGAGGTACGTAGATTGCAGGCTTCATACTGCAGGGCAGGCTGTCACTGACGCCGTTAATCACAAAGTCTCGGGTGTCGTGTAAGACGATGTTTGATGAGCTCACAAGAACATTCTGGAAGATGTTGAGATGCTTGTCAACGTTCTGAAAGCATTGAGATATATACATTAGTGGTCAGAATACGTTTTAAGTTCAGTGTTTGAATATATTTCAACCAATCGTTGTTCAGTGTTCAGAGCATATTTCACCCATCGGCTTTTCAGTGTTTGGATCATATCTCAGTCAATGACTGTTCAGTTTACAGATTATTTCTTCCAGCCAGTGGCTGTCCAGTGTGAAAACTTTTTAAGCCTTTGGTTGTTCAGACTAACTAACCTTGTAATCCTCTCGTAGTTTTTCGCGGGTCTCTGTGAACCGATCTTTAGTATACTGATTGGCACAGGTTACTCTCAACTTTAGCCTAAGTTCCGTTATACAATTGGGCTCCATCTCGAACGCTTCGGACATGCCGATCCAGCTATCAAATTTGAAGGCTTTACGGAAGTGGTCTGTGACTACAGGTTCTTCTATCGGATCAATATACGATTCAATTCTACCTGAAAATTTTCAAGACTAGAATTGAAAAGACCTACAGGGCAGTATGGTGACTTCATGCTGAGGTTTTACAGTATGTTTGTTCAATTTTTATAACCCTCGCCAGAGATCTTAAGATAAACTAAAATATTTGACTGGTTGCATAATATTGCTAAGAAGAATCCCCATTGAATATGGTAAAAGCAAAAAGAAAATAAATAGATAAATATATAAAAACCAATACTGACTGACTATATGTAACTTGTGTTACACAGTTTCACTTAACCTTGTTTATTAGTTTTCTATTTCGGTGTACAGAAATCAGATTGCTTGGCGGTGGATCATTCAGGCTGTGAAACTCTTTCAATTAATCTGTTCCTCAGCAAGTATTCTGAGTTAGTTTTCACTTTACTGGTGTATTTATGGCAGGGTATATTTAGCGTCTCTGACAGTGTGCTGATTTGGGCAGCTGCTAGGCAATCGCAGTAGTGCTCCTCATCACCATATATGATTCGGAGAGCAAGTTATTTTAGTACGGTGGCTTAACGGTGAGATATTACAGTATGGTGGCTTAACGGTGAGACATTACAGTAACAGGCGTTGAAAATCTCACCATACCCATACATACCGTTGATGGTTGTGGTGACTGGTTTTTGTATAGTCTGTGTGTGGTAGCACTCGACACATACTGATATCTTAGGAGCAGCTGCCTGTAGATCAGCTATATAACTCTCCTCTATCACAGCTATAGATAATAGAAAACATGACATATCACTGATCTAATTTGACATAAAAATATATAATTAAACTTGAACTACCCTACTGACCTTATGGTTTCAAGTGGTTTAATAATTCGCGGTTAGCGATGACAGAAACCGCGAATACTTAAAACTAGCTAAATGCAAAACTTTTATAGAGGAGATATCCTCTCAAATTCAAGGGCCTGAAATCCGTGAATAATTAAGACTAGTGAAAAGGTTGGAGTTGTGCCCTCCGCAAATTAGGAGCCCGCGAATTATTAAAGACTTTGTTTGAGGCTGCTCTTTTGTATCACATCTTATTCTCCATATTTTATTCTATCATGTGAGCGATTTTCAGCTTTAGAATCCTAATATTGAGGAAGTTATGGCCTCTCAAACTTCCAGGTTGATTGACTTCAATCGGCATTGGGAATAAGCGGATGTTTCCCCTGGGGTATGTCACAACCATAGACATGTGACATAGACATTATGAGTTATTAGTTAATACACTAATAAACACACAGATAAGATGATGATCAAAATTCAGACCTGGGTGGGAAACGAACCCGGGTCCCCCTACCTATAGCCAACGACGCTAACATCACGCCACTTGGACCAACTAGGTTAGCCAGTAGACAATATAGCAGAGTATTAGCGGCGTCGCCTGCAAAGCCATTTGGACCTGGGTTCGAGACCGTTACAGATTTGAACATTTTGATCATCAACATATTTATTAGTGACGTACCCTAGGGATTGCCGGCTGATTCTTACAGCCGATAAATTGCCGTCACCTTGGAAGTTTGAGAGGCCATAACTTCCTCAATATTTGGATTGTAAAGCTGAAAATCGCTCACATGATAGAATAAAATATGGAAAATAAGATGTGATACAGAAGAGCAGCCTCAAACAAAGTCTTTAAGGTCAATAGGGTAATTGTTACCTTTTTTGGGATTTTTGTTTGTGAAAAACATGCAAGATACTCAATTCAAACCTTCTAATAATACTGAGTTTCATTATTTCATTAGGGCTGAACCAAGATTGAGATTTGGATGAAGTGATTCAGTGTCTGAATTAACAGGAGGTCAGGGGAAAATGAAGAAATGAGACAATCATTACTATTGTATATATCAAAGAGGAATAATATGAGAGGCAAACTGGAACTCGTGGTCCCCTTAATAATAGCCTAAGTGCTCAGACTTTGAACTGGGTGGGGTGATTGACACCCTTTGGGGGAGGGGATAGCAATTTGACTTCCACCACTCAGAGCTTGGACGAACACCTCGACTGGACTAAACAGACTTTGGACTTAGACTTAGGGCTTGGCACATAGACACAATATAAACACATAGACACACAGACACATAGTCACATAGACAGACAGACAGACACACAGACAGACCGACACATAGACAACCTGTACTCACAATGTTTCCTGTTGATAATCTTCCACTCTTCACACAGGAACATGGTGACTATATGTATAAGGTAAGTCACAGCAAGCCATACTATAGAGAATATATTCAAATAATAGAATACGTCTGTAGTGTCCCGACTCAGCTCTTGTTTGTAGGAGACAGATAAGTAGATGATGTAGAGAATTAACCACACATAAGTATGACAGCTGAGAAGATAAATAAACGATACCTCCTTTCTGCAAAGAGTGAGAGAACTTTGATGAAAGACCCAGATTTTGTAGCTTCTTAAATTTAAGCATAACAGTTTTTTTCATGATACGATCAATAAAACAGGAGAAAACCACATCCAGATTTTGCAGATACCCATAAAGATCTGAACATTGCATATCAGGATCAGAATGAGTCACCAATTCTCAACGCATGTTCTGAACGGTTTTCAATAATAAAGTTCGTATCATCAACGCATTCGGTAGCTCATAAGGACTGTATAAGATAACAAGTGTAAAATCGAACTCGGATATAATAATAGCTCAGTGGATCCAGTTCAGTTAATGTGCTGACCCTGATATGATGATATGATGACTTTTAGGTGGGATGGAGCCAACATGTAGCCAACATGTTGGCTACATCCAGTTATGATAAGACAAACCTAAATTCTAATGCAAATTGTCTATATTGTAAAGACGTTGTGAATGTGTTTCCACTTAAAGGAGAAATATAAGTCCAGTAATGAACAAATTACAGTGCAGTTCACTTAATTCTCACATCTAGGGACCACAAAAACTTGTTCTAATTAGGCAGAGTCTGAATTAACTGACATTAGAATGCATTGAGATCTGGTTGATGGGACCAATTTTCCTTGTCTGAATTAACAGGAGTTCTGAATTATAAAGTTGCATTAACCAGCTTACAATTTAGTCTGAGATGTCTCTCATCATATCTACTTACTTTTCAGCCTCTGATTGATGCCGACACTTTGACCGCAGGTAGTGTATCAGGAGGACTAACCAGGGTAGAACATTCCAACCTCCGACCACGAATCCAAGGAACAATGATTCGCTGACATAAGACGGATAAGCTACCGTTGTGGTGGCCGATGTGCCGTCACCATAGTCTGCACTACGCTTAGCTATGTTCAGCTTCACCTCATCGATAACGAGAGATACAAGTTCTTTCTCAGTGATGTTTGTTTTATCCACCGATGAAGGCAGGATTGAATAATCCAGACACTCTTGTGTTGAAGACCATTTGCCTGGAAAAAGTCAAATTTTTACACATCTGGAACAAATGAAATCCACTCAAAAGTCTAAGTACTCGAACAGATGCATGAGCAAGTTTGCGGTATCACATTATCAAACATTCCTTGCTGTGCATATGTATATTTCCGGCGCTCACTTCTCTTGCATGGTAAAGAAATCATAGAGGTATTATATACTATATGATATATGCTATAAGCTATATGCTAGATGTTGTATGCTATGTACTATATATAATAACTCTATGAGAGCAATGGCCTGGGATAGCAGGCTATTATGCTCCCTGCTCTAAGCACCTATTCAGTCGGCAAAGATTTTTAGTTACTGACTATTGAAACTAAAACAAATTCAACAAAAAATGTACAAAGGCGCTTAACTTTTTAACTTACCGTTTAGCTGGCAGGTGGAGGTGTAGTAGAATACACTGAGTAGTTGTATGTAGTCTGAGTTACAGCTGACAGTGACTATCTCCCCAGGGTAGAAAGGCCCTGCTTGGAAGTAATCGTGTATCGTACCGAGAAAGTCCTGAGGTGGATCGGGACATGTCAGAGTCTGCTCCTCACACCTTTCACCTCTGTAACCTGCAGAATAAACAAAGGGTGTAATCTGCAGAACAAATAAAAAGTGTAACCTGCATAACAAATAAAGGGTGTCACCTAAAGAATAAATTAAGGGTTTAACCTGCAGAACGAAACAAAGGGTGTAACTTGCAGAACAAATAAAGGGTGTAACCTGCAGAACAAATAAAGGGTTTAACCTTCAGAACAATTAAGGAGTGTAACCTGCAGAACAATTAAGGGGTGTAACTTACCGAATAATTAAGGGGTAAACTTACAGAATAATTAAGGGGTAAACTTACAGAATAATTAAGGGGTATAACTTGAAAAACATATAAAGGGTGTAACCTGCTGAACAAAAAAAAGGTGTCACCTACAGAACAATTAAGGGTCAGAGTCAGTGAGATGATCATCTGCTAGTCGGCAATAATAATTCATAGAGTCAGTGAGATGAAAACCTTACTCCGATGATAATAATGCATAATATTATATGACCATTGTAATGTGGAATATGTAATACATGTATTCCATATTTCCATTTTTTTATATACACCACAGGGTAAACCCGTAGTAGCTACGTGTTTTAATAGCATCTCATGTTAATTTATCATATCAAGATACCGAGTAGTATTATGCATTGAAATACGTGATAGCAACATTGTGACCAACATAGTTGTTAACTTATAACCCCAAAACCTACCAGACCAAATAACCCTTATGACTAATTTTATATGCAAATGCATGTGTGATAGCTGTCTTAATCTGATTTCAAGCTCAAAAATGATACCAAGAAACCTGTTCCTTTACAAACACTTTAAGGGAAGCTTTAAATAAACCACTAGCTCGTGACTGACCTAGTTTACACACACAGTAGTGCATGGTGCTGTTGGTATTAGGCTGAGGCAAACAAGTGTCTGTGTTCTGAGCTATACAATCACTACAGTTGGAGATGGTGGCAGAACACTTCACAGCAGACTGAAACTGGTAGGTTATGAGGCTACAATTATAAACATTAAAAAGTGAATATTTGTTGTATATACTAGTCAGAGTGCTCAAACTCTACCCGAATTGCTGGTAATGGCACACACCTATCATCCACAACAAATTGCGTTTCAAAACTTTTGTGTCACTACAAGTAACCAATGCAGAATTTGAGCACTAAAATCGGATATCCACACCACATGTAATCTTACGCAAATCGGGTCTCCACACAACATGTAAACTTACGAATGGTAGGGCAAGCTAAGTGGCTCAGATTTATGGTGACAGCTTTGGGAAGGCAACCTCAAGGTATGACACCTTTGTGACACTTGCCTCCTTGGATTACTTGGATTTATTTGGAAACAGATATGAGGGGCAGGGAAAGGGGGATTGGTCCCCCCCCCCCAGTAGTGATAATGTGCGCTTGGTGATGATTCAGTGACAAACATCATTTGGTGATAGGGTATGAGTTGTATAAATTTACAACGAATCACAACCCAAGTAGTCACAACGATCAACATAAACTATTTGGCTGATCTGAGTAAGAATTCTTGGCCTACATTTTGTTGTGAAGGTTCCAGACTCAATACATAGCAAACAAAGGGATTATCATATAACATGACATCACATTACAAGTGGAGTCATGTAGCCAAATTTATGTTTGCTACTTAAGTGCTCAGCCACCACATTCAATTCCAAAAACTTAACTGAGAAACATACTTAGTCTGGAAGCTTATCCAGGAATCGCTGGACAGCTCGGGTCGTGTAGCGCGTCCCTCAGAGAAGAATGTAGCATAGAATTTACCCAGCGTGCTCAGTGTGGCTACTTTACTCAAGTCGGTCAAGGCACTTCTATCAAACAGTGCCCAATACTGTGTGTAGCTTAGCTCTATGTAAGCTAGTAGGTAGTTCTCCTTGCCTTGTTGTATATACACTGGACGCGAGTTTCTGTAAAGGAAACTAAAAATCAGCATCTTTGATTTTTAAGGTTGGGAAAATTGTTGGTTGATATGCACAACATATGTATGTATGTTTCTCATTACACTTCTAATATCAGTGATAAAGCGATGCACTAGTGTGAAATTCAAATAAATTAGAAAGTCCTCATAAAAAAACATTTGACATAAATCAAATATCCAAATATCACATTTGATGATTTGCTTTCTACCTACTTCTACTTTATATTGGGATTCAGCCCAACAAATTGGAGTTATCTACTCAAATATAGGACCACAGTGAATAAAAATGCAGGAAACTATAATCTAACCAATAAACCCTGTTCACCTTACTCAGGGGACAACAAATTATGATATGGCCCTGAAAATGAGATTCTAGACAAAAACTTACGTAGTCAGATCACTATATGGTACAAAGACATCTGTATTAGGATCGTTAACCGTCTCATTCCCTTTCGTCAACGTTACTAAAAAACATTTAGGAATATTTCAAATTAATATTTTATCTGTAAACTTTCCAGGACGCCTCTATAAAGAAATAAATAAAAGGGATATTTATCCTTTTTAAGCGGCGCAGTGAAGATAGCCAATATACACAAAAATTCCACACTGATCAGGTGATATACTATTGCATGTATTTCTCTGATCAAAAGAAAGTGAATTAATTCACTTAGCAGGAGTACCAGCGCGAGGAATGTCGATATCGACATGTTCGACAAAGGCTATACACTTTTATTACAAATTTTACACGATAACATGAACGTATGTGGCTATGTTTGGTGTGTCAGTTTATGTCGCTACCCAGAGGATAGGCGTTAGGGTTGATCGTGTAAAGAGCAACAACAGGGGTCCAGATTAAAGGGCAACCAAGGTTTCGCAGCAATACATAAATGGGTAGTAAAGAATGTGCTATGCAGCATCTGCTTTGTGCATAACGCAATGCAAAACTAAAAGTAGTCGCTGACTCTAAGCCGGGTAACACTTCAGTTTAGGGGAGGTCCCAAGACATTGCTGTAATAATGATAGAGCACAGGATAAATAATAACAGGAACAGGAAACTGCTCTGTGGTATTCTATTTTAGCTGAGTTTGAGTACCCGATGGATGAAATGTTTCACAATAATTCTGGCTGATTAAAATCATCCGAAATAGATTTTGTCTTTTTCACTTTGCATCAGGTACAATCTGCTATTGATCAATGAGAAGTTGTTTGAAACCCTGGTTGCCCTTTAAAGTTAAAACACCCAAAGCTGGCAAGGGTGGTGAGCCCTAAAGCGGCCATAACTTAATTTGTGTTTTCACAAAGTTAAGAAGTATCGACATGTAAATTTTGAGAGTGACTTACTGTCTAATATTCTTTTATTGGTACATATTGTTACTGATTCGTAGAGTGCCGGGTCAATACAGTTGATATCTAAATAGTTCCAGCCTATCTGTTCAGTGACTGACGACTGAAAATGATAAAAATATAAAGTTAGTTGTGGTGTATACATACATCCTAAAAACTAAAATTTTAAACCTTAATTGAAAAGGATTGATGTTTAGTATCAAATTAATGAGTTTGCTTTGACATCAACCATCAAACTAAGTAAAAACGAGTAAAAAAATTTTCTCTTTTATGCGGCAAAGAGGGAGAGTTAGGATTTTTGGATACAGCATTACTGTCATTATCATTCTACCTCAAATATATACCTTTGATTTGACATTAAAAGTTCCGCTCACTCAAGTAAATAAGTTAGATGATGCTTTGTTGGGACGTGGGTGGGGGAGGATGAGCCCGTAGAAAGAGCGATACTTTACTAAAACATTGCTATCAATTCGCTCAAAATTATCACTCACTTGGTCTTTCAATTAGACAAAATCGCTCCCAAATCGCTCACTCAGAATGCATAATAGTTCCATCGATGACTGAGCGATTTTGGCTGTTTCTAATTGAAAGACCCCCCCATTAACTATCAATGTTAATTAAATCTATCACCGAGCCAAACTGTACCATACAGTTCTATCCATTCCTCACTGTAAAAATATGAATATTTTAGTGAAGGAAGACTATTATTGTTGACGACAATAAATATTTTTAGCCTGCCTGATAGTGAGAATTTTATTCCATTGTGACCTATTTTTCCATGCATCGTATAGGCTACTCTGAATATTATAAACAATTTCATATGATAGATAAATAATAATATTTAATTACTACTAATTAATATCAAGACCACCCAAGACCAAAGCATGTTATAGTCAGGCAGTTACTTATGAAAATGCTGGGTCAGGTTTGCAAGGAAAAATATTTAATGCTCTACTTGGCGTGAATTATTGATGGTGGAAAAAGTGCCTCTTATAAGGGAAGGTACCTCCCGTTCTCTGCATCTCCAGGAAGTGCTTGTTTCTTGTGTTGTACATCCGAGATACTTTGACATCATAACGCAGAGAATAAGAATATAGAATATTTTTTACCATGCAAATCTGACACAACTTCATCATAAGTAAGTGCCTGACTTTAACATGCTTTCGTCTATGGGTAGTCTCTAAAACTTTTAATAATAATTCAGTAATATAAGTTTACGGTTCACACGAACAACACTCACATTATAACCCTGAGTGATGTTGTAGACAGTCCATGTTTGTATTAGATCAGCGATACTTGGCTCTGTATAGAATAAGTCAGCGTCCGGTATAAGAGTAGCACCCAGTCCTGTGTACTCTGATGTTCTGTTAGTTATATCCGAGTTTGTCATGAACAACAGCTCATCCTGACTACTAAATATAACCAATATAACCGACATAACCATAGATAGAGTCATTGTCTACCTAATAAGGTTTTTATAAATATATATATATAGTATATAGTATATAATAAGTCTATGGACATAACAAACAAGTCATAAAAAGTTGATTAAAATCACAAGGTACAGTCACTGACTACATCCCGAAGAATGGGCAGCGATATAAAGGGTGCCTTAAGGGGGAGTCTACAATGTCTGCTCCAATTCGCTCTCAGTTCGGTGCAAACATTGGGGTCCCACACCCCCCCCCCCCCTGTTGTCAGTAGACTCCAGTGAGATTCTAACCCATGACCTTCCACACTTGCACACTGCCGCTCTAATCAACTGAGCCACCACCTTCTCCTACTCCACCAACTAATAATGGTGTATGAAATATTATTACCCTAGTAGTGAAGTATTCGTCTGTTTGCCTTAACCCTCTTACTTCCACTTTACCAACCTTAGCTAGCTAAATCTGCTGCTAGCCAAAATAAAGACAATTCCAAACTAGCTAAAATCGTTTAGGTTAAATTCACACCTCTGAGGTGTAGTGTTCTAATTGCGTGACGTTACGTTATTCGGTATCCCACAATGCAATTCACTGAGTTTTAGGGCTACAGCAGATCAAGTTGGTATATATTAGCCCTGTTGACACAGCCACTGGTTTTGGTTGGCCGTGGCCGTGTGAACAGGGCTAGGTATATATGTTAATACTCAGAGTAGAGCTGCATTTTTGGATTGTTGATGACACACAATTTGTTCCTACAATTAATCAAGCTGTTTTTGTTTGCCAAATAGCCGTAGCAGCCATTGTTTATGAAGTGTGATTATGATGAATCTATTAATCATTTTACTAAACATCCTATCTCAAAAGTTCCATATTGATCATTGATGATAATCCGTATGTGATTCAAAGGCCTGGAATTTGATCAAGTTTCTCAGTAGCTGTCATCAATAATATTCTGACCTCTACAATACATAGATCAAGCATGATCCAATTTGCCTGCATTTAGGTTTTGAGCCGCCGGCAAAAGGCTTGCGGCTCAACGGTAGAATGGGAATGAACAGACTGCGGGCAAAATGGATCAAACTTTATCTAATCAGCACACGGGACAGGATGTATGTACACAAATATCTCAAGTTTCACTCATCATGCTATCTATTCAATTGATCTCAGGCACACAACACCCAATATTGAGCGTTGATTCATTACTCACTGGGTTTTCCAGTGAGGCTTTCCCGGTGTGGTTTTCACTGCTATGACACCTTCAAGTATGTAACTGGTTTTCCCATCCCAAACTTTACAGTGCGGTTATCCCATATACAAAAGTTCCTCATAACCCATGAGTTAATGTCCTTGTCCAACGGATGTGCCAAATTATTATCTTGGCATGTGAAATAATTTATTTCCCTAAGTGAGGCAGTTGAGCGTGAACAAATGAATCATGTTTCTCTTATCTACACAATTACTGTGATTACTTTGACAGCCTGGACATTGTGCCATCAATTATTTCAGTGTCAAACTAGAGCAAACTTTGATAAAATTGCCAATTACTGTCATATGTATCATGTTGTGGTTTTCAGAAAACAGCTTCTGATCATCGATAGTAAGATTTGTTTGTTGTAAAGCAAAAAACTCACACTTAGCCATAAAGTGTGATGTCCCTTCAGCTAATGGTTGGTTTATTGGGCTGTTCTTCAAAAAATTGACAGGGGAGACAGAAATCCTGGAGAGACCAATATGCCAGCAGGGACAGGGTGCAAGGCACATAGGTAAAGCCAACTGACTTAATATGTCATCGAATCGGAAGAGAGATCTAAATCCTTGTACAGGGTACTGAAATCCATTGTGTCGTCCCAAGGAGGAAGATTCCACATCTGCAGGATTGGTGAGCCAAGTTAGCAGTTTTACTACTATAGCACAGAGAAACAGAGTGAAATTAAGGCCCTAATGAAAAAACAAATAATTTAATCCAATTGCTTGCATCCCTGTTGCTCCCTTCCACTGGTCATGCCGCAGACGTGACGGCGTGAGGGCGTGACTAGTGGATTGGGAGCGACTCGGAATGCAGGCAAATGGACCAAACTTGGTCTAGTGTTTCAATCGCTCACCCTTCATCTTTACCCTTCATTATAACGATCTGATGTCTCCCGTTAAGTTGTGTCCACACTAGACTCTCGCTGCTGTCTGGTGATAACTTCTGCTGCTGCTGGTATCTACCTAGCGCTGACCAGTAATCAAAGTGCTCATCACTCAGGCTATCGGCAGCAGGTAACTGTACTACTATATCATCACATTGGTTAGTATTTAGTTTAAGGGCATCAAGGCCTGTAAGAAAGGAAAGAATAATATATCAAGCACACTGATGATGTGATATATTATTGCATATGTATCTCTGATCGGTAGAGAGTGAACTAAGCACTTAGCATATGTACCATGGCAAGGAATTCTGTGTAACGACTCGAGTTCAATTTTAACAATTAGGGGCAGGTATATGTTAGGTAATCTTACTGCATTGAATCTAATGATCAGAGATACATATGACAATTAGTGTCAGTCTCTATGCCAGTGTGTATATCAAGGCGCGTGTTGTAAGCCAATGCAGAAAGTACATTGAGTTTTCTTTCTCCGACACTATTTTTTGGATTAGGATAAGTCGACGTTGTAAACCTGGTCCAATTGTCAGTTCTGCATAAATCCCGCCCCAGTATATGGTATTATAATATTAATTTGATTATCAACAGCAGTGCAATAGAGAGAGGTATTCTGACCGCTATTGCTTGCCTATCGATAAAATCTCATGATGAACAAAACATTACAAGACGAGTAATATTAATTTCGTCACTGCTGCATTAGCTCAAAACTTTGAACCAGTAGTCATAGAAAAAATTCCCACAATGTTGACAAAGATACTCTCTGATTTCAAATGGCTCAAGAATCATCTATAAAGGGCTATAAGCAAATGCTTTGCGGAGGGAATTTAAAATTCTGAGATTACCTAAAAAAGAAAAATGAGCTGGTATAGCCCGAGGATTGCTGGTAGTGCTTGTAAAACCCAGTAGATTGCTATCTTTTATCGTAGCATGCTTAGGGGCTTAACCCTAAGAACAGTCTAGTCTGACAACACCTAAACTATCCCCCCCCCACCTGTGACTGTCACATACCTGCAAAGCAGAAAACTCCTACTAAGATCATCGCAAACATCGTCCTTTGAGACCACTGTAAGATCCTCATCGGTAATAATATATTCTTCCTTAGCCAATGATATGCTCTTCTTCAGGGTCTAAAACAGAGCATCTATCATAAATCCAATATAAAAAATCAGGTGAGTCAAGCTTTCTAGGAAAGTAAGAGTGCACCATAGACTTGTAACTATCATTAATTATTAAATGAGTGAGAAAAAAACACTTCTACTAGTAAGGGTAAGATCAGCGAGAGAAATCTGACCAGCCATATTACGCCTCACACTTCACAAGGCAACTTCAGAAATAAGCATAACATGGCCAAAAGATACGATTGTAGCCAGTAAACCTGCTTGAGTAAATATCGATTCGTAGTTTAAGAATGCCTCAATGTCAGAAAAATCAGCCAATCTTTCATACCCCCATATTGCTCTAGCATGTAATTTTGGTGATTGAGATGGCAAAAGTGTCGATGAGAATGAAATTTTTTTTTCCGTTCAATATCCCATCAAGCACTTGGAAAAAATGGACACTAGTGTTATCTATGGTCTGATCCATTGACTTGCAATAAGGAAAGCCAATTCCATCTCGTCATTCAAGCTATATACGTAAAAATTGTGCTAAGAAAAACAACCAAAGCTTTTGCAGGTGTGGTTGAACGGTGAAAGTTTTTTAACACTTTACTTAGCTGATTCACATTAAGTTTTGGTGTCTGGTACAGTTAGGTTGGATAATGCTAATAACCGTATGGCATTATCCCTAAGGGTCCATTACAAAACAAACTGCAGTTGTACAATATCCTTTACCAATGGTTCCTACATATTGTAGCAGTGGGTGGATTGTGTATACCCACAGCAGCTTAACCTGCCACCACTTTCCCAGCGTAGAGGTGAGCGCAGGCTAAAAGTATTTAGCCAATACCATCACAACAATCCATCAGTTCTCGCTAAAAACATCACTAGATAAGCACATAACTCAGCACGCCACCACCAGCACCAGTAATTCACTCCCCAAACCAACACCACTCACTGTCGGCGATCGTTCTTCATCTGAACAGCGAGAGAATGGAATATGCTGCCTGACACCAGTCATATACTGAGCCCCCAATGTGTCGAATATAAGCCTGTTATTTGAAAATTTGTAGCTGACCTGGAACGATAAACCGATTGTGGCACAACGGTTTCTAATGTCACAGCTGGAGAGGCTGGCGCTGGAAACCTGCCAACTTGCAGGTAAACATGCAGGTAAACAAATGAGTGGAGCGAAAGTGGAAAACTGAGGCTATCAAACAGATCCCCCAACCAATCAATCGATCACACACATCAAACATGTATTCAGACAAGGCAAACTTTGCCTGCCATTAATACTCCTTTGTTCACCAAACAAAAGGCCTTTTGTTATACAAGTCTCATAGGTGTCTTGGTACATGTGCGGAGACACACTCCCAGACATAGGCCCCAAGGGCCTATCTAACATACTACAGCATAGTAACTATATTTTGTTTAGTAATGAAAAGTGCCTTAAAGAGAAAGGTTTACTCATCCCATGGTTCATGTGTAAGCAAGCCCACTAGTAGCCTTGATTCTCCAAGGGCCATAATAATATACTTTGATCAGTCAAACTGATAGTAATAGCAGTATGAGTATCAATCAAGGACTAAAAGACACCAGTGACCAGTGAGTATGAGTATGTCTTTTTTTTCTTGACTCTTAGTCCTTGGCAGCATGTATACTATATGGATGCAAGAACTTGAGAACACCACCAATGTAAGCTGTGACTCATGGTTCACAGCAGCTACAACTTTAACCTACCTCAAGTTCAAACATCTACTGAATGATTATACATTTCATTTCACAAGTCAGAGATCTTCATTTGTTCAATCCTTTTATTTATATTGCTGCAGGATATTTAATTTTTTTCCTGGTTGGCTGGTTGCATTACTATCAGCGGCCCATGTATTTTTCTTTTAATCCTTTATAGTTGTTATACAGTTTGTCATTGGATCATAAATTACGATTTAGCCCAATCATATGATGCAAATAAAACAAGATAAACTACCGATCGTTTGAGGACACAACTCCAGACTACATCTTCCTAACGGTAGTGAAATGTGCCTCCAACTCCAAGTTGACAAATACATATTACAGATTACTGTAAACCATCCCAGCAAATTCTATTTATTCCTGAAGTTGATGATGTTACTACTGACATTTTACTGGATATGACTACAGAGGATCACAGATCCGAGTGTCATCAACGCTGATAAAGATCAGATAAAGAAGTGAACCTTTGCATTTCAGTAGTAGCACACTGCAACTGGTTTCTTCCACTATATTGAATTGCTAGCTAACAAGTTGATTTTGGAACAAATTCATGATTTTTACATTTTAATGATTAACCTGTTATCCCTGATATTTTTATTTTTGTTTTTGAAGTCAAATTATTGCTGTTCGAGCACTTCGATTACAAGGTCATCTAGGTGCAATTGAAACAGAAAAACTGTCGATAATTATCAATTGGTGCATAAATATGAATAGGCTATACTTGTTGCAGTCTGTAAATGATGAATTTCTGACCCCACCATATTAATTGTAATCAATATTGATCACTGAACTATAACTGCTCCTCAATAAAATCAATACATACACACTACAAGTCTTTATCTATATTGCGTTCATCTATCATCGATACCTTTTGTTTTCGACACTTGATTAATTTTAGAATTGAGGTGCTTCTTATATGAAAAAGTGTATCATAATAATTATCGTCATCAAAGACTAGGTGTTAAAAAGACATAGAACTGACACCGTCTATTGTTGATTGTCTGAGGAAAGTGATTCAACATTGAATATATTGATACTTTCATCGAGCTTCCACCATCACACAAGAGTTCGGACCAACGTGGTTGAGAGGTTAACTTGGTAATAGCCGCAGTTAGGCCTTAGTGGTGTTCAAAATGGCAATAATGGGCGTAAAGATACTGTCCTTTTAGTCTTTCTAGACTTCCCACACAACATCAAGAGCTGGCTGTGGTTGTAGCCTGGTAACAAACAAGACACAGGACACGATCATGTCTAACCTTCACCATAGAATGTTATCAAGACGCCGCTGTAACTGCGAACTAGGTATAAATGTTCCTTTTGTTCCTCAGCTGCGAGAGCGTCGCCCAAACAGCGGACTTAGAAAGCCAGCTCCACCTCAGAGTAAAAGATTCCTCTCTAATCCATCCGCAGTAGCAACTTTACAAAAAGATTTACTAATCAACAAACTGAACGAAGGTAGGTTGCGTGAATTTTATTGTTTTGATGACAAAGTCCGAAGGTTTTGGTAAAGATATACAGCTTTCCAGAGGCAGTATTTAAATCATTGATGGTATTGAGGGGAGTTTAATTGAACAAATATCCTTAATAGTCCAGCTCATTATTATGAATTTATATTATAACATAATATTATATATATAGATATATATCAGCGGTCCAGCTAATCCAAGCAGCAGTAAAAGACTGTGTGGCTTGCTGGACATCACTGTGTAGTTTAATAATTGGATTAATTGATGAGTATAAATGGTAACTGTTTGGATGGTGGCAATGTCTTGGTATGTTGTTTGTAGGCTGTCTCAAATTGTTCAATTAATCTACAATTCTGAATAATATTAAATTATTAAAATGAATAAATGTAAATAGTCAGATAAATTCACAATAACCTCCTTTTTTTTGGCATACATAATCCCTACAACTACCAGCTATATGTTTCATGAATTGATCTACGCTGCAATGGATAAATTTTAAACATTCAAAAAAGAAAAGTCAACTGATTTCCACTTATCCTTATATCGTGTGTTCAAGTATACATAGAATGGACATAACATAACAACTGTCTAGTTATGTTAGTATTTTTGTGCCTGGTATAGTGAAATGATCGGTGTGTGTTTAATTTAGACTTAATAATAACACTGTCATAAAGTCCAAACAATGATACCACCATTGCTATTTACAGATTCGATTGAAGCAGTTATATCTAATCTTGTCACACGGCGACTTCAATTGTTTTGGTAGCCGCCGTGACAAGGCTAAGTTACATCACCAAAGCTAATGCCTGATGCTAATGCAAAGTGCTGAATGCTAATTGCTAATGCTAAAACCAATGCTAATACCTGATGATAATGCAAAGTGCTAAATGCTAATTGCTAATGCTAAAACCAATGCTAATGCCTGATGCTAATGCAAAGTGCTAAATGCTAATTGCTAATGCTAAAACCAATGCTAATGCTAAATGCTAATTGCTAAAACCAATGCTAACGCTAAATGCTTATGTTCTATATAATAATGATTATGTAGGTTTATTTTTTTTTAACCAGATGAGAACAGACGCTTAGTGCTTCAGTTAGAACACATATCGCGTAGTGAACAGATATTCAGACGATATCATCAAGATAAAATAAGAGCACTGGAAGCCTCTCTAGCAGGCATACACAAGAGTACGGGCCATCTCAGACCACAGCAGAGGATAAAAAGGCCTCATTCTGCTCCTGCAGTGAGCTACGGAAGTTACAACCCTATAGACAGGTACCAACATCTAACTGGTAGGTATCTAGAGTTTGACTTGGATTCTGATAAGGACTTGGTATCAGACTCGGACTTGGTCGCAGATTGGTACTCAAACTCGCATTTGAACTCAGACTTAGGTTAAATCTTATTCAGCTTGATAATTTTAGGCAAATAAACTATTTGACTGTCTGAACATATTTTCTTTTTCTTTGCATTAGATAAAATGTGGCACTTTTTTAAAAGTAAATAATATAGGAAGTGATAGTTCTCACTCATTCCTACTCAATTTTCAAAAGACATGATGAAAAGCATTCGGAATGGAATGTCAGCATGTTTCCATTATTATGGACTGCAATTAGTTATGAAAAGATTTTCAATACACTATTTGGAATAAGCTCAAATAAATCACCTTCAAGAGGAACGAATCATTTTGGAGTTGTGGATTATAAAGCATGATCTTCAGGCTCAAAATTTCCCCTGCGAAACATGATTAGGCTGGCATTCCATAATCAAAGATGTCTCTCAAGCCGTATGATCTGCCAAATGAATCAATAACTTTGGATAACAATGGAAAACAAAAATAATGCTCTCATCCAGTCCTACTCCGAGTTATGCCCTCCTGGCAAAAGAAAGCTCAATTCCCAAATGGATTATATTAAACAATTAGCTAAAAACCCTGTACTGGGACTGATCTAATCCATACTTATTTTTATATGCCATTCTTACTTGGCTACTTACAGTGATACCTGAGAAAATGGACAGACCTCATAGTCACAGATCTACAGTACAGCAAGGTGAAGGTTATCCTTATCTCAGATGTGCGCCCCTACTGTCAGCTCAATGTATCAAGCGTAGAGCTCGGTCTATGACCACTGGTATGATATAGAGATCAGTGTCTGACCATCATCTTGATGAAGAGATCAGTGCATGACAACTTGTATGATTTTAGACCAGTCTGGACACAGGTATAAACACTGAGAGCGAGACATTCAAGTCTATTTAGCTTAAGTAACTTACGTCAACCAGCCCCAAGTGTGGTTAACCATGTTATCAACTATTCATCTTTGAAACATATTTTAAGTTTGTTGAAGAAACTAAAGCTTACAAGTATGAGTCTTCATGCACCGTCGTCCTTGCATAACTGATGAATAAATTGTACACTCGATGTTATTCTTTTATAGTCTTATCTAATGCCTCAAACATCATCTTTCGAAATTATTTATTTTCCTCACAATATTTTGGTGCTTTAAATTTTTTTAGAACTATACATAGAACTACCCTGTCTTGACAAGCCTGACAAGCTTGTCAAAGCATATCAAAACAGTAACCTTAGCAAACCCAACCGGCTGATCAAAGAGAATGACTTTAAGAAGTTAATTAGCAGATGTACAATATTAGGTCCACACTCTTGTAAAACCAAAAGCCGTAGCCTGGTTGCAATTTCAGTACAAAACAGTACCAACACCACATATTTAAAGATGGCAGAAAGTACATAAGAACCATCATAGGAGTTTAAGACTTTAAAGGGTCAGTCCTATATTATATTTATTTATTATGACTTTTCAGCCTGAGATCTTTAAAACCATACCAAACATGGCCTAGTAGGACTGTCACCTTAACGCCTTAAGGTTTCAAGGTCATTGCTGACAGGTGTCACTATGTAGGTCCTTTTGACTATTTGGACGATTTTGGATATACTTAACGAGGCCGATGAGGGCATTGACAACTCCACATAGTATAAAAGCACCACCTGATGCTAATATCCCAATTTTGTAGTTAAGATCTTCCTGCAAGTAGCCTGTAAAGAAATTGAGTAAAAAGTGAAAATTGGACAAAATACCATGAAGTTTAAAAGTTTCTTTCTCCAACCACTGTGGAGTCCGATTGATAAGCATATTAGCTTCCATTTTACACCTCATCAAATCCATTTGCTGAAAATATTGTAAGCCAGTTTTTCTGCCAATTATATTAGAAATACCGATCATAAATGCCACAAAACTTCAGGTGTGTGAATGGTTTACACTCAGGTTGTCGAGTGAGTTTATGATGAATGGCCAAATGGCATGTCATTATAAGTGCAAATTGACATGACTGTCCTTTCCATACCACCTGTGAGGTAGACTGCCTGAGTAAATATGAAGATGAGGGTAAGAATTGGTATTATACAATACTCACTAGCTGTAGAAGGCCCAATTGATCCTCCGATTCCTTGTGCACATGCATCAAAACCAACCATCAACACAAAGTTTCGCTCGCCAACAATTTCGCTTCCCAAGCCGAGCAGATTACCAAATAACAGTCCATTGAATAGTCCGAAGAATCCATTATAGATATAGAATTCTTTCTGAACAAGAAAGAATGATAATGATATCAGGGAGTATAGCTTATCATTTGAATCATTGAAATATGCAGTTCAAACCTGCCACACTTGCACACAATGTATTAGAGTGACCATTCAAAGGGTGAAAGGAAAAGTTATCTTTTCAATATACATGTCACAGAGCCTGTTTTCATGACTGCTCGAACATAGAATGACTAATTATAAAATTCAAATTTCTCATTTGGCAATGATCGATGATTTTAAATTAATATTTGGCACTTTGATGTTGTTGAAATCCTCAATCTTGTAAATCAAAATGATCGGTTATAGCTGGTGTGTTAAAAAAATGAGTACAATCATTTTGTCTGAGGCCAAGACATTAAAGATTGTACAAAAATGTTCTTGATGTAGAAAGCCGAAAACTCCTCCCGTAGTAGTCAGTCGGGCTATAGTTGCAGTTTTAGAAATTCAGGATATTTAATGTATTTCAGAGCGGAAGAGGGCTGATGCATAGAAAATACAACAAAAATTAACATGAATCTCCTGGACCCACCACCTGTCCATCTGATACATGTGCTTACAAATATGAAGTAAAAAACCTTAGGTGAAGAAAGCCATATCAAATACCTGTCAGATTGAGTTGATTTTATGTGTGTGTGTGTGTGAATCGGAGATAGATACTGACACAGAGTAAGGATATACAGAGAGGACAGTTCAATGATAGTTATAGTGCCTGCGGTTTTTGATTCACTAAAAAAAAATTGTGATCAGCTTGATGCCAAAAACTCATTATCTCTATATGTTATAATGGCATTTTTCTTGCAGACATCCCTACCTTCGATGGGCCATAATTCATTCTGTATTTATCCTAAAGACTGATTTCCGATTTTGCTGGAATGTCCAAGCTTCAAGCTATACACCATATAATTGTCATTTTTTGCTAGGATTCATAGGCTAAGAGTAATCCAGGGTTTTGAAATGAGTTTTGTCATATAAATTTACATGTGACAATTGATAGGCTGGTCATCAAAATTAGGAAATGTCCGTGCATTGACCTAAGCCCTTTGTGAATCTATATGATAAAACTCATTTTCAAAACCTGGATTACTCATAGCCTATGTAACCTAGCAAAAAATGACAATAATATGGTGTATAGCTCGAAGATTGGACATTTCAGAAAAGTTAGAAATCAGTCTTTAGGATAAATACAGAATGAATTATGACCTATCAAAGGTGGCTATGTCTGCATGACAAAACTCAACTGTAACTTATATATATTCTGAAATTGGCAGGTGGCCAGATTGATGAATTTCCCCCAGTGGATAAAAACCGCAGGCACTATAACGATCATTGAAGTGTCCCCTCTGCTTATCCTTACTCTGTGATACTGATGACTGAAGATATTAACAAAGATAACAATTGGTTTAGGTATGTCAGACCATGTAGTTTAACAATACCTGGGTACGAGCTATCGACACCAAGCAGATGGCACCTCCTGCCAATACCGCGCATAGAGAAAGGGCTATGATCTTGTTGTATTTCCATCCAAATGCATGTGTTATAGATATAACAGCACATCCAATAATTGCTGTCACTCCAAATACAGTGCCTGCGGTGCCAGAATCTGTAAGTGATAGGTTTAGTTCATGATCAGCATAGTCCTGGTATATTGTAAAGTAACCAGAGAAACCAACCTTCCTCACAAAGGAGGACAGCAACATCAGCCATAACTGAAACGAAAAATATTTGCTTGAACCTTACAAATGCTTTAACAACAAAAAATATTTCAAAAAAAGGAATGATGAGCTCTAAATCTGCACGATCAATCAGGATCAAGGATTGTGTCGCAGAGATGGAGAACGCATCACACGAGTTGCAAGGGGGTGGCTGAGTTCTGTTTTGATAGGGGTAAAAGCTAAAATCATATTAGAAATGGTCATTCACTTTACCTCAACCATTTACATCGATCCATATCGACACAGTTTTTAAGCATTTGAATGTTACATGTTCGCTAGGCAGCACTGTATTTTATAAGAGAGCAGGCTATTGAATTATCAGCAACCCTTCATCTTAAACTACTGCTGCCACTCATGCAAATTTGTGCTCATTGAATTCTGCATAGCTCCAAGATAATTAGTTGAGAGTAAAATCTCATAACTGTCACCTAATAGGCAAATAATTTGCACAAACAGATCTTCAAAATGAGGGCATGAAATCTATGCACCAGCTTATGAACTACGTCACCTGTTTCGGTAGATAATTAATTTCTTACCCTAATTTTGATGGTCAGTTTGTGCAAATTATTTGCTCATTAGGTGCCAATGCTGAGATTGCAGCCTAATTGTATTAGTTTTGAGCTATATATACAGCATTCTATAAGCACACATTTGGCTGTGTGGCAGCAGTGGTTTAAGCGTAGGTGATGTTAACCAAAACGACTCTGTGGGACTGCAAATTTTCATGGATATGAGTCAAATTATTACCTTTAGGTCTGTAAGAATCTCAAACAGGCTGTTTCTGAGAGAGGTTACTTTATGGTGTGGTTCATTTTTCACAAACTTTTCCCCTTGTGTGAAGAATATTACACCTGGGATATGCAGAAGCATCACTGAAGATGCTATGAGCATGGCATGATTGAAGCCGTATGTCATAAACAGGTAACTAGCTGGTACAGGTACAAGCAAGTAGCCAGCAAAGTACCCACAAGTTGCCGCAGCGATAGCCATGTGAAGACTTTGCTCCTCAAAGTGATATGGCAAAATTCCGAGAAGGGAACATCGAACCAGGGAAAGTCCTATTCCTAATAAAAAAGGAATTTAATTATATTTTTTATTTGTATCCACTAGTCCGTTGTTAAATGAGGCAGGACAGTTTATCACGGTGTTGTGCTACCGATTGAACATGTAGCTACTACGTGTTTACCTCAATGTAGCAATGATGTAGCAACCAGTTAACGAAATTGAAGTCTTGGGATAATCCCTTGATTTATATGTGATGATAATGGTATTTAAAGTAGACATTTTCTTTAATAGGAGTAATACTGGTGCATTTCTACACGCTAGAAGTTCATGCTCATGCTAGTCTATGACTCAACAACAAATTTCTGTAGAACCACCAGAATTGCCTTGTACATAGTCTTGAATATACAAGAGGTATGGTCGCTGTGATCAGCACAGCCCTATGAGGCTGAGACAGCTTCACTGGTAAGAAATCAGGAGAGCATTACATTCACTGCAGTGTAGTTCTCTCTTATTACTTAATAAAATTATCAGACCCTAATGAACAGCCATCCAAATGTGCCGATTTATGTAAATATATACAGCAAACATATCAATTACAATTCTTTGTTGTATTTTCTTATCTTGTCGTTCCACCCCCAGTTTACACCTGGTTGCAAGGCGACGCAGAAGCAACGCAGTTGATGTCACCAGAGCTAAACTATTTATTGATGGAATGGCATTTTGATTAGATTTTTTAGGGCTGTGCAAGATTAAAGAAAATTGATCTTAATCTTAATCTTGGCATGTTCAGTTTATCTGCAATTACTCTTACTTTTAATCTCCCCATCTGGTTGATTACAGGACCACTCACCGAAGAAGAAATCGAGCAATAAAAATATCTTTTTTACAGATATAGACTTATGATGATCTTTCCTCTCTAATATGAAACTTTTGTTGAGTGATTGAGTCATTATTTTTATAGCTACATGTAAATGTAAACCTATACTTGTCATCTCGATATTGCATGTTCTCATTGGCCTTTTTTTCAAATATAAACATTAATCTTTGAGATAATCATATTAATCTTTATATGGATTAATCGCGTTAATTTTCTAAATAACGCGATTTTTTTCCCAGCCCTAGTTTTTTGTGACAAATGGATAGCAGACAGTAGTAACTTCATTAAAGGATAGGGATTCAGTGAAGGCAGGACACTGTTTTTCTCTCAGGGAAGGTACATGATTATCATTACGTTGTCACAAACTAGTTCTACATCAGGGTCACCACCACTTTGAAAAATTTCTCATCAACTTGATTAAAATTTCAGAATTCTTGATAATAATAATACTTTGAAAAATACAAGCTAAATAGAACATGAAAAATGTATGCTAATCTACCAGGAATACATGTTCAGAGTTACTCATAAACAAGTCACCTTGATAACACTTTTTATACAGGCGGCTCGTAATCACGTGCCAACTGGGAAGATTTAGGAGGGGGGCGTCTAATATAGTGATAAAATTAAGACCTAGTGTGTAGCACAGACTAATGGTTTATAAGAGTAAGATTCATTACAAGATACTTTCTAAACTCAAAATCTTGTCTTCAACAAATCATGTTTCTAGGAAGAAGCCATAATGCCATAATCTTATACCTGCAACTATGCCGAATAGAAGAATGATATGCCAATGCTCTGTCGCAAATCCGCATAGCCCAATTCCTAGGATTGACATGACGCAACCAAGCATCTGGACTTTTCTGATGGAGACCAGCTTAGCTAATACTGCAGAGAGCGGACCTAGAATTAATCATAACATTACGATCCCATGATCACAAGATTTTGATATCATATCAATGTATGAATCAATGCGACAAATAGATCCGGACTTTAGGGAAAA
Organism: Membranipora membranacea; assembly: GCA_914767715.1. NCBI lineage: Eukaryota > Metazoa > Bryozoa > Gymnolaemata > Cheilostomatida > Membraniporidae > Membranipora > Membranipora membranacea. The sequence continues at coordinate 16,351,284 of OU612069.1, read as the reverse complement.
TGGTAGGGGAGGCGCAAAAAACCTTGAGGGTACCAGTTTGATATTGTAAGCCCCTTGTTGGATTTAGGGGTTAATCCCCAGGATCCAAAGCCTGTTTTAGCATCGGGCCTTAGAACTTTGCAGAGAGGTAACCAGACCTATCAAAGGAATCCTGAACTGTAAACATCTGAACTTTTTTTACATAATTGTGTAATCTCTCAAAAATAAAAGAACTGTCTGAAATTGCCTGAAATGGAACGTTTTAATCAATCTAAATTTGGCTCAGCTATTCCAATTGAATATACATGAACTCACTGACAGCCGAAGGTAGAAGGCGATAAAATATCCACATTATTAGGTTCCCTATAAAATATACAGTTCATAGGTACTTACTCATCATGAGAAAAAAGACAGTGTGTACTGCTACAGACCAGCTTGCTCTCTGTAGGCTGATATCAAAGCGTACGCTGTTTACCACTGTGAGCGATCCAGCAATTCCAAAGCTGAATCCAGAAGATAATGCATAGCTCAGGGATGAACATATCAGTATCCCATACCGCCAAAACCGCTCCTTTAGTGATTTATCTTTATGTTTCGAGCTACTCAAGAGCAGCTCAGTTTCCTGCTGTTTCCCAGCTTCTCCTGCCTCAATCCTCATTTTAGCCAGATATTGCATGCCCCTGGTTTAGCTGTGTAGACAAAAAAACAAATGTTATATTATATCACTGCATTATAGGATATGCTTATCGAATCTTGTCAACACATCTGATGATAAATGAATGGTGAATGCGGTGCTTTTATCCCAATTAATGTGATTAATGTGATCTCCGCCTTTCCTTATTGTTTAAGTTATTTGTTCTGTCACTGCATGAAACCCATTCCTAAAGATGATTGTAGATTGACAATAAAAGTATATATAAACAGGCATGGTAGTTATTTCTGCCAGAAACATTGCTGAATTCAAGAATGTGATTTATTAAGAACCTCACAATGACAGATTTTTTTGAGCATCCAAATGATGTTTTGAAACAATTAAAGATTGTATTAAACTACTGCTGCCACTCATGCAAATTTGTGCTCATTGAATTCTGTATAGCTCAAAGATGATTAATTGAGACTTAAAAATCATAATTGTCACCTAATGGGCAAATAGTTTGCACAAACTGATCTTCAAAATCAGGGCATGAAATCTACGCACCAGCACCAGCACCAGCACCAGCACCAGCACCAGCACCAGCACCAGCACCAGCACCAGCACCAGCACCAGCACCAGCACCAGCACCAGCACCAGCACCAGCACCAGCACCAGCACCAGCACCAGCACCAGCACCAGCACCAGCACCAGCTTATGGCGTGTACAATTTGCCCTAGTAAGATGGTAACTACTTCACCTCTTGGTCGCCACCTGTTGCGGTAGATAATTCATTTCATACCCTAATTTTGACGATCAGTTTGTGCAAATTATTTGCTCATTAGGTGAAAATGCTAAGATTGCAGCCTCATATTATTAGTTTTGAGCTATACAGAATTCTATAAGCACACATTTGGCTGTGTGGCAGCAGTGGTTTAGGGTCAATGGTGAATGTTGTGCTATAACCCTGAAAACCTTGTAGCTTACAAATGGATATGTGATCAAATAAACATGTAACAGGCATCACGGTAAGTTCTGAGGAAAATACTGCTGATTTCAAGAATTTGATCTAGAAGAACCTCTCAATTGTAGAGTCTTGCTATACCTGGTTTTGATTAAGGGAGCGCAACTAGAAACTTACACTAGAAATAATACTGAAGCTAATTGCTCTTACACAGTTTTAGTTTGTGTCAGTGAAAATCAGTCTTTCTTCAGTTTCTCAGATATTTTGTAATAATGGCATAATGGCATAAAGGCATAATGGCATAATCTGAAAGATTTTCATGACACGGTAAGAGAACTTAGTGAACAAGCATTAACACACGCTTGAGCTCAGCAAAGAGGTTGGTAAATTTCATACCGCGACATTTTTCAGTTGAGTTTGAAAGTTTTTCGCAGATAAATATCAAGAAAACATTTTGTAATAAATACTATCGAAAGTCCAATAAAGTATTTAGTCAGGTAGCTAGGTGTCCAGTAGTAATGCAATGTTCTCACATTGAAAAATTTCAAAGCATTCCTATGTACATATTATGTTCAGTGTTAGGATAGCACAGAGGAAGTCTTCTCTTCGATCAGCTGAAATGATGTGTGACTTTACTTATTGCCACTTTAAATTTTTAAACCAGCTACAACTAAATTTATGGTCGGCTATTGATAGGCATTTAATCCCATAGCAGGCAAAATGAGCCTGTGAATCAAAAACCACGACTGTTTAAATCATCTCTAGCAAAGGCTTGAAGACATTCATCATTTCAGTTTGTCACGGTCACGCTGTTTTGAATTCTGATTGACATTAATCAATGTTAATCAATGTTAAGTAGGGGATTAAAGTGATGACATTAAAGAGAGAAATACCATGTGCTACATCCGAACACGTGCCAGTGTAATGGTACAGGGTCGCAGAATTGACTGCAATCCTCAGGGCTAAAACTCATCCTTAGGAGAGCCAATCCCTTTGATTATCAAAATAACTTATTCAAATTCAATTGTTATATAATTGCATCACTAAGGACAGCTCTTACTTGATTCTTTCAATGAATAACTTGATCCTTATTCCATCTGTTTAGAGCAATTCAAATCAAATTTCGAAATTCTGGTACAAATTTAATCAGGAATGATGGCAAAGACTTCCCTCAAACCCTGACAAGGTGGGGACTGCAACTGGATATATCACCAGGGTAGTTGGACAAGCAGTGTTTGTTCTAAAAATACAATCCACAACCTGAACTCTTCACTAAGCTCCAGGTTTCAATTTATACATGTGGAAAGCAAAACATTCTGCAAACTGATAAAATATCTCAACCCAATTAACACTTGGCTTGACCCACTTCTTCAAACCAAATTAATGCAGACATATAAGCTCTTTTGGTAGAGCTGATTGTTAAACAATGTTAATAAGAATTCCTTGACTACCATAAAAATGCCTTGTTTACCTAATGTATGACACCCTTGCAATGACAGATTGATTTATTGTTTGCCAGGTGCATCGGAAGTATCGGGCGAGTGGGCATGTGGGGGAGTTGACGAGTGGGCAAGTGGCCCTGTGGGCAAGTGGGGGAGTGGGTGAGTTAGTTGAGTCAGTCCAAAGATATCTCTGAACATCGACCGATCACTATTGTGCGTTTCTGTTTCAAACTATTTAAAAGAATTAATATTCTCACTAATTTAAATTTCTCTGTTGATATTCAATGTGCGCAAGACTTTTCCTTTTAATCGTTACAAATGTATGCATTTTACCATGTTACTAAAACTGGTGTTTTACAAATTGCTAATCTCTGCAGTTATTAATTATTAACAGGATTACCAGTCCGCACCAAATAAATCTTACGGCACCAAATAAATCTTACGGAACGCAAAGCTGTGTTATTCTCTGTCAAGATTTGATCCTGATTATTAAATACAGCGTCTTTCAGCCATTCTTTCTATTTTAAAGACTATATTGACCCCTTACAAAATTGTCTGGAGGATATAGAGATATGAATATAGAGTAAATTCTGATTACTTATTTAAGAAATTAAAGAGTTAATTTAGAAACGAAAGGTGTAAACTTTTATTCATATCGAAATATTATGGAAATTATTACCGATGGAAAAAATGATAACCAGGGACCCTAGCCGCAGCTTACCGCTGTGTATGGCATGGGAGGGTACATGGAGAACCGCCCAAAGGTCTACACTCATTGAATTCCATATCTGGAATAGCATCATTAGCTTTCTTTTGCAATACAAAGGGCTTGCAAAAATAGCCAGTCCCTAGTAGTAATCTTGAAATGCCCTAATCATCGACACTGTATGGGGTATAATTACTGTTTGCAATTTTGCAATTTTGTAAACAAGACAATTTCTCAGGCTAATTATTCATGCTACTAGGGACAGCCAATCAGATAACAGTCAGATGGGTCCCTGTGTTTAGTGTCCTAACCGTATAACGCTATGATACTATTTCCATTCTAAGAGAAGAATCTAATTCAGTGTCTACACTTGATTGATTCAGTTAAGCCTAAAGATATTGTACTCTTACGGTCCTTACAAGGTCGTCGATTGATTGATTGATTGATTGAATCTTTATTATAAAAAATATTTATTGTAGAGGTTGTGTCAATGGACACACTTTTTTGAGAAAGATCAAATGGTCATGTTAAAACCAAAAGTTTAAATAAATGTACCTTATCTGCTGGCAAATGAAAAGACACAATTTTGTATGGTCATCAAATGATACATTGTGACTTTTTCAAGCTTGATCTAAGCCAGTGGCCAACCATTGATGTTACGCGGTGAGATAATTTTGATTTCTGCATGCTTGGGGTTGCTCAAAGAATATCTCCACCAGCTTTCCACAAGTTCAATGACTTTGCCCAGGTAAGTATGCAACGTTTTTATCTGCCTACCATCTGCCAATCTGCCAATTCATTGATCTCCTGCTGGACAATGACCTAATGTATCACTAAGCCAGTGTTAAAATCTCACCCGCTCAACAGAAACTGGTGGTAAGTTTCCATGGTGTAACATATAAATCGTATGACCTCGTCAAGGTCCATGGGATGCTACGATTTTAGGCAATTTTGTATATGTTGCTGAGTTTAACGATGCATTGGCTTTATGCACTTTCCCCGGCGAAGTGATGGTTGTGGAGATGATGAAATAAAAATAATTACTCGAAGAGGTGCACAATTTGTCGTAAGCGCCAGGCAGCGTTCAGATTTAGGCAATTTTGCTAAAGTTAACAATGCATTGATTGAGGGTGCTTTGTCCCGGCAAGCTTTAGTTGAGGTATGATTGTATAGAAGATAAGTATTTAAAAAGCGCCCCATTTGTCGTTAAAGTGACAGTCCTATTAAAAAAGTTAGTATGTTACCCCAGTAAATCAAATATTGTGAGTTCATAGGGCAAATAAAAAAAATCAAAAAAGTGAAAATTGTGGAAAAAAGCAATCAGTTTTTTTTTTGATTATTTAAGCAAGGATCATAGTGGATCATAGTGGTCAGGGGGAGGCAATTAATCACTATGATCCACTATGATCCCGATTTTCAGACTTTGCAGCAGAAGTCTATTCCTTTTAAGCCTGAGGAGTTGAATCCACTTTACATGATGAATGAAGACACAGAAGAATATGAGTACTCACTAGGAGAGCACACCTGGGAGAATACTTTGTTTCACTTACCACTCATACCAGTAGAGCTGTACAACCCAGATAAGTTTTATACAAATGACTGAAATTCTTTCCTAACTGAGGTGTTGTTAGATACTGGAGCATGTCATAGTCTGATCCCATATAATGTAGCACGAGTGCTGCAATGTGTTATCACGCCTACTGATGTAAGGCCTTTCTCTATATCTAACCATGCTGTTGAGCTAGAAGGACAAACTGATTTGTATATAAGAATTGGTGATATAACATTTTCACAAACCTTTTTTTATTAGGAGGGAGATCTAATTCTTCAGAAATCCTCCTAGGCTTTCGTATCACATGGATTTTTGACTACATTTCCTTCCATATCAAGGAAGGATTTGTAGATTTTGGAGGACAACGAGTAGATATAGTACCATTGCCACTTAGTGTAGCACCGAGAAGGCTGACTGAGTCTAAGTCAGAAGGCTAAGTAAGTATTAGTTAGGTTGAATATTATTTAAGTTGTATATTACTTACCCTTGCATTTATCTCTGTTATATATTGTGAAAGTGATATTACATTAGAGTCCCAAGTTTTTGTATATTATCAAACTTTGTTTGGAGAATATTGCTTGAGATTTATTTACCATGCAACGATGTGCTTGCTGTATGCCTGACTAACCTTACTATACAGAACGACAGTGGTAGCATATCATGAGTAGGGTGCAACCAACCTTGGGACATAAACCCCAGCATTGATGTATTATCCAGTTATAATTATAATGTTATAATCATTTATAATTACCTGAAGTAGTGACAGTGAGGATGATTGATCACTATGAAGCACAGGGGATGGTGGGTTAGTAAAGTCAGAAGCATACCAAGGTTAGCCTGGGCAGGCAGGCAGTCACCCACCCACCCGACACGACAGCCTGCCCAAGCTATACCAAGATTGTTTAAAATATTTAGCATTTATATTAAGGAAAACTATCGAAGTTTTGATACAAATTATAATTGTAGAGATGTAGGGATGTTTTGATCTGTATTAGAACCACCTGAAGTCTGGTATTACGTCATCTTCGTCAATCTTCAAATAACAATATGAATATTATCATAACCACCTCAAGTCCTCAGTAAAATGGTTAATATTTGTATGACATATCTGATCTTCAAAACCGTATAGGGCTGATGCCAAAATTTAGCTGATATGCAAACTTTACTACCTTTGCAAAGGAAAATTGATGAGTCATGAATTCTAGGAGCCAAATCACTAAGGGTAGCCCTTGACATAACCGACAGGTATATCTCATTATACACATATGGAACATGCAGATTGATGGAAATCCTTTTGGAATCATCCCAAGCCTTTGGTGCTCTATACCCTCTTTCATGACAGGGAGCCTTTGCCGGTGGCGTCCAAGTCGTCTGTATTGTCTGCTTTGACGGTTGAAAATAAAATAGAAAGCAATGTTGAGGTTTGGTGTCGTCTGCTATGTAATTGAACATGTCATTTCCGGGGGCTTACATATTTCATTTTGGTTTCAATTTTTGATTTTTTATTATTTATTTTCCGTTTTACTTTCAATTGTAAGATTCGAGTTAGCATGCGAGTTGTTTGTTTTATTGAGACTTTATTTGCCTGGAGTAAGAAAGTTGTGACCAATGACATGGTCCGCATCCATCTCCTTCCTGGGTGATTTAGAATATATCTGTCTCACTAAATGGGATAATGTTCGGTTAAAATGTTGAGTGATAGATATGATGATTATGGAGTTGTTCTGACACATCAAAATAGGAGATTACTCCAACTATGACCAATAATGCATTATCTGCCATTCTTACTTGGATACTTACAGTGATACCTGAGCAGATGGACAGACCTCATAGTCACAGATCAACAGTACAGCAAGTTGAAGGTTCTTATCACAGATGTGCGCCCCTACTGAAGCTCAGTGTATCAGTGTATCAGGTGTAGAGCTCGGTCTATGACCACTGGTATGAAATAGAGATCGGTGTCTGACCACCATCTTGATGAAGAGATCAGCGCATGACAACTTGTATGATTTTAGACCAGTCTGGACACAGGTATAAACACTGAGAGCGAGGCATTTAAGTCTATTTAGCCGAAGTACCTTACCTCAACCAGCCCCATTTGTGGTTAACTATGGTATCAACTATTCATCTTTGAACCATATTTTATTTTGTTGAAGAAATTACAGCTTACAAGCATGAGTTTTCATGCACCGTCATCCACTGATCAAGTTGTCCTTTCAGAACTAATGAATAAATTGTACACCCAATGTTATTCTCTTATAGTCTTATCTAATGCCTCAAACATCATCTTTCAAATTTCTTTATTTTCCTCACAATATTTTGGTGCTTTAGGTTTTTTTTAGAACTATACATAGAACTAGCCTGTCTTGACAAGCTTGACAAAGCTTGACAAAGCTTGTCGAAACAGTCAAACCTAGAACATGAGCAAATGTTTACTTATTTCAATCGCTGTATTTGTCAAACTGATTTGCCTTAATATTCAAGCTCATTCTATCAGCTGACAGTGTTTCAACTGTTATATACTTCGCTCTTTGTATAATGGATTTGAAGTTTTGAATTGTTGTGAAATGCATCCCCATGGTGTCAATCTGATATATAAAACATAATTTATTTCACTTATAACAACAATTATGATATATCATGAGTGAAAAGGTTGGAGTTGCTACACCCCTAGCTTATCAATATTAATATGAAAGGAATCTAATAAATGGAATGGAGACAAATAGTACGATAGTTTAATTAGCAAGAAAACCTCAGCCGAACTGATAAGATGGTGTCATGATATGCTGATATGAATGCCCCCGATATGTCCACCCCTCTTTCATATGGCCACCCCTCCAGTACTAATATTCCTATACTATTAGTCTATTACATGACCGTAATTTAGAAAAATATGGTAGGGGAGGCAATAGTCCGAGGCGAGTCTGGAGTATCACCAGGAGGGCTGCTATAAGCTCCTCCCCATGCATTTTAAGGCATAAAATTACCAAATGGAAATCACAGAGGGACTGAATCTGACATGGATTAATCAATTATAGTGTTTTTAGGCCACTGTATAAAGCTTTCTAGGGGAGGCAGTGCCTCCTTGCCTCCCCTAGAACTACAGGCCTGTATTATTTGTTTATTTAAGGACCGCCTTTTGTGCCACACAAGGCCTTAAATTACATGGCATGACATACCCTCAAATCATCTGGGCATCAGCTCAATTTTTTTGCTGATAATGAGACCGCCTATACAGTAGCTTGAAATGTCAATGTTATAGCCCCTTTTTGCCTGTGATATAAAATGGACGGTAATAATTCGGTTAGTCACTGGAAGCACGGATACAAGTCAATCACAGTCTTACTCACTTCTTTGACTTATAAACTTGCAACAGATCTAGCAGCCTCGCATCACGATACATACATATAATATTAGGGTCATAGTTTAGGAAATCTTTGAGGGTGTGAAGAAATACCAGGATGGGTATTGTGAGCTCCTCCTGAGTCCCCAGTTCCAAGCCTCAAAAGAAATTTAATGATATAAATAGCAACTGGGAATCCTAAACGAGCCGATTCTTTGAATTGAAGATTTCATATCAGAATCATTCTGATATGAAATTTTCAATTCGAGCATGCATTCTAGGGGAGGTAGAACGCCGCTGCCTCCCCTAGAACTAAGGGCCTGAGTATATATACACACACAGTTTGGATGCAACAGATCAGCTCTCCTGAATCAGACCTCCTGCTTGAACCACTGCCTCTCTCTCTGAATTATGAGGATATGTAGTGTTTGAAAAGCGGACCCTGCAAAGACTGTGTTGCGTAAGACATCGTACACGTTGTAATAGGTGATTCTTATGATGTTGATGTCATAGTGTTTGATATATTGTACACTTTCTGAATGTTGGTATGATAGGCGCTTCAAGTAACTGTCTCTGCCCTTCTGCAACTTTAGCAAACCCAACCCAGCTGACCAAAGAGAATGACTTTGAGAAGTTTATTAGCAGATCTACAAATAGTAGGTCCACATTCTTGTAAAACCAAAAGCTGTAGCCTGGTTGCAATTTCAATACAAAACAGTAAGTTTCTAAAAGTAATGATGCTATATCATGATTGAAGGTCCACTCTGGCACTTAATACTATCTTATTTTCCAAGATACAAAGTCTTCACAGCTGTTCAATTCAATTTTATCTTACCAATGATCATTTTCAACACCACATAGTTAAAGATGGCAGAAAGTACATAAGAACCATCATAAGAGTTTAAGACTTTAAAGTGTCAGTCCTATATTATATTTATATTATATATTGTGAACTTTATTAACCACCGATCAATGCATGAAGCAAATAAGACCATGTGAAAACAAAAAATAAAAGAAGCAATAAGAAGGCTTTGTTTATTTATGAGTATTTATAAAAAAGGCATTTTCTGCAAAGAGCAGTATTGGATTTAGGGAGGGTCGTGGTTTATTAGAAAAGTGAATATATTACCCCAGTAAATCAAATATTGTTAGTTCATAGGGCAAATAAAAATAAGAAAAAATGAAAATTTTGGAAAATGGCAACTGTTTTTTTTTCAATTATTTTAACGAGGATCATAGTGGCTCATAAAGGTCAGGGGGAGGCATTAAATCACTATGATCCCCTATGATCCCAATTTTCAGACTTTGCAGCAGTTTTACTGCAATTAGGTTCACAGGCTGTTTTATTTCATATGCCCTAATGACTTTTCAGCCTGAGATCTTTAAAACCATTCCAAACATGGCCTAGTAGGACTGTCACCTTAAGGCCTTGAGGTTTCAAGGTCATTGCTGACAGGTGTCACTATGTAAGTCCTTTTGACTATTTGGACGATGTTGGATATGACTAACGAGGCTGATGAGGGCATTGACAACTCCAGATAGTATAGATGCACCACCTGATGCTAATATCCCAATTTTGTAGTCAAGATCTTCTTGCAAGTAGCCTGTAAAGAAATTGAGTAAAAAGTGAAAATTGGACAAAATACCATGAAGTTTAAAAGTTTCTTTTACCAACCACTGTGGAGTCCGATTGATAAGCATATTAGCCTCAAGAGCAAGCTTCCATTTTGAACCTCATCAAATCCATTCGCTGAAAATATTGTAAGCCAGTTTTTCTGCCGATTATAAAATAATTATGAAGATGAGGGAAAGTATTGGTATTTAACCATAGAAATAGAGCTAAATAGAAACCAAGACCGCTCTTGGGAGTCGTCCCACTTTTCGCCAATCGCCTGTATATAAGAAAGCAGTGGTAGGGTTTCTTTCAAGAATGAAATGAATGGACTGGCTGAAAAACTAACCCGCTATCCTGGGTGTAACAGGATTTTTTTCTGGACATTGAAATTCATCAAGATAACAGGCTATCCCTACCACTGATTGTGGTTAACCAGTAAAAACAAAAACCACAAATACTTGTAGGTATCTAATATCGATGTCTATGTATTTAACAGTACTCACTAGCTGTAGAAGGCCCAATTGATCCTCCAATTCCTTGTGCACATGTATCAAAACCGACCATCAGCACAAAGTTCCGCTCACCAACAATTTCGCTTCCCAAGCTGTGCAGATTACCAGATAGTAGTCCATTGAATAGTCCGAAGAATCCATTATAGATATAGAATTCTTTCTGAACAAGAAAGAATGATAACAGTATCAGGGAGTATAGCTTATCATTTGAATCATTGAAATATGCAATTCAAACCTGCGACACTTGCACACAATGTATTACATGTCACTGAGCATGTTTTCATGTCTGCTCGAACATTGAATGACTAAAGAGAAAAATCAAATTTCTCATTTGGCAATGATTGATGATTTTAAATTAATACTTGGCACTTTGAAGTTGTTGAAATCCTCAATCTTGTAAAATCAAAATGATCGGTTATAGCTGGTGTGTTAAAAAAATGAGTACAATCATTTCGTCTGAGGCCAAGACATTAAAGATTGATCAATCGAGTTCTTGATGTAGAAAGCCGAAAACTCCTTCCTATAGATGCAGTTTTAGAAATTCGAGATGTTTAATGTATTTTCAGAGTGGAAGAGGGCTGATGCATGGAAAATACAACAAAATTAACATGAATCTCCCGGACTTACAACCAGTGCACCTGACACATGTGCTTACAAATATGAAGAAAAAAACCTTAGGTGAAGAAAGCCATATCGAAATAAGATTTTAGATTGTTAGATTGAGTTGATTTTACATGTGTGTGTGTGTGAATTGGAGCTAGATACTGATGACTGAAGATATTAACAAAGATAACAATCGGTATTAGGTATGTCAGAGTAAGATAACAGTAATTGTTGTTGTGACATAATAAGTAAAAGGCTGGTGACAGGCCACCTAAAAGTCTGATTTCTTATAAATTCAGGTCAGCTATATTTAACCATATAGTTTAACAATACCTTGGTACGAGCTATCGACACCAAGCAGATGGCACCTCCTGCGAATACCGCGCATAGAGAAAGGGCTATGATCTTGTTGTATTTCCATCCAAATGCATGTGTTATTGATATAACGGCACATCCAATAATTGCTGTTACTCCATAAATAGTGCCGGCGGTACCAGAATCTGTCAGTGATAGGTTTAGTTCATGATCAGCATAGTCCTGGTATATTGTAAAGTAACCAGAGAAACCAACCTTCCTCACAAAGGAGGACAGCAACATCAGCCATAACTGAAACGAAAAATATTTGCTTGAACATTACAAATGCTTTTACAACAAAAAATATTTCAAGAAAAGGCATGATGAGCTCTAAATCTGCACGATCAATCAGGATAAAGGATTGTGTCGCAGAGACGGAGAACGCATCACACGAGTTGCAAGGGTGTTGCTGAGCTCTGTTTTCATAGGGGTATAAGCTAAAATGATATCAGAAATGGTCATTCACTTTACCTCAACCCTTTACATCGATCCATATCTACACAGTTTTTAAGCATTTGGATGTTACTTGTTTGCTAGGCAGCACTGTATTTTATAAGAGAGCAGGCGATTGAATTATCAGCAACCCTTCATCTTAAGGTAATGTCAAAGACCGATCCGAATATCAACATATCATATACCGTTGGAAAGCTGCCGAGCTACTGAAAATGAATACCTGAACAAAAACTTGATTCGATGACGTTGTGTCATTTTAGGGAGGAAATGAGGCAGAAAACGCTCTTTTTGTCGATGCAGATTGAGCAGTCAAATTAATTGCAAGAAATTTTAAATCAGGTGGAATGTATACTTAGAGATTGTGTTCATCGTAAAACTTGATTTTCTTTGAAATATGACTAGTCTAAATTGACTTTTTACGTCACGCCATACAACGCATTTTTTTTGTGAAGCCGTGAAAATATGTGAAATTTCAATCATTAATTCACAACAGATCATAGGCTCGAATCAAAATTAATTGAGATTTTCTCTTAGAGTACTCTTCAAATGTCATACACATTGACTTTCAAAAAATTAGCTTGCATTTTGCAGTGACAGTAGACTCTCGAATGCGGCTAATATTTTCGCCACCTTTGCATCACGCCAAACATGCTGTCCAAATAACCACTATTGTGGCCAAACAAAGTTTTTTTGAAAGTTCTCACATACGAAGCCGCTTTCATTAACCATGGTGCACACAAGAAATACCAACATATTTTTTCATTGCATCTTCATTTTTCTTGAATTTAACGCAAAAGAATACAAAAAAACAGCAATTTTTAGGGAATTTTGAGGTCTTTTTGAGGACTTTTGAGGTGTTTTTTGGCATTCTTTTGCGTTAAATTCAGGAAAAATGAAGATGCAATGAAAAATTATGTTGGCATTAAGCGTAGGTGATGTTAACCAAAACGACTCTGTGGGACTGCAAATTTTCATGGATATGAGTCAAATTATTACCTTTAGGTCTGTAAGAATCTCAAACAGGCTGTTTCTGAGAGAGGTGACTTTATGGTGTGGTTCATTTTTCACGAACTTTTCCCCTTGTGTGAAGAATATTACACCTGGGTTATGCAGAAGCATCACTGAAGATGCTATGAGCATGGCATGATTGAAGCCGTATGTCATAAACAGGTAACTAGCCGGTACAGGTACAAGCAAGTAGCCAGCAAAGTACCCACAAGTTGCCGCAGCGATAGCCATGTGAAGACTTTGCTCCTCAAAGTGATATGGCAAAATTCCGAGAAGGGAACATCGAACCAGGGAAAGTCCTATTCCTAATAAAAAAGGAATTTAAATATACTTTTTATTTGTATCCACTAGTCCGTTGTTAAATGAGGCAGGACAGTTTACCACGGTTTTGTGCTACCAATTGAACATGTAGCTACTACGTGTTTACCTCAATGTAGCAATGAAGTAGCAACCAGTTAACGAAATTGAAGTAATGGGATAATCCCTTGATTTATATGTGATGATAATGGTATTTAAAGTAGACATTTTCTTTAAGGTCATGCCTGGCAAAATTTTTTTTGGGGTTTCTCAATCCACATGATCAAAGAAGTTTAAATTTGACTACGTTACGCCATGACGTAACATCATAGCGCGACACTGAATTTCAGCAACATGTCAAAATCTATTGTCACTATTGTCCACATACAAAGACATTGCAAGTTCATGGAGCAAAAAATGCAGTCAATACATAAAGACTACCCTTATCTCATGCAGCCATAACAACAATAATGTTCAATGTTTGATTTGACTTGAAAAATCAAAATTCACATACTGATAGCTACGCCATTAGTGTTGACAATGATATATTGAAAGTGAGCTGTGTCAATCGTTGGCCAAGGTGGACAAATGTATTTACCCTAGTGCCCTCACTAACCCAGTGCAGGCCAGTATTGATGAATAGAAATCGATGTGCCATTTTGCAATTTTGAATAATCATACTTCGAAATTGGTCAAATTTTTGAAAAAATGCTCCTTTGCTGTACAAAACGAGAAGTACAAATATGTGAAAACTGAACTAAGACTGAAATATTTTTTGTGATAGGGGCATCATCAAAAGCCTTGGTGAGGGCACTAGGCATTGATTTTGAACCAAATGAAACTTTTGTGTTTGGGAAGGGGTATGATAAGAAGGCCGATCATGCAGTCTTCCAGAGGCAGGCTATAAACTCAATATTCATTTTGCCAAGCTAACTTCAAATAAGACATATGTCAAGTGAACAATTGCATTGGAATTATCTACAAACATATTATCCTAATTGTATATTCCCAAGTTTTGAATCAACATCTTTACTCAAATTGAAAAAAATGCCTCATGAATACAGAGGAAAATCCAACCATTCATGGTTTTTTTCCTGATATATTTCTACACCAGATTTTGCGTAGTAATATAAGTATCTAAAATCAAGTCATTTTAGTGTATTTTACAATAGTTCACAGGCTGGCTTGTTAATTCCTGTCTGTTATTATAGAGATTTCCTTCTCTAGTACTTAAAATTCATTTCAAGGCTTGTTACTACGATTAATTATCACAAATTAGTTTTATTGAGACTACTTTGCGCTGCCAATTCTGGTTTGATACGAATTAATGGTTGTGAGGCGTCTGAGCCAAATGCTCCTAGTTATTGACAGCTCCTATTCTTTTGCATGGGCACTGGTGGCTTAAATTTTATAAATCGCCATCACAATAATAAAAAATTCAATTAAATATAATTGAGGGTTTGGAAATTGCTAAACAAGGAATGGCTACAATTAGAATGAAAAATTAAGGAAATCGGACCTGTAGTTCTCAAGTTAGTATCCTAGGCGAGGCATGAGGCATGAGTAATACTGGTGCATTTCTATACGCTAGAAGTTCATGTTCATGCTAGTCTATGACTCAACAACAAATTTCTGTAGTACCACCAGAATTGCCTTGTACATAGTCTTGAATATACAAGAGGTATGGTCGCTGTGATCAGCACAGCCCTATGAGGCTGAGATAGCTTCACTAGTGAGAAATCAGGAGTGCATTACATTCACTGCAGTGTATTCTTCTCTTATTACTTAATAAAATTATCAGACCCTAATGAACAGCCATCCAAATGTGCCGATTTATGTAAATATATACAGCAAACATATCATTTACAATTCTTTGTTGTATTTTTTTATTTTGTCGTTCCACCCCAAGTTTTCACCTGGTTGCAAGGCGACGCAGAAGCAACGCAGTTGATGTCACCAGCGCTAAACTATTTATTGATGGAATAGCATTTTGACTAGTTTTTCTAGGGCTGTGCAAGATTAAAGAAAATTGATCTTAATCTTAATATGTTCAGTTAATTTGCGATTACTCTTATTTTTATTCTTCCCATCCGGTTGATTACAGGACCACTCCCGAAGAAGAAATCAAGCAATAACAATATCTTTTTTACAGATATAGACTTATGATGAGCTTTCCTCTCAAATATGAAACTTTTGTTGAGTTTGTTGAGTCATTATTTTTATAGCTATACTTTTCATCTCGATATTGCATGTTCAAGATTAAAGAAAATTGATCTTAATCTCAGCCCTAGTTTTTTTGTGTCAAATGGATAGCAGACAGTAGTAACTTCATTAAAGGATAGGGATTCAGTGAAGACAGGACAGTGTTTTTCTCTCAGGGATTATCATTACGTCGTCACAACCTAGTTCTACATCGGGGTCACCATCACTTGAATAATTTCTCATTAACTTGATTAAAATTTCAGAATTCTTGATAATAATAGAACTTTGAAAAATACAAGCTAAATTGAACATGAAAAGAGTATGCTAACCTACCGGGAATACATGTTCGGAGTTACTCATAAACAGGTCACCTTAATAACACTTTTTATACAGGCGGCTCGTAATCACGTGCCCACTGGGAAGATTTAGGAGGGGGGGGGGGTCTAATATGGTGATAAAAATAAGACCTAGTGTGTAGCACAGAATAATGGATTATAAGAGTAAGATTCATTACAAGATACTTTCTAAACTCAAAATCTTGTCTTCAACAAATCATATTTCTAGGAAGCAGCCATAATGCCATAATCTTATACCTGCAACTATGCCGAATAGAAGAATGACATGCCAATGCTCTGTCGCAAATCCGCATAGCCCAATTCCTAGGATTGACAAGACGCAACCAAGCATCTGAACTTTTCTGATGGAGATCAGCTTCGCTAATACTGCACAGAGCGGACCTAGAATTAATCATAACATCACGATCCCATGATCACAAGAATTTGATATCATATCAATGTATGAATCAATGCGACAAATAGATCCGGAGTTTAGGGAAAATGCTAGGGTAGGCGCAAAAAACCTTGAGGGCACCAGTATGATATTGTAAGCCCCTTGTTGGATTTAGGGGTTAATCCCCAGGATCCAAAGCATTTTAATGATATAAACAGCAAATGGAAGTCCCAAATGAGCTGATTCTGACATGCAATATTCAATTATAGTAACTTGAGGCCGCTCCCTTGAGCATTCTAGGGGATGCAGAGCGCCCCTGCCTCCCCTAGAACTACGGGCCTGTTTTAGCATCGGGCCTTAGAACTTTGCAGAGATGTAACCAGACCTATCAAAGGAATCCTGAACTGTAAACATCTGAACTTTTTTTACATAATTGTGTAATCTCTCAAAAATAAAAGAACTGTGTGGAATTGCCTGAAATGGAACGTTTTAATCAATCTAAATTTGGCTCAGCTATTCCAATTGAATACACATGAACTCACTGACAGCCGAAGGCAGAAGGCGATAAAATATCCACATTATTAGGTTCCCTATGAAATATACAGTTCATAGGTACTTACTCATCATGAGAAAAAAGACAGTGTGTACTGCTACAGACCAGCTTGCTCTCTGTAGGCTGATATCAAAGCGTACGCTGTTTACCACGGTGAGCGATCCAGCAATTCCAAAGCTGAATCCAGACGATAATGTATAGCTTAGGGATGAACTGATCAGTACCCCATACCGCCAAAACCGCTCCATTAATGATTTATATTTATGTTTCGAGCTACTCAGGAGCAGCTCAGTTTCCTGCTGTTTCCCAGCTTCTCCTGCCTCAATCCTCATTTTAGCCCGATATTGCCCCTAGTTTAACTGTGTAGACAAAAAAACAAATGTTATATTGTATCACTGCATTATAGGATATGTTTACCGATTCCAGTCAACACATCTGATGACAAATGAATGGTGAATGTGGTGCTATTATCCTTAGTAATGTGATTAATGTGATCTCCGCCTTTCCTAATTGTTTAGGTTATTTGTTCTGTCACTGCATGAAACCCATTCCTAAAGATGATTGTAGATTGACAATAAAAGTATATATAAACAGGCATGGTAGTTATTTCTGTCAGAAATATTGCTGAATTCAAGAATGTGATTTATTAAGAACCTCACAATGACAGATTTATTTGACAATCCCAATGATGTTTTGAAACAATTAAAGATTGTTTTGACAAATGAATGGTGAATGTGGTGCTATTATCCTTAGTAATGTGATTAATGTGATCTCCGCCTTTCCTTATTGTTTAAGTTATTTGATCTGTCACTGCATGAAACCCATTCCTAAAGATGATCGTAGATTGACAATAATGTCTCCTAATGGGTAAATAGTTTGCACAAACTGATCTTCAAAATCAGGGCATGAAATCTACGCACCAGCACCAGCACCAGCACCAGCACCAGCACCAGCACCAGCACCAGCACCAGCACCAGCACCAGCACCAGCACCAGCACCAGCACCAGCACCAGCACCAGCACCAGCACCAGCACCAGCACCAGCTCCAGCACCAGCACCAGCACCAGCACCAGCACCAGCACCAGCACCAGCACCAACACCAGCACCAGCACCAGCACCAGCACCAGCTTATGGCGTGTACAGTTTGCCCTAGTAAGACGTTAACTACGTCACCTGTTGGTCGTCTGTTGCGGTAGATAATTCATTTCATACCCTAATTTTGACGATCAGTTTGTGCAAATTATTTGCTCATTAGGTGAAAATGCTAAGATTGCAGCCTCATATTATTAGTTTTGAGCTATACAGAATTCTATAAGCACACATTTGGCTGTGTGGCAGCAGTGGTTTAAGGTCAATGGTGAATGCTGTGCTATAACCCTGAAAAACTTGTAGCTTACAAATGGATATGTGATCAAATAAACATGTAACAGGCATCATGGTAAGTTCTGAGGAAAATACTGCTGAATTCAAGAATGTGATTTAGAAGAACCTCTCAACGGCAGAGTCTTGCTATACCTGGTTTTGAGTAAGGGAGCGCAACTAGAAACTTACACTAGAAATAATGCTGAAGCTAATTGCTCTTACACAGTTTTAGTTTGTGTCAGTGAAAATCAGTCTTTCTTCAGTTTCTCAGATGTTTTGTAATAATGGCATAATGGCATAAAGGCATAATGGCATAATCTGAAAGATTTTCATGACACGGTAAGAGAACTTAGTGAACAATCATTAACACACGCTTGAGCTCAGCAAAGAGGTTGGCAAATTTCATACCCCGACATTTTTCAGTTGAGTTTGAAAGTTTTTCGCAGATATATATCAAGAAAACATTTTGTAATAAATACTATCGAAAGTCCAATAAAGTATTTAGTCAGGTAGCTAGGTGACCAGTAGTAATGCAATGTTCTCACATTGAAAAATTTCAAAGCATTCCTATGTACATATTATGTTCAGTGTTAGGATAGCACAGAGGAAGTCTTCTCTTCGATCAGCTGAAACGATGTGTGACTTTACTTATTGCCACTTTAAATTTTTAAACCAGCTACAACTAAATTTATGGTCGGCTATTGATAGGCATTTAATCCCATAGCAGGCAAAATGAGCCTGTGAATCAAAAACCACGACTGTTTAAATCATCTCTAGCAAAGGCTTGAAGACATTCATCATTTCAGTTTGTCACGGTCACGCTGTTTTGAATTCTGATTGACATTAATCAATGTTAATCAATGTTAAGTAGGGGATTAAAGTGATGACATTAAAGAGAGAAATACCATGTGCTCCATCCGAACACGTGCCAGTGTAATGGTACAGGGTCACAGAATTGACTGCAATCCTCAGGGCTAAAACTCATCCTTAGGAGGGCCAATCCCTTTGATTATCAAAATAACCTAATCAAATTCAATTGTTATATAATTGCATAGCTCTTACTTGATTCTTTCAATGAATAACTTGATCCTTATTCCATCTGTTTAGAGCAATTCAAATCAAATTTCGAAATTCTGGTACAAATTTAATCAGGAATGAAGAAAAAGACTTCCCCTCAAACCCTGACAAGGTGGGGACTGCAACTGAATATATCACCAGGGTAGTTGGACAAGCAGTGTTTGTTCTAAAAAAACAATCCACAACCTGAACTCTTCACTAAGGTCCAGGTTTCAATTTATACATGTGGAAAGCAAAACATTCTGCAAACTGATAAAATATCTCAACCCAATTAACCAACTTCTTTGGACCAAATTAATGCAGACATATAAGCTCTTTTGGTAGATCGTTAAACAATGTTAATAAGAATTCCTCGACTACCATAAAAATGCCTTGTTTACCCAATATAAGACACCCTTGCAACTACAGATCGTTTTCTTGTTTGCCAAGTGCATCGGCAGTATCGGGCAAGTGGGCATGTGGGGGAGTTGACGAGTGGGCAAGTGGGCCACTGGGCAAGTGGGGGAGAGAGGGTGAGTTAGTTGAGTCAGTCCAAAGATATCTCTGAACATCGACTGATCACTATTGTGCGTTTCTGTTTCAAACTATTTAAAAGAATTAATATTTTCACTAATTTAAATAATTTCTCTGTTGATATTCAATGTGTGCAAGACTTTTCCTTTTAATCGTTACAAATGTATGCATTTTACCATGTCACTAAAACTTGTGTTTTACAAATTGCTAATCTCTGCAGTTATTTATTATTAACAGGATAACCAGTCCGCACCAAATAAATCTTACGGAACGCAAAGCTGTGTTATTCTCTGTCAAGATCTGATCCTGATTATTAAATACACCGTCTTTCAGCCATTCTTTCTATTTTAAAGACTATATTGACCCCTTACAAAATTGTCTGGAGGATATAGAGATATGAATATAGAGTAAATTCTGATTACTTATTTAAGAAATTAAAGAGTTAATTTAGAAACGAGAAAGGTCAAGGTGTAAACTTTTATTCATATCGAAATATTATGGAAATTATAACCGATGGAAAAAATGATAACCAGGGACCCAAGCCGCAGCTTACCGCTACCGATACATTGTGACTTTTTCAAACTTGATCTAAGCCAGTGGCCAACCATTGATGTTACGCGGTGAGATAATTTTGATTTCTGTATGCTTGGGGTTGCTCAAAGAATATCTCCCCCAGCTTTCCACAAATTTCATGATTTTGCCCAGGTAAGTATACAACGTTTTTATCTGCCTACCATCGGCCAATCTGCCAATTCATTGATCTCCTGCTGGGCAATTTTAGGCAATTTTTTATATGTTGCTGAGTTTAACGATGCAATGGCTTTATGCACTTTCCCCGGCGAAGTGATGGTTGTGGAGATGATGAAATGAAAATAATTACTCGAAGAAGTGCACAATTTGTCGTAAGCGCCAGGCAGCGTTCAGATTTAGGCAACTTTGCTAAGTTAACAATGCATTGGTTGAGGGTGCTTTGTCCCGGCAAGCTTTAGTTGAGGTATGATTGTATAGAAGATAAGTATTTAAAAAGCGCCCCATTTGCCGTTAAAATGACAGTCCTATTAAAAAAGTTAATATGTTACCCCAGTAAATCAAATATTGTGAGTTCATAGGGCAAATAAAAAAATTGAAAAAATGAAAATTGTGGAAAATAGCAATCAGTTTTTTTTTGATTATTTAAGCAAGGATCATAGTGGATCATAGTGGTCAGGGGGAGGCAATTAATCACTATGATCCACTATGATCCTGATTTTCAGACTTTGCAGCAGAAGTCTATTCCTTTTAAGCCTGAGGAGTTGAATCCACTTTACATGATGAATGAAGACACAGAAGAATATGAGTACTCACTAGGAGAGCACACCTGGGAGAATACTTTTTTTCACTTACCAGTCATACCAGTAGAGCTGTACAACCCAGATAAGTTTTATACAAATGACCAAAATTCTTTCCTAACTGAGGTGTTGTTAGATACTGGAGCATGTCATAGTCTGATCCCATATAATGTAGCACGAGTGCTGCAATGTGTTATCACGCCTACTGATGTAAGGCCTTTCTCTATATCTAACCATGCTGTTGAGCTAGAAGGACAAACTGATTTGTATATAAGAATTGGTGATATAACATTTTCACAAACCTTTTTTATTAGGAGGGAGATCTAATTCTTCAGAAATCCTCCTAGGCTTTCTTATCACATGGATTTTTGAATACATTTCCTTCCATATCAAGGAAGGATTTGTAGATTTCGGAGGACAACGAGTAGATTTAGTACCATTGCCACTTAGTGTAGCACCGAGAAGGCTGACTGAGTCTAAGTCAGAAGGCTAAGTAAGTATTAGTTAGGTTCAATATTATTTAAGTTGTATATTACTTACCCTTGCATTTATCTCTGTTATATATTGTGAAAGTGATATTACATTAGAGTCCCAAGTTTTTGTATATTATTAAACTTTGTTTGGAGAGTATTGCTTGAGATTTATTTACCATGCAACGATGTGCTTGCTGTATGCCTGACTAACCTTACTATACAGAACGACAGTGGTAGCATATCATGAGTAGGGTGCAACCAACCTTGGGACATAAACCCCAGCATTGATATATTATCCAGTTATAATTATAATGTTATAATCATTTATAATTATCTGAAGTAGTGACAGTGAGGATGATTGATCACTATGAAGCACAGGGGATGGTGGGTTAGTAAAGTCAGAAGCATACCAAGGTTAGCCTGGGCAGGCAGGCAGTCACCCACCCACCCCGACACGACAGTCTGCCCAAGCTATACCAATATTGTTTAAAATATTTAGCATTTATATTAAGGAAAATTATCGAAGTTTTGATACAAATTATAATTGTAGGGATGTAGGGATGTTTTGATCTGTATTAGAACCACCTGAAGTCTGGTATTACCTCAAATTCGTCAATCATCAAATAACAATATGAATATTATCATAATCACCTCAAGTCCTCAGTAAAATGGTTAATATTTGTATGACATATCTGATCTTCAAAACCGTATAGGGCTGATGCCAAAATTTAGCTGATATGCAAACTTTACTACCTTTGCAAAGGATAATTGATGAGTCATGAATTCTAGGAGCCAAATTACTAAGGGTAGCCCTTGACATAACCGACAGGTATATCTCATTATACACATATGGAACATGCAGATTGATGGAAATCCTTTTGGAATCATCCCAAGCCTTTGGTGCTCTATACCCTCTTTCATGACAGGGAGCCTTTGCCGGTGGCATCGAAGTCGTCTGTATTGTCTGCTTTGACGGTTGAAAATAAAATAGAAAGCCATGTTGAGGTTTGGTGTCATCTGCTATGTAATTGAACATGTCATTTCCGGGGCTTACATATTTCATTTTGGTTTCAAATTTTGATCTTTTATTATTTATTTTCCGTTTTACTTTCAATTGTAAGATTCGAGTTAGCATGCGAGTTGTTTGTTTTATTAAGACTTTATTTGCCTGGAGTAAGAATGTTGTGACCAATGACATGGTCTGCATCCATCTCTTTCTTGGGTGATCTAGAATATATCTGTCTCACTAAATGGGATAATGTTCTGTTAAAATGTTAAGTGATAGATATGATGATTATTGAGTTGTTCTGACACATCAAAATAGGAGATTACTCCAACTATGACCAATAATGCATTATCTGTCATTCTTACTTGGATACTTACAGTGATACCTGAGCAGATGGACAGACCTCATAGTCACAGATCTACAGTACAGCAAGGTGAAGGTTATCAATATCTCAGATGTGCGCCCCCTACTGTCAGCTCAGTGTATCAGGTGTAGAGCTCGGTCTATGACCACTGGTATGATATAGAGATCAGTGTCTGACCATCATCTTGATGAAGAGATCAGCGCATGACAACTTGTATGATTTTAGACCAGTCTGGACACAGGTATAAACACTGAGGGCTATTTAGAGTCTATTTAGCCGAAGTACCTTACCTCAACCAGCCCCATTTGTGGTTAACTATGGTATCAACTATTCATCTTTGAACCATATTTTATTTTGTTGAAGAAATTACAGCTTACAAGCATGAGTTTTCATGCACCGTCATCCACTGATCAAGTTGTCCTTTCAGAACTAATGAATAAATTGTACACCCAATGTTATTCTCTTATAGTCTTATCTAATGCCTCAAACATCATCTTTCAAATTTCTTTATTTTTCTCACAATATTTTGGTGCTTTGGGTTTTTTTTAGAACTATACATAGAACTAGCCTGTCTTGACAAGCTTGACAAAGCTTGACAAGGCTTGTCAAAACAGTCTAACCTAGAACATGAGCAAATGTTTACTTATTTCAATCACTGTATTTGTCGAGCTGATTTGCCTTAAGATTCGAGCTCATTCTATCAGCTGACAGTGTTTCAACTGTTATATACTTCGCTCTTTGTATATTGAATATGAAGTTTTGAATTGTTGTGAAATGCATCCCCATGGTGTCAATCTGATATATAAAACATAATTTATTTCACTTATAACAACGTTTATGATATATCATGAGTGAAAAGGTTGGAGTTGCTACACCCCTAGGTTATCAATATTAATATGAAAGGAATCTAATAAATGGAATGGAGACAAATAGTACGATAGTTTAATTATAGCAAGAAAACCTTAGCCGAACTGAATAGATGGTGTCATGATATGCTGATATGAATGCACTCGATATGTCCACCCCTCTTTTACATGGCCACCCCTACAGTACTAATATTCCTATACTATTAGTCTATTACATGGCCGTATTTTAGAAAAATATGGTAGGGGAGGCAATAGTCCGAGGCGTGTCTGGAGTATCACCAGGAGGGCTGCTATAAGCTCCTCCCCATGCAATTTAAGGCATACAATTACCAAATGGAAATCACAGAGGGACTGAATCTGACATGGATTAATCAATTATAGTGTTTTTAGGCGACTGTATAAAGCTTTCTAGGGGAGGCAGCTGCCTCCTTGCCCCTCCTAGAACTACAGGCCTGTATTGTTTGTTTATTTAAGGACCGCCTTTTGTGCTACACAAGGCCTTAAATTACATGGCATGACATACTCTCAAATCATCTGGGCATCAGCTCAATTTTTTTGCTGATAATGAGACCGCATATACAGTAGCTTGAAAAGTCAATGTTATAGCCCCTTTTTGCCTGTGATATAAAATGGACGGTAATAATTCGGTTAGTCACTGGAAGCACGGATACAAGTCAATCACAGTCTTACTCACTTCTTTGACTTATAAACTTGCAACAGATCTAGCAGCCTCGCATCACGATACATACATATAATATTAGGGTCATAGTTTAGGAAATGAGGGTGTGAAGAAATACCAGGTTGGGTATTGTGAGCTCCTCCTGAGTCCCCAGTTCCAAGCCTCAAAAGAATTTTAATGATATAAATAGCAACTGGGAATCCTAAACAAGCCGATTCTCTGAATTGAAGATTTCATATCAGAATCATTCTGATATAAAATTTTCAATTCTAGCATTTTTAGTCCACTCTATGCATGCATTCTAGGGGAGGTAGAACGCCGCTAACTCGCCTAGAACTAAGGGTCTGAGTATATATACACACACAGTTTGGATGCAACAGATCAGCTCTCCTGAATCAGACCTCCTGCTTGAACCACTGCCTCTCTCTCTCTGAATTATGAGGATATGTAGTGTTTGAAAAGCGGACCCTGCAAAGACTGTGTTGCGTAAGACATCGTACACGTTGTAATAGGTGATTCTTATGATGTTGATGTCATAGTGTTTGATATATTGTACACTTTCTGAATGTTGGTATGATAGGCGCTTCAAGTAACTGTCTCTGCCCTTCTGCAACTTTATCAAACCCAACCCAGCTGACCAAAGAGAATGACTTTGAGAAGTTTATTAGCAGATCTACAATAGTAGGGCCACATTCTTGTAAAACCAAAAGCTGTAGCCTGGTTGCAATTTCAATACAAAACAGTAAGTTTCTAAAAGTAATGATGCTATATCATGATTGAAGGTCCACTCTGGCACTTAATACTATCTTATTTTCCAAGATACAAAGTCTTCACAGCTGTTCAATTCAATTTTATCTTACCAATGATCATTTTCAACACCACATATTTAAAGATGGCAGAAAGTACGTAAGAACCATCATAAGAGTTTAAGACTTTAAAGTGTCAGTCCTATATTATATTTATATTATATATTGTGAACTTTATTAACCACCGATCAATGCATGAAGCAAATAAGACCATGTGAAAACAAAAAATAAAAGAAGCAATAAGAAGGCTTTGTTTATTTATGAGTATTTATAAAAAAGGCTTTTTCTGCAAAGAGCAGTATTGGATTTAGGGAGGGTCGTGGTTTATTAGAAAAGTGAATATATTACCCCAGTAAATCAAATATTGTTAGTTCATAGGGCAAATAAAAATAAGAAAAAAATGAAAATTTTGGAAAATGGCAACTGTCTTTTTTTCAATTATTTTAACTAGGATCATAGTGGCTCATAAAGGTCAGGGGGAGGCATTAAATCACTATGATCCCCTATAATCCCAATTTTCAGACTTTGCAGCAGTTTTACTGCAATTAGGTTCACAGGCTGTTTTATTTCATATGCCCTTATGACTTTTCAGCCTGAGATCTTTAAAACCATTCCAAACATGGCCTAGTAGGACTTTCACCTTAACGCCTTGAGGTTTCAAGGTCATTGCTGACAGGTGTCACTATGTAAGTCCTTTTGACTATTTGGACGATGTTGGATATAACTAACGAGGCTGATGAGGGCATTGACAACTCCAGATAGTATAGGTGCACCACCTGATGCTAATATCCCAATTTTGTAGTCAAGATCTTCTTGCAAGTAGCCTGTAAAGAAATTGAGTAAAAAGTGAAAATTGGACAAAATACCATTAAGTTTAAAAGTTTCTTTCTCCAACCACTGCCGATTATATAATTATTATGAAGATGAGAGAAAGTATTGGTATTTAACCATAGAAATAGAGCTAAATAGAAACCAAGACCGCTCTTGGGAGTCGTCCCACTTTTTGCCAATCGCCTGTATATAAGAAAGCAGTGGTGAGGGTTTCTTTCAATAATGAAATGAATGGACTAGCTGAAAAACTAACCCGCTATCCTGGGTGTAACAGGAATCTTTTCTGGACATTGAAATTCCTCAAGATAACAGGCTATCCCTACCACTGATTGTGGTTAACCAGTAAAAACAAAAACCACAAATACTTGTATGTATCTAATATCGATGTCTATGTATTTAACAGTACTCACTAGCTGTAGAAGGCCCAATTGATCCTCCAATTCCTTGTGCACATGTATCAAAGCCGACCATCAGCACAAAGTTCTGCTCACCAACAATTTCGCTTCCCAAGCTGTGCAGATTACCAGATAGTAGTCCATTGAATAGTCCGAAGAATCCATTATAGATATAGAATTCTTTCTGAACAAGAAAGAATGATAACAGTATCAGGGAGTATAGCTTATCATTTGAATCATTGAAATATGCAATTCAAACCTGCGACACTTGCACACAATGTATTACATGTCACAGAGCATGTTTTCATGTCTGCTCGAACATTGAATGACTAAAAAGAAAAATCAAATTTCTCATTTGGCAATGATTGATGATTTTAAATTAATACTTGGCACTTTGAAGTTGTTGAAATCCTCAATCTTGTAAAATCAAAATGATCGGTTATAGCTGGTGTGTTAAAAAAATGAGTACAATCATTTCGTCTGAGGCCAAGACATTAAAGATTGATCAATCGAGTTCTTGATGTAGAAAGCCGAAAACTCCTTCCTATAGATGCAGTTTTAGAAATTCGAGATGTTTAATGTATTTTCAAAGTGGAAGAGGGCTGATGCATGGAAAATACAACAAAAATTAACATGAATCTCCCGGACTTACAACCAGTGCACCTGACACATGTGCTTACAAATATGAAGAAAAAAACCTTAGGTGAAGAAAGCCATATCGAAATAATACCTGTTAGATTGAGTTGATTTTACATGTGTGTGTGTGTGAGTTGGAGCTAGATACTGATGACTGAAGATATTAACAAAGATAACAATCGGTATTAGGTATGTCAGAGTAAGATAACAGTAATTGTTGTTGTGACATAATAAGTAAAAGGCTGGTGACAGGCCACCTAAAAGTCTGATTTCTTATAAATTCAGGTCAGCTATATTTAACCATATAGTTTAACTATACCTTGGTACGAGCTATCGACACCAAGCAGATGGCACCTCCTGCGAATACCGCGCATAGAGAAAGGGCTATGATCTTGTTGTATTTCCATCCAAATGCATGTGTTATAGATATAACAGCACATCCAATAATTGCTGTTACTCCAAATACAGTGCCTGCGGTACCAGAATCTGTCAGTGATAGGTTTAGTTCATGATCAGCATAGTCCTGGTATATTGTAAAGTAACCAGAGAAACCAACCTTCCTCACAAAGGAGGACAGCAACATCAGCCATAACTGAAACGAAAAATATTTGCTTGAACCTTACAAATGCTTTAACAACAAAAAATATTTCAAAAAAAGGGATGATGAGCTCTAAATCTGCACGATCAATCAGGATCAAGGATTGTGTCGCAGAGATGGAGAACGCATCACACGAGTTGCAAGGGGGTGGCTGAGTTCTGTTTTGATAGAGGTATAAGCTAAAACGATATTAGAAATGGTCATTCACTTTACCTCAACCATTTACATTGATCCATATCGACACAGTTTTTAAGCATTTGGATGTTACATGTTCGCTAGGCAGCACTGTATTTCATAAGAGAGCAGGCTATTGAATTATCAGCAACCCTTCATCTTAAACTACTGCTGCCACTCATGCAAATTTGTGCTCATTGAATTCTGCATAGCTCCAAGATAATTAGTCGAGAGTAAAATCTCATAACTGTCACCTAATAGGCAAATAATTTGCACAAACAGATCTTCAAAATGAGGGCATGAAATCTATGCACCAGCTTATGAACTACGTCACCTGTTGCGGTAGATAATTAATTTCTTACCCTAATTTTGATGGTCAGTTTGTCCAAATTATTTGCTCATTAGGTGACAATGCTGAGATTGCAGCCTAATTTTATTAGTTTTGAGCTATATATACAGCATTCTATAAGCACACATTTGGCTGTGTGGCAGCAGTGGTTTAAGCGTAGGTGATGTTAACCAAAACGACTCTGTGGGACTGCAAATTTTCATGGATATGAGTCAAATTATTACCTTTGGGTCTGTAAGAATCTCAAATAGGCTGTTTCTGAGAGAGGTGACTTTATGGTGTGGTTCATTTTTCACGAACTTTTCCCCTTGTGTGAAGAATATTACACCTGGGATATGCAGAAGCATCACTGAAGATGCTATGAGCATGGCATGATTGAAGCCGTATGTCATAAACAGGTAACTAGCTGGTACAGGTACAAGCAAGTAGCCAGCAAAGTACCCACAAGTTACCGCAGCGATAGCCATGTGAAGACTTTGCTCCTCAAAGTGATATGGCAAAATTCCGAAAAGGGAACATCGAACCAGGGAAAGTCCTATTCCTAATAAAAAAGGAATTTAATTATATTTTTTATTTGTATCAACTAGTCCGTTGTTAAATGAGGCAGGACAGTTTATCACGGTTTTGTGCTACCAATTGAACATGTAGCTACTACTTGTTTACCTCATTGTAGCAATGATGTAGCAACCAGTTAACGAAATTGAAGTAATGGGATAATCCCTTGATTTATATGTGATGATAATGGTATTTAAAGTAGACATTTTCATTAAGGTCATGCCTCGCCAAAATTTTTTTTTTTGGGTTTCTCAATCCTCATGATCAAAGAAGTTTAAACCCAAAATTTGACGACGTTACGCCATGACATAACGTCATAGCACGACACTGAATTTCAGCAACATGTCAAAACCTATTGTCACTATTGTCCACATACAAAGACATTGCAAGTTCTTGGAGCAAAAAATGCAGTCAATACATAAAGACTACCCTTATATCATGCAGCCATAACAACAATAATGTTCAATGTTTGATTTGACTTGAAAAAAACGGCATCAAAATTTACATACTGATAGCTACGCCATTAGTGTTGACAATGATATAATGAAAGTGAGCTGTGTCAATCGTTGGCCAAGGTGGACAAATGTATTTACCCTAGTGCCCCCACTAACCGATGTGCCATTTTGCAATTTTGAATAATCATACTTCGAAATTGGTCAAATTTTTGAAAAAATGCTCCTTTGCTGTACAAAACGAGAAGTACAAATATGTGAAAACTGAACTAAGACTGAAATATTTTTTGTGATAGGGGCATCATCAAAAGCCTTGGTGAGGGCACTAGGCAATGATTTTGGACCAAATGAAACTTTTGTGTTTGGGAAGGGGTATGATAAGAAGGCCGATCATGCAGTCTTCCAGAGGCAGGCTATAAACTCAATATTCATTTTGCAAGCTAACTTCAAATAAGACATATGTCAAGTGAACAATTGCATTGGAATTATCTACAAACATATTATCCTAGTTGTATATTCCCAAGTTTTGAATCAACATCTTTACTCAAATTGAAAAAAATGCCTCATGAATACAGAGGAAAATCCAACCATTCATGGATTTTTTTCTGATATATTTCTACACCAGATTTGGCGTAGTAATATAAGTATCTAAAATCAAGTCATTTTAGTGTATTTTACAATAGTTCACAGGCTGGCTTGTTAATTCCTGTCTGTTATTATAGAAATTTCCTTCTCTAGTACTTAAAATTCATTTCAAGGCTTGTTACTACGATTAATTATCACAAATTAGTTTTATTGAGACTACTTTGCGCTTCCAATTCTGGTTTGATACGAATAAATGGTTGTGAGGCGTCTGAGCCAAATGCTCCTAGTTATTGACAGCTCCTATTCTTTTGCATGGGCACTGGTGGCTTAAATTTTATAAATCGCCATCACAATAATAAAAAATTCAATTAAATATAATTGAGGGTTTGGAAATTGCTAAACAAGGAATGGCTACAATTAGAATGAAAAATTAAGGAAATCGGACCTGTAGTTCTCAAGTTAGTATCCTAGGCGAGGCATGAGTAATACTGGTGCATTTCTATACGCTAGAAGTTCATGTTCATGCTAGTCTATGACTCAACAACAAATTTCTGTAGAACCACCAGAATTGCCTTGTACATAGTCTTGAATATACAAGAGGTACGGTTGCTGTGATCAGCACAGCCCTATGAGGCTGAGATAGCTTCACTAGTAAGAAATCAGGAGAGCATTACATTCACTGCAGTGTATTCCTCTCTTATTACTTAATAAAATTATCAGACCCTAATGAACAGCAATCCAAATGTGCCAATTTATGTAAATATATACAGCAAACATATCATTTACAATTCTTTGTTGTATTTTTTTATTTTGTCGTTCCACCCCAAGTTTTCACCTGGTTGCAAGGCGACGCAGAAGCAACGCAGTTGATGTCACCAGCGCTAAACTATTTATTGATGGAATAGCATTTTGATTAGTTTTTCTAGGGCTGTGCAAGATTAAAGAAAATTGATCTTAATCTTAATATGTTCAGTTAATTTGCGATTACTCTTACTTTTATTCTTCTCATCCGGTTGATTACAGGACCACTCACCGAAGAAGAAATCAAGCAATAACAATATCTTTTTTACAGATATAGACTTATGATGAGCTTTCCTCTCAAATATGAAACTTTTGTTGAGTTTGTTGAGTCATTATTTTTATAGCTATACTTTTCATCTCGATATTGCATGTTCAAGATTAAAGAAAATTTGATCTTAATCTCAGCCCTAGTTTTTTTGTGTCAAATGGATAGCAGACAGTAGTAATTTCATTAAAGGATAGGGATTCAGTGAAGACAGGACAGTGTTTTTCTCTCAGGGAAGGTATATGATTATCATTACGTCGTCACAACCTAGTTCTACATCGGGGTCACCATCACTTTGAATAATTTCTCATCAACTTGATTAAAATTTCAGAATTCTTGATAATAATAGTACTTTGAAAAATACAAGCTAAATAGAACATGAAAAGAGTATGCTAACCTACCGGGAATACATGTTCGGAGTCACTCATAAACAGGTCACCTTAATAACACTTTTTATACAGGCGGCTCGTAATCACGTGCCCACTGGGAAGATTTAGGAGGGGGGGGGGGGTCTAATATGGTGATAAAAATAAGACCTAGTGTGTAGCACAGAATAATGAATTATAAGAGTAAGATTCATTACAAGATACTTTCTAAACTCAAAATCTTGTCTTCAACAAATCATATTTCTAGGAAGCAGCCATAATGCCATAATCTTATACCTGCGACTATGCCGAATAGAAGAATGACATGCCAATGCTCTGTCGCAAATCCGCATAGCCCAATTCCTAGGATTGACAAGACGAAACCAAGCATCTGAACTTTTCTGATGGAGATCAGCTTCGCTAATACTGCACAGAGCGGACCTAGAATTAATCATAACATCACGATCCCATGATCACAAGAATTTGATATCATATCAATGTATGAATCAATGCGACAAATAGATCCGGAGTTTAGGGAAAATGCTAGGGGAGGCGCAAAAAACCTTGAGGGCACCAGTATGATATTGTAAGCCCCTTGTTGGATTTAGGGGTTAATCCCCAGGATCCAAAGCATTTTAATGATATGAACAGCAAATGGAAGTCCCAAATGAGCTGATTCTGACATGCAATATTCAATTATAGTAACTTGAGGCTGCTCCCTTGAGCATTCTAGGGGAGGCAGAGCGCCCCTGCCTCCCCTAGAACTACGGGCCTGTTTTAGCATCGGGCCTTAGAACTTTGCAGAGATGTAACCAGACCTATCAAAGGAATCCTGAACTGTAAACATCTGAACTTTTTTTACATAATTGGGTAATCTCTCAAAAATAAAAGAACTGTGTGGAATTGCCTGAAATGGAACGTTTTAATCAATCTAAATTTGGCTCAGCTATTCCAATTGAATACATGAACTCACTGACAGCCGAAGGTAGAAGGCGATAAAATATCCACATTATTAGGTTCCTATAAAATATACAGTTCATAGGTACTTACTCATCATGAGAAAAAATACAGTGTGTACTGCTACAGACCAGCTTGCTCTCTGTAGGCTGATATCAAAGCGTACGCTGTTTACCACGGTGAGCGATCCAGCAATCCCGAAGCTGAATCCAGAAGATAATGCATAGCTCAGGGATGAACATATCAGTATCCCATACCGCCAAAACCGCTCCTTTAGTGATTTATCTTTATGTTTCGAGCTACTCAAGAGCAGCTCAGTTTCCTGCTGTTTTCCAGCTTCTCCTGCCTCAATCCTCATTTTAGCCAGATATTGCCCCTGGTTTAGCTGTGTAGACAAAAAAACAAATGTTATATTATATCACTGCATTATAGGATATGTTTATCGATTCCAGTCAACACATCTGATGATAAATAAATGGTGAATGTGGTGCTATTATCCTGAGTAATGTCATTAAATCTCAGCCTTTCCTTATTGTTTAAGTTATTTGATCTGTCACTGCATGAAACCCATTCCTAAAGATGATTTTAGATTGACAATAAAAGTATATATAAACAGGCATGGTAGTTATTTCTGCCAGAAATATTGCTGAATTCAAGAATGTGATTTATTAAGAACCTCACAATGACAGATTTATTTGACAATCCCAATGATGTTTTGAAACAATTAAAGATTGTTTTAAACTACTGCTGCCACTCATGCAAATTTGTGCTCATTGAATTCTGCATAGCTCCAAGATGATTAATTGAGACTTAAAAATCATAATTTTCACCTAATGGGCAAATAGTTTGCACAAACTGATCTTCAAAATCAGGGCATGAAATCTACACACCAGCACCAGCACCAGCACCAGCTTATGGCGTGTACAATTTGCCTTAGTAAGATGGTAACTACTTCACCTCTTGGTCACCTGTTGCGGTAGATAATTCATTTCATACCCTAATTTTGAGAATCAGTTTGTGCAAATTATTTGCTCATTAGGTGAAAATGCTAAGATTGCAGCCTCATATTATTAGTTTTGAGCTATTCAGAATTCTATAAGCACACATTTGGCTGTGTAGCAGCAGCGGTTTAGGGTCAATGGTGAATGTTGTGCTATAACCCTGAAAACCTTGTAGCTTACAAATGGATAAGTGATCAAATAAACATGTAACAGGCATCACGGTAAGTTCTGAGGAAAATACTGCTGATTTCAAGAATTTGATCTAGAAGAACCTCTCAATTGTAGAGTCTCGCTATACCTGGTTTTAATTAAGGGAGCGCAACTAGAAACTTACACTAGAAATAATACTGAAGCTAATTGCTCTTACACAGTTTTAGTCTGTGACAGTGAAAATCAGTCTTTCTCCAGTTTCTCAGATGTTTTGTAATAATGGCATAATGGCATAAAGGCATATTGGCATAATGGCATGATGGCATGATGGCATGATGGCATGATGGCATAATGGCATGATGGCATAATCTGAAAGATTATCATGACACGGGTGAGAGAACTTAGTGAACAAGCATTAACACACGCTTGAGCTCAGCAAAGAGGTTGGTAAATTTCATACCCCGACATTTTTCAGTTGAGTTTGAAAGTTTTTCGCAGATAAATATCAAGAAAACATTTTGTAATAAATACTATCGAAAGTCCAATAAAGTATTTAGTCAGGTAGCTAGGTGTCCAGTAGTAATGCAATGTTCTCACATTGAAAAATTTCAAAGCATTCCTATGTACATATTATGTTCAGTGTTAGGATAGCACAGAGGAAGTCTTCTCTTCGATCAGCTGAAATGATGTGTGACTTTACTTATTGCCACTTTAAATTTTTAAACCAGCTACAACTAAATTTATGGTCGGCTATTGATAGGCATTTAATCCCATAGCAGGCAAAATGAGCCTGTGAATCAAAAACCACGACTGTTTAAATCATCTCTAGCAAAGGCTTGAAGACATTCATCATTTCAGTTTGTCACGGTCACGCTGTTTTGAATTCTGATTGACATTAATCAATGTTAATCAATGTTAAGTAGGGGATTAAAGTGATGACATTAAAGAGAGAAATACCATGTGCTACATCCAACACGTGCCAGTGTAATGGTACAGGGTCGCAGAATTGACTGCAATCCTCAGGGCTAAAACTCATCCTTAGGAGAGCCAATCCCTTTGATTATCAAAATAACTTATTCAAATTCAATTGTTATATAATTGCATAGCTCTTACTTGATTCTTTCAATGAATAACTTGATCCTTATTCCATCTGTTTAGAGCAATTCAAATCAAATTTCATAATTCTGGTACAAATTTAATCAGGAATGAAGAAAAAGACTTCCCCTCAAACCCGACAAGGTGGGGACTGCAACTGAATATATCACCAGGGTAGTTGGACAAGCAGTGTATGTTCTAAAAAAACAAGCCACAACCTGAACTCTTCACTAAGGTCCAGGTTTCAATTTATACATGTGGAAAGCAAAACATTCTGCAAACTGATAAAATATCTCAACCCAATTAACCAACTTCTTTGGACCAAATTAATGCAGACATATAAGCTCTTTTGGTAGATCGTTAAACAATGTTAATAAGAATTCTTCGACTACCATAAAAATGCCTTGTTTACCCAATATAAGACACCCTTGCAACTCCAGATCGTTTTCTTGTTTGCCAAGTGCATCGGAAGTATCGGGCGAGTGGGCATGTGGGACGAAAAAGGTCAAGGTGTAAACTTTTATTCATATTGAAATATTATGGAAATTATAACCGATGGAAAAAATTATAACCAGGGACCCTAGCCGCAGCTTACCGCTGTGTATGGCATGGGAGGGTACATGGAGAACCGCCCAAGGTCTACACTTGATTGATTCAGTTAAGCCTAAAGATATTGTACTCTTACTGTCCTTACAAGGTCGTCGATTGATTGATTGATTGATTGATTGATTGATTGATTGATTGAATCTTTATTATAAAAATATTTATTGCAGAGGTTGTGTCAATGGACACACTTTTTTAAGAAAGATCAAATGGTCATGTTTAAAACCAAAAGTTTAAATAAATGTACCTTATCTGCTGGCAAATGAAAGGACACAATTTTGTATGGTCATTGTGACTTTTTCAAACTTGATCTAAGCCAGTGGCCAACCATTGATGTTACGCGGTGAGATAATTTTGATTTCTGTATGCTTGGGGTTGCTCAAAGAATATCTCCACCAGCTTTCCACAAGTTCCATGACCTTGCCCAGGTAAGTATACAACGTTTTTATCTGCCTACCATCTGCCAATCTGCCAATTCATTGATCTCCTGCTGGGCAATTTTAGGCAATTTTTTATATGTTGCTGAGTTTAACGATGCATTGGCTTTATGCACTTTCCCCGGCGAAGTGATGGTTGTGGAGATGATGAAATAAAAATAATTACTCGAAGAAGTGCACAATTTGTCGTAAGCGCCAGGCAGCGTTCAGATTTAGGCAATTTTGCTAAGTTAACAATGCATTGGTTGAGGGTGCTTTGTCCCGGCAAGCTTTAGTTGAGGTATGATTGTATAGAAGATAAGTATTTAAAAAGCGCCCCATTTGCCGTTGAAGTGACGTTCCTATTAAAAAAGTTAATGTGTTACCCCAGTAAATCAAATATTGTGAGTTCATAGGGCAAATAAAAAAATTAAAAAAATTAAAATTGTGGAAAATAGCAATCAGTTTTTTTTGGATTATTTAAGCAAGGATCATAGTGGATCATAGTGGTCAGGGGGAGGCAATTAATCACTATGATCCACTATGATCCCGATTTTCAGACTTTGCAGCAGAAGTCTATTCCTTTTAAGCTTGAGGAGTTGAATCCACTTTACATGATGAATGAAGACACAGAAGAATATGAGTACTCACTAGGAGAGCACACCTGGGAGAATACTTTGTTTCACTTACCAGTCATACCAGTAGAGCTGTACAACCCAGATAAGTTTTATACAAATGACCAAAATTCTTTCCTAACTGAGGTGTTGTTAGATACTGGAGCATGTCATAGTCTGATCCCATATAATGTAGCACGAGTGCTGCAATGTGTTATCACGCCTACTGATGTAAGGCCTTTCTCTATATCTAACCATGCTGTTGAGCTAGAAGGACAAACTGATTTGTATATAAGAATTGGTGATATAACATTTTCACAAACCTTTTTTTATTAGGAGGGAGATCTAATTCTTCAGAAATCCTCCTAGGCTTTCGTATCACATGGATTTTTGAATACATTTCCTTCCATATCAAGGAATGATTTGTAGATTTTGGAGGAAAACGAGTAGATTTAGTACCATTGCCACTTAGTGTAGCACCGAGAAGGCTGACTGAGTCTAAGTCAGAAGGCTAAGTAAGTATTAGTTAGGTTGAATATTATTTAAGTTGTATATTACTTACCCTTGCATTTATCTCTGTTATATATTGTGAAAGTGATATTACATTAGAGTCCCAAGTTTTTGTATATTATTAAACTTTGTTTGGAGAGTATTGCTTGAGATTTATTTACCATGCAACGATGTGCTTGCTGTATGCCTAACTAACCTTACTATACAGAACGACAGTGGAAGCATATCATGAGTAGGGTGCAACCAACCTTGGGACATAAACCCCAGCATTGATATATTATCCAGTTATAATTATAATGTTATAATCATTCATAATTATCTGAAGTAGTGACAGTGAGGATGATTGATCATTATGAAGCACAGGGGATGGTGGGTTAGTAAAGTCAGAAGCATACCAAGGTTAGCCTGGGCAGGCAGGCAGTCACCCACCCATCCCGACACGACAGCCTGCCCAAGCTATACCAATATTGTTTAAAATATTTAGCATTTATATTAAGGAAAATTATCGAAGTTTTGATACAAATTATAATTGTAGAGATGTAGGGATGTTTTGATCTGTATTAGAACCACCTGAAGTCTGGTATTACGTCATCTTCGTCAATCTTCAAATAACAATATGAATATTATCATAATCACCTCAAGTCCTCAGTAAAATGGTTAATATTTGTATGACATATCTGATCTTCAAAACTGTATAGGGCTGATGCCACAATTTAGCTGATATGCAAACTTTACTACCTTTGCAAAGGATAATTGATGAGTCATGAATTCTAGGAGCCAAATTACTAAGGGTAGCCCTTGACATAACCGACAGGTATATCTCATTATACACATATGGAACATGCAGATTGATGGAAATCCTTTTGGAATCATCCCAAGCCTTTGGTGCTCTATCCCCTCTTTCATGACAGGGAGCCTTTGCCGGTGGCGTCGAAGTGGTCTGTATTGTCTGCTTTGACGGTTGAAATTAAAATAGAAAGCCATGTTGAGGTTTGGTGTCATCTGCAATGTTATTGAACATGTCATTTCCGGGGGCTTACATAATTCATTTTGGTTTCAAATTTTGATTTTTTATTATTTATTTTCCGTTTTACTTTCAATTGTAAGATTCGAGTTAGCATGCGAGTTGTTTGTTTTATTAAGACTTTATTTGCCTGGAGTAAGAATGTTGTGACCAATGACATGGTCCGCATCCATCTCTTTCCTGGGTGATCTAGAATATATCTGTCTCACTAAATGGGATAATGTTCTGTCAAAATGTTAAGTGATAGATATGATGATTATTGAGTTGTTCTGACACATCAAAATAGGAGATTACTCCAACTATGACCAATAATGCATTATCTGTCATTCTTACTTGGATACTTACAGTGATACCTGAGCAGATGGACAGACCTCATAGTCACAGATCTACAGTACAGCAAGGTGAAGGTTATCAATATCTCAGATGTGCGCCCCCTACTGTCAGCTCAGTGTATCAGGTGTAGAGCTCGGTCTATGACCACTGGTATGATATAGAGATCAGTGTCTGACCATCATCTTGATGAAGAGATCAGCGCATGACAACTTGTATGATTTTAGACCAGTCTGGACACAGGTATAAACACTGAGGGCTATTTAGAGTCTATTTAGCCGAAGTACCTTACCTCAACCAGCCCCATTTGTGGTTAACTATGGTATCAACTATTCATCTTTGAACCATATTTTATTTTGTTGAAGAAATTACAGCTTACAAGCATGAGTTTTCATGCACCGTCATCCACTGATCAAGTTGTCCTTTCAGAACTAATGAATAAATTGTACACCCAATGTTATTCTCTTATAGTCTTATCTAATGCCTCAAACATCATCTTTCAAATTTCTTTATTTTTCTCACAATATTTTGGTGCTTTGGGTTTTTTTTAGAACTATACATAGAACTAGCCTGTCTTGACAAGCTTGACAAAGCTTGACAAGGCTTGTCAAAACAGTCTAACCTAGAACATGAGCAAATGTTTACTTATTTCAATCACTGTATTTGTCGAGCTGATTTGCCTTAAGATTCGAGCTAATTCTATCAGCTGACAGTGTTTCAACTGTTATATACTTCGCTCTTTGTATATTGAATTTGAAGTTTTGAATTGTTGTGAAATGCATCCCCATGGTGTCAATCTGATATATAAAACATAATTTATTTCGCTTATAACAACGTTTATGATATATCATGAGTGAAAAGGTTGGAGTTGCTACACCCCTAGGTTATCAATATTAATATGAAAGGAATCTAATAAATGGAATGGAGACAAATAGACGATAGTTTAATTAGCAAGAAAACCTTAGCCGAACTGATAAGATGGTGTCATGATATGCTGATATGAATGCACTCGATATGTCCACCCCTCTTTTACATGGCCACCCCTACAGTACTAATATTCCTATACTATTAGTCTATTACATGGCCGTATTTTAGAAAAATATGGTAGGGGAGGCAATAGTCCGAGGCGTGTCTGGAGTATCACCAGGAGGGCTGCTATAAGCTCCTCCCCATGCAATTTAAGGCATACAATTACCAAATGGAAATCACAGAGGGACTGAATCTGACATGGATTAATCAATTATAGTGTTTTTAGGCGACTGTATAAAGCTTTCTAGGGGAGGCAGCTGCCTCCTTGCCTCTCCTAGAACTACAGGCCTGTATTGTTTGTTTATTTAAGGACCGCCTTTTGTGCTACACAAGGCCTTAAATTACATGGCATGACATACTCTCAAATCATCTGGGCATCAGCTCAATTTTTTTGCTGATAATGAGACCGCTTATACAGTAGCTTGAAAAGTCAATGTTATAGCCCCTTTTTGCCTGTGATATAAAATGGACGGTAATAATTCGGTTAGTCACTGGAAGCACGGATACAAGTCAAT
Source organism: Membranipora membranacea (assembly GCA_914767715.1). NCBI lineage: Eukaryota > Metazoa > Bryozoa > Gymnolaemata > Cheilostomatida > Membraniporidae > Membranipora > Membranipora membranacea. The sequence continues at coordinate 16,311,617 of OU612069.1, read as the reverse complement.
CACAGTCTTACTCACTTCTTTGACTTATAAACTTGCAACAGATCTAGCAGCCTCGCATCACGATACATACATATAATATTAGGGTCATAGTTTAGGAAATCCTTGAGGGTGTGAAGAAATACCAGGTTGGGTATTGTGAGCTCCTCCTGAGTCCCCAGTTCCAAGCCTCAAAAGAATTGTAATGATATAAATAGCAACTGGGAATCCTAAACGAGCCGATTCTTTGAATTGAAGATTTCATATCAGAATCATTCTGATATGAAATTTCCAATTCTAGCATTTTTAGTCCACTCTATGCAGCATTCTAGGGGAGGTAGAACGCCGCTGCCTCCTCTAGAACTAAGGGCCTGAGTATATATACACACACAGTTTGGATGCAACAGATCAGCTCTCCCGAACCAGACCTCCTGCTTGAACCACTGCCTCTCTCTCTGAATTATGAGGATATGTAGTGTTTGAAAAGCGGACCCTGCAAAGACTTTGTTGCGTAAGACATTGTACACGTTGTAATAGGTGATTCTTATGATGTTGATGTCATAGTGTTTGATATATTGTACACTTTCTGAATGTTGGTATGATAGGCGCTTCAAGTAACTGTCTCTGCCCTTCTGCAACTTTAGCAAACCCAACCCAGCTGACCAAAGAGAATGACTTTGAGAAGTTTATTAGCAGATCTACAATAGTAGGTCCACATTCTTGTAAAACCAAAAGCTGTAGCCTGGTTGCAATTTCAATACAAAACAGTAAGTTTCTAAAAGTAATGATGCTATATCATGATTGAAGGTCCACTCTGGCACTTAATACTCTCTTATTTTCCAAGATACAAAGTCTTCACAGCTGTTCAATTCAATTTTATCTTACCAATGATCATTTTCAACACCACATATTTAAAGATGGCAGAAAGTACATAGGAACCATCATAAGAGTTTAAGACTTTAAAGTGTCAGTCCTATATTATATTTATATTATATATTGTGAACTTTATTAACCACCGATCAATGCATGAAGCAAATAAGACCATGTGAAAACAAAAAATAAAAGAAGCAATAAGAAGGCTTTGTTTATTTATGAGTATTTATAAAAAAGGCTTTTTCTGAAAAGAGCAGTATTGGATTTAGGGAGGGTCGTGGTTTATTAGAAAAGTGAATATATAACCCCAGTAAATCAAATATTGTTAGTTCATAGGGCAAATAAAAATAAGAAAAAAATGAAAATTTTGGAAAATGGCAACTGTTTTTTTTTCAATTATTTTAACGAGGATCATAGTGGCTCAGAAAGGTCAGGGGGAGGCATTACATCATTATGATCCCCTATGATCCCAATTTTCAGACTTTGCAGCAGTTTTACTGCAATTAGGTTCACAGGCTGTTTTATTTCATATGCCCTAATGACTTTTCAGCCTGAGATCTTTAAAACCATTCCAAACATGGCCTAGTAGGACTTTCACCTTAACGCCTTGAGGTCTCAAGGTCATTGCTGACAGGTGTCACTATGTAAGTCCTTTTGACTATTTGGACGATGTTGGATATGACTAACGAGGCTGATGAGGGCATTGACAACTCCAGATAGTATAGATGCACCACCTGATGCTAATATCCCAATTTTGTAGTCAAGATCTTCTTGCAAGTAGCCTGTAAAGAAATTGAGTAAAAAGTGAAAATTGGACAAAATACCATGAAGTTTAAAAGTTTCTTTTACCAACCACTGTGGAGTCCGATTGATAAGCATATTAGCCTCAAGAGCAAGCTTCCATTTTGAACCTCATCAAATCCATTCGCTGAAAATATTATAAGCCAGTTTTTCTGCCGATTATAAAATAATTATGAAGATGAGGGAAAGTATTGGTATTTAACCATAGAAATAGAGCTAAATAGAAACCAAGACCGCTCTTGGGAGTCGTCCCACTTTTCGCCAATCGCCTGTATATAAGAAAGCAGTGGTAGGGTTTCTTTCAAGAATGAAATGAATGGACTGGCTGAAAAACTAACCCGCTATCCTGGGTGTAACAGAAATTTTTTCTGGACATTGAAATTCATCAAGATAACAGGCTATCCCTACCACTGATTGTGGTTAACCAGTAAAAACAAAAACCACAAATACTTGTAGGTATCTAATATCGATGTCTATATATTTAACAGTACTCACTAGCTGTAGAAGGCCCAATTGATCCTCCAATTCCTTGTGCACATGTATCAAAACCGACCATCAGCACAAAGTTCCGCTCACCAACAATTTCGCTTCCCAAGCTGTGCAGATTACCAGATAGTAGTCCATTGAATAGTCCGAAGAATCCATTATAGATATAGAATTCTTTCTGAACAAGAAAGAATGATAACAGTATTAGGGAGTATAGCTTATCATTTGAATCATTGAAATATGCAATTCAAACCTGCGACACCTGCACACAATGTAATACATGTCACAGAGCATGTTTTCATGTCTGCTCGAACATTGAATGACTAAAAAGAAAAATCAAATTTCTCATTTGGCAATGATTGATGATTTTAAATTAATACTTGGCACTTTGAAGTTGTTGAAATCCTCAATCTTGTAAAATCAAAATGATCGGTTATAGCTGGTGTGTTAAAAAAATGAGTACAATCATTTCGTCTGACAAGACATTAAAGATTGATCAATCGAGTTCTTGATGTAGAAAGCCGAAAACTCCTTCCTATGATGCAGTTTTAGAAATTCGAGATGTTTAATGTATTTTCAGAGTGGAAGAGGGCTGATGCATGGAAAATACAACAAAAATTAACATGAATCTCCCGGACTTACAACCAGTGCACCTGACACATGTGCTTACAATATGAAGAAAAAAACCTTAGGTGAAGAAAGCCATATCGAAATAATACCTGTTAGATTGAGTTGATTTTACATGTGTGTGTGTGAATTGGAGCTAGATACTGATGACTGAAGATATTAACAAAGAGAACAATCGGTATTAGGTATGTCAGAGTAAGATAACAGTAATTGTTGTTGTGACATAATAAGTAAAAGGCTGGTGACAGGCCACCTAAAAGTCTGATTTCTTATAGATTCAGGTCAGCTATATTTAACCATATAGTTTAACAATACCTTGGTACGAGCTATCGACACCAAGCAGATGGCACCTCCTGCGAATACCGCGCATAGAGAAAGGGCTATGATCTTGTTGTATTTCCATCCAAATGCATGTGTTATTGATATAACGGCACATCCAATAATTGCTGTTACTCCATAAATAGTGCCGGCGGTACCAGAATCTGTCAGTGATAGGCTTAGTTCATGATCAGCATAGTCCTGGTATATTGTAAAGTAACCAGAGAAACCAACCTTCCTCACAAAGGAGGACAGCAACATCAGCCATAACTGAAACGAAAAATATTTGCTTGAACATTACAAATGCTTTTACAACAAAAAATATTTCAAGAAAAGGCATGATGAGCTCTAAATCTGCACGATCATTCAGGATAAAGGATTGTGTCGCAGAGATGGAGAACGCATCACACGAGTTGCAAGGGGGTGGCTGAGTTCTGTATTCATAGGGGTATAAGCTCAAATGATATTAGAAATGGTCATTCACTTTACCTCAACCCTTTACATCGATCCCTATCTACACAGTTTTTAAGCATTTGGATGTTACTTGTTTGCTAGGCAGCACTGTATTTTATAAGAGAGCAGGCGATTGAATTACCAGCAACCCTTCATCTTAAGGTAATGTCAAAGACCGATCCAAATATTAACATATCATATACCGTTGGAAAGCTGCCGAGCTACTGAAAATGAAAACCTGAACAAAAACTTGATTCGATGACGTCGTGTCATTTTAGGGAGGAAATGAGGCAGAAAACGCTCTTTTTGTCGATGCAGATTGAGCAGTCAAAATAATTGCAAGAAATTTTAAATCAGGTGGAATGTATACTTAGAGATTGTGTTCATCGTAAAATTTGATTTTCTTTGAAATATGACTAGTCTAAATTGACTTTTTACGTCACGCCATACAACGCATTTTTTTTGTGAAGCCGTGAAAATATGTGAAATTTCAATCATTAATTCACAACAGATCATAGGCTCGTATCAAAATTAATTAAGATTTTCTCTTAGAGTACTCTTCAAATGTCATACACATTGACTTTCGAAAAATTAGCTTGCATTTTGCAGTGACAGTAGACTCTCGAATGCGGCTAATATTTTCGCCACCTTTGCATCACGCCAAACATGCTGTCCAAATAACCACTATTGTGGCCAAACAAATTTTTTTTGAAAGTTCTCACATACGAAGCCGCTTTCATTAACCATGGTGCACACAGGAAATACCAACATATTTTTTCATTGCATCTACATTTTTTTTGAATTTAACGCAAAAGAATACAAAAAAACAGCTATTTTTAGGGACTTTTGAGGTCTTTGTAAGGACTTTTGAGGTGTTTTTTGGCTTTCTTTTGCGTTAAATTCAGGAAAAATGAAGATGCAATGAAAAATTATGTTGGCATTTCTTGTGTGCAAAATGCAAGCTAATTTTTTGAAAGTCAATGTGTATGACATTTGAAGATTCGAGCCTATAATCTGTTGTGAATTTATGATTGAAATTTCACATATTTTCACGGCTTCACAAAAAATGCGTTGTATGGCGTGACGTAAAAAGTCAATTTAGAATAGTCATATATCAGAGAAAATCAAATTTTATGATGAATGCAATCTCTAAGTATACATTCCACATGTTTTGAAATTTTTTGCAATTAATTTGACTCCTCAATCTGCATTGACAAAAACAGCGGTTTTTGCCTCATTTCCTCCCTAAAATGACACAACGTCATCGAATCAAGTTTTTGTTCAGTTATTCATTTTCAGTAGCCCGGCAGCTTTCCAAAGGTATATGATATGTTGAAATTCGGATCGGTCTTTGACATTACCTCCTGCTGCTACAACTACTGCTGCCACTCATGCAAATTTGTGCTCATTGAATTCTGCATAGCTCCAAGATAATTAGCTGAGACTTAAATCTCATAACTGTCACCTAATAGGCAAATAATTTGCACAAACAGATCTTCAAAATGAGGGCATGAAATCTATGCACCAGCTTATGACGTGTACAATTTGCACTAGTAAGACGGTAACTACGTCACCTGTTGCGGTAGATAATTAATTTATTACCCTAATTTTGACGGGTCAGTTTGTCCAAATTATTTGCTCATTAGGTGACAATGCTGAGATGACAGCCTAATTTTATTAGTTTTGAGCTATATATACAGAATTCTATAAGCACACATTTGGTTGTGTGGCAGCAGTGGTTTAAGCGTAGGTAATGTTAACCAAAACGACTCCGTGGGACTGCAAATTTTCATGGATATGAGTCAAATTATTACCTTTAGGTCTGTAAGAATCTCAAACAGGCTGTTTCTGAGAGAGGTGACTTTATGGTGTGGTTCATTTTTCAGGAACTTTTCCCCTTGTGTGAAGAATATTACACCTGGGATATGCAGAAGCATCACTGAAGATGCTATGAGCATGGCATGATTGAAGCCGTATGTCATAAATAGGTAACTAGCTGGTACAGGTACAAGCAAGTAGCCAGCAAAGTACCCACAAGTTACTGCAGCGATAGCCATGTGAAGACTTTGCTCCTCAAAGTGATATGGCAAAATTCCGAGAAGGGAACATCGAACCAGGGAAAGTCCTATTCCTAATAAAAAAGGAATTTAAATATATTTTTTATTTGTATCCACTAGTCCGTTGTTAAATGAGGCAGGACAGTTTATCACGGTTTTGTGCTACCAATTGAACATGTAGCTACTACTTGTTTACCTCAATGTAGCAATGATGTAGCAACGTGTTAACGAAATTGAAGTAATGGGATAATCCCTTGATTTATATGTGATGATAATGGTATTTAAAGTAGACATTTTCTTTAAGGTCATGCCTCGCCAAAATTTTTTTTTTTGGGGTTTCTCAATCCACATGATCAAAGAAGTTTAAACCCAAAATTTGATGACGTTACGCCATGACGCAACGTCATAGCACGACACTGAATTTCAGCAACATGTCAAAACCTATTGTCACTATTGTCCACATACAAAGACATTGCAAGTTCTTGGAGCAAAAAATGCAGTCAATACATAAAGACTACCCTTATATCATGCAGCCATAACAGCAATAATGTTCAATGTTTGATTTGACTTGAAAAAAACGGTATCAAAATTCACATACTGATAGCTACGCCATTAGTGTTGACAATGATATAATGAAAGTGAGCTGTGTCAATCGTTGGCCAAGGTGGACAAATGTAATTACCCTAGTGCCCTCACTAACCAAATGCAGGCCAGTATTGATGAATAGAAATCGATGTGCCATTTTGCAATTTTGAATAATCATACTTCGAAATTGGTCAAATTTTTGAAAAAATGCTCCTTTGCTGTACAAAACGAGAAGTACAAATATGTGAAAACTGAACAAAGACTGAAATATTTTTTGTGATAGGGGCATCATCAAAAGCCTTGGTGAGGGCACTAGGCATTGATTTTGAACCAAATGAAACTTTTGTGTTTGGGAAGGGGTATGATAAGAAGGCCGAATATGCAGTCTTCCAGAGGCAGGCTATAACCTCAATATTCATTTTGCCAAGCTAACTTCAAATAAGAAATATGTCAAGTGAACAATTGCATTGGAATTATCTACAAACATATTATCCTATTTGTATATTCCCAAATTTTGAATCAACAACTTTACTCAAATTGAAAAATGCCTCATGAATACAGAGGAAAATCCAACCATTCATGGTTTTTTTCCTGATATATTTCTGCACCAGATTTGGCGTAGTAATATAAGTCTCTAAAATCAAGTCATTTTAGTGTATTTTACAATAGTTCACAGGCTGGCTTGTTAATTCCTGTCTGTTATTATAGAAATTTCCTTCTCTAGTACTTAAAATTCCTTTCAAGGCTTGTTACTACGATTAATTATCACAAATTAGTTTTATTGAGACTACAGACTGCCAATTCTGGTTTGATACGAATAAGTGGTTGTGAGGCGTCTGAGCCAAATGCTCCTAGTTATTGACAGCTCCTATTCTTTTGCATGGGCACTGGTGGCTTAAATTTTATAAATCGCCATCACAATAATAAAAAATTCAATTAAATATAATTGAGGGTTTGGAAATTACTAAACAAGGAATGGCTACAATTAGAATGAAAAATTAAGGAAATCGGACCTGCATTTCTCAAGTTAGTATCCTAGGCGAGGCATGAGGCATGAGTAATACTGGTGCATTTCTATACACTAGAAGTTCATGTTCATGCTAGTCTATGACTCAACAACAAATTTCTGTAGTACCACCAGAATTGCCTTGTACATAGTCTTGAATATACAAGAGGTATGGTCGCTGTGATCAGCACAGCCCTATGAGGCTGAGATAGCTTCACTAGTAAGAAATCAGGAGAGCATTACATTCACTGCAGTGTATTCCTCTCTTATTACTTAATAAAATTATCAGACCCTAATGAACAGCCATCCAAATGTGCCAATTTATGTAAATATATACAGCAAACATATCATTTACAATTCTTTGTTGTATTTTTTTATTTTGTCGTTCCACCCCAAGTTTTCACCTGGTTGCAAGGCGACGCAGAAGCAACGCAGTTGATGTCACCAGCGCTAAACTATTTATTGATGGAATAGCATTTTGATTAGTTTTTCTAGGGCTGTGCAAGATTAAAGAAAATTGATCTTAATCTTAATATGTTCAGTTATTTTGCGATTACTCTTACTTTTATTCTTCCCATCCGGTTGATTACAGGACCACTCACTGAAGAAGAAATCAAGCAATACCAATATCTTTTTTACAGATATAGACTTATGATGAGCTTTCCTCTCAAATATGAAACTTTTGTTGAGTTTGTTGAGTCATTATTTTTATAGCTATACTTTTCATCTCGGTATTGCATGTTCAAGATTGAAGAAAATTGATCTTAATCTCAGCCCTAGTTTTTTTGTGTCAAATGGATAGCAGACAGTAGTAACTTAGAAGGTACATGATTATCATTACGTCTTCACAACCTAGTTCTACATCGGGGTCACCATCACTTTGAAAAATTTCTCATCAGCTTGATTAAAATTTCAGAATTCTTTATAATAATAATACTTTGAAAAATACAAGCTAAATAGAACATGAAAAGAGTATGCTAACCTACCAGGAATACATGTTCAGAGTTACTCATAAACAAGTCACCTTAATAACACTTTTTATACAGGCGGCTCGTAATCATGTGCCCACTGGGAAGATTTAGGAGGGGGGGGGGTCTAATATGGTGATAAAAATAAGACCTAGTGTGTAGCACAGAATAATGGATTATAAGAGTAAGATTCATTACAAGATACTTTCTAAACTCAAAATCTTGTCTTCAACAAATCATATTTCTAGGAAGCAGCCATAATGCCATAATCTTATACCTGCAACTATGCCGAATAGAAGAATGACATGCCAATGCTCTGTCGCAAATCCGCATAGCCCAATTCCTAGGATTGACAAGACGCAACCAAGCATCTGAACTTTTCTGATGGAGATCAGCTTCGCTAATACTGCACAGAGCGGACCTAGAATTAATCATAACATCACGATCCCATGATCACAAGAATTTGATATCATATCAATGTATGAATCAATGCGACAAATAGATCCGGAGTTTAGGGAAAATGCTAGGGGAGGCGCAAAAAACCTTGAGGGCACCAGTTTGATATTGTAAGCCCCTTGTTGGATTTAGGGGTTAATCCCCAGGATCCAAAGCATTTTAATGATATAAACAGCAAATGGAAGTCCCAAATGAGCTGATTCTGACATGCAATATTCAATTATAGTAACTTGAGGCCGCTCCCTTGAGCATTCTAGGGGAGGCAGAGCGCCCCTGCCTCCCTTAGAACTATGGGCCTGTTTTAGCATCGGGCCTCAGAACTTTGCAGAGATGTAACCAGACCTATCAAAGGAATCCTGAACTGTAAACATCTGAACTTTTTTTACATAACTGGTAATCTCTCAAAAATAAAAGAACTGTGTGGAATTGCCTGAAATGGAACGTTTTAATCAATCTAAATTTGGCTCAGCTATTCCAATTGAATATACATGAACTCACTGACAGCCGAAGGTAGAAGGCGATAAAATATCCACATTATTAGGTTCCCTATGAAATATACAGTTCATAGGTACTTACTCATCATGAGAAAAAAGACAGTGTGTACTGCTACAGACCAGCTTGCTCTCTGTAGGCTGATATCAAAGCGTACGCTGTTTACCACGGTGAGCGATCCAGCAATTCCAAAGCTGAATCCAGACGATAATGTATAGCTTAGGGATGAACTTATTAGTACCCCATACCGCCAAAACCGCTCCATTAATGATTTATATTTATGTTTCGAGCTACTCAGGAGCAGCTCAGTTTCCTGCTGTTTCCCAGCTTCTCCTGCCTCAATCCTCATTTTAGCCCGATATTGCCCCTAGTTTAACTGTGTAGACAAAAAAACAAATGTTATATTATATCACTGCATTGTAGGATATGTTTATCGATTCCAGTCATCACATCTGATGATAAATGAATGGTGAATGTGGTGCTATTATCCTGAGTAATGTCATTAAATCTCAGCTTTTCCTTATTGTTGAAGTTATTTGATCTGTCACTGCATGAAACCCATTCCTAAAGATGATTGTAGATTGACAATAAAAGTATATTTAAACAGGCATGGTAGTTATTTCTGTCAGAAATATTGCTGAATTCAAGAATGTGATTTATTAAGAACCTCACAATGACAGATTTATTTGACAATCCCAATGATGTTTTGAAACAATTAAAGATTGTTTTAAACTACTGCTGCCACTCATCAAATTTGTGCTCATTGAATGATTAATTGAGACTTAAATATCATAATCGTCTCCTAATGGGCAAATAGTTTGCACAAACTGATCTTCAAAATCAGGGCATGAAATCTACGCACCAGCACCCGCACCAGCACCAGCACCAGCACCAGCACCAGCACCAGCACCAGCACCAGCACCAGCACCAGCACCAGCACCAGCACCAGCACCAGCACCAGCACCAGCACCAGCACCAGCACCAGCACCAGCACCAGCACCAGCACCAGCACCAGCACCAGCACCAGCACCAGCACCAGCACCAGCACCAGCACCAGCACCAGCACCAGCTTATGGCGTGTACAATTTGCCCTAGTAAGACGTTAACTACATCACCTGTTGGTCGTCTGTTGCGGTAGATAATTCATTTCATACCCTAATTTTGACTGCCAGTTTGTGCAAATTATTTGCTCATTAGGTGAAAATGCTAAGATTGAAGCCTCATATTATTAGTTTTGAGCTATACAGAATTCTATAAGTACACATTTGGCTGTGTGGCAGCAGTGGTTTAAGGTCAATGGTTAATGCTGTGCTATAACCCTGAAAATCTTGTAGCTTACAAATGGATATGTGATCAAATAAACATCTAACAGGCATCATGGTAAGTTCTGAGGAAAATACTGCTGAATTCAAGAATGTGATTTAGAGGAACCTCTCAATGGCAGGGTCTTGCTATACCTGGTTTTGAGTAAGGGAGCGCAACTAGAAACCTACACTAGAAATAATACTGAAGCTAATTGCTCTTACACAGTTTTAGTTTGTGACAGTGAAAATCAACCTTTCTTCAGTTTCTCAGATTTTTTGTAGTAATGGCATGATGGCATAATGGCATGATGGCATAATGGCATAATGGCATGATGGCATAATCTGAAAGATTATCATGACACAGGTGAGAGAACTTAGTGAACAAGCATTAACACACGCTTGAGCTCAGCAAAGAGGTTGGTAAATTTCATACCCCGACATTTTTCAGTTGAGTTTGAAAGTTTTCGCAGATATATATCAAGAAAACATTTTGTAATAAATACTATCGAAAGTTCAATAAAGTATTTAGTCAGGTAGCTAGGTGTCCAGTAGTAATGCAATGTTTTCACATTGAAAAATTTCAATGCATTCCTATGTACATATTATGTTCAGTGTTAGGATAGCACAGAGGAAGTCTTCTCTTCGATCAGCTGAAATGATGTGTGACTTTACTTATTGCGACTTTAAATTTTTAAACCAGCTACAACTAAATTTATGGTCGGCTATTGATAGGCATTTAATCCAATAGCAGGCAAAATGAGCCTGTGAATCAAAAACCACGACTGTTTAAATCATCTCAAGAAAAGGCTTGAAGACATTCATCATTTCAATTTGTCACGGTCACGCTCTTTTGAATTCTGATTGACATTAATCAATGTTAATCAATGTTAAGTAGGGGATTAAAGTGATGACATTAAAGAGAGGAATACCGTGTGCTAAATCCGAACACGTGCCAGTGTAATGGTACAGGGTCGCGGAATTGACTTCAATCCTCAGGGCTCAAACTCATCCTTAGGAGGGCCAATCCCTTTGATTATCAAAATAACCTAATCAAATTCAATTGTTATATAATTGCATCACTAAGGACAGCTCTTACTTGATTCTTTCAATGAATAACTTGATCCTTATTCCATCTGTTTAAGGCAATTCAAATCAAATTTCGAAATTCTGGAACAGATTTAATCAGGAATGATGGACAAGACTTCCCTCAAACCCTGACAAGGTGGGGACTGCAACTGGATATTTCACCAGGGTAGTTGGACAAGCAGTGTGTTCTAAAAAAAACAATCCACAACCTGAACTCTTCACTAAGGTCCAGGTTTCAATTTATACATGTGGAAAGCAAAACATTCTGCAAACTGATAAAATATCTCAACCCAATTAACACTTGGCTTGGCCCACTTCTTCGAACCAAATTAATGCAGTCATACAAGCTCTTTTGGTAGAGCTGATTGTTAAACAATGTTAATAAGAATTCCTGACTACAATAAAAATGCCTTGTTTACCTGATGTATGACACCCTTGCAATGACAGATTGATTTATTGTTTGCCAGGTGCATCGGAAGTATCGGGCGAGTGGGCTGTGGGGGAGTTGACGAGTGGGCAAGTGGGCAATTGTGGGAGTGGGTGAGTTAGTCAATCCAAAGATATCTCTGAACATCGACCGATCACTAGCAAGCTTTAGTTGAGGAATGATTGAATAGAAGATAAGTATATAAAAAGCGCCCCATTTGTCCTTAAGGCCAGGCTGCGTTCAATTTTAAGAATGTTTTGACTCTGAAATTGACGAAGCCCCGGCTTTACAGTGTTTTACTCGGCATTTGTATGTGGTGATGTATGAATGTATGTATGCACTAAATTATCCTAAGTTTATGGAAACCTGACAACTGAACAGGCAGTTACACTTTATTGTAAGAAGAGATGATGACTTAGTTTTTGGAGTTGATGTTAGATAACAGGTCAGTATGTCCCACAATCTCACAACAAATTGTAATATTGGTGATTGTATGATGATGAAAGCAAAGAATTCTGGCAGATGGCACGGACTGACTTGATAAAGTAACTGCATATCACTCTAGGCTGATCGATTGAGTGTCTGTGTTTTTCACTACACTCAGATCAAGGCAATCTGTCAAGAGAGGAAACAATGTCACTGTTGCTTGAAAGACAATGCGCCATCAACAGGGTTAAGAAGTCTATTCCTTTTAAGCCTGAGGAGTTGAGTCCACTATACATGATGAATGAAGACACAGAAGCATACTTACCAGTCATAGCAATAGAATTGTACAACCCAGATAAGTTTTACACGAATGACCAAAATTCTTTCCTAACTGAGGTGTTGTTTGATACTGGAGCATGTCATAGTCTGATCCCATATAATGTAACAAGAGTGCTGCAATGTGTTATCACGCCTACTGATGTATGTAAGGCCTTGCTCTATATCTAACCATGCTGTTGAGCTAGACGGACAAACTGATTTGTATATAAGAATTGTTGATATAACATTTTCACTAACATTTCTAGTAGGAGGGAGATCTAATTCTTCGGAAATCCTCCTAGGCTTTCGTATCACATGGATTTTTGACTACATTTCCTTCCATATCAAGGAAGGATTTGTAGATTTTGGAGGACAACAAGTAGATTTAGTACCATTGCCACTTAGTGTAGCACCGAGAAAGCTGACTGAGTCTAAGTCAGAAGGCTAAGTAAGCATTAGTTAGTTTCAATATTATTTAAGTTGTATATTACTTACCCTTGCATTTATCTCTGTTATATGTTGTGAAAGTGATATTACATTAGAGTCCCAAGTTTTTGTTTATAATTAAGTTTTGTTTGGAGAATATTGCTTGAGATTTATTTACCATGCAACAATGTGCCTGCTGTATGCCTTATTAAACTTACAGAAGACAGTGGTAGCATATCATGAGTAGTGTGCAACCAACAATGAGATAAAAGCCCCAGCATTGATTTATCCAGTTATGAAAATAATAACCTGAAGCAGTGACAGTGAGCATGATTGATCACTATGAAGCACAGGGGATGGTGAGTTGGTAAAGTCAGAAGCATACCAAGGTTAGTGTACTGGATTATTGCTGAGGGCCGAATGATGGCAACAATAGCAGAGTGATTGATTTCTTGCTTTTATTATTATTGTACCCTGTATAATAATGAAAGTGTGATTAAAACGTGTGCATGTAAATAGGTCAATTAACAAAATGACATGACATTGATAACAGTGGATGAATAGAAGGCTTGTGACATAAAAATAGAACAGATCGGATAAAAGCTGGCAATAATCATAAACTTACAAACATTAGTTTATTCAGCCGCTAAGTATTAAACAGATAGTATATTGAGACCACAGAATCGTGTTGTGAGTGATTTAATTGAGAAGTCATTGAGTGCGATTATCTACAAATTAATGAACAATTATGAGCATTGAACATTGAAAAGGTGGCACTGCAGTGTTTACATAATTAACGTTGTCATTAGAGTTTTACATCAAATTGTAATAAAGTCAAGACTCATCTATATCAAATATAACAAATTTTTCACAATAGTATTACTTACATGATGTATCAAATAGTGTAGGCTTAAAACTCCATAAAATAGAATAGGAGAAGGTGTAAAGGTATAAGGTATAAAGTTTTAAGTTCTTTGTTACGGTCGGCCAGGTTGGCAACTCAAAAGACACTGGTGTTTATAAAATTGGTATGATGGTCTGAGTTTAAATCGATTGTTATGCAAATAAATATGGTTGGTCATTAAAAGCTGTACTGCAGCAATTATAGGATTAGTGCAGTTTAAGTAGAACACTTTGTAATACCAAAACAGTTAGCCTGGGCAGGCAGTCAGTCACCCACCCACCCCGACACGAGAGCCTGCCCAAACTATATCAAGGTTGTTTATAATATTTAGCATTTATATAAAGGAAAACTATTGATTGTATGAGATAATTGAGACTTTGGACAAATTAGTAAATATTAGTTAAAGCCATAAACTTATAGTTTATGGTTTATAGTTTATGGTTAAAGCATTCTAATTCGGATCCTGATTTCTATTTTCGGTTCCTTTTCTTTTATTGTGTGAGATGCGAGACAACTTCAACAAAAGGAAAACATCAGGAAATGCAGTACAGCTGATATAAGAAAAGAATTTTACCAGTTTCAAAATTTATTAGTCAATCTCGAAGTTTTGATACAAATTATAATTGTAGAGATGTATAGGCCAGCAGCAGCACCTCACTATTGTTTCATTGTGTGTAAGGATGATGAACAGAGAAAATTAATAGCAAATAATCAAATGATATTTATTATTGTTTGGATTTTTGATGGGGTACTATTCCATAATTGGGGCAATAAATAATGTTTTGCTAAAATTCTTTTCTGATGCAGATTCTACAATATTTCTGCAGAACTAACTTGCAAAAGTTACTTGGCAACATTTAGCCAATCAAAATGGATAATTTTGAAGATTAGCCAATGACAGTGCAGAGCATTTTTGTTTATAAAAGATGGCCGCCAACCATGAGGCTTGCTGCATCAATTCCCACAACACAGAGCATATGATAAAATCCACTGATTAAATTGTCACAACAGCAACTGGACAATGCTCTGAGCAAAGCTGAGGATTGGGTTTTGCTAGACAAACAGCCTGAGCTGCAGGAAGCTACTGATATACTCTGGATCAGAGAGATAAGCTACCATCATAATGCATATGATCAATGAACTTAACCTTAGTTCATTGATATGATCATGGTATATATATTGTGATAGAATGGAGAATGATGACAATAGAAATGAACATTCTTTCTATGCTCACAAAATCTGCTATCTGAGATTTGCATAACAAAACTAGTAACTGCACAGAAAGCCCACACCAGGAAAAATGTGAGTGTTAAGATGAATGATTGTGATAGTTTACTTCACTTTTAGGTTTCAATGTTTTTGTTTACTATAAGTACATTTATTTGTTTATTTCATGAACATACTAGTGTCTCTTCTAGTACTAGTAGCCTATCTTCATCCCAGGTGTTTCAATGTGATGGTAGGTTATCAATATTATTAGAAAATCAATAATTTAAAAGGATTGGGTTTATGTAAAAAAAATAGGTCTATGGAATTGTTGACCTTACTTTCAGCAAGGAGTAACTTCGCTATTACAGCTTACTCCAGTCCAAATCACAGGCCTTCTGTAGTTGGTGCAAGTCCAGTGGTCGAGTGCCCCAGTGGTCAAGGCCTAAGAGAGAAAAGGCCTCGACCACTGGGGCACTCGACCACTGGACTTGCACCAACTACAGAAGGACTGTGGGACTGGATTGCTGTTACTACTAGCAAGGCAAAACACTTCTGTTAGCATTATTAGTAGTGTTAATGTGTTGTGATAGCAGTGTTATCAAACTATCATTTATGTATTTAGAATGAAGATACATCTAGTAGTGATGATGACAACGGAAACAAGGTGACAGCTTGGTTACTCTTTACTGTTCAGAGTTTATGAATTACAGATGCTCAATTCGTTTTTTTTTTCAGCTGGCTTGTACCAAGCGGCTCAAGCTAATGAAATAGAGAGCTTACTATTATATATTTGAAAACTCTGATGATGTGGCAAGAGAAGCACACTACCATCAAATACTATTCCAGGAAGACTTATGAAAGGTGAAGGATAGTTCAAAACCTTGAAAACTCTAGAGGAGTAAATAGTTTGCTGGAGGAGATGTTCACCATTTCACACACTCCTAAGACAGGTGACATCCAAGCCTTACTTCATTTAGACTCTCACCTCAGTACTGCTTGCCAAAAGTTAGTGCTAGCTAACATTAAGTCACCCATAAACTAGCTAAACTAAGCCAAATATTACTCCTCTAGGGTAACTATAGGTTATTTCTGTAGTGTTATATCCATGTCAGCATCTATGTTTTATTTAAAGAAGAGTCTGCTTGTAAAATATGTGTAGGGTGATGTCATAGGTCTAAGCAGTTGACATCCATTACAAGAAAGCCATAACCCCCCTTCCTCCCCCCCCGTGTTTATTTATCTACTTGCTTATAATACGAATAACATATTCCTCCAACAGATTTGTTTTGCAGGCTTTTTAACTTAGCTGCTAGATGTGATGTGAGATAGAATAATTTTTTGTTCAAAGGTTGTTCTACCTCCTGCTGTTAACTTGAGTTGAGATCCAGTTATGCGATTATATTTCCACTCCTTAATCTTGAGTTTTATCATTCTTTCAGTGATACAGCGAAGGAGGAAGAACCACGCAAATAGGCTTAAAATAACTATTCCGATCATAGATCATTGCCAAAGTCCAAGACTAAGAAGCGCCAAATTTAACATGATGACCAAGTACAAAAATACTCTGCATGCATTTGTGTCAATGCATGTTTTCACATGAATTTTATATTCTTGATGTCCTTTGTTGCATGCCCACACGTTGACATAGGTCACATTGCAGGTATGTGTTTTACTGCTGTATATATTCATTTGATACAGGCTTGTACCAATATCTACTTTCCAATTGGTCAATGAAGAGGATTTGTACCTTGAATGTATTTATCAATACTGGTTTTCACAGCAGGAAATACTCCTTTTTTTTGCTTTCCTTCTTGTTTACCCAGGTCATATTATTGTTGGTATTCACTAATTGTATTTTTATGTAACAATTTTATATATGTTTGTACATATATCTCACCTTCCAATTAGCCATTGACTGGATTTTTACCTTGATAAAGAATGTATTATATCAATACAGGTTTTCGATGCATTTGATAAGCACATTAGTTCGTCTTTCTTTGCTTTCCTTCACATTGACACTGGTCACATTGTGGATATATCTTTGTTTATACTGGTGTGACTTGTATTGCACCTCTCAATAAGTCAATAAAGAGGATCTGTTTGTGTCTTGGTAGATAATACACAACAGAATGCTCATTAAAAAACGAAATTTTGCAACTTTTTTGTCTTTTCTTAGCCTCTGTAGAAAGAATATGCACTCGGAGAGTTATGAACTTTACATAATTGGATTCGCAGCGAAATTCGGGTCTAGTTTCACTCAATTCTAGGTGACCCCAGAGAGATAATTATTATTAAATGCAATTTTTTGATCACTCATTAGCAAGAAGTTTCTGGACTCAACCTGTTTTTCGCATCTTAACAGTTTTTCACATCTTAACTGGATCCACCCTGTCCCAATATATTCCCAATTTATAATTAGACTGCTACCAGTTATTTTATAATAGGGTCTTCTTATAAAAAGATAATGAAAATCACATATGAAATTTGTTTATCGCTGTTATTCTGGAAAGGTTGCGCAAAACCTATTTTTATGCCACAACTGTGTTTGAGGGGTGTCTACAATCTGTCTGTAAAACGTCAATAGATGGATTTAGCAGTATGATATTTTCTCAAAAACCACTCAAGATATGCATGATATTGATAAAAAAATTTCAATGACGCCAATTCATTCTATGATCTTTGCCGAAAGAAGTTAAATGGTAAAAAATGCTCTATATACCCCCCTTTTCCACGTTTCTTACTTGGATCCGCACCCTATTGCCCCATTTGTAAAATAGTACATATGCGCCATCAGAACGGCCATAAAAAACTACCCCAGACAAAAGCGGTGGATGCTCATGTTTGAAGGCCGGTTTGCATTGTACGCAATTGTGTGGATACCTTCAATGCGACAATGGCAGGGACGACACTCAGCAAGATGAGTATGACCAAATTACCGATGATGAAGACCTTGACCTTTAAACTAGTATGAATTTGCATCCTTTCTTTGTTTTGTTTTAGCAGTGATACTTATGTGCTCTTTAAAATAGCTATTAAATTCAAAATACATATCAGATTACACGCTTTACCAGAATAAAACTTCATAAACGTTTACCTGTTTTTCACATCCCAACTGGATCCACCCCTTTCTCATATATTCTCAATTTATTATTACACTACAACCAGATACTTTATGATGGGGTCTTTTTATAAACAATCATGAAAAATGATGTGAGAAGTACATTTATCAATGTTATTCTTGCACGCTTGCACAAAACCTATTATTATGCCGCAACTGAGTTCGAGGGGTGACTACAATTTGTCTGTAAAATGTCAACCATTGGGTTTAGCTGTATGATATTTTCCCAAAAACTACTCAAGATATGCATGATATTGATAAAAAAAATTCAATGACACTGCTTCATTCTATGAACTTTGCCAAGAGAAGTTAAATTGCAAAAAACGCCCTTTTAACCCCCTTTTCCGTGTTTCTTACTTGGATTCGCCCCTTTTTGCCCCATTTGTGAAATGGTACATATGCGTCATCAGAACGGCCATAAAAAACTACACCAGATACTGTCTTCAATTTTCTCTGTTCAAGACACTTACGCAGATGTTATTTTTAGAGCCTTTTATGTATAGCCGCTGCTGGCCTAGTAGGGATGTTTTGATCTGTATTAGAACCACCTGAAGTCTGGTATTGCGTCATCTTCGTCAATCTTCAAATAACAATATGAATATTATCATAATCACCTCAAGTCCTCAATAAAATGGTTAATATTGGTATGACATATCTGATCTTCAAAACTGTATAGGGCTGATGCCACAATTTAGCTGATATGCAAACTTCACTACCTTTGCAAAGGATAATTGATGAATTCTAGGAGCCAAATTACTAAGGGTAGCCCTTGACATAACCGACAGGTATATCTCATTATACACATATGGAACATGCAGATTGATGGAAATCCTTTTGGAATCATCCCAAGCCTTTGGTGCTCTATCCCCTCTTTCATGACAGGGAGCCTTTGCCGGTGGCGTCCAAGTCGTCTGTTTTGTCTGCTTTGACGGTTGAAAATAAAATAGAAAGCCATGTTGAGATTTGGTGTCATCTGCTATGTAATTGAACATGTCAAAAATGGGCACTTTAGAGATGTAGTTATATTTAGACTGCCGCAGACGCCAGTGGGTACAGATACATATGAAAACAAATGTACGAGTGACCTCCATGGTATTTAGCAATCACAAGAATAAACAACCAGCAGGGAGACACAGAAGGGATCCATCAAAGCTGTAACAAACACAACGGAGCATGCTAATCTGGTCAGCGCCATGAAAAAAGGAATTCCATTGACGCAGTAATTTGGTTTTCCACATACGTCATAGTACCAAGTACCAAGTAACCTCCAGGGTGTTGAGAAATCACAGGGTGTCACGGAAGTAATCAATCATGGAGTAACAACAGCAAGGGATCATGCTCATTGCAGGACATAAATTAATTGTGCGAAAAATGCAAAGTCACGGAAAACTAACAAAGTCAGCCCAAAAATAGAACAATAAATTCCAGAGGATAGACTGAGGAACAGCAGCAATATACAATGCGTTGTGACCACAGAACGGTTTCATATAACAAAGCCACAAGAGACACTAAACCGCTGACAACTAATCAGACGACAGCAAGCAAAGTCAGCGCAAAACGGCACCTATATAAAGGCCGAAAATTTGAACAGTAAATCAGTACAGTTTAATTCTTTGAGCAGCACAGTCAACTTTTTACAAAGCTATTAAAAGATATTATATTTCTGATTTAATAAATACTAGTTTTAATTCAGACAATCTTTGATAGAACGCTAAAACTAAAGTGGAGTCTAAGGACCAATATACTGTGAGTATCATTTGAGTTACATAAACATTTTATAAGTATCAAGACAATAAACCATAACTTTAGTGAATAAACTGTTGTAGTTGATTTCTATGCATTTAGTAATTGGCGAAATAGTTCGGGACAGTTCTTCAGGTACTCAGCCGTTAGGTCAAATTCACTAAGAGTTCATAAGACATTTTTGCAATCAACTGAAGTAAGTCGTGATTAATTGTTACTATAACAACACTCTGAAACATGATTCAAAATTAACTTTTGGAGGTTTAATTATTGTAATCCACAGTTAAACGCTGTGCTCATATCAAGCTGGAAGATATTGTGATCCACAGTTAAATGCAGGCAATTCGCGGCTGTGCTCATATTGAGTTTGAATCATAGATAGTATCATTGTGAATTACTGTTTAAGCAGTACAGAAATAAGTAGTAATCATATCTGCTTGGGGGTTAAATAGATTAAGTTTCGGAATAAAAGTTTAGGATTAGATTCTTGTGTTTTGAAGGAGTAGGCCACTCTTGATTTAAGATAAGATACTTCTAATCTGTGAAACCATTAATTCAACATTGAATATAGAATTTGAGAGTCAATTTTAGAGTGACCACAGACTGATCCCTCTTTCCTTCACTAGAAATCGGGTTGGAGTCTATAGCTAATTTAACTTGGCTAAGAGGCCTGTGATTCTGATACACCGCCTTGATTACCTGATTGAGCTTCCAGGCACTATACAGAGATCAAGTAGGTACTCATAATTAAAATCAGTCGCCTGAGTTGAATAACAAAATATATCAAACGCACCTGAACACATTCATAAATAGTGATTGTGTTGTACTAAGATCTAAAGATTATCTTGACTTTGTGGTGCGAGAGCATTGTCTCAAAACTCATCAAGAGTTTTACTGTTAAAACAAGACAGGAGTCTTAGCAGGTTATTGGCTGGAACCTTTCTTTAAAAAGCTTGAAGGCAACTTCTACTGAATCTAAGAAAAGGTCAGGCTCAGTAGCAACCCCTAGTAGATTACTTTGTGTGGTAGTGGGAACCAGCTGTTCGTCACTAGAAATTACAAATAAAATACCTCGTACTCACCAGCGTGCTAGCATTACCAATTTGAACCATGTTTTAATAGATTTGAGTGATCTTGTCTTTCTTCAGTGCACGAAGGGAGGCAACTCAAAATTAGAACTACAAATAACTAACACAACAATAAAGTGACATTTAGAAGTGTCCTGAGTGCACGATTTAGATAGATTACTAGAACCAAATTTAAAAGTAGGACGGTTATAGAACAACTATACATACTAATAGTATACAGCATATACTTTAGTGTACGCGGGACCATTTCCATTCCTCACAGTTTTCAAAGATACAGAAGATTTATCATTTTGTCTAAGAGATGACATGTCATTTCAAATGGTCACACATGACCAATAAACTGGTAGGGGCTGTTATAAAGATCAATTCCTTTTCTGATTTATTTTAAAACATACCCCAAAAGCTGAGCCAACGGAGTGCTCTGTTGAATGAAGAAGGGTTTCGAATATACAGATAGCTGGTAGACATATCATAGTGTAAACTAGTTTCATAATTGGGTTCTCAAATTGCCAGTTAGAGACAACAGCAGAGTTCTCCATATCTGGACAAATCTGCATTTATCAGGAGCATGTGCAAGGCCTTCCAATAAGCTCTCTACCAACATGAAATTTCCATCTGGGTGGATTTTTGCTTCTGAACAGTTCGCAATCTTCTTTTAAAGAGGTCGCACAACTTGTCATCCAAGACCCAGTTGAGAGTAAAATCACGGTCATCACCATCAGAGATAGTCATATGGGCTTATTTTTTTACTGTTATTTTATCATCAACTTATTTCCGTAAATCAAGTGAAAATCGCACTAAAATTTCTAAATTAGTCACAAAAGCAAAACTTGCCCTTGCCAAATATTCAATATATATAGAGAGGAACAAATAGTTGAGTTGATAAGTCAGGTATCAGAAAATTTATTACTATAATTAAAATTATCCTCTCCCAGAATAGGACAGCTGCCATACATATGTGAAACATCATAACTGGTAAAGACTGCTGGCAATAAATCAAATGAAAAATCCCTCTGCAAAGAAGCTAGGGATTGTCAGGCAAAATTAGATTGCAACGCCACCAGAAACTTCTTTAAATGTTCAGGAAATCTTGCCCATGCAATACTAACACAAGGATTTGAAAGCCTTTACGATTTTATCCTCAAGCTTGCGTGCCTGTTGATAGAGGGTTTAGTATTATCAAGGTTTGACAAGTGTGTAGTTGTAGGATAATCAACTCTTCAGCAATCAGTGGAGCTATTTTCCTCTAAAAATCATGGGTGGTGTTTGAATGGATGCTGAAGGTCACCTGCTCTTAACTTCTTTTTAGATTAGCTGCAGTAAGCTCATACTATTGTATTGCTGTTTGCTCTCGATATTGATTCCTATCTTCAAGCAGTACTTCTATAGGTCAAACTAAGTCAGCATTATCGTGATCATTGGTATTAGACTCAGCCTCAGCCAGCTTCTCTGGGTTATAGGTGGTGTTACTAAAGTGTAGGGTGGCTCACTGGCAAAAGTATCAGACAGTTGCAAGTTCTTTATTAAGTATGAAGTAGTGTACCATGTATTTTCACAGAGTCAGTAGAGGCTATCATCAACCTTTGAATGTAGGATACCTTGACAGATGATTTAGTGTTCCTAATTTGTCAGTGATGCCAACAGCCATGCGAATGGTTTGCAACAGAGTTCAATGTTCTGTTGCAATAGTCTGGTACTAATTTAGTTAATGCAAGAAGCTATGGGCATTAGTTGACTTGGCATGCTTTATGGTCTCAAAGGATGATCACAATTTAGCACGCAATAAGCTTCATTTTAATTGAAATATCCCAAGCATGATGGATCTGGCTGACTTATTAAAATTTTCCGACAGATTTACTACCAATAAAAGCTGATTTTGTGAGCAGTTGTGTGCTCCTACCTCTTGGTTAGTGTTTCAATTGTCCAGATACTCAAAGTGCGCATGTGCACTAAGGACTTTAGCTTGTTATTTTCTAACAGCCCAGCTTAACACTTTTATTACCATATCCGGTTATGGTAGTAAAAGTGTTAAGCTGGGCTGTTAGAAAATAACAAGCTAAAGTCAAAAGGTCATCCTTATTGCACATGCGCACTTTGAGTATCTGGACAATTGAAACACTAACCAAGAGGTAGGAGCACACAACTGCTCACAAAATCAGCTTTTTTCAGATCACAAGCAATTCTGTTAGTTGTCTTATTTCTTGTTGGAGATGCACAACTACAATTTAGAATGCACATTTGAGCAGATCAAGGGGTTTTGAATTACAAATAAGGAGTTTTTGTATGTACATACATTTTTCTGTGCTCCATTGGCTGCCAAACAGAGATCAGAAGTGTTTTATCCCTTTAAGCTTGGTGGCATTTTCACACAGTAGAATTATCAATGTTTGACAGGTGTCTAGTATTACCACCTCAATAGCTATAAGAGAAGACATTATCCTATAAAAATCTGAACATCATGGATGGTGTCTGACTCTAGGCTGACGGATTCCTGTTATGACATGATATAGCCTATTGCAGTGATGTTTGCCTCTTATCTGGGATCCAAAATAATCTCCAATAAAGCCGAAGAGATAACTGAAAGGAGCTGGACTAGCAGAAAACTTATCATTGAACAGTGTTAATTGTGCAGGTGTGAATATATAGGTAAGGGTATAGGTATAGGTAAGCTTTGCGGAAAAAAGGGCACAAAGAAAAATACACCAGATTCTAATAGCTGCTTATATTCTGTTGGAAAGTTGAAATTTTGACTAGATATGGAGTCAACAACTTTGTACCAATATAAGTCTAGTTTAATGATACTTTCTCAGCAATAAATATGCGATATGTTGAGGGAGTAGAAAACTTTTGTTACATTACTTATTTTTTCTGTCTTTCATTTTGGTTTGTAATATTTTCTTAACGCAAATAGCGGTTGTCAAATGCTTGCATCCATCGCGCAAATCTTGTTTCTGGTTTTCGAACTATAGAAAGTTTTTAAGCAGAAACGTTGCTAAACCAGTCAGGTCAGCACCACATGCCTGTTGCAAATAATATGGCAGTTTTCTTGATTTAAATTCATCTGCAGTAGATTATGAATCAAATCACAACTACAAAAATCCTGTGTTTTCGGTAATCAACCACACAACTCGTTAGCATAAAAAATAGCTGAGCATCAATGAGCTGAGGAATGTGGAATTGTTTTTTGGCAGACCAGTAATTGAATTCAATGCATTTGAAGGTCGATTTGACGGAAATAAGTATGAGAGTAAATTCTGAAATCATTCTCAGGTTTAAGGTTGGTAGGACAAAATTTCACCAACGAACTTTCTAAAATCAATATTGACCGGTAGCAACCTGACAAAGGATTACCAAACTGTGGGGAAAACCCAACCATGGGGAAAAACAAGCCCTGGGAAAACCCAGCTCTGGGGAAAACCCAGCTCTGGGAAAGCCAGCTATGGGGAAAACCGAGCTTCGGGGAAAACCCAGCTCTGAGGAAACCCCAGTTCTGGGAAAACCCAGATCTGGGGAAAACCCAGCTCTGAGGAAAACCAGATGAGAAAAACCGAGCTTTGGGGAAACCCAGCTCTGGGGAAATCCGGCATTTGGAGAAATCCCAGCTGTGGGGAAACCCCGCTCTGGGGAAAACCCAGCTCTGGGGAAATCTGGCCTTTGGGGAAAACCCAGCTGTGGGGAAAACCCCGCTCTGGGGAAAATCGGGCTCTGGGAAAACCCCAGCTTTGGGGAAAACCCGGCAATGGAAAAACCCAGCTCTGAGGAAAACCCAGCTCTGGGAGAGCCAGCTATGGGGAAAACCGAGCTTCGGGGAAAACCCAGCTCTGAGGAAACCCCAGTTCTGGGAAAACCCAGATCTGGGGAAAACCCAGCTCTGAGGAAAACCAGATGAGAAAAACCGAGCTTTGGGGAAACCCAGCTCTGGGGAAATCCGGCATTTGGGGAAATCCCAGCTGTGGGGAAACCCCGCTCTGGGGAAAACCCAGCTCTGGGGAAATCTGGCCTTTGGGGAAAACCCAGCTGTGGGGAAAACCCCGCTCTGGAGAAAATCGGGCTCTGGGAAAACCCCAGCTTTGGGGAAAACCCGGCAATGGGGAACACCAGCCTTCGAGGAAAACCCAGCTCTGAGGAATACCCAGCGCTGGGGAAAACCAAGCTATGGGGAAAACCCATCTCTGGGGAAACCCAGCTACGGGGAAAACCGGCTAACTATTTGAAACAAAACTAGGACATGTTCTAATGAATACCTGACATTTCGAATGATTGCAAATAGTTATAATATGTATGTATACCTACATGTAAGTTACGTAAATATTTATACACAGTATTTTCACAAAGATAGTTTGTCACTGAAAATCATAGCAGCAGCATTGGAAGGTTGCTCCAAATCTAACACATCACAAAAGTTTTAGCTTGGTCATTTCATTTAATTTCCTTGTTTACGTTCTCAAGCCGCTCACAAATACTCTGTTATTTTGAGAGTTTTTAGAAAAAAGTTTTTTTCATTTCAAAGCTATGTGCTCCGACCTGCCTGCAAACTGAGAGCAGCTTGGCGAGGAATATGGCGGCCTATTTCTCAGTCTTCGGACGGAGAAAAACTTGCGATTTTGACCAAACTTTTTTAACCCAACTCTTAAAGAGGACATAATTTGAAAACCACTTTCATCTCTCCTTTTTCAAGTTAACACCCGCATCTCAGATGCAGAGCTAATTTTCAGTGCCCCCCCCCCCTTTCTTTGATTCTTCCAGTTGGACCCTAGATACTAGAGTTGTCTTTGGGTTTACCATGATTTGCATTGGTAATATTATTCTTGACTATGCTTTTATTTCATGACATTCTCAAAAGGTATTCATGATATTTCATTGTTTAACCTGCTTGCACAAAGTAGTTTCCTAAAGTTAACATTGTAACCCTGAGCGTCATCATCAAAGGTAATTACTGATGATTCCGGGTGTTTACAGGTGAGATCCCCTTTTACTTCTATCTCATAAACTTTGTCTTCCAATTTCATGAACAAAAAGACAACTTGTCTGAAGTATATGACAGAAGTCTCCCATCTAGGGATAGTTCGATGAAATGCAGTCAACTTTGAGGATTAGTTATCACCTGATCCTGTCCTCTGATATTGCACAGGTTAAAATAAAACATATATATATATGTGGATTCCTTTTCTTAACCACTATCATTTCAATTATGTGGCCGATTATTAAATTGTCAACATCTAATAAGAACTATCCAATTCGCTTCATAGGTATTTTAATTATGCAAGTTTACTGTACTGCGATTCAATTCTGTGGTTATGTCACATACACTGTATGTGACACGCCTATATTATTGCACTGTCATGGTTGCCATGGTCCTAATCTGATTAATTGTTATACTCTTCCGCATTTACTTCCATTTTTTGCACATTTAATTACCATCTAAATGCGGAGGTTGGCCATCAAAATAATGACGTATCATCCCACCCGTTTCTATTTTTACGACCTATTTATACAGGTCAGTATAAAGAACAGTGGTTTTTGCTCTGAAGAATCAGTTACAATTGCGAGTTATAATTGCGAGTTACGTGTGACAGTTACAACTTGGCGTTGCAATTTATCAGTTGCCTGGGGCATTTGCCCCAGGGTGTAGTTCAGTAATAAAATCATCAAACTGCTGAAAAAGTGCATTCAGTATTATAAAGTAATCTCATATGAACTCTGCCAGCAGTGAACTGTCGTGATCTTTCTCGATCCGACAATACCAATAACATATTCGCAGCACTCACGATAGAGAAACGTCGCATCCTAGTATGCTGTTCCTATGTTCCACCAAATAACTTATCTTTACTCAAGGAGACAGAAGGACAGATAATCAATGCTATCAACAACTTGAAGTCGATGAGATGTTCATGCTTCGCTGCATTTGGTGATTTCAACGGGAGGCATCCACTCTGGAGAGATCATACCACAAATAAGCATGGAGATGAGCTCTCATCAACAACAACCTACATATACCAGCCTTTCACGACAACAAAACATTCCTGTGTGACACAGGCGGTAGCCTTATAGACATTCTCATCACTGATCAACAAACCATGAAGCTATTAGTAAACCAATATGTCGATGAAGAGGAAGAACTTTTTACAGGAGCACCAATGAGGGGACACATACCTGTGTGGACTTCACTCAACTTTCAAAAACTAAAACCAGAATCAAAGACCATTTACAGTTGGAGTAGAGCCGACTGGGAAGGTTTCCGTAACCATCTCGAGTTTCTATCAGCTTCAACCTTACCTGATATTCAACACTTAGACCCAGAAGATATAATGCACTCAATCCTCTCCAACCTACAAGAGTGCAAAGAAGCGTTTGTGCCAAAGATTCAACTTACTCAACACTGCAAACCATATTGGACTCCAGGGCTTTCCAAACTATCAAAGACAGTAAGGAATGCTAGAAGAAGATTCAAATACAGATCAAATTATGTGAATGGAGATATTCTACAAAACGCAAAAGAGAATTTTAAAAGTGCTCTGTCAAAAGCACAAACAGAATTTATCGCAGAGAAATCTACCAACCTTAACATCACAGACGGTCCTGCTTTCTGGAAAAACTTCAGAAAAACCTTCTATAAACCTGAAAAAACACACATTGGTGCAATGAAGCAAAATGGGCAGTTGATTCTGCAAGATGACCTAAAGGCAGACACTTTCTTTCAACAGATCTTCCAAGGCAAACACTTGGAGGGTTCAAACTTTTCACAACAATGGTTTCAAGAAGTAACAAACAGCCAAAAAAGCAACGATAATAAGTTTGTAGAAATAATGGCTAAGGTCACAGAGGAGGAATTAATCAATGCCATCAACGCCACCAAATCAAATGGGAAGGGAGCTGACGGAGACGGAATACACCCAGATATGCTAAAGATTAGTGGAAGCCAATTCCACATCAACCTCCTAATCCTATTCAACAAAATACTATCCACACAGGCTCAGAGATATTGTGGAAGAAAACAACTGGCTAGATAAAGATCAACATGGATTTAGAAAAAGAAAGTCAACAAGCACCTACTTATCCCAGATGATAACAACAATACAGCACAACTGTGCCAAAAACTTTGCTACTGCAGGCCTTTTTATTGATCTACAAAAAGCATTCGATAGCATTTGGCATGACGGCTTGTTATACAGACTATCCAAACTAGGCTTCAATCAAGAGTTTATTCAGCTGATCTATAGTTTCTTGAAAGACAGAAAGATAAGGATAAAGATCAGCAACTACACTTCAAATGCCAAACCCTGTCACATCGGATTACCACAAGGGAGCATTCTGTCCCACTCCTATTTATAATATATATCAGGGATATGCTCTCAGAAGCAGATGGGCTCAAATTGTAGTACGCTGATGACTGCTCGATAAAATGCTGGAAACCAAACGAAACACAGTTGGAGGAGAATTTGAAGTCTACATGCGAGAGCATCAGCAAATGGCTCTCAAAATGGAGACTTAAAGCAAACTGCACCAAAACGGATTTAATCTACTTCAAAGGACAACCAACTCAGATGAAGATCAGCAACGAAAATATAAATATAACATCAGAAACCAAAGTCCTAGGGCTCATAGTTGACAAAAGTCTAAAATTCAAGCAACAAAAAGAGTTAGCCAAATCTACACTCAACAGGAAGTGGAACATGCTGTTACCATATATACGACACGGGCTACGTCCTCAGGTCACCCGTACTATTTTAAACACGGCTATTCTTCCAAAGGTATTATACAATGCCTACATATGGGACATCAATGAGGAGATATCACTACATACATGTCTAAAAGACCTTCTCGGCGCTCCATTTAACCCAACAACAGAAACTCTACACAGACTAGCCAACACACCTACCATACACATCAGGTATACAAATGACATATTAAATCTATGCAGACTAGCCATAGAAGGGGAAACAATAAACAACATTTTATGCCAGGATAAAAGTGCACTACAAAAAAAATAAGATGCCAATAATTAAAGTAATGGGGAGACACTTCACAGAATCTCCCCTACAAGCTGTAGACTTCAAAAAGTCCAAAATAAAGAAACTGATGAAAGAAGAAGACGCCCGCGCATGGACATCTCACATGAGACAGGGTCACAATAGCGAAGGACTGCTAGGCCAGTCGGCAGTAACACACTTAATAAAGAAACCTATCCCAATGCACCTTCCACGAGATATCACTGGACAGCTATGCAGCCTCATGACAGGTCAAACAAAACTTCAAGCTTTCCTATACAAAGTGAGGCAGACATACACATCAACTTGCTCATGCCTCATGGAGGATGAAACTGTCTTCCACTTCTTAAACAAATGCCAAAATTACATTTCTAAGAGACAGCATTGATCTAGACCATGCGGACCACATGTCTCTCTTCTCTTACAATCAGAGTGGGAGATTTTGTCGGTAAATCCACAACAAAAACGAAGTCAAGCAACCTACCTAACTAATGGAGCAAGACCCCTCGATCCAGAAAACAGTCACTGGTCAGGTCACCCTAAGAGGTAGAGTAGGCCATACTGCTGGGTGAGGGTACGGGGACCATGATGGTCCCACTCAGCAGACAACACCAGAACAGATTGTAAACAGAGATAGATGATGTATAAACAGAGAACCAAGCATACGGAGAGTCACAGCTACTTTCGAATCCCTAAATGCAAATATTATCTTTTCAGTTTTTTATTTTATCGTAAAACCAAAGCGTTTCATATTTTAACATCAACATGTTCAACTTGATATGCTTCCTACCAAACGTGATTCATTACAATCCATAAATATCAAATCGCCATTTGTTTTGTTTCCTTTTTGTACATATATATAATTTTGTATCCATCATATTTTTTTTCATTCCAGAGTAATTACTATAATATGTTTAGAAATATTTTTTACATAATAGAATCTCCTTTGTATATAATAGTAAAAATAATTTAAATTTTGAGTCATATCTTGCTCAACACTAATATATTCATATCCATATGTAGACCTGTTGTTTGTTTTTCTTTCCTTTTCAGTTCAGTTCAAAGTGCCACATCATAACCTGCCTTTCAATATGTTACCCATAGCATAAAATTCATAGACACATTTGATTTAATTTTTATTATCACATCAAACTTGGGATTTTTCATTTTTGTGTTTAGCCTCAAACCCAAGTTGTTTTATCAAGTTCGAATTAAAACGAAGTTTTCCACTTTCCCTATATATCCAAAAAGTACCTAACTAACCTTCAGACTATATCATTTGAAACAAAATTGTACATGCATTTTGCCTGCAAAAAGAGGCGTAGTTGTTTTTATTTTGTCTAAAGATAAAATAAAATAGATAACTAATAGATAACTGTCTTGAGGAACTTTAGCGCCCCACATCAGTGCTCACATTGCCGATAGTTACCAGTTTGCCTATAAACGTAACAGCAGTACAGACGATGCACTATTGTTGTTACTTGACAAAATCACTAATCATCTCGATAGCTCTGCAAAGAATTATGTACGCTCGATTTTCATTGACTTTAGCAGTGCTTTGAATACAATCAACAGTAACACCCTAGCCCAAAAGATGTCATCTCATAAAGTAAACCCCAACATCGTATCCTGGTCATATAACTTTCTGTCATCATGTACACAGCGAGTGAAAGTAGGTAATACTCTATCTAACAGCATCATAACATCAACTGGATGCCCTCAGGGATGTGTCCTCAGTCCCATCCTCTTCTCACTTTACGTAGACGACATGGCAGTAAGCGATGATCACACCATCATAAAATACGCCGATGACACTGTGATATTAGAATTCATCTCGCCAAAATCACCATCATCACTGCAAGTTGAAATCAATAATATCAGATCCTGGTGCACAAGAAACAGTCTGCTCATCAACACAAAGAAAACCAAAGAGCTTGTTTTCTGTAATCTACGCGATGATCCTGACCCTCCACCCATCATGATCAACAACTCCGCCATCGAACGAGTAGATGAATACAAATATCTTGGCACCACACTCAATCATAAGCTTAACTTCAATACGAACACCAAAAACATCATCAGCAAAGCTAACAAACGACTATTCATCATGAAGCAGCTAGCCTTTATGAATGTCAAGACAACTACCATTAAGCTGGCATACACCTCATTTCTCGAAAGTGTCCTACAATATCACCTATGTATTATATACGGACACCTCTCATCTGATATTAAGAACCAGTACAATCACCTCATCAACACAGCACGTAGACTAAGCAAAGGCAGGCTTGAAGTTACAACCATAGACGATATATTCGATAAGTTCTTCAAAACTAAATGCCTGAGAATGTTCGCTTCGGGAAGAGACACTGTCATAACGCTAGAACAACTCCCATCTGGTAGATACAGAGTGCCAGCCTACCGTGTAAACTGCCGTAAATACTGTTTTCGCTCATTATGTGTAAAACTGCTCAATCGAATAGCTTGATTCATTTATTATGAATCTAGTCAATGTTTTATTATAATTTTTAAAACTTTATTTTTATTCACAGAGCACAAGAGAAACATTGATTTTATCATGAGAATTGATACAAATATATACATACATACATACATAACTAACTAGCCATTGACAGGAAGTGATGTAATAACATTGTTATAGTATATAATGTGCAGACTACTCCAAAACATAAGAACTTTTACTACAAATTAGAAAGTCCAACCTACCCCGGTAGGCCAACTTGCCCCGCTCTCCCATAACAACTGTGTTTTATCTATTGAGGCTGCGGATCAAAATTCCTCAACTGGAATATGAATCTCAAGTCTTAGAATTATAGTCAATTATTTTGGCCCTAAATCTAATCACTATACCTTTAGTCTCCTTCTTTGGTTGTTTCTTTTTACTCCTGTCTTTCTTCCTGGTTTAATCATGCATATAATCTTTGTGGTATGCCGTCAGACTGTCTATTGTTGTAAGGGTCTTCTCTGAGTTGTCTGAGTACTTGATGAAACTACGTGTCCACGCTGTCCCTCTGTTATATCGGAGGGCAGCAGCTAAAATACAGAGGAGCTAATCTATCAAGAAACGTAAAGTTTTCCAAACAGCTAATACTCACATCAAATAAAGTCTGTTCTTCTGATATTATAAGTACTCAGACCAATAATTGATACTCTCTTGCCTTGTCGAATTGAAAGCAATAAAGCTTTGCTTACAATTTTATTTTACTAGAATAGATAGATGGAAGGAAAATTATAATGTTGAATTTCCCTTACCATGGCATCTTGTCAACCAGGAGCCAGATTTCCCCCTATCAATGTGCCTACTACCATCCATTGATGACCGTATATTCATGAAACACTCAGCGTAGTTTGTTGTCATGCTTTCATTAATATTGGGTGTATCCGCACAGCGCTGGAGTATCTTCTATATGTGTGGAATTGAATAAGGAAATTTATTATGTGAACAGCATAATGCTGCATCTCCTGTTAAGCATGTTTTTTGGGTGTACATTGGGAAGTTGTGCCAGTCAACACAATGTGAGGATAACTCACAGTCTCAAGGGATATATCCAAAGAAAACCCATCAATCTTTTTAAGTGACACAGTCATCTGAGAACCATTTTCTATGTTAAAACTCTTACACTGGAATGTCTCACTAACATATGATCTATAGGGACAATAGCAGGAAGTCGCAGATTGATATTCAACTGTATATTTGTCATGGTTTGAAGACTCCATGGCATGTCTCCCTTAGTATTACCATGATGGCAGTTCCATCGGTCGCTACACAGCTGGTGATCACCTCCTGTACGGTTCACCGTGTTAAAGATGGCACTTCTGCATTCAGCTTCTGGTAGGCGTAGGCCTAACGCTACCAGCAATCTTACTGGCATGTACTGCTGTAATGGTCCTGTCTGATTTCCTCAAGTCCTCTAAATGTTTACGTACATTTTTTGTCGTATGGTTGGCGCATGGTATCTTCTTCACACTGGTACCGTATGAAACCTGTGAAAAGTAAAAAGTAAATTGAACAAAGATGGTAGCTTTTCTCTTACACCATCCTGACTTTTCACTTTTCACAAATCTGACAATTAATGATTTTGAGTTTCAGTTTTGTTCATATATATATATATATTTTTATGTATATTTCTATATTTTCATGAGTAGCACAAAACTAAGCCATCAGACGACTCTTGGGACTGAATTATATAAGGAATATTATAGCTTGCATACGAAAATGGTTTACTTACATTGCAAATGATACTGTCGGCGACTGTTGTCTCTCCATCCCCAACATACTCGAGGTAATAACACCCATACTTCTCAGGAGCGCTCTCAGAGGCCTCCACGATCCCCTTCGACTCCATAGATCCTACAGAACCTGTGTGGTTTTTGCTGCAGTTGTGTTTTGTGTTGGTGGGGCTAACTTTACAGCAGTGGCAGCTACTGTTCTTGGAAATAACTTGTAAGACTTTGTTAGTGGCCACACCAATAACAACTGCGACTCCTATAAAAGCAGAAGTTTGAAGATGAACCTGTACTTTGCACGCTGTAGTTTTATGTGTGCTTACCTGGTGATATCTATTACCTTTGGATAATAATACCTCTTTCAAGTTGGTAGAGAAATATCTTCATAGCTGAATGCGATGTTAAAAGCCAGGTGTGAATTACACACCTTGCCATAGATATTGCAACAAACTTACCAGATGATGAATTATAGCTATGTCCGTGAGACTGTTTCTGCCACCCTCCATCTACAGCCACACGAATTCATGGTTTCTCCTGAAATATTTGTCTGTTTGCCTTTGCCAATACAATCTCTCCCTCATCAGCTGTCACTGCTTCCTTCTGTCACTCATCTTTTATCCTCTCTCCTAGCTTGTTCTCATGCACATGAGTTCTGCCTGTATGCTGTAAAAGGTTGAAAGGTTACATGAACTGTCAAATTTGTTTCTGATTTCTCTATTGAAAAACCACGCCAAATCATGTACACATCAGATATGATTTTATGATGATTGAGTTGTGCATTCAAGGATGGCAAGGAGTATGACCTATTGCAAAAATACAGTGAACAGTTTAGAAACAAAACTCAATACATACTTGGGAGATTCATGTTGGCAGCGAGCTTGTTGAACGGTCTTGCACCTGTTCCCGATGAAATGCATCCAAGGACAGCACCATCATCCAGATCCTGCCAATAATTTGAAATGTACAACAATAGTCAAGAATTCTGAGGTGCCTCCATAAGCTAGCAGTAGATGAATGTATTTAAGAATACAAACACTCTTCCACAATGATATGATTGTATGAGCACTTCTTCCGCTATGCATTGAGGTGTGAAACTGTGTATCACCAAAATCCACTACGAAATTTACTTGGTCTTCACAAACAGCCTTACCATACGCAAGTACATGTGATTTCATCGATGAAAGAGTAGTTCTTCTGAATTGTTGAAAACTCGTTCAGACAACAGTAGGAACTTTTCCCATTGAAGTGGTCTGCAACCTGATTTAACAAGCTCCACAGCGTGCTCCTGTTTAGGATCAGATTGCCTTGATCTGAATGGAGTGAAAAACACACAAATTCAATTGATCAGCCTAGAGCAGCCTGCAGTCACTTTACCATGTCAGTCTCGTCCTGTCCCACTGAATGTCATCAGGTCTTATCTGACTCATGTCCTTGCCTCCATCATCCGACAATACCAATTATTGTAATGTATAGAGAGAGCCTGAGTCATCTCCTCTTTTTACAGTAGAGGGTAACTCCCTGTTTAAATCTTTATTGTAACTGCTACTACTTTGTCATTCAATACTACAACCTTGAATCAAATTGTGTTGATAATAGGATCTAGCTAGCTGGCAGCTTTATGTTATCATTGAATGGCGTAGCAGTAACGACCTTCGAAAACTTAGACAAATAGAAACAGAGCCAATAGAAACGTAAGCCGCTCTTGGGAGTCGTTCCACTTTTCGTGAATCTCCTGTAT
This sequence comes from Membranipora membranacea, assembly GCA_914767715.1. NCBI lineage: Eukaryota > Metazoa > Bryozoa > Gymnolaemata > Cheilostomatida > Membraniporidae > Membranipora > Membranipora membranacea. The sequence goes on along the minus strand of OU612069.1, from coordinate 16,276,499 downwards.
ATAAGAAATCAGTGGTTTTGGTGAACCAGTAATTACGAAAACCGCAAAAAACTGATTAGGCATCTATTTATCGATGTCTATGCTTTGGCAAGCTATTTGACAATGTTGACATAGGGTCGGCTGTAGCATTACTGAACTATCTGACCAATCAAGGATGAGAAATTGTTTCAAGCAGTCATACATAAATTGCCATACGCTTGCACAGGGCCAGATATGTTCCCCCTAATCCAGTGATTGTACCAATGTAACTACGTTGAATTGTGCATTAGTGTTGACTCATGGTTATCATCAATTTGCTGTCCACATTCAGGGTCATATTCTCATAACACAATCAATTTAGGGTGGAACGAAGTGGCGATAGATGTTGTTATCTATTTGTTTGAAAGTTAACTTCCTCACTGCTGAATCTATTGCAGTTTTAACCTCAAAGTTATTCGCTGAAATTTGATAAATATAAAAACTTGAATGTGTACCGCTGTCACCATTCTCAAAACAGTAACAGGGTCGTAGTTCTAGGGGAGGCAGAGAGGCACTGCCTGCCCTAGAAAGCTAAATACAGTGGTCTAAAAAGACTATAATTGAAAAAGGTACGTCGAATCAGTCCTTCTGGAACTTATTTTTGCTTATTTTATGCCTCAAATTGCTCTGGGAAGAGATTACTGGTGATGCCTCGGAGAAACCCATTATCCATTGTAATGCTATACCAGTTGAGAGTGCCAGGTCCTCCTAGGAGGTTGCCAGTTTTACTTTTTATCGTTTTTTAGATTACACGACGATGCTGTACAAAATCACATGAAAACACCAGTGTCTCAAACGCTCACAGATAAATCCACTGCAGCTGCCCAATAACCTAAAGGTATTATGTATTCTAAATCTCTTACACTTTCTACCCACGGAGAAGGGTTTGTTCTGCAACCCTGTCAACATAACTATTCTTGCAAATATTACTATATCCCATCAAGGATCCCATGAATATCATGTATTCTAGATCTTCTACACCTATACCTAACAACAGAGAACAGTTTCTTCTGAAAACCTGTTAAGACAATTATTGTTGCATATATTAGTATATCCTATTACTATCATGTATGCTAGATCTCCTACTCCTACACTTACCAACAGAGTACCTGTCAAGACAATTATTGGTGCATATATTACTATATCCCATAAATATCATGTATTCTTGAATGATACTATAGCTATAGTTTTGAAGTATCAACTCAACAGCTAAAGCAAAGAAAGTGTTGTTTTTCAGTTGTTCTAACTGAAAAATGTTGACCAAAGATCCTTTTTTTTTAATAAATAATGTAAAGCTGCGCTTTAACCTAAAGATATCATTTATTCTAAATCACCTACACCTACGTACAGAGAACAGTTACTTCTGCAACCCTGTCAACACAACTATTATTGCGTATATTATTATATATTATGTTCATTTTTTTTATTCTGTCGGCTTTTTTGTTTATATTATGTTTAATAAATATATTGGTTCATCAATCTCATGCAGGATGTTTGTAGGTATGAAATTTTTAGATCTGCAGTCTGGTGTAGATTATTTAGGAATCAGAGATTAATTAAAGAAAGAAAATTATTAATACTCTACAATCTTCTCAGTATTGAAATTACCGAGTATTTATTCTTGTTGATAACATTTATATAGCCTGGGCAACCTGTCAAGGGTAGCAATAATATTTTAATTGTCAAGTCATAAATGTAGTTGCTGTTTCAGTCAATTCACCACCGGGTTAATATTCGGAAATAATTTGATGGTATTTTACCAAAGTTCAGAAAGTCTAGTGCACATTGTGAGCTGCATACAACTGACTTGAGATGTTAGAGATTTGAATCAACAGCCATTATGAATAGTTTGGTCAATTTGCCTGCATTCCGATCCACTGGTCACGCCGCAGCTGACCAGTTGAAGGGAGCAATTGGAATGCAGGCCATTGGATTAAACTTGATCTTATATGAATAGGACCCAGTTGTCAATAGGTAAAAGCTCACTTGTTCGTAGTAGTAAAATTGATTACCAATGGGGTTGTGTCTATTTGAGTAATCTCCCTTGATTATTTACAGATGAGGAAGCAGATGAGACCTTTTGCTGTAAAAACTCCTTGGTTTCTGCTAGCTACAAATGATATTTTTATTCGGTAATACAAAAATCTGACCTATATGCTGAAATAAAAAGTATCGGAAAATCTTAATTTTTAATACAATTAAAATTCAATAATAATACATTAAATTATAAAAACCTGATCAATCACAAAGAAATTCAGTGTCAGGAAGGAAGGTGTCATCAGATATACAGCTAAATTTGTTTTGCAAAAAAATTCCCTATATATTAAGTTATTGTATTAATTGAATTGTTTTGTAACACAATAACATAAAATATATATATATTATTCTGAATTTTTTTTCTGCAATCAATATTTTCAGGTTGGATTTATAGAATTTTTTCTAACTTCAAAGCTGGAATATTATTATTCCTCTTTATTTTAATGATATATTTATTATAATATATAAAATTATTAAATACAAAATTATATTCGCAGTCAATTCTTATCTCATAAATTGGGTCAGCATAAACCCCCTATGAAATTACCCTCATTTTGTTTCTATCTCAATTTCTCTGGCTGCCAGACCAAAAAGTGTGACCTGCTCCAATGATAGCTTTTATAAAAACGTGCCAATTTATGGTCTCATCTGTTCAGCGCCCCCTATAATAAGGGACAACTCCTGACACAACCCTACTAATGAATGTGAAATCCCATTTTCAGTAGCTCTCTACTGTGTATGCGATTTTACATAAATTATTAATAATCAATTATATTACAACGTAATGAGTCCCTTTTGTCTGGTAGTATTCTATCTTACGTGAATTATAATATGAAAAAAAAAGTACCCCTGTTTGCAGGCAACTCGTTGAGTTAACATGTATAACTTTGGTGTATGCAATGTAAAGATCGATGGTTAACAAAGTTCATAATAGAAAGACAGGATAAAAGATCGCTTTTACCTAATAAAGAATATTTTGACTTTGTACGAGAAGGTGACAACATACTAATGATCATCCCTCCCTCTAAACAAAAATGCCTTACTGCCATATTGCGTTAATTTTAGTTCTTTGCCACAAGTCAGTTTTACTGTTTAACAAATTCAGCCAGGTTGGAATTTGGCGTCTCAGAAATGAGGATGATACATTAAGAAGAGACTAACACCCATTAATTAATAGTTCTGCACCATTCCTTTCCTGCTGCCAACTCTGTTCAACCCAATTAAGTGCAAAGCTTTTCAACAATTGTATTTTGTTTAAACTCGGTGCTCTGTTTCATATTATGTTATGACCTTCATTTGTTGGCCTGGCCACTTTCCGGAAAAAGGATTTGTAATCCATGCCATGAAAAAAAGCAAAACCATTACAATTATAATGTCCTATATAATTAAGGGTATAGGGAGTAGGAGGTAGCGCAGTTGGTTAGAGCGCCTGCCCTTTAACGCGCAAGCGCTGGAGGTCCTGGTTTCGAATCCTGCTGCAGTCTACTGACTACTGGGCTCATATGACGCCCCAGGTGTGCTCCGACCTGCCTGCAAATTGAGAGCAACTTGGCGCCGAATACGGCGGCCGCGCCCTTAAGGCACTGATATTTCTCAGTCCTCGGACGGAGACAATACTTGCGATTTTAACCCACAAAGCCTTGTTTGTTTTAAATATGCCTGTCTGTGCACCCCTTGCATTAGTCCTATGGTTTTCTTGTAGTTTTTTAGTTTGTATCAATAGTTAATCATTTGCTGCATCCCAATCTGACAATACAGCCATCTATTATGTGTGTGGTACATCCATAAACATATAAATATATAAGTATTTATATGTTTATGGGTACATCTGATCATGGTTAAGCAATTTTTGCCAGGGTGCAAAGTGCTTAAATTTCCATAGCAAGGTAAATGTGTGGCAAAAATTTGAAATTTTTACATCATTCAATCTAAACATTTCTTAGCTACTAATACATAATTATAATGTGTTATTTTTTATTGAGTCTGAATAATAGAAGTCACAGAAAAAGTCAAGCACCCACATCCGATACATCATATCAGCCTATGTTTTACTTTAATGGGAAATTTGGACAGCCGGGGGCCTGACACACGCCCTTTCCCTCTATAGTGAAAGGACATCCTTTGTAAGTAGCTACTCCAGTAGCATCAGTCTTCATATCAGGCATCAGAGCTTCCCATATTTTCTTTTTAGGATTCAGTTGTGTATCGGCTTTACCTACAGTGAAGATACAGAGTGAAGTCACGCCCAAATTCATACATGATAATATTAATAATAATAATAATGAGTTTGTTTATATTTATGTAAGCCACAATGGTAGTCTAAGTGCTCAGACTCCAAAGCGCAGGGAGTTACTTGCGTTACGTTTGAGCATGCGCAAGTAACTCCCTGCGCCTTGGAGTCTGAGCACTTAGATTACCACAATGAGTACTTCTAAGCGGTTTTCCACTACATCATTACCACCCCGTCACTAGGTCCGAACACTTCAAAGCCAACCCTGGCTAGTGGGGACCTACATCGCATGAACCATTGGAACACCTCACCTAACTCGGCTTCTCAGGTAACACCAGTGGTCATGCGCGGGAATCTAATGATGTCTTTTTGTCGAAACAGGCAGGAATCATAATTGTTAGGTAGTTTCTTGAAAAATTTTGGCCAAAATGTCATGTTGATAAAAATCTCAGACTGACACAGATGTTAAATTACAAATTAACAAAACCACCAGAACAAATGACATTTAGTGCGCTGCAGTTTCACTGAATGTTTGGTGTAACCAAAACCAGAATGTACTGTCAAATGTCGTAGCATTTCACATGAAGTTTTGGGGAACTTATGATGAATGACAGTGCAACTTTTCGGTCCGCAAGTGTTAAAGCCCAACATCACAGAACAGAAGAAAATGTTTCTACCTGAATTTTTAATTCTCTACCTCTGACTTGTCTGGTGATTTTCTTCACTTAAGAAAATTTATTCAAAACTCTTTGGAAGGGAATAGGCTTGCGGGATGTGAGTGCACGGCTCCGAGTCGGGAATAGCGGGCCTGCTGATTAGCGTCATCAGCCCATTCTATTTTGGGGATAGTGAGATGGCGCAATCGGTTAGCACGCTTGCTAATCGCTGCCTGGCGTTTGGTTCCGCAGGAGACGTGGATTCGAGTTCCACTTGGGCAGCTATCAAGGTTGATTGTTCAAGCCCCTGGCACCCCTGGGTGTATATATTCCCTGCTGCATATTGTAGAGATCAACCATTGAGATTAAAGGGAGTTGTCAGGTAGTTAAACGCTGTGGTACATCTCTGTCCCCTAAGACCATATTGGTATTCTAATTACTTACCTGGATATTGGCTGAAGGTGATGACATCACCAGGAGATGCTCCTGATGGTACGTCCACTATCTGTACTTTATCAGGAGTACTAGCGCACATAATCATACCCTCAGATAATATACCTCTCATCTTAGCCGGCTTCAGGTTACAGGCGAACACAGCCAGCCTGTCCTGCATCTGTGTGGGCACAAGTGAAAAAAATAAAGGGTCAACATGGGATTGTGATATTGAATTCCAGCTTAAACATTCAGTGTTGAAGTGGTAGCTTATTGGGCTTGTACAGTACAGGCACCGACATTAACGTAACAAATGCCATAACACAGCCAACCTGTCCTGCATCTGTGTGGGCACAAGTGAGAGGAAGAAAGTGGTAAAATGGGCTCGTGATATTGAATTCCGGTGAGGTATAAAGGTGGAAACACACTGGCGATTGTTGAAAAGCAAAACGTGAATGAATCTAAGCAAACAAGGTTATTATCATTTGACGCCAGGCAAATCATCAAAATATGAAAATATTTACATACTGAAAGTACTCGCCAGCGACACAATGATTTCTCATCTAATGCATATGTTTTGCTTTGGCTATTCACTTTGTATCACTCGGTGTGTTCTACCTTGACACATTAAATGTGGAAGGGGTAGCTTATTGGGCTTGCACAGTACAAGCCCCAAAACTGCCCCAGCTTTCTACTTAAAAGAAATGTTAAGGCTGAATTTCTCATAGAGGTTTATAAAGGAAATTATCTACTTTCGTGCAATGTCTAATGACATTAAACAAATATTTATGTTAATTTGGGCGGAAAAAAATCAGCGATTACAGTACAGTAAATACCCATAAATACCTCAAAGATGAGCAGGGGTGGGGGACAATAATTTCTAACAATATACATAATTTTCACCTAAAAGTGCTATGATTTTTTTCAGAATTAGCTGCCAGACTATGTAATGCTTTGGTCATGTGGTGGGCTTGAAAAAACCTTAATATACTCGAAGAGATTTGCATGATGCATGAGCTACCGTATCAATTCTTAAAAGAAAAAAACCTCGCTAATTTTGTCTTGAAAGCTACAACATAAAAATGTTCATTTATCCTAGTCATGGGTAATTTCTGAGCTAAAATTATTCTCGTTTCGATGAGACTGGCACCGACCCGCAAAATATTGTTCATGATATTTTCTCCAAACATTAGAAAGAATCAAAATGCAGAAAAAAATTAAGCACGGATGCATGACTCAACAATCCACCTACCTGTTCCATGGGGACGTGTTTGACAAGCCCGCTGATGATGGTTCTCGGTCTATCCTCAGCCAGGTCCACAGTCTCTATGTACAGCGAGTCAGCATCAGGGTGTTTCTTTACTTCCACAATCTTACCTACACAAGAAAAAAATAGGTATTGCTTAAACGAGCTTTGATCTCAATATTATTTCTACCCTATCTGCTTATCATAAAAGTTTTCATCTGACTGATTCACTTGCGATTTTAAAAGGTAATACTTGTAATAAAATATAACATCCTTAGTTTTTTTGAGTGAAATCTTGAAAACCTCTCTAACAACGCAAACTGAGGCTGTCCTCATATATGACATGCAACAGATAAGGCATATTTACGCAATGCAATGACCTGACCACACTGGAAATTCCAGATTATTTCATCAAGGGACACTCAATACAAATTGCTCTGTTACAGCGGGAAACAACTCCAACAAACTACTAAAAAATTGACATTCATACACTACTATAAAACAGGACACATCGAGTACATACCGACTTTAAGCAGAAGCCTGGAGACATCTACTGGGGCAGAATCATCACCGGCTGCCTGTTTTGGCTCCTCTAAAATCAAATTATAGTTATATCATGCAATATATATAATTATATTATATCTGATTTTAAACGTAACACATTATCAAGCTGACACTGAATAGTGTAAGCTTGATAGAACTATGCCCGTCTTCTATGTTAGCCAGTCTTGACAAGCTTTGTTGATCTTATCCCCCCCTTCCCCCCGCACAACAAAACTTGTCAAGACAGTCTACCTCTATGTCTAATAATGATGTGCTGTTTTTTTTAGCTTATGAAAGACTTGGGTGCAAAACAGTCGCTCTCTGAAATTATAGGACCCCATGGCTTTATTTAACAATCACAAGGTCAAGTTAAGATAAGGTCAGATTTATTACGCTCTACAGTTTTTACACAGGCCACACCGTATTGTGACTAACAGTCTGGGAAATTTGTGCTCATTGAATTCTGTATAGCTCAAAAATATAACTGATGGAGGCTTTTATCTCAGAATCGTCACCTGATGGGCAAAGAAATTTGTCCTCACTGATTGCGATAATCAGGGTGTGGAAATAGTAAGTTATCTTGAAGCTCTATAATCACATTTGCTTCAGGTCCATAGTAGCCTTATCACAGCTGCCCCATTTAAGTTGTTTTTATGTGTGAAAAACAAAAAAATGGGGGTGCTGTGATGAGGCTAGTCCATAGACCTTGTTCCACAAAGCTTATCAGTAACGACTCCACTCACTCTTTGGTTTGACTTTCTTCTCTTGTTTCTTGGGCTCGACTGGTTTGTCCGTAGAGGGCGTCTCAGCAGCAGCACTGACAGATGATTTAGCAGTGCTGGGAGCGGAGGGTGTGGCTGAAGGTACTTTACTACAATCCACCTGCACAACTGAATAAAAATAAAACAAACTAGTTGCATCAAGTGTGGCTAACAACCAAGTTTGAACTTAAATTATTAGCAGAGATACATCCCATCATAGATCTTTTTGTCATGTTTAGGTCAAAATCATTTCTCAAAGATATTCTTTCACACATGGTGCAAAAGAAATTCGAACAGGAAAACAATACAGGAAATATATCGCAATTAATAATTAAAACAATGAACAGGTAACCAAGTATGGGATGATGCAGGTTTCAGCGGATAGTAATATTATGTTTTCAGATACATAGTATTAATTATACAGTGTGTTCTTATGAATTCAAAATTGGAGGAACTAAATGATCAGATCTCTAGGAATCCCTTAGGACGTATAGGTACTAGGATTCAAGGAAATAAATGATATTTTCACCAGACAACAATGATAGGCCTACCTAACAGGTGGTATACATCCTCATTTCCTAACGACTGATTAGAGACTCAGCGAAATTACACACTGATGTCATGATAAACTATTGCATGTATATCTTTGATCGATAGAGAGTGAGCTAATTCACTTAGCACAATTTGGTGTGACAACCCGAGTTTAAATTTACTATTTAGGGCGGGTACGTGGTAGGTACACTTTCCAATTTGACTCTAAGGATCGGAGATACACATGATAATAGTGTAGTCTCGATGTAAAAATGTGGCCAAATTAGCCAAACGAAGCTTAAACATTTTTATCCAACCAAATCATATTATAGGCCTACCTCCATTCATTTGTTCAGCTTGTTTCAGTTTTTGGACCATCGCCTGGACCTGCAGCTTGAGGGCATTGTTCTCTTTCTCCAGTTGGCTCATCTCTGCACTGCACATCTTAGCAGCTGAAAATAAATGGTAACAACCACTGACATATATTATATGGATAAAGGGTATATATCTGACCATGAGCAAGTGTAATGCTATAATTCATGTATGGTTGCTTGATCGCATTTCTCATCTTTGATTGGTCCACAAGTTCAGAATCTAGAATAGCTGACACTTGTTATTTATTGCCAAGCATAAATATTGCCCAATTTTTTGAAGGTTGTTACAGGGCCGTCCATTAACTCATAACCTAAAAGCTTCCAGATTTTTAGCTTTATCTAGCTCCGGACACAAAGCTGTATACTGATACAGATCCATAAATAAATATCAATGATAACAACATAATAAGGTGGATCTCCATTACATATGCCCACACAAACATCGGGACTACAAGTTTAACACGTGTATCTTTGATCATTAGAGTCAATGTAGAACGAGTACCTCACATTTGATGAAATTGGCAGCGGGTCGTCACACCATAACCCTTGTGATGGTACTCATGCTAAGCGAATTAGTTAACTCTTTATCGATCAGTGATATAAATGCAATAGTATATCACGTCATCAGTGTGACATATGTTCTGAGGTCACATGGAGTTTGTCAACATTCTAGCAGAAGCAAATGACTCTCAAATGTTAACAATATTATTATATGGATAAATAGGAAATGAGATCACAGTGTACAAGGGAAATCGACCTTACAACACAGACGGCTAGAAGTATTTCAATCTAGGCCTTATAAGCCCCTAAGCAATATCTAAACATCTTGCCTAAATGTGCAATCAACACTAAGTCTTCTGTTATTCTTATTTAGTTACCTAACTTATAATTCGATCAGCCAATGTTACAACAAAAAAAGATCAGTTACCCGAGTTTCAAGCTTGCAAGGCAGGGGGTTACATACATGTCATCATAGGAGCACTACTAACATTAATGGGCATGATCTTAGTTAGGTTATTGGGTTTGTATGCCTTTTTCATTCTCTCCTCAACCCCCCCCCCCGCCACCAGAGACATATATATATATCCATATTATTATGTATACTACTACTAGTACTACTATTCATCAAAACTAGTAGTACTAGTTTTGATGAATAACAAAATTAAATATTCTTCTAATCTATTATATTAGCTATGTTTACTTACCAGCAGCTTCTCTCAGCTTTGTGAAGCACGGCCTTAACTGCTGTAGTAATACATCTGCCCTCAATGCTCGCTCTTGGAGCTGTGATCTCACAACACCTGCCATTATGAACAAAATGTATTTGTCATCAGATAATTAATTTTTGAGAAGAAAAAATTGAGAAATGTGAAAACTTTACACATGAAAACATGATGTCCTTGTATCCAAGCATAAGATATTATTATTGATTATTCAGTGAGAGATCAATGTTAAATGGCCACAGCGCTTGCGCCATAATCAGTATCCGTATTCCACATGTAATTCCCAAAATACACAAAAAGTCCCAAATATTGTGCAATACACTCGACCAGCTTGTCAGCTCTGCCTATCAAGCATCAATGATCATTGTTTTCTCTCATAACAGATATATTTAGAGAACTTTGAGATGCCTAAAGCAAAGAAAGGGTCCAAAAAGCAGCAGCTTGATTCGTAAGTCCACAACTCACTCATCTCATGACTTTGTAGTTTAGTTACTGTACTTTTCTCTTCTAGACTACCCTTTGTGGGATAACTCATTAGGAAACATCTGACACCTGCAAGTCTACTCCTGTCTCCAATGTTGATAACACCTTATATATGTATCAGGTCAGGCCAATACAATAAGGATATGGTAACAATGAATATGTCTCTTTCCATCTATCTATAGCCTATAGCATTATTTTATATATATATAATATATATATATCTTTCTTTCAATTCGAGGATGGGGCAAAGCTTTGAAAATCCCATGACAGAAGACTCTCCTCATCAATTTTAAGACTTGACAAGGTTTGTCCCCCTACCCCTCTATAAGTGTGATCTACCAAGTAGTGATAAGTGGTTCTTGGCGCCAACCACCAGAAACTATCTGGATTTTACAAGTATATACATTGACTAGTTATTTTGCCCCTGTCGGCTTTCAGAGATTCCGATGCAGACATTATTGATCCAATCAAGGCTGCAGCCAAGGCAGCTGAAGATGATGAGGATCCAGTAAAGAGCCTGCCCGCAGCCCCACCTAAACAAAAGAAAGCTAAAAAGAAGAAAGGCAAACAAAACAGGTATTTATGGTTTCGCATTTTGCAACCATCAAGGATTTTATGTTAGTCATCATACATGTTATTAGCTGGTCTTGACAGGGAGGTGTCCCCTCCCCTAGCAAAGAGAAAACCCCTGGAAATAAGGGTGCTGGTAGTCGATTTCTGCAATGTGCAAAAAAATAGATGCTTTTTCCCTGTACTGTAGCTTATTTGGACAGTCACTATAATATTTTCAAGCATTTCAATATTTTTCTTTATGGTATGACACGCAAGATGTGCAGATGTCCATATTCTTGTCATTAGCATTTTAAAACAATTGCATTTGTTGTTAGCTGGTCTGACTAATGTTGCTGAGTCCATGGCCATAAATGAACTTCAAGCATTTCCTACTAAAATTCTAAACTGTTCTTGTGATTCCCAGGGATGAAGATTCTGATGACGAGGATATTGAAAAGAAAATAGCCGAGCTCGCACTCAACGCAGATGATGCGGAGGAGGACGTCCCCAAACCGAAATCTAAGAAATCAGCAAAGAAGAAACCTCAGGCTGTCAGCGCGTTCGCCATGCTTGATATGGATGATGGCGGTAGCGAGGATGATAAGTCTGTTGTAAGTTTCTTTTATAACCAAATCTGAAACAAAATCTTTAAAGAAAGGCGCCCATATCCCTAAAATGCAGTCAATCCATTAAAACTTGCCAATGTCATCATTTTAGGCTAGTGTTACGGTTGACAGCAACTCTCAATCTCAGATCTGGCCAATCATGAGACAGCAGTCTTGAATCTGACCAATCATATTGTTCAGTCTGTGTGATAAGGATGTCTTGTTTCTGATAACTTCTCAAGGCCAATACAATAGTCACAACCATTTCTGATTGGATCTGAAATTATACCGTAACTGTGGGCTGAGAAGGATGTGATATGATGTCATCAAAACACAGCTAATATTGATTTTCACATCATTGCCTCCAATTGGAGAAGAAAAATTATTTCAATCTCAGGTGTCAACAAGTTGGCTTTATGGTGCATCACAACACATGAATTGTTGATAGTGACAATTATTGGGAGTTCACACGGTATCAAACTCATGTGACTCAAGCTTTTATGACACTGTGAGCTAGCTTTTTTGAGTCCAATAGCCTAAATTATATGATTGATTTAACTTGTTCCTATTTGTAACTCCGTAAGTTTGGACTTGAAAATAGGTTTGGTTTTATTAATATTGGCTTTTCAATTAACAGTAGTCGAGACCCAAAACATAACTTCACGTTGTTTTGTGACCCTGTTACTGTAATCCGTGTCTGTCTACGAACTTGATGTTATTAAAACGTTTGCTAATCGGGAGATTGGTTCGATCAGCATTGGAGTTGAAGCCTACAAGTAAGTGTAAGTTGTTGTGATATATAATACTCTGAAACTAAAGCAATCATTGGTATCTGTCTCAGAGTAGCGATTTGTTCTTGTAGAAAAGTGATGAGAGCGAACCAGAGCCAGAGGAAACACCAGAGCCGGTTAAACCCACTAAAGAGAAAAAGAACAAGAAGAAAAAAGGTGAGGGACTGTTAAAGATTGAAAGACAAGGAATGTGGTCAGAGCATAATAGATGTCAGATTTGGAATTTCCATGGTCCATTACATCTACATACCATTTTGCAAGGCTATCAGTATCATATTCTAGAAGTTTTTCCAAATAGTGTTTAAAAAAATTCGAGTTGGGTGGAAATAATTCCGAAAATTTGATGTTAATGAAACATGAAGATTCCAAATATGGCATCCATTATACTCGAACATATTCATTGTTTATCAATTTTTAAAGCTTCCATGAAACTAAGTTTGAAATCATCAAAGTTGTTTCTCCAGCTAGTCAGCTTCAAAACAAGCCCAAAACTGGCCCTCATGGACAACTGGAAACCGAATAACGAGACATTCAACTTTATCCTTTCACCAGAGAGTTTGTGTGTGAGGTCAATTTATGAAGCTTATTAGCTGGAGAACTACCTCTGAGTATTTGAAGCTTTATATCATGGTTGCTTTAAATTACTCTTTTAAGATTTCTCGTAAGACCAAAGCATGTTATAGTCAGGCAGTTACTTATGATAAAGTTGTGTCAGATAAATAACTGCCTTACTACAACACGCTTTGGTCTTTGGGTAGTCTTTAAGTGTTGAAATACTCGATTTCCTTATTGAACTGATTTGTTAACTCTTACGATCAAGGTAACTCAAACTTCTTAGAGAATGATAGGAGATAGAAAGTCGCTCAGCATTGAATGGGATATTCAATCTGTCTATTATTGAACAGTGAATATTTGTATTTATAATACTATAGTCAGTCAGAGATTTTCCCTTGCGCTGTTAGATCTTCCTGAAGGAAGTTGGTGATAGTAGCAGGAAGATCCTGCCCATACTAGGACCCATTTATAGATCAATGATCAGTTGGTTTAACGACTGACATATGATACGGATATACTTAATGGCCAATTAATCTTATATGAGGTAATGAGAATAGGCAACTTCCTAAATTCATTGCTATTTTGGGAAATAAGGTTTGCCTTCAAAATATCATTGCTGGATTTGTGGCAATCAGAGTTTGGAAATCAAGACTCTCATCTCACCCACTTGTTCTAGCTTTGTGGTTCAGATCAAATACAGTATTTCCCTATCATCCTAACTTGACAAAAATGTGGCCTAGCCTGTGACTATTTCACACGTCATATGTCATCCAACGGTTTCACTATTTTGGTCTTTACATTCCAAATTTTTCCATCGTTTGGAACTTCGAAGCTTCCGTAGTTTGATGAAGCATTTGATTTGAGTATGGTTCTCCTGAGATTCAACAGGAAAGAAATTGCCATTGATAAGACAAGGGTCTCGCAATCATTGTTGATTAGGCCTATCTGTCAGCTACCACAAGACCAATGCATGTTAAAGTCAGGCAGTTAGTTATTATAAAGTTATGTCAGCTTAAAAAGATTCCAATGCTCTACTTGGCACAAATTATTAATGCTGGAAAGAGGACCTTCTATAAGTGAAGGTAACCCTCATTCCCTATATTATGATGTCAACATTAACAGGAAGTGCTTATTTTATTGTATTGCACATCCTCTTCATAGAGGCATCACAATGCAGAGAATGAGAGTTACCTGCCCTTACGGGGTGCACTCTTTCCAACCTTCAATAATTCATGCCATTTAATCTTTTTACCATGCAAATATGACACGACTCTCTCATAATTGACTGCCTGACTATAACATTCCTTGATCTTTGGGTAGACTTTCAATAGCATTATACATACATAGGCAAGCAGCAGGCCGCTGATGATGAAGATATAGATGACCTTGTGAACTCTATGAATGGCGGCAGCACTGCCGCTGACAGGGTGGACGATACAGAGAGTAGACTGGCAGCTCTACCTGCTGATAGCGGTGATGAGGGCAGTAAGAGTAAATGTAGGTATTGCTGACGCTTTTCTGCCCTCTGCTGATAAAACTCGTTATCATGTATTTCAGATAAGAAAAATTATCAAAAATAGCTTTTATGATTTAACTTTGTGAAGTTTTATTTACTACAACAATAGTTTGAAGATCAATCATTCCCATGGACAAAAGATATTAATTGGGAATTTTTTCTGAAACGAATCATTGATAATTCAAAATGTGACATAACCAGATCAAAATTGAGTGATAACGAGTTTTACCTGCAGAGGGGAATATTTTTTCCTGACAGTATGAAGAAATTTTCGAAATTGCTTTTTTCTGCTTTGTGGAAATTCTCTTTTTCAGAATCTGGAAATTCCTTTTGATGATAACGTATTGGATTTATCCAAAACTGAAGTTTATACTGGGTTTAATGGTTCTGTCTCAGGGTTAAGTGCTTACCCTGACTCGAACTTCTCTCTGGTTGCTTTATTAAGTTTGTCACTTAGCGCAAATACAGCTGTTAGATGTAATAAGGTGTGTCTGCATTATTTTATGATCAAACTATTCTGCCAATACTGATAGAGACAGACATTTTAGCCAAGTTACCCTACTGACCTTAATATTTCGCGGGCTCCTAATTCACGGAGGGCACAACTCCAACCTTATTCACTATTCACGGATCTCAGGCCCGCGAAATTGAGAGGATAACTTCTCTATAGTAGTAGTATATTTTTAAAAAAACGCCTTCATTGGATTTGAACTGCAACAGCCCTTGTACTTGTGATTACAAAGCAGACGCTCTACACACTGAGCTATTCAGCCTCTTGACACAAAGACTGTGTATTTAGCTAGTTTTAATTATTCCGGTTTCTGTCATTGCTAACCTCGAAATATTAAACCACTTGAAAACATAAGGTCAGTAGGGTTTCAATTTTTGTTTACTGTAGGCTAGACATTTCGGAGTTGTGCAGTCTCTGACATTGGGCAAGTAACTCTGAAAATGATTTTGAGCATGACAAAATTTGAGAAGTGAGCCGCCAATAGCACATCTTGAGTTACGGCTCCTCTTCACTGTTATGACTTAATACATAGTTAAAGTGATTGTGAATGATTCTGGTTTTGGTATCATTCTAGTTCTCAGTCTCATTTAGAAAACTGCTATAAGGATTATTAACAGCTAAAATTTTACTCAAAGTTCAGATTGGAAAGTACCAAAAAGGCGTTATTTTGTATATACTTTCATTAAAATAGTACCTTTTTCGTATGTTCACATCTTAACTCTGAGTGAAAATGATTTGAAACTGGGCCATATGTTGTTAATTAACCTTATAGCAGCATTCTAAGTTATACTGAGAACTCCAGAATGATACCAATATCTGATTCCTTCACCATCACTTTAATTTGATTTTGTCTTATAGCAAAGAAGGACAAGAAAAAGAAGAAAAAAGGTAAGGGCAAAGCTACAGCTGAGGAGGAGGAGGATCTGGACGCTCTACTCGCTGAGTTTGGTGATAAGAAAACTGAACCCGCTGCCGAATCTTCTGAGACAGCGGCAGCACCTGCTGATGAGGTAAGTCATTACTCTGTGGTAAATTAAGTGAGCCATTTGATGACAATTGAATGACAATCGACACTAATGAAAATAAAAATGAATACATTATAAATAAGTATACAGGTAACATAAATATGTATATATATTATTTATATAAGTATTACAGTAGTACAGGTTGTCCTTCTAAAACGTCTACTCTTTTTTTAATACTGAGAAATATAAAACAGTAATAGAAGCAATCAATGTGGGATTTCCTTCATGTTGAGAAACACTGTGAATCACTATCGTTAGGCGATTGTGTCATATTTATTCATTCTAATGTTTTCATTCAATCCAGCACACAAAAGTAAAGTATTTCTCTGTCCCTATATCTGACGTCAAGTGGCAGTCTATTGATTGAATTATTGATTTTTTGCTCGATCGGTTTACTGGTTCATTGGTTTAATGGTCACTGACATACTGAAGTATGATGCGAAACTAAAATATCCAAATTTGTTAATAATTAATTATGAATAAATGAAAATATCTACCCGGCGTCAACTGACAGTGTAACTTACTTTACAGGGTACAGCAGAGGCCGGAGAAGGGGAAGAGCATCTATCAGCTGCTCAGAAAAAGAAACTGAAGAAACAGAAACAGAAAGAGAGGAAGGATATGGAAGAGGCGGGACTTTTACCTCCACCTGCCGCCGATAAACAGGAAGGAGAGGAGCCTGCTGCAGAGGGAGATGATGTATGTAATTGTGATAATAATGATGATAATAATAATAAAATACACTTTATTTGCTATTCAGTGCCCCTTTTGAGAATATTCTTACATAACAACATGATACAACATGATATACACACATATTTAGTGCATCCTTTTAAAAGGTAGGTTTGTTTACGGGGCCAAGTCAGAGCCAGACCGACTTTACTTTTGGTAGTAAACTCAAAACAGCTCCTACAAAAAAAACAAGGATGCATTTTTTAAACATATTTCAATTCTACATCAGAATTAAAACTGATCATGACTTGTTGTGTCACTCTATGTGCCCATTGTTAGTGTAAATCAAATATAAAATTATGTTTTATTATCTTTCAGGAGAAAAAGAAGAAGAAAAAGAAGAAAGATAAGAAATCAGCCGAGCAGACCGAGACTGTCGATGAGAAAAAGAAACCAAAAAATAAACAGGTATGCTCTTATCGAAGCTCTGTGATAATATCAGAATGCTTACATAGTGGTTGTTAGAATCGAATTGCGTTGTATAAAAATAATGAGTTAAATGTAAAAAGTCGCTAGATGTCTGGCACCGTGTTCAGAACGAGGAGTTGGTAGGCAACAATGATTTATAATATCTCTATGCGAAAGAATTTGACTTACCATATGAATATATCACGTTGATCGGTAAATTATATCGTTGTCTGCATGTAGCTTATTATTATACTGATTTTAATAATATTATTATTTTTCTCTAATTGTAGTTTATGATTATATTTGTTTTATTACTATTCTCTAGTTATAGTTTATTATTATTATAATTGTTATTATTTTTATTTCTATTCTATGTATGCATTTTATTAAAATTAAGATCTGGATGAGTTTATTAATAATATTATTATTATTGCCTTGCTGTAGCTGGCTGCTATGAAGGAGGCATTAGCTCGAGCTAAAGAAGACCAGGAGAGAATGGAGAGAGAGGAAGAAGAGAAGATAGCTAGACAGAAGGAAGCTATACGTATACGTGATGAGGAGGTAATTATACTAAACCTAACCACACCGTCACCACTCTGATTGGCTGTGAGGGCTGAGGAGACACTGATCAGCCAATCAGAGCCAACACAAGGCTCAATTATCCCTGGATATAATATATCCATTTACTACCGCTCTGATTGGCTGTGAGGGCTGAGGAGACACTCATCAGCCAACCAGAGCAAACACATTGATTAGATTTAAAGCATCCATGAAATTAAGACGGAGGTAATCAAAGCTGTTTCTCCAGCTAACCAGCTTCAAAACAAGCCCAAAGTTGACCCTCTTGGACCACTACAAGCTATGTTATGAGGTATTGAAGTTGACTCTTTCAATATTCGCTCGTTATCGGAAAGCCTGGGTGTGAGGTCACATCAGGGTTTTCGACCAATATTCGAAATTTTTCGTATATGGAACTTTTAAAGTGAACCAGCTTTTTTCCACCACAAAAAAATGGGTTAATCTCCCTCAACGTTTTGCTTTGGGTTAATCTCTATTATGACAAAAGCTATATTAGATTTTAACTCGTATCATCCAATTTCGAAAAAATTACACAAATCCAAAGTTTCTAATGGTATACATATAAGCAAAATGTATGTCTATGACATCACACCCCCCTGAGCAAGGCCCGCGAGCGTCAGCGAGGCCTTACTTTAAAAGTCATAACTTCAGTCCTAATTGACCAATTGAGCTGTTCTTGGGCTCATTTTGTAGCTTATAAGCTGGAGCAGTTCCTCTGATCATTTAAATGTTTATTTCATGGATGCTTTATCATCCATCTAAGACATCCATTTATATTTGGGACACTGTGTTAAATTAGCTCTGATTGGCTCTGATTTTTGGTTGGCGACAGCCAATAATCAATCAGAGCCGACACATTGATTAGATTTGACCTCTGTCTAATATATCTATTTATATTTGGAACACTGTTAGATCTGACTTGCCTCCTCCCCCCCCCCCCCCCCCCCCTTTGCCTGTAGTAATCAGTAGGGGCCATCGGCATCATGGGAGCAACTCGAGATTGCAGGTCATTTATATCAAGTGATTGTGTTTAAAAAGATCTCAACTAGAGACAGTAGGTGTCATTCAATCCATGAAGGTGGGAAAAACTTTGGCTCCCAAATCGCTGTTCACACAAAATGAGTACCTGACCAAAAAACTTATTAGTGATGAGGAATCGTTAATAAAGACACCTAAATTGTCTGAATTCTTTTTCCTAGCATTGTGGAAACTGTCACACTGATCATTGTATTGTAACTGGCAGTTAAACAGGTTAATGCATCAAGCTTATTACTTATTTTAATTCAAAAAAGTTCAAATGACTGAATTTGCAAAATTCAGTTCGCTCTGCTCTGATAAATTATTAGAAAAAAATGAAAGATGAGCAGAGAAGAAAACAGAGAGAGAAAGAAAAGGAGAGACTTGAGAGGAAGAAGAAGGAGGGTACTCTACTCACGCCTCAACAGAAATGTGGGTACTCAGACTACAACTACGACATGAGTTATGTTATGAGATACGGAATCAGGTCTATCAAAGAATATCGATAAGGCAGTTTGCGACTGAATCCCCGCCACCAATTGCCTAAAATACTTTTTTATTTATTGGCAAATATTTCATTTGATGAGAAAGTTTTTAAAAGTCAGCCATCTGGGAATTAAACAAGATTTAATTGAGATGAAATGAAAGGTAATCAGAAAAAAGACGTTTGATTGATTAAATGTTATATACTGGTTGTTTGAACTATTATAATACACTAGGTCTATGAATCTCACTATCAATCAAACCACTCTTTCTATAATGATGAAATAAGTTTTGACTAAATATTTTATGTGCAAATGAAGGATGCAAAAGAATCCGAATCAGGAGTTATTCTCCCACATATAAAGAATACAAAAACTGTTGTTTTATTGAAGACTTCAGACTCAAAGATTCTGTTTCTTTCAAGGTTTTTCAGTAATGTGTCCTGTGTTCATGTATCCTTAGCTTTAATTATATTAGCAGTCAATCTGCAAAAAAGAATAAGAATTTTATATTTAACTGCGAATTAACTGTTTATAATCCTACTGACAAGCCGACTGACTTGAATATGCTGATAACTCACAATATATGTTTCTAGTGGCACAAGAAAGAGCCAGACAGATGCTGGAAGCCAGAGGAATACAACTCCCTAAAGCTGGAGAAAAGCTGGCACCAAAGAAACCGTATTATGGTAAACCAAAGAAGAACAAACAGCCACCGAAATCAGGTATGTGCTCAATAACTTGTACCTACCATACAAAAATACCTTAGAGGAATAAATATAAGCTACAGTTAATTTTGCTGGTATTTGGATGACTTAGTGTTAACGAGCTCCAATGTTTGCTAGCTACGGCAATGGCGCGTGTAAAGTCATTGATAGATACCCATAAATTACCCAACTTCCAGCCTCTGCCAAATGGTGCACTTTTTGTGTGTTGTTGATACTTTGCTCCTTTAGGGTAGATTCATTGCGTGATTAGTAAAAAGATGTCCTCTGATTGGAATGGCATTTACCAATCTGACTATTGGTTAGGAGCTGACAAATGCTGATGATACAAAACCTGCCTAGTCTGTCCGCGCAACAGGACTGTGCAGAGAATATAATACTGTTGATTTTTAGCTGGATCATTGTCTCATTATGTATTTAATATCCAATTTTTTTACGAGACCAAACTTCTTTCTGCTCAAAAAAAAAGTGTGTATAATTATTAATTTCAATCTATAGCTGGATTAGATTACGTCAACTAAGTACCTTTTCCCAAGAAGTCCGTTTTTTTTACCGAATGAAAATTATCGAATTTTAGCCACTGCAGATAAAACCCCCACAGAAGAGCAGCCTAGACCATTGGATACTCCTACTACTCCAACATCTGAGGGGAAGGAGGACGCCCCCGCAGCCTGGGACGCTGACCTTGAGGTTAAAGAGGAAGTGAAGGATGACTGGGAGGCCTCAAGTGAAGACGAGGCTCCTGACAGTAAAACTGAGGCTACACCAGCTGCTATTGAAGGTATGTTATTAGTTTGAGTTCTTAGATGGTATCTGGTACAATGCCCGGCTGCCAATGTCCTTTAAGTCTGTTGATGTCGTATGTCCCTGCCACACCGATAGAACAGCAAGTCTTATAGTTGTTTTCCCTTTTATATCATGTTAACACAACTCCTCACTTCTTTTGAAGAACAAATGATATTATTACCTTTGAAAACTATAGAGCACGCGTTGCCAAATAGTGCTGTGCAATTTGCAGGTCATGTCAACATTTGAGAAGATTTTGCGCATCATATCACTCAAAACAATACTGATATTCATTTGCCTTGCAATGAGCTGGGAAACACAAAAGCTGAGAGCTGATTTGATCAATGAACTAAGGTTTAGTTTATTGATTTGATCATGGGTTTGAAAATAAAGAATCAATGAAAAATGAGTATTGATTTGGTCTTCGA
Organism: Membranipora membranacea; assembly: GCA_914767715.1. Classification (NCBI taxonomy): domain Eukaryota; kingdom Metazoa; phylum Bryozoa; class Gymnolaemata; order Cheilostomatida; family Membraniporidae; genus Membranipora; species Membranipora membranacea. Next base: position 16,255,253 of record OU612069.1, on the reverse strand, counting down.
TTGTTCTAAATCAAACGTAAACACGTTATGCTGAAATGGAGAGTTTGTAAATATGTAATCCGGATCGAGTCTTTATGCAAGGCGATGATCAAGCCAAGGTCATTCCTGTAAAAATATGTGAACTTAACGCTGCTGATTTTGAAGTTAAACTCACTATGGAGGGAGAAATTGCAATATTTAGGAGGAATTATCATATCAAAGGAAAAAGTCAAGGACTTCGTGGCAGAGCTTTGTACGACTATGTTGAGAAAATGACAGATATTGCTGTGCCTCAAAGTGTCAGGGCTGCAGCAAAATCGGGGATAGATAAGAGAAAAAGTGGTCACATTGATCCCAAAAAACTGCAAGACTCTGTTGACCAGACGGGAGCTTGTCGTAACACGGGGGCTTGTCGTAACACGGGGCCTGCTGTGAAATGGTGCGGACCTCCTGAGGAGGCTCAGGCACAGAGAAGGCGACTCAGAGAGCGAGGCGTAGAAGAGGGCTTGGAAGGCAGAGCCCTGCTCAAATATGTTGATCGGAACTTTGCGGAATTCTGTGAAGAGAAAATTGCCAAGAGCCAAATGACTTTGAACAAAAAGAAAAGAAAGTCTTTGCAAAAGTACAATGACACTAAGGATGCTGTTTATAGTTTTCGGAAAGCTTTGTTCAAAGCAACAGTACAGGAGGAAGAAATCCAAGCTATCAATCATGCTCGTAAAAAAAGTAAAGACCTTGATGCGCCACACTATCTGATGTAGCCTCACTACTATAAATTCTATCCTGAATAAGCATGATCCACATTTTCAATGAAGGTTGTCAGTTTAACATGAATCACAAAGAAAGAGTTCTCTCAAAACATGTTTGGAGGGGCAAGCCTGCCCTCCCAAGAAAAATGCAAAATATTTTTGTTTATCGAGCATGAAAATTGAAATCATTCACTTGTTTTCTATGTGATCAGAATCCCGTTCAAATAAGAATAATAATTTTTTTGTTAGCTTTTAAACTTTGTGTACCGACATCCTCACAGTTTCTTGATTCTCTTCAGTGGGTCGGTCTAAAGTTATACGCTACACTTTGGTTTAGGTTGTGGACCATGCACTGCTAGGTCAATCCACTTGTTGGGACTCTTGACACGCGCTGTAACAGGTTCAGGCGCTTAAACCAATGCTAAGTGAAGCATAGCTATGAGTTCTAAGTCATTTCTTCTTACAGTTTCCAATCCATGTTTAGTTGAATAGTTACCTATATCACTTTCCATTTTGTATATGCACACTCACCATGTCTGCTATTTACAATCAACGCAGCGTATCAAAGCTCACATATATTAGTCATTATTCCTGTATTTGAATTACTTTGCTCAGAAATAACCTTATTATATTTTTGCCTCCACAGAAGTTAAACCACCGACACCAGAAGTAGCAGCAGCTGATGAGGCGGCGGAGGAATCTGAGGAGAGCAGTGATGAGGAGAGTAGTGATGAGGATTCCTCCTCAGAGGAAAGTAGTTCTGAGGATGATGATGATATGACACCTAGAGAGCGTGCATTCGCCAGAATCCAGGTAAGTCTACTCCACATGATTCAGTACCTTACAGAGATTGCGTTGTGTTCAGTTGAAGCCTACTATGGCTTTCTCTGTTTTCTGACCTATAAAAGACAAGCCAGAGTAATTATGTTGTTTGCATTGAAATTCATTTCATCTCATTTGCTTGTTAGATTTTCTGAACTACTACATCACTATTTATGCAGAACTATTAACACTGAAACGCAAATTCATGTAAATTTTTGCTGTTCAGCGTAATGGTGGTAAAATTTCAGGCAAACAGTGTGAATAGTACAAATGTTAACAGTAGGACGGACAAAATGATCCAACCTGACTGTGTCCTTCTTCTTCCAACCAAACTTTCATGCTATGCGTTGTTTCTGATGCTCTGCTCATGGGTATCAATAGTGAATTGTGTGCATGTTGTAAAGATACAAATCTATTTACTTGGAAACGTAACTGTGACCTTCCATTTAAACTATCATAATAATGTCTTGTATTCTATTCACTGCTCTTGTAATATTAGTTCACTAGCCAAGCATATCATGATGAGCATGTCTTGTAAATGTTTACAGAAACGGGCATCAGACGCTGAGGCTAAGAAATCCACAGATGTTCTCAGAGCTCCAGTAGTGTGTGTACTAGGTCATGTAGACACTGGTAAAACTAAAATATTAGACAAGGTTAGTCCTCATCTTAAAGTAAACAGGAATATAATATTCAATTGTTTATCGTAATTGTGAATGACCTTATGCATATCGGACGTACAACTTCCATGAAGCATTGCCTTAGAACAGTGTAAAACTAATTTCTAAATACAATGCAAATATGTTATATGCATTAATGTAATATCAGGTAAAGCCAATTAATGTTCTATTGACTACAGTGGCGGACCTAATTGACTGCATCAGTTGATATCTTGGTTTGTAGTCATCTGATGACCAGCAAATTTTTGTGCAGTACATGAGGGACAATGGAGTGTAAATATGAGATAATTTTCAGATGACTTGTGAAAGTTTCAAGTCCTTCGTATATAATCACCATGTTTCCATGTGAATTTTGAGGTCGGCCTCGATTGAGCTGAGTTGTCACCTCTTAGCTCGACCTCGAAATATGCACACATTCCCATGTATAGAGCTGAGATGAAAACATCAAAAAAATTCATTGATGCTAACCTGCTATAGCTTGCACAGAAGAGCCCTGAAAAAAACGTCAGGTCGATCCATGGTACTGCAGTGATTTAGAGTTGTATTCTCTGATCCGTGATGTTTATAAGGTACATACTGTATTGGTATGCTATTATTTTAGTTGAGGCGTACTAATGTACAGGATGGAGAAGCTGGAGGTATAACTCAACAGATCGGAGCTACTAATGTACCTCTGGACGCTATACATAAACAAACTTCATTCGTTAAAGATGTGAGTCTGTCTTCAACATGTTATTGCAATATCATCCTGGGGGGTCTTTGAATTAGTAAGAGCAAGATTATCACACTCTAGGTCTTTCAATTAGACAAAATCACTCCCAAATCGCTCACTCAGAATGTATATAGTCCCGTCTATGAGTGATTTGAAAGCGACAGCCTAGCAGCTATCACTCAGCGATCAGACGATTTTGACTTTTTCTAATTGAAAGACCCCCCCCCCCAGGCTTAAAATAAGATCGGAATTGAATTTAGCGCCCGGTCAAGAGTTTGTTTGAGTCTCGGCAGATTTTAATTTCTTGGGTTCCTCCACAAGCTTCAATTGCTTATTGACGTCTTGTATGTGTACATGATGATATCAGTTCAATGTGAATAGAAGACTACCCAAAGACCGAAGCAAGTACCTTCCTTTATGGAAGGCACTCTTTCCACCATCAATAAATGATTCATGCCAAGGAAGGCATTGAAATTTTTTACTATGCAAATCTCACATAACATTGTCATAAGTGACTGCCTGACTATAACATGCATGGGTCTTTGGGTAGACATTAAGTGGTGACAGGTATATCGTTATAATATCACAGTTTGTTATGAAACAGTAATACATGTATCTGTCGGCGTCCTGGGCATGATTATTGAGCACAGAGATTTCATGTACTGTATATGTATTTCTCTGTTAAGTTTATATAAATATTATCGTTGTTGTTTTCTTCGTGCAGTTTGATTTGGCAAAACTAAAAGTACCTGGACTTCTAATAATAGATACGCCTGGTCACGAGTCTTTCAGGTCAGTACAAAATTTATAACAGGTATTCGCAACAGAAAATAGAGAGTAACGATTTGGTGAGTTAACGTCACCACATTTACACATCGATGACCGCATTCTACCTGCCTCACGGACATGATTACATTCATAATATACGAACAGAGTATTGACCTCAATAAACCGTATATTCTACAAATCTAGTATCTGCCATATAAAACAAACAGCTTAAGTATCCAGCAGGTTAATCTAAGCCCATACAAGGTGCTATCCTCAGTTAGAATCTTATTAGCGCTAAAGGCAGTATTACCAAGAGTTTCAACATGTTTTTGTCTTTTTCTTTGCAGTAATTTACGTACGAGAGGTTCCTCTCTATGTGACATAGCTATATTAGTAATAGATATCATGCATGGACTCGAGCCTCAAACTATAGAATCTATACAGCTGCTTAAAAAAGGAAAAACTCCGTTCATTGTGGCTCTAAATAAAGTAAGTATCATTGTTGTCTTCTCATTGAACGGAAACCCATAACTCCAGATATGATGTCATATGTGATTTTTTATTTAAAAATTGAAATAATATTATTGCCATGTACGGGATGCGCAAGTCTATTGAAACTAGACAGCAGCAACTGGCCTTTACTTGGTGGTCGAACAATCACAATCTCAAAAATAAATGTGAAAAGCTTTTGTTCAAGCAATTATGAAAAAAAAATTTTTATTGGTATCATATTTTTAGTATTTCCAGTCTTATTTAGAATTCAGTTTCAGGTTCATAGCCTGTGGCCCAGTTGGAACTGATTTTCACTCAATGTTGAGATGACAATGTTGTTCTAATTTTCATTATGCACTTTAACAAAGTGACACTACCCTGCAAATTGGTGATGAGAATTTCTTAATCATATTATTATTTTAAACTTACAGATAGACAGATTATATAACTGGAAAACTAACGCTCATAAAGATGTGCACGCTGTCATCAAGTCTCAATCATCTAACACTAAGACAGAGTTTGATGAGCGAGCTTCCCTAGCCATCACTCAGCTAGCTGAACAGGTAAACTCATCCAGCATTGTATTGAATAACTGTCAAATAAGGATTTACTTATTAGAGTAATGGCCATTTACTTGGGAGCAAAGATTTTTGCTTTTGAAGAGTTTGTGACAAAGCACTGGAACAAAATTACAACTCTGAAACCTTTGTATGCACTTTTATATCTTGTCAGTACTCTTATAGTGACAGTCCTACTAGGCCATGTTTTGTATGGTTTTAAAGATCTCAGGCTGAAAAGTCCTTAGGCCACATGAGATGAAACAGCCTGTGAACCTAGTTGCAAAGTCTGGAAATTGGGATCATAGTGATTTATTGCCTCCCCCTGACCACTATGATCCACTATGATCCTTGCTAAAATATTTAAAACAAAACTAAAATGCTATCTTCCACAATTTTCATTTTTTTATTGTTTTTATTTGCCCAATGAACTCACAATATTAGATTTACTGGGGTAATATATCCACTTTTCTAATAGGACTGTCACTCTAAAAGAAAATGAGACAGTGATTAAAACAGCTAGCATATGGTCAATGGTCAAATCTATGATAGAAATAATTTAATATCATATTGGTAATACCTAAACAAATTCTTTCTAGCAAATAATTGCTCTGAAATAATCTCAGGCTATGGTTGATTGTTATAAATATATATATTAATATATAAATATATATTCTTGAACTACAGATTAAATATATTCTTTTGTCATCGCATATATTTTAATGTTGTCACTTTCTGTATACTATCAGGGTTTGAATGCAGCTCTGTTCTACGAGAATCCTAATCCTAAAGAGTACATATCCTTAGTTCCTACATCGGCTCACAGCGGAGATGGGATGGGAAACCTTATAGCCCTACTATGTCACTACTCTCAGACATTCCTGGCTAAGCGTGTCGCTGTCACTGATGATCTACAGGCTACTGTGATGGAAGTTAAAGCGCTGCCTGGTCTAGGTACGGCTAAGTGATGAATTGAATTAAATTTTTATTCATGTAACATGAATCTTTTTGAATTTGAATGTGTTTCAATCCCATAACATATGTTGCCGGTTATTGATAGATATTGTGTTGTAGAATTTAGCAAGACTGTTGCGGTTGAGGGACAATCTCTTGAACTGCAAAAAATGCTTGTATATTCTAATAATCCTAAACAAAAAAATTTCAAGGTGTTTTGCCTTTGTAGAGTGAGGTTCAATGCTTGAATTATTGAAGTTTCAAAAACATTAACTTCAAATCAAAGAAATGAGTTGTCAAAGTTGGTATTGATAGTCAATATTATTCCCTGCCTCCCCTTACCAGCTAAGTTCAAACCTTCATGCTATATTAATTTCGCTATTTATATGTGTCTTGTAGGTACGACAGTAGATGTTATATTAGTTAACGGTAGGCTGCGTAACGGAGATGTAGTGGTTATGCCCGGTACAGAAGGACCGATAGTTACACATATAAGGGAGCTACTCATGCCTGAACCTATGAGAGAACTTCGTGTCAAGGTAATATGTCATCATAATCAGCATAGGTATTATACCTTAGAGGAGAAAAGGTTAGCGATGCGCAAGTGACCTAATGTAAGCAAGCACCAAATTTTGCAAGCTTAGATGGGAGTTTGTATAAAGTGATGTGGTTGAGTAAGCCTATTACAAGCCTGCGCGAAATGGCAAATTTTCACTCCTGTGAAAACTTTTTCTGCTAGGGCTACAGAATAGTGTTGAGACATCATCTGTAAAGGTTTGGTACTGATGAGAAATTGTTTTAATTTTAAAACTTCATATTAATTTGGAGTCGTCCCATTTATGTGAGTCCAGTTCAATGAGTATGCAACTGCCACTTTAACTATTCCTATACAAATATGATTAATCGACGGCCAGCAGTGTTGTAGTACGTCATTTTCTACACCGTGCTTTAAATTTTTGTGTTTTTATACTGATACACAAGATATTCTAGTAGCTATGTGGACTTTATTAAGTTAAACATAGGAGTGTCTGGAAATGTTTGACATTGCTCTCCTTCATATGAAGTTTCTATATATTTACACTTTATGGCACACAATATGCCCACAAGACAATAGTTAACGTGGTATATATGGATATTGATGGCTGTGGAAGGCGTTGTTGACACAATGAGGGCACCAGTACATGACTGTCAACCCACCTCATTGTAGTGTGTAGTGTGTGTTAGGTTGTGTAGGTTTGCATGACACGAAAATTCAATCGTTTTTGTGCCAACTTCATCAGAATTTTCCATTCGAAACGGGTGTTTGAATATAGATTCAGAATAGATTGTCATGTAACATTGTGTGTGGTGAAGGAAAAAAATAGGGAATTGCTTTGCAAGAACTTTCATGGCAATCAGCCATAATCCTGTGTGCTTATTACTTTTGAGAAGTTTATTTGGACAGTGAAGGCATTTATGCAGACTGTGAATGATAAAAGAAAGAAAAACAGCATAACAGTTACAATGAGGTTGCAACCAGCCTTGCCTGACCAATATTATTTTAATGTGTTTGTGATTTTTATGACTTTTGACTTGTGTCATGGTAAACTCTTGAGGAGAGAAATATTAGCTAGTTATGGGGGGCATTTTATGTTGGCTAGCACTAATTTTAGCTAGCAGAGGTATTACCACAAATAAAGTAGAGATGTTTTGTGAACATGAGCTCGCGATAAAATTCGCTCTTGCAAACACGTCGTGTGTGAAGAGGCAAACATTCCCTCTTACTGATACTTTGCTCCTCATGCAGTACATGGCTATGGGGTCTATACATGAAACTCATTTCCGATAACCTGGAAGATAAATTTTACGCCTCAAAATCTCAATTGGGGTACCTCACCATTAAGTCACCATACTTATAAGTTACTTATAAGTATTTAAAGAGCAAAGTGCTAGTGTCCTTATGCATTGTACATATTTGGAGGTAACCCTGTTCAGCTCAATGGTATGGGCTACATTACATAAATATAAGCAGCGCCCACATATAACATTTAAAAGTCACTTTCTTTAACAAGTATAGTGACTTACTACGGTACACTCTTGTCATATCTAACAGAAGTAAATCTATCTCTTACATACGTTTATTTCTTACTTTGCAGAGTGCATTCAGACATCATAAAGAGGTAGAGGCTGCGCAGGGAGTGAAGATTGTGGGTAAGGAGCTAGACAAAGTGATGGCTGGTCTGCCCATGTACGTTGCTAAATACCAGGACGAAGTCGAGGTCTATAAGGTAAGTCATCCGTACCGCTCAAAGTCATCCGTGTAAGTCTTCCACACTGACTTAGAGACTGCAATTTAACCTAGAACAAGTTTGATCTAATTTGCCCGTAGTCCGGTCGTTCCCATTCCGCTGGAGAGCTGCTGGCTCCAACCTAAAATGCAGACAAAATGGATCATGCTCGATCTAACTATGATCAAGGGTATTCTTATTGTTTGAGTTCGTTTAGTATGAGTACCTAACATGTGCCCACTGCCCACCCTTAGAATTACTGAAATCGACTATGGGTCAGTACACCAAAGTCCTTGTGATGGTACTCGAGCTGTTTTGAGCGCGCATGATCTATCTGTTTCAAACCGGATTCAGACCAAGTGGAAGCAAAAAATAGCATTTTAATGTGTCTCACAGGCTGGACCACAACATGAGGAACTTAATACTACTCAGGCCATTGTATAAAAATTTCTACTTTGTCGTTGTTCCCAGAAGAAAGTAAAACTCACAAAGTGAGCCGGCATACTTAGTAACCTTTTGCTGTGTCATCAGGTTATTAATTTAAGGCTTGTGCATAAACTTGTGGTGGAAGTACAAAAACCTTTCGTTTTGCCGAATATAAGTTAGCTAGCAAATCATACTTTCATGATCAGTGGTTAATGTCAGTAAAACTTGCCGGGACTGACCCAGTGCCCCAACTGATCAATGTTTGCACCTAGAAGCAACTTATCGGATTTGGTAAATGTGAACAGTATTTTTGACCCAAAAAGACCTTACCTTATCTTTGATTGTATATTTTCCGTCCACCCCCGGACTTTTATGTCAATCGGTGCACTACTTTACTTCCTCCAGACTGGTTTTGTTTGGCTTCCCAAACTTTGGGCCACAAATACTGACCAATTTTGTTTACGATGATTTATGGGTCGTCCGCAAAGAAGCCAAGCCTTGTTCTCCTTGTTTCTCTGAATGATTTTCTTTTCATTTCAGGACTGGATTGCGGCCGCACTAAAGAATGCACTGAATGCCATCAAGTTATCGTCGACTGGTGTGTTTGTACAAGCCTCCACTCTCGGCTCTATGGAGGCGCTATTAGAGTATCTCAGATCTGTCAAAGTCCCGGTATGTCGTCTGTAATCTGATGTTGATGAGAACTCGCATTGTCCACTAAACTTCATTTTTGTGTTTAAGTTGAACACACATATGAAGAAACCCATATCCAGTGCGTCATGATACATTTACAAAATGTTTTTACCTAAGAGAGAAAATATGGCTGAATGCCAGTCCTTTACAGTCAGTTTGGCGCAGTGGTTAGCGTGTCTGCCACTTGACCAGCCGGTTGTGGGTTCAAACCCATCCGGGGCCTCTGTATGTACAACACCATCATGCACGCAGATTAAAGAACCCTCCTGTATGGTATAGCTCTATACAGGAGGATGCTGTCATCAACCACTGCAGCTCCGGCCTTGTAGCGCTATGCTTCACGCTGGGTGAAAGCTGTCAGTGGTTGAAAATTGGCACTAACGACTCGGAAACCTAGTCGTCACTATAAACCTCTTCCTATGCCGCACCTCGGTGCAGTCATCGTAGTGCAGTCATCAGGAGGTGGCTCAGATGGTTAGAGCGCCGGACTTCAACACGCAAGTGTTGAAGGTCGTGGGTTCGAATCCCACTGCAGTTCATCTTCTACTGGGGGTTGGTTGGTCCCCCAGGTGTGCTCCGATCTGCCTGCAAACAGAGAGCAAATTGGCGCAGATATTGCGGCCTCGCCAATAAGGCAATAATATTTCGCCGCCCATGCCTCGGGATGGGCGAGTGATAAGACATCGGATTTTAATAAATCTTTAATCAAGTCTACCTAGACGGACAGAAACAACAAAACTTCAGATACATATGCATAGGAAAACCAGCTGAGGGTGTGGTGGTGACCATATTTACATTTAGTTATTTTACAGCCACACAGAGAATATTATAACTCTATGGGCGCTTGCAACAGATAATCTCTTACATGACCAAGCAAAGAAGAAGACACTCCCTATCTCTGGTTAACAGTGTACTTGAGTGTGATATCAAACCAACATGTCAATTAGGCGGATTTTGAAGGTTTTGTCATTACAATTGAGAGTTTTTTCTCAAGAACAGCAATGAGATAGGTTGTAAGATAAGTTCTGATCTGAGTTAGATCCAATTTTCCGCGATCCGGCCATTCTCATTCTACTGGTGAGCCACCAGCAGCTCAAACCCTATATGCAGGCAAATTGGAGCATGCTTGATCTAGCTCTGACTGAACAATAAACTAGAGCTCTAGCCCATCATGGTGAGAGCTGGGTGCACACTCCCCCCTCCCCTGCTCCCCCTACTGAATGGTCTGGCTTGGGGAGCAAGTAGATCCACCTGAGGTAATTTAGTCTGGAATCCCATCACCATCCCTGTGAGCCGTCCTGAGAAATTTTCCTGATAATGAAAAGTTATTTATGATTGCAGAGCATGGTATACAAATTAATGACACAAGTAGTGGCAGAGCAATGAAATACAATATCAGTCGTTGGCATGAAATAGCAAATTTGAGCTTAGCCAAATATTTGCTTCAATCTTCTATTTCTGGTTTGGCATGTTTTTTCTATCACGGAAAATGTCAAATCATCCAGTTTATATTAGAGAGGGGAAGAAGGGGGCCTGATCGAACGCAGTAGGATCTGCGATGCTATTCGAGGCGCAGAGACCAAAAATACTAGGGGTTTATTGAGACTAAGTAGAGAAGTACGTAATATGTGAAGAAATGGAAAGTTTCCATTATGTAGTTTTGGATTTGACCAGATAAGTTTGGCACATCACCCTTAATCTCATTGCTCAATACTCACATCCCATTGCGTTGACAGAATCCATTTGTAGTAAGATTATTTTGGTGGTTTTTTCAGGTTTTGGTCAGCTGAATTAACCAGATTTTGACTTTTGACTCTTTGTCACTAACTGCGTCAACCCTGCTCGATAATACATATTTTTAGACTTTCAGCAGGATATTATATCGATGCTACAAATACTACAATAATTTCACTTGGTCTTCATGCAGATTGATAGAGCGCATCGTTTCCTAGCATATCTATTTTTTAAGCATGGATGATGTTAAAATAAATTTGCTGTATCATCAGCAGGCATATCAGCTGTGATCAAGGATAAGCAGGATAATGTTAAATCAATCGATAAGTCACAGTTTTAGCTTCTCATAAATCGGCTAATGCCTGAAGTCAAGTAGGCCCACAACTTCCTTGTCCTTTTTTTCCTCCTTTTTTTTTTCAAGTGTGTCTACCAGGAGATTTAGCAGATTAACATCTCTTACGACGTAATAAGAACGACAATCAAGAACATAAAAAAGTCAACCTCTTGAGCCGTTCTTGCGTTCTCCGCAGCATCAGGCCATGACTAATCTAAGGATTAAGTGGTGGTTATTACGATAGCAGGTGGCCAAAAAACAGCTGCTGTAAAGTGGACTAAACCACATCGGCTGTGTCAAGAAAGTTACCTCACAACATGATTGGCTGTCGTCAGAATTTAGGCTCGTCATTTGGCATAAGGAACACAAAGAACTGGAGAAGAGGCACAGATGTTGTCGATGCGACTGACCTATTAGACGGTCGAGAATAGAAATAATGCTAATGTATCTGGTCTATATTAGGATTTACAACACTGAATTTAGCTATAATTAAACGGTATAAAATGTCACTTAGACGTTTATAATTGCTTTTTGCATCACCTTGAGGAGAATTGAGTAAGACTGTGTCCTGTTTGATGCAGAAAATTCCGAATTAAGAAAGGCTGAGACTGTAACTGAGATCCTTGACTCAAAGCGGATTCAGTATACAGCAAAAGGCAAAAAGAGCAGAATATATCTTTGCCGTTTCAGCATCAAATTTTTCTTCTCATAATTAAATCGCCAAAATTCCCGACTATTCTAGACTCAAGCGGATTCAATTTGGCAAAAAAATGAGCAGGAATCTTCCCACATTAGTGTCAAATTCCTTGTCTCTTAATTTTATCTATTCATATTCTGGCCTGAAGCGGATTCACCTTCCTTATGTTGAGAGGAGGGGCATTGTGTTAGGGCAGTGATGTCGAATTATTAGGAGGGGTATTGTGTTGTATCTGTTGTATTGTGTTGTATTGAGGGTAGATGTCCGATTGGGAGGAGAGTAGTAGCAAGAGGGGCATTGTGTAAGGGCGGATGTCGAATTGGGAAGCAGGTCGGGTAATGGACCTGGTCATGGAGTGGGTCATGGTCTTGATCTTGATAGATGAAACCAGATGTGAATGTCTAAAGGATTTATTCAGATAGAGCATAATTTGCCTTTGGTTGGTATGGCACGACTCTGTACAACATTAGTTCCTAAACATGGGGTCTGACATGAGCATGCATGCAAGCTTTCTGTTTCTAAGCCTGTTATTTTGACTGCCTTTAGAGAGCAGCTGTCATATGATTTCTGTTTCACACAGAAATAAATTTTTAAATGGGGTCAATATGTTTATTTTATCTATATATATACACATGGAAGGTACAATTTGCCCTGGTTAAGAAATACATCCACATCTTTAACAAGGCCTGACCGAACTCATCTGTTTTTTTTTCAATTTGGTTTTTAAAAAAAGTCAAATAAAGACGGAGCCATTGTTGAGAGGTTCAAGTCCGCATTTTGAACTAAGCTCAACTAAATTTAATATTTGAATTAACTTTTAACTTACTGGAATTTTGATAACTTTAATGCTGTGACAGATTTGACAACCGAAAGCACAGCCTTGTCATTTCTGCAGAAATTATCATCAGAAATTATCATAAATTGCACAATAAGGGATCAGAATTTCAAGGACAAAATTTGTCAAAATTGAACATATTTGTACTTGTTCAACCATCGGATGCCAATATATGGCTTTTTTCCCTGGATCAAAAATACCAAAAACACAATTTCAACTTCACATTCGTATGTAAAATATCACTTATTCAGTATTATCATAAATACTGTATATTTTATTGACTTGCTTGTCTAATGCTTGTGATTTCATGAATACAGAATAGGCTATCAATTTTGTATATGTAGGTCACAGATGTAAATTTTATTTTTCTAATCACATGATAAGGGCCCAATACATAAGTACATATCACACATATTGTTTTACTGTACTCGATATACATGTAGTTACAAATATCTGCTGAATAGCTCATAATCAATAGTACCAGCCGATTTTTTAAGAGAAAATACATCTAAAAACTGTACGATATGATATGCCAAGTTCTATATTATGTATGTATAAATTATCACATCTCGTTTAAATTTTAATAATTTAATTGTATTTATTTTATTATTTATTTTGTTATATTTACAGTATGCTGGTATTAATATTGGACCCGTTCACAAGAAAGATGTGATGAGAGCCTCAGTTATGGTCGAGCACAGCGAACCTCAGTAAGTATCACTGTGAATTTACACTGCAGATTTTCCGCCAGATTTTATGGTCAGAATTTTGCTTTTATATAAGCTATCATTTGAAGCAACTGATGTTCTGAATTTTGTGACATAAGCAGAATTTTGTTGCTTTCAATGAGAGCTCATGTAATTAAATTATCTGACAAAGTAATCTGTCCGGAAATTTGCAGTGTAAATGCAGCTTTTTTGTTAAGTCTGAACCATAAGCGCTGTGTGCTTGTAGCTAGGACCAAACAAGTTTCATTTTAAATATGTTGTCCTAGTGTATTGAAAACGGTATGGGCCCTCTATTACATTATCTCTATCGTTGTCTATACACCACCAGCTATCATAAAAATTGCTCTTGTGTCATAAGCCCATGAGCTAATAGGTGAGACAAGACGGTTACTCATCAGTTTACTATTAGTAAAAATTGGCAGGTGATAATTTATCACCATTGTATAGTAACATAGGAGTAAAAGTTTTGGGTTTTTGGGAAAATAACCTGATGGAGTTGGGGAATGTCTGGGACAAATTGAGACAGAACATATCCCTGCACAGAATGAGAGTATTCTACCACAAAAAAAAAAGATTTGAATATATATTTAGTAAGATGATATCAATAATAGCAAAAAAACGAGTCCGACATATATTTGTTGATTTCAGGCTTTTTTACCATAGTATAACTTTCCCACACTATGAAACATGAAATTATTAAAAAAAAACTGTTGGTGGTTGTGTAATATTGTTTGTGTGAGGGCATGTGACATCAGAGGATGATCTAAGTATCGCAACCATTGTGCAAACCTGATTTTTTGTGTTATTGAGTATCATGTACTACACTCAATCACCAAGATACCTGGTTTGCTTTTTTTTGTTACCTTGTCATGTGGGAGGGAGTCGGCAGGGCTGTCAACATTACATATGTGAAAGCATATAGTGACAGAAACGACTAATAATACTTGTATTTGCCTGAGGTCGCCAATGTGACAGCAAATGTGACAACAAAAATGACAGCAAATTTGACAGCAAATGTGAAAGCAAATATAAATCTTTATGTTCTGACACATGTATGGTATTGGGAGAACACCTGACATTTTGATCCAACTTCCATCTCATGTCCACTTAAGGAGTAGTTCCAGGTTGTAATCAGGGAGGAGCCACTAATAGGAAGTTTTGCTATGGGGTTTGATCAATTTGGCCTATCAGCTTGACAACTTTTGGGAGTCAAAGCTGCCAATGTGCGTAGGTTTTCACACAGCCTAAGCCCCCTAACCACTGTGATTGGACTGTTGGTTGATCTTTTGCGACCACCCTAGCAGGTAATGTGGTCAATTAAACGTCATGAAATTCTGTATTTATCCTTTTGTTCCTAAAAAAAATGAATTAAAAGTACTAAAAATAATGATCAAATTGAGACCATCAATACTGATACATCTGTTATGTGAGTGTCAATCCTCACCACTGTGTGATGTTATATGTAATAAATACCTCCCTAGCCTATAGGCTAGCCTATAAGTAATAAAATTAACTTGACGAACCAAAATCTCACAAATCCGATACAGTCAGATTTGAAGCCATTACTACCCATTGATATGAATTTATGTATCGGTGGTAGAATCGCAGCATGGCTATTTGTGGAGATTTTCCGTCGGCAAATAACTTTTTATCAGTAGCTGGATCTAGCAGCTTATGTCTATTGCATCGTTTGGTGTGCCGGTATCCACCATCAAACACTCGTGCAAGCTGCACGACAAAAGTTTTACAAGTGTTCGGCTGTTCATTACCGATCTTTTAAACCAATCACAGATGGCAAAATCGTTCCAGCAACCATACATATATAGGCCCATGCTTGTTTGGGGTTAGATATGTTCCTCTTGTCCGTATGATATATGATATATCAGTGTCCCTACCCTTGTTTTGAGTAGGGTTGTATTATCAGCTTTCTTCTGAAGCTGGTAACTGACAAACGAGACAATGTATTCTTCATATGTAGGCGTAGTAATTGTGTTCAATTTAATTTAATTTAAAATCAATTCATAATCATAATCATGATCGTTATGTAAGCTGTTTCACTACTGCATGACTTGCAAAAATTATTGAAAATGGTACGTCAGTTTGTTCACAAGCCTGCCCGATTCTTCTGACGTATCTCAAAGTTTACAATATACGCAGACAATATAAATCAGAATATGATACCTGTCTGCCATGAAAACACGAGACAGGGAGAAATCATATATATATATATAACACTTATTTATTCTGGTAGTGAATAAGACCAGGGGCTTTTGTCAAGAACAAAGATTACTTTAAAAAAGAAAATGCTAATTCAGTAAACTAAAAAAACGTACGTGTGAACTACTAAGGCACACAAAGGTATAAAACTACAGAGACATAGATTATTGCAATTGAAAATTGACTATCTAATGGAGAAAATATAGAAATTTTTCTATTTTTATAGGATTTAAAGGATAAGATTGTTCGAGTCATTATATAATTTGGCGCCAAATCAATAGACATTGGCAGGTCATTAAGCACTGATAAATATAATTTAGTGCAGCAATGGGTTTCGTCAGAAACAACTCCTTGTTACCGGCGTCACAAATGCAACCAAAATAGAATAGATTGAATTTTTCGGTAATAACTTTACTATTTTATTAAGTTAGATAGCTACATTTCTTTCATGGCATGATGCAACAGTAATATGAAAAACTACACTGTTAAAAATAAAAGAGAATTAATATGTATGCCAATAAAGTTGCTACGTAAACAATTTTCCGTTAAACTTTTTTTTTAACTTTTAATAAACTAGTTTGATTATGTGACAGTTGCGTAACAGCCTCTAGACTAAAACTTTGTGAATGTGCCGTCTCACTTTTCAAAGAGAAGTAACTCCAAAAAACCGGATTGTGTTTGATATACCACCGAGGAGTTAAGTAACTACCATCAAAAACTCAACATACTGTTTGACAGCAGTTTTATAAGTGATCGGTTGTACATTACTGAACTTATGAACCAATCAAAGATGGGAAAATCGTTCCAGCAACCATGCATTAATAGCCATATATATATATAGCCTACATATACCATATATATAATCCATATAATATAATATACCAGTATCCCTACCTTAGTTTTGCATTGGTTGAATGGTTGCGACCATGATATTTCATTAGGTTTTATGTGCCAACTCGATGGCATCAAATATGCTTAATACTTGAATTGGGCGAAGAAGGTTACGAAACACTCTAGAGCTTGCAAACAAACGCTCCAATAAAATCATGAGTCATTGATGGCACAAAATTTCTTTCTGGTGAGGAGAAAAAAACCACTATCGGATAGTAACTGACAAAAGAGACAAAGTAATCCTCCTACGTAAAGGCTTAGTAACAATGTTCAATTTAATTAAACTTAATATCAATTTGTAATCATAATCATGATCGTTATGGAAGCTGTTTCACTACTGCATGACTTGCAAAAATTATTGAAAATGGTACGTCAGTTTGTTCATAAGCCTGCCCGATTCTTCTGACGTATCTCAAAGTTTACAATATACGCAGACAATATAAATCAGAATGATGACATTATATACCTGTCTGCCATGAAAACACGAGACAGGGAGAAATCATATATATATATATATATATATATATAACACTTATTTATTCTGGTAGTGAATAAGACCAGGGGCTTTTATCAAGAACAAAGATTACTTTAAAAAAGAAAATGCTAATTCAGTAAACTATAAAAGCGTACATGTGAACTTCTAAGGCACACAAAGGTATAAAATTACCGAGACATAGATTATTGCAATTGAAAATTGACTATCTAATGGAGAAAATATAGAAATTTTTCTATTTTTAAAGGATAAGATTGTTCGAGTCATTATATAATTTGGCGCCAAATCAATAGACATTGGCAGGTCATTAAGCACTGATAAATATAATTTAGTGCAGCATGGGGTTTCGTCAGAAACAACTCCTTGTTACCGGCGTCACAAATGCAACCAAAATAGAATAGATTGAATTTTTCGGTAATAACTTTACTATTTTATTAAGTTAGATAGCTACATTTCTTTCATGGCATGATGCAATAGTAATATGAAAAACTGCACTGTTAAAAATAAAAGAGAATTAATATGTATGCCAATAAAGTTGCTACGTAAACAATTTTCCATTAAACTTTTTTTTTAACATTTAATAAACTAGTTTGATAATGTGACAACCTCTATAAAAACTTTGTGAATGTGCCGTCTCACTGTTCAAAGAGAAGTAACTCCAAAAAACAGGATTGTGTTTGATATACCACCGAGGAGTTAAGTAACAACCATCATAAACGCAACATACTGTTTGACAGCAGTTTTATAAGTGATCGGTTGTACATTACTGAACTTATGAACCAATCAAAGATGGGAAAATCGTTCCAGCAACCATGCATTAATAGACATATATATATAGCCTACATATACCATATATATAAACCAAATAATATAATATACCAGTATCCCTACCTTAGTTTTGCTTTGGTTGAATGGTTGCGACCATGATATTTCATTAGGTTTTATGTGCCAACTCGATGGCATCAAATATGCTTAATACTTGAATTGGGCGAAGAAGGTTACAAAACACTCTAGAGCCTGCAAACAAATGCTTGTATAAAATCATGAGTCATTGATGACATAAAATTTCTTTCTGGTGAGGAGAAAAAAATTATTATTGGATAGTGACTGACAAAAGAGACAAAGTAATCCTACGTAAAGGCTTAGTAATAATGTTCAATTTAATTGAACTTAATATCAATTTGTAATCATAATCATGATCGTTATGTAAGCTGTTTCACTGCTGCATGACTTGCAAAAAATATATAAATTGTACGTAAATTCTCAAAGTTATACAATATATGCAGACAATATAAATCGGAAAATGATGACACTGTCAGAACATAATGTACTTGTCTGCCATGAAAACGCAAGCACAGGGACATGTATTCCAATAAAGCTTCTACATAAACCAATTTCCATTAAATTATTTAACTTTTAATAGGCTAATTTTCTAGTTTGATAAAGTGACAGGTCCAGAACAGTCTCTATAAAAAAAACTTTGCAAATGTGCTGTCTCACTATTCAAAGAGAAGTAACTCCTTACAAAAACTAAGCATTTTGTGTATTATACCATAGAGGAGTAATGTATTGCAAGAGATGAAGTTCACCTAGACACAAATGTATGCAATGTATGGCTAGCTAAAATATTCTAACCCTTTTAACGTTTTAGATGCTCCCGCCTTAACAAGTAAAAGTTATTGGAAATTAATATTCAGTCCCAAAAAAAAAAAGAATTATTCAATATATACACCTCAAAGTTGGCATTTTATCACTTGTAAATACAAGTCTACTACAACTACACCTTGGTTTTATTTTCATCATACAATATCCAAATTTTCTTTTTCCAGGTACGCAACAATATTAGCTTTTGACGTCAAAGTTGAGCGAGACGCCAACGAGCTGGCCGATAATCTCGGAGTTAAGATATTCACGGCAGACATTATCTATCATCTATTTGACTCTTTCAGTCGATATCAGGTCAGTCTCAAACATAATCTTAATATTTAATATGAATTAATCATTAATAAACAATTAAATAATAAAAAATAAAAAATAAATTTTTTTAATCATTAATCTAATCATTAATACTATCTACTATTACATTGATGGTCTCAGAGAATTTAGCAATTAAAATAATTTTAGGCTATAATGAAACACGCTTCGCTAGTGGTTGGTGGTGTGAGGCGATGTGAACTACTGAGAGGGATACAAAAAGACTGGATCCCCTTTTAAGTAAATGGCCAGCTAGTTTGGCTGCAACCATTTCAAATTGTGGTTAGCAAGGCAACTTCATTCAGAACATTGACAAAATATGGTTTGGCATAAAAAAAAGCTACCAGAATTCACTATTAACCCACATCCAGTCATATGCTATATGGAAGTGAGAGATCGCATGGGTTGCTGGCTGACTAAGGGATAATCCTAGATAAAAGCCTTACCATGAAGCCAGAGTGAATGTCATTGCGTAGGCATCAAATCAGGATTGCAAACACAAGTCCTGATTCTGTTTCCTCCTCAGCCGGCCAATACAGGGTCTTCCTGTTTAAACATTTAAGGATGCATTTTTGTTGACGCGCCCCATTTTTCATAATGGCTCATGCGTCATTAAAATGATCGATCACTATTGAGAGAGCATCATAGACTAAATGATAATAAAAAGTCAATTAATTTTATAAAGTCTTAGAGAAAATCTATTCTGGTCCTAATTCCCCTACCCCTTCCCAGCTCCTGCCATTTGTCATACTTTAATTTTCTTCATTGTTCAATGCACAAACAGTACATTAAACCATGAGATTGAATACCATCTAATTTGCAGAACGTCACTTGCTGAGATTCTTTGACACCAGTGATTATCTATATTTATCTCCTATCATACCTTTGATATAGTTTGCTACAGGTGCAACCCAGACCAGCTGTCTTCCTATTTGCCTGCATACCAGTTGTTGCCATTCTAGCCGTGAGCCACCACCAGCTCAAATAGAGGCAACCCCCAATGCGGGCAAAATTGATCAACCTTGATCTTGGTGCAACCCTTGTGGGTGTTTCTCTTTTAGACAACACAGTATTTTAATGAACTAACGTCATTTTTCTCAAGTTTTCAGATAAATAAGTCTGAATAAAAAATGAATGAAATGTTGAATTACGTTATTAAAGAAATACAATTTGACGTTTGTAGGAAGAGTTGATTGAGAAGGGCAGGAGAGAGAACAATCATTTGAAGATATTCCCGTGCAAACTTCGAGTCCTACCACAGTTTATATTTAACTCTCGAGATCCGATTATTATGGGCGTGTGTGTAGAGGCTGGCTTCCTGTCTACTGGTACGCCTATATGTGTGCCTTCTAAAGAGGTGAGTGAAGGCTTGCTTGCAGGGATTATGGTAAACCCTAGGGTAGTAAATTATTTGCAGGGGGGAAGAAACGCCATCTCACATAGGGAAGGATTATGATGATGATGATGACAATGATGACGATGATATGAACTTTATTATTGAATACTGTTCAAGACATGCTTTGAGAAGACAACACACATCATATAAGAACGTGTCAGACAAAATAGTAAAATTTGTGGCTAGGTTTATTGTTCACGCTAGAAATGACGCTTTTCACCCTCTTTACTTTACAAGCTGCCACATTAGCTAGGAAGAATTTGTGTTAGTTAGCTAACATAGTATGTGTACCATCTAAAGAGGCGAGTTCTGTTTAAACAGATATTACTCAAATGCGAAATTATCAGCTAGCATTTGGTTTAGCTAGTTTTGGGTTGACTTGATTTTAGCTAGTACCAATTTCTTCTACCTAATGTTGGAGCTTAAAATGTAAAGAGGATGATAGTGAGCTAGACAAAATTCACTATTCCACGGTGGCGCAAATTGGCGAAAATTTACCCCTGCAAATATTTTGCTCTGCTAGGCTACATCACAGACATATTATTTGAAATTGTATATGTTGTATATGTTTATGGTGTGCATAGGCTTGTGTAAATTTCATTTCCATTGCTTGTTGTTTGTTTTTCTTGATAGAACAGTAAAGTTTTTACAGGAGGTAATTTTTGCCTTTTTGCACATGAACGAAATAATGAAACTGGAGGCTAGCTAAAATTCTACATAATATGTCATTATTTTACTAGACCTAAGCTAGTGAAAATTGAAGCTAGCTGATATTAAGTCATCAGCTGCAAACTGGCTCAACTAAACTTACCTCAGCAAATCTCTCAGCTGCTGCATACTTACCCCCCCCCCCCCCCCCCCAAAGTAGCTGAGCTCTGAGGGCTAAGAGGCGGCAAAAAATTTTCCGGTCTATGCAAAAATTATCACCAACAGCTGATGAAGACGTGATTAAAAAACAATTTATTGGTATATATATTTTCATTATAGTGTTTATTTTTAAATTTATGCCAATTCCACAGGCTTTAATTACTCGCTCTAACCTAAGTGACGATGTTAAAATTAGCAAAAAATCAAATTTTATAACCTACACTTGTCATCTATTACGTGGTAGGGATGCTAAATAATTAATGTATTACAAAATAATTTGTTGAGATTCATATTAATTCTACAATCATCTATAGAAACAAAAAAACGACACTGTTATAAATATAAGTGCATTCAGACATTCAGTCTATCTAGTCACATTTAACCATTTATTTTGTCAGGTGTCTCAGCTAAGCGCTGTCACCTTCCTATGACACAAACACTTCTTACTAAACGCATCTTGACGTTTAGCGTTATTTAATCATCCTCAAGGCCTCTGTGTGCTTTTCCAGGCGGCCTTGTGGGTCTGCCGATAAATTAAACGATGGGAACCAACATTTAAAAATTGAGCAAAGTTGATAGATTTGGCATACATGTATAAGGAAATTCCTGTGTAACGGAGACTTCAGGTCTGACCTGGAACTTGCTGTAATAAGAGCTCCTGTCATGCTGGGAGAAGATAGGAAGCGGTGCCTACTATAGTTTTAGTTTAATCAGTGTTCCTTTATAACACGGGCTATCTTTATTCTCCCCAAAAGGAACAGGGCTGTATTGGAATCTAAACTTCATCTCGGTGATTATCAAAAACTCTGCAAAAGACATGCGAGTTTTGATGGCGTCTCAGGCAAAGTTTACTGCCTACAAACCCCAGGGTATTATGGCCAGGGCAGTAAGAATGCTGAATTGGGACTATTTAAATGTGCCCCAAAGAACTAGAGAACCGAGGGGAGGAAAGGTTTTTGCCTATTCACACATGTTAGAAAACAAAATCAAACTTGATGACTAGCTAACTTTTTAACTTTGTACACCCTTGTACCCTAGATAGTGAGAATTTGGGCTCACTAACATCAACTCGCCCCCTAACTCGCTAACCTTAACTCTAATATTGTTACTTTACCCTCAGGTGCATAGTTTTACCAAATTTAAATTCTTGGAATTCGTTTCAAGAATTCAGGATTTCTCAGATTCTACACAATATATATTAAATTTAGCTGAATCAGCTAAATTATATCAAGCTTGTTTGAAGTTGTAGAATTTTCAATAGAATCACAGAGTAAGGATAATGCCTTTTTTTAGACTTCAAAAATTCTTAAATGAGCATTGACGTTAATTGAGGCTAATATTATCGGCTTGAGATCTGTTTTGAGTTGTAAACAACATTTGTTTGGCTGGTTCATCTAGCTCAAATGACCAAGAAATGAACACGAAACCGTTTTGAGCAATTCCATGACGTCTGGAGTAGCATTAAAACTACAAGTTAAATGGCATTACATGCGATTAGAAATTTGTTTGAGTAATTCACCTGTGGAATGTGAGAGCTTGCATAATTAATCAAGGATATGCTCAGTGTTGTGTATTTGTCACGATTAACTCTTAAAATAGCCTCCACAAAATTTGCATAAGCAAAAAAAGATTTAATTGTTTTAAATCATCAGACAGCACCAATGACCAATGGCAGTGGATATATATTTGGAACAAAAGCTTCAGTTGCAGCTTATTTTAGGTTTGGTTTGGTTTGGTTTGGTTTAATTAGAAATTCATATCGCCAGTGACACTGCACCGACCTTGCGATTGTTTAACCTGTCAACTGCACTTTTGAAGAGATAAAACTGAGAGGGAACCAAAAGCCCTTCTTGTACCTTTTCAACTGAAATCATATTTCATATAGTCAGAGTGAAGTAAACTAGGATCTTAATTGGGTATTTGACAGTCTTGCTACTAGATTTCAGAATTGATTCCTCGCAATCACTTCTCTCAGAATCCTCGATATGTTGGTCATTCAATATTCCAAATAGATCACTCACTAGAAAAATATATACGTTCGTCTATTTTATAAATTATAATTCTGTTTAATATGGTTTTAATTGGAGAGAGCGATTTGTTAGCATTCTTTTTTTAGTTAATTTCAGCTGATTGCGGACACAGAACCATAAAAAGAAAACTTTTCCATTGCAAAAATGTTGACATTCAGTCTATTTGGATTGTATGTCACTTGTTTTCAGTTGAACCACCTAAGTGACATCAAAGCTCTATATGAAAAGAAAACCCCACCGTTTTAAAAATGGATGCATTCAGTCTAGCTATCTATTTATTTTGTCACTTGTCTCAGTTAGGTGTCATCACTGCCAATGAATTGAAAGCTTTTACATTTTAAGCACACCTTGACATTCAGTGTTTTTAATTAATTTTTATTTATCAAATTCTTCTTTAGTTTACACAGCTGAGAGTTGCCCAACAAACGTAATAAACTTCTCTGTTTTAAACATGCATGTCATCATCCAGTTGTAATTTATCTCAATTAGTTATGTATTTATATATTATGGTGTATTATATATATATATATATATATTTAATTTATTATTCATTTATCCATTTTTTGTTTCAGTTTACACAGCTGGGAGTTGTCACCTCCGTCGAGAAGGAGAGTAAGCCAGTGGAGAGAGCCACTAAAGGTATGGAGATATGTATAAAAATAGAGAACCTGCCAGGTCAGGCTCCCAGACTATATGGCCGACACTTTGACGAGACTGATATGCTCGTCAGTAAGGTAAGAATATATACAAGTGTATACAGTTGGGCTGGCTGATCACGTGATATACTATTGCATATTTATCTCTGATAGATAGAAAGTGAAGTGATTCGCTTAGCATGAGTACCATCACAAGGAATTCGGTGTGACGACCCATGGTCAATTAGGGGCGGGTACATGCTGGGTACTCGTACTGAATTGACTCTAACGATCAGAGATACACATCACAACTGTGTAGTCTCGATGTCAGCGTGCACAGTCGGGCTGGCTGGGCATGTTCAGTGGTTTGGGTTCAATCGGCAAGTTTTGCATCGGCTCTGCCTAATAATTGTTTGGTGTTGTTTGCATTTTGTTGGGAGCAGTCAGACTATTATGCCCGCCTACTACTTTATTTAATATTTAACTTTATTTTGTTTTCAAAATTTGATTTTAGCAGAACCCTACAAAGTGACGAAGAACTTCAATCATATTATGTTTTTGTTATTGAAAGCTAAGCCATGAACAATAAGATAGATAGATAGGTTATATATTTCATAAAAATCACATGATGGAAAGGCTTGAATTATTATCTAAGATCACGAAGCTAGATAAGCAATAAATATGGGTGTACATTGGATATGATATTTGAAGGTTATATAGAGAGCCTCTAGAGAAGAGCCAAAACCAAACCGTTACATCGATCTAAATACTGGATTGCGCTTAGCCAGGCCTCAATAAAACAGCAAAATAGTTTGTCGCACGTTCTCGTAGTCTCCGACTAAGGTTGATACAATGTACTTGTCATCGGAGGTTTTCCCAAGGTACAGCTTTTTTGTAGTTGAGGTTAGCGCTGGCCATTTAGACAGAACCTAGTTTCAGTCAACCGGTTCATGCAACTTTAACAGGTCAATAATTGTGCCTTATACCCCCATAATTCACATTTATGTAAGCCAATTAATTCAATGTCCGATCTTTCAAAAGGTATTTATAGTCTTGTCCTGCTCTATATAAAGAGTTGTGATGGCAACAAATTTTAAAAATAATTTTTTGGACTTAATAAATGGTATTGTGTGTTGATTGATATACAGCAATAACATGCGCGTACAAATACGATTGACGTAAGTCATCCTGATGCACAACGCATTTCTAGCATTTTGCATGTCATAGTAAGACATTCAAAAAAATTTATTAGCGTTTATTTCATTACTTTATGCTGAAGCTGGGTTATAAAATAAATAATGGGCGTTCTATTTATGATAATATCACAGAATAAGGATATATCCTTACTCTGTGATAATATGTTGTAATTTAGTTATTGGAGTACCAATCATATAATTTGGGTTTACCATAATTTTTTTCCCGAACGATCTTATGATTGCAATTATGGAGTTGTAACTTAAAATGTAAGCTGTCTTATGGCGGAAATAAAGTCACTGGTTTTATCTAGATCGCTCGATGACATCAAATGTGTAATGTTGACTCTGGATTATCCACCTCCTTATTATACCATCATTCCGGCATTAAAACTTTCACACAGCGAATAAAGCAGGTTTACTGTGTCCGGGAGGAAAGATTTTTTATATATTCGACAGATGGTCATTTCCATAGCGGATATTTTTACCGATTTCTTCAAGAATTTCCTCATCATTTTATGGGCGTTTCCTCGAATTGACCATTGTCATGCTCATAGCGGATATGACAATGGTCAATTTCGAGGAAAAGCCCATAGAAGGACAAGGAAATCATTGGAAGATATCGGTATAAATAGACGCACCCGGGGGAATATCCGCTCCATCTGCACGATCGAAAGACGTCAGCATGAGATGTCACACTGCGTTCCTGCGTTAAAATATCTTTTTCAAACTGTTTATCATATATTTTTAGTCAATGACAAGACATAGCCAAGTCAATGACAAGACATAGCCAAGACAATGACATAGCGCACAAATTGATCCACAAAACGCAAAACATTATCATTTCCTCCCCTCCCAAATTTTGGAGTAATTTCTTTTGCACTTTACCGAAAACATCCGTCCAGGATGATATTGTCTGTCAATTAATAAATAACCCAATAAAGGGACAAGGAAACTATCGTACGATATTGGTATAAATAGACACATCCGGGGGAATATCCGCTCTGGACGATCGAAAGACGTCAGCATGAAATGGCATACCTTTTATATACCGATTGATCTTTATTCATTTGTCATTGGCTATGATCAGCAATAATAAAGTATATATGTATTTTAGATCTCTAGGGAGTCGATAGATGCGGTGAAAAAATACTGGAAGAAGGACATGTCCAAAGATGACTGGAAACTGGTGATAGAACTGAAGAAGACGTTCGAGATTATGTGAGAGCGCGACGTCGCTGCCACACCTAAGATCTGCTGCCTTGTTGCCCTGACCGGAATGAATAAATGCCTGGTTTGCTATATTGCTCACCACTATAAGGCTTCTCAACATGCTGAATAAACAATTTGCTTGCTATATCAATGACCAAAGACAGTTCTCATACGTGGTATCAATTCAGCCAAACAGAAAAAGAAACATTTTTGGTGCTTTTTATAGCGCGCTATTTTGTTTGGAGGTATATTACAGCATGAAAAGGGGGAAATCAACTATTATCTATGCAAATATCCGATTCCAGACTAAATGAACACAGTCATATCAAGGTTAATGAGAATTATTGAGACTTGGATTATAACCTGCAAATTGAGCTTACAGTTTGAGAAAGTTAGATTGTGGCTATGGTGTTGAGATTTTTGTCTGGAATTACCATAAACATATATAATAAAATATTATATATTTGTTAGTTGTGTTCTATATCTTATAAGTTATAAATGTTCATGGCGATTACATCAGCGAATATAGGGATTCCCACGTCTTCTCTAAGGGTTCCCACGTATTCTTTAGGGATTCCAATGTTTCTCTGGACATTATATCACAAAATGGATATATCCTTATTATTTAAAATCTATAAATTCGATGGGGTCAGAAATTGATTCAATCTAGTTGTCTCATTTCCTGAGCACATAATTTAAAGTGCCTCGACCGGTATATAAGGGCCAGTCAATGTAAAGCGATCACCCAGCCATATCAGATTCAAATGGGGTTAGCAGCATTCAAATTCCTCCTGCTTTTTCGGAATTAAGAGGAGAAGCAGTGAATTATTTTTAATGGGAATCAGACAAGCTGATGCGGAATTGTGTGATACACATGCCCAATAAATTTCCATTCCAATAATGGCATTGGAAAGTGGTGAAAATATGACTGATGTCATACGAAATTGCCCAGTTCCGATGTTTTCAAATCATCCGCTTCAAAATATACGAGCTCTTATTGGTCAATTTTGACGTTATGATTTATGGTTTTAGAGGTTGCCTAGATACCGTTGTCAAGATTGAAATTGACCGTTGTAATTAAACCCTATAATCCCAAGTGTGATGAGCCAACACAACAATAGCTATATCATAGCTTCTATTCAACTTTATTTATGGGTGTCTGCGAATCACAATTTCTTATATAACACACTTGACCACTTGAGAACGCACCGTGGACTGGCTGTTAGAGGCGGAGACCAAGGTCATTCTCCGCCTCTAATTACATTGATCAGCCAATGGTCTTGCCTGTCACTTCACATGATTAATCCCCGTGCACCCCCTTCGATTCCTACCTCTTTAAAGAGATATTAACATAAGCAGGAGTTATTTATACATTTAGCAGGTATTTTCGGTTTTCCTACACCCTTGTCATGCAAAAATGGTAAATAACTTTCTTGCTCGGGTATAGAGCTTGCTATCAACAGTGACAGCAATATTAGCTGCAACTTCAGTTCATAACTGTTGAAATTGATCAAGCTGAAATGAAACCTTAAAAGCTACTTGTGTACAATTCAGATCCGGCTTTCCTTCTCCGCCACAAATGGACAGATGAACAGTAAACACCTAGCTTCACTGGTCAACAATTTTCAAGGTCAATCAAACGTGACATGTCCGGTATAATCAAAATACAAATATCTGATTGACCGTCTTGTTCCCACATCCTGTTCTGCTCTACAACATTGTTTGCCACCTCAAAGACATGACAAGGTTTGTAGCTTTCAAATCATTGTATACAGTTGGAATGAGATGCAAAACTATATTCTATAATAATTATGAAAGTCAGTGGGTCACAAATACAGTGATATATTATACAATAAAATAACGTGAGCTCACACCATTGTCACAGGATATCCTAGTGAGCTCTCACCATTGTCACAGGATATCCTATTGTACAAATTGTTAATCTATTTCTTAAATACCCTAGAGGAGCAAATAATTGGCGGTAGGGACAGTTCATCATATGGCTAAAATTTCACCATACTGTAGTGAGATTTATGGCTTGCCAACATTTTCTTATCATCATCACTTTGTAACTCCCCCCTGGCTAATGTGAAGTTGGCGCTAAAGTAAACTATAGCTAATATTTGTGAAGTTGGCCAAAACTAGCTAAACTAAAATATAGCTAATATTTGTGAAGTTGGCCCAAACTAGCTAAACTAAACTCTAGCTAATATTTACTCATTGAGGCTATATTTTACTCAGAATGAGCTGCATTTGACAGTTTGTGTGTTTGGGTCCGCCTGGGCCTAAAGCCTGATATTCAATGGATTTCACTTAAATAATATGGCACTAGAAAGGTTAGATTTCCTCAGGAAGTGTTGATTGAGGGAAGATGATCAGAAGTGATGGGACATCAGTATTGGCTTACAGAATGATCAACAACTAAGGTCTAATGTGAAGACATAAATTGTCGAAGATTGACAAAGATTGTCAAGGACGACCAAAAGGGCAAGCAGGGTGGCGTGGTGGTTAGGATTCGAGCTTCTCAATATGAGAGTTGCACGTTCGAATCCTGGTCACTACACATGCTGCTAAAGAAGGTGAGCTCTCCGGACAATAGCCTAGCTTGCCCACCCTTACCTTGTACAGAAGTGAGCTAAATAGATGTGATAAATATTATTTATACTGTAAGCATATTCTCATTTGCCCCGAAAGGGGCCTTGAATAGCAAAAAAAGTTGATATTATTATTATATTATTCTTATGATACTTGATCATAAAAATGAGGATGGCTATTCGATTTTGAATTTTGGTACGTAGATTAGATATGAATAGGAGTTGTAAGTTGTAACTTTATTTGAGATATCTTATCTGACAAAATTTCAAGGTTTTTTGATTGATTGATGAGTACTTTATTATCGATCAAAATACATTTGCAACGAATGACAATGTATATAGTGGATCTGATTTGACTTAAATTAATAGGATAAAAAGACTTCAGTACGTTGGTTAGCAAAAAAAATTGAAATAAAACAGGATTTTGTCACATCATCGGTTACAGAGTCTATTATATAACTGCCATATTTAATGAAAAGGCATTTAGCCGCAGTGGCAGTAGTGTGCTTTATGATTTTGGATTTTATTGTGTGTGGTAAGGGGGAGGGGAGTGTGGATTAATGTCACCTATCTATTCAGTATATCTCTAGAGCAGCTTATGTTGAACCAATAAACATATAGAAATTAATAATAATATGTGCTATCTACCCAGAAACAGGACTGAACCCACCTAGAGCGAAAACAAATGCATGAAGGCCGCGATCGCAAACCTTGCTTTCGTATTAGTAAGTTAATCCCATAGACTTAATAATAAAGTCTATGATCAATCACTGCTTCTACCATTAGAGAATACAAGATTTAGATCCAAATAAATCCAGCGCATAGAACCTCTCATATGTCAGTTCATTTTATCTCTATTTAAACAGTGTGGTCTGAATCCTTTCAATTTCTTCGATCTTCCCTTAAAAGAACAGATTTCCAATATATATATAAAATGTGTGTGTGTGCAGTTGGCTTTTCACTTACCCAAATAAGCTTTTCAACATAATTTTTCCTGAAAGTCTGCCGGAAGGAAGCTATTGCTGTCGATTTAGGTGCTGCTGTGACGCTGTAAGGAGAAGCTTGCCACGATTTTAAAAATTCGCATTACTTGTAAACTTTGGACATTAGGTTCACCAATTTTTTCAACGATCATTATTTTCCAATCAAACACTATCCATTCAGCATGATACTATATTTTTACATTTCCTGCAGAGCCAAATTAATATTTGGCACAGTGTTTGCAACGATTCATTGCGTTTTAATGACAGATTATAGAGTACCGAATTAGTTTGAAACGTTATTTTAACTTTGTTCAGCATCATACATTAAGTCGGAAGAGGATCTATCCAGGATCTCTGATTTTAATCTGCTCAAGGTTCCTATATCCTGATTGGTAATCGATGAGTCTTTTGAGTGAGTTTAGATTCAACAAATTCTCAGAAATCGCTTCATGTGAATTGCATAATTTATCTCCAACCTGTAATATTATGACCAATAGACATAGACATGTGCTTTGTTTATGATTTTGATTCTGACTAATAGATGTATTAGTTGTGACAGTAATATCAAGTTATACATTGAGGTCATGTTTCATTTATCACCACTAAGTCATCCTTCCAAGAAAGCAGTCATCTTAGTAATCACAAAGATAGACTTCCTAATCTTTAATCATGTAATCATTAATTCACGAAGTAAGTCCCAAATTGTTTTATTTGGTGATAAGATGTGTTTTGTGTTAAGTCCTTCTGTCACCATTTTATTTTCATCTCTTTATCAGTAAGCAAACAAAACTGTCCTTCGGGGTGAATGAAGTGTTATTTTGTAAACTAATCTGTTTTACTAATGGTGATACTTGTAGAGTCAGGTTTTTGGACAAATTTTCTATCTTCGCTCCCTATCTTCGTTCCGAATAATATATACAATACTGACTCCATTTAATTCTTAAAAATCCAAAGTCCCAATTTGTTAGCGGCTCTGCTTTAAATTTGGTGATAAGGGTATTTTGGGTTAAGTACTTCTGTCATCGTTTTATTTTTATCCCACTATCATGCAGTATGGAAACAAAACTGTCCTTAATCCTGACATCGTTTATCTGAGAGAATCTGGATTGAGAAATTGCAATTTTGTCATCTGGTCAGCGTTACTAATGGTGTTATGTGTACCTGTGAATCAAGTGTTTGGACCATCTTTCTATCTTCGCTTCACCATATATCCGAAATATATTTTACCGACGTCATTTAATTCTAAAAAATCCAAATGAAGGAAGTCTCAACAGGTCAATTGCTCTATTCTGGATTTGGTTTAGGGGTATTTTGAGTTAAGTACTTCTGTCATCATTTTATTTTTATCCCACTATCAGAATGCAAACAAAACTGTCCTTCAACTATTTATCCTGAGATAATTTATCCCAAAAGTAATATAGTAATTTTCCATTTTGTCAACTTTGGCTGTTTTACTATTGGTGATACATGTTCCCACGAATCAAGTGCTTGGACCAACTTGCTATTTTTGCCTCCACTTTATGTCCAAAATAAATGATACTGACTTTAGTCAAAGAAGGCCCGATTCTGTCAAAACTGCCCCTTGTGCGGACATCATTTTATCAGTAAAAATCTGGACGAAGGAAGTTGTGTTTTGTCAACTTGGCTGTTTTAATAATGGTGTTAGGTGTTCCGTCAAGTCAAGTGTTTGGACCGACTTGCTTTTTATGCCTCCAACTATATGTCCGAAATATATATGGCACTGAATTCATTTAACAATGTCATAGGAAATCTTGATGTATCAACTGCTCTGTTTTAAATTTGGTGATAAGAATTTTAGCATCTCTCTATCTTCATCCCACTCCCTATTTGAAGACAGAGTGGCCTTGCTGGTGACATCATTAGGTCATAAATAATCTAAGTGAGGGAAGTAGTAGTTTGTTGGCTGGTCAGTTTTAAGTTAGGAGGTTTCTTATCTTGTGTCAAGTGACTTTAGCATTAACCTATTTTTATCCCTCTATTGTGGGCAAGCGAATGTGTTAACATTCATATAGTGTTGAGGGGGAAAACGAGTATGACAAGCTAATAAAGATGAAAGAGAAAAGATACTAAACTGAAGTAGCATCCCTTTTACACTGGCCCGGCACCGACCTGACACCAGGATACACAAAAAAAACATTCCATCCCAGATTACAATTGGTAATAGCTAGCTGCAGATTCTCCTTACAAATACACACAGTCTGTTTGATCTATGGCTGTCCCTAAAACACCAGCAGATTTGTGATCGATTTTGTTCAGATGGAAACGGATTTGGCATTCAGGTCATTTACATTTTTTCAGGTTACATTACCGACTATTCACTTTCCATTACGTTAGCTGTGATTTGCAATGAGGAAAAGTTTTAATGATGAAACCCATGACAAGTGGTGATTATGTGATTGGTTGCACTGGAAACGTCCAAGAAATCTGTTAATTTCCGATGAATTCCACTGTCATAAGAGCATTAGATGTTACTCATCCAACGAGACTCTCTTATCATTCAAAAAATAATCAGTTCATTCTCATTGTCTTCTGCCGAAACCTAATAATGAACATAAAACTCAGGATTATATATACAATCGCCGTGCTGATGATATGGACGTTGCTACAAGGACCCGGTTGACTGCAATTACTAAGCAGAAGCAGAAACTACAATGACATCATCATACAGTGCAGTTCACTTAGTTCAAACCTCTGGGGACCACCAAAATTTGCTCTTATTAAGCAGAGTTTGAATTAAGTGACATTAGAATGCATTGAAATCTGGCTGGAGGGACCAAATTTCCTTGTATGAATTAACAGGAATTTTGAATTATATAGTTTGAATTAACCAGTTTACACTGTATTACATAGTTAGCTATGCAGTAAGCTGTTAAAAAACTACCCTTTAGTCATGCATCAATCCCAACAAGCAACATGTTGTACCTAAAAATTGACTTTGGTAATATAATCAAAGAGTCCAACAGCTCCACAGGAATATGAGGAAATGTCGGCCCATATCTAAGCTCAGGAAGTTGTATATCATGACGGGTTCTGTACTCTAGGGTCAATGATATCATCATACCAGGAAAGAACAGAGATGTCTGAAGAGCCAAGTCTTAAGGCCAAAGCTCTCAACAGGTTGGTCATATGTATCCGGAAATTTGTCACCAGA
Organism: Membranipora membranacea; assembly: GCA_914767715.1. Classification (NCBI taxonomy): domain Eukaryota; kingdom Metazoa; phylum Bryozoa; class Gymnolaemata; order Cheilostomatida; family Membraniporidae; genus Membranipora; species Membranipora membranacea. Next base: position 16,222,169 of record OU612069.1, on the reverse strand, counting down.
CATCCTGGGTATAAAAAAAAATCCCGTTTCACCTCGGATATTCCAGCAATGCGGTACAACATACAGTTTGGAATGCTTTAATTAAAACTAACTTCACTGCTTTTCAGTTTCCCTTAAATGTAAAACTCCAAATGTGTCTACAGAATACATATTATTATCCATTTATTGCACTGCTTTGTTGAATGTGAGCCAGAGGTGCAGTGGGTCTTACAATGAGAAACAGCCAAAATCACAATCTGAACGCTCACTCAGTGCAAGAGAGCTGTAAGGGTAATGGATCACAAATTGCTCACTAATAGATGAAACTTTATACATTCTGAGTGAGTGTTTTGGGAACAAATTTGTCTAATCAAAAATCCAAGTGAGCGATAATTTTGAGCGACGTGATATATTCCTAGTAAAGCTTCCTTAGAGTTATTGCCAGATACCATCAGCTGATTATCTACCTGCCTCTGATCAATTGTGGCTCTAACAATCGTCACTCACCACCTTTTGTTTTGCATACCAAGTAGTTTACCACACAACACTTCCTACGTACATACAAGACATTAATCACATTTGTCACCTGATTTTGTTGTTTGATCCATGTGTGTACTTGAAAATATCCATAGGAAAGTTTCCTAACACCTATCAGGCAAAGTCAAACGCAGCGCTGATTCAACATATCCTCATTGTGTTTTCTTGCAAACAGGTTTTCAAAATTTTATCCTGTGTTTACATCAGATTCATCAAGTCATACATGTTAACTCAACAATTTGCCTGCAATTAGAGGTACTTCTTTTCCCAAGTTTTTAATTTAAATAAAGTAGAATACTACTACTACTACATATCATCATCCACTGCGGTGAACATTTTTTTGTCATGATATATAAGTTTCGTAAAAAACTAGAAATTTTACTGTTGTTGAATAATATGAACAAATAATGTGTTGTTTTCATGTTGCTAAATCTCTGCGGCATTTTTCTGTATTTCGCTTCATTAATCATATTCCCACTTGACAAGTTTATTCCAGACCGTTGATGGCCAAGTGACGCACACAAACTCATTTTTGATTGATTTCATTCATATAAATTTGGCTTAGAAGTATAAGGATTCTTGGCTTTAGCATATTTCGCTGTAGCCTCTACCATGCAGCTACATTTTTCTCTTGCTATTTATGCTGGGCAATGAGGCATCAGTGATGGGAATTGAGAACCTACGAACAATGAACAAATGATAAAATACCAAGTTTTTTTAATATTCAGTTTGAATTACATTCAAGTAACATTTTGGAAAACCAGCAAAGGTTTCAAACCTTGACGCTGCTTCATAAGTCACAAAAATACAATCGATTCTCCAGACCAACCGCCTGCAATGGGTCTGTAGTAAAAAAAAATGGGCACATCTACACTTCAACAGTTTAGCAATAGACATTTTTTACAAAAGAAAAAAACCACTAGCAGCAAAGTGAGATCAATGGATTAGAGAGAAAGAAGATGACTGATAATCCGATTCCAACGTGGAGTGTGAAATAGTTGACATCATGGCGTTGATCACTTCCTGTCACACGTACATCTGCTTGGCCTGCAACAGAAACAATTATAGCAAGCGTCCACCGCTTTATATCCGGCAGTCATTGGCCAATAGCAGAGCAGACACGGCAAACAGAAACTTAGTCCAATCATAGTTGCCCATCGAGAGTTGCACCTCGATCCGGAACAGTCACAAGGATCTGGATCAGGGTCGACATCATGTGGGTCATCACAGCAATGATAGAATAGTCCTTTCACGAGACACATGCATGACAGCAAGTCAATAACTGATTCACCGCTGCAATACCACTTTCCACCGCAGACCCAATTGCCTGGAAGTTCACGTCGCTTAGAGCAGCAAGGACAACGGCATTTGCCACATTTTGAGCATTCCGAGCAGCCTACTACTTCCTCAAAAGCACTCCTGGATCTACTGCTACTGATGCTTTTGGGGATCGGTTCAAATGCCATCGGTTGTGTTACTATCGGAGGACTGACCTCCGCAGAAGATGGTCTGCTTGAGCGATTGGATGATCTATCCCAGCTACCGGGAAGTAATTCTTGCCCGCTATGTCGTTTCGGCTGAAGTTCAGCTCTCGTCAGATACTCATTGTTAGTCCTTTGCGTTGTGTGCTCAGATGGGATGTTCTCTTCAGTATTTTCAGCGGTGTGTCCCACTCGCACATTCTCGTTTGAACGGGTTCTACCTAAGGGCAGTTTTAAAGAAGCGTTCTGGTCAGCTGAGAAGGGTACTGTTCCCCACTCCACCTCTTCTGGTGCGGTTGCAGGAGAGATCACCTCTGCACTATGAGCATGGACGACCCCACTGTCTGTAAAATTAACATTCTCTTTATCATTTCTAGTGTCTCTAAGCCTCCGTCTAGTTTGGTAATCATTCTCACGATGCTCTGGTTGCAATACATCAATGCTCAACACTCGCTTACTACTATCGATACTAGTGTTTTTGCCAACTTGTATATGCCTAACATCTGGTGTTGACTGATGCTGTTTACTTGTATCCGTATTTGACTGCTTGACCGAGCCAGGCGTTGATATTATAGTTGGTTTCAGCCGATGAACAGCGACAGTGTCACTCATGACGCTCCCACTTTATGCTACTACCAGCACACCGGGTGTATCCCAATGATTGAGCATGTAAGTATGTGGCTATTATTGATTGTTTGGATGTTCCCTGCTGGGTGGTCTAATCCTTCTTATCGTTGTGTCTATGGTCTGAAAGTACAAAAACATCGATGTGTAAGCATAATATTATGGTCAATCTTAATATGCATCGTGTATACATGGTGGTAAACCCTATTGCCAAGAAGAAACATGATGTACTTGTGCGATATTCTCATTACCAAAAAACTCCATGCCACTTTTGAGTGCAATTGTACTCATTGATAGAAGGCCATAGAATACATATTAAATGAACCACATTTATCACTGTTGTCAATCACAATCTCCAGTTGCCGTTGTCAGTGCTACCCACTCTGCCAGCTGCACAATCATCAGTTCAGTTGCACCAAGGAGTTGTAGGTCCACAACTCCTTGGTTGCACTGTCGAATTGTAACAGCCAGTCTTCCCAACTCCCAATAAAACCACTAAAGTATAGATCAAGTTTATTCCAATTACCTACATTCCAGTTGCTCCCTTCGAACTGGATCGGGAGCAACTCTGAATGCAGGCAATTTGGATCAAACTTGGTATAACTAGAGTAGAGCAGAGAAGTGACATTGAGGGAGCAGTTATTAATGTTGCACTCAAGTCCTAGCCTTGTCATGTGGCTACTTTTTTGGTTTCGGGAAGTTTACCCAAACCAATAAAGAAGCTGTGTTACAAGGCTACACTCCAGTCCTAGATTAAAGTCAAACTTTGAATGAGGAAGCACTTTAAATATCAGCTTCTACTCGACTCAGGTCCCCATGGACATTTGATATTTGCCTTACACTTGCTGATATTGACTCCGGTATCACAGTATCGCTAAGATCTTTCATTAGAAGAGTACTCTTTATAACAATCAAATTATATTGGTGCTTTTTCGCAACGCCACAATCGGTAATTGAAATCAAAAACTATTGTAGAAATCTATAAGCTAAACGTCTGTTCGAGATATCACATAGTACACAATGCTCCATTAGTTTCATGTTACTACTGTGTTCATGTCGAAATAATTTCTTTTTTGCCTTTTAATGCTAATCCTGCCATGACTTTACATCCATTTCCTATTGCATTGAAACCCACCTTGGCATAGCTCCCTCCTAAGTAAGGCTAAGCCCTTTTGTGTTTCATTCGATTTTTTCTCTTTGTCAACGCTACGATGACTTCCTTGGGCGTGAAGAGCCGGAAACCAACACCCCTCTGTTGACTGAACAGTGTAAGGGACAACACTATTCAACTTTCCCCAAGGTCAGACAATCTTGTTAGGACATTGTGCAGTACGGTGGATTTTGACATGGCCGCTAATGTGAATTTTGAATTTCCTGAATTGTTAAATTCCTACAGCTCTATATAGGATGTCAAAGTGTGCATCGTGGCCAAAAAAGGAGTTGAAGGTAACCGCAAACTCAATGGAGCACCATAGGTTACAGTTATAGAGGGGTTTGACCCCTTGAGCTGCTGAATTCGGTTTTCACCAGCAAAGTTCATGCAAGACTGACTCTGAGCTGAGTACGTTTCACTTGCAATACCAGTTGGGTCCGTAATGTGAGTAACATTTGTGTTCCGCTATCATTACTTACTCTACTCTGTACTCTGTACTCAAGAGTTGAGAATTTGATTTGAATCATTCATGGGGAAAGAAGTTTGTAGTACCGTATTGATATCAACTATATAAATGAACTTAGTCACAGGTTTTTATTGAATCCTTAAGCTAGTCTGCCCCATTATCTTAAATCTGCTCGTCGAATCTTACCTTTGAAGTAGAAGACGATAGAAGAACATAAATGTAATCCACAGTTTACTTTGCCGGAATGAAGTTCTTGTTTTAAAGCTGCTATATTCCAATAAACGTTGAGTTGAGCGGCATCGGAAGACTAAGTTGACTGTGTGCGTCAGCGCTTGCTTGCTACATGTACCAGCATATAGCACTAGATAGACTGATCGACTGACTGCCGAGCTTATGGCAGTGAAATGTGGATCTCGCCAGTTAGATTTTACTAATGGCGACAGAGCAGGATTACCAAGCGAGCGAGATCGTATAGAAATAAAACGGTTGGCAAGTTGTCATATTATTTTTATCCTATAAATCTGTCAATGATTCATTAATGACGAAGGACTGTGTATGGGAATCTCATCCCATTGGATAATGATAATGGGCAATCGCTACACAATAACACTATGCGTGAGAACGGCTATATCTCTAATCCAAGGTTTATTATTATCAACCATATTTGGTTACTTCCTTATCAACAGCCAATGAAAACATAGAATTATAGCCATTTAAACCTGGGTTATTGTGATTTGTTGTAAGATTACTTTGACACCATGCCAGCTGATTGAGTGATATAAATAGATTGATTGTCGACGTGGTTGCCGTTGACACCAAGCTCTGGTGTTCTGGTGACGATGGTTTTCACTCTTCGGAATTTTTAATCGAGACTTTTTGGTGATCAGATCAGACAAGATGTGCCCGCCCAAACTCAATAATGAATTCCTTTTATAAACGAGGTCGATCATAAAATGTGATTGTTTACGCATTTTGATCAAATATTCATATCTCAGCCCCGGCTTTTGAATGTTTGGCTGCATTATGTTGTCCCGCTTGCACCAACAGGGTAAATTCTTAAGTCCTTGCTTTGCAAGTTCCAGGGTACCCACTGTCCCATATGACATTCCATTCAATCTCATTAACTTAGATTCACATGTTTGACGCATGAATCACAATTGCATTGTCCCCCTCCTACCACGTGGCCACGTACAATGTATTTATGCCAGACAGCCTAGAGGAATGAATATAAGAAAGAGTTTAGTTTAGCTATTGTCTGAGGGTGACTTTGTGCAAGCTAGCATTAAATTTAGCTAACTGGAGTGGTAGCTTATATAAAGTAAAGAGTGAAAGAATGTTAGCTAGCAATTAAATTCAATAATATAGGCTTTTATGTGGAAATGCAAACTTATTTTCCTCCTATGATTACTGTTTTCCTCTATACTGAGGCGTCATATGAATAATTCTGCTGAAATTATTTCTCATGATTTCTGTGATTACACCATTTCAGTCATGTAGTAAGTTTGGCAATTTCTTGGAAACCTTATTTGTAATAATTGTTTTCATAATCAGAATTTAACATTTGTGTTGGTAGCCTTTCCTTGACGTGCCAGAAAAGAAAACAAGGAAGAATGATTTTATCCGTAATTCACTCTTAGGAGAAAAATTCGGACATTTCAATCATGGATATCTGCATTTTTAAACTTGCCATAAACAAATGATTCACATCATAACGTCGTAACCATGATTATAAATAATAAATAATACAATATGTGAAGTATTCATTTCCTGCTTTTTCTCTGTTTTTGCCACTGTGCAGATCCATAGTTCTTGTGAGAGCAGGGAGGCACTGCGTTCCCCAGAATGCTAAAATAAGTGGCCTAGAAACATTACAATTGAATGTTCTGCGTCAGAATCATCTAATTTGAGACTTTTAGTTGCTAGATATCAATTTGAAAGCTCGGGATTTGTCAAGACATCACAGGGGGTCTAAGATCAATGAACTCCCTCTTATCGCTAACATCACCCCACTCGTAGTCTGAGCCCCCCAGACTTTTGCCCCTCCCCCGGCGGCCCCTCACCTGTTGTTTCTTCCCATCCTCATGGACATTTGCCTCCCTTTCCATTTTATCTAAACTACGACCTTGCTGTATGAAATGTTTATACCTCCGAAATTGCACAAGTGTAGAAGTGAAGATAAGAACTGTTGGAGGTAATGTATTATGGTGTTGAAGGCACAGTGGCACAATCATCAAAATACCATTGGAAGTGATTATTGTGTCATAGTACAATGAGAATGGATGCATTGGAAAAATTGATTTACTTTTCCGATATCTGAAAAAAAGAATGAGTAGTATAATATATAGAAACAATATATATATAGAAACAATATATATATATATATAATATGTAAAATCGATCATTAAACTATCATTGAAAGTGATTGTGGTGTCATAGCGTACAATGAAAATGGATAAATTGGAAAAATTGATTTACTTTTCCAATATGTAAAAGAAAAGAGAGAATAAGATATAGTATATATAGAAACAATTTGTAAAATCGATCATCAAACTATCATTGGAAGTAAATGTGTTGTAATAGCGAAATGAGATAAGGTTTTTATTTTGCAAGAGACATTTGAAATATTAATTTACTTTTTAGGGAAAGCTATAGTATATAGAAACAATTTGTAAAAATCTGGTTGTTTAGAAGAAAGTCGCCATTTGGGGAACTGATGAATTTGATTTCCTTCATCTGTAATATAATACAAATGTATCAAGGAGTTAATGCTAAGATTCACAATTATTCATCTATTTATTTGTATTGAATCCCATGAAATTCAACTATTTTAGCTAAGGTTTATTTTTATCCTGCAGGGTAGAAAAAAATAAACCTGTTGCAGCAAGTTGATTAATTTTATGGTCAAGTCAAGTTAGAATTGTAAAATGGCAATATAAGATATATTTATACATATGAATGTATATTTTATTACTATGTAATGGCCTTGTCAAAATGCTAAAGTCAACAGGTGAAGCGGGTAGACATAGGATAGCAGGATAATCTTTTCTCAGCAGTCGGAAATATTACATTTGCAAAACGGTGAGTTTTTCATCTTGTGAATATGTTAGGGTCTTATAGATGAGGTCACCCTTAATTTAATGCTTTGATCTGAATGACGGGTAAAAGACACAAAAACAAATAGAGAGGAAAATCTTGGTGTATTTTCATCAGTTACCACATGAACCTGACGGTAACCAATAGTAGTGGATGGTGGTATGTCAACAAGGTGGCATACCGTACCCTCTATTGTTGAATGTATTTGCAAATAAAATTTCCTAGGTCAGGGCATTAGTTTTTTGACTGCAGACGGTTCCTAAATGACGTTTGTTATGCATGCCATGAATTATTAACTCGATAAAGGTCTATGGTTATTTTTAGATGAAGAATTCCATCCTTCCTTGGCAGCCATTTCCCCTCAGCCAGGCATATTATTTATTTCTGCAATTTTTTCCGAATTCCGCAAATGTAATTAATCGATATTTTATTACATTTTATTAGTTTTTTATTGCCAATTTCAGAGTTCGCACATATTAGAACTAAATCAGAGAAATTTTAGTGAAAACATATTTGTATTCAAAAATATTACTGACATAACCACAGGGGTGTCAGTCATTAGAAAACAATCCCATAACTACTTTCGTAACCTTACATAATAACTGAATAGTGCGTTTTCCAAAAGCCCTTTCTCACTATATAATGACATCAGGTAATAGACATTTTTACAACCCTCACCATATCATCAGCAGGGAGGGTGGGATATACCTCCCACCCTCCCTGCCATTAGTATCACCTAAAGCTGGCGTACGCCCATATCCCCAACGCTGAACATTCAGCACATCAGAACACACCCCTTAACTTAAGATATCTGTCCAACCTTGAGGTAAGGATAAAAGTCCCTGGAAGGGCAGGACAGTGATTTTTGGTGAGAAGGTGGGCAAAATTCTGTCTACAATTCTACATTTCATTTTGGAGTGTCAGTTAAAAATATATTTTGGAGAAGAATGTGACATTTCAAATACTGAAAGGGTTCAACATCTAGTACGAAATGACCCGAGTACATGTGCACGCCGTTTTGGCAAAATAGCCTGATACAAGATACCTCTTTATCATAAACGAAGCTTGATAAGTTACTCAGACTAAACTTGTGCCGTGAGGTTATTTAATTTTTACTTGGCCATTTTACACATTACTACTTTAAGAATTTAGCGTAATCAGTTCATTAATAATATAATATTTTGGACATGATACATGACAAAGTTAATTTATTTGCCTATGGTACAAAGAAAAAGTCAAAGCTCTAAGTGGTGTAGATTAGAACTAAAAATCCAGGAGACAACTCCTCATACTACAGCGAGAAATACAAGAAGGCTACTCCCCAAACCACAGGAGAAGCCGCGCGACAAGGCTATTATTATATTGTCTAGTTTTCAGTGCAATTGTATGTTTGCCTACAAAGTTAAGAGTTTTCTCTGCTTGTCAGAACTGGGAGGCAAGACTTGGTGATTTATTGAAGACATTATTTGTGCATAAACTGTATATTGTGATCATAATCTTACCAAACCATTAAAACCCTGTTGCCCTAATTTTCAAATTGATAACCTGTCCTCACTTTTAACTGTTAGTGCAACGGAAATCAAGACATTCTGTGTTTTATCATGATTGCACTTGTAAACGAAGTCGAACCAACTCTAAATAAAAACAAAGAAACAATAAATTATTATTCATATGCTTATACTACCTCACTATTAAGACACCACACTTATGGTAATACATTATAGACAATGGGCTCACTTAATTATGTAGATACAAATCATAAATAAAAGTGTGGCTATTCTAAAACTATGTTAAAAATATGTTAAGTGCTAATAAATTAGTAAACAATAGAAAATCCATAGACATGCTAATTAAACAAGACAGTAGCCCACACACTATTATATAAATTTACTAGATGCTCTGAGATGCAATTTGTTAACCTCACAGATCTTAAACCTGATTATGTGAAATATGACATTATCATAATGACATGAAGGAATAAGTAAAAAGTGATCATCGCAAATGTGTTTTTAAATATCTAATTAGGCATGTAGAGCAAAATTCTTTATATTTTCGTCATAAGTGCATACTATGTCGATAATTAAGTCATAATCAATGCAGCGTAAATAGTACGTAGGTTTACAGGATGTCGTTTTATGTCATTATCAAACATTCCTTTTTCATTCTTTTGATTTTAAAGATTGTGGGGAAAAATGTGGGTTTGCAAAGGGGCGTAGGTGTGGGTGTTTGATAGTGGAATGCCACCGAATCCCACTTGCAATCACGCTCTCAAACAATGCAGCCTGGTTGACGTAAACAATGACTCTAGATAGATATTAAGTCGAGTCTTGCCAACGGCTGAGCCATGTTTTTCCATGAAAACTTCATTATACTCAATTTTAAGTTGGTCGATATAAGACTAATAAAAATCCTACCGACAGAAAATAACAAATCGGTTTGCAAGATTTGATACAAAAAAAAACACAGACATAATAATCATACATCATGCGCATGTTGGCCAATTTACGCAATCGAGTATCCACATATTTATAGTGGGAAAAATGTTTCCAAAAGAAGAGGCTGTTTTGTACCCTGTGGGTGCTGAAAAAAAAGATTGTTTCGGGGGAGCGGGGGGGGGTAGTTTACAACATTACCATCAAAACATAACATAAAGGTGAGCGGGCTAAGAGAGAAATATAAATGAAATCCAGAATAACATACCATTCCATAGAAAGAGAGAAAGAGCTTGTTTTCATGACCTCAAATTTAATATAGGGCCTTATGCTACGTTGGTTTGTTACGACTTTACCTACGATGACATAGTGATTCAAGGATACCTACGTATTAAGACTGCCTCAGCTTGATCACCGTTTCTTCAATGCGTATCATCAGGGACTGATGCTTCTAGGCCTTCACTTCATACTTGAGATTTCTTAAAAAGCTATCATTAAGTGCCAAAAATACACTCTCTGTAACCTGAAGCAAAGGCCAGCCTTCAAACCTACCCATTATCTCTTTATTAACCTGTGAATTACCTGTGTTACAGCTGATTACTATAGACGAGTACGTTATTTGTGGATGGAAAATTTTGTCATTTTGCACAGGTTTGAAATAGCTAAATATAATGCTAGCCAACATTTATTTAATATGAACCCCTACATCAATAAGCAGAAATTGGTGCTAGCTAAGATAAAGTCACCCTGAAACTAGTTAAACTAAACGCTAGCTTGTATTTACTCCTCTAAGAGAGAAATAGAGCTGGGATCATTCTTTTCCAACTACAATATTGTCATTGAGTCAATGCCTATAACATAGACTTAGTATATTAAGTCTATGACTTAGTATATTAAGTCTATGACTTAGTATATTAAGTCTATGACTTAGTATATTAAGTCTATGACCTAGTATATTAAGTCTATGACTTAGTATATTAAGTCTATGGCCTTCACTCAGTTCTTAAAATGCGGTAAGTTTGGTCATTTTCACAATGTTTAGTCATTATGATCGCTGCATCATTTTTGGTCATATTAAGCCTTAAAGGGCAACCAAGGTTTCAAACAACTTCTCATTGATGGCCATTGATTAATAGCAGATTGCACCTTCTGCATGGGGAAAAAGACAAAATATAATTCGGATGATTATTCAGCCAGAATTCTTGTGAAACATTTCTTACATAAGGCACTCAAACTCAGCTAAAAGAGAATACCACAAAGCAGTTTCCTGTTCCTGTTATTATTTAGCCTGTGCTCTATAATTATTACGGCAAAGTCTTGGAACCTCCCCTAAACTAAAGTGTTATCCAGCTTAGATTCAGCAACTACTTTGAGTTTTGCATCGCGTAATGCACAAAGCTGATGCTGCCCAGCACATTATTTCCTACCCATTAATGCATTGCTGCGAAACCTTGGTTGCCCTTTAAAGGGTAACCAAGGTTTCGCAGCAATGCATTGATGGGTAGTAAATAATGTGCTAGGCAGCATCAGCTTTGTGCATTACGCGATGCAAAACTAAAAGTAGTTGCTGACTCTATGCTGGGTAACACTTCAGTTTAAGGGAGGTTCCAAGACATCGCTGTAATGATGATAGAGCACAGACTAAATAATTACAGGAACAGGAAACTGCTCTGTGGTAACTTATTTTAGCTGAGTTTGAGTACCTGATGGATGAAAGAATCCTGGCTGAATAATTATCCGAATTAGATTTTGTCTTTTTCCCTGTGCAGAAGGTGCAATCTGCTTTTAATCAATGAAAAGTTTTTTGAAGCCATGGTTGCCCTTTAAAGGGCAACCAAGGTTTCAAACAACTTCTCATTGATGGCCATTGATTAATAGCAGATTGCACCTTCTGGATGGGGAAAAAGACAAAATATAATTCGGATGATTTTTCAGCCAGAATTCTTGTGAAACATTTCTTCCATCAGGTACTCAAACTCAGCTAAAAGCGAATACCACATAGCAGTTTCCTGTTCCTGTTATTATTTAGCCTGTGCTCTATAATTATTACAGCAAAGTCTTGGAACCTCCCCTAAACTGTAGTGTTACCCAGCTTAGAGTCAGCAACTACTTTGAGTTTTGCATCGCGTAATGCACAAAGCTGATGCTGCCCAGCATATTATTTGCTACCCAGTAATGCATTGCTGCGAAACCTTGGTTGCCCTTTAAGGCATTTATGTAAATCTAAAAAGAAAGATTTTCATACAATAAGGTTTCTTGTTACATATCACGCACTTTGATATTATGTAACATAATCTGTTGTTTATCTAGGAAGTTTTGACAACTAAAAATGGAAACTCTGTACGTCAATGTGAGGCTGGCCCATGACACATGAATCACAGCCGTAACCATGATTTTTCCGGTATTTCTATTTCCTCATAAGATGTGTGACGTTGTAAGTTATGTAACAGCAACAATCAATTTGCCATTCCACATATATGCATACATTAGGAGTAGGAGATGGCTCAACCAGGTCACGGGTTCCAGACAAATTGAGAGCAAATTTGTGCAGTGAATATCAAGTGTGCTAACCGATTGTGTAATCTCATAAATCTGTTTTTTTTTAATTCTCATGTATAAAATTCACCTAAAGTGCCAACTTTTTGTTTGGCTATGAACTTCAAACACAATATTGGATGCTACAGCACACATAGAAACTCTTCGTCTCCCTATTTTTAACTCTAAATTATTGATAATGAAAAATATATGGAACCAAACCAACGCATGGCGGCACCCTTTCCTCCCACTGTTTGTTTTGAGGTGTTTTATGTATTTTATTTTATTAGACTGTAGTGGGCACATCAAGTCTCATTCCTCACTATTTTTTACTTAAAATTTAAAATTTCCTTCAATAAAACATATCCCGAACCCAAAAGATCTAAACTAACACAAGGGTCTATTTTTGCCCTTCTTAGTAAGACGTAAATAATTTTCTTCAGCAAGAAGCAGGATGTAACGCATGTTTTAATTTTAGTTCAGTCTCTCTTGAATAGATATAAACCATAAGGCCCAAACCCTATATTATAGATAAAATAACCTGAGAAAAAAAAGTTTGATGATCAATCAGCCCTCATCACGAAAGTGTTGCTTATCAATCTAAAGGCTAAGGCGCTTGCAGCTAAACAATAGGAAGATTGCCTGCGTAAGCGTAAAGGGCTTTGTAATTTATTTTTCAAATTAAGGGTTTCACAATTCCAAAATATAACTCAAAGTGATAATTTCAGGTTTTTGGTATCATTCTAGAGCTCTCAGTCTAATTAAGAATACTGCTATAGCTTCATTAACAGCCTGTCATTGTGGCCCAGTTTACAACAGCTGATTTTCACATAAAGTTGAGGAGAGAAGTGAAAATAGTACCTTCTTAGATCCTTCTAATATCAACTTTGAACCAGGGGGTCTTTCAGTTAGAAACAGCCAAAATCGCAATCTGATTGCTCACTCAGTGAGTGAGCAATACCTGCTAGGCTCTGGCTCCCAAATCGCTCAGTCATTGATGGAACTATAAACATTCTATTGTCTAATTGAAAGATAAAGGAGGTGATAATTTTAAGCGATGTGATAGTGATAAATTGCTTTAGTAAGGCCCTCCCCCATAATCAGTCTAAACTTGGCCACCAACTAGTTACAAACCTAGACCAATATAGGATTGGGAACTCTTGAATGATTCAAAAAGCCGGATCTTTTAGCATTTTTCATTTTTTGTAATACATTTTATTGACTGTCGTAATCATTTCCAAAATTTTTTCCATTGGAAGTAAAAAAATCACTTTAATCATTGTGCGAATCGTATGCTGTTCCCGCATGGTTGACAATTTATTCACCTCCGGAAGTTATTTCATAATGACAGCCCTGGTCTTTTTTGGAATTTGCAGTGATACAGTTGCTTTGGGTCGGTCAGATTTCATTTTCTTCTTGATAACAGCGATGGTAGATTTAAGACTGGCAGACCCTGCTCCATTGTACCAACTGTTTTCTGAAAGATCACACAAATGACAATGACAATGGAATTAATATTTATTCATAAATTCATAAGTAAGACATCTTCCCTTTTACCAAAAGAAGACAACTTCTGTCTTTGTATTCACCAACTGTTTTCTTATTCTTCACGGTGAATTCATAACTCGTATTAGGAAGAGTGCTGACATGGGGTTTAAACCAATTCAGACTAAAGGGGGTTACTACGCTCTTGGAATAACAGATGAAGCGTACTATCTTATAAGCATACAACTAGCTCTAAATAAATCATGGTACTACCATAGAACCTGAATCAATAAAACACACTGGATGCAACTTACTAGTACATATTCCCATGACTACAGACCAGCCATTACAGCAGGGATTGCCTTCTCCTGGTATTCCGATACAGCCAGGACTAAACCTGCCACTGGTACAGATATTTACAAGACGTCTCGGGCAACTAAAGGAGAGAGTAATAATCATGATTAACAAATATATTTTATTCTAATCTAATTATTTTCATTCTTATCTTCATTTTCCACATAGCCTCATCGCCTAGTTCTGTGTCATCTAAGAATATATAATATTTATATTATATGTATTGCTTTATATATATTTGACGGAGATCACCATCAGATTTGACAGCTTGTAGCACTAGAGGCGGAAAAATTCTCCAAGACCTCATTGCGAATCCATGTCACAATAATAATATAATAATATAAATTTTATTTGCTGATCAAGTCATAAATGATATACAAGACAGTGCATAAAACAAATAATGACAATGAGTATATAGATGGTTGTGCACACAGTGTCCATTGCACAATAAGCTGTCAACAAACCACCGCTTCCATTTATGCACACTATTTATCCTACCGTTATCTGGGCCCAAGCAAAAAACTGATCTCCCCCATTGATTCGGGAGGTATTGGGTGCAATGTTGTTGAGGTCCAAGTAGGCTTTGATGATTCAATTTTGTCATCTAAAATATAAACTTTTAGAAAGCCTCAATAAATAAATAAATAAATAAATATCAAGCTAATGTTACTTAAAACTCACTTGACTTTTGGATGTGTTGAGCAGATATCCAGGGCTTTAGAAGGATGACCAATCATACTCATATAATTCCCTACACAGGAAATTACATTCTCACGGTAACATCCATTGGTCATGGCTCGCTTACAACGGCTAGAACATAACAACATGCAAAATTAGGAATTCTTCTGACAAGGGGAGAAAATTGAACAGATAATTGTAAAAAATCTTATAACAACATTAAAACTACACTCAATCAACTGCGTACTAGAAATGTTCCATGTGTATTGACATCAACATGATGAGAACTGATGGCAATATGGAACATTTTGAATCTTCATGAAGGGGATAGCAAGGCATCAGATTTATAGGAATCTCCAAGTATTCTAGCCTGGGATTTAATCCATCAATGGGGCTTTGTCTGTATTATTGGTTGTGATGGATATTGCTTCTATGGTGTTATCTACTCATGTATCACTATTGTGCATTTCTGAGTAGATCTAGTACTTGTGTTTTGGTATTGATTGGCTGATGGGGCTTTTGTTTGTTGTTGTGCGAAGATGTCTGTTCATGTCCGGTTTGGTTCAGTAGATTACTCCAAACTGTTGGACTGAATCCCAGTCTACAAGTAAGCTGATTACTAAAAATCTTGAATATATATGTACGGCAGCTGACCCTAGCCCTGTCATACTGCCACAAAAATTGGCCACATGACAAAGCTATGCTGACCCCACTTAGGAATCAGGATGTCAAACAATATCCTTTTGTTATTAAACAGAATGTTTTTTTGAGACAAATCCTCCTCCTTCAAAACTCAGCATATCAACCTTAAAAGCTCCCCCTAGTGGGACATGACTCCTGTGGCATCAATGGCCTGGCAGTGAATAGTAACGCTAATCATCTTACCAAAAAAGAATGTGCTAAACGTGCTAATTGGCAAGCCCGTCATGCACTACTTGGAGTCATACACTCTCATTTCACCATTGCCACCCTAAGCGTACGTGTTAGGGTTAGTGGCATTACATAGCCCATTGTTGGGACCCCTTATAATGATGCAAGTGTATTCTAACAGAAATTATGAGCAACACAGCGCCTATAGTGTTACCGCTAAAGTCCTTTAGGTCTACTCACCCTCCTTCACCACGCTCCATAGCCAGCCATGTGTAGAGGAAGACTTTGAGTTGTGTGTGGTTATCCAGCTTATCTACATTATACCCTAATGATTTCAGTCTCGAAAGTTGATCATGTATATGTATATCTTTGATGGGTTGCTTGGCTGCTGCTAGATTGACATGTAGAATAGTCAGCGCAGTCAAACAGACAGCCAATGATTTTCTTAGAGCCATTTTCTAAAACACAAAGTAGACTGTAATGCCTAAACCTGATGAGCTTTCTCAACAAATAATTTAGAAAAACCACTATGTTTAAATTCAACCCTGCGGGCGTGCACGAGAACTCAATCGCTATAACATCAACTCTGGCCCAATCCATGTGAAGGCTTTCCATCAACTGCCAGGTGATGCAGGAGTCGTGAGTTGGATCCCCATTGGGGAGCTTTCAAAGTTGATTGTTTCAGCTTCTAGCACCTCGGGAGTAAATCTCCTCTGAATTTGGTGTTTCAACAGCACTGTTCCTAGTAATAATCGGGGAACGACTGACCAATGTTGTACAACATATATCACATACAGTGGGAACATCTGTCTTGTTTCCCAGCGTGCGATGAATACGTAGAGTTCAATGGAAGTTGATTGAGCATATATGATGATAACGGAGTGCGATACTGCACATTAAAATGTGTCTGTCGATAATGATACTCTGTTCCGGTTTAACTTCATGGTACACTCAGCTTTTCAGTAGCTAGAGCTCTCTAACTTGATACCCTCGTAACATATCGGAAATTTCATCTTACACCCAATATAACAATAACTGTTCATATTTTCACTGCTATGTCAAAGATGAATCCTTCACTTTGCCATGTAGCATATCATCACTCAGCATCAAAGGAGGGGGGGGGGTTGATAAGTAATGTGCAACAAGTCATTAGAAATACTTGGTTCCGCACAGAAACTTTATTGCCCAAATAAAAAGTTTCACAACTTTGAAAAAATGAACAAGTATACTTTAAATTGACCATTTTCAGCCATTTTTCCTTGTGGACCACAATGATAAAGCTGCTTGTGAGAGCCAATCAGGATTAAGAGTTCATTTTCTGCTCAATAACAGCCACAGTAGATTTAAGACTGGCAGACTCTGCTCCGTTGTACCAACTGTTCTCTATAGGATGAAACAAATTATCAATAATAAGTTATTTCAATAATTCAAATTTTTGCACACAAAAAATTGACGCTTGCAATCAAGTTGTTACCCTTGTACTAGCTCGACTTGCTTCCTAGTTAGCATATTTATATTTACTTCTTTGGGGTATGAATATAAACATGACAACATCGTCCTGATCTTACTAGGCAATTCCTGAACACTGTTATATGGGGTACATTAACAAATCAAATATTTAATTTCCATCTAGTGATCACAATTAGAAAACCATGCAATGAAAAATTCCAAACAATCCTACTTGCCACTATGCCTTATTTTTTTAGCATAGCATATCATAAATAAACCAAGAATCATCTTCCCTTTTACCAGCAGGAGACAACTTCTGTCTTGATATTTTACAATTTTTGTTGTTACATTTATCAATTCAGGCTATCCCTCATACTTGAAAGAGTGCTGATCCTCAGCGTTCAACAATTCTGTTGTGTAACATATGAAGAGAACTTATCAGAGACCTCTAGCCACTGATAAAATCAATGGTGAGTAAAACATACTAGTACAGATTCCCATGACTACAGACCAGCCATTACAGCATGGATTATTGTGATTGCCTTCTCCTGGTAATCCGATACAGTCAGGTCCGAACTTCTGACCTTCACCACAGAGGTTTATGAGAGCACTCGGACAGCTAAAGAAGACAAAACTAACCAATAAGGTAGAGACGCGGGGGTCAGCAACTGTTGACTTTCTTGCTGAGGAAGAGACATGGGGGTCTACATTTGTCTCTAGCTGACATCATTGTGACAATCAACATAAAGAATTTTTTCACTTCAATGCATTTTAACAACTGAGCATTAACAAGCCGACACTGTTATACAGGTCGCCATAATATCTTTACAAAGCTTATTTGCCATCTGGTTAAAGAGTAATCAGGAATAATGTTGCTCAGGTTTCAGTGGGCTGTAGTTGTTTTAATTTTGCGATCTTAGAATCCATCAGACTGATGATATTTACTACTCACTTGACTTTGGCATGCTTTGAGCAGATATCAAGAGCTCTTTGAGGATTACCCATCTGGTTGAAAAAATTCCCCACACAGGAGACCACATTCTCGCGATTGCATGCATTTGTGATGGCTCGCTCACAGCGGCTAGAACATAACAAAACAGTATACAAAACAAGAATTTCTCCGCAAAATAAGACAGGAACAAATATTGATAAAAGCCATAAATAAAATAGCGCAATCAATCAGCTGACTACTTTAAATTTTTCATATGCTTTGACAGAGCTTGACCCTAGATGGAATCATACAACTCTAATTCATGTACACATGTTTGGGATAGGGAGAAGTGATGGAATCATATGAGCTAAATAGGACACGAGTGCATGACCCAGAGAAATGAAAAGTGGGCTTTCAATTAGCCGTTATTCCTTCAGGGAGTTTGGGGCATATGTCATTATGTCCCAAACTACCTTGATTCATGCTTTGTAATGTTGCAGTTGCGTTATGGGTCAGCAGGCTTTCTACTCACTACCAGGTGTTTTTTAGGAGTCTTTGATTCAAATACCATTTGGGGAGAATTCTTTGTTATTTGTTCCAGACCCAGTGTCGTTGGGTGTTTCGGTTCTTACCAGGAACCTGTGTGTTCAACACAATTTTGTATTGATGATATACTAAAACTTTTGAAAATATCTCTCATATTTTTACTCATAGAACGAGGCAGATTATTCAACTCAAGTAAAGAAGCAGCTTTCATAAACAGGTGATCCCACTTCACCAATGGAACACCAAAGCAAATCTCCTCTAGATGAAAATGCCTTAAGTTTACGTTTACTCACCCTCCTTCACCACGCTCCATAGCCAGCCATGTGTAGAGGAAGACTTTGAGTTGTGTGTGGTTATCCAGTTTATCTACATTATATCCTAATGATTTGAGCCGCACAAGCTGGTCATGTATATGTAGATCTGTAATTGGCGTCTTAGCTGCTGCATGACTGACATATTGAATAATCAGAACAGTCAGACAGGCTGCCAATGATTTCCCAAGGACCATTTTCTAAAACACAAAGGAGTCTGTAAAACCTAAATTGAAATGTGAGCTCTTAGTAAATGTGCCTCACTCAATTCAGAAACAAAACACCACTGTTGAAATGCCGGCCCCTGTGAACTATCACTCTAAACCTCAAATTCAAACTCAAAATGCATGCTGGAGTTACAATAGTTTATATACTACCATTTTGATATATAAATTTTCTACTAACGATAAGGGCAATGACTGAGAAGGGCTCCAGCCTCCAATGTTACTCAACATACCATGTATACAGAGGGGACATCTGCCTTGTTTCCCAACCTGATTAATATGTGGAGTAATCAGTTGATTGAGCCCAAAGGTGAGTAATGAGTATGATACAGCAAATTATTGGGTCTGCAGATATAGGTAGTGAAAGTCAACTCAATTGAGATTTATCTATTCTTGGGACATCAAGCTGGAAGCTTGCTAACATAAGATCCAGTATATTTGAAGTAAATCAGTGGTGTCGGAACACCTTTTCTTTTACCGAGCATAAAAGAGTAGCCATAGCATGAAAAACACATTTATATGTTATATTCATAGAAATACAATCCATTAAATAGGTATTTGAGTATCTTTTATGCCACAAAACTCTAAGAAAATATTTAAGTCAGGATAAGAGCACTGTTATAAACCTCTATTAACCTTTAAAATTTCATCACCAATTGTTCACCTACGACACCAGTCTATAGATATCAGTTTGACACTAAACTTAGACATTGTTTGCCCTGTTTACTTTCATGAACATGAATATGTAGTTATTGGTTGTTGTTGAAGTTATCAGCGGTTTGAGCATAAATATGAGAGATAAGTATGATGCAGCACATGACAGTGTGACTCATTGTGAACGCAGATATTGAAAGTGATACTCAGGTCCGGTTCAAGTTTCATTAATCAGCTTGTTTGTATCTAGAGCTCTCTATCATGATTACGTCAATGCATCTATACTACAACCTTATAACAACAGTAGTGCATTTTACAATTCACACTTTATATTAATAGAACAAGTTTATTCCCTCCTTGGTGGCGGAGGGATACTGCAAAAGTTGAGTATCGAGGCACGGCTTTGCAATTTATCTCCGCCACAACAGAGGGAACAAACTTATCCTAGTATAAAGAGTTTTTGTGGTATTATAACTCAGCATCATTGAAGACTGAGCAACAATTCAATAGAGATACTTGGTCCCGAACAGATACTTTATTGCATAATAAAAAGATTCACAATTTTCAAATAATGAACAAAGAAATTTCATATTGTCTTTTTCCTATGCTTGAAAGTTTATTCACTCCAGGGAATCAACATTGTTACGGCAGCCCTTTTTCCTTGTGCGGGACCACAGTGATAGAACTGCTTGTGAGAGCCAATCAGAATTAAGAGTTCATTTTCTGCTCAATAACAGCCACAGTAGATTTAAGACTGGCAGACTCTGTTCCATTGTACCAACTGTTCTCTAAAAGATAGAACAAAATATTGAGAATAATTTCGTTCAGGATTTTCTGGCCATGCACTGTATATGAGAGGATTTGTAGAATACGTACTGAATACTATCAATAAAGAATTTTGACAACGCTCTTAATATAATGTAACATTGAGCTGAGACGATCTACGGTCAGTAGACAGTCTATATGTGTATATATATTTTTTCACACGGCCTCATTTGTCAAGATACATTGGTTGGTGATTATAGTAAATTATATATAATATAGAAAAAAATGTATTTGCAGGAAGAAAAGTTGCCAATGCGCACATAGAAAATTGGTGCTAGCTATTGTCCAGTTATCCCCTCAAATCTAGCGATTTAAGTCTTAGCTTATATTACTCCTCTAGGATAAATTTTTTTTTAAAATACCACAAATGAAGCCAGAGTCATCCCCCCTTTCACCAAGAAAAGACAGCTTCTGTCTTGATGATTATCAGTTGTTTTGTTTCATATGGGATCCCAGGCTATCACTCATATTTATAGGGGGCGGATCCTATGCATGACATACATGATACATATGAAGAGTATTAAGAAAAGACCTCTAGCCGCCGATATAATATGATGAGTAAAACTTACTAGTACAGATACCCATGACTACAGACCAGCCATTACAGCATGGATTGCCTTCTCCTGGTATTCCGATACACTCAGGTCCAAACGTCTGACCCTCATCGCAGAGGTTTATGAGAGGACTTGGACAGCTAAAGAAGACAATACTAACCATACTACCAATAATCATGACAGTAATCACCAATCAGGTCTGACCGTTCATAGCGCTAGAGGCGGAAACGTCTCTGTGACCTAACATAGCAATCGACATCATAATAACAATGATCACAAACAATATATATATATATCATGGCCAATGTACAACCAATGTTAACAAGTGATTGCTTCTGAGGCTACCATGATCTAGTCACAAAGCTTATCTGCCATCTTGGTTTAAGAGTAACTAGGAGCAACGTTGCTCAGGTCAGAGTGGGCATTGATTGTTTAATTTTGTCATCTTAGAACCTGTTAAACAATTAATTTGATTCTCAACTCACTTGACATTGGCATGAGTTGAACAGACCTCCAGGGTTTTAGGAATATTACGGAACACATTCATATAAAAATGTCCCACACACGACACTACGCTCTCTCGATTACATCCATTGGTGACGGCTCGCTTACAACGGCTGGTACATAAAAATAGTATACAAAGTTATGAATACCTCGCAGAAAATAGAGGATGTTGAACACATATTGATGAAACGCTCATTAAAACAATCCTACAATCAATCAACTGACTACCTTAAATGTTTTCAAGAATAGCAGGCTTTCAGTTATTGCCATTGTACCATCAGGGAGTTTGAGTGTATGCCATTATGTCCAAAACTCCCTGGTTCGATCCTTTGTAATGTAAGAGTTGCGGTATTTATTAGCAGGCTTGCTTTGCACCGTCAGGCACTTGGTGTCATAGGAAATCTGGGTTCAAGTGCCATAGGGGAGGGGAAGCATTATTTTTTCCAGCCCCCGGTGTCGTTGGATGTGGATGAAGTGTTGATCACAATCTATACTGTCTGTTTATTATTGTTTTCGGTAATATTCCTCCTATGTTTCAACATAAAAAAGGCAAATTACGCATCTTAAGAAAAGAATCAGCTTACAGCAACAGGTGATCCCACTTCAGCCTAGGGAGCACCAAAGCATTTGTATTTTACAGGGTCGTAGTTTATAAAAAAGGGTAGGGGATACAAAGTCTGAAGCGAGTCTGAAGCATCAACTGGAGGGGTGCAGTAAGCTCCTCCCCGTGCAATTTAAAGCATATAATTAGCAAACGGAAATCTCTGAGGAGCTGTTTCTGATATGGATTATTCAATTAATTTGTTTTTAGGCCACTGTATTAAGCTTTCTAGGGGTGGCACTGTCTCGCTGCCTCCCAGACAACTACGGGTCTGTTGTAGCAGGAACCTCCGCAACAGAACGCCTTAAGTGTACTCACCCTCCTTCCCCACGCTCCATAGCCAGCCATGTGTAGAGGAAGACTTTGAGTTGTGTGTGGTTATCCAGTTTATCTACATTATATCCCAACGACTTCAGTCTCGAAAGCTGATCATGAATATGTAGATCTGTAATCGGCGTCTTAGCCGCTGCTAGATTGACATGTAGAAATATCAGCACAGTCAAACAGGCGACCGATGATTTGCGTAGCACCATTTCCTAAAATACAAAGCAGTTTGTAATAAGAACACCACTGCTGCAAATTTGCCCCCTCCCCCACCTCCACCCCTGTGCACCAGAATGTGAACCCCTTTACTCTAACCCTTAACGTAAGGTTGTAGACAGCAGTGTTTTTACTATTTGATACAAACACTTTCTAGTTATGATCAGCTCAATGACTATCATATATTGTATGTACGGCTCCACTGTTACGCAATATAAACCATATACAGTGGGAACATCTGTCTTATTTCCCAGTGTGGTGATATGTTGAGCCTAAAGGGGAGAAATAAAGCATGATACAGCGTATTACAAAGTGACCTAGTGTGTCTGAGGATATAGGAGGTGATGGTCAACTCATTTGAGGCTAAACTTCACGGCACATCCAGATCCAGCTTACTGGTAGTGTTGGATCTCAGCTAGATTTTAAGGCACCTGATTGGATACTCACTCAATATATAACTCCAAGCCAAGCTACTGGCTAGATGTTTTGATGCCACAACTCTCTATTTAAATTATTGACTGGTGGCTCTGCTGGGCAAAGTCCAGCTGTGTCAGCAGTGGTCTAAGGCCCCAGAGCTATGACACACATATAGGGTCTATTTTACATTTCAGGATCGGACAATAATTACTAAAATATTGTCGGCCAGTTGAAAATTGGCGAACCAGAGCCATCGTGTCTGACCAGATATATAATATTTTCCTTTCTTAGGATCCTTGAAAATGTGGGGACAAAATAAAAACACTTTTCAAGCAATTATTTATAACCGAAAGCGATGATCAATTACCACTGTAACATATTGTTTGGCAGACAGGGTACTTGCCATGTATCGGATATTGTTAATTTTGTGCAGAATTGACAAACAAAATAGCTTCATCACTAAGAAATGATTTGAATCCTTACAATGGACGATGTATTTTAGTGAAAGGGAGGTGGGAAGGAAATTTAGCAGATTTAATCTGTTCATTGCTGGAGTGAAGACCGTATCATCGAGTGTCAAGTGTCATTGAAATAGTAGCCTCTCGGAGGCACGCTAACAAATAGTCCCTAGCTTTCCTGAGTTAGTTAAGAGGGGGCAACTTCTCCTTTCAAGTCCTCATTTCTTGTGTTTGATTGCCGATTCAGAGAGATTATGTATCACAAGGGCAGAGAAAGTTATTTTTGTACCAAAAAATTGATTTTTATTATAGTTAGACTGCGCTTTATTGTAGTGTTGAATTCTCACCGGCTTTTATAGTCAGCTTGAAGTGATTAGGAAAGCAAAAAACAACCACTGTTCATATCAAAGCTTGCCCATTGCAATGAACAAAACAAGTTAATTTTTTTGCATACAAGAATATTGTTGATTGATGTAACCTTATTTAAAGTGAGAAAATCCAGGGTCTAGAAGGGGTTAGCATATGTTATCTCCCCTGTCACGGGTTAATACTTGCGATTGCACAATTACTTTGTCTCACCATCCTAGTCATAAATAATGAGCTGACAAGCAACCCGCTCTTCACTACGTAAGAGTCGTGCACTGATGACATCATGAACCCGATATCTCAATAATTTATCACTTAATGTTACGTTCAGAAGATATAGTATATTTTAACTTGAAGAGTGAAATGACAAAACTAGAGTTTAGTTTAGCTAGATTAGGGGTGACTTGACAGCTCTGAGTTTCACTACAGCGAGAGTTTAAATAGAGAAATGGAACTGAGTACAAATTTCTGCTATAACTAAAGGTATAATACCTCTCAATTTTAATCAGGCTGCATGAAACGAGTACTTAAATCCCCAAAGGTGAATACTTAATTGCCCCTCGGAAATTACCAGTAATATCTAATTTAATTCTGTTCAAGTGATGGCTACAGATTTTTTGAGCACTTGAGCACATATCACTTTAAATGAAAATTGTGATATTTTCTGTTTTTTCTTTTTCGAGAATTTTTGTTTATTTTAAGCAGTATATATTTGTTGTAAATACAAAACTATTCCAAAACAACATTCTATGATATTTGAATGATAGTTATTAAAGCTTAGTCTAAAAACTCTGACAAACGATAACGATATAAAAAAGCAAAGAGTCAAAACAGTAAGGATACTGATTTAAAAAGGCAAGACGATAACCGTCATAAAATATTAGTGATGAAGAACTGTGATATGAGACAGGTCAGTATTGGTACTGAGCAATCAAGCGAAGACTTTCTGTTCAGTTTTTGAAATTGGAGCAACAGGAATGACTGGTTAGGAGAGGATACTTTAGTAAAACGCTGCCTGCGTCAATTATTCTGGTAGGTGAAATTTCTTTCCTGCTCCCGCTACTGCTTTAAGCTAACAGTTCTAATTTGATCAGGAAGGGTGGTCCTACCCTGCCCTCCAGGATTTGATAGAGAGAACAACTTGGCTCACAACCAAAGTCCAAAGAGTCAAATAGGGTGTAAATATTTTCTTTCATACTTGAGTGATTAATTAGCTATTTGATTTTCAGTCTCTTCATTATCATCCGCCTCTATCTTAACCGGCAGCTTTGGACTCTGATCTGGCAGCTGAGCATTCTTAGCCGGTAGCTTAGGACTCTTAGTCCTTCTTCTGCCTCTATTACGACCTCGGTTTGAGATCGCTTTCTGAACGCGTGCGAGAGATCTATCATAAACGCCTCGTATTCGTGTCATGAGTCGTGAAGATAAATTCCCTGTACCACCTTCGCCTCTTATTTCTGCCATCAATCCGTCCTGGATTTCTTTTTTAGCACCTTTGATTTCTTGTTTAGCATCTTTACCTATTTCATTCATTTCTTTCTTCGCTTCTTTCTTCACTTCTTTCTTCACTTCTTCCTTTATGGCATCAATCGCAGAGTTGTTGTCGTCGTTTTTCTGCGGACTCTCCATTTTGTTTATAGCAGTATTCAATCTTTGATGAACAGCGGGTGCTTTTTATTCTGTATGATATCCTTTTTCTAACTGTTCAAAAAAAAGAAAATAAGGATGTTGCTGTTTAGTAAAAAAATAGAAGATTGGGCAGCCCTAAAGAGGGATACAAGGTGCCCTAAATCCTCATACTGAGAATGTGATATGTGCTAGAAAACTAGAATGCATCCTAGATATGAGGCCATAAAAGACCTCCTGAGCGTGGGTGTGCAGCAAACTGCCAAAACTGAAACAGTGGTACTAATCAGCCATTGGCAGTGACACCTCAATATTAGCCAATCGGCCGAGATGAGAAGATATTAAGGATGCTGACTACAGAGATAAGACGTTATCAGCCGCCTCCAACAACAATAGAGTAATGAGAGATTATCCCAATAATACAAGATTCAAAGGTCAGCGATCCATATTGAGTGGCAAGACACTTATAGTTGAGCTCCAGGTAACCTGATCTCAAATCAGTTCTTTGGCAGCCACTTTTAGTTTGAGTGTGGTGTGGGCACTTCCCAATGTGTGGATAACAGCAATATAAATAGTTGGTAGAAATCATAGGAGATAATGTATATTTTGAACCACTCGAATATGGATAGGGGATAAAATTCTGCACAGGTTTAGAGCACACACGATACATCCTACACAACCATACCAACACGCAAAAAATTAATCAAACTCTCCTTTCAAAGAATACCAGTTCCCTTATAATTTACGCTATTCTTAAAATATTATTACTCACTTGATGAACTTTTGCCTGCCAGTTGCCCTCACATTCAATAACGAAATGCTTTCTGAATGATGCTGGTTTGCCTGCAAGCTGACCTGACTAGCCTTTACAGAATGCTTCCTGAATGCGTTTGTCAAAAGCTATGTCTATTCATGGTTATTGATCTTGCTGCCGCATAACAAGATTGTTTTCATTACATAGTGTATAGTGATAGTGAATAATTTTTTTAATATTGATTAGTTGCTGTGCCCTCAAGGAATTCATTCATGCACTACTGCTTCTCCTTGATATAAAAAACCAGTTTAACAATCCACTTGACAGTTATTCTTTTTATTAACTCACCATAACTGCTAGAGTGCTTTAATGCACACCCATGAAAGATGTGATTCACAAAAAAAACACATCAATATTGTATTCATCTGAATCCCTGTGCGTCAATCAATACCAGTTAACATTGATGTTAACACACGCAGTGCTGCCGATAATCTTCAGTCTAAACTGAGCAAGGGAATAAGTGCACTGGTATGACATAGTGCAGCCATTGAACGCTCAACAAAAAACTATGTTCATGCCTTTATTATATGAAAGTTTTTCAAATGTGTTGTCATGGATTAGAAAGGTCTAAAAACATCCGATGTAGCAAAAAATCAAATCTGTTATAGCATATTCCTATCCAGTATGGTACAACATGCTTGCAGATGCAGACCAAATACAACGTTCTGCCACTCGCATTATTCTACCAGAGGCAGAAAATTGCAATGAACAACTCGACAAATTGTCTCTGCCAAAAGTCAGAATCACCTGACAATGACCATCCACAACACTCACTCATTAGAACCAATAACAACTGAACATCCTCTCGTAAACCGATACTGCCCAAGTAATAGCAGAACAACAAATGGACAGACTTTTTTTTATTGTTATATGAGATTTTTTCCCCTTTTGTAAAACAATTAACCTAGTTATTTGGATAGATTTCCAAGGAATGGCAATAAACAAACTTTAACGAATAATTAAAAAAGGATACCAGCAAGCAAGTTGTAGTTGCAGCAAATTGCGTGTTAGTATCATTCCACATGAGAATCTTGCAAGTGTATTCACTGAGAAATGACAATAAAATTTACATCGGACTGTGTCATGTTATCATATCAGGTTTTTTGTCAAGTTTGAAACGAGTTGATGTTGCTGTTGCTACTACCGTTGCTGTTGTGGTTGTTTCCAAGCCAAATAGCACAGCCACAAAACCAAAGATTGAACCCTGATGGGTTTTTTATCTCTCACTTTAGGTTTTAAATTATTTTGTATGTGTAATAAAGTTAGAGGGAGATCATTTCTGTGCCAAGTGGCAAGATGTATGAGCAATTAGAATTCGGCCAACTATTTACTATAGTTTGACTGAACAGTAACAGTGTGATAGACAAATCCATTTCTTGAGAGGTACGTTATCGTTTGGATAGAAGTTTCACACATAGTCAGAAATCACTGTTTTCCGTGTCAAAAAATTATTGCAACAAAAGCCTTTCATGTGAAAGGCTACAGTGATAGTGTTGCAAATAAGCAGACTCTGCTCCGTTGTACCAGCAGTTTTTTAGAAAAACTTGATAACATCAAGGAATATGCCATAGAGTTTATAAAGCAAATACATACTTCTGAAATTCCACTTGCTCCCATGTCTTGTGGTTTAAGACCCCATTTTGAGGTGATGGTGGGCTGGCATAAATAAACTTACAGGAATAGGTTCATTGCTGGCATCATGTGTGAACAAAGTTAGAGTAATCTCCACTTTTGCCGATAACAGACAACTTCGGTGGTGTGATTTAATTTTATTTTAATATCAGTATTTTCCCTGTCTGATATTTATGATTATTAACAATGATCAGATAAACATGGAGGGGGGGGGGGGCCGGGAGGGCCAGTGATCCACATATAGAGGGAGCAGGTGTCTAAGAGGAAGGCCGATGCAAAGGATTTTTTCTAATCAAGGTTTTTTATCTCTCATAGTTATGCAAATAATCTATCTCCATTTATCCAACTTATCTTCATTCTCAAGCTTTCTTTTTTCATTTTCCTCTTTTTTTCGGCACTATGCAGAAATAATTTACTGGAATGAAATGGACTGCATGCCATTAAAAGTATTAAAACAAAAACAGGCTTTCTTTTACTCATCTATACTTCATAAGGGAACAGCATCTCTTTTAATTCTGTATTCAGATATTAACAGCAAAAAATAGTAAATAGTTTATAGTAATAAATAGTAACTATATAATAAATAAAGCAAGGGAGTAAAGGAAAAACTCCCTGGTGAAGCTGAGAAGCAGTCTAGGAACACAGATTTCAACCTAAGCAAGGATAACAGTTAATGTGGCAAAATAATATGTTACAAGCGGCTTTCAGCTTTCAGCTCCTTGCTTTCAGGGTCTGAAGCTTGGTGTGACTTCAACAAAGGCAATATCAATATCATGCTCCAAGTATAGTATGGTGCAGAATTGTTACATAATTTTTGCAGCAGAAAACTGATATTTAAACCAATGTCTATTTAATTTTGATTAATGTTAGATTAGTTAATCGAAAAACAGAAAAATCTGCCAAAAGTTTTTTTTGGCCATCACTTTTAGCTGTGCGAGTGATGTGGAGGCTCTCCCATGTGTGGATAATGAGAATGACAATGGCTTAAGATATCTTAGGAGAGAATGCGAAATTGTACCTTTAGTCTCGAAACCACACAAAACCGAATGGGCTGAAAATATTGCAAACATTGCAAGAAAGCAGATAAATCTGGCAATTAGGAAATGTGGACGAAATGTGGATATCCCATTATTTAGTCATCAGAATCTTCATGATCATCAGCTGCCATCTGAGGGCTCCTAGTCCTACTGCGAGATCTGTCCTGACCTCGGGCGGTGATCGCTCTACGAGCATATGACAAAGTTCCTGTTAGAAGGTTCCACAGCCAAGTCATGATTTGTGTGGGTACAGTCCCAGTATTACCTCTGCTTCTTTCTGTTACACGAAATGTGAATGCTTGAAGTTGAACTTCTACATTCTGTGTGTCATCTTTCTGTGGTTCCGATGTAAGACTCATTTCCAAATTAATATTTTTTAGCTGCAAGCAATAATCCAACTGTTTTTTTTCTTCAATGAATGTCAGCTGCCTACTTTATAACGCTCTTATATGATAGTACTATCCGCACAATGAAGGTTTACCTGCCCGGTGTCTTAACAATCTATTCTGTAATAATGAAACTGTACTACTTAATGTACTTTTTTAGCGGTTGGCAAACCCGTCCTCTGATCTGAGTGTTTGATTATCACATGACCAAAAATTCTTTTGTTTTATGCTGTTCAATATTGATTATTTTCACCAGCCATATAGGGTAACTTACACACTGTTTTCATTGTGTAAATGCACATGTATTTAGTGTATCAAATTTCACTGTACCAATATTAATTTTTTTTTGTGGTGACTTTGTTTCATGATTTTGGAATGCAACAAATGCCGTGTAAGTCCTCATATATTTAGCATTTTGGGTAAATAAACTCTCTAACATGAAGCATTTTTCCGCAGCTACAAAACTATCTAGAAAATCTGAAGACCTAGAAATGCCAGGAGGAAGTAAATTTACCCCTGGCCGTTTGAGACTGTCAACAATGCTCTCCATTAAGACTCAAATCGACAACTCCATATGGAACCAGTTGCCTGACAGTGAAACGGAATACTTACTGTGGATTTAGTTATTTGTAGCTCTGCTTGTTATTCGAAGTTATCTGTAATCTAAATAAGATCCTTCTTTACCCCTCTGAAATCAACACCAAGCAATGGGGAAACCCATGAAGAAAACACAATAACTTTATTTTTCAGAGTTGCCCTCTCACCACAACTATAGTTTATAATGTGGGTAGCAGGAAATTGCCTGTACGCTAGATATTTCCCATTCATAGCCCCAGGAACTAATTCCTTTGAATTGCTGTATGAAAAAGTAACTCCAACAAAAGTCAACTGCATATAAATAAACTGTGCAGCAAGTAGTTTGGGAACTGATACGGTATATGCAAAGGGAAAACGATAATTAGATTTGATTATTCAAGGAGTTAGATCACTCCTTGGATTATTAAAAGACACAAAATTTGGCGATCAATTTTAGCCGTGAGTGTGATATTGAAGATAAGAATAACGATGCTGTTTGTAAGAGCAATGAACACCCTCTTCATTGGTAAGAGATAATGCCTATTTTGCACTGCTGCCTCGGGATTGAAAACTGAATGCCTGCAAAGATATCGAGAACGTGGCAAGCATACATGATACACTCTGCGCTTCCAGACCAACAAGCATACAGATAGAGAATACGTTATGTGGATGTGGATATCTCGTTATTTAATCATCAGAATCTTCATGATCATCAGCTGCCATCTGAGGGCTCCTAGTCCTACTGCGAGATCTGTCCTGACCTCGGGCGGTGATCGCTCTACGAGCATATGACAAAGTTCCTGTTAGAAGGTTCCACAGCCAAGTCATGATCTGTGTAGGTACAGTTCCAGTATTACCTCTGCACCTTTCTGGCAAACGAACTTTGGCTGCTTGAGGTTCATCGCGATGTGTGTCATCAGCATGCTGTCGTCTTGACATTCCGGATAATAACAATTCCACAAACAATTTTGTAGTAAAATAAATCTCCTTGAGGTTTTTTCCGAGGAGTGCCAGATGTTGAATAATTCACACTCCTCTAATGAAATTATCATCGCCTAATCTTACATCTAATAAAACATCTATTGATCAAAAGGTTTAATTATCACAGAACAAAAGATTACTTAGAGAACGGACTGACAGTTGGATTATGCTCTACAAATAATATTTATTGTTTTCATGCATAAGGGCGGTGCATTCCACTGCTGTCTGATATATGTTACATATCGCTGATAAGAATGCGTACAACAAAATTGGATGTTAATATTGGTCTCAAGAAGTAAACATGAACTGAATAGAAAAAAAGTCTGAATTCTATAGGATTGTTTAAAATAAAATGTTGTTTAAAGTGTGACACAGATAACTGTCTCTGCCCCTGGCGCCTCTATATTTAATAGCATGATATCTTCCAGATGGAAATTTACTTCAAAAATTGCAAACTGCGTACATGATCTGATATCTATAATCGTATTAAATTACAGTCAACAAAAATGAGGTATTATGTTTGTGGTGATTTGTTTCATGGTAATTGAATGCAGCAAAACCAAACTTATAGTCATATGAGTCCTCAAACTAGACTTATTTAGTTCTTTGGACTCACTATTGTGTATGACGACAAACAGATTTTGGCGAGACAGAGACAGCAACAAATTTTGAGAAGAGACATATCGATGCCGATGAAATTTAAAACTGCCACTTTTTTGGCATCTGGGAATTGATTATGATATAGAAATGACTTTATTAATTTTGATATTACATCAGTTTGGGCTTCTGAGCAAAAAATTGGGGGCCTTATCATTATATTCTGCTTATTTTGGAAGATCAATGGTCACGATAATACAGCATAATACAATATGGTTAGGTGTTGACTGTCTCATGTCTCGAGAGTGTCTGTCTCGACAAGACGAGACAGTGTCTCGAAGAGACAAGCATCACGAGTCCGAGACCAAGAAATTGCCATCACTATTGTGATGGATTAAATAGAACATTTAACGTTTATAAAGTGGCCCTCTCCTCCTACAAAACCTTCTAGACAACCTAAAGACTGTGAAGTGCCGGGAGGAAGAAGATACACTTGAGGGTGTACTCTCGGGCTTGAGCAATCTTTCAATACTGTCTCCCAGTTGCCTAGTTGGGACTCAAGTCGACAACTTATACCGAGGAGCAACAGCTGTTACTCCTAGCTCTTAGAGTACCAATCTCCTGACAGTGAATAGCAATTCATACGGCATAGGTATTTTAAATTATTTAATATAATTGAATTTAGTAAACGAGATATCAATAAAAAACCTAAGTTGCGGATTGCAAACCAATGATAATGCAATGCAATGCAATGCAATAATGCAATTGGTCCTACACAATTTGGTGTCTTAACATGGCACCCACAGAACCCAAAACCAAAGCCCAATAAGAAAAAAAAATGAATGGGAGTTGCCTTCTCATTTACAATAAAGATTTGTGTAGAAAGGAATCAACTGTAAGCACTAGATATATCTTATTTATAGCCCGAGATTATCATTTCTTTTAACTGCTGCATACTGACTCTCGTGATCTGACTGGGCATGTAGATCACTGATAAACTAGGCTATCATTACCACAAAGAGAATGTCGTAAGGCTAAGTATGTATCATGCGTGACTTGAATTTGCGCATGTGCAAGAACAATGAGTTTAGTTTGGGTTCTAATTGCAATTTCGGTCTGGGGAGATAGGACACCCCCTGCATAAATTGCCAGTCAACTTTAGCTAATAGTGACAATAGAAGATAACTCTTTCTAACAATTCCGCACGCATTTGTGAGTGTGCCACCAGAGCAGGTAGCCAATCAGATGGCTTCGGAATTCCGAGGCTCAATTTTGCAGAGATCAGCTCATGCCCAGAGCTGAGCATGCGCAGAATGTAACTGCTGATCAATAACTGTATTGCACAAATAGTCTTTGAATTACCTCAGGCTACAACTTTCTTATAACATTGGTATTATCTCTGTACATGTGGGCGGTTTCTGTTTTTGAGGAAAGCAACAAGGAACCTTCTTCCACTTTCTGATGTTATTGTAGCCAAAGGAAGTCAGATAACAGCCCTATGCCAACATGGAGACGGCGGAGTCTTCACTGGAGATGGCAAAGGGTGATGAGAAGGAACACGAGATAGATAGTGTCAAGCTGATTGTCTTTATGATCTTGTTAATCTTTACTATTCTCTCCATATGGGCAATCAAACATTTCAGAATCAGGTTCATACATGAGACCGGACTCTCAATTATCTATGGTAAGGAATTTGTAACTATTTGAATTTGACATTTAAATCTTGAATGTGCAGGAGGGAGAACTTGGTGTTTGATGTGTGGTGTATGTCTTACTGCTGTTTCTCCTTGGTCTAGGTATTTGAATGAACTTGCAGCCAAAGAACAATTGATTTTTTGTAGAAAAACATACACCAATGCCATGAAATCATGGGCCTACCTACTTGCATTTTCAAACTATGAGTGGCAGTCAGTGATTGGTACAGGTTTATGCCAAGTTATTGCTGGTATACTGAGTTGACCCTTCACTTACGTGGTGTATGCTCATAGAATGTCTTTATTCATTTTATTAAAGGTATGCTAATAGGTTTGGTGGCTCAATACATTAAAGATGACGAAAAAGAGTTACATGTATATAATCAGACAATCCTAGATAACGCGACGACGCCTGGCGATGTCAAACTACATCTCTATAGCCAGGAAGCTCAGAATGTGAAGAACTATACGTGTCAGACCGACACTGCTAGCTTAGGCAGCAAGGTATGTGAGCGCTAACAGTTCACAGGACTAACAGGCGGTGGATCGTCCTTCTGGATAACCTAGAATCGAATGAGTCCTGAGGCTATAAGAAGACTCATTCTGATTAGCATTATGCTTAGTATCCCACACTGACACAGAGTCTCCACTACTATCATGTGTATCTCTGATCGATTAAGTTTAAGTACCAAACATGTTCCCACTCCTAATTAATGAACTCTCCAAATTCCTTGTAATGGTACTCATGCTAAGTGAATTAGTTCACTCTCGATCAAAGCTATATATGCAATAGTATATCAAGTGATCAGTGTGCGCTAACTGTGTAGGCTTCTGAGTAAAGAAACCGAACTACAGTCCAACTGTGAATCTCCTAACAATCTACATGGTTGGTATTAGGCTGTTTTGACAAGTTAAGTTGGCGGGAGGTGGCTGTTGGTTGATGTTCTCTCTACCAGCAAAGCTTGTCAAAAAAGGCTAATACCAACTAACTAAGGTGAAGACAGTAGCCTATCACTGAGAAACTGTTATGGTTGAGATTTGAGATGACCGAAAAATTGTGTTGAGTGAGATATTCTTACTCAGTGTTTGACACAAGGCTGGCCTCTGCGATCAAACTTGTTTTCTGTTGGTCTACAAACTCTGTGGATATACTTGAGTCATTCCTTGCTTGAGTTGTGCCATACTCCTCTGATACACAGATGCTGAAAACTGTGAAAATCAACGCTAGTCAAAGTCCCATTTTTTGGTTTACGCATGATATATTCAATGAAGGGAGTTCATTGATATATGAATTAATAAGTCTGTAGGTCTATGTTATGTTTCCCTGCTTGATAAATGGCTTTCAAATACTAGTTGCATGTTTGATGGAAGGTTTCTGCTCTTGGCTCATTTGAAGGTGTTCATTCATCTAAACCTATAATTCAGAGCGATAAGAATTCAGTTAGTAAGAAGAACTCAGTTTCAGCACACCAATTCCTTAGCTTGAATTACTGCTAGCCATTACCTATTGAGTTGGCCTTGTTTTAAAATGCTTGTGATACTTGTAAATACTCGCACTATCCCCAACTTTGTGCACCGCTTTAACCTACGACCTCAAACATCATATTTGTTTCTAACCTATTAAGCTATGGTACCTTGTTTATATAAGCCGAATGCATGTAAGACCTGTAAAATATGTGTTGTCTTTTTGTTTTCATTACAGCTAGGGTCGCAGGTAGATGACAGTATTATTATTTATATTATAAGAGTGAAATGTATTTTTATCAGAGACTATAGATAATTCATAATATATATATATATATAATATATGTATAATAAATAATATATCTATAGTCTCTGTTATTATGATGTTTTAGTTTGTATAAATTATGATGTTTTAGTTTGTATAAATTAGATGTGCCATCAAACATATCCCGTAATGCAATTACCAATGCAACAATCATTGTGACCGAGATTTCACAATTACTGTATCAGAATGTTCGGGTCTGCGATTTAAATACTTCATACATTCAAAGATTACCTATGGCGTTCTGGTACGACTGGTATCACCGATATTAATTATCACCTTGACCGGTACCCGAGGCTGCACTTAATTTTTGGCATTTAATTGGACGATGGTCAAACCCCTAATGATGGTTGAAAGTTGTCATACTGCTGATTGCAACCAACATGGCAGCCTGTAGCTAAAGATAATCCGTCTAGCTTGTGTTCCCTTATCGTGGTGTTTGCTAGTGGTGAGTGACTAACAATAACGACCCCTTACACCATGACAGGGGCGCTCAAGCGATGCTCTACCCCTTTGCTGATAATGAATTTTCTTGCTGCAGCTTTCTAAGACATGAGAAAACGATCATATAGTTAATTTGTGCTGTTGTATCTTCTCGTACTAAGCATTTTTAATGCATTGGTGATAGCTTAGTACTTAACGCACAATTTCTTGGAGAGTTTTATATTCTTGTATTTCTCTGCATATGTTTGTCACAGTTGTTTTACTCCTGTTCCAGTATTAGAATTTTTATTATTTTTCACATATGCAGAACTTGACTATTGGTTGTGCAGATGCTAGACTGAGGTCACTCGGTTGTGAGGGTGTTGAACTGAGATCACAGAAATGGTGTTCAGCCACATGTCATGTCTCTAAAGTCATTCAATTTGATACACAAGTTTTCTACAAAGTGACTTAAATTATTGCACGCGATCAATGAGTGTATCTGTATGTTGTAGATGGTGTTTGATCCAGAGATTTTCTTCTATGTTTTACTGCCTCCTATCATATTCCATGCAGGATACAGTATGAAACGGGTATGTAATGATCTCAGGCTATAAACCCCAGTACTCCACTGATATTGTAACACAGCACTAGCGACCATGGGATCCTTTAGGATTAGTGTAAACTTGGTTTGAACTTGTATGTAAAAAATCATGGCCTATCACTGGAAATTAGAGTCATGGTGTTCTTTACAGCAATGGTTTTTGTTTGGTTATACTGGGCTGAAACATCCTAAAATTCGCATGTCATTGGTGAACTAGGTCAATAATGAAGGTCTATATAAACTCAGATGATACAATGCAAGTAACTCGCTGTGAGTAACTTGCATTGTGTCATCTGAGTTTATATAGACCTTCATTGTAGTGTGGGTACAATCACTTCTGTAGTGTATGACTACAGCACTCTGATAGTTGTTAGGATGTGGACAGCTTATTGTGATCCATGAGAAAAGAGCGCTAGGGTTTCCCCCAGCAAATAAAAGTTTACCATGTCCCTCTAAATTCACTGGACAGTTGCACCAGTTGATTGCATACAATAATTGTGTTATATACCCAGTATAGTATTGTTATAGTTCCAAAATAGAGTAGAGTAATACAATACATGTATTGAGCAATCTATTCTGTTGCGTGCAACTGCCTTTAAAAATCATCAAAATTATTTAACTACCATCACAGCACCATTATCCTGACTTTGCTAGCTGTGGACTAACTTTCCGAGCCAAAATAGGCAGATACTGTTGGGTCTATTTGTGTTGTTAGTGTTACGCACAAATAAACACAATTCTCTGACATTTCAACATTATTTATGTTATTAATTTTTTTGCAGCTGCATCAACTAATGGTGCTTAACACACGTTATAATATTTATGTTTTGTATTTTCAGAGACACTTTTTCCGTAACTTTGGAGCTATTATATGTTTTGTATTTTCAGAGACATTTTTTCCGTAACTTTGGAGCCATTATATGTTTTGCGTTTGCTGGGACCCTTATCTCTACTTTCACAATAGGGTAAGTAAAGATTTAATTCCATTCTTATTAAGATTGGAAATAAAATCAGAGTTGGTTAAAATTACAAGTATTCATCTCTGTCCAAAGACTGAGAAAAAGTGGTGCCGTGGCCGCTTTTGGTGCCAAGTGGATCTCAGTCTGTAGGCAGGTGAGACCACAACTTGGGCACAGTGCCCAGTAGTCGGTAGTCTGCAGCAGGACTCATACTTGCATGTTTGAGGTCAGGCGCTCTATCCAACTGAGCTACCTCCTACTCCTAGAAGGGTAAATACCAGCTAAATGTAATTTAGCTAGTTTATGACTGACTTAATGTTAGCTAGGAGCAATCTTTCGCTAGCTGGTAATTTTAGTATAATGGAGATCAGTAAATGTAAGCTAGTCAACGAATTTAGCTATTACAAGCCTGGGCAAAGTGGTGAATTTTTCCTCCTGCGACTACTTTACCCCTCTAGGGTAATTTTAGACCAAAATCAGTCGCATCAAGAAGTCATATTGATAATTTGCGCTCTTCTGCACAACCTGGACTTCCACGCATATTGTTCCTGGTTACTGAGAGCAGCCTGGTCCTACATTTCTCAGTAGTCATACAAAGAAGTTCACCAGTAGTTTGACTGGTATGGATGACTACAGCAATAACTAAATTGAAAGAGGCTATGGCGAGGTAAAGCATGCCAATCCTATATATGCTGTAGTTGGCAAAGGATGAAGCGTGGTAGGGCATCAGTAGGTTGGACGGATCACCTAGTTAACAACACGAAACAGAACACATTACTGTTGCCTCGTTGCCCTGCTGGCTAAGGTATCAGTTCTCATTGATTCCTCTCAACTGAATTTGAGTGTTAAATTCAAAGCTATCTTTTGCAATGCTCATGATTTTGCCTGCGCTAGTGAAAATATTAGATCTCCCGCAGAATGGTGTTCTGATTTGTTGGCAAACAGAACAAGCCTTCCTCTTTAATAAGAGAACTCTCTACATTTCAACTACTGTCTCATTACTTTTAAACTAAAACTTCAATAATTAGCCCTAGAAAAACTCTATAGTTCTCTCACAAAAGAACTTCTCTGCTCTGTTAGGCAGAGAGGCTTTTAGCAAAACATGACATGACATGGCATGCTAGCCAAAAGTCTTGCCAAAGGTAGACTACAACCCCAGCAACCTTGTAAAACAGGCAATAAACAAGGCGACTCATGTTATTTTCTTCCTCATACTGATCTCCTCAGCCGTGAAGTCTGTGGTAATCATAAAATTATTATTAAGTCTATGGTGGTAATAAAATATTTCATTTCTTATTCACCGCTAAGGTTTCACAGGGTAGGGTTCAACCACTTAGAAATAGATTTCTCAGAAGATATATGTAAATGTGTGTAGTTATTGTATTATGATGGTGCCTGTGCAATCCAACATATATTATCAGCCTATTGTTTGATACATATGCAAGCAAATTCATCACATTCAAGCAATGTCATCACAAGTGGCTGTTGCTTTATGACTGGGGATTCTCCTATCTTCGTCAGAACAAGGAGTAACAACGAGCCCCTGCTACTCCTTGGTCAGAACAATTGTTCTCAATTGGAATGTGGTAGTAGTGACATCATATCTTGGTCCTTATTAAAGAGGTCTGGTCTGAACATCAAAATGACAAGACTCTGTGGTAACCCTCCCCTGTCAGATGCGCATTTACAATCCTGGATGCTGCAGATTTAATACTTGTTGTGAGATTCTGTGTACTAAAATTCAAAGCCAATCAACGGAACAAACAACATAATAATACTTAGTTGACAATTTTACAATGAAATACGATATTGTTTTGTTGAACTGAGTACTTGTTTGATCAATTGAATGGAAATTTCTACTCAAATGTCAATGATGTCAGTAATGTCTCTTCCTCATTGCTCAGTGATCATACACAACAAAGACAAAGATAGTGCAATGAACTCCCTCAGTTCATTGGATAGTGAGAGACTATTTCGCTATTTCAGTAAATCCAAAGATACTGAAATGCTCATTGAGATACATTAGTCTCACTAGTTTTTGGGCCGACCTAATGTCAGCTAGCGCCAATTTTAGCTACCTGTGGTCGAAGATAATGCAAAGTAATGAGGTTGAGCGAACATTAGCTACAGTTATACATTTCGCAAGCTATAAGCATGTCGAAAAAGGCAAATTTATCTCATCTGTGATATTGTTAGTCCAGTATTATAAATGATTATAAAACACTCATCTAAATATATCACCAGATGCATTTAATATAGCCCAAGTTTCAGAGTGGCTCCCGATCTGCTGCGGCCTGACCAATGAAAGGGAACAATTGGAATGCAGGCAATTGGATTAAACTTGACCTGCATTAAATGCTACCTACTATCCTCGATGTAACAGATTACCAATATCACCTGGTGTGATAATGGAAGGGATCATTGAATTATTTGATTGCACAGTAATTATAACTCTGAGCCTGAATAGTCATGGCTGATGAGAAAAACCCAGTCTTTAGTTAGATACATTGGTCTGACCAATGACCTCCCACTTATTGGTCTGCCATACTTATAATTATATCTCTTGTGGAGATCAGTGCCTGCAGACATGTATCTGCTGAGATATTTTACCCGACAAGCAAATGGTATGATCATCATGAGTGTCTTCGGAGCCTTTACAGTACATGATGTACCTCCCCGAAGTGAAATTTAATATCAATGAAAAAATATTGTAAATTAAGTGTAGTATGGCCGTGGCGTTGTCACATGGTTTTGAAGCCAGTACCATCCTAGTGTAGGAAACTTTGTAGTTCATCAAGAAGCACTGTATATCATTTCCATTCAGATTTCAGAAATCACTTTACCAAGCTGCATTGTGTGACTGCATAATTGTGGTTTGAGACCCTGGTCTGTCAGGAAACATTGGGAAATCCAAACACATCCATAGTACAGGATTATTAATAATTCCTACAGGAGGAACTCAAATTTTTGAATTTGCAAATTTCTGGAATAATACCAAATTGTATGGGTGTACATATGGGCCTGCGTTACCTTTCATCTTGACGAAACTGTAACATGACTTGCCAACACCCTTGATAGATACATTTATATATGAATAGACTATAATTCTTACTATTTACAGAGGAATATTATACGGGTTTGTACAGGGACTGCCACACCTTCCTGTGATGGCCATCAATGATACGGCTATGTTCAGCTTCAAAGATTGTCTGTGGTACGGCTCCATCATATCAGCTACAGATCCAGGTATGTACTGTACACAACTCTGAGTAGTGAATAGTGGGCTTGCTAACTATCGCCATCAACCTATTCTTTTTGGGGGTGGTGAGATGGCAAGATGAAACAAGCCTGTGAAAACTTTTGGCATGAGGTACTAAAAGGCAGTAAATGTCTATGTGTATGGCCAATAGTGCATCTTGCTCTGTCACCATTTCATTACATAAAGCAAAAAATGGCGACTGATTTTACTGAAATGGTAGGCCTTATAGGCACCCAGGCCTGTACCTGTCTATACCAAGGTTATCAAAATGTGGTTTGCAAAAAAGCAGATACCAAACTTTTACCGGCCAACTTGGCGTGGTAACAGCTCTTTTGACTCAGAGCTCTTTACCCTGTGTTTGAAAAGCTTTCTTGGATATTGCGGAACGTATTTCCGCAGAAGCAAGCTCACTGCTCCTAACCCCTTTTGTCATGGGGTTTAAAACTCACACCATTCTAGTTTAATACTTATGGCCACTGATATTTATATATAATATATTCAATGAATTCAAACCAATGGCTATCTATGGCTTATAGTGATATTTGTGAAAGCTGGCACCTTCCATTGATAGCCATCATCTTCGTAATCTTATCTTAGTGAATACTCTTTATCTATGAGTCAGTCATATGCAGGCCTATCATTCAAAAGTAGCTCTTTACCTGACTGAAGATGTTTTTCAGCCGCAAATTATTATTATCTCAAAACACAAAAATAAAATATGATATACTGTATCACAATCCAGCAGACAGTTTAGTTAGTCGCCTAAGACTGATATGAATATGAACAGTGAATAATGCAGAAAAGATTGGTAAACTATGGAATAATTCCTAGACTTGTCATATCAAATCAATATCTAACTGCTTGTTATCTTATCAACTTGCTACTTCTTGATATTGTGATATGTGCTCAGTACTGTGCAGCATGCTGAAGTTAAGCAGAAGTTGCTAGGCAGTTACGATGTATTTACGATGCATTTACCATGCATTTACCATGTAGTTACGATGCATTTTTGATGCAGTTACAATGCATTTATGATGCATTTACACTACACTTGATCTGCAGTTACGCGGTTACAGTTTAAATCTTAGCTGGTTGTTCTGATGTTGTGTTAATTACCAATGCTACTCCTTTCCCTTACACAGTTATGCTGTGGAAAGTCTGCGGTTATGCCGCAGTTTTGAGCCCTGCAGTTTTCATCCTTGCAGTTTGGAGTGCTGAAGATTTGACCACTGCAGGTTGGAACTTAGCTGATAGTTCTAATGTTGTGATAATAATGCTGCTCCTTTCTCTCACACAGTTACGGTGTTGGCGATCTTCCACGATCTCAATGTGGACGTGGATCTGTACGCTCTGGTGTTTGGAGAGAGTGTGCTCAATGACGCTGTTGCTATCACTCTAGCCAAGTATGTCTATCCCATGTTTACTACCCTCAATAGAGAAATATTAGCTAGAGTTAGGTTTAGCTGGTTTTGGGGGGATTTAATGTTAGATATAACTCT
This sequence comes from Membranipora membranacea, assembly GCA_914767715.1. Lineage (NCBI taxonomy): Eukaryota > Metazoa > Bryozoa > Gymnolaemata > Cheilostomatida > Membraniporidae > Membranipora > Membranipora membranacea. The sequence continues at coordinate 16,180,229 of OU612069.1, read as the reverse complement.
AGCTATGTAGGCTGTCGATCACAATGTTAACTGCCCTCAAGGAAGGAATAAAGGAATAAATAATAGCTAGAGTTTAGTTAAGCTAGTTGTGGGGTGACTTAATGTTAGCTAACACCAACTTTCACTTTTTTAAATCACCTCATAGCTCAATAACGCTGAAGCTATCATTCTAGCTAAGTATGTATATCACAATGTTTACTATCCTTAAGGGAGGAATAAGGGAACAACTATTAACTAGAGTTAGTTTCAGCTAGTTGTTGGGTGGCTTAATGTGAGCTAGCAATAATTTTACAGTTTTACTAATATTTAAACCAATGAATTCAGCAACCTTAAATCCATGAATATTTTCACTGTAGGATGTAGTCTTTTTTTGGGGTTCGAACGCTGATAAATGGTTTGGGACTTTGGGTATTGTAATAAATAGCCTGTGTCTCTTTTGCTTCACACCGTTCTCCCTCATTCTTTTACAGAGCCATAGAGACTTACGAACCAGGTGGTGCTGATGATGTTGCTGCTATATTTACAACAATAGGCCTGTTTTTGGGTATATTCATTGGTTCATTCTTTGTCGGACTACTTATCGGATGTATAAACGCTCTGATGACTAAGTTTACTAAGATACGAGATTATCCACTGTTAGAATCGTCTCTCCTGATTCTCATGTCGTATCTGTCATACTTAGTCGCTGAAGCCTGCTTAATGAGCGGTGAGTGCCTACAGGGAAAAACTCCCTTGTGCCAAGTACCAGTTTGATCTGTTTTGCCAGAGATCAAGGTCTGGGGAACTAAGTCACTGCCATAAAACTCTTCTCTTCTCGTGCAGCATCTTGGCGCAATCATTGGTGTTCATAGCTTCCAACAAAGATCTAATATCAGTCGGTCATGAAATCTGCCCATAGGTATAGTTGTCACTGAACTTTGGATTTGAATATTATTGAGCAGATCAACAATCACGCAAAAGTCTTACAACTCTAGGGGTGTTTTAGTGTACAGTAGCATAAGATTTCAGTCTTGCCGCAGCTCGTAAGTCTCAAAGTCTTCCCACTCTGCTGCAGTTATGAACCAGGCCTTGTCATTATGGGTCACAAGCTTGTCTTAGCGGGTAGTAGCATTTCATTGCCAATCAGTTGGGTGGAAAAGTTGTTGATATTAAAATGCTTCTACCAGCCATCCAAACACAATTTGTGCACTTAAATTAGTCTCAAGCATAATAGCATCTAGGCTTCTTCTTCACCCTTAAGTATTATTTTCTATATATTATTATGTTATATATATTATTATTATGTAATGTATCATCTATTACAGGTATTGTGGCTGTGCTCTTTTGTGGAATATTTCAAGCTCACTACACATTTAACAATCTATCAGAAGATTCTCGTAAGATGACAAAGGAAGTCATAGAGATACTCAACTTCATAACAGAAAACTTCGTTTTCTTATATATTGGCGTGTCAGTTTTCACTCGCAGATTTAAAGGTATGTGTTCTCATTGTCAAAGTAGCATTCTCATAAACATATAAATTCTATTGTTATGGCATTCTATGAGTGTAGAGTCTCGCCCAAAGGTGCATATGCTTATACATATAAGCTATTAGCACATAGGCTTGCAATTCCCGCACTTACGCAGCCATCCTATTCACATATTTGGTTAAAATTGGAATCCGTCTCTGTCCAAAGAGAGAGAATTAGGCTGTGATACGCTGCTCCAAGTAGCTCTCAATTAGCAGGATGTAGCATTTCTGAGGCATCAAGCTGGTCTAAGCATGTCTAAGCTGGTGCCATGGTTAGCCTTTCTTGACAAGCTTGTTCGGTGGGGGGGGGGCAGGACAGGCTCTAAATATAACTATGACTATATCACATTCTTGTTATTGACAGCGAATGAGTGGAATCCATATTTCATATTTGGAGCGCTGGTAGCCATGATAGTATCGAGAGCAGTAAACATATATCCGCTATCAGCCCTACTCAATCTGGGGAGAAAGAATAAAATAAAACGTAGATTCCAGCATATGATGATGTTCTCTGGTCTCAGGTAAACAATATATTAATAATAACAAATTATTGAAATATATATTTATATATGTTCATAAATTATATGTTATAAAAACAAAAGACCCTAGAAGAATAGAGTATTCTCAGGGGGAAAAGTTCTCCATTTCGAACATGCTTGAAAATATGGAGATCAAACATTTACACAAACTAACATTAAGTCACCCCAAACTAGCTAAACTAAACACTAGCTAATATTTGTCCCCTAGGGTGACATGATGAAATATGACAAAAATTGTTGAGTTTGTTGTTCCATATTTCATTTAATTTCCTGTAAGCTATAGTACTTAATTTATCATATGTCATACAAGCCAACTACAACGACCAGATAGTTGATAGTTGACATGCCACATTATCAATGAGGACGAAGATAATGACGGGATACATTACATTTGTGGGTTTTTAGTTAGATATTAAATGTTTTGTTGACGTCTGGCAGTTTTTGGCGAATCAAATAGACTCTGGATGGTCATTGTTTACCGGTCAGGCTAAAAGTTTGTTCCAGTGCAATTGATATAATTTTGGCAAGTCATAATGATCCAACTTGAAAAATTTGGGAGTTGTCTTGTTATCATCCATGTGGGCATAACTCAGTAGTATGCACAACCGCTTCCTTCGTATATTTATATAAATTAATTTATTATGAATTATATTATTATCATTAAAAAATATCAATGATTAATAATAATAATAATAATAAATTGAGAAATCATTATGAAATAACTTATAAATAATACAAATATAATTAATAATATATGCATTTATAAATTAATATAGGCGTTTATAGTAACTTGGTGATCTTATATTACAGAGGAGCTATAGCCTTTGCCCTGGCTATAAGACAGGCAGGATCAGCGTTACAGAGAGATAATATATTCCTTACCACCACTATAGTATTAGTTATTATAACAGTTATAGGATGTGGAGCTCTCACTCTATCTATGCTACAATGGCTCAAGATCAGGTAAGGCATAGCTTAAGTTCTCATATTTAATGTGGGACACTGTTAGTCTAAACCACAAAGCAGACAAAATCTAAGGTTTTTTAAAAGGTTTGGTTTGATGCTTTGCTTGATATTGCCATGTTCCGTGATTGGATAGACATTCATCATGAGAATTGCTGTTTATGGTGAGGATGACATTGGACATCCTCTCGACGCAATAACAAGCATGGATTGAGCTATAATTTAGCATTAAAGAAATGATTTGTTATTTCCAGAGTCGGAGTAGATGACCCCACCGAAGGTCAGACTATCGGTGCTGCGTCACAGGTGAATATTTATCAATTGATTAGTTAAGATTTAAATAACTGTATAAATACTTTCGATAACCCGCCCCAATACCTTAGGGTTCAGCCAAGAAGGTGTTTTGCGTTTACCTGAAAGCTTTAATGAGTTTCAAACTTTTATGATCACTATCATCAATCTCACACTTAGGTGATTGTTTGGTGTATTTAGAGACAACGTAGTTATGAGAGTACAGGCCCCGCCCCCTTTGAGGGTGCTGACGGAGTAAGTATAGATACTGGTGTAGTCCAACGGTCTTCAGACTTAGAGGTTGATGTGCATTTTCCATTCAGATTACTAAAATTAACAATGATATGAGTTGAAAGATTCCAAACCGTTTCAAATTGAGTGTCTTCTTGTACACATAATACGTGTGCAGTACTCACATATGATTATTATTGTATGGTTTGCCACCTAAGAACAGTGTGTGTCCACCCACTAGAATTCAACTATGGTTTATTTCATCACAAGGTTGCTAGTCCTCAATATCACATCAACAAAGGTTACACAAAAGTTCCTACTAACAACCGTGCACCGGCAAGGTTTTATTTTACCCAAAACATCAAAGTGATTGTGAAAGAGTTAGGTTTTTGATATCATTCCTGAGTTCTCAGTCTAATTTAGAATACTTTTCTAGGTTCATAAACAGCCTGTGGCCTGGGATCAACTGATTTTCACTCAATGTTGAGAAAGGAAGGTACTCAACAGGTACCCAAATTCTCATTCTTTCACTTTGATAATTGTACCTTATATAGTAACTTTATCTCAGCTTTGAGTGGACATCGGTTGATCCTAGGCCACGGGCTGTTTATACATCTAGAAAAATGTTCTAGATTAGTCTGAGAACTCTAGAATGGAAGCAAGAATAAGCAGTCACATAAAACAGGAAGAGGAGAGGCTATTTCAAAAACTATGCATCATATCTTCCAAAATCCATCTCTAGCAACTTCTTGATCCCAGCTTAGTATCTGCTTAGTTCCGATTGGTTCAGCTCCTCAGGCAATATCAAGGGCACATGGTCTCAAGGTCAAGGTCAAACAATATTACTAGAGGGTGTCATCAGCTCATTAGTGTGATAGTGGTTAAGTTTTTATTGCTCTGTCTTGCATGAAAGGCATGTGCGTTATATCCTGACCTTTTTTACAGCCTTATGAAGCTTTACTAAGCTATGGATCACTTTCACCAAACCAACATGTACTGAATCCACATAAATAAGGGCGTGTTGAGGATGATCCTTAAAGGCAATGTCTAACACCTGTCAGACAAGTATCTGACAGGTGTCTGACATATGTCAGACACCTGTCTGTCATCTGCCTGTGACACCTGCCAGTCATCTGTCAGACACTGTCAGTACAATTGTCAAACGCAGACATTTGGCAAAACTTCTTACAATATTTTGCTTCTGGATTATTCTCAACAGCCTCTATTTTGACACATTATGTGTTCATTTCCAGTTTCATTTCGATGCGTTTTCATTAATGTTTTGTTGTCGTTTGTTGGAGTGAATCCATATGTTGTCTTCTCTTGATAATTAATATATTCTTTGTCTTCCACCACTAGCCAATGGGTTTTCTCTGATGTGATTGGCTGTTGGGTGTAAAAGAGAGCCAAGGCCAGGTCACAGTGAGCTATAGACCTATAGATATATAACGAGAGTGAAACTGGGTTATTTAACACTGGCTATAATATCTATAGGTACTATAGGCTAGGTACTCTCAGGTATGATCTTGTATTGGCTCTTTCCCACCCACCACAGCCAATCAGAGCCAACACATTGACTATCCATCACCCTGAGTTGAAAAGAATCAAAAGGGGTTACAAAGCAGTCCATTCTTTGGTACCACGAAAAACATTCTTCTCTTTCGATCGTAATGTCAGCATCCTTGCGACTATCTACGCATTGTTCTATTATTGTATGTGTTTTATTTCCACATTGGTTAGGTTGTACGGTTACCGGAGAATCCACATTTTCACTAGTTGTCTATATTGTAAATAAGCTCGCAGATATCCCCTACAAATATCTACAAATCCAACCATGAATACAACCTTTTAATAAATTGGTATTATAATAAACCTGATTAGCTCGTGATTACAGGAGATTATTTGAAAAGCTTGTTATTAAATTTTGAGACAAGGCAAGCTATAATTCCCAGAGATCTTTCCACAATCGTATTGTGAACACTTTACATTTGAAAGAATTGAGAGGATGTTCTCAAACCTGATATCCTACAAAATCACTAATTTTATAAACTATACTACTCCTGTTGTAGAATGATAATGGAGTGGTCAGATCGGATACACAGGGATCGTCAACTATGACTAAAGCAGAGCGGGCTCAAGTCGTCAAAGTCTGGAACAGGCTCGATAATGCGTATCCTTTTACTAAAGTACTAGATGTAAAGTGCACTTCACTTTCTTCAAACCTCCAAACCACCAAATTGTGTCCTATTTAAGCAGAGTCTGAACTAAGAGACATTAGAATGCATTGACATTGACTGTCAATGCATTCTAATGTCGTTGAAGGGATCAATTTTTTCATCTGATTTACTTGGAGATGAGTAGATTGTATTCAATACTAATATAGTTAGTGGACTAAATTTTGACCTTATTAAAGCAAAGTCGGGACATAAGAATGCATTATTAGGCTGAAGGGACCAACTTTTCTTGTCTGAATTACCAGGGGTTGTGAAGTATAACTATATTAATTAAGAGGAGTACACTGTAATTAGATCTTCTGTAGTAAGTAAGGGAATGAGAATAGAATCTCCCGGTCACATAACCTCATGACCTTGAGCTTCTGACTTATGATTTGTTAGTAGAATCAAATCCCGGGGTTATCCACATGAACTTTCCAGTTTTAGGACAACGGACACAATTGCTACGACAACCGATTACACTAAATAAAGAAGGTTTATCTTGCTATAGGATTTTAAGATAAATATGGGGAATCTTTAACTATAGCTTAGCTATCAGAATTCACCAACTACCGTTTGTACTTCTTAGAGATTTAATGGGCAATCCTGCAGTATTTTCAATATTGGCATCAGTTTCCTCAAAGTTTATTTTCTTTGACTGCCTCTCAGTATATTTAAGCCCATGCTGACTAACTACCGAGTGACTCTCTCAGAGAACTTTCCAGAGAACAGATGCTGTGGAGTGCTGAGCAGATTCTGTACCACACCTGAGCAGTTCCAAAACTGTGCCAGAACTACGGGTGCCACGGTGAGTATGGGAGCAGACCAAAGCAGCTCTTAGTCAGGCAGCTAGTTCTGCAGCTAGTTATGCAATATTTTTACACTGAAAAAATTCATAGCTCTTTGTTTCACGTAAGTAAACCCCCTCGGGTCACTTTGTATACAATTCTGATTTGAATCAAAATTGATAAGGAATGGAGTGTTAAGCTAGCAGGATGATCAAACCTCCTTCAGAACTTGAAGTTTTGTGGCCCCTGCTGATAGCCTTGGATCATCAAATGTTTTTTATGAATTTTAGGAGGATGACAATGACAGCGATGCAGATATGATAATAGATGCTGATGAACTCACGCTAAATAGTCCAGTCAATGGACAGCCTCCGGTAGGTGTATAATGAGAGCATAAGTTTATGGTTGGGGATATACCCATAGCCTCCTTTTAACGTTACAACCAGTTTAAATATAAAAATAAGTAATTTATATTAGTGCCAAGTTGAGAGTCTTTACTCAGTAAAATATGTGACTTCTGCAAAGCACATAATACACCCAGAAATTGGATCAAGGGTCATGTTATAACTCTGATGACTGATGACTGATGCCCTAATTTGTTATTTCTATTTTGAACATTTATCAAAAGATAACTATGATCACCCAACTGCAACACATATGTACATAAATACTCAAACGTTTGTGATGGTAACTGTTTTGATAGAGTCGAGAAAATGACAAGTGAGAGTTTTGTAAATACCCTAGTAGTGTTCAGTTAAGCTAGTTTGGGGTGACTCTTGTATTATGTATCACCAGTTTTCTGTAGCTGAGGTGGGAGTTTATATAGAGTGATGAGGTTGTGTAATTGTTAGCAAGCCATAAATCGCCATAAAGTCCAAGTTCTCAGACTAAGAAGTTTTTTTCTCAGTCTAAGATGCCTTAACCCCCCCCCCTCTTGTCTTGTCTTTGAAAATGGGCTGGCCAACATAAACTGGACCAACCTGGGTTCAGGTCTCTGGTACCCATAGAACTCGACCTAAACCCACTCCATGAGGCTGATAATCAAATTTGTTGCTTACAGGAATTTGAAAACAATCAGAATGCAATCATTTGAATGGTAATAATCAATGTTATGGTTTGATACTGTATTCTTATGTTCGCTGCTAGCTTCTATCGCTTATACCTACTAGTCCGACTTTGCAGGTTTTTTGACCGACCCCCCTCCCCAATCCATAATTAGGTTTCTATCACTGCTAGGAATCGCAGTTTAACAGATAAATGTTGACCATTGGACATTGTGCTGCCAAGATGCGATCTCATCCCATTTTTGACTTTCCGATGCTGCTCAACAGTACAATTATTTGGTGTCTGAAATTCACAACCCTAGACTGGAACCATAGATTGCTTGTTGTCAAAAATCTTAGAATCTAACCCAAACTTGAAAGAAGCCTAGATTTATGAAAAAATGTCAGCCGACTAATACCATAAAACAGCACAAAAACCTGCAAAACCGGCCTAGTAATCATTATATGTTGTGCTATCTGTTACTGCCCGCCAAGCCCTCCATTACCTAATTCAGGTGATCAGATTTTGTCTGCTAATTAAGTTGTTCAATGAGGGGACAACAACAAAGGTTTATCACTGCTCTTGTCTCTAATATAGGTGGTGCTGACATTATTTTGTGGCTAATCCTTCAGTTTATTCTAATGTTATGGAGGTTTTAGCTTTGTTGAGCATGAATTGTATAATATAGCCTCGGGATGATTATTTTGCTACTGGTGTTTGTGAAATCCATGCAGAAAGGTTTACTATAATCAATAGTTCAATAGTACATTGCTATAACCAGTTCCATATGTTGTCCGAATGGGTTTGCATGAAGAGGTTTACAGCACTTATGACGTGCATTTTGCTGCTTTTCAATAATTAAACAGTAAAACAAGGAACTTATGACAAAGGAAAGCTTTTTAGTACTGATGGTGCATTTACCATTTGAAACAAAAACAAGCCAATAAGATAATAGATATTACCATTATAGATGTATTATAAAGTCTATAGATATAACCTACCATATCAATGCAATCTTTGTGCTGTGTTGTGTGCTTTGAGCTAACTATGTTATTTCATAAAAATACATTTTATTTTTTTCGGAAACAAAATGTTTGTTTATATTTGGGTGTTGTGTTTTTATACGGCAGCCTATTTCATACACAGATGAATCTGGTGATATGAAGTTAATCGATAGGTAAACAAACATGCATGCTTTATAGAACTGGTCTCCTATTCACAAAACTCACTTCACCTTGTATGCCATACTCTTCACCTTTCCTTATAACCAATTTTTCTCTAATTTAACATTTGGAGTTGTGAGCTTTTCTATCAAGTGCAGATAACTATATATGTAAACAGCATTGGCGATGGAGTTTGCTAGAATGTGATCTTCCCACGGTAGAATAGGCACTTACTAACTACCAAAAGGGCTTTTCAAACCAGGCTTTGTAGACAGTTCTTTTAAGAGATACTATGCTTCTGAGTGCCTTTTTGGTTAACCACTTTTAACAGCATCCAATCCATTTTAGTTTCTCATTCTAACAAAGTACACTATCGTCATAGTTCAACCTGCCTGGTATAGCTGTATTTAGATAGCATTCAACTAAACTTCAGGCTATTTCTATGTGTGTCTGGTGGAAACATAATACACATTATAAACATCAGTGTTGTCTGTTTCTGTTTGTACACCCTATGTGCCTCATTGGTTTGTTTTCATAAACAAACTTTCACGATAAAATGTTATCCAATATTTTTATGCAATTCTTTGCTCAAGTTTTGATAAACAATCGTAATTTTAACAAAATACGCAAGGAGGCATTAATTTAATCATATAGATGTTTTGGTTGATGCAGTATTTTTGGCACATGCAATGGTCCAGGCTCTGTACTGTTGCATGAGCTGATGGGTGCACACTTGCATTCAGGTTTGGCAATGAATATTGCCAATGTTATTAAAGTCTGTAATCCACAGGTATACTCCAAAACCTGGGTCTTAGGTAATGTTTGAATGCTGCCCCCCACAGCAAAAACTCAAGGGGGCAGTCAAACATTGCCAAAGACCCAGGCTTTAAAGTAGACCTGTGCTGTAATTCAAGGCCTCGGGACATCTTTAAAAGTGGAAGTTGCTCATCCATCCCTTATGTGAACGTATTGACTATTTTCACGAGCAATCAAATACATTTCTTTTTGCTTTGTGTAAAAGTTTGCTCTTTTTCACTTTGCAGAACGTCTACTCCGTAGAAGATGATGGCGAGGATGGTGGTGACCTTGGGGTCACTGTTTCAGACCGAGGACCAATGTTAGCTTTCATGTGAATAACGGGTGTCTACTCCTACCTTCCCTTATCTATCTATGCCTTTGTAAGAATGTCCAAACCTTTCCATAATATTTATGCAATCTCCCTTCTAGATTAAATATATGCATGTAAGGATGAACTATAGGCATGTACTCGTATACTGTGTCGAGATAATTGAACTGGTTCATGTTTTCAATGAACCCAATATTGCTCACATTTCCTCTATAGTTTACTTCTTTTTTGATTTTCTTGACATCTGGTTCAATAATTTCAAGATTTGGTAATCTGGCCCTGTCACTGTCTGTGCTTGAGACTGGTCACATATGTTAGATATAACAAAGTTTTGATATTTATAACTTGATCTCTCGTCAGAGGGTCAGATATCAGTTCCATCATGGATTTTCTTTTTTTCCCCTAAATGTGCCAACGTCAGCTTATTAGGCATAATGTGATTTGATATATACAAAAAGCGTGTGTTTTCTGTTCACCTAATCTCCAGCCACTTAGCTTTCCCCGGGTCTAACTATTACAAATACAAGTGCTAAAGGGAAGAGATATGTATATCACTACAACAAATTGAATTTTATTTTGGATTTTTTTAACTGTACTCCCCTGACGTAGAATGATTATCACATAATAAGATTTGATTGAACGACGATTTCTGTATATACATGCGCTACATTTTACGAATTGAATTTATTTATTTGTCTGGGTATTTTGGTATTTTTAAGGAGATTTACACTGATTTTATGTTGTGCAAGGATAACTCCGAGATTACGTTGCTCGTTATAAATACAAAATATACTTCCTTCACCAAACCTTGATTAGCAGTCAGTTCACACTCTGCGCATGTACGAACTGTTGAGGCATACGTTCGTCTCCGCAGCATAGGGCCTGAATTAATTCACCTAAACTAAGAACTCAAATTGAGAAAACAATCAAATTCCGTAATTTGGAAATATTTGGGGCTGAATGGAACACTGGCTTTGCAATATCATAACGTTGACCTCTTGGAGATGCCTTTCTTGAGGGAAGGCATCTGTGCTGCAGAGATAGACTATGTCACATGATGGGTATGATCGGATTACATATGATGGGTAATGGATCGGCTATAGCACTAAGCTGATATTTGTTGTCGTTATTGAGAATTTGAAATACCCTACACTGTCAAATAATTGGTATAAGTTACCAGCGAAGAATAATTCTGTTTATCTCGAAATAGCTGAGGTTAAAGTCAATTGAAGAATCTAAAATGGAGTGTTTTGAGTTTGAATTACAGCATTTGATAACATCATGTGTACAGATGGAAGTGTATCTGCGTCAAATTCAAGTATAGTAAACTCTCCTCAAATTAAAAAAATTGTTTTGATTGGCAGACTATGGCTACCCGTTCTTCCGACTAATGGAAACCATTTCTTAAGTGTAATAAGGAATATGTATTATCCTTACTCATCTTGCCTGTGAAGGGAATTGAATGCTTAAAAAACACCGGGATGTCCCAAACTCCCTGGTTTTAGCTAAGATTTTAGATCTTTGCCTATTATATTACCATTGTTGTTGATGATTGCAATAACTGATTTTTACGGAAATTGTGCAAATATTTAGTTTATACCATAGCAAGATATTGTTTCAGTTTGCATGAGATTTGGGGCTGCGCCTACTCTACTGTCAAGCCTGATGGATTTTCAGTAGATGGGCACAACTCCAAACGCATTGAAATTTTATCAGACAAAGAGAATTCTCCCTGAGCTCGTGTAGAATATATTTTGCACGGAAATTATTTTCTAAATTTTCTTGGATCATGTTTATTGAATAGAAGGAGGGCGTTTCGCTGCTTTTCAAACTCTTATTGATATTCAAAGGGATTTTCAACTTGTACGACAAAACCAGTCTTATTTTGTATTTCACATATTTTATGTAAAAATAATAACATCAGGATAGGTCATAAATAATTATCGTCTGCGAGGTTAAATATCTCAAAAATAACCTGCTGTTTGCCTTAGTTAAAAAAGAGACGTATAATAATATTATTAAGTCCGTGGAGTAGCAACCACAGATAAAACTTCAATCACAATGTACAATCATATAGTGGTGGTGGGGAAAGGGGGCAGGAGGGGACAGTCATTCAAAAAACATTGTGTATAATAACCAACTGATACATCTTTCCTCCTTCAAATTCAAACAGCTTTCTGATATCACCTGGTATCTCGCCGATGGGAAGTTATTTACGATAATATATCCACCAGCTGGCTATCACAATCCAAATTTCCACTAATTCTTGCAAAATAAATTGCAATATTAGCCCGCCACACATGATTGTCATTTCCCAAATTCGTACTAATGATTTACGGGTGTAATCCTACTGTTATCCTCCTCAGCCAATCTAAACCATAGGCCCACAATGTTAAATGAAAATTTAAACCAAGGAGAAGCTGTTTCTTCTTCTTTATTACACCAACCAGTCCAGTGATTCAGCTTCTGGATATGCTTAGGCTCAACTATCTCCTCATATTTATTCAATTTGATACCCCATTAGTCATTGTATCCCTTCTCCCTCTTGCTCCAGGTCCAAATCAATGAGAAGCTCCACATATTGATCAACCATTCCATCTTTTTAACCAGAGTTGTTTACATAGATATGGCCTAGACTTATCAATCAAAACAGACAGCCAATCACAACCAAATCTGACAGCCAATCAGATAACATTTCGTGACAATTTGATTTGACGATTCTGTTTCGTGCATCGTGAACATCCAACGTTTCACGAAATCGTGGGAATCCCTATTGGTACGAAAGTATTCGTGAATAATTTATACGAATCATCGTGAGAAATCAACCAAGTGTGGCCTGTCCTTTAGACCTGCCATGTCATGCGAAGCAAGTTAGAAAAATCAACTGGACAGGTCTGGGAAGGAAAGTCATGGCGTGAATATTCACGGAAGGCGTAGCCATGATTGAACTATCGCATCTTATCACTTGATCAATTGTATTTAAAGGTTCACCTTCTAGGCTATGATCACCATCACATGACAATCACATGACGATCACATGACGGTCACATGATCATACAGGCACCACCAGAGTCTTCTTCACTACTAGGACTGTAGACTCTTTTGAGACAGACCTTTCGGTTCATTGTAGTTCTAAATTCAGGTACTTGGTCTGGCTCTTTGTACTGGACATCATTGACTGTCTTTAGAAACACACTGCAAACAGAGATAGTAAAATATAAGTCCAGGGGTGATTTGTCATGAGAAAGGTTCTCATTGTGATGACTAATGTACCTTGTCCTTGAAGCTTAATAGGGTGGAATCTCTCATTAAAAACTCAAATTGAGAAAAATCGATTCATCATCTTAGACGCAGATTTATTGCTGATTCCACAAAAAAACATTCTTGAATCATTAATGCTTCAATGCCACTCTTCTGATGACTGAGACTGACTGCTACCCAAAATTTTTGTTCCCGCTATGGTGGCGGAGCAGAGTGATAATGCATTAGTCGAGTTTCTTGATACCCAGATTTTAAAATATCCTCCCGCCTCCACAGCCAATCTTGTTTTAATGGGAGGGGAGGGAGGGCCCTATGGCTTCTGGCATACCTGTGTAAATCTTCTGATTCATCAGACTGTAGTAAATGCTCAGCCAGGATTGGAATCATCAGATTTCTGGTAGCGAAGCCTCTGTTGATGGTAGCAGATAATGTGATATAGTCTGGTCCTGGTATATCGAAGTGTTGTGATGTCAGTCGTGATGTCATCGATCCTGGTGGTGCTGCATCATCAGCAATATAAGAACTCCGATCTATAAGACACATTTATGACTTTAAAGCTATGTGTTCAGCAACTTGGCATTGAATAAGATTGACCGGAACTGTAAGCAGGCCAGAGTATCACAACAGCTATAATATAGATATATTATCCATCCTGTTTAACCCCAGAATAAACATAATCAGTTTACCGTAATACCTCACCTATAAGTCACCGGACTTATAAGTGAATCACCCCCCTCAGAAAAAATAAAAATGCTCCAGTTATAAGATACCCCACAGCTATAAGACACCCCACAGCTATAAGACACCCCACAGCTATAAGACACCCCACAGCTATAAGACACCGTGTCTTATAAGTGAATCATATCAGTAGTTGATGTTTGGAAGCTCTCCATCTTTGAATCAATTAATGTTCAATTCCCTTGCAGTCTTGTCAAGGTTGTTATTCTTTTCAACTGTTCTCAATACTTCCAGTTTCTGCTGAATGGTGTATGAGGTTCTTGGCATGTTTTATTTATTTTGAAAGACTGTGAGAGAGATATGATATGCTGATTGTTGATTGATTGCTGATTATTTTGTGGCACACATTCACTCACTACAAATGAACTAAGTAGTTTTGGGAAAAAAGCTGCCCTAGTGGGATTTGAACCTGCAGCTCCATGATTACAAGTCATACACATTACCACTGAGCTATTCAGCTTCGGTGATTGTAAGTGGTTTTAGTCCAACCGAAATATAAAAATGCTTCAAATGATAGTCACGTCTATATGCTACTCTCTTACAGCCGCCTTCACTCATAAATCGGATCTATAGGTGAGGGATTACGGTAGAAGTTTGGAGAATTTTTATGCACTTATGTGTAATTAAGTAACTGACCTCGCGGGCGCCTCTCTCTGTCCGAAAGGTCAAGCCTTGGTGCATTGTTCTCTTGGCTCTCTGCGTGTCCATCTCTACCGGCTGCTGGAAGCGAGGCTTGGCAAGCTTGAATGACCAATATCTGAAAATATATATTCTACTAAGTAAATGTACCTGGTTCTTCCCATGTGTTGACCCAGTAGCAGTAACAAAAATTTCCTACTACCATGTCAACTGAAGCATTTTACAATAGAAGTGAGACATCCAATTCCTTATTTTTTCAATTCCTAATGCTGAGATCAAACAACATTTATCTTCAACAAACCTTAGGCTGACCATACATCGCTTTAGGGTTCATCTGCAGAAGTATGTCTCTGATTGGTACAAGTTTATCCTTTGCCCATATGTGACCTCTATCTCCATGACTCATTGCTACAACTACCTGAGCAAACTTCTCTTCTTGGGTTTGTAGCTCTCTTATTGCCAGAAAGATCTCTTTCTCCGTCGGATCTTTTACAACAGTGGTTGGAAGTTTCAGGAGGGACAGTGTCTTTTCGATCGATCTGAGCTCCACTTCACTGCCTGGTCTGTTTTCAGTGGTGTACAATACCAAAGCCCGTGGTGTACATAACAAAGGGTAGTATCCAATCTGGTCTCTTGTCCACTGAAGAAGATGCTTTAGTTTTGTGTCAGTTGCGAGCTCATATGGAGTTTTCTGATCACGGTTTGGAGTGAGTAATGATCGGTTGATGCGCCTTGGATCACTTTCTTTTTGAAGTATAACCTGTGTGAGGTCATGATGATTGAACTTTGCTGCCATGTGTAGTATTGTGTTTCCGTCTACATCCTTCCATACTAGTGGATGACATCGCTCTGAATCTAAATAATAAGCACAAGAAATATGTCAGATCAAATACAAGCACTTAGGTCAGCAAAACTTAAACGTATCTGTCAATAGAAGAAACTTAAATTTCCCATGAGAGAGGGAAGGTAGGGTGTCATTTAAAATTATAAAGTTTTCATTTTATCTGAGATTTAAATATGGAATTAAAGGGCAACCAAGGTTTCGCAGCAATGCATTAATGGGTAGGATATAATGTGCTGGGCAGCATCAGCTTTGTGCATTACGCGATGCAAAACTCAAAGTAGTTGCTGACTCTAAGCTGGGTAACACTTCAGTTTAGGGGAGGTTCCAAGACTTTGCTGTAATAATTATAGAGCACAGGCTAAATAATAACAGGAACAGGAAACTGCTATGTGGTGTTCTCTATTAGCTGAGTTTGAGTGCCTGATGGAAGAAATGTTTCACAAGAATTCTGGCTGAATAATCATCCGAATTATATTTTGTCTTTTTCCCCATGCAGAAGGTGCAATCTGCTATTAATCAATGGCCATCAATGAAAAGTTGTTTGAAACCTTGGTTGCCCTTTAAGTAGGAACGATTAAGTTTCTTTCCAACTCTACTGTGCCATGAAGGGGGTTAAAGAAATAAGATTAGGCCTATGGTAAATTGGTTTATCAGAAAAATGAATAGGATTGCGCAGATTAAATATTTGGGATTGTTTGCCTTGGATCAATGGTCATAGATTACATCACATGACATGCCTGATACTCATCAAAGTTATCGATGTCATCAATAAAGCCCTGTTCTGACAAGAAAAAAACATGGCAAAGCTGGCTGATGCATTCTAGAATTACTTGGTACGGTTTCAATGGTGACTTTTCCAGAAAAAGAGCTATTTCTTCCTCTCTTGCAATGCACCAGTATGAGAGCAACGCAATAATAATAACACTAATGCAGTCGAACCACTACCAGACCTCACCTGATTCCACAATCAACTTGAGCTGATCCAGTAATTGTACCAGGACGCTTGAATGAGTGTCGTTGGGCGTAATGTCATAGTATTGTCGAATAAGCACCTTAGATCGTTCTACAAGGGGCTGCTGGTTGCTTGGTAGGAGCTGACTGTTCTCAAAAAAACATTCCAAAACCGCCCACATGATAGCTAAGTTCTCGTTTGAGTACGGTTTTTCATACATGACGAGCATCATCATAATGTCTGTCATGCCATATCTGGCCAAGACATTACTTAATCTGTTTTTGAACCCATAAGCCTCCAAAAGTAGCCTCCTGAAAGGTGAAGTACCCTCATTTGAGAAAGTGTTTAAACATTCAATCATGGTCTCTACACTCTCATGGTGAAACACCGCATCGATGAACCTCCATCCTTGTTGTAGGTAAACAAATGTGTGTACCACTGAATGACCAATCTTATTACGGGAACTGATAGATTCAACAATGTCTTCCGGATCGATGTATTTGGAAACAAGTTTCACAAGTGGATCTACTAGACAAAATGCATACCCTAACTTATGCAACATTGTGTTCCCATTACAATCTTTGATGTTGAGGAAAGTGGTTTGTGCGTGTCGGGGATAAAGATCTAGGATTGCAATCAAAGTGTCGGTGTTTCGGCTGTGATCAGCGATGGCACAGTCAACTAATCCAGGTAGTCTTCGCTCATCTGCATATGCTGTTCTGAGAATTTTCTCGGCTTGCTCGCTGTTGAGCAGACCCAGAAGAAATCGAAATAATACCACCTTTCCACGTCTGACTGCACAGTGAAGAGGAGTTGCTCTATCCTTTCTGTTTTGGATTAGTAACTCATCAACATCCAAACATTGACCTTCCTTGTTGCGAAATTTGAACACCATTTGCATAAACTCTTTGTCTCCTTTTTCAGCCGAAATATGAAGTGGGCTTAGATCCTTGTTATTTCTCAGTATGAATGGATCTTTTAGTGTACTCAAGTTGCCGACCGAAGGAAGTAACAGACGTAAAAGCGTGGTGTTGCCGTTGTTTGCACTAAGATGTAAGGGAGTGTTGCCCTCATTATTTTGAAGTTCGATCAGCTTGACAAGTATATGTTGATTTGAAATATCACTGCCGTCAGATTTTTCATTTGCACAATCTTTCTTATCTTTTCTCCCCCACAAACTCAGTGCAGCACTTATTATGTAACTGGTGATCTCTTCATTTCTTCGATTCACCGCCAAGTGAAGCAGCGTGTTCCCAGCAGAGTCTGTGGCGCAGAAGAGCAGTAACTTTTCATGATCATGGAGCGATTCTATGATCTGTGTGAATTGGTGGGTGTCTTTCCTAGTAAGAGCATCCACAGATTCTTTAAATCTGTCTGACATCACCAAATCCAATAGAATAGTGTCCCTATAACCAATATTTAAAATCTTTGCTATAAATATGCTCTTTTTTGTCTATGTTATGTTAATGTTATGTCCAAGCAGTTGTCTTTAATCCTCAGTAAGCGTATTGACTTGATTGATTTGTACTGACCATTTATTCACTACTAGTTTTTCTACTTCCTGGTAGTAATCTCCAATAGTATGTGCTTTATCTTGGGTCGGAGGTCATTATAACGATGGTCATATGCAGAATAAACATTAGAAAACAATTTTATCACATCAATGAACTTTGGCTCATTGATAACGGATAGATGAATCTGACTATACTGGCCGGATAAACTGCCAAAACTGTCAACAGTGCATAAATTATTGCATAGCCATGTTTTGTTTAACTTATACATATCGGGCTTTATTTATTGATCACAAATCTTTTGATAATAAAATCAAAAAATCTACTAATGATCTTCAATCAGAAAAATGCGAAAAAAGTTTGCACTACTTTGCATATTGAAATTAAAAAGAGAAACAAAAGCTCACATGTAACATAAATATGGAGAGTTTGCCCTCAGTGCGGTGCGTGCCCTTGGTCTTGGTTTCTGGGCCAGTCGAGTTGACCTTCGAGGAGCAGTTGTTGGTTTGTAACTTGCCATCACACCATTAAGGCAGTGCTCTGTGTTATTTTCTATATTACACATGTACTCTTGGCTCGTCTGGTTGAGGAGATCAAGCACTTGTTGTATCTCAATGTTCTCTGTTCGGTCATTGTGATCGAGACCACATGGATCAAGAACCTTGAGTACCCACTTTTCTACACGCAGGATCCTCATTATCTGTCAAACAGTGAACAGTAAAAGATAATTTGTGCCCGTGGTTAATTTCTTCGAATCCTAATGCTAATGGAATCGAATGCTAAAAATTGTTGGAGCTATTCTTGAGAAATTTAGTTCCCTCAGTAAATGCCAACACATTTAAAGCGCAGTGTATCAAGGCGTCTCAAAGCGATTCAATTGCCCAATTCAATTGCCCATTATTTCTGAATCACTGGAATTATGTTCAATTCAAAGGTTGAAAAAGTTTTTAAATTTTTATTACAAAGACCTAAACTTTTACTAAGCTATTTTGACACTGTTCACTTATTTAGTTATTATGATACTGATAATACACATCGCTGCTGGCACCGGGTTGGCAGACAGCAGAAAGCAAGGCGTCTGGTACAACATTGTAACATCAGTGATCGCTGATAATTGCCGCATTCCATTGTATAGATTGGGATCGAATTAAAAAACTGTAGATGATCCTTTGATTTCAATTCTAAGTTATTATTTTTCATAGCAGACTGTTGCTACCTGATCTAAAAATTTTGAAAGTCGAATTGAAACTGAAAGCCAAGAATATATGACTTGTATTATCCTTATTATTCAACTTGGCATATCAAACAAAGCAGGTTTTAGAATTATTTTTGATGATCGCTTATACGGTGTAAGCTGGTTAACTTAAACTTCATAATTCAGAACTCCTGTTAATTCCGACAAGGAAAATTGGTCCCTTCAGCAAGATCTCAATGCATTGTAATGTCACTTAATTCTCACTCTGCTTACGACAAATTTTGTGCTTCCCAGGGGCTTGAATTAAGTGAACACTGAACAGCACCATAACTGACATTGAAATATGAAAACAATTTGGCATTTCAGTGGCAAAAGGTATGCTTTGTGTCACTACAGGGCCGTAGTTTAGAAAAAACGGTAGGGGAGGCAAAATTTTGAAGCAAATCCGAAGCATTGCCAGGAGTGATGCTATAAACAGTTTAAGGCGTATAATTAGCAAATGGAAATCCCAGAGGAGCTGATTCTGACATGATTTGTTCAATTATAGTGTTTTTAGGCCTCTGTATTTAGCTTTCTAGCGTAGGCAGTGCCTCTCTGCCTCCCCCAGAACTACGATCCTGTACTATAAAGATTCCAGAGAAGTGCCGGGGTGAATAATAATGATTACTATTTTGTTTTTTTATCTATGACAGTTTCTGCACATTGTATCACTTTTTAAGAATTCAATCAATTATTTGTCTGGGTATTTTTGGTATTGATTGATTGATTGATTGATTTTCTGTTGTGAAAGGAATATGCTACTAGTTTCAATTACAAAATAAAATTATTTTACCAAAATATTGTTCAGGCAACCTGGCATGACCGAAGATGTTTTATCATCAGTCATAGCACTGCGCTGATGTTTGGTAAGATGAAATAGATAACAGTTGTTGAGAGAGTATGAAATACTCTTACCTGTTCTGTGTTGACATTCCTTGTTCCATCGGGCGGAGTTCTGGCAGCTGGCGTTGATTACCAGCAACTTATAATTTGGCTTCAGATGTGAATTGAGCATTGGCTTACTGTTCAACATTACTTTTGCAGCAGGCCTCATGTACATAGTAGGCCTCCATAGGTTTTGTCAGTTTACTAGTCCTCAAAATCAGAGGCGTCTTGAAGGTCCCTGCAATCAGGGAACATTCTCTAGTAGATAAACAATTTAGTCGTTATATCATTTTTGTTTTGCTGTCCAGTAGTATATGACCTCACTTGTGCATTAAACAGAGTAAAAATCACCGTCTGAATGGGTAAAACAGTACAACAAATGAATAAACAAACAACATTTTAGTCAACTTTGGTTATTGTCTGACAAAAATCAATATATGAATTCGGCTACTGTTAATCAGTTTTCTTGATTATCTACACTCAAATTGTTACAATACGCTCCTGCTGATAATTGTGTCAGAATGATAAAAGATATCCACAGAAATTCTAATTTCAGCAGGTAATGTATTAAAATTTGTTTTCAGTTTGAGACTCCCTGGGGCCTGGAAACAAAGAGTTGCTGGAACACTAGGCATAAAATATTTTATCCCATGATGTGAATTCAGAGTTGTCTTCTATTGATGTAGGTGTGCATAATCCCGTTTAGTTATATTATAAACTCCTGGCATTCAAAGGTACTTTCTAGCAGACTATTTAGTGCGTGCTGAATCTGTGCAAGGTCATTGCGCCGCTGACCTTCAGAGCACATCCGGTTTGATCAAAACATAAAAATTGATGAGACTTTGATGACTGTTTAACAAGAACAGAGAAGTAATGGTCAGTAAGATTACTCTAAATGTATTCAATTCAACTTACTATTAACCGTATGTGAAGGTTTGGTCTTATTATTTGGCTGTATAGATTGCACATGTAGTCTAGACCAACCTGATACTGAATCCAAAAGACATTGATTCTTCTTGTTACTAACTTAAAGTAAAAGTTCTGACTAGCTAGTACTGTTTTGTTTGTGAGGCCTAAGCAAAAGTTAATCAAACAATATCCTTATATTATAGTTGATTATGGTGCACGAGTTGAAGCAAGATATATGGTGACTCAGAACCAATGTTAAATAGTTGATCGAGTTTGAGTGTTGGAGGGTATCTGATTAATCTATTTAGTAAATTACAACAACAATGTTAATGTTACCTTAACCTTTTAATCCCCACCCACACAGCTGAGGACATAGCTAGATATTTAATCATGTGAAGTTTGTCGTCCAGGGTTCAATGTAGTCCCTAAATTCATTGTAATTCTCTACACATACAATGGAGATGGAGAAGGTTGGCATTAAATGCTCACACTCTGGTGCCCTTCGATCTGCACAAGACCGCTTTGTAGGACTTGAGGGCTGTCATTGTATGATAAGTTAGATGCAGCAACTACCACTTTTTTGAAGTGTTGCAATATGTTGTGCTGGTCCAATTGCAATGTTTTCTTGTTTGTACCTGCACATACAACACCTTTCTTGAAGAACAGTCTATTCATTTTCGTAATACTGCGGTTGATAATGGATACCTCCAAATCAATCCACAGGGATTACATGTTTATCGCAGTTCAGTACTGTTATGTTATTATTGTATCTATCACTACAACAATATATGTCTCGAACATAGCCTGTCATTGCTCAAAAACTAGCTAGGGTGTGTAACATTTTTTGCAGTCCTAATACCTATATGGTATATACTTCAATTATTACCTATGAATTTTCTTTTTCAGGCCTCTAAACTCAAGTCAGCACAGAGGGACAAAGTACGACAGTTCATATCATTTACGCACGCCAACGAGAAAGCGGCCATACAATGTCTGGCCACATACGACTGGAGGTTGGACCTCGCCACTGATCACTACTTCACAAACCCTGAAAGATTCGCCCCAGGTGGCGGTGGTGGCAGCTATGGACGACCTTCCATAGACAGAGGCAAACTCGACCACCTGTTTGGTAGATATAAAGGTCAGTATTGATTAAAAGGTTGATTACAGCAAATGATTGTGTTGCTAAAGTAGTATTTAACCCTGGTACCACTACTTATGAATCCACCTGCAATTTGTCATCACAGATAGGCAACATACTCAACAATGAAAATCCAAGATACAAGCATTTCTCTGCACCACATGGTAGTCAGCAGCCCCTTAAGCCAAATGGTTGCATTGGAATGACTTTTGTGGTTGTCTGGCACTTAAACTAGCTGGTAAAAATTTGAGCTTACTAGATGTGGCCTTCAATGTTCAATGGAAAATGTCTCGGAATAGTTAAACCTCAAATTTTCACACCTTAGTTTAACACATCTGATTTCTAGTATGTAGGCCTATATCCATAGTCTTACTCATAAAGCTTGTAGTCCGACCTTTCATGATGAAATTATGAAAAAGCTCTTTGAAACGATGCCTTGGTTGGCTGTATGAAACATCATCAAGTTTGGTCTCTCTAGAATACAGGGTAACCATTAACACTCCAACAAAAATGGCATAATGGAAATAATGTAGGCTTTTGAAGACAAATTCAGCACCATTTTCTCTTTTCCAGATCCTCAGGAGCCCAGTAAAATGACAGCCATGGGTGTGATGAAGTTTCTAGAAGATTTAAGTTTGGACCCAGAGCACAGAGTCGTGCTAATAATAGCCTGGAAATTCCAAGCTGCTAATCAATGTGAATTTACAAAAGAAGAGTTTGTCAATGGAATGACAGACTTAGGGTAAGTTCGAGTATCTTCAGATCTCAAATTGTACAATGATGGAGTAATTTGCAGAATCCAAATAATGTCCATCATTGTTTTGCCTTTAAGCAATTCTCTTTTTGCCTTTCAATTTATTAACTTTGGTGCTTGCTAAGCATGATGCCAGAACAATGTCTGAAATTTCTCTTTTCATCCAAGTGATTTGGAAGGTTTGACTGATCGGTTGAAATTAATTGATAATGAAGATGACATGTTTGATTACTAGGGATGAACTAGTTCCCTCAACTTTTTCGCCTGCCCAGCAGCCCCCATCCATTCTTTCAGTGATCAGATTTTATATAAAATGGCACAATCTAGAAAGTTGACTTAGCTCGATTAAAGTTGCATTAGCCTCTCAACTATTACCTATCAGCCTCTGGACAGATATGACGGTGCCAATGGTCATTGTTTGCTTGTAACAACCTTCCACTCATGCAAGCTGCTTGGCAAAAGTTAACAAGGGTCAGCTATTTACTATATTGAACTTGTGGACCGATCAAAGACGAGAAATGAGGTCCAGCAACTATAAGTAAATAGCCAGATATGTTCCCCTCATCCATATAAAATATATAAGCGGTACCCTCTAGCTTGAAAATCTGATAACACTATACATTGATTGAAATCGCTGTTTGTTGTTGTTGTTCTTTAGGTGTGACAGCATCGACAAACTTAAGTCAAAATTACCAAACTTAGAAGGCGAGATCTCAGATCCAGCTAAATACAGACAGTTTTATCATTTCACATTTAATTATGCCAAGAATCCTGGTCAGAAGGGCTTAGGTGAGTAGAACATATCTATTTATACCTGAGAAGAGTAATGTATCTGCAGGGAGAACAGTTCACGCTGACTCGAAATAGTGCAAATTTTGGCTAGCTAACTTTTCCTCAACCTCATTACTTGATACAACCTCCTACATAAGGTCATTAAGAAACTAGCTAAATACTAAACTCTAGCTACCATTTGCTCCTTGAGAGTATTTTTATTCCCGGGTATGTTGCAGAAGGAAGCTGTTTTGCACAGCGTTTTTAAAATTCTAAGGCTCAAATCCCACCACATTCCTGTTTAACTGCCTACAATCTTGGGCCAAACAACGCTCAGTTCAATAAGACTAGTCAGTCTAAGGCCAATGGGACCTCAAAAATCATACGTCAGCAATAACCAAATGTATGATGACAGTGTTAGTTTCTATCTGCGAGGAAGCAACCACCTTAGCTGTAAAGGGTTGGTTGGATCTTGCTGTGCAGAAGTAGAGTCAGATATCTAATTTTACTCAGTCATAGAACTGTGACATCCAAGTTCATCCAGCAAAGACCAAAACTGTTGCATTAGCTACTTGGTTGTGTGTGGTGCCAATGTTGGCAGTAATCTGCCAGGAAGCAAAACTCCCACATGCACTCCATTCAGCCCCCTCCTCCACCTGCCCCCTCACCCCCCCCCCCCGCCTCACTCCAAGTAGCTTGTTGTTAGATGTACAGGAGCAGAGTCAGATTCTAATCTTAGTTAAATCTGAATATAATATTCTTGTAGGAGGAAACAATGACTCACTACTTGTAGTTTTATGACAAAAGCTGCAGAATTAAAATGCAATAAATCAAGTGAAAGCAAGTCCATGTCATTTATCTCCTAAAGTTTCAACAATAGAAATATCAATCCTTGTACCAGTTTATATTGGCTTGGTTATTCCAAAAACAGGTTCTCGGAAGTGTAACTACATGTTCGGCTTACGTCATAGACATAGATAGATATTGAACCAGTAGGATTTCCTTGAGAATATAAGCTCAACCAACTGAATAATGCCTTAGGCTAGGGTTCACCATTCAATCATAAAGTCCGGCCTGCCATGATATTCATAACAGTCGTGGATATATTGAATACAATTATGTGATGTAGGTTATAATTATATTTTTATTTATTATGTTATATTAGTTGTATAACTGTTGCTTTTTTCAGATTTGGAGGTAGCCCTGGCTTACTGGAACATTGTGATGAGTAGCAGGTTCAGGTTTCTCGAGTTGTGGTGTAAATTTCTCCAGGTTAGTGCTAGTTTTGCAAATCATACTCTAAAGAGCCTCTCAGTTTAATTACATGGTGACTAAATATCCCTTAGCAACTGCCTGCAATGAGATAAAATTGTAGAATCGGTACACATGTACCTGTGAGAGTGAATCATTGAGATAGGGTGAGCAATCATTAGCAGTGAGCATAAGAAGAAGATCTATAAAGCGTGAGGTCACATCCAGCCATCCATGGTTAAATCTATCATCTAGCATTTGATGTCACACTGACATCGAGACTACACTATTAACATGTGTATCTCTGATCGTAAGAGTCAATTTAGTGCGAGTTCCTAACACGTACCTGCCCCCAATTAGTAAAATTGAACTCATGTCGTTGCAACTGCCTGCAATGGTATAACATTGTAGAATAGGCACACATGCACCTAGTAGAGTGAATCATGGAGATAAGGTGAGCAATAAGTTGCAGGTATTATCTGTGGTTAAATCTCTAGCTCTTATCTAGTATTTTAATCAGACAGTTTGAGTTCCTGATCATAGGCATATGAATATAGGAGTAAAGGGCGGGTCAGTTAGTTTAGTGCACTTGCACCAAGGTGGCTCAGTAGGTAAGAGCACCTGCCTTGGATAAAGCCAGTGTTTGAGGATTGAATTTTAGTTTACTGTCAGTGACCTAGGTGTCTTCTTATCTGCCTGCTGAACCAACTAGATGCCAAATTAGATGTAAAAATCATCATCATATATATTACATAGTTTTGTTCATAGTGGATATAGCTAGGCTCATCAGTCCTATGAAAACTTGTCTACAGAATATTTGGGTGTCAATCGTGTGATTTGTATTTTAATCTAGCTCATGATGTAGTTGAGAAATTGATAATGCATCATCGCTGTATCTATAGGGAGAGCTAGTGCGCTGATCACCTCAATGTTTTTACATTTTCAACTTATAACTTGGAGTTGCCTTCTAAATATGAAAATCTCAAGGAGAAAACAACTCCATTTATATTTTCCAAGAAAAATATTATTCTTGCATCAGGGAGTTTGTCTCATACGCATGTTATGTTAACTTCTGTTTTGGTCTTACAAGTTATGCAGTGCAGTTTTTTCTGATGTATCCTCACGATCTCTTGGTACGTTCTTAACTTATATTTATATACATAGCTTTAATCTCTTACAGGAACATCACAAAAGAAGTATACCTAAGGATACATGGTACTTATTACTGGATTTTGCTAATATTATCAATGAAACAATGTCAAATTATGACGAGGAAGGTGAGTGAACCCTAGCTAATGTGTGCACTCTGATTGGTTGGTGGGTGGAAAAGAGCCAATGTGTTGGCCCTGATTGGCTGGTGGGTGGAAAAGAGCCAATGTGTTGGCTCTGATTGGCTGGTGGGTGGAAAAGAGTCAATCTCAAATGAGATGATACTTTCCTGAAAGTACCTATATATATTATAGAAAGTGTTAAATAATGCAGTTTCACATCCATTATATCTCAATAGGTGATCTCTGTGACCTGGCATTAGCTCTCTTTCTCACCCAACCATCAATAGTATCAGAGCCAACACATCGGCTAAGTTAACCCCCCCCCCAAGATACACCGATGAAATGTATACTATTGCATGTATATCTCTGATCGATGGATAATGAACTCATTCACTTAGCATGAGTACCATCAAAAGTAATTTGGTGTGACGACCCGAGTACAATTTTACCAATAAGGGCGTGTAAGGTACTCATACTAAATTGACTTTCACGATCAGAGATACACGTGATAATAGCGTAGTATTGATGTTCAGTGTACAATGATTAGTGTACCCCACAAGATACACATTTTTATCAATTTGATGTCTTTATTGTAGCAACACTTATTGACATCAGACAATCTGGAAGTTGCTGTGACTGCGTCATTGCAGTCTTCTAATCAAAGGCTAGTTTAGTGCTCCGATTTTGGCCTGGTTGCTGGAGGTGGCGTTCCATTTTAAGCCACACCACATAACCATACCTCAATCGGTTGAGCGGTGCTTTATAATGGAATGTCAAATAGACGACGACCCGACGACAACTTGATCACTTTTAAACTAGCCTTTGATTAGACTGCAATGACTCAGCCACAGGTAATAGCGCCTGTTTGTCCCAAATAAGTGTTGCTACAACTCAGGTCCTATACTGCTGCCGTCAGGGAAGTGTGTGGCATAAAATTCAGTATATCACTAATTGAGGCTTCAATTTCAGAATTTTCACCTACTAGGCAAATTATTTGCAGAAACTGATTGTCAAAATCTGGGATTGAAATAAATGGACTTGGTGACGATGGCATTAAATTAAACGAGTAACACAGTAAAAATGTCACATTTTACCTAGTTCGCAGATTTCACTCACTCGTTTTGACATTAAGTTTGTGCAAATTATTTACCCATAATAATTTATCTTTAAGATATACAGAATAAATCATCACACATTTCCCTAAATGGCAGCAGCATTTTAAGGTTCAATTTGCTCCAACAACATCTTCATCCCTAATCGTACCAACGGGACTAACTCAAAGACTCATGTTGGTGTGAACTGCTATATTCTTTGGTATTGTTATTAGATTTATTGATGAACTGCTATATTCCTTTCTCTGACTACACACCATGTGTCAGGTGGCTGACTTAGTTGTATACACCAATTATACACCAAAATATACACTGGTCTTTCATGGGACTCTCAGTTGTCAGTGTATGACTACTATGTATACACCAGGTGTACATAAGTTTATAAACTGGTGTTTCATGGGAGAATTGGCCAAGTGTATACATGGGTGTCTTACGCTGAGCCAACAATGTATTCACCAGTCATCCTAACGTCCCATCATGAACAACCAGGAATACCTGGACGAAAAATGAGTATATACATACTGGTGGATACACTTGAGACATGTTTCTTCATTGTAGCTGGATATCATTGCCAATGTGTATGGCCAGGGCTGGATGTAAGTAGTTTACCTGTCCGGAGCAGAGAGAGTCAACATTTTTGGTTACTAAGATTGGATTCATCCCTGCAAGTTGCGTTTATGATGTAGTTAACCTCTGTATGTATTTATTCTAGGGGCGTGGCCAGTATTAATAGACGACTTTGTGGAATATGCTCGACCTCAGCTACAAACTAGCCAAATGGAATCCTGAATTATACCAATCAAATATCAGCACACTCTCCCCTACAGCCAATCGGATGATAGTACACTCAACCCTTCAGCCAATAGTATGTCAGCAAATTGGATTCACGGTTCTCAAAGACCAATTGGATATCAGCTCACAAACTGTTGATAGCAGCTAAGATATGATTACGCTTGAATTCAGAGCATGGCCAAATATTTCTCTACTCATCTAACACGCCCGTCTCCCCCTCCCTTCCCCCTCACTCCACCTGGAAACCAATTATGCCACATAATGTGATGTAATACTTCTACTAGTTGTGTTGCAGAGTGTTGGCTAACAAGCTTCGGCTTTTACAAGATCTCAGCTCTTTTTTCACCTCAGTGCAAAAATATGCAACAAGAATATTCGTAGGTTGTTTGGGGTGCCTAGCTGTCAAACAGTGAAACACCACTGACCTAACCTCCAACTAACTCTGCATCAGAACTTGGAAGCCGTCATTGCAGTTGTAAATAATGCTTGCGCATTAATAGCCCCGGATCATCACCTTTTGTTTAGTTTTGCATCAACTCGGAAAGGGCGGCGGTTACGATATGGCTTTTGCAAACCAGTTGGTATGTGCACTAGCAGAGCTGAAAGCTTCCAACATCATCCTTCGTTGGACCTTATAGCCAGCTCTAACCGATGCGTCTGCTTTGATTGGTCGTTGGGTGGGAGAGACAACCAATCAGATCCGATGCATAGGCTAGCCAACTCTCTTATCGCTGAGTAACACTCATTATATTAATATGCTGTTGAAATGTCACTATTATTTTTATCTCTGTAGATTTTTACCATTGATCATCTATCTGTTTAACCTAAATAGTTTGCTTGGTGTTGTATAGAGCTCTATCGTTTTTAAATAAAGTTACGAAAATTACCTCCTCCTGCCTGTGATAGTTATTTCCTGAGTTTGAAGCTAAAGGCGTTTAGGTCTTGTCTAGACGTGCTCCAACAGCTGCAGCTTGGATTTTGTGCAATAATATTATTAAATGTAACTCGACAACTCGCTTGTAGCTGTATGAGCACTAAGTTCCTGTTGAGTAAAAGTTGTGTGATACGCTCTAGTCTAAATGCTCCCACGGCTGTAAGTGTTATTTTGCTGCAGCAAAGTTTATTAAAACGTGGAATGATTGGATACATGCGGCTGGTGTAGCACCAAGACTAGGTTGAGTCTAAATTCCTGTTGGGTCGATTCACTATTACATAAACATTTGGTTGTAATCGTCCAAATACCATCAGCTTGATATTCCAGGTCCAAAGCAAACAGAATCATCAGCGTACTGGTGTTCAATGCAGTTTGATGTAGACAACAGCTTCGTCATCTGGCAAACCTGTGACACAAGATGTGGTTTCAATGGGAATGTGTATAACTCATCCTTGTCCCCAGGGTTTTCCACCAATCAGCCAGATCTTGGCTGCTATCCATGTTCCAATAATCTGTGGCCAGTTTGCGAACAAAATAGCTAGATATTGTCATTGCACACTTGAAGAAGACATTACATTTGTTTATTGTTTGTTTTTTCTGTTTTCTTTCTCTGAATCCTGAAACTTGAAAAAATCCGCGCTCACAAGATTTATCCAGCCTTCCACCGCCCTCAGCAGGGGATGAAGATAAAATCTGGATAAATATGGGATAAGTTGGAAGGTGAAATTGTAATATGGATAAGTGGCTGTCCAGGGTTTATCCACACTTGATCCGCTTTAGGATGGACAAATAGCGGATAAATCTGTTATTGAAACATTCCCAAATAGGACAAGGTTTAGTTATTTGGCTGGAAAAGTTGGCAATGATGCTCATAATACTGTTTAAAAAAAGTTTGTTTTGGCTTGGAGGACTTAAAACAACAAATCATCAGGAGGTTCTGCCTCTCTCCATATACCAAGGACGGGATAAATGCCCTTTGTGTTTGGGTTTGATCATTGTTGCAAAAGACAACAATGGATTTCAGCACCATCATGAAATTAGATCGCTAGGATTAAGAACCGCTCCACACCTAGCACAGAGTGAGTGAGACAATCACGCCTTTGTTTCCATGTTACGTTATGTGATTGGAATACACAAAACAAATCAATGTTTCTCCAGATTGTTGTATTTTGACATAGCACAATGTTATGGCTATATCATAATAAACTGTTTATTATTAAGTCTATGGGCTATACACATTGACTTTTACGTTCATTGTGAAAATTTATGACATACTCAGTGTTTTATAACACTCAATCATGCTGCAAAATCAAACAAACAATTAATATTTTTTTTATGGTGCCAACAACCGCAAAAGCAGATTGTAACACCAATAAACCGATCTAAATGGCCATTGTCAAGCCTTTGATCGATATATAATTGATGGTAAATCCTGGTAATAAGGATTAAGCTATGGTCATGGTACTCACAGATACGTACAAGGTATAAGATGAGATGACGCCCTGCTAATAGACCAATCTTTGCTAGAATCCTCTCAAAGCTGGTCGTGATTATCGAACCTCTAGTTTGATCAATCTTTGCTAGAATCCTCTAGAAGCTGGACGTGACTCTTGAACCTTTAGTGTGATCACCTCAACTTAACACCATCAGCTAGTCCAGCCTAACGAGCTGAAGAAAACACTGTCTGAATTTGCCTTAGATTACATAGCAGTAGATTCGACTCTCAGCCGTGAAAATTAATATTGGTGAGGTAAGTAACACAGTAGTTATCTCATCCTGTTGCAATAGCACACTGAATGACATACCATGGAAGAGCAAATAATATTAGCTCGAGTTGAGTTTCTTAAGTTTGGAGACCTCTAAATGTTAGCTTACATAACTATTCATCAGATTCTTCGTTTATAAAAGCTATCATTGGTACAAACAAAGAACGTAGATCTGCAGTGTAAAGATATTCAGTGGAGCTTATTCCCATTATTTAAGTGTAATATCTTTGTGTCTCCATAAGCTTTATTTGGCCACTCCTTACCATAGCATAAAAGACAGTCTAACAGTCTGATGTGGTTAACTTGAGATGGCAGTAGTTTTATCTTGATGCTGCCATGCAGTCAAGGCCAAATCACCACCATCTCCACTGTCAAACCAATTTTATATTTTTTGTTGCAGTGTCAGGTACGCAGACTCTAACAACGATGAAGCTACAACTTCTGGTGCTCTCAGCTTCGATAGCTGTAGTTCTGTCATACCCTTCTGGTGCCCCCGATAGCGGCAGGTCAGATCAATGCGATGCTATGACACCAGGTCATGGTGCTGATCCTCAAACCAGATCCTTACCATTTGACGTCAAGTGTCAGGAATCCACCAATGGAAGAATCAAAGGTAAGATCCCCACCCCAGTATGCTGTGTAAGTAAGTCTAGTATGCTTTCAAAATTTGAGGCCAAATTTATTGATTAAGTCGCAAACAAATAGAGATATATTACACCCATATGGAGCAGACCATCACCTGTCTTGACAAGCTTTGTTCGTTGGGCGAACTGAACAAAGCAAGCAGGCAGGCTAGAACAGGCGTCACCAGTTACGTCAACATTAAACTCCTGACATATCTTCATGCGATTTTCTGTTTTACTCAACTTCCCGCTATGATCAATGCCTTGTGCCTGTCCAGGATATTAAATATCAGGATAATCTCATAATGAGATACATTTAATCCTAATAAAAAAAAGAATTGGGTTCACATGGAAGACTTTCTATGTGAAACGCTAAAATGGCTTTTTTGAATGGTAACCTAGATTGTGACTTAGTAGTGGATTTCAAGGCCTAAACACACTGACAGCGGATTAGCTGAGATAATTATGTTGACAAATTGGGGTCATGTAAACTGGTCTGTACACTATGATTGCAACTGCTGATCAAACCACTATGCATCATATGCTCACTTGGTAATGTTGTTCAGACCTCTGCAAACCAAACGTTCTGTGTGTATTGTCCTTTAAACTCATGTCTAAATCATGCTTGTCGACATCGAGTGAAACCTTTATCATTTTAAACTCACAGTTGACTCTTAGAAGATGCTGATATTTGGTTCTTTCATAGCACCTGAGCTGCTGGGTGCGACCATTGGGCTTATGCAGAAATGTCGAATCAGAGGCGCATGACATAATCCAACCAAATCCATCGGGTTACAATCCATCACCTGTTTTTATTTGCGATATTGTTACTTGGCGAAGAAATTAATATGATTATTTGACAACAAATTAACCTTAATCTGACCGAGGAATTGGATAAACTTCTAGCTCTTAGCCTATTAAACTCTTTGATCTATGATTTCAACCACTGGAAAAACTGCCGAACCATCTATACCGCAAATAGCACTCATCCTCAAAATGCGATATTCAACACAGCGCTTTGATCATCGATCATCAGATAAAAGTTCATATCATCATATTAATATATCTCTTTGTTATGTCCCTACATTTTGGGCTCAAGTGCTACCAATAGGAAAATATTATAATGAGAGAGGCTTCTTAGCTTACGAATTAAAAGCTATATATATGCCTACTGCAGGATACTTTCCTGCAGTTACAAGGAGACAAAAAAAAGTTGCATTACCATCCTTGCGCGATTCCAAATCATGGAACAGGGTTGTGAATGTCTCTTATGTAATCTCTGTAATACTTTACCATAAGTAGAGTGAAATTGAATGCTTTGCTCCTCTAGGGTAAATCCATCAGAATATATATATCGTTTTTTGTATTTTTTTGTTTGTGGTTACTTTAATTTGTTGATCAAGATTAAATTAAATGTATAAATTAAATCTGGCAGTAAAGAAAATGCAATAAATAGTATAGTGCCATCATAGTAAGTCACAAATTTATCATTATTATAAAATAATTAATATAAATAATGTTTATTCTTTTTCTCTAGTGGTCATATCCTCACAAACAGAAAATAAAGGTCGAGGAGGGTTCAAAGGTCTTCTAGTACAGATCAGAGACAGTGCCAATAACAGAATAGGAACGATCAACAAAGCCGGCAGCATCTACCAGAGTGTGTGTAATAATCAGGCAATCACCCATACACGTAACGGCATCAAAGGACGAGCTCGTATGATCTTCGATATACCAGAAGCAGACAGAGCTAAAGATCTAAAATGCTTGTAAGTAGATAGAAGCCAATGTGGTGGCTCTGATATTATTATTATTATTATTTATTATTATTATCATTATTATTATTATTTTGTTCATTCTGAATATTGATTTTCACACAGAGAGTTAAACCTTGAAAAGTCTCGCTACAAAAAGAGTGACACCTTGTATTATTTGCTGTTGGGTGGGGAGGAGAGCCAACACCGGGGAGCTGAAAGCATCAATTGAGATAAAATGAAAATGAAACTGAGTCATGTTCATGTTCACTATAATCAAAAGGATTCGGGAAAGTTTAATCTGACATGGTATTGGCTCGCTCGCATTCGCAAGCCAATCAATGCCAACATTATTGTCAAGTAAATAATCAATATTATGATTTTGATTCTGTTACTGGTTATTGGTCGAATGTGTGTGGATCAAGAGGTACAATCTGACATCTTCTATCGAGATTGCATAGTGTAGCGTTTATTTGACCTCCATGGTTAAAAGCTTATGTTCCAAAGAACATATACAATGATTGGTACTCTTTTGGTATCTACTTCATTTTGATTCACTCCCTGACTTTTGCTTTAACTCAATCGACGATCAAAGATTGAGAGAGATCAATAGTTTGTGTTTTTATGTTTTTTCTGTTCAAACTTTGCAAAAACCTTTCAACCGTGAAGCAGTTGGTAATAATCATATTCTTTCTCATTTTAGTATCACAATAGTGGAGAGCTTCGGAACTTACTGGGTACGAGAGCAGTTTGATGTGCAGAGAAAAGGCAACAATTGATTAATCGCAAAAACTCTAACAAACCATAGACAACGATATAAGTCTGAACAAATAACGAAGAGAAGAAAGTAAAATTTTCATTCTGTTTTCATACTTTTTTTAAATTTGTGAAACAATGCATATGGACTGACTATAACCTTATCAAAGATCATTTTCGTTGGTGTATTACCCGTTCAATAAATTCTGTACATAATATCAACTGATTTCTATCACAACTTCTCAACATCTTGTTGGAATCCATGACTGTATAAGAAGCAAACCATATGGTGAAGTGCTCAAATGACTACGTATTCTCTCCAATTTGTTCGCTCGAGGCTCTCATGGAAATCTTAATTTAACGCGCAAGAGATAGGACAGCCTATATTATCCATACAAAGACTATTCTGTATTTCAGATGGAAATTGTAAGCAGATTAGCAGACCATCTCCTGATCTTGAAGTGAGATTAGCATTAAAAATTATTACTAAGTTATACCTGGTACCTGATGGTAATTTGTTTCCACTAATCAGTTTTGTGTCAAACCTTTCCAAAACAAATTAACGTTATCAGGGGCTGAGACAATAATTAGTGCAGTAATCGTATCCAATTACACAAAATAATCTTGCAATGGTAAAAATTGAGTTTATGCATGATGGAATACCCAGATCGTATTCCAACACCATGATTACCTCCCGTCACCTGCTATGATAATAGATTTTCATTTTTGCCATCCATTGTTAAATTTCTTGACAATAGGATAAAACTTATCGACTGCAATGACTTTGAATCCCATCGTACATATTTATACAAATAGCTGTTTTTATTATATATAAGGTTGACAAACCACAAAGGCCAGTTAATCACACCAATAAACCAATCTAAATGGCCATCGATAGGGTTTTAATGGCAATAAAGTATTAGCAAAGTCACGTTACCTCTGTTACGAAACATGGACATCTACCATTCGTTGTCAAATCATCAGGTGTCTACCAGCATGGGGGAAATATGGTATGTGATGAGATTGATATTAGTTCAAACATAACAACGAGTAACTCCGTTACAAAGTTATTTTATAAATTTGCTTGGGTCTTAATTGTAATGGTTTGATGTGGTAGAAAATTGATTTGAATAGTTTTAAATAGTTTGAATATTGTTTTGCTTGTTTATATACAAAACTTGAAGGATACTTATAGAACCAAAAATAGAATATGTTATTTGGAAATTGCCATCAACATATTTAGTTATTTTTCATAGCATCGCATGGCTGCCACTAGTGATGTTTTTTTTTAAGCGTACCTATCTACCTCGTTCCCTTGTCTTTCTTCTACTGAGCCTAAGTTTGATGATTGATCGCAAATAAACACCACAAGGAACAGACCATCACCAGCAGTTTACCTGTGGGTAGAATATAACACATCCATATCGGGGCTGTAGCTAAGAAAAATAGTAGGGGAGGCAAAAGTTTGAGGTGAGGCGGAAGCATCACCAGGAGGGGTGCTGTTAATTCCACCCTTAGCAAAATGAGCTGCTGATTCAGTCATGGAATATTCAGTTATAGCATTTTTAGGCCACTCTATTTAGCTTTCTAGGGGATTTTCTTTGATTGAACCTCAGTTGATGGGTGTGTTAATTCAGGGTCATGAGGAAATGTTAATATGTAATCCGACCAATCAAAGGATGAAAAAGGAAAAGGAAAAGTATTGGATTATAGTTGTTGAAAATAATCCCACATTGAGCCAGGAAATTACCTGGTAATCTGACAACCGCTTAGCTTCGACCTATAACCAATCACAATTTGGCACTTGGCTCCTTTTCGATCAAACTATTTGATCCTATTTACCGTCAAGATGAGCCGACAGCAGATGTGCCGGAAAAGATATGTGATAAAATGATGAAAATGTGTTGATATTGATGTTGATATTGGTGCTAAGGAGGTGGTTTGAAGCATTAAAGAAATTGATAAGAAAACGGAAAGAATTTATCACGCATTTGATCAGCGATAGGTTTTTTTCTTTTTAGGCTTCGCCATTGACAAAAGATTTTGTGATACTATCAAAACATAGATGTTCGTATATGTGTATATATAGCAGTATAGGAGGATAGCAATTGCGCAATCAGTATGGATGATTGCTTTTCTCTGCCAGGTGACCAGTCTTTTTCTTTAAACTCAAAAGATAAAAATGTATATACAGTAACGTAATGCTGCTCATTATATAATCATGATATAGATTTTTAGTATCAGTAAAACGCTTTTATTTTGTAGTTTGCAGAAGCTGTAGTTCCATGCACTACGGTATAACGTCATAAATATAGATTTAGTCTAATAAGTGGGCCACAATCAAGAATACCAACCAGAGGAGAAAAACTGCTGAATCATCTATTCAACAGATCACTTACCACTTCATATTCATACTGAACGCAATGCTTGCTAACTAAATTAATTGCCACAAAATTTTAA
This sequence comes from Membranipora membranacea, assembly GCA_914767715.1. Taxonomy (NCBI): domain Eukaryota; kingdom Metazoa; phylum Bryozoa; class Gymnolaemata; order Cheilostomatida; family Membraniporidae; genus Membranipora; species Membranipora membranacea. The sequence goes on along the minus strand of OU612069.1, from coordinate 16,144,003 downwards.
ACCACCATAATTCAAACAATAATCCTTCATGTGGGGATTAAAATAAATCTAATCTTATCCTCTCATGTACATTAAGATCACTGATCCCTTGCTGAATTTACTTTTGCCTTCTCATCCATTTTCTGTGTTTGGAATTCTTAAAACGACGTAATACAGTGCTGCTAAATTTACATCTGCAGTTTAACACACAATGCTATAGCAATACATAACAATACACATAATGGGAAAACAAAAGCTATTCTATTGACTTATCTATGAGGGCTGTGCTCGGAACACTTTGACTAATGTAGAAGAGTTGATCTTAACTTAAGCCTTGGCTACATGAGGCGATTTTTACATCAATTTGGGGTCATGAGTGGTTAATCGATGGATGCGCACTCGGGCAAAACACTTTCGATGCCCACTCTACACGAGTAACACTCATGTAGAGTGGACATCGAACGTGTTTTGCCCGAGTGAGCAGGATGATCCTCTATGCTGATTGGTTGTTGATTAGTTATTACAATAATTACGTGGTTAAACATGTCATCTATCATCACGTGACAGGCTATAAAAAAACAGAGGAGTTGATAACACCTGTAGTAAAATCACATCCTCCTATTTATGATAAAAAAGACCATAACTACAAAGATAGGAGTGGTGTTGTAGTGAAAATATGGAAGGTAATAGCTGTATCACTTGGAAATTGCAGCTGTCCTGTCATGACATCCATAGTATAGCATAGGAAAATCAATTTTACAGAAGACTGAAATTTTATTTGGTGAAGATCCAAAGTGACAATTACCCGGATATTAATGTGACATCAATATCCGGTCATTTGTTAGCCCGCCCATTGAATATCATTGGTCAATCTATGACCCCATCTAAATCACCAGACCATTGCGTACTAACTCATAGGCCTGTATAGCAGTGGGAGATCGCCTGATCATGTCTATAGATGCCATCGGCCTGTGATTAAATCGCTGTGTATACCCACAGCTTTAATCTACAGTAAACTCATGCTTTATAACAATTTTTTGATTTCCAAACAGTTTAAAAATGATTGCTTGGAGCGTAATGTCTTTTTAGTACATCTCAAAAGACACTCTGGTGGTAAATTTTCACAGAACATGAACTCAATCATTGCTGCTAAAACAAAGTGTAGTGCCTGAATACGGGCAGTGAGGTTTAGTAGCACGGCTGTAGTTATCGGGGAGGCAGGGAGGCACTGCCTCCCCTAGAATGCTGAATAGAGTGGCATAAAAACATTAATTGAATAATCCATATCAGAAGCAGCTCCTCTGGAATTTTATTATATGCCTTAAATTGCTCAGATATTTTTTCACTCGTGGTAAAAAAACAAGCAATAGGAAAAAATTGTTGCCATATCTTCGCTATGAAGACTGCAGGGTAGCTGATCGACATATGTTGACATCATTCAACAGAGAATGGCATTCGAAGAGTTTGATTGGCAGCGACATTATCCGACACATTATCTACAGCCCTCAAGTTCAGTCCCTCCACACACAATAGCACCTGTCATAGGGGGATGGTCTGAATGTGCAGTGAATGACAAAAGGCATGGAACACACAAAACGTATGAACGGCAGACCTCAAGATGATGGTGTGGCTAATGTGTGCATTACTCAAATATGCTACGATGAGTATTTGCAACCAGCATGACCAAGAAAAGACCACAGTTTGTTCATTTGGTTTTGGCGTGTGACATTGGTGGGAAGTGACAATACCTTTCAGTCTATTGGTACTTTTACTGATTCGACCTGCTGTGATAGAAAATGAACATGGCAAGGCAGAATTTGAGAATTGTGCTTTGCAGCTTATTTGCTGCTGTGCTTGCGTATCCTGATGGATCACCAGAAAGTCAATGTGATGCTATGACACCAGGACACGGCAAAACTCCTCAAGATACTTCAATGCCATTCTGTGTACTTTGTACAAAGGTAAATGGAGGGAAACATGTTAAAGGTAGGCGCCCTACTCTTAACTAATACTGTGCTCTTGTGTTATTAAAACACCAGTCAAGTGAAAAGTTAAAGCTCACTTTCTTACTTATTTTAAGAGAGTTTATACGAAAATAACTTAGTTTTTTTCTATTTGAAATGTAGCAGTAGCTTACTACAACAGTGTTATAGTTTTCAAATACAATTTGCTTTTTAGTTGAGTATTTTTGACGGTCTTCCTGAATGTCTCATTAGCCTCAGACACTTGATCATGATATTACAAGGATATGTTAAGTAAATGCAATCGCTTACATAAACGTGATGGGTGTCGCCGATTTCAAATTAACTTCCTTTGGGCCTTTCAACATAAACCTTACCAACTCACAACTCATTGCCGATATTTATTGGTACGGTTAAGGTATCAGTTTTTTTTACTTCGAAGGATTGCAGAAGGTTGGGAGATATAAACATCAAGTTTTTACAAATCTTGTGAACACAAGAAAAAGTTAGTGGAAACATATCACCCCACATTAATTCAAAAATAATAATTTGCCTTTCAGTTGAGATTAAAGCGCATGGAGCTTTAGGTGAAAATGGAAAGTTCAAAGGCTTGCAAGTGCAGATAAGAGATGGCGACAACAACAGAGTGGGGAAAATAGCTACTGGAAAACTGGATAGTGATAACTTCAAAACGTTATGTAACGGTCAAGCAGCCACCCACATTAACAATGATCTTAAGAAAGGTCCTAAGTTTCTCTTCCGACTCCGAGACAATGAGAGGGACATAGAGAACCTACAATGCTAGTAAGTTCTATAGTATTCTAAATTTCGGGTTTTTGAGTTGGAAATATATCACCTTTTTGGTTGTTGAACATAATGTGCTAAGAGACGCTTTGAGAGGCAAGCACAGCAATAATCCGTAAGCATCGGTCAAGTTCTAAAAAGAAATCTTTGAAATGGATGATCCTTGCTTCTGGTGAAAAATTGACATGGCATTGTTGTAGTGATAACTAGTTAACCTTACTAGATTTAATATATTGCATTTCAGCCTAACAGTCGTGAAACAGTTTGATACTTACTGGGTTCAGCAAAGATTCGACGTCATAACAAAATAATTAGACAATTCATCAAAAACATACCTCGTCAACTCCTACGCAGCTGAAAACTATGTTTCATCTTGTGTACACTTGCATGCATTTAGCATTTACATTTGCATTTGCATTTGCATTTGAAACTGTATTCAGATTTGTATTTGTATTTGCGTTTGCATTTGTATTTGCATTTGACTTTGCCTTGGCATTTTTATTAGCATTTGCATTGGAATTTACAGTTGCATTTTAATTTGCATTTTGCATTTGCATATGGATTTCTTGTAATTATACACAAACAGAGGTGAATAATTATATCCCGCTGATGTTGTATTTAGTTTATGTCAATTGTTCAAAAGTTATGCTGCATTGATTGATTCGTTTGTCTTACTGATTGATATCTGTTGTTTAATTGCAAAATCTTCATTAATACAAGAAATGAGACAAAAAACATGTCAAACATAATATCGGACATATAGGACATAGTAATATAATATTCTAACATTATATGTAACATCTTACCAGAATATCGGGTTTGCTGTGCCCTCAGTAATTGTACACCGACCCGCCTCAAAACTAGTGCATACTGGAGGATATATCAGGCCCGTAGTTCTAGGGGAGGCAGGAGAGCTCTGCTTCCCCTTGAATGATCAACAGAGTGGCCTAAAAATTCTATAATTGAATATTCCATCTCATGGACCTACATTTGCTATTGATTTCATTAAGAGGCTGAGGATTGACCCAAGACACCACAGGAGGAGCTCTCAATATCCGTCCTGGTGATACTTCACACCCTCAAGGATTTCTGCCTCCCCTACTATTGTTCTTAAACTACAGCCCTGTATATTGCAGCCTCATCCTTACCGCAATCACGATATCAGGACCGTCAATTTTTTCGGAATCGATGAGTGACATAACCATGATTTTCATTCAACAAAAACGGTCATTATATAGGACATACTATTATGATGATCTTATTATACTGTACTTAGAGTTACAGTAAGGATAATTTGACACAAAGTTTAAGTCTGTTTGAGTTTGTTTATTGCCTAATTTCTAACATCTACCTGTAATAGGCTAATAACATCGAAAGTATAGCACATGAATAAAAAAAAATAAAATAAAATAAAAGGATAGGCTGAGTTGCATTAGTTGATAAATCGCATATAGAATTCACAAAAGGATTTTTGTCTCTTGGAGGTTTTACACTTTGATGGTTGATATTTATGAAAATAAAATAAAAGGATAGGCTGAGTTGCATTAGTTGATAAATCGCATATAGAATTCACAAAAGGATTTTTGTCTCTTGGAGGTTTTACACTTTGATGGTTGATATTTATCTATCTTTGCTCTTGGGGGAAGGGGGGGGGGGGGCGATCACTTATCACTCTGTCACACTATGAATATATAATATGAAATGTAGAGAGCTATTCTTGTGGTCATGTCACCATCAGTAAGCCTTCTCGAAGTTTTCAAGGTGTGTAATAATTTGAGATCTGGGTGGAGAATTGTCACAGCCTGAAGGAATGCTGAATTTGAATTTAAATTTGCATTGTCAGCTGTTTTCACTGAATTGAGTTTTAATCCCTTGATTTTATTTCGATTGGTTTTTTGTTTTGGTTTGCTTTGCATATCAGGGAGAGCATCTTCGGATGATGGTTGATGCAATAAAAATGTATATATATGATCACACCAAGCCAGGTACTGATAAAATTCGTAGGCCCTTCCATCTCAACATGTTTTATTGGGACAATGAGCTAGTCCCGTCCTTTTTTGTACGATTTGGGTTTTTTTTGTGACTCAAAATTCGCACACACAGTGTCCCACCCCTCTATATCCACTCAATCAAAAAAAAGTAAGCATTTTTATCGGGATGACAAGGAATAGTCGTTGCCTAAACATCTGTAGGTAGTTTGGTATAAATACCCGTCTGCCTTGGGTTAAAAGGATTAAAATCGCAAGTCTGTCTCTGTCCGAAGACTGAGACATGAAGGTGCCTTGCTCTCAGTTTGCAGGCAGGTCGGAGCACACCTGGGGCATCAATTGAGCCCAGTAGTCGGTAGACTTCAGTGGGTTTTGAACCTGAGACCTCCATCACTTGCGCGTTAGAGGTGTGCTCTAACCAACTGGTCTACCTCCTGCTCTAGTTTAAAACTAACCTTGTCACGCGCCCACATTCTTGTTCTTGTTGATTAAAACCTCTTTATTGAAAAATATTATTCTAATCGTTCTAGACAGAACCCTCAATATTCAATCAAAGATGAAGCCACATAGAGCGCTATGTCATGGTTTATTGGTTATGGTTTTTTTTTTAAATACTGGGATTGACTTTGCAAATTTCCGAACAGCACCCTGGAATGACATAAAATCCAAAATCCCACAGACAAAATTAAATTTCTGATTAGTTCATTATTTAAACCTGCTAATGATAATAAAAATGTCACTTGTCAGCTTTTGTGGTATTGATTATGATAATTGATGTTATGATTATAGTTAATATAATTATTACATTTGAGTTAGAATATTAATTAAAAATTCCTCAATAGTAGTGATTTTTGTTTATAACCCGCACCAGCAGGATCATAGCTTAGGTAGAAACCTGCAAGTCATCATCTATGTGGGAAGGGTGTGTCCTAGGGACAGCAGGGTGGAACTGCCTCTTCTAGAACGCTAAATCAAGTGGCCTCAAAACTCCTCTACTGAATAATCCATGCCAGGCTCTGCATCATTGAGTTTTTCATCTGCTATTTACTTGCCTTATTGAAGTCTTTGGGTGTTTAGGCTTCACCCCAGACCTCACCTAGTGTCCCTCCTGAAATTTTCAAGCCATTTCTTCTTAACTACGACCCTACAAAAGGATTCCAGCCAAGACTTACTAACTCATCCCTCTGTTGGAAGAAGATGTCAGTCTTCTTGGAACAGGGAAAGTTGGAGCTAAAAGTTACAACTTTTTTGTCATTCTTAGACTTATCATGGAGATAAATGTCAAAATTTTGTAATAAACAATGAATTGAGCATTTAATAATTAGTATCGGGTTAATAAAGTCATCTTGTCTCCAAGATGCTGCTATCAGTTGTTGAATGAAAAGGCTATTGCTAAGCCAGTGGACATATAGTAAAAATGTAACCCTTAAATCTAAAACCTAAATTGTTTTCTCCACTGAAGTTTGAATAATTATTGCTTTGAATTTTTGTGGCTTGTTCTTAAAACACTTTTAACAAAATGAGATTTATGCCAATGACCTGATAGGCTACAGTCAAATGCTTCAGCCAAACAGACTTCCTTGTCCTTCCTCTCATTGCAAAACCAAAAAAGACTCATCAATGCGGGGGGGGGGGGGGGTGGCTGTAAAAGCCAAATGCAGATTTAGTTCTGTTTTGATTTAGTATTTATAACATTTTTCAAACCTTGAAAGCCTAAACACATTTTACCACCATAAACAGCGAAAGCTAAAATTGTGGCTCATAAAATCTTTTGATCATGAGATGGACATTGTCTGGGTAACAAAATTTACGCGTAAAGTTAAACAAGAACATACATTTTCAGTCACAGTCGCGGTTGTGTACCTCTTGCATGTTAGCTTTGTCATCAATTGCGTTATAAAAGGATTCTGAGGGTCATTACTACAGCTATGAAATTTACAAGTCATTGTGTCTAATAATAAATGACTCTATAATGAAGCGTGGTGACTAGTTGTGGAGTTATTTTATCATTAGGCGAGGAAGGACAACTAGCCCAATCTGTTGCTAATTGTTAGGGATAATTGTTAACAAACAGCAAGAGTTATAGATTAGGTCATGTGATTATGGGATGAGCTAAACTTTTGAGGATTACTATGTAGCTTTGATTACAGAAAGCTTTGACTTGACCATAGAAATCTTTCAATTAGCGATACTTTTATGAAAAAATAATTGCTTAAAATATCGTAAATCGAAACAAGGTAGTTCTTTCTTGATTCATACTAATGCATTGAACCTTGAATCTGATTGGCTGACCATCAGGGTACATATTCCAGTGCATAGGTTGTTCTAACTTCATTTCAATGTACCACCTTGCTGGAAGACTACTCTCTGCAAAATATGCTTGATCTTCTCCGAATTTAATGGCCACAGCGCAAAGGTGAATTTTCGAGCATTTTTACATAGCCAAATAACTTCTAAACATTGCTCATACATTGTGACTTTTATAGAGTCCTAGCTGTTGCGGCAGAATCCCCTCAAAATACCTAACCTTGTCAAGTTAAAGTATCTTCACTGATTGTGTATATTTTGATGATTAATTCATTTATCGTTCAAATATTTATATAATCTTTAACATCATTTCGAATCTACAGCAACAAAGAGGTAGGAAAGAAACAAGTATGACCCAACCAGTGTGCCCCAGACAGTGTGCCCCAGACAGTGTGCCTCAGACAGTGCGCCAAAGCAAACAAACCAGTCCTGTACCTACAATGTGGCTGCATTATTTATAGTGAGACCATTTTATAATAACTTGTCAAAACTACAACTAAGTATGGCTGTCAAAACTGTACCACAAACGTAAATGAAAACCACCACCACCAATAAAACAACGTATGACAAAGACAAAATCAAAGTCAAATAGGAAGACTAGACAACAAAGAAACAACCGTCTTGAGCAATTTATTCACTGCTATCAGAACATGAAACCAAAACCAGCCACACAACATTAGCCAAGTGTCGGATCCTCAAAAGAAGGCCTGAACAATATAAATCCTATCGTCTGCCCAAACAAAACCCATCACCAGTAACACAACAAAAAATTCATGTCAAGGTGACAACGCAAAACAAATGCTATATGTTATGAAAGATCCTTGGCAAGAATTGAAACATTGTCTTTGCTGTCGAACAAAACACAATTTGATCTCCTATACTAATTGTAAACCCAAGTCGATCTAAATAAGGCATCGATGAATCTCTCGAGATGATGTATTTTGATTAGTCTGATAATCGGAACAGCAATGTGGATATAAGGGAGGTGGTAACCTTCAGTATCATCCTCATTTAAAAATTAATCCTCTTACATACGTACGTCAGCTGAGGTCAGTATCCGGGAAGCGCAATGTCATGGTAATCATATTGCAATCTGAGGTTTAAACAGCTGGTTGAACTGATTGACTGGCGGTACATAATATATTTGCCGTGGCTACTGGGTTATCCTCCAAGGTCGCAATTGCTTAGTGTGCCAAAACTTTGCAATATGATCAAGGATCAAAGGATTTCAAAATTCATTTTATTTGGAAATTCATCTGTTGAGCAAACCATTCTTGATATTATGGATAACCACAGACAAGGTTGAAATCAGAATTTAGAATCCTTTTTAGGAGCACTAAATCAATGTTTCTAGTTGAGATTCTCAAGCGGAATGGAAACTTCTAATAATCATCAGGTAAAGGCTTGTATTAAATAGTCTATGTCGCTGAACATCAACTGCCAAAAAGAAAATTACAGATTAAAGCAGAAAACAGCCACAAAAGTTATATTTTAATATTTGATGCATGATAACTTCCTTTTTCGAAATTTATATGTCATCAATAAATATTAAATTAAAAATATTGAAATATTTCAGGTGCACACTCTCATCCTCCATTTTGTTTCTGTAGTAGAAATATCTAAGATGATTGGCTTAATTGAAATTCACCAACCCAATCACAAAACAGTGTTTGGTGGGTATTTAAATTTCCCCGAGTCTTTTTGAACCATCCTGTTAAGTGCGTTGGTAATTCTCAGATTCAAACATCAGTTCACCTTTAAATGCCCTCAATACACCAAAATTGGAAAAAAAAACTCGAACAAGGCTAAAAAACTATTGCGCAAATCATAACCCCATTGCAATGAGCATTTTCTTATCATCCTTTATTTCATGACGTTATGCACACCCGGTCTTGAAACTTTACAATATAATAAAAGATGTAATGGATACGATATGAAATTAAAACGGTAGGCTGATTGTTTTAATACAAACAGATGCAAGATCAGAATGATCAGGGGCCTTAGAATCATTGTATTGTGACTTTATAATAAACATCATTTCCAGTCGCACAGCAGATTGAAGTACCAGAGGACGCATGTGATTCTATGACGCCTGCTCACGAAAACACCACCGCTCAAACATATGATGTCCGATGCCTTACACGAAACGGCAAAGTTTCAGGTAATATTCTAATCTCGTACTTCCTAGATAGGAGAAGACAGAATTAATTTTATTGCTTACACTAGATCCTATTTTGACCGCTCAAAAATCACAAACAAACATGACCCAACAAACACATCTACAAATCCACTAAATCTATTCCAAAATCCTTAAAGCGCAGTGAAAGTTTTCCATGTTCTAGACCTAGAGTCAGCACATTTACACTCCCAGACGATCCAACCAATACCCGCAACACCTCGGAGTTACGGCCCTGTGGTAGTTGTGCCGCTGCTCATGACAACTGAGTGAAGAACATGACCTCAACCTGAACAGGTTGGACAAGGCAGAAGATGCTATCAATCAGCATTTGAAAGGGGAGGTCATTGCTCGGACAGATGGGCTAAATAGTAGAAACAAAAGTAGATAGTGTAAACAACAATCAACAATTCCGCCATAACATCACAGCACAACACCAGACCAATTTAATGGATTTTCTCCAACAACTACCAGTCACAATGCATGGCAAGACGTTGACAACTCCAAAGTAAAATCACCGCCTACAAAAAAGCCCAAACAACGTCGCCCTTCCACTTTCATTGGAAAACCAAGCTCATGCATTGATGATCCAGGGAACAAACTTAGTGGCAGGAAACCTCAACGTTCTTTTTCAAGAAACCTCGGATGACTAAGCAGTTATTTACCCATCCCAACAAAGAGCATATTGAGCCTCATAAAGGGAGACTGCATCTAGCAATCATGTAAAAAGTGTGTAAACATCCCAAAGAAAGAAGATTACAAAGCTCATTAGGGTAGGTGTTGTTGGAATACCAATGAAAATTGAAGATTTTCCAGGAGTTTAATGAATATTGGTTGCCAATAAAAGTATATTGGTTGCCAATAAAAGTATATAAAAAGTATATATGATATAGAAACCAACGGTTCAGATAAGAAAACACATCTAGAACACGACGGTGATCGGAGCATCTCTGTAGCCGATAAATATAATGATTTTCCCATCAATGTTGGTACTATTCTGGCAAAAAGCCTTCCAGTCGCTGCATTTAAATCTTCCAAATATTTTCCAGAAATTGATAGTCTGGTATGGATACGTATCTGCCTTTCTAGGTTGAAACAACCCTTGTCATGCGGCCACTTTTTTATTCTTGTTCGTTAATCCGTTAAATTAAGAGAATCATGAACGAAATACCATGACTACTCAATGATTGACCTAGATAGAACCCTAGTTATTCATTTGAAAATGAAGCCTTGCAAAGTGCTGTGTCATGCTGCATAATTATTAGATTTCCAAATTTTTGAATGACAAGTCTGACTTTGCAAATAAAATTTACAAACTGCACCCTTGAATCACATAACAAGAAAGCCAAAATCCCCACAGAAAAAGTTAATTTCCTGATTAGTTTATTAATTATACCTGCTAATGATAATAAGAATTAAAATGTTATTGTCAGCTTTCGTGGTATTGAGCTAAAATTATGATAATTGTTGTTATTTTATAATTCACCAAAAAACTACAACCAAATGAGTTCAATTTACAATTTGAATTCCTAGAATAGTAAATTAATATTTGTTTATAACCCTCACCCAGGATCATTGCTTGGGTCGAAATCTGCAAGAAAGCCTCTATGTGAGAAGCAATTCTCTCAATTCATTGCCAGTTGGTAATACACCTGCATAGAGAAGATCATCTCTCCCAACCATTTGGTCAACGGGCTACAATGCAGGCCTCTAGTTCTAAGGGCAGCAGGATGGAACCGCCTCACCTAGATAGCTAGATATTGTGGCCTCAAAACACATTTACTGAATAAGCCATGCCAGAATCTGTTTCCAGTTTTTTATCCTGTTACAACACCGCACCTCTTGTCATTTCCTACCCTCCGAGATTTTTACCATTTTTATCAACTTTTTGAGATTGATTTTGACATTAATTTTCATGTGTGATTAACTGATTATAAAAATTTTTTTACGTGTTGCAAATTAAGATTGAGTAGTTTTCTGTGTACCACTTTATGGTCAGGGAGAAACCAAGGTGAGTCCCTTGCGAAGAGACGAGTAATCAAGCTCAGAACCTCTAGCATGTTACCAATCAATTGTGCTCTCAAAGCTTCTGCGAGTCATTCTAGCTATTTACAGGCCTAGAGTCAGCTATATGATGAGGTAAGATTTTATTGAAACTCTCGCAGAAACCATGGGGTTTATAATGGAGTAGTTGTTAAATGAATAAAAGAAAACATTTCAAAAATGTAGTGTGACACAAAAACTACATAGCATATTTGACCAAAAAGCTGTTGGCATACTTGGCGGTGCAACGCTTAGACACACGGCTCTGTCAATTGTCGCGCAGTGTTCGTGTGGAGCTGATACGCTTGATTATATTGTTAAGAGGTTGTTTATCATCCCTAAAAATATTTTGGTAATAGACAGTGCCCCTGTCATGGAGAAGCAGAGAAATGTAAGGTACAGCAAACTCCCACAAACTCTCCTCATAACAGTTGGTCAGAAGGATAATCTTAAGGGCATTATAATAACCATATGGTAAACCATTAGCAACCATTAAAATAAAGGTACCTTATCATTGAGCGTGGAACGGCAACCAGCCCAATCTCTTGCTAATTTTTAGGGATAAATTTTAATAAACAGCAATAGTCATGAATTACTTCAAAATCTATGCCTGACTATGTTACATTTGCTCTCTTTTTATATCATGATCTAATGTATTCATTGCTATGAATTTTATGAATGATATATCAGTAAATGCATTCCTTGTGTTTTACACAACTATATATATACGAGACCGGTAGCTTAGACAGGCGGTCGGGTTGCCAGATTAGGGGCTTGCAGGGCCATTGCAGCAGTGAAGATCTAAAGCGATAAATTATTGCCTGGACAGCCTTTAAGCAGATAATCTTTCTAAGCTCTCAGATTATTATTAGTGGCTGCATTGATAAATTTAGAATTTACAGTGACCACCAGACATTCTGTACAAACGAGTTCTATTGTGCCATTGAATGATAGGCCTGTTTGATTTACTCTTGCTTCTCTCTATCCATATACCATAAAATTCAGAGCTTGCCCCATGCCCAGAGCATCTTCAGCCAACAAACAGCTGATGAAAGCCATTCACGCTAAAAAATCCCGAGGAGCGTAGATTAGGACTATACCGATATTCAGTACTAATACTACATGCTATGACAACAAGTATGTGTTTTTTTTAGCATCAGCAAGCATATTTTCACCAATATTTTGGTCAATCATTTGTTCTATGGATAATATGGCCTCATTCTCATCACTTCTCTCCACTTAGGCATGTAGGACGTTTTATACAAAGTAGATCCTCGCTCAACCAGTTAACGATTTTGTACTTTTTATTAGTAGCAAAGTTTTGTAATAATTTCGCTAGAATAGTTTGGCTGATGTATTCTAAATATGCAATTGCTGCTAGCATTGACATATTGGACAAAAGATAATGTAGGGTACGATACGACTTAGTAGATTTGAACATCAGGATTTCGTCGGCTTATCATTACAATACCCGGAGTATTCTGTGCTTTAAAATATTGTCAGTGGCAAAACTTTTTACAGATAATCTCTTTAACAATATCTTCTCGTGGAGGGATGAGTATTTGCTTGGTTTCTAGTAGGGTGGGATGAAGGGAGTATCACAAGCTTTCATGCAACAATTTGGCACTAATCACTCTCAACTCAAATGGACTGCTTTTGAGTTACATCATGATGAAACGAAAAGAAAAGATTTGCCCAAATCTGCCTGATCATTTTCGATGAGATTAGCTTATTTGGTCATTGTTATTGTAATAAATGCCTATTAAAATGTCATTATATCTGCCGCTGGAAGTGAATAAGAAATGGTTATTATTATATGGCATTTCCAGTGACAGCCAGACCGGTCACTGTCATGACCTGATACATGACAGGTGATGGCTGTTACAAAGGTTACAACTTCCCGCACCCTCACTCTTCTGTCAAAGAATGATCATGATTGCACTTCCACCCAAACAACCATCATTATAAAAATGTATATTCGCGAAATTAAAAACTCACCGCATTCATTATCAGCAGCAAAAGACAGGAAGTTAGGTCAGCTTACAATGACTCCTGTCTCTGATTCCACAAGTGTGTCATGATGATAAACTCTTTCTTGATAAAATAATACACACAAAAAATAAAATGCATCTATTTGCAGGCAAAGATGCAAGGATAATATTTGAGAATGTATAAAAAAACAATCTACAGCAAAAGTGGTTTTTGTACAGTTTTTACAAGTATTATAAATGACATAATTATGAAATACAGTTTGAGGCTTGAAAACAAAAATATCATGAGTATTTGAGTGGCAATTATTTGAGATTGTGATATCTGTGATTGTCCTCCGTACTATCTGAGATCGGTGTCTGCGGCGCTAGTCTCCATTCCTCATACATCAGACGGCCCTAGACGGCCCTAGACGGCCCTGACTTGTAACAAGTACAATGGAATGTGTGTGAAGGATTAGCAAACATTGTTAATTATACTTAATTGGACAATTTAAGATTTTGACAACAAGGATATCAAGGAAGTTATGTAATTATGCCTGTTATTGGCTAACCTCCCTGCTTGTGGCACTCAAGCTGACAGATTAAAATTTATTACTTTAAACAGTGTTGCCACTAGTCTTAGTCTAACATTTTAATACTCTCTGTACTAGTGCCAACACCTACTAGGGAACTACCATCCAAGAGTGAGAGAGAAAAATGCCAAAATTGCTTCCTGTACACTATTTAATAATAGAATAATATAGTATAACATCAAGAGCTCCTTTGTAGACAGGTAATGAATATATACCGGGCTTACAATAGTTGATTTACCTTGGCCTCCCTCAGCCCACATACCATAACATTCAGAGCTTACTCCATGCACAGAGCATCTTTGGCTAACAAATAGAAATAGCTGAGAGCCATTCACTCTCAATAATCACAAGGAGCGTAGATTAGACTATGACAATATTCAGTACTCATACTACTTGCTGTGACACCAAGAATGTGTTTTTGTAGCATCAGTCAGCATATTTTCAGTAGTCAGTGGTTCTGTGGAAAATATGGCCTCATTCACATATCACTTCTCTCCACTTAGGCATGTAGGATAATTGATACAAAGTAATTCCTCGCTCAACTGGTGAGCGATGTTATAAATTTTTATTAGTGGCAAAGTCTTCTGATAATTCTGCTATCATAGTTTAGCTGATGTATTCTATTTATGCAGTTGCTGCCAATATTAACATATTGCACAAAATATAACATAGGGTATGGTACAACACAGAAGAGTTGAACATAAGTATTTTGTTCCACCATGATGAAACGAAAAGAAACGATTTTCCCGAGCGGGGATTTGAACCTGGGCCTCCCGCGTTGTAGACTTTGATGCTTCCTTGCACAGCAATATCTATTCATTACAGCAGATCTTGCTTGGTCATCTAAATACAAACTCATTGAATACAATCTCAATCCAATTATATAATATTGACTAGAACTGTAAAGGCTTATACTATAACTATACAATAGCAATAATGAATGTAATTTATTCAGCAGGCAGGGTTAATTACACAATAATGATTGCTGGTTGGGTAATGATATATGGGTCAGTTTCGAACAATTCTAGAATTGTACAGAATTGTCCAACAATTCTTGGGTATGAAACGCAGAGGAACTTGATACATAATGTAAGAAAATACTTCAAAATCACTTAAACCACTGCTGCCACACAGCCAAATGTGTGCTTATAGAATTCTCGTAGCTCAAAACTAGTAAAATGAGGCTGCAATCTCAGCATTGTCACCTAATGAGCAAATAATTTGCACAAACTGATCGTCAAAATTAGGGTTTGAAATTAATTATCTACCGCGCACGGGTGACGTAGTTACCGTCTTACTAGTGCAAACTGTACACATCATAAGCTGGTGCGTAGATTTCATGCCATGATTTTGAAGATCAGTTTGTGCAAATTATTTGCCCATTAGGTGACAATTATGAGAATTAAGTCTCAATTAATTATCTTGGAGCTATGCAGAATTCATTGAGCACAAATTTGCATGAGTGGCAGCAGTAGTTTAAACTTGTATTAAATTCTCACTCGAATATCTGTTACAGTTTTTTGGTAAATCTGTTACACTCTTTTTTTCAATTTTTTTCACTGAAAAGCAAGTGACACAAATTTAATTTTTCATCATTCTAAAACACAGACATCACAGGCTCCACTCAGGTAACACTTTTTAAGTGAAATCTCATCAATTGCTCAGAACTTTGCAAAATTATTTTTTAGAGGGCTAGTTTTTTGGAGCGCATTATCAATATCTCAAAAAAGCCTAGTGAATATGAAATACCATGTTGTTATGAGTTCATAACACTGGTGAGCAAGTTTTTAAATATCACAGCCTGGTCGAAAAAGGTTCAGTTTTGCAGAATGGACAGTGAGAATTGAAAATCTGTTACATCAGAATTGCCCTTAATTAACTTCATTTCAGGTCACAATCTAGAGGCAAGACAAGGAAACCTGCTGACTGCAGAGTTCAAGCTATATTTTGAGTGAACATTTTAGATCCTCTGATGATGTATTTTGACGCGCAACTGGTATTTAGCTGGCTTCCGACTTCAATCATAAACAGTTACAAGGCAAGAGATATAGACCTTGAAGCTTTTATTGATTTGATATTAAAAAGTGCTTTGTTCATCTTTTTGTTAGCAGTGCGCTTTAGTCATGAGGCAAAAATTGTCTTTCTGGCCCTTCTTGGCCTTAAAAAATCGTTTTGCCTTGCCTGGAGATAATATGGAATTAGGTAACGACATTTTTTGCATTATTGATAGCAATGATAAAATAGTTAGTGATATCATCATTATTTTCTAGAAGCAGAATTTGCATCATGTCACAGGCTGGAGGGAGCCTTGTCACACAGCTATTGTTTTGTAGCCGCGTCACAAGGCTGGGTTCAAGGCGGGTCGGCATGGTCGGCAAGTTGGGTCATCAATTCCAGTTTATGAGAAGTGTGAACTATAAAATTGTCTGTCATCCTGGCCTTGAAAACTGTTAGAACGATTGCACGAACCTTGGTCTGTCCTGGCCTGGATATAATATAGAATCATTGATATCAATATTGATGCATTATTGATGGCAATGATAAGACAACTAGTGATATAGTCATCATTTTCTAGACACAGTTCTGCGAAAACTGAGAGTCAGGTCAAAATTTGCATCATGTCAAACAATGGGGTCGGGTTTGGCAGGTCTGTAAGCTGAGTGATCTATTTGATTATATAGCAAGTGAGAGCTATAAAAGTGTCCGTTGCACATCATTCTGCATTCAGTCGACATGGCAGGTATTCTGATCATCCTACAGCTCGGTGCGCTTATTGGCGGAACCTTCGCACAACCTTCTACACACACGATTGAAGAACTAGAGATGGCATGTGATTCTATGGCGCCTGATCACCCAAACACCACAGCTCAAACAACGCCCTTACCATATAACGTCCGCTGTCTTATACGAGACGGCAAAGTTTCAGGTAATGTTCTATTTTCATACTTCCTTGGTAGGAGACAACCGTTTTAGTTTCATTGCTGTAGATTAATTTATTTCTTTACACATTGTTGAGGTTTAACAATCCCAAGAGATGTTCTCGTCATGACTTACAATCTTTTGACTAACCACAGCTGGCCACCCAAAGTCGAATTGAATGTAATTAAAAATTTGAAACAGCGTATACTGGCTAATTCAGACTTTTTAATTCAGCGCTCCTGTTAATTCAGACAAGGATGATTGGTCCCTTCAGCCAAATCTCAATGCATTCTAATATCACTTAATTCAGACGCTGCTTAATTAGGACAATCTTTTTGTGGTCTCCAGAGCTTTTAATTAAGTGGACTGTGCTGTGATTATCACCCAAGAGTGGGGCAAATGAAATTTAATATCTGATACATTCTTTTTTAAAGATTGAATCCAAAGTGCGATCTCTCGTGAGCAGCTTTTATTTTTCGTAAAAAAGTTGACTACTGTTCATTTCCGTTTTAGTTCGCCTCAGGAGATTATTTTAAACACCTGGCGATTGGCTTCTATTACTTTTCATAAAAAGGTTGACTACTGTTTATTTCATTTCTTTTTTAGTCCGCCTCAGAGTGCCACGTGATGCGACTACTGATTTGAGGTTTCCAGGCCTTATGATTCAGGTACGGAATGGTGACGACAACAGAATTGGTACTGTTGAAAGGTACAACAGCACCTATTATCAGCCAATCTGCGATGATGCTTCCGTAACTCAAGCAAACTTCGACCTGAAAACTGGAATCAGAGTTCTCTTTGATCTCAGCGAGGCAGAGCAAGCACTGCCCGTTAAACAGTGTGTGTAAGTTGAATAGTTGATTTTATTTTCCATGTACAACCTTGCCAATATCTTGGCTCTGATCTGATTGGCTGAGGAGTAGTAGAAAGACTATGCCAGGTTAGATGGTACTTTCCTGAAAGTACTAATGTTGATATTGAATTTGAATTTGAAAGTATTCAGCTCCACTTTAACTATAACAAGCCGTGATCTATCATTGGTTCTCTTTTCCAAAGAACCTCTCATCAGTGTAGAGCCACTACATTGGCTATTTTCGACCCTGATAACTATATCGGCCAACATGGTTACACAAGATCTTGATGGAAAAAAAAACTGCCTCACCACCAATAAAAGGTCACCACATTTCAATTAATTACAACAGATTTTCACTCAATTTTTGAAAGATTCCTGAATACATGCATGTCCATATCCTATACTTATACTATATTAGATTGTATATATGATTGTTTTAGAATATCAGTGGTGCAGAACTTCGCTACCTACTGGGTGCAGGAGAGATTTGATGTCACGCAAGCACCACCACTGTCACTACCACGACGAGGCGGTGCGAGGAAATAGGAAATGCTGCCGTCACAACAATAAATGTAGAAACATTGACTTACATCCAGGCTGCACGAAAATCCTTCGATGTTTCGTATTACCAATAATGAGCTTTCGAAATAGAAATGGACATTAATTTAAAGGAGTGGCATCATGTCCCTTTTTTAAATAGCTGTCTATTTCAATTTGTTTTTATGCTTGATTCATAATTTCTAATTTCAAACTGTTTCTATTTCATTTCAATTTGAAGAGTTCAAAATTTCCAATTACAATAAATTTGACCATAGCTTCGACTTCTGTGTTTTTTTTCTTTTGTACCCTAACAAATCTACAGAAAAACACTCAAAGAATGATGATGCACCCCCAAGCATATATTTATAATTATTTAAGTAATGGAATAATTAATCAGTTTGACACATTTAAAGTGACAGTGCGCATTAGCGTTGCGTTGCGATATCGCCCAACAGCTCAAATCAGGTGACAATCCATGGCAAAGGCTTCAATCTGTCAGGATCTGCCATCAAAAACAAAGTTGTGTGCACCATTGGTCTGAAAGGGAAACTGCAATGTATGACTTTTTGAGCTATTTTTAGTCTTCAGTTTGGATTTACCCCTCTATTGTGGCGTTATCCTCTCTTCCCCTATTTGCCTCTTTTATAACTTCACAACCCATGTCTCGTTGCGAAGATTCTGTGAGTACCTCGACAACACTCCAAGCTGCAGCAAATGACATCTCAATTTGTAGTGAGAATAATCTCCTCTCATGAATACAAAGAAGAACAAAATCGTGATACTAAATCTCAAATGTGCTCAAACAGTTGACACAATTAGGATCAGAGATGAGAACATCGAAAGTGTCTCCACCTTCGGACAGCTTGATGTATTTGTAGACTCTCATCTATTCATCTTTCACCACGTTTTCAACCTTGTGGACTAATACAGATCTGAGTGCCATGGCCTGACCAATCTAAGACGGTACGGAGTATCAACACCTAGTTTACTGCATGCCTACAAAGCCGACATACTATCCGTAGCGGCATACGCCGCCCCTGCATGGTTCCCTCATGTAGCCAGTCACAGCATGGAACAACTCGATACAATACAATAGCTCGCCCTCAAAATCATCAACCCATGCTGTGAAAGCTATGACCAAAGCCAGAAGAAAAGAGACATGCATAATCACCTGCTTCCTGAGCCGTCCTCATGGAGACCTGAGCAGCAATAACAGCCAAACCAATCCCTATAATACAGCGCTAACCAGCAGATGTCTCTTCATCAAATATGGGAATACGAAACTGAAGCCTAATTCTGATTGTGATGATCTCGCTCAATTTTATTGAATACATTTTACGCTATATTATCTTTTTGATTATAAATCGGATTAATAATATACATCTTTCAATGTATTTAAATCTATAATAAAGTTTTCATCAATCAATCAGTAAATCATATAATGCTGCCATTCGCTGAGAACTATAAACAGAGGCTTGACGATCTAGCACTCCCAAAAATAGCAATTTTCCTGCGCATGTTTTGAACAGTTCACTAAAATAGCCAACGACTATCATCATTCCCTGAACCCTCGCATATAAATAAATACCAACAGAAAGTCTGCTTGAAGAGCAAAGATAGAAGATTACAAGCCATTCAAGTGTAAAACCACCAAGAGACAAAACACCTTTTTAGAATTCTATATGCAATTTTTCAACTAATGCAACTCAGACTCCTTTTATTTTGTTTGATTTATATGCCATACTTTTGATGCTACCAACATATTACAAGATGGATATTAGAAAGAAGACAATAAGGAGACTTTAAAAAAAATACATCCGTATTTTGTGACAATACCCTTGACGACCACACACTTACAAATTTGATCAATTGATAAGTTCCACAGTAAGAAGAGAAGGTTAATAATGTGAACATGAGCATTTCTCGAATGCTACGAAAACAAAGGCGTATTGAAGAAATGCATGTACCGTCTAATAAATCAGGGTAGTGAACAGACCGTTCGTTCAACTTATACCACCTTCCCCCCAACCTATCCTCTTTATATAATGAATTGTTCAGTTCTCTATCATAAGCTTCTCAAGTAGAAAGGGAAAGGTCTAAAATGACTCAGCGATATTTGACAGGAAGATGTCTTATTCTAAAAATGTCCGGCTATTTTGGATGATTTTGCAAATCACAGCAGCTGTTTCCATTGGGTTTAATTGTTCACATGATTGACAATAACAAGGAAGCCCCCACAGATGTCATATATAGGTTATATTATTTATATCAATGAAATCTCTATTATTTATCACCAGCTATGATTTTGAGGAAATTTTGATTGATTGTGTTAGCCCAAGCTGTTTCTGAAAACACAGATCCAAAATTAATTATCCCGCCGAAGACAAAATGCCGATGATCTATAACTTTGCTTCAATAAAATGTTTAACTGTATGGTGAATAATATAAAGGGTGATGCTGATTGCATGGGCGTCAGAAGGGGTGCTCAGGGCGCTCAAGGGAGCACCCCTTGGGAGGTTTAAATTTTTTTTTTTAACAATCGGAACTCAATGTTTTCTTTTATCGCTAGAACTTTCAATCGGGGCCCGGGCAAGAGGGTGTCGCTGTTAAATATTTTTGGTATCATGCTTGGTGTTGCTCATCCATAAAAGTTGGCTGGTATGTACTAGAATGTCTCTTTTTTTCAAAAAATTTCCGTCGCCTACACATGCCACTAACTACTCCACAGCTAAAAGGAGCACCCCTTGGTAAATCCTTCTGGCTGATTGAATGTACCAGCCCTCAGCTCCCTCAGATGTAGCTACTTCTCTCCTCTTCTCTGTCTTAGCTTGATTGATTAACACAAAATACTGCTCACTGCTACACTATAGATAATAAGTCAAGTGTTTCTACTCTGCTTGTGTAAGCAAGCCTACATGTTCATATCAAACAGAATAAAACTTACTTGTGATTACAAATATGTCTTTCATTCTAGGTTTTGCCAGACTTTGACTGTTTGTTTGTCAGAAAGCAGTGAGTGTATAGCTCGACACCAACCAGCCCCCAGGGTTTTGAGAAAAACAAGTATATTTTGTTGGGTATGTAGATGGCTTGGTTGTTATTCAGGGCCGCATAAAGGTTGCAAGTGAGGTGCCGGAGCGTCTCTTGTGGAAATTTGAGACCCTAAAATTAAGGACTCTGAGTCAAACTGAAGCCATGTACCAATGATAAAAACTTAAAACACAGTGATAAAGCATAAGAATGAGCATCGCATGAGATCAAGCTTGAAAAAGACCAAATGACCATGATTTTTGAAAAGAAGAGTAAAAAGTTATATCGGAAAAAGAGTAGATTTGGCAACCCTGTGCTGAGTAAAATATTGATTTGATTTGACAGTTGCTTCTGGTAGAGTTTTTGATGATTTGGTTTAACAATATCCAAAATCTTTAAGAGCATGTCATTATTAGTGGATCTACAAGTTCTCATGGGACTACTGCCATAAATAGACGAGATGCGGCCAACAACAGTTGCAATAACCCTTAATCACCTGGCGCCTTGAAAACTGGCTTCGGTGATCTGATTTTTTATGGTAATGTTGTATTGGCCCTCCCATTGCATTACACCAGGTTTTAATGCTCTGAGTGTGTTGCTTTTTAAATGGTACCTAATTTAAGTTTCCATTATAGGCCTAGTTTCATAAACAAGGTTATAGCGTGTAAAGCAAAAACTAACTTTTTCAAATGTCATCTAAAATGATTTCGATTTTGAAAAAAATATTTTTGATCATCGATGGTGTCAATACAAAACTACCATAAAGCAATCAGAAATCTAGGACCATCCAAAGACAGTTTTTGAGGCAGCAGCAAAGACGGTTGTCAGCCCCGTTTCAGATAATTATGACAGCAGTTCCAGAAAAACTTGTAGATTCACTAATCATATCATGTTCTTTCAGATTTTGGATGTTTTATAATATAATAATCTTTATTACTGAACCAATGATCATCTTCTAAAAATTAGAGGCGACCTTTAGAGGTTTCATCACAATATAAGTAAGGAAGGCAACCTGGGCATGAAAATAAAAACAGAATAAAATTAATTCTTAGACTTTATAATTTACACATCCGGCATTGCTGTAACACATGAGTAAAGTGTTGCCTCTCAATTCAGTTCGTGAGCTGGTGTTGAGGCGCATTGTATGTCTACTAGGTCTGCGAGCACTCGGTTGAGGTAGTAAATGATGCAGGCAGTGCCCAGGTGTCTTGATCTTGTCGATGTGTTGATGGCACATAGAGTCAATATATTCGTCTAGTGGTATGATGTTTAGCAGGGCTGTCCTTTCACTATACTCGTCACTGCCTGGGGCTATAATTTTCAGTGAGAGTTTTTCCAGCTGGATAACTTGTTTCTTCTGTTGGTCGGTCATCATGCAGAACCAGGCTACGCTTCCATATGTCATACGAGGCCGTATACATGTAAGGTAGAACCTCGTGAGTAACTGCTGAGGTACGCCAGAGCGTTTGAGGTTAAGAAGGGTATAGGTTAGCGGTCTGACGTTCTTCAGGATCGAGTCAACATGGTCTTCGAAAGACAGATGCTGATCGATAGTGATTCCTAGAAATCTAGTCTTAGTTGTCGGTGGTATTTGTTCTCCATTCAGCTTCAGAGTTGGTGGTTGGAATTGGTATCGAGCATGTTTGTTAGTCAGATGCATAATAGATGACTTTTTTTGCATTAGCCACCATATTATACTCATCGCACCATGTCGATACTGTGTCTAGAGAGGTTTGGAGGTCCAGTTGTTGGTTTAGTGTTTTAGCGGGCAGGCCTGTTAATGTCAGGTCATCTGCGTATTTTATTATGTCACATTCAACTTCAAGGCTGTCCACATATAAAAGCCAGAAGACAGGACCAAGCAATGTCCCCTGGGGTGTTCCATTTATAACTGGTAATGTTCGACTGGTATTGTTGCCGATGCGTACTGATTGGTATCGGTGTGTGAGGAAGCTGTTGATGATTTGCACTAGATTATAGTTGATACCCTTCCTCGTTAGCATATCTATCAGTTTTCCTCTGTCCATCTTGTCAAAAGCCTTTGACATGTCAAGGAAAGCGACTGTCAAATATTTTGACTTTGGTTCATCTAATAATTGTGTCCAATTATCGATAGCAGCTATGATTGCATCTACTGTACCTCGGCCTTTCTGATACGCATACTGGTTTCCATCAATGGTTGGTAAAACAAACTGAACATAAAAATGCATAACAGCTTTTTCAATAATTTTGCCCAGGTGCCATAACAAGGAAATAGGTCTAAAATCTGATTCAGTATCAACAGACTTCTTTTTTTCGATTGGTACTATCTCTGCACATTTCCAAATATCAGGAAAATAACCACATTTAAAACAGCTGTTTATGATAGTACATATAGGAAAGCAAAGCTCGTCTGCGCACATTCGTGTAACCCATGATGGGAAGTCATGTGAATGTGTAGCCTTCCTTGTGTCAATATCTATGAGCCATGTATATACCTGATCGACTGTAACAGACAGGGGTGTAGCGCTCTCATGACTGGCGGTGTCAGGGGTTATACTAGTCGGGGTTCCTCCAACTGATGAGAAATAGTCATTGAGTCTATTAGCTGTCTGCTGTTGGTTTAGGTGTTCGCCGTTTAGGTTGTAGCTTTCTTTTGTCTTAGTTTTGTGTTTGCCTCTGAGTGTGTTGATAACATTCCAGCACGTCTTTGGGTTTCCATCATCAAGTTTCTTGACGATCCATATCATCAATTTTTGATCACTTTCCCTTTTGCCGGCGGCGGTTTTGGCAATGAATGGACTATTCTGCAACTCAGTGTAAGGTACAATATTACTGTTACCATTCAGCATGGAAAACTCTACCAGGAACAACTGTCAAACCATATCCAGTCAAAATTGTAAATGAAGTTATATTTCTAGCCATATTTTGCATAGACTGCCTCCGGACTATAAGCTTTACAGTTAGAATACTCAAAACAGGAACTCATCTGTCATTTACCTATATAGCTGTCCATACTGGCATGAAAAATATAGCCTGGGAAATGACCTTCTTAACAAAACTGCAAGCAGCAATAAAATGCTTTCAGTGTTGATGACTTGGCCACCAAAAGTTCAATTTTAATGTGAATAATAATGATAGATAGTTTGCCAAAGAATAGGGCAAACAAAATTTGATATCTGATACGCATCAGGAGGTGGCTCAGTTGGTCAGCACGCAAGTGTTGAAAGTTGTGGGTTCGAATCCCACTGTAGTCCACTGACTACTGGGGATTGTTGGACCCCCAGATGTGCTCCGACCTGCCTACAAACTGAGAGTAAATTGGCGCAGCCATTGCAGCCTAGCCCCTAAGGCACCCCTATCTCGCCACCCTGTCTTGGGGATGCAGTGAGTGATGAAACCTTGAGATTTTAACCAGCGTTGTCCTAAATATTTAATCCCTTGTGCAAACTCTTGGGAGAAAAATATGTAATAAGAATGTTTAATTTTATTTTCGTGTTTTTTTTATTGGCTTTTATTTGCAAAAATTTTTATTTTATTATTATAAAAAATATTATATTATCACTTCTCATTGAAATGTTCTCCTATCAGTGCCAAAAACTGATTGATCAGATCAAATATAGAAAACACTTGTGTACTGTTTAAAAAATGTTGTCGTTGTTGTATACCCGATGAACATTCACACAAAGAGATCAACACAAAACAAACTTCTTACTACATTTAACTATCATCAGATTTTGCCTCAATGCTAGTGAAGGAGACCATTTTGAATGCAACCATTTTGCATAATATAGTTTTCGTTAACAGGTGATCTACTGTTAATTGTATTTATATATATAGATATATATGAATATATATATATATATATATGTAAACACTTTTGTTTATTTACAATGTTTTATGGAATGAGCAAAGAGATCAATAAAACAAAGCAATAATTAGTCGAACATAAGTAGAGTAAAACAATTTAGACTGTGTTTTGAAATGTTTAACATTCAACATTTCTGTTTTAGTTCACGTCACAGTGCCTGAAGGAGGTTTGAAGTTTAAAGACTATTTGGTTCAGGTACGAGACAGTAACGACAACAGAATTGGTGCAATTGAAGGGTTCAACACCTCAACCACGAAGGCCGTTTGCGATAACAGTTCCGTTACTCACATACATCACGAGCTGAAAGATGACATTTTATTTCGATTTGATCTCAACGAGGCAGAGCAAGCCAAGACAGGTCAACAGTGTCTGTAAGTCCCCTAATTTTTATTATATTTATATATTACACAATATATATATTATATAAAAAGAAATATATCATCATGTATACTATATTATATTATATTTTATTATATATTACTACTAGAAAATGTACTATATAAATTTGATTTCCCATGTCCGATTTTGATAACACAAAATGGATTCACATGATTGCCATTCAAAACATATCTGCCTCATTGCCAATTTAATATTACAAAAATCTTTCAATCAATTACAACATATTTCCAGTCAATTATTGGAAAGATCCCTAAAACCATGTATGCCAATATGTCAATATGTCAAAATTTCAATATGTCAAAATGTCAATATGTCAATATGTCAATATGTGAAATTGCCTTAAATTGCCAATTAAAGGTCGAAAACATGTTTCAATTATTTACAGCAGATTTTCATTCGATCCCTGAAACCATGCATGTTCATATCCTCTAGTTAATTGTATTGTATATGTGATTGTTTTAGTGTTACAGTGGTGCAGGAATTTGCTATTTACTTGGTTCTGAAGCGATTTGATGTCACACCAGCACCGTAGGGTGGGCCTGGACAGCCAAGGGGTCCTGAAGGGCTAGAGGGGCCTTGAAGTCAAGGCCAAGTAGAAGCTGCAAGACCCTTCCAGGTGGAGCAGAGAAATAGTAAAGACTGCCTTCTCAACGATCTATGGAAGTACCTTTGCTAACAACCAGGACTGCACAGAGATTCATCGATATTACATCATCAAGAATAAGCTTTCGTTCTACTCCGAAATAGAAGCAATTTGAAATTAGAAATAAGGAAAGAAGCGCAAAATCAAATTGAAAGAGACAGCTATTTGAAGAAGTGTCATTCTAATTTCAAATTGTTTCTATTTCCCTTCGATTGGTAGGGTTCAAAAAGTTCCAATTACAGTGATTCTGATTATGAATTCGACTTCTGTGGTTTTTACTTTTGTGCCCTAGCAAATCTCAAATTCAAAAAACCACTCCATATCAAAACCTCAAATAAACTGCATATTAAGAAAAATGCTCAAAGAATTATGATATACACACAAGCTTATATTCATAATTATTTAACTAATGGAATCATTTAGTTTGACAATTCCTCATCAATACCTTAAATAAATTTAATATCAAGAAAAGCAGAATAATTATGATATACACGCAGCTTATATGTAATTGAATCATTCTTTTCGACATATTTAACTTCTCATTATCGGTGAGGTTTTCTTGAACTTTTTACAAATAATATTAAATCATTACTCACATAATTTTAAACTGTCATGCTAAGATAGCGAGACAAAATCGAAAGGCAAATGACAGACAGACATTTCATATCGTAAGCAAGTGTGTGTACCCTCTGTTTACAAAGGCACACCCATAATTTCAACAATAGTTCAATATGGATGACAACAACCAAAACTATTACAAGAAATTATATAAATAAACATATATTATATTATGAACTTTATTTGGATAATACTCGAATGATATTATACAACAAATTGGTCGTGACTTTGTGTTGGCAAGCAGCAATAAAAAAAGTCATCAGAGAAGTGAAACATCAACTAATGATATCATTGGGTCTCAGGACCAAGACCGTCCGCTACCATATTACCTAGACAGACTCAAAGCTATACAGTAAAAGGTTAGTAGCGCCCTAAAACTGAAATCAGAACTTGAGATTAAGGGCACCTCAAAAGATCCTAAAATTATTATCAATTTAGATGTGGCTATGAGGTCCTCAAGCAAGTTCTGCTTTCTAAAATCAAACGGCTCGGTCTCTTTATCAAGGATAAAGCAGGCAGAGCCAAGACACGAGCAGCAGTAAGTTCTTCTCCTATAGTAATGTGTACCCATGAATTTGTACAACACAACCTCATGTCTGTTGATAAATTGTATAACTGACATCTCAGCTTTCCTCATTCACTACGAGGAAATAGTCGATAATATCCCTACTGATTTTGATCAATTAGCAATTATTAGATTTGACACTTTGTTGATCACTACCAATAACTGTTCCAATGACCGAATGACCCACAAACCTCGTAGTTCTAGTTGAGGTAGGGAGGCACTACCTCCCCTAGGGAGGTAAATAAAGTGGCCTAACAAAATTGTAACTGAATAATCCATGGCTCACTCGGCTCCTTTGGGATGTCTTAAACTGCTTTGGAAGAGCACTCCTCTTAGTAACGCTTTGGACATGACATGCCTCAGATTTTTGCCCCCCCACCATAATTTTTCTAAACTACGGCACTGAATAAGCATATCAATAGCTCAGAATAGGTTATAAAGTAGTTGTCTCTGAAATGCCCTGTCATAAAACATTCATAGAAAGCTGATGAATTATTCTGGAGATACTCCCCCTCCCCTCCCTGTTCAGAGAACTGTAGAGAGGTTTTTCTCTTCAGTTGGAAGACCGATATGAACCAATGTATATGTACCACATGACTTACTTGACTTATGTTGCAGAACTCCTAGTGGAATATTGCGCCAGAATCGCCTTCTCCTTTCCCACATACCACATAGTCCTAAAAAATCCTCCTCAAAGACAGTCATTCTGCTTTTCATCAAAATAGCACAATTTCATGACGTGATACCAATATTTTCAGAAACTGTGTTTGATTAGATTTCCAACAATATATAAAATGTCCGACACGGGCAGGGTTGGTATCATAACATTAATAGTAGATAAATATAGATTTATAACTCTCGCACAGGAGTCATTATCTATTTGTGAAGCAATTCTTTCAATTCTCTGGCAGTTGGTCTTTAACCTGATGCAACTTGGGTGTTGTGTTGTCCTTTGTGCAGGAAGAGAAGTGGTTTGATCATACTATCTATAGAATAGGGTATTATATATATATATATATATATAATAATGTTGTTTGTCCGGGTTGACAATGACTGGCACTGATGTGCTGGCTTTGGAAGTGCAAGTAATTAGTGCCACTCTTCAACCACCGACAGCCTTAACCTAGCATGAAGCACATCGCTATAAGGTTGTAGCTGCAGTGGTTGGTGACAGCGTCCTCCTGTATAGAGCTGTACCATACAAGAGGGTTCTTTTATATGCATCCACGCTTTTGTTGTACATACAGAAGACCTCAATTATTTTGAGTCCTGATCCGAAGGGACAATGTGATCAGTCAAAGTCATAACAATTCTTTTTACTAGATGGGATTCAAACCCACACCGGACTGGTCAACTGGCAGACGTGCTTACCGCAGAGCCAAACTATATTATATAGAAATGTATGTGAACCTTATTTTGGATAAAACTCATTTGTTGAGAATGGCTTACAGAATACTCAAAAAATGAAAAGACAAAAATAAAGTCACAAAGATGTTAATGCATAATTGATGAGAAATTTAATCTGGAAAATCTCTTAAAATGTGAAAGGGATGGACTTGATCATATGTGATCATTGGTAAATAATTAAAAGTTGTAGTGATTGTCGCCCATGGTTCTTTTATTACTACTAATAGAACAGTATAGTTGTGATTTTGTAATTATGCAGTGAGTTGTGCGTGTGATTTTAGAGAGGTTATGAGTTTTGGATATTTGGTTTGGTTGAAGTTATTCTGGCTGAGGCACCATATTGGTAAGGTGAATTCAGGGTGAAACCCTGGAGAAGAGAGGGGTAATGAAATCCGGAACCTCCCTCACGTTAGTTTTTGATCAGGTGTAGCCCGGGATTACGGCCTTGTCTGTGATATTGATTGTGTGGTGTTATCAACTCATTTACCAGTATTGTGCATTTCTGATTGGACCCATGTGCTTGTGGTGTGGCTTTGTTTTGAATGGCTAATGAGTTTTGGTTTTTATTGTGTGGAGTTGTCAACAACAACAAATCAGCACATCCACCTGAGTACACAACTTCAAGTTGTTGAACTGAATCCCAGTCTAGACCAGTCTTTTGAAGGTCACACTTCATACTCATTTAAAGCCCTAGCAAATTTTAAAATCATCAACCGCTGATAAATGCGGATAAAACACATCTGTAGGAATCCAGCTGCTTTTTGATCATGATGTAAAAAATTTCATCTCCGCCTGTTGTATCCACTTGGGAAGTGGAATATGTCGGTATCACAATTTCGCCTCTTCTTTTATTGTATTTTTGTTACAGCAAGAAAATTACTGACATGAAAAAAATAAATTAATGGGGCTAGTCTTATAATTAAATACAAGGGTATAACAGCAGACTTATGCAACCAGTTTGCAGACAACACACACAGTTTCGCTAAAAGTCAAGAATCTTAGCAGCCTACACGAATAAACTCTGGTTGAGCCTCTTGCTCTCTTTTCATTGCAATCTGATGCATTGCTTGGTCTTTACACCAGTATTCACCAATTCATACATCACAATAAGCAACATTTAAAATTTTACAAGCTTTGAATTGACCTTCTAAATAAGAAACATTTCCTGTGTGAGAAGAAAAGGTTGATTATGAGCTCAAATATAATGCCAGAGGATTAATTATAGTATAGTACGTTGATCCTGGTTATTTTCCTCAAAAGATTTGGGAGACAAGCAAATTATCATAACTAAATTGGAGTTTTTAAATTCTAAATATTGTTATCCTTGCGAGTAGTCCTCCCTTGATTTTAACAAATATTTTGAATCATGAATCTGATTGGCGGTCCATCAGGGTACATATTCCAATGCATAGGCTGTTCTATCCTCATTTCACTGCACTGCCTTGCTGGAACACAATACTGAGCTCAAAACTTAATCTGGTGTCCTGCTATTGGACCCCCAAATAACATGTGCTCATATGCTTCTATGTCTACATCTGGTGTAGATTATTCTGAATGAAGGTGGCCTGTCTCTGTGGACACAATCGAGTCAATTTTATTATCGTTTTTGAAGATCAATGAATTTTATACAATTTTATACTAAGTTGTTTCGGTGCTTCTAATGATCGTTTGCATCCTATCGAATGAACTGAAGAATAACCTTACCATTCAAACAATATACGATGTGAATGCACATGACTAATACGAACATTGCGAATATTGCATATCTTGATTGTTTCCATGCATTGAATAATGAGTCAAAATGACATCAATGCACTCATAAACAACATTGGAACACTGCAGTGATCTACTGTTCAACAGATATATGGTGAAGGGGAAGGGGCAGAGTTCACTTTCTGCTAAAATAGTTGATCTTCTCTGAATCTAGTGGTCACAGTGGTGGGTTATGTGCTCTTTTGCTTAGCCAAATTTCCTCCAAATTTTGCATTTGACTTGCATAGAGAGTACTGACTGCTGTGAAACTGGTCGGACAGAACACCCTCAATGGAGCTAACTGAGTCAAGTTTAAGTAACTTCAGAGGTTCAATATACAATCTTTGATATCATGGTAATATTTAGAGAGCACTAACCACTTTAGTTTCGAGTAGACAGCCACCAAGAGGTAGGAGAGAAACAAGTGTGCTCCAGACAGTGTGCCAAAGTAAAACAGTCCTGTAACTACCAAGTGGTTGCTTGATTTTTAGTAAAAACATTTTTAAATAGCTTTTCACAATTATACAATGATGTAAGGCCCCGTGCCACCAGAGTAAATGAAAACCAACCCAAATAATACAACAGGACATCAGCCTGATATCGAATAGGAAGACTAGACAACAAAGGTACCATCTTATCTGCCAAACATAAAGGTGCCACCAGCAACACACCATAAGCCGATCTTCTGATGTCAAAATAATAGGCCTAGACGACAAGAGAATACTCGTCCTGAACAATATATAAATCCTCCGTCTGTCCAACCAAAAATCGATCCCGATAACACAATGCAAAACTTGCGTCAGGATGACAACGATAAAAACAATTGTGTGGTGTTATGAAAGATGGTTGGCTAGTATTGAAACATCATCTACCTCGATCAAAACACAATTTAATATTTTATAACAAGTGTAAATCTTTGTTGATCTAAATGAAGCCATCAATTAATCAATGATGTCTTTTGATTAGTCTGGCAAATTTCATATAATGATATTTGATTGACATTTGATGTATTTTCATTATTTGGCATTTTACAGAGCGTCTAGGTCATTTTGATTAATATATTTTTAATGTGATGATCGCAAGAACAAAGCTGATAAGAGACAGGTTGTAACATGCTTACTGTTGTTACAACTTCTGCGTTGCTCAATAACATTCTCATTGACACATTAATCCTCTTACATACGTACATCAGCTTAGGACAGTATCATTGAAGCGCAATGTCATGCTAATTAAAATGCAAACCAAGGTTTTATCAGCTGTTCGAACTGACCGATCTAAGGCGACTGGCAGTACATGATTTTTTTCACAATGGCTAAGATGTTATTTCTATTGCAACGCTTCAATAATCAAGGCTTTCAAAACTAGAAGCTAATGGCTCACTGGCTAAAGTCTTTTCTATGGATATACATCTTTTGTTAAGTAATCTGTGGAGCAAACAATTTAAACAATTTCAAATAAAATAAAACAGCAAAAGGACCTACAGCAAATCCTATTGACCTTGAAATACTCCTTGATGACACGTTAAGGTACTTTGCTAAAAAGCCTCAAGAAAATTGAAAGGTTTTGCTTGAAAATTTATTTGGGTCTGCAGTAAAACTAAATTAATTTATTATAAAAGTAAATTATTTTCACTTTTGAATGTTACAGTTATTGAAACCTGACAAATAATAAAAAATGAAACAAATGAATAAAATTGTTCAAAAAATTCCTTTCCGTTTTCCTTAGGAATTCCCAACAAGCAAACGTATCATATTTACCCCCTTGTTCTCTATGCTGTAGACATTCCTGTGTCACGGACTTATCATTTTAATGATACCTCTCACGACAACGCAAGTAGGTTGGATACTATCTTCAAAAAAATCAGTTAGCAATGATCACCTGGTTTGCATCATTGACCATCGTACTGTAGCCATGTCAAACAACGTGATAAAGGAAGCAAAGGCAGTTATTCTGATAGGATTTTGATTCATCTGTTATAGCTATTTAGATGCTGCAGGATTATGCAACAGATATTTAGAGCAACCAGATGTTATACTATCATTCAATTTCAGTGCATCTATTATATGAGCACTAAATTAATGTTTCTATAGATTCACAGGAGGAACGGAAACCAAAAATCATCATCTTGTAACAGCTCATATTAACTTGCCTTGTATTAATCTCTTTGAGCAATAACTATGAGTTAATTCGATAGGAGGGTGAATACAAGTCAAGCATAAAAAAATCAGATCTAACAGAACATCTGAAGCCAGTTTTCCAGGCGGCAGCAAAATTTAAAAAGTAGTTTCACGCTAATGATGATTATGCAAAGGTGATAAAATGGGGTACTGCAACCGCTTCAAGCAGTTACTCGGCTATTCATTCACAAAAACTTTTTCATACACTAATTCTGACATGGTCATTCATTTTCGGCAATAAGCCGCTTATTGTTCAACATTGTGTTAGGTAAATTATTAGTTACCATTGCGATCAGCATGAGACTATCTACCAAAAACTTACTGTAAGACCAATGAACTACCTCGCATTGGTTAATCTATATCCACCAAATTTTGTACATGAAGTTTCACTTCTATCCACTTTTGAGTATAGGCTTGCATATGGACTACCATGATAGCTATTATCACAACTGCCAATATTTTCTTTAGACTGAAATAACATAATGACAAGTTATATGGCCTGCAGGGAGCCAAAAAAATGTTGAGGAGCAGTTTATATCCGTTTTTTATTCAGGAAGTTATGAATATATTCTTGAATTTACATTATGTAAAAGGAGATATTAAAGATGGTTACAATGTAAAGTAAAGGGGTAGTGGGCCAATTAGTCCAGAAGTTATGAGTGAAATGCTAGCTGAAAGCATGTTATTACTACTAGTATGATGTCAGCCTATGCTAAATGTGGCTAGATCTGCAACTTCGTAACAATTATGGGTGGATCGTTTTTGACAGTTGTTTCTGGTAGAGTGTTTCATGCTGATTGCAATGATAATGTTGTACCTTACACTAAGTTGCACAATTTTCAGCTAATTGCCAAAAATGCTGCCAGCAAAATTGATCAAAAAATGTTGATATGTTTTGAAAACATTCAAAATCATAAAGAACATGTCGTATTTAGTGGATATACAAGTTCTCACGGGACTGCTGTCAAAAATAGCTGTGATGCAGCCAACAACGGTTGGCAACAACATAATATTTTTGAATTGGTTTCCCTTTTTCTTTTAACAGCTACTCCATTATAAACCCCATGGTTTCTGCGAGAGTGTCAATAAAATCTTATCTTATCTAATACCCCATTATATCACCTGTTTAAAATCATCATTAAAGCGAAACAACTTTTCAGTTTTGTTGCCTGCTTCAAAAGTAATAATTAGAGATCTGATTTTTTAATGATGGTGTTGTAGTGATACCATCGGTGACCAAATATATATTTTTTGCGTCCTGCACTTTTTGATGATACTTGAAGGAGTTAATTTTTACCATACACGCCCCATAACCATACAAAACTATTTTTATCAAACTATAATGAAAACATAAAAATATGTACCATTTGAAAAACGTCACACTGAGAGCATTGAAAAATGGTGTTATGCATGGGACGGTCAATATTAAACACAACCATTACAAAAAACAGATCTGTCAAGCATTTGAAGTCAGTTTTCGAGGCGGCAGCAAAATTAAAAAGGGCTTTTTTTCTAATGAGAGGCTATCGCAACCGTTGTTTGCTGCATTTTGGCTATATATGATAGCAGATCCCTGCAAATTAGATCCATTAATTTTGACACGCTCTTTAAGATTTTGGATATTTTTGTTCTCTTTTGATCACTTTCCCTTTGGCCGGCAGAGCTTTTGGCAATTAGCCGCCTATTATGCAACCTAGTTTAAGGTACAATATTACCATTGCGATCAGCATAAAAAATCTACTGGAAGCAACTGTCAAACCCTATCCACCGAACATTGTAGATGGAAGTGCTAAGATGGAAGGGGGCTGCCACCGGACTATACTGTTATACTCAATGCTCAATTTTAACATGGAGACTGAAATAAGCAGATTAGGTAGCTACGCTACTAAGCTCTTGCAGTACCAAAATAAGCAATTAGCCCAGGAGATATGAGTGAAACACTCCGCTCAGAAGCATATATGTCCTACGGTATATCATGTAGTCTGATCGGTTTAATACAAACAGATGCTAGATCAGAATTGTCTAAGGACCCTTAAATCTTTATCAATGTCTGTGCGTGTATTCTGTTCTGTTCATTTTCCTCTATACTTGACCAGAAAAAACTATGCTGAGAGTCAAATTTACACATCAAGCCATATTGTAAGTGAATAGCTTAGAATTGATTTAACAAGATTTCAGATCATCTGATCTTGTTCAGGGTTGACGGGCAACAAATCACATAACTGGTATCTAGCTGGTTTCTGACTTCAATCATAAACAGTTACGATGCGAAAAATATTGTCCTTGAAGCCTTTATTAATTAGAAAATCACAGCTATTTCATATGGCTGCTTTGATTGTTGTTAGATAGCAGACGCAGAAGCGATGTAGAGGAATTATTATAATCCATGGGTTGACATCAAATTAAGCCTGTTATTTTGATGAGATTTAGAATTCATTGCAGCCAATTGATATTCTATTAATTTGAACCCTGTCTACCACTGAAATCATTGCAGGAGCATAACGTGAGATTTTACAAGTTATACAAGGATTCTCACAATAGCATGTCTAAAATTCCGCTGATATAAGAATAATTCAAATTAATCTGCAGCAGGCAGAAATAAAGCAGAGGTCTTCCGCGATCCTAAATTCGCACTGATTGTTATTACACATTTTTATTTGGATTTCCATATTAGTATGTTAAAACAAAATAAAATCATAATTTGTTGACCTCATAAAAAACAATTCCATACATGCACAAAAATTTCAAGACTTCAAAGATGGAGAGTAGGTATTGCTTTATGCTATTGAACATGATTGACAATATCAGATATTAGTGGCTGATAAAAATCGATTGAGAAATCAAGATTTTTGTTTGTTGTTCTTGTAATTTGGTTTTATTACTCTACAGCTAGACCGCCAAGCTTTCTATGTATATTCAGAAATTCATCAGAATTAGCACAAGAAATGAGGTGTTTTTGTCTTGATTGATATTCTTGACCAGACGATCAAAAGTTCTCTGCCTCCTATTACCTTAAGACTCAATATTTCATGACAACTTGAGACAGAAAAGGATGAATTATTCTTCCCAAAGCGCAAAGGAAATCTCAGCCTTTGGTCTGAGCACAGTCAGATTGTTGTCTCCAATGTGCGATTTTCAACTCAGCTTGGCTTAGATCAAGTTTAAAAGGCCAATGGAAAAGTATTGATAGTCTGCAATACACACATGACTTAGTTCTGCTGCCAATCCTGTTCAAACACATTTGACTTATTAACAACACCTTTAACTGATAGCTCTTAATTACTTATCAGATAATTATATATTATTTATTAGATATTAATAATGTTTGACTACATTATTAAAAGATTATAGAATTTTAATTTTTTTCTCTCCTAACAGTTTCTCTGAACTACACTGATACTGTATATGGAGTGCATTGGAAGCTCACTTTTTGGATTTTAGCACTAATCCAATCCACTTTGAACTGGTCAAACTCCTCGCCAACACCACAACTAAGACTTAATGTCATCATCTTAACGAAGCTTATCCATGTGGATCGGTAATGATACGTAAGAATAAAGAAATGCTTCAAATTAACATGACAGCAGTCATTGATATGTGATTTCACCACTGTGGGGTTCTTCTGATACCAGATAATCTCTTTATTTTTTAACATCTTTTTAGTCAAATTGATTCAAAATGAGTGATTCTCTTTTTATAAGCAGGTAAAATCATAGCAATTAGTTAATAGCACAGGGACATTATGTCATGAGTAACAATCTGACTTATGTCTCCACAGTATTTACATGATATGCTTCATTGTTATTGTTATTATACACCAGCAGAAGTCAGTATGTAGCAGCATATCCTAGTAAGTCCAAAGTATATCCAAAGTAAAGACCAACGTCATACAATTAAATGGCACTATCATATGATGATCAATCATGACAACATGAATACAAATTAGTATAAATATATGATGATGCTTGGTAAACATTGATTATTTCATGAGTCACTTGATACATCTGTATAATATCTGTATCAATATTATATCTACTTATTTATTCATAACGTTCATATCAAATAATAATTTTCTTTTTTATTCATTCATTTCATAACAATGGGGAATGCAGAGCCATCAAAATAAGATGACTGTTATCTCTGTTCATTAATTTTACTAGCAATGCCGTGTCATCATGAGGCATCCTTGCCTTGAAATCTGTTAAAACGATTGCATGAACCTTTGTCTGTCATGGCCTGGATATAATATAGAATCATTGATATCGATATTGATGCATTATTGATAGCAATGATAAAACAACTAGTGATATAATCATCATTTTCTAGACACAGACAGACACAAAACTGATAGTAAGGTCAAAATTTGCATCATGTCAAACAATGGGGTCGGGTTTGGCAGGTCTGTAAGCTGTCTGATCTATTTGATTATGCAAGAAGTAAGGACTATAAAAGTGTCTGTTGCACATCATTCTGCATTCAGTCGACATGGCAGGACTTCAGACCATCCTCCAGCTCTGTGCTCTACTTAGCGGTGCCTTCGCTTACCAGCTTGGAGCGCAATTAGACGGGGAGTGTGTTACTATGGCAGTTGATCATGAAGGCACCACTGCTCAAACAACTGAACTTCCATATAACTTCAACTGTAATATACGTAATGGCTCAGTTTTAGGTAATATTCTATTATCATACAATCTTGGTAGGAGATTGAAGTTTTCATTTCATTTCTTTACGGTAGATATTATTTGATCGCCCTTTTTGATGGGCACCCTTGGGCTTGGATGGTTTGTGACGGGAAATGATCCTGAATTCTTGCCCGTCATTGCCAACATTGTGTTTCCGCAGAGGGGGATATTCACCCTACAGGCCCGTAGTTCTTGGGTCTCGGAGGAGCTTACAAACCCAACTTGGTGTTACTTCATTCTCTCAGGGAATTTTGCCTCCCCTACGATTCTCTTTTACACTACGGCCCTGCCCTATAAGTAGGGCTGTGTAAGCACACTTGTTTATTCTTACTGCAAACTGTTACAGTACTCATTGCAGGGTCTTATCTTGGGTAATTAAAAAAATTAGTTTGAAATGTTTTCATATATTATGAACCAATGGACACTCACACAAGGTCATCAACACAAAACAACCATCTCACTGAATTTGATTTAGCCTCAATGCTGGTAAAAGAGACCATTTGGCTTCTATTACTTTCCATAAAAAGGTTGACTACTGCTCATTTCATTTATATATATATATATATATATATATATACAAACACATTTGTGCAATAAAGTGTCATATATTATATATCCCACTATTGTACCCATAAAAACCCTGGACAATGAGTGATTCATATATGTATATATATATATATATATATAGTGGCTATCAGTGTGTAGGGCATATCTTTGCATTGGAGTTGTCCGACCATGTCAGGCTATTTTATCTACCATTAATTACTATTGGGTTAAGGATGCCCAACATGATTATTTAAGAGGATTTAAGACAAGATTTTTTTGTGGGTCATATAAAATGACTCCTTATTTTTGAGTGACACTTAGTTGGGGCCAAATACACACAGATGACACTTAAAAGCACAGATTTGAATCTATATATATATATATATTCGTGTATAGATATATGCCATTAAAAGTGTATATATATATACACTCTTATTGGCATATACATAAATATATATATATATATATATATATATACTTTTATTGGCATATATCTCATTTTGTCTTTCAGAACTTTAAAAAAACAAAGCAATAATTAGTCAAACAAAGTTAGGGTAAATCAATTTAGACTGCGTTTTGAAACGTTTAACGTTCAACATTCAACATTTCTATTTTAGTTCGCCTCAGAACGCCACAAGGAGGTGTTGGGTTTCAAGGTCTGTTGGTTCAGGTGCGCGATGGTAATGACAACAGAATTGGTACAGTTCAAAGGTTCAACAGCACGTTCTATCAGACCATATGTACTAATAGCGTCGTCACTCACGTAAATAACGACCTGAAAAATGGCATGTTTGCTCTCTTCAATCTCAGCCCAGCAGAGCAAGCACTGACAGGTCGACAGTGTGTGTAAGTCCACTTCTTTATATTGTATATCAGATTCTATATTTATTTTCTTTGTCCGATCCTGATAACACAATTATATCAACCAAGATGGTTACATGTTATCACAATTGAAAATATATCTGCCTCATTGCCAATTAAAGGTCACAAAATTTTGAATTAATCACAACAGATTTCCATTTGATCCCTGAAACAATGTGCACATCCACTCTTCGCATTTTTCATGATGTATATGTGACTGTTTTAGTATAACACTGGTGCAGGACTTACGTACTTACTGGGAACAGCAGAGAGTTGATGTCACACCAGCACCGCAGAGAGGGCCTGGAGGTCAAGGACAAGGTCAAGGAGGAGCTGGAGGAGCTGGAGGAGCTGGAGGAGCTGGAGGAGCTGGAGGAGCTAGAAGACCAGGACAAGGAGGAGCTGGTGGAGCAGTTAGACCAGGGAAATAGGATAGGCCGCCGTCACAGAAATAAACACAAAAACCTTTGCTAACAACCAGGACTACACAGAGATCCCTTGATGTCTTGTAAAAAATAATTTCTGCTTGTATTCACCTAATGACACCCTTTAAATAGCTGTCTATTTCAATTTCTTTCATGCCCCGTTCCTAATTTCAATATGTTTCTTTTGTACTTCAATTGCTAGGGTTCAAAATTACCACAGTAACTCTGACCATAGCTATGACATCTGCGGTTTTCAATTTTGCACCCTAGCAAATCTCACATTTTTAACCAACAATTCGATATAAAACCCTACAATAAACTTCATATTATGTTGAAAAAACACTTAGAGAATGATGATATACACTCAGTAAATAAATCTTAGAATTGTAAATATGCATGTAATGGAATCTGTCTGTTTGACATTACTGTATTTAAGGGATAATCTCTCCTTATCGGTGAGCTTTGGTAAAACCATTACACATGATATCGTCGTCTGAAATAATTTGAGTGACCATATCATGTGTAATGGTTCTACAAAACCTCAAACTGCTTTGCTCAGGACGCAAAACAAAAATTGCAAGGAAAATGACAGGGTCATCAAAAGTGGATAATCAAAAACACCTGATTTTTTAAAAATATATAAGTAACTAGTTAGAAACTGTAAAAAACAGAATACCAGACACCTTTGTAATTACATAACACAGAGAGCTTTATTTCAAACTTCAATGACAAGTGTAAGTCAGTGGGAGTCAGGAGAGGTCTGATGGTTAAGGGTGCGGACTTGTGATCTGTGAGGTCCAGGTTCAATTCCCGGCGCCGGCAGTCATTTCTGATTTGGTACTGGCGCGCCATTCATCCAGGTCCTTGCGGAACGGGACTAAACTTACCGGAGGTCCACTGTGTGGTTGCACACCCCACATGCAGTAAAAATATCCCCCTCTACCTCTTCGATAAAAAGAGTAGTCGGAATTCCGGCGGGTAAGGGTATAGGGTGCGGCTTGAGTACCATGGGTATCTGTACCTGTAACCCTCTCCGCAATGACGACTTAGACTTAGACAAGTTTAAGTCCATCTGGTCAATCATTGATCCTTCAGTATAGTATTTACTACCTGCCCACCAACGGTTGTGCTCGGAAGAAGTTTGGTTGATTGCTGTTATAATTTTGCATTTCATTATACCTTGCAGGAGTAAAGAAGTCCCGAGAGGAAAAGGTCAAAATTTTTTGCACATGATTTAAATAACTAACTATACGGATAGCTAATATTTACCCACATTATTAACTTTGTGTAGACTCCAACCTCAACTGGCCAAAATTAAATTCTAGCTAACATTAAGTCACCCCAAAGCTAGCTAAACTAATCTGTAGCTAACTCTTGCTTCTCCAGGAAGCAAACCCTAGAGGAGAGAAGTATTACCATGAGGTTTAGGTTGCCCTCTTGCGCAGCCTGTCCCAAACTCTGTGCTATCTGCTGCCCAAGTGCCATTTACCGCTTTGTATTTAGAATTGCCTATTATATTACCTTGCTAAATATACAGATATGTATATTAATTACTATTATCGATGGTCGAGAGGCAATTCGGTAAATGTCCGCTACTTCTCGATTTCTGCTTTCAGATTATGTATTCTCATGATTGCAGTCACCTGCGACAGTTTTCTACATTATACAAATCTACGATCTACATAAAAGTATTTTTTATTACCTTTGAGGGTTTTTAATTGCATCATTTACTCACTATAAAAAACTATGATTTTATTTTCTGTTGTTGACAATTTTTACCAAAATAATGCATTATGATTTTTGATTGTGTCAAGCTTAAAAACATGTTTTTTTTGTGTCTACTGCGAGTCTGACAAGACAGAGCTGTAGTTCAGATAAATTGTAGGGGAGCCAAAAATTGGAGGCGAGTACAAAACATCAGTAAGAAGGGGCTGCAAGCTCTTCCAAAGCAGTACATGGTTGTGAGTAGGAAATGAAAATCTCAAAGGAGCTGAGTCTGCCATAGATTATTCTATCATAATGTTTTTGGCCACTTTACTCAGCTTTCCAGGGGAAGCAGTGCCTCCCTGCCTCCCCTAGAACTACAGGCCTGCAAAGGAGAGGCATATTAGCCTCCCCCAATAATTATCTGTTGATGCTTGTTGCAAGTTCTATGGCTAATGATAATAAAGCAAGCTTTATTTGTTTTTCAGTAGCTCTTTGGCTTAGAAATTATTTCAAGAGTTCTGCTAAAACCGTAGCACATTCATTACTCTTTGCATGCTTTGGTGAGGCTAGCTTTTCACCCCTGAGCCTGCATCCGCTTTCTGTACTGGTAGCAATTGTTTTTATAACCGGCGCGGCGTGTAAACAAGTCCGTGTCACTTGCATTGCGTCCAACAATTGTATCAAGGTTATCAAAGCTTGAGCACTTTCATTCCGCATTCTACAAGTCAACTGTCAACATGGCAGGACTGAAAACCGTTCTCCTGTTTTGTGCTTTTCTTGGTGTGATTTTGGTGAACCCAACCGGAGCAACAAAGATTAGTTGTGATGACATGACACCGAACACCACTACTACTGCGCAAACATCCGATCTGGACTATGACGTCGTCTGTGAATTCACAAGAGCAGGGTCCCACTGGAGAGTTCATGGTATAGTATCTTCTTGCATCAGAGCCGTAGTTCTAGATGAGGCAGGGAGGCACTGCCTCCCCCAGAAAGCTAAATATATTGGCCTAAAACACTCTAACTGAATAATCCATGTCAGAATCAGCTCCTTAGGGATTTCCAATTGCTTATTATCTGGCTTAATTGAATTGCTCGGGAAGAGGTTACTGATGATGCTTTGGACTCGCCTCAGACTTTTGCCTCTCCTACCAATTTTTTCTAAACTACGGCCCTGTGTATAGTTCCTTTTCTTGTATTGTATTGTATTGTATTGTATTGTATTGTATTGTATTGTATTGTATTGTATTGTATTGTATTGTATTGTATTGCATTGTATTGTATTGTATTGTATTGTATTGTATTGTATTGTATTGTATTGTATTTACAACTTCTAGAAAAATAAGTTTGCTAAATTTTCATTTGATTAGCTTAGCTTACTCAATTTATGTTCGACTATTCTTGAAAGAAAGCTGCCACCACATTTCTGTCCTTAAAATCTTTCAACAACAATATATACCATTATCATTATTTTGGAAAAGATATCCCCTCCATGCAACATCAATTACACCTAACAACCATATGAAGACATTTAGTTGGCATCATTTCGTTAAACTTTGCAGATAAAACTCTGAAACATTCAGAGTCGCTTATCAGGTCACCTTTCCAGTGCATGTCCAATTACCTAGTCGTACTCAGTTAGGACTGATGATACTGAAACTTTAACACAGTCTGCAGTGGGAGGGATTAGGACTCTGGTCTCTAAAAACCCCACCTGAAGTCCCATTACCGCTTTGCCCTTTAGGCAAATGGCTGAGCTTGCATCAGCCGGTCTGATAACTGTGAACACAAATCTTATAGGTAGGTCCGTGGGTCGAACATCCAATCAGGTTGTTCCATGGAAAGCAGGGATAGCTGAGCTCACAAATATTTCACCCAACTGGTTCTGACATTTTTTATCCTACTTTTTCTGAGATACTTACAGCGCTAAAAAGTCAGCTCAAATTTAGTACAAGTTTGTTACCTCTGTTTTGGCTGAGTGACATTGAAAAGTTTGGGTATTGGGGCGCTGCGCCTTGACACACAGCTCTTTAAATATCCTTGCGCATCTACAGAGGGAACAAACATGTTCTAGATCACAAATTCATCAAAGTCATCAACAACATTGCTTTTGATAACATCGCATATAATGTTGATCTATTTATAGTTGATGTCAAACCAAAGGAGGGAGCTGTCGGCGACAGGGCTGTGTTTAAAGGTGTCATGATCCAGATAAGAGATAGCAGAGACCACCTAAGAGGTCACCTGCCAAGAAAAAGGGAGCTGCGCGATGAGCACTTTGAACACGCGTGCCACCATAGGGCAGTGACACACAGAAATGATGAGGACAAAGTACATGCTAGGCAGATTGTCTTTAGACTTAATAGACAGGAGAGACATATGGATGATCTGCAATGTGTGTAAGTTGAGTCTTGACAGTATAACTCACGTCCCCATGTATGTTCATAACGACCAATAGGCCCGCAAAGTGGGACATGAACTGGACAGTGATAAAGATATCAAACTTTGGACTCATTTAGATTGAGCTATTGAGACATTTTTTAGATCAAAGGTAGAAAAAGATTGGTGGTTTTCTCAGATCAAATGAGAATAGCGAAATTAAACAAACGAG
This sequence comes from Membranipora membranacea, assembly GCA_914767715.1. NCBI lineage: Eukaryota > Metazoa > Bryozoa > Gymnolaemata > Cheilostomatida > Membraniporidae > Membranipora > Membranipora membranacea. The sequence goes on along the minus strand of OU612069.1, from coordinate 16,100,597 downwards.
TTCGTTTACATTTCACGCTGGCGATCTCAGCCAAATATTAAAAACATTGAATTCCATATCTGGAATAGCATCATTAGCTTTCTTTTGCAAAACAAAGGGCTTGCAAAAATAGCCAGTCCCTAGTAGCAATCTAGAAATGCCCTAATCATCGACACTGTAGGGGTATAATTACTGTTTGCAATTTTGTAAACAAGACAATTTCTCAGGCTAATTATTCATGCTACTAGGGACAGCCAATCAGATAACAGTCAGATGGGTCCCTGTGTTTAGTGTCCTAACCGTATAACGCTATGATACTATTTCCATTCTAAGAGAAGAATCTAATTCAGTGATTAAAAAGTATTAGCCAAGTTTGTCTGCAAACGTTTTTGCATTGGCAACTGGCTTAGTATTAATCGCCGGTGTGTTTCTGTCATCAAATTTTCCGATTTATCTCCACCTAATTGCAAATTTATTTGCACAATACTTGGAATATCTTGTAGAATATGATACCAATAGCCCTGGATAGTCTATGAAATATAAAATAGAGCATGGAGATTCCAAATCTGGCATTCATTAGTCTCTCAACCAATTCTTTGTCCATTAGCTTTTAAGTGATTGCTCCACAGTGTATTGTCAATTATCTGTTGATGTTATTGTTATTTATCAGTTACTGTGGTTGTTATTGTTTCAGTGTAACTGTGGTGAGGAACGCAGATACTTACTGGGTTCAGCAGAGATTCGATATCACTGAGAATGACAAACGGGTACACCCAGACGATGAATAAATCAGGAGATCTCTCTAACTCCTCGAATAAATCAACCGCTAATGTCAATCATACTCCAAATAAAACCAATGAGTTCTCTCTCACCACAACAGGATGACCAATAAACTAGGAATTCTCTCTAGCTCCTCCAATAAATCAACTGTTGATGTCAATCATACTCCCCAATGCTCGTATTTTCTGCAGCGATAGAACCAAACAAAAACGCAATTTTTGTTGCTATCAAAACAATGAGACACTATTATATATAATTACCATTATATAAAGAGAATAATGCCATTTTTTTCGTTACAAAGCTACCAAAATTCTATTCATCTTCACTCAACTAAATATAAATGCTAACAAGCTAAACAAGATCGGACATTTTATTATTATTATTACCTCACCGCTCCATATAAAACTGATCTATTTATTCTCTCTGAGAGTACAATTGATAGTTATTTGATCACTTGCATTCAGTCTGGAAACAAAATATCTTACTGCTAATGATACATACCTTTGAGAAGGAATTTATTCCCAGGATGAAACCTTTTCACCCATGCTTGGGATGGCTAACTTTTAAGATAGCTAACATTTACTCACCTCCTTGACTTTGTATAATCTCACCTTATGTCACCTAAATTTAGTGCCAGTTAACGATAAGTCACCTCATCCCCCCCCCCCCACAATCTAGCCAAACCAAACTCTAGCTAGAATTAAAACACTGATAAATATTCATGGATTAGGGAAACATTTCTGAGTCTGACCCTAAGCAGGCATGACAATTTACGTACGAGTACTGGAAACAATTTCTCATCTTTAATTGGTACAAAAGTACAGTAACGCTACAGCCAACCCTTTGTAAACATTTTTAAAGTAGCTTGTCTGGGTTTTTAAAGGTCGTTACTGGGACGTCAGTCAATAACCAACATAAAAGCTGCCAGAATTTCGGCTAGATCAAATAATTACTGACAGAAAATCGTTTACTGATGTAATTTACCACAAATAGATGTACTGTGTATTTTACCACTAATCCATGAATTCATATCAATAGATTGAAATGTACCAAACTTGGTCTAGAGAAACAGTGTGGATCCAATAAATCATTAACGCTACCTTACAACTGCGGGTCCAAGTAGAACAGGGAATGATCTAGTTAGCTCATTGTTAGGGGCGGCTGACCTGGGATCATAAGGTCCCAGGTTCAAACCCCGCCGCATGCACTGTTTGTCTAGTACTACCTGATTTTGCTGTCGCGGGCCACTCACCCTACCGACCTGGAATCGAATGGAGTTGCTCCCCCTCATTGAGCCTGCGGCTCACCAGTATAGTTGGAAAGACCGGTACAGCTAGCAATTCGGTCCAGTACAGCTTTTATTTCCCTACTGCTTTGAAAACAAAGTCTGCGGACTAAAATAATATGCTTGCGAACAGGGTTATATCGTAACTCAATTTGAAGTAGAGACCATATTGTTTATCACGTCGCTTGAAAAATATTTTGTGCTCCCTACTAGCAGACAAAGGAGACGAATGCAGGTTGAATTCAAATGCCATTAAAAGGCTATTCTACAGGACAGCAAGCCAAATAAAAAGAAAAATATGTATTATTAATTGTTTTTTAAATCCTCCGTCTGGAGAACGTTCCCCTGTTCGCATGTCTCTAAGACGCCTCTGCTTTCAGAGCACCTCCCAGTTGTTTCAACTTCATCGCGAAACTCTTTCATTGTATTGTAGGAATCTGGTTGTGAGTTTTGAACTAAATACCATTCCAAATGTAGATAAACATAATTAAAATACATTTATGAAGCAAATGGTTTGGTTTGGTGTATTTTTTATAAGTAAACAAAAAATTGACAGTTAAAATTTAGTGATGCTCTATGTGCTCTATGTGTCTATTTGCACCCCTCCTGGTGATGCTTTGGAATTGCCTCAGACTCTTGCCTTCCCTACCATTCTATCTTATTTATGGCCCTGTTTATGCTGCTGACAAATTTCCGTATTCTCTGTTACATGTCAGAATGATAGGAATGTCACATTTGATGGTTTCAGCCCTCCCCACCCTCCCATTTCTGTTCGGTGGAACATAGAAGTAAATATCTTTTGCGTTGGGCCACAAAATCTGTAAAAGGTTCTGTGAGAGTTGTTTTAAGCGGTTTGGCCCAAAAATCATCTACAGTTGAAGATGTGGGTATGTTGTTGTTAGGGCTATGTTATGTTGGTACAGAAAGATTGTATAATACTTTGATAATTTATCTGTATAGGCGAGTAGTTTTCCTCTCGTCAGCTAGCAAAAAAATGTAAATACGGCAAGACAAAAACCTTTCTAGTCTTTGCTCAGTTTTGACGTCAGGGTCAGTGTAAGAGTATGACTCCTGAACAGCACAGTTACACTTCATCACACTGTTAGACCGTTGCAGGGCTATAGTTAAGATAAAAGGGTAGGTGAGGTGCAGAAAACCTTCAGGGTGTGAAGTAACACCAGGTTGGATATTGTACGCCTCTCCTGTGGAGTCTGGGGTTAATCTTTAGCCTCCAAAGCGTTTTAATGATGTAGATAGCAAACAGAAGTCTCAAATGAGCTGATTCTGATGTGGAATTTTCAATCATGCATTTTTAGGCCAATCCGTTGAGCAATCTAGGGAAGGCAGAGCGTCCCTGCCTCCCCTACATCTATGGGCCTATTGGTTGTGCTGTGGTCTTTGAATGTGACAAAGGAAAATTGAAGGTAAAACAATATACTATTGTTGCTGAGAGAAGACAACTACAACATTATGTAGATTCATGTATTTATTTTTTAACTTGTTTTATTGAAGTTTTCTGCATTGTCATGATGTAACATTTCAACTTTCATTTATTGAATTTATAAGCTTTATCAAGATCAGTGACTTAGCAAACAATTGAAACAAATAAAATTGAAAAAAAACAAAATTAATAAAACTATCTTCAACACCGCACCCTGAATTTAAAGATGAAGCCATGCAAACCGCTGTGTCACGCTGTATGCTATTATCAATTTCCGAATAAAAAAGAAATTTCCACCCTGCACCCTGCAATGACTTGACATAAAATTATCTCGCTGATGAAACCGATTGTCTGATAAATTGGTAGATTAAACTGTTCTGATGGGGATAAATGTCCTATACAACTAAAAATAATTGAGAATATGATGATAATTATAAAACTAACAAATAGTATAGCTGTAACCAAATGACTTCTAATATAATTTATAGTTTCCTTAATAGTAATCGAAATAAACAATTTGTCATATCATTCACGCGGGACCATTCCCTCGGTTTAAATCTGCAAGTCATTCTCTATGTGAGAAACTTTCCATCCATGTGATGACCATACAAAACACACCTGTGTAGATAAGACCATTGAGCAAGCTTGTAGCGAGCAAAGAAGGGCTATAGTCTATGGGTGGCAGGAAGGCACTACTCTCCTAGAAAGCTTGAAAGCAAGTGGCTTGAAGAAGCTATAATTGTAAAACTCATAATTAATTAAACAAAAGTCTCTGTTTACATGATATATATAATTCAAACATGGGCTCCAAACTAGACAGCACTAGAAGAAGATCACAATGACCACTCGGACCAACAATATGGGTTATCCACTCATCCACTTATCCGACCCATGCACCCTTCAGGACTTTTGCCTTCCCCTCTTTTTTAAAAATTATGGCCAAGGTTATACAAGAGAATTGAGCTCAGTCAAGTTTCCCGATGACATACTGCTTGGCACGTTATGTGAAGCATCAAAATAATTTCTTTATTGGAATGGTTGTTACAGGAGTTGTCCCTCATTATAGGCTGAACAGATGAGACCTTGAATCTGCAATTTTTATATATGCCATCATTGGAGCAGATCACACATTTTTGGTCTAAATTAGGGCTAAAAGTGCTAGATTACAGTTCACAATAAAGCACTGCTAATCTTGCTCATCTTGTTTTTGTATTTAGAGATAGCTCAATGCCATAAGATTAAAACCTTAGTCAGCCATCCACCACTCGTAAATATTTTTCCGTAGTCTTCAAGTTCAGGTGGATTTTACACATCGATAATAACCTCAGGGGGTAACACAACAATCCTTAAAGTTTCTTAAATTTTTGAAGCTAACTGGTATAAACCATTTGTAAAAAAATCTACAGGTCCTCACTATTGGTAGAAGATGTGTGAAGCTCAAAAGTCCAGAAGATTTTGGGGAAGATTGTGAGGATGAGGGGAGGCATGTTTGACCAGGTATAGGGATATCAGTGATAACAGAGTAGGGAAAGTAATAGAGAACAGGAAAACCTTCCAATCTCGACCCCCCCCCCCACGTTCAATAACCTTCAAAAATGAACCTAGGGCTACCATAAATCTCAACCCAGTGATGTAATTTTGCCATCCAAAGAATCAAGAGAAATTGGGTTGATCTGCCAGCTTTGTATTTATGCATTTAAGGCAATTAACATTCCACCATAAACTTTTTATAATTATCAACTTTTAAAAATTTCTTTTACCATTCCAAAGTTAGCTTTACCATTTTCCGGCTAGTATTAACTCCTCTATGATTGATTAAGATTGACAATAAATTAATTGAACAAAAAAATTTAAATAGGAGAAACAATAACGCTGCATCATTGTCAAAAGAACATAATCATATGGGGAGTTTGGCCTAATCCATTGATCTGTTAATCCCTGATTGAGATTATAAACCAGGTGTTTAATGTCCCACTGACATTGAGACTACACTGTTAGCATGTGTGTATCTGATAGTCAATTTAGTACCTAGCATGTACCCACCCCTAATTAGTAACATTGAACTTGGGTGTCACACCAAATTCCTTGTGATGGTACTCATGCTAAGTGAATTGGTTCACTGTCAATCGATCAGAGATCTCTGATCGATAGACAGTGACCTTATTCACTTAGTATGAGTACAGATATACAGGCAAAAGCTTACTATCATGTGATCAGTGTTGGTACAGGGGTGAGGTGCCTACTGTTGCCAACCATAATTATATCCAATATTGTAATTTTAGAGTTTTATTCATTTCACTAAGCTGTCAAAAAATCATCTTATCACACCAATTGCATCATCAACCCTGTAAATGTGTAAATAATGAATGATATGACAGTTGACTATTATTCTCCACTACAAGGATCATTGGAGACAATGGATTTTGCATTAGTTCGCCATGTTTCCATGTCGATTTTGATTTTGAGGTCGTTGTCAACGCTTGGCGGCTCTACGAAATATGCCCATGAATAGAGCTGAGCTGAAACTCAAAAACCATCCGTCCCTTTGCAAACGAGCCATTTTAGACATGCCAACGCAGCTCATCGCGAACTGAAGCTTCGAGCTCAGCGCAAACTTGGATGGTATTCGCATTTTTTGAATTTTCCCAAAATTAGCTCAGGTCGACCCATGAAGTAACAGTGATTAACACATTTCAGCTGAGATTAAAATCTTTTATAGCTTGATTGCTGGAAAGAAAATCAAAACTTAATCACAGGTATAGCAAGTCAAGAGATTCTAGGTATATAGGCTATCAGTTGTTGAGTAGAAAGATAGTAGCAAGACCTGCCAGGGGAATCGTTAACATTAGGTAAGTTGCCTAAGAGCAACATCCTTCCTGCTTTGAGCACAATATTATATATGATGGTGATTCATGGTACACCACATCTAGTTTGAACCACAAACTAAATCATAGATTTTTAAGAGGCTGATTGCTAACGAACGAATGCTTATTACAGGAAGTCACCACACAAATGCTCAAACCTGAGCAGAGTGGTAGCCTTAATATATATAAATGTGTAATCCTAATGGTCAATCCCCCCCCCCCACCCTCGTTCAAACTAGCAAAATATTGATGGGTTTCTCTGATATCTACACTTGATGGGGCCTTACCTCATCAACCATAGTTTAGCCCAAGGCTCTTGCCCCCCCCCCCCCCCCCCCTACTACAAATCATCATTCAAATGTGAATCGATCAGGTAATAACCTTAATAATTCCATAATTACACTATTAGAATCATATTTGATGATATAATGACCCTTAATAACCTGTTCATTACATCATCACGGTATTAGGTAACCTGTCTGGCTAAGCCTGTAAAAACAGGGGAACACATAACAATATTCAAAGTTGATTTGTTCAGGTAAATGACCTTAATCATCTGGTCATAACAATATTCAGAGTAAGGATATATATATTCCTTACTCTGTGATAATATTGTATATGAAGGGTGATATTTCTTTATGACAGGCCAACTGTGTAATAATTCCTGTACAATCAGACATGGTCGGAAGTTTGTCAATTACAAATAAAAACAAGTCCTTCAGATTACCAGTTTGGATTATCAAAGATTAGTATAATGTTAGCAGTGCCATGGTGTAGAAAGACATGTGTGCAATAATCCCACAAAAGTCGTAAAAACTATAAAAAATAATGGTCAAATCAATCACGTAATGCAACGATGGTTTGTGGGATTAAATGTGGGAACCTCAAGGATTACAGGGTTAATTAGGCTTATAATAACGATATCCTCTGGTAAACGAGGTAAATGTCGAGGTAGCCTGTCTTGACAAGCATTTCTGTGGGGGGGGGGGGGGACCCACAGCCCCTCACATAAAGCTTGTTGAGACAGGCTAATATTGAGATAGGATTTGGGATATAATAGGGCAATCTCACGTCATTAGGATTAGTTCATTACTTCGCTTTGAATTGTTAGGGTGTGCCGTCAACGTTGGCTGTCTGTCACTTGTTTTATAACTACAATCGGAAGGTGCAGCTGGGACTGTGCAGTCTAACCGGGTCATATCGTAGCAGCAAAGACAGCGGGTGAAGAGCGGCGAAGAAATCTAAGGTAATACTTGTCCATTTACAGTAAGGTATAGTTTGTTCATACCAATGAGGAGTTGTTGGAGGAAACATTCACCTGTGCATTTGGACTTGAAATTCATTGCTTGCCAACGTTTACTCATCCTCATAAATTCCCATATTTGCCTGCAAGAATTACTACTAACATTAGGTAACCCAAAAATTAGCTAACACATACTTCTCAAGGGCATATATTGTGCGCAGCAAGTAGGTAATACGAAATGGTCACTCGTGACCTGAGGCCAACCGCTGTTGTGTACTTCTTTAAACAATCTGATACTAAATAAAATTTCACTATTTTGATATAATTGAGCTGCTCTGTATCATGGTTTATTATCCTTCCATAGCAATAGCAAGATTCGTATGAATACTTCCTCCCAATTGTCTGGTGGCATCTATCCAGCTTATAGACAAATTATTGTCCGGGGCGCAGGCGGGGAGGGTACAGGCTAAATCTAACTTTTCAAGCGTACTATCTTGAAGGAAACAATTGTGTAACCCAATATCTTGAGTCAGCATAACTCAGTTAAATATGTTATGTGCAGGTATGGTGCAAGAAAACCCTCACTGCAGACATTAGCTCTGAAATAGGTTTGAACTGGGGGCTTTCAATTCAGTTATTATTAAGTAATGTTGCCATGCTGTTATTTAGGATTATGAGGGGTATTTATTTATATATAGACTCATATATCGTAGAACGATGTTGGCACTACAACTTATTCAGGGTTTTCACATGAGGTCAGATGTCTTCTTTTAATCTGTTATTTATGCCGTACGCTTTAACCATTATCACAGTGTTCATTGGCCAAAATGGAAATGGGAGAGTATGTGTACCTTTCTCTAGCTGACTGAGCCAAGTTTCCTACATGGTACATCACAACATATCGACCTACTAAGTTGAAATTCAGCTTATGTAAGCAATTTTAAGGTTCAAGCGGATTTAACAAGACCTGTGGTATTGCACTACCAAGAAAAAATAACATCGGCTAAAACAAGAAATTCTTGAGATTTATTAATCTTATTATAAATCCGCTGGCTATAAAAGTATGAAAATAATCCGCTCAATTTAAAAAAAAAAGAACGTCTCATGGGGGAGAAATTCAAATTAGCCTATTCCAAACAGCATCAGTAGATTATTTAATTGCTGTAAATAAGTAAGAACACCTTTAGTGTCATTATAAATCATTTTGATATCTCAGCAAGCTTTGCTTGTGGTCGGCTTGGCATTGGCAAAACAAATTTTATCCCTTTTGCGATAATATCGCAAAAGGGATATAGGGAATTATACCATCAACTCCAAACTGACCGGAGGTTATCACTTATAATCAGAAAGTAATGATAGGTCTGCTGGGTTGTAAAATTGGCACCAGGCATGCAACTGGGCTATTAACCCAAGCAAACCAGTCCTGTCTGATAATTTGTCTGATGATGTAATCGGATATTATGACCAGTAGCATTAAAGGCCGCCACAAATACAGGCCTTTTGAGGCCGCTCTCGCTGTCAACAATCAAATCAACCTATATATCGTTCAACCCACATCAACTATAGCATCATCTTGTGACTGATTTCATTATAATACTCAACAACAACTCTACCTGTCTGTCTGTTCCATAATTTCATGTCTTTTTGCTTTTGGTTTGCTCGGTTTTCTAATTTTCTGCTGAATAGTAGGTAAAGCACTATGTAGATGGTTCATGTTTCTAAAAAATAATTTTCTTATTCATTGTAGAACTACAATCACAGACTGAAGAACTTCTCCTATCGTCTACAGATCGTCAGAAAACTTTATATGTTTGACATGCGGGACTATAAGATTGCTTTGATTGTGTCAGCACTACTTGCTGCCGCCTCTGCGCTGCCAGGTGGGGCTCCAGAGTCAGCGTGTGACAGCATGGAGCCGAGCAGAGGAGCTAGAGCTCACGGTCCTGATATCCAATCATCAAACTCATTCTTCAATAACTATGGAGCTTCATGCAGGCAAACAGCAGCAGGCCAAGTGACTGGTGAGTTTTTTTTAAGAAAACGTTTTCGACTATATTCAGAGTAATGTATCATGATGGTAGTGAAGACAGACAGAGTATATATTGAAATATGATTTAACTGGATGGTTTACTGCAGATGAGACACGTCTCAGGGAACCTTTGAAAAAGTAGGACGTAAAATGTGTCCTGACACATCCATGGATTTGAGCTAAATATATATCACTTTCCCAGCCCCATATCAATTCTTGTATCTAAAATGTGGCCTGGACAGGTGTGTTGTTTTGCTACGCACAGGAGACACTCTTATGCCCAATGTCAAATAGTGTTTTCGCATCGCACAAACCTTTGATTGTAGAGAGAAGGTATATTGCCCTCAACAAAAAACTTCATTCAGTCAAATGGATTTGGGCTAAATATATACCACTTTCCCAGCCCCATATCAATCCTTGTCTCTAAAATGTGGCCTGAGAGGTGTGTTCTTTTGCTACGCACAGAAAGCACACTTATGTCCAATTTTAAATGGTGACTTTGCATGGCACAAACCTTTAAGTGTAGGAGAGAAGGTATTGCCCTCACCAGTGCAGATGAAGTCATGAACAACTATTACAAAAATCAATTTATACGCGAACGTGATGTCCTGTTTATGACAAAACCGAGGTTGGGCTACCCCTAAAAGGGAAGCAAGTTGCCTGAAGTCCTCGTACTCAGAGTGTGATACATCCTAGGAAACTAGAATCCATCCTGGAGGTGAGGCCATGGTGGACCTCCTAATCGTGAGTGTGCAGCAAGCTGCCAGAAACTGCAACAGGCACTAATCGCCCATTGGCTGAGAAGCAAAGCGAATGTCAACTCTCTCCCTTTATTTGCAGTCACTATCCAGGGTGGTTTCAAGGGAATCCTGGTTCAAGTGAGGAATGGAGACACTGCTGTGGGGACATTCCAAAGACCATCAGACAGTAATTTCAAACGAAGCTGCAGTAATCAAGCAATCACTCATACGGACAGAAACATTAAAGCACAGGGAGAGTTCGTTGTGAATGTAGGCAATGCTAACATTGCTAATCTTCAGTGTGTGTAAGTAGAGATAATCTGCATGTTTATTATTATGTTTTTCTATTAAAGGAGGGCAAGAAATGCAAAAGTGTCACGTAAAAGAACTGGTAGATTAATAGGTTATGAAAACCATCAAACATGACAGCTAAGTGTGACGTAAAAAAGCTATCTGTTTTACCCAATTAACTCTTGTGCCTCAAGATTGAAGGTTTGCTCAAAGGAAGTCAAAGAAGATGATGTATGTACTTCTGACTTCTTGACTGGTTAGACAATGTTAGGTCCGATCGATTATTATCATGGAATCTTCTTCTCCTGAAAAAAAGGCTTTGCGTTTTTGCAATACTCATAATTAACACAAAAGCTGTAAACCTAAATTCAAATGATCTAAATGCATAATACAATACATACTCATGTTTTATGTAATGCACTCTGATGTCTTAGGCTGTGCATGCAGAAGCATAGTGCAACACACACTATTATAAAAACGGGGTATGTCCTCTCTCGCTGTATTATTCAGTTTAGTTAGGTTATGTAATTTACCAGTGGTCCCTAGTTAGTATTTACATAATCCTTAATGTCTGACATTGCATAATTTGTTGGTTTAGATGATGATGTTTGACACATTGCTAGGGCGATTAGCTAGATATTGTCTGGATCAGCCATAGAATTGTTGTCATTATCGCTTGCAGATTCAACTCCCGTCTTTTCTCTGATTAACTCACTATGACGTCATTTGTTGATATTTTCCATAGGCGAACCCACTTGGGATTCCCAAGATATTTCACAAATAATACTCACAGGACACACAACTCTTGTAAACAAATTCTCTCAATCTTAAATTCTATGCAGACAGTCCATGTGTGTATACCTATAATATCTTATTATGTAGTTCACACTATTGTCCAATGCATGTTAACATGTAACGACTCTGTGTTTATTGCAGGATGACTGTTGTTCAGGAGCAGACTATGTACTGGGTGAGGCAAAGTTTATCTGTGACTCCCCTCGCTGGTGCTGCCCCTGTTGCTGTAGCCCCCGTAGTTCCCGTTGTACCGACTCGTACAGGCATAGACACAAGCTCAAACACAGGCACTGGGACAAGTGCAGGCGTTGGTACAGGTGGCAACAGAGGTGCAGGTGAGAGTTATATATCAACCTATTTCATGCGGGCTTGATAATGGGTAGGAGTGGAAATCTCTTTAGCCTTTAAAGAAACCATTTTGGCACTAAGGCTAATATTAGACTGGCCTATAAATTTATTTAATGGTAGCGGAAGTGTCATGATGATATATCAGATCAAACATGATCCAAATTCCCTGAATTTAGGGTTTGAGCCGGCGGCTCACCAGTAGAATGAAAATGACTGGACTGCTGGCAAATTTATGTTGTTCATGGAAACGGCTTCCAAAATGTTGGGCGAATGCAAAAGTATCGGCTACCATTTTATGAATTGATTTGTCTTACATAATATTTGATATTGTCTCCCCTGTTTGCAAAGAGTGAATGCTACCAACCATGTTGTTGGATTTTTTGTTGGTAGCAGGCTACATTGTTCCCGTGTTATAATCTTTCTCATCTCGATGTTTACATACAAAGGATCTATTGCCCTTGGCTTCAGAGTGATATTGTCGAAAACGCATAAAGAGTAGCCTTGAAAAACAGCTTTTTAGAGTATCCCTTCGTCAGCACGGGATCAAACTTGTTCTAGTGCAGACGAAAAAGATAATTTTTGTTGTTTCTCAAACCACTCATTCAATTCCAATGTTAATATAACATTTATTAGGGAAAAGACGAAATAATGGAGGCGGTCAAAAAGCTAACAGTCGGCAACGAAATAAAGCGGGCAAAGGTAAAACTAACCGTCAGAGAAAAACTAATAAGAATAAGGCTGGGGGAGCTGGGAAAAAGAATGGAGAAGGAGGAGCTGGAAAAAGGAAAGGAGGCCGTGGTCGCCTTAATCGACGAAATAAAGGCGGCAATTGACCAATAAGGAAATAATCAACTATAAACAAATTTTGACATTGACCTTGGGGTGCATTGTAGAAGTTATTCTCACAATTTAATCATTTATTTGCATGAAATGGCTGTTGGACATTGAACACAAAGCTTCTCAACTTGGTTTATTAATAACAACTCAGAAAATCTAAATGTTTTTGAGGGACCCAGGGTTGTCAGGGATGAACTTTCACATGTTATTGTGAAGCCGATCTTGCTTTGCCTACTAGAAATTCGAATTGTCTGAAACTCTTTAGCACACCATACTTAATGAACAGTTTGTATTTGATGTACACATGAATTACATATTCTCTTCCAGGCTGGTGTAACATTTGAATGACAAACTAACAGTATTATTAGCTTATATGTCTTTCAATTTGTAAAATGAATCTGAAATTTTTTTCTCAGGTCTTCATATTGATACTAAATCGCTTTTTTGAGGGCAAGTTTTGTTCGTATAATAAACTCATAATGTTTATGTACTAGCATTGACACTTTTTTACATCGTAGTTTAACTGTTTCAATTTCAAAATAAATTAAGTTTTCATCATGTTATTCTGATGTGAAATTCCAGCGTGTTGCCATTGAAATCACTTTTAGTTTTTATTGCTAGGGCTATTGGGGCCTTATTTTCACATGGTATAGAGTTTGAGCCAACATCCCTACATTTTGAGTTATATCTCCTTCTATTGATGAGTTGCCTAAAATAATATTTCAAGTTGAGGGGAAACAAATCCAATGAGGACATCCTCAACCCTCCCTGGTTTTAGTTCCGATTTTGAATCAAAGCCGAGGTTAAGGCTTAGTAACGGCAAGTTCTTTTTTTGAGTAATCATATTGTTTTATATACCATCGGAAAGCTCTCGATGTCAGGATTGCAGAAAACTAATTTTTAACAACCTCATGTTGCATGACATAATGTAATCATTCCACATATAAATTGAGTGCCTATGGATAACTTTCATACAAATGAATGTTGAAAAAAACGATTTTCTCTAATTGCTTTCAATAATCTCCTCGTATCGATCTAACTTCGAATATTTATACAACTTTTTGGGATGTTGTCAAAAAATAGCGAATTTGTGCAAAAAAAGGGAGCATGTGCTGTGTGTGTGTTCTATTTGCTCTTTATCTTTTGTATTACAAGGCTATCAAACAGCTTTGCTTGATGAAAAATCTAGTGTTTACTTAACCAAATGCAGAGTAATATTTGTATATGAGATGCAAAATAAATTTGCTATGCTGTTCATTGTCCAATATTACGTCGCCAAATGCTGTCATTGTCCGATTCTAGTCAAGTTCCACCACTGGTTGGTTGTGCTGCACCCAGTACACACTTCGAGACTTCACTACCGTCACACTGTAAATAATATAAAAAGGAACGGTTCACAATCAAATGCATACACAATATTCAATTAGTAATATCGTAATATATTAACGTTGTTGCGAATAATAATACGAAGAAACATACGAGTATTTCATACAATAAAAATACATAGATACAAATACAAGATACATATAATGATAATATAAAATGTCCAACATACATTTCCAATGATAATATACACTAACAAATTTGAAAATAATTTTTTCATAAATAATATTATTAAAAATCAACATTTTGAGGACACTCTAGGGGAGATAACCAGAAAATGATGTTGACATACATTTTTAACTGACGCCAATGACGTGTCAGAGCGTTCAAAGGATTTGAGGCTTGTCAGTTTTCAAAATTAAAACCAGAACATCCTCTCGTACAAAGCATAATTTACCATCAGAATTCTAAATACAGTCACCAAATAATGACCTATATTTGAATAATCCATGTCATGTATAAGTTAAAATGTCTTATGACCAGCTACCACAAAAGGACAATTGCCCCTCCCCTACCGTTTTTTCAAAACTACGCCCTTGGAACTAGCCATAAAAATAAGATCAATAGACTTTAAATCTTGCTAATTCTCATTACTAGTGCATTTTCTTTCTTTGTCTGTCTGATTTGCCTTATTTTTAAGTTACCTGTTCTGTCACGGCATGAGAAACATTCAAAAAGATTATTTCAGATTGACAATAACAGTATTTATATACTTACAAGCAATTAAGATTGTCAGCATTCCCTCCACCCAAGTTAAAGAGGAAGGTGGCCTGTCCTTTGACAGCATTGGATGTGTGGGTCACAGCTTTTTCATCACAACGGTGTTGGTACAAAATAGAACCGTCGACTCCCACCATAAAAACTCCTTCCGTCACAAGCCCGACAAGCTGGTGTGTACCATCTCGGACCTGAGCAAAGATACCTTTGAAACCTGCTCCACCTTCTACACCTTTCACAGTGACTACAGGGACAACGTGTTTAAACTTAAAGCCATGTTTGATATCATATTATAGGTCTCGGACTAATTCTGAGTACCATGGCAACTTTTAAATAGCCTATGGACACATTTGAAACCATTAGTTATACTAAAATGAAAATTGGGGAAAATCTTTGAAAAATAAGATAAATAGCATGTGATTCGCCATATTTTTTATCCAAGTAAGTATCACAATCACAAAAGGGCTACCATAGCTTTAATACTTTTTGCTAGTAAGGAACAGGTATGGCTTTAATGAATATGCGCCTTATACCTTTCAGAGCGACTATCTTTTGTTATGTGTATGGGCAGTTGGACTATGCCCGTAAATTACACTGAATTTAAGTGAAAAAAGCCAAGAGAACAGAATAGCAATACAGTGACAACGCAATGACAACATATCGCCATTTCCAGAGAGTAGCCAGGTGACTGGGCTAGATTGCATGTCCATAAGAAGGAATCAAAATGAAATTGCAACATGAATTATGAATAAACAATATACTTACGTTCGACACCGTTGTCAGTAAGCTCGCATGTCATCGAATAATTTTCGTTGAACGTCGAGGCGTTTTGTGGCGGTCCCTGATGTGCGTCTTCGTTTGGTTTCATATTTGCGCACTCCCATTCCGGAGCACCTGAAGGGAACGCAACACACTGACAAGTCAGCAGTATTAACCCGGCAGCAAGCAGACACCAATACATGCTCCTGTACTATGTAGATCTCTGAAAAAAAATGTACTCCAGAGTTGATCATCTATGTATGTACAAGACAAGGTTACAGCACCACTATTGCTCCAAATTAAGCCTCTGAAGAAACTTTCAAAAATAAATTGTTCCCATAGCCGTAGGCTCACAAGGTTATATCTCTAACTATAAGCCTTTCTCACAGGTCGTGTTAGCCTGTCTTGACAAGCTTTGTTGTGGTGTTGTCCCTCCCCCACAACAAAGCTTGTCATGACAGGCTAAGGTTGTGGGCGTGTCATCTGATTGCCATTACTTGGTCCTTGCCATTGCTTTTACCCTGATAGCAGTTTAATGTTCATTAAGGGTGCGGTAGAGTAATACATAAATAAGTAAGATGAACTCTTGTAATTCACTCTCCTTACTGAATAGCTGTCGTAACCGGAAGGTTTACTGCAGCAGCGTATTGGCTCTGACTGGCTGTGTGGGTGGTCTGAGAGGATGCCGGGAAAGATTAAGTTTAACTTTCACTTTATCTCAATAAGTATAACCCTGTATTGGCTCACTCACTCTCTCTCTCCTACTCCTACCCAACAACCAATCATTGGAGTTAAACATATTGTCTCATGCTAACCACAACAAAATGACTTGAACGAATGAACTTCTAGATAAAATTATAAAAAGCAATTATACTTTAAGGAACTATACTATAAAGTCACCTGATCTTTGTGTTTAGATAATCCGTTGGCCACTAGTAGTTCTAACTTTTCCTCTTGCTGGTTGGTTGTCAAATGATCGTATTTGTAGTTGGCAGCCAAAATATAGGCTGTTGGTTGGTCGTTCCGGCAATGCTATAATGCTTTAAATGCAGCTGCTGATTGGATTACCTGACGGCGCTGCCACGTAGGCGAGTGATAATGTCCTCTTCTCAACCCGACATCTGCTGGAGAAGGCAAAATTGACATTGCTGATATTATTATATAAATGTGTCAAGCTGTACAAAATGGTACATTGAATTTTACACTTTCTCTGAGTTCTGATGATCTTAGGCTATTTGGTGGTGTGATTCTGGTGGAAATCCTGTCGCCGCCCCAGCGTATGTCTGCTGATGATCAGCAAGTAAGAACCTTGTCGTCACTGTAATGTGCGTTTACGACAGATGTCACACCCATAAACTACCTGTGAGAAAGTGCACATATTGAGAAAATAGTACCCTAATAGCATCTCAAGAGACTCGAGCAATGCTATCAACAAACACAAATGGCAACTTTATAAATAATCATGAGTCAAACAGAGCGTTGATGACTGTACCATGCACGTGATGTTCATAGTTTAAGTGTTCAAAATCTGCCCGTATTGCTGGTAGTGGTATTCCACTCCATTAAAATTGGGTAGATCGGAAGTTTGTTGATAGGGAACGCTAAGAAGCTTTGAGAGCGCAGATGATCACATCCGTGGCTCTAAAGTGAGATGCCCAGGTTCAATTCTTACTTACGTCTCGAGAAATTTACCCTGGCTTCTCCCAACCAACAAACCTATAAACTCAGAACAACTTCAACCAAAACCCTGAAAAATGACTCATATCTAAAACTCTGACAACTCTAATGATCATAACACTGACAGATGGAACATACTCATCCTTCTAACATCAAATATGTGTTCTATCAGTAATAATCAAAATTGTTCAGGGGCTCAATGGCGCAACGGGTAAGGCATAGGTCTTTCAATCAAGTGGTCCCGGGAATCGAGTTCGATTCCTGGCGTGTTCAATTCCCGGTGTGTCACGGTGGTATCAGGAAGAGCATCCGACCCCAAATGCTTCTGTGCCCCATCAAGATTCAGTCCTTAGACCCGTACCGATACCGAGACAAAAAAAACAAGCAACATCATGGTCTCTCACACAGTATCACAGGGTATCGAGACTATAAATGGGCGTGTGAGTCTAGGGGCTCTATGAGAACTATGTGTGTCAATCACCTGTTCTTTAGAGAACAAAGTTTCATACCACTACCCTCTCTCTACATAAGACAAGACAAACAAACGCTAGCAACCGGTTTTAATTACTATGATACCTTAGCCAGGGCAGGCTGGTCAGTCTACCCAAGCTTCTGATGCTACCTGATCTCCTTCCTTGAATTAGTAATTTACGGAGTGTGACACGTTTACAAACTTTCTACCAAGTGATACCATGAACTTTGAATTTCTGCTAGAATCCACCTATGTACTGGCTGAGCTATTCGAAGGAGTTAGTCTTATCTGTTTGTTTGGCCAAGGAGTAACAGGTTTGGCCACACCAATTAACCTTCGTTTTCAAAAAGCGGACAATTTCCACAAAAAGATGCTAGTGCTATAAATGAATTTTAAAACAGATTTATCTACACCATCCACTGTATCTTTCTTTCTCCACTGACAAAGGATGCTCCAGCCAGAGGGTGACAGAGAAATAGGTAACCAACAGGTGAAAAGATCAGATTATGTACCACAGGTAGTGATGGCAAATTGTCAGGATTTGGCAAGACAGGGCGGTACCGAGACAGCAAAAAAAAATTTGATATGATACTGAGACGAGCCCAAGACATATATCTATGCCGATAAAATTCAAAACTTCCACTTTAATGGCATCAGCCACGGTTTTTTGTTTTTTTTTGGATTTTTTGGTTTTTTTTTGTTTCAAAAAACCTGAAAGCCGTGGCAAAAACCGTGACAAAAACAGTGTTTATGATGGACAAGCCTCAACATTTATCAAGAGTGTCTATTTTGACGAGACAGTGTCTCGAGGGGACAAGCTTCACGAGACCCAGACCAGGACCGAGACTTTCACTAATCACAAGTTTCTTTGCTGACACACACACGGGTGGCGTTGTGTTGCAACTAGGAGTCGCTGTGACTCCTTGTTTGCAACTAGTTTGACATGCCATGAACGCTGGAGTTGGATGATAAGAAAGCTTCCTATCGCACAGAGGGTGGCTTCATGGTGACATGATTGACTAGTGAATTTGTGTACTAGAGCAGACCTGCACAGATATTCATTGTTTCTTGTCGATCTGCTGTGTGCTGTGCAGTGGTACATAGAATCCTGTAATCTGGCTAACCCTGCTGTCATATGCACATTTTAATTACATGTACAAACCTCTATACTTACGTCCGCTGTACACAACAAAAATATCTGTTGTTAAAATATTTGTTAATGTATAGAGACACAATTTAGGTGACCGAATTGAAATTTACACTCCAATTCATACACAAGCATCACATTCCAGGCATATAAATACCAACAAACTTGAGCTGGTGACTGTCCCTATGATTTAAATCTTCTGTGAAGCAGTCTACCAAGTCAACTAGTAGGCGACAAAAATATCAAGTACGTAAAAATAACACATTAGTGGGTCATCAAGCGAAATGATGAGATGTTATTGCAAACGTGAATTTTGAACAAATAGCGTGAGAATTTTCCTATTTGTGGCAAATCGTTTGTTTGGCAAATAAGACCAGGGCTGCCAACTCTGCTAATTTCGAATTATCATTTCTACCGTTTTCTTGACCGCAACACTACGCTCAAATACATACATAAGGACTACACTCAAATAGATGACAACTAGTCTCTATATGGTATCTGCTCCTATTATTTGTATCTTCAGCCAAGAGGCCAGCCAGTGGGTGTGACATGCTGCACCAAGCATGTAAAGACAAAAAAAGCACTTGAATGTGACATCGAGCAAACACATAATGCGTTGTCTCAAACATGGATAAAAGGGAGAACTGTGTGAATTTCCTTCAGTCGCTCTGTTAGAGTTTCTGGACAAAGTTCTAAATATTTCTCAGATAGGCATCTCTTTTACTGAAAGGAGGTTTGCGAAAAGTTGGTTGGTCGGCAAATATGACACTACTTAGAATATTGATAGCCATAGGGGTCATCTACCTCTGTTCAGGTAAGCCGCCTAACTTCACATTAATGATGTCTTAAATCAAATAATTTAAATCCAATGAAGCTAAACTTGAGTTTGTGAAATTCTTAGCATATAAATGTAAAATCTCCTCTTAATCAGAGATCGTATATTGTCATCAATCTTATTCTTCTTTCTGACATGCAATATTAATTTATTTTGATTATCGTTAGACAAAATCATGTCCATGAATTTTTTTGCTGTTTTTTTCTTTTTTTGACTTCTAATGGAAAGATTTTGGCAGTCAATAAAAATTATTAGAAAAAATAATTATTATATAATTATTAATTATTCATTATTATGCATTATCATTTGTTATTGTTTTTTCATCATAGCCAGAAAACAAAGGGGCATATATTCTGATGAGATTCAGTATCTGTCAAATCGTGGCTTGTTCGATCCATTGAAAAGATTTCTTACTTTGAGGCAACCATCATCAGCAGCACCAGCAAGGGGTGTGGATTCCAAGGAGAATTTGCTAGATGAAAGAGCAGGTACATGCATGGGCTTTGAATCAGAGGATGCCGCGAGCGATTTACATTGCTAGAAATCACATCCCCTGCACAATATTCAAAGTTATATTTTTGTTTATGAGCTCATTTCATGTTTTAAATCGTTAAAAAAACTCTTGTGTACCCGTATAATTGAAGGTCAATGAGTGTTTATTTGATATAAATTACAGGTCTCAGAAGAACTGAATCTGAAGATGCAAGTGAGCACGAGGCATTGCTAGAAAATGCATCTTCTCTCAAAAGGCTAGGCTGGGATCCATTCAAGCGATATAGACTTACTTCAAGGGGGTTCTCCTTTGACGATTTTTCACAGCGGAGTCTTGGAACAGCTTATAGAGATCAATCAACTGTGAGTATTGTACCGCTGTGCAGGCCACTGCACTGCCTTCCCTATAAAGCTAAATGCAGTGGCCCAAAACTTTATATAGTCGAATGATCTGTGTCAGAATCAGCTCCTCTGGGATTTCCATTTGCTTATTATATGCCTTAAATTATTGCAATTGACAAAAAAAACAATGTTTGTGTGGATACAGGACCGAGCGTGACCTGCGATATATAAATATAAATGTATTATGATATTAGAAGCAGCGTAGCAGATTAGGTAAATAAATTGAAGAAATGTTCCAAAAAATTTCTTGAAGGAAAGAAAAGTAAACAGTGGTACTTCACAGTCTGACAAGTAGGTCATTGAATCAGGTATCAACAACAGTCAGTATTTATATCGAACGATTATCAGCCTTTAAAAGTAGTACTTTTTTACTTATTATACAAAACCTCCTCTTCGTAAAGTTTGCACAAACAAATTTAAAATTCCTCACGTAAACTCAGACAGGCACCAACATGAAATAGCGAGCGCAAGTGAAGCTTTCACCAATTTTTATCGAATGGTCGCCTTGTAAAGTTTTAATTATCCAGTTAACTAATTAGACTCAATTATAGCATTTTACATATATGGGTGTTTTAAAAACTAAGCCAAGCTAATTTAATGAAATAAATACATGGCGAAAGATTACTGCAATCAATTACAGGGAACTTGAGACATCTGGATAGTTTTTAAATTTTGTGTCAGTGTAATGTATATTGCAAATTAAATACTGATATATAAAACTTTATCAATGCTTTTGATATTTTGTACTGTATTAAAGTAACATATCAAATAATACTTTATTAATCATTTAATTAGATAATAAATTATCAATTAATTATATTTAATAATTATTCATTTAATATTCAAATATTAAAGAAACTTTATAAATAACAGTAAATTGCATATAGTTTTGGCATATTGCATACAATATTGTTTATTGCATATTTTATACTGTATTTATATATTGCATATTTCATACTGCCATCGGGTACTTCATTCTATTATTGTATGTTGTTATTGTGTCTTCGATACTACTATGTAGTGCATAGTGTAGCACTAGTTTATTTGTAGGAGGTGAATGAGGACAGGGCTGAGAAGACTAGAGTAGAGCCACTGAAGAGACTAGTTGGACACGCTAGATCGGTTAGATAAACTCTCGGATTGAGAACTGTTTTAGACACTAAATTTGTATACAAACATAGCAGTATTTATCAATGCTCATATTGCATTTTGCATACAAACATTGCATATTACGTGCAATTATTGCATATTACATACTGTTACTGCATTATTCATACTTCCAACTGCATAGTACAACATCAAATAATTTGTAGGAGGAGGATGAGGAGGAGGAGGAGAAAGACGATAGCGATATAGCTGAAATACTG
Organism: Membranipora membranacea; assembly: GCA_914767715.1. Classification (NCBI taxonomy): domain Eukaryota; kingdom Metazoa; phylum Bryozoa; class Gymnolaemata; order Cheilostomatida; family Membraniporidae; genus Membranipora; species Membranipora membranacea. The sequence goes on along the minus strand of OU612069.1, from coordinate 16,078,714 downwards.
CGAAACATTCTATCTTTGAAGGAAGAACCAGATTCCGGGATCACAAGACGCTTTGCCCCCACTATGAAAAGGTTACAATCAGGTAATGTGACAGTCCTTCGAGCTGTTGCAGTGTCTTTGATCTAAACATACACAAAAAAACTAACACTCACACTAACTACGCTACAAAAATATTTGAGCTTGATTAATTTACCTTTGCCGTATAGAACCTTTTCAATCAGACCTTGACTTACTCAACCAAAAGTTTCTTCGTCAAGATAGATGAAGACCTTTACATATATCTCAATCCTAATTGTTATTTTTTTTATTTTGTCAGCACTCGTCAGGTCAGCCGCCGCAATGAGAGAAGTTACAGATGAACTGGGGGTACGGTTGTATGGATAGTCATAGTGATATAAAAATTTAAATAAATTTCCTTGACTGTGGAATGAAACAGACCCGAGATGCTATCAATATAACATTTTTTCTTCGAGTTGTGACATTTACGAAGTCCGACAATTTTGATGTTGTGACTAAGTGACATTAGCAATGTTATCCTCTTTTGACATTGTCAAAAATATTATTAATTATCAATCAGTGTTTATGTTATTGTGGTTTTATTTCAAAATTTATTTCATCTGGACTATACTTTTATTGAATTTTTTCACTCCATATACACAAAAAATATCGTACTTAGCATTTTGCCTGCACTGTAACCGACTACCATTTATTTTTGGAGTTTGAATTTTTCGACCGAATTACAAAGTACTCATTCTTTTATGCTTTGAGTTTTTCTCACTTATAAGTGCAATTGAATTATGCAATTTGGTAAGAAATTCTCAGATTGATTGTTTCAACAGAAGGGAAACAAAGATGCATGATAACAAAATATAAATCAATTTAATGATACAATAGTTACTTTACTTCTGACTTTTCACAAGTTTGAGCCCCTCAAATCTTTTCTCCTTGTCCGTCAGCTTTCATGACAGAAGTGCTAAGACTACATGATTGTTTACAGTGAGTTCCCAAAAGCATGGAGCAGAAAATTAGTATGAACACAGAGCACATTTACTCCCGTTTAAAGATCTCAAACTCACGTTTTGAATATTCTGTGAATTCTTATGTTTCCTTTAATTTAAAATCCAAATTAAGAAACAGCTGACAGACTTAAACCATTGCTACAAAAGAGAAATTTATGAACTCAAGGAGTGTGAATTTTACCTATCACTATCAGTGTAACAGGTGCCCGGCTTAGAACGATGGTTTGGCGCGGCTGAAAGGGGCCGGGGTGCTGTTAGACTACATTGCCTGATAACTCACAACAGGTACAATTCTTGTTAGATAACTTTGAATGCTTACCCCAAGACTTTAGTTTTTTACTTGCCCCGCCTCATTTGCTTATGATATTCTTATTGAATTGAGGTGAACACCACCTTATGCGTACTGCCCTCCATATCATATGAGTGCCCATGGTAGCGTATTTACAGAGAGTTTCACTCCTGGGAGGGGGGATTTGTGGTCAGCCAAGTAACAAAGACTTTGTCAGGATTCCAACCCAGGCCCGCCGTGAAACTACTGAAATACCATAATTTAGACACCGTATAATTCAATCAAAGGAACTCCATTATGGTGAAGTGTGATGGCTTCAGGGTTCTCAACTGGAAACTTGAGTTTACTCAAATAAAGCATAGTTACTCTGAGCATCACGGCAACATTTGCATGAAGCTTCAATTAAAACTGTCAAAATTGAATATGATTGGCAATTACTAAGCGTGGATGGCACTATCCATACTCTAAGACCTGGATTGGCCTAATTTAAAAACGAAATAAAAAGGACCACCCTGAGCAAAGTGATTGTGCAAGTTTGGTTCATAAAGCCTAGTTCATTAAACATTGAGGTCTTCCCATTTTAAATTGAAAAATCTGCTATATGAGATTGCCGTTTGGTTATCAGTTCTGAAAGGACATATTGACTATTTGTTAGCAACAGGCCGTGTGTCAAAGCTCAGAAGACCTGCTGTGGGATAGTCTTGGGATGTTGTGAGACAGCCTTAGACTTTTTGAGGCAGTCTTGAGAAGGTGTAGATGAGTCTTGGGACGTCTTTTTACAGCTTGGGACGTCTCAAGGCGTTGATTACAATACACCCGAACCTTTGTTATTATTGAACCAAGGAGGAATAGAAGCGCCTGCTACTCTTTGATTGAACTTATGTTATGTACCTTTCAGAACTGAATTAATTTTGCTGACCCCCAACAAGTAAGATATACTCGGAGATATGCTTGGAGTAACATTTGCCTAATTAGAACAACAAAATTGCAATATATTGAGCGAATTCGCAATCCTCTTACTAGATCCAGAAGGAGTTTGTTGGTGTTGGTACCTATTGGGCTGCCAGGGTAGATTTCTGACCTTATACCTGCCATGGCATCAGCCAAGACGTGGTAACAAAAAGATGTTAACACCTCTACATGGGGAACCACTACTACATTACAGACAATCTATTTTTTAAATGATAGTCACTTGAATCTCATAAAACATGCTTAACTTCCTCATGCTATGTTGTCTATTTAAACATTTTATTTTTGTCACAGTCACACTAGTGACAATAACACAGAAAATGTAAAATGCTAAATTTCTGCATACAAATATGTAAAGCTAGATGACCGGTGCGCGTGCAGTTACAATATATTCATTATTTATTCATATTCATTCAACGGCATTAATCCAAATTCGGAAATCCAAAACCACTACAGGCACTAAGGGCTTCATTCACATCAGGATGGTAGGGCACCCCTAAAAAAAGTCACCCAAGGCAAGGGGCTAAGTACGTTGACATTCAATTGTCACTATGATGCAGCCTGCCATCCATCTTAAGTTAGTCCTGTCAACATAAATATATTACATTAAAAGACAAAGCCGTGCACTCGCAAGAACCCAACTCAACCTCATCACTACTCATAACTGTCCACTTGACCATCTGTAATATTCCACACCAGTCATTTAGCTAAACTTTTATAATTTTTTATTTCATTTTAATACCGCATGTTATATGGTCATTCATAATATGCCTGCAAAGACAAAGACTAACTTGCTCCAACATTATGCCTGCAAATAAATAGGGAATTATTATTATCATTCTTTCATCTCAAATAAAGATTTAACTAATTAACTAACCAATAAAACAAGGGGTTGTCCAACTTGCATACAAGGAAAGACAACTTTTAAGAGTTAAGACCTGCCTGATGACATACTTTTTAAGACGGACCAATTGCATCTCCTCTAACATAAATAATAAAGTTCTATAAGAAGCACTGATTGGCTGAGAGATGAGTCATAACTTCCGGTAAGGAAGAAAAGTTGAATCAGTGCATGAGAAGATAGAATAGGTGAAGACAGTCACACCGAGAGAAATATTAAGAAGAATACCCGTCATCCTCAAAGAAACATGGAAAAAGTAGCAATCATCCTCTTCATGGTGGCAGGTATGTATTCAAAGAACTTGGTTGTGGAATTAGATGATGATGTTGTGGCCAAATTGATGTGAATGTGATACCTCAATTTCAAAATTCAGGCAACAATTTCAAAGACAAATACAATATTTCAATAGATCGAATATCATCTTTCTATCTATGACATTCAATTCTCTTCCTGCTCATCAATCATCAAATATTCAAATGATATATAAAGCTGTTTATTATACAACCACTTATCTAGTTAGATGATGGATGCTCAGAGGCCATAAACTAAGAATTAGTACAAATTATTGATAATAATACCAACCAATTATAACAATAATGGTATGAGTGAAAATAGCTGACAGTGATATTTGTTTGATGAAAGAAATGACAGCCATAAATTGATATAAGCAGCACAGTAGTTTAGCCTATGCTGTACGATATGACTTTATATGCACTGCTCAGTATTGGTATTGCTACGAGCTATGTTTGGTGAGCTGTTGGAAACCAGCTCTCTAGCTAGAGGCTATTTAACTTACCTAGCTCCCCGTAAAACGACATTACTCAGCTATTCAAGATTAAAATCATGTTCCCTAGTTTCTTGTGATTGTTGTTTCCAAATATGCAGGCAAAAGTCTCAATTTTGGCACAACCCAATCTGTTAAATAGGCAACACCTTATTAAATATCACCCACCATTCAATACCACACTGCTCTATGCTCGAGAGATACCAAAGGCTGTGCTTGTTCATTATTCTTCCCCGACTAGAACACTACGCCGATAGGTTTGCTTTTCTCAAATTAGATGAACTCAATGTGTATCTAGATATAGTATGCCTCCGGTATGCCAATAAGATCTTAGCTGATGACCATCATATTCTCCACTGTTAGGGGAAGGCGGGGCACGTTGAGCCATGGGGCACGTTGATCTACCCCACTTTTTTCCAATACCATTTTATGTTTTGAGTTTTCCCCTCCATCAGAGGCCATGTGCCCAAAGGCACCATTTTTGAGCAGACAAGAGTAAAGATAGCTACTAAGGGAAGATAATTATTTAGCGCAAAAAGTAAGTAATGCGCTAATCGACAGAAATATCATCTATTCCCAACAAGGCGTGGCTGAGAAGTTGTAACTTTTATTATGTGATAACATCATATTTAGTCTCAATTTCACATAATCTAAACTTATCTCTGATGGAGAGATTTTGTTTAACTCGAATTGAAAGTGAAAAACAGGCTGTTGGGGCACGTTGAGCCATGCCCTGGAGTATATGAATGTTATATGATGAAAGTGTAGATGAAGTATATGTACGCAAAAACAAAAACATTGGAATTGATGTATCTTTAATGAAATTAGCAATTACTCTGAGTTCAATTTTCCATCACTTATCATCAAGTTTGCCATGTGCAAGTTTTCCTATACCGCAAATGTTTCAGAGATTTATTTTGTGTAGCGAACTATATTTTATAGTTCAATTGAGTGAAAAAAATGCGCTGTTGCAATGAATTAGGTTGTTTTTCTTTATTTCTTATGGTTGCAATGAATTAAAAAGTTATGACCAGCAAAGAGATAGCCGTAACATAGTGGCTCAACGTGCCCCATACAAAATTCGGACCCGGCTCGACGTGCCCCGCGCTTGGGGCACGTTGAGCCGCTTCCAGATTTTTTTTTAAACAACAATATTTCCTTTTCTTGTTGCAATAGGTTTCTGACCTCATTCATGTTGATGGAAGACATGAAGACCAATTTCAGTGCCAATTTTTGTTAATCTGGCACAATTCAACTGCATGTTACAATCAAATATGTAAAAACTGGCTCAACGTACCCCGCCTTCCCCTACATACCCGGTCGCCCTAGCACTCACAGTCGCAGAACTATTCCACCAAAAAGTAGAACTTCACACTTGGGGAAGAATCTGTTCTTTAGATATTTTTGAATTATTTTCCGTGTAATTTCCTGACCAGAGAGCAATTTTTTAGATTATTTTATCTAGATTCATTCTTCTTAGTTATTAACTTCATCTTGATGTCTACACATGATCTCATTTGTTTTGACAGAACATTGATCAGTGAAATAAAGTGCATATATAATAATAATACTAATGACTGTTCTTACTCAAGATAAGATAACACGCAGAGCCATGAAGCTTTTTTCATATCACAACATGCCTTAGATTAAAGTACAGTGTAAACTGGTTAATTCAAGCTTTATAATTCCAAATTCATACAAGGAAATTTGGTCCCTTCAGCAAGATTTCAATGCATTTTAATGTCACTTAATTCAAACTCTGCTTAATTAGAACAAATTTTGGTGGTCCCCAGAGGTTTGAATTATGTGAACTGCACTGTATTAACTATTTCATTATTTTGTTTCAGTCGTGCCTGTTGCTTCACAGCTTGAATGCTTTGTTTGTAAGGGAGACGATTGTCCAGAATACAGCTACGACTCTGTTCCGAGCAACAGCACAATGATGTGTTCCACCCCGTGTGTCAAGACCGTGCAAGATCTATCAAGTAAGTATTGTGTTGATTACAGGCCCGTAGTTCTAGGGGAGGCAGGGAGGCACTGCCTCCCCTAGAAAGCTAAATACAGTGGCGTAAAAACGCTATAATTGAATAATCCATGTCAGGATCACCTCTGGGAGTTCCATTTAGTAAATAAAAGCAAAGATTGCCTGGGGAAGAACTTACACCACCCCTCCTGGTAAAGCTTCGAACTCGCCACGGACCATTTGCCTCCCCTACCATTTTTCTAAACTACGGCCCTGCCATGTGCCATATCTGTAATCTAGAGTTACTTGAGAGGTGGAATGTGAGTTGATGTTATTACACAGTCAGGTCTTAGTAATGGGTGATGTGTGTGGGTGAAGTAAGATGTCACAGCAATTAAAACCTACACCACACCTCGCAACACCACTATATGGTCGTAGGTTCCGTATGGGGCATATCTCACGTGTTAAGCTCAAGGCCTTTACAGCAGTGTTTGTTGGTGCTGTAGGGCCCACATGGGTGGGTACCGCCTTTGCTGTGCATTTGACTGAATACCTAAAATATATCTAAGCATGCAACATGGGATGCCCCAACAAACCATTTACAGGAATTGGTCTTTTTTCTGTAACGTAGCCAGTGTTGTTAGATACATCAATGGCAGTGAGAATTTGGCACGTAGTTGAACTTACTTAGACATCAGAGATTTTGTTTTAGGCAGAAGTAGGTTGCTTTGTAGGGTATATTGATTTTTGTTTTACAGTCTCTAACGCGTAAGACTAGGCCTTTCTTCAAGACATTTCCTCTTTGAGTAATTTCCTACTCATTATGCTTTTTCCGTATCCTAGGAAGGCCTACATGAACCAATGCAATAAAGATTGTCACTGATGTTCATTCCTATTCGATCCGGATAGGCAGCTTGAATTGACACCGGCGCCATCTCCATTGTACACAATGTCCATTGTACACCTCATTTTACACTCAGTTTAGTTACATTTAACCTCAGTTCAACTTAGTTAGGGGCATAGAGTTAGGCGCTAGCTGTGACATGCCTTGTTCCACTCACGGGATAAAGAAATCTAATTTGGTAGGGCAATGATTTTTATTACTAGCTCTCAGCCGTATGTCTCATCCAATCATTTTTTCCTGTTTGTCTCTGTTTCTTTTTCTGAATTAAACTCGACTGCACCATCTTGCCTCCTTGACATACTAGAATATTTTAACCACCATTCCAAACTCATTTTGATGATACGACTCTGTGTTCAACCATTTCTTTCTCTTTATTGTCAGGTGGAATAAAAGTCGAGCGTGGCTGTCTAGATGATCGCCCTGAGTCTGGCCAAAATCCATGGATGCACGGCTGCGACGTCATAAATACTGTCTTTTGTAAGTACATTTGGTCAATATATACAGATTTGACTACCATCTAGTAGCCATGCTGTTACATCTTGAAAAACCCTACCCCGTTTTTGAACTTAATCGTATTTAGTACATGCTATGCTGGCAGAAAGTTTTCTGTCGAATCAGAATTACAAAATTTGACCTATCGTTGTATAGCTCCTCGATGGGATTTGGCAGCATATGATGACATTTTTGAGTAAAGACAAATTATTGTAACCTGTACCCTGAAACTTTCATATCCATGGCGCCCCTTCATGGTTGATTAAAAAGTGGTTGACTGAAATCAGGTCATTTGGTACCCTAGATAAAGTATGATCCAATTGCCTGCATTCCAGTTGCACCTGCGGCGTGACCAGTGGATCTTGAACAACTAGTTATGCAGGCAAATCAACCAAGCTTGGTCTAGCTAGAGTACCCTGTCTTGTATACTTATATTGTATCTACATATTTTTCGTTGCAGTGGGCAAAAGCGCCACTAAGACAACATGTGTGTGTCACAACGACAAGTGTAACTCTGCGTCGGCCATCACCTCGACACTGACAATGGTGACACTCGCTGCACTCCTCGCTAAACTGATGTAAACGCTAACCCACACAACTACTGCTGACTTAGAATAGAAATATACCACCCTAATTACACAAGCTCGGTCTGACAGTCACGGGAAAGCGAGCTTCAACTAATATACATAGACACAGCAAAGGCCATAGACCTGTGAGAATTTAGTTATGTTCTATGTTCGGTTGATGCCCTGTTGCAAGTACAGATGTTACTGAAAGTAGGCCTTTAGTAAAAGTCAGTGACTGCCGCTTATTGAGTATATGTGACATTCCACTGAAATCTTGAGATCAATATGAGGGCATTTACTGATTCACAGAGTAAGGCTATCCGAACTGTAGCTATCCTTATGTAGTTAAGCAGGATAAGTTTTACTGTTTGTTCAATATGAGTCAACAGTTGATTCATATTGAACAAATTATTGCTTGACTGTAAGGATAAGGGCAGGGTAACAGCCCATCATCTTTATATCCTTTCTTTGTGATCGCAAAGTGATCAACAATAACATCCTTGTTTAGGAGATTTATACTGCCAGCTGATTAGGATAGGTCATCATAAAACCGTTATCAGTGAGTCATCAATGCCATTCCTAAAACAAGCACTTTTGTAATTTCATTAGCAGCATTGAATACTGGAAAACCAGTCCATGAATTTAGCTGTGCATATAATTCCCAACTGACCCCCCCCCCCCTCACCGACTCACAAAAGGCTCATGAGACTAAGTCTATTGTCATGTCTTGAATCATTGATTATTTGATAGTACTTTTTCATTCTTTCTATTGCATCAAAGCCCATCTATCATGATTTTTTCTGCTATGTTCATTGTCCTTTATTTGCCTTGATATAATTAGGCTTACATGATGTATACATGTTTTGTATGTTCTAATTTTTAAACACCCAAAAGATTATGCATTTAGCAGTCTCTGCTCATTTTCTTAGTAAATTAAGTATGAGCAATATAGTTAAAAAAAAACAATCCAAATGTTAATACAGTAGTGATAGCAATTCTCATATGCCAAGTCAGGCTTAGCTGCCATATATCTTTAATGCATGCCATATCCTTTACCCATAATCTAAACTTTGGGATAATTGTATAAATAATCATGTTAAATCACTAAATAGAGCAATATAAATTTGTCTACCAAAACGATGAGCCATTGCTATGTTTTCATCTTGTGAGAAAATTTGATATGATATTGACAAAGATCAGTCCAAGTAGTTTATATCTGAAAGCTCCAAACATTTAGGACGGGGGGGGGGGACATGAGTAGAGGCACCCTGCCCTGACCACAACTCAAGTTCCACTCTTGTCTGTGACTGTGTCCATGCAAGATCATCTGCGAACCATAAATTATTTGTTTTGTTATGTTAATAACGTAATCTGAATTCTTTATTCCCTTGTATCAAGCTTCTTGTTGACTCCAAGAAAAAAACTATCAGTATATGAGGCATCTGTGTTGTAAGAGTTTTGGTTGAATTTAGTGGTGAGACTCAAAAAGTCATGAACCATATATGAACTGAAAGCAGCTTGTCTAGTGGCATAGTCATAGCCAGGTCACCTCCGGCCGGGGGCCTGTCAGGTGGGGGGGGGGGGTCTGGGCAGTTCAGACAGGTCTATCAGTATTGGTCCTCATTTCCATTCACATCGCCTGCACATAGTAGAATTTTTTTTAAGTCTCTGGGATTGACTTTGCTATCTCTCTGCTGGCTGGAATATATGCTACCATGGATAGACTGAACTGTATAGCCCTGCTTGATAGGTGAGTTTGATATAGATTTAGGGGGAGGGGAGGGTCTTACACTGTCCACCTCTTGTTAAATGAGGTCCCATTCACAAATCGCTCACTCATTGATGGAAGTATGAAAGCTTATGACCCCCTAGCAAAGTGTAAACTGTAGTTGAAGTAAAAATTAACATCACTGTGATTTTCTAAATGAAAATCTATGTATGGGTAGAAATTTAATTAGCTCAAACACCAGGAAAAATGATTTTAATAGCTGTTGTTTTATTAAACAGGTTAGTTTAGGGTCATAACTTCTACTTCAAAACAAATCTCATGTTTTAATTTGTTTGTATTGATTTAGTTACAGAGCTAGAGGATGTTTCGCTGTCACCTTGACAGATAGACAGTATAACTCTGCTATAGCTACAGGAGAGCTCCGCTTCATCTACTAGCCTAGAGGTAAGGCTATGCCAAAAACAAGTTAGATACATTTGCTGTGGCATGACCAGTTGACAGAAAATTTGAATGTGGGGTACATGGATCGAACTTAACCAGGCTATGCCAATAGTTCAAAACTCATGTTTCAATCAAGCAAAATACTGAGTTTCAATTTCATCAAGGTCTTTATTATTGATCGCTTAAATTGTACTAGATTTGCAAATGAATAGAAATAGGAGGTTATCTGATAATAATGAAAAACCTCCTATTGAAGCTCCCAACAGTATTTTTGATTGTAGAAAAAAACATTCCATCATTCACTGAATACAACTTGTCGGAGAGGCAAATATTTTACGATGGTCTCATATTACCCTTCTATAAGTGAGTTATGGGAGTGGCCGTGGTGCAATGGATAGAGCATGGGTCTTTCAATCGAGAGGTCCCGTGATCTATTCCCGGCGTGTCACGGTGGTGTCAGGAAGGGCATCCGACCTCAAATGCTCCTGTACCATGCTAGTCTCTAAAGTCAGTAGTCCCATACTGATGATACTAGAATCAAATAAACCGAAAAACATCTAAGTTTCTCACACGGCATCACAGGGTATCAAGACTATAAACAAACGTGAGTTTTTTATATGTGAGTTATGGCTGCTACCACACTTGATATTTAACACCTCTCCCCACCCTGATTATGCCTAACCATGACCCCCAGCATTACTGCATATTCAGTGGAGCACTGATTTTTTTCTCCAGATTAATAATTGTGGCATGAGAGCAGAGGGGGGGCAACTCCAAAATACTTTCAAAAAATGACTAACCTGATAATAATATAAATGATTGGTATTGGAAATGGGGCGAGAGAGGATAACTGTCTCATGCCTATAGTGCAAGCAACCGTTTCAATGACACCCCTGTTTTGTAGCCGATGCAGAAGACTGTTTTTGTTGTTTGACATATTTAGATACAGTAGGATATGAAGTCATTATTATATTTTACTTGTTTATTACAGAACCCAGAGTAAATATTTTATGCTACAAGCCTCATAGTGATGATATACTGATACCACGAATGTGGATACGCTCTGTGAGTATTACGTCAACTTTGAATTCAGATCCGAGGTGATTTGTGGTGGAAATTTTATCTCCTTATTTCAAATGATGTCAATATTGGACATACATGCGAAATTAAATTACTACCAGATTTAATTTGATAGTTTTGTTTGAAATCACTGTACCCACCATACCCCGTCTCAATAGGATCGAAATGTTTTATCATACTATCATGAAACAGTTTGATAGTATTAAGAGTTATCTCTTCATTGTTAAGCGAACAATAACTCCATGCGGAAACTTTTTCTTTGTGGCATTGTCATACCAGTATTGACAAAATACAAGGTATCTGAGGCGTTTTTCATTCATTTCCTGACCATGCTATGCTATTCACCGATTTTTTCATTGTCACAGTAACTTTGTAAATCGATACTAGCTTTTACTGCTTTTCACTGATTTTCTGAGCTTTAGCACACGCTCTTTGGGTGGCAATAAGTATGGAATAAAACTCAGCAGTTTTAGGTCAGGCGAATATTTTTAGTTCTCAATGAAAAGTTTGCGTAAATGAAAGTGACGGTACATGTGGTAAAACAAAGTGCAACTAAGTTTACCATTAGTGAACTTTGAAGTTGGTAAATTGCTATTCGAAAGTACCAAGATATTGATTCATTGTATATATGTGTGTATATTTTATTAGTACTTCATGATCAAATTATTGTTTTTTGAGTGCTCTGTTCAGAAAAGTAAAAATGTCTATTGGTAAAAATTCAGCGTTTTTGTGGTATTCAATGCTCTGAACATGGCAGAGAGAAGTTTTTCACAGACAAAAACTTTGATGGACGCCTTGTCTTTAGTTTCTGTGGGTAAATGTCATCAATGTTGCCGAATCTGCTAGTTATCCATGACTGAGGTGACATGCGGATTTGATGGTATGGTTGTACAGCTGGCGGTGACACAATAATACACTTTCTAGGAATGCCTTTTACACTCATTGTATAGTCATTGGTCTTACCTTCATGGTGTTAGTGTTGGTATCAATGCTCAGAATTTTTTGGATAGTCCTAAGGTATTTGTAGCTGTCATTAACTTCGGCGCTCACAAATTAAGTTTGCCACAGTAATAGTTGTGCTATTACATTATTATATCACAGAGTAAGGATATATCCTTACTCTGTGATTATATGAACCATGTGCTGTTAGTGGTATCCCATAGATTAATCATTTTACTCTTTTATGTTGATAGTGGCCATGGAGTTCACAAATTAACCTCATGTGAAATCGTGTTTATCTTCTGCAGTGGCTATTTGCATGCCTATCCATTCTAATAAGATTGCTTAGTAACCAGACCTTAGTGATCAAGTTTGCGTGGTAGGATGCAAAAAATATTGTCTTTTGACTATACGATATGCACGGGATGGGAATCTACATAATTTTAAAGAGCTTATAACACCAATTACCATTTTTTGGCACTGCATGCAAGATTGTTGACAACATTTGGAGGACCAGGTTTTACTCATTGTGTGTGGTCTACACTCTGGAAGTCTTTTCTTGCTGAGTCTAAGATATGGGATTGTGAGGTGAGTGAATAATCTTTCTGCAACAACTTATTTACCGACCCTAGAGGAATGAAGTAGTCACATGTGTAAAAGTCCGCCATTTTGCACAGGCTTCAAGTAGTGAATTTTGTTGCTAGCTAGCATTTATGAATCCTCATTACTTCATAATAGCCTCCACCTTAGCTAGCTGAATTTGGTGCTAGCTTAAATTAATTCACCTCTGAACTAGCTTACCTAAACTCTAGCAGTAAAACTTCTATACGCGCTTAACACGTACGCTGCCATGCATCATTGTACTGCATGTAAAGCTTTTTAATGTTGTTTTCTACAAAGCGAGATATGGCGGATAATAGACTGAGTGTGATGGATGACACTGCAAGTGTTCTGGATATCGTCCCCGTATCTGATACACATCATCGTCAGAGAATGAGTCTACTGGAGGAAATTGAGGCTAACCTGGGCTGTCTCTCCACTGAATCAGGTAGGCGGAATCGAATGGTATAATGGCAATTGACATTTAACCAAGAAGCTTTAGCCAAGACAGCCTTTCCCATTATGTCGGATGTATCTATGCAGATAATAAAAGAGAAAACGTATCATTGCACTATCATTACGTCGTATGTTATAAAAACATCAGATAGAGTATACTTCACACAGCATGTGATTGGAAGCTAGCCCTGTGCAGCTCTTGTTGCCAGACCTCTCAACAAGGCTGACTTGATTAAAATCAGCTTCAAAATGGACTGGCATGTTGATATGAATTCATATAGCGTGTTAGCAGCAGTCCCACCTTGCGATTTCAGCCTGGAATTCCCAGAGATCTATTCAAAACACTTGTCGAAAGCACCGTCAAATTTTATATAGTATTAACCTTGGAAATTCGACAACGCTAAACGATAGGTGCTAAGCAATAAATACCTGGTCTGATTTATATTATTGAATATAACATATTTGTCACCAGGAGCTGTTGCTGAGGAGGCTAGCACAGCAGAGGAAGGGAGAAGGCGACATATATCTTTAGTAGACAACTCTGAATTATCTCCACTTGGTGAACAAATTGGTTAGTAAGACGCTGATTAATTTTACTCGGATTATCCTTTTGTATTCGTTTGTAAAACACATACCTAACATCATAACTTCCACCTGATGTTGAAGGGACAATCAGATTGAGTTTCTATCACTCCCACAATATTATCTAGTGATGAGATCTATTATAGGACAAATTCCATCAATGATGCGCTATGAATCATAGATGATCCATTGTATTGATGAGATGATGCCTTTGATTGATGACAATCTATAATACCATTAAAACTGCAGTTCTTTACGCCGACTTCGTTTGATAAGGCAGCACACAACCTTGTCTAGGATCTATGGGTTAGACTAGCTTTGAAGTTGGTGCTATAGAATTCATTCAACAGAGTTGTACCTGGAGTTAAGTTCACCAAAGATTTTAAAATTAATTTTGTCAGGGTTTGTCGAGTGGTATCACATAAAAACCCCTCCCAAAGTCTCTAGAGAATACCTCACAACTCATTGATGTTGCAGAGTCAGTTCTGAGCTGAGATGATCAATTTTTGTGTGTAACTGGTATTACCATGGCATCTAAGTAACAAGCATTCAGATTATCCTTTCATGGAGACAATAAGAAACCAGCTTGAGACGATGGCAATCAACAGCTAATCACTTCAGAATTTGTAGATGATCCTCATTAGTAGAACTGTAATAAATGACGATGCATTCACAGAGAAAGGAAATATTCTTACTCTGTGACACATTTAAATGTATGCAAACAGCTGCAGTCAAGTTTGAATAGTACATGGACGTACTACATCATTCACTTTACAAGGAACACTGACTTGCTGATGTCTCTTTTCAGGATTTCAAGCTATCGATAGAAGCAATGGTGGTAGTGCCGAGAGTAAATTAGTTGACGAGTTCCCAAAGTATCCTACAATTCCTGTGGTAAGTTGTTGTATCTACCATTAAGAACTGATGTAGTCTATAAATGGTAAAATTTGTAAATCCTATTTCTAGACAGGGTTTCTTGAAAACACTATCACAGACTGACACTTGGCTAGATATCCTTTGCATTTGGATGTTCTGAATTCTGATTGTCGTCACTGGAATGAGATACCTCTGAGGGTGCTTTAGGGCTAACACAACCAACCAAGATTACTTCCCTGTGATATTTGAGCCCACTAGTTCTGCCTGCTGCACCAATGGCCTGGCAGCACCATCTCACAATTCCCATTTTTGCAATTTGTGATGTTATTATTGTCCCATTATCGCTTCCTTCCTTGCTGTTATTCAGAGTGATGGAAGTAGCATAGATGAAGAGGTCCAGTCAATCACATCAAGTCTCCCGTACTCACCTACAACTTTACAAGCGCCTCAGTTTGAACTCCCACCAAATCCAACTCATATTAGCCAAAGTCATACTGTGAGTCCAAGCTTGAATTCTGAGAGTCACAGGAGCGATGACGAAGAGGAACACTTCGATAGCGATGTAGAATTTGAAATGGCTGAGCAGGAGTTTGAGACAGACACTGATGGTAGTGATGTCTATGCTGATGATGAACTTGCTGATGAGGTGGAGGTCATATCTGGTGACTATGAGGATTATGAGGATGGTGAGGATTTGTCTGATGTCAGTTCAGCTGATTTAGAGCTTGATAACCTGATTAGTGATGACGTGGCTCAAATACTAAACAGGTGAGCAGTTTTATCAGACCAACACGCTGAAAAAAAAGATGGCTTAATGGCTAAAACATCCCCTGCAATCACAAAATCTATGTAAATTATTGTGAGGCACTCTGATGTTGACTGTATTCCTGGCCTAATTAACATCGAAAGAAGAAATTAAACTAAGTGCAAGACTGAAGAAAGAGAGTCAGCTCAACTTAGATCAAGCTGGTAAGACAGTACTTGCTCACGGGTTTTTCAACGTCATCCATCCATTAGATGCAATTAATCTAATTTTTAAAAATATCAGAACTCTTCTCGAACCCACTGAGTGTTTCCCATTTTTTTGGAGTTTATCAAGAGCCCCCATCATTGTAATTTATTGATCTTTGTTTTTACAGATACTCAGTGGTGAATCAGCTAATCACGACGGATCTGGATGTAATTGTAGAAGAAGATTCAGACTTTACTGACAGCGACATCAGTGACCACCAAACGTATTCAGGTTGGTTTTGCTTTTATTCATTGCATTAACCCTTTAAATGTCTTAGATAAGTTACTTTTGGCGCTTGTAAGCAAACAACAAAGTTTCACAAGCAAGATGGTCAACTAAACAGGTTTTGTGAAAAACAGTCATGCTTTTTAAAGATTCTGTTCGAATAATAGGCCCTAACCAAGCAAATACAAAGTTTACAAAAAAGGGCAAGTAAGCAAAATACTTTGCTACCTGGTACACTAATAGAATAGCAAAAGGTAAATGTCACTTGTCTGTCTGTCATTGGACTGATGTTGGAAATGGAACAAAAGTATAGATTCTCCTATCCCTAGACATGGTTTGTCTACATTCTTCTTGATCAATTGCAGAGCCAGGTAGCCCAGGATATAATCTCCATCCATCAATAGACAATCAGTCAGGCTACAATAATGACAGCCTCCCCAATACAAACAATGATCCGCTATCCACCAATATCCTAGTCATCCCAATGCTGACTTTCTCTAGTAGGCCTTCATCGGAGACTTTGTATAATCTACCTCACGCTGCCTCATATGGAGAGCAGTCTGGTGTTACTATAGAAGAAGAGCTCGATGACAGCATATCTAGTACACTGGGTGACCCAGAGGAGGATAGAGATGGCAGTGATACTGTTGAAGAGATTGACAATGATAAGGAGAATAAAAAACATGAAAGTGATATTGCTAACAAAGATGATGATATGTCTCAGCATGCAGACAGTCAACGAAAGCACACCAGTGGAACACAGGAAGATGTTAGTGCCGTAGAACCTCCCCATATAATTTCCGCTGACAATACTAAAGTTGTACCAAACGAACTCCCCACCAGTTCCAGTGGAACAGTGTCTGTTCATGAAGTAGCTGACACTAAACAGCAACAGCAAACTTCTCACGTCACACATAGAAGTACTAGTCCACATAACTCTTTATCATGTTGCCAGGACAGCACTGAGACTGAATACATAACATTCGCTGCTGCCAATAGACAGTTCAGAGGACACACAGAAGGAGAGGGCAGATTGCTGGACCACCAATCGAGTCAGGGTTCAGAGGTCAGCAGCAGTGCTGACTCTGATATGATCCTGTCTGAAATAATCAAAATCTCACAAGACTTAGAGCAGCGTAGCTCTGATAACGATTCTAAACCATCGTGTGACTCAGAGAATCATGTTGGTATTGGAGAAGTTGTTGTCCCTCCTTCTAATTTAACTGAAACTATTGCGCAAGAAGATGCGGATCGCACATCACTCAGTTTGTTATCCAGTAAGAGCTACACTTTTGATCATTTTGCTAACACAGATATCTCTCGGCCCAACTCAATAACTGAAACATTAGAACAAGAGATTGAAACGTCAGATGGATCTATAACAGGTACTGTGCCTAAGAAGGCAGTAGATCCTCTGACACAGGCTATGTCTATCAGTAGATCATGCAGCGTAGAAAGTAATACTACGATCAGGGAATCGGACACTAATGTCAACTACAATTCCGATGCTGCAAAATCGAAACCAGAGAAGACAATCTCAAGTCAGAAAATTGAGTCTAACCCCGCGATTGCTACTCATGTTTCCCTTCCAAAAACAGAAAATATCGGTGCTATTCAGACTTTCGACATCCTTACACCACATGCAGAGCCTTCGACCTCACAGAGTAAATCTAAGAGCAAAGAAGGAAAGAAAAGTGGAAAAAAGACAATCAAGTCACTAGCTTTGAGCATATTTGACAAGCTGAAAAAAGCTAAGGAAATCACTACAGATGATAGTAAAGCGAAAAGCGCCGATAAAGGTAGGTACACTGATATAGGGAATTTGATACTTTGGATTAATATCTTTGTAAGATGACCGAACTCCTTACTTGCTGGTTTCCTAAAAACACAATTTTTGCAACAGTTTTTCATCAATCTGTTGAACTGAACGAGTTGATCCCTTGAAACTCCAAGTTTGGTCCTATATTACAATGAAGCTGAACGTGAACATAATTCTGTTTGCCAATTCGATAAGCAACGAAACTGGTACACAACGTCATGATGAAGAGATTTCTTCCAGATTGTAAAATTGTTGTCAGATATTATCTCATTGCATTAAAACAAATTTTTCTTTCGTTTCATTCTTCACCATCCAGGCGAAACTGCTGCTAAGATCCGACCTGAAATCAGAGTTTTGCTTCCACACGAGCAGCAGCAAATTTCAGAGTTACCTTCCTCGGTGGAGCTCTCTGCCGAGGCTCGAAGTGAAGATACCCCTAATCCCTTATCAGAACCAGAATATCTCCATCATCTAGGATACACCTCCTTCTGCTCTGATAGGAGTGATGTCGATGATACCGAGCAAGGTTTGTTGGTTTTGTTGTTTGAGACCAAAGTTAGGAATATCAGGAACTTTTCTAACAATGGTTGGGAATAACTAGTAAATATATACTTATACCTTAAATAGGAAAATGCTTGGAAAAGACTCTGTTGGTCTTATCATTAGCTACCTCTTTTTGTATATAAGATTATTTATATTTAGTATGGGAAATTATTGATACAATAGTGGCAATAGTATTTCATTCACCTTGACCTGACAGGTGACAAGATGTTTTTTTTCTGGGGCGAACGAAATGTAAGCCTGGTTAACCAGCAAGTACGGTCCACAAAGGGAATCCCAACCCCTCCAATACCATTAGATGGAGTCTATTTATTTATTTTAGATGAAATAAGTATTGATGAGAACTATGAGAACAGATCTCTCCACAGTGATTTATCCGTTAATGAAGGAAGATTGTGCTTATCTGGTGAGATATTTTGCTTAGCTCTTGAATGTGGCATCCAACAGCCTTCCATAATGCCACAATGGATTTATGTTTATGTGCAAAACTGCTAAAGCTTCACCAAGCCACAGTGTAGAAATTCCATCCCCCTAAATAATGGTGCCTGACGTGATAGGGTTCAAATGCATCACCTTCAACACTTGTATACAGCATGGCTGGTAGGTAAGTTTGCATTGCATAACGTAATGTGTTCAGCTTTGTGTGGAAGGTTTGTGTGCCAGATCGGGATATTTTTTTGAGGTATCATTGAAAGCAACAATCTAATTTTGTTTTGTAACAATTTTGTTACAATGCACGGATAGACTGTTGCGTTCGATATTAGAAAAATCTGGCAGACAAAGTCTAACTAATTAGCAATTGGAAATGTGGACTTACCTAATTAAACCAACTGAGCCTCCACATCTACTTACAATAGGCCTTTTTTAAAAACTTTTTTTTTAATGCAGGTGGGGCTGAATCTCAAATGGTGGCACAAGCAACAAATGACCCTGACCTCACAGAGCCTCAGAAGCTCATGGAGTACTCAGCTGAAGGTCCTGTTACCGATATCAGTAGTAGAAAGAGGCCAGTTCAGGAGCCGATTATAGAGAGAGAGCTTAAAGTACCTCACCTGTGTACAGAGCAGCATAGTGACGGTAAAACATCCTTATGAAAGAAAACGTTGTCCTTTCTGTCGGTTGACAGGTCAAACAATTATGAGACTGATCTTATCAGTTAGATTTTGTGAAGCATTCCCTTTTACGACACGTAACCCTACATCTCCTAGTTATTCGATTTTAATGCAATGACAGGAAAACTGTAATGTATATAATTTGGGATTAAGTCAGCACTGATGCCGAGCCAAGCAATTTATCAACTATTTGTAGGCCAATCATGGTTTCTACTTGGAAGGTGGTATTGAGAGTTCAATACACTATATTTTGTCATTTTAAGGTGCCGACATAGATGCTCAGCTTTCACTGATCAAGGCGAGGAGCGCTCAAATCTCAGCACAGCTCAACACAGTCACCGACCGGAACTTAACTGATAGTAGAGAGATTCTGAGGAGAAGCACAGAGAGCCTTGGTAATATAAGCGCCGGAGGGGGCCCACAGTTAATGCAGGAGAACCAAGGTAGATTAGCTATGGTACATATATTTTCTGTTGTCATGCTAACTTAACTGCAACATGCTCACAGCTGGTTGGTTGTTGATTGTGACAGATTTGTAACCATGAGCGGCAAGTAACAAGATCAACAATGCCTGCCATGTGGGTCTGTTTTGTGAAAACCTAGCATGTATTGAAAAACTTTACTAAGTCGATGTCGGAAGGATAAATAATATGTCAAAGCTCTTAAACTATATATATTATATATTTATTCTTGCGGTTAGTTGTCGAGACTTTGAGCCCATTGCCAGACGAAGTATTTGCTCAGGATGTTCTATCACGGACTCTCTCCCTACCCCCACCACCAGAGTACCATGAGGCTATGAGAACTGAGGCTAAGCGATCTCCTCTGTTTTATCGTGGACCTGCTAAGGAGAGCGTTAAATCTGCAATAGTTCCTGTCAAGGAAAACTCAAGTCTGCAAGGATCCAGTCCGAGACACTTTTTCTATCCACAACAAACAGCTGAAGAACCAGTTGTGCTTTCCACTCGTGGAGCTACTTATCAGAGTGATCCAGTCACCGCTAGTGCTGATCATGAGTCTTCGACTAGACCTCTTGAGGTCAGAGTAGAGATGAGAAAAGGCAATACTAGGGTGAGTGACTGATTCTGAGGGATATTTTTATTCAATCAAAGGGTGCATCCGAATTGCTGGTATAGGCAACAATTACTTTATTCACAGGGTGACCAATACTTTAGCGTAGGACTACTCAGATAGAAAGCCGGAAAATATACATTTATATTGTCCATAGAAGTAGACATTGCAAGTGCCGAGTGCAATAAATGCAATGGTTCCAGAATTCTCTTCTTCTATCAGCTATTTATTTTTTCTCGTTCTTTGTTTGTTCTATGTAGTTGAAGTGTTTCGAATGAACAAAAATGTATGTTCACAGGCAAAGCCACCAGTATTTCACCGAAGTCTGAGCTCTGAGCTGTTAGATCGCGCACGCAGTCTTTACTCATCTACTACGTCATTGGAACAGAATCTGGTTAGTCCACCCCCTCGGACTATAGATGATATATCCACTGATGATGATTCTCAACTCAGCGCTGGAGGTGAGAGCCAAAATTCAGAAATGGCCAGTTTTAAACAAAATGGACAGCGCAAAGTAACATGGAATTGTCTTTGTCATGGAAATGATGACAAAAGCTGGCAGTGTCCCATGGCTCCTCACATGGGATGTTTTTACCAAGTCAATTTCAATTCAGACCCTCAATTGTGAGGGTTTGACTCTTGGGTGAGAAATCTGACTCTTTCTTCTAAAATTTGCCTTACAACATTTGATACCCTTTGCTAACTACAAAAATAGATGCTGGCAATGATTTACATTTAAAGGGATCAATGTTACTGCGAGATTGTTGTCCCTTATTTAACCTTGTGGCCTGATACTAGGATATGTAAGGAGTCTCCCATGATGCAGTTTTCGAAATGGCGAATAATAACGCCCAAAAGACAACACTCAAAGCTATGAAGAGCAGTAATCTAGGACGGTGAGCTTTTTTGGGATTGCGGTTGTTAACTCCAGATCTAGACTACAGTCTAAATGGACGTAAGCACAAATGACCTCACCGAAGCACTGAATTGATCCATCTTTACTTCTTACAGTTCACACACTGCCATCAGATGATGATGCTGACGATGAAGATGACACTAGGTCATCACTTACTGATGGATCATGGGTCAGAAACAAATCTAAATATAAGAAGGAATCACTGGACAGTAAGAGATCTCCAGGTGGGCAAGGAAGTAGTTCAAGATTGTAATATATTGTAAATGAGACTTATTTTATTATTAATACGCGTTTTCAGTTTTCATAAATATATAAGTATATTATAAACAAACAAAAATGACAATTTTTTGACCTCACAAAAAAAAGAAAAAAATATGTATATATCATGGTTGATGTTGAACAATAATTAATTAGGTCAAGTTAATTTTAGGATAGATCTGCTGTTGGTTTTATTATTGTTTTACCATTGCCACGAATTTTCACCCTCACCCTAGTCCAAGTGCTCAGTCTGCTGCGAAGCGAGTGAGTGGCATTACATTATCAACCACTCATTTTTACCAATGCATTTTTGATAATGTACCACGGCTATGTTGTCTGTCTGGGAACTTAGACTACCCACATCCGTGTTGTAGTTAAACAGACTGCTGCATGAGTTACTCACAAAGTTTTGTTTGATTTTTTCAGGATCGCCCTATGCCCGACCTGGAAGAGAGATAAACCAGGCATCACCTAATAACCCTCCATCCGTAGTGACTCCGACGTCTCAAGAAGGAAAAGATGGTAGGTTTGCTAGTTCTGAACAAACCTTGAGTAAGCTTTTGATTTAGAGAAATGTTTTAGTTTTTTGATGAACTTTGAAAGCTTACTAAGCTTAGAACCTGTTGTATAACACCTTAGGCTGTAATGAAGTTTAGGGCTTTGCTGCAATCTTTGGACTTAACTTTGTCAAAGAGATTTTACAAATTCAAAGTTATGAAGCTATTCAGTTATTAAAATACAACAGAATTTTATGAGAAAATCACTGTGATTGTAGGTTTAGAAACCAGAAGTCGCAGCTCATCTGAATCGTCTACAGACTCTCTTGGTTTTGAGCCTTCTACAAGTGGAGATAAATCTGATACCAGCTCAGCAGCTCCCTCTAGTGGTCAAACTAGTGAACCATTTTCGAAAAAAGCATCAAATTCATCAAATGAAAACAGGCAACAACAGTTACTTAATGAGACATATCAATCTGTGGATCATGTCACAGCCATCAGAGATGAGGTCCCTCATCACATTGTAAGTTAATCATTCTTCCTTTTGAAACCTATACTACAAGACGTAAGTTTTAGATAGTAAGTTCACACAAAACTAGGAGTATTCAATTTTTTCATTGAAGTCCTGAGAGCAAATTGTTATGTTTTGTTTGAAACAATGGCTCGGAGAAGTGTTATTCAAAGACCAAAGTTTTTTTTGTTGGCACTACTTGGAAAACATTTCACTATTGAAATGATATAGACTTCCAATAAAAGTGAAAATACAAACACGCCTGTTTCAAACTACATTATAACAAAGTTTGTACATTTATAGACTGAGAACAAGCCGGCAGCATATTTACCTGCGGATGATGATGAAGTTATGATGTCATTTTCTGATGATGGAGCGTCTACTGGCATGGATGACACAGTGTCTTCCAACTATCATGAGGTTAGTATCAAATGCAGAATTCAAAGCAAGTGCTGGAGTTGGTCAGTGTCATGTAATATGAATGAGTTATGGTTCAATCAACTACGCTCGCATGCTGCTGAAAATTGCTATGTTATGGCGCTTAATAATCCACAGTGCTGCTCACATTATATTAGTGATTGTTACAACCGGTTGAAAGTATAGGGTATTACCATTCCCGAAAGAATGGTGGCAAAATATGCTTTGCCTGCGGGATGAGGCCGCAATACCGCAGGCGGTTTCTGAACAGAAGGACAAATGCACACCTCCAGGTCTAGTCACCACATTGTTATATAACACATGCTCCTTGTGTGCATTGTAGGGCAACATTGTGTCAGAGCAGCGAATATCTCCTACCTATGCCTACACACTTGGCAATGAACAAGTGGAGGCGATCGAGTATGAATCAGCTAATGAGGTGAGTAACGTAAATGTGAAATACATGCCAGTATCAGAACCTAGCAGCAGTTACTGTAAATAGTTGTACGGGTGACCGTATTATGCCTTGTAACGAGTAAAGCTCACAAAACTTTCTGACCAATATACTACCATTAAATGCTTAGTCAATTGTATATGGGGCCTCTGAATACGATGGGTGCCAAATTTCCTGTATTATGACTGATTCCGTCCTTTATCCCAGTCATCCTCTACCTCATATGACAAGAATTGATCTAAATCTTTTTAATCTCCTGTTGATCCAACACCTTGATTGTCTTTGCAGGATTATGCAGTGCTGGAACAACCAATAACCCAAAGCCATGCTTACTTTCTTGGCGATAAAGGGGTGGAGAACTCCAAGCCTGTCACAAAACATGGTAGAGGCAATGATAATGATCCAACAACTCTTAAACAAGATTCTGGCTTTCACGAGGTATTACAGACACATTCACTTCTGTGAATTAGAAATGTGACAAAATGTTTCACACAAGAAATATCAGCTTGCTAGAGCTCTCCTGAAAACTCAATATTAAAATGACGTTCCTTTTCTTTTTATTGCAGGGCAACACTGTGACTGAGCAGCCAATATCTACTACTCAAGCCTATACTCTAGGAACCGGACCCGTAAAAACAACAAAGCCAGGGTCATTGCCTCAGGTGAGAATCCATATATCAAAGTATACCGATTTTTGTGGATTGAGAATGATAGAAATATCAGAAATCCACCAGCGTGCAATGTACATTGTTATTTTTCCTACTACGATAAGCAAAC
The DNA here is from genome assembly GCA_914767715.1 of Membranipora membranacea. NCBI lineage: Eukaryota > Metazoa > Bryozoa > Gymnolaemata > Cheilostomatida > Membraniporidae > Membranipora > Membranipora membranacea. The sequence continues at coordinate 16,054,494 of OU612069.1, read as the reverse complement.
TAATTTAGGACAATCATGAGAACAGATATTTTTGCAATGATTTTTCATAAAGAGAGCACACATTTATATCTAGTAACCCACAAATGCTCTGCTAACCTTGTATACCTTTGTTTGTATAATCATACTGTTACTACAACATTTCGATATTCTGTTTGTTGGTAGGGTTACGTAGTAACAGAGCAGCAAATAAAACCTAGTCATGCCTACACCCTCGGTAATGAACAGGTGGAGGCAATCGATCAAGTATCAGCCCCTGGTACCAGAGAACACAAATCTAGGATCCAAATCGGTGGTCAACAGCCCAATCCTACAGGCCCAGAGGAAGAGGTGAGTGGAGAGTGCTGGTTTCCAGTAGCAGTTAGGATGCCCTCCCTCTTAAAATTGAGGTTATGGTGATGAGTGAAGAAAGGTGTATGATGTAGCATGGAAGCAATTTAACTTGTAGATATTATAAGGTAGTGTCTAGCCTAGCTTCTTTTCAAACACGTTATTTCTGGTTTCTGGTTTTCGGGGCTAAGCTTTGTGATTTCAGCATATCTGCACTCAGACATGACTGAAACACTGATGGGTATATGAAGGATAAAGCTTTCATTTTGAGCAGGTTCCCAACAACCCCCCTAGTTGGAGCAGGTTCAAAGATACAAATAGTAGAGTTGCCTGGCCATTGTTAAAAAGAAGATAACTCTAAAAATATTTTATTTGGATGTAGTAGCGACTTGGTATTCACATCACAATGAATTTTGGAGGATATAGAGTTACATAATTACGTTACATGACAGATACTGCTAAAAAAAAGAAACAAACTGAATGGCGACAGCATATTCACAGCATCGTAACAACTTTATCATCAAAATTATGCAAGAATATTTTGGTAAACAAGCATGACATTTCGGAGATTCCTAGACTGTTGCCATGTTGATTAGATTAACAAATTTCCGTTTGCTGTATGTGTTTCCTGGTCACAGGCAAACTTATAGGACTTTGACACTCACTAAATGTTACAAAATTTAACCGTTTTGAATACTTGGCAAATTCACTTACCTTCCCTTGGTAACAGGTGAAATTATTTGGCCTGCCATAAATCCATTAGTATCCAAACAACATTGTTGTGCAAGTTTAAACTCAATTTGCCTTTGGATAGTCTCATCAAGATCACAAGTAAGAAGTCCAGGTTTGAGTGAATTTTTAAAATTTTTAAATTACACTTAAAAACATTTTACAACTCACTAACTAGGTAATACAAGTCTTCACTTCCTAATAAGAATATTTTTACAATGTTTTTGTGAAATGAAATTTGTATCGATCAGTGCAGGTTATATTGTTTATTATAGATGTAAGCTTTTTGTATCTCTGCCAATGTTTTGTTGCATGCAATAAGAACAAAGTGAATTGTATGCGTAACAATACTTGTAGTAAATCCATTATCAATCTCTCGCTCTCATCTATAATACAATAGGATTGTTTGTTCTTGTAGAGAAGTAGCTTTGATCAAGTGAAAGCTGACACCAGATTTGTACAACTCGACGTAGCTGACAGCTCAACGAAATCAGAGGATATAAAAAGCGCTGTCGGTGAATACGGGTCAAGCTCTTCAATTGGCAGCGGAACTATTTACGGCAGCAGTAGCAGCGTAGAAGATGGGACAAGGAGAAGCGCTAGTCTAGATAATATGGACACTACTGGTGAGTTAGCTTTTGGAAAGCAGTGCTTGAAATCAGTGAACTTAATTTCATCCCCTGGAGATAGTTGTTGGATTGCTAGCCAATGTTCGGGAAGGCAGTCACAGCCTAAGGGGATCCCTATAATGACCTCCTACAGCCGTGATTGCCTTACCTGCTGTGTTTGAATGTGACGATGAAAGCCATGAGTATGACAAGCTGCAATGATAAGCTGAACATCGATAGCACAGAGCTAAAGAATTCAGTGTACTGTGATATCCAACACATATAGTACTTTTATTTTAGCCCCCTCCCTTTGCCTCCCCCGCCCATCAAAAAGGTATATTTGTATGTATCTGAATGTGCAAAGTGTGTGCTCTTATAATTTACAGTTGGGAGTTGTAAAATCACAATTAATTAGTATGGGTTTATTTCTTTTTCACTCCCAGTTTCACTAAGAGCTAACACAGTAGTAAACAAGCTCGCTGTTATTCATTGTGTAGTACATTTGGCCTCAAACAGCACCGCAATTCACTTCTTTCACAATTCGGCCAGCTGAGCGTTATTTTTTATTATTGTCGTTGATGTAATAATATTGATTTTAAAGTGTAATCGCTGTTTAATTGTGTATTGTGTATCAATTAACCTCTTTCAAAAAATATGCTTTTACATCAAGCCATTGTTTACAAAGTCTGAGGGCGTTTTTGATATCTATAGACTTGCAAGGCTAGGCTGGGCTAGCGTTTTCAACAATGCTCACTGATGTTTAGTCTTGGGATAAATGCCATTTTAAGGGGGTCATGGTGTTGCCATTTGATATCAGTAAGTGTAAAAACATGGATTTAAATTGCCACCTATGGGGTCTTCGCTTTTCTTTCTAAGGTAACAAACTTGAATAACTTCTATATATTGCGTGATTTCTCTTATATAGTGACACTTGGAAAAGGTTTAATATCGAGAGGGAAGAGTGACTTTTTTGTCCCTTGGATGGTTGAACTTATGCTTAATATGTATCAAGGTGAACTTTATTCCTATTTGCACAGGTACACATCTACCTCGCCCGGCATCACTTCCTGTCTTACACAGTGTCGGCAGCAGTAGCAGTGAGTCACTGAGACCACAGGAAAACTTACAGTACGCTGCCTCATTCTCATCTCCTTTACACCGACGTACTGTGAGTATGAGTAATTGTCTGTGTTTCTTTGATCGATTCAATTAGCCCCGCTTTGCCTCTGAAGTGCGATACAACATAAAGAGGTGCGCATACCACTGTACAGCACACAGATCTTCAGCCAGAACCTAGTTCAAGAGCAGTTTCAAGACCGGCTCTAATAGAACATTCCTATGGTTGGCACTAAACGCATGACGCTATCATCATGTGCGGCTCATTATTACTCGGGTCGTATTTAATCCTGTAATAACGGTTGTCTGAAAGGGAATCTTTTCGGTGAAGTACAGGATAGCTTGCAGAATTTTTTTCTTGGACAAATTACTCTGACTTGCCAAGATGCACTGTCAAGACAGCAATACTCTAAAGTGGACTTCTTGCTTTCTTTCTTTACCGACCACGTTAGTCAGTTCTTGTCTTATTTATTTTAACAGCCACCATCTGGGAAGTTACTTATTGAGAAAACAGCAAAGACGGAGCAAAAAAGTAGCGGAGCTGATATCATCTCCCCTCCAGTCGACTTTAAATCTATCAAATCACAACAAGATCTGGTGAGTAATAACCTCTCACATACACTAGCTGAATTAAGTGTTATCTAGCTAAATTTATGGCCAGCTAACATTTGCTCAACCTTATTGACTTATATATAGTCAAAATTCAGCTAGGGAAAATTGGTGTTAGCCAACATGAAGCAAACCTCAAACAAGGTAAACTAAGCTCTAGCCTTACCTGACTCATCCCAGTTTTATCACATCTTTTCAGTACGTGGGTAGGCTATATATATAGTTTTTGTACAGTCAATTGCAACTAGATTTTTCACACTGAAATTTTGTGCTTTGTAAACTGATCTGAAGGAATTGAGTCTGATGCTGTGTGCTCCTGTGCGATCATTTATTCATCAGTAGTATGTCTAAATGCCAAATATACAGCATATTCAGGATGTATAAAATGATGGCTTTTTATTTAATTTAGACTTCGATGGAGCATTATCAGACATCAGTGGATAACCCAATCTACCAGTCTGTTCGACGGTCTCCTCATCTCGACAATCACATCACACAGAAAAGACAAAGCGCTACACAGCAAAAAGAAGTTTCAGGAGTCGTCCCACCGCACAATTATAACGAGTCCATCTCATCTGATAGTCAATACAGTCCATGGAGTGATGACGAAGAACAGTCAACTCCTAAAGATAACCAGAAAATCTCCAGCAAAAACCAACATCAAGATCAGCTCGGTGAAAATATGCAGACATTTTCACCACAAGATGGCGAGCTTGTGAGATCTGAATATAGAATGGTGAAGAGAACCAGGACTACATCTGGTCACCGCAGCGAGTCTGAGAGTGAGTCAGATAGTGAGGATGGAAGTGAGGCTGACAATGTCCACGAGGAAATCACTGACATGTCATCAAACACAGCTATCAATTTCGGAGCAGTGAATCGACACCCAGACAATAGTCAACACACTTCAATGGGACAAATCACACTTAAAACTCTTGAAGATGGGAAGCAACCAAACTTTGAGCAAAAACGGGCAGCAATGGAGGAAATATTGAGGCGGCAATCCTTTGTGAGTCAGCTGAGTGAAGGGTCCGTGGCTCGACATGTAAGAGAACAGGATTACATAACTCCTCACGTCTCTCATGATAGGCTGATTATCAGACCACCTCCTGGACAGAGTGTAGAGTACAGACATGCCGTGCGAGATGGTACAGAGGGCAACAGACCTGCCAAAAGAAACTCTACCTGGTGGAGTAAAGTCAAGGAGGCCCTGCTTTCTCCCGTAAGTTTCCATTTTCTTTTATTCTACTGAAAGGAACATGAATTAAATTAAAAAAATAGTTTGTATCCAGATTCTCACTGTAACTTTACCTCTGTTGGGGCCAAAATTACAAGGTAATGCACAGAAGAGTAAGATGAGTTGCAGAGGTATGTTTTCTAATGATTTTTGTTACAAGGTGTTTGATAGCCTTAATATTAAATTATGGAATGGTCTTGAAAAATTGGAATCTACCTACCCCACTCGCCACCCCAATAGCACAAGAAGCAGAAAAATACACAATAAGTGCTCTAGTATTTTGAGATAAGTAATAGAGAAGTAATGCTGCAACAGTTCAAGAACATCCAAATGTTTACATAGATATGAGGACACTAGTGTAAACACTCTCTACTGTATTTAGGATTATATTAGAGACTATATCGTATCCAATGTGATCCCCTAACAGCATTTCTAAGCTGTATTGATACACTTATACTTCAGATTATTATAAATACACATCTCTACTTGAGAAATATATAGTTATTCAGATGATGTAGTCTGCCACTGTCACCTGCATGCATAATTTGGGATAATTCTCCAATTTGAATCATGAACTAAATAATAATTGCCTGAGGAAACAAAATGTTTACATACTGTATATCTTCTAACACAACCCGGGCACCATATTGTTCCGAAACCCTATTTGACTTGGGAAATAATTTTTGAATAGTGTTTTTCTAGGTCAGACAAAGGCATAGCATTGTTGCAGGCTTTATTAATAAGCTTAGCCGAGAAAGACTCCTGTTTTACATAAGACAATCTCGCTGACTTTTCGCTTTTAGTAATTATTGGGTCTATACAGTAAATATATTGCATGAGAACTGTCTTTTCACGCTTTCACTGAGGACACTATGACTTATAACCTGAATTTTGATGCTCATTGTAGAGCGCTGTGGATATACTGAGACATGACTCTAAACTGAGACTCATCAGCTGGAATATCGTCCGCAAACTCAGAGGTTAGTTAGAAGAAGTTTGATCCCTCTGTGTCGGCTAGGGATATTGCAAAAGTCGAGTATCGAGGCCGACTTTTGCAATAATGCTACGCCGCCATAGAGGGAACAAATTGAGGTAAGTTAATTTCTAGTCTGTGGTGTGTAAATTTCTTGGTATGACTCTGCTAGCATAAAATCACATGGACTAGGAGGAGCGTTTGATAGCATCATGAGTAGTGAGTTCACCGCTTTTTTTGATAAGATCATAGTCCAATGTATACATGACTACATAGGGCGACTAAGCGCTGAAGACATAACCAGTCCAGGGAAGGGGTCAACAATATTCTGTCTGTTTATCCACCCTTCTAGCAGGGTGCTTTTTAAACTGGTGAGATAGAATGTAAGGTAGTCTGTGCCCCCAGACTCTTGCCTCTTGCCCCTGGTCAGAGGAGAGGGGAGGTAGAGTAAGAAAGAAGAAAAGTCGTTTTGAACAAGCTAGAAATATTTAAACTTTTGGGTAGCTTACGTTTATTCATCATCATTTCTTTACATAAATTACCACTAAAGCAAGCAGAAATTGGTGCTAGCCAACATTAAGTGACCGCGACTAACCTGACACAGCATCATTTTCTCATGTCATTCAGCTGAAGGTTTTAAGATGGAGGCTCACAGTGAGGATGAAATGCTAGACAATCTCGTCAGACATCTGCAGGAGAGGGAAATCAGAAAACAGAGACAATCTGCAGTAATGAGTCAACCTGTGACAGGAAGTAGTGCACATCAGCAGCAGATGTTATACGAAGACTCTGACAGTGATGACGAAGAAGAGGTATTGTAAAGATTTTAATTTGTTGGGATCGATTGTTTAGCGCGGAAATACACATTTACCACCAAAGTATTGAATGAAAATCTAAACCTCAGAAAAAAATACTCCATCAATAATGGAATGCCATAAAATCTTATTTTCATATTAGATCATGAAATCATGGAGTTTTCCCTCCCAGTGAGCCCAGAACTCTTCAAACAAGACGTAATGTAATTGAGATCATTGGATCTTCGCGAAAAAATCTTTGGTGCTTGACGCTTGAGATACTACTCTGCATGTGCTGTTTAATTGAGGTTTAAAAAAATTATGTCGATGATGGTCATTGACAGGCAGCACACACTAGCCTCGTCACAAGGCAACAAAAAATGACAGTGTACACCCTTAGTATCCAAGTAGAGAAAATATTATTATGCTTTGTCTTCAGATGCTGAGACGAGTGCAGAGGGCATTCCTAAACAGACAGATCAGTGAGCTCAGCCAACGAACTGAAACAACCACTAAGACTAGAACTAAGGCTAATAATAGAAAGCAGACAACCCCAAAGATGGAAACACAGCAATCAGTTCAATCATCACAAGCTTTGAGTGAAGACGTCTTCAACAACCAAAGCTCTAGTGGTGAGATGACTGATGATTTGTGATATTCTTTGCTATTGTGAATAATCACAGACCTCATAGACCAAACTGTTGCGGATTAGTCTTAATTCCTATAAATGTACTTTAAAAACAGGAAGATCTACTCATGATGGTGCCAAACATCGCCATGGCTGTACCGAGAATTGTTAAAACAGTCATTGACAAACATCGAGCATTGCCATGGCACCCTGTAAGAGCGTACAACTCGTAGCAGAAATAGATAAAGTTGCTCTTATATCGTTTGTCAGTTTGCTGATTGCCTTTCAAAATGCTCTCAAACTGACATCGAGATTGTACTATCAGCATGTGTATTTATGGTTGGTAGAGCCAGTTTAATCTTTGCACCTAACATGGTCCAACCCCTAATTCAAAAATTTGACCTGGGGTGGACACACCTTATTCACTTTGAAGATACTTAGGCTACATGTCTTACATTTCTTCAATTTTTTCCACCAGGGTGTAGTGAAGCTAACACATCAGATGAAGGTAGCTCAGACTCTGAGCCTGGAAGTGATGAGGAACAGGGGACAGATAGTGGGTCCTGTCACCTCGATGTTGTGGATAGGGGACCACAGACTAAGCATTCAAAACCTCGCCCAAGATCACCTATGGTTATAAGACAGTCAGCTACCAGGAAATCGGTTAGTTGGATCTTTAATCTCATAATTTTTATTGAACCTAGTGGAGTAAAGTACTGGCAGGACAAAATTTGCTTTTCATAAACAGGCTAGAAATAGTGGAATTTATGGCTAGTTAATATCTACTCAACCTCAGAACTTTATAGAGCCTCCTTCCCTCTTGTGACTCTTGCTTCAAGGCTGCAATAAAAAAAAAACGAAGTACCTCTGAAAAAAATTATATGTAAATTAGCTTGCGACTACTAAACTAATATTTTGGCTTGGGGATACCCGACTTTAGATCATTGTGCTTTGTTGTAATTACAGAAGCCTTCGCCCACAGAGATATATGGCATACAGCAAAGACCTTCATACCATATAAGGCAATATTCCACTCAGCTCAGTGAGGAACCCAAGACATCACCTGCGGGTTATGTCATCGAACATATCCAACAGCAATCTGATCAGCCGGCACCTGCTACAGAGCAGGTGCCCCTTCACAGGGCACCTGTCACCCACTCGACACCAGTACCAGAACATAAACCAAAGTACTTTAAGTCACATGACAGACTGAGCCAATCAGATTCTGATCCTGAATCACATGACCCAATATTCCAGAAGGCTGTCATGAAGAAGTCAGTGTCTAATGGTGGGAGCTATAGAATTGACACTCACAATACACAGCAGGACCACCCAAGTAGTAACTTGTCATTAGTAGAGCATCGTAGCTATGATGTTATAGACTCCGCCTTCAGCAGAGCTCCTCAGTATGACAGCCCCAGGGCACCCACAGAGAAAATCATACTCAAAGACACACTGGCAGCTGAGATTTTGCCTGCGCAACATGACAGGCCTCTTAAATCCGCTCAGTCATCACTAGACAGGTAGGTTATAAACGAGTTGACAACTGATAAAATGCAGTGGAAGTTTTTTTGCATGAATCTTGTTTTCTCAGAGTAATTGCAACAGTAAAAGACAATATAAATGCAAGCTTCACTTGCAACTGAGTCCACGTGTCAATCGGAAAACTGAGCAAGCATTTACTATTTTGCGCTAGACTGTCAATAAATAGTAGATCAGGAGTTATCCTACACCGAGTAGAGAGGAGATAACTTGATGAAGTGTTTAGGTAGAGGTCACAATTATGAATTATTTTGTTACAGAGGTGACAAGAAAGCTCTTGGCAAGCCACCTCCATCACCAAAAAGCACCAGACCATACATAGTGAGTCTAAATTTTTACTCACTGTCTAAAATATTGTTATGCTGAGAAGGTAAGTTGGCTTAGTGATATAACATTGATAATGTGAACCACAGAAGCGAATATATGACCTTACTTTCTTCTCTTTGGTAAAGTGTGTTTTGTTCGAAACGAGGAAAGCAATTTCTTGGTGATGGTAACAGGTTCCATCTTCAGCCTCATTATATGCAATGGGTTATTGTTGGTCTCTCATGTATGTCACATGGCCAGACCAGGTGTGTGTATTAAGGGCTATAGAGTAGTTAGGATGTAACTCTGGTTAGAAGTGCCTGTGCCTTATCGAGCAAAGTGTTGAAGGTTCCGAGTTTGAATCCCACTGTAGGTCACAGACAACGGGGGGGAGGGGGTGGCTTGGCTCTCAGGTGTGATCCAATCTGCCTACCAAACAACTGAGAGCGATTTTGTGCAGCCATTGCAGTTTATATCTTGCCGCCAATGCTTTTCGATGTGGGGTGTGAAATCACTGCATGATTACAACCCCAGACTGGCTGTATAGAGCCAAACGCACACTCTATTCTTGAGTATGCGAAGCTGGCGAACCGATAATTGAATTCACAAATAAAAATAAAACTCTGCTGTAATGACACAAATAATTGCTAACGCAAAATTTCAATGTGAATTGAAATAATATTTGCCACTCAGATAATTCACCAGGTGTTCCTGAGATTACAAAAAATATAGCCAACCTAATCAAGCTTATAATAACTGCTGACAGGAAATTATTAATTGTCGGAAGATAATCTTTGATATGTTTACATGGTGATGTCTAGATATTACATTGCTCACTACCATGACAATGATGAATGCACCAAGCAACCAATGACCTGTGTAATGTATCTAAAACGATTTATATTATACGGACAGGATGACTTTACATCCAATTGCTATGCAACAGGATAGCGCAGATAAAGGCATTTCTACTGATAATATTCATTGTAACAAAATATTCATTCTATTCAAATTATTACACATCATTGGCTCTCAATGAATAGTGATTTTTTAATCTTGGCCGACATTGAATAGGCAGACAGAAGGGAGCGCAGGAGAAATATTCATCTAAGCTGAACACAAAACTTTTGATAATAAATTGTGTGACTTTTGTGATTCATTTACTGATCAAATATTTGTAACTCGAGCTCCTGATTGGCTTTATCTTTATCAGAGACCGAGGGGAACAACTCTTCTTACAGCTTGACTATCAAAACATTCAATCAAAATTCAGTGTATTCATTCAGTGTGACAATAGGGGAGGATTAAACTCAGCCCACTTGTCAGTGTCACTGTCGGGTCACTGACAGCTGCACAGAAGACTGTCAACACAGCTACAGGGGCACTTGCTGAGCTGTGTCAGCTAGTTAGGCCTTTTGCTATATACTACCTAGTGCTTGTTGGGAAATTTCTCCTATTCTTTGGCACCAGCATATAGAGAAAAAAGCTAGAAACGAAATTTAGCTGTCAATCTGCACTTATGCAAATGACTAATTGAGGGATAAACACAACAAGTCCACACTTATATCTCTGGATATTTAGACACAGAACCTTCAGATCTTCAGAATGGTTCTGCTGAAATATGGAATGCCACTCAATGACACTGGTGATGGACAGCAGAGGTCAAGGGTAGGTCATAATACTGTGTGATATCCAAGCTGTTAGCTGCCGGCATTCAAATATAGCAGTAAATTTTACTGGTCTTACTGGAAGGAAAACGCGTTAATTAACCTACTATTCCTGGTTATAAAATTGAGTAATAAGGTCCTATTTTTATAGACATTTCTGGTATTTTCAAGTATATCTGATTAATGTCATTCAATATTTAGTTTTGGTTCCAATTACTGTCAAAACTGACATTATAGCTATGAATAACGGTGCAAGGCCCGTCTGCATGCAGTTCTCTTAGCTGTGCATTTTGTCTGGCGCTAATATGACTTTCTTGGATTGCTTTTCTTTCATTGTTTATCAACTAGATCTCAGTCGACAAAAGTCTGGGGGGCTCAGACTATAGTCGACCTGTAGCGTTCAATCTCTCCCTAGTCACTAAATAAGTGATTCTATAACGATGGACCGACGACTTCTATTTGCTGTCCCATATTAATAGGCTGTGGGGGGTAGAGATTTTTTCATATAGACGTCACTTTGCTAGTAATTTTGATCTCTACTAACATGAAAAAAATATCACCTAAAATTTACACTGAGTCTGCACTAAACCTTACACCAATATGCAAACATCAGCGATATTTGGATAGGTTTGAGTTGCGTGCTGATACTTTGCACCGTGACAGCTGCCTGTATAAGGTATACTGTAGTAAGAATACCAGCTTGACAGTGTGGTAAATGACCTGTATTTGACTTGGCACTGACTGTCAAGTGCTTGCAAATGCTCTTTTTGGCACATTTTGCAGTACAGTAACTTAATACAATGTCAGTTGCATTAATCTTATGATTACATTATGCACATAATACACATAAATCACATCCGGCAATAAACATATACACCAAGAAGCTGGTGAAAGTGAAACCTGCAAGCACTTGTCAGAAGTTGACGTGGGTGTTGTCAAGATTTGCAGTGATTAATGAAGCAGATGACAGGTATGTCATGGTGACATCTACTAGCAGTGCTACCAAGGCATTTTTGCAGACGACTTCTACTTCCTTAGGGATAAAATACCCTAAAACTTGGGAATGCTGCAATGAAATATATTCCACTTGCATTGCTGCTTTCATTGAATTACATCAAGGATATTAGCATTATGACTGGATTGTGAATGACAACAGATCGCAAGGTGCTCTATCTCCGAAAATCTACATTCAACTCATCATTACTCAAAGGGATTGAGTGAGATATGACATGGGATTATGAATTATTAACATTCATCATGTCTATTGTCTGACTAACTCACTGACAAATCTTTACACATCTCCACACACTTCTTAGCAAGCAGCAGCAAGAGAGTCTAGTTATCACTTATACAGTCTTGTGTCGTTTGCAAGTCATCTTGAACAAGGCAGCAAGGCAGGGGTGCAATCAAAGGATCACCTGTTAGGAATTCTCTGGGATAAAACTTCTTGCCTCAAACTTCAGTACTGAAACGGACTTGTTTCTACCTTTCTGCGCATCTAACTCAGGATTTTTATTGAATCAACAAATATTGGACTATCAAAATGGCAGTCGGTTCTTGTCGAGAACGTATCCTATCAAACTCCAGGGTAAGCAAATGTAGAGTGATCTTTAAAAGCGTTGCCCATCCAAACTTCCGCCTTCAGTCTTGTAAAATGTCAAATGGCTAGGTGCGAAAATGTCATCGAATATTGATATCTTCATTCTCATACGGAAAGATTTGACTGGGCACGTTGATTAGCTGTATGTATCCCATGTTTTGAAAGTGGTTTAAAAGATCAGATATGGCGATGAAAGGATATCGCTGCTAAGCTATTAAAGAATTTGATCAAGAGTTGTTATTATCAATGAATAAGTGCAATCATTTTGCGCTTAATTTAACAATGTGTCATTTTTTTAAGACGAGCAATGTAAGAAAATAACTCGGTAACCATGGGGCTGCCTTTGCACAGAAAGAAATGTCACTAATTATCAAAAGAATCTACAATGTAACTATAATTAGATGACATTTTTTGCCTCCAACAAATGCTTATTTTACTTGTGAATCACCTCAAAACTAAACAAACACTGCCCTTCAACTTCATAGACAATTTGAAATATTTCCAATGTTTTTGTAGTGTTTATCTTGACGATAAATATAGTTTTACTATTCTGTAGAAATATGTGATCCATTCTCTGTTTACCTATTTGGAGATAGAGTTTAGCATCTTTGACCGTACAGTTATGACAATGAACTCCCTTCATTGGTTATAACATTAATGTTTTGATAGCAAATTGGACACAATTATTGAACTCTAAATTACCTCAAGATTCTTTAGATTCTTTTGTTCTATCAGTGACACTCCCCAATCTCTAGAGAGTATGAATTGATCCATATTACTGTAATACCTTGATAAAAAGCATTAGATTACACATCTGATATCTGTTGACAACAGTCAAAATCAAGCATACTATTGGGAATATACTCACATTTTCTGATGGTTTATTAGTCAGGGGGCTTTCAGGTTTTAGTGCACTGATGCGAACATAATTTGTAAAGAATAATTTTAATGTTACATGATGGAAAACAAAACATGGCAATCATGGCTCTTTTATTGAAACACATTCACCGCAAACAAAACATGACAATTCCCTTCTGAGACTTATCAATGTCAAAAAGTGTGCAAGCGTAAAAAACAATAATGCCTGTCTAGTTCAACTTGCATAACAAGCCTTAGCAAGTTGCGAGTTTACAAGTAAAGAAAACACTTAATCACAGCTGCCGCAGCGTGGGCAGGGCCACGGAATGATCATTTCAATTGCTACCAGACCAGGATATGATTTACAATTAAAGTTTATTGGAGCAACGACTGTAATAAACTCAATGATAAACCAAACTCTCTGATTGGAAGATGTCGTTGAGGGTTATAAGCCTGAGAAATGGAGACACTGTGATGATAGTAAGTTGGAAACTTTCTGCAATACCTTTTTTGTATCGTGAAATTTGATGTTACGGATAGATTGGCGGTAAGGGACACTTTTTTGAATCAGCTGACCGTTTTGCTAAAATACCGGTATGAAGAATACACATTGCTTCGAAATATTTTGTGTTGTCATGCAAAGCTACGACCAACCTAACTTCCATGGTTTCCGCCAGTACGATGATTGCTATGCAAACCCACAACAACCACAATGAGGCTATAGTTTTGCTGATATGAAATTCATTAGTGACAGGTACTCTTTAATAGATTTCTCATAGTTTTCCGTGACCATCGATAGTTACCTCATCCTCATCGTGTTGACAAAAGGCTACATATTTATCTTGTCAAGTTTGTCACCTAGCGCCTAATTTGCATCTTCACATCTCATTAGGCACCCTTTGACTCACTCACACATCTTTTTATGCCCACCGTTGAGTTGGGAAGTGTGTCTTTGAAGCCTTAATGGTTCTGGATGGCATGAGCTGCGTTGGATCATTAGCATGGTGAGGGAGGACTGTCAAAGATTAGTACATTGCAATTATTTGAGTTCAAAGAAACGGGGTCTGCGTTACTCAAACAGTTTCTGTTCCGTTGACTGGACTATTGGTCAAACTTTGAGGATTAACAGGAGCAACCAGGGACTTTCATAACCTGAATGGATTAGCACCTACAGCGGGTGAACTGTTGTTGAGATATTACTCGCCAAGCTGAATGGATTATCTTAGTAAAGAGTCATCATGCTAATGGAGATATGTAATTAGCAAGCTGCACCACCATCTTCAGGGTATATTCAACTACTCAATGGAAATCATCCTTCCTTTTTTACCACCACTACTCTTTGGTGATCTGCACAGACTTAGGTATCAATCTTAGGCGATTGTCTAGACAAGACAGCGAACGATCTTAATCAAAAACAAAATAAATCAAATATTATTAAAACTAGAACACGGCAGCAGCCAAGAGAAGTGATTGAAGCTCCACAAAGGATCTATCTGGCGCTAACCAAACATGGATTACTTCTATAGCCCAGCAGGTGCACGGACCCGTCACAGTTCTAGCACCGGTACTACTGGTACAACTGGAACGACAAGCGGATTTAGTCATATAACTCCGATACGCATCAACACATCTAACAGCAGGATATACGATTCCTCGTATTCCAGTCAGGGCTCGGTAAGGCTTAGGCCAGAGCTAGATGTGTTGAAAGGCTTTGTGTGTGGGGTTGGGAGGGGAGGCGCTTTGCAGGATTTATTGTCAGAGATAGTGCTTAATGGTGTTACTTGGTGACTGATTTTGCTTGCATTTATGTAATAGTTGATAAGTTGATAACTTTAGAGTGGGTTTCGTATTGCCTATGGCTCCAGGTGATGGAAAGAGAGGATTTTCTCTTCCATATGCTTCTAACTTGTTGGATAGATAACTTCGAATCTGTTTTAAACGTCTGAATGGCACAAAACTCTGAAAACTGTCGGCAGAGTTACAGTCTCCTTTGAAGTTACTAGTTATACCGCTGATGTATATTGGATATGTGGATTGCCTGACAAATGTTACTCAAGCGCCTTCATTTCACTTATTTGGTCAATTAGGGTCATAGCCGTAAACTGTATGATCGAATTCAATACTTGACCGCTATATATCGGCTCTTGCCCCATTAGTTCTTGAGTGTTCTCTCGGATAGCCGTGGGAAAATGTGATATGAGTTATTACGCCTGTGCTTCCTACTATTGCTTTGAGTTTGTATATCTTCATAACGAACAACAGGTAATGTATGCAATGGGCATGTTTATATGTATCCCACAATGCACTTTTCTGGATTTCCCAGTGAGCTTATCCTAATCTCCATGGGGCTTCTAAAAGGAATTTGTATTGTGAGAAATCTGCTACCATGCACTGTGAGATGATTGTTTGGTCTGTATTACTGCAAAAAACAACATCATCTTGGTGGGCTACGTTACAGATAAGACTTCAGCCAAGGCAAGCATCGTCTGCATTTGTTCTTATGGCGATTCCTTGCTGTGATCATTTATATGCCAGGTTGATACAATCCTATACTAGGAATGAATCACTCTAGGTTTTCTTGAAGAGCCTTAGATATTATCTCATTACAGCTAGTTACATAAGTACATTAACCTCAAGGGCCTCCTCTCATTTCAAAAGTTAAATGCGTGTTTCTCTCACCATGAGTGGGACAGGTTTGCACCCTTCCCTTTGTTGAACAACAGTTTATCTAGGGGTAAGCTGACCCTCTTCATTGGTCTATGACGACTTTTTACCTGTCACATTTCATATTTAAACTGGATGTAATGATGTTAGAGAATTGACAAGTTACATGGCCATGTTTTGACAATCTCTCTCCTTCTTTGTAGAAATCCAGTGGAGGATATGGTGGCTCCCCGCAATATTACATAGACCATAATTCCTCAACACTTCCACATAGACCGAGATCTGAGTATGGAGGTACCGCTCCAAGAAGGGGGCGCTCATCACACCGCTCCAACTCTCCTGATAGGGTAAGCAATGTTTTACATTACTTACACGCTATTACTCAATCCTAGCCTTGTCACGCGGCTAAACCAAAAAAGTAGCCGGGTGTCAAGGCTAAATGAATCCAACAACACAGATATAAGAGTGGTTGGAACTGTCACCAATGGAATCCGCATGTACTTATGCAGAACTGCTCAGTATGGGATACTAGTCTTTCCTTTCATTTCTGATTTGATTAAATTCGGTCGATGGTGTATAGTAAACTCTATCCGACAATACTCCAATTTTCTAATTTTCATGTCTGCTGGCAATTATATCTTAATCCAAACCGAAACAATTTACAACTTCTTCATGATAAAGCTTCATAACCAATCTTCTTTGTCTCTGCAGCACTACAGTGGTACAATGAGTGACTACGGGGGTACACGTAGAGCCCCGCCTGATTCTCGATTCTCCACAATGAGGACTGATGCTACAGGAGATTGGCAGTATTTTGGACCTAACGACGTCCCAACACAGCCTCGTGGTATGAGTATCAGGCGGAGAGGTGACGAGCCGCTCAAATCCAGTCACAGTGACTACTACGGGCCTACCAGCTCCAGGTATGTCAACTAGTGGTTTAGCATGAGTGAAGATGGTTTGAGCCACCAAAAACCTTGCCCCTACAACTGGCGGCCCCTTAAGCCCGGGCTAAGCGGGAGGGGGGGGGGGGGTAGGCAGGGTTACAAAGCCATATGTTTGTGTTGTATAAGTGTTGGTATCGCTCAAGGTGGGTGTTATCAAATGGGAAAAAAACTGGTGTATTGTGGGTAAATGTGAATTGACACCACATGTTCAAAGGTCCAGTGGTTTAGGAAGTTTAAGTTTAGCACATTTTCTAAGAGAGTAACATACTGTTGCAGGTACAAGGGACTCAGGCTCCTATCTGCCTCACAATGCAATCAGAGGTTCCCTCAGATTCCTTGCTTTTTTCGCAACATGTACCGATACCACAAAAAAAGGTGCGCACTAAGCACAAAACTTTTACTTTATCATCTTTTATGTGGGCGAAAATCATAATAAAATAAAGATCTGTGATTCTAAGTGTATCGCAGTAAACAGAATTACCTTTTGAGTAGGGTTATGTAACTGAATCACAATGAAAGAAGATACTACACAAATATTTGATGAAGGATTAGAAAATTGTGATCAAATTCCTTCATAATATTATTTTTATTTGCAAAGCTATTGAAGGTATTGAGAAGGATTGCTCTTTTATGATCTATGTGATCGAACTAATCCACCTGCATATATGCCAAGTAAACTGCCTTGTTGATCAGAGTGTCTAGGAAACCAGTATTTTTATCAAACATGATTGGTAGTTGACACAAAATTCGCAGTCACAGCCAATGGTGGCCACAGGGTGTTTTGGGTTGAAGTGATTTTCAGATAAAGACTTCATGGTTAGAAGTTTAGTCTTGGTTTTGAATTGCCACTGTCGTCTCCCCAACTGAAGTTTTTCTGACTTACGGAAACGGTGGGCTCAAACTCCTTTAAACTCTGTAACTGCACTTATCAAAATGAGACCAAACTCTCAGCTTCATTCCATCACTCATCAACATGATGTTATTGTAGTAATATGGTGTTTAAAGTGAAGGAAACAATATATTCTGGTGCACTGGTTAGCAAAATACTAACAATCACAGTGAAGAAACATCCCCACCGAGCTATATTTATAAAATAAAGCAACGATAACAACTTTCTCTGCAGAACCATTATCTTACGCTACAGGCAAACATTAAATGTTGAGCTTTATTTACTACAGGAATGTGATTCGATCAAGCCAGTCAGACTATTACGGGCCGACGTCCACTCCCCGCAGGCCTAATCGACCCTCAGGTGGTGCTATGTCTGACTATGGAGGGAGTACTCATTCACTGAAGATAGTGAGGAAGAGTTCCAACTCTTTACCAAGGGTATGTTATATACAGTATTCACTTCTAGGAGTTATTTAGTAGTAAATACGCTGGGCGGTAGCTGGTAAGATGTTAAAGTATGTTAGTATATATAAGCGAGATCATCAAAAACTAAATAATTGTAGACAAATTTGAGTGCCACTCATTTTACCCACGTGGATCACTTTAGTTTGTGTTCAGTGATTCTCTTTATGGTCAAAAAAGGATTTTATTTTCTCCATTTCTTTGTCAGCCGCTGATTAACCATGTATTGATTTCGTGTCAGGGAAACAAAACTGGTTTACATCAAATTGAATCAAATTTGTCTGTATTTTGCTACTGTGTACGAGGTGGAGCAACTCCAATTTCAAGAAAATTTGATCAAATCTGATAGAGTTAGGGAGGCTGTTTTATGCTCCCCCTTGATGTGATTATAGAATGGATATATTAGCTCTAGCGATGAGAGTTATCAGGACGCCAGACTGATCAGATCGACTTCAGTTCCTCGTAAGAATAAAAATGTGGTGAGGAAGACAGTAAGACGTACAATTAGACGGGAGGAAAGTCCAACAAGTAAGTAAATCTAAACAAGGGAACGTGAGTCATGCAGGGTGGTATGTGTACCCCCCTTATTAAAAAAAGGCGACAAGGCGTGCAGAGAAAAAGTGGAGTCATTGCGGCCCAAGTTGATATCTGTAGGCTAGGATTTATCTTAGGAGAACATGGCTAATTGATGTTAGGACTTGAAGCAGCTTAGATCGCAAGCTGTAACATTTTATATTATGCCATGTATTATATAATTGTGCCTCTGCTTAATTATCTACCATATGGCAATGAAAGAAGCTACTGTTACTAGTGGGAGCAAATTTTCATTTGCTCTGATTTGAATTGGCCACCATGGCAGCATATTTGCAGTGGAAAGTAGTTATAGATGCCATTTACTGCAGATCATTGATGATCTACATAAATTTTGTTTCATTGATAAAAGTAATCCATCGTTGAAGTTGCCTGACAACCACTTTGCTCAGACAAAAATGTCAGATTTGGCAACAAGACGATAGCTGCCTAAGCAGTTAATAGTAAATCACTCGTGTAATGACAATAATGTAATGCGTATTATAGTAAGAAAAAGACATAGTGATAATAAATTGTGATGCAGGTAAAGATAATAATGAGAAACTGCTACAAAATGCTTTGGTAGTTTTCTACAAACCTTATGTTGACGATTTTTTTAGTCTCACCTTCACCATACAACACCCTATAGCCTGTCTTAACAAACTTTGTTGATAGGGGGGATGGGGATGGGGGATGGGGAGCTTATCAAGACAAGCTACCTAAACCAGCGGTAACAACCTCTTGATATAAGTGCATATTGTATTATCTCAATTTCAACCAAAACCATGCACTTACTGTCACTAGCTAAGCTGCTATAGATTTCCTGATGTTACCTCAAGCGATCATGATTCAGGTTGCAAGATTAGAAATTTAACGATAACCAACCACTGGTGTTTTAAGATCAGCTTGTCTTGGAAATATGGTGCCAAGTGTAAAATCCTCTTCCTATGCGGCACCCATAAGCGATAGAGTGTTTATATGTTTATGGCTGCACCTAAATGCAAGTGTAGTTATCGTCAGCAATATTTTTGTTGTTTTAATACCAGAACGATTCGCTGTTTGTAGGAGCCGAGCCTCAGAGGATTGTAGTCCAAGAGAATAAACAGCCAGAGCGTATAGCTGTATATATGCCTGAAGAGCCTGATTATAATACAAGGAGAAGTAGGACTATGTCTCTGGGCCGGGAAAGTGCTAGAAGTCAATCTAATGGCAGGGCACCTGGCAAGGTAAGTCAGAACATAGTAATCATTGGGGAACAAAATTATTGCATGGTCCTAGATAGCAACAAATACTTATAGCCACTGAGTTTTTGCAGCGGGCATAAATTAATTGGAAAAATATGCTGTCCACGATACAACATTGTTGATTCGTGTAATTGGGAGCATCACGAATATGGCATCCAAAAGAATATATCATCCTCTCAAGCTATTTTATGAGATTCCTAGAGAGATCTAAGCAATAAGTAGTCCAAGCATTGTATACATGGATTAACCTGCTAGATAATCGCTGCCAAGCGACTTGTTCCGCAGAAGGCGTGGGTTCGAGTCCCACTAGGGGAGATTTCAAGGTTGGTTGTTGCAGGCCCCAGAACCGTCTGGGGTATATATCTCCTACTGACAACACAGTCTTTCTCTTTATCGAAATTTAATATATAACGCGATCTCATTTTTCCATTACAGGTGCACACGATCCAGACTCTAACCAGAGAACAGAGTCAGCTGAACGGAGGACATAACTCCCTCCCTCCGAACGGTAATACGAGCAGCAGTCACCGTACACTGGAGAGACATGTTACATCACAACAACCCCAACCACTACAGGTAATAATAGGGACACATACAGTATGAAAACATAACTCCAAAGTAACTCTAAGTATTTCTACTGTATACTCGTTGATTACCGGAAATTCACTATTCTGAAAGCTTTCTAGAAAGATAACATCTCTACATAGCTAACACTCAGCAGTGTTCTTGCAGGCTGAATTAAAACCTGCAGGTTTATGTAATCTTGCCATTTCTTGAATAATATCATTGGCTGTATTAAGTCCAGATAATGTGCTCCCCTAATGTATGATCATTATCTGCAAAAGTAAGAACCTGTTAGATTTAACAAATTACAACGCACATTATCACCCCCATAACACTGTTGTTGCTAGGCCACAATCTATGAGGCAAATGAGGTATGTGATTCAAGACTTCTAAATACCCTTCATTGTATTTAAAAGCTTCTTATTCCTCTGCCACTAATGCACCGCAGTTGTTCGCACTCTAGGTTTTCAGCAATCACTCTCTTCCTGCATGAAATACTATATCCTTTCCCACATGTAGGTAGCTACTATGACAAAGCGAGAAGTCGTGTCCACACAACAATCTGCGCCAGCCCCTACTGCACCCATAACATCAGGTCATACGACCTTGACCTTTTCGGGTACACCCAAATCTATGCAAGAGGAAACTTACATCAACAAGGTGTACCAACAAAACGATGTACCCACTCCTAAAAAGGTATTGTTGCCCATGTTTAGTGGTAATCAAAAACATAGGAATCTATATGGAATGAACATTTAGTGTTTATGGCAATTTAAGACACCCTTTATATCAAAGAGTCCAGAGGTTATCCCAAAAAAGGTATTAATTTTTAAGCACAAGCTGTTCAGTCTTGCTTCTTTTTCCGCACCACGCTTCAATTTATTAGAATCAGCACTAATAGTTTTGAGTTGTCCTCTCTTTTGTTATGTTGAGATAACTACCAAGGTAATTGCCATCCATTCATGAAGCAGTAAGGATACCGAGCATATTTCTTATCAGAATGAGTCTTCTTATAGCCTCAGGAATCATTCAAGTCTGGCGTTATCCAGAAGGACGAGCCACCGCCCGTTACAGAGTACATTCCTAGAGAACCCACACCACAGTATCAAGCTCCTCCTCCTCAACAGCCTCCAAAACAGGATCTACACAAGACAAGAATTAACTTCCTACAGAGCCAAGCCCCTACTGAGAATGTGAATCATCACTCTAAGATAGACCTGCAGGTAAAGTTTTGCTTTGTGCTCATATTGTCAGACTATGCTTTATTGCTAAGGGATAGAAATTTATGGTAATGATAGTTAACAGCATGCATAATCTGCAGGAACAGGGAATAATTAGACAGATATTAATTGTTAGAGCTGCTAGTTAGGGGTGGACGTTGTAGCCAGACCCTTTCCATACTTTGGAGTAGGAATATTTCATCATAGGTATTGCAAAATTAACCTCTGTACTAGATTAAGCGCTCCAACTCTGCTAGGGTTGGTGATAGTGGCACTCCATTATTATTACTGAAATTGGAGTGCCGCTACCGGCAACATGGGCAAAGTTGCCACAGCACCTGATTATGGGTTTGATTACATATTTTTCTTGGTGTTTGGATTTGCGTGCCCCTTGTTTATGCCCCCTCCCCCATCTTGTGTGTAAAGTGTGTATGGCTGATTTGTTAACCCTTTGGTACTGGTTAGCTAAACATTACTCTCACATAGCCTATGTGTTGGCTCTGATTGGATAAGACACAGGCGCCATTCAGAACCAACACATTGGCAGCTCTCACCCTGAAGTGCATGCTAAAAGTTTTTGTTGCTTACCCTAATTCTAGCCAATCCTGCCGCCAGTTCAGGAAGCAGTGGAACCTCAGGCTATCCAACCAGTGCATGCTCCAAGACCACAGTCTCTAACAATACCTGAAGACCAAAATAATAACCAATCAAATCAAAAAGTCTTTTATTCAATGATAAAACATAAACCCAAGCAAGCTGTGAAAGAACCCAATAAGCAAATCAAAGTTGCCAATGTCGAATTGCCCCCACCGGCAAAACCTCAGCCTGAGGACCTAATTAGCCCTCAATCTTTGAGGCCTGTGCATGCCCCACCCGCAGCTGATGAAAAGGTCTATGTTGATGAGTATACGGTGGAGGTTTCATCTAGTGAAGAAATCGATGAGGTTTTCAGTCCTACTAAAGCTCGCCAGGTGGAGGCACCAAGGCAACAACAGGTTTGTCTAGTTATACAGGGTATCCTCACATTTTTACGGCAAATAATTTGGCTTAGATCAAGGTGTCACTGCCAATGGCTGATTAGTGCCTGTTTCACGGCAAATAATTTGGCTTAGATCAAAGTGTCACCGCCAATGGCTGATCAGTGCCTGTTTCAGTTTCTGGCAGCTTGCTGCACACTTAAGATTAGGAGGTCCAGCATGGCCTCACCTCTAGGGTGCATTCTAGTTTACTAGGATGTATCACACTCTCAGTACGAGGACTCCGGGCAACTTGCGTCCCTCTTTAGGGGCAGCCCACCCTCTGTTTTGTCATAAACGGGGGGGGGGGGGGGTTAGGGCTTAATGCTGGTTGAAAAGCTCAGGCTATAAAATTACATAACGCCTAGTTCTGTGTTCAAAGCAGGCAGTAGTTTTATTAGCAGAAGCCAACTGCACCATTTCTATTGTGTTCCTCACAATGAGATTTTGGAACAAAGATCCAGTGCATGAGAACTGGTATAAGTAATCTAACATGAATGTATGGTTGATGTTGAAAATTTTCAATCTGGCTTGTTCTTTTATTGACCAACTACCTACGTTTCCCCCTGTTTCTCTTTAATTGGCTGTGGCTGTGGCTCTTTTTCATTTCGGCCCTATTTCCTGCGCTTATTCTTTTGGATTTCCTTACATGTGGATTGATTAAAAGTAAGAACTCAACTCATCTGATAATGAATTTCACAACACACTTAAAGCTCAGCTCCATAATCAGCTTTAGTTTATACAAACTATGTACAGAATACGTGCAGATGCAAACCCTAAACTAATTATTCTCTGCTACTATTTATAGCCTCCTCCTCCTCAGGCACCAGATGTGGTGGATTACATGCCAGTGCAGAAGTCTACTCCACATGAGAAGCCACCCAAGAAGAAGAGTAAGAAAAAGAAGAGCAAGAAAGATGATGAGGAAGAGGTACTGTAATATCCCATTCCTGGTAGCGAGTTACTGCACAATCCCTGCCATATCAATCTCCATCCTGCATCATAATATATTTTATGTTGCTAAGCTGTAACTATTGATATATCGTGCAGAACATTGTTTGTTGTCAAATATTTAACGATTTAGACGTTCAACCACATCTTTGCAGGCACCAGGTTGCTTTGTTCTGAAATCCTGGATGGCTATGAAAGGGAAAGGAGGCAAGGTACACAAGCTTAGGTTGTGTTACCCTTTGATTTTTCCCTGGCTTTGTAGCGCAGCAGCTTAGTAAGAAGATATCAATTGCAGTCATCTAATGAGGATCAGATGTGTTGCAATTATTTTGCCTTGGCATTTTTTATAGATTATTGAGGAGATCTATGTTAGAAAAGCACCTCCCCCTGAGCCAAGTGAAAGCGAAGAGGAGACAACCACTACTACAAAGAAAACTACAAAGGTGAGACAATTCAACAAATACACTATTATCTGTTTTGCTTGCAAGTGTCCTTGTGATTTGATAAACATGGATCACAACATCACTCCATGAATGCTCCCCTTATGCTAGGAACACTCACACAGATTAAACCATTTTTGATTATTTAACAGATTGTGCGCTATATTGAAGAACCCCAGGTTAGAGTCACACCACCTAAGCAAGATGCCCAGGAAGTTGAGGAAATTACTGAGACAACTAGTAAGTTCTTACAACTTCAACATCTGTATTTGTATATAATGGATGCTCGGCACAAACAAATAACTAATCAATCTAAAATATTCCCATATCTACTTATTGTCCTGATATTTGCATTGATAATTAAAAAAACGGAGCTGATTAATTCATAATGTTGTGCTCAATTAGTTTACCACCTAACTTAATTTCTGTTGCATGGTGTGTTTCAGTCATACCCAGCAAAAAAGGTACCTTGTATGCAGTACTTGTGACATCACAGATTAAATCGTCTTACGTCTTGTCAGGCACTTTCGTCCACTAGTACAACATGGCTATAAGTTGGTTTTCTGCCTTTTCCTAGCAGACCCAGGCGCTTTAATTGTAGTATCCATTCTTCTAAGGCATAGCAGTTGTCCTTTTCCTGTTACACACTGTATATTGGTTATATTTGGTGGTTAAACTACCCAGCAAACAGTAAAGAAAAGTCATGCTGAGAATGAGAGACAGAAAGCGAGAAAAGACATTAAAGATTTGCCTGTTTTTCGTTGGTAGCCTGTTTGTTAAGACAAGGCCTGCAGTGCTTGTCTTGAAATTAATAGACAAATGTGATCTCAATCCAGCAGAGCGATAATTATTCATGGTTTATTTCTCACAGTCAAGGAGATCTATGCTGATATGACTCCAGATAGACAGCAGATATACACAGACTTGACTAAAACAGCTCTGGGTCACACAGAACAGACGACTAACAGGTTAATTTATCTAAATATAATGTAGAAAACACAATTTTGGGGAAATGAATTTCTATGAAGGCTATTGTAGTTTTACGAAGCTGTCATGGTTTAAAAAAAACTGCAACAAAAAGGAAATCGCAATAATTTCATGTTGACACCTCTTACTTAATGCATTTGCAACAGTCGGAGTTTTCCGCTCCTTGATAAAAGCTGGACAACTCCGAACTCTATACCATGTCTCTATCTTTATTATTAAAGGTTCTTTGACGGCGACAGAAAGTCACTATTCACTGAAGCGTGGCACACAAACAGACCTAAGACAGAACAGGAGATAATAGATGAGATTACTAGTAAGACTACTAGCGAGGTGGTTAAGAAGAGTATACTCGATGGTGTCGGTGAGTGCTGAGGTTCTTTTTTAAGTCTCACCGATAGTTTGCATGTTTGAAGTAAAAGTTCTTTTATATTTTAAATTCCACACAATCTCTACCAGAATGTATCTGTATATGTAAATGATGATCTTGTATTTCATGCTAAGATGATAAGTCCATATCTCTGAAGTAATATTAATGGCCATCAGAGCGCTGCCGCGAATTGGAGTACAGAGCTGCATATGTTTCTACCGCCAAATGTTTTTCTTTGCCTTTTTAGTTTTTTTAATTTCCCACTAATAATAGCAGATATTTATGACCTAGTAATAAATCCATCCATCCGTATTATCCTTTATTTTCAGATTATAATTTCGTACCAACTCACTCTAAGGAGCTAGAGGAGATCCAGCGTAAGAGGAAAGAGTTTGAGGCTCAGATGGAGAGGCAGCGTAAGATCAGAGAGATAAAGGCCGGCATCAGACAGAATATACACGT
Source organism: Membranipora membranacea (assembly GCA_914767715.1). Lineage (NCBI taxonomy): Eukaryota > Metazoa > Bryozoa > Gymnolaemata > Cheilostomatida > Membraniporidae > Membranipora > Membranipora membranacea. The sequence goes on along the minus strand of OU612069.1, from coordinate 16,028,715 downwards.
CGATCACAAGGAGGAGGACTTAGTGGGAGATTACAGGATGTCCGTCACTGATGATGGTTCGTGTGATCTTACACAAATTCATTTGATTACATTATATTGTAATATGTCATCCTCAATTAATAAGATAATATAAAATCATGGTTTCCATTCTTGTATTTCTTTTGTTGAGAAAGACACAAGTGTGTCCGATCTCCGAAACTGATTTCTGTGTCTCACCTCCTTGTGTTTACAAAATGCAACCAACAACTGGGTCAAGATAATGGTCTGGTGAAGATGCTTGTGAGATAAAATGGAGGAATGTTGAGTTCCAGCTGTTTCTGCAAACTCTTTAGGCCTACACTATTCCTAACAGATTTTGAATTTTCCTCAATTCAGGTCAGATAGATTTAGACACAGTCGAGGAGCATGTAGACCTCGGCATTAATGAGAACGGAGTGGCGGCCATCGCTGTCAAGGTCACCGCCGAGAGGATACTTCCTGTTGATGTTGATAATAACTTATGGAGGAAGAGCTCAGTCACTGTGACAAGGACCATCGAGATCGATCTTATGAGATGTGAGGAGACTAGAAGGCTTTATCAGAAAATACTCGATGGTAAGGGCAGTTATGTGTTACGGTATAGCCTTCACATCCATTTAAAAAAGAAGAAACAGATTCCTGGTACATGTAAACCCATAAACACACACAGTTATGCTAGCCAATGTGTTGTCTCTGGTTGGCTGGTGAGAGGGAGAGGGAGCCAATGGCAGGCCAGATAATACTTTCCTGAAACTACCTATTGATACTGAAGTGAATGTGAATGTTTCACATCCACTATATCACAAAATAGGTACTCTCAGCGGCCTGGCATTGGCTCTCTTTGTTACCCAACAGCCAATCAGGTGAGAGCCACACATTGGCTATGTAATGCGGTACATGCAGAGTGGTATAGTTTAAGGTTTTAGTGGTATGATTGTGGGTTATTCCGTGTGCTTAGAGTGTAGCTCATTCATTCTACTTCAAATTCCGATCCCTCCCATACTTCGTTTGAGTTTTGATACTTTAAACATTTATTTGTTATTATTTCTATTTAGTTGTCATATCAATTGTTTGTCAAAAGTTATTTCTTTCCTATAGCTTCCAATAGAAGATGCCATCAGTTGAAACATGGTAACTTGTTTACATTTCACCACGGCACCCTCTTAGCTTCGCTACGTTTTGTTTCTTATTTTCTTGCACCCAGTCAACTGCCTAATGCTGTTGAGTTTGCATGTTAAGTCTCAGTATGCCTAGGCCAGCAGCCGCATTTCGGAAGGCTTGTTATTTAGCAGCCCAAAGCCCCGTCTTGTCCAGCTTAGCGATTTCTTTTAGCGATTTCCCTTCCCTTTTCATCAACCAGAATCTCTTCTAGAAAGTACTTTGAGTATGTAACAGGGCGCAGGATAGTTTAGATGTATGAACTTATTGCAGTTCTCGCTGTTTGCAAAGCTTCGCTACATATACTATTGCGTATCTTCATAGATATACAGCAGCGTAAAACAAATTTAGGTCCGACCTTGACACACCTGTTGATATTTTGCATAGCACACAAAGCAGCTCTAAATGCCAGAGCTGAGGAGGCAGCTAGACTTGGATTACCAGCTCAGCAGCAATCTGCACATGAACTCGACGCTACTGATACTTATAAAATATTCTCAGCTCTAATGAACGTAACCGGCGAAGGAGATAAAGATGACCTCGGCATTCTGGGTAAGTTTCCTCGTTGATTCTCTAGGATTTCATTGTTGGAAAAGACACAATATTATGAACATCAGGTTTATGTATGATGTCGTTGATTATTTGTGCTTTCTCTTGGCACTCACGTTGTCCATCCTGAAAAGTTCTATGGTAGATATATATTTTTGCATCAGCTTACCTTGATCGCTGTACATCCCAAGAAGTGTTTGGACATTGGAAGGATTAGAGCCCAACAATTTCCAAACCCATTTTAACCACCTTGCCAAGTCTCCCTGCAAACTTTCTCTTAGAATCCATATTCAACAAGTCAACATGTTCAAACTTATCAGGTGGTGAAGCAGCTAAGCACTTCTTGTCCGGAAACTATATAAGAGATCCACACGAGAAGGAGAGAGCTTTTGGTAAATCATCAGGCGCTAACGGTCATCACTCATCCTCTACTAGCCATAGTCAAGGTGCTAACTACAGCTCATCAGCCAATCATGGGCAATCTCACAGCGGATCACTCAACCGTGGAGGACATGGTGGAGGACACAGTGGGGGACATAGTGCTAGTATTAGGACAACTAGTAAAACCACAACTCACTCTACAAATTCTGCCATTGACAATCTGACACTAAGTTCTTTGGACCCCGAAAGAATCAGAAAGTGAGTTTCTCAACAAATTCTGGTCCTTTATTTGCCCAACTGCTCTGCATCGGTGAATAGAATTCCCAGATCATTCATTCAATATGTATCTGTACCCTAATTCAGACTTAATTGGAACAATATTTAACTGCATCATGAGGTTAGAGCACCTGTACCCTTTTCATTTCTGCTTCGTATCCATTGAGAGATGTTTTATATCGATTCTATTGTATTTTTTCAGCCAAAGGTCTTCAGAATACTACAGACAGAAGATGAGGACTCCCTCGCCACCACCCGAGTTTGGCCTGCCAATGTTTGATGGTAGAAATATGGCTAACAGATTTGATGATAACAGTAGAGTGGAGACTGAATACTCTAGTCAACAGAGGAGCAGCAGCAGCAATCAGAACAATGGTTACAGGAGGTAAAATCCTCAACACTTTATCTAACCTACGGAATCAATTACTAGCATAAGGTTAGATGAGCTAGTTTGAGGGTGGCTTAATATTAGTTAACAGGAATACTAAAGTCTCATAAGATTAAATGATTGGCCTCTATGGTTAAGTTTGGCCAGAAAGAGCAAGAAGAAAAATCTGCTAATATCTTGACCCACAGGGATTGAGAAGTGAATTCAACGTGGTAAATTTTATTAGGTATAAAATTTGTGTAGCATGTTTGGTGTTACTTTGCAGATCAAGAAGTCCTTCTCCTGTGAGGACAGGAACAGCCAACCAGAGAAGTTTCTTTGAGCAAAACCGTAAAAACATGAATATGTAAGTGAGCCATAACTAAAAGTATTTTGCAGTTAGGGTATGGAAACCCTTTGGTTAATTTCGCACTTGAAGATGTTTAATTTCCTCCTTGCTGTATCCTGATTTTTGATGGCCTTGCTAAATCTCTATGTTACCGGTTAAATATTGATTCTAGACCTTCAAGAGGTAGACTACACGATCCAAGACATGATGTGATAGGAGTTGATCGCCGCAGCATTTCACCTCGTCGTGGCATTTCACCAAGGCGTGGCATGTCACCAAGCCGTGACCGCTCACCTCAACGTGATATTTCACCACCAGGATACAGTGAGAGAACTACATCTGAATCAAGAAGAGAGTATTATGATGACAGAAGTAGGAGCCCATCTCCCAACAGAATGCAAAGGTAAGACTATTAGGGAATAAACATTTTTTAGTTTTTGTGACAATAACCAATGCCATAACCTTTTTGAATCAATCTGTTAGCTTTCACAACACCGTTTTGAGCGAATTGATTATCCCACTGTTAATTTTTACCATCAGCCCTCACAATTCCTCTTTCCTACAATTTAAATGGTAACTGCAAAAGACTAATTTTCTGTCACATTGAGCATACACCGCTCTGACTATTTCTGTCCTATCATCACTGATATATATTCTGGATAAGGGGAACACATCTGACCCTCCACATGGCAATTTTTGTATGGTCAAATGATTGTATTTATTCCATTTGGTTGATTCTAATGTACAATAATGATGCAGCAGACCTCTTGTAAAATTCCAATCGAGTAGCTTGCCTGCGTTTTAGAAGGTTGTTAATGGGATGTCAATCAAGGCATAACATAAAAGCTGCCTGATTTCTAGCTATAGATCCAATTACTGATTCAAAGTTATATACAGATGAAACATCGTCACAAACCGCCATACTGTGTGATTTAATACGAATCCATGCATTCTTATCAATGCCAATCATAAACAAGGAATATACAAAAAAGTATAAATTGAAATTGATGAAAATTATCTGCATCAACAGCCCAACAAGTGAGGGGATAACTCAAAATCACCAATTATCAATAGCAATTATGATTAATTGTCATTTATAGTCAAAGTCAAGAGGAGTACAGCTATATGGCCTCATCAGCTGGTGGAGGGGGCGGAGCTTCCTCTGCTGGTGGAGGAGGAGGAGACAGAAAGTCCAGACAGCAGCTGAGACGAGGAGAGGAGCTCCTCTTCAGTGAGAGAATTAGCGGAGTCAAACAGAGACAGAATGAGCTCAAGAAAAGTGAGTTAACTGTAACTTGTTGCCCTCTTTTTAATTTCTGCCACAAAAATTTCCTCCTCATAATATGAATATTGAAGACTTTTTGATGTACAGTTTCACTAGGGAATATGGAACTATACCTTGACAAAGATGTGGCGTGATGGGTACAAGACAAATGAAGTTCCAAAAATGGGAAGCTGTCTAAATAATTGTTATAAAATTATCGAGCGTTCAAGAACAGAAATGGATATTTGTACTAAACGGTAATACAGATTTTCATTTCTCTGAACACGTTTGGTGCAAATACGGTCTGTATTCTGACTGATTTATTCCATCAACTACCTCATTCCGCCTAGTAAGACAAGGCAATCGTTCCTTTTGCACTGATTATGACATTATGATGCTTGTTTAAGTCATGAGCAGTAATGAAATAGATGATGGAATAAATCATTTCCTTTTGCGCTTTTGTGCCGATTTAAATTTATGACACATTATTATGATGTTTTTAGTCATGAGCAGTAATGAGGATTTGTCACACTCACCAGACAGGAGAGGACAATCTCCAGAGGGACGGGGTTATCATGTGGAGGAGACAACTGAGGTCAGGGAATATCATAATGGTGTACAGGATTCCAGCAGCAGATCAGGAGGGCAATCTGAGGTATTATTTATGATGCATGAACCGTGAAAATTACTCATGCTTTGAATTGGGCCACAAAAAATGCCTTCAGTTTCAATCCAATAACCTAACTGCTATGGGACGAGAGAACACAAATCTGAATAGTGAATAGCAGGCTTGCTAATTAGCGCCATCAACCCATTCTTTTTTGGGGATGGTGAGATGGCGCAATCAGTTAGCGCGCTTGCTATTCACTGCCAGGCGATTAGTGCCGCAAGAGTTGTGGGTTTGAATCCCATTGGGGGAGCTTTCAAGGTTGATTGTTCCAGCCCCCAGCACCCTCGGGTGTATACCTCTTCTTTACTGACTGTACAACCAACTAAATTGATCTTTGGAGATTAATGGTATTCCGCTCGGAGAACAGTAGACAATTCGTCATTCACCTAAGTATGCTCAGGTTTTTAAACATGCTTCAATCTTCTGTCCGTAGGCCTAGGTGATGTTTGATTTTTTTGCCACTTCTTCCTTCTAGCAAGTATACACATATTGTGACCTTGCTGTAATATTTTGCATATTAGTCCTTTTAATCTGCATTTTGTGACATATAATATCACACTTTAGTAAACTTCTGTCGTCTCTTGTCTCATCTTCCCTTGTCGCAAACTATTTCACATGATATTCACATCCACCTGCTCATATTATAGATGGCTCGACGTAGAGCAGCCTCACATGAGAATCTACTGTATGGAGATGGGGACAACTCTGATAGTAACAGAAGAGAAGTTCATGAAGAGAGACGAGAGGTCATCAGGGAGGAGCATAGAGGTCATAACCATGGCAACGATAGAAACTACAGGGATGTCAATGAGGACAAGGCCAGGATGCTGGGGTATCATGCTAAGGTAAGGACTAAGCCAAATTTAAAATAATGACACTTGATGCATGCTTTCTCTCTAAAGCTTTCTTTTGTAATTTCACTGATTCAAGGATGAGAAAATAAATCTACAAAGACAGTTGATTGCTACCAAGATCCGAATGGAAATTAAAAAAAACATAAATGAGAGAAGGATATGAGTTGTACACTATGTTATAATAATTTAATATTGTGGTACAATTATATATGATAATAAAATATTGATGTATTATAATGACTAAATTATGTGGTATGTATCAATGATCCGAAAGCAGTAGTTTAGGTCTCTGATATTCTTCAGTATAACAGGTTGTTGTTGCATTCCAGAATACTTGGTGTAATTTTTCTTATCTTGTCCCGTATTGTAGGATTACGAGTCTGGGTATTATTCTGATATGCCGACATCATCTCGATCAGACAAGACAAGCAGCTCCTCTCAGATGCAGCAGCAGCAGCAGCAGCAGCACTCCTCCCGGGGCAGCCGAGCAGGTCCGGCTAGTAACACTACAGATATAAACAGAATGTTACAAGATGCTGAGCGTTACTTTAAAAAATCAGCCAGTGAACTGGAGATTGCAAGGTATGTGAATGAAGACACCTCCGAATTACTTGGCTTGTCTTGACAAGCTTTGTTAGTTGGGGGAAGAGAACCTTGAACTACTAACCCAACAACTGCCAAAGCTTGTCAAGACAGGCTACATTTTAGTATGCCTGGTCAGATAGAGCAAATGGTATCACAGCAGCCTTGGGTTCAAGACGCCCATGATAATTTTTGGATAAGTTTTTCAAGCCCTGAGCACCTTTTGGTGTATCTATCTGAAAGAAAATTATAATAGCTTGCAATTTTTGGAACAATCCACCAAAGATTGTGTGATCATGTTTGTATAATAGGTGGAGGTCACTGCGTCATGAAGATTTCAGTGTCTCTAAAAGCTCTGAGGTGGTCACAAAGCTCCTGGATTTAAGCTGGCTTATGAGGCTAGCGACAGACCTAAATTCTCAGCTTTAGAAATACTTATTGAGTTAGGTCCTGTTCCCTGTTGTGAGTTTCAAAGCCTGCTATACTTTCAAAAGAATAATTATGAATATTGTTTTCCAGGTCAAGGGAAGGACGCGGATCAGGTTTTGTCAGCCCCAGAGATGAAGTTATTGAGGAATATCATCAAAACCAAGAAAACAGGTAGGATATTAATATATGCATGCAAATACACCACATATATTACACGCGTAATGCATGTAAAAGTACACTCATTTAAGATACCCCTCTCTGAGAGCCAGTCTTCGGCATTCAAGGCAGTGTTGTTATGGTTCTATTGGCGGTGAGGAAACTTTGAAATGTAATTGAATTTCCTTCACCAACCATCCCATAGCAAAAGCTTTCTTGAAAACTTTTTTTGTTTTGTTATGCAGGTTCAGTGGACCACAAAATACTCAATCAAGCCATACTACATATGAGGAGAATGTAACTACGCATGTAGAAGACCGACATCCACATCACTCATCTTCTCAAAGAAGAGTACAGTATGAGGATGAGAGAGGTCATTGGTCAAGGTCGCATGGAGGTCAAAGGTCATTCAGAGGGTCAAGAGATGATATGGATGATAATGAAGGATATATAAGGGTCGAGAGAAGGTGAGATTAGTTTTTAGTCAATCAGTTGCTATGCTGTATTGAATGTAGCATAAACTCAGTAGGTGCCGTTCACACACATTGGAACAAAGCAATAGTCATTTGAAGAGAGGGATGACCATGTGTTATCCTTACCTAGATTCTTGGAATTGGATATAGTCCTGGCTCACAAAGAGGATAGGCTTCCGTGTTCTAAACAGTTCTCAACTCCTCTATGCTAATTCGTACTACTTTATCCAATCACTTCAACTAAGTTCATTTTAGCATTTTAGGCAATTGAATTGAAAGTTTACAAAGAGTAATATCTCTAGCTACCATAGCTCGGGCAAATTGGTGAATACAATTTGGTACGCGATGTATCAAGTTTTGAGACTGCTTCGTTATAGCGATTATTTTGTTTTATGAGGGATGCAAAACTCCTTGCCCCTGTAAGCCATCTTTGACCTAACTCACATTTATCAATATAACTTTGAAGCATTCATATTAAAGTTTATATCACATCCTCATTTATGCCTTTAAATTCGTGCCTTTAAATTTATATTATTTATTATTTATTTATTATTTATATTATGTCATTATGCCTTTCAGCCATCAACAGAAGTCAGCACCCCAGCAGAGTGTAGTCAGGTCAGATCGTCGTGAGCGCCGTGATGACTCGTACATTCACGCACCTGCTGAGCAGATATTCGACACAGACGACAGCTACTTCCATAGCTCCGGACAAAGAGGAGGAGGCGGAGATCAGTATGATATGGGCGGAGTCAGAGGTCAAGGCCAGGAGAGAAGTCAGAACTATCACTACGAGTCGAGTCAGAGCGCTGGTACAAGAAGTGATGGGGTGAGTGCGTGTCAAGTTGACTCAGATCAGCATATTCTATGTATAAGATGAGGCTCTTTATACTCTAATAGCTGTTTATGGTCAGATTGGTTTGATGTTATACATGTTTTTCCTAAAAAATCGCATAACTGTGTTGCATGGGTGTTGTTTTCTGTTTTTACACTTGGTTAAATGCATGATTTGTCACTCTTCACTGTTGTTATGTCCTCTTTGTCAAACTTATAGGGTAGCCACAGAGATGTGGTTTGACTTTTATCCATCAGCAGATCACAACTTTATTAGTTGTATCTAGAAGTTGGAAGAAGGCTTGTTGTTAAAACTGAAAACTAGCTTAGACTATCAGTGTAATATTGATCCTCTTCCCCGGGCTTCGTAATCCCTAAGGTCCAATGAATGAAGGCTAGAGACTTCAGTTTGCCAACATACAACTACAATGCAAATAGTAGAGCAATTCAAATGCAGAGTTAGTTACCCAATACGGCCAAAATATGTGGTTTAAAAGGAAGAGGAAGAGCTGGTCTCTAATTCCTACATGTACTCTAAAACTTATCAAACAAGCACTTGCACAATCTTTGTTTCTCTCACAATCACAGGGTGGTTACTATAACAATAATAACAATGTCATCAGCGGCAGCGGTGGGTGTAATGATGGTGGATACAGTCATAAAGTCAGCATGGTTACATCACCTACATCAGCACATGACTACATGAACGTGAAATCTCGACGATCACAATTGCAACAGGTCTGTTTGTCTTGCTCAATAACAAGATGGGATATAATGGTTTACACCTATTTAGTTTTCTCCCATTGAAGTTATATGAGTAGTGTTAATGAACGGAAGGAATGATAGTTAGCAACATATGGTGTGTCAAGTTTTGCAAGGCAGTTACCACTATCATGAATGTCTTATTGACCCACCAAATTTTGAGATTGTTGTTGGCACGTCTGCTTGCATGTCAGATTTTGTTGTTTTATCACCCATAATAGTCATTATCATCACTGCTAGTCTCCCTACCTACACTGCATGTCAGAATGAAAGCCCAAAGGTGTTGCTCCATTGTGCCTCAAATTGCATTTTTCTCCAAGCAAATTAGATGCCAGAGTAAATTGCTGCAGCCTCTAACTTCTTGACAATTCTTAAATTATTGTTTCTCCAGGAGATGAGTGATAAGGGAATAGACTCTGATCGTGTTGAGGAACAGAGGAGAGCTATGTTAGGGGGCGGTAGCTACGTCCCAAAGGGAAGAAACTCATCAAGTAGATCATCCAGAGTTGTCTCCTCATCCAGAAGCTCTGGGTCGAGGAGGTACTAAAATTGTGTCTAGATCATAATGATAAACCGAAGCGCTTCCCTAATCAAGAAAAGCTTATGACTTGTGTGTCTATACTTATATCCCTATTATTTTCAGATAATGTGCAAATTATCAAAATATTATATATAATTATATATTATATTAACCGTGCCATACTTCTTAGCAGTTCATATTTTTACATTTTTCCTTTTGATTGAATGATAGACCCTTTATAGTGTAATAGATAACAATAATACTCGTTTTGGACAAATCAAATTGACGGGGGTTTATAATCATCCACCACTTCTAACCAGTAAATTACACTCTCGTATTCCTGTAGTATATTTTTCTCAATCAATCTGCTAAAATTGATAACCGTTACTTTCATTGATTATTATTTAATCTATTTTCTAATTCGCTATTTTTGTACAATTTGATTATATCTTTCGCACATTGGATTACATTCCAGCAAAACCCCATTCCTGTCTGAGCAAATGAATCGCCGCTTTTCTAATAATAATGCTTGTTTTTTCCCAGATATCCGACTTACCACTAAACACAATCGGTATCAAGCATAAACTGTGATACGTTTTGTAAGATGAATTGTGTTATCCCGTGTAAACTATGAATTATCTCCCCATTTTATAGCGTGTGATTGGTTGCCTGACTGTGCGTAATGTCACTGACGCTGTTCTCCTTTGCTCTCATTCATTTCATAATGCTGTCTTTGATTAATGATTCACCAGGATGTAGTTAACCAATGTGTTGTCTCTAATTGGCTGTTGGATGACCAGCAGCCAATCAGGGTCACTACCCTGGCTAGGATGTAACACTCATATTATTATTTTTACCGTAATTATATTCTGCAATACAAAATCATGATAATATTCCTCATGTGACATCATCCGATCAAAAAAGCTTTCATAAATTATAGCAACTGAAATAATAAACACTTCTCTGATCAATTTATAGTATATCAAACACATTTTAATATGTGGTCATACTGTACTGTGCTCAAATTGACCAGGGGAAACACACTCCTCTTCCTGATCGATGCTGTTATGAACTAGGATTTTGTTTTACTGAATTGGAGATTGCAGGCATGGAGGAGTGGTTACCCCCATACGAGCAAAGCAGTTTAAATTTGATAGAAATTCGAGAGTACCCTACTTTGCTAAGAAATTACCCAAACTAGTGTCCAATGTGTCGTCAAGAAACTGGCTGAGCACGAGTTATGAAGTCACCAGCGTTGTTATTTTCTATCTGTGTGTGAGCAGCAATTTCTAGCTGAAATGACACGGTCATAATGTGCAGCAGGTTAGTATTGGCTTCCCAGATCCAAGTTTCTCTTCAGAAATAACTCAAGTTGGCGGTGATGAAAGCTATATTTTCATTACGAAAGCGACTGTTATTCTAGCTGATATCAGCAGTGATAAGCCTTGATCATCTACCGCTATGGTTTGAATATGATGATTGTATATAACAATTTTCAGTTCAAGCGCTTATCTATGTAGAGCTATTACCAAACGGAAAAATACTGGTTTTGAGATAACACTAATATTGTGTGTTTCTCTAATCATACAAGTCAAACTAGGCCTAATGAAGCTAATGCGTGTCCAGCCCGTCTCTAATTTTTCGGGCTATCACACCAAGTTTCTTGTGAAGATGCATAGGCTACATGAAGTGGTTGATTCACTATTTGAGCAAAGGATTTTCATGCAAAAGTATAACATGTGACCAGTGTGACCACAGGAAGTTCATTGGTGACCACCACATCCAGATATCACATATAGAATAATCTTCTGAATAATGTACCTGTTTTCAAATACTGAATGATCTGGACTAAACTGGGCATTGAATCGTTTTAATTTATTTTCCATAGATTTTCACAGATTTCAGCATGACCTATGTGACCAAAAAATTCAACATGTCTGTAGCCGAGAAATTCAAATATTTGATCAAAGTACACCCTCCTGTACCTAGAAATTTTTATTGGCTTGCACCGACTTGAAGCAGCTGCAATATCTTTTAAAAATCAAGGTAATCACTCAGTCCTACATATTAAAGATATCAATCTTTCTTATTTTGTTTGGTTGATCTAGTATTAATCGCCCTGAGTGCAACAGGATTATCAACCTAATTGCCAGATTCAATAAATTGTTATGTAGTTTTTCATGATAATATGGATCTAGTAAGTTAGCATATAAAACGATAAAAAATATACATTATACATTATATCAGACAGTGAGTCAGTAAGTAAACATAATCATCATAAGAAATTATCTTCTCATACGCTGTGAGATAGGATAAAAATTATAGAAAAACTCACAGGTGCCGAGACTCGGGAGTAACAAAACCGCAGTAAACATTGTGGAGGAAAGATACCAGAAGTGTTGGAATGAGTAAAATTGATGAATGATATTGAAAATGGCGCTTATATTTTTACCAGTTTATTTATACATCAATGTATGGTGTGTATATAAAATACTTAAACTCTGAAATATTTGTTTTATCAAGGAGTTTCTCCTTGGTATTTATATATCAATAATAAAAACTCCATCCCTTAGATCGCTCTATTTTAATCTGGAGGGTCTTAAAACTCTTATATTCATTGAGTTTTCAAGCAGCAATTAACTTTCACTAGCTGAAAGGCAAACCCACTACTATTAAAAACACTGCAACACCATAACCCTCTTGAAAGTTTTGCAAAGGGATTCATACTTCAATAACATAGCAACATTTTTCGATGATATAGCGGACTATAGTTGTGTTCATGAAATTTGTCACTACTCTAGACATTTTGCACAACACGTTGGTTCACATCCTCTTTTAAACCATTTTACACATTATTTATAATTAATTAACATCCTTAGTAGAAGGAACAGTAATCTGATAATTGCCCTTAAATTGCAGCAAATATCACAATTGTTGTTTACACTAGTCTTGTAGACTACAACTATTGTTAGGAATTTTTAATCCCCTGGGACAGAAAAATGATAGTACAAATCTAAATGTGAGCCATCAGAATTTTAATCTCAAATTTCTGCTGCTTCACCTATCAAAGCTTGGTATTTTATGTGATTGATAGCAGTGAGCAACCAGAATGCAATGCAGATTAGGACTGCAGGACAAAATTGCCTCTAACTTTTCAATTTAGAAGAGGAACAGGTGTGTACAAAGCTGTTGGCAGCATTTCAATAGTTTTTCAACTCTGTTTCCGATAGTTTATGACATTAATATTCACATGACCACCAAGAGCTATGTTGATTAGAAAAAATGAGTGATTGAAATCAGTTGTCATTTCACACATCACATCCTAAAGCATCGGCGGCAAAATATTATTTGCCTCAGTGGCTAGGCAGCAATATCTGAGCCAGGTTGCTCTCTGTTTGAAGGCAGGTCGGAGCGCACCTGGGGGCCAACCAAAACCAACCAACCTGAAATTAGTTTTGGGTACCAACGAATTCACAACAGGGGAATTTGACATCATAGTCCCAACAGTCGATGACTTCGCAATTGTACAAACCGTATCACACTATTCACTTTGATACAGAATTCATAAATGGTAGCTATGTGGGCGCTGTGGAAATAAACTTTGATTTCTAAGTATATGGACAAATCAAATGAAAATACCCTGTTTACCTCCCTGGTTATTGATATTCGAGGCTGGCTGAGAGTAAGGTATGGCATTTGCCTTACAATCATGGAATGTGTCACTTGCTAATGTACAACTATTTGGTAGGATTAAATTTCTTTCATTATTCCCAGGCATGAATAGAGCACTGAAATGCAAAGGGACATAACTCCCAAAATGTGAATTTAGTAGTGTAGAAATGCAATTCAAAATGCGGTGTGATGTTACACAATTTATTTGAACAGCAATAATGTGAATGTCATGGTACTAAATTATATAATAGGGATAATTGAAATACATATCAATATTGACAGAATTCCGTGGTTTTTGGTTGATTTTTGCGAGGGAAAATTCAAGCTGAGTGGGGGATTTTATCAGATCCAAACATCTGAGTCATGGTCTCAACCTCCCAATCAATCATGTGATATAAACAATGGCTTCCAAAGGTGTCAAATAGATTTGTACTTTTTATGTAGGTCATAATTTACAACTGACCCGCTGTGATACCAAGTTGTACCATACCATCATCTTAATTTATTCATAACTCACTTAGATTCATAACATATGAGGCGAAAATCCAGGAACATAAAAGGTGGCAAATCACAAATGTTTAACCTGTAAACAAACTCATTTTATGTAAATTGCGTTATCAACAACAAGGAAGAATATATTTTAACATCGGCTTACAAAGCATTTTTGTGTTAATTTTTTTGATGGTTTTTTGCTTTTCAAACCACACAGTAAAATTTTAATGTTGATTGACAGAATAATTAATCTCAAATGAGATGAACAGTACAGGGCTCAACGCTAAAATCAGTTAGCTCAAAGCATATTACGACGGAATGAGAGAGGATCAATTACAAAAAGAGTATGAGGGAGCTCCATTAGTTAGTCCGGTTCGTTTACAGGCGAGTGTTTGAGGTCCTATTGATGCTTTAACCGTTTTCCAACCTGCCTGTTAGCTGAGAGCAACACAGCGTCAAATGTGGTAACTGCACCCTTTGGTCACAATAATTTCCCACCCTTCAAACCGAGACAGACCTTGAAGTTATAACAAAAAGTTACCAACACTTTATACACCAATGATCACTGGCTTGGTGACTAGGGGCATATTATGTTTTTATAGGTAACAAGGCTGGAAGTTCCTGAAAACATTGATGGGAAAGCTGGTATTTGTTTTCTGAGAAAAGATTATGTCAACGAGTGATGATATGATGTACACATAGCTTCTTAGCTAGCCTTGCTGGCCCAGACTTGCAGACACCACATATTTACTATCATTACGGTTCTAATGGACTGACTAGTGAAGTTGAGATCAGACAAGAGCAGTCATTTTTCTACTGACTAGTGTTGAGTGGCAGTCTTCTATGCTTACCTGAATTCGTCTTCATTGATAGTACACAGGGAAATTTAAATATTGTATGCTGTTTTAGGATAGTTTTGTGGTTGAGAGGGGGAGGGGGGATCGCCAACTAACCTCTTATCACTGCTTGTGGCACTGTGAGGTATACACTAAAACAGCGTCTATATATGAGCAAGCATCATATTCACAGGATTAGTTTTAATATTTGATTATAACTATATAAAAAAATCAAAACTTTAAAGTATCAACAAAATAATAGCCAACACAATAATTACTTTTACATTGCAATTGATAACTTCCTTCTAATATTTTATTTCAACTTTTCGGAAATACAAATTCAGACGCAAAATAAAAATCATTATCATTATATATTTATCTATTATTAATTATCAAATTTAATCACACTTTCTACACTTTGACTCTGCTAAAGTAACCCTTTTATAAAGCTAATATGATTTCCACTTTTTCGCCTTCATAGTTTATTAAACTCTAACTTCTTTGGTTGCTTTCCTCTTGGTTTAGAAGATGTAGATCGGTTACCGTCTTTGACTTTTAGCTTATTTTTTCCTCTGTATGTGATGTTTCTAACTCCCAGCTTACCCGAGTTAACCAGATTAGGGACATCAAGAAAAACTATTAATCCAATGATACCGAAGAATGTAACTACTCCAAATGTGCCAGAAGCCTGCAATACACGGAATAGTCTTATTGATCAATCGTTTATGGATATTGGTGGGTTAAACATTCCTACATTGGATCAGGTTTTTCTATATGTAAAATATACAGAATTCTTTCTTCCCCTCTCGAATGACTATTTATCTTGCTTGAAATGTTTGTTACAGTAAAAAATGTGACTGTCCACAGACAAAAAATAACATTTGACTATGTTAGAATATTAACGACATAGCCCGATTGAGCTAGAAACAAATAAGAATAAAGCGAGCACATCAATTTAAGGATTTTTTCAAAATCTCAAAACCTGTAACCTTGTGTTGTACTTTTTTGAAAGCGGTTCCTACCTGAAACCTTTCTGAAATTAATGTTTTTTTGAGTGACAGATGATGCACAGATTGTTGAGAGAGGCTACAACAGCAGGTCATTCTGCTTTTGCTGAGTTTTATGCTACACATTATTTATTAATTCCTTACTGCGATCACAGCCACAGGACCTTCCACAGCTGGATGTGTTTTCGCTGGAACTACGGGTTCAGTCTTTCCTTCCCTCTCTCTACCACTTGGAATGTACTCTCTTTCTGAAATAAAAATAGTAAAATCATGGCAACAAGACTTAGCAGCTTCGCTATGGTATTTGTAAAATAGAGCTAAAAGGCACAGCGTAAAATGCTAAGCAACTAATGGTTGGATAGCTATTTTTTTATCTTGCAAAACAATTGGGATAATAAGCTGAGTTGATTGCAGCAGGATATTTTTGGTAAAACTTTGATAAACCATGAGGCAGTGATTCAAGCTATCATTTTTTGCAGGCCTTATTGGGCCCTTGTGAAACTTGTCTACACTTCTTTTGCTTCTTGCACACTAACATCTTGATAAACAGTTGCAACGAGGGAGCTGATTTATGGTAAGGCAATTATTCAAATATATATTGGCCTAAATGGAAGAGAAAAACTCTAAAACCCAACCTTTACAGACAATTCCTTCTATTTGCCCAGTATCACAGTTGTGTACTACTTCCATATCAAAGTCCATAGGGCATGTGTATGAAGTCTCCTGTTGATTGGCTGAGTTAGGTCCTTGACCATCTGTTGCACGTTGAGTGGATTCATTTTCTTTATCTTTGTTCATGATGGTTTTTGCGCTGTGGCCGGATTGTGAATCAAAGTTTGAATCTTGGTCAGCTGTAAAATATTGGCATTAATTAGTTAACAGCCTGCCTTATATGATTGAGTCGATATTTTATTTCAACGGCATAACTGCTATTCGAATCAAACCTAGTAAACAACTTGAGAGATTAATCAAAGCTAAATACTAACCTTTGCACACAGCCTGTTTTGTCTCAGCACAGTCATCGGTGCTCCATTCTCCAGAAGCTTTCTTTATGAAGGTGCATTCTCCATCTGAAGTACTGTTAATCGGAATACTCACGTACTCAGAAGCTTTTTCTTGGCCATCTTTAGTTGTGTATATGTAAGCTGAAAAAAGCAAAAATATTGCAGTAAAACAATTTTCAGTGATTGTTTATGCCTTGAAATTAAATTTTCAATATCATTTACGGTCTTGTTGGTTCCCCTGAAAAGCCTTCATGTCAATTGGAGGGTATATCTGTATGGTGGACACATCCAAACTAGTCCCAGGAAATAATTTGAGCAGCGATCACCTTTGTGTCCTGTGTTTGAGCTTGTTGTTGAATTTGTGTGCTGAAAACTGTTGGTTGTCAAAATCACATTAGGATGTTCAGAATTGTACCAATCCAGAGTCTCACGCTTTTTCCTCTCTGTGTTATCCATGTTCCTCATCACGATACCGCCTATTTCACCCTCAAACTTCCTCATGTGGTTCATACCAATTTTTGTGGTCCAATCGCTATTCAGTGATGCTGAAGTGGAAGGCACGCTAGGTGAGGTCAGTCTCTGGTGTTCAGATGTGATCGGGATCTCTGAAGTTGAACCATGACTTGACGATGTGAGGCCTGAATTTGCTGGCAATGTACTCTGGCCGTTCACGGTTGGGCTCTGGCTTTCTGTCATTGTGCTCTGGATATTTGAGGTTGGCGTTTGGATTTCTGAGGTTGAACCTTGGTCTGCTGCTGTTTGGTTCAGGCTTGATGAAATTGTACTCTGGTTTTCTGACGATTGGCCGTAGTTTGCTGATGTTGTGCTCTGAATATCGGAGGTTGCGGACGTTATGCTCTGGCTTTTGGATGCTGTACTCTGGTTTGCTGTTGTTTGGCTCTGGGTTGCTGCTGTGTCCTGGCTTTCTGAAGTGAAATTTTGGTTGACTGATGTTGTGCCCGGACTTGCTGGTGATGTCTGTGATGTCTGTGAGGTCTGTGTTTCTGAGTTTGTGCCCTGGCTTGACGACATAGTACTCTCATTTCCTGATGTTGAATTATTGGAGGTTGGAATACCTGTTGATGTTTCATTACCAGGGTGATAAGTGACATTCGGATTTACAGCAACTTTCCCGGAGTCGGTTGTCGATGCCGGGGCTGAAGCAGATTTGGAGGGGCTTGCAGAACTTCCAGGTACAGAAGTTGGAGACGATGTGCTGACCGATACATCAGCTGTCGCTAAAAAAATTTACAAAAATTTAGCCGAAATCTTATATCAAATGTACATTAGTATTCCAGTCAGTCTGTATTTTCAACAATTCAATAGAACTAAAATTGTATTTATTTGATTAGAGGGAAATGACTTCAGTCATTTGGAAGTCTTTAACAATTCTCAAATAAAAACATATTTTTTAAAATGGTCTTGCAAGCTAT
Source organism: Membranipora membranacea (assembly GCA_914767715.1). NCBI lineage: Eukaryota > Metazoa > Bryozoa > Gymnolaemata > Cheilostomatida > Membraniporidae > Membranipora > Membranipora membranacea. The sequence goes on along the minus strand of OU612069.1, from coordinate 16,010,629 downwards.
AATTTCAGGATTAAATTTTCAAAAACAGGGATATAGTGCCAAAGAGTACTGACTAACTCTGACCAACATCAACCAACTCATACCAGTTCTTACCGATGCTTACCAATTCGTACCATATATGCCAATTCTTAGCAACTCTGACCATGTCTGATCAACTCTTTCCAACTCTTACCAACTCTTACAAACTCTTACAAACTCTTACCAACTCTTACCAACTCTTACCAACACTTACCAACTCTTACCAACTGTTAATAGTCTAACTAAGTCCATGGCAATTATTATCTTGAGCACATTTGAATCATATTTTTACAGACCACCAGCATTGTAAAACAAATCATAGGTTTACCTGTAGCTTCAGTATCGTTTCTAGTCACACAGATGAAATTCCACGGACGCGTGCAGTGACTCTCAGATACGTTGTACTCCTGTGTAAGTCGTACAGTAACACAGTCTGAAAAATATATCAGTTATCATAACCAATTATTTTAAGCATACTGGGATCATGGTTCAACAGCTACTAGAGATGTGAACAATACCACAAACTTGTAGGTTCATTCATATTTTTTGACATTTTTTTAACGAGATGTCAAAAGAGACTGTAATCAAAATAGTCCTTACTTTTTACAGGCGCCTGACGTTTCTTTCTGCCATAATTAGCTGCCGATTGGGGTGTTGGAGAGCCAGAATTTTGTGGTGTTTGTTGGCTTTCTGTAGTACTAGTTGGTAGTGTTGTTTCTGATGGAGTAGCTGTTTCCAAGATAAATCTTGATTGCCAGAATTTTGGACGTGTTCCAAAATCCAGCTTTTGTGATCTGCAAATAAATAGTTGCAGAACACAGCATCCCGTGTATGCCAATAATGCATGATAGATGAGAGCAAACCATAGAATATATATATATATATTATATATAAAAAAATGAGGGAGGAATGAGAAAGAAACCAGAACGATTGTTTGAATGGAATTGTTTGGATGATCCCATCTCAGGTGAACTGTCCTTTAGCCTAGAGCAATTATTTTGAAGTTATCGTTTACCTAGCTCAAAATCATGCGCTGATACTCACAGAGGAATGAAGACAGTTTCATTGTAGTTCTCCCACATATTCTTTCTCTCCCCAAGGCACAAGCTACTTGCATCATTGTAGGTAAGTTGAAGATTTAATATAGTGTACAAGTTAGAATCCTCGCCTTGTTCAAGCCAGCCTAAAAACGTCATAGATGAATCTTGATCGATCAACTATATGCAACCAGGTTGGTTAATAGCCGCTATATTAGGAGGGAAACGCAATCCATTACAATGTCCAATCAAGTATTTTTTTTGTAATGTGTATCATGCATAGTTGCCTTTCTGGCCAGAGATGATAGAAAACTTGGGGCTTCATGATTCTGGCTTTTAAGGACTAACACATGAGTGACTAGAGAGGTATCACACACATTATTTTCTTGCAAGCCCTAATCTGTGGCCTGTGCCTTGACTCCAAGCGAGTGCACTTTTAATCAAATTGGGATATTTCTCAGGGTTATTATAATGATCAGTTCTTGGCTTGCAGACACACTCACTTGAATATTCACAAATGTAGTTTGCTTGCAGATTGCAGTCCAGCATGTACCAATCAGTCGTTTCCTCTAGTAATCCAACACATAGGAGATTCTGAGATAATCCAGATTCATCTGGAAAGATCATTTTAAAAAGGTGAGTCTCAATTACCCACACATATCACGGCAGATAAAACTCAGCACTACTTATAGATATCCGATTGTTTTATGACTATTAGCCATGTATTTTTACACTGAAAATATTGCAAAGCACCACTGGGTGCTAGAAATTATGAGGTATGTATGCCTAGTCATGTAATTTCCCAAAAAAAAACCACTTCAAACTACTTTTAGTGATTGTTTCACTTCAGTTGAGATTTTAATTGTCAGGAGCCATTATAAAATAGTGGATAACTTCATTCATTAACATTTACAGTTCACTGAAGTGGAAGATGAGGTACCATATTTTGCTTGTGCAGCACTATGCATGAATACCTGATGAGTAAGGTGGACTGCTTCTAACTTCCATGTATGTGCTGTACATTCGATGCTATCAACCTATCACAGGATGGATGTTAGAATTTAGGGAATAAACAAACTTCAACTTCAAACTTCTAATACCACACACATAATTGCTATTTATTACCGCCTGACTACAGCATTCTTCGGTCTTTGTGAAGTTTTTGACATAAGATATATGAAGTTTTTAATAGGAAGATTGGCTTAATAGAATGAAGCATGATCCCTACTGTTATCTGTGTATGTACACATACATATTACTCACTAAAGATCGGCTTGTAGTAATCTTGGATTTCTGTGCCTTGTGTATCTACAAGTGTTTGTGTAGTCTGATTGTAGTGAAGACCTATCCACATGTGAGTTATCGAGTTTACTTTCATATACCTAAAATGAAATCAGTAGATGCTAACAAATAAAATACGTCAAAGAGGGGATCCCATTGGACCCCTCTACATGCAACCATGTAATACAAAAGCACACTGCAACCATATCTAGGTTTTGGCCCATGATGCCATAACAGTTTGAGGTCTTACTTTAGCATGTTGACAGCCTTTTGCCAGCAAATGGAAAACAAATTCTGTGTCATTGATACCTTGATATGATGAGACTTGACATGACACTCTTCGGGTACCAGATAGAGACATACATGTCATCATCATACTGCTCTTGGCATGCAGCTACAGCACTTTCCCAGCTTTGTGTTTCATTACTCTCATCCAATCCTTCTAAAAAGACAAGGACGAAAGGGACAAACAATTGTGGCTCAGTTTGTTTGACAGAGGTCCTATGAGTATGGCATCTGACAAAACAAATCTTATGTATATAGAGTTTGAGGAAAAGTTTTACAAGAAGGTTGTTCAATTCTAAACTGTGAGGCTTACTCTCTGATTGCACCTTGCAGGGCTTATCATTAGGCTGCAGGGTTTGGTCTTCATAAGACAGCATGGTCTATCAAAGCATCAATTTTGGCAGCCAGTTGTTACAGCGCTAAACGCAAAGTTTTTGAGCAGAGAACCTCACTAAACCGAAGACTTGTATTCCATAAGACAAGATTTATGTTTTAAGTTCACCATCAGCCAGTGATGCTGTTGTGGTCACATCATACTGAGAGGTAACAGTACTGTTTGTCTCTGTGGATTCAGCTGTAGTCTCAAAACTATCGTTTGTAGATATTACTGTGGTAAAGGCGAACTGAGAAGACACACATAATAGAGTAGCAGTATAAGGGCACTCAGTGATGGTGTTCTCTTGCTCCATGACATTGTGAACCAAGCAATCTAAAAAAGGAGATCCAACTTAATTACCGTGAACTCTAATTATTCAAAGTGATTCTAATAGTTATATTTTTTTGCAAAGCCTTTGCAAATCCGTCTTAAAGGAGTATGAAAATTGGAAAGACATTGCAGCTGTCCAGTGAATATTCGGTAACTTTCAAACAAAGTGGGACAACGGTGATTTCACACAAACACATCTTTCACTCCGTGTTGTCACTTACCATTGTTCTCCAGATCCGCTTTGACCCAAATATAATGAGCATATAACTTTTTTTTCTGCAGTTGGATGACCCTATGGGAAATGAATACAGACATTAAAGCTTGATTTTGCTCTCTCAACTCGGGTATCAACTATAGTTGACAGGTTTGTAGGGGTTGTTTTTGTCATAAAATCAAGCATGGGAGAATAAGCAATGAACTTTCACAGAGGATCATAATATTATTCCCGTAGTTCATCTTTCTATGATTAGAAAATTTCAGCTTGATACTTCCATTCACATATAAATACTCTAGACTAAAAACTACTGGCTTAGAGCGTCCTCTCTAATTCAGTGAAACAACGTCACTGCGCTATTCACTTTTTCACTGTCGCCCATAGGCCAGAATAGGAGTTATCTCCACATGAATGTAATGTATGAATAAAACACCTTCTTATTTCCAAATATCACCACTACAACTGGGCACAACTGATGAATTGTACAGAACATATACTAATGAAGTATATAATGTAATCAGTATACCGTGCCATCAAATATTGTGTGTACCATAACCACCTATAGATGCTTCTGATGCTTCTGGTCTATAGCATTTGTATGAAAAATGGTGCATCAGCTATTGAGAATTTAATGTTTTGTTCAACATTTTACTTAAATAACTGCTACTGATCATTCCAGCTGTCAGATGTGTTACCCAAAGACGGAAAACCCTAATTGTCCTTGAATAAGGTTTAATTTCTGATCTATTTTTGTCAACTAAATGATAAAAAATCTGATTTTATATGCAAAGTGACGTTATGGAGATTTTCTCATTTTGAAACAGTTCGACTGGCAATTTAGACAGAAAGGTATCAAATGAAATGTAATCTTTTCACATAGTCGTGTCAATGTAAAGAATGTCTCAATTTCATGAACAATTCTGACTGCTGGATATCATCTTGACTGTGACCAAAAAAAAAAAAATTTGTTCTGCAGGTTGATCAAAGAGATTTGTCCCTCTGACCATGCCTGAACAGTGTGAAGCCAAGTTTATCCGTCCAATGTTTTTCTGAATATCCAACACAAGAAATGGTCCGATCAATGCCACTCTTGCAATTACCATCAGCCAATAATTTTTCTGACCGTCAATCAAAACCTTTTTTCTATCAGTTTATGCCAAACCAGTACAGATTATCCACCCAACTACATTGACATTCGGACACCACTGTGAGATAGTTTTAATCTATCCATGCATGTATGAAGGGTTAATATGGTATGGGAGAGAAGTTCTCAAGTAATTCAGTTGAACTGAAAAGATGCAAAAGAATCGAAGTGTAAAGAAAAACCCACCCTCTGCCTTTTAAGATAACCCTACAGGATAAAAACTTTTATTAAATTTTAAATTGAGCATATTAAGTATTCACAAAAATATCCAAAATATTACTTTCCTCATCGAATTATGAGGTGTTTGCAAAGTTACCAATGATAATATACATAAAGGATTTACAAAATTGATATTCACTAATAATTCACAAGTTTTACTATTTTTGGACAGGTCGCCAAAGTTAAATCAGTGAAAATTTTCATCCTGTAAGGTATTGTAGATATGGGTATAGGGTGCGAACTGCAAATTATGAGTACCAGCAGCTGGACTCTAGTGGCTATTCGTGGATTCTGTTTAATACATTAGGAAGTGGCAGACAGAAGTAAAATCTTGCGAGTTTCCTACCTTAGAAACTTTGAATCAGACAAAGCCGCACTCTAGCAAGCAGCATGTTGCAGACTTTAGTCCCTGGACAATTTTGTAGATCTTGGCTCAATATAGACTATACATAGGTACAAACTGATTTGATACACAACTTTTTAAATATCCCTCCACCACCACCGTCCTCCGAGGGAACAAACTAGTGTTATAGATATCATCGGTAAAGATCAAATAATCTGATGTGCCATACACTACTACACAGCGGTCAATATGACTTGCTTGTGTTGTATCTAGAGTTTATATTTACTTTTGATGGCTGCGCACTAAAATTCCATCAGTAGCCAAGAGCAAGAACTATGAAGAACAAAGACTACGTGTTCTGAGCTTTTAGTTAACACAAATACATTTGAAATCGTATCTTACTCAAGGACCATTAGTGTTTTCCATCTTTCGTTGACACGTCTGACAGCTGGAAAGATCAGATGCAGCTATTAGGTAAAATTTTGAGCAAAACCTTGAACTTTGAAAAGTTGACGCACCATTTTTCTTACAAATGTTAAGACCAGAAACATGCTATAGCATAAGTTGTTATGGCACACACAATATTTGATGGCAGGGTATACTGATCAAATTTTATACTTCATTAGTACATGTTCTGTAAAATTCACCGGTTTTATCCAGTTGCAGTGGTCATATTTAGAAATTAGAAGGTTCGTGACATACTCACGCCTGTCTCGCTGCTTCGATATCATTATCAGACTGGTATAGTTCCATACCTACGTTGTTACAATGCTTCTGCGCATCAGTTGCACTTAGTTTCATGTTGATGTACATCAGACTTACATTTGAACCTGATTGTTGGACTTGAATGAAGAATTCTCCACCTGTGTGATGGGTTAATTAATTTAGAAACTGAGAAGCATGGAAATGATATAGAGAAGTGTATATTTGCACATTTGCAGGTATTTGTTTATTCAAGTACACATGGAATGATTAGTACCTAGACAACTTACAACATATTTTGTTTTGATGACAAAAAATAAAGTTGTTGTTTTTGGAAGCATTGCTTGCATGCCAAGACACATGCCCACAGAAAATTAGGATAAGGACAAAATTCATATATTTCATTAGAATGAAATTACCTCAGAGGTCTGAGAGGTGGTAATTGAAAACCGAATAAATCTGAATGATCTTTTCTCATCGATTATATTGGGATGGCAATAAATAATGGTGTTTAATTCCCTCACCTTTAGGGGATGACACATCACAAAAGACACTACTTTTATGGATATAACTACAGTCCGTCTCAGCTGTTTCTTGAGTTGTAAATTTGAACAAAGAACATGCTAAAAAAGATAACTCAATATTGTAAAAAATGTGCCTGAAATGATTGTTAGTGGAGATATCAAGTTATATCATCAGTGCTTGTTCAAGTACTGAAAATTAGTTTTGATTTCGTGATATTCATGTTTTGCATCCACCAAAAAAGTTCCTTTTAGGTCATACAACTACTGCTTTCAACAACTCCCTTCCACATATATGTTTATCATCAACCATAAATATAGCTTTACCATATGTTTGAATAAGTATTGTCAAAACATTTCTTTTCAATGGTTTCAGTTAGTTTTTGAGTTTCCTTTTTTCGTTGTGATTTACGTTAAAGCCAAACTGTCCTGCTATGTAAATTATGTCTGTTGTGAATTTGAAGAATTGTCTTGCCTGTCATTTCAATAATTCATCTTTTGATGTTAAAAATGTGTAGTCAAATTGACTTGTCTTAGCTTATGTGAGATGTACACTCCATGGTGCTCCTAACGTGGCTGCCACAATATCTGTAGTCGGCATTGTTTCAGAAAAGTTATATATAGGCTAGATCAATTCTTTTTAACAATGCATCTCTGCCAACTTTCACACTCAAAGAAATATTTCTACTCGGCCTATTGGCTAAGATCAAAGTGTCATGGCCAATGGCTGATTAGTGCCAGTTCAGTTTTGGCAGCTTGCTGCACACTTATGATTAGGAGGTCCTCTATGGCCTCACCTCTAGGATGCATTCTACTTTTCTAGAATGTATCACATTCTCAGTATGAGGATTAGGGCACCTTGCGTCCCTCTTTAGGGGCAGCCCAATCTTCTGTTTCTTAGCAAACAGCAATATTAGAATGAATAAATGCTTACAGGATTTATCTAAGTCTACGGTTGTCCAAGTTGAATCTGCTCTGTAGTTCTCCAAATATGACTCCATGAACAAATATCTAATAACAAAAAACAGATTACAGACAATATACAGTGTTCGGGTATAAGATTTATTTGTGCAGAGCCAGGCGATTGTTTATGTGTAATATGAGATCCTGACACAAAGAGCTTTACATTATTAATGAAGCGTTACATTATTATCGAATTAGATTGTATTTCATGTTATATTTAAAAAAAAGTCCTTCCTTGTTATCCCTTTTTTTCCAATTATTTGATCTGTTATAACTTACATTTCTTCTGAGGTAACCGGATCAGCAGTCTGATAAACTTGTAGGTGACTGCTATTACATTTATCTATGGCCTTCTGTGCTGTAAGCGGCTCATCAATGAAAACAAGGTTAAGGTGAGAAGAGTCTGAAAGAGGTATACTGATGTGTGCAGCACTATCTGCAAAATAAGCAAAGTAGCTAATGATCATGGTAAGCATTACTAAATTCAGTGTAAATCGTTCTCAAACATTTTGTTTAAATGTCAGTGTTGACATCATATCTGCCATTTTGCTGCTGGGCGGAGCAACCACATTAAATTTGACCGTCTCTGATCAACAGATTTTATGACTAACAGGTTACAGAGGTAACTGTGGTCAGATGTAATTTGAAATCAAATCTCACTTCCGCAGATTTCATGCTTCCATCCAAATTATTAGTTTTGGGTAATCCTTATCTGATTATAGAGGTGTCAAACTTGAAGGTGTTTTGCAAGCCTTTAATTTTTGAAACCAAGTGCCTGCATGCGTGGTACTATAATTATGTTATTGGTGCATTTATGTTCAAATGTAAACAAAATTTATATCATTGTGAAAAACAAGTTCTAGAGGAATTCTCCGCAAGGTTTAGGGCGTAATGCAATTACATACACAAATAATAATTCGCAATTCTGAAAAGAAAAATTAAATATGTTGGCAATAGGGCTAACAGGAGGTTTTCATGAGTGCCATTCATTACTGCGGCCTGAAATTCAAATGGGCAAATTACACCATAAACATCATAACATGTGCCTGACGTTTAGAAAGTTCTTGGGTTTCGATGAATTGAGAAAACAATTGATATTCAGAATCGCAGTTGACGTTAAACAAACCAGGCTTTGAGACACAGAAGAAGTAAGCTCTTGTATCTGTAGTGTCACATGACTCCCGGTCACCATCATAAGGAACTTTGTTCATTTCTACCAGGATGCACTTTTCATCTGTAACAGAAAATTACATGACCTCGCAATCAGTATAGCTGAGCTGCAAGTGATCTAATAGATATTGTCCTCAGCTTCCTAACACATGTTTTTTGATGTCATATACAAACTTCAATATCACTTATAGAAACCGAAGAAAATTAGACCATTGCTTTAGGAAAGATTTGTTAAAATGAAAATATAAGATTACTAGAAGACATGTAAGGGGGTCTTTCAATTACAGTCAGCCAATACAGAAATTTGATCGCTCAAACAGTGAGTGAGAGATACCTGCTAGGATTTTACTCACTGTTGCTCCCTCATTGATTGAAAGAGTGATCATGTTGAGCAATGTGAAAGCGATATGATGCTTTAGTAAAGCATCGCACATTCCAGTTTGAAGACCCCTCCATGTTCATCTTCATACAAAAATTCAGGAGATACCCTTTTTGCAGTATGACATTGTACCCCAACAGACCTTGTAATTTTTGTTTTTACATCATTTTCATCTGCCAACTAATGGTGACAATTTTAATTTTTGTAATTTTTTGCAAATCTTGCAGCTCACCCGTTTAGTAATAGTGCTGACCATGATTCTTAAAACTCCAAATTGCATATACATTTTGACAGCTGTCTTCACAAAAAAGTTCATTGGTTCCTACCTGACTGACTAGATCTTCTCGCCCAATAACTGTAGGCTATCAGCATGGTCTCTGGTAAGGCACTGCATAAAAACAAAACATAATAGTCAGTTGGAGTTTGAATTTCAATTAAGCCTTACTTTTGGAGCCAACTTGTGATACTTGCCTGAGTAGTTTTATCTGATAGAAACATGTATGAACTACAGGTTTCAAAGAAAGTGAGGAATACCCAAATACAGCAGACAATTAGATTACTTGAGCACGCTTTAGCCAAAATGTAATTCATTAATAGTCCTGTCCGCAGCCAATCAATTATTATTTCTCGTGATGTAGCGAAGAATTTATGATCATTTTCTATTCACAGTCGTAATCAATTCTGCAGAAGCTTAACCTCGCTCTGAGTCATTGTTTATGATGATGGATTTTCAACCGTTCATAGAAAATTGTGGATAATGGGATGCAACTCACTGGTGCATACACAGTGATTGATAACTTAACCTAACACAGAGTAAATATCCAAGAAACAAATATCTATTTGTTACCTATTATTTATTCCCACAATTTCGAGGGAGACGTCTCTTTGGTAAAATCTAAATACCATGCAAATAACTTCAATATTGATAAAAACTTTGAAAAAGAAAATAATATGCAAAAAGTTGTTGATAGTATTGCTGCCTAAGCTGATTATCAGGCAAGCTATTTAACAAGCCCCTGTCCTCGATCGCGATTTTAAAATGAAATAAAACTTGAAATTAAAATAGAGTAAAACTTACCCCAGTGAATTGAATAACTCATCTGGTGCCATGTACAGAGTAAGATCCATACTCTCACAATACTCAACTGCGCCATTCCAGGTTTCCTTGAAAGGGTAAAGTACCAGTTCGTCTGAGCCATAAGTTAGCTCGTATGCTGAAAGCATAGTGCAAAGGCGGACCATGATTCGTTGTCATCATTCAGGGGCTGGTTTCAATTAGGATCTCGCTAACATGTATTTAGAAGACATTTACCTGAGTTTTAGCCAGATCTTAGCAGCCACTTAATCAAGTTTCAACTAGGCCCTGCTACCACTCAGCTATCACTCAGCTTATTTGATTGATATTCATTTTGGATAGTTCTCACATTATCACTAAACACCCCAGAATCCTTGATTTTTATGTCTGTTGTCATTGCAGATAAATTACACTTTGATGAATCGTCATTTATCATAAATTATGATAGTATGATACTATTCAATCACTTAGGATATATTTCATATGTAATGGCATATTGGCTGAGTGATAGCCGTCTGAAACAGAACAGCCAAGATTCGGCTAAGGATCAGCTATGAGTGTGTTAAATTTAAACCCGATTTGGTGAGTTGCTGAGCTTTAGCTGGCCTTCAGCCGTGAAAGCATGGCTAAACCTCTTATTGAAACCAGCCCCAGTTCACCTAACTAAGTTTTCCTAACTTATAGTTAATTATCGTCAAAATACTATACTATAAGAATTTTATTAATTAGGAGTTTACACAAAAATCGGAACTCAAAGATAGGTTTTTCAATGTGCTTATCCTCATCTGAATTTCACTTACACTTGCAAAGAGATTTCATCTCAAGGCAGGTTGTTTGATCATAAGGATGGCATCCAGTATGTGTCATCATTTTAGAAAGGTCATCCCAAAATGCTTTTTTAAACATTTGGTTGATGTTGCATGTTCTTTTCTGACACTCATTTGTATCATACAAGCACTCTTGATATACACTGCAGTCTGTGTTGTTGTCGTAGAGCATATCAATGAACCTGTAGTTTGTTCCAACAGGCGCAACACCGCCGCAGTCTGTGTATGTCACACCTTTAACATAAGTTTTCATCGACCTTAGTACCTAGCATAGTAATACTGACAAAATTAGATCAGGTTGATTCAGACGGAATTAATTTTGAGTTGCTTCCATCCTAATGATTTGCAAAATTACCACAGAAAAAAATCAAATATAATCTGAGAGGCTTACCATTTTTTTTGGCATCAATCAATATTGCATTTTGATAGCACAAGTGTTTATCAAGTGATGGCATGTTACAATCAATTTGGCTTGTATTGAAAGTATCATATTACCTTGACTTACAGTCTCAGTATATCTCTTTCTTCTTGTGTGTCCTTCGAATAATCAAACAATATTAACGGTAATTATTGATAAACAATGGTTAGTAATTTATAGAAAGTGATCATAATACACTAAGTACTAATCCGTATGTTTTGGTTTTACCTTTAGTATGATATATGTTCATTATTATAAAGCTATGCGATTGATTATATTTCAGCTTTAAATGATAGGTAAATTTACAGCAATATCCTACAAAATCGCCCAAAATTTAAGTACCGATACTTTAATCTGTGATATACTGTCTCAACAAACCTGTCTCTGCATGGAAAGATGTATCATTGTATGCACCAAGCAACTCTAGAGAACTTCCGCCAGCTGATATATTAGCATGACTCATGGTAAGAACCAGCTTATCATTCAGTGCTACTGTCAAGTTCTGTGCCTCATTCGAATATGTGGTCAGCATTTTATTCCAAACAGTCGGTGTGTAATTTGCTGGAACGATCAAACAAAACGCTTTGAGAGAAGATGAAAACAGACTTGTACTCATATTCAGTCATGGTTTCGTACCTTGGTGGCATGTTCGGAACAAACAGAACACATTGAAAAAAATGGAAATAGTCTCAAACTTTTGAGGGTCTCCTATTTAATTATAACTTAGATTAGACTCAGATTAGTTGAATTGATCCAATTTAACTGGATAGACCCAATGCGAATCCGTAAATGTAATGAATGAATGGGGAAATGTGCGCATGAATTGCTTGTTTAAAGTAGATATTGGGTCCAAGTCACAGTTTGCCCAAACAAAATTTGCTGTAGGAACACTATGCCAAGTCTCAAATATATGGTCAATTTTTGTCACATTTGATGAGGCATACTGCTCCATGCTCCCTTACACGTCTCCCAGATGTTGTTGTCTGTTGTTACAAATACTTGATTCACACTGACTGACACTCCAAACTGTATGAGCTGCTTGTCGTTGATCATCACATACAGAACCATTGGGGAGACATCTGAGGAGTTATAAATACTGAACCAGACCTCCAGAGAAAACGATCCAACTTCTCTCGGAATCGAAGCACTCAGAGGGGTGTTTGAGGCTTCGAGAACCATAATTTCCAGGGGGACTGAAAAGAAAAGGTATATTATTCATCAATGAAAATAATCGCACTATTTCACTTCAATATTTACACAGGAAAACTCCCAAAGTTTTATGATTGTGGTATATAGATTTAAATAATTAAGGTCTCTATGACACATTCATCGTCTCTGTCTATGCTGAACGCTGGTTCATATATTTGACTGACCTGCCTTTATGGCTGTCCATGCCTCATCTATATCTTTGTCTGACAGCATATCTGCAATGAACTTATTCTCCCTCTCATCTGATATGTAGAGAAGTTGTGCTCCCTCTGCAGAACAGGCACCAGAAGCCTGCGTCTTACTCATGCGAGATGTTAAAACTTTGTAGCAGTGCGATCCATATACTTGCCAACTCAGGTCACAATATTCAATTGCTATAAAAAGACATGCACACTTTCTCTATTAGAGTTTTTATTTGAAGGCATTATCATCCTCTGCTTACAGCATCACCTGCCAGCTGACCAATAGTTGTGATAACATGAGTAAAAAATACACTCTGTCTGAATCCTATATTTGAGCATGTATGTTAAAGTAGATCAGTTTGATGAAATGAGCCAATGATACTCGATTAACTTGAGGGTCTGCCAAGGGGCAGCCTCTTGCCTCACTGATGACTCACCATCTGTGTGTGGTGTTGTTGAAGGGACGGTAACCTTAACTTGAGGGTTATCTGTGATAATAACATTGTCTTCGTCCTCAACAGGGCAGGTCATATTGAAATTGTAGAAAATAGATTGCGGTATAAATAGTCTCTCAGTCACATTCTTTGAACTATCAGTTATGTTTTTATTTGATGAACCTGGCAAAAAAAAAGACAGCCAATGACACATAATTACCCTGCCAGCAACAAATATTAACAATCTATATCTTTCTGAAATGCTGGCAAATTTCTTAAACTTAGGAATGCCTCTCATTGCCACACTCTTGCCATTACAAATATTTTAAAAGAAGACTCATACTGTCTGTTTATCTTTTTTAAGGCATACAATAACTTCAGAGAATGCTCACATAAGCGTCACCTAAGTAGACAAATCTGGAATCACTGTTTATTAACATACCTGACACCAATCGGATAATATATAACAGCACAAGTATCTGATAGATTATCTCCATTGCTGCTTTCTATCTTCAGGATGTAAAAATTTTGCTATTCCGCTGTCTGCCTTGAGCAGTGATTATTGGGCCTGTGATAAGAAGTATGTTTGCTTTTTTTAATAGATTTGTTTTCCATTTGAAGGATTTAATGTAATGTTATTTAGGGATAATTTATTATTTATGAGTGACTGAAGACACTATCACTAATATGTGTGACTATGAATGATATATTATTTTGTTTATCAATATCATTAGATCATCGCCTAAAGGTAAACAATTGATTTTAATTACTTATTTGTCTCCAATAATCTGACAGTTTATCTTGTACTTAGAGTGAATTAGTTATTCAGTTGACATTTGATGCTTCATCAGTACTGCAAGTTGACAGGTTTATTATTCTCCAATAACATCGAGCTGAGTACTGTTGGGATTGATATTGCCAGGGTCGCTTTTAACTGAAATCAATTTTCCCCTCTAATGTTGTATTAGTGAAATGCTGAGCTACAAGAAACCACTATTTTTTCTTCAGAAGCCAACAGTTTACATAGTTGATTTACATTTGATATTTTCAGAGAGATATTATGAGACGTTTGGCGCTCCGCACCTATGTATTGTGTTAAAAAGTGACAAGCAGTTCATTGCCTACAGTCCATCACAGGGGGAATTTCTAGCTTTCAAATGTGACCCTGCCATTTGTGATGATCCTGGGCAGGAAGCAATATTCTACTCTGGTGTTGAGCTGGTATCTTGTTACGCTCCTGGCATGCATGATCTGCAGGCGTTCAAGGGCCCACCTTTGGGATTAGTGGGGGCCTGGATCTGAGGTCGCCTGCGTCATCCACATGGATGATGGACTTCTGAACAGGATTGCCTCAGTTCTAGTCTTGGGCTATCTGGCAGTCCTTTTATTTTTATTCATTTTCATTTTCAGTCCTACCTACTAAATTAACTAAAAAAAACAGAAGCAAAAAACCCAGCTGGGGAATTTGGGGACGCTGGAAGCCCTCCCCCTCAACAGCTCAACAGATTTCGGCGCAGAGCCCTGTTCGCCAAAGCCTAGAGACCAATTTAGGGTCATGGTAATTAAATTGACTAGATTTTGGAGGAGAATCAAACAGTCAACCTCAATATGCAGTATGGCAACTGTCAGCGCTGCAATTTTTATTGAATAATTTAGGCAGACATGAGCTGTTATTGCACCTTACCGATTGATATTATGTGTATGAGATCACATCACTGTGGTTTTGATCGATTTTTGTGTTAAATACTCATTGATTTCAGTGTTACAAAATAAAATAAAAGCAAATCGGGGAGATCAGCAGGTCATCTGCTAGCATCATTGAAATAAATGTTTATCAGTTTATGGTAAGCATGGATGGATGATAGACAGCTCAGTTTCACTTATTTAATATGAAAAACTAATTTGTATTACACAGATAGATTTTTGTGATTATCACTTTCCACTATTATCATTCAATATTTACACTAATTTGCATAATATTCAGGCAAGCGACATTCGATTGGCAATTATAATGAATCTGTGAATGGGGAGAATCTACACCTTGTAAACCTTGGGAATTATCTTTTATTCAAATAGGTCAAGACAACTCACTGAGGCATGATTTACTTGGGAAAAACTATTCAATTAAGTCTACTGATTCACTTTTGTGTTACTCTGATGGCATGGGACTCATAAAACTTAAATCATTGAGACCCTCTGAGAATTCAGTTTTGATTACGGGTATATGTTCATCATATAGGCCTTTGCATAAAAAAATCACTAAGATAAATTTCATTTCAGTGTATGACTTTTATCTCAAATACCCTTAATGTGCTTGTAGAGAAGACAACTATAGCCCATACACAATGCCTAAATTGCTCAAATGCTTTCGATGATTGATTGAAGCCACCACACATTGATCGTCATAGAGCAATTCTGAAAAGTTTGATGTAGCTCTGCGAAATTTGGGCACAGCTGGAAGAATCAGGATAAATCATCGGAATACAGGAAGTGCGGTAAAATGTCATGGACAAATCAAGTCTTGATAATATACCCCTTCACTATGATCATGATATGGTAAGACGTTGCTTTGTCAGTATATGCCGGGTACTTAATTTTCTGTAGCTTAAACTTTATTTTACTTTTCACAGTGCTAGGTAAACAGACTTGTATTTCTCAAAATTTAGTCTGGCAAGGTTTAAGTACAATTAGATGGTAGTAGGCGCCTAGCCTGTGGGATTCAAAGTGATAGATAGCCAATGATTTTACATCATACAGTCGCGTGGATAGCTCAATCACACAGTGGACTGCAGCTTTAGTATTGACTGTGAGGTGATTTTTGTCCCACACTCATTTCCCAAGACTTCAAATAGACACTCTCGACAACTCTTCGTCCAGCTTGTATGTGACTGGCTCTAGATATTTGAATTGGCTTCCTGGATAGCTCTCATTGAAGTTGATCTGGAGCCCAAACGCATTTGCTGCATCTGAAAACCTTCTGACTTCTGTTTCAGGCACCCTCAAAGATGTGAGCAATTAAGGCCATCCGCGACCATTAATTCTTCCACTGTGTTCAATTGTTTGTTGTTGAATAGATCTGCATTTGGAAAGTTATATATTCTTCACAATCTAAAATGACCTTGCGTGTACACAGAGATATTATTGCACTGTGATGTGGCCAGTAAGTAGCAATTGTCTTCTTATTAAAAGTGAGAGGACAATCCATTGTTAAAATAGCTTTGATCGTGACAGCATGCATTACGAGTTGCGCTGCGTATTATGCCATGCACTGCTTGCTTAGAGTCAACCTTTCCAAAGCTTTGTTGAGTCGCGCTTTAGTTGAAGTTCAGTGGCACTAACTAATTGTTACCAAAGGAGACAGTGTAACACACTCACATGGAAGGCAGGATTGGGACAACCTTCTTCGGCACACTTCATTCATGGTGAGTATGGTATTAAGCCAGGCATTATGATTTATTTCTATTATCTGCAACCCTATGCATTTTACTTCAAAGTATTGAATCAACATAAATTATTGCAACTGGCAGCCATTTCAAATAACACGAAGGTGGAAGTCAACATATTTACCACCTTCCTCCATTTCATTTGTTCCCTAATGAAAAGAGGGGTGTCATAGGTGTTATACAGCATCACTTCACACCACATCGATAGCAACCCACACTGATTCTTACATTAGGCTATCAGACCAGTAAGAAGAAGAGGACGGACCCACAAACTAACCCACTCATGTAATTCAATAATAAAGTGGTGAGATGACAGGCAGTGCTTGCACTCAAAGTCACTTCATTTTTTGGGTGATTAGTTTACCAGAATGCTTGATATATGCAAGGACATATAACATATGTTGTATATATTTATATAGGAAGGGGTTGCTACAGTCATACACTGCTATTCATTTAGCATTTGGTAACTTAATACTACGGTACTGGCCCTGAGTTTACAACACCATTTTTATTCGAGTCGCGTCCAATGAAAGCGTTTTGTCGAGCTTTCGATGAGTAATAAACATCTGAATTATCGATCTAATATTCGTTCAGTAATTGAGATACATATTATCTGAAGCTGGTTTATGCAAGTCTGTTGTTATTGACATGTTTAGAAGGCAACGGCAGTAACAGAAATGTCTCCACAAAGACTTGGGGACAAAGGAAGATAAGCAGCACAACATGCTGCAGCACCCAAAGCTCTCAGAATGGATCAATGCTTAGAGTTAAAAAAGCAAAGACATTGATTGCAGGGTTGGAGCCATTTGAGATTATGATTACAATTTTAATGACATTGAAACAAGCTAATCCCTCAAGTATTATAAAGTATTATAATAAGAGCATTATATTAATTAACTTACATAAAATGATATAAAAAAGAAAATACATAATTGTTTATTTTATGGTAGAAAAAAACACTGATTGTTGTCAAAGTGTTTTGTCAGAGTTTGATAATTGCTGTTGATAATTTATTAAATTTGAAGGGCTTTATATTTATTTTAATCATCTGTGAAATATGACATAAGGTTATAGTGGCTGATAATGAAAAACATCCACAAGAATGTATAGGGAAAAATTTACCATAAATAGATGGTAGAAAATTAAGGTCTAATTTACCAATATTATTATTTAAAAAATATAAAAAAGATAATAATAACTGAAACAACACAATGTCATATTACCTTCCAATGCAGCTCATGTTTGTTGCTGCTCAAAAGCTTGAAATAGCTGACATGTTTTTGGTGTTGTGTCGAATCATTTCCAGAGGACGAAGCACCAATAATAAAGAGGCCAGCGGATATAGAAAAATATAGGTGCTGTAATCAAAGTTGGGGCTTCAAACAGATTTTTGGAGTTCTAGATGTGATCAACAGAACCAACTGTGATCACCATAATAATTAATGTCCGTCATTTCTTTTGTTTCGAATCAGTAAGTGTGATATGAAGCTAAAGGTTAGGTATTCCACTGTTTTACCTGTTATGTATATAAGTTAAACATGATGTGATGGCCATTTTCTACGGTATTAATACCTGGTGTTCCTTTTCTCTTCTCCTTTGATTCTCCCTTTCTCTGAGAGTCTGTTGATCAATATTGACTAACTGACCTTATATGACACCTGGATAGATAAAAAATTCAACATCCTAGCATTATATTAACCCTAACAAAGAACTACAGCTGATATCACCAGTTAACTGAATAACTTATGACGGTGATGATGTTCCCTACTCAGTCAAATGATCTTTTACTTTTACGTAGTTTGGCATATTCCTAATGGGCCTCACTTCATTTACAAATGGAAATACCGTATTCATTATTTATAACATTTTTCCATTGATCGTCTTCAATGCAGCACAATGTTTGTTCGGTGGTGCTCAAAAGTCTGACATGGTGGTTTGTCATTCCCACATTACTCAATTTGACTGTTTCTCTTCAAATATGTACAACTTTTCAGTGAATGTATTGTTTTCATGGGTATTTTTTTCTACCAGTTCCTGGGTAACCAGCACTCATAAAAAAACGGCCAGCATATGTGGAGAAGGATAAGTGCTGAATTCAAAGTATAAAATAAATAAAATAAAATGTATATTGTACATGTTTTGTTTTTTGCTTTCACATTGTGGTATTTGAGTTGATTTGAGTTCTAGATGAGTTCAACAGTATCAACTGTGATGGCTGTAAGGTATCAGAGGTAGTTTCAGACCGCATCAAAACCCAGCATTTGGTAATGTAGAGGTTCGATTTCCTATTTGAGACATCCTCAATAAGTGCCTCTGAATGCTTTGGCAGTGACACTTCACCTGATGCTGCTTCTATCATAGGAGTGAACCAGTCGGGCAAGATCCTTCACCTTTCTAAAATTAAAATAACATGTGCATGAAAATTAATACCTAATTGAACGCAAAAAAAATGAGAATATAAATTGTTAATTGCAAAGTGACAAGGAATTAAATACATGCATGACAAAAAAATATTCAGGTTTTTATGGAAATAATAGTGATAATGACTAAACAAGTTTTAAAAGATTCTCATAGTTCAACAGAGTTTTTTTGAGTCCACATATTCTCAGTCAGCTCATGTGTAACCAGTACTAATAATAATAAGGCCAGCAGATGTAGAGAATGTGACATGCGGTTTGTTGATGTGATAGAGGCTTCTTATATGTTTGAGTCCTGATATGCTTTGCAGTAGCATTGTGACTATAGTGAGGGGTCGGTGGCCTTTGAGCTTTCTTCACACTGAATTAAATTCTTCTTATGGAATTGAAATAGTATCATAGCATTATACAGTTAGGACACTAAACACAGAGACCCATCAGACTGTTATCTGATTGGCTGTCCCTAGTAGCATGAATAATAAGCCTGAGAAATTGTCTTGTTTACAAAATTGCAAACAGTAATTATACCCCTACAGTGTAGATGATTTTGGCATTTTTAGATTGCTACTAGGGACTGGCTATTTTTGCAAGCCCTTTGTTTTGCAAAAGAAAGCCAATGATGCTATTCCAGATATGGAATTCAATGTTTCTTCATTATCATGGCATAGTGCATGTAGTGATTGACCTTGTCTCAATGCATAATCTCTTTTTAATTGAATATTGCTGTTGCATATATGTTGGCCGTATATGTGTCATCTGCTTGCTTCGAGCTGCAACGAAATTAAACATTGTGTATGTTTTGTTGGGTTCCACCTTTTGCTTGATGTGTCCTTGAACCAGGCCCATAAACCCTTTCTACATTTCTCTTTTTTTTGTTTGCTGTAGACTGTGGCATTGAGTGGTTTCAGGCTAGTTCAAATTCCTGCAAGTTGTATGCGTCTTCTCAGTCTATATTCTTGTCTGATATATCCTTTTTTCGAGCCGCCATCCTTATGTTTGCTGCCGAAGATACTGTCCATTGCCGGACTAACACTACCCATGTTGTGTGTAGTTACGGGTGGGAATTTTGAGAACATACCGGCGCCTGCTGGGTGACCGCTACCTATCGATACCGAGGACGAGGAAGCAGAGGCGGGATTGAATCCTAGTGCCCTAGTTGCAATTGACCTTATTGAAGCCAAATCTGAAGGAGCTGCTTCTTCACTTCTCTGAGAAACCTCCGAGCTGATATTCCTTAGCATAAACAGAGGTGTGCTGAGGTTGTTAACTAGCTTTGCTTCTGGAAAATTAAGTTTTTGAATTAATTATTTAATGTAAAGATGATAAACAAACGATAATCATAAAAATCATTCACCAGTAAAAACTTCATCTGAAGACTTACCAAGAGTAAGTTGTAATCACCTAATTCTTTTCAGCAGCCAGCCTGCTGAATCCCTATTGTTAATCTCTAGCATTTTGTTTTCCCCAGCTTGGTAAGTTTTTTGCAGTTTTTGTGTGTCAGTGGTGACATGTAAAGCAACGCAAACAGCTTATATGCCCTGTGCATGCCAAAGCAGCTTTCCTGCAGAGCATGCTCAAACTGTTTGTTTAAAGATGCCCTCCTAGGCCCCCTGCTCCTCTCCTGTGCTGCTGTGTAGAGTGGATATAATACATTACTTTAGGTCCACATTTTAATTGGATTCTACATGCCAGATGTTTCTTTGTACAGGCTACACACCTTTTGTAGTCTTAGCCGGTGTTGTCATGTTGTTATTTTGGTTGTATGACTATAATTGACGTGACTATAATTGACAACTAAAATAAAACAAAATATCACACGTAGCAACTAGGGAATGAAGTGAAAAGATGGGCATTTTTACTGCTGCGACTGCTTCTACTGCAGTTTTAAGTACCCATAACTAATCATATTAATACAATAGCAGATTTGAAGGATGATAGGGGGTGATATATTCTAAAAAATGATAATATATCTATTTGTATTCAGTTCCTCTATGTCTTTTGTGCATGCTTTCTCTGATCTAAATAAATTACATAACGGAAAGAATGAGAATTGTAAATTGTGAAGCGGCAATGAAAAACGGATCATCGACAAAATGATACAAAGTATTGAGCATTCAGACAATGGTGAACATAATGATCGTACAAGAACATATCCAAGTGCTGTAATCAACTTCATAATGTCATCATAGAGTCAGATGGATTAGTTGCCAAATCGGCTGTTTCTTATTTATTTACATTTTCCTTCCTCCACCGCTGTATTTCCTTCAGATAGCCCACAAGTCTTTGGTTTTTTTATACTTTCCAATCAAGTGCCCATTTTTTTCCTACGCTTCTGTTTCAAAATCCATCTAGGAGTATGTATCGTCCCTGGGTTAGCTCTCTGTTGAGCTATCCTTAATTCTGACCTCCAATCTCTCCAAATCTCGCAACTTTTTCTGTTCTGTTTCTGTTTAGTAGAAGATATTCAAGGAATCCTCAATTTGAGCCCTGGAAACTTGTACCCAAGCATCCTGCTACTTCATTCATCCCGCCTGTTCATAATTTTCCTTGAGAAACCACAGAACATCAAATCCTAATTGATTTAGAACCCATCCCCTAGTACTGCTACTTGAGGAATATATTTTCTATAGTAGATAATTAAAGGGCAACCAAGGTTTGGCAGCAATGCATAAATGGGTAGTAAAGGGTTCTAAGACATTGCTCCAATGATGATAGAGCACAGGCTAAATAAAAACAGGAACAGGAAACTGCTCTGTGGTATTCTCTTTTAGCTGAGTTTGAGTACCCGATGGAAGAAATGTTTCACAAGAATTCTGGCTGAATTATCCTTCCAGAATAGATTTTGTCTTTTTTCCTATGCAGAAGGTGCAATCTGCTATTAATCAATAAGAAGTGTTTGAAACCCTGGTTGCCCTTTAATACTAAGTGCAAAGATGACAATATACATGTTGTAAAGATCATCATTACTCGTCAATGAATTCACAAGGGGTTAGGAAATATGAAATAATTCAAACTGGTGTGATTTTTCAATACAGACATTTTTTTAAGGAAGCCTTTACAGTCTGATTAGTTTTTTTCAAATTTGTACAGCTCTCCCGAGGATATTTGTGTGCCTGTTGTTTTCTGCCACTACTTGTGTACCAAGTTCTATTTTATTCATAGAGATTCCAAAGTGCAGGAGGATGGGAGGTGAGGTTACTTCTTTTATTGGCATCAAATTTAGTCTGCATCTTTTGTTCATGTGTTTGTGCTATCTAATGTGAACAAGTAGTAGTGTGGGAGATGGAAAAGTTCTATGACACAACAGTATCCTATCAGTATTAATCTTTTTTTTCTGTTCAGGTGTCTGTTGTGTTTTTCTTTTGAAACGGAATATCCTTGCTGCTATTAGCCTCTCGGTGGTATTGTAGGTGCTTGTTTCAGGCTGCATCTTTGGTTTCTGTCACATCCATCGATCTTGTAAAAGTGAAATCTGAAGGAAAAAATTTTCTTCATAATTCTCTCTCAGCACCTATATGTATCAGCATTAGGACAGATTGGTCGTTGAGCTTGATGCTTAGTACCGCTACGGGAGTACTCAAACTTCTTTTCTGTTATTAATATAATATTAGTGTGTAGATGATAATACAATATGTGTCGAAGAACAAAAACATAAACCAAAACAGAAATCATCTAAGGTGTACCCATCACATAAGTTTGAGTAAAAACAGATGCCACAACCTAATAAAATGGTTTTGCATTATAAATGATGGCCAAAACAACAGAAGAAGGCACAAAAGAAAGAAATGGAACGATTGGATTTACACCAACTATATAGAGCTCCAAGTGTCCTAGAAGCTCTTCAGTTCTTTCTCTCTCTTTTTTTACAACTTGATACCTCATGTTATATTTGATATATCAAAAAAATTCGCTGTCACTGTTGTATAAGCTTAGTAACAGATCAATCGATCAAAGATTAAACTCTGAATTTCCATTTTATGTTATGGACAGCAACTCAACAAGAAGGTGTACCTCATCTATAGATCCTTAATATATTAACAATGTACTAGACCTTAATGTAGAAACTCAATTGTAGAAATATGTAGAGAATATTAGAAATTTAGAAAATGGGTTGAGATTAGTTCTGATGTAATCTTATTATATCACATGAGCGAATCCAATCAATCAGTAAGTGTCAGGATTTACTCACTGACCCCTTTTATAACTCCAGGATAGATAATAAATTCAATGTGCTAACGTTATATTAACACTAACAAAGAACTACAGCTGACATTTAAAAGTTTAAATGAATAACTTATCACAATGATAATTTTTCTTACTAGATATAACGTCCCAAATGAACTCTTACATCCTAATAGGCCTGACTTCATTTTTATATGGCAATACCTACCATAATCATAAATGATGGTGTTTTCCGTTGATTGCAAAAATCAAGATCTTTAGACTAGTGCAACTTCGATACAGACATCTAAATGTTCGTCCAAAATCAATGTAAGAGAGGATTCAGATTAATAATATTTATAACAATAATAGTAATAATAATATCAACTGTTTTCATCCAAGCAGTATGAATAAAGCAAAGGAATAATAGTAATATTTTTTTTATCAGAATCACATAATTCACATAATTGACGTAATTCAGGCATCTTTCAAATCTAAGACTCATGCTATTCTCGAAGCCAATTTAGATATTTTGCCTGAACTGATATATACCTTAAACATTCGAGATGTAGCTATCTAATCTGCTTGTTTCAGTCGCCATCAATTTCGAGCATTGAGTATCAATTGGTTTGGTTTATTTGACATTATGACCCTCAATTTAATCCAAATAACTCGTTCCCAACAAAATTACACTAAAATTGATTTTCATATTGTCGTTAGAGCGATAACGGTCGTAGCAGTTAGTTCACTATTTTGGAAAAAAACTCTGGCTCAAAAAGCTCAGCATATCTGGAATGGATCATAATGGAGCATGTCTCTGAATAACTGTCAAACATTATCCACATACTTAAGAAACCGTTGTTAAGATAGATCCTTGTAACTGGACTGCAATTTTTTATAAGAATTTATATATAGTGCATGTGATTGATCTGTTAAAGACGAAAAGTGTGAAAAAGTCCTAAAACATTAGTAATGATGCTTGCCGGCACTCAGAAGATGAAGCGTTTGAAAGAATATATTGCTGTGCAGAGGGGTTAAATTTTATGTTGTCATATAAGGCTCATCAATTTATATTTAAGACTTAGCTTGTGTAGGTGAATTTATCAGGTAAAAAAGTGCATAGATATGATTTGGCGCAGTTCTCAGTCTTAGCTGGATAATAAATTTTCGGTTTATAGATGCATAGTTTTATTGGTTGGTGGCTTGCCTCACTTTGTCTTGACTGAAGTTTGATGAAATTCACCTTCAGGCTTGATGGATATAACAAAATATTGTAACTATCTTTAAAAGGAAATTTATGTTGTTGGTGTGGGTATCGAGTTGGTTTCAAGTGAATTAATTAGGTGTAGCCTCTATTCAGTAGGAAGGGTTTAAGTTTTACTTGAACCTGCTATCACCCAGTCTCCATAACTTACGCTTCTGCCGTCAATTTCCATGGAGTTCTCTTGTGTTGGTGTTACTATAGTGGGTCACTTGCACTTAGAGCTGTTCTTACAAAAATATTGTTGTACACTGCGTTGCAAGCCTTTTAATGATATCACTATTGTTTATCTCAAACTATTCACAATTGTTCAACAGAATTCCTTTTGAGTCCGACAATAGACAGTTTTCTGAGCACTTATTTATGCCTCAATTCGGAGTTGTCCTTGCTCCAGTTTGGTACTTTTAACCCACTCCGCATAGGAAAAACCTGCTGAAAAAGGATTATATTGAAAACCGCTTATGATAGGATAAAAATGGTTTTTGATTCAGAGTCTGCACCATTGAAAATCCTGTTAGACAGGGTTTCCAAATCATTGGAGGCTTGAATGTTGATAAATCTTAATTTTAGTGACGAAACTCATGAAAGATTCTGCAAATTGTCCGCAAAACAGGCAAAAAATGCTGTAATTGACTACCCAAATTCTAAAAATATTTCCCAAACTATGTCCATATGAGTTTTCAATGTTGCAGATTCTGAATCAAAAATATTTGTTATCCTATTATAAGCGGTTTTGTAGTTTATGGTTTAATTTCACCAGATGTTTGGTTCATAAGCATGTACCTTGCAGTGTCAAGTGTGATGGTGATTTGGGGATTTCTTACATCTCCTTTGAATTCAAACTGGCACTCTGACGTATATGTTGTCAAGTCTTTTCTGAATTGCTTTGATGTGATTCAGAAGGTGTGGTAGCGTTTTGGTTTTGAATCCATAACAATGTCTCCAACATCATTATCTAGGCTACATGAGGACTCTCTGCTATCATACGTTGTTGCGTTCTTCCGTTTGTGTTTTGGCATTTTGTGTATTTCTATATTGTTTATAAAAAAATTGTCGCAGAGCAATTGTTTACAGCCTGTTGCTGTGTCAGTCTAAACAATCTAGTATATATCTTGTTAGTACTCTGGTCATATCATCGAGGAGGTGACCTCTTAAGAAAAGCATCACACACTTCGATCCCTTGATCTTCAGTGATTTGGCGTCTGCTACAGCATACTTCTCTAATATCTAGCATTTAATATGACACTAATGAAATGTGCTGTAAGTTTGTAATATTTTATTCATGCTACTGTCATGTACAATATCACAGCCAACTAGTTACAGTACATATGTATTAACTTCAACTGTATGTTGGAAATTAATCCTGACACGGTAGTAAAAATTTATATTTTACATCAATCTTAAAACTATTGTTCTGGAAAAATGATTTATATGAAGTGCGGAAGTATGTATTCAATTAAATTGTGTTTGCAGTTTCAGCTCATAAAGTATATAAGGACAGCTATTTTTACCAGTTACGAAATTAATATGTAAACTTAAGTATTGTTATATTCTATAATAATAAAATATATTTAATGGATCTGCAAAAGATTGATTGCAAATATTACCACGGCACCATTATCATGTACAAGCAAAAAATTTACAAGAAGCATATAGCATTCTAAAGGTTTTGTTGATAGCTATATAAAAGTTGGTGTCCATTAGTTCCACGTCCCTTGAGCGAGATGACGCGCCTATTCTCATTTCTTTATAATATCGTTATAATAAAATATGTTTCTTTTTTTGCATCACTTATGCCAATAATCTGAAAATAAGAAAAAAAAGTCCAATCAATACATTGTTAGGCTAAAATATTAACCAAGTGTGCTTACATGAATTCAATGTAAGCGGTAAAAATAACAGTATTATTATTTTGAGCAATTCTGAATACAAAATGTATAATTCGCTTTTGAGGTTGCTCACCCTTCTTGAACAACTATCTTTTCCAGGCTTTGTCTCCTTTTTCTTAAGGCTCTATAACCTGATATTAACCGAAACACAATCTTTTTTAGGCATCTTTGCTGGTGTTGCCATGTTGTTTTTTTGGTTTCAACCGCTGATGGTGAAGCGAAAATCTGGAATGCCTTCATCTGTCAAAACACCCTAAAAACAGTCGAGATTGAGATTGCAGAGCTAAACAAACAAACAAAGGCAAATTAAAGCGTATGAATGTGTTGCGAGAGAAAATCTTTGTTAATTCAACAGGAACAAAGGTCATCAAACTTAAGTTAGTTGACTAATAAATAGCCTGAAAGAATAAAATTAAATGCATCATGTACAAGTAAGAGTAAAATACCTGCATGCTGAAATACATAAAAGAGGATGAAGTATTGCCACTATACAATGGTGTAAATAATCTTGACATTTGGATTGATTGTCTTGGTCAACTATGTCCTGCTAGCTTCGAAGGAGTGAACTTCTCAAAAAAGGCAAAGGCTCATGTAATATCGGACCATCGATTCCTGCTTAATATAACATTCTCTTTTCAAGCCACCTTTGTGCACTTTGGCAAACATGTTAACACACCTCTGCAACTTACACATAGTTGAGTTGTAAAGTTGAAAGCCAACACGCTATAAATGATATAAACATTATCAATAATTATTCCATTTCAATTTTATTTATTGTTTGGGTAGAAATTGGGGCATAATATCAGCATAACAAAATAACCATTACAGATGCAACAATATAATAATAAATATCTAAATAATTAATACAAATTGCAATGTTGCCTTAGATAAAAAATTCATCAAATAAAAAACATGAGAATTTTCTACCTTAGGTCAATAAGGCAGGGAAAATAATGTTGTTCAGTTCACTAGTGCATGTGATAGCTCAACCATATGTTGGAAATTCATACCACCACAACAGAAAAAAAGTCGTTCAGTAAATGTGTTTTTGCTTTTTTTATGTTGATTGCTATTTCCTAAGAACGTGTTTCAGATAAGATGTATGGTAGTAAATAAAGAAAAAATTTTGGTCAGCATCCCGCATTGTAGCAATATTCTGTTTCAGTGAAACTTGTCAATCAAATGTTTGTATTTGATATCTCGGCTGAAATTGAATGAACATAGGGATGAGGGTTCATAAGAAGAATCATTTTAAAGAAATTACTCTAGGCAAATTAGTAGAAGCAAGAAGCGGTTAGAGTAGCTGAAAAGCCTGCTTATGGTTGCTTTAAAAAAATCACAAGGGTTGTCTTCTTACCAAATAAGAACATACTATTCAATAGCAATGTTACAGCACAACCTACCGATATTTTTACTGTTTTGCTCAAACCAAGAAGTAGAGCTTCACCCCTTGATTTTCTCTTTCTGAGCAAGTATTTGTTCTTTCTGTATATAAATTTTCTCATTTTTAATATGTCGGAGGTATGATGTATCATCAGGAGATGGGGCTCGTTGCCTTGGTTCATGATAAAACCTCTCCTGATCAGATCGGGACGGGCTGCTGCCCATAGTTGCAGTAATGAATGTGTAATTTTGATTTGCTCAATGGAGAACAATTCCCGTGTTGTACTCCTACTAATGGCTTTTTTTTCAAAATGGAAACATCTCTTCAATGGATATTCTTATCATATTGTGCGTTTCTTCCTGAACAAGTGCACTTATGTTATTAGAGCAGAAGAAAAGAAGGAGCAGAATTGTTAAACTCCAAGATCTAGTATTATTATTGGCTCTAAATTAAGTTCAATTATTTTGTTCATGTGTTTATGTTACCTCAATTGAAATATGGGAGGACAGGAGGTGCTGCATTTAATATTGTGTATGACCCTTAAACAAACACATAAGACACCGCTATCCAGTGTTTCAATACCCTACGCCCTTGTTGAATGTTTTTCATACCTGTATCTGCATGTTCTTGAGAGCCAGTATTGATGCTGGAGGAGAGAAAGAGCTGAACTTTAAGATTTGGTGTTTAGTTTAGCTTATACATTTTGTTGAGGTGTTCCTTTTTTTCTCATGTGGAGTGTAGGAGGATAGAAGGTGCCGAATACTGAGATTGTGTATGACTTTAAACTTAAATTAAGTGGTTCTTAACTCTAAGATTAAGTATATTTAGTATATTTAATATCTTGTACATGTGTTTGTGAGATGTCATGAGAGCAATGTGATTTGGTTGGATGAGTGTTTTGAAGTTCAGGATCTGGATATATTCCACAGATCATACACCTGTAACTATATCATATCGGGCAATGATGCGTTGTTTATTGGTACACAGTGTTGCATGACTGTGCTGGTTTAGCCTACATACCAAATAAAATGATAATGGCATAGTTTTAGGCCACATTATTTGGAATGCAATGCTTCCAAATGTTTTGCCCTCTTTGGTCTCCTCCTACTATCCTGTGCTGCTGTGTAGAGCCAGTATATATTCTTTGAATCTTCTTATATGTAAGGGTAAGAGAAAAGTAGTACAAATACAGTAAGAGGTCAGTTACAAATATAGTAAACATATGGTATTTTGAACATGAAAAATAATGTAAGTCGGACAATAGTGTGACCAATATGTGGCATGCTCTGTCTAATTTGTCAATAACGCGGCATTGACTATTGTTAGTAATAAGCATCTAAAGCTGGGCATGTGATTTTATGAACAATGTTTACATTTTTATATTTTGCTTGATTCTGACCAATCAACATCTTCTGATTCAGAATATCACATTTTTAATTGGCTACTAGCAAGTTAAATGGTCCAATCAGGTGTCAAAGTGGTTACTAAGGGCACACCGGAAGGACACAAAGATGGCGGACACTGGAAGATTAGTTGATTTGAATGAACTTCTGAGTCAAGTAGATGCTGAATTCTTTGATATTGCGAGCAGAGATGTAGATAGTGATGAGGAACATGAACAGTTAGGCCACCCAGAAGGTATAGAACAGCTGGATGAAGATGTTTTAGTGAAAATAGAAGCTGATAAGCCTAGCACAAGTCAAACTCAAAAAGGCAAAACTAAAACAAAGCAGGGGGATAAAAGTAGTGATTCAAGGGTGTTGGTTACCAAAAAGAAGCCTACCAGGCCTACCCAACAATCTATTCCAACATCCAGTGGGGATGGACCTTCAAGTCCTTCAGGTGACACTGGAGATGAGACCATCTCTAAAAGGCAGAATGTGCTGTCAAGTTTCCGATGCAAATGTGCTACAAACTGCCTCACTAAATTTGACATCTCCAGTCTGCTGGATCAGATGGTCTTCTATGAAAGCCTTACTACATCAGAGAGAGATGTAATGATCTTGAGTAAAGTGTCTGTTGTGATAAACACGAGTGCCACACACGGCAAAACTCACAAGCACAAAGAGCGGGAGAGAAAGCGTACACGCTGTGATTACGCACATGAAGGTTAGTTACAAAAACTGTTTCATGTTTCTTTATCAGATCAAATTAGCTGTGAACTCCTTTGTGTGCTAGGAATAATACCCGAACCGTGTTGATCTGCAAGCAGGCACAGCGAGGAGGGATTTGTGTCGTGTGCTTCCTTTTGATTATATGTTCTTTGAATTTGTAGGCAAGGGAGTGTGTCGAGACACCTTTCTTGCTATGCATGGTATTAGCAGCGGAACACTCCAGACGCTCATAAAGCACTACATGGAGGTTGGCGTTGTACCGAGAGACTTTATGAAGAAGGGAAGGAACCATCAGTCAGTGACGATGGAAGATTCCGAGTTTATTATAAAGTTCCTTACTAACATCGCAGCGGTGCACAGCTTAGCTCTACCTGGTAGAGTACCAGGTATGTCATTGTAGATAATTGATTACACTTTCCCGAAAATCTTTCTATGAGAAAGATTTGATTTGTCATAGTATGGTGGGTTTCTATTTTCTAGGGTTTTCTAAGGAGGAAGTTAAAATATTACCTTCATCGATGACAATAACTGGTATTCATAGAGAATATGAAGATTGTGCTGGTTTGGCTTCCGTGAAACCATGGAAGAGAGAGACATTTCGGCGAATATGGAAGCTTCACATGCCATGGCTCCTCATTTCGAAACCATCCTCAGATCTCTGTTGGACCTGCCATTCCAACAACACCATGTATCTAAGGTAACTAAATATCAGTATTGTGTTAGTAAGCACCAAATCATAGTCTTATTGTAACAATTCCCATCAACTTGATCGAATGAACTATATGACCCATACCCTAGTAGTAACTCTACTACTCATATTGCGCAGATCAACCAATTTGGATAGTGAGCAGAAGATGGCGAAACTTGAGGAGCAGAGGGAGCATCTCATGAGATCTCAAGAGGCCAGGATCTATATGAATGACTGTATAAGCATCTGTAAGGAGCAATCTGACTCTCTACATCTTAGCTTTGATTTCGCACAACAGGTACGCACAAATGTCAAAAGGCCTGCTACTTCACTGATCTCTCTGTTTATTGTTGACCTTAATTAAACCTTACTCACATGCCCAATATTAAAGTTTGTTTCTTTCTTCATAGACATAACAGGATCCTGCAGGTATGTGGCTGTTGTGGTGTGGCAAACCAAATAATTTTCATTGTGCTTATAATCACGCTTGGGTGGTATGATGTTGTGCACTGTATGGGAATCTTGTTTGAAAAATCCTGTTCAATATCCGGGATTCATGTTGATTAACAGGTGCACTATCCAAGTGATCCTCACCAACCAGGACCCATCTACTTTAAGACGCCCCGTAAGTGTGGCATATTTGGAGTCTGCAATGAGGCTACCGGAGAACAGGTGAACTACCTCTTAGATGAAGCGGTGGCAACATCCAAGGGCGCTAACCTTGTCATATCCCTTCTTCATAACTACTGTTACAGCACAACCTACCGATATTTTTACTGTTTTGCTCAAACCAAGAAGTAGAGCTTCACCCCTTGATTTTCTCTTTCTGAGCAAGTATTTGTTCTTTCTGTATATAAATTTTCTCATTTTTAATATGTCGGAGGTATGATGTATCATCAGGAGATGGGGCTCGTTGCCTTGGTTCCTGATAAAACCTCTCCTGATCAGATCGGGACGGGCTGCTGCCCATAGTTGCAGTAATGAATGTGTAATTTTGATTTGCTCAATGGAGAACAATTCCCGTGTTGTACTCCTACTAATGGCTTTTTTTTCAAAATGGAAACATCTCTTCAATGGATATTCTTATCATATTGTGCGTTTCTTCCTGAACAAGTGCACTTATGTTATTAGAGCAGAAGAAAAGAAGGAGCAGAATTGATAAACTCCAAGATCTAGTATTATTATTGGCTCTAAATTAAGTTCAATTATTTTGTTCATGTGTTTATGTTACCTCAATTGAAATATGGGAGGACAGGAGGTGCTGCATTTAATATTGTGTATGACCCTTAAACAAACACATAAGACACCGCTATCCAGTGTTTCAATACCCTACGCCCTTGTTGAATGTTTTTCATACCTGTATCTGCATGTTCTTGAGAGCCAGTATTGATGCTGGAGGAGAAAAAGAGCTGAACTTTAAGATTTGGTGTTTAGTTTAGCTTATACATTTTGTTGAGGTGTTCCTTTTTTTCTCATGTGGAGTGTAGGAGGATAGAAGGTGCCGAATACTGAGATTGTGTATGACTTTAAACTTAAATTAAGTGGTTCTTAACTCTAAGATTAAGTATATTTAGTATATTTAATATCTTGTACATGTGTTTGTGAGATGTCATGGGAGCAATGTGATTTGGTTGGATGAGTGTTTTGAAGTTCAGGATCTGGATATATTCCACAGATCATACACCTGTAACTATATCATATCGGGCAATGATGCGTTGTTTATTGGTACACAGTGTTGCATGACTGTGCTGGTTTAGCCTACATACCAAATAAAATGATAATGGCATAGTTTTAGGCCACATTATTTGGAATGCAATGCTTCCAAATGTTTTGCCCTCTTTGGTCTCCTCCTACTATCCTGTGCTGCTGTGTAGAGCCAGTATATATTCTTTGAATCTTCTTATATGTAAGGGTAAGAGAAAAGTAGTACAAATACAGTAAGAGGTCAGTTACAAATATAGTAAACATATGGTATTTTGAACATGAAAAATAATGTAAGTCGGACAATAGTGTGACCAATATAATAACAGTCTTATTTTACACATCCAGTGTCATATTTGGCTGTTTGGGTTGGCAATGCTGATTTTTCTGATAGCTGCAGCATTAAGTTCTGCATTGTGCTTAGATTCTGCATGCCGTACCTTTCTTTTCTTCTGATAAGACACTGTTAGCAAGTGTCCAATGCCCATGGTCTTGTTGAAAGTTGTTCAAAGCCTGCTGCAACATATTTTTGGTTCACCAGGGTTGTGCAAGGCTGAATAAGTCTCACATCAGCATTTTCTCCTCAAGCCGTCTTATTTACGTATATACTTGTTGATCAGGTCGAATCTGTACTCTATTTCTTGTTGTTTTGTTCAAGCATGTCATCGTTTCTAAACACACAAACATACATTATCAGGTTTTTGTAGGGAAACCCAATTCCAATTTCATATAACGTTTAACAAAATCAGCAGTTATATTTTTTGTTGGTTAGAGCATATTCCTTTGGAAATAATTATGTGAATCCATACTTTATGATATAATTTGGATCTCAGATGATTGAGATGAATTTTGCCTTTGGTTCCAAACTAGCCAAAACTTCAGGCTCGTTAGACCTGAAATGATGAATTATTTCATTGTACGGGTGTTTCCGCCAATTCTCAATCAGTCTGCTATAGTCATCATCATACATATAAAGTTATAAGTATTCATAAGTTATAAAAATTAATATCAAAAATTGGAAAAAAACATGTTTAATTGCGAAAGGAGAATTAATGACATGAATTGACAAAAAGATCATTGTCTACCAGTTTTTAAGATGATGATAACAGTGATAATAAAAAGGTTAGATAGGCTATATGATAGAAAATATCCCCTTAAAAATGAGACATCATCACTTGATACTGTCTGATGTTTTGCATCATTTATAAGTAAGACTTTTGTATTATGAAATACAAAATAGAAAAGGAAATATTTGTCACTACAATCTGGTGTGACTTCAGTTTACACAGCATGTTTCAATAGATAATAGAAATTTTTGTTTAGCTGATATACTCTCAGTCAGTTCATGTGTGCCCAGTTTTAATAATGATAAGGTCAGCAGATGTAGAGAAGGTGACAAGCAGCTTGTTGATGTGATAGATGCTACTTATACGTTTAAGTTGTGATATGTTTCGCGGTAGCACTCTGACTAGAATAAAATGGCAAACACAAATCCTCGTTAAAATGATAAATATTGAGAACCATGAACTTTTCCTACTATCAGATGTTGAAAAATACTACTCATGTCGACTTGCAAAGACAGACATCATGATGGTATTTAATGCATCATTTACAAAAGAGATAGAGATGAAGAATCATATTCTTAAATTCTCCAAATTAAAAATGCTTTTGGTTTGCATTATAACATTTTTATTTTTTGGCTTCATAAAGCTGAGATATTTTGAGTGTATAATACAGAAAAGGTAAATAATATATTTTCTACAATTCAGTGTGTAACCCTAAAGCACGAAACCTCCTTTTTCATACAGTAGGTCGGACATGCTGAATTGCCGTTCCCAAGTTGTGCTCATATTGTCTGCTTGTCGATATTTGGTGTTTATTTTTAGCCAGTTCCTATCAATTGAGGGCTAGTTTTATCAAAGTAAGGGAGCTGATGTGTAAAAGGATGAGTGCTAAGATTCATTATGTGTATTGAAATAATTTCTTTTCTTATTTATGTGTCTGCAGTGATATTATTCCAAATTTGAAGATAATTGTTTGCAGTAGACTGCGGTGTTGTGTGGTTTCAGGCTGGTTCCAAATCTAGCAAGGATTATGCGTCTTGTCAATTTATATTTGTGTTTGAGGTATCATTAATTCGAGCCTTCATTATTATGTTTCCTGCAGTCATACTGCAAGGTGGTGGTGCAGTACTACTGAAGATACTGCTCAATGCCGGACTAACACGAATCATATTGTGTCTAGTAAACGGTCCGAATCCTGAGAATATAATGGCTCATGCTCAGAACTGCTATCTATAGATACCGATGATGAAGATGTAGAAGCGGGATTCGACCCACCAAAGGTGAACCCTGGTGCACTAGTTGCAATTTTTCTTCCGGAAGCGAAATCTGAAGAAGCAGTTTTCAACTTCTCTGAGAAAGCTTTTCCATATTTAGTGCAAAGATTATAAAGAAGTAATAATCATGATGATCATTCACCAGAAGAGAGTCAATCTAAAGACTAACCAATAATAAGTTGTGCCTACCTTGAAACAATTTTCTCAATAACTCAAAAATTACACACAAATCAGTCAAATGGAAGAAAATATTTGCTATGGCACTATTTGATCCCTTAAAGCAGCACAAATTTTTTGCTGCTCTAGTTGAACTGTGGTTGAACTTGTAGTTGTTCCTGTGGTCAAACTGTCCTGGTGTTTGCATGTTTCTTCAAATTAGTACAGCTCTTTAAAAGATGCACACCTTATTGCCCATGATGTAGCCAATCTTTTTTCACATAGTGCAATGTCTTAAACTTTTCCAGCAGCCAGCCTGCTAAAATACCTTTTTATTAATCTCTGTTATTTTGCTGTTAACCTGCTCGGATAGTTTTTGGCAGTTTGTGTGTGCCAGTGGCGACATGTAAAGCGACGCAAACAGCTTGTATGCCCCGTGCATGCCAAAGCAGCTATCCTGCACAGCATGTTCAAAGTGTTTGTTTTAATATGCCCACCTAAGCCCCCTCCTCCTCCCCTGTGCTGCTGTGTAGAGCGGATACAATTATTATAGCTGTAGCCTTTAGTTCCACATTTTAATCCTTGATTTTAGATTCTGCATACCAGATGTGTCTTTGTGCATGCAACACACCTTTGAATATCTTATCCCGCGTGGCCATGTTGTTATTTTGGTAGTATGGCTAATAATAGACTGTCAACTAAAACAAAACAAAATATCAAATGATGTAATTAGAGATTGAAAGGAAAAGATGGGTATATTTGCTGCAGCTGCTACTGAGGTTTCTTCTTCCAGTTTCAAAGTACCCAGAACTTATCTTACAAATAAAATAGCAGATTTGAATGATGATATGGGGGTGCTATATTCTAAAATCGGACATGTCTATTTGTATTAAGTTACCTCTATGCCTTTTGTGCATGCTATATCAGATCTTAATACATTATATAAAGGGAAGAATGTGAGGGAAAAAAAACATTATTGATTGTGAAGCGGTGATGAAACGGAGCATTGACAAGATGATATGAATTATTGAGCAGTCAGACAATGGTGAACATAATGATTGTACAAAAAAACATCCAAAAGGTTGAATTCAACTTAATAATGTCATCATTGGGTCGCCGTCAGGAGGATGAGTTGTTATATTGTTAACGTTTGTTTCTTATTTATTCACATTTTTTCTCTCAGATGGTCCGTCAGTCTATGGATTTTCATTCTTTCTATTTACAGGACCAATTCACTGCAGTCAGTGGTATTGGGTCTGCTGCTATCAGGTTGTAGTGATATGGCAGTTTTCTAGCCATAATCATAATTCCTGATGTTCTTTTTGTCTTTTCATTTGGTTTTCTCTTTCTCGGAGAGTCTGCTGATCAAGATTAACTAGCTGACCCATTATATAACTTCTGGATAGACAAGAAATAAAATGACCAAACATTATATTAACCTAAACAAACCACTACAGCATGCTGACATTAACAGTTAACGGAATAACTTGAGGATGGTGATAATTTTATCCTATCAAATAGAATCAAATGGTAACAAAAGAAATAATTTATTGATATGCATGTGAATGATTTACCTTATTTAAATGTAATTAATCATGGTGATTGGTGGTAAGGATGAATGACTTAAATTGACATCATAATTGTGCTTTAATGTCATCATTAAAAAAATGATTGTGTTTACAAAGATCAAAATTTCAAACTATTGTCTTTGAATTATTGAGAGATTATTTAATAATGATTGATGATAATTGACCTTAGATCCTGTGATGATAACCGGGTCTCCTCTTGGGCTATTTTTCACAGAGTGAAGAGGAGTGACCGAAATCCGAGATCCTATCTCCCTCTTGTTTACCAGGAAAAATGTTGGGAAATGTTACAGAAAATAGCTTGGAGGAAAAAGTGAATACCAAATATAATACAGCACCTACAAGAAAGAGTAGGTATTAGGTATTAGGTATTAGGTATTAGGTATTAGGTTTATTTTACATCCTCCATCACAATTATGCGTCAAAACTGGATGATTGAGACCTTTTTGGCATTTAAAAATTATTGTAAATAGATGTTGTTCCGAAACATCATAAAGTAATTGAAAAAGCTATGTTGCCTTTTCACTGTGCAGCATCTGGCAGGTCTGAAAAAGTAATTCGAGCGAGAGGACAATCTTTCGTGGTTAAAAATTATTCGGTCGTACAGACGATGGTGTACATTATTCAAAATCTTACTAGAATGGCATTCAGAGATATCAAATAAAAACCTATTTAGCTTTGGTTAATCAAGAGCTGTTAGGGCCTCATCATAATTGAACTCGGGTAATATAGCATTGATGCATGATTTCCGCATATTCTCTAGTCTCTGTTTGTTAGTATCAGATAAAAACAGTACCAAGCTGGGGCGCCATAGGTAATCACAGATCTGACATTACTGGTATAAAAAATGTTCAATCCCTCAACATTAAGGCCTATTGTATTGAGTTTCTTCATCAAAAATAGTCTAGATCTAAAATTTCTTATAATTTCATCGGTGTGGGCATTAAAATTCGGGTTCTTATCAATCTGTACGCCCAAAGTTTTCGTAGCATCACAAGGTGTTTAAACAGAATATTCAAAAGGAAAACAGACATCATGTGCGACCCGGTTGGTTAGCGTGGCATTCATAATCACCGTCTTAGAGGCATTAAGTATCATGTTGTTGGAGGCTGACCAGTCCTTAGTAGCGTTAAGACCTGGTAGTATAGCAGTCTTGGTGGTCTGTGACTGGTATATATAAATTTGTATCATCTGCATACTTGACGTGATAGTAACCTTCTACTGAGAGATCATTGCAATATATTAACCATAATGGTGGACCCAGTCCCTTGTGGAGTTCCTATTTCTGAGTCAATATAGCTTGATGTTACAGCCCCATACTTAACACATTGCTTTCGATCTTGAAGTATTTTTTTATTGTATGATAGAATAAAGTTCGTCTTGCATGGAAAGAAACTTAATGAATTTAATCACATACAAAAAAAACACATAAATACATCACAAAAATGAAAAAAATTATCAGATAAAGCCACAAGATAATAACAGGAAAGGATTGAAGTTATATTTGAAACGATGCACTAGGCAGTACCTATACAACCTACACCTATATAACAATACAAGGCAGTGCAAGTTGTTTGCAGTAATAGAGTATTATTCATTTGTCTGCTTTGCTTCAAACTTCTAAAACTGTCCATTGGATGTTTTTGTTATATTGCTTTTATATTATTTTCTGTCAGACCTGAGTGCCCAGTACTTATTTAATTCATACAAGTGCAGAAGTTCAGGTAGAGAAGAAGTGCTGAACTTTGGAGAGACTATATATTTATTGGCATTCAGTTCAGTCAATGACTTTTGTTGATACAATTTGTGTTAAGTCACCTGACATGAGGATTTGTTGCGGGATCGTAGTCTCTGAGAGGATTGATTGGTGGATTTTTTCCAGCTTTGAACTTTGGAATTGCAGAATCAAGCTCAAAATCCTCAGCATGAACAGAGTTAATGGTTGTGGCGGGTGTATATTCATAGCTGTGAAACATTTATTACATTCACAAAAAACAAACAAGATTGCGCTACATTTTTTATAATTCATTGTATTTGTAGTGCATGTGATAGTTGTATGAAAGAAAACAATGTAATACTGTTTCTGTTTTTGGTCAGTAGCGTACGTCCAGATTTTATGTGTGACAAATGTTGCGCTCCAGCATAGTCATGAAGCATTTGTGAGAAATTGCAATCATACTAATCTGAAAAAGGGTGGCTTAAAATATTGTTATACAAAGGGTTCCATTGTATTTTATAAGTGGTAGCCATACATACTGTTGGTTCATTAGATTAAGATTGTGCACAGGCCTCAGTACTAATTTCTTTTTATGTGAAGATATGTTTCTAAAGCATGAGTCAACATGATAAATTGTTATGTTACAAGGATGAAAGATTGCTCTTTGTGCTTCAGTATATTTGATTTTTGAGTTTAGCTGACTGCTACTCCTATGAAAATTGTATTTAAAGGCGTCATTTTTGTTTACTTGTTCTGATATTGGCAATGTGAGCGTTACTGGCAAAACACCAATGTTCTCATCATCACCCATTACATGGTCAGGAGATTTTCTCTTCAATGAACCTTTAGCTCAACAAATAAAATATAATCAAATGAGTATTTTTAACTCAACATTGGGTTAATGCAAGGTTGGTTTGGATTCCCTAATAGCCTCTTTTTCTTCGCAAAAACTGCTATAACATGAGAATCTTCTATCTAAGGTCAATAAGATATATTGTTCAGTTTGCTAGTACATGCGTTCTGTGTGCTTGTAATTTATCTTGTAGTTAACAAGTTTAAGTTAACTTCAATGGCCTCACTATCGTTCTTAAAAAATCATTTTATTATAATATGTTTCAAAAAAATTTTTTGTAACTAGTTACGCCGTAGCTATATTCTTAAGCGAATATAAAGTCATACCAACTACCTATTTAATTAAATCAAAACGAAACCATCATTAGTACACAGAATGAATTTCTATAAGATCAGCCGATTGATCCTTGTCCTTGTCATACCTAGATGCATGCCTAGATTCATGGTAATTTGCGGATTTTTGATATACCCTTCATCTCAATGTTTGGTTCCAGTTGTTGGGCGATGCTGATATTTTTTCTATCTAGGTAGGTAATATCTAGGTAATATGGGGATCACTGAACTTTCAAACAAACAATCAGTAATTGAGCTATGTCGAGGCTTGCAGAATGGCTGTGTTATAGTCAGTATTGAAGGATTTTGCTGAGGTGCAATGCATAGCTCATGTGCAAATTTCGATTCTGCTGCACACACAAGTCACACCAGAGGATAGGGTGGGCAACGTATGGGTGTTCTGCAGCTATATTTATCAGCAACAAAGTGATGGCACTGGCAATGTCATTGTCCAAGTGACCACTTATGGTTTCAAGCTGTACAGCACAATGAAATTTCTTATTCCAATGCACCAAAGCAGTTAGGTTGTATGTGTTGAGTTTATCCTTAGATAGCTTAAGATACGGCACTATGCGGATGTGCAAACACATTTTCCAGATCAAAAGACACCACAAGAATTTTCTGATCCTCACACCCATGTTCATGCCCCTCGTACTGCTTCTGCTCTTCATGTGTGTATCATCGGCTGCAGTGTCTTCTGGGAAAGCAGTTCCGGCTTTCACTTTGAATTTGTTAAACTATTATTTATCAGATAAGTCTTTGTCTGGTGGCTTGAATGAGATGATGTATTGAGTGTTGAATATCTCGCGGAAGTTTCACTATTTCACTAGCTTTTCCTGCTGGTTTTCAGACATTAACTTTGTCTTGAGCACATTATAAATACAAGAGATAGATATTGATATGAAATAATTATGAGAGACATTTTGCTAGATAATTAGAAGAGAAAAATAATTAATTGTTGTGTGAGATGATACATTGATTCTCTCTGCATTAATTATTGATTTAAGATAACAATACAAATATAATGTACAAGGATATTATAAGCAAATGGAACTAACAATTTTTTTAACTCATAAACAAAACAACAGAGAAAGAAAAACACATATATTATAGATATGTACGGAAACAATAATTAGTTGGAAGAGCACGTAATGTTTGTGATTGTTGATAGATAATATGCTTCACAAAATGAAATGAATTAGTTTAAAACTCTCAATTTGCCGTATTTGGTCCCCTAATATTCTACGTCCTGACTTTAAGGTTCTATTGTGCATTTTAAAGGAATTAATGAATTGAAGGATGAAAAATGAGGTGTTCTTGCCTTGAGTGCCATTCTTTCAACTTCTAACCCCATCCTGTACCCTCCAAATTGCCGTACCACAGCATGATGCTAAGGTTTTCCAGTGAGTGCTGGTGTGTATACTCTCCCGGTCCAAAGGTGGTACATGCGGCTAGAGCAGCCAAAAAGTTAAAACTTGATTTGGTCTGCTTTTGGTTATAGGTTGCTCCAAATACATTAGGCTGGGTGGTGCTTGCTAACCCAAAAGCTGGAGCGGCTCCTTGGTCTGCGCCAAATATAAATCCTGATTGAGTGCCTCCGAAGGCACCTGAGCTCGAAGCAACAAACCAAATTAAAAAATATTGGTATCTTCAATCTGTAGGATTCAGTGATATGCCTTGATTGCTTACTTTTGAAAAGAATATCTCAGGATTCAAGTCGGTGACTGCCAATAAAACACTTAGGTACTACTGAGGGTGTAATGTGATCAAACTTTTTGAGTGTCCAGATAAGTGGTTGTCTATTGATGGCCAAATTTGTCAGCTATGATATGTTTAAATCTGGTCACATAGGACATGCTTAACTCTGTGAAAATCTATGCAAAATAAACTAAAACAATCTACTTAATATTAGTGGATAGATGATAATACAGTATGTTTTAAAGATTGAAATCCAAACCAAACAAAACCAAACCAATGCGGAAGTCATCTGAAGAGTATCCATCACATTAGTTTGACAAGCAGAGAAAACAGATGCCACACCTTGAAACATTTTTTTTTTCATATGAGGAAAAAGGTAACAAGCATATATATATATATGATGAACAAAACAACAGAGGAAGTCACAAAGGAAAGAAAGCTTTTTTTCCAATAATTTATTTATATTAGCGAATATATGATAATACAGTATGCTTTAAAGACTGAAATCACTTACTAGAACAGAAGTCATCTGAAGAGTATCTGTCGCATAAGTTTGATAATCAGAGAAAAAAGATGACACACCTTGCAAATTATCGACAAAAAGGTAACAAGCATAACCAAATGATCAACAAAACAACAGAGGGACAGAGAGGGAACGGTGGGAATGATTTCAAGTGTCTCAGAAGCTCTTCAGATCTTCGTTTTTATTTTGTACAACTTGAAACCTTGATGCCTAATCATTGATATACGCGGAAAAAAAAATTTGAAGTGAGTGAATGTTGTATATGATAAACATCAGATAAATAGATATTTGAGATTAATATTTCAATGTTATGTTGCGGACGGAAACTCAACAAGAAGGTGTAAATGACTGGAAAACTGGTTGGGGTAACTTCTTGGATACGCTTATTATACCTCAAAAGTCACTTCTATTCACATATGTGTAACATGATGTGACACTCTGGAACCAAATCACATCTAGTAGTGATATGGCGGTTTTCTTTGCTATTAATACCTGGTGTTATATTTTTTTTCTCCTTTGATTTTCTCTTTCTCTGAGAGTCTGTGGATCAAGATTGACTAGCTGACCCCTTATATGTCTCCTGGATAGATAATAAATCCATAACCTAACAGTATATTAACTTTAACAAAAAGCTACAGCTGACATCAACTGTTTACAGAATAACTTAAGATGATGATAACTTCTCCTACTCACTATCTATCCTCTCGAATGTGCTTGTGCTCCAGTAGTTTGGAATACTCCTTAGTGGCCTCACTTCATTTATAAATGGAAATGTCATAATCATTATTGATGATGTTTTTCCGTTGAAATCAAATTTAGGTGCTGAATTTTAAAACTTGATATGTATATTTGCATCCATTTAAGTCTTTTAATGTCTTTTGTTCATGGTATCACAGTAGTACACGGATAGAAATATTTTTTTATAAATTTTGATGATAAAAAACTGATGTTTGGCAAAATGGCTCAAACATTGGGCATTCAGACAATAGTGAACACAATGGTTGTACATAAAGACATCCAAGGGCTGTAATCAGCTTTATTGTGTCATCATTGAGTCCCATTCATGTGGATGAGTTGTCAAATTGTCACAGGTTGGTTTGTTTCTCATTTAATTTCATAATTCATCCGCAATAGCTGTATTTCTCTCAGATGGTTCACAAGTCATTAATTTTTTTATTCCTTCCAATTAAAGGATCATTTTCTTTCTGCAGGCAGTGGTATTTTGTCTGCTTCTATCAGGCTGTATCAAATTTCAACCCGCAATAGGTATCGTCTAGAGCTAAAATCTCTGTTGTGATATCTTCAATTCGGGCCTCCAATCTCTTGCTCTCCGTGAATTTCCTTCTGACCCTTTCTGTTTGAACTTTTTGAGTGAAGAATATATTTGAGGAATCCCTAATTTGAAACCAGGTAACTTCCTCCCAACGCGTCAGCGCCTGCTACTTCATTCATCCTGTTGCCTCCACATGATTTTCTTGGAAAACCTCTAGTTCATCATATAGTATTAGATTTTGAATCTATTCCCTTGTACTGCTTCTTGAGGGTTATATTTTCTATAATGAATAATGAATACTTAGTGCAAAGATGACAGTATACATGTTTAAAAAGATTATCATCACTCGTCAGGAGAAAACTCACTGGAATTATCAATTCCGGTTATTTGATGGTCAGAGAATAAATTGTTGCCACCGTGCATCACATTGTTTTTTTCAATTCAACAAAGATACATAAAAATGAGAGCAACTGATTAAAGCCACAGGCTATAGGCCGAAGTCACAAGGGGGAAGGATATATAAGATATTTCACACTGGTGTGAATTTTCAATAAAAACATTCTTTTGAGCAAGTCTTTAGTCTGATTAGTTTTTTCAAACTTGTACAGCTCTTCAAAGTCGTTTTCTACCACTTCCTGTGTACCCAGTTCAATTTTTTTTGTAGAAGTGCAGAAGTGTAGGAGAATAGGAGCTGCT
Source organism: Membranipora membranacea (assembly GCA_914767715.1). Taxonomy (NCBI): domain Eukaryota; kingdom Metazoa; phylum Bryozoa; class Gymnolaemata; order Cheilostomatida; family Membraniporidae; genus Membranipora; species Membranipora membranacea. Next base: position 15,967,272 of record OU612069.1, on the reverse strand, counting down.
GTTACTTGTTTTATTGGCATCAAGTTTGGTCCACATCTTTTGTTCACGTGGTTGTGTTATTTCATGTGAACTAATAGGAGGATGGGAGCTGGAAACATTCTAAGACACAATATCAACACTAACCAATCCATTTTAATCTTTTTTTCGTTCAGGTGTCTGTTGTGTTCCTCTTTCGAAATGAAATATCACTGCTGCTGTCAGCTTGTCAGCAGTATTGTATGAGCTTGTTTCAGGCTGCATGAGTGTCTAGTCTAGGATAAGATTGCATTTTGGCTTCTGTCACTGCCATCAAACTGGTAAAAGGGAAATCTGAAGGAGAATTTTCTTCATAATTCTCCCTCAGCACATCTATGCCTAAGCATAAGGACTGATCAGTTGTTGAGTTCACCTCCTAACACTTCTACTGGATTATCCAATAGTTCATTCTATTATTGATTTAATATTAAGCGCAAAAATATGATACAGTATGCTTTAAAGATTATAATCACACAGAAGTCATCCAAAAACAGATGCCACACCTTGAAACATACATTTTTTACATGTTAAGAAAAAGCTCAAAATCATATCTAAATGATGAATAAAACAACAGAGGAAGGCACACGGGAAAGAAAGGGAATGGTGGGAATGATTTCAACTTTGAACACATTCAAGTGTCTTGAATACTCTTCAGATCGTTCTTTTTCTTTTTACTTGATACCTTTTGTAATCCTTGATATATATAATGAAAAAACGTTTTCTGCCAATGTTGAATAAGCTCAGCAACAGATGATTCGATAATTGAGATTAAACTTTATATTTCAATTTCATGTTATGTGCAGCAATTCAACAAGAAGCTGTTCCAATATATGACCCCATGAAGGAAATGGGTTTGATCAGTTCTGAGATATTCTTATGTATGTGTGTAACATGATGTGACAATCTGGGACCAAAGCACATCTAATGATGATGTGGCGGTGTTCTGGTCTATTTATTCCTGGTGTCCTTTGATTCTCCCTTTCTCTGAGTGTCTGTGGATAAAGATTAACTAGCTGACTCCTCGAATGACTCCTGAATAGCTAATAAATTCCATGTCCTAACATTAAATTTACCTTAACAAAGAACTACAGCTGACATCAACAGCTGTCTGAATAACTTATGATGGTGATAATTTTGCCTACTCACCAACTATCCTCTCAAATGAACCTGTAGCGCAGTAGTTTGGTATGTTCCTAACGGGCCTCACATCATACATAAATGAAAGTACCACAATCATGATTTATGAAGTTTTTCAGTTAGGACTACATGACAATAATGATTTTGGCCTATTGTTATGTCTCATATTTGAAAGCAACAATGTCACTCGGCGGAAATGCTACAAAAAAGCCATACATAAATGTAATCAAGTGGTCCCTCACTGATATCTAACAACCACAGAACAAAAGTTTACCTACCAGGGGCACCTGACCCAAATGGTGTCGGTCCTGAACTGGCTGAGGAAACTAGACTGCCTAAGGCAGGAGTAGATGCCGACTGTCCGAATCCTAATGTAGTGTTACCGTTCCTATTAATGGTACCGAATGCTGGAGTGCTAACTTCCCCGAATCCAAATGCAGGTTTTGAACCAGTTGTTAGTTGCATCACTTGACTTGATGATTTCACTATCAAAGGAGATGAACGTGTTGGATCAGATCCTTCACTTCTCAACCAACCACAAGCCACAGATTGGAAAAATAAAACAGAACAACAATTGTAAAATTGTGAAGCGTTGATGGAAAACTGATCATTGACAAAATATTTTGAATAATGTATAATGTGTAAGTATTGAACATTTTGCCACCTTGCATCACATTGGCCATTATCAATAACAAAAATAAATAAAAATAAACGCACAGATTTGACCTTTCATTACAGAAGAATCTTTTTAGCAAGTCTCAAGACTTTTGAGCTGTCTTTGCAAGCCCAGGTTGTACTCGGATTGTCTTATTAGCTCGTCAAACTTGTACAATCTTCAGAGGATGTTTTTTGTGCATTATTTTCTGCCACATAAGCAAATCCAATCAACCAATAAGTGTATTGATATGAAGCTCAAAATTATGTGTTTGACTGTTTACGCATACATATTATATATGTGTAAGATGACATGACAAACTGGGACTGATACACATCAAGTAGTGATATGGCGGTTTCTAGGCTATTTATACCTGGTGTTCTTTTTTCCCTTCAAGATTAACAAGCTGCCCACGTATGTGACTGCTGGATATATATAAACAATTCAATGTCCTAACATTATTTTAACCTTAACAAAGAGCTACAGCTGACTTCAACAGTTAACTGAGTAACAAGTGATGGTGATATTTTTTCTTACTCACTAACTACTGTAGCAATTGAACTCGTGCTCCAGTAGTTTGGCATACTTTTAATAGGCCTCTGTCCTCATCTCACATATAAATGGAAATACCATAACCATTATTTATGACGTTTCTATGTTGATTTGCATTTTTTTTCATAAAGGATCTTAGTCATAGCAGGTTAACACCAGGCACCCAATTTATATGTAAGCTGCCAAAATGTAATTTTCTAATGTAATGAAGTATATATTAATGCATCTGCAGATGATTGACTGCAAAAAAATTGAACACAGGTATCATAGACATGATAATTTGTAAAACAACATACCAGATTATTGACATTTGCTTAGCAGTTTTGTGAAAAGTTATTGTCCAAAATTTACACATCTATGAAACAATAATAAGAACCGAAATTCATTTCTTTAAGATGGGTGATCTTAAAAAAAGGTCCTCCCATTTGTTTACCTGAATTCAATGCTCTTAAAAGTGCAATCAATACATTGTGAGGCTAGAATTTTAACCAAGTGTGCTTACAAGAATTCAATATAAGCAATTAGAATTACAATATGATTATTTTGAGCAAATTAAAAGTTCATCGAAAGATGCTTATAAATTTTGAGGATGCTCACCCTTCTTAAACAAGTATCCTTTCCAGGCTCTGCCTCCTCTTTCTTCACGCTCTATAACTTGATGTTTACCGAAACAAAATTTTTTCTAGGCATCTTTGCTGCTGTCGCCATGTTGCTGTTTTTTGGATTTGACCGCTGATGGTGAAGTGAAAATTTGGATTGCCTTCATCTGTCAAAACACCTTGAAAACAGTTGAGATTGGTGTTGCAGAGCTAAACAATCAAACAAGCAAAACCAAATCAAATCATTATGAATGTGCTGTGAGAACAATATTTATGTAAACTCAACAAGAATGAAAACCATAAAACCTAAATTGGTAGACTAGTAAGTAGCAGGAAAGAATAAAATAAAATGCATCAATTACAAGTAAGAGTGAAATATTTGCATAACAAAATAAATAGAAGAAAACTTAGTATATGCCACAATACAATTGTGTAAATACTCTTGAGATTTTGATTGATGTTGCCATTGTTGTGTGACATCCTGAGGGACAGTCTCCAGGACTTGTCTTTTCAGGTTTTTACTCATGTATTACACACTTGTCTTGGTCAAGTATACACTGGAGTTGCATCTGCTTGATCCGGCTGCAGCCAAAAACAGTATTCAGCAGTCTGCGTTGTTAGCCATTGCTCTTTCTTTCTTTTGCCAGGCAGTTCCTGCGTAGCAATTTTATAAAAATACGAAAGCTTCAGTAGAAAAGGAAATGAGATGTAAGTCTTGATGTGATGATCATTCAATTTTGAATTTGTCACTGACAGTTGTATTGTATGGTTTCAGGCTGGTTCAAAAACAGCCATGGAGTAATTGTCTTCTCCAGTTACATATTTATGAGATATCCTTAATTGGATCCTCCTTCCTCTCGTGCAAAATCTGAAGGAGCAGCTTCTTCACTTTAATTAGAAGCCTCCAAGCTCATAAACCTCAGCATAAACATACTCATGTTGAACTTTCGTATTAGATCTGCGGCTGGAGTATTGAAGTCTAGATCAGTTTATAAATGATAAGTGAGTATCCAAATATGTTATGTTTAACCTTGAGACAGTTCTGCTTTCTCAATTTCCGAAAAAAAATATTAAAAAATTCTCAAATGGAAGACAATATTTGCTATAACACTCTGATTTAATCCCTACAAGGCAGCACATGTTTATTTACAGCTCCAGACCCTAATGAGCTGACTAACCATATTCATACTGTCAATTTTTCTTCAATCATGTAAATGTACTTTAAGGATGCAAATCCATATTTCCATAAAGGTTAGCTTTTCTTACATTCTGTGTGGGTAAAGCTCTTTCTGTATCCACTTTGTGCATCATGTTCAATATATTTGCGGCCAGCCAGCCTGTTCAAATCCCTGTTGTTAATATATGTCAAGTTTTTGTTCATCAGCATTAAAACTGCTTGGGTCTTCCAAATAGGTAGACTCACAAGGATTTATATTTTTTGGAATTCAAAAGAACTTTGCCTCCTTCTTAATTTCTTTGCAAATGCAAAGATTCCAAAGGATATCTTAACTCCAAGTTTTTGTTGATGCGCTTTGAAATAAAGATCTGCCTCATTTATACACAGTCATTTTATTCATTTTCAAGTATCTTAACAGCCTACACATATATTATATATATATATGAGGTCAATCCAACTTATACCAGATCACGGAGCTGGTCTAATAAATCGGGCTAAGCACACAAGCATACACCCAAAGGTCAGATGAGAGACAAAACACTCAAATTAATTCAGGTTTACAACAGAAATAGCATGTTGTTTGATATCAATATAAATGGCTGGCTGCTGATTTAATATAACAGAATAAATTACGAAAAATAACTGAATCTAACCATGTGCTTTCATGAATGTTTTAAAGCTTTATACAGATTTAAATACGCCATGATATTGGCGCATCAGTTTTCTACATCTCCCCTTTATCTAGTAGATATTATTATAGTCAATAGATGCAGAAAGCTTTTGGAAGTTAGAGTATGCACCGCATTCATGTATGCATGCATTATGAAGCTTGACACCTCATGTATTGAATTATTCACAAGTAATATTTTTACATATTGGACTTTTAGTACTGCATGTGACTGGAGTGTTAAAATCTCACAATTGAAATAAAACATTATTATAGAGACATCATCGGATTCAAAATGTAACTGAGTTTAATTATTAATGAAAAGTGAAAAATAAATGAGTTGATCTAGACAAAAAGATGACTATTGATCATTTTTTATGACAATGAAAGTAATGATTATGCAAGGTTTGAGAGTGGTGTTTTGGATTATCAAACAAAAAAAATGAAATAATAGCGACTACAAGCGACTAACCTCACCATACATAATTTTTTTTTTTTTTTCTATGCACTAGGTCTTATTTGACCGCCCTATTTAACGGGCCCCCTTAAGCTCGGGTGGCTTGTGTGGGGTAGTACCCTATACCCTTGCCCGCCGTTGCCGGCTACTCTTTTTTCGAAGAGGCAGAGGGGGATCTTTATACTGCATGCAAGCACACAGTAGACCTCCTGTATTTGTTGTCCTGATCCGAACAGACCTGGCTAGGATGAATGGCTTGCCAGTGCCAAATCAGAAATGACAGCCGGCGCCGGGAATCGAACCTGGATCATAAGATCACAAGTCCATACCCTTAACCGTCAGACCACTCTTGACATAGCATGTTTATTGCAGCTGTTAAGTCTGAAATGCTGACATGGTCCCAGGTTGTACTCATGTGTGTCTACTTTTTATTCAAACATATTCACATAATGGATGGTTTATTTTTGTTAGCTAGCATATTTTTTGTCTGTTCATGTGTACCCAGTTCTAATAATGATAATGAAGGCAGATGTCAAGAAGACTTACTAGTGTCATAGAGGCTTCATAGATGTTGAGTCTTGGTACATTCCACACTATTTCTTTGAACATAGTGAAGGGTGTGTGGTCTTCTTCTTCTTGACAAAGAAGCAGATTCTTCACTTTTTAGAATATCAGGTTATATTAACTTTGCATCATACATTAATTACCATGAACAGAGTGTTGAAACAAAATAAATTGAAAATGGACATATCAATGTTATTTTGTACATAAACAAATTGAAACAGTCGATGTTATTATATGGAGCTTCATGTAGCTTAGAGCTTCTTTATGACAATGTGCATGCAAACCTTTGTGCAATCTGTCTCTTAGTGAACATGTTTTAGATTGTGAATGAAGTGTAAAGATTGCTGGTGCGACAGGTTAGATGTGTAGGCCAGGTCATTGAGAATTAAAATCATTGATTCTTGACTAGAATTTAATGATAATTGAGCTTTTATGACACCAAACACATGTACAGAGCTCATAATATAAATAAATAATATGGTATATTATCTGTGAAATGATGAGCGATGATCAATAGACCTGGGCTCAATTATATTAGAATACAAATGCTGATGTTCTGGAGGATGGGTGGTCATATCAACCATGAGTTTTTTTTCTCTCTCAATGTTTCTACTGTGTCAGCATGAAGTATGTGTCGTTGGAGAAATCCGTTATTCGAGCCTTCAGTCTCTTGCTCCCTTAAAACAGCTCCTGAAGTAAATTCTTAGGTAGAACAATCTTCACCACACTCAATGCTTCCAGTATTTGACCAATACAAGGAAGAAAACAAGGTCACATTATTTGTGACCTCGTTTCCTAGCACTCCTACGCTGAGTATTAAAACCTTTGTTTTATGAAGTATTTAGTGGTTGCACGTGTATATTCATAGCTGTGAAACATTGACGAGATACTTCGAAAAACATTGTTGAGCTTGGAACTCTTTGAAGTTGAACAGGACTATTTTAAAATTAATTGTATATGTAGTGCATGTGATTGATGTGTTAAAGAAAACAATATGCAACTGTTTCTGCTTGTTGCAGGTAGAGTAGAATTTGTGTTCAACTGTTAAGTTGAGTGGTAATCTTAAGACTGATGGATAAGTTTGATGATGTCACTGGAGGAGTGGTCTTTTGGTTGGAGGGAAGGAAGAGAAAGCTGTTTCAGCAAATAATAAAGTGTCCCCTGCATGGTAAATCATAAGCGCAACACATATTTTTTTCCATAATATATAGTAATATGAACTTTATTCAACACCGATTGATGCAAGAAGCAAGTAAGACCATGTGTTTAAAAACAACACCAAGGAAGAAACATTAAGAAGGCAGGTAATGATGTTTTGAGGCGCATTTATAATAAAAAAGGCTTTTTTCACAAATTTTTATTCTTTCTCCCATTTTTGTTTCTTATTCGGGGTGGGTCGGGTTTTTTGTGATGTGTAAAAAATGTCGCTCTCCCGCATATATGAAACCTTTGCAAGACAATTGAATCATACTGGTCTGAAAAAGGGCAGTTTGATATAATATAACAAACTATGCAGAACGGGTTGTGTTTTATATTATGAATAAGATGCCATACTTAGTATTGTCGCATTAGGCTCATAAATTATAATTTAAAAAAATTTGATTTGGAACAGGCCTCAGTATTAAACTGTTTTTTTAGCGAGATTATGGATTTAGTGCCTGGCTCAACATAATAAATAAATAGTCCTGTAATGATGAAACATTTCTCCTTGTGAATTTAGATAATTGATGTTGAATTTTTCGTACCGCTATTCCTAAGTAAGTTGTGTCTATAGGCATTATAAAATTTTGTCTACTCGTTCTGATATTGGCGATGTGAGCATTATTAGCTAATGGTGAGTATTCAATGTCCTCATCAATCACTATGTACCTGCTCAGCAGGTTTTCTCTGCAATGAATCTTCAGCTAACTGTCAAATAGAATCAAATAATAAAACCTCAACAGTGGCCAAATTTAAGGTTGAGCTTGTTTTCATCATTACTGTCAGTGATGGCAATAATCAGAAAGAGTTAACTATGTTAAAAAATTTCAAAACTTCAAAGCTAACCGTTTCAATATATTCAAACTTTTATTTCAATAATTAACTAATATTTACAGCAATGAAGATAATATGATATGGATTAAAGAAAAAATCTCACAGGAGGAAAGAAATCAGTTGAGGTGTAAAAATTACAATGAACCGATGACAAAAATAACAATGGTTTCTGCGTCATTAGAAAATTGTGTATTTTTATTAACAAAATCAATCACTTTTCCGTTGGTCTGTTGTTCGGGTCCTGTTGGTTTTGTCTTTTGCCCTTTGCTCAGTATCCTCAACCATCATTACATTGTTGGCTGTCTTCACATCCCAGAGTGTGAATTTGTCGCAGAGGTCTGACTGTGGTATATGGAAAGACAGGTAGGTTTAGTTAATAAATGATATCATAGTAAATGTGCCCCGAGACACAATCATATTAAGCAGCAAAGCTCCACTCTATAATTATACAATCGATACATCTATTTCATAGTCAGCATTCCCTCAACATAATCTTTCTTCGATGCGGCCCTGACGCAATGAGATTAAACCCTTTGAACAGAGGCTATATGCTCTCTCGCATAGTTTTTTAGCAGAAAATACTTTATATAATAATAATAACGCTGCGATGCAATTAAGCAATTTGAGTTTAGAGATAACGACGACCTCATACCTAGTTGCATGCCTAGATTGATGGTAACTTACGGAGCCCTTCAACTGAATGTCTGGTTCTAGTTGCTGTGTGCTTTTGACATTTTCCTGTATAGCTTCGAGTCTATCTAGGTATTATGGTAATCACTGAACTATAAAATGAACAATCAGTAATTGAGGATTGTCCAGGCAATTTTTTTGATCCTCCTGATGCTACAATAAATAATTGTTATATTTTTCTTGAGGTTTTCATATTAATATATTATTATGTTAAAAGAAAACAAAATACAAATGTTTGACCTCATGAACAAAAAAAAAACAAAATAATGTAGAATACATGCATATATAAATATAAAGATATGTACGGTAATAATGATAAGTTGGGAGAACAAGTTTAAGTGTATGTGGTTGATATTACGCTTAACTAAGTGTTAAATCGAAATAAAATGAATTGGAAGTAGACATCATCATTTAGTACATAAAAAGACTAAAACAATAAATGTTGTGATGGGGAGCTTCATGTAGATTTTAGCCATGCATGCGTTCAAATGTCAATTGTGAAGTGACACAAAACACGGATTTTCGACAATAACACTATTGATAATGGGATTCATAGAGCTATGATGTTTTTATTCTATAATACAAAAAAAGGAAGGAAATATAGACTGTGGCATTTTGTGGTTGTAGAATGGGTCACAATCCAGCATGGAGTATTTATTTTTTTATTTATATTTTTGGTTGAGATATCCTCTTATCCTCTATTTGTCTGGTATGAATATTCACTAAAACAACATCACCGATTAACTGTCTTGAGTATAATGTTTGGTATCTTGATGCTCTCACTATTTATATGATATAATAGAAAAACAATGATGATGAAATGCTTCTAGAACATTCTAAAAGCTATTGGACTTTTTGGCTATTTGGTTAACACGAGTCATCCTTGTCACTGAACAGAATTTGTGACATCTATGATATTTCCCATACATTGCTGTTGTGACAGCTTGCATGGCACAAAAGGCAATCTTTGTGCCATTTCCACATAATGCATTGTATTTTTACTTTTTCTACTTCCAGCCTTCTTAAATCCAAATAGTTAATATATGTCAATTTTTCCCAAATCAGTTGGTGTATTGATATAAAGCTCAATATTAGATATTCAGCCGTGTTACCTATAATGTGTATCATGATGTGACAATTTGGGTACAATATACAAGCTGAATATTTGATGAATTCACTCTATATATTATGTTTCACGTAGGGCCTACTGTAAAGACAGCTGGATAGCTGCTAATAAAAAATGATTTACATGTTTATATTTACATTTACATCTAGTAGTGATATGAAGGTTTTCAAGGCTATTAATACCTGGTGTTCTTGTTCTCTGCAGTTCCCGTTTTCTCTTTCTCTGAGAGTTTGTGGATCAAGATTAACTAGCTGACCCCTTATATTAGTCCTGGATGGTTAAGAAATGAAATGTCCTAAGATAATGGTAACCTTAAAAGGGAACTACAGCTTATATCAACAGTTAACAGAACAACTTAAGATGATGATAACTTTTCCTACTCACTAACTAAACTCTTGAATGTTCTCGTGCTCCAGTAGTTTGGAATACTCCTAAGTGGCCTCACTTCATTTATAAATGGAAATGCCATAATCATTATTGATGGTGTTTTCCGTTGAAATCAACATTTTTAGGTGCCGAATTTTAAAACTTGATATGTATATTTGCATTTAAGTCTTTTAATGTCTTTTGTTCATGGTCAAAAGCGTTATCTCATATTTTAATAATTTAGAGGTATCCAACTTTAGATTAAATTTACTTAAGAGTAACAAATTATAAATTAGTTTATAAATGGAAATGTCATAATCATTACTGATGATGTTTCTCTGTTGAAATCAAATTTAGGTGTCGAATTTTAAAACTTGATAATATGTATATTTGCATCCATTTAAGTCTTTTAATGTCTTTTGTTCATGGTATCACAGTAGTACACGGATAAATATAATTATTATAAATTGTGATGATAAAAAACTGATGTTTGACAAAGTCTCGGTCATGTGGATGAGTTGTCAAATTGTCACAGGTTGTTACTCATTTAGTTTCATACCTCCATAGCTATATTTCTCTCAGATGGTTCACAAGTCACTAGATTTTATATTCCTTCCAATTAAAGGATCATTTTTTTCTGCAGGTAGTGGTATTTAGTCTGCTTCTATCAGGCTGTATCAAAATACCATACAGAATAGGTATTGTCTCCGACTAAACTAAACAGTTGATCTATCCTCAAGTCGGGATTCCAATCTCTTGCTCCCTGTGAAATTCCTTCTGACCCTTTCTGTGTCTAGCTTTTTCAGTGCAGAATATATATTCATGGAATCCTCAATTTGAGACCAGGTACCTTGTTCCCCAAGCATTGGCTCCTGTTACTTTATTCATTCATAACTATTTTGAGCAATTCTCCCTCATAACCTCTAGTACATAATTTATGAACATTAGCACTGATTGATTTTTAACTCATTCCATAGTACTGTTACCTGAGATTTAAATTTTCCATATTAATTAATCAAGAAAGATGGTAATATGCATGTTTAGTAGACTGTATCACTCACCAGGAAAGAACTGACTGGAATTATCTGTGTTTTTAATTTAATGATCGGAGAAAAAAACTGTTGCCACCTTACATCACTTTGTTTTTACTCAGTAACAAAATACATAAAAATGAAAGTAATGAATAAAAGAAAGGCCAAACCCAACCTAACGATATTACACATTGGTTCGACCTTTAAATATAAAATAAATTTTGTTAGCAAGTCTGATATGCTGTCCATACGACCCCATGTTGTATTGCTGATGTGTCTCTCTTGTTCCTTATATATGGGCTTCTATCACCTCGATCGATCTTGTAAAAGTGAAATCTGAAGGTGAATTTCCAGTATATTTCTCCCTCGGTACCTCAATTCATCAGCAAAAGAACTGATAAGTTGTTGAACTTGCCTCCTAGTACTGCTACTGGAGTAATATTCTTCTTATACCACATAAGTAAATCGAATCAAACAGTAAGTATGTCCACATAAAGCTCAAGGCTAGGTATTCTGCTGTGTTACTTCTATTCATATTGTGTAATATGATGTGACAATCTCGAAAAAAACACGTCTAGTAGTGATGTGGCCTTTTCTAGGCTATTAATACCTGGTGTTCTTTTTCTCTTGTCCTTTGACTCTCCCTTTCTCTGAGAGTCTGTGGATCAAGATTAACTAGTTGACCCCTTATAATACTCCTGGATTGATAAGAAATTCATTGTCCTAACATGATATTAACATTAACAAAAAATTACAGTTGACATCAAAAGTTAACTGAATAACTTATGATGGGATAATTTTCCTACTCACTACTGAACCTCAAATAACCTTCTACTCCAGTAGTTTGGCAAATTCCTAACAGGCCTCACTTCATTTATAAATGGAAATACCATAATTATTATTGATGATGTTTTTCCGTTTGTTGTTCACCAGCTTGGCTAGCTTTTGGCAGTTTGAGTGTGTTATCAGAGACATGTTGTGCGATGTAAAGAGCGGAAATCCCAATGGAAACCAAGACAGCTTTCGTGCATGGAATATCCAAACTGCCTGATTATAGAGGCCCTCTTTAGTGCCCCTTCAACTATCCTGTGCTCTGTGTAGAGCGGATACGATTTCCACACTAGAGATGATGAATTGATGCCGAAATAAATGGGGGGTACGGTCCTGGGGAAATTGGCCAATTATTTGGCAGAATTCCTTACTCGCTTAGAAACGCATGAAACTCTGTTTTGACGTTCGCAATGATGTCCCTATATCTCATATGAAATACTAGCTCCCTGTGACGATGCATATTCTATCGAGGTGTTTTGCAAGAAATTGACAAAAATCGATAGGTACGGTCCTGAGGAAATTGGCCAATAATTGGGCAGAATTCCTTACTCGCTTAGAAACGCTTGAAACTCTGTTTTGACGTCCGCAATGACGTCCCTATATCTCATATAAAATATTAGCTCCCTGTGACGATACGTATTCTATCGAGGTGTTTTGCCAGAAATTGACAAAAATGGGTAGGTACGGTCCTGGGGAAATTGGCCAATTATTTGGCAGAATTCCTTACTTGCTTAGAAACGCATGAAACTCTGTTTTGACGTTCGTGATGACGTCCCTATATCTCATATACAATTTTAGCTCCCTGTGACGCTTCGTATTCTATCGACGTGTTTTGCCAGAAATTGACAAAAAATCGATAGGTACGGTCCTGGGGAAATTGGCCAATAATTGGGCAGAATTCCTTACTCGCTTAGAAACGCATGAAACTCTGTTTTGACGTTCGCGATGACGTCCCTATATCTCATATAAAATATTAGCTCCCCGTGACGATGCGTAGTCTATCGAGGTGTTTTGCAAGGAATTGACAAAAATCGATAGGTACGGTACTGGCGAAACTGGCCAATAATTGGGCAAAATTCCTTACTCACTTAGAAACGCTTGAAACTCTGTTTTGACGTTCGCTATGACGTCCCTATATCTCATATGAAATATTAGCTACCTGTGACGATTCCTATTCTATTGAGGTGTTTTGCCAGAAATTGACAAAAATCGATAGGTACGGTCCTGGGGAAATTTGCCAACAATTGGGCAGAATTCCTTACTCGCTTAGAAGCGCATGAAACTCTGTTTTGACGTTCGCGATGACGTCCCTATATCTCATATAAAATATTAGCTCCCTGTGACGACGCGTATTCTAACGAGGTGTTTTGCCAGAAATGGACAAAAATCGATAGGTACGGTGCTGGGGAGATTGGCCAATAATTGGGCAGAATTGCTTACTCGCTTAGAAACGCATGAAACTCTGTTTTGACATTCGCGATGACGTCCCTATATCTCATATAAAATATTAGCTCCCTGTGACGATGCGTAATCTAACGAGGTGTTTTGCCAGAAATTGACAAAAATCGATAGGTACGGTCCTGGGGAAATTGGCCAATAATTTGGCAGAATTCCTTACTCGCTTAGAGACGCTTGCAACTCTGTTTTGACGTCCGCAATGATGTCCCTATATCTCATATAAAATATTAGCTCCCTGTGACGATGCGTATTCTATCGAGGTGTTTTGCAAGAAATTGACAAAAATCGGTAGGTACGGTCCTGGGGAAATTGGCCAATAATTGGGCAGAGTTCCTTACTCGCTGAGAAACGCTTGAAACTCTGTTTTGACGTTCGCAATGACGTCCCTATATCTCATATAAAATATTAGCTCCCTGTGACGATGCTTATTCTATCGAGGGGTTTTGCCAGAAATTGACAAAAATCGATAGGTACGGTCCTGGGGAAATTGGCCAATAATTGGGCAGAATTCCTTACTCGCTTAGAAACGCATGAAACTCTGTTTTGACGTTCGTGATGACGTCCCTATGTCTCATATACAATATTAGCTCCCTGTGACGTTTCGTTTTCTATCGAGGTGTTTTGCCAGAAATTGACAAAAATCGATAGGTTCGGACGGTCCTGGGGAAATTGGCCAATAATTGGGCAGAATTCCTTACTCGCTTAAAAACGCATGAAACTCTGTTTTGACGTTCGCGATGACGTCCCTATATCTCATATAAAATATTAGCTCCCTGTGACGATGCGTAGTCTATCGAGGTGTTTTGCAAGGAATTGACAAAAATCGATAAGTACGGTACTGGCGAAATTGGCCAATAATTGGGCAGAATTCCTTACTCGCTTAGCTTGAAACTCTGTTTTGACGTTCGTTATGACGTCCCTATATCTCATATAAAATATTAGCTCCCTGTGACGATACGTATTCTATCGAGGTGTTTTGCAAGAAATTGACAAAAATCGATAGGTACGGTCCTGGGGAAATTGGCCAATAATTGAGCAGAATTCCTTACTCGCTTAGAACCGCTTGAAACTCTGTTTTGACGTTCGCAATGACGTCCCTATATCTCATATAAAATATTAGCTCCCTGTGACGATGCGTATTCTATCGAGGTGTTTTGCCAGAAATTGACAAAAATCGATAGGTACGGTCCTGGGGAAATTGGCCAATTATTTGGCAGAATTCCTTACTCGCTTAGAAACGCATGAAACTCTGTTTTGACGTTCGCAATGATGTCCCTATATCTCATATGAAATACTAGCTCCCTGTGACGATGCGTATTCTATCGAGGTGTTTTGCAAGAAATTGACAAAAATCGATAGGTACGGTCGTGAGGAAATTGGCCAATTATTTGGCAGAATTCCTTACTTGCTTAGAAACGCATGAAACTCTGTTTTGACGTTCGCGATGACGTCCCTATATCTCATATAAAATATTAGCTCCCTGTGACGATGCGTAATCTAACGAGGTGTTTTGCCAGAAATTGACAAAAATCGATAGGTACGGTCCTGGGGAAATTGGCCAATAATTTGGCAGAATTCCTTACTCGCTTAGAGACGCTTGCAACTCAGTTTTGACGTCCGCAATGATGTCCCTATATCTCATATAAAATAATAGCTCCCAGTGACGATGCGTATTCTATCGAGGTGTTTTGCAAGAAATTGACAAAAATCGATAGGTACGGTCCTGGGGAAATTGGCCAATAATTGGGCAGAATTCTTTACTCGCTGAGAAACGCTTGAAACTCTGTTTTGACGTTCGCAATGACGTCCCTATATCTCATATAAAATATTAGCTCCCTGTGACGATGCGTATTCTATCGAGGGGTTTTGCCAGAAATTGACAAAAATCGATAGGTACGGTCCTGGGGAAATTGGCCAATAATTGGGCAGAATTCCTTACTCGCTTAGAAACGCATGAAACTCTGTTTTGACGTTCGTGATGACGTCCCTATATCTCATATACAATATTAGCTCCCTGTGACGTTTCGTTTTCTATCGAGGTGTTTTGCCAGATATTGACAAAAATCGATAGGTTCGGACGGTCCTGGGGAAATTGGCCAATAATTGGGCAGAATTCCTTACTCGCTTAGAAACGCTTGAAACTCTGTTTTGACGTTCGCAATGACGTCCCTATATCTCATATAAAATATTAGCTCCCTGTGACGATGCGTATTCTATCGAGGTGTTTAGCCAGAAATTGACAAAAATCGATAGGTACGGTCCTGGGGAAATTGGCCAATTATTTGGCAGAATTCCTTACTCGCTTAGAAACGCATGAAACTCTGTTTTGACGTTCGCAATGATGTCCCTATATCTCATATGAAATACTAGCTCCCTGTGACGATGCGTATTCTATCGAGGTGTTTTGCAAGAAATTGACAAAAATCGATAGGTACGGTCCTGGGGAAATTGGCCAATAATTGGGCAGAATTCCTTACTCGCTTAGAAACGCTTGTAACTCTGTTTTGACGTTCGCAATGACGTCCCTATATCTCATATAAAATATTAGCTCCCTGTGACGATGCGTATTCTATCGAGGTGTTTTGCCAGAAATTGACAAAAATCGATAGGTACGGTCCTGGGGAAATTGGCCAATTGTTTGGCAGAATTCCTTACTTGCTTAGAAACGCTTGCAACTCTGTTTTGACGTCCGCAATGACGTCCCTATATCTCATATACAATTTTAGCTCCCTGTGACGCTTCGTATTCTATCGATGTGTTTTGCCAGAAATTGACAAAAATCGATAGGTACGGTCCTGGGGAAATTGGCCAATAATTGGGCAGAATTCCTTACTCGCTTAGAAACGCATGAAACTCTGTTTTGACGTTCGCGATGACGTCCCTATATCTCATATAAAATATTAGCTACCTGTGACGATGCGTATTCTATCGAGGTGTTTTGCCAGAAATTGACAAAAATCGATAGGTACGGACGGTCCTGGGGAAATTGGCCAATTATTTGGCAGAATTCCTTACTCGCTTAGAAACGCATAAAACTCTGTTTTGACGTTCGCAATGATGTCCCTATATCTCATATGAAGTACTAGCTCCCTGTGACGATGCGTATTCTATCGAGGTGTTTTGCAAGAAATTGACAAAAATTGATAGGTACGGTCCTGAGGAAATTGGCCAATTATTTGGCAGAATTCCTTACTTGCTTAGAAACGCATGAAACTCTGTTTTGACGTTCGCGATGACGTCCCTATATCTCATATAAAATATTAGCTCCCTGTGACGATGCGTATTCTATCGAGGTGTTTTGCAAGAAATTGACAAAAATTGATAGGTACGGTCCTGGGGAAATTGGCCAATAATTGGGCAGAATTCCTTACTCGCTTAGAAACGCTTGAAACTCTGTTTTGACGTTCGCAATGACGTCCCTATGTCTCATATAAAATATTAGCTCCCTGTGACGATGCGTATTCTATCGAGGTGTTTTGCCAGAAATTGACAAAAATCGATAGGTACGGTCCTGGGGAAATTGGCCAATTATTTGGCAGAATTCCTTACTCGCTTAGAAACGCATGAAACTCTGTTTTGACGTTCGCAATGATGTCCCTATATCTCATATGAACTACTAGCTCCCTGTGACGATGCGTATTCTATCGAGGTGTTTTGAAAGAAATTGACAAAAGTCGATAGGTACGGTCCTGAGGAAATTGGCCAATAATTGGGCAGAATTCCTTACTCGCTTAGAAACGCTTGCAACTCTGTTTTGACGTCCGCAATGACGTCCCTATATCTCATATAAAATATTAGCTCCCTGTGACGATACGTATTCTATCGAGGTGTTTTGCCAGAAATTGACAAAAATGGGTAGGTACGGTCCTGGGGAAATTGGCCAATTATTTGGCAGAATTCCTTACTCGCTTAGAAATGCATGAAACTCTGTTTTGACGTTCGCGATGACGTCCCTATATCTCATATAAAATATTAGCTCCCTGTGACGATGCGTATTCTATCGAGGTGTTTTGCCAGAAATTGACAAAAATCGATAGGTACGGTCCTCGGGAAATTAGCCAATAATTGGGCAGAATTCCTTACTCGCTCAGAAACGCTTAAAACTCTGTTTTGACGTCCGCAATGACGTCCCTATATCTCATATAAAATATTAACTCCCTGTGACGATACGTATTCTATCGAGGTGTTTTGCCAGAAATTGACAAAAATGGGTAGGTACGGTCCTGGGGAAATTTGGCCAATTATTTGGCAGAATTCCTTACTCGCGTAGAAACGCTTAAAACTCTGTTTTGACGTCCGCAATGACGTCCCTATATCTCAGATAAAATATTAACTCCCTGTGACGATACGTATTCTATCGAGGTGTTTTGCCAGAAATTGACAAAAATGGGTAGGTACGGTCCTGGGGAAATTGGCCAATTAATTGGCAGAATTCCTTACTCGCTTAGAAACGCATGAAACTCTGTTTTGACGTTCGCAATGATGTCCCTATATCTCATATGAAATACTAGCTCCCTGTGACGATGCGTATTCTATCGAGGTGTTTTGCAAGAATTTGACAAAAATCGATAGGTACGGTCCTGAGGAAATTGGCCAATAATTGGGCAGAATTCCTGACTCGCTTAGAAACGCATGAAACTCTGTTTTGACGTTCGTGATGACGTCCCTATATCTCATATACAATATTAGCTCCCTGTGACGATGCGTAGTCTATCGAGGTGTTTTGCAAGGAATTGACAAAAATCGATAAGTACGGTCCTGGGGAAATTGGCCAATAATTGAGCAGAATTCCTTACTCGCTTAAAAACGCTTGAAACTCTGTTTTGACGTTCGCTATGACGTCCCTATATCTCATATTAAATATTAGCTCCCTGTGACGATTCGTATTCTATCGAGGTGCTTTGCCAGAATTTGACAAAAATCGATAGGTACGGTCCTGGGGAAATTGGCCAATTATTTGGCAGAATTCCTTACTCGCTTAGATACGCAAGAAACTCTGTTTTGACGTTCGTGATGACGTCCCTATATCTCATATACAATATTAGCTCCCTGTGACGTTTCGTTTTCTATCGAGGTGTTTTGCCTGAAATTGACAAAAATCGATAGGTACGGACGGTCCTGGGGGAAATTGGCCAATTATTTGGCAGAATTCCTTACTCGCTTAGAAACACTTGAAACTCTGTTTTGACGTTCGCAATGATGTCCCTATATCTCATATGAAATACTAGCTCCCTGTGACGATGCGTATTCTATCGAGGTGTTTTGCAAGAATTTGACAAAAATCGATAGGTACGGTCCTGAGGAAATTGGTTAATAATTGGGCAGAATTCCTTACTCGCTTAGAAACGCATGAAACTCTTTTTTGACGTTCGTGATGACGTCCCTATATCTCATATACAGTGTTAGCTCCCTGTGACGATACGTATTCTATCGAGGTGTTTTGCCAGAAATTGACAAAAATGGGTAGGTACGGTCCTGGGGAAGTTGGCCAATTATTTGGCAGAATTCCTTTCTCGCTTAGAAACGCGTGTAACTCTGTTTTGACGTTCGCAATGATGTCCCTATATCTCATATGAAATACTAGCTCCCTGTGACGATTCATATTCTATCGAGATGTTTTGCCAGAATTTGACAAAAATCGATAGGTACGGTCCTGGGGAAATTGGCCAATTATTTGGCAGAATTCCTTACTCGCTTAGAAATGCATGAAACTCTGTTTTGACGTTCGCGATGACGTCCCTATATCTCATATAAAATATTAACTCCCTGTGACGATACGTATTCTATCGAGGTGTTTTGAAAGAAATTGACAAAAATCGATAGGTACGGTCCTGAGGAAATTGGCCAATAATTGGGCAGAATTCCTTACTCGCTTAGAAACGCTTGCAACTCTGTTTTGACGTCCGCAATGACGTCCCTATATCTCATATAAAATATTAGCTCCCTGTGACGATACGTATTCTATCGAGGTGTTTTGCCAGAAATTGAAAAAAATGGGTAGGTACGGTCCTGGGGAAATTGGCCAATTGTTTGGCAGAATTCCTTACTTGCTTAGAAACGCTTGCAACTCTGTTTTGACGTCCGCAATGACGTCCCTATATCTCATATACAATTTTAGCTCCCTGTGACGCTTCGTATTCTATCGATGTGTTTTGCCAGAAATTGACAAAAATCGATAGGTACGGTCCTGGGGAAATTGGCCAATAATTGGGCAGAATTCCTTACTCGCTTAGAAACGCATGAAACTCTGTTTTGACGTTCGCGATGACGTCCCTATATCTCATATAAAATATTAGCTACCTGTGACGATGCGTATTCTATCGAGGTGTTTTGCCAGAAATTGACAAAAATCGATAGGTACGGACGGTCCTGGGGAAATTGGCCAATTATTTGGCAGAATTCCTTACTCGCTTAGAAACGCATGAAACTCTGTTTTGACGTTCGCAATGATGTCCCTATATCTCATATGAAGTACTAGCTCCCTGTGACGATGCGTATTCTATCGAGGTGTTTTGCAAGAAATTGACAAAAATTGATAGGTACGGTCCTGAGGAAATTGGCCAATTATTTGGCAGAATTCCTTACTTGCTTAGAAACGCATGAAACTCTGTTTTGACGTTCGCGATGACGTCCCTATATCTCATATAAAATATTAGCTCCCTGTGACGATGCGTATTCTATCGAGGTGTTTTGCAAGAAATTGACAAAAATTGATAGGTACGGTCCTGGGGAAATTGGCCAATAATTGGGCAGAATTCCTTACTCGCTTAGAAACGCTTGAAACTCTGTTTTGACGTTCGCAATGACGTCCCTATATCTCATATAAAATATTAGCTCCCTGTGACGATGCGTATTCTATCGAGGTGTTTTGCCAGAAATTGACAAAAATCGATAGGTACGGTCCTGGGGAAATTGGCCAATTATTTGGCAGAATTCCTTACTCGCTTAGAAACGCATGAAACTCTGTTTTGACGTTCGCAATGATGTCCCTATATCTCATATGAACTACTAGCTCCCTGTGACGATGCGTATTCTATCGAGGTGTTTTGAAAGAAATTGACAAAAGTCGATAGGTACGGTCCTGAGGAAATTGGCCAATAATTGGGCAGAATTCCTTACTCGCTTAGAAACGCTTGCAACTCTGTTTTGACGTCCGCAATGACGTCCCTATATCTCATATAAAATATTAGCTCCCTGTGACGATACGTATTCTATCGAGGTGTTTTGCCAGAAATTGACAAAAATGGGTAGGTACGGTCCTGGGGAAATTGGCCAATTATTTGGCAGAATTCCTTACTCGCTTAGAAACGCTTGAAACTCTGTTTTGACGTTCGCGATGACGTCCCTATATCTCATATAAAATATTAGCTCCCTGTGACGATGCGTATTCTATCGAGGTGTTTTGCCAGAAATTGACAAAAATCGATAGGTATGGTCCTCGGGAAATTAGCCAATAATTGGGCAGAATTCCTTACTCGCTCAGAAACGCTTAAAACTCTGTTTTGACGTCCGCAATGACGTCCCTATATCTCATATAAAATATTAACTCCCTGTGACGATACGTATTCTATCGAGGTGTTTTGCCAGAAATTGACAAAAATGGGTAGGTACGGTCCTGGGGAAATTTGGCCAATTATTTGGCAGAATTCCTTACTCGCGTAGAAACGCTTAAAACTCTGTTTTGACGTCCGCAATGACGTCCCTATATCTCAGATAAAATATTAACTCCCTGTGACGATACGTATTCTATCGAGGTGTTTTGCCAGAAATTGACAAAAATGGGTAGGTACGGTCCTGGGGAAATTGGCCAATTAATTGGCAGAATTCCTTACTCGCTTAGAAACGCATGAAACTCTGTTTTGACGTTCGCAATGATGTCCCTATATCTCATATGAAATACTAGCTCCCTGTGACGATGCGTATACTATCGAGGTGTTTTGCAAGAATTTGACAAAAATCGATAGGTACGGTCCTGAGGAAATTGGCCAATAATTGGGCAGAATTCCTGACTCGCTTAGAAACGCATGAAACTCTGTTTTGACGTTCGTGATGACGTCCCTATATCTCATATACAATATTAGCTCCCTGTGACGATGCGTAGTCTATCGAGGTGTTTTGCAAGGAATTGACAAAAATCGATAAGTACGGTCCTGGGGAAATTGGCCAATAATTGAGCAGAATTCCTTACTCGCTTAAAAACGCTTGAAACTCTGTTTTGACGTTCGCTATGACGTCCCTATATCTCATATTAAATATTAGCTCCCTGTGACGATTCGTATTCTATCGAGGTGCTTTGCCAGAATTTGACAAAAATCGATAGGTACGGTCCTGGGGAAATTGGCCAATTATTTGGCAGAATTCCTTACTCGCTTAGATACGCAAGAAACTCTGTTTTGACGTTCGTGATGACGTCCCTATATCTCATATACAAAATTAGCTCCCTGTGACGTTTCGTTTTCTATCGAGGTGTTTTGCCTGAAATTGACAAAAATCGATAGGTACGGACGGTCCTGGGGGAAATTGGCCAATTATTTGGCAGAATTCCTTACTCGCTTAGAAACACTTGAAACTCTGTTTTGACGTTCGCAATGATGTCCCTATATCTCATATGAAATACTAGCTCCCTGTGACGATGCGTATTCTATCGAGGTGTTTTGCAAGAATTTGACAAAAATCGATAGGTACGGTCCTGAGGAAATTGGTTAATAATTGGGCAGAATTCCTTACTCGCTTAGAAACGCATGAAACTCTTTTTTGACGTTCGTGATGACGTCCCTATATCTCATATAAAATATTAGCTCCCTGTGACGATGCATATTCTATCGAGGTGTTTTGCCAGAAATTGACAAATAACGATAGGTACGGTCCTGGGGAAATTGGCCAATAATTGGGCAGAATTCCTTACTCGCTTAGAAACGCATGAAACTCTGTTTTGACGTTCGCGATGACGTCTCTATATCTCATATAAAATATTAGCTCCCTGTGACGATGCGTAGTCTATCGAGGTGTTTTGCAAGGAATTGACAAAAATCGATAAGTACGGTACTGGCGAAATTGGCCAATAATTGGGCAGAATTCCTTACTCGCTTAAAAACGCTTGAAACTCTGTTTTGACGTTCGTTATGACGTCCCTATATCTCATATAAAATATTAGCTCCCTGTGACGATTCGTATTCTATCGAGGTGTTTTGCCAGAAATTGACAAAAATCGATAGGTACGGTCCTGGGGAAATTGGCCAATAATTGGGCAGAATTCCTTACTCACTTAGACACGCTTGAAACTCTGTTTTGACGTTCGCTATGACGTCCCTATATCTCATATAAAATATTAGCTCCCTGTGACGATGCGTAGTCTAACGAGGTGTTTTGCCAGAAATTGACAAAAATCGATAAGTACGGTCCTGAGGAAATTGGCCAATAATTGGGCAGAATTCCTTACTCGCTTAGAAACGCATGAAACTCTGTTTTGATGTTCGCGATGACGTCCCAATATCTCATATAAAATATTAGCTCCCTGTGACGATGCGTAGTCTATCGAGGTGTTTTGCAACGAATTGACAAAATTCAATAGGTACGGTCCTGGGGAAATTGGCCAATAATTGGGATGAATTGCTTACTCGCTTAGAAACACATGAAACTCTGTTTTGACGTTCGTGATGACGTCCCTATATCTCATATACAATATTAGCTCCCTGTGACGATGCGTAGTCTATCGAGGTGTTTTGCAAGAAATTGACAAAAATCGATAGGTACGGTCCTGGGGAAATTGGCCAATAATTCGGCAGAATTCCTTACTCACTTAGAAACGCTTTAAACTCTGTTTTGACGTTCGCAATGACGTCCCTATATCTCATATAAAATATTAGCTCCCTGTGACGATGTGTATTCTATCGAGGTGTTTTGCAAGAAATTGACAAAATTCAATAGGTACGGTCCTGGGGAAATTGCCCAATAATTGGGCAGAATTCCTTACTCGCTTAGAAACGCTTGAATCTCTGTTTTGACGTTCGCAATGACGTCCCTATATCTCATATAAAATATTAGCTCCCTGTGACGATGCGTATTCTATTGAGGTGTTTTGCCAGAAATTGACGAAAATCGATAGGTACGGTCCTGGGGAGATTGGCCAATAATTGGGCAGAATTGCTTGCTCGCTTAGAAACGCATGAAACTCTGTTTTGACGTTCGCGATGACGTCCCTATATCTCATATAAAATATTAGCTCCCTGTGACGATGCGTATTCTATCGAGGTGTTTTGCAAGAAATTGACAAAATTCGATAGGTACGGTCCTGGGGAAATTGGCCAATAATTGGGATGAATTGCTTACTCGCTTAGAAACACATGAAACTCTGTTTTGACGTTCGCGATGACGTCCCTATATCTCATATAAAATATTAGCTCCCTGTGACGATGCGTAGTCTATCGAGGTGTTTTGCAAGAAATTGACAAAAATCGATAGGTACGGTCCAGGGGAAATTGGCCAATAATTGGGCAGAATTCCTTACCCGCTTAGAAACGCTTGAAACTCTGTTTTGACGTTCGCAGTGTCGTCCCAATATCTCATATAAAATATTAGCTCCCTGTGACGATGCGTATTCTATCGAGGTGTTTTGCAAGAAATTGACCAAAATCGATAGGTACGGTCCTGGGGAAATTGGCCAATAATTGGGATGAATTGCTTACTCGCTTAGAAACGCATGAACCTCTGTATTGTCGTTCGCGATGACGTCCCTATATCTCATATAAAATATTAGCTCCCTGTGACGATGCGTAGTCTATCGAGGTGTTTTGCAAGAAATTGACAAAAATGGATAGGTACGGTCCAGGGGAAATTGGCCAATAATTGGGCAGAATTCCTTACTCGCTTAGAAACGCTTGAAACTCTGTTTTGACGTTCGCAATGACGTCCCTATATCTAATATAAAATATTAGCTCCCTGTGACGATGCGTAGTCTATCGAGGTTTTTGCAAGGAATTGACAAAAATCGATAAGTACGGTCCTGGCGAAATTGGCCAATAATTGGGCAGAATTCCTTACTCGCTTAGAAACGCTTGAAACTCTGTTTTGACGTCCGCAATGACGTCCCTATATCTCATATAAAATATTAGCTCCCTGTGACGATACGTATTCTATCGAGGTGTTTTGCCAGAAATTGACAAAAATGGGTAGGTACGGTCCTGGGGAAATTGGCCAATTATTTGGCAGAATTCCTTACTCGCGTAGAAACCCTTGAAACTCTGTTTTGACGTTCGCGATGACGTCCCTATATCTCATATAAAACATTAGCTCCCCGTGACGATGCGTATTCTATCGAGGTGTTTTGCAAGAAATTGACAAAAATCGATAAGTACGGTCCTGGGGAAATTGGCCAATAATTGGGCAGAATTCCTTACTCGCTTAGAAACGCTTGAAACTCTGTTTTGACGTTCGCAATGACGTCCCTATATCTCATAAAAAATATTAGCTCCCTGTGACGATGCGTATTCTATCGAGGTGTGTTGCCAGAAATTGACAAAAATCGATAGGTACGGTCCTGGGGAAATTGGCCAATTATTTGGCAGAATTCCTTACTCGCTTAGAAACGCATGAAACCCTGTTTTGACGTTCGCAATGATGTCCCTATATGTCATATAAAATACTAGCTCCCTGTGACGATGCGTATTCTATCGAGGTGTTTTGCAAGAAATTGACAAAAATCGATAGGTACGGTCCTGGGGAAATTGGCCAATTATTTGGCAGAATTCCTTACTCGCTTAGAAACGCATGAAACTCTGTTTTGACGTTCGCAATGATGTCCCTATATGTCATATAAAATACTAGCTCCCTGTGACGATGCGTATTCTATCGAGGTGTTTTGCAAGAAATTGACAAAAATCGATAGGTACGGTCCTGGGGAAATTGGCCAATAATTGGGCAGAATTCCTTACTCGCTTAGAAACGCATGAAACTCTGTTTTGACGTTCGTGATGACGTCCCTATATCTCATATACAATATTAGCTCCCTGTGACGATGCGTAGTCTATCGAGGTGTTTTGCAAGGAATTGACAAAAATCGATAAGTACGGTCCTGAGGAAATTGGCCAATAATTGGGCAGAATTCCTTACTCGCTTAGAAACGCATGAAACTCTGTTTTGACGTTCGCGATGACGTCCCAATATCTCATATAAAATATTAGCTCCCTGTGACGATGCGTAGTCTATCGAGGTGTTTTGCAAGAAATTGACAAAAATCGATAGGTACGGTCCTGGGGAAATTGGCCAATAATTGGGCAGAATTCCTTACTCGCTTAGAAACGCATGAAACTCTGTTTTGACGTTCGTGATGACGTCCCTATATCTCATATACAATATTAGCTCCCTGTGACGATGCGTAGTCTATCGAGGTGTTTTGCAAGGAATTGACAAAAATCGATAAGTACGGTCCTGAGGAAATTGGCCAATAATTGGGCAGAATTCCTTACTCGCTTAGAAACGCATGAAACTCTGTTTTGACGTTCGCGATGACGTCCCAATATCTCATATAAAATATTAGCTCCCTGTGACGATGCGTAGTCTATCGAGGTGTTTTGCAAGAAATTGACAAAAATCGATAGGTACGGTCCTGGGGAAATTGGCCAATAATTGGGATGAATTGCTTGCTCGCTTAGAAACACATGAAACTCTGTTTTGACGTTCGCGATGACGTCCCTATATCTCATATAAAATATTAGCTCCCTGTGACGATGCGTAGTCTATCGAGGTGTTTTGCAAGAAATTGACAAAAATCGATAGGTACGGTCCAGGGGAAGTTGGCCAATAATTGGGCAGAATTCCTTACTCGCTTAGAAACGCTTGAAACTCTGTTTTGACGTTCGCAATGACGTCCCAATATCTCATATAAAATATTAGCTCTCTGTGACGATGCGTAGTCTATCGAGGTGTTTTGCAAGAAATTGACAAAAATCGATAGGTACGGTCCAGGGGAAATTGGCCAATAATTGGGCAGAATTCCTTACCCGCTTAGAAACGCTTGAAACTCTGTTTTGACGTTCGCAGTGTCGTCCCAATATCTCATATAAAATATTAGCTCCCTGTGACGATGCGTATTCTATCGAGGTGTTTTGCAAGAAATTGACAAAATTCGATAGGTACGGTCCTGGGGAAATTGGCCAATAATTGGGATGAATTGCTTACTCGCTTAGAAACGCATGAACCTCTGTATTGTCGTTCGCGATGACGTCCCTATATCTCATATAAAATATTAGCTCCCTGTGACGATGCGTAGTCTATCGAGGGGTTTTGCAAGAAATTGACAAAAATGGATAGGTACGGTCCAGGGGAAATTGGCCAATAATTGGGCAGAATTCCTTACTCGCTTAGAAACGCTTGAAACTCTGTTTTGACGTTCGCAATGACGTCCCTATATCTAATATAAAATATTAGCTCCCTGTGACGATGCGTAGTCTATCGAGGTTTTTGCAAGGAATTGACAAAAATCGATAAGTACGGTCCTGGCGAAATTGGCCAATAATTGGGCAGAATTCCTTACTCGCTTAGAAACGCTTGAAATTCTGTTTTGACGTCCGCAATAACGTCCCTATATCTCATATAAAATATTAGCTCCCTGTGACGATGCGTATTCTATCGAGGTGTTTTGCCAGAAATTGACAAAAATCGATAGGTACGGTCCTGGGGAAATTGGCCAATTATTTGGCAGAATTCCTTTCTCGCTTAGAAACGCTTGAAACTCTGTTTTGACGTTCGAGATGACGTCCCTATATCTCATATAAAGTATTAGCTCCCTGTGACGATGCGTATTCTATCGAGGTGTTTTGCAAGAAATTGACAAAAATCGATAAGTACGGTCCTGGGGAAATTGGCCAATAATTGGGCAGAATTCCTTACTCGCTTAGAAACGCTTGAAACTCTGTTTTGACGTTCGCAATGACGTCCCTATATCTCATATAAAATATTAGCTCCCTGTGACGATGCGTATTCTATCGAGGTGTGTTGCCAGAAATTGACAAAAATCGATAGGTACGGTCCTGGGGAAATTGGCCAATTATTTGGCAGAATTCCTTACTCGCTTAGAAACGCATGAAACCCTGTTTTGACGTTCGCAATGATGTCCCTATATGTCATATAAAATACTAGCTCCCTGTGACGATGCGTATTCTATCGAGGTGTTTTGCAAGAAATTGACAAAAATCGATAGGTACGGTCCTGGGGAAATTGGCCAATAATTGGGCAGAATTCCTTACTCGCTTAGAAACGCTTGAAACTCTGTTTTGACGTTCGCAATGACGTCCCTATATATCATATAAAATATTAGCTCCCTGTGACGATGCGTATTCTATCGAGGTGTGTTGCCAGAAATTGACAAAAATCGATAGGTACGGTCCTGGGGAAATTGGCCAATTATTTGGCAGAATTCCTTACTCGCTTAGAAACGCATGAAACTCTGTTTTGACGTTCGCAATGATGTCCCTATATGTCATATAAAATACTAGCTCCCTGTGACGATGCGTATTCTATCGAGGTGTTTTGCAAGAAATTGACAAAAATCGATAGGTACGGTCCTGGGGAAATTGGCCAATAATTGGGATGAATTGCTTGCTCGCTTAGAAACACATGAAACTCTGTTTTGACGTTCGCGATGACGTCCCTATATCTCATATAAAATATTAGCTCCCTGTGACGATGCGTAGTCTATCGAGGTGTTTTGCAAGAAATTGACAAAAATCGATAGGTACGGTCCAGGGGAAGTTGGCCAATAATTGGGCAGAATTCCTTACTCGCTTAGAAACGCTTGAAACTCTGTTTTGACGTTCGCAATGACGTCCCAATATCTCATATAAAATATTAGCTCTCTGTGACGATGCGTAGTCTATCGAGGTGTTTTGCAAGAAATTGACAAAAATCGATAGGTACGGTCCAGGGGAAATTGGCCAATAATTGGGCAGAATTCCTTACCCGCTTAGAAACGCTTGAAACTCTGTTTTGACGTTCGCAGTGTCGTCCCAATATCTCATATAAAATATTAGCTCCCTGTGACGATGCGTATTCTATCGAGGTGTTTTGCAAGAAATTGACAAAATTCGATAGGTACGGTCCTGGGGAAATTGGCCAATAATTGGGATGAATTGCTTACTCGCTTAGAAACGCATGAACCTCTGTATTGTCGTTCGCGATGACGTCCCTATATCTCATATAAAATATTAGCTCCCTGTGACGATGCGTAGTCTATCGAGGGGTTTTGCAAGAAATTGACAAAAATGGATAGGTACGGTCCAGGGGAAATTGGCCAATAATTGGGCAGAATTCCTTACTCGCTTAGAAACGCTTGAAACTCTGTTTTGACGTTCGCAATGACGTCCCTATATCTCATATAAAATATTAGCTCCCTGTGACGATGCGTAGTCTATCGAGGTTTTTGCAAGGAATTGACAAAAATCGATAAGTACGGTCCTGGCGAAATTGGCCAATAATTGGGCAGAATTCCTTACTCGCTTAGAAACGCTTGAAACTCTGTTTTGACGTCCGCAATGACGTCCCTATATCTCATATAAAATATTAGCTCCCTGTGACGATGCGTATTCTATCGAGGTGTTTTGCCAGAAATTGACAAAAATCGATAGGTACGGTCCTGGGGAAATTGGCCAATTATTTGGCAGAATTCCTTTCTCGCTTAGAAACGCTTGAAACTCTGTTTTGACGTTCGAGATGACGTCCCTATACCTCATATAAAACATTAGCTCCCCGTGACGATGCGTATTCTATCGAGGTGTTTTGCAAGAAATTGACAAAAATCGATAAGTACGGTCCTGGGGAAATTGGCCAATAATTGGGCAGAATTCCTTACTCGCTTAGAAACGCTTGAAACTCTGTTTTGACGTTCGCAATGACGTCCCTATATCTCATATAAAATATTAGCTCCCTGTGACGATGCGTATTCTATCGAGGTGTTTTGCGAGAAATTGACAAAAATCGATAGGTACGGTCCTGGGGAAATTGGCCAATTATTTGGCAGAATTCCTTACTCGCTTAGAAACGCATGAAACCCTGTTTTGACGTTCGCAATGATGTCCCTATATGTCATATAAAATACTAGCTCCCTGTGACGATGCGTATTCTATCGAGGTGTTTTGCAAGAAATTGACAAAAATCGATAGGTACGGTCCTGGGGAAATTGGCCAATAATTGGGCAGAATTCCTTACTCGCTTAGAAACGCTTGAAACTCTGTTTTGACGTTCGCAATGACGTCCCTATATATCATATAAAATATTAGCTCCCTGTGACGATGCGTATTCTATCGAGGTGTGTTGCCAGAAATTGACAAAAATCGATAGGTACGGTCCTGGGGAAATTGGCCAATTATTTGGCAGAATTCCTTACTCGCTTAGAAACGCATGAAACTCTGTTTTGACGTTCGCAATGATGTCCCTATATGTCATATAAAATACTAGCTCCCTGTGACGATGCGTATTCTATCGAGGTGTTTTGCAAGAAATTGACAAAAATCGATAGGTACGGACGGTCCTGGGGAAATTGGCCAATAATTGGGCAGAATTCCTTACTCGCTTAGAAACGCATGAAACTCTGTTTTGACGTTCGTGATGACGTCCCTATATCTCATATACAATATTAGCTCCCTGTGACGATGCGTAGTCTATCGAGGTGTTTTGCAAGGAATTGACAAAAATCGATAAGTACGGTCCTGAGGAAATTGGCCAATAATTGGGCAGAATTCCTTACTCGCTTAGAAACGCATGAAACTCTGTTTTGACGTTCGCGATGACGTCCCAATATCTCATATAAAATATTAGCTCCCTGTGACGATGCGTAGTCTATCGAGGTGTTTTGCAAGAAATTGACAAAAATCGATAGGTACGGTCCTGGGGAAATTGGCCAATAATTCGGCAGAATTCCTTACTCACTTAGAAACGCTTAAAACTCTGTTTTGACGTTCGCAATGACGTCCCTATATCTCATATAAAATATTAGCTCCCTGTGACGATGTGTAATCTATCGAGGTGTTTTGCAAGAAATTGACAAAATTCAATAGGTACGGTCCTGGGGAAATTGGCCAATTATTTGGCAAAATTCCTTACTCGCTTAGAAACGCATGAAACTCTGTTTTGACGTTCGTGATGACGTCCCTATATCTCATATACAATATTAGCTCCCTGTGACGATGCGTAGTCTATCGAGGTGTTTTGCAAGGAATTGACAAAAATCGATAAGTACGGTCCTGGGGAAATTGGCCAATAATTGAGCAGAATTCCTTACTCGCTTCAAAACGCTTGAAACTCTGTTTTGACGTTCGTTATGACGTCCTTATATCTCATATTAAATATTAGCTCCCTGTGACGATTCGTATTCTATCGAGGTGTTTTGCCAGAATTTGACAAAAATCGATAGGTACGGTCCTGGGGGAAATTGGCCAATTATTTGGCAGGATTCCTTACTCGCTTAGAAACGCATGAAACTCTGTTTTGACGTTCGTGATGACGTCCCTATATCTCATATACAATATTAGCTCCCTGTGACGTTTCGTAGTCTATCGAGGTGTTTTGCCAGAAATTGACAAAAATCGATAGGTACGGTCCTGGGGAAATTGGCCAATTATTTGGCAGAATTCCTTACTCGCTTAGAAACGCTTAAAACTCTGTTTTGACGTCCGCAATGAAATCCCTATATCTCAGATAAAATATTAACTCCCTGTGACGATACGTATTCTATCGAGGTGTTTTGCCAGAAATTGACAAAAATGGGTAAGTACGGTCCTGGGGAAATTGGCCAATTATTTGGCAGAATTCCTTACTCGCTTAGAAACGCATGAAACTCTGTTTTGACATTCGCAATGATGTCCCTATATATCATATGAAATACTAGCTCCCTGTGACGATGCGTATTCTATCGAGGTGTTTTGCAAGAATTTGACAAAAATCGATAGGTACGGTCCTGAGGAAATTGGCCAATAATTGGGCAGAATTCCTTACTCGCTTAGAAACGCATGAAACTCTGTTTTGACGTTCGTGATGACGTCCCTATATCTCATATACAATATTAGCTCCCTGTGACGATGCGTAGTCTATCGAGGTGTTTTGCAAGGAATTGACAAAAATCGATAAGTACGGTGCTGGGGAAATTGGCCAATAATTGAGCAGAATTCCTTACTCGCTTAAAAACGCTTGAAACTCTGTTTTGACGTTCGCTATGACGTCCCTATATATCATATTAAATATTAGCTCCCTGTGACGATTCGTATTCTATCGAGGTGCTTTGCCAGAATTTGACAAAAATCGATAGGTACGGTCCTGGGGAAATTGGCCAATTATTTGGCAGAATTCCTTACTCGCTTAGAAACGCATGAAACTCTGTTTTGACGTTCGCAATGATGTCCCTATATCTCATATGAAATACTAGCTCCCTGTGACGATGCGTATTCTATCGAGGTGTTTTGCAAGAAATTGACAAAAATCGATGGGTACGGTCCTGGGGAAATTGGCCAATAATTGGGCAGAATTCCTTACTCGCTTAGAAACGCATGAAACTCTGTTTTGACGTTCGTGATGACGTCCCTATATCTCATATACAATATTAGCTCCCTGTGACGTTTCGTTTTCTATCGAGGTGTTTTGCCAGAAATTCACAAAAATCGATAGGTACGGACGGTCCTGGGGAAAAGGGCCACTAATTGGGCAGAATTCCTTACTCGCTTAGGAACGCATGAAACTCTGTTTTGATGTTCGCGATGACGTCTCTATATCTCATATAAAATATTAGCTCCCTGTGACGATGCGTAGTCTATCGAGGTGTTTTGCAAGGAATTGACAAAAATCGATAAGTACGGTACTGGCGAAATTGGCCAATAATTGGGCAGAATTCCTTACTCGCTTAAAAACGCTTGAAACTCTGTTTTGACGTTCGTTATGACGTCCCTATATCTCATATGAAATATTAGCTCCCTGTGACGATTCGTATTCTATCGAGGTGTTTTGCCAAAAATTGACAAAAATCGATAGGTACGGTCCTGGGGAAATTGGCCAATAATTGGGCAGAATTCCTTACTCACTTAGACACGCTTGAAACTCTGTTTTGACGTTCGCTATGACGTCCCTATATCTCATATAAAATATTAGCTCCCTGTGACGATGCGTAGTCTAACGAGGTGTTTTGCCAGAAATTGACAAAAATCGATAAGTACGGTCCTGAGGAAATTGGCCAATAATTGGGCAGAATTCCTTACTCGCTTAGAAACGCATGAAACTCTCTTTTGACGTTCGCGATGACGTCCCAATATCTCATATAAAATATTAGCTCCCTGTGACGATGCGTAGTCTATCGAGGTGTTTTGCAACGAATTGACAAAAATCGATAAGTACGGTTCTTGGGAAATTGGCCAATAATTTGGCAGAATTCCTTACTCGCTTAGAAACCCTTGAAACTCTGTTTTGACGTTCGCAATGACGTCCCTATATCTCATATAAAATATTAGCTCCCTGTGACGATGTGTATTCTATCGAGGTGTTTTGCAAGAAATTGACAAAATTCACTAGGTACGGTCCTGGGGAAATTGCCCAATAATTGGGCAGAATTCCTTACTCGCATAGAAACGCTTGAATCTCTGTTTTGACGTTCGCAATGACGTCCCTATATCTCATATAAAATATTAGCTCCCTGTGACGATGCATAGTCTATCGAGGTGTTTTGCAAGAAATTGACAAAAATCGATAGGTACGGTCCAGGGGAAATTGGCCAATAATTGGGCAGAATTCCTTACTCGCTTAGAAACGCATGAAACTCTGTTTTGACGTTCGTGATGACGTCCCTATATCTCATATAAAATATTAGCTCCCTGTGACGATGCGTAGTCTATCGAGGTGTTTTGCAAGAAATTGACAAAATTCAATAGGTACGGTCCTGGGGAAATTGCCCAATAATTGGGCAGAATTCCTTACTCGCTTAGAAACGCTTGAATCTCTGTTTTGACGTTCGCAATGACGTCCCTATATCTCATATAAAATATTAGCTCCCTGTGACGATGCGTATTCTATCGAGGTGTTTTGCAAGAAATTGACAAAAATCGATAGGTACGGTCCTGGGGAAATTGGCCAACAATTGGGCAGAATTCCTTACTCGCTTAGAAACGCTTGAAACTCTGTTTTGACGTTCGCAATGACGTCCCTATATCTCATATAAAATATTAGCTCCCTGTGACGATGCGTATTCTATCGAGGTGTGTTGCCAGAAATTGACAAAAATCGATAGGTACGGTCCTGGGGAAATTGGCCAATTATTTGGCAGAATTCCTTACTCGCTTAGAAACGCATGAAACTCTGTTTTGACGTTCGCAATGATGTCCCTATATGTCATATAAAATATTAGCTCCCTGTGACGATGCGTAGTCTATCGAGGTGTTTTGCAAGAAATTGACAAAAATCGATAGGTACGGTCCTGGGGAAATTGGCCAATAATTGTGCAGAAATCCTTACTCGCTTAGAAACGCTTGAAACTCTGTTTTGACGTTCGCGATGACGTCCCAATATCTCATATAAAATATTAGCTCCCTGTGACGATGCGTAGTCTATCGAGGTGTTTTGCAAGAAATTGACAAAAATCGATAGGTACGGTCCTGGGGAAATTGGCCAATAATTCGGCAGAATTCGTTACTCACTTAGAAACGCTTAAAACTCTGTTTTGACGTTCGCAATGACGTCCCTATATCTCATATAAAATATTAGCTCCCTGTGACGATGTGTATTCTATCGAGGTGTTTTGCAAGAAATTGACAAAATTCAATAGGTACGGTCCTGGGGAAATTGCCCAATAATTGGGCAGAATTCCTTACTCGCTTAGAAACGCATGAAACTCTGTTTTGACGTTCGCGATGACGTCCCAATATCTCATATAAAATATTAGCTCCCTGTGACGATGCGTAGTCTATCGAGGTGTTTTGCAAGAAATTGACAAAAATCGATAGGTACGGTCCTGGGGAAATTGGCCAATAATTGTGCAGAATTCCTTACTCGCTTAGAAACGCATGAAACTCTGTTTTGACGTTCGTGATGACGTCCCTATATCTCATATACAATATTAGCTCCCTGTGACGATGCGTAGTCTATCGAGGTGTTTTGCAAGGAATTGACAAAAATCGATAAGTACGGTCCTGAGGAAATTGGCCAATAATTGGGCAGAATTCCTTACTCGCTTAGAAACGCATGAAACTCTGTTTTGACGTTCGCGATGACGTCCCAATATCTCATATAAAATATTAGCTCCCTGTGACGATGCGTAGTCTATCGAGGTGTTTTGCAAGAAATTGACAAAAATCGATAGGTACGGTCCTGGGGAAATTGGCCAATAATTGGGATGAATTGCTTACTCGCTTAGAAACGCTTGAAACTCTGTTTTGACGTTCGCGATGACGTCCCTATATCTCATATAAAATATTAGCTCCCTGTGACGATGCGTAGTCTATCGAGGTGTTTTGCAAGAAATTGACAAAAATCGATAGGTACGGTCCAGGGGAAGTTGGCCAATAATTGGGCAGAATTCCTTACTCGCTTAGAAACGCTTGAAACTCTGTTTTGACGTTCGCAATGACGTCCCAATATCTCATATAAAATATTAGCTCTCTGTGACGATGCGTAGTCTATCGAGGTGTTTTGCAAGAAATTGACAAAAATCGATAGGTACGGTCCAGGGGAAATTGGCCAATAATTGGGCAGAATTCCTTACCCGCTTAGAAACGCTTGAAACTCTGTTTTGACGTTCGCAGTGTCGTCCCAATATCTCATATAAAATATTAGCTCCCTGTGACGATGCGTATTCTATCGAGGTGTTTTGCAAGAAATTGACAAAATTCGATAGGTACGGTCCTGGGGAAATTGGCCAATAATTGGGATGAATTGCTTACTCGCTTAGAAACGCATGAACCTCTGTATTGTCGTTCGCGATGACGTCCCTATATCTCATATAAAATATTAGCTCCCTGTGACGATGCGTAGTCTATCGAGGGGTTTTGCAAGAAATTGACAAAAATGGATAGGTACGGTCCAGGGGAAATCGCCCAATAATTGGGCAGAATTCCTTACTCGCTTAGAAACGCTTGAAACTCTGTTTTGACGTTCGCAATGACGTCCCTATATCTAATATAAAATATTAGCTCCCTGTGACGATGCGTAGTCTATCGAGGTTTTTGCAAGGAATTGACAAAAATCGATAAGTACGGTCCTGGCGAAATTGGCCAATAATTGGGCAGAATTCCTTACTCGCTTAGAAACGCTTGAAACTCTGTTTTGACGTCCGCAATGACGTCCCTATATCTCATATAAAATATTAGCTCCCTGTGACGATACGTATTCTATCGAGGTGTTTTGCCAGAAATTGACAAAAATGGGTAGGTACGGTCCTGGGGAAATTGGCCAATTATTTGGCAGAATTCCTTTCTCGCTTAGAAACGCATGAAACTCTGTTTTGACGTTCGCGATGACGTCCCTATATCTCATATAAAACATTAGCTCCCCGTGACGATGCGTATTCTATCGAGGTGTTTTGCAAGAAATTGACAAAAATCGATAAGTACGGTCCTGGGGAAATTGGCCAATAATTGGGCAGAATTCCTTACTCGCTTAGAAACGCTTGAAACTCTGTTTTGACGTTCGCAATGCAACCCTATATCTCATATAAAATATTAGCTCCCTGTGACGATGCGTATTCTATCGAGGTGTGTTGCCAGAAATTGACAAAAATCGATAGGTACGGTCCTGGGGAAATTGGCCAATTATTTGGCAGAATTCCTTACTCGCTTAGAAACGCATGAAACCCTGTTTTGACGTTCGCAATGATGTCCCTATATGTCATATAAAATACTAGCTCCCTGTGACGATGCGTATTCTATCGAGGTGTTTTGCAAGAAATTGACAAAAATCGATAGGTACGGTCCTGGGGAAATTGGCCAATAATTGGGCAGAATTCCTTACTCGCTTAGAAACGCTTGAAACTCTGTTTTGACGTTCGCAATGACGTCCCTATATCTCATATAAAATATTAGCTCCCTGTGACGATGCGTATTCTATCGAGGTGTGTTGCCAGAAATTGACAAAAATCGATAGGTACGGTCCTGGGGAAATTGGCCAATTATTTGGCAGAATTCCTTACTCGCTTAGAAACGCATGAAACTCTGTTTTGACGTTCGCAATGATGTCCCTATATGTCATATAAAATACTAGCTCCCTGTGACGATGCGTATTCTATCGAGGTGTTTTGCAAGAAATTGACAAAAATCGATAGGTACGGACGGTCCTGGGGAAATTGGCCAATAATTGGGCAGAATTCCTTACTCGCTTAGAAACGCATGAAACTCTGTTTTGACGTTCGTGATGACGTCCCTATATCTCATATACAATATTAGCTCCCTGTGACGATGCGTAGTCTATCGAGGTGTTTTGCAAGGAATTGACAAAAATCGATAAGTACGGTCCTGAGGAAATTGGCCAATAATTGGGCAGAATTGCTTACTCGCTTAGAAACGCATGAAACTCTGTTTTGACGTTCGCGATGACGTCCCAATATCTCATATAAAATATTAGCTCCCTGTGACGATGCGTAGTCTATCGAGGTGTTTTGCAAGAAATTGACAAAAATCGATAGGTACGGTCCTGGGGAAATTGGCCAATAATTCGGCAGAATTCCTTACTCACTTAGAAACGCTTAAAACTCTGTTTTGACGTTCGCAATGACGTCCCTATATCTCATATAAAATATTAGCTCCCTGTGACGATGTGTAATCTATCGAGGTGTTTTGCAAGAAATTGACAAAATTCAATAGGTACGGTCCTGGGGAAATTGGCCAATTATTTGGCAGAATTCCTTACTCGCTTAGAAACGCATGAAACTCTGTTTTGACGTTCGTGATGACGTCCCTATATCTCATATACAATATTAGCTCCCTGTGACGATGCGTAGTCTATCGAGGTGTTTTGCAAGGAATTGACAAAAATCGATAAGTACGGTCCTGGGGAAATTGGCCAATAATTGAGCAGAATTCCTTACTCGCTTCAAAACGCTTGAAACTCTGTTTTGACGTTCGTTATGACGTCCTTATATCTCATATTAAATATTAGCTCCCTGTGACGATTCGTATTCTATCGAGGTGTTTTGCCAGAATTTGACAAAAATCGATAGGTACGGTCCTGGGGGAACTTGGCCAATTATTTGGCAGGATTCCTTACTCGCTTAGAAACGCATGAAACTCTGTTTTGACGTTCGTGATGACGTCCCTATATCTCATATACAATATTAGCTCCCTGTGACGTTTCGTAGTCTATCGAGGTGTTTTGCCAGAAATTGACAAAAATCGATAGGTACGGTCCTGGGGAAATTGGCCAATTATTTGGCAGAATTCCTTACTCGCTTAGAAACGCTTAAAACTCTGTTTTGACGTCCGCAATGAAATCCCTATATCTCAGATAAAATATTAACTCCCTGTGACGATACGTATTCTATCGAGGTGTTTTGCCAGAAATTGACAAAAATGGGTAGGTACGGTCCTGGGGAAATTGGCCAATTATTTGGCAGAATTCCTTACTCGCTTAGAAACGCATGAAACTCTGTTTTGACATTCGCAATGATGTCCCTATATCTCATATGAAATACTAGCTCCCTGTGACGATGCGTATTCTATCGAGGTGTTTTGCAAGAATTTGACAAAAATCGATAGGTACGGTCCTGAGGAAATTGGCCAATAATTGGGCAGAATTCCTTACTCGCTTAGAAACGCATGAAACTCTGTTTTGACGTTCGTGATGACGTCCCTATATCTCATATACAATATTAGCTCCCTGTGACGATGCGTAGTCTATCGAGGTGTTTTGCAAGGAATTGACAAAAATCGATAAGTACGGTCCTGGGGAAATTGGCCAATAATTGAGCAGAATTCCTTACTCGCTTAAAAACGCTTGAAACTCTGTTTTGACGTTCGCTATGACGTCCCTATATATCATATTAAATATTAGCTCCCTGTGACGATTCGTATTCTATCGAGGTGCTTTGCCAGAATTTGACAAAAATCGATAGGTACGGTCCTGGGGAAATTGGCCAATTATTTGGCAGAATTCCTTACTCGCTTAGAAACGCATGAAACTCTGTTTTGACGTTCGCAATGATGTCCCTATATCTCATATGAAATACTAGCTCCCTGTGACGATGCGTATTCTATCGAGGTGTTTTGCAAGAAATTGACAAAAATCGATGGGTACGGTCCTGGGGAAATTGGCCAATAATTGGGCAGAATTCCTTACTCGCTTAGAAACGCATGAAACTCTGTTTTGACGTTCGTGATGACGTCCCTATATCTCATATACAATATTAGCTCCCTGTGACGTTTCGTTTTCTATCGAGGTGTTTTGCCAGAAATTCACAAAAATCGATAGGTACGGACGGTCCTGGGGAAAAGGGCCACTAATTGGGCAGAATTCCTTACTCGCTTAGGAACGCATGAAACTCTGTTTTGATGTTCGCGATGACGTCTCTATATCTCATATAAAACATTAGCTCCCTGTGACGATGCGTAGTCTATCGAGGTGTTTTGCAAGGAATTGACAAAAATCGATAAGTACGGTACTGGCGAAATTGGCCAATAATTGGGCAGAATTCCTTACTCGCTTAAAAACGCTTGAAACTCTGTTTTGACGTTCGTTATGACGTCCCTATATCTCATATGAAATATTAGCTCCCTGTGACGATTCGTATTCTATCGAGGTGTTTTGCCAAAAATTGACAAAAATCGATAGGTACGGTCCTGGGGAAATTGGCCAATAATTGGGCAGAATTCCTTACTCACTTAGACACGCTTGAAACTCTGTTTTGACGTTCGCTATGACGTCCCTATATCTCATATAAAATATTAGCTCCCTGTGACGATGCGTAGTCTAACGAGGTGTTTTGCCAGAAATTGACAAAAATCGATAAGTACGGTCCTGAGGAAATTGGCCAATAATTCGGCAGAATTCCTTACTCGCTTAGAAACGCATGAAACTCTCTTTTGACGTTCGCGATGACGTCCCAATATCTCATATAAAATATTAGCTCCCTGTGACGATGCGTAGTCTATCGAGGTGTTTTGCAACGAATTGACAAAAATCGATAAGTACGGTTCTTGGGAAATTGGCCAATAATTTGGCAGAATTCCTTACTCGCTTAGAAACCCTTGAAACTCTGTTTTGACGTTCGCAATGACGTCCCTATATCTCATATAAAATATTAGCTCCCTGTGACGATGTGTATTCTATCGAGGTGTTTTGCAAGAAATTGACAAAATTCAATAGGTACGGTCCTGGGGAAATTGCCCAATAATTGGGCAGAATTCCTTACTCGCTTAGAAACGCTTGAATCTCTGTTTTGACGTTCGCAATGACGTCCCTATATCTCATATAAAATATTAGCTCCCTGTGACGATGCATAGTCTATCGAGGTGTTTTGCAAGAAATTGACAAAAATCGATAGGTACGGTCCAGGGGAAATTGGCCAATAATTGGGCAGAAATCCTTACTCGCTTAGAAACGCTTGAAACTCTGTTTTGACGTTCGCGATGACGTCCCAATATCTCATATAAAATATTAGCTCCCTGTGATGATGCGTAGTCTATCGAGGTGTTTTGCAAGAAATTGACAAAAATCGATAGGTACGGTCCTGGGGAAATTGGCCAATAATTCGGCAGAATTCGTTACTCACTTAGAAACGCTTAAAACTCTGTTTTGACGTTCGCAATGACGTCCCTATATCTCATATAAAATATTAGCTCCCTGTGACGATGTGTATTCTATCGAGGTGTTTTGCAAGAAATTGACAAAATTCAATAGGTACGGTCCTGGGGAAATTGCCCAATAATTGGGCAGAATTCCTTACTCGCTTAGAAACGCATGAAACTCTGTTTTGACGTTCGTGATGACGTCCCTATATCTCATATAAAATATTAGCTCCCTGTGACGATGCGTAGTCTATCGAGGTGTTTTGCAAGAAATTGACAAAATTCAATAGGTACGGTCCTGGGGAAATTGCCCAATAATTGGGCAGAATTCCTTACTCGCTTAGAAACGCTTGAATCTCTGTTTTGACGTTCGCAATGACGTCCCTATATCTCATATAAAATATTAGCTCCCTGTGACGATGCGTAGTCTATCGAGGTGTTTTGCAAGAAATTGACAAAAATCGATAGGTACGGTCCAGGGGAAATTGGCCAATAATTGGGCAGAATTCCTTACTCGCTTAGAAACGCTTGAAACGCTGTTTTGACGTTCGCGATGACGTCCCAATATCTCTTATAAAATATTAGCTCCCTGTGACGATGCGTAGTCTATCGAGGTGTTTTGCAAGAAATTGACAAAATTCAATAGGTACGGTCCTGGGGAAATTGCCCAATAATTGGGCAGAATTCCTTACTCGCTTAGAAACGCTTGAATCTCTGTTTTGACGTTCGCAATGACGTCCCTATATCTCATATAAAATATTAGCTCCCTGTGACGATGCGTATTCTATTGAGGTGTTTTGCCAGAAATTGACGAAAATCGATAGGTACGGTCCTGGGGAGATTGGCCAATAATTGGGCAGAATTGCTTGCTCGCTTAGAAACGCATGATACTCTGTTTTGACGTTCGCGATGACGTCCCTATATCTCATATAAAATATTAGCTCCCTGTGACGATGCGTATTCTATCGAGGTGTTTTGCAAGAAATTGACAAAATTCGATAGGTACGGTCCTGGGGAAATTGGCCAATAATTGGGATGAATTGCTTACTCGCTTAGAAACACATGAAACTCTGTTTTGACGTTCGCGATGACGTCCCTATATCTCATATAAAATATTAGCTCCCTGTGACGATGCGTAGTCTATCGAGGTGTTTTGCAAGAAATTGACAAAAATCGATAGGTACGGTCCAGGGGAAATTGGCCAATAATTGGGCAGAATTCCTTACTCGCTTAGAAACGCTTGAAACTCTGTTTTGACGTTCGCAATGACGTCCCAATATCTCATATAAAATATTAGCTCCCTGTGACGATGCGTAGTCTATCGAGGTGTTTTGCAAGAAATTGACAAAAATCGATAGGTACGGTCCAGGGGAAATTGGCCAATAATTGGGCAGAATTCCTTACTCGCTTAGAAACGCTTGAAACTCTGTTTTGACGTTCGCAGTGTCGTCCCAATATCTCATATAAAATATTAGCTCCCTGTGACGATGCGTATTCTATCGAGGTGTTTTGCAAGAAATTGACAAAATTCGATAGGTACGGTCCTGGGGAAATTGGCCAATAATTGGGATGAATTGCTTACTCGCTTAGAAACGCATGAACCTCTGTATTGTCGTTCGCGATGACGTCCCTATATCTCATATAAAATATTAGCTCCCTGTGACGATGCGTAGTCTATCGAGGTGTTTTGCAAGAAATTGACAAAAATGGATAGGTACGGTCCAGGGGAAATTGGCCAATAATTGGGCAGAATTCCTTACTCGCTTAGAAACGCTTGAAACTCTGTTTTGACGTTCGCAATGACGTCCCTATATCTAATATAAAATATTAGCTCCCTGTGACGATGCGTAGTCTATCGAGGTTTTTGCAAGGAATTGACAAAAATCGATAAGTACGGTCCTGGCGAAATCGGCCAATAATTGGGCAGAATTCCTTACTCGCTTAGAAACGCTTGAAACTCTGTTTTGACGTCCGCAATGACGTCCCTATATCTCATATAAA
Source organism: Membranipora membranacea (assembly GCA_914767715.1). Lineage (NCBI taxonomy): Eukaryota > Metazoa > Bryozoa > Gymnolaemata > Cheilostomatida > Membraniporidae > Membranipora > Membranipora membranacea. Next base: position 15,925,174 of record OU612069.1, on the reverse strand, counting down.
ATATTAGCTCCCTGTGACGATACGTATTCTATCGAGGTGTTTTGCCAGAAATTGACAAAAATGGGTAGGTACGGTCCTGGGGAAATATGCCAATTATTTGGCAGAATTCCTTACTCGCTTAGAAACGCATGAAACTCTGTTTTGACGTTCGCGATGACGTCCCTATATCTCATATAAAATATTAGCTCCCTGTGACGATGCGTATTCTATCGAGGTGTTTTGCAAGAAATTGACAAAAATCGATAAGTACGGTCCTGGGGAAATTGGCCAATAATTGGGCAGAATTCTTTACTCGCTTAGAAACGCTTGAAACTCTGTTTTGACGTTCGCAATGACGTCCCTATATCTCATATAAAATATTAGCTCCCTGTGACGATGCGTATTCTATCGAGGTGTGTTGCCAGAAATTGACAAAAATCGATAGGTACGGTCCTGGGGAAATTGGCCAATTATTTGGCAGAATTCCTTACTCGCTTAGAAACGCATGAAACTCTGTTTTGACGTTCGCAATGATGTCCCTATATCTCATATAAAATACTAGCTCCCTGTGACGATGCGTATTCTATCGAGGTGTTTTGCAAGAAATTGACAAAAATCGATAGGTACGGTCCTGGGGAAATTGGCCAATAATTGGGCAGAATTCCTTACTCGCTTAGAAACGCTTGAAACTCTGTTTTGACGTTCGCAGTGTCGTCCCAATATCTCATATAAAATATTAGCTCCCTGTGACGATGCGTATTCTATCGAGGTGTTTTGCAAGAAATTGACAAAATTCGATAGGTACGGTCCTGGGGAAATTGGCCAATAATTGGGATGAATTGCTTACTCGCTTAGAAACGCATGAACCTCTGTATTGTCGTTCGCGATGACGTCCCTATATCTCATATAAAATATTAGCTCCCTGTGACGATGCGTAGTCTATCGAGGTTTTTGCAAGGAATTGACAAAAATCGATAAGTACGGTCCTGGCGAAATTGGCCAATAATTGGGCAGAATTCCTTACTCGCTTAGAAACGCTTGAAACTCTGTTTTGACGTCCGCAATGACGTCCCAATATCTCCTATAAAATATTAGCTCCCTGTGACGATACGTATTCTATCGAGGTGTTTTGCCAGAAATTGACAAAATTCGATACGTACGGTCCTGGGGAAATTGGCCAATAATTGGGATGAATTGCTTACTCGCTTAGAAACGCATGAACCTCTGTATTGTCGTTCGCGATGACGTCCCTATATCTCATATAAAATATTAGCTCCCTGTGACGATGCGTAGTCTATCGAGGTGTTTTGCAAGAAATTGACAAAAATGGATAGGTACGGTCCAGGGGAAATTGGCCAATAATTGGGCAGAATTCCTTACTCGCTTAGAAACGCTTGAAACTCTGTTTTGACGTTCGCAATGACGTCCCTATATCTAATATAAAATATTAGCTCCCTGTGACGATGCGTAGTCTATCGAGGTTTTTGCAAGGAATTGACAAAAATCGATAAGTACGGTCCTGGCGAAATCGGCCAATAATTGGGCAGAATTCCTTACTCGCTTAGAAACGCTTGAAACTCTGTTTTGACGTCCGCAATGACGTCCCTATATCTCATATAAAATATTAGCTCCCTGTGACGATGCGTATTCTATCGAGGTGTTTTGCCAGAAATTGACAAAAATGGGTAGGTACGGTCCTGGGGAAATATGCCAATTATTTGGCAGAATTCCTTACTCGCTTAGAAACGCATGAAACTCTGTTTTGACGTTCGCGATGACGTCCCTATATCTCATATAAAACATTAGCTCCCCGTGACGATGCGTATTCTATCGAGGTGTTTTGCAAGAAATTGACAAAAATCGATAAGTACGGTCCTGTGGAAAATAGCCAATAATTAGGCAGAATTCTTTACTCGCTTAGAAACGCTTGAAACTCTGTTTTGACGTTCGCAATGACGTCCCTATGTCTCATATAAAATATTAGCTCCCTGTGACGATGCGTATTCTATCGAGGTGTTTTGCCAGAAATTGACAAAAATCGATAGGTACGGTCCTGGGGAAATTGGCCAATTATTTGGCAGAATTCCTTACTCGCTTAGAAACGCATGAAACTCTGTTTTGACGTTCGCAATGATGTCCCTATATGTCATATAAAATACTAGCTCCCTGTGACGATGCGTATTCTATCGAGGTGTTTTGCAAGAAATTGACAAAAATCGATAGGTACGGTCCTGGGGAAATTGGCCAATAATTGGGCAGAATTCCTTACTCGCTTAGAAACGCTTGAAACTCTGTTTTGACGTTCGCAGTGTCGTCCCAATATCTCATATAAAATATTAGCTCCCTGTGACGATGCGTATTCTATCGAGGTGTTTTGCAAGAAATTGACAAAATTCGATAGGTACGGTCCTGGGGAAATTGGCCAATAATTGGGATGAATTGCTTACTCGCTTAGAAACGCATGAACCTCTGTATTGTCGTTCGCGATGACGTCCCTATATCTCATATAAAATATTAGCTCCCTGTGACGATGCGTAGTCTATCGAGGTTTTTGCAAGGAATTGACAAAAATCGATAAGTACGGTCCTGGCGAAATTGGCCAATAATTGGGCAGAATTCCTTACTCGCTTAGAAACGCTTGAAACTCTGTTTTGACGTCCGCAATGACGTCCCAATATCTCCTATAAAATATTAGCTCCCTGTGACGATACGTATTCTATCGAGGTGTTTTGCCAGAAATTGACAAAATTCGATACGTACGGTCCTGGGGAAATTGGCCAATAATTGGGATGAATTGCTTACTCGCTTAGAAACGCATGAACCTCTGTATTGTCGTTCGCGATGACGTCCCTATATCTCATATAAAATATTAGCTCCCTGTGACGATGCGTAGTCTATCGAGGTGTTTTGCAAGAAATTGACAAAAATGGATAGGTACGGTCCAGGGGAAATTGGCCAATAATTGGGCAGAATTCCTTACTCGCTTAGAAACGCTTGAAACTCTGTTTTGACGTCCGCAATGACGTCCTTATATCTCATATAAAATATTAGCTCCCTGTGACGATACGTATTCTATCGAGGTGTTTTGCCAGAAATTGACAAAGATGGGTAGGTACGGTCCTGGGGAAATTGGCCAATTATTTGGCAGAATTCCTTACTCGCTTAGAAACGCATGAAACTCTGTTTTGACGTTCGCGATGACGTCCCTATATCTCATATAAAACATTAGCTCCCTGTGACGATGCGTATTCTATCGAGGTGTTTTGCAAGAAATTGACAAAGATCGATAAGTACGGTCCTGGGGAAATTGGCCAATAATTGGGCAGAATTCCTTACTCGCTTAGAAACGCTTGAAACTCTGTTTTGACGTTCGCAATGACGTCCCTATATCTCATATAAAATATTAGCTCCCTGTGACGATGCGTATTCTATCGAGGTGTGTTGCCAGAAGTTGACAAAAATCGATAGGTACGGTCCTGGGGAAATTGGCCAATTAATTGGCAGAATTCCTTACTCGCTTAGAAACGCATGAAACTCTGTTTTGACGTTCGCAATGATGTCCCTATATGTCATATAAAATACTAGCTCCCTGTGACGATGCGTATTCTATCGAGGTGTTTTGCAAGAAATTGACAAAAATCGATAGGTACGGTCCTGGGGAAATTGGCCAATAATTGGGCAGAATTCCTTACTCGCTTAGAAACGCATGAAACTCTGTTTTGACGTTCGCGATGACGTCCCTATATCTCATATACAATACTAGCTCCCTGTGACGATGCGTAGTCTATCGAGGTGTTTTGCAAGGAATTGACAAAAATCGATATTTACGGTCCTGAGGAAATTGGCCAATAATTGGGCAGAATTCCTTACTCGCTTAGAAACGCATGAAACTCTGTTTTGACGTTCGCGATGACGTCCCAATATCTCATATAAAATATTAGCTCCCTGTGACGATGCGTAGTCTATCGAGGTGTTTTGCAAGAAATTGACAAAAATCGATAGGTACGGTCCTGGGGAAATTGGCCAATAATTCGGCAGAATTCCTTACTCACTTAGAAACGCTTAAAACTCTGTTTTGACGTTCGCAATGACGTCCCTATATCTCATATAAAATATTAGCTCCCTGTGACGACGTGTAATCTATCGAGGTGTTTTGCAAGAAATTGACAAAATTCAATAGGTACGGTCCTGGGGCAATTGCCCAATAATTGGGCAGAATTCCTTGCTCGCTTAGAAACGCTTGAATCTCTGTTTTGACGTTCGCAATGACGTCCCTATATCTCATATAAAATATTAGCTCCCTGTGACGATGCGTATTCTATTGAGGTGTTTTGCCAGAAATTGACGAAGATCGATAGGTACGGTCCTGGGGAGATTGGCCAATAATTGGGCAGAATTGCTTGCTCGCTTAGAAACGCATGAAACTCTGTTTTGACGTTCGCGATGACATCCCTATATCTCATATAAAATATTAGCTCCCTGTGACGATGCGTATTCTATCGAGGTGTTTTGCAAGAAATTGACAAAAATCGATAGGTACGGTCCTGGGGAAATTGGCCAATAATTGGGATGAATTGCTTACTCGCTTAGAAACAGATGAAACTCTGTTTTGACGTTCGCGATGACGTCCCTATATCTCATATAAAATATTAGCTCCCTGTGACGATGCGTAGTCTATCGAGGTGTTTTGCAAGAAATTGACAAAAATCGATAGGTACGGTCCAGGGGAAATTGGCCAATAATTGGGCAGAATTCCTTACTCGCTTAGAAACGCTTGAAACTCTGTTTTGACGTTCGCAATGACGTCCCAATATCTCATATAAAATATTAGCTCCCTGTGACGATGCGTAGTCTATCGAGGTGTTTTGCAAGAAATTGACAAAAATCGATAGGTACGGTCCAGGGGAAATTGGCCAATAATTGGGCAGAATTCCTTACTCGCTTAGAAACGCTTGAAACTCTGTTTTGACGTTCGCAATGATGTCCCTATATCTCATATAAAGTATAAGCTCCCTGTGACGATGCGTATTCTATCGAGGTGTTTTGCAAGAAATTGACAAAATTCGATAGGTACGGTCCTGGGGAAATTGGCCAATAATTGGGATGACTTGCTTACTCGCCTAGAAACGCATGAACCTCTGTTTTGTCGTTCGCGATGACGTCCCTATATCTCATATAAAATATTAGCTCCCTGTGACGATGCGTAGTCTATCGAGGTGTTTTGCAAGAAATTGACAAAAATGGATAGGTACGGTCCAGGGGAAATTGGCCAATAATTGGGCAGAATTCCTTACTCGCTTAGAATCGCTTGAAACTCTGTTTTGACGTTCGCAATGGCGTCCCTATATCTAATATAAAATATTAGCTCCGTGTGACGATGCGTAGTCTATCGAGGTTTTTGCAAGGAATTGACAAAAATCGATAAGTACGGTCCTGGCGAAATTGGCCAATAATTGGGCAGAATTCCTTACTCGCTTAGAAACGCTTGAAACTCTGTTTTGACGTTCGCTATGACGACCCTATATCTCATATAAAATATTAGCTCCCTGTGACGATACGTATTCTATCGAGGTGTTTTGCCAGAAATTGACAAAAATCGATAGGTACGGTCCTGGGGAGATTGGCCAATAATTGGGCAGAATTGCTTACTCGCTTAGAAACGCATAAAACTCTGTTTTGACATTCGCGATGACGTCCCTATATCTCATATAAAATATTAGCTCCCTGTGACGATGCGTATTCTATCGAGGTGTTTTGCAAGAAATTGACAAAAATGGATAGGTACGGTCCTGGGGAAATTGGCCAATAATTGGGCAGAATTCCTTACTCACTTAGAAACACTTGAAACTCTGTTTTGACGTTCGCAATGACGTCCCTATATCTCATATAAAATATTAGCTCCCTGTGACGATACGTATTCTATCGAGGTGTTTTGCCAGAAATTGACAAAAATGGGTAGGTACGGTCCTGGGGAAATTGGCCAATTATTTGGCAGAATTCCTTACTCGCTTAGAAACGCATGAAACTCTGTTTTGACGTTCGCGATGACGTCCCTATATCTCATATAAAACATTAGCTCCCCGTGACGATGCGTATTCTATCGAGGTGTTTTGCAAGAAATTGACAAAAATCGATAAGTACGGTCCTGGGGAAATTGGCCAATAATTGGGCAGAATTCCTTACTCGCTTAGAAACGCTTGGAACTCTGTTTTGACGTTCGCAATGACGTCCCTATATCTCATATAAAATATTAGCTCCCTGTGACGATGCGTATTCTATCGAGGTGTGTTGCCAGAAATTGACAAAAATCGATAGGTACGGTCCTGGGGAAATTGGCCAATTATTTGGCAGAATTCCTTACTCGCTTAGAAACGCATGAAACTCTGTTTTGACGTTCGCAATGATGTCCCTATATGTCATATAAAATACTAGCTCCCTGTGACGATGCGTATTCTATCGAGGTGTTTTGCAAGAAATTGACAAAAATCGATAGGTACGGTCCTGGGGAAATTGGCCAATAATTGGGCAGAATTCCTTACTCGCTTAGAAACGCTTGAAACTCTGTTTTGACGTTCGCAGTGTCGTCCCAATATCTCATATAAAATATTAGCTCCCTGTGACGATGCGTATTCTATCGAGGTGTTTTGCAAGAAATTGACAAAATTCGATAGGTACGGTCCTGGGGAAATTGGCCAATAATTGGGATGAATTGCTTACTCGCTTAGAAACGCATGAACCTCTGTATTGTCGTTCGCGATGACGTCCCTATATCTCATATAAAATATTAGCTCCCTGTGACGATGCGTAGTCTATCGAGGTTTTTGCAAGGAATTGACAAAAATCGATAAGTACGGTCCTGGCGAAATTGGCCAATAATTGGGCAGAATTCCTTACTCGCTTAGAAACGCTTGAAACTCTGTTTTGACGTCCGCAATGACGTCCCAATATCTCCTATAAAATATTAGCTCCCTGTGACGATACGTATTCTATCGAGGTGTTTTGCCAGAAATTGACAAAATTCGATACGTACGGTCCTGGGGAAATTGGCCAATAATTGGGATGAATTGCTTACTCGCTTAGAAACGCATGAACCTCTGTATTGTCGTTCGCGATGACGTCCCTATATCTCATATAAAATATTAGCTCCCTGTGACGATGCGTAGTCTATCGAGGTGTTTTGCAAGAAATTGACAAAAATGGATAGGTACGGTCCAGGGGAAATTGGCCAATAATTGGGCAGAATTCCTTACTCGCTTAGAAACGCTTGAAACTCTGTTTTGACGTTCGCAATGACGTCCCTATATCTAATATAAAATATTAGCTCCCTGTGACGATGCGTAGTCTATCGAGGTTTTTGCAAGGAATTGACAAAAATCGATAAGTACGGTCCTGGCGAAATCGGCCAATAATTGGGCAGAATTCCTTACTCGCTTAGAAACGCTTGAAACTCTGTTTTGACGTCCGCAATGACGTCCCTATATCTCATATAAAATATTAGCTCCCTGTGACGATACGTATTCTATCGAGGTGTTTTGCCAGAAATTGACAAAAATGGGTAGGTACGGTCCTGGGGAAATATGCCAATTATTTGGCAGAATTCCTTACTCGCTTAGAAACGCATGAAACTCTGTTTTGACGTTCGCGATGACGTCCCTATATCTCATATAAAACATTAGCTCCCCGTGACGATGCGTATTCTATCGAGGTGTTTTGCAAGAAATTGACAAAAATCGATAAGTACGGTCCTGTGGAAATTGGCCAATAATTAGGCAGAATTCTTTACTCGCTTAGAAACGCTTGAAACTCTGTTTTGACGTTCGCAATGACGTCCCTATATCTCATATAAAATATTAGCTCCCTGTGACGATGCGTATTCTATCGAGGTGTTTTGCCAGAAATTGACAAAAATCGATAGGTACGGTCCTGGGGAAATTGGCCAATTATTTGGCAGAATTCCTTACTCGCTTAGAAACGCATGAAACTCTGTTTTGACGTTCGCAATGATGTCCCTATATGTCATATAAAATACTAGCTCCCTGTGACGATGCGTATTCTATCGAGGTGTTTTGCAAGAAATTGACAAAAATCGATAGGTACGGTCCTGGGGAAATTGGCCAATAATTGGGCAGAATTCCTTACTCGCTTAGAAACGCTTGAAACTCTGTTTTGACGTTCGCAGTGTCGTCCCAATATCTCATATAAAATATTAGCTCCCTGTGACGATGCGTATTCTATCGAGGTGTTTTGCAAGAAATTGACAAAATTCGATAGGTACGGTCCTGGGGAAATTGGCCAATAATTGGGATGAATTGCTTACTCGCTTAGAAACGCATGAACCTCTGTATTGTCGTTCGCGATGACGTCCCTATATCTCATATAAAATATTAGCTCCCTGTGACGATGCGTAGTCTATCGAGGTTTTTGCAAGGAATTGACAAAAATCGATAAGTACGGTCCTGGCGAAATTGGCCAATAATTGGGCAGAATTCCTTACTCGCTTAGAAACGCTTGAAACTCTGTTTTGACGTCCGCAATGACGTCCCAATATCTCCTATAAAATATTAGCTCCCTGTGACGATACGTATTCTATCGAGGTGTTTTGCCAGAAATTGACAAAATTCGATACGTACGGTCCTGGGGAAATTGGCCAATAATTGGGATGAATTGCTTACTCGCTTAGAAACGCATGAACCTCTGTATTGTCGTTCGCGATGACGTCCCTATATCTCATATAAAATATTAGCTCCCTGTGACGATGCGTAGTCTATCGAGGTGTTTTGCAAGAAATTGACAAAAATGGATAGGTACGGTCCAGGGGAAATTGGCCAATAATTGGGCAGAATTCCTTACTCGCTTAGAAACGCTTGAAACTCTGTTTTGACGTCCGCAATGACGTCCTTATATCTCATATAAAATATTAGCTCCCTGTGACGATACGTATTCTATCGAGGTGTTTTGCCAGAAATTGACAAAGATGGGTAGGTACGGTCCTGGGGAAATTGGCCAATTATTTGGCAGAATTCCTTACTCGCTTAGAAACGCATGAAACTCTGTTTTGACGTTCGCGATGACGTCCCTATATCTCATATAAAACATTAGCTCCCCGTGACGATGCGTATTCTATCGAGGTGTTTTGCAAGAAATTGACAAAGATCGATAAGTACGGTCCTGGGGAAATTGGCCAATAATTGGGCAGAATTCCTTACTCGCTTAGAAACGCTTGAAACTCTGTTTTGACGTTCGCAATGACGTCCCTATATCTCATATAAAATATTAGCTCCCTGTGACGATGCGTATTCTATCGAGGTGTGTTGCCAGAAGTTGACAAAAATCGATAGGTACGGTCCTGGGGAAATTGGCCAATTAATTGGCAGAATTCCTTACTCGCTTAGAAACGCATGAAACTCTGTTTTGACGTTCGCAATGATGTCCCTATATGTCATATAAAATACTAGCTCCCTGTGACGATGCGTATTCTATCGAGGTGTTTTGCAAGAAATTGACAAAAATCGATAGGTACGGTCCTGGGGAAATTGGCCAATAATTGGGCAGAATTCCTTACTCGCTTAGAAACGCATGAAACTCTGTTTTGACGTTCGCGATGACGTCCCTATATCTCATATACAATACTAGCTCCCTGTGACGATGCGTAGTCTATCGAGGTGTTTTGCAAGGAATTGACAAAAATCGATATTTACGGTCCTGAGGAAATTGGCCAATAATTGGGCAGAATTCCTTACTCGCTTAGAAACGCATGAAACTCTGTTTTGACGTTCGCGATGACGTCCCAATATCTCATATAAAATATTAGCTCCCTGTGACGATGCGTAGTCTATCGAGGTGTTTTGCAAGAAATTGACAAAAATCGATAGGTACGGTCCTGGGGAAATTGGCCAATAATTCGGCAGAATTCCTTACTCACTTAGAAACGCTTAAAACTCTGTTTTGACGTTCGCAATGACGTCCCTATATCTCATATAAAATATTAGCTCCCTGTGACGACGTGTAATCTATCGAGGTGTTTTGCAAGAAATTGACAAAATTCAATAGGTACGGTCCTGGGGCAATTGCCCAATAATTGGGCAGAATTCCTTGCTCGCTTAGAAACGCTTGAATCTCTGTTTTGACGTTCGCAATGACGTCCCTATATCTCATATAAAATATTAGCTCCCTGTGACGATGCGTATTCTATTGAGGTGTTTTGCCAGAAATTGACGAAGATCGATAGGTACGGTCCTGGGGAGATTGGCCAATAATTGGGCAGAATTGCTTGCTCGCTAAGAAACGCATGAAACTCTGTTTTGACGTTCGCGATGACATCCCTATATCTCATATAAAATATTAGCTCCCTGTGACGATGCGTATTCTATCGAGGTGTTTTGCAAGAAATTGACAAAATTCGATAGGTACGGTCCTGGGGAAATTGGCCAATAATTGGGATGAATTGCTTACTCGCTTAGAAACAGATGAAACTCTGTTTTGACGTTCGCGATGACGTCCCTATATCTCATATAAAATATTAGCTCCCTGTGACGATGCGTAGTCTATCGAGGTGTTTTGCAAGAAATTGACAAAAATCGATAGGTACGGTCCAGGGGAAATTGGCCAATAATTGGGCAGAATTCCTTACTCGCTTAGAAACGCTTGAAACTCTGTTTTGACGTTCGCAATGACGTCCCAATATCTCATATAAAATATTAGCTCCCTGTGACGATGCGTAGTCTATCGAGGTGTTTTGCAAGAAATTGACAAAAATCGATAGGTACGGTCCAGGGGAAATTGGCCAATAATTGGGCAGAATTCCTTACTCGCTTAGAAACGCTTGAAACTCTGTTTTGACGTTCGCAATGTCGTCCCAATATCTCATATAAAATATAAGCTCCCTGTGACGATGCGTATTCTATCGAGGTGTTTTGCAAGAAATTGACAAAATTCGATAGGTACGGTCCTGGGGAAATTGGCCAATAATTGGGATGACTTGCTTACTCGCCTAGAAACGCATGAACCTCTGTTTTGTCGTTCGCGATGACGTCCCTATATCTCATATAAAATATTAGCTCCCTGTGACGATGCGTAGTCTATCGAGGTGTTTTGCAAGAAATTGACAAAAATGGATAGGTACGGTCCAGGGGAAATTGGCCAATAATTGGGCAGAATTCCTTACTCGCTTAGAATCGCTTGAAACTCTGTTTTGACGTTCGCAATGGCGTCCCTATATCTAATATAAAATATTAGCTCCGTGTGACGATGCGTAGTCTATCGAGGTTTTTGCAAGGAATTGACAAAAATCGATAAGTACGGTCCTGGCGAAATTGGCCAATAATTGGGCAGAATTCCTTACTCGCTTAGAAACGCTTGAAACTCTGTTTTGACGTTCGCTATGACGACCCTATATCTCATATAAAATATTAGCTCCCTGTGACGATACGTATTCTATCGAGGTGTTTTGCCAGAAATTGACAAAAATCGATAGGTACGGTCCTGGGGAGATTGGCCAATAATTGGGCAGAATTGCTTACTCGCTTAGAAACGCATAAAACTCTGTTTTGACATTCGCGATGACGTCCCTATATCTCATATAAAATATTAGCTCCCTGTGACGATGTGTATTCTATCGAGGTGTTTTGCAAGAAATTGACAAAACTCGATAGGTACGGTCCTGGGGAAATTGGCCAATAATTGGGCAGAATTCCTTACTCACTTAGAAACACTTGAAACTCTGTTTTGACGTTCGCAATGACGTCCCTATATCTCATATAAAATATTAGCTCCCTGTGACGATACGTATTCTATCGAGGTGTTTTGCCAGAAATTGACAAAAATGGGTAGGTACGGTCCTGGGGAAATTGGCCAATTATTTGGCAGAATTCCTTACTCGCTTAGAAACGCATGAAACTCTGTTTTGACGTTCGCGATGACGTCCCTATATCTCATATAAAACATTAGCTCCCCGTGACGATGCGTATTCTATCGAGGTGTTTTGCAAGAAATTGACAAAAATCGATAAGTACGGTCCTGGGGAAATTGGCCAATAATTGGGCAGAATTCCTTACTCGCTTAGAAACGCTTGGAACTCTGTTTTGACGTTCGCAATGACGTCCCTATATCTCATATAAAATATTAGCTCCCTGTGACGATGCGTATTCTATCGAGGTGTGTTGCCAGAAATTGACAAAAATCGATAGGTACGGTCCTGGGGAAATTGGCCAATTATTTGGCAGAATTCCTTACTCGCTTAGAAACGCATGAAACTCTGTTTTGACGTTCGCAATGATGTCCCTATATGTCATATAAAATACTAGCCCCCTGTGACGATGCGTATTCTATCGAGGTGTTTTGCAAGAAATTGACAAAAATCGATAGGTACGGTCCTGGGGAAATTGGCCAATAATTGGGCAGAATTCCTTACTCGCTTAGAAACGCATGAAACTCTGTTTTGACGTTCGTGATGACGTCCCTATATCTCATATACAATATTAGCTCCCTGTGACGATGCGTAGTCTATCGAGGTGTTTTGCAAGGAATTGACAAAAATCGATAAGTACGGTCCTGAGGAAATTGGCCAATAATTGGGCAGAATTCCTTATTCGCTTAGAAACGCATGAAACTCTGTTTTGACGTTCGCGATGACGTCCCTATATCTCATATACAATATTAGCTCCCTGTGACGATGCGTAGTCTATCGAGGTGTTTTGCAAGGATTTGACAAAAATCGATAAGGACGGTCCTTGCGAAATTAGCCAATAATTGGGCAGAATTCCTTACTCGCTTAGAAACGCTTGAAACTCTGTTTTGACGTTCGCTATGACGTCCCTATATCTCATATAAGATATTAGCTCCCTGTGACGATTCGTATTCCATCGAGGTGTTTTGCCAGAAATTGACAAAAATCGATAGGTACGGTCCTGGGGAAATTGGCCAATAATTGGGCAGAATTCCTTACTCGCTTAGAAACGCATGAAACTCTGTTTTGACGTTCACGATGACGTCCCTATATCTCATATAAAATATTAGCTCCCTGTGACGATGCGTAGTCTATCGAGGTGTTTTGCAAGGAATTGACAAAAATCGATAAGTACGGTCCTGAGGAAATTGGCCAATAATTGGGCAGAATTCCTTACTCGCTTAGATACGCATGAAACTCTGTTTTGACGTTCGTGATGACGTCCCTATATCTCATATACAATATTAGCTCCCTGTGACGATGCGTAGTCTATCGAGGTGTTTTGCAACGAATTGACAAAAATCGATAAGTACGGTCCTGGGGAAATTGGCCAATAATTGGGCAGAATTCCTTACTCGCTTAGAAACGCTTGAAACTCTGTTTTGACGTTCGCAATGACGTTTCTATATCTCATATAAAATATTAGCTCCCTGTGACGATGCGTATTCTATCGAGGTGTTTCGCCAGAAATTGACAAAAATCGATAGGTATGGTCCTGGGGAAATTGGCCAATAATTGGGATGAATTGCTTACTCGCCTAGAAACGCATGAACCTCTGTTTTGTCGTTCGCGATGACGTCCCTATATCTCATATAAAATATTAGCTCCCTGTGACGATGCGTAGTCTATCGAGGTGTTTTGCAAGAAATTGACAAAAATGGATAGGTACGGTCCAGGGGAAATTGGCCAATAATTGGGCAGAATTCCTTACTCGCTTAGAATCGCTTGAAACTCTGTTTTGACGTTCGCAATGACGTCCCTATATCTAATATAAAATATTAGCTCCGTGTGACGATGCGTAGTCTATCGAGGTTTTTGCAAGGAATTGACAAAAATCGATAAGTACGGTCCTGGCGAAATTGGCCAATAATTGGGCAGAATTCCTTACTCGCTTAGAAACGCTTGAAACTCTGTTTTGACGTTCGCTATGACGACCCTATATCTCATATAAAATATTAGCTCCCTGTGACGATACGTATTCTATCGAGGTGTTTTGCCAGAAATAGACAAAAATCGATAGGTACGGTCCTGGGGAGATTGGCCAATAATTGGGCAGAATTGCTTACTCGCTTAGAAACGCATAAAACTCTGTTTTGACATTCGCGATGACGTCCCTATATCTCATATAAAATATTAGCTCCCTGTGACGATGTGTATTCTATCGAGGTGTTTTGCAAGAAATTGACAAAACTCGATAGGTACGGTCCTGGGGAAATTGGCCAATAATTGGGCAGAATTCCTTACTCGCTTAGAAACGCTTGAAACTCTGTTTTGACGTCCGCAATGACGTCCCTATATCTCATATAAAATATTAGCTCCCTGTGACGATACGTATTCTATCGAGGTGTTTTGCCAGAAATTGACAAAAATGGGTAGGTACGGTCCTGGGGAAATTGGCCAATTATTTGGCAAAATTCCTTACTCGCTTAGAAACGCATGAAACTCTGTTTTGACGTTCGCGATGACGTCCCTATATCTCATATAAAACATTAGCTCCCTGTGACGATGCGTAGTCTATCGAGGTGTTTTGCAAGGAATTGACAAAAATCGATAAGTACGGTCCTGAGGAAATTGGCCATCAATTGGGCAGAATTCCTTATTCGCTTAGAAACGCATGAAACTCTGTTTTGACGTTCGCAATGACGTCCCTATATCTCATATACAATATTAGCTCCCTGTGACGATGCGTAGTCTATGGAGGTGTTTTGCAAGGATTTGACAAAAATCGATAAGTACGGTCCTGGCGAAATTAGCCAATAATTGGGCAGAATTCCTTACTCGCTTAGAAACGCTTGAAACTCTGTTTTGACGTTCGCTATGACGTCCCTATATCTCATATAAGATATTAGCTCCCTGTGACGATTCGTATTCCATCGAGGTGTTTTGCCAGAAATTGACAAAAATCGATAGGTACGGTCCTGGGGAAATTGGCCAATAATTGGGCAGAATTCCTTACTCGCTTAGAAACGCATGAAACTCTGTTTTGACGTTCACGATGACGTCCCTATATCTCATATAAAATATTAGCTCCCTGTGACGATGCGTAGTCTATCGAGGTGTTTTGCAAGGAATTGACAAAAATCGATAAGTACGGTCCTGAGGAAATTGGCCAATAATTGGGCAGAATTCCTTACTCGCTTAGATACGCATGAAACTCTGTTTTGACGTTCGTGATGACGTCCCTATATCTCATATACACTATTAGCTCCCTGTGACGATGCGTAGTCTATCGAGGTGTTTTGCAACGAATTGACAAAAATCGATAAGTACGGTCCTGGGGAAATTGGCCAATAATTGGGCAGAATTCCTTACTCGCTTAGAAACGCTTGAAACTCTGTTTTGACGTTCGCAATGACGTTTCTATATCTCATATAAAATATTAGCTCCCTGTGACGATGCGTATTCTATCGAGGTGTTTCGCCAGAAATTGACAAAAATCGATAGGTATGGTCCTGGGGAGATTGGCCAATAATTGGGCAGAATTCCTTACTCGCTTCGAAACGCATGAAACTCTGTTTTGACGTTCGCGATGACGTCCCTATATCTCATATAAAATATTAGCTCCCTGTGATGAAGTGTAGTCTAGCGAGGTGTTTTGCAAGGAATTGACAAAAATCGATAAGTACGGTCCTGGCGAAATTGGCCAATAATTGGGCAGAATTCCTTACTCGCTTAGAAACGCATTAAACTCTGTTTTGACGTTCGCTATGACGTCCCTATATCTCATATAAAATATCAGCTCCCTGTGACGATTCGTATTCTATCGAGGTGTTTTGCCAGAAATTGACAAAAATCGATAGGTACGGTCCTGGGGAAATTGGCCAATAATTCGGCAGAATTCCTTACTCACTTAGAAACCCTTAAAACTCTGTTTTGACGTTCGCAATGACGTCCCTATTTCTCATATAAAATATTAGCTCCCTGTGACGATGTGTATTCTATCGAGGTGTTTTGCAAGAAATTGACAAAATTCGATAGGTACGGTCCTGAGGAAATTGCCCAATAATTGGGCAGAATTCCTTACTCGCTTAGAAACGCTTGAATCTCTGTTTTGACGTTCGCAATGACGTCCCTATATCTCATATAAAATATCTGCTCCCTGTGACGATTCGTATTCTATCGAGGTGTTTTGCCAGAAATTGACAAAAATCGATAGGTACGGTCCTGGGGAAATTGGCCAATAATTCGGCAGAATTCCTTACTCACTTAGAAACCCTTAAAACTCTGTTTTGCCGTTCGCAATGACGTCCCTATATCTCATATAAAATATTAGCTCCCTGTGACGATGTGTATTCTATCGAGGTGTTTTGCAAGAAATTGACAAAATTCGATAGGTACGGTCCTGGGGAAATTGCCCAATAATTGGGCAGAATTCCTTACTCGCTTAGAAACGCTTGAATCTCTGTTTTGACGTTCGCAATGACGTCCCTATATCTCATATAAAATATTAGCTCCCTGTGACGATGCGTATTCTATTGAGGTGTTTTGCCAGAAGTTGACAAAAATCGGTCCTGGGGAGATTGGCCAATAATTGGGCAGAATTGCTTGCTCGCTTAGAAACGCATGAAACTCTGTTTTGACGTTCGCGATGACGTCCCTATATCTCATATTCAATATTAGCTCCCTGTGACGATGCGTAGTCTATCGAGGTGTTTTGCAAGGAATTGACAAAAATCGATAAGTACGGTCCTGAGGAAATTGGCCAATAATTGGGCAGAATTCCTTACTCGCCTAGAAACGCATGAAACTCTGTTTTGACGTTCGCGATGACGTCCCTATATCTCATATTCAATATTAGCTCCCTGTGACGATGCGTAGTCTATCGAGGTGTTTTGCAAGGAATTGACAAAAATCGATAAGTACGGTCCTGACGAAATTAGCCAATAATTGGGCAAAATTCCTTACTCGCTTAGAAACGCTTGAAACTCTGTTTTGACGTTCGCTATGACGTCCCTATATCTCATATAAAATATTAGCTCCCTGTGACGATGCGTAGTCTATCGAGGTGTTTTGCAAGGAATTGACAAAAATCGATAAGTACGGTCCTGAGGAAATTGGCCAATAATTAGGCAGAATTCCTTACTCGCTTAGATACGCATGAAACTCTGTTTTGACGTTCGTGATGACGTCCCTATATCTCATATACAATATTAGCTCCCTGTGACGATGCGGAGTCTATCGAGGTGTTTTGCAAGAAATTGACAAAATTCGATAGGTACGGTCTTGGGGAAATTGGCCAATAATTGGGATGAATTGCTTACTCGCTTAGAAACGCATGAAACTCTGTTTTGACGTTCGCGATGACGTCCCTATATCTCATATAAAATATTAGCTCCCTGTGACGATGCGTATTCTATCGAGGTGTTTTGCAAGAAATTGACAAAATTCGATAGGTACGGTCCTGGGGAAATTGGCCAATAATTGGGATGAATTGCTTACTCGCTTAGAAAGGCATGAAACTCTGTTTTGACGTTCGCGATGACGTCCCTATATCTCATATAAAATATTAGCTCCCTGTGACGATGCGTAGTCTATCGAGGTGTTTTGCAAGAAATTGACAAAAATCGATAGGTACGGTCCAGGGGAAATTGGCCAATAATTGGGCAGAAATCCTTACTCGCTTAGAAACGCTTGAAACTCTGTTTTGACGTTCGCAATGACGTCCCAATATGTCATATAAAATATTAGCTCCCTGTGACGATGCGTATTCTATCGAGGTGTTTTGCAAGAAATTGACAAAAATCGATAGGTACGTCCTGGGGAAATAGGCCAATAATTTGGCAGAATTCCTTACTCGCTTAGAAGCGCATGAAACTCTGTTTTGACGTTCGCGATGACGTCCCTATATCTCATATAAAATATTAGCTCCCTGTGACGATGGGTATCCTATCGATGTGTTTTGCCAGAAATTGAGAAATATCGATAGGTACGGTCCTGGGGAAATTGGCCAATAATTCGGCGGAATTCCTTACTCGCTTAGAAACGCATGAAACTCTGTTTTGACGTTCGCGATGACGTCCCTATATCTCATATAAAATATTAGCTCCCTGTGACGATGAGTATTCTATCGAGGTGTTTTGCAAGAAATTGACAAAAATCGATAGGTACGGTCCTGGGGAAATTGGCCAATAATTGGGCAGAATTCCTTACTCGCTTAGAAACGCTTAAAACTCTGTTTTGACGTTCGCAATGACGTCCCTATATCTCATATAAAATATTAGCTCCCTGTGACGATGCGTATTCTATCATGGTGTTTTGCCAGAAATTGACAAAAATCGATAGGTACGGTCCAGGGGAAATTGGGCAGAATTCCTTACTCGCTTAGAAACGCTTGAAACTCTGTTTTGACGTTCGCAATGACGTCCCTATATCTCATATAAAATATTAGCTCCCTGTGACGATGCGTATTCTATCGAGGTGTTTTGCAAGAAATTGACAAAATTCGATAGGTACGGTCCTGGGGAAATTGGCCAATAATTGGGATGAATTGCTTACTCGCTTAGAAAGGCATGAAACTCTGTTTTGACGTTCGCGATGACGTCCCTATATCTCATATAAAATATTAGCTCCCTGTGACGATGCGTAGTCTATCGAGGTGTTTTGCAAGGAATTGACAAAAATCGATAGGTACGGTCCAGGGGAAATTGGCATGAAACTCTTTGGGCAGAATTCCTTACTCGCTTAGAAACGCATGAAACTCTGTTTTGACGTTCGTGATGACGTCCCTATATCTCATATACAATATTAGCTCCCTGTGACGATGCGTAGTCTATCGAGGTGTTTTGCAAGGAATTGACAAAAATCGATAAGTACCTTCCTGGGGAAATTGGCCAATAATTGGGCAGAATTCCTTACTCGCTTAGAAATGCTTGAAACTCTGTTTTGACGTTCGCTATGACGTCCCTATATCTCATATAAAATATAAGCTCCCTGTGACGATGTGTATTCTATCGAGGTGTTTTGCAAGAAATTGACAAAAGTCGATAGGTACGGTCCTGGGAAAATTGCCCAATAATTGGGCAGAATTCCTTACTCGCTTAGAAACGCTTGAATCTCTGTTTTGACGTTCGCAATGACGTCCCTATATCTCATATAAAATGTTAGCTCCCTGTGACGATGCGTATTCTATTGAGGTGTTTTGCCAGAAATTGACGAAAATCGATAGGTACAGTCCTGGGGAGATTGGCCAATAATTGGGCAGAATTGCTTGCTCGCTTAGAAACGCATGAAACTCTGTTTTGACGTTCGCGATGACGTCCCTATATCTCATATAAAATATTAGCTCCCTGTGACGGTGCGTATTCTATCGAGGTGTTTTGCAAGAAATTGACAAAATTCAATAGGTACGGTCCTGGGGAAATTGGCCAATAATTGGGATGAATTGCTTACTCGCTTAGAAACGCATGAAACTCTGTTTTGACGTTCGCGATGACGTCCCTATATCTCATATAAAATATTAGCTCCCTGTGACGATGCGTATTCTATCGAGGTGTTTTGCAAGAAATTGACAAAAATCGATAAGTACGGTCCTGGGGAAATTGGCTAATAATTGGGCAGAATTCCTTACTCGCTTAGAAACGCATGAAGCTCTGTTTTGACGTTCGCGATGACGTCCCTATATCTCATATAAAATATTAGCTCCCTGTGACGATGCGTAGTCTATCGAGGTGTTTTGCAAGGAATTGACAAAAATCGATAAGTACGGTCCTGAGGAAATTGGCCAATAATTGGGCAGAATTCCTTTCTCGCTTAGAAACGCATGAAACTCTGTTTTGACGTTCGTGATGACGTCCCTATATCTCATATACAATATTAGCTCCCTGTGACGATGCGTAGTCTATCGAGGTGTTTTGCAAGGAATTGACAAAAATCGATAAGTACCTTCCTAGGGAAATTGGCCAATAATTGGGCAGAATTGCTTGCTCGCTTAGAAACGCATGAAACTCTGTTTTGACGTTCGCGATGACGTCCCTATATCTCGTATAAAATATTAGCTCCCTGTGACGATGCGTATTCTATCGAGGTGTTTTGCAAGAAATTGACAAAATTCAATAGGTACGGTCCTGGGGAAATTGGCCAATAATTGGGATGAATTGCTTACTCGCTTAGAAACGCATGAAACTCTGTTTTGACGTTCGCGATGACGTCCCTATATCTCATATAAAATATTAGCTCCCTGTGACGATGCGTATTCTATCGAGGTGTTTTGCAAGAAATTGACAAGATTCGATAGGTACGGTCCTGGGAAAATTGGCCAATAATTGGGACGAATTGCTTTCTCGCTTAGAAAGGCATGAAACTCTGTTTTGACGTTCGCGATGACGTCCCTATATCTCATATAAAATATTAGCTCCATGTGACGATGCGTAGTCTATCGAGGTGTTTTGCAAGAAATTGACAAAAATCGATAGGTACGGTCCAGGGGAAATTGGCCAATAATTGGGTAGAATTCCTTACTCGCTTAGAAACGCTTAAAACTCTGTTTTGACGTTCGCAATGACGTCCCAATATCTCATATAAAATATTAGCTCCCTGTGACGATGCGTATTCTATCGAGGTGTTTTGCAAGAAATTGACAAAAATCGATAGGTACGTCCTGGGGAAATTGGCCAATGATTGGGCAGAATTCCTTACTCGCTTAGAAACGCATGAAACTCTGTTTTGACGTTCGCGATGACGTCCCTATATCTCATATAAAATATTAGCTCCCTGTGACGATGGGTATCCTATCGAGGTGTTTTGCCAGAAATTGACAAATATCGATAGGTACGGTCCTGGGGAAATTGGCCAATAATTGGGCAGAATTCCTTACTCGCTTAGAAACGCATGAAACTCTGTTTTGACGTTCGCGATGACGTCCCTATATCTCATATAAAATATTAGCTCCCTGTGAAGATGCGTATTCTATCGAGGTGTTTTGCAAGAAATTGACAAAAATCGATAGGTACGGTCCTGGGGAAATTGGCCAATAATTGGGCAGAATTCCTTACTCACTTAGAAACCCTTGAACCTCTGTTTTGACGTTCGCATTGACGTCCCTATATCTCATATAAAATATTAGCTCCCTGTGACGAGGAGTATTCTATCGAGGTGTTTTGCAAGAAATTGACAAAAATCGATAGGTACGGTCCTGGGGAAATTGGCCAATAATTGGGCAGAATTCCTTACTCGCTTAGAAACGCTTAAAACTCTGTTTTGACGTTCGCAATGACGTCCCTATATCTCATATAAAATGTTAGCTCCCTGTGACGATGCGTATTCTATCGCGGTGTTTTGCCAGAAATTGACAAAAATCCATAGGTACGGTCCTGGGGAAATTGGCCAATAATTGGGCAGAATTCCTTACTCGCTTAGAAACGCTTGAAACTCTGTTTTGACGTTCGCAATGACGTCCCTATATCTCATATAAAATATTAGGTCCCTGTGACGATGCGTATTCTATCGAGGTGCTTTGCAAGAAATTGACAAAAATCGATAGGTACAGTCCAGGGGAAATTGGCCAATAATTGGGCAGAATTCCTTACTCGCTTAGAAACGCTTGAAACTCTGTCTTGACGTTCGCGATGACGTCCCTATATCTCATATAAAATATTAGCTCCTTGTGACTATGCGCATTCTATCGAGGTGTTTTGCCAGAAATTGACGAAAATCGATAGGTACGGTCCTGGGGAGATTGGCCAATAATTGGGATGAATTGCTTGCTCGCTTAGAAACGCATGAAACTCTGTTTTGACGTTCGCGATGACGTCCCTATATCTCATATAAAATATTAGCTCCCTGTGACGATGCGTATTCTATCGAGGTGTTTTGCAAGAAATTGACAAAAATCGATAAGTACGGTCCTGGGGAAATTGGCCAATAATTGGGCAGAATTCCTTACTCGCTTAGAAACGCATGAAACTCTGTTTTGACGTTCGCGATGACGTCCCTATATCTCATATAAAATATTAGCTCCTGTTGACGATGAGTATTCTATCATGGTGTTTTGCAAAAAATGACAAAAATCGATAGGTACGGTCCTGGGGAAATTGGCCAATAATTGGGCAGAATTCCTTACTCGCTTAGAAACGCTTGAAACTCTGTTTTGACGTTCGCGATGACGTCCCTATATCTCATATAAAATATTAGCTCCCTGTGACGATGCGTATTCTATCGAGGTGTTTTGCCAGAAATTGACGAAAATTGATAGGTACGGTCCTGGGGAAATTGGCCAATAATTGGGCAGAATTCCTTACTCACTTAGACACGCTTGAAACTCAGTTTTGACGTTCGCAATGACGTCCCTGTATCTCATATAAAATATTAGCTCCCTGTGACGATGCGTATTCTATCGAGGTGTTTTGCCAGAAATTGACAAATATCGATAGGTCCTGGGGAAATTGGCCAATAATTGGGCAGAATACCTTACTCGCTTAGAAACGCTTAAAACTCTGTTTTGACGTTCGCAATGACGTCCCTATATCTCATATAAAATATTAGCTCCCTGTGACGATGCGTATTCTATCATGGTGTTTTGCAAGAAATTGACAAAAATCGATAGGTACGGTCCTGGGGAGATTGGCCAATAATTGGGCAGAATTCCTTACTCGCTTAGAAACGCTTGAAACTCTGTTTTGACGTTCGCAATGACGTCCCTATATCTCATATAAAATATTAGCTCCCTGTGACGATGCGTATTCTGTCGAGGTGTTTTGCAAGAAATTGACAAAAATCGATAGGTACGGTCCAGGGGAAATTGGCCAATAATTGGGCAGAATTCCTTACTCACTTAGAAACGCTTGAAACTCTGTTTTGAAGTTCGCAATGACGTCCCTATATCTCATATAAAGTATTAGCTCCCTGTGACGATGCGTATTCTATCGAGGTGTTTTGCCAGAAATTGACAAAAATCGATAGGTACGGTCCTGGGGAAAGTGGCCAATAATTGGGCAGAATTCCTTACTCACTTAGAAACACTTGAAACTCTGTTTTGACATTCGCGATGACGTCCCTATATCTCATATAAAATATTAGCTCCCTGTGACGATGCGTATTCTATCGAGGTGTTTTGCAAGAAATTGACAAAAATCGATAGGTACGGTCCTGGGGAAATTGGCCAATAATTGGGCAGAATTCCTTACTCGCTTAGAAACGCATGAAACTCTGTTTTGACGTTCGCGATGACGTCCCTATATCTCATATAAAATATTAGCTCCTGTTGACGATGAGTATTCTATCATGGTGTTTTGCAAAAATTGACAAAAATTGATAGGTACGGTCCTGGGGAAATTGGCCAATAATTGGGCAGAATTCCTTACTCGCTTAGAAACGCTTGAGACTCTGTTTTGGCGTTCGCAATGACGTCCCTATATCTCATATAAAATATTAGCTCCCTGTGACGATGCGTATTCTATCGAGGTGTTTTGCAAGAAATTGACAAAAATCGATAGGTACGGTCCTGGGGAAATTGGCCAATAATTGGGCAGAATTCCTTACTCGCTTAGAAACGCTTAAAACTCTGTTTTGACGTTCGCAATGACGTCCCTATATCTCATATAAAATATTAGCTCCCTGTGACGATGCGTATTCTATCATGGTGTTTTGCCAGAAATTGACAAAAATCGATAGGTACGGTCCTGGGGAAATTGGCCAATAATTGGGCAGAATTCCTTACTCGCTTAGAAACGCTTGAAACTCTGTTTTGACGTTCGCAATGACGTCCCTATATCTCATATAAAATATTAGGTCCCTGTGACGATGCGTATTCAATCGAGGTGTTTTGCAAGAAATTGACAAAAATCGATAGGTACGGTCCTGGGGAAATTGGCCAATAATTGGGCAGAATACCTTACTCGCTTAGAAACGCTTAAAACTCTGTTTTGACGTTCGCAATGACGTCCCTATATCTCATATAAAATATTAGCTCCCTGTGACGATGCGTATTCTATCATGGTGTTTTGCCAGAAATTGACAAAAATCGATAGGTACGGTCCTGGGGAGATTGGCCAATAATTGGGCAGAATTCCTTACTCGCTTAGAAACGCATGAAACTCTGTTTTGACGTTCGCGATGACGTCCCTATATCTCATATAAAATATTAGCTCACTGTGACGATGCGTATTCTATCGAGGTGTTTTGCAAGAAATTGACAAAAATCGATAAGTACGGTCCTGGGGAAATTGGCCAATAATTGGCCAGTTTTCCTTACTCGCTTAGAAACGCATGAAACTCTGTTTTGACGTTCGCGATGACGTCCCTATATCTCATATAAAATATTAGCTCCTGTTGACGATGAGTATTCTATCATGGTGTTTTTCAAAAAATGACAAAAATCGATAGGTACGGTCCTGGGGAAATTGGCCAATAATTGGGCAGAATTCCTTACTCGCTTAGAAACGCATGAAACTCTGTTTTGACGTTCGCGATGACGTCCCTATATCTCATATAAAATATTAGCTCCCTGTGACGATGCGTATTCTATCGAGGTGTTTTGCCAGAAATTGACGAAAATTGATAGGTACGGTCCTGGGGAAATTGGCCAATAATTGGGCAGAATTCCTTACTCACTTAGACACGCTTGAAACTCTGTTTTGACGTTCGCAATGACGTCCCTATATCTCATATAAAATATTAGCTCCCTGTGACGATGCGTATTCTATCGAGGTGTTTTGCCAGAAATTGACAAATAACGATAGGTACGGTCCTGGGGAAATTGGCCAATAATTGGGCAGAATTCCTTACTCACTTAGAAACACTTGAAACTCTGTTTTGACATTCGCGATGACGTCCCTATATCTCATATAAAATATTAGTTCACTGTGACGATGCGTATTCTATCGAGGTGTTTTGCAAGAAATTGACAAAAATCGATAGGTACGGTCCTGGGGAAATTGGCCAATAATTGGGCAGAATTCCTTACTCGCTTAGAAACGCATGAAACTCTGTTTTGACGTTCGCGATGACGTCCCTATATCTCATATAAAATATTAGCTCCCGTTGACGATGAGTATTCGATCATGGTGTTTTGCAAAAATTGACAAAAATCGATAGGTACGGTCCTGGGGAAATTGGCCAATAATTGGGCAGAATTCCTTACTCGCTTAGAAACGCTTGAAACTCTGTTTTGACGTTCGCAATGACGTCCCTATATCTCATATAAAATATTAGTTCCCTGTGACTATGCGCATTCTATCGAGGTGTTTTGCCAGAAATTGACGAAAATCGATAGGTACGGTCCTGGGGAGATTGGCCAATAATTGGGATGAATTGCTTGCTCGCTTAGAAACGCATGAAACTCTGTTTTGGCATTCGCGATGACTTCCCCATATCTTATATAAAATATTAGCTCCCTGTGACGATGCGTATTCTATCGAGGAGTTTTGCAAGAAATTGACAAAAATCGATAAGTACGGTCCTGGGGAAATTGGCCAATAATTGGGCAGAATTCCTTACTCGCTTAGAAACGCATGAAACTCTGTTTTGACGTTCGCGATGACGTCCCTATATCTCATATAAAATATTAGCTCCTGTTGACGATGAGTATTCTATCATGGTGTTTTGCAAAAAATGACAAAAATCGATCGGTACGGTCCTGGGGAAATTGGCCAATAATTGGGCAGAATTCCTTACTCGCTTAGAAACGCATGAAACTCTGTTTTGACGTTCGCAATGACGTCCCTATATCTCATATAAAATATTAGCTCCCTGTGACGATGCGGATTCTATCGAGGTGTTTTGCAAGAAATTGACGAAAATCGATAGGGGAGATTGGCCAATAATTGGGATGAATTGCTTGCTTGCTTAGAAACGCATGAAACTCTGTTTTGACGTTCGCGATGACGTCCCTATATCTCATATAAAATATTAACTCCCTGTGACGATGGGTATCCTATCGATGTGTTTTGCCAGAAATTGACAAATATCGATAGGTACGGTCCTGGGGAAATTTGCCAATAATTGGGCAGAATTCCTTACTCGCTTAGAAACGCATGAAACTCTGTTTTGACGTTCGCAATGACGTCCCTATATCTCATATAAAATATTAGCCCCCTGTGACTATGCGCATTCTATCGAGGTGTTTTGCCAGAAATTGACGAAAATCGATAGGTACGGTCCTGGGGAGATTGGCCAATAATTGGGATGAATTGCTTGCTCGCATAGAAACGCATGAAACTCTGTTTTGACGATCGCGATAACGTCAATATAACTCATATAAAATATTAGCTCCCTGTGACGATGCGTATTCTAACGAGGTGTTTTGCAAGAAATTGACAAAAATCGATAAGTACGGTCCTGGGGAAATTGGCCAATAATTGGGCAGAATTCCTTACTCGCTTAGAAACGCATGAAACTCTGTTTTGACGTTCGCGATAACGTCAATATATCTCATATAAAATATTAGCTCCCTGTGACGATGCGTATTCTATCGAGGTGTTTTGCCAGAAATTGACAAAAATCGATAGGTATGGTCCTGGGGAGATTGGCCAATAATTGGGCAGAATTCCTTACTCGCTTAGAAACGCTTGAAACTCTGTTTCGAAGTTCGCAATGACGTCCCTATATCTCATATAAAATATTAGCTCCCTGTGACGATGCGTAGTCTATCAAGGTTTTTGCAAGGAATTGACGAAAATGGATAAGTACGGTCCTGGCGAAATTGGCCAATAATTGGGCAGAATTCCTTACTCGCTTAAAAATATTGAAACTCTGTTTTGACGTTCGCAATGACGTCCCTATATCTCATATAAAATATTAGCTCCCTGTGATGATGCGTATTCTATCGAGGTGTTTTGCCAGAAATTGACAAATAACGATAAGTACGGTCCTGGGGAAATTGGCCAATAATTGGGCAGAATTCCTTACTCACTTAGAAACACTTGAAACTCTGTTTTGACATTCGCGATGACGTCCCTATATCTCATATAAAATATTAGTTCCCTGTGACGATGCGTATTCTATCGAGGCGTTTTGCAAGAAATTGACAAAAATCGATAGGTACGGTCCTGGGGAAATTGGCCAATAATTGGGCAGAATTCCTTACTCGCTTAGAAACGCATGAAACTCTGTTTTGACGTTCGCGATGACGTCCCTATATCTCATATACAAGATTAGCTCCCTGTGACGATGCGTATTCTATCGAGGTGTTTTGCAAGGAATTGACAAAAATCGATAGGTACGGTCCTGGGGAAATTGGCCAATAATTGGGCAGAATTCCTTACTCGCTTAGAAACGCTTTAAACTCTGTTTTGACGTTCGCAATGACGTCCCTATATCTCATATAAAGTATTAGCTCCCTGTGACGATGCGTATTCTATCGAGGTGTTTTGCAAGAAATTGACAAAAATCGATAGGTACGGTCCTGGGGAAATTGGCCAATAATTGGGCAGAATTCCTTACTCGCTTAGAAACGCTTTAAACCCTGTTTTGACGTTCGCAATGACGTCCCTATATATCATATAAAATATTAGCTCCCTGTGACTATGCGCATTCTATCGAGGTGTTTTGCCAGAAATTGACGAAAATCGATAGGTACGGTCCTGGGGAGATTGGCCAATAATTGGGATGAATTGCTTGCTCGCTTAGAAACGCATGAAACTCTGTTTTGACGCTCGCGATGACGTCCCTATATCTCATATAAAATATTAGCTCCCTGTGACGATGCGTATTCTATCGAGGTGTTTTGCAAGAAATTGACAAAAATCGATAAGTACGGTCCTGGGGAAATTGGCCAATAATTGGGCAGAATTCCTTACTCGCTTAGAAACGCATGAAACTCTGTTTTGACGTTCGCGATGACGTCCCTATATCTCATATAAAATATTAGCTCCCTGTGACGATGCGTATTCTATCGAGGTGTTTTGCCAGAAATTGACGAAAATTGATAGGTACGGTCCTGGGGAGATTGGCCAATAATTGGGATGAATTGCTTGCTCGCTTAGAAACGCATGAAACTCTGTTTTGACGTTCGCGATGACGTCCCTATATCTCATATAAAATATTAGCTCACTGTGACGATGCGTATTCTATCGAGGTGTTTTGCAAGAAATTGACAAAAATCGATAAGTACGGTCCTGGGGAAATTGGCCAATAATTGGCCAGTTTTCCTTACTCGCTTAGAAACGCATGAAACTCTGTTTTGACGTTCGCGATGACGTCCCTATATCTCATATAAAATATTAGCTCCTGTTGACGATGAGTATTCTATCATGGTGTTTTTCAAAAAATGACAAAAATCGATAGGTACGGTCCTGGGGAAATTGGCCAATAATTGGGCAGAATTCCTTGCTCGCTTAGAAACGCATGAAACTCTGTTTTGACGTTCGCGATGACGTCCCTATATCTCATATAAAATATTAGCTCCCTGTGACGATGCGTATTCTATCGAGGTGTTTTGCCAGAAATTGACGAAAATTGATAGGTACGGTCCTGGGGAAATTGGCCAATAATTGGGCAGATTTCCTTACTCACTTAGACACGCTTGAAACTCTGTTTTGACGTTCGCAATGACGTCCCTATATCTCATATAAAATATTAGCTCCCTGTGACGATGCGTATTCTATCGAGGTGTTTTGCAAGAAATTGACAAATAACGATAGGAACGGTCCTGGGGAAATTGGCCAATAATTGGGCAGAATTCCTTACTCACTTAGAAACACTTGAAACTCTGTTTTGACATTCGCGATGACGTCCCTATATCTCATATAAAATATTAGTTCACTGTGACGATGCGTATTCTATCGAGGTGTTTTGCAAGAAATTGACAAAAATCGATAGGTACGGTCCTGGGGAAATTGGCCAATAATTGGGCAGAATTCCTTACTCGCTTAGAAACGCATGAAACTCTGTTTTGACGTTCGCGATGACGTCCCTATATCTCATATAAAATATTAGCTCCCGTTGACGATGAGTATTCGATCATGGTGTTTTGCAAAAATTGACAAAAATCGATAGGTACGGTCCTGGGGAAATTGGCCAATAATTGGGCAGAATTCCTTACTCGCTTAGAAACGCTTGAAACTCTGTTTTGACGTTCGCAATGACGTCCCTATATCTCATATAAAATATTAGTTCCCTGTGACTATGCGCATTCTATCGAGGTGTTTTGCCAGAAATTGACGAAAATCGATAGGTACGGTCCTGGGGAGATTGGCCAATAATTGGGATGAATTGCTTGCTCGCTTAGAAACGCATGAAACTCTGTTTTGACATTCGCGATGACTTCCCCATATCTTATATAAAATATTAGCTCCCTGTGACGATGCGTATTCTATCGAGGAGTTTTGCAAGAAATTGACAAAAATCGATAAGTACGGTCCTGGGGAAATTGGCCAATAATTGGGCAGAATTCCTTACTCGCTTAGAAACGCATGAAACTCTGTTTTGACGTTCGCGATGACGTCCCTATATCTCATATAAAATATTAGCTCCTGTTGACGATGAGTATTCTATCATGGTGTTTTGCAAAAAATGACAAAAATCGATCAGTACGGTCCTGGGGAAATTGGCCAATAATTGGGCAGAATTCCTTACTCGCTTAGAAACACTTGAAACTCTGTTTTGACATTCGCGATGACGTCCCTATATCTCATATAAAATATTAGTTCACTGTGACGATGCGTATTCTATCGAGGTGTTTTGCAAGAAATTGACAAAAATCGATAGGTACGGTCCTGGGGAAATTGGCCAATAATTGGGCAGAATTCCTTACTCGCTTAGAAACGCATGAAACTCTGTTTTGACGTTCGCGATGACGTCCCTATATCTCATATAAAATATTAGCTCCCGTTGACGATGAGTATTCGATCATGGTGTTTTGCAAAAATTGACAAAAATCGATAGGTACGGTCCTGGGGAAATTGGCCAATAATTGGGCAGAATTCCTTACTCGCTTAGAAACGCTTGAAACTCTGTTTTGACGTTCGCAATGACGTCCCTATATCTCATATAAAATATTAGTTCCCTGTGACTATGCGCATTCTATCGAGGTGTTTTGCCAGAAATTGACGAAAATCGATAGGTACGGTCCTGGGGAGATTGGCCAATAATTGGGATGAATTGCTTGCTCGCTTAGAAACGCATGAAACTCTGTTTTGACATTCGCGATGACTTCCCCATATCTTATATAAAATATTAGCTCCCTGTGACGATGCGTATTCTATCGAGGAGTTTTGCAAGAAATTGACAAAAATCGATAAGTACGGTCCTGGGGAAATTGGCCAATAATTGGGCAGAATTCCTTACTCGCTTAGAAACGCATGAAACTCTGTTTTGACGTTCGCGATGACGTCCCTATATCTCATATAAAATATTAGCTCCTGTTGACGATGAGTATTCTATCATGGTGTTTTGCAAAAAATGACAAAAATCGATCAGTACGGTCCTGGGGAAATTGGCCAATAATTGGGCAGAATTCCTTACTCGCTTAGAAACGCATGAAACTCTGTTTTGAAGTTCGCAATGACGTCCCTATATCTCATATTAAATATTAGCTCCCTGTGACGATGCGTATTCTATCGAGGTGTTTTGCAAGAAATTGACAAAAATCGATAGGTACGGTCCTGGGGAAATTGGCCAATAATTGGGCAGAATTCCTTACTCACTTAGAAACACTTGAAACTCTGTTTTGACATTCGCGATGACGTCCCTATATCTCATATAAAATATTAGTTCCCTGTGACGATGTGTATTCTATCGAGGTGTTTTGCAAGAAATTGACAAAAATCGATAGGTACGGTCCTGGGGAAATTGGCCAATAATTGGGCAGAATTCCTTACTCGCTTAGAAACGCATGAAACTCTGTTTTGACGTTCGCGATGACGTCCCTATATCTCATATAAAGTATTAGCTCCCTGTGACGATGCGTATTCTATCGAGGTGTTTTGCAAGAAATTGACAAAAATCGATAGGTACGGTCCTGGGGAAATTGGCCAATAATTGGGCAGAATTCCTTACTCGCTTAGAAACGCTTGAAACTCTGTTTTGACGTTCGCAATGACGTCCCTATATCTCATATAAAATATTAGCTCCCTGTGACGATGCGTATTCTATCGAGGTGTTTTGCCAGAAATTGACGAAAATTGATAGGTACGGTCCTGGGGAAATTGGCCAATAATTGGGCAGATTTCCTTACTCACTTAGACACGCTTGAAACTCTGTTTTGACGTTCGCAATGACGTCCCTATATCTCATATAAAATATTAGCTCCCTGTGACGATGCGTATTCTATCGAGGTGTTTTGCCAGAAATTGACAAATAACGATAGGAACGGTCCTGGGGAAATTGGCCAATAATTGGGCAGAATTCCTTACTCACTTAGAAACACTTGAAACTCTGTTTTGACATTCGCGATGACGTCCCTATATCTCATATAAAATATTAGTTCACTGTGACGATGCGTATTCTATCGAGGTGTTTTGCAAGAAATTGACAAAAATCGATAGGTACGGTCCTGGGGAAAGTGGCCAATAATTGGGCAGAATTCCTTACTCGCTTAGAAACGCATGAAACTCTGTTTTGACGTTCGCGATGACGTCCCTATATCTCATATAAAATATTAGCTCCCGTTGACGATGAGTATTCGATCATGGTGTTTTGCAAAAATTGACAAAAATCGATAGGTACGGTCCTGGGGAAATTGGCCAATAATTGGGCAGAATTCCTTACTCGCTTAGAAACGCTTGAAACTCTGTTTTGACGTTCGCAATGACGTCCCTATATCTCATATAAAATATTAGTTCCCTGTGACTATGCGCATTCTATCGAGGTGTTTTGCCAGAAATTGACGAAAATCGATAGGTACGGTCCTGGGGAGATTGGCCAATAATTGGGATGAATTGCTTGCTCGCTTAGAAACGCATGAAACTCTGTTTTGACATTCGCGATGACTTCCCCATATCTTATATAAAATATTAGCTCCCTGTGACGATGCGTATTCTATCGAGGAGTTTTGCAAGAAATTGACAAAAATCGATAAGTACGGTCCTGGGGAAATTGGCCAATAATTGGGCAGAATTCCTTACTCGCTTAGAAACGCATGAAACTCTGTTTTGACGTTCGCGATGACGTCCCTATATCTCATATAAAATATTAGCTCCTGTTGACGATGAGTATTCTATCATGGTGTTTTGCAAAAAATGACAAAAATCGATCAGTACGGTCCTGGGGAAATTGGCCAATAATTGGGCAGAATTCCTTACTCGCTTAGAAACGCATGAAACTCTGTTTTGAAGTTCGCAATGACGTCCCTATATCTCATATTAAATATTAGCTCCCTGTGACGATGCGTATTCTATCGAGGTGTTTTGCAAGAAATTGACAAAAATCGATAGGTACGGTCCTGGGGAAATTGGCCAATAATTGGGCAGAATTCCTTACTCACTTAGAAACACTTGAAACTCTGTTTTGACATTCGCGATGACGTCCCTATATCTCATATAAAATATTAGTTCCCTGTGACGATGTGTATTCTATCGAGGTGTTTTGCAAGAAATTGACAAAAATCGATAGGTACGGTCCTGGGGAAATTGGCCAATAATTGGGCAGAATTCCTTACTCGCTTAGAAACGCATGAAACTCTGTTTTGACGTTCGCGATGACGTCCCTATATCTCATATAAAGTATTAGCTCCCTGTGACGATGCGTATTCTATCGAGGTGTTTTGCAAGAAAGTGACAAAAATCGATAGGTACGGTCCTGGGGAAATTGGCCAATAATTGGGCAGAATTCCTTACTCGCTTAGAAACGCTTGAAACTCTGTTTTGACGTTCGCAATGACGTCCCTATATATCATATAAAATATTAGCTCCCTGTGACTATGCGCATTCTATCGAGGTGTTTTGCCAGAAATTGACGAAAATCGATAGGTACGGTCCTGGGGAGATTGGCCAATAATTGGGATGAATTGCTTGCTCGCTTAGAAACGCATGAAACTCTGTTTTGACGTTCGCGATGACGTCCCTATATCTCATATAAAATATTAGCTCCCTGTGACGATGCGTATTCTATCGAGGTGTTTTGCAAGAAATTGACAAAAATCGATAAGTACGGTCCTGGGGAAATTGGCCAATAATTGGCCAGTTTTCCTTACTTGCTTAGAAACGCATGAAACTCTGTTTTGACGTTCGCGATGACGTCCCTATATCTCATATAAAATATTAGCTCCTGTTGACGATGAGTATTCTATCATGGTGTTTTGCAAAAAATGACAAAAATCGATAGGTACGGTCCTGGGGAAATTGGCCAATAATTGGGCAGAATTCCTTACTCGCTTAGAAACGCATGAAACTCTGTTTTGACGTTCGCGATGACGTCCCTATATCTCATATAAAATATTAGCTCCCTGTGACGATGCGTATTCTATCGAGATGTTTTGCCAGCAATTGACGAAAATTGATAGGTACGGTCCTGGGGAAATTGGCCAATAATTGGGCAGAATTCCTTACTCAATTAGACACGCTTGAAACTCTGTTTTGACGTTCGCAATGACGTCCCTATATCTCATATAAAATATTAGCTCCCTGTGACGATGCGTATTCTATCGAGGTGTTTTGCCAGAAATTGACGAAAATTGATAGGTACGGTCCTTGGGAAATTGGCCAATAATTGGGCAGAATTCCTTACTCGCTTAGAAACGCATGAAACTCTGGTTTGACGTTCGCGATGACGTCCCTATATCTCATATAAAATATTAGCTCCTGTTGACGATGAGTATTCTATCATGGTGTTTTGCAAAAAATGACAAAAATCGATAGGTACGGTCCTGGGGAAACAGGCCAAGAATTGGGCAGAATTCCTTACTCGCTTAGAAACGCATGGAACTCTGTTTTGAAGTTCGCAATGACGTCCCTATATCTCATATTAAATATTAGTTCCCTGTGACTATGCGCATTCTATCGAGGTGTTTTGCCAGAAATTGACGAAAATCGATAGGTACGGTCCTGGGGAGATTGGCCAATAATTGGGATGAATTGCTTGCTCGCTTAGAAACGCATGAAACTCTGTTTTGACATTCGCGATGACTTCCCCATATCTTATATAAAATATTAGCTCCCTGTGACGATGCGTATTCTATCGAGGAGTTTTGCAAGAAATTGACAAAAATCGATAAGTACGGTCCTGGGGAAATTGGCCAATAATTGGGCAGAATTCCTTACTCGCTTAGAAACGCATGAAACTCTGTTTTGACGTTCGCGATGACGTCCCTATATCTCATATAAAATATTAGCTCCTGTTGACGATGAGTATTCTATCATGGTGTTTTGCAAAAAATGACAAAAATCGATCGATACGGTCCTGGGGAAATTGGCCAATAATTGGGCAGAATTCCTTACTCGCTTAGAAACGCATGAAACTCTGTTTTGACGTTCGCAATGACGTCCCTATATCTCATATAAAATATTAGCTCCCTGTGACGATGCGGATTCTATCGAGGTGTTTTGCAAGAAATTGACGAAAATCGATAGGCCAATAATTGGGAT
Source organism: Membranipora membranacea (assembly GCA_914767715.1). Lineage (NCBI taxonomy): Eukaryota > Metazoa > Bryozoa > Gymnolaemata > Cheilostomatida > Membraniporidae > Membranipora > Membranipora membranacea. Next base: position 15,890,797 of record OU612069.1, on the reverse strand, counting down.
GAATTGCTTGCTTGCTTAGAAACGCATGAAACTCTGTTTTGACGTTCGCGATGACGTCCCTATATCTCATATAAAATATTAACTCCCTGTGACGATGGGTATCCTATCGATGTGTTTTGCCAGAAATTGACAAATATCGATAGGTACGGTCCTGGGGAAATTTGCCAATAATTGGGCAGAATTCCTTACTCGCTTAGAAACGCATGAAACTCTGTTTTGACGTTCGCAATGACGTCCCTATATCTCATATAAAATATTAGCCCCCTGTGACTATGCGCATTCTATCGAGGTGTTTTGCCAGAAATTGACGAAAATCGATAGGTACGGTCCTGGGGAGATTGGCCAATAATTGGGATGAATTGCTTGCTCGCATAGAAACGCATGAAACTCTGTTTTGACGATCGCGATAACGTCAATATAACTCATATAAAATATTAGCTCCCTGTGACGATGCGTATTCTAACGAGGTGTTTTGCAAGAAATTGACAAAAATCGATAAGTACGGTCCTGGGGAAATTGGCCAATAATTGGGCAGAATTCCTTACTCGCTTAGAAACGCATGAAACTCTGTTTTGACGTTCGCGATAACGTCAATATATCTCATATAAAATATTAGCTCCCTGTGACGATGCGTATTCTATCGAGGTGTTTTGCCAGAAATTGACAAAAATCGATAGGTATGGTCCTGGGGAGATTGGCCAATAATTGGGCAGAATTCCTTACTCGCTTAGAAACGCTTGAAACTCTGTTTCGACGTTCGCAATGACGTCCCTATATCTCATATAAAATATTAGCTCCCTGTGACGATGCGTAGTCTATCGAGGTTTTTGCAAGGAATTGACGAAAATGGATAAGTACGGTCCTGGCGAAATTGGCCAATAATTGGGCAGAATTCCTTACTCGCTTAAAAATATTGAAACTCTGTTTTGACGTTCGCAATGACGTCCCTATATCTCATATAAAATATTAGCTCCCTGTGATGATGCGTATTCTATCGAGGTGTTTTGCCAGAAATTGACAAATAACGATAAGTGCGGTCCTGGGGAAATTGGCCAATAATTGGGCAGAATTCCTTACTCACTTAGAAACACTTGAAACTCTGTTTTGACATTCGCGATGACGTCCCTATATCTCATATATAATATTAGTTCCCTGTGACGATGCGTATTCTATCGAGGCGTTTTGCAAGAAATTGACAAAAATCGATAGGTACGGTCCTGGGGAAATTGGCCAATAATTGGGCAGAATTCCTTACTCGCTTAGAAACGCATGAAACTCTGTTTTGACGTTCGCGATGACGTCCCTATATCTCATATACAAGATTAGCTCCCTGTGACGATGCGTATTCTATCGAGGTGTTTTGCAAGGAATTGACAAAAATCGATAGGTACGGTCCTGGGGAAATTGGCCAATAATTGGGCAGAATTCCTTACTCACTTAGAAACGCTTGAAACTCTGTTTTGACGTTCGCAATGACGTCCCTATATCTCATATAAAGTATTAGCTCCCTGTGACGATGCGTATTCTATCGAGGTGTTTTGCAAGAAATTGACAAAAATCGATAGGTACGGTCCTGGGGAAATTGGCCAATAATTGGGCAGAATTCCTTACTCGCTTAGAAACGCTTTAAACCCTGTTTTGACGTTCGCAATGACGTCCCTATATATCATATAAAATATTAGCTCCCTGTGACTATGCGCATTCTATCGAGGTGTTTTGCCAGAAATTGACCAAAATCGATAGGTACGGTCCTGGGGAAATTGGCCAATAATTGGGATGAATTGCTTACTCGCTTAGAAACGCATGAAACTCTGTTTTGACGTTCGCGATGACGTCCCTATATCTCATATAAAATATTAGCTCCCTGTGACGATGCGTATTCTATCGAGGTGTTTTGCAAGAAATTGACAAAAATCGATAAGTACGGTCCTGGGGAAATTGGCCAATAATTGGGCAGAATTCCTTACTCGCTTAGAAACGCATGAAACTCTGTTTTGACGTTCGCGATGACGTCCCTATATCTCATATAAAATATTAGCTCCCTGTGACGATGCGTATTCTATCGAGGTGTTTTGCCAGAATTTGACAAAAATTGATAGGTACGGTCCTGGAGAAATTGGCCAATAATTGGGCAGAATTCCTTACTCACTTAGAAACGCTTGAAACTCTGTTTTGACGTTCGCAATGACGTCCCTATATCTCATATAAAATATTAGCTCCCTGTGACGATGCGTATTCTATCGAGGTGTTTTGCCAGAAATTGACAAATAACGATAGGTACACGGTCCTGGGGAAATTGGCCAATAATTGGGCAGAATTCCTTACTCACTTAGAAACACTTGAAACTCTGTTTTGACATTCGCGATGACGTCCCTATATCTCATATAAAATATTAGTTCCCTGTGACGATGCGTATTCTATCGAGGTGTTTTGCAAGAAATTGACGAAAATCGATAGGTACGGTCCTGGGGAGATTGGCCAATAATTGGGATGAATTGCTTGCTCGCTTAGAAACGCATGAAACTCTGTTTTGACGTTCGCGATGACGTCCCTATATCTCATATAAATTATTAGCTCACTGTGACGATGCGTATTCTATCGAGGTGTTTTGCAAGAAATTGACAAAAATCGATAAGTACGGTCCTGGGGAAATTGGCCAATAATTGGCCAGTTTTCCTTACTCGCTTAGAAACGCATGAAACTCTGTTTTGACGTTCGCGATGACGTCCCTATATCTCATATAAAATATTAGCTCCTGTTGACGATGAGTATTCTATCATGGTGTTTTTCAAAAAATGACAAAAATCGATAGGTACGGTCCTGGGGAAATTGGCCAATAATTGGGCAGAATTCCTTACTCGCTTAGAAACGCATGAAACTCTGTTTTGACGTTCGCGATGACGTCCCTATATCTCATATAAAATATTAGCTCCCTGTGACGATGCGTATTCTATCGAGGTGTTTTGCCAGAAATTGACGAAAATTGATAGGTACGGTCCTGGGGAAATTGGCCAATAATTGGGCAGAATTCCTTACTCACTTAGACACGCTTGAAACTCTGTTTTGACGTTCGCAATGACGTCCCTATATCTCATATAAAATATTAGCTCCCTGTGACGATGCGTATTCTATCGAGGTGTTTTGCCAGAAATTGACAAAAAACGATAGGTACGGTCCTGGGGAAATTGGCCAATAATTGGGCAGAATTCCTTACTCACTTAGAAACACTTGAAACTCTGTTTTGACATTCGCGATGACGTCCCTATATCTCATATAAAATATTAGTTCACTGTGACGATGCGTAGTCTATCGAGGTGTTTTGCAAGAAATTGACAAAAATCGATAGGTACGGTCCTGGGGAAATTGGCCAATAATTGGGCAGAATTCCTTACTCGCTTAGAAACGCATGAAACTCTGTTTTGACGTTCGCGATGACGTCCCTATATCTCATATAAAATATTAGCTCCCGTTGACGATGAGTATTCGATCATGGTGTTTTGCAAAAATTGACAAAAATCGATAGGTACGGTCCTGGGGAAATTGGCCAATAATTGGGCAGAATTCCTTACTCGCTTAGAAACGCTTGAAACTCTGTTTTGACGTTCGCAATGACGTCCCTATATCTCATATAATATATTAGTTCCCTGTGACTATGCGCATTCTATCGAGGTGTTTTGCCAGAAATTGACGAAAATCGATAGGTACGGTCCTGGGGAGATTGGCCAATAATTGGGATGAATTGCTTGCTCGCTTAGAAACGCATGAAACTCTGTTTTGACATTCGCGATGACTTCCCCATATCTTATATAAAATATTAGCTCCCTGTGACGATGCGTATTCTATCGAGGAGTTTTGCAAGAAATTGACAAAAATCGATAAGTACGGTCCTGGGGAAATTGGCCAATAATTGGGCAGAATTCCTTACTCGCTTAGAAACGCATGAAACTCTGTTTTGACGTTCGCGATGACGTCCCTATATCTCATATAAAATATTAGCTCCTGTTGACGATGAGTATTCTATCATGGTGTTTTGCAAAAAATGACAAAAATCGATCGGTACGGTCCTGGGGAAATTGGCCAATAATTGGGCAGAATTCGTTACTCGCTTAGAAACGCATGAAACTCTGTTTTGAAGTTCGCAATGACGTCCCTATATCTCATATTAAATATTAGCTCCCTGTGACGATGCGTATTCCATCGAGGTGTTTTGCAAGATATTGACAAAAATCGATAGGTACGGTCCTGGGGAAATTGGCCAATAATTGGGCAGAATTCCTTACTCACTTAGAAACACTTGAAACTCTGTTTTGACATTCGCGATGACGTCCCTATATCTCATATAAAATATTAGTTCCCTGTGACGATGTGTATTCTATCGAGGTGTTTTGCAAGAAATTGACAAAAATCGATAGGTACGGTCCTGGGGAAATTGGCCAATAATTGGGCAGAATTCCTTACTCGCTTAGAAACGCATGAAACTCTGTTTTGACGTTCGCGATGACGTCCCTATATCTCATATAAAGTATTAGCTCCCTGTGACGATGCGTATTCTATCGAGGTGTTTTGCAAGAAATTGACAAAAATCGATAGGTACGGTCCTGGGGAAATTGGCCAATAATTGGGCAGAATTCCTTACTCGCTTAGAAACGCTTGAAACTCTGTTTTGACGTTCGCAATGACGTCCCTATATATCATATAAAATATTAGCTCCCTGTGACTATGCGCATTCTATCGAGGTGTTTTGCCAGAAATTGACAAAAATCGATAGGTACGGTCCTGGGGAGATTGGCCAATAATTGGGATGAATTGCTTGCTCGCTTAGAAACGCATGAAACTCTGTTTTGACGTTCGCGATGACGTCCCTATATCTCATATAAAATATTAGCTCCCTGTGACGATGCGTATTCTATCGAGGTGTTTTGCAAGAAATTGACAAAAATCGATAAGTACGGTCCTGGGGAAATTGGCCAATAATTGGCCAGTTTTCCTTACTTGCTTAGAAACGCATGAAACTCTGTTTTGACGTTCGCGATGACGTCCCTATATCTCATATAAAATATTAGCTCCTGTTGACGATGAGTATTCTATCATGGTGTTTTGCAAAAAATGACAAAAATCGATAGGTACGGTCCTGGGGAAATTGGCCAATAATTGGGCAGAATTGCTTGCTCGCTTAGAAACGCATGAAACTCTGTTTTGACGTTCGCGATGACTTCCCCATATCTTATATAAAATATTAGCTCCCTGTGACGATGCGTATTCTATCGAGGTGTTTTGCAAGAAATTGACAAAAATCGATAAGTACGGTCCTGGGGAAATTGGCCAATAATTGGGCAGAATTCCTTACTCGCTTAGAAACGCATGAAACTCTGTTTTGACGTTCGCGATGACGTCCCTATATCTCATATAAAATATTAGCTCCTGTTGACGATGAGTATTCTATCATGGTGTTTTGCAAAAAATGACAAAAATCGATAGGTACGGTCCTGGGGAAATTTGCCAATAATTGGGCAGAATTCCTTACTCGCTTAGAAACGCATGAAACTCTGTTTTGACGTTCGCAATGACGTCCCTATATCTCATATAAAATATTAGCCCCCTGTGACTATGCGCATTCTATCGAGGTGTTTTGCCAGAAATTGACGAAAATCGATAGGTACGGTCCTGGGGAGATTGGCCAATAATTGGGATGAATTGCTTGCTCGCATAGAAACGCATGAAACTCTGTTTTGACGATCGCGATAACGTCAAAATAACTCATATAAAATATTAGCTCCCTGTGACGATGCGTATTCTAACGAGGTGTTTTGCAAGAAATTGACAAAAATCGATAAGTACGGTCCTGGGGAAATTGGCCAATAATTGGGCAGAATTCCTTACTCGCTTAGAAACGCATGAAACTCTGTTTTGACGTTCGCGATAACGTCAATATATCTCATATAAAATATTAGCTCCCTGTGACGATGCGTATTCTATCGAGGTGTTTTGCCAGAAATTGACAAAAATCGATAGGTATGGTCCTGGGGAGATTGGCCAATAATTGGGCAGAATTCCTTACTCGCTTAGAAACGCTTGAAACTCTGTTTCGACGTTCGCAATGACGTCCCTATATCTCATATAAAATATTAGCTCCCTGTGACGATGCGTAGTCTATCGAGGTTTTTGCAAGGAATTGACGAAAATGGATAAGTTCGGTCCTGGCGAAATTGGCCAATAATTGGGCAGAATTCCTTACTCGCTTAAAAATATTGAAACTCTGTTTTGACGTTCGCAATGACGTCCCTATATCTCATATAAAATATTAGCTCCCTGTGATGATGCGTATTCTATCGAGGTGTTTTGCCAGAAATTGACAAATAACGATAAGTACGGTCCTGGGGAAATTGGCCAATAATTGGGCAGAATTCCTTACTCACTTAGAAACACTTGAAACTCTGTTTTGACATTCGCGATGACGTCCCTATATCTCATATATAATATTAGTTCCCTGTGACGATGCGTATTCTATCGAGGCGTTTTGCAAGAAATTGACAAAAATCGATAGGTACGGTCCTGGGGAAATTGGCCAATAATTGGGCAGAATTCCTTACTCGCTTAGAAACGCATGAAACTCTGTTTTGACGTTCGCGATGACGTCCCTATATCTCATATACAATATTAGCTCCCTGTGACGATGCGTATTCTATCGAGGTGTTTTGCAAGGAATTGACAAAAATCGATAGGTACGGTCCTGGGGAAATTGGCCAATAATTGGGCAGAATTCCTTACTCGCTTAGAAACGCTTTAAACTCTGTTTTGACGTTCGCAATGACGTCCCTATATCTCATATAAAGTATTAGCTCCCTGTGACGATGCGTATTCTATCGAGGTGTTTTGCAAGAAATTGACAAAAATCGATAGGTACGGTCCTGGGGAAATTGGCCAATAATTGGGCAGAATTCCTTACTCGCTTAGAAACGCTTTAAACCCTGTTTTGACGTTCGCAATGACGTCCCTATATATCATATAAAATATTAGCTCCCTGTGACTATGCGCATTCTATCGAGGTGTTTTGCCAGAAATTGACGAAAATCGATAGGTACGGTCCTGGGGAGATTGGCCAATAATTGGGATGAATTGCTTGCTCGCTTAGAAACGCATGAAACTCTGTTTTGACGTTCGCGATGACGTCCCTATATCTCATATAAAATATTAGCTCCCTGTGACGATGCGTATTCTATCGAGGTGTTCTGCAAGAAATTGACAAAAATCGATAAGTACGGTCCTGGGGAAATTGGCCAATAATTGGGCAGAATTCCTTACTCGCTTAGAAACGCATGAAACTCTGTTTTGACGTTCGCGATGACGTCCCTATATCTCATATAAAATATTAGCTCCCTGTGACGATGCGTATTCTATCGAGGTGTTTTGCCAGAAATTGACGAAAATTGATAGGTACGGTCCTGGAAAAATTGGCCAATAATTGGGCAGAATTCCTTACTCACTTAGACACGCTTGAAACTCTGTTTTGACGTTCGCAATGACGTCCCTATATCTCATATAAAATATTAGCTCCCTGTGACGATGCGTATTCTATCGAGGTGTTTTGCCAGAAATTGACAAATAACGATAGGTACACGGTCCTGGGGAAATTGGCCAATAATTGGGCAGAATTCCTTACTCACTTAGAAACACTTGAAACTCTGTTTTGACATTCGCGATGACGTCCCTATATCTCATATAAAATATTAGTTCCCTGTGACGATGCGTATTCTATCGAGGTGTTTTGCAAGAAATTGACGAAAATCGATAGGTACGGTCCTGGGGAGATTGGCCAATAATTGGGATGAATTGCTTGCTCGCTTAGAAACGCATGAAACTCTGTTTTGACGTTCGCGATGACGTCCCTATATCTCATATAAAATATTAGCTCACTGTGACGATGCGTATTCTATCGAGGTGTTTTGCAAGAAATTGACAAAAATCGATAAGTACGGTCCTGGGGAAATTGGCCAATAATTGGCCAGTTTTCCTTACTCGCTTAGAAACGCATGAAACTCTGTTTTGACGTTCGCGATGACGTCCCTATATCTCATATAAAATATTAGCTCCTGTTGACGATGAGTATTCTATCATGGTGTTTTTCAAAAAATGACAAAAATCGATAGGTACGGTCCTGGGGAAATTGGCCAATAATTGGGCAGAATTCCTTACTCGCTTAGAAACGCATGAAACTCTGTTTTGACGTTCGCGATGACGTCCCTATATCTCATATACAAGATTAGCTCCCTGTGACGATGCGTATTCTATCGAGGTGTTTTGCAAGGAATTGACAAAAATCGATAGGTACGGTCCTGGGGAAATTGGCCAATAATTGGGCAGAATTCCTTACTCGCTTAGAAACGCTTTAAACTCTGTTTTGACGTTCGCAATGACGTCCCTATATCTCATATAAAGTATTAGCTCCCTGTGACGATGCGTATTCTATCGAGGTGTTTTGCAAGAAATTGACAAAAATCGATAGGTACGGTCCTGGGGAAATTGGCCAATAATTGGGCAGAATTCCTTACCCGCTTAGAAACGCTTTAAACCCTGTTTTGACGTTCGCAATGACGTCCCTATATATCATATAAAATATTAGCTCCCTGTGACTATGCGCATTCTATCGAGGTGTTTTGCCAGAAATTGACGAAAATCGATAGGTACGGTCCTGGGGAGATTGGCCAATAATTGGGATGAATTGCTTGCTCGCTTAGAAACGCATGAAACTCTGTTTTGACGTTCGCGATGACGTCCCTATATCTCATATAAAATATTAGCTCCCTGTGACGATGCGTATTCTATCGAGGTGTTTTGCAAGAAATTGACAAAAATCGATAAGTACGGTCCTGGGGAATTTGGCCAATAATTGGGCAGAATTCCTTACTCGCTTAGAAACGCATGAAACTCTGTTTTGACGTTCGCGATGACGTCCCTATATCTCATATAAAATATTAGCTCCCTGTGACGATGCGTATTCTATCGAGGTGTTTTGCCAGAAATTGACGAAAATTGATAGGTACGGTCCTGGAAAAATTGGCCAATAATTGGGCAGAATTCCTTACTCACTTAGACACGCTTGAAACTCTGTTTTGACGTTCGCAATGACGTCCCTATATCTCATATAAAATATTAGCTCCCTGTGACGATGCGTATTCTATCGAGGTGTTTTGCCAGAAATTGACAAATAACGATAGGTACACGGTCCTGGGGAAATTGGCCAATAATTGGGCAGAATTCCTTACTCACTTAGAAACACTTGAAACTCTGTTTTGACATTCGCGATGACGTCCCTATATCTCATATAAAATATTAGTTCCCTGTGACGATGCGTATTCTATCGAGGTGTTTTGCAAGAAATTGACGAAAATCGATAGGTACGGTCCTGGGGAAATTGGCCAATAATTGGGATGAATTGCTTGCTCGCTTAGAAACGCTTGAAACTCTGTTTTGACGTTCGCGATGACGTCCCTATATCTCATATAAAATATTAGCTCACTGTGACGATGCGTATTCTATCGAGGTGTTTTGCAAGAAATTGACAAAAATCGATAAGTACGGTCCTGGGGAAATTGGCCAATAATTGGCCAGTTTTCCTTACTCGCTTAGAAACGCATGAAACTCTGTTTTGACGTTCGCGATGACGTCCCTATATCTCATATAAAATATTAGCTCCTGTTGACGATGAGTATTCTATCATGGTGTTTTTCAAAAAATGACAAAAATCGATAGGTACGGTCCTGGGGAAATTGGCCAATAATTGGGCAGAATTCCTTACTCGCTTAGAAACGCATGAAACTCTGTTTTGACGTTCGCGATGACGTCCCTATATCTCATATAAAATATTAGCTCCCTGTGACGATGCGTATTCTATCGAGGTGTTTTGCCAGAAATTGACGAAAATTGATAGGTACGGTCCTGGGGAAATTGGCCAATAATTGGGCAGAATTCCTTACTCACTTAGACACGCTTGAAACTCTGTTTTGACGTTCGCAATGACGTCCCTATATCTCATATAAAATATTAGCTCCCTGTGACGATGCGTATTCTATCGAGGTGTTTTGCCAGAAATTGACAAATAACGATAGGTACGGTCCTGGGGAAATTGGCCAATAATTGGGCAGAATTCCTTACTCACTTAGAAACACTTGAAACTCTGTTTTGACATTCGCGATGACGTCCCTATATCTCATATAAAATATTAGTTCACTGTGACGATGCGTAGTCTATCGAGGTGTTTTGCAAGAAATTGACAAAAATCGATAGGTACGGTCCTGGGGAAATTGGCCAATAATTGGGCAGAATTCCTTACTCGCTTAGAAACGCATGAAACTCTGTTTTGACGTTCGCGATGACGTCCCTATATCTCATATAAAATATTAGCTCCCGTTGACGATGAGTATTCGATCATGGTGTTTTGCAAAAATTGACAAAAATCGATAGGTACGGTCCTGGGGAAATTGGCCAATAATTGGGCAGAATTCCTTACTCGCTTAGAAACGCTTGAAACTCTGTTTTGACGTTCGCGATGACGTCCCTATATCTCATATAAAATATTAGCTCCCTGTGACGATGCGTAGTCTATCGAGGTTTTTGCAAGGAATTGACGAAAATGGATAAGTTCGGTCCTGGCGAAATTGGCCAATAATTGGGCAGAATTCCTTACTCGCTTAAAAATATTGAAACTCTGTTTTGACGTTCGCAATGACGTCCCTATATCTCATATAAAATATTAGCTCCCTGTGATGATGCGTATTCTATCGAGGTGTTTTGCCAGAAATTGACAAATAACGATAAGTACGGTCCTGGGGAAATTGGCCAATAATTGGGCAGAATTCCTTACTCACTTAGAAACACTTGAAACTCTGTTTTGACATTCGCGATGACGTCCCTATATCTCATATATAATATTAGTTCCCTGTGACGATGCGTATTCTATCGAGGCGTTTTGCAAGAAATTGACAAAAATCGATAGGTACGGTCCTGGGGAAATTGGCCAATAATTGGGCAGAATTCCTTACTCGCTTAGAAACGCATGAAACTCTGTTTTGACGTTCGCGATGACGTCCCTATATCTCATATACAATATTAGCTCCCTGTGACGATGCGTATTCTATCGAGGTGTTTTGCAAGGAATTGACAAAAATCGATAGGTACGGTCCTGGGGAAATTGGCCAATAATTGGGCAGAATTCCTTACTCGCTTAGAAACGCTTGAAACTCTGTTTTGACGTTCGCAATGACGTCCCTATATCTCATATAAAGTATTAGCTCCCTGTGACGATGCGTATTCTATCGAGGTGTTTTGCAAGAAATTGACAAAAATCGATAGGTACGGTCCTGGGGAAATTGGCCAATAATTGGGCAGAATTCCTTACTCGCTTAGAAACGCTTTAAACCCTGTTTTGACGTTCGCAATGACGTCCCTATATATCATATAAAATATTAGCTCCCTGTGACTATGCGCATTCTATCGAGGTGTTTTGCCAGAAATTGACGAAAATCGATAGGTACGGTCCTGGGGAAATTGGCCAATAATTGGGATGAATTGCTTGCTCGCTTAGAAACGCATGAAACTCTGTTTTGACGTTCGCGATGACGTCCCTATATCTCATATAAAATATTAGCTCCCTGTGACGATGCGTATTCTATCGAGGTGTTTTGCAAGAAATTGACAAAAATCGATAAGTACGGTCCTGGGGAAATTGGCCAATAATTGGGCAGAATTCCTTACTCGCTTAGAAACGCATGAAACTCTGTTTTGACGTTCGCGATGACGTCCCTATATCTCATATAAAATATTAGCTCCCTGTGACGATGCGTATTCTATCGAGGTGTTTTGCCAGAAATTGACGAAAATTGATAGGTACGGTCCTGGAGAAATTGGCCAATAATTGGGCAGAATTCCTTACTCACTCAGAAACGCTTGAAACTCTGTTTTGACGTTCGCAATGACGTCCCTATATCTCATATAAAATATTAGCTCCCTGTGACGATGCGTATTCTATCGAGGTGTTTTGCCAGAAATTGACAAATAACGATAGGTACACGGTCCTGGGGAAATTGGCCAATAATTGGGCAGAATTCCTTACTCACTTAGAAACACTTGAAACTCTGTTTTGACATTCGCGATGACGTCCCTATATCTCATATAAAATATTAGCTCCCTGTGACGATGCGTATTCTATCGAGGTGTTTTGCAAGAAATTGACGAAAATCGATAGGTACGGTCCTGGGGAGATTGGCCAATAATTGGGATGAATTGCTTGCTCGCTTAGAAACGCATGAAACTCTGTTTTGACGTTCGCGATGACGTCCCTATATCTCATATAAAATATTAGCTCACTGTGACGATGCGTATTCTATCGAGGTGTTTTGCAAGAAATTGACAAAAATCGATAAGTACGGTCCTGGGGAAATTGGCCAATAATTGGCCAGTTTTCCTTACTCGCTTAGAAACGCATGAAACTCTGTTTTGACGTTCGCGATGACGTCCCTATATCTCATATAAAATATTAGCTCCTGTTGACGATGAGTATTCTATCATGGTGTTTTTCAAAAAATGACAAAAATCGATAGGTACGGTCCTGGGGAAATTGGCCAATAATTGGGCAGAATTCCTTACTCGCTTAGAAACGCATGAAACTCTGTTTTGACGTTCGCGATGACGTCCCTATATCTCATATAAAATATTAGCTCCCTGTGACGATGCGTATTCTATCGAGGTGTTTTGCCAGAAATTGACGAAAATTGATAGGTACGGTCCTGGGGAAATTGGCCAATAATTGGGCAGAATTCCTTACTCACTTAGACACGCTTGAAACTCTGTTTTGACGTTCGCAATGACGTCCCTATATCTCATATAAAATATTAGCTCCCTGTGACGATGCGTATTCTATCGAGGTGTTTTGCCAGAAATTGACAAAAAACCATAGGTACGGTCCTGGGGAAATTGGCCAATAATTGGGCAGAATTCCTTACTCACTTAGAAACACTTGAAACTCTGTTTTGACATTCGCGATGACGTCCCTATATCTCATATAAAATATTAGTTCACTGTGACGATGCGTAGTCTATCGAGGTGTTTTGCAAGAAATTGACAAAAATCGATAGGTACGGTCCTGGGGAAATTGGCCAATAATTGGGCAGAATTCCTTACTCGCTTAGAAACGCATGAAACTCTGTTTTGACGTTCGCGATGACGTCCCTATATCTCATATAAAATATTAGCTCCCGTTGACGATGAGTATTCGATCATGGTGTTTTGCAAAAATTGACAAAAATGGATAGGTACGGTCCTTGGGAAATTGGCCAATAATTGGGTAGAATTCCTTACTCACTTAGAAACACTTGAAACTCTGTTTTGACGTTCGCAATGACGTCCCTAAATCTCATATAAAGTATTAGTTCCCTGTGACTATGCGCATTCTATCGAGGTGTTTTGCCAGAAATTGACGAAAATCGATAGGTACGGTCCTGGGGAGATTGGCCAATAATTGGGATGAATTGCTTGCTCGCTTAGAAACGCATGAAACTCTGTTTTGACATTCGCGATGACTTCCCCATATCTTATATAAAATATTAGCTCCCTGTGACGATGCGTATTCTATCGAGGAGTTTTGCAAGAAATTGACAAAAATCGATAAGTACGGTCCTGGGGAAATTGGCCAATAATTGGGCAGAATTCCTTACTCGCTTAGAAACGCATGAAACTCTGTTTTGACGTTCGCGATGACGTCCCTATATCTCATATAAAATATTAGCTCCTGTTGACGATGAGTATTCTATCATGGTGTTTTGCAAAAAATGACAAAAATCGATCGGTACGGTCCTGGGGAAATTGGCCAATAATTGGGCAGAATTCCTTACTCGCTTAGAAACGCATGAAACTCTGTTTTGAAGTTCGCAATGACGTCCCTATATCTCATATAAAATATTAGCTCCCTGTGACGATGCGTATTCTATCGAGGTGTTTTGCCAGAAATTGACAAATAACGATAGGTACACGGTCCTGGGGAAATTGGCCAATAATTGGGCAGAATTCCTTACTCACTTAGAAACACTTGAAACTCTGTTTTGACATTCGCGATGACGTCCCTATATCTCATATAAAATATTAGTTCCCTGTGACGATGCGTATTCTATCGAGGTGTTTTGCAAGAAATTGACGAAAATCGATAGGTACGGTCCTGGGGAGATTGGCCAATAATTGGGATGAATTGCTTGCTCGCTTAGAAACGCATGAAACTCTGTTTTGACGTTCGCGATGACGTCCCTATATCTCATATAAAATATTAGCTCACTGTGACGATGCGTATTCTATCGAGGTGTTTTGCAAGAAATTGACAAAAATCGATAAGTACGGTCCTGGGGAAATTGGCCAATAATTGGCCAGTTTTCCTTACTCGCTTAGAAACGCATGAAACTCTGTTTTGACGTTCGCGATGACGTCCCTATATCTCATATAAAATATTAGCTCCTGTTGACGATGAGTATTCTATCATGGTGTTTTTCAAAAAATGACAAAAATCGATAGGTACGGTCCTGGGGAAATTGGCCAATAATTGGGCAGAATTCCTTACTCGCTTAGAAACGCATGAAACTCTGTTTTGACGTTCGCGATGACGTCCCTATATCTCATATAAAATATTAGCTCCCTGTGACGATGCGTATTCTATCGAGGTGTTTTGCCAGAAATTGACGAAAATTGATAGGTACGGTCCTGGGGAAATTGGCCAATAATTGGGCAGAATTCCTTACTCACTTAGACACGCTTGAAACTCTGTTTTGACGTTCGCAATGACGTCCCTATATCTCATATAAAATATTAGCTCCCTGTGACGATGCGTATTCTATCGAGGTGTTTTGCCAGAAATTGACAAATAACGATAGGTACGGTCCTGGGGAAATTGGCCAATAATTGGGCAGAATTCCTTACTCACTTAGAAACACTTGAAACTCTGTTTTGACATTCGCGATGACGTCCCTATATCTCATATAAAATATTAGTTCACTGTGACGATGCGTAGTCTATCGAGGTGTTTTGCAAGAAATTGACAAAAATCGATAGGTACGGTCCTGGGGAAATTGGCCAATAATTGGGCAGAATTCCTTACTCGCTTAGAAACGCATGAAACTCTGTTTTGACGTTCGCGATGACGTCCCTATATCTCATATAAAATATTAGCTCCCGTTGACGATGAGTATTCGATCATGGTGTTTTGCAAAAATTGACAAAAATCGATAGGTACGGTCCTGGGGAAATTGGCCAATAATTGGGCAGAATTCCTTACTCGCTTAGAAACGCTTGAAACTCTGTTTTGACGTTCGCAATGACGTCCCTATATCTCATATAAAATATTAGTTCCCTGTGACTATGCGCATTCTATCGAGGTGTTTTGCCAGAAATTGACGAAAATCGATAGGTACGGTCCTGGGGAGATTGGCCAATAATTGGGATGAATTGCTTGCTCTCTTAGAAACGCATGAAACTCTGTTTTGACATTCGCGATGACTTCCCCATATCTTATATAAAATATTAGCTCCCTGTGACGATGCGTATTCTATCGAGGAGTTTTGCAAGAAATTGACAAAAATCGATAAGTACGGTCCTGGGGAAATTGGCCAATAATTGGGCAGAATTCCTTACTCGCTTAGAAACGCATGAAACTCTGTTTTGACGTTCGCGATGACGTCCCTATATCTCATATAAAATATTAGCTCCTGTTGACGATGAGTATTCTATCATGGTGTTTTGCAAAAAATGACAAAAATCGATCGGTACGGTCCTGGGGAAATTGGCCAATAATTGGGCAGAATTCCTTACTCGCTTAGAAACGCATGAAACTCTGTTTTGAAGTTCGCAATGACGTCCCTATATCTCATATTAAATATTAGCTCCCTGTGACGATGCGTATTCTATCGAGGTGTTTTGCAAGATATTGACAAAAATCGATAGGTACGGTCCTGGGGAAATTGGCCAATAATTGGGCAGAATTCCTTACTCACTTAGAAACACTTGAAACTCTGTTTTGACATTCGCGATGACGTCCCTATATCTCATATAAAATATTAGTTCCCTGTGACGATGTGTATTCTATCGAGGTGTTTTGCAAGAAATTGACAAAAATCGATAGGTACGGTCCTGGGGAAATTGGCCAATAATTGGGCAGAATTCCTTACTCGCTTAGAAACGCATGAAACTCTGTTTTGACGTTCGCGATGACGTCCCTATATCTCATATAAAGTATTAGCTCCCTGTGACGATGCGTATTCTATCGAGGTGTTTTGCAAGAAATTGACAAAAATCGATAGGTACGGTCCTGGGGAAATTGGCCAATAATTGGGCAGAATTCCTTACTCGCTTAGAAACGCTTGAAACTCTGTTTTGACGTTCGCAATGACGTCCCTATATATCATATAAAATATTAGCTCCCTGTGACTATGCGCATTCTATCGAGGTGTTTTGCCAGAAATTGACGAAAATCGATAGGTACGGTCCTGGGGAGATTGGCCAATAATTGGGATGAATTGCTTGCTCGCTTAGAAACGCATGAAACTCTGTTTTGACGTTCGCGATGACGTCCCTATATCTCATATAAAATATTAGCTCCCTGTGACGATGCGTATTCTATCGAGGTGTTTTGCAAGAAATTGACAAAAATCGATAAGTACGGTCCTGGGGAAATTGGCCAATAATTGGCCAGTTTTCCTTACTTGCTTAGAAACGCATGAAACTCTGTTTTGACGTTCGCGATGACGTCCCTATATCTCATATAAAATATTAGCTCCTGTTGACGATGAGTATTCTATCATGGTGTTTTGCAAAAAATGACAAAAATCGATAGGTACGGTCCTGGGGAAATTGGCCAATAATTGGGCAGAATTCCTTACTCGCTTAGAAACGCATGAAACTCTGTTTTGACGTTCGCGATGACGTCCCTATATCTCATATAAAATATTAGCTCCCGTTGACGATGAGTATTCGATCATGGTGTTTTGCAAAAATTGACAAAAATCGATAGGTACGGTCCTGGGGAAATTGGCCAATAATTGGGCAGAATTCCTTACTCGCTTAGAAACGCATGAAACTCTGTTTTGACGTTCGCGATGACGTCCCTATATCTCATATAAAATATTAGCTCCTGTTGACGATGAGTATTCTATCATGGTGTTTTGCAAAAAATGACAAAAATCGATAGGTACGGTCCTGGGGAAATTGGCCAATAATTGGGCAGAACTCCTTACTCGCTTAGAAACGCATGAAACTCCGTATTGAAGTTCGCAATGACGTCCCTATATCTCATATTAAATATTAGCTCCCTGTGACGATGCGTATTCTATCGAGGTGTTTTGCAAGAAATTGACAAAAATCGATAGGTACGGTCCTGGGGAAATTGGCCAATAATTGGGCAGAATTCCTTACTCACTTAGAAACACTTGAAACTCTGTTTTGACATTCGCGATGACGTCCCTATATCTCATATAAATTATTAGTTCCCTGTGACGATGTGTATTCTATCGAGGTGTTTTGCAAGAAATTGACAAAAATCGATAGGTACGGTCCTGGTGAAATTGGCCAATAATTGGGCAGAATTCCTTACTCGCTTAGAAACGTTTGAAACTCTGTTTTGACGTTCGCGATGACGTCCCTATATCTCATATAAAGTATTAGCTCCCTGTGACGATGCGTATTCTATCGAGGTGTTTTGCAAGAAATTGAAAAAAATCGATAGGTACGGTCCTTGGGAAATTGGCCAATAATTGGGCAGAATTCCTTACTCGCTTAGAAACGCTTGAAACTCTGTTTTGACGTTCGCAATGACGTCCCTATATATCATATAAAATATTAGCTCCCTGTGACTATGCGCATTCTATCGAGGTGTTTTGCCAGAAATTGACGAAAATCGATAGGTACGGTCCTGGGGAAATTGGCCAATAATTGGGCAGAATTCCTTACTCGCTTAGAAACGCTTGAAACTCTGTTTTGACGTTCGCGATGACGTCCCTATATCTCATATAAAGTATTAGCTCCCTGTGACGATGCGTATTCTATCGAGGTGTTTTGCAAGAAATTGACAAAAATCGATAGGTACGGTCCTGGGGAAATTGGCCAATAATTGGGCAGAATTCCTTACTCGCTTAGAAACGCTTGAAACTCTGTTTTGACGTTCGCAATGACGTCCCTATATATCATATAAAATATTAGCTCCCTGTGACTATGCGTATTCTATCGAGGTGTTTTGCCAGAAATTGACAAATAACGATAGGTACGGTCCTGGGGAAATTGGCCAATAATTGGGCAGAATTCCTTACTCACTTAGAAACACTTGAAACTCTGTTTTGACATTCGCGATGACGTCCCTATATCTCATATAAAATATTAGTTCCCTGTGACGATGCGTATTCTATCGAGGTGTTTTGCAAGAAATTGACAAAAATCGATAGGTACGGTCCTGGGGAAATTGGCCAATAATTGGGCAGAATTCCTTACTCGCTTAGAAACGCATGAAACTCTGTTTTGACGTTCGCGATGACGTACCTATATCTCATATAAAATATTAGCTCCTGTTGACGATGAGTATTCGATCATGGTGTTTTGCAAAAATTGACAAAAATCGATAGGTACGGTCCTGGGGAAATTGGCCAATAATTGGGATGAATTGCTTGCTCGCTTAGAAACGCATGAAACTCTGTTTTGACGTTCGCGATGACTTCCCCATATCTTATATAAAATATTAGCTCCCTGTGACGATGCGTGTTCTATCGAGGTGTTTTGCGAGAAATTGACAAAAATCGATAAGTACGGTCCTAGGGAAATTGGCCAATAATTGGGCAGAATTCCTTACTCGCTTAGAAACGCATGAAACTCTGTTTTGACGTTCGCGATGACGTCCCTATATCTCATATAAAATATTAGCTCCTGTTGACGATGAGTATTCTATCATGGTGTTTTGCAAAAAATGACAAAAATCGATAGGTACGGTCCTGGGGAAATTGGCCAATAATTGGGCAGAACTCCTTACTCGCTTAGAAACGCATGAAACTCTGTATTGAAGTTCGCAATGACGTCCCTATATCTCATATTAAATATTAGCTCCCTGTGACGATGCGTATTCTATCGAGGTGTTTTGCAAGAAATTGACAAAAATCGATAGGTACGGTCCTGGGGAAATTGGCCAATAATTGGGCAGAATTCCTTACTCACTTAGAAACACTTGAAACTCTGTTTTGACATTCGCGATGACGTCCCTATATCTCATATAAAATATTAGTTCCCTGTGACGATGTGTATTCTATCGAGGTGTTTTGCAAGAAATTGACAAAAATCGATAGGTACGGTCCTGGGGAAATTGGCCAATAATTGGGCAGAATTCCTTACTCGCTTAGAAACGTTTGAAACTCTGTTTTGACGTTCGCGATGACGTCCCTATATCTCATATAAAGTATTAGCTCCCTGTGACGATGCGTATTCTATCGAGGTGTTTTGCAAGAAATTGAAAAAAATCGATAGGTACGGTCCTTGGGAAATTGGCCAATAATTGGGCAGAATTCCTTACTCGCTTAGAAACGCTTGAAACTCTGTTTTGACGTTCGCAATGACGTCCCTATATATCATATAAAATATTAGCTCCCTGTGACTATGCGCATTCTATCGAGGTGTTTTGCCAGAAATTGACGAAAATCGATAGGTACGGTCCTGGGGAAATTGGCCAATAATTGGGCAGAATTCCTTACTCGCTTAGAAACGCTTGAAACTCTGTTTTGACGTTCGCGATGACGTCCCTATATCTCATATAAAGTATTAGCTCCCTGTGACGATGCGTATTCTATCGAGGTGTTTTGCAAGAAATTGACAAAAATCGATAGGTACGGTCCTGGGGAAATTGGCCAATAATTGGGCAGAATTCCTTACTCGCTTAGAAACGCTTGAAACTCTGTTTTGACGTTCGCAATGACGTCCCTATATATCATATAAAATATTAGCTCCCTGTGACTATGCGTATTCTATCGAGGTGTTTTGCCAGAAATTGACAAATAACGATAGGTACGGTCCTGGGGAAATTGGCCAATAATTGGGCAGAATTCCTTACTCACTTAGAAACACTTGAAACTCTGTTTTGACATTCGCGATGACGTCCCTATATCTCATATAAAATATTAGTTCCCTGTGACGATGCGTATTCTATCGAGGTGTTTTGCAAGAAATTGACAAAAATCGATAGGTACGGTCCTGGGGAAATTGGCCAATAATTGGGCAGAATTCCTTACTCGCTTAGAAACGCATGAAACTCTGTTTTGACGTTCGCGATGACGTACCTATATCTCATATAAAATATTAGCTCCTGTTGACGATGAGTATTCGATCATGGTGTTTTGCAAAAATTGACAAAAATCGATAGGTACGGTCCTGGGGAAATTGGCCAATAATTGGGATGAATTGCTTGCTCGCTTAGAAACGCATGAAACTCTGTTTTGACGTTCGCGATGACTTCCCCATATCTTATATAAAATATTAGCTCCCTGTGACGATGCGTATTCCATCGAGGTGTTTTGCAAGAAATTGACAAAAATCGATAAGTACGGTCCTGGGGAAATTGGCCAATAATTGGGCAGAATTCCTTACTCGCTTAGAAACGCATGAAACTCTGTTTTGACGTTCGCGATGACGTCCCTATATCTCATATAAAATATTAGCTCCTGTTGACGATGAGTATTCTATCATGGTGTTTTGCAAAAAATGACAAAGATCGATAGGTACGGTCCTGGGGAAATTGGCCAATAATTGGGCAGAACTCCTTACTCGCTTAGAAACGCATGAAACTCTGTATTGAAGTTCGCAATGACGTCCCTATATCTCATATTAAATATTAGCTCCCTGTGACGATGCGTATTCTATCGAGGTGTTTTGCAAGAAATTGACAAAAATCGATAGGTACGGTCCTGGGGAAATTGGCCAATAATTGGGCAGAATTCCTTACTCACTTAGAAACACTTGAAACTCTGTTTTGACATTCGCGATGACGTCCCTATATCTCATATAAAATATTAGTTCCCTGTGACGATGTGTATTCTATCGAGGTGTTTTGCAAGAAATTGACAAAAATCGATAGGTACGGTCCTGGGGAAATTGGCCAATAATTGGGCAGAATTCCTTACTCGCTTAGAAACGTTTGAAACTCTGTTTTGACGTTCGCGATGACGTCCCTATATCTCATATAAAGTATTAGCTCCCTGTGACGATGCGTATTCTATCGAGGTGTTTTGCAAGAAATTGACAAAAATCGATAGGTACGGTCCTGGGGAAATTGGCCAATAATTGGGCAGAATTCCTTACTCGCTTAGAAACGCTTGAAACTCTGTTTTGACGTTCGCAATGACGTCCCTATATATCATATAAAATATTAGCTCCCTGTGACTATGCGCATTCTATCGAGGTGTTTTGCCAGAAATTGACGAAAATCGATAGGTACGGTCCTGGGGAAATTGGCCAATAATTGGGCAGAATTCCTTACTCGCTTAGAAACGTTTGAAACTCTGTTTTGACGTTCGCGATGACGTCCCTATATCTCATATAAAGTATTAGCTCCCTGTGACGATGCGTATTCTATCGAGGTGTTTTGCAAGAAATTGACAAAAATCGATAGGTACGGTCCTGGGGAAATTGGCCAATAATTGGGCAGAATTCCTTACTCGCTTAGAAACGCTTGAAACTCTGTTTTGACGTTCGCAATGACGTCCCTATATATCATATAAAATATTAGCTCCCTGTGACTATGCGCATTCTATCGAGGTGTTTTCCCAGAAATTGACGAAAATCGATAGGTACGGTCCTGGGGAGATTGGCCAATAATTGGGATGAATTGCTTGCTCGCTTAGAAACGCATGAAACTCTGTTTTGACGTTCGCGATGACGTCCCTATATCTCATATAAAATATTAGCTCCCTGTGACGATGCGTATTCTATCGAGGTGTTTTGCAAGAAATTGACAAAAATCGATAAGTACGGTCCTGGGGAAATTGGCCAATAATTGGCCAGTTTTCCTTACTTGCTTAGAAACGCATGAAACTCTGTTTTGACGTTCGCGATGACGTCCCTATATCTCATATAAAATATTAGCTCCTGTTGACGATGAGTATTCTATCATCGTGTTTTGCAAAAAATGACAAAAATCGATAGGTACGGTCCTGGGGAAATTCCCAGCAAACACAAAATGTTATGAAAATCTTCTGATAACATTATCATAACAGTAGTGGTCCTCGTGATAACGTCGTGCCACGACATCAAAATAGCAAAATGTGTAGACACAATTTTATTGCCGTGATAATAGTTTCGAACGATGTTTTACAAAATGTTTTCATAACAGTTTCACGATAAAATTTTTTATCATTGAAACCCAGTATCGTGGTGATTCCCTGAGCGCATTTTGCCCGATATTTGAAGAAACCATCTACATAATGTCTTTATAACAATCCAATCCGACATCGTCGAACTCTACAAAAAGCACGTTTTTGCCCGATATTTGGAGAAACCATTTATATAACGTCATCATGACAATCCAATTCGTCAATGCTGAACTCCATTAAAATTTCCAAATTTAAATGACTTGACGATTTGCACGGCACAGCAATGACAGTAAGACAACAGCCATTGCTTCAGCACTACAACTTTCAAAGCTCTGTTTACCTCACAAGTCTATCAAATCCTAATATTCGTCATTTGATTAGCAAAGAGTGTAGTGATGTTCCAAGTTGTTTTATTCATTGCAAAATAATGTTCAATGATGATTATATACGTGTAATCAACAATTTTGTTTATCAAAAGTAAAAAATGAACATTAATGGTGGAGAAAAATAAAATTGGTTAGATATCTATTTTTTTACTTTATTTTCTATCTATGCTGCAGTCATCGCTGTCCCCATTCAGAGTAAGCTCTGTGATTTTCTAAAAGAAGAGAATAACAACACATTCTTATTACAGTTGTTTTCCTACAATGCATTTGGTTCAACTCCACCGATACAATGCTTCTTTCAAGACTCTTTTGTATTTTAAGGAGTTGTCCGCTCTTGTACAGAGGTCTGAGCTCAAAGCTCAAAATAGTTATGTGATTCGTTGGATTGAATGGTAACAGAGTCAGATAGTAAACTCAAAGTAGGGCTCCTAAAATAAAAATTTATCATTCATTGAGCATCGGCTTAGCAATGACCTTTGTTATTTGCTCGCTACTTTTAGTTCTAACAAGCTGCATACATATTTGTAACTTGTTTAGAGAAACTAGGCTAAGACTTACTTGAAAGACCTTACACAATCTTAATTCTTTCGATTAAACTTGACTACCTGGAGCTTGAACTGCAATTAACCTAAAAGTGCCAGTCTGTGGGCAATTCATTGTACTGAGCCAGATAGTATGTCTTGACAAGCTTTGTCGGCGCCCCCTCCCCACCCAACAAAGGTTGTCATGACAGGCCATTTGCCACTCAACTTACATTTTTTTTCCAACACTAAAGTTGATGCCGTCCTTCTGATTAGGTGCGGCTCTACAGAGATCCCCCATCTTCTCTATCACCGCAGTGTCATTGTATCCCAGTGCCCTCACAGCTCCTTTGAAAGATAAACATATCAATTACTAGAAGGCAGCGCAGGCAGTGCAGGCAGTCAAACAAAACTGGGGTAAAACACAGTGAACATAAGAAACTTAAACAAAGCCCAATATACAGATAAGGCACTTGAGGTTTGACCATTGAAATGTTTATTGGCAATGTTGTTCTCGTTTGGTCTGCAGTCCAGGTTTTATTTACTACTTGATCAACTTTAATTGGGTTTTGAGTTTGAAAATTGCATGAGATTGAGCAGCGTTTCACAATCACGTTCGAGTTGTTATTTGTTAAAGAAATCATTTACCCTATAGGAGTTTAATTTCGCTATCTGGACCTGGAACTAAATTTCGGTAGTAGGCTTACTAGTGAAAATTTTTTAAAAATGTCCTAGCTGGGATTCAAACCCAGGGCATAATTCTCCATCTGATTGCAAGGCAGACATTTAGACCACTACACCACGCTAGCTTGCATGCTAGGGAAGGTGTATTCCTGTATAATTGTACATTGTTTATGCAACTATGGTGAGTGAGTTTAATTTAAGATACACTAAATTTCGCAACCTAGGAATCAACCGAAATGCGAATCCTAAATGCCGCGAAAACTAAACTCCTATAGAGTAGATTAAAATTAATATCAGTTGATCTCGAAAAGCTCAAACTCAAAGCATGATTGATGATAACACCGTTGCCACTACACATCCCAATGGTGTAATGGCACCCTAGAATAAATGCATCACTAAATGCTAATACTCCATTTAATGTCCTGTCTAGATTTATCATAAAATTTTTGAAGTATAGTGAGAACCACTACCCCTGCCTGCTCATAGATATCATGTGCTTCTACCCTTAAAAACTCACAGAGTAAATAATGAATAACAATTGTCTATGTTGCCCATCACATGAGGGTTCATACTAAATGCCTTACACAAGTAGATGTCTTCCAAAACCTCATGGGCAGATAACTTCCGCTAATAATTCTGAAAGCACTCATTGAATCAACAAAGGTGTGTAAATTACGCTTAAGGCAGCATTTTTGTCATCAAAGCCTTTACTTACTTCCTATCGTCTTGAAGACTCTTGTGCCTGCAAGGCACTGTTTTGTCTTTGTGCCCTGCAGCGTGAAATGCTGCCAAACATGGTTTGAAGCCACTCTCCTCATTGTGGTGAAACCAGCCTCGGTGAGGCTCCTTCCTCAGATAGTCTCACAGAATTTTTGCTGCAAGAATAATTTTTATGAAAACTGAAAAAAACACAACATTTTTATAATGGCATATCTGTATATGTGTCATGAAAGTTAAAAAGTCTGTTTTTTTCCGTCCAGGCCCCCATGTAGCCGATCTGCCGATATGGTTGACATTCTGTAATTCGCCTTCTCTTTGCCGTTATGGTTAATAAGAGCAAACTAATTCGAGCACAGTCATGATTCATATCAGATGTAGATCATGTGCTGCAGAAATGATTCTTCCCTTGACCCCTAAACTCCAGGCCAAATCTAGCCACCCTTTTACATATCCACCTATTTTTGCAGCATGTTTGCTACCCAAAATTTTTGATATTGCAAATTAAAATACTGATTAACCACTGGTCTACTTACAAACTGCTGATACTTGGTATCATCCTCTTTGAGTTGCTCGTTGAAAAGCATGAGCTCCTCTGGAGATTCCAGAGGGCTCTCAAACATGTCGAGTATGTTTTTCTCGACTGCAGAGCAACTGCCACTCTCTCCTCTCTCAAGGGGTCTGATTATCTTGCTGACCTTCATATCAAGGTTTGTCAGCAACCCTATAGAAGAAATATAGAATCCATTCAACCAATTATTCACAAAGTTATTTCCAGCGATACAACCAAAGGCAAAGTCTTTTGTTTCGCAAAGAATATATTGGGGTACTTTGTCCTGTATTTGAGGGAAGACTGTGGATGAATTACTTTCCCTGATTGTGTTGGTGTTGGCAGTAAGTGACAGCCTAATAATTGACAAACAGATAAAAAAATGTATGATTTAGATCGAAATGGTCGCTGCCATCCAGGGAGTATTAATCTATTTATCAACATTCAAATAACTCACTTTCAATTTTCTGATTTGAAGTTTCCCCCAACTCCACACACGATTGTGAATATCCATCTACAATAAAAACTTGGAATTAAAATATCATAGTATTCCATTCAATGATAAAAGTTCCTTATCAAGGTTCAACAGTTCAATCAGGAGTTGTCCACCATTTTTCACAGAGGGGGACAACTCATAAGATATTTATGTATTTCGTTACTAATAGGGTTGTGTTGTTATAGTATACCATTGTTGAGCTGAAAAAGTGACCAATGCGCTTAAATCTAGTTACATAACAAAGGTAGCGAGTTGGTCCACAGTTTTGATAGGAACAGATGATAAATATCCGTCTAGCAAACTTGACTGAGCTATTGTACACCGGAAATTACCGTATCGATTCGGATCAAGTTGGTCCCATTTATCATCAGCAACAAACTTGATTACTCTGCAGTGACCTCGGCCAATCTATTGGTTGGAATTTATTCAAATATTTGACCAAATTATGTGAATAGGATTTCAGATGATAAGTTTTCAAAAATCTTAAGCTTATCTGTATTCTTTTTGAAATTGTCCTGCTATAGGTTCAATCCAACTTCATCTTACTGCAATGAACATGTTTTAAAGAGTGCACTGATATATTGAACCACCTATGCATGTTTCTGAGGCATTCCAATTAAGTGTTAGAAGCGGAAGCAGATCTCAGTTCCGGTCCAAAGTTGTCTGGCTATTATCTGTTCCAATATTATTCTCTCATTTGAGCAATACTGTTCAAGTCTCAGAAAAAACTGGATACTGTATCTTTGTTGCAATGAGCCTGATTTTTGTACAGAGACTAAAAGGAGAAAGGGATACTTACGCGTACTAGCCGATGGTTCTGGACTCATAATTCTGGGCTTTTTTCTTTCGGAGTTGAAATGAGATCTTCATCTAAAAACAAAGTATTTTTTTGCTAGCAATCGATAAATTGTTAGGTACTTATTCTGAAGTCGTATTTTCACTCTCTCTAAACTTAACAACAAAACAAAGTGGCTGCTTTTAATGTAACTATGGGTTATCAATGAACCGAAATGGATCCATGATATTCATCTTTGGCAGAAACCATCTAAATATTGAACCCATGGTGGACGTTAACTGTCAACGGATGTTAGTTGATATTGAAGATACCAAGAGAGAAATATATGTTTAGCACTTCTGGTGTATTTCAATTATTGTTCACAGATGGTCGGAGTTGTCAACCCCTTTCCCGTGACATCGCAACTCCAAGGCAATGTCAAAAATGGACTTGGCTGATAATAATGATCCCTTCCTGCGACTACAACAACGCCGGATGATTGGGCTAGTTTATTGTGTTGCAAAAATCAGAGATATCGAATCATTGAACATATAAATTGGGAAGAGGCTGCCTCGAGTAACATTATGGGTTATTAAATCAATTCTGAGTCAAGTGCATCTGGTGGGGCCCGCTATCATGATTCTTCAATAATCGGTCTTTAAGTTGGTAATGCATTTTATCTCATGAATCAATCTTGAGTTATAACTCACCATGAGAGGTCTTTAGATCAAATGACGGTAGTGGTATAGCCATACTACTGCCATCATGTGTACTATTGTCATCATTTGCACCATTCCTCTCTTCTCCATCACCATCATCTTTAAAAAATTACAACTGAATTCTCAGTCAAATGATTGCACCGGGCACAAAATTGTTTATTATATGGACCATAACAAACCACAGATCATATTTAACGTATTGCCGTATCGCCGGCAAGGGGTTTGAGTGCAACAAATCGATAATGGTGCTCAATATGGGATACATTTTAATATATATCACAGTATAAAGGAAACGCTGACTAGCAGACCTAGACCAGCCATAACGTGTATAGTAATGATCAACTCACACCAAATATCAAAACACCGATACCGGTACTGCAAATCGTGCATACACATCATGACAGTGACCACTCCTTACTGCTATCAGTTCCCAACCAAAGATTTAGTGGTCCTTTTCGCTACATAAACCAACCAACCGCAACTGCATGCCTTAAATTAAATGTGAAAATAAAAGAATGTTGCATACACTTACTAGGGTCCTTCTGAATTCGCTGGGGAGATGACAGAGTTTGTTTCCTCAAGCTTTGTTCACCAGCTTCTGTATCTACATAAACACAGTATTTTCAAACCAAAACATCAATGTTAACCTGTTTGTGGTATGAAATCATTAGTTCAGTCTGCGCTTGTTTACCAGAAGTAAATTGCCTCGCCAATTGTTTATATTGACAACATCCAACAACCCAAATACTTGTAAGAATTCCTAGAATAAATATCCTTGACTCTTTTTACAAGGGAAATCTTAAGCAGCACCATTTTTAATGTAGCAGTACAGCGACCTGTGAAGCATCGAGATCAAACAGGACTAAATATATACATATACAGTGCTGTTCCCTGAGTTTTCAATGGTCGAAAGCGCAGACACTTGATTTGAATGTCAGGCCATGTGAATATTTCTTTGAATGATTGACAATTTTTTTTAAAATTACCCCATTCTGACTCCTGGTTGTTGAGGATAGAAAATTTTGATGTCTCAGCAACACAGAAGAAGCAGTTGAAGAATTTTGGATGAGATTTTACCTTAATCCTTAGTGTAAATATTGATGTTTAGTGATAGTAATTAAATCAGACATAGGAAAGGACAGCCTTTAAAACCGAACCATTACCTCCAACCTAACAGCAACCACATTGCTGGGGACATCAGTTATATTTATTTATATTTTTATGTAAAGTTTAACTAACCAGTAGTGATATCATCCTTCTTTCTTGCTTGCGACTCATACACCTTGGCCTTTTCGTGGTCCTCTGGAAAGAAAATGCGTAACATTTTAGTGAGAGGGATGCTGGCATATGTTTGCAACACGATCTTGCTTAATACTGCAAACTGTTGTAGATTGAACTTAAGTTTGGCTCTATTGTGCATGCGGTGGTCATGTTATGTGTGCAGCGCTCAAATACATATGAATTGACTGAGGTTGCAACTCCGAGTTCTATCCTGTTACTGAGGAGATATGTATCAGCTGTGCTTTTTTTTTGAAAATCTCTCATTTTAGAAATTGGTGTTTGAGCTATAATCTCCGCTATAACCACCCTCGAAGATTAAAAGATTCCACAGCCGATAAT
Organism: Membranipora membranacea; assembly: GCA_914767715.1. Classification (NCBI taxonomy): domain Eukaryota; kingdom Metazoa; phylum Bryozoa; class Gymnolaemata; order Cheilostomatida; family Membraniporidae; genus Membranipora; species Membranipora membranacea. Next base: position 15,861,965 of record OU612069.1, on the reverse strand, counting down.
ACCAAGTGAATGGGATATCCCACAAGAATTTATCAGCGTAATATAGTACTTTCCTAGAGTGTGATGCAATCATGATAAATTATTGAAACCAATGCCGTAGACGATGTTAGCTTTGTCTCATTACCTGTAAGCTGCAATATCTTCGCGTCATACAACGTCCAATTGCCAATATCTGGAAATGCATGCTCCTTCCTGAGGCTTTTTGCGTTTGTGGTGGGTGGTGGCCAATAGCATTTCTGGAAAAAATAATCAGAGCAGCTGTTACACTAGTCAATAAGAAAGGAATCCAAGATAACATTTGGAATATCCACAGATCAGTAAGGCATATGCACTTGCGAGGCTTTGTCTTGTCAATCCATGTTGGCGCTGCTAAACACCAATGTATACCAAAAATCAGTATTTGGGGCATTTCAACCATATGGCACTCTTTTCAAATGAACCAACTTGATAAATCTTAAAAAATAGATTTGAAATCATTAAAATAAAACTGCATATTTGAATATTGGAAATTTAAAAAAAAAGTGTTTCACTAAGAAAATTTATGACTCACCACAACTGAGTGTTTTAGCTTGTCCTTTTCCTTTAATAAAGTTGACTTTTTGATCCAATTACTGCTAACAATGCTTACTTCCTCTCTTCCAAGGGAGCTGACGATGTAATACAATGGTGCTTTTGGAGCTATTTTGCTGTACTAGTTTGAGCTACTGATGTTGTTTTCAGATTAGATTTCAATTGAATGAGGTATCCTATGATGGCACAAGTGGTTGATGCCAGCTACAATTATTCGGCTGGCTGTGCTTTACAAGTCTCAAGGGTGCTTATCAATAGTGGTCAATTATAAAATGTTTTGACCACATATTGTAACAACACAATTCTTGAAATAAGCTCTATTTCACACAACCCTGTAATTATTTCATGTGGGTGTATGAAACTGTTGTCTGTGTTCATCATGAATAGAAAGTCGGCACATGAAGATGTTGTCTCTTTGTGTACCTTAGTACAACAAGAAGCCCAAACGAGTTTTGGTGGCTCCAACCATGTGTGCATAGGAATGATATGGGGTAGAATTGCTATAACTGCATGAGATTATCAATAGGCTAATTGTGTCAGACACAGATCATAAATATTTAATTGATTAAAATATATATTTCGCACAAAATTTAAATAAGATAGGGAGACTGGGTAAATTAGACAGAAAGATGACTCGTATACTCATTTCCCTGCAAACGTTTAAAAGTCGAATATAAAACTTTCCGAAATAACCAGGTAACAAGTGTCAAATTAATGGCCAAATTATTCACTCAAAAGATCAAAGCTTGTTTGGAGATATACTATTTAATTAGTATTAAGCTATTGCTTGGAAATCATGCTTTGACATGCTTGGACATGCAAGTAGTTAGGTACTGCCTATAATCTGGCAAACATCGAAAAAGCGGAACCAAATCACAGAAAAAGACTGTGTGTTGATTACCTGACACCATGACACCAAGTGCCCGCGATTGGGTAAAACATCTGAACAATCGGAAAATACTGTAAAATTTTAGCAAGATGTTTTATGCTAGGGTTAGATGCATGATGTCACAGGATGCCAGAGGATTGACACTGAGCTAGGTCAATGTGATCCATATGTGCTATTTATAAATTTTGCTATTTATAGATAACATCATAGGTCCTGATATCATAAGGTATTTGTTGTGGTCTACACAATGATCATTTGTGTAGTGCCTCTGTATTATGCAGTTAGCATAATTGCAGTTAGCAGTTGCAGTAAGCATAATTAATCATCAGTGCACTGCAGTGCTAATTCATGTCATAAGGTCTATACTAGTGTCACGAAACACACATCAACATTGAACAAAATGCTGCTGTATAGCAATTTTGACAGTTTTTTCACTCGCCGATATAATTTGCTTTTCATTTAAGTAGACTTTTTAATTTCATGTCGCTTTTTTTATTTCATTCATCGCTCAGAAATAATAATAAACAATAAGTAATAAATTATATCAAGTCTCAACCTTTTCCTGTTTCTTTACAAACAAAGAAATAGTTTTCTTTGGCACTCCACAGATTATTAAAATTATTAAAAATTTTAGTTGACACCCTAGCCTCATTTAATCGTCCTGGGTCAATATAAAATGCATGGATGAAGATTTGTCGAGCTTAAATTAGACTAGGAACTGGTAACAGTTAAAAATAAATTATTGAGCAGTAGAATGTGGCGAAAACTAGGAGAACCCCCCCCCCCCCTGTACGTACAGATTTATGTGGCCTAAAAACCTTGTTCATAGACCCCTGGTCAATTTTGGGCTTACTGCTTATTTTGCAGTCACTATTATCTGTCCTTTTATTGAACTGTTGAAATTGTTTACATCATAATAATTTTGAAACGTGTGGCTGCTGAATCAATCAGTTTCTGGTTTTAGGGAATGTTGGATGAGCCAATTACTTAGCCTATGGAAATTGAATAATGCGAGATATTATCATGCATAGTCTGTAAGCTAGTAAATCTTGCACCTAAGTGTATGACTCTGACTTATTCAATAGAAAGTGCATTCTACAACTATTCTGTCTAAACAGACAGAGGAATTGTACCGTAATCCCTCACCTATAAGTCACCGGACTTATAAGTGAATCACCCCCCTCAGAAAAAATAAAAAAGCTCCAGCTATAAGACACCCCACAGCTATAAGACACCCCACCGCTCTAAGACACTCACTACACTACACTCACTACAAATGAACTAAGTAGTTTTGGGAAAAACACTGCCCTCAGTGTGTTTCGAACTCACAACTCCATGTTTACAAGTCGAACGCTCTACCACTGAGCTATTCATCTTCGGTGATTATAAGAGGTTTTGGTCCAAACTAAATATAATAATGCTTCAAATGATAGTCGCGTCTATATACTACTCTCTTATAGCCGCCTTCACTTATACGTCGCGCGATCTATAGGTGAGGGATTACGGTACACTATTTCCACAGTCCCTGAGTTCATAAAAAGGACAACATAGTCGAAGATTAACCTCCCGCAGTGACAGTTGCCAGATCATGTCAAATGCAAACTTAGAAAAAATTATTACTACAGTCAACAGCATTATGATCACATCACAGAGTAAGGATATATATATATATATATATATCCTTACTCTGTGATCACATGCAGGGAGCATACCTGACAAGTCTCCCTTTTTGGTAGGGAGGCTCCCAGTTTTTAGGGGTAATTCCCATCCCCTCCCTATCTCCCTTTCTCCTCCCTTTTTCAGCTTCCTTTACTCAGAAAGTTTTTGAAGCTACCCTTTGCAAGAGTTACTGTGTTCTCCTACCATCACAGTACACATACCTATGTATTTGCTTATTAACATTACGTATTGTAAGTGGCTATTCAATATTCGAGCCTTACCTACCAGTGTTGTTAAAGCTGCTCCTCCCAAGTTGGTTAAATCAAGACAATTTCATCCACATATTGAGGTAAAATTATGCAAATTAATAAAATTTACAGTCAAGTTTTGGCTTGGAAATATTATACACTAGGCCTAAATTGCATCCACACTCTTGGACGCAGAGTGGTAGTCCGGGTTTATAGTTCGTCCTTGGAGACCTCCTGTCCCTGATTTCTGGGTCTGCCAACTTGTCATGTATGACAGGTAGTCTTACACCATACCTGCATGTGATTGACCGATCATTATCAAGGCAAAGGAATTTCATGATGTTTATCACTTTGATCTTATGACTGCCATCACACTTTTCAGCCAGATGAAACCTAGCCAGTAATGGTTTGATAATCTGACCTTGAGGTTACATAATACTCAGCCTAATTATATTCACTCATGTTACCTCTTAATTAAAATATAAGGGCCATGTCCTAGTATACTAGACCAAGTTTGGTCCATTTGCCTGCATTCTGAGTCGCTCCTGATCAACTGGTTACGCCGCAAAGTTACATAATATAGGCCTATTTCATGTAAATGACAATACTAGATGATGTATGTTTATTTACATTGACAATTTTATAACTGTATGAATGGACAGTCAATCATCAACTATATTCAACAGTGGGATCAAAAGCTTAGCAGTGAATTGTATTAGCCCAGTGTTATAATCATAATAATCAGAGGGTGTCAACAAACTGTCCCTTATTTAGCACAGATTGAACTGAGGCCAAATTAACACAGAATTTATTAGCCCATACTCATCTGTGATTTTCTCTTGTTCAAAGTCAGCTAAGCTCCGTAGTTTTTTCACAATAAAATTCAGCTGTGTCTGCTCAAGCTAATTTAATTGATCTCCCTCAGAAAAAACACATCGTTGATATACAGGCGGCCGATTAAGGGGCTGTCATTTGGAATACTTTGTCATGTCATGCTTTAGGTTATTAGGTATGATACCAGGCAGAATTATTCCTGATCTAATTAACAAGCACCTTGATTGTATGATAAGATAGATTACAACAAAAAACAACCGACAGGCAGCCCTTAATGGCGCTCGGGATGGCGATCGTGGCTGTAGGTTCCATACTATTTAGGTTGACTGCTTTATTCTTTTAGTAATCTGCTTGTGAATTTTCACCTGAGACACTCCTACAAAACCCAGTCAATGCAATGCAAAGGCCCAAAATTGCTCTCTAGGCTTTGGGGCCGGGGCTCTGCGCCGAACCCCGTTGGGTGGGCTTCCAGCGCCCCCTAACCCCTCAGCTGGGTTTACTTAGGCACTTTGGTAAAAGATGGCAGGGTCACAATCAAAAGGGAGAAATCCACCCTGTAAATCATTCTCTTAGGAATCATTTCTGTAGTATGTATCGCTAGAATTTCAATTTCTGATTTTTAAATGTGAGCTTTTTACCTTCAGCGCAGACAGCCACGTATAAATGTGATACCAAAATAACTAATTTGTTGTCTAGATTGCCGAATTGTAATGGAGGCGGAAGTTTTAGGGATCACTTGTAATACATTGTGAACTGATAAATTGCTTGATTGATTGATGGTATTTATCCTCAAACACTTCGCCAGCAAAGTTCTTTTGTTGGACTTACCCTTGATTAATTAATTTCTATGTAAGTGTGAGGAGCAAACCCTATCAATCATTATGCATGTCTCAAAGTTGAATTGTCGTTTGCTGAGATTTCAAAGTGGACATGTAAATGTGATAATTTTTGTACTAAATGTACTTTATAATTCGTTTAAATTTTAGGAAGACTGAAAACCAGATTTTAACTTCAAACCATGACTATGTAGTGCAAGGGTGTCCTAATTAGGGCCCATGGGCCAAATGTGGCCCACAACTAGCAAATTTAAGTGGCTCAATTGCCATCGTGACACTCTACAAACGGCGATAATTCATGCGGGGCGCAAATGTCCTGATAACTCATACCATGCAACATGGTCTGTTTTCTGAAAAAACTTACATGGATTGGCCTACAACTGAATTGAGAACAGAACTAGAGAACATCAGTCTGCAAGAAAAGGACACCAAAAAAATTCCCACTTGCTGAATTAGTTATCTACATCAAAAATAATTACAATACGCCCCTGAATGGTTGTGATTCTCCCGTTTTTATAAGCCGCCCTCTTATTCGCTTATTTGCTAATTTTCCGAATGGAATCAGTTTTGAAAAATCCTCAACCAGGAATTGTGATTATTTGGATTAGTCAGTTCACTAGCCCCAAAAATTATTTCCTCATGCAATGTTCAAAATTATGAAGCAAAATATTTGTTATGGGGCCTCCTAGCGACTATCAATAATCACCAAGCATAACTACTCTTGGCCCATGGACATTTTCTAAACTGCGAATATGACCCATGGTAGGACAAGTTTGGGCACCTATGATGTAGTGATCACTATTGTTTATTGTTGGTTTGCCTGCAAACTATTTCTACCCTGACTGCCTTCAAGTCAAATCTAGCCATAGTGGTCAATCAGGATTAACGATCCGATTGTGCCCTTCTCAGAGTTTTCTCCTCACAATAGATCAAGAAAAGCTTCGAGCATCGCTTTTTTGATATATAATTTCCACTTATTCAGACAACACCAGGCCCTAAAAGTAGTTCAATAGTGCCCAATGAGCAATCCCTCAGGTGATGAACAATTATTGCATGGTGTGGAATCCTTGAACCTTAGGAATTTATTCGAACAATGTATAAATGTGATTTTTTATGCAAGTTGGAGCAACTCTTTGTTAAGTGTGTGCATAAAATTGTTTACAATAGTTTTTCTCCTAATTCAAGGATTTCTATTCTACAGTTATTTATGTTGAAGCAAGCAAAGCAATTTATTAAATATAGGGCAGTTGCTGTGCCCACGTATGGCTGATTTTCTTTGTGACATCAGATTTTAAACATTGAAACAGAAATAGAGGTAGTTCTCAAACTTGATACGCTGTGCACATTCCTGCATAGTCAACAAAAAGTCATATTGTATGATTCCTATCTTCCAATTTAAAGCAGCTAATATTATTGTACATGATCTTCCTACATGAAGTTAAAATTCCGATGGCATGTGGTCCAACCAGTTTGCGTACGGAATTGTAGCATCTGTGTATAATTCCTGGGTTATGCTTAGATGATAAACGTAATGCAGTCCCAATGACATTATGGTTCATGGGAGAACAACTCCCAATTCATCATCGGATGTTCATTTTGCATAAGCCCATGTGACACGCATAAAATGATGGTTAGAAATGTCAATTTTTCAGAACAAATTAGAACTGGTATGGTGGTTATTATTCGCACTGCTTGTGGACATATGGTAGACGGTGAACATGATATGAACTCGCAACACAAACATAAAACCTCGTTAAACTCAGCTGCGTGCCTTGCAGCAAAATACAGCCAATCGTCAATCGTCAAAGCCCAGCATGATGGGCCGCAGCATGACTATCAACCTTTCCAACCTTTCAAGTTGTTCAATCCTGTAAACCACACTCAACCGGACGTTGACCCAAGCCTCATTAGCCTAAAATCCTCCCACAACTAAATATGCTATTCAAATGGTGGAAACCACTTATTCACTCACAAGTTGCAGTCAGAATAAATGTTTCTAAACAGATAAAATGAAAGATAATAAAATATACTATCTGTAATATCTATTGATAAAATTTTGCAAAGCTCTGAGACACAGTAATCATATAATTACTGATGATTATTCATTGATATTGTTTTGGTCAGGTTACAAAATGATTTTGAGAGAACAATTTTACACCTGTTTTGCCATGATGTTATTGCTGGATAAGCTTCAAGAAGTTGTAGTGATGTCATTCCACGAAGTCATTCAGAACATTAACAGAGTGTCATGAAAGCATTTTTGTCAAATTGCCATATAGTCAATTCCACTAGATGTTACAGTAACAGTCGGTGCACCTTGTTACAACAAGGACATGGCATATCAATCATGCTGGATATTATATCGGAGTTATCATAGCATTTTGGAAAACTTCTCGTTAGAACGTTATGTCACAACAGGTGGATAATGTTACACAAAATTGTTAAAACAAAGACATTGGATATCAATATTGCTAGATATTATATTGGAGTTATGGGAACATTTTGGATAGCTTGTCGTTAGAGCGTTATGTCAAAACTTGCTGATAATGTTACAAAAAATAATTTTGTGAGGTGATGGGAATAACATTTTGGGGCGATGTTTTAGACACAATAATATGATATCTCCAATGAGCTGCGTTTCAGCCAGTCAACCCGATATCATACAACAATATCAGGGAGTATGCTCTTGAATGCAATGACCCGATCACAACATTATCACGAGGTACAAAACATTTTAAAAACATTTTGCGTTTGCTGGGTAATTGGCCAATAATTGGGCAGAATTCCTTACTCGCTTAGAAACGCATGAAACGCTGTTTTGACGTTCGCGATGACGTCCCTATATCTCATATAAAATATTAGCTCCCTGTGACGATGCGTATTCTATCGAGGTGTTTTGCCAGAAATTGACGAAAATTGATAGGTACGGTCCTGGGGAAATTGGCCAATAATTGGGCAGAATTCCTTACTCAATTAGACACGCTTGAAACTCTGTTTTGACGTTCGCAATGACGTCCCTATATCTCATATAAAATATTAGCTCCCTGTGACGATGCGTATTCTATCGAGGTGTTTTGCCAGAAATTGACGAAAATTGATAGGTACGGTCCTGGGGAAATTGGCCAATAATTTGGCAGAATTCCTTACTCGCTTAGAAACGCATGAAACTCTGTTTTGACGTTCGCGATGACGTCCCTATATCTCATATAAAATATTAGCTCCTGTTGACGATGAGTATTCTATCATGGTGTTTTGCAAAAAATGACAAAAATCGATAGGTACGGTCCTGGGGAAATTGGCCAATAATTGGGCAGAATTCCTTACTCGCTTAGAAACGCATGAAACTCTGTTTTGAAGTTCGCAATGACGTCCCTATATCTCATATTAAATATTAGCTCCCTGTGACGATGCGTATTCTATCGAGGTGTTTTGCAAGAAATTGACAAAAATCGATCGGTACGGTCCTGGGGAAATTGGCCAATAATTGGGCAGAATTCCTTACTCACTTAGAAACACTTGAAACTCTGTTTTGACATTCGCGATGACGTCCCTATATCTCATATAAAATATTAGTTCCCTGTGACGATGTGTATTCTAGCGAGGTGTTTTGCAAGAAATTGACAAAAATCGATAGGTACGGTCCTGGGGAAATTGGCCAATAATTGGGCAGAATTCCTTACTCGCTTAGAAACGCATGAAACTCTGTTTTGACGTTCGCGATGACGTCCCTATATCTCATATAAAGTATTAGCTCCCTGTGACGATGCGCATTCTATCGAGGTGTTTTGCAAGAAATTGACAAAAATCGATAGGTACGGTCCTGGGGAAATTGGCCAGTAATTGGGCAGAATTCCTTACTCGCTTAGAAACGCATGAAACTCTGTTTTGACATTCGCGATGACTTCCCCATATCTTATATAAAATATTAGCTCCCTGTGACGATGCGTATTCTATCGAGGTGTTTTGCGAGAAATTGACAAAAATCGATAAGTACGGTCCTGGGGAAATTGGCCAATAATTGGGCAGAATTCCTTACTCGCTTAGAAACGCATGAAACTCTGTTTTGACGTTCGCGATGACTTCCCTATATCTCATATAAAATATTAGCTCCTGTTGACGATGCGTATTCTATCGAGGTGTTTTGCAAGAAATTGACAAAAATCGATAAGTACGGTCCTGGGGAAATTGGCCAATAATTGGGCAGAATTCCTTACTCGCTTAGAAACGCTTGAAACTCTGTTTTGACGTTCGCAATGACGTCCCTATATATCATATAAAATATTAGCTCCCTGTGACTATGCGCATTCTATCGAGGTGTTTTGCCAGAAATTGACGAAAATCGATAGGTACGGTCCTGGGGAGATTGGCCAATAATTGGGATGAATTGCTTGCTCGCTTAGAAACGCATGAAACTCTGTTTTGACATTCGCGATGACGTCCCTATATCTCATATAAAATATTAGCTCCCTGTGACGATGCGTATTCTATCGAGGTGTTTTGCAAGAAATTGACAAAAATCGATAAGTACGGTCCTGGGGAAATTGGCCAATAATTGGCCAGTTTTCCTTACTTGCTTAGAAACGCATGAAACTCTGTTTTGACGTTCGCGATGACGTCCCTATATCTCATATAAAATATTAGCTCCTGTTGACGATGAGTATTCTATCATGGTGTTTTGCAAAAAATGACAAAAATCGATAGGTACGGTCCTGGGGAAATTGGCCAATAATTGGGCAGAATTCCTTACTCGCTTAGAAACGCATGAAACTCTGTTTTGAAGTTCGCAATGACGTCCCTATATCTCGTATTAAATATTAGCTCCCTGTGACGATGCGTATTCTATCGAGGTGTTTTGCAAGAAATTGACAAAAATCGATCGGTACGGTCCTGGGGAAATTGGCCAATAATTGGGCAGAATTCCTTACTCACTTAGAAACACTTGAAACTCTGTTTTGACATTCGCGATGACGTCCCTATATCTCATATAAAATATTAGTTCCCTGTGACGATGTGTATTCTATCGAGGTGTTTTGCAAGAAATTGACAAAAATCGATAGGTACGGTCCTGGGGAAATTGGCCAATAATTGGGCAGAATTCCTTACTCGCTTAGAAACGCATGAAACTCTGTTTTGACGTTCGCGATGACGTCCCTATATCTCATATAAAGTAAAAGCTCCCTGTGACGATGCGTATTCTATCGAGGTGTTTTGCAAGAAATTGACAAAAATCGATAGGTACGGTCCTGGGGAAATTGGCCAATAATTGGGCAGAATTCCTTACTCGCTTAGAAACGCTTGAAACTCTGTTTTGACGTTCGCAATGACGTCCCTATATATCATATAAAATATTAGCTCCCTGTGACTATGCGCATTCTATCGAGGTGTTTTGCCAGAAATTGACGAAAATCGATAGGTACGGTCCTGGGGAGATTGGCCAATAATTGGGATGAATTGCTTGCTCGCTTAGAAACGCATGAAACTCTGTTTTGACGTTCGCGATGACTTCCCCATATCTTATATAAAATATTAGCTCCCTGTGACGATGCGTATTCTATCGAGGTGTTTTGCGAGAAATTGACAAAAATCGATAAGTACGGTCCTGGGGAAATTGGCCAATAATTGGGCAGAATTCCTTACTCGCTTAGAAACGCATGAAACTCTGTTTTGACGTTCGCGATGACTTCCCTATATCTCATATAAAATATTAGCTCCTGTTGACGATGAGTATTCTATCATGGTGTTTTGCAAAAAATGACAAAAATCGATAGGTACGGTCCTGGGGAAATTGGCCAATAATTGGGCAGAATTCCTTACTCACTTAGAAACACTTGAAACTCTGTTTTGAAGTTCGCAATGACGTCCCTATATCTCATATAAAGTATTAGCTCCCTGTGACGATGCGTATTCTATCGAGGTGTTTTGCAAGAAATTGACAAAAATCGATAGGTACGGTCCTGGGGAAATTGGCCAATAATTGGGCAGAATTCCTTACTCGCTTAGAAACGCATGAAACTCTGTTTTGACGTTCGCGATGACGTCCCTATATCTCATATAAAATATTAGCTCCCGTTGACGATGAGTATTCGATCATGGTGTTTTGCAAAAATTGACAAAAATCGATAGGTACGGTCCTGGGGAAATTGGCCAATAATTGGGCAGAATTCCTTACTCGCTTAGAAACGCTTGAAACTCTGTTTTGACGTTCGCAATGACGTCCCTATATCTCATATAAACTATTAGTTCCCTGTGACTATGCGCATTCTATCGAGGTGTTTTGCCAGAAATTGACGAAAATCGATAGGTACGGTTCTGGGGAGATTGGCCAATAATTGGGATGAATTGCTTGCTCGCTTAGAAACGCATGAAACTCTGTTTTGACATTCGCGATGACTTCCCCATATCTTATATAAAATATTAGCTCCCTGTGACGATGCGTATTCTATCGAGGTGTTTTGCAAGAAATTGACAAAAATCGATAAGTACGGTCCTGGGGAAATTGGCCAATAATTGGGCAGAATTCCTTACTCGCTTAGAAACGCATGAAACTCTGTTTTGACATTCGCGATGACTTCCCCATATCTTATATAAAATATTAGCTCCCTGTGACGATGCGTATTCTATCGAGGTGTTTTGCGAGAAATTGACAAAAATCGATAAGTACGGTCCTGGGGAAATTGGCCAATAATTGGGCAGAATTCCTTACTCGCTTAGAAACGCATGAAACTCTGTTTTGACGTTCGCGATGACTTCCCTATATCTCATATAAAATATTAGCTCCTGTTGACGATGAGTATTCTATCATGGTGTTTTGCAAAAAATGACAAAAATCGATAGGTACGGTCCTGGGGAAATTGGCCAATAATTGGGCAGAATTCCTTACTCACTTAGAAACACTTGAAACTCTGTTTTGAAGTTCGCGATGACTTCCCTATATCTCATATAAAATATTAGCTCCTGTTGACGATGAGTATTCTATCATGGTGTTTTGCAAAAAATGACAAAAATCGATAGGTACGGTCCTGGGGAAATTGGCCAATAATTGGGCAGAATTCCTTACTCACTTAGAAACACTTGAAACTCTGTTTTGAAGTTCGCAATGACGTCCCTATATCTCATATAAAGTATTAGCTCCCTGTGACGATGCGTATTCTATCGAGGTGTTTTGCAAGAAAGTGACAAAAATCGATAGGTACGGTCCTGGGGAAATTGGCCAATAATTGGGCAGAATTCCTTACTCGCTTAGAAACGCTTGAAACTCTGTTTTGACGTTCGCAATGACGTCCCTATATATCATATAAAATATTAGCTCCCTGTGACTATGCGCATTCTATCGAGGTGTTTTGCCAGAAATTGACGAAAATCGATAGGTACGGTCCTGGGGAGATTGGCCAATAATTGGGATGAATTGCTTGCTCGCTTAGAAACGCATGAAACTCTGTTTTGACGTTCGCGATGACGTCCCTATATCTCATATAAAATATTAGCTCCCTGTGACGATGCGTATTCTATCGAGATGTTTTGCCAGCAATTGACGAAAATTGATAGGTACGGTCCTGGGGAAATTGGCCAATAATTGGGCAGAATTCCTTACTCAATTAGACACGCTTGAAACTCTGTTTTGACGTTCGCGATGACTTCCCTATATCTCATATAAAATATTAGCTCCTGTTGACGATGAGTATTCTATCATGGTGTTTTGCAAAAAATGACAAAAATCGATAGGTACGGTCCTGGGGAAATTGGCCAATAATTGGGCAGAATTCCTTACTCACTTAGAAACACTTGAAACTCTGTTTTGAAGTTCGCAATGACGTCCCTATATCTCATATAAAGTATTAGCTCCCTGTGACGATGCGTATTCTATCGAGGTGTTTTGCAAGAAATTGACAAAAATCGATAGGTACGGTCCTGGGGAAATTGGCCAATAATTGGGCAGAATTCCTTACTCGCTTAGAAACGCTTGAAACTCTGTTTTGACGTTCGCAATGACGTCCCTATATATCATATAAAATATTAGCTCCCTGTGACTATGCGCATTCTATCGAGGTGTTTTGCCAGAAATTGACGAAAATCGATAGGTACGGTCCTGGGGAGATTGGCCAATAATTGGGATGAATTGCTTGCTCGCTTAGAAACGCATGAAACTCTGTTTTGACGTTCGCGATGACGTCCCTATATCTCATATAAAATATTAGCTCCCTGTGACGATGCGTATTCTATCGAGGTGTTTTGCAAGAAATTGACAAAAATCGATAAGTACGGTCCTGGGGAAATTGGCCAATAATTGGCCAGTTTTCCTTACTTGCTTAGAAACGCATGAAACTCTGTTTTGACGTTCGCGATGACGTCCCTATATCTCATATAAAATATTAGCTCCTGTTGACGATGAGTATTCTATCATGGTGTTTTGCAAAAAATGACAAAAATCGATAGGTACGGTCCTGGGGAAATTGGCCAATAATTGGGCAGAATTCCTTACTCGCTTAGAAACGCATGAAACTCTGTTTTGACGTTCGCGATGACGTCCCTATATCTCATATAAAATATTAGCTCCCTGTGACGATGCGTATTCTATCGAGATGTTTTGCCAGCAATTGACGAAAATTGATAGGTACGGTCCTGGGGAAATTGGCCAATAATTGGGCAGAATTCCTTACTCAATTAGACACGCTTGAAACTCTGTTTTGACGTTCGCAATGACGTCCCTATATCTCATATAAAATATTAGCTCCCTGTGACGATGCGTATTCTATCGAGGTGTTTTGCCAGAAATTGACGAAAATTGATAGGTACGGTCCTTGGGAAATTGGCCAATAATTGGGCAGAATTCCTTACTCGCTTAGAAACGCATGAAACTCTGTTTTGACGTTCGCGATGACGTCCCTATATCTCATATAAAATATTAGCTCCTGTTGACGATGAGTATTCTATCATGGTGTTTTGCAAAAAATGACAAAAATCGATAGGTACGGTCCTGGGGAAACAGGCCAAGAATTGGGCAGAATTCCTTACTCGCTTAGAAACGCATGAAACTCTGTTTTGAAGTTCGCAATGACGTCCCTATATCTCATATTAAATATTAGCTCCCTGTGACGATGCGTATTCTATCGAGGTGTTTTGCCAGAAATTGACGAAAATTGATAGGTACGGTCCTGGGGAAATTGGCCAATAATTGGGCAGAATTCCTTACTCACTTAGACACGCTTGAAACTCTGTTTTGACGTTCGCAATGACGTCCCTATATCTCATATAAAATATTAGCTCCCTGTGATGATGCGTATTCTATCGAGGTGTTTTGCCAGAAATTGACAAATAACGATAGGTACGGTCCTGGGGAAATTGGCCAATAATTGGGCAGAATTCCTTACTCACTTAGAAACACTTGAAACTCTGTTTTGACATTCGCGATGACGTCCCTATATCTCATATAAAATATTAGTTCCCTGTGACGATGCGTATTCTATCGAGGTGTTTTGCAAGAAATTGACAAAAATCGATAGGTACGGTCCTGGGGAAATTGGCCAATAATTGGGCAGAATTCCTTACTCGCTTAGAAACGCATGAAACTCTGTTTTGACGTTCGCGATGACGTACCTATATCTCATATAAAATATTAGCTCCTGTTGACGATGAGTATTCGATCATGGTGTTTTGCAAAAATTGACAAAAATCGATAGGTACGGTCCTGGGGAAATTGGCCAATAATTGGGATGAATTGCTTGCTCGCTTAGAAACGCATGAAACTCTGTTTTGACGTTCGCGATGACTTCCCCATATCTTATATAAAATATTAGCTCCCTGCGACGATGCGTATTCTATCGAGGTGTTTTGCAAGAAATTGACAAAAGTCGATAAGTACGGTCCTGGGGAAATTGGCCAATAATTGGGCAGAATTCCTTACTCGCTTAGAAACGCATGAAACTCTGTTTTGACGTTCGCGATGACGTCCCTATATCTCATATAAAATATTAGCTCCTGTTGACGATGAGTATTCTATCATGGTGTTTTGCAAAAAATGACAAAAATCGATAGGTACGGTCCTGGGGAAATTGGCCAATAATTGGGCAGAACTCCTTACTCGCTTAGAAACGCATGAAACTCTGTATTGAAGTTCGCAATGACGTCCCTATATCTCATATTAAATATTAGCTCCCTGTGACGATGCGTATTCTATCGAGGTGTTTTGCAAGAAATTGACAAAAATCGATAGGTACGGTCCTGGGGAAATTGGCCAATAATTGGGCAGAATTCCTTACTCACTTAGAAACACTTGAAACTCTGTTTTGACGTTCGCGATGACGTCCCTATATCTCATATAAAATATTAGTTCCCTGTGACGATGTGTATTCTATCGAGGTGTTTTGCAAGAAATTGACAAAAATCGATAGGTACGGTCCTGGGGAAATTGGCCAATAATTGGGCAGAATTCCTTACTCGCTTAGAAACGTTTGAAACTCTGTTTTGACGTTCGCGATGACGTCCCTATATCTCATATAAAGTATTAGCTCCCTGTGACGATGCGTATTCTATCGAGGTGTTTTGCAAGAAATTGACAAAAATCGATAGGTACGGTCCTGGGGAAATTGGCCAATAATTGGGCAGAATTCCTTACTCGCTTAGAAACGCTTGAAACTCTGTTTTGACGTTCGCAATGACGTCCCTATATATCATATAAAATATTAGCTCCCTGTGACTATGCGCATTCTATCGAGGTGTTTTGCCAGAAATTGACGAAAATCGATAGGTACGGTCCTGGGGAGATTGGCCAATAATTGGGATGAATTGCTTGCTCGCTTAGAAACGCATGAAACTCTGTTTTGACGTTCGCGATGACGTCCCTATATCTCATATAAAATATTAGCTCCCTGTGACGATGCGTATTCTATCGAGGTGTTTTGCCAGAAATTGACAAAAATCGATAGGTACGGTCCTGGGGAAATTGGCCAATAATTGGGCAGAATTCCTTACTCGCTTAGACACGCTTGAAACTCTGTTTTGACGTTCGCGATGACGTCCCTATATCTCATATAAAATATTAGCTCCCTGTGACGATGCGTATTCTATCGAGGTGTTTTGCCAGAAATTGACGAAAATTGATAGGTACGGTCCTGGGGAAATTGGCCAATAATTGGGCAGAATTCCTTACTCGCTTAGAAACGCATGAAACTCTGTTTTGACGTTCGCGATGACGTCCCTATATCTCATATAAAATATTAGCTCCTGTTGACGATGAGTATTCTATCATGGTGTTTTGCAAAAAATGACAAAAATCGATAGGTACGGTCCTGGGGAAATTGGCCAATAATTGGGCAGAATTCCTTACTCGCTTAGAAACGCATGAAACTCTGTTTTGAAGTTCGCAATGACGTCCCTATATCTCATATTAAATATTAGCTCCCTGTGACGATGCGTATTCTATCGAGGTGTTTTGCAAGAAATTGACAAAAATCGATCTGTACGGTCCTGGGGAAATTGGCCAATAATTGGGCAGAATTCCTTACTCACTTAGAAACACTTGAAACTCTGTTTTGACATTCGCGATGACGTCCCTATATCTCATATAAAATATTAGTTCCCTGTGACGATGTGTATTCTATCGAGGTGTTTTGCAAGAAATTGACAAAAATCGATAGGTACGGTCCTGGGGAAATTGGCCAATAATTGGGCAGAATTCCTTACTCGCTTAGAAACGCATGAAACTCTGTTTTGACGTTCGCGATGACGTCCCTATATCTCATATAAAGTATTAGCTCCCTGTGACGATGCGCATTCTATCGAGGTGTTTTGCAAGAAATTGACAAAAATCGATAGGTACGGTCCTGGGGAAATTGGCCAGTAATTGGGCAGAATTCCTTACTCGCTTAGAAACGCTTGAAACTCTGTTTTGACGTTCGCAATGACGTCCCTATATATCATATAAAATATTAGCTCCCTGTGACTATGCGCATTCTATCTAGGTGTTTTGCCAGAAATTGACGAAAATCGATAGGTACGGTCCTGGGGAGATTGGCCAATAATTGGGATGAATTGCTTGCTCGCTTAGAAACGCATGAAACTCTGTTTTGACGTTCGCGATGACTTCCCAATATCTTATATAAAGTATTAGCTCCCTGTGACGATGCGTATTCTATCGAGGTGTTTTGCAAGAAATTGACAAAAATCGATAGGTACGGTCCTGGGGAAATTGGCCAATAATTGGGCAGAATTCCTTACTCGCTTAGAAACGCTTGAAACTCTGTTTTGACGTTCGCAATGACGTCCCTATATATCATATAAAATATTAGCTCCCTGTGACTATGCGCATTCTATCGAGGTGTTTTGCCAGAAATTGACGAAAATCGATAGGTACGGTCCTGGGGAGATTGGCCAATAATTGGGATGAATTGCTTGCTCGCTTAGAAACGCATGAAACTCTGTTTTGACGTTCGCGATGACTTCCCCATATCTTATATAAAATATTAGCTCCCTGTGACGATGCGTATTCTATCGAGGTGTTTTGCAAGAAATTGACAATAATCGATAAGTACGGTCCTGGGGAAATTGGCCAATAATTGGGCAGAATTCCTTACTCGCTTAGAAACGCATGAAACTCTGTTTTGACGTTCGCGATGACGTCCCTATATCTCATATAAAATATTAGCTCCTGTTGACGATGAGTATTCTATCATGGTGTTTTGCAAAAAATGACAAAAATCGATAGGTACGGTCCTGGGGAAATTGGCCAATAATTGGGCAGAATTCCTTACTCGCTTAGAAACGCATGAAACTCTGTTTTGAAGTTCGCAATGACGTCCCTATATCTCATATTAAATATTAGCTCCCTGTGACGATGCGTATTCTATCGAGGTGTTTTGCAAGAAATTGACAAAAATCGATCGGTACGGTCCTGGGGAAATTGGCCAATAATTGGGCAGAATTCCTTACTCACTTAGAAACACTTGAAACTCTGTTTTGACATTCGCGATGACGTCCCTATATCTCATATAAAATATTAGTTCCCTGTGAGGATGTGTATTCTATCGAGGTGTTTTGCAAGAAATTGACAAAAATCGATAGGTACGGTCCTGGGGAAATTGGCCAATAATTGGGCAGAATTCCTTACTCGCTTAGAAACGCATGAAACTCTGTTTTGACGTTCGCGATGACGTCCCTATATCTCATATAAAGTATTAGCTCCCTGTGACGATGCGTATTCTATCGAGGTGTTTTGCAAGAAATTGACAAAAATCGATAGGTACGGTCCTGGGGAAATTGGCCAATAATTGGGCAGAATTCCTTACTCGCTTAGAAACGCTTGAAACTCTGTTTTGACGTTCGCAATGACGTCCCTATATATCATATAAAATATTAGCTCCCTGTGACTATGCGCATTCTATCGAGGTGTTTTGCCAGAAATTGACGAAAATCGATAGGTACGGTCCTGGGGAGATTGGCCAATAATTGGGATGAATTGCTTGCTCGCTTAGAAACGCATGAAACTCTGTTTTGACGTTCGCGATGACTTCCCCATATCTTATATAAAATATTAGCTCCCTGTGACGATGCGTATTCTATCGAGGTGTTTTGCAAGAAATTGACAAAAATCGATAAGTACGGTCCTGGGGAAATTGGCCAATAATTGGGCAGAATTCCTTACTCGCTTAGAAACGCATGAAACTCTGTTTTGACGTTCGCGATGACGTCCCTATATCTCATATAAAATATTAGCTCCTGTTGACGATGAGTATTCTATCATGGTGTTTTGCAAAAATTGACAAAAATCGATAGGTACGGTCCTGGGGAAATTGGCCAATAATTGGGCAGAATTCCTTACTCACTCAGAAACGCTTGAAACTCTGTTTTGACGTTCGCAATGACGTCCCTATATCTCATATAAAATATTAGCTCCCTGTGACGATGCGTATTCTATCGAGGTGTTTTGCCAGAAATTGACAAATAACGATAGGTACGGTCCTGGGGAAATTGGCCAATAATTGGGCAGAATTCCTTACTCACTTAGAAACACTTGAAACTCTGTTTTGAAGTTCGCAATGACGTCCCTATATCTCATATAAAGTATTAGCTCCCTGTGACGATGCGTATTCTATCGAGGTGTTTTGCCAGAAATTGACAAAAATCGATAGGTACGGTCCTGGGGAAATTTGCCAATAATTGGGCAGAATTCCTTACTCACTTAGAAACACTTGAAACTCTGTTTTGACATTCGCGATGACGTCCCTATATCTCATATAAAATATTAGTTCCCTGTGACGATGCGTATTCTATCGAGGTGTTTTGCAAGAAATTGACAAAAATCGATAGGTACGGTCCTGGGGAAATTGGCCAATAATTGGGCAGAATTCCTTACTCGCTTAGAAACGCATGAAACTCTGTTTTGACGTTCGCGATGACGTCCCTATATCTCATATAAAATATTAGCTCCTGTTGACGATGAGTATTCGATCATGGTGTTTTGCAAAAATTGACAAAAATCGATAGGTACGGTCCTGGGGAAATTGGCCAATAATTGGGCAGAATTCCTTACTCGCTTAGAAACGCATGAAACTCTGTTTTGACGTTCGCGATGACGTCCCTATATCTCATATAAAATATTAGCTCCTGTTGACGATGAGTATTCTATCATGGTGTTTTGCAAAAAATGACAAAAATCGATAGGTACGGTCCTGGGGAAATTGGCCAATAATTGGGCAGAATTCCTTACTCACTTAGACACGCTTGAAACTCTGTTTTGACGTTCGCAATGACGTCCCTATATCTCATATAAAATATTAGCTCCCTGTGACGATGCGTATTCTATCGAGGTGTTTTGCCAGAAATTGACAAATAACGATAGGTACGGTCCTGGGGAAATTGGCCAATAATTGGGCAGAATTCCTTACTCACTTAGAAACACTTGAAACTCTGTTTTGAAGTTCGCAATGACGTCCCTATATCTCATATAAAGTATTAGCTCCCTGTGACGATGCGTATTCTATCGAGGTGTTTTGCCAGAAATTGACAAAAATCGATAGGTACGGTCCTGGGGAAATTTGCCAATAATTGGGCAGAATTCCTTACTCACTTAGAAACACTTGAAACTCTGTTTTGACATTCGCGATGACGTCCCTATATCTCATATAAAATATTAGTTCCCTGTGACGATGCGTATTCTATCGAGGTGTTTTGCAAGAAATTGACAAAAATCGATAGGTACGGTCCTGGGGAAATTGGCCAATAATTGGGCAGAATTCCTTACTCGCTTAGAAACGCATGAAACTCTGTTTTGACGTTCGCGATGACGTCCCTATATCTCATATAAAATATTAGCTCCTGTTGACGATGAGTATTCGATCATGGTGTTTTGCAAAAATTGACAAAAATCGATAGGTACGGTCCTGGGGAAATTGGCCAATAATTGGGCAGAATTCCTTACTCGCTTAGAAACGCTTGAAACTCTGTTTTGACGTTCGCAATGACGTCCCTATATCTCATATAAAATATTAGCTCCTTGTGACGATGCGTATTCTATCGAGGTGTTTTGCCAGAAATTGACGAAAATTGATAGGTACGGTCCTGGGGAAATTGGCCAATAATTGGGCAGAATTCCTTACTCGCTTAGAAACGCATGAAACTCTGTTTTGACGTTCGTGATGACGTCCCTATATCTCATATAAAATATTAGCTCCTGTTGACGATGAGTATTCTATCATGGTGTTTTGCAAAAAATGACAAAAATCGATAGGTACGGTCCTGGGGAAATTGGCCAATAATTGGGCAGAATTCCTTACTCGCTTAGAAACGCATGAAACTCTGTTTTGAAGTTCGCAATGACGTCCCTATATCTCATATTAAATATTAGCTCCCTGTGACGATGCGTATTCTATCGAGGTGTTTTGCAAGAAATTGACAAAAATCGATCGGTACGGTCCTGGGGAAATTGGCCAATAATTGGGCAGAATTCCTTACTCACTTAGAAACACTTGAAACTCTGTTTTGACATTCGCGATGACGTCCCTATATCTCATATAAAATATTAGTTCCCTGTGACGATGTGTATTCTATCGAGGTGTTTTGCAAGAAATTGACAAAAATCGATAGGTACGGTCCTGGGGAAATTGGCCAATAATTGGGCAGAATTCCTTACTCGCTTAGAAACGCATGAAACTCTGTTTTGACGTTCGCGTTGACGTCCCTATATCTCATATAAAGTATTAGCTCCCTGTGACGATGCGTATTCTATCGAGGTGTTTTGCAAGAAATTGACAAAAATCGATAGGTACGGTCCTGGGGAAATTGGCCAATAATTGGGCAGAATTCCTTACTCGCTTAGAAACGCTTGAAACTCTGTTTTGACGTTCGCAATGACGTCCCTATATATCATATAAAATATTAGCTGCCTGTGACTATGCGCATTCTATCGAGGTGTTTTGCCAGAAATTGACGAAAATCGATAGGTACGGTCCTGGGGAGATTGGCCAATAATTGGGATGAATTGCTTGCTCGCTTAGAAACGCATGAAACTCTGTTTTGACGTTCGCGATGACTTCCCCATATCTTATATAAAATATTAGCTCCCTGTGACGATGCGTATTCTATCGAGGTGTTTTGCAAGAAATTGACAAAAATCGATAAGTACGGTCCTGGGGAAATTGGCCAATAATTGGGCAGAATTCCTTACTCGCTTAGAAACGCATGAAACTCTGTTTTGACGTTCGCGATGACGTCCCTATATCTCATATAAAATATTAGCTCCTGTTGACGATGAGTATTCTATCATGGTGTTTTGCAAAAAATGACAAAAATCGATAGGTACGGTCCTGGGGAAATTGGCCAATAATTGGGCAGAATTCCTTACTCACTTAGACACGCTTGAAACTCTGTTTTGACGTTCGCAATGACGTCCCTATATCTCATATAAAATATTAGCTCCCTGTGACGATGCGTATTCTATCGAGGTGTTTTGCCAGAAATTGACAAATAACGATAGGTACGGTCCTGGGGAAATTGGCCAATAATTGGGCAGAATTCCTTACTCACTTAGAAACACTTGAAACTCTGTTTTGAAGTTCGCAATGACGTCCCTATATCTCATATAAAGTATTAGCTCCCTGTGACGATGCGTATTCTATCGAGGTGTTTTGCCAGAAATTGACAAAAATCGATAGGTACGGTCCTGGGGAAATTTGCCAATAATTGGGCAGAATTCCTTACTCACTTAGAAACACTTGAAACTCTGTTTTGACATTCGCGATGACGTCCCTATATCTCATATAAAATATTAGTTCCCTGTGACGATGCGTATTCTATCGAGGTGTTTTGCAAGAAATTGACAAAAATTGATAGGTACGGTCCTGGGGAAATTGGCCAATAATTGGGCAGAATTCCTTACTCGCTTAGAAACGCATGAAACTCTGTTTTGACGTTCGCGATGACGTCCCTATATCTCATATAAAATATTAGCTCCTGTTGACGATGAGTATTCGATCATGGTGTTTTGCAAAAATTGACAAAAATCGATAGGTACGGTCCTGGGGAAATTGGCCAATAATTGGGCAGAATTCCTTACTAGCTTAGAAACGCTTGAAACTCTGTTTTGACGTTCGCAATGACGTCCCTATATCTCATATAAAATATTAGCTCCCTGTGACGATGCGTATTCTATCGAGGTGTTTTGCAAGAAATTGACAAAAATCGATAGGTACGGTCCTGGGGAAATTGGCCAATAATTGGGCAGAATTCCTTACTCACTTAGAAACACTTGAAACTCTGTTTTGACATTCGCGATGACGCCCCTATATCTCATATAAAATATTAGTTCCCTGTGACGATGTGTATTCTATCGAGGTGTTTTGCAAGAAATTGACAAAAATCGATAGGTACGGTCCTGGGGAAATTGGCCAATAATTGGGCAGAATTCCTTACTCGCTTAGAAACGCATGAAACTCTGTTTTGACGTTCGCGATGACGTCCCTATATCTCATATAAAGTATTAGCTCCCTGTGACGATGCGTATTCTATCGAGGTGTTTTGCAAGAAATTGACAAAAATCGATAGGTACGGTCCTGGGGAAATTGGCCAATAATTGGGCAGAATTCCTTACTCGCCTAGAAACGCTTGAAACTCTGTTTTGACGTTCGCAATGACGTCCCTATATATCATATAAAATATTAGCTCCCTGTGACTATGCGCATTCTATCGAGGTGTTTTGCCAGAAATTGACGAAAATCGATAGGTACGGTCCTGGGGAGATTGGCCAATAATTGGGATGAATTGCTTGCTCGCTTAGAAACGCATGAAACTCTGTTTTGACGTTCGCGATGACGTCCCTATATCTCATATAAAATATTAGCTCCTGTTGACGATGAGTATTCTATCATGGTGTTTTGCAAAAAATGACAAAAATCGATAGGTACGGTCCTGGGGAAATTGGCCAATAATTGGGCAGAATTCCTTACTCACTTAGACACGCTTGAAACTCTGTTTTGACGTTCGCAATGACGTCCCTATATCTCATATAAAATATTAGCTCCCTGTGACGATGCGTATTCTATCGAGGTGTTTTGCCAGAAATTGACAAATAACGATAGGTACGGTCTTGGGGAAATTGGCCAATAATTGGGCAGAATTCCTTACTCACTTAGAAACACTTGAAACTCTGTTTTGAAGTTCGCAATGACGTCCCTATATCTCATAAAAAGTATTAGCTCCCTGTGACGATGCGTATTCTATCGAGGTGTTTTGCCAGAAATTGACAAAAATCGATAGGTACGGTCCTGGGGAAATTTGCCAATAATTGGGCAGAATTCCTTACTCACTTAGAAACACTTGAAACTCTGTTTTGACGTTCGCGATGACGTCCCTATATCTCATATAAAATATTAGTTCCCTGTGACGATGCGTATTCTATCGAGGTGTTTTGCAAGAAATTGACAAAAATCGATAGGTACGGTCCTGGGGAAATTGGCCAATAATTGGGCAGAATTCCTTACTCGCTTAGAAACGCATGAAACTCTGTTTTGACGTTCGCGATGACGTCCCTATATCTCATATAAAATATTAGCTCCTGTTGACGATTAGTATTCGATCATGGTGTTTTGCAAAAATTGACAAAAATCGATAGGTACGGTCCTGGGGAAATTGGCCAATAATTGGGCAGAATTCCTTACTCGCTTAGAAACGCTTGAAACTCTGTTTTGACGTTCGCTATGACGTCCCTATATCTCATATAAAGTATTAGCTCCCTGTGACGATGCGTATTCTATCGAGGTGTTTTGCAAGAAATTGACAAAAATCGATAGGTACGGTCCTGGGGAAATTGGCCAATAATTGGGCAGAATTCCTTACTCGCTTAGAAACGCTTGAAACTCTGTTTTGACGTTCGCAATGACGTCCCTATATCTCATATAAAATATTAGTTCCCTGTGACTATGCGCATTCTATCGAGGTGTTTTGCCAGAAATTGACGAAAATCGATAGGTACGGTCCTGGGGAGATTGGCCAATAATTGGGATGAATTGCTTGCTCGCTTAGAAACGCATGAAACTCTGTTTTGACGTTCGCGATGACTTCCCCATATCTTATATAAAATATTAGCTCCCTGTGACGATGCGTATTCTATCGAGGTGTTTTGCAAGAAATTGACAAAAATCGATAAGTACGGTCCTGGGGAAATTGGCCAATAATTGGGCAGAATTCCTTACTCGCTTAGAAACGCATGAAACTCTGTTTTGACGTTCGCGATGACGTCCCTATATCTCATATAAAATATTAGCTCCTGTTGACGATGAGTATTCTATCATGGTGTTTTGCAAAAAATGACAAAAATCGATAGGTACGGTCCTGGGGAAATTGGCCAATAATTGGGCAGAATTCCTTACTCGCTTAGAAACGCATGAAACTCTGTTTTGATGTTCGCAATGACGTCCCTATATCTCATATTAAATATTAGCTCCCTGTGACGATGCGTATTCTATCGAGGTGTTTTGCAAGAAATTGACAAAAATCGATAGGTACGGTCCTGGGGAAATTGGCCAATAATTGGGCAGAATTCCTTACTCAATTAGACACGCTTGAAACTCTGTTTTGACGTTCGCAATGACGTCCCTATATCTCATATAAAATATTGGCTCCCTGTGACGATGCGTATTCTATCGAGGTGTTTTGCCAGAAATTGACGAAAATTGATAGGTACGGTCCTGGGGAAATTGGCCAATAATTGGGCAGAATTCCTTACTCGCTTAGAAACGCATGAAACTCTGTTTTGACGTTCGCGATGACGTCCCTATATCTCATATAAAATATTAGCTCCTGTTGACGATGAGTATTCTATCATGGTGTTTTGCAAAAAATGACAAAAATCGATAGGTACGGTGCTGGGGAAATTGGCCAATAATTGGGCAGAATTCCTTACTCGCTTAGAAACGCATGAAACTCTGTTTTGAAGTTCGCAATGACGTCCCTATATCTCATATTAAATATTAGCTCCCTGTGACGATGCGTATTCTATCGAGGTGTTTTGCAAGAAATTGACAAAAATCGATAGGTACGGTCCTGGGGAAATTGGCCAATAATTGGGCTGAATTCCTTACTCGCTTAGAAACGCTTGAAACTCTGTTTTGACGTTCGCTATGACGTCCCTATATCTCATATAAAATATTAGCTCCCTGTGACGATGCGTATTCCATCGAGGTGTTTTGCAAGAAATTGACAAAAATCGATAGGTACGGTCCAGGGGAAATTGGCCAATAATCGGGCAGAATTCCTTACTCGCTTAGAAACGCTTGAAACTCTGTTTTGACGTTCGCAATGACGTCCCTATATCTCATATAAAATATTAGTTCCCTGTGACTATGCGCATTCTATCGAGGTGTTTTGCCAGAAATTGACGAAAATCGATAGGTACGGTCCCGGGGAGATTGGCCAATAATTGGGATGAATTGCTTGCTCGCTTAGAAACGCATGAAACTCTGTTTTGACGTTCGCGATGACTTCCCCATATCTTATATAAAATATTAGCTCCCTGTGACGATGCGTATTCTATCGAGGTGTTTTGCAAGAAATTGACAAAAATCGATAAGTACGGTCCTGGGGAAATTGGCCAATAATTAGGCAGAATTCCTTACTCGCTTAGAAACGCATGAAACTCTGTTTTGACGTTCGCGATGACGTCCCTATATCTCATATAAAATATTAGCTCCTGTTGACGATGAGTATTCTATCATGGTGTTTTGCAAAAAATGACAAAAATCGATAGGTACGGTCCTGGGGAAATTGGCCAATAATTGGGCAGAATTCCTTACTCGCTTAGAAACGCATGATACTCTGTTTTGAAGTTCGCAATGACGTCCCTATATCTCATATTAAATATTAGCTCCCTGTGACGATGCGTATTCTATCGAGGTGTTTTGCAAGAAATTGACAAAAATCGATAGGTACGGTCCTGGGGAAATTGGCCAATAATTGGGCAGAATTCCTTACTCAATTAGACACGCTTGAAACTCTGTTTTGACGTTCGCAATGACGTCCCTATATCTCATATAAAATATTAGCTCCCTGTGACGATGCGTATTCTATCGAGGTGTTTTGCCAGAAATTGACGAAAATTGATAGGTACGGTCCTGGGGAAATTGGCCAATAATTGGGCAGAATTCCTTACTCGCTTAGAAACGCATGAAACTCTGTTTTGACGTTCGCGATGACGTCCCTATATCTCATATAAAATATTAGCTCCTGTTGACGATGAGTATTCTATCATGGTGTTTTGCAAAAAATGACAAAAATCGATAGGTACGGTCCTGGGGAAATTGGCCAATAATCGGGCAGAATTCCTTACTCGCTTAGAAACGCATGAAACTCTGTTTTGAAGTTCGCAATGACGTCCCTATATCTCATATTAAATATTAGCTCCCTGTGACGATGCGTATTCTATCGAGGTGTTTTGCGAGAAATTGACAAAAATCGATAGGTACGGTCCTGGGGAAATTGGCCAATAATTGGGCAGAATTCCTTACTCACTTAGAAACACTTGAAACTCTGTTTTGACATTCGCGATGACGTCCCTATATCTCATATAAAATATTAGTTCCCTGTGACGATGTGTATTCTATCGAGGTGTTTTGCAAGAAATTGACAAAAATCGATAGGTACGGTCCTGGGGAAATTGGCCAATAATTGGGCAGAATTCCTTACTCGCTTAGAAATGCATGAAACTCTGTTTTGACGTTCGCGATGACGTCCCTATATCTCATATAAAGTATTAGCTCCCTGTAACGATGCGTATTCTATCGAGGTGTTTTGCAAGAAATTGACAAAAATCGATAGGTACAGTCCTGGGGAAATTGGCCAATAATTGGGCAGAATTCCTTACTCGCTTAGAAACGCTTGAAACTCTGTTTTGACGTTCGCAATGACGTCCCTATATATCATATAAAATATTAGCTCCCTGTGACTATGCGCATTCTATCGAGGTGTTTTGCCAGAAATTGACGAAAATCGATAGGTACGGTCCTGGGGAGATTGGCCAATAATTGGGATGAATTGCTTGCTCGCTTAGAAACGCATGAAACTCTGTTTTGACGTTCGCGATGACGTCCCTATATCTCATATAAAATATTAGCTCCCTGTGACGATGCGTATTCTATCGAGGTGTTTTGCCAGAAATTGACAAATAACGATAGGTACGGTCCTGGGGAAATTGGCCAATAATTGGGCAGAATTCCTTACTCACTTAGAAACACTTGAAACTCTGTTTTGAAGTTCGCAATGACGTCCCTATATCTCATATAAAGTATTAGCTCCCTGTGACGATGCGTATTCTATCGAGGTGTTTTGCCAGAAATTGACGAAAATTGATAGGTACGGTCCTGGGGAAATTGGCCAATAATTGGGCAGAATTCCTTACTCGCTTAGAAACGCATGAAAATCTGTTTTGACGTTCGCGATGACGTCCCTATATCTCATATAAAATATTAGCTCCTGTTGACGATGAGTATTCTATCATGGTGTTTTGCAAAAAATGACAAAAATCGATAGGTACGGTCCTGGGGAAATTGGCCAATAATCGGGCAGAATTCCTTACTCGCTTAGAAACGCATGAAACTCTGTTTTGAAGTTCGCAATGACGTCCCTATATCTCATATTAAATATTAGCTCCCTGTGACGATGCGTATTCTATCGAGGTGTTTTGCGAGAAATTGACAAAAATCGATAGGTACGGTCCTGGGGAAATTGGCCAATAATTGGGCAGAATTCCTTACTCACTTAGAAACACTTGAAACTCTGTTTTGACATTCGCGATGACGTCCCTATATCTCATATAAAATATTAGTTCCCTGTGACGATGTGTATTCTATCGAGGTGTTTTGCAAGAAATTGACAAAATTCGATAGGTACGGTCCTGGGGAAATTGGCCAATAATTGGGCAGAATTCCTTACTCGCTTAGAAATGCATGAAACTCTGTTTTGACGTTCGCGATGACGTCCCTATATCTCATATAAAGTATTAGCTCCCTGTAACGATGCGTATTCTATCGAGGTGTTTTGCAAGAAATTGACAAAAATCGATAGGTACAGTCCTGGGGAAATTGGCCAATAATTGGGCAGAATTCCTTACTCGCTTAGAAACGCTTGAAACTCTGTTTTGACGTTCGCAATGACGTCCCTATATATCATATAAAATATTAGCTCCCTGTGACTATGCGCATTCTATCGAGGTGTTTTGCCAGAAATTGACGAAAATCGATAGGTACGGTCCTGGGGAGATTGGCCAATAATTGGGATGAATTGCTTGCTCGCTTAGAAACGCATGAAACTCTGTTTTGACGTTCGTGATGACTTCCCCATATCTTATATAAAATATTAGCTCCCTGTGACGATGCGTATTCTATCGAGGTGTTTTGCAAGAAATTGACAAAAATCGATAAGTACGGTCCTGGGGAAATTGGCCAATAATTGGGCAGAATTCCTTACTCGCTTAGAATCGCATGAAACTCTGTTTTGACGTTCGCGATGACGTCCCTATATCTCATATAAAATATTAGCTCCTGTTGACGATGAGTATTCTATCATGGTGTTTTGCAAAAAATGACAAAAATTGGTAGGTACGGTCCTGGGGAAATTGGCCAATAATTGGGCAGAATTCCTTACTCACTTAGACACGCTTGAAACTCTGTTTTGACGTTCGCAATGACGTCCCTATATCTCATATAAAATATTAGCTCCCTGTGACGATGCGTATTCTATCGAGGTGTTTTGCCAGAAATTGACAAATAACGATAGGTACGGTCCTGGGGAAATTGGCCAATAATTGGGCAGAATTCCTTACTCACTTAGAAACACTTGAAACTCTGTTTTGAAGTTCGCAATGACGTCCCTATATCTCATATAAAGTATTAGCTCCCTGTGACGATGCGTATTCTATCGAGGTGTTTTGCCAGAAATTGACAAAAATCGATAGGTACGGTCCTGGGGAAATTTGCCAATAATTGGGCAGAATTCCTTACTCACTTAGAAACACTTGAAACTCTGTTTTGACATTCGCGATGACGTCCCTATATCTCATATAAAATATTAGTTCCCTGTGACGATGCGTATTCTATCGAGGTGTTTTGCAAGAAATTGACAAAAATCGATAGGTACGGTCCTGGGGAAATTGGCCAATAATTGGGCAGAATTCCTTACTCGCTTAGAAACGCATGAAACTCTGTTTTGACGTTCGCGATGACGTCCCTATATCTCATATAAAATATTAGCTCCTGTTGACGATGAGTATTCGATCATGGTGTTTTGCAAAAATTGACAAAAATCGATAGGTACGGTCCTGGGGAAATTGGCCAATAATTGGGCAGAATTCCTTACTCGCTTAGAAACGCTTGAAACTCTGTTTTGACGTTCGCAATGACGTCCCTATATCTCATATAAAATATTAGCTCCCTGTGACGATGCGTATTCTATCGAGGTGTTTTGCAAGAAATTGACAAAAATCGATAGGTACGGTCCTGGGGAAATTGGCCAATAATTGGGCAGAATTCCTTACTCGCTTAGAAACGCTTGAAATTCTGTTTTGACGTCCACAATGACGTCCCTATATCTCATATAAAATATTAGTTCCCTGTGACTATGCGCATTCTATCGAGGTGTTTTGCCAGAAATTGACGAAAATCGATAGGCACGGTCCTGGGGAGATTGGCCAATAATTGGGATGAATTGCTTGCTCGCTTAGAAACGCATGAAACTCTGTTTTGACGTTCGCGATGACTTCCCCATATCTTATATAAAATATTAGCTCCCTGTGACGATGCGTATTCTATCGAGGTGTTTTGCAAGAAATTGACAAAAATCGATAAGTACGGTCCTGGGGAAATTGGCCAATAATTGGGCAGAATTCCTTACTCGCTTAGAAACGCATGAAACTCTGTTTTGACGTTCGCGATGACGTCCCTATATCTCATATAAAATATTAGCTCCTGTTGACGATGAGTATTCTATCATGGTGTTTTGCAAAAAATGACAAAAATCGATAGGTACGGTCCTGGGGAAATTGGCCAATAATTGGGCAGAATTCCTTTCTCGCTTAGAAACGCATGAAACTCTGTTTTGACGTGCGCAATGACGTCCCTATATCTCATATTAAATATTAGCTCCCTGTGACGATGCGTATTCTATCGAGGTGTTTTGCAAGAAATTGACAAAAATCGATAGGTACGGTCCTGGGGAAATTGGCCAATAATTGCGCAGAATTCCTTACTCACTTAGAAACACTTGAAACTCTGTTTTGACATTCGCGATGACGTCCCTATATCTCATATAAAATATTAGTTCCCTGTGACGATGTGTATTCTATCGAGGTGTTTTGCAAGAAATTGACAAAAATCGATAGGTACGGTCCTGGGGAAATTGGCCAATAATTGGGCAGAATTCCTTACTCGCTTAGAAACGCTTGGAACTCTGTTTTGACGTTCGCAATGACGTCCCTATATATCATATAAAATATTAGCTCCCTGTGACTATGCGCATTCTATCGAGGTGTTTTGCCAGAAATTGACGAAAATCGATAGGTACGGTGCTGGGGAGATTGGCCAATAATTGGGATGAATTGCTTGCTCGCTTAGAAACGCATGAAACTCTGTTTTGACGTTCGCGATGACGTCCCTATATCTCATATAAAATATTAGCTCCCTGTGACGATGCGTATTCTATCGAGGTGTTTTGCAAGAAATTGACAAAAATCGATAAGTACGGTCCTTGGGAAATTGGCCAATAATTGGCCAGTTTTCCTTACTCGCTTAGAAACGCATGAAACTCTGTTTTGACGTTCGCGATGACGTCCCTATATCTCATATAAAATATTAGCTCCTGTTGACGATGAGTATTCTATCATGGTGTTTTGCAAAAAATGACAAAAATCGATAGGTACGGTCCTGGGGAAATTGGCCAATAATTGGGCAGAATTCCTTACTCGCTTAGAAACGCATGAAACTCTGTTTTGACGTTCGCGATGACGTCCCTATATCTCATATAAAATATTAGCTCCCTGTGACGATGCGTATTCTATCGAGGTGTTTTGCCAGAAATTGACGAACATTGATAGGTACGGTCCTGGGGAAATTGGCCAATAATTGGGCAGAATTCCTTACTCAATTAGACACGCTTGAAACTCTGTTTTGACGTTCGCAATGACGTCCCTATATATCATATAAAATATTAGCTCCCTGTGACTATGCGCATTCTATCGAGGTGTTTTGCCAGAAATTGACGAAAATCGATAGGTACGGTCCTGGGGAGATTGGCCAATAATTGGGATGAATTGCTTGCTCGCTTAGAAACGCATGAAACTCTGTTTTGACGTTCGTGATGACTTCCCCATATCTTATATAAAATATTAGCTCCCTGTGACGATGCGTATTCTATCGAGGTGTTTTGCAAGAAATTGACAAAAATCGATAAGTACGGTCCTGGGGAAATTGGCCAATAATTGGGCAGAATTCCTTACTCGCTTAGAAACGCATGAAACTCTGTTTTGACGTTCGCGATGACGTCCCTATATCTCATATAAAATATTAGCTCCTGTTGACGATGAGTATTCTATCATGGTGTTTTGCAAAAAATGACAAAAATTGGTAGGTACGGTCCTGGGGAAATTGGCCAATAATTGGGCAGAATTCCTTACTCACTTAGACACGCTTGAAACTCTGTTTTGACGTTCGCAATGACGTCCCTATATCTCATATAAAATATTAGCTCCCTGTGACGATGCGTATTCTATCGAGGTGTTTTGCCAGAAATTGACAAATAACGATAGGTACGGTCCTGGGGAAATTGGCCAATAATTGGGCAGAATTCCTTACTCACTTAGAAACACTTGAAACTCTGTTTTGAAGTTCGCAATGACGTCCCTATATCTCATATAAAGTATTAGCTCCCTGTGACGATGCGTATTCTATCAAGGTGTTTTGCCAGAAATTGACAAAAATCGATAGGTACGGTCCTGGGGAAATTTGCCAATAATTGGGCAGAATTCCTTACTCACTTAGAAACACTTGAAACTCTGTTTTGACATTCGCGATGACGTCCCTATATCTCATATAAAATATTAGTTCCCTGTGACGATGCGTATTCTATCGAGGTGTTTTGCAAGAAATTGACAAAAATCGATAGGTACGGTCCTGGGGAAATTGGCCAATAATTGGGCAGAATTCCTTACTCGCTTAGAAACGCATGAAACTCTGTTTTGACGTTCGCGATGACGTCCCTATATCTCATATAAAATATTAGCTCCTGTTGACGATGAGTATTCGATCATGGTGTTTTGCAAAAATTGACAAAAATCGATAGGTACGGTCCTGGGGAAATTGGCCAATAATTGGGCAGAATTCCTTATTCGCTTAGAAACGCTTGAAACTCTGTTTTGACGTTCGCAATGACGTCCCTATATCTCATATAAAATATTAGCTCCCTGTGACGATGCGTATTCTATCGAGGTGTTTTGCAAGAAATTGACAAAAATCGATAGGTACGGTCCTGGGGAAATTGGCCAATAATTGGGCAGAATTCCTTACTCGCTTAGAAACGCTTGAAACTCTGTTTTGACGTTCGCAATGACGTCCCTATATCTCATATAAAATATTAGTTCCCTGTGACAATGCACATTCTATCGAGGTGTTTTGCCAGAAATTGACGAAAATCGATAGGTACGGTCCTGGGGAGATTGGCCAATAATTGGGATGAATTGCTTGCTCGCTTAGAAACGCATGAAACTCTGTTTTGACGTTCGCGATGACTTCCCCATATCTTATATAAAATATTAGCTCCCTGTGACGATGCGTATTCTATGGAGGTGTTTTGCAAGAAATTGGCAAAAATCGATAAGTACGGTCCTGGGGAAATTGGCCAATAATTGGGCAGAATTCCTTACTCGCTTAGAAACGCATGAAACTCTGTTTTGACGTTCGCGATGACGTCCCTATATCTCATATAAAATATTAGCTCCTGTTGACGATGAGTATTCTATCATGGTGTTTTGCAAAAAATGACAAAAATCGATAGGTACGGTCCTGGGGAAATTGGCCAATAATTGGGCAGAATTCCTTACTCACTTAGAAACACTTGAAACTCTGTTTTGAAGTTCGCAATGACGTCCCTATATCTCATATAAAGTATTAGCTCCCTGTGACGATGCGTATTCTATCGAGGTGTTTTGCCAGAAATTGACAAAAATCGATAGGTACGGTCCTGGGGAAATTTGCCAATAATTGGGCAGAATTCCTTACTCACTTAGAAACACTTGAAACTCTGTTTTGACATTCGCGATGACGTCCCTATATCTCATATAAAATATTAGTTCCCTGTGACGATGCGTATTCTATCGAGGTGTTTTGCAAGAAATTGACAAAAATCGATAGGTACGGTCCTGGGGAAATTGGCCAATAATTGGGCAGAATTCCTTACTCGCTTAGAAACGCATGAAACTCTGTTTTGACGTTCGCGATGACGTCCCTATATCTCATATAAAATATGAGCTCCTGTTGACGATGAGTATTCGATCATGGTGTTTTGCAAAAATTGACAAAAATCGATAGGTACGGTCCTGGGGAAATTGGCCAATAATTGGGCAGAATTCCTTACTCGCTTAGAAACGCTTGAAACTCTGTTTTGACGTTCGCTATGACGTCCCTATATCTCATATAAAATATTAGCTCCCTGTGACGATGCGTATTCTATCGAGGTGTTTTGCAAGAAATTGACAAAAATCGATAGGTACGGTCCTGGGGAAATTGGCCAATAATTGGGCAGAATTCCTTACTCGCTTAGAAACGCTTGAAACTCTGTTTTGACGTTCGCAATGACGTCCCTATATCTCATATAAAATATTAGTTCCCTGTGACTATGCGCATTCTATCGAGGTGTTTTGCCAGAAATTGACGAAAATCGATAGGTACGGTCCTGGGGAGATTGGCCAATAATTGGGATGAATTGCTTGCTCGCTTAGAAACGCATGAAACTCTGTTTTGACGTTCGCGATGACTTCCCCATATCTTATATAAAATATTAGCTCCCTGTGACGATGCGTATTCTATCGAGGTGTTTTGCAAGAAATTGACAAAAATCGATAAGTACGGTCCTGGGGAAATTGGCCAATAATTGGGCAGAATTCCTTACTCGCTTAGAAACGCATGAAACTCTGTTTTGACGTTCGCGATGACGTCCCTATATCTCATATAAAATATTAGCTCCTGTTGACGATGAGTATTCTATCATGGTGTTTTGCAAAAAATGACAAAAATCGATAGGTACGGTCCTGGGGAAATTGGCCAATAATTGGGCAGAATTCCTTACTCGCTTAGAAACGCATGAAACTCTGTTTTGAAGTTCGCAATGACGTCCCTATATCTCATATTAAATATTAGCTCCCTGTGACGATGCGCATTCTATCGAGGTGTTTTGCCAGAAATTGACGAAAATCGATAGGTACGGTACTGGGGAGATTGGCCAATAATTGGGATGAATTGCTTGCTCGCTTAGAAACGCATGAAACTCTGTTTTGACGTTCGCGATGACTTCCCCATATCTTATATAAAATATTAGCTCCCTGTGACGATGCGTATTCTATCGAGGTGTTTTGCAAGAAATTGACAAAAATCGATAAGTACGGTCCTGGGGAAATTGGCCAATAATTGGGCAGAATTCCTTACTCGCTTAGAAACGCATGAAACTCTGTTTTGACGTTCGCGATGACGTCCCTATATCTCATATAAAATATTAGCTCCTGTTGACGATGAGTATTCTATCATGGTGTTTTGCAAAAAATGACAAAAATCGATAGGTACGGTCCTGGGGAAATTGGCCAATAATTGGGCAGAATTCCTTACTCGCTTAGAAACGCATGAAACTCTGTTTTGAAGTTCGCAATGACGTCCCTATATCTCATATTAAATATTAGCTCCCTGTGACGATGCGTATTCTATCGAGGTGTTTTGCAAGAAATTGACAAAAATCGATAGGTACGGTCCTGGGGAAATTGGCCAATAATTGGGCAGAATTTCTTACTCACTTAGAAACACTTGAAACTCTGTTTTGACATTCGCGATGACGTCCCTATATCTCATATAAAATATTAGTTCCCTGTGACGATGTGTATTCTATCGAGGTGTTTTGCAAGAAATTGACAAAAATCGATAGGTACGGTCCTGGGGAAATTGGCCAATAATTGGGCAGAATTCCTTACTCGCTTAGAAACGCTTGGAACTCTGTTTTGACGTTCGCAATGACGTCCCTATATATCATATAAAATATTAGCTCCCTGTGACTATGCGCATTCTATCGAGGTGTTTTGCCAGAAATTGACGAAAATCGATAGGTACGGTCCTGGGGAGATTGGCCAATAATTGGGATGAATTGCTTGCTCGCTTAGAAACGCATGAAACTCTGTTTTGACGTTCGCGATGACGTCCCTATATCTCATATAAAATATTAGCTCCCTGTGACGATGCGTATTCTATCGAGGTGTTTTGCAAGAAATTGACAAAAATCGATAAGTACGGTCCTTGGGAAATTGGCCAATAATTGGCCAGTTTTCCTTACTCGCTTAGAAACGCATGAAACTCTGTTTTGACGTTCGCGATGACGTCCCTATATCTCATATAAAATATTAGCTCCTGTTGACGATGAGTATTCTATCATGGTGTTTTGCAAAAAATGACAAAAATCGATAGGTACGGTCCTGGGGAAATTGGCCAATAATTGGGCAGAATTCCTTACTCGCTTAGAAACGCATGAAACTCTGTTTTGACGTTCGCGATGACGTCCCTATATCTCATATAAAATATTAGCTCCCTGTGACGACGCGTATTCTATCGAGGTGTTTTGCCAGAAATTGACGAAAATTGATAGGTACGGTCCTGGGGAAATTGGCCAATAATTGGGCAGAATTCCTTACTCAATTAGACACGCTTGAAACTCTGTTTTGACGTTCGCAATGACGTCCCTATATCTCATATAAAATATTAGCTCCCTGTGACGATGCGTATTCT
Organism: Membranipora membranacea; assembly: GCA_914767715.1. NCBI lineage: Eukaryota > Metazoa > Bryozoa > Gymnolaemata > Cheilostomatida > Membraniporidae > Membranipora > Membranipora membranacea. Next base: position 15,825,424 of record OU612069.1, on the reverse strand, counting down.
ATCGAGGTGTTTTGCCAGAAATTGACAAATAACGATAGGTACGGTCCTGGGGAAATTGGCCAATAATTGGGCAGAATTCCTTACTCGCTTAGAAACGCATGAAACTCTGTTTTGACGTTCGCGATGACGTCCCTATATCTCATATAAAATATTAGCTCCTGTTGACGATGAGTATTCGATCATGGTGTTTTGCAAAAATTGACAAAAATCGATAGGTACGGTCCTGGGGAAATTGGCCAATAATTGGGCAGAATTCCTTATTCGCTTAGAAACGCTTGAAACTCTGTTTTGACGTTCGCAATGACGTCCCTATATCTCATATAAAATATTAGCTCCCTGTGACGATGCGTATTCTATCGAGGTGTTTTGCAAGAAATTGACAAAAATCGATAGGTACGGTCCTGGGGAAATTGGCCAATAATTGGGCAGAATTCCTTACTCGCTTAGAAACGCTTGAAACTCTGTTTTGACGTTCGCAATGACGTCCCTATATCTCATATAAAATATTAGTTCCCTGTGACTATGCACATTCTATCGAGGTGTTTTGCCAGAAATTGACGAAAATCGATAGGTACGGTCCTGGGGAGATTGGCCAATAATTGGGATGAATTGCTTGCTCGCTTAGAAACGCATGAAACTCTGTTTTGACGTTCGCGATGACTTCCCCATATCTTATATAAAATATTAGCTCCCTGTGACGATGCGTATTCTATGGAGGTGTTTTGCAAGAAATTGGCAAAAATCGATAAGTACGGTCCTGGGGAAATTGGCCAATAATTGGGCAGAATTCCTTACTCGCTTAGAAACGCATGAAACTCTGTTTTGACGTTCGCGATGACGTCCCTATATCTCATATAAAATATTAGCTCCTGTTGACGATGAGTATTCTATCATGGTGTTTTGCAAAAAATGACAAAAATCGATAGGTACGGTCCTGGGGAAATTGGCCAATAATTGGGCAGAATTCCTTACTCGCTTAGAAACGCATGAAACTCTGTTTTGACGTTCGCGATGACGTCCCTATATCTCATATAAAGTATTAGCTCCCTGTGACGATGCGTATTCTATCGAGGTGTTTTGCAAGAAATTGACAAAAATCGATAGGTACGGTCCTGGGGAAATTGGCCAATAATTGGGCAGAATTCCTTACTCGCTTAGAAACGCTTGAAACTCTGTTTTGACGTTCGCGATGACGTCCCTATATCTCATATAAAATATTAGCTCCCTGTGACGATGCGTATTCTATCGAGGTGTTTTGCAAGAAATTGACAGAAATCGATAAGTACGGTCCTGGGGAAATTGGCCAATAATTGGCCAGTTTTCCTTACTCGCTTAGAAACGCATGAAACTCTGTTTTGACGTTCGCGATGACGTCCCTATATCTCATATAAAATATTAGCTCCTGTTGACGATGAGTATTCTATCATGGTGTTTTGCAAAAAATGACAAAAATCGATAGGTACGGTCCTGGGGAAATTGGCCAATAATTGGGCAGAATTCCTTACTCACTTAGACACGCTTGAAACTCTGTTTTGACGTTCGCAATGACGTCCCTATATCTCATATAAAATATTAGCTCCCTGTGACGATGCGTATTCTATCGAGGTGTTTTGCCAGAAATTGACAAATAACGATAGGTACGGTCCTGGGGAAATTGGCCAATAATTGGGCAGAATTCCTTACTCACTTAGAAACACTTGAAACTCTGTTTTGAAGTTCGCAATGACGTCCCTATATCTCATATAAAGTATTAGCTCCCTGTGACGATGCGTATTCTATCGAGGTGTTTTGCCAGAAATTGACAAAAATCGATAGGTACGGTCCTGGGGAAATTTGCCAATAATTGGGCAGAATTCCTTACTCACTTAGAAACACTTGAAACTCTGTTTTGACATTCGCGATGACGTCCCTATATCTCATATAAAATATTAGTTCCCTGTGACGATGCGTATTCTATCGAGGTGTTTTGCAAGAAATTGACAAAAATCGATAGGTACGGTCCTGGGGAAATTGGCCAATAATTGGGCAGAATTCCTTACTCGCTTAGAAACGCATGAAACTCTGTTTTGACGTTCGCGATGACGTCCCTATATCTCATATAAAATATTAGCTCCTGTTGACGATGAGTATTCTATCATGGTGTTTTGCAAAAATTGACAAAAATCGATAGGTACGGTCCTGGGGAAATTGGCCAATAATTGGGCAGAATTCCTTACTCGCTTAGAAACGCTTGAAACTCTGTTTTGACGTTCGCAATGACGTCCCTATATCTCATATAAAATATTAGCTCCCTGTGACGATGCGTATTCTATCGAGGTGTTTTGCAAGAAATTGACAAAAATCGATAGGTACGGTCCTGGGGAAATTGGCCAATAATTGGGCAGAATTCCTTACTCGCTTAGAAACGCTTGAAACTCTGTTTTGACGTTCGCAATGACGTCCCTATATCTCATATAAAATATTAGTTCCCTGTGACTATGCGCATTCTATCGAGGTGTTTTGCCAGAAATTGACGAAAATCGATAGGTACGGTCCTGGGGAGATTGGCCAATAATTGGGATGAATTGCTTGCTCGCTTAGAAACGCATGAAACTCTGTTTTGACGTTCGCGATGACTTCCCCATATCTTATATAAAATATTAGCTCCCTGTGACGATGCGTATTCTATCGAGGTGTTTTGCAAGAAATTGACAAAAATCGATAAGTACGGTCCTGGGGAAATTGGCCAATAATTGGGCAGAATTCCTTACTCGCTTAGAAACGCATGAAACTCTGTTTTGACGTTCGCGATGACGTCCCTATATCTCATATAAAATATTAGCTCCTGTTGACGATGAGTATTCTATCATGGTGTTTTGCAAAAAATGACAAAAATCGATAGGTACGGTCCTGGGGAAATTGGCCAATAATTGGGCAGAATTCCTTACTCGCTTAGAAACGCATGAAACTCTGTTTTGAAGTTCGCAATGACGTCCCTATATCTCATATTAAATATTAGCTCCCTGTGACGATGCGTATTCTATCGAGGTGTTTTGCAAGAAATTGACAAAAATCGATAGGTACGGTCCTGGGGAAATTGGCCAATAATTGGGCAGAATTCCTTACTCACTTAGAAACACTTGAAACTCTGTTTTGACATTCGCGATGACGTCCCTATATCTCATATAAAATATTAGTTCCCTGTGACGATGTGTATTCTATCGAGGTGTTTTGCAAGAAATTGACAAAAATCGATAGGTACGGTCCTGGGGAAATTGGCCAATAATTGGGCAGAATTCCTTACTCGCTTAGAAACGCATGAAACTCTGTTTTGACGTTCGCGATGACGTCCCTATATCTCATATAAAGTATTACCTCCCTGTGACGATGCGTATTCTATCGAGGTGTTTTGCAAGAAATTGACAAAAATCGATAGGTACGGTCCTGGGGAAATTTGCCAATAATTGGGCAGAATTCCTTACTCGCTTAGAAACGCTTGGAACTCTGTTTTGACGTTCGCAATGACGTCCCTATATATCATATAAAATATTAGCTCCCTGTGACTATGCGCATTCTATCGAGGTGTTTTGCCAGAAATTGACGAAAATCGATAGGTACGGTCCTGGGGAGATTGGCCAATAATTGGGATGAATTGCTTGCTCGCTTAGAAACGCATGAAACTCTGTTTTGACGTTCGCGATGACGTCCCTATATCTCATATAAAATATTAGCTCCCTGTGACGATGCGTATTCTATCGAGGTGTTTTGCAAGAAATTGACAAAAATCGATAAGTACGGTCCTGGGGAAATTGGCCAATAATTGGCCAGTTTTCCTTACTCGCTTAGAAACGCATGAAACTCTGTTTTGACGTTCGCGATGACGTCCCTATATAAAATATTAGCTCCTGTTGACGATGAGTATTCTATCATGGTGTTTTGCAAAAAATGACAAAAATCGATAGGTACGGTCCTGGGGAAATTGGCCAATAATTGGGCAGAATTCCTTACTCGCTTAGAAACGCATGAAACTCTGTTTTGACGTTCGCGATGACGTCCCTATATCTCATATAAAATATTAGCTCCCTGTGACGATGCGTATTCTATCGAGGTGTTTTGCCAGAAATTGACGAAAATTGATAGGTACGGTCCTGGGGAAATTGGCCAATAATTGGGCAGAATTCCTTACTCAATTAGACACGCTTGAAACTCTGTTTTGACGTTCGCAATGACGTCCCTATATCTCATATAAAATATTAGCTCCCTGTGACGATGCGTATTCTATCGAGGTGTTTTGCCAGAAATTGACAAATAACGATAGGTACGGTCCTGGGGAAATTGGCCAATAATTGGGCAGAATTCCTTACTCACTTAGAAACACTTGAAACTCTGTTTTGACATTCGCGATGACGCCCCTATATCTCATATAAAATATTAGTTCCCTGTGACGATGCGTATTCTATCGAGGTGTTTTGCAAGAAATTGACAAAAATCGATAGGTACGGTCCTGGGGAAATTGGCCAATAATTGGGCAGAATTCCTTACTCGCTTAGAAACGCATGAAACTCTGTTTTGACGTTCGCAATGACGTCCCTATATCTCATATAAAATATTAGCTCCTGTTTACGATGAGTATTCGATCATGGTGTTTTGCAAAAATTGACAAAAATCGATAGGTACGGTCCTAGGGAAATTGGCCAATAATCGGGCAGAATTCCTTACTCGCTTAGAAACGCTTGAAACTCTGTTTTGACGTTCGCAATGACGTCCCTATATCTCATATAAAATATTAGCTCCCTGTGACGATGCGTATTCTATCGAGGTGTTTTGCAAGAAATTGACAAAAATCGATAGGTACGGTCCTGGGGAAATTGGCCAATAATTGGGCAGAATTCCTTACTCGCTTAGAAACGCTTGAAACTCTGTTTTGACGTTCGCAATGACGTCCCTATATCTCATATAAAATATTAGTTCCCTGTGACTATGCGCATTCTATCGAGGTGTTTTGCCAGAAATTGACGAAAATCGATAGGTACGGTGCTGGGGAGATTGGCCAATAATTGGGATGAATTGCTTGCTCGCTTAGAAACGCATGAAACTCTGTTTTGACGTTCGCGATGACTTCCCCATATCTTATATAAAATATTAGCTCCCTGTGACGATGCGTATTCTATCGAGGTGTTTTGCAAGAAGTTGACAAAAATCGATAGGTACGGTCCTGGGGAAATTGGCCAATAATTGGCCAGTTTTCCTTACTCGCTTAGAAACGCATGAAACTCTGTTTTGACGTTCGCGATGACGTCCCTATATAAAATATTAGCTCCTGTTGACGATGAGTATTCTATCATGGTGTTTTGCAAAAAATGACAAAAATCGATAGGTACGGTCCTGGGGAAATTGGCCAATAATTGGGCAGAATTCCTTACTCGCTTAGAAACGCATGAAACTCTGTTTTGACGTTCGCGATGACGTCCCTATATCTCATATAAAATATTAGCTCCCTGTGACGATGCGTATTCTATCGAGGTGTTTTGCCAGAAATTGACGAAAATTGATAGGTACGGTCCTGGGGAAATTGGCCAATAATTGGGCAGAATTCCTTACTCAATTAGACACGCTTGAAACTCTGTTTTGACGTTCGCAATGACGTCCCTATATCTCATATAAAATATTAGCTCCCTGTGACGATGCGTATTCTATCGAGGTGTTTTGCCAGAAATTGACAAATAACGATAGGTACGGTCCTGGGGAAATTGGCCAATAATTGGGCAGAATTCCTTACTCACTTAGAAACACTTGAAACTCTGTTTTGACATTCGCGATGACGCCCCTATATCTCATATAAAATATTAGTTCCCTGTGACGATGCGTATTCTATCGAGGTGTTTTGCAAGAAATTGACAAAAATCGATAGGTACGGTCCTGGGGAAATTGGCCAATAATTGGGCAGAATTCCTTACTCGCTTAGAAACGCATGAAACTCTGTGTTGACGTTCGCAATGACGTCCCTATATCTCATATAAAATATTAGCTCCTGTTTACGATGAGTATTCGATCATGGTGTTTTGCAAAAATTGACAAAAATCGATAGGTACGGTCCTAGGGAAATTGGCCAATAATCGGGCAGAATTCCTTACTCGCTTAGAAACGCTTGAAACTCTGTTTTGACGTTCGCAATGACGTCCCTATATCTCATATAAAATATTAGCTCCCTGTGACGATGCGTATTCTATCGAGGTGTTTTGCAAGAAATTGACAAAAATCGATAGGTACGGTCCTGGGGAAATTGGCCAATAATTGGGCAGAATTCCTTACTCGCTTAGAAACGCTTGAAACTCTGTTTTGACGTTCGCAATGACGTCCCTATATCTCATATAAAATATTAGTTCCCTGTGACTATGCGCATTCTATCGAGGTGTTTTGCCAGAAATTGACGAAAATCGATAGGTACGGTCCTGGGGAGATTGGCCAATAATTGGGATGAATTGCTTGCTCGCTTAGAAACGCATGAAACTCTGTTTTGACGTTCGCGATGACTTCCCCATATCTTATATAAAATATTAGCTCCCTGTGACGATGCGTATTCTATCGAGGTGTTTTGCAAGAAATTGACAAAAATCGATAAGTACGGTCCTGGGGAAATTGGCCAATAATTGGGCAGAATTCCTTACTCGCTTAGAAACGGATGAAACTCTGTTTTGACGTTCGCGATGACGTCCCTATATCTCATATAAAATATTAGCTCCTGTTGACGATGAGTATTCTATCATGGTGTTTTGCAAAAAATGACAAAAATCGATAGGTACGGTCCTGGGGAAATTGGCCAATAATTGGGCAGAATTCCTTACTCACTTAGACACGCTTGAAACTCTGTTTTGACGTTCGCAATGACGTCCCTATATCTCATATAAAGTATTACCTCCCTGTGACGATGCGTATTCTATCGAGGTGTTTTGCAAGAAATTGACAAAAATCGATAGGTACGGTCCTGGGGAAATTGGCCAATAATTGGGCAGAATTCCTTACTCGCTTAGAAACGCTTGGAACTCTGTTTTGACGTTCGCAATGACGTCCCTATATATCATATAAAATATTAGCTCCCTGTGACTATGCGCATTCTATCGAGGTGTTTTGCCAGAAATTGACGAAAATCGATAGGTACGGTCCTGGGGAGATTGGCCAATAATTGGGATGAATTGCTTGCTCGCTTAGAAACGCATGAAACTCTGTTTTGACGTTCGCGATGACGTCCCTATATCTCATATAAAATATTAGCTCCCTGTGACGATGCGTATTCTATCGAGGTGTTTTGCCAGAAATTGACGAAAATTGATAGGTACGGTCCTGGGGAAATTGGCCAATAATTGGGCAGAATTCCTTACTCAATTAGACACGCTTGAAACTCTGTTTTGACGTTCGCAATGACGTCCCTATATCTCATATAAAATATTAGCTCCCTGTGACGATGCGTATTCTATCGAGGTGTTTTGCCAGAAATTGACAAATAACGATAGGTACGGTCCTGGGGAAATTGGCCAATAATTGGGCAGAATTCCTTACTCACTTAGAAACACTTGAAACTCTGTTTTGACATTCGCGATGACGTCCCTATATCTCATATAAAATATTAGTTCCCTGTGACGATGCGTATTCTATCGAGGTGTTTTGCAAGAAATTGACAAAAATCGATAGGTACGGTCCTGGGGAAATTGGCCAATAATTGGGCAGAATTCCTTACTCGCTTAGAAACGCATGAAACTCTGTTTTGACGTTCGCGATGACGTCCCTATATCTCATATAAAATATTAGCTCCTGTTTACGATGAGTATTCGATCATGGTGTTTTGCAAAAATTGACAAAAATCGATAGGTACGGTCCTAGGGAAATTGGCCAATAATTGGGCAGAATTCCTTACTCGCTTAGAAACGCTTGAAACTCTGTTTTGACGTTCGCAATGACGTCCCTATATCTCATATAAAATATTAGCTCCCTGTGACGATGCGTATTCTATCGAGGTGTTTTGCAAGAAATTGACAAAAATCGATAGGTACGGTCCTGGGGAAATTGGCCAATAATTGGGCAGAATTCCTTACTCGCTTAGAAACGCTTGAAACTCTGTTTTGACGTTCGCAATGACGTCCCTATATCTCATATAAAATATTAGTTCCCTGTGACTATGCGCATTCTATCGAGGTGTTTTGCCAGAAATTGACGAAAATCGATAGGTACGGTCCTGGGGAGATTGGCCAATAATTGGGATGAATTGCTTGCTCGCTTAGAAACGCATGAAACTCTGTTTTGACGTTCGCGATGACTTCCCCATATCTTATATAAAATATTAGCTCCCTGTGACGATGCGTATTCTATCGAGGTGTTTTGCAAGAAATTGACAAAAATCGATAAGTACGGTCCTGGGGAAATTGGCCAATAATTGGGCAGAATTCCTTACTCGCTTAGAAACGCATGAAACTCTGTTTTGACGTTCGCGATGACGTCCCTATATCTCATATAAAATATTAGCTCCTGTTGACGATGAGTATTCTATCATGGTGTTTTGCAAAAAATGACAAAAATCGATAGGTACGGTCCTGGGGAAATTGGCCAATAATTGGGCAGAATTCCTTACTCACTTAGACACGCTTGAAACTCTGTTTTGACGTTCGCAATGACGTCCCTATATCTCATATAAAATATTAGCTCCCTGTGACGATGCGTATTCTATCGAGGTGTTTTGCCAGAAATTGACAAATAACGATAGGTACGGTCCTGGGGAAATTGGCCAATAATTGGGCAGAATTCCTTACTCACTTAGAAACGCTTGAAACTCTGTTTTGACGTTCGCAATGACGTCCCTATATCTCATATAAAGTATTAGCTCCCTGTGACGATGCGTATTCTATCGAGGTGTTTTGCCAGAAATTGACAAAAATCGATAGGTACGGTCCTGGGGAACTTTGCCAATAATTGGGCAGAATTCTTTCCTCGCTTAGAAACGTATGAAACTCTGTTTTGACGTTTGCGATGACATCCCTATATCTCATATACAATATTAGCTCCTGTTGACGATGAGTATTCTATCATGGTGTTTTGCAAAAAATGACAAAAATCGATAGGTACGGTCCTGGGGAAATTGGCCAATAATTGGGCAGAATTCCTTACTCACTCAGAAACGCTTGAAACTCTGTTTTGACGTTCGCAATGACGTCCCTATATCTCATATAAAATATTAGCTCCCTGTGACGATGCGTATTCTATCGAGGTGTTTTGCCAGAAATTGACAAATAACGATAGGTACGGTCCTGGGGAAATTGGCCAATAATTGGGCAGAATTCCTTACTCACTTAGAAACACTTGAAACTCTGTTTTGACGTTCGCAATGACGTCCCTATATCTCATATAAAGTATTAGCTCCCTGTGACGATGCGTATTCTATCGAGGTGTTTTGCCAGAAATTGACAAAAATCGATAGGTACGGTCCTGGGGAAATTTGCCAATAATTGGGCAGAATTCTTTCCTCGCTTAGAAACGTATGAAACTCTGTTTTGACGTTTGCGATGACATCCCTATATCTCATATACAATATTAGCTCCCTGTGACGATGCGTATTCTATCGAGGTGTTTTGCAAGAAATTGACAATAATCGATAGGTACGGTCCTGGGGAAATTGGCCAATAATTGGGCAGAATTCCTTACTCGCTTAGAAACGCTTGAAACTCTGTTTTGACGTTCGCAATGACGTCCCTATATCTCATATAAAATATTAGTTCCCTGTGACTATGCGCATTCTATCGAGGTGTTTTGCCAGAAATTGACGAAAATCGATAGGTACGGTCCTGGGGAGATTGGCCAATAATTGGGATGAATTGCTTGCTCGCTTAGAAACGCATGAAACTCTGTTTTGACGTTCGGGATGACTTCCCCATATCTTATATAAAATATTAGCTCCCTGTGACGATGCGTATTCTATCGAGGTGTTTTGCAAGAAATTGACAAAAATCGATAAGTACGGTCCTGGGGAAATTGGCCAATAATTGGGCAGAATTCCTTACTCGCTTAGAAACGCATGAAACTCTGTTTTGACGTTCGCGATGACGTCCCTATATCTCATATAAAATATTAGCTCCTGTTGACGATGAGTATTCTATCATGGTGTTTTGCAAAAAATGACAAAAATCGATAGGTACGGTCCTGGGGAAATTGGCCAATAATTGGGCAGAATTCCTTACTCGCTTAGAAACGCATGAAACTCTGTTTTGAAGTTCGCAATGACGTCCCTATATCTCATATTAAATATTAGCTCCCTGTGACGATGCGTATTCTATCGAGGTGTTTTGCAAGAAATTGACAAAAATCGATAGGTACGGTCCTGGGGAAATTGGCCAATAATTGGGCAGAATTCCTTACTCGCTTAGAAACGCTTGAAACTCTGTTTTGACGTTCGCTATGACGTCCCTATATCTCATATAAAATATTAGCTCCCTGTGACGATGCGTATTCTATCGAGGTGTTTTGCAAGAAATTGACACAAATCGATAGGTACGGTCCTGGGGAAATTGGCCAATAATTGGGCAGAATTCCTTACTCGCTTAGAAACGCTTGAAACTCTGTTTTGACGTTCGCAATGACGTCCCTATATCTCATATAAAATATTAGCTCCCTGTGACATTGCGTATTCTATCGAGGTGTTTTGCAAGAAATTGACAAAAATCGATAGGTACGGTCCTGGGGAAATTGGCCAATAATTGGGCAGAATTCCTTACTCACTTAGACACGCTTGAAACTCTGTTTTGACGTTCGCGATGACGTCCCTATATCTCATATAAAATATTAGCTCCCTGTGACGATGCGTATTCTATCGAGGTGTTTTGCCAGAAATTGACAAAAATCGATAGGTACAGTCCTGGGGAAATTGGCCAATAATTGGGCAGAATTCCTTACTCGCTTAGAAACGCTTGAAACTCTGTTTTGACGTTCGCGATGAGGTCCCTATATCTCATATAAAATATTAGCTCCCTGTGACGATGCGTATTCTATCGAGGTGTTTTGCAAGAAATTGACAAAAATCGATAGGTACGGTCCTGGGGAAATTGGCCAATAATTGGGTAGAATTCCTTACTCGCTTAGAAACGCTTGAAACTCTGTTTTGACGTTCGCGATGAGGTCCCTATATCTCATATAAAATATTAGCTCCCTGTGACGATGCGTAATCTATCGAGGTGTTTTGCAAGAAATTGACAAAAATTGATAGGTACGGTCCTGGGGAAATTGGCCAATAATTGGGCAGAATTCCTTACTCACTTAGAAACACTTGAAACTCTGTTTTGACTTTTTGCGATGACGTCCCTATATCTCATATAAAGTATTAGCTCCCTGTGACGATGCGTATTCTATCGAGGTGTTTTGCAAGAAATTGACAAAAATCGATAGGTACGGTCCTGGGGAAATTGGCCAATAATTGGGTAGAATTCCTTACTCGCTTAGAAACGCTTGAAACTCTGTTTTGACGTTTGCGATGACGTCCCTATATCTCATATAAAATATTAGCTCCCTGTGACGATGCGTATTCTATCGAGGTGTTTTGCTAGAAATTGACAAAAATCGATAGGTACGGCGGTCCTGGGGAAATTTGCCAATAATTGGGCAGAATTCCTTACTCACTTAGAAACACTTGAAACTCTGTTTTGAAGTTCGCAATGACGTCCCTATATCTCATATTAAATATTAGCTCCCTGTGACGATGCGTATTCTATCGAGGTGTTTTGCCAGAAATTGACAAAAATCGATAGGTACGGTCCTGGGGAAATTGGCCAATAATTGGGCAGAATTCCTTACTCACTTAGACACGCTTGAAACTCTGTTTTGACGTTCGCGATGACGTCCCTATATCTCATATAAAATATTAGCTCCCTGTGACGATGCGTATTCTATCGAGGTGTTTTGCAAGAAATTGACAAAAATCGATAGGTACGGTCCTTGGGAAATTGGCCAATAATTGGGCAGAATTCCTTACTCGCTTAGAAACGCATGAAACTCTGTTTTGACATTCGCGATGACGTCCCTATATCTCATATAAAATATTAGCTCCCTGTGACGATGCGTATTCTATCGAGGTGTTTTGCTAGAAATTGACAAAAATCGATAGGTACGGCGGTCCTGGGGAAATTTGCCAATAATTGGGCAGAATTCCTTACTCACTTAGAAACACTTGAAACTCTGTTTTGAAGTTCGCAATGACGTCCCTATATCTCATATTAAATATTAGCTCCCTGTGACGATGCGTATTCTATCGAGGTGTTTTGCCAGAAATTGACAAATATCGATAGGTACGGTCCTGGGGAAATTGGCCAATAATTTGGATGAATTGCTTACTCGCTTAGAAACGCATGAAACTCTGTTTTGACGTTCGCGATGACGTCCCTATATCTCATATAAAATATTAGCTCCCTGTGACATTGCGTATTCTATCGAGGTGTTTTGCAAGAAATTGACAAAAATTGATAGGTACGGTCCTGGGGAAATTGGCCAATAATTGGGCAGAATTCCTTACTCGCTTAGAAACGCATGAAACTCTGTTTTGACATTCGCGATGACGTCCCTATATCTCATATAAAATATTAGCTCCCTGTGACGATGCGTATTCTATCGAGGTGTTTTGCTAGAAATTGACAAAAATCGATAGGTACGGCGGTCCTGGGGAAATTTGCCAATAATTGGGCAGAATTCCTTACTCACTTAGAAACACTTGAAACTCTGTTTTGAAGTTCGCAATGACGTCCCTATATCTCATATTAAATATTAGCTCCCTGTGACGATGCGTATCCTATCGAGGTGTTTTGCAAGAAATTGACAAAAATCGATAGGTACGGTCCTGGGGAAATTGGCCAATAATTGGGCAGAATTCCTTACTCACTTAGAAACACTTGAAACTCTGTTTTGACGTTCGCGATGAGGTCCCTATATCTCATATAAAATATTAGCTCCCTGTGACGATGCGTATTCTATCGAGGTGTTTTGCAAGAAATTGACAAAAATCGATAGGTACGGTCCTGGGGAAATTGGCCAATAATTGGGTAGAATTCCTTACTCGCTTAGAAACGCTTGAAACTCTGTTTTGACGTTTGCGATGACGTCCCTATATCTCATATAAAATATTAGCTCCCTGTGACGATGCGTATTCTATCGAGGTGTTTTGCTAGAAATTGACAAAAATCGATAGGTACGGCGGTCCTGGGGAAATTTGCCAATAATTGGGCAGAATTCCTTACTCACTTAGAAACACTTGAAACTCTGTTTTGAAGTTCGCAATGACGTCCCTATATCTCATATTAAATATTAGCTCCCTGTGACGATGCGTATTCTATCGAGGTGTTTTGCCAGAAATTGACAAAAATCGATAGGTACGGTCCTGGGGAAATTGGCCAATAATTGGGCAGAATTCCTTACTCACTTAGACACGCTTGAAACTCTGTTTTGACGTTCGCGATGACGTCCCTATATCTCATATAAAATATTAGCTCCCTGTGACATTGCGTATTCTATCGAGGTGTTTTGCAAGAAATTGACAAAAATCGATAGGTACGGTCCTGGGGAAATTGGCCAATAATTGGGCAGAATTCCTTACTCGCTTAGAAACGCTTGAAACTCTGTTTTGACGTTCGCAATGACGTCCCTATATCTCATATAAAATATTAGTTCCCTGTGACTATGCGCATTCTATCGAGGTGTTTTGCCAGAAATTGACGAAAATCGATAGGTACGGTCCTGGGGAGATTGGCCAATAATTGGGATGAATTGCTTGCTCGCTTAGAAACGCATGAAACTCTGTTTTGACGTTCGCGATGACTTCCCCATATCTTATATAAAATATTAGCTCCCTGTGACGATGCGTATTCTATCGAGGTGTTTTGCAAGAAATTGACAAAAATCGATAAGTACGGTCCTGGGGAAATTGGCCAATAATTGGGCAGAATTCCTTACTCGCTTAGAAACGCATGAAACTCTGTTTTGACGTTCGCGATGACGTCCCTATATCTCATATAAAATATTAGCTCCTGTTGACGATGAGTATTCTATCATGGTGTTTTGCAAAAATTGACAAAAATCGATAGGTACGGTCCTGGGGAAATTGGCCAATAATTGGGCAGAATTCCTTACTCGCTTAGAAACGCATGAAACTCTGTTTTGACGTTCGCAATGACGTCCCTATATCTCATATTAAATATTAGCTCCCTGTGACGATGCGTATTCTATCGAGGTGTTTTGCAAGAAATTGACAAAAATCGATAGGTACGGTCCTGGGGAAATTGGCCAATAATTGGGCAGAATTCCTTACTCACTTAGAAACACTTGAAACTCTGTTTTGACATTCGCGATGACGTCCCTATATCTCATATAAAATATTAGTTCCCTGTGACGATGTGTATTCTATCGAGGTGTTTTGCAAGAAATTGACAAAAATCGATAGGTACGGTCCTGGGGAAATTGGCCAATAATTGGGCAGAATTCCTTACTCGCTTAGAAACGCATGAAACTCTGTTTTGACGTTCGCGATGACGTCCCTATATCTCATATAAAGTATTACCTCCCTGTGACGATGCGTATTCTATCGAGGTGTTTTGCAAGAAATTGACAAAAATCGATAGGTACGGTCCTGGGGAAATTGGCCAATAATTGGGCAGAATTCCTTACTCGCTTAGAAACGCTTGGAACTCTGTTTTGACGTTCGCAATGACGTCCCTATATATCATATAAAATATTAGCTCCCTGTGACTATGCGCATTCTATCGAGGTGTTTTGCCAGAAATTGACGAAAATCGATAGGTACGGTCCTGGGGAGATTGGCCAATAATTGGGATGAATTGCTTGCTCGCTTAGAAACGCATGAAACTCTGTTTTGACGTTCGCGATGACGTCCCTATATCTCATATAAAATATTAGCTCCCTGTGACGATGCGTATTCTATCGAGGTGTTTTGCAAGAAATTGACAAAAATCGATAAGTACGGTCCTGGGGAAATTGGCCAATAATTGGCCAGTTTTCCTTACTCACTTAGAAACACTTGAAACTCTGTTTTGAAGTTCGCAATGACGTCCCTATATCTCATATTAAATATTAGCTCCCTGTGACGATGCGTATCCTATCGAGGTGTTTTGCAAGAAATTGACAAAAATCGATAGGTACGGTCCTGGGGAAATTGGCCAATAATTGGGCAGAATTCCTTACTCACTTAGAAACACTTGAAACTCTGTTTTGACGTTCGCGATGAGGTCCCTATATCTCATATAAAATATTAGCTCCCTGTGACGATGCGTATTCTATCGAGGTGTTTTGCAAGAAATTGACAAAAATCGATAGGTACGGTCCTGGGGAAATTGGCCAATAATTGGGTAGAATTCCTTACTCGCTTAGAAACGCTTGAAACTCTGTTTTGACGTTTGCGATGACGTCCCTATATCTCATATAAAATATTAGCTCCCTGTGACGATGCGTATTCTATCGAGGTGTTTTGCTAGAAATTGACAAAAATCGATAGGTACGGCGGTCCTGGGGAAATTTGCCAATAATTGGGATGAATTGCTTGCTCGCTTAGAAACGCATGAAACTCTGTTTTGACGTTCGCGATGACTTCCCCATATCTTATATAAAATATTAGCTCCCTGTGACGATGCGTATTCTATCGAGGTGTTTTGCAAGAAATTGACAAAAATCGATAAGTACGGTCCTGGGGAAATTGGCCAATAATTGGGCAGAATTCCTTACTCGCTTAGAAACGCATGAAACTCTGTTTTGACGTTCGCAATGACGTCCCTATATATCATATAAAATATTAGCTCCCTGTGACTATGCGCATTCTATCGAGGTGTTTTGCCAGAAATTGACGAAAATCGATAGGTACGGTCCTGGGGAGATTGGCCAATAATTGGGATGAATTGCTTGCTCGCTTAGAAACGCATGAAACTCTGTTTTGACGTTCGCGATGACGTCCCTATATCTCATATAAAATATTAGCTCCCTGTGACGATGCGTATTCTATCGAGGTGTTTTGCAAGAAATTGACAAAAATCGATAAGTACGGTCCTGGGGAAATTGGCCAATAATTGGCCAGTTTTCCTTACTCGCTTAGAAACGCATGAAACTCTGTTTTGACGTTCGCGATGACGTCCCTATATCTCATATAAAATATTAGCTCCCTGTGACGATGCGTATTCTATCGAGGTGTTTTGCCAGAAATTGACGAAAATCGATAGGTACGGTCCTGGGGAGATTGGCCAATAATTGGGATGAATTGCTTGCTCGCTTAGAAACGCATGAAACTCTGTTTTGACGTTCGCGATGACTTCCCCATATCTTATATAAAATATTAGCTCCCTGTGACGATGCGTATTCTATCGAGGTGTTTTGCAAGAAATTGACAAAAATCGATAAGTACGGTCCTGGGGAAATTGGCCAATAATTGGGCAGAATTCCTTACTCGCTTAGAAACGCATGAAACTCTGTTTTGACGTTCGCGATGACGTCCCTATATCTCATATAAAATATTAGCTCCTGTTGACGATGAGTATTCTATCATGGTGTTTTGCAAAAAATGACAAAAATCGATAGGTACGGTCCTGGGGAAATTGGCCAATAATTGGGCAGAATTCCTTACTCGCTTAGAAACGCATGAAACTCTGTTTTGAAGTTCGCAATGACGTCCCTATATCTCATATTAAATATTAGCTCCCTGTGACGATGCGTATTCTATCGAGGTGTTTTGCAAGAAATTGACAAAAATCGATAGGTACGGTCCTGGGGAAATTGGCCAATAATTGGGCAGAATTCCTTACTCACTTAGAAACACTTGAAACTCTGTTTCGACGTTCGCAATGACGTCCCTATATCTCATATAAAATATTAGTTCCCTGTGACGATGCGTATTCTATCGAGGTGTTTTGCAAGAAATTGACAAAAATCGATAGGTACGGTCCTGGGGAAATTGGCCAATAATTGGGCAGAATTCCTTACTCGCTTAGAAACGCATGAAACTCTGTTTTGACGTTCGCGATGACGTCCCTATATCTCATATAAAGTATTACCTCCCTGTGACGATGCGTATTCTATCGAGGTGTTTTGCAAGAAATTGACAAAAATCGATAGGTACGGTCCTGGGGAAATTGGCCAATAATTGGGCAGAATTCCTTACTCGCTTAGAAACGCTTGGAACTCTGTTTTGACGTTCGCAATGACGTCCCTATATATCATATAAAATATTAGCTCCCTGTGACGATGCGCATTCTATCGAGGTGTTTTGCCAGAAATTGACGAAAATCGATAGGTACGGTCCTGGGGAAATTGGCCAATAATTGGGATGAATTGCTTGCTCGCTTAGAAACGCATGAAACTCTGTTTTGACGTTCGCGATGACGTCCCTATATCTCATATAAAATATTAGCTCCCTGTGACGATGCGTATTCTATCGAGGTGTTTTGCAAGAAATTGACAAAAATCGATAGGTACGGTCCTGGGGAAATTGGCCAATAATTGGCCAGTTTTCCTTACTCGCTTAGAAACGCATGAAACTCTGTTTTGACGTTCGCGATGACGTCCCTATATCTCATATAAAATATTAGCTCCCTGTGACGATGCGTATTCTATCGAGGTGTTTTGCCAGAAATTGACGAAAATTGATAGGTACGGTCCTGGGGAAATTGGCCAATAATTGGGCAGAATTCCTTACTCAATTAGACACGCTTGAAACTCTGTTTTGACGTTCGCAATGACGTCCCTATATCTCATATAAAATATTAGCTCCCTGTGACGATGCGTATTCTATCGAGGTGTTTTGCCAGAAATTGACAAATAACGATAGGTACGGTCCTGGGGAAATTGGCCAATAATTGGGCAGAATTCCTTACTCACTTAGAAACACTTGAAACTCTGTTTTGACATTCGCGATGACGTCCCTATATCTCATATAAAATATTAGCTCCCTGTGACGATGCGTATTCTATCGAGGTGTTTTGCAAGAAATTGACAAAAATCGATAGGTACGGTCCTGGGGAAATTGGCCAATAATTGGGCAGAATTCCTTACTCGCTTAGAAACGCATGAAACTCTGTTTTGACGTTCGCGATGACGTCCCTATATCTCATATAAAATATTAGCTCCTGTTTACGATGAGTATTCGATCATGGTGTTTTGCAAAAATTGACAAAAATCGATAGGTACGGTCCTAGGGAAATTGGCCAATAATTGGGCAGAATTCCTTACTCGCTTAGAAACGCTTGAAACTCTGTTTTGACGTTCGCAATGACGTCCCTATATCTCATATAAAATATTAGCTCCCTGTGACGATGCGTATTCTATCGAGGTGTTTTGCAAGAAATTGACAAAAATCGATAGGTACGGTCCTGGGGAAATTGGCCAATAATTGGGCAGAATTCCTTACTCGCTTAGAAACGCTTGAAACTCTGTTTTGACGTTCGCAATGACGTCCCTATATCTCATATAAAATATTAGTTCCCTGTGACTATGCGCATTCTATCGAGGTGTTTTGCCAGAAATTGACGAAAATCGATAGGTACGGTCCTGGGGAGATTGGCCAATAATTGGGATGAATTGCTTGCTCGCTTAGAAACGCATGAAACTCTGTTTTGACGTTCGCGATGACTTCCCCATATCTTATATAAAATATTAGCTCCCTGTGACGATGCGTATTCTATCGAGGTGTTTTGCAAGAAATTGACAAAAATCGATAGGTACGGTCCTGGGGAAATTGGCCAATAATTGGGCAGAATTCCTTACTCGCTTAGAAACGCATGAAACTCTGTTTTGACGTTCGCGATGACGTCCCTATATCTCATATAAAATATTAGCTCCTGTTGACGATGAGTATTCTATCATGGTGTTTTGCAAAAAATGACAAAAATCGATAGGTACGGTCCTGGGGAAATTGGCCAATAATTGGGCAGAATTCCTTACTCACTTAGACACGCTTGAAACTCTGTTTTGACGTTCGCAATGACGTCCCTATATCTCATATAAAATATTAGCTCCCTGTGACGATGCGTATTCTATCGAGGTGTTTTGCCAGAAATTGACAAATAACGATAGGTACGGTCCTGGGGAAATTGGCCAATAATTGGGCAGAATTCCTTACTCACTTAGAAACACTTGAAACTCTGTTTTGAAGTTCGCAATGACGTCCCTATATATCATATAAAGTATTAGCTCCCTGTGACGATGCGTATTCTATCGAGGTGTTTTGCCAGAAATTGACAAAAATCGATAGGTACGGTCCTGGGGAACTTTGCCAATAATTGGGCAGAATTCTTTCCTCGCTTAGAAACGTATGAAACTCTGTTTTGACGTTTGCGATGACATCCCTATATCTCATATACAATATTAGCTCCCGTTGACGATGAGTATTCTATCATGGTGTTTTGCAAAAAATGACAAAAATCGATAGGTACGGTCCTGGGGAAATTGGCCAATAATTGGGCAGAATTCCTTACTCACTTAGACACGCTTGAAACTCTGTTTTGACGTTCGCAATGACGTCCCTATATCTCATATAAAATATTAGCTCCCTGTGACGATGCGTATTCTATCGAGGTGTTTTGCCAGAAATTGACAAATAACGATAGGTACGGTCCTGGGGAAATTGGCCAATAATTGGGCAGAATTCCTTACTCACTTAGAAACACTTGAAACTCTGTTTTGAAGTTCGCAATGACGTCCCTATATCTCATATAAAGTATTAGCTCCCTGTGACGATGCGTATTCTATCGAGGTGTTTTGCCAGAAATTGACAAAAATCGATAGGTACGGTCCTGGGGAGATTGGCCAATAATTGGGATGAATTGCTTGCTCGCTTAGAAACGCATGAAACTCTGTTTTGACGTTCGGGATGACTTCCCCATATCTTATATAAAATATTAGCTCCCTGTGACGATGCGTATTCTATCGAGGTGTTTTGCAAGAAATTGACAAAAATCGATAAGTACGGTCCTGGGGAAATTGGCCAATAATTGGGCAGAACTCCTTACTCGCTTAGAAACGCATGAAACTCTGTTTTGACGTTCGCGATGACGTCCCTATATCTCATATAAAATATTAGCTCCTGTTGACGATGAGTATTCTATCATGGTGTTTTGCAAAAAATGACAAAAATCGATAGGTACGGTCCTGGGGAAATTGGCCAATATTTGGGCAGAATTCCTTACTCGCTTAGAAACGCATGAAACTCTGTTTTGAAGTTCGCACTGACGTCCCTATATCTCATATTAAATATTAGCTCCCTGTGACGATGCGTATTCTATCGAGGTGTTTTGCAAGAAATTGACAAAAATCGATAGGTACGGTCCTGGGGAAATTGGCCAATAATTGGGCAGAATTCCTTACTCACTTAGAAACACTTGAAACTCTGTTTTGACATTCGCGATGACGTCCCTATATCTCATATAAAATATTAGTTCCCTGTGACGATGTGTATTCTATCGAGGTGTTTTGCAAGAAATTGACAAAAATCGATAGGTACGGTCCTGGGGAAATTGGCCAATAATTGGGCAGAATTCCTTACTCGCTTAGAAACGCATGAAACTCTGTTTTGACGTTCGCGATGACGTCCCTATATCTCATATAAAGTATTACCTCCCTGTGACGATGCGTATTCTATCGAGGTGTTTTGCCAGAAATTGACAAAAATCGATAGGTACGGTCCTGGGGAAATTTGCCAATAATTGGGCAGAATTCCTTCCTCACTTAGAAACGCATGAAACTCTGTTTTGACGTTTGCGATGACGTCCCTATATCTCATATAAAATATTAGCTCCCTGTGACGATGCGTATTCTTTCGAGGTGTCTTGCAAGAAATTGACAAAAATCAATAGGTGCGGTTCTGGGGAAATTGGCCAATAATTGGGATGAATTTCTTACTCGCTTAGAAACGCATGAAACTCTGTTTTGACGTTCGCGATGACGTCCCTATATCTCATATAAAATATTAGCTCCCAGTGACATTGCGTATTCTATCGAGGTGTTTTGCAAGAAATTGACAAAAATCGATAGGTACGGTCCTGGGGAAATTGGCCAATAATTGGGCAGAATTCCTTACTCGCTTAGAAACGCTTGAAACTCTGTATTGGCGTTCGCAATGACGTCCCTATATCTCATATAAAATATTAGCTCCCTGTGACGATGCGTATTCTATCGAGGTGTTTTGCAAGAAATTGACAAAAATCGATAAGTACGGTCCTGGGGAAATTGGCCAATAATTGGGCAGAATTCCTTACTCGCTTAGAAACGCATGAAACTCTGTTTTGACGTTCGCGATGACGTCCCTATATCTCATATAAAATATTAGCTCCTGTTGACGATGAGTATTCTATCATGGTGTTTTGCAAAAAATGACAAAAATCGATAGGTACGGTCCTGGGGAAATTGGCCAATAATTGGGCAGAATTCCTTACTCGCTTAGAAACGCATGAAACTCTGTTTTGACGTTCGCAATGACGTCCCTATATCTCATATTAAATATTAGCTCCCTGTGACGATGCGTATTCTATCGAGGTGTTTTGCAAGAAATTGACAAAAATCGATAGGTACGGTCCTGGGGAAATTGGCCAATAATTGGGCAGAATTCCTTACTCACTTAGAAACACTTGAAACTCTGTTTTGACATTCGCGATGACGTCCCTATATCTCATATAAACTATTAGTTCCCTGTGACGATGTGTATTCTATCGAGGTGTTTTGCAAGAAATTGACAAAAATCGATAGGTACGGTCCTGGGGAAATTGGCCAATAATTGGGCAGAATTCCTTACTCGCTTAGAAACGCATGAAACTCTGTTTTGACGTTCGCGATGACGTCCCTATATCTCATATAAAGTATTACCTCCCTGTGACGATGCGTATTCTATCGAGGTGTTTTGCAAGAAATTGACAAAAATCGATAGGTACGGTCCTGGGGAAATTGGCCAATAATTGGGCAGAATTCCTTACTCGCTTAGAAACGCTTGGAACTCTGTTTTGACGTTCGCAATGACGTCCCTATATATCATATAAAATATTAGCTCCCTGTGACTATGCGCATTCTATCGAGGTGTTTTGCCAGAAATTGACGAAAATCGATAGGTACGGTCCTGGGGAGATTGGCCAATAATTGGGATGAATTGCTTGCTCGCTTAGAAACGCATGAAACTCTGTTTTGACGTTCGCGATGACGTCCCTATATCTCATATAAAATATTAGCTCCCTGTGACGATGCGTATTCTATCGAGGTGTTTTGCCAGAAATTGACGAAAATCGATAGGTACGGTCCTGGGGAAATTGGCCAATAATTGGGCAGAATTCCTTACTCACTTAGACACGCTTGAAACTCTGTTTTGACGTTCGCAATGACGTCCCTATATCTCATATAAATTATTAGCTCCCTGTGACGATGCGTATTCTATCGAGGTGTTTTGCCAGAAATTGACAAAAATCGATAGGTACGGTCCTGGGGAAATTTGCCAATAATTGGGCAGAATTCCTTCCTCGCTTAGAAACGCATGAAACTCTGTTTTGACGTTTGCGATGACGTCCCTATATCTCATATAAAATATTAGCTCCCTGTGACGATGGGTATCCTATCGAGGTGTTTTGCCAGAAATTGACAAATATCGATAGGTACGGTCCTGGGGAAATTGGCCAATAATTGGGCAGAATTCCTTACTCACTTAGAAACACTTGAAACTCTGTTTTGACATTTGCGATGAAGTCCCTAAATCTCATATAAAATATTAGCTCCCTGTGACGATGCGTATTCTTTCGAGGTGTCTTGCAAGAAATTGACAAAAATCAATAGGTACGGTTCTGGGGAAATTGGCCAATAATTGGGCAGAATTCCTTACTCGCTTAGAAACGCTTGAAACTCTGTTTTGGCGTTCGCAATGACGTCCCTATATCTCATATAAAATATTAGCTCCCTGTGACGATGCGTATTCTATCGAGGTGTTTTGCAAGAAATTGACAAAAATCGATAGGTACGGTCCTGGGGAAATTGGCCAATAATTGGGCAGAAGTCCTTACTCACTTAGAAACACTTGAAACTCTGTTTTGACATTCGCGATGACGTCCCTATATCTCATATAAAATATTAGTTCCCTGTGACGATGTGTATTCTATCGAGGTGTTTTGCAAGAAATTGACGAAAATCGATAGGTACGGTCCTGGGGAGATTGGCCAATAATTGGGATGAATTGCTTGCTCGCTTAGAAACGCATGAAACTCTGTTTTGACGTTCGCGATGACGTCCCTATATCTCATATAAAATATTAGCTCCCTGTGACGATGCGTATTCTATCGAGGTGTTTTGCAAGAAATTGACAAAAATCGATAAGTACGGTCCTGGAGAAATTGGCCAATAATTGGCCAGTTTTCCTTACTCGCTTAGAAACGCATGAAACTCTGTTTTGACGTTCGCGATGACGTCCCTATATCTCATATAAAATATTAGCTCCCTGTGACGATGCGTATTCTATCGAGGTGTTTTGCCAGAAATTGACGAAAATTGATAGGTACGGTCCTGGGGAAATTGGCCAATAATTGGGCAGAATTCCTTACTCAATTAGACACGCTTGAAACTCTGTTTTGACGTTCGCAATGACGTCCCTATATCTCATATAAAATATTAGCTCCCTGTGACGATGCGTATTCTATCGAGGTGTTTTGCCAGAAATTGACAAATAACGATAGGTACGGTCCTGGGGAAATTGGCCAATAATTGGGCAGAATTCCTTACTCACTTAGAAACACTTGAAACTCTGTTTTGACATTCGCGATGACGTCCCTATATCTCATATAAAATATTAGTTCCCTGTGACGATGCGTATTCTATCGAGGTGTTTTGCAAGAAATTGACAAAAATCGATAGGTACGGTCCTGGGGAAATTGGCCAATAATTGGGCAGAATTCCTTACTCGCTTAGAAACGCATGAAACTCTGTTTTGACGTTCGCGATGACGTCCCTATATCTCATATAAAATATTAGCTCCTGTTTACGATGAGTATTCGATCATGGTGTTTTGCAAAAATTGACAAAAATCGATAGGTACGGTCCTAGGGAAATTGGCCAATACTCGGGCAGAATTCCTTACTCGCTTAGAAACGCTTGAAACTCTGTTTTGACGTTCGCAATGACGTCCCTATATCTCATATAAAATATTAGCTCCCTGTGACGATGCGTATTCTATCGAGGTGTTTTGCAAGAAATTGACAAAAATCGATAGGTACGGTCCTGGGGAAATTGGCCAATAATTGGGCAGAATTCCTTACTCGCTTAGAAACGCTTGAAACTCTGTTTTGACGTTCGCAATGACGTCCCTATATCTCATATAAAATATTAGTTCCCTGTGACTATGCGCATTCTATCGAGGTGTTTTGCCAGAAATTGACGAAAATCGATAGGTACGGTCCTGGGGAGATTGGCCAATAATTGGGATGAATTGCTTGCTCGCTTAGAAACGCATGAAACTCTGTTTTGACGTTCGCGATGACTTCCCCATATCTTATATAAAATATTAGCTCCCTGTGACGATGCGTATTCTATCGAGGTGTTTTGCAAGAAATTGACAAAAATCGATAAGTACGGTCCTGGGGAAATTGGCCAATAATTGGGCAGAATTCCTTACTCGCTTAGAAACGCATGAAACTCTGTTTTGACGTTCGCGATGACGTCCCTATATCTCATATAAAATATTAGCTCCTGTTGACGATGAGTATTCTATCATGGTGTTTTGCAAAAAATGACAAAAATCGATAGGTACGGTCCTGGGGAAATTGGCCAATAATTGGGCAGAATTCCTTACTCACTTAGACACGCTTGAAACTCTGTTTTGACGTTCGCAATGACGTCCCTATATCTCATATAAAATATTAGCTCCCTGTGACGATGCGTATTCTATCGAGGTGTTTTGCCAGAAATTGACAAATATCGATAGGTACGGTCCTGGGGAAATTCGCCAATAATTCGGCAGAATTCCTTACTCGCTTAGAAACGCATGAAACTCTGTTTTGACGTTCGCGATGACGTCCCTATATCTCATATAAAATATTAGCTCCTGTTGACGATGAGTATTCTATCATGGTGTTTTTGCAAAAAATGACAAAAATCGATAGGTACGGTCCTGGGGAAATTGGCCAATAATTGGGCAGAATTCCTTACTCGCTTAGGAAACGCATGAAACTCTGTTTTGACGTTTCGCGATGACGTCCCTATATCTCATATAAAATATTAGCTCCTGTTGACGATGAGTATTCTATCATGGTGTTTTGCAAAAAATGACAAAAATCGATAGGTACGGTCCTGGGGAAATTGGCCAATAATTGGGCAGAGTTCCTTACTCACTTAGACACGCTTGAAACTCTGTTTTGACGTTCGCAATGACGTCCCTATATCTCATATAAAATATTAGCTCCCTGTGACGATGCGTATTCTATCGAGGTGTTTTGCCAGAAATTGACAAATAACGATAGGTACGGTCCTGGGGAAATTGGCCAATAATTGGGCAGAATTCCTTACTCACTTAGAAACACTTGAAACTCTGTTTTGAAGTTCGCAATGACGTCCCTATATCTCATATAAAGTATTACCTCCCTGTGACGATGCGTATTCTATCGAGGTGTTTTGCAAGAAATTGACAAAAATCGATAAGTACGGTCCTGGGGAAATTGGCCAATAATTGGGCAGAATTCCTTACTCACTTAGAAACACTTGAAACTCTGTTTTGACATTCGCGATGACGTCCCTATATCTCATATAAAATATTAGTTCCCTGTGACGATGTGTATTCTATCGAGGTGTTTTGCAAGAAATTGACAAAAATCGATAGGTACGGTCCTCGGGAAATTGGCCAATAATTGGGCAAATTCCTTACTCGCTTAGAAACGCATGAAACTCTGTTTTGACGTTCGCGATGACGTCCCTATATCTCATATAAAGTATTACCTCCCTGTGACGATGCGTATTCTATCGAGGTGTTTTGCAAGAAATTGACAAAAATCGATAGGTACGGTCCTGGGGAAATTGGCCAATATTTGGGCAGAATTCCTTACTCGCTTAGAAACGCATGAAACTCTGTTTTGAAGTTCGCACTGACGTCCCTATATCTCATATTAAATATTAGCTCCCTGTGACGATGCGTATTCTATCGAGGTGTTTTGCAAGAAATTGACAAAAATCGATAGGTACGGTCCTGGGGAAATTGGCCAATAATTGGGCAGAATTCCTTACTCACTTAGAAACACTTGAAACTCTGTTTTGACATTCGCGATGACGTCCCTATATCTCATATAAAATATTAGTTCCCTGTGACGATGTGTATTCTATCGAGGTGTTTTGCAAGAAATTGACAAAAATCGATAGGTACGGTCCTGGGGAAATTGGCCAATAATTGGGCAGAATTCCTTACTCGCTTAGAAACGCATGAAACTCTGTTTTGACGTTCGCGATGACGTCCCTATATCTCATATAAAGTATTACCTCCCTGTGACGATGCGTATTCTATCGAGGTGTTTTGCAAGAAATTGACAAAAATCGATAGGTACGGTCCTGGGGAAATTGGCCAATAATTGGGCAGAATTCCTTACTCGCTTAGAAACGCTTGGAACTCTGTTTTGACGTTCGCAATGACGTCCCTATATATCATATAAAATATTAGCTCCCTGTGACTATGCGCATTCTATCGAGGTGTTTTGCCAGAAATTGACGAAAATCGATAGGTACGGTCCTGGGCAGATTGGCCAATAATTGGGATGAATTGCTTGCTCGCTTAGAAACGCATGAAACTCTGTTTTGACGTTCGCGATGACGTCCCTATATCTCATATAAAATCTTAGCTCCCTGTGACGATGCGTATTCTATCGAGGTGTTTTGCCAGAAATTGACGAAAATCGATAGGTACGGTCCTGGGGAAATTGGCCAATAATTGGGCAGAATTCCTTTCTCACTTAGACACGCTTGAAACTCTGTTTTGACGTTCGCAATGACGTCCCTATATCTCATATAAATTATTAGCTCCCTGTGACGATGCGTATTCTATCGAGGTGTTTTGCCAGAAATTGACAAAAATCGATAGGTACGGTCCTGGGGAAATTTGCCAATAATTGGGCAGAATTCCTTCCTCACTTAGAAACGCATGAAACTCTGTTTTGACGTTTGCGATGACGTCCCTATATCTCATATAAAATATTAGCTCCCTGTGACGATGCGTATTCTTTCGAGGTGTCTTGCAAGAAATTGACAAAAATCAATAGGTGCGGTTCTGGGGAAATTGGCCAATAATTGGGATGAATTTCTTACTCGCTTAGAAACGCATGAAACTCTGTTTTGACGTTCGCGATGACGTCCCTATATCTCATATAAAATATTAGCTCCCTGTGACATTGCGTATTCTATCGAGGTGTTTTGCAAGAAATTGACAAAAATCGATAGGTACGGTCCTGGGGAAATTGGCCAATAATTGGGCAGAATTCCTTACTCGCTTAGAAACGCTTGAAACTCTGTATTGGCGTTCGCAATGACGTCCCTATATCTCATATAAAATATTAGCTCCCTGTGACGATGCGTATTCTATCGAGGTGTTTTGCAAGAAATTGACAAAAATCGATAAGTACGGTCCTGGGGAAATTGGCCAATAATTGGGCAGAATTCCTTACTCGCTTAGAAACGCATGAAACTCTGTTTTGACGTTCGCGATGACGTCCCTATATCTCATATAAAATATTAGCTCCTGTTGACGATGAGTATTCTATCATGGTGTTTTGCAAAAAATGACAAAAATCGATAGGTACGGTCCTGGGGAAATTGGCCAATAATTGGGCAGAATTCCTTACTCGCTTAGAAACGCATGAAACTCTGTTTTGACGTTCGCAATGACGTCCCTATATCTCATATTAAATATTAGCTCCCTGTGACGATGCGTATTCTATCGAGGTGTTTTGCAAGAAATTGACAAAAATCGATAGGTACGGTCCTGGGGAAATTGGCCAATAATTGGGCAGAATTCCTTACTCACTTAGAAACACTTGAAACTCTGTTTTGACTTTCGCGATGACGTCCCTATATCTCATATAAACTATTAGTTCCCTGTGACGATGTGTATTCTATCGAGGTGTTTTGCAAGAAATTGACAAAAATCGATAGGTACGGTCCTGGGGAAATTGGCCAATAATTGGGCAGAATTCCTTACTCGCTTAGAAACGCATGAAACTCTGTTTTGACGTTCGCGATGACGTCCCTATATCTCATATAAAGTATTACCTCCCTGTGACGATGCGTATTCTATCGAGGTGTTTTGCAAGAAATTGACAAAAATCGATAGGTACGGTCCTGGGGAAATTTGCCAATAATTGGGCAGAATTCCTTACTCGCTTAGAAACGCTTGGAACTCTGTTTTGACGTTCGCAATGACGTCCCTATATATCATATAAAATATTAGCTCCCTGTGACTATGCGCATTCTATCGAGGTGTTTTGCCAGAAATTGACGAAAATCGATAGGTACGGTCCTGGGGAGATTGGCCAATAATTGGGATGAATTGCTTGCTCGCTTAGAAACGCATGAAACTCTGTTTTGACGTTCGCGATGACGTCCCTATATCTCATATAAAATATTAGCTCCCTGTGACGATGCGTATTCTATCGAGGTGTTTTGCCAGAAATTGACGAAAATCGATAGGTACGGTCCTGGGGAAATTGGCCAATAATTGGGCAGAATTCCTTACTCACTTAGACACGCTTGAAACTCTGTTTTGACGTTCGCAATGACGTCCCTATATCTCATATAAATTATTAGCTCCCTGTGACGATGCGTATTCTATCGAGGTGTTTTGCCAGAAATTGACAAAAATCGATAGGTACGGTCCTGGGGAAATTTGCCAATAATTGGGCAGAATTCCTTCCTCGCTTAGAAACGCATGAAACTCTGTTTTGACGTTTGCGATGACGTCCCTATATCTCATATAAAATATTAGCTCCCTGTGACGATGGGTATCCTATCGAGGTGTTTTGCCAGAAATTGACGAAAATCGATAGGTACGGTCCTGGGGAAATTGGCCAATAATTGGGCAGAATTCCTTACTCACTTAGAAACACTTGAAACTCTGTTTTGACATTTGCGATGAAGTCCCTAAATCTCATATAAAATATTAGCTCCCTGTGACGATGCGTATTCTTTCGAGGTGTCTTGCAAGAAATTGACAAAAATCAATAGGTACGGTTCTGGGGAAATTGGCCAATAATTGGGCAGAATTCCTTACTCGCTTAGAAACGCTTGAAACTCTGTTTTGGCGTTCGCAATGACGTCCCTATATCTCATATAAAATATTAGCTCCCTGTGACGATGCGTATTCTATCGAGGTGTTTTGCAAGAAATTGACAAAAATCGATAGGTACGGTCCTGGGGAAATTGGCCAATAATTGGGCAGAATTCCTTACTCACTTAGAAACACTTGAAACTCTGTTTTGACATTCGCGATGACGTCCCTATATCTCATATAAAATATTAGTTCCCTGTGACGATGTGTATTCTATCGAGGTGTTTTGCAAGAAATTGACAAAAATCGATAGGTACGGTCCTGGGGAAATTGGCCAATAATTGGGCAGAATTCCTTACTCGCTTAGAAACGCATGAAACTCTGTTTTGACGTTCGCGATGACGTCCCTATATCTCATATAAAGTATTACCTCCCTGTGACGATGCGTATTCTATCGAGGTGTTTTGCAAGAAATTGACAAAAATCGATAAGTACGGTCCTTGGGAAATTGGCCAATAATTGGGCAGAATTCCTTACTCACTTAGAAA
Source organism: Membranipora membranacea (assembly GCA_914767715.1). Taxonomy (NCBI): domain Eukaryota; kingdom Metazoa; phylum Bryozoa; class Gymnolaemata; order Cheilostomatida; family Membraniporidae; genus Membranipora; species Membranipora membranacea. The sequence continues at coordinate 15,795,625 of OU612069.1, read as the reverse complement.
CACTTGAAACTCTGTTTTGACATTCGCGATGACGTCCCTATATCTCATATAAAATATTAGTTCCCTGTGACGATGTGTATTCTTTCGAGGTGTTTTGCAAGAAATTGACAAAAATCGATAGGTACGGTCCTCGGGAAAGTGGCCAATAATTGGGCAAATTCCTTACTCGCTTAGAAACGCATGAAACTCTGTTTTGACGTTCGCGATGACGTCCCTATATCTCATATAAAGTATTACCTCCCTGTGACGATGCGTATTCTATCGAGGTGTTTTGCAAGAAATTGACAAAAATCGATAGGTACGGTCCTGGGGAAATTGGCCAATAATTGGGCAGAATTCCTTACTCGCTTAGAAACGCTTGGAACTCTGTTTTGACGTTCGCAATGACGTCCCTATATATCATATAAAATATTAGCTCCCTGTGACTATGCGCATTCTATCGAGGTGTTTTGCCAGAAATTGACGAAAATCGATAGGTACGGTCCTGGGGAGATTGGCCAATAATTGGGATGAATTGCTTGCTCGCTTAGAAACGCATGAAACTCTGTTTTGACGTTCGCGATGACGTCCCTATATCTCATATAAAATATTAGCTCCCTGTGACGATGCGTATTCTATCGAGGTGTTTTGCAAGAAATTGACAAAAATCGATAAGTACGGTCCTGGGGAAATTGGCCAATAATTGGCCAGTTTTCCTTACTCGCTTAGAAACGCATGAAACTCTGTTTTGACGTTCGCGATGACGTCCCTATATCTCATATAAAATATTAGCTCCTGTTGACGATGAGTATTCTATCATGGTGTTTTGCAAAAAATGACAAAAATCGATAGGTACGGTCCTGGGGAAATTGGCCAATAATTGGGCAGAATTCCTTACTCGCTTAGAAACGCATGAAACTCTGTTTTGACGTTCGCGATGACGTCCCTATATCTCATATAAAATATTAGCTCCCTGTGACGATGCGTATTCTATCGAGGTGTTTTGCCAGAAATTGACGAAAATTGATAGGTACGGTCCTAGGGAAATTGGCCAATAATTGGGCAGAATTCCTTACTCAATTAGACACGCTTGAAACCCTGTTTTGACGTTCGCAATGACGTCCCTATATCTCATATAAAATATTAGCTCCCTGTGACGATGCGTATTCTATCGAGGTGTTTTGCCAGAAATTGACAAATAACGATAGGTACGGTCCTGGGGAAATTGGCCAATAATTGGGCAGAATTCCTTACTCACTTAGAAACACTTAAAACTCTGTTTTGACATTCGCGATGACGTCCCTATATCTCATATAAAATATTAGTTCCCTGTGACGATGCGTATTCTATCGAGGTGTTTTGCAAGAAATTGACAAAAATCGATAGGTACGGTCCTGGGGAAATTGGCCAATAATTGGGCAGAATTCCTTACTCGCTTAGAAACGCATGAAACTCTGTTTTGACGTTCGCGATGACGTCCCTATATCTCATATAAAATATTAGCTCCTGTTGACGATGAGTATTCTATCATGGTGTTTTGCAAAAAATGACAAAAATCGATAGGTACGGTCCTGGGGAAATTGGCCAATAATTGGGCAGAATTCCTTACTCGCTTAGAAACGCATGAAACTCTGTTTTGACGTTCGCGATGACGTCCCTATATCTCATATAAAATATTAGCTCCTGTTGACGATGAGTATTCTATCATGGTGTTTTGCAAAAAATGACAAAAATCGATAGGTACGGTCCTGGGGAAATTGGCCAATAATTGGGCAGAGTTCCTTACTCACTTAGACACGCTTGAAACTCTGTTTTGACGTTCGCAATGACGTCCCTATATCTCATATAAAATATTAGCTCCCTGTGACGATGCGTATTCTATCGAGGTGTTTTGCCAGAAATTGACAAATAACGATAGGTACGGTCCTGGGGAAATTGGCCAATAATTGGGCAGAATTCCTTACTCACTTAGAAACACTTGAAACTCTGTTTTGAAGTTCGCAATGACGTCCCTATATCTCATATAAAGTATTACCTCCCTGTGACGATGCGTATTCTATCGAGGTGTTTTGCAAGAAATTGACAAAAATCGATAAGTACGGTCCTGGGGAAATTGGCCAATAATTGGGCAGAATTCCTTACTCACTTAGAAACACTTGAAACTCTGTTTTGACATTCGCGATGACGTCCCTATATCTCATATAAAATATTAGTTCCCTGTGACGATGTGTATTCTATCGAGGTGTTTTGCAAGAAATTGACAAAAATCGATAGGTACGGTCCTCGGGAAATTGGCCAATAATTGGGCAAATTCCTTACTCGCTTAGAAACGCATGAAACTCTGTTTTGACGTTCGCGATGACGTCCCTATATCTCATATAAAGTATTACCTCCCTGTGACGATGCGTATTCTATCGAGGTGTTTTGCAAGAAATTGACAAAAATCGATAGGTACGGTCCTGGGGAAATTGGCCAATAATTGGGCAGAATTCCTTACTCGCTTAGAAACGCTTGGAACTCTGTTTTGACGTTCGCAATGACGTCCCTATATATCATATAAAATATTAGCTCCCTGTGACTATGCGCATTCTATCGAGGTGTTTTGCCAGAAATTGACGAAAATCGATAGGTACGGTCCTGGGGAGATTGGCCAATAATTGGGATGAATTGCTTGCTCGCTTAGAAACGCATGAAACTCTGTTTTGACGTTCGCGATGACGTCCCTATATCTCATATAAAATATTAGCTCCCTGTGACGATGCGTATTCTATCGAGGTGTTTTGCAAGAAATTGACAAAAATCGATAAGTACGGTCCTGGGGAAATTGGCCAATAATTGGCCAGTTTTCCTTACTCGCTTAGAAACGCATGAAACTCTGTTTTGACGTTCGCGATGACGTCCCTATATCTCATATAAAATATTAGCTCCTGTTGACGATGAGTATTCTATCATGGTGTTTTGCAAAAAATGACAAAAATCGATAGGTACGGTCCTGGGGAAATTGGCCAATAATTGGGCAGAATTCCTTACTCGCTTAGAAACGCATGAAACTCTGTTTTGACGTTCGCGATGACGTCCCTATATCTCATATAAAATATCAGCTCCCTGTGACGATGCGTATTCTATCGAGGTGTTTTGCCAGAAATTGACAAATAACGATAGGTACGGTCCTGGGGAAATTGGCCAATAATTGGGCAGAATTCCTTACTCACTTAGAAACACTTGAAACTCTGTTTTGAAGTTCGCAATGACGTCCCTATATCTCATATAAAGTATTAGCTCCCTGTGACGATGCGTATTCTATCGAGGTGTTTTGCCAGAAATTGACAAAAATCGATAGGTACGGTCCTGGGGAACTTTGCCAATAATTGGGCAGAATTCTTTCCTCGCTTAGAAACGTATGAAACTCTGTTTTGACGTTTGCGATGACATCCCTATATCTCATATACAATATTAGCTCCTGTTGACGATGAGTATTCTATCATGGTGTTTTGCAAAAAATGACAAAAATCGATAGGTACGGTCCTGGGGAAATTGGCCAATAATTGGGCAGAATTCCTTACTCACTTAGACACGCTTGAAACTCTGTTTTGACGTTCGCAATGACGTCCCTATATCTCATATAAAATATTAGCTCCCTGTGACGATGCGTATTCTATCGAGGTGTTTTGCCAGAAATTGACAAATAACGATAGGTACGGTCCTGGGGAAATTGGCCAATAATTGGGCAGAATTCCTTACTCGCTTAGAAACGCTTGGAACTCTGTTTTGACGTTCGCAATGACGTCCCTATATATCATATAAAATATTAGCTCCCTGTGACTATGCGCATTCTATCGAGGTGTTTTGCCAGAAATTGACGAAAATCGATAGGTACGGTCCTGGGGAGATTGGCCAATAATTGGGATGAATTGCTTGCTCGCTTAGAAACGCATGAAACTCTGTTTTGACGTTCGCGATGACGTCCCTATATCTCATATAAAATATTAGCTCCCTGTGACGATGCGTATTCTATCGAGGTGTTTTGCAAGAAATTGACAAAAATCGATAAGTACGGTCCTGGGGAAATTGGCCAATAATTGGCCAGTTTTCCTTACTCGCTTAGAAACGCATGAAACTCTGTTTTGACGTTCGCGATGACGTCCCTATATCTCATATAAAATATTAGCTCCTGTTGACGATGAGTATTCTATCATGGTGTTTTGCAAAAAATGACAAAAATCGATAGGTACGGTCCTGGGGAAATTGGCCAATAATTGGGCAGAATTCCTTACTCGCTTAGAAACGCATGAAACTCTGTTTTGACGTTCGCGATGACGTCCCTATATCTCATATAAAATATTAGCTCCCTGTGACGATGCGTATTCTATCGAGGTGTTTTGCCAGAAATTGACGAAAATTGATAGGTACGGTCCTGGGGAAATTGGCCAATAATTGGGCAGAATTCCTTACTCAATTAGACACGCTTGAAACTCTGTTTTGACGTTCGCAATGACGTCCCTATATCTCATATAAAATATTAGCTCCCTGTGACGATGCGTATTCTATCGAGGTGTTTTGCCAGAAATTGACAAATAACGATAGGTACGGTCCTGGGGAAATTGGCCAATAATTGGGCAGAATTCCTTACTCACTTAGAAACACTTGAAACTCTGTTTTGACATTCGCGATGACGTCCCTATATCTCATATAAAATATTAGTTCCCTGTGACGATGCGTATTCTATCGAGGTGTTTTGCAAGAAATTGACAAAAATCGATAGGTACGGTCCTGGGGAAATTGGCCAATAATTGGGCAGAATTCCTTACTCGCTTAGAAACGCATGAAACTCTGTTTTGACGTTCGCGATGACGTCCCTATATCTCATATAAAATATTAGCTCCTGTTTACGATGAGTATTCGATCATGGTGTTTTGCAAAAATTGACAAAAATCGATAGGTACGGTCCTAGGGAATTGGCCAATAATCGGGCAGAATTCCTTACTCGCTTAGAAACGCTTGAAACTCTGTTTTGACGTTCGCAATGACGTCCCTATATCTCATATAAAATATTAGCTCCCTGTGACGATGCGTATTCTATCGAGGTGTTTTGCAAGAAATTGACAAAAATCGATAGGTACGGTCCTGGGGAAATTGGCCAATAATTGGGCAGAATTCCTTACTCGCTTAGAAACGCTTGAAACTCTGTTTTGACGTTCGCAATGACGTCCCTATATCTCATATAAAATATTAGTTCCCTGTGACTATGCGCATTCTATCGAGGTGTTTTGCCAGAAATTGACGAAAATCGATAGGTACGGTCCTGGGGAGATTGGCCAATAATTGGGATGAATTGCTTGCTCGCTTAGAAACGCATGAAACTCTGTTTTGACGTTCGCGATGACTTCCCCATATCTTATATAAAATATTAGCTCCCTGTGACGATGCGTATTCTATCGAGGTGTTTTGCAAGAAATTGACAAAAATCGATAAGTACGGTCCTGGGGAAATTGGCCAATAATTGGGCAGAATTCCTTACTCGCTTAGAAACGCATGAAACTCTGTTTTGACGTTCGCGATGACGTCCCTATATCTCATATAAAATATTAGCTCCTGTTGACGATGAGTATTCTATCATGGTGTTTTGCAAAAAATGACAAAAATCGATAGGTACGGTCCTGGGGAAATTGGCCAATAATTGGGCAGAATTCCTTACTCACTTAGACACGCTTGAAACTCTGTTTTGACGTTCGCAATGACGTCCCTATATCTCATATAAAATATTAGCTCCCTGTGACGATGCGTATTCTATCGAGGTGTTTTGCCAGAAATTGACAAATAACGATAGGTACGGTCCTGGGGAAATTGGCCAATAATTGGGCAGAATTCCTTACTCACTTAGAAACACATGAAACTCTGTTTTGAAGTTCGCAATGACGTCCCTATATCTCATATAAAGTATTAGCTCCCTGTGACGATGCGTATTCTATCGAGGTGTTTTGCAAGAAATTGACAAAAATCGATAGGTACGGTCCTGGGGAACTTTGCCAATAATTGGGCAGAATTCTTTCCTCGCTTAGAAACGTATGAAACTCTGTTTTGACGTTTGCGATGACATCCCTATATCTCATATACAATATTAGCTCCTGTTGACGATGAGTATTCTATCATGGTGTTTTGCAAAAAATGACAAAAATCGATAGGTACGGTCCTGGGGAAATTGGCCAATAATTGGGCAGAATTCCTTACTCACTTAGAAACACTTGAAACTCTGTTTTGACGTTCGCAATGACGTCCCTATATCTCATATAAAATATTAGCTCCCTGTGACGATGCGTATTCTATCGAGGTGTTTTGCCAGAAATTGACAAATAACGATAGGTACGGTCCTGGGGAAATTGGCCAATAATTGGGCAGAATTCCTTACTCACTTAGAAACACTTGAAACTCTGTTTTGACGTTCGCAATGACGTCCCTATATCTCATATAAAGTATTAGCTCCCTGTGACGATGCGTATTCTATCGAGGTGTTTTGCCAGAAATTGACAAAAATCGATAGGTACGGTCCTGGGGAAATTGGCCAATAATTGGGCAGAATTCTTTCCTCGCTTAGAAACGTATGAAACTCTGTTTTGACGTTCGCGATGACGTCATTATATCTCATATACAATATTAGCTCCCTGTGACGATGCGTATTCTATCGAGGTGTTTTGCAAGAAATTGACAAAAATCGATAGGTACGGTCCTGGGGAAATTGGCCAATAATTGGGCAGAATTCCTTACTCGCTTAGAAACGCTTGAAACTCTGTTTTGACGTTCGCAATGACGTCCCTATATCTCATATAAAATATTAGTTCCCTGTGACTATGCGCATTCTATCGAGGTGTTTTGCCAGAAATTGACGAAAATCGATAGGTACGGTCCTGGGGAGATTGGCCAATAATTGGGATGAATTGCTTGCTCGCTTAGAAACGCATGAAACTCTGTTTTGACGTTCGGGATGACTTCCCCATATCTTATATAAAATATTAGCTCCCTGTGACGATGCGTATTCTATCGAGGTGTTTTGCAAGAAATTGACAAAAATCGATAAGTACGGTCCTGGGGAAATTGGCCAATAATTGGGCAGAATTCCTTACTCGCTTAGAAACGCATGAAACTCTGTTTTGACGTTCGCGATGACGTCCCTATATCTCATATAAAATATTAGCTCCTGTTGACGATGAGTATTCTATCATGGTGTTTTGCAAAAAATGACAAAAATCGATAGGTACGGTCCTGGGGAAATTGGCCAATAATTGGGCAGAATTCCTTACTCGCTTAGAAACGCATGAAACTCTGTTTTGAAGTTCGCAATGACGTCCCTATATCTCATATAAAATATTAGCTCCCTGTGACGATGCGTATTCTATCGAGGTGTTTTGCAAGAAATTGACAAAAATCGATAGGTACGGTCCTGGGGAAATTGGCCAATAATTGGGCAGAATTCCTTACTCACTTAGAAACACTTGAAACTCTGTTTTGACATTCGCGATGACGTCCCTATATCTCATATAAAATATTAGTTCCCTGTGACGATGTGTATTCTATCGAGGTGTTTTGCAAGAAATTGACAAAAATCGATAGGTACGGTCCTGGGGAAATTGGCCAATAATTGGGCAGAATTCCTTACTCGCTTAGAAACGCATGAAACTCTGTTTTGACGTTCGCGATGACGTCCCTATATCTCATATAAAGTATTACCTCCCTGTGACGATGCGTATTCTATCGAGGTGTTTTGCAAGAAATTGACAAAAATCGATAGGTACGGTCCTGGGGAAATTGGCCAATAATTGGGCAGAATTCCTTACTCGCTTAGAAACGCTTGGAACTCTGTTTTGACGTTCGCAATGACGTCCCTATATATCATATAAAATATTAGCTCCCTGTGACTATGCGCATTCTATCGAGGTGTTTTGCCAGAAATTGACGAAAATCGATAGGTACGGTCCTGGGGAGATTGGCCAATAATTGGGATGAATTGCTTGCTCGCTTAGAAACGCATGAAACTCTGTTTTGACGTTCGCGATGACGTCCCTATATCTCATATAAAATATTAGCTCCCTGTGACGATGCGTATTCTATCGAGGTGTTTTGCAAGAAATTGACAAAAATCGATAAGTACGGTCCTGGGGAAATTGGCCAATAATTGGCCAGTTTTCCTTACTCGCTTAGAAACGCATGAAACTCTGTTTTGACGTTCGCGATGACGTCCCTATATCTCATATAAAATATTAGCTCCTGTTGACGATGAGTATTCTATCATGGTGTTTTGCAAAAAATGACAAAAATCGATAGGTACGGTCCTGGGGAAATTGGCCAATAATTGGGCAGAATTCCTTACTCGCTTAGAAACGCATGAAACTCTGTTTTGACGTTCGCGATGACGTCCCTATATCTCATATAAAACATTAGCTCCTGTTTACGATGAGTATTCTATCGAGGTGTTTTGCAAGAAATTGACAAAAATCGATAGGTACGGTCCTGGGGAAATTGGCCAATAATTGGGCAGACTTCCTTACTCGCTTAGAAACGCTTGGAACTCTGTTTTGACGTTCGCAATGACGTCCCTATATATCATATAAAATATTAGCTCCCTGTGACTATGCGCATTCTATCGAGGTGTTTTGCCAGAAATTGACGAAAATCGATAGGTACGGTCCTGGGGAGATTGGCCAATAATTGGGATGAATTGCTTGCTCGCTTAGAAACGCATGAAACTCTGTTTTGACGTTCGCGATGACGTCCCTATATCTCATATAAAATATTAGCTCCCTGTGACGATGCGTATTCTATCGAGGTGTTTTGCAAGAAATTGACAAAAATCGATAAGTACGGTCCTGGGGAAATTGGCCAATAATTGGCCAGTTTTCCTTACTCGCTTAGAAACGCATGAAACTCTGTTTTGACGTTCGCGATGACGTCCCTATATCTCATATAAAATATTAGCTCCTGTTGACGATGAGTATTCTATCATGGTGTTTTGCAAAAAATGACAAAAATCGATAGGTACGGTCCTGGGGAAATTGGCCAATAATTGGGCAGAATTCCTTACTCGCTTAGAAACGCATGAAACTCTGTTTTGACGTTCGCGATGACGTCCCTATATCTCATATAAAATATTAGCTCCTGTTTACGATGAGTATTCGATCATGGTGTTTTGCAAAAATTGACAAAAATCGATAGGTACGGTCCTAGGGAAATTGGCCAATAATCGGGCAGAATTCCTTACTCGCTTAGAAACGCTTGAAACTCTGTTTTGACGTTCGCAATGACGTCCCTATATCTCATATAAAATATTAGCTCCCTGTGACGATGCGTATTCTATCGAGGTGTTTTGCAAGAAATTGACAAAAATCGATAGGTACGGTCCTGGGGAAATTGGCCAATAATTGGGCAGAATTCCTTACTCGCTTAGAAACGCTTGAAACTCTGTTTTGACGTTCGCAATGACGTCCCTATATCTCATATAAAATATTAGTTCCCTGTGACTATGCGCATTCTATCGAGGTGTTTTGCCAGAAATTGACGAAAATCGATAGGTACGGTCCTGGGGAGATTGGCCAATAATTGCGATGAATTGCTTGCTCGCTTAGAAACGCATGAAACTCTGTTTTGACGTTCGCGATGACTTCCCCATATCTTATATAAAATATTAGCTCCCTGTGACGATGCGTATTCTATCGAGGTGTTTTGCAAGAAATTGACAAAAATCGATAAGTACGGTCCTGGGGAAATTGGCCAATAATTGGGCAGAATTCCTTACTCGCTTAGAAACGCATGAAACTCTGTTTTGACGTTCGCGATGACGTCCCTATATCTCATATAAAATATTAGCTCCTGTTGACGATGAGTATTCTATCATGGTGTTTTGCAAAAAATGACAAAAATCGATAGGTACGGTCCTGGGGAAATTGGCCAATAATTGGGCAGAATTCCTTACTCACTTAGACACGCTTGAAACTCTGTTTTGACGTTCGCAATGACGTCCCTATATCTCATATAAAATATTAGCTCCCTGTGACGATGCGTATTCTATCGAGGTGTTTTGCCAGAAATTGACAAATAACGATAGGTACGGTCCTGGGGAAATTGGCCAATAATTGGGCAGAATTCCTTACTCACTTAGAAACACTTGAAACTCTGTTTTGAAGTTCGCAATGACGTCCCTATATCTCATATAAAGTATTAGCTCCCTGTGACGATGCGTATTCTATCGAGGTGTTTTGCCAGAAATTGACAAAAATCGATAGGTACGGTCCTGGGGAACTTTGCCAATAATTGGGCAGAATTCTTTCCTCGCTTAGAAACGTATGAAACTCTGTTTTGACGTTTGCGATGACATCCCTCTATCTCATATACAATATTAGCTCCTGTTGACGATGAGTATTCTATCATGGTGTTTTGCAAAAAATGACAAAAATCGATAGGTACGGTCCTGGGGAAATTGGCCAATAATTGGGCAGAATTCCTTACTCACTTAGACACGCTTGAAACTCTGTTTTGACGTTCGCAATGACGTCCCTATATCTCATATAAAATATTAGCTCCCTGTGACGATGCGTATTCTATCGAGGTGTTTTGCCAGAAATTGACAAATAACGATAGGTACGGTCCTGGGGAAATTGGCCAATAATTGGGCAGAATTCCTTACTCACTTAGAAACACTTGAAACTCTGTTTTGAAGTTCGCAATGACGTCCCTATATCTCATATAAAATATTAGCTCCCTGTGACGATGCGTATTCTATCGAGGTGTTTTGCAAGAAATTGACAAAAATCGATAAGTACGGTCCTGGGGAAATTGGCCAATAATTGGGCAGAATTCCTTACTCGCTTAGAAACGCATGAAACTCTGTTTTGACGTTCGCGATGACGTCCCTATATCTCATATAAAATATTAGCTCCTGTTGACGATGAGTATTCTATCATGGTGTTTTGCAAAAAATGACAAAAATCGATAGGTACGGTGCTGGGGAAATTGGCCAATAATTGGGCAGAATTCCTTACTCGCTTAGAAACGCATGAAACTCTGTTTTGAAGTTCGCAATGACGTCCCTATATCTCATATTAAATATTAGCTCCCTGTGACGATGCGTATTCTATCGAGGTGTTTTGCAAAAAATTGACAAAAATCGATAGGTACGGTCCTGGGGAAATTGGCCAATAATTGGGCAGAATTCATCACTCGCCTAGAAACACTTGAAACTCTGTTTTGACATTCGCGATGACGTCCCTATATCTCATATAAAATATTAGTTCCCTGTGACGATGTGTATTCTATCGAGGTGTTTTGCAAGAAATTGACAAAAATCGATAGGTACGGTCCTGGGGAAATTGGCCAATAATTGGGCAGAATTCCTTACTCGCTTAGAAACGCATGAAACTCTGTTTTGACGTTCGCGATGACGTCCCTATATCTCATATAAAGTATTACCTCCCTGTGACGATGCGTATTCTATCGAGGTGTTTTGCAAGAAATTGACAAAAATCGATAGGTACGGTCCTGGGGAAATTGGCCAATAATTGGGCAGAATTCCTTACTCGCTTAGAAACGCTTGGAACTCTGTTTTGACGTTCGCAATGACGTCCCTATATATCATATAAAATATTAGCTCCCTGTGACTATGCGCATTCTATCGAGGTGTTTTGCCAGAAATTGACGAAAATCGATAGGTACGGTCCTGGGGAGATTGGCCAATAATTGGGATGAATTGCTTGCTCGCTTAGAAACGCATGAAACTCTGTTTTGACGTTCGCGATGACGTCCCTATATCTCATATAAAATATTAGCTCCCTGTGACGATGCGTATTCTATCGAGGTGTTTTGCAAGAAATTGACAAAAATCGATAAGTACGGTCCTGGGGAAATTGGCCAATAATTGGCCAGTTTTCCTTACTCGCTTAGAAACGCATGAAACTCTGTTTTGACGTTCGCGATGACGTCCCTATATCTCATATAAAATATTAGCTCCCTGTGACGATGCGTATTCTATCGAGGTGTTTTGCCAGAAATTGACAAAAATCGATAGGTACGGTCCTGGGGAAATTGGCCAATAATTGGGCAGAATTCCTTACTCAATTAGACACGCTTGAAACTCTGTTTTGACGTTCGCAATGACGTCCCTATATCTCATATAAAATATTAGCTCCCTGTGACGATGCGTATTCTATCGAGGTGTTTTGCCAGAAATTGACAAATAACGATAGGTACGGTCCTGGGGAAATTGGCCAATAATTGGGCAGAATTCCTTACTCACTTAGAAACACTTGAAACTCTGTTTTGACATTCGCGATGACGTCCCTATATCTCATATAAAATATTAGTTCCCTGTGACGATGCGTATTCTATCGAGGTGTTTTGCAAGAAATTGACAAAAATCGATAGGTACGGTCCTGGGGAAATTGGCCAATAATTGGGCAGAATTCCTTACTCGCTTAGAAACGCATGAAACTCTGTTTTGACGTTCGCGATGACGTCCCTATATCTCATATAAAATATTAGCTCCTGTTTACGATGAGTATTCGATCATGGTGTTTTGCAAAAATTGACAAAAATCGATAGGTACGGTCCTAGGGAAATTGGCCAATAATCGGGCAGAATTCCTTACTCGCTTAGAAACGCTTGAAACTCTGTTTTGACGTTCGCAATGACGTCCCTATATCTCATATAAACTATTAGCTCCCTGTGACGATGCGTATTCTATCGAGGTGTTTTGCAAGAAATTGACAAAAATCGATAGGTACGGTCCTGGGGAAATTGGCCAATAATTGGGCAGAATTCCTTACTCGCTTAGAAACGCTTGAAACTCTGTTTTGACGTTCGCAATGACGTCCCTATATCTCATATAAAATATTAGTTCCCTGTGACTATGCGCATTCTATCGAGGTGTTTTGCCAGAAATTGACGAAAATCGATAGGTACGGTCCTGGGGAGATTGGCCAATAATTGGGATGAATTGCTTGCTCGCTTAGAAACGCATGAAACTCTGTTTTGACGTTCGCGATGACTTCCCCATATCTTATATAAAATATTAGCTCCCTGTGACGATGCGTATTCTATCGAGGTGTTTTGCAAGAAATTGACAAAAATCGATAAGTACGGTCCTGGGGAAATTGGCCAATAATTGGGCAGAATTCCTTACTCGCTTAGAAACGCATGAAACTCTGTTTTGACGTTCGCGATGACGTCCCTATATCTCATATAAAATATTAGCTCCCTGTGACGATGCGTATTCTATCGAGGTGTTTTGCCAGAAATTGACAAAAATCGATAGGTACGGTCCTGGGGAAATTGGCCAATAATTGGGCAGAATTCCTTACTCAATTAGACACGCTTGAAACTCTGTTTTGACGTTCGCAATGACGTCCCTATATCTCATATAAAATATTAGCTCCCTGTGACGATGCGTATTCTATCGAGGTGTTTTGCCAGAAATTGACAAATAACGATAGGTACGGTCCTGGGGAAATTGGCCAATAATTGGGCAGAATTCCTTACTCACTTAGAAACACTTGAAACTCTGTTTTGACATTCGCGATGACGTCCCTATATCTCATATAAAATATTAGTTCCCTGTGACGATGCGTATTCTATCGAGGTGTTTTGCAAGAAATTGACAAAAATCGATAGGTACGGTCCTGGGGAAATTGGCCAATAATTGGGCAGAATTCCTTACTCGCTTAGAAACGCATGAAACTCTGTTTTGACGTTCGCGATGACGTCCCTATATCTCATATAAAATATTAGCTCCTGTTTACGATGAGTATTCGATCATGGTGTTTTGCAAAAATTGACAAAAATCGATAGGTACGGTCCTAGGGAAATTGGCCAATAATTGGGCAGAATTCCTTACTCGCTTAGAAACGCTTGAAACTCTGTTTTGACGTTCGCAATGACGTCCCTATATCTCATATAAAATATTAGCTCCCTGTGACGATGCGTATTCTATCGAGGTGTTTTGCAAGAAATTGACAAAAATCGATAGGTACGGTCCTGGGGAAATTGGCCAATAATTGGGCAGAATTCCTTACTCGCTTAGAAACGCTTGAAACTCTGTTTTGACGTTCGCAATGACGTCCCTATATCTCATATAAAATATTAGTTCCCTGTGACTATGCGCATTCTATCGAGGTGTTTTGCCAGAAATTGACGAAAATCGATAGGTACGGTCCTGGGGAGATTGGCCAATAATTGGGATGAATTGCTTGCTCGCTTAGAAACGCATGAAACTCTGTTTTGACGTTCGCGATGACTTCCCCATATCTTATATAAAATATTAGCTCCCTGTGACGATGCGTATTCTATCGAGGTGTTTTGCAAGAAATTGACAAAAATCGATAAGTACGGTCCTGGGGAAATTGGCCAATAATTGGGCAGAATTCCTTACTCGCTTAGAAACGCATGAAACTCTGTTTTGACGTTCGCGATGACGTCCCTATATCTCATATAAAATATTAGCTCCTGTTGACGATGAGTATTCTATCATGGTGTTTTGCAAAAAATGACAAAAATCGATAGGTACGGTCCTGGGGAAATTGGCCAATAATTGGGCAGAATTCCTTACTCACTTAGACACGCTTGAAACTCTGTTTTGACGTTCGCAATGACGTCCCTATATCTCATATAAAATATTAGCTCCCTGTGACGATGCGTATTCTATCGAGGTGTTTTGCCAGAAATTGAAAAATAACGATAGGTACGGTCCTGGGGAAATTGGCCAATAATTGGGCAGAATTCCTTACTCACTTAGAAACACTTGAAACTCTGTTTTGAAGTTCGCAATGACGTCCCTATATCTCATATAAAGTATTAGCTCCCTGTGACGATGCGTATTCTATCGAGGTGTTTTGCCAGAAATTGACAAAAATCGATAGGTACGGTCCTGGGGAACTTTGCCAATAATTGGGCAGAGTTCTTTCCTCGCGTAGAAACGTATGAAACTCTGTTTTGACGTTTGCGATGACATCCCTATATCTCATATACAATATTAGCTCCTGTTGACGATGAGTATTCTATCATGGTGTTTTGCAAAAAATGACAAAAATCGATAGGTACGGTCCTGGGGAAATTGGCCAATAATTGGGCAGAATTCCTTACTCACTTAGACACGCTTGAAACTCTGTTTTGACGTTCGCAATGACGTCCCTATATCTCATATAAAATATTAGCTCCCTGTGACGATGCGTATTCTATCGAGGTGTTTTGCCAGAAATTGACAAATAACGATAGGTACGGTCCTGGGGAAATTGGCCAATAATTGGGCAGAATTCCTTACTCACTTAGAAACACTTGAAACTCTGTTTTGAAGTTCGCAATGACGTCCCTATATCTCATATAAAGTATTAGCTCCCTGTGACGATGCGTATTCTATCGAGGTGTTTTGCCAGAAATTGACAAAAATCGATAGGTACGGTCCTGGGGAAATTTGCCAATAATTGGGCAGAATTCTTTCCTCGCTTAGAAACGTATGAAACTCTGTTTTGACGTTTGCGATGACATCCCTATATCTCATATACAATATTAGCTCCCTGTGACGATGCGTATTCTATCGAGGTGTTTTGCAAGAAATTGACAAAAATCGATAGGTACGGTCCTGGGGAAATTGGCCAATAATTGGGCAGAATTCCTTACTCGCTTAGAAACGCTTGAAACTCTGTTTTGACGTTCGCAATGACGTCCCTATATCTCATATAAAATATTAGTTCCCTGTGACTATGCGCATTCTATCGAGGTGTTTTGCCAGAAATTGACGAAAATCGATAGGTACGGTCCTGGGGAGATTGGCCAATAATTGGGATGAATTGCTTGCTCGCTTAGAAACGCATGAAACTCTGTTTTGACGTTCGGGATGACTTCCCCATATCTTATATAAAATATTAGCTCCCTGTGACGATGCGTATTCTATCGAGGTGTTTTGCAAGAAATTGACAAAAATCGATAAGTCAGTCCTGGGGAAATTGGCCAATAATTGGGCAGAATTCCTTACTCGCTTAGAAACGCATGAAACTCTGTTTTGACGTTCGCGATGACGTCCCTATATCTCATATAAAATATTAGCTCCTGTTGACGATGAGTATTCTATCATGGTGTTTTGCAAAAAATGACAAAAATCGATAGGTACGGTCCTGGGGAAATTGGCCAATAATTGTGCAGAATTCCTTACTCGCTTAGAAACGCATGAAACTCTGTTTTGAAGTTCGCAATGACGTCCCTATATCTCATATTAAATATTAGCTCCCTGTGACGATGCGTATTCTATCGAGGTGTTTTGCAAGAAATTGACAAAAATCGATAGGTACGGTCCTGGGGAAATTGGCCAATAATTGGGCAGAATTCCTTACTCACTTAGAAACACTTGAAACTCTGTTTTGACATTCGCGATGACGTCCCTATATCTCATATAAAATATTAGTTCCCTGTGACGATGTGTATTCTATCGAGGTGTTTTGCAAGAAATTGACAAAAATCGATAGGTACGGTCCTGGGGAAATTTGCCAATAATTGGGCAGAATTCTTTCCTCGCTTAGAAACGTATGAAACTCTGTTTTGACGTTTGCGATGACATCCCTATATCTCATATACAATATTAGCTCCCTGTGACGATGCGTATTCTATCGAGGTGTTTTGCAAGAAATTGACAAAAATCGATAGGTACGGTCCTGGGGAAATTGGCCAATAATTGGGCAGAATTCCTTACTCGCTTAGAAACGCTTGAAACTCTGTTTTGACGTTCGCAATGACGTCCCTATATCTCATATAAAATATTAGTTCCCTGTGACTATGCGCATTCTATCGAGGTGTTTTGCCAGAAATTGACGAAAATCGATAGGTACGGTCCTGGGGAGATTGGCCAATAATTGGGATGAATTGCTTGCTCGCTTAGAAACGCATGAAACTCTGTTTTGACGTTCGGGATGACTTCCCCATATCTTATATAAAATATTAGCTCCCTGTGACGATGCGTATTCTATCGAGGTGTTTTGCAAGAAATTGACAAAAATCGATACGTCAGTCCTGGGGAAATTGGCCAATAATTGGGCAGAATTCCTTACTCGCTTAGAAAACGCATGAAACTCTGTTTTGACGTTCGCGATGACGTCCCTATATCTCATATAAAATATTAGCTCCTGTTGACGATGAGTATTCTATCATGGTGTTTTGCAAAAAATGACAAAAATCGATAGGTACGGTCCTGGGGAAATTGGCCAATAATTGGGCAGAATTCCTTACTCGCTTAGAAACGCATGAAACTCTGTTTTGAAGTTCGCAATGACGTCCCTATATCTCATATTAAATATTAGCTCCCTGTGACGATGCGTATTCTATCGAGGTGTTTTGCAAGAAATTGACAAAAATCGATAGGTACGGTCCTGGGGAAATTGGCCAATAATTGGGCAGAATTCCTTACTCACTTAGAAACACTTGAAACTCTGTTTTGACATTCGCGATGACGTCCCTATATCTCATATAAAATATTAGTTCCCTGTGACGATGTGTATTCTATCGAGGTGTTTTGCAAGAAATTGACAAAAATCGATAGGTATGGTCCTGGGGAAATTGGCCAATAATTGGGCAGAATTCCTTACTCGCTTAGAAACGCTTGGAACTCTGTTTTGACGTTCGCAATGACGTCCCTATATATCATATAAAATATTAGCTCCCTGTGACTATGCGTATTCTATCGAGGTGTTTTGCCAGAAATTGACGAAAATCGATAGGTACGGTCCTGGGGAGATTGGCCAATAATTGGGATGAATTGCTTGCTCGCTTAGAAACGCATGAAACTCTGTTTTGACGTTCGCGATGACGTCCCTATATCTCATATAAAATATTAGCTCCCTGTGACGATGCGTATTCTATCGAGGTGTTTTGCCAGAAATTGACGAAAATCGATAGGTACGGTCCTGGGGAAATTGGCCAATAATTGGGCAGAATTCCTTACTCACTTAGACACGCTTGAAACTCTGTTTTGACGTTCGCAATGACGTCCCTATATCTCATATAAATTATTAGCTCCCTGTGACGATGCGTATTCTATCGAGGTGTTTTGCCAGAAATTGACAAAAATCGATAGGTACGGTCCTGGGGAAATTTGCCAATAATTGGGCAGAATTCCTTACTCACTTAGAAACGCATGAAACTCTGTTTTGACGTTTGCGATGACGTCCCTATATCTCATATAAAATATTAGCTCCCTGTGACGATGCGTATTCTTTCGAGGTGTCTTGCAAGAAATTGACAAAAATCAATAGGTACGGTTCTGGGGAAATTGGCCAATAATTGGGATGAATTCCTTACTCGCTTAGAAACGCATGAAACTCTGTTTTGACGTTCGCGATGACGTCCCTATATCTCATATAAAATATTAGCTCCCAGTGACATTGCGTATTCTATCGAGGTGTTTTGCAAGAAATTGACAAAAATCGATAGGTACGGTCCTGGGGAAATTGGCCAATAATTGGGCAGAATTCCTTACTCGCTTAGAAACGCTTGAAACTCTGTTTTGGCGTTCGCAATGACGTCCCTATATCTCATATAAAATATTAGCTCCCTGTGACGATGCGTATTCTATCGAGGTGTTTTGCAAGAAATTGACAAAAATCGATAGGTACGGTCCTGGGGAAATTGGCCAATAATTGGGCAGAATTCCTTACTCGCTTAGAAACGCTTGAAACTCTGTTTTGACGTTCGCAATGACGTCCCTATATCTCATATAAAATATTAGCTCCCTGTGACGATGCGTATTCTATCGAGGTGTTTTGCCAGAAATTGACGAAAATCGATAGGTACGGTCCTGGGGAAATTGGCCAATAATTGGGCAGAATTCCTTACTCACTTAGACACGCTTGAAACTCTGTTTTGGACGTTCGCAATGACGTCCCTATATCTCATATAAAATATTAGCTCCTGTTGACGATGAGTATTCTATCATGGTGTTTTGCAAAAAATGACAAAAATCGATAGGTACGGTCCTGGGGAAATTGGCCAATAATTGGGCAGAATTCCTTACTCACTTAGACACGCTTGAAACTCTGTTTTGACGTTCGCAATGACGTCCCTATATCTCATATAAAATATTAGCTCCCTGTGACGATGCGTATTCTATCGAGGTGTTTTGCCAGAAATTGACAAATAACGATAGGTACGGTCCTGGGGAAATTGGCCAATAATTGGGCAGAATTCCTTACTCACTTAGAAACACTTGAAACTCTGTTTTGACGTTCGCAATGACGTCCCTATATCTCATATAAAGTATTAGCTCCCTGTGACGATGCGTATTCTATCGAGGTGTTTTGCCAGAAATTGACAAAAATCGATAGGTACGGTCCTGGGGAACTTGGCCAATAATTGGGCAGAATTCTTTCCTCGCTTAGAAACGTATGAAACTCTGTTTTGACGTTTGCGATGACATCCCTATATCTCATATACAATATTAGCTCCTGTTGACGATGAGTATTCTATCATGGTGTTTTGCAAAAAATGACAAAAATCGATAGGTACGGTCCTGGGGAAATTGGCCAATAATTGGGCAGAATTCCTTACTCACTTAGACACGCTTGAAACTCTGTTTTGACGTTCGCAATGACGTCCCTATATCTCATATAAAATATTAGCTCCCTGTGACGATGCGTATTCTATCGAGGTGTTTTGCCAGAAATTGACAAATAACGATAGGTACGGTCCTGGGGAAATTGGCCAATAATTGGGCAGAATTCCTTACTCACTTAGAAACACTTGAAACTCTGTTTTGAAGTTCGCAATGACGTCCCTATATCTCATATAAAGTATTAGCTCCCTGTGACGATGCGTATTCTATCGAGGTGTTTTGCCAGAAATTGACAAAAATCGATAGGTACGGTCCTGGGGAAATTTGCCAATAATTGGGCAGAATTCTTTCCTCGCTTAGAAACGTATGAAACTCTGTTTTGACGTTTGCGATGACATCCCTATATCTCATATACAATATTAGCTCCCTGTGACGATGCGTATTCTATCGAGGTGTTTTGCAAGAAATTGACAAAAATCGATAGGTACGGTCCTGGGGAAATTGGCCAATAATTGGGCAGAATTCCTTACTCGCTTAGAAACGCTTGAAACTCTGTTTTGACGTTCGCAATGACGTCCCTATATCTCATATAAAATATTAGTTCCCTGTGACTATGCGCATTCTTTCGAGGTGTTTTGCCAGAAATTGACGAAAATCGATAGGTACGGTCCTGGGGAGATTGGCCAATAATTGGGATGAATTGCTTGCTCGCTTAGAAATGCATGAAACTCTGTTTTGACGTTCGGGATGACTTCCCCATATCTTATATAAAATATTAGCTCCCTGTGACGATGCGTATTCTATCGAGGTGTTTTGCAAGAAATTGACAAAAATCGATAAGTACGGTCCTGGGGAAATTGGCCAATAATTGGGCAGAATTCCTTACTCGCTTAGAAACGCATGAAACTCTGTTTTGACGTTCGCGATGACGTCCCTATATCTCATATAAAATATTAGCTCCTGTTGACGATGAGTATTCTATCATGGTGTTTTGCAAAAAATGACAAAAATCGATAGGTACGGTCCTGGGGAAATTGGCCAATAATTGGGCAGAATTCCTTACTCGCTTAGAAACGCATGAAACTCTGTTTTGAAGTTCGCAATGACGTCTCTATATCTCATATTAAATATTAGCTCCCTGTGACGATGCGTATTCTATCGAGGTGTTTTGCAAGAAATTGACAAAAATCGATAGGTACGGTCCTGGGGAAATTGGCCAATAATTGGGCAGAATTCCTTACTCACTTAGAAACACTTGAAACTCTGTTTTGACGTTCGCGATGACGTCCCTATATCTCATATAAAATATTAGTTCCCTGTGACGATGTGTATTCTATCGAGGTGTTTTGCAAGAAATTGACAAAAATCGATAGGTACGGTCCTGGGGAAATTGGCCAATAATTGGGCAGAATTCCTTACTCGCTTAGAAACGCATGAAACTCTGTTTTGACGTTCGCGATGACGTCCCTATATCTCATATAAAATATTAGCTCCCTGTGACGATGCGTATTCTATCGAGGTGTTTTGCAAGAAATTGACAAAAATCGATAGGTACGGTCCTGGGGAAATTGGCCAATAATTGGGCAGAATTCCTTACTCGCTTAGAAACGCTTGTAACTCTGTTTTGACGTTCGCAATGACGTCCCTATATATCATATAAAATATTAGCTCCCTGTGACTATGCGCATTCTATCGAGGTGTTTTGCCAGAAATTGACGAAAATCGATAGGTACGGTCCTGGGGAGATTGGCCAATAATTGGGATGAATTGCTTGCTCGCTTAGAAACGCATGAAACTCTGTTTTGACGTTCGCGATGACGTCCCTATATCTCATATAAAATATTAGCTCCCTGTGACGATGCGTATTCTATCGAGGTGTTTTGCAAGAAATTGACAAAAATCGATAAGTACGGTCCTGGGGAAGTTGGCCAATAATTGGCCAGTTTTCCTTACTCGCTTAGAAACGCATGAAACTCTGTTTTGACGTTCGCGATGACGTCCCTATATCTCATATAAAATATTAGCTCCTGTTGACGATGAGTATTCTATCATGGTGTTTTGCAAAAATTGACAAAAATCGATAGGTACGGTCCTGGGGAAATTGGCCAATAATTGGGATGAATTCCTTACTCGCTTAGAAACGCATGAAACTCTGTTTTGACGTTCGCGATGACGTCCCTATATCTCATATAAAATATTAGCTCCCTGTGACGATGCGTATTCTATCGAGGTGTTTTGCCAGAAATTGACGAAAATTGATAGGTACGGTCCTGGGGAAATTGGCCAATAATTGGGCAGAATTCCTTACTCACTTAGACACGCTTGAAACTCTGTTTTGACGTTCGCAATGACGTCCCTATATCTCATATAAAATATTAGCTCCCTGTGACGATGCGTATTCTATCGAGGTGTTTTGCCAGAAATTGACAAAAATCGATAGGTACGGTCCTCGGGAAATTGGCCAATAATTGGGCAGAATTCCTTACTCACTTAGAAACGCATGAAACTCTGTTTTGACGTTCGCGATGACGTCCCTATATCTCATATAAAATATTAGTTCCCTGTGACGATGCGTATTCTATCGAGGTGTTTTGCAAGAAATTGACAAAAATCGATAGGTACGGTCCTGGGGAAATTGGCCAATAATTGGGCAGAATTCCTTACTCGCTTAGAAACGCATGAAACTCTGTTTTGACGTTCGCGATGACGTCCCTATATCTCATATAAAGTATTAGCTCCTTTTTACGATGAGTATTCGATCATGGTGTTTTGCAAAAATTGACAAAAATCGATAGGTACGGTCCTAGGGAAATTGGCCAATAATCGGGCAGAATTCCTTACTCGCTTAGAAACGCTTGAAACTCTGTTTTGCCGTTCGCAATGACGTCCCTATATCTCATATAAAATATTAGCTCCCTGTGACGATGCGTATTCTATCGAGGTGTTTTGCAAGAAATTGACAAAAATCGATAGGTACGGTCCTGGGGAAATTGGCCAATAATTGGGCAGAATTCCTTACTCGCTTAGAAACGCTTGAAACTCTGTTTTGACGTTCGCAATGACGTCCCTATATCTCATATAAAATATTAGTTCCCTGTGACTATGCGCATTCTATCGAGGTGTTTTGCCAGAAATTGACGAAAATCGATAGGTACGGTCCTGGGGAGATTGGCCAATAATTGGGATGAATTGCTTGCTCGCTTAGAAACGCATGAAACTCTGTTTTGACGTTCGCGATGACGTCCCTATATCTCATATAAAATATTAGCTCCCTGTGACGATGCGTATTCTATCGAGGTGTTTTGCAAGAAATTGACAAAAATCGATAAGTACGGTCCTGGGGAAGTTGGCCAATAATTGGCCAGTTTTCCTTACTCGCTTAGAAACGCATGAAACTCTGTTTTGACGTTCGCGATGACGTCCCTATATCTCATATAAAATATTAGCTCCTGTTGACGATGAGTATTCTATCATGGTGTTTTGCAAAAATTGACAAAAATCGATAGGTACGGTCCTGGGGAAATTGGCCAATAATTGGGATGAATTCCTTACTCGCTTAGAAACGCATGAAACTCTGTTTTGACGTTCGCGATGACGTCCCTATATCTCATATAAAATATTAGCTCCCTGTGACGATGCGTATTCTATCGAGGTGTTTTGCCAGAAATTGACGAAAATTGATAGGTACGGTCCTGGGGAAATTGGCCAATAATTGGGCAGAATTCCTTACTCAATTAGACACGCTTGAAACTCTGTTTTGACGTTCGCAATGACGTCCCTATATCTCATATAAAATATTAGCTCCCTGTGACGATGCGTATTCTATCGAGGTGTTTTGCCAGAAATTGACAAATAACGATAGGTACGGTCCTCGGGAAATTGGCCAATAATTGGGCAGAATTCCTTACTCACTTAGAAACGCTTGAAACTCTGTTTTGACATTCGCGATGACGTCCCTATATCTCATATAAAATATTAGTTCCCTGTGACGATGCGTATTCTATCGAGGTGTTTTGCAAGAAATTGACAAAAATCGATAGGTACGGTCCTGGGGAAATTGGCCAATAATTGGGCAGAATTCCTTACTCGCTTAGAAACGCATGAAACTCTGTTTTGACGTTCGCGATGACGTCCCTATATCTCATATAAAGTATTAGCTCCTTTTTACGATGAGTATTCGATCATGGTGTTTTGCAAAAATTGACAAAAATCGATAGGTACGGTCCTAGGGAAATTGGCCAATAATCGGGCAGAATTCCTTACTCGCTTAGAAACGCTTGAAACTCTGTTTTGCCGTTCGCAATGACGTCCCTATATCTCATATAAAATATTAGCTCCCTGTGACGATGCGTATTCTATCGAGGTGTTTTGCAAGAAATTGACAAAAATCGATAGGTACGGTCCTGGGGAAATTGGCCAATAATTGGGCAGAATTCCTTACTCGCTTAGAAACGCTTGAAACTCTGTTTTGACGTTCGCAATGACGTCCCTATATCTCATATAAAATATTAGTTCCCTGTGACTATGCGCATTCTATCGAGGTGTTTTGCCAGAAATTGACGAAAATCGATAGGTACGGTCCTGGGGAGATTGGCCAATAATTGGGATGAATTGCTTGCTCGCTTAGAAACGCATGAAACTCTGTTTTGACGTTCGCGATGACTTCCCCATCTCTTATATAAAATATTAGCTCCCTGTGACGATGCGTATTCTATCGAGGTGTTTTGCAAGAAATTGACAAAAATCGATAAGTACGGTCCTGGGGAAATTGGCCAATAATTGGGCAGAATTCCTTACTCGCTTAGAAACGCATGAAACTCTGTTTTGACGTTCGCGATGACGTCCCTATATCTCATATAAAATATTAGCTCCTGTTGACGATGAGTATTCTATCATGGTGTTTTGCAAAAAATGACAAAAATCGATAGGTACGGTCCTGGGGAGATTGGCCAATAATTGGGATGAATTGCTTGCTCGCTTAGAAACGCATGAAACTCTGTTTTGACGTTCGGGATGACTTCCCCATATCTTATATAAAATATTAGCTCCCTGTGACGATGCGTATTCTATCGAGGTGTTTTGCAAGAAATTGACAAAAATCGATAAGTCAGTCCTGGGGAAATTGGCCAATAATTGGGCAGAATTCCTTACTCGCTTAGAAACGCATGAAACTCTGTTTTGACGTTCGCGATGACGTCCCTATATCTCATATAAAATATTAGCTCCTGTTGACGATGAGTATTCTATCATGGTGTTTTGCAAAAAATGACAAAAATCGATAGGTACGGTCCTGGGGAAATTGGCCAATAATTGGGCAGAATTCCTTACTCGCTTAGAAACGCATGAAACTCTGTTTTGAAGTTCGCAATGACGTCCCTATATCTCATATTAAATATTAGCTCCCTGTGACGATGCGTATTCTATCGAGGTGTTTTGCAAGAAATTGACAAAAATCGATAGGTACGGTCCTGGGGAGATTGGCCAATAATTGGGATGAATTGCTTGCTCGCTTAGAAACGCATGAAACTCTGTTTTGACGTTCGCGATGACGTCCCTATATCTCATATAAAATATTAGCTCCCTGTGACGATGCGTATTCTATCGAGGTGTTTTGCCAGAAATTGACGAAAATCGATAGGTACGGTCCTGGGGAAATTGGCCAATAATTGGGCAGAATTCCTTACTCACTTAGACACGCTTGAAACTCTGTTTTGACGTTCGCAATGACGTCCCTATATCTCATATAAATTATTAGCTCCCTGTGACGATGCGTATTCTATCGAGGTGTTTTGCCAGAAATTGACAAAAATCGATAGGTACGGTCCTGGGGAAATTGGCCAATAATTGGGCAGAATTCCTTCCTCACTTAGAAACGCATGAAACTCTGTTTTGACGTTTGCGATGACGTCCCTATATCTCATATAAAATATTAGCTCCCTGTGACGATGCGTATTCTTTCGAGGTGTCTTGCAAGAAATTGACAAAAATCAATAGGTACGGTTCTGGGGAAATTGGCCAATAATTGGGATGAATTTCTTACTCGCTTAGAAACGCATGAAACTCTGTTTTGACGTTCGCGATGACGTCCCTATATCTCATATAAAATATTAGCTCCCAGTGACGTTGCGTATTCTATCGAGGTGTTTTGCAAGAAATTGACAAAAATCGATAGGTACGGTCCTGGGGAAATTGGCCAATAATTGGGCAGAATTCCTTACTCGCTTAGAAACGCTTGAAACTCTGTTTTGGCGTTCGCAATGACGTCCCTATATCTCATATAAAATATTAGCTCCCTGTGACGATGCGTATTCTATCGAGGTGTTTTGCAAGAAATTGACAAAAATCGATAGGTACGGTCCTGGGGAAATTGGCCAATAATTGGGCAGAATTCCTTACTCGCTTAGAAACGCTTGAAACTCTGTTTTGACGTTCGCAATGACGTCCCTATATCTCATATAAAATATTAGCTCCCTGTGACGATGCGTATTCTATCGAGGTGTTTTGCCAGAAATTGACGAAAATCGATAGGTACGGTCCTGGGGAAATTGGCCAATAATTGGGCAGAATTCCTTACTCACTTAGACACGCTTGAAACTCTGTTTTGACGTTCGCAATGACGTCCCTATATCTCATATAAATTATTAGCTCCCTGTGACGATGCGTATTCTATCGAGGTGTTTTGCAAGAAATTGACAAAAATCGATAGGTACGGTCCTGGGGAAATTGGCCATTAATTGGGCAGAATTCCTTACTCGCTTAGAAACGCTTGAAACTCTGTTTTGACGTTTGCGATGACGTCCCTATATCTCATATAAAATATTAGCTCCCTGTGACGATGCGTATTCTATCGAGGTGTTTTGCAAGAAATTGACAAAAATCGATAGGTACGGTCCTGGGGAAATTGGCCATTAATTGGGCAGAATTCCTTACTCACTTAGAAACACTTGAAACTCTGTTTTGACATTCGCGATGACGTCCCTATATCTCATATAAAATATTAGCTCCCTGTGACGATGCGTATTCTATCGAGGCGTTTTGCAAGAAATTGACAAAAATCGATAGGTACGGTCCTGGGGAAATTGGCCAATAATTGGGCAAAATTCCTTACTCGCTTAGAAACGCTTGAAACTCTGTTTTGACGTTCGCGATGACGTCCCTATATCTCATATAAAATATTAGCTCCCTGTGACGATGCGTATTCTATCGAGGTGTTTTGCCAGAAATTGACGAAAATTGATAGGTACGGTCCTGGGGAAATTGGCCAATAATTGGGCAGAATTCCTTACTCACTTAGACACGCTTGAAACTCTGTTTTGACGTTCGCAATGACGTCCCTATATCTCATATAAAATATTAGCTCCCTGTGACGATGCGTATTCTATCGAGGTGTTTTGCCAGAAATTGACAAATAACGATAGGTACGGTCCTGGGGAAATTGGCCAATAATTGGGCAGAATTCCTTACTCACTTAGAACCACTTGAAACTCTGTTTTGAAGTTCGCAATGACGTCCCTATATCTCATATAAAGTATTAGCTCCCTGTGACGATGCGTATTCTATCGAGGTGTTTTGCCAGAAATTGACAAAAATCGATAGGTACGGTCCTGGGGAAATTTGCCAATAATTGGGCAGAATTCCTTCCTCGCTTAGAAACGTATGAAACTCTGTTTTGACGTTTGCGTTGACATCCCTATATCTCATATAAAATATTAGCTCCCTGTGACGATGCGTATTCTATCGAGGTGTTTTGCAAGAAATTGACAAAAATCGATAGGTACGGTCCTGGGGAAATTGGCCAATAATTGGGCAGAATTCCTTACTCACTTAGAAACGCTTGAAACTCTGTTTTGACGTTCGCAATGACGTCCCTATATCTCATATAAAATATTAGCTCCCTGTGACGATGCGTATTCTATCGAGGTGTTTTGCAAGAAATTGACAAAAATCGATAGGTACGGTCCTGGGGAAATTTGCCAATAATTGGGCAGAATTCCTTCCTCGCTTAGAAACGCATGAAACTCTGTTTTGACGTTTGCGATGACGTCCCTATATCTCATATAAAATATTAGCTCCCTGTGACGATGGGTATCCTATCGAGGTGTTTTGCCAGAAATTGACGAAAATCGATAGGTACGGTCCTGGGGAAATTGGCCAATAATTGGGCAGAATTCCTTACTCATTTAGAAACACTTGAAACTCTGTTTTGACATTTGCGATGAAGTCCCTATATCTCATATAAAATATTAGCTCCCTGTGACGATGCGTATTCTTTCGAGGTGTCTTGCAAGAAATTGACAAAAATCAAGAGGTACGGTTCTGGGGAAATTGGCCAATAATTGGGATGAATTTCTTACTCGCTTAGGAACGCATGAAACTCTGTTTTGACGTTCGCGATGACGTCCCTATATCTCATATAAAATATTAGCTCCCTGTGACATTGCGTATTCTATCGAGGTGTTTTGCAAGAAATTGACAAAAATCGATAGGTACGGTCCTGGGGAAATTGGCCATTAATTGGGCAGAATTCCTTACTCGCTTAGAAACGCTTGAAACTCTGTTTTGGCGTTCGCAATGACGTCCCTATATCTCATATAAAATATTAGCTCCCTGTGACGATGCGTATTCTATCGAGGTGTTTTGCAAGAAATTGACAAAAATCGATAAGTACGGTCCTGGGGAAATTGGCCAATAATTGGGCAGAATTCCTTACTCGCTTAGAAACGCTTGAAACTCTGTTTTGATGTTTGCGATGACGTCCCTATATCTCATATAAAATATTAGCTCCCTGTGACGATGCGTATTCTATCGAGGTGTTTTGAAAGAAATTGACAAAAATCGATAGGTATGGTCTTGGGGAAATTGGCCAATAATTGGGCAGAATTCCTTACTCGCTTAGAAACGCTTGGAACTCTGTTTTGACGTTCGCAATGACGTCCCTATATATCATATAAAATATTAGCTCCCTGTGACTATGCGCATTCTATCGAGGTGTTTTGCCAGAAATTGACGAAAATCGATAGGTACGGTCCTGGGGAGATTGGCCAATAATTGGGATGAATTGCTTGCTCGCTTAGAAACGCATGAAACTCTGTTTTGACGTTCGCGATGACGTCCCTATATCTCATATAAAATATTAGCTCCCTGTGACGATGCGTATTCTATCGAGGTGTTTTGCCAGAAATTGACGAAAATCGATAGGTACGGTCCTGCGGAAATTGGCCAATAATTGGGCAGAATTCCTTACTCACTTAGACACGCTTGAAACTCTGTTTTGACGTTCGCAATGACGTCCCTATATCTCATATAAATTATTAGCTCCCTGTGACGATGCGTATTCTATCGAGGTGTTTTGCCAGAAATTGACAAAAATCGATAGGTACGGTCCTGGGGAAATTTGCCAATAATTGGGCAGAATTCCTTCCTCACTTAGAAACGCATGAAACTCTGTTTTGACGTTTGCGATGACGTCCCTATATCTCATATAAAATATTAGCTCCCTGTGACGATGCGTATTCTTTCGAGGTGTCTTGCAAGAAATTGACAAAAATCAATAGGTACGGTTCTGGGGAAATTGGCCAATAATTGGGATGAATTTCTTACTCGCTTAGAAACGCATGAAACTCTGTTTTGACGTTCGCGATGACGTCCCTATATCTCATATAAAATATTAGCTCCCAGTGACATTGCGTATTCTATCGAGGTGTTTTGCAAGAAATTGACAAAAATCGATAGGTACGGTCCTGGGGAAATTGGCCAATAATTGGGCAGAATTCCTTACTCGCTTAGAAACGCTTGAAACTCTGTTTTGGCGTTCGCAATGACGTCCCTATATCTCATATAAAATATTAGCTCCCTGTGACGATGCGTATTCTATCGAGGTGTTTTGCAAGAAATTGACAAAAATCGATAGGTACGGTCCTGGGGAAATTGGCCAATAATTGGGCAGAATTCCTTACTCGCTTAGAAACGCTTGAAACTCTGTTTTGACGTTCGCAATGACGTCCCTATATCTCATATAAAATATTAGCTCCCTGTGACGATGCGTATTCTATCGAGGTGTTTTGCCAGAAATTGACGAAAATCGATAGGTACGGTCCTGGGGAAATTGGCCAATAATTGGGCAGAATTCCTTACTCACTTAGACACGCTTGAAACTCTGTTTTGACGTTCGCAATGACGTCCCTATATCTCATATAAATTATTAGCTCCCTGTGACGATGCGTATTCTATCGAGGTGTTTTGCCAGAAATTGACAAAAATCGATAGGTACGGTCCTGGGGAAATTTGCCAATAATTGGGCAGAATTCCTTCCTCGCTTAGAAACGCATGAAACTCTGTTTTGACGTTTGCGATGACGTCCCTATATCTCATATAAAATATTAGCTCCCTGTGACGATGGGTATCCTATCGAGGTGTTTTGCCAGAAATTGACGAAAATCGATAGGTACGGTCCTGGGGAAATTGGCCAATAATTGGGCAGAATTCCTTACTCACTTAGAAACACACGAAACTCTGTTTTGACATTTGCGATGAAGTCCCTATATCTCATATAAAATATTAGCTCCCTGTGACGATGCGTATTCTATCGAGGCGTTTTGCAAGAAATTGACAAAAATCGATAGGTACGGTCCTGGGGAAATTGGCCAATAATTGGGCAAAATTCCTTACTCGCTTAGAAACGCTTGAAACTCTGTTTTGACGTTCGCGATGACGTCCCTATATCTCATATAAAATATTAGCTCCCTGTGACGATGCGTATTCTATCGAGGTGTTTTGCCAGAAATTGACGAAAATTGATAGGTACGGTCCTGGGGAAATTGGCCAATAATTGGGCAGAATTCCTTACTCACTTAGACACGCTTGAAACTCTGTTTTGACGTTCGCAATGACGTCCCTATATCTCATATAAAATATTAGCTCCCTGTGACGATGCGTATTCTATCGAGGTGTTTTGCCAGAAATTGACAAATAACGATAGGTACGGTCCTGGGGAAATTGGCCAATAATTGGGCAGAATTCCTTACTCACTTAGAAACACTTGAAACTCTGTTTTGAAGTTCGCAATGACGTCCCTATATCTCATATAAAGTATTAGCTCCCTGTGACGATGCGTATTCTATCGAGGTGTTTTGCCAGAAATTGACAAAAATCGATAGGTACGGTCCTGGGGAAATTTGCCAATAATTGGGCAGAATTCCTTCCTCGCTTAGAAACGTATGAAACTCTGTTTTGACGTTTGCGTTGACATCCCTATATCTCATATACAATATTAGCTCCCTGTGACGATGCGTATTCTATCGAGGTGTTTTGCAAGAAATTGACAAAAATCGATAGGTACGGTCCTGGGGAAATTGGCCAATAATTGGGCAGAATTCCTTACTCACTTAGAAACGCTTGAAACTCTGTTTTGACTTTCGCAATGACGTCCCTATATCTCATATAAAATATTAGCTCCCTGTGACGATGCGTATTCTATCGAGGTGTTTTGCAAGAAATTGACAAAAATCGATAGGTACGGTCCTGGGGAAATTTGCCAATAATTGGGCAGAATTCCTTCCTCGCTTAGAAACGCATGAAACTCTGTTTTGACGTTTGCGATGACGTCCCTATATCTCATATAAAATATTAGCTCCCTGTGACGATGGGTATCCTATCGAGGTGTTTTGCCAGAAATTGACGAAAATCGATAGGTACGGTCCTGGGGAAATTGGCCAATAATTGGGCAGAATTCCTTACTCATTTAGAAACACTTGAAACTCTGTTTTGACATTTGCGATGAAGTCCCTATATCTCATATAAAATATTAGCTCCCTGTGACGATGCGTATTCTTTCGAGGTGTCTTGCAAGAAATTGACAAAAATCAAGAGGTACGGTTCTGGGGAAATTGGCCAATAATTGGGATGAATTTCTTACTCGCTTAGGAACGCATGAAACTCTGTTTTGACGTTCGCGATGACGTCCCTATATCTCATATAAAATATTAGCTCCCTGTGACATTGCGTATTCTATCGAGGTGTTTTGCAAGAAATTGACAAAAATCGATAGGTACGGTCCTGGGGAAATTGGCCATTAATTGTGCAGAATTCCTTACTCGCTTAGAAACGCTTGAAACTCTGTTTTGGCGTTCGCAATGACGTCCCTATATCTCATATAAAATATTAGCTCCCTGTGACGATGCGTATTCTATCGAGGTGTTTTGCAAGAAATTGACAAAAATCGATAGGTACGGTCCTGGGGAAATTGGCCAATAATTGGGCAGAATTCCTTACTCGCTTAGAAACGCTTGAAACTCTGTTTTGAGGTTTGCGATGACGTCCCTATATCTCATATAAAATATTAGCTCCCTGTGACGATGCGTATTCTATCGAGGTGTTTTGAAAGAAATTGACAAAAATCGATAGGTATGGTCCTGGGGAAATTGGCCATTAATTGGGCAGAATTCCTTACTCACTTAGAAACACTTGAAACTCTGTTTTGACATTCGCGATGACGTCCCTATATCTCATATAAAATATTAGCTCCCTGTGACGATGCGTATTCTATCGAGGTGTTTTGCCAGAAATTGACGAAAATTGATAGGTACGGTCCTGGGGAAATTGGCCAATAATTGGGCAGAATTCCTTACTCACTTAGACACGCTTGAAACTCTGTTTTGACGTTCGCAATGACGTCCCTATATCTCATATAAAATATTAGCTCCCTGTGACGATGCGTATTCTATCGAGGTGTTTTGCCAGAAATTGACAAATAACGATAGGTACGGTCCTGGGGAAATTGGCCAATAATTGGGCAGAATTCCTTACTCACTTAGAAACACTTGAAACTATGTTTTGAAGTTCGCAATGACGTCCCTATATCTCATATAAAGTATTAGCTCCCTGTGACGATGCGTATTCTATCGAGGTGTTTTGCCAGAAATTGACAAAAATCGATAGGTACGGTCCTGGGGAAATTTGCCAATAATTGGGCAGAATTCCTTCCTCGCTTAGAAACGTATGAAACTCTGTTTTGACGTTTGCGTTGACATCCCTATATCTCATATACAATATTAGCTCCCTGTGACGATGCGTATTCTATCGAGGTGTTTTGCAAGAAATTGACAAAAATCGATAGGTACGGTCCTGGGGAAATTGGCCAATAATTGGGCAGAATTCCTTACTCACTTAGAAACGCTTGAAACTCTGTTTTGACGTTCGCAATGACGTCCCTATATCTCATATAAAATATTAGCTCCCTGTGACGATGCGTATTCTATCGAGGTGTTTTGCAAGAAATTGACAAAAATCGATAGGTACGGTCCTGGGGAAATTGGCCAATAATTGGGCAGAATTCCTTACTCGCTTAGAAACGCTTGAAACTCTGTTTTGACGTTCGCAATGACGTCCCTATATCTCATATAAAATATTAGCTCCCTGTGACGATGCGTATTCTATCGAGGTGTTTTGCCAGAAATTGACGAAAATCGATAGGTACGGTCCTGGGGAAATTGGCCAATAATTGGGCAGAATTCCTTACTCACTTAGACACGCTTGAAACTCTGTTTTGACGTTCGCAATGACGTCCCTATATCTCATATAAAATATTAGCTCCTGTTGACGATGAGTATTCTATCATGGTGTTTTGCAAAAAATGACAAAAATCGATAGGTACGGTCCTGGGGAAATTGGCCAATAATTGGGCAGAATTCCTTACTCACTTAGACACGCTTGAAACTCTGTTTTGACGTTCGCAATGACGTCCCTATATCTCATATAAAATATTAGCTCCCTGTGACGATGCGTATTCTATCGAGGTGTTTTGCCAGAAATTGACAAATAACGATAGGTACGGTCCTGGGGAAATTGGCCAATAATTGGGCAGAATTCCTTACTCACTTAGAAACGCTTGAAACTCTGTTTTGAAGTTCGCAATGACGTCCCTATATCTCATATAAAGTATTAGCTCCCTGTGACGATGCGTATTCTATCGAGGTGTTTTGCCAGAAATTGACAAAAATCGATAGGTACGGTCCTGGGGAACTTTGCCAATAATTGGGCAGAATTCTTTCCTCGCTTAGAAACGTATGAAACTCTGTTTTGACGTTTGCGATGACATCCCTATATCTCATATACAATATTAGCTCCTGTTGACGATGAGTATTCTATCATGGTGTTTTGCAAAAAATGACAAAAATCGATAGGTACGGTCCTGGGGAAATTGGCCAATAATTGGGCAGAATTCCTTACTCACTTAGACACGCTTGAAACTCTGTTTTGACGTTCGCAATGACGTCCCTATATCTCATATAAAATATTAGCTCCCTGTGACGATGAGTATTCTATCGAGGTGTTTTGCCAGAAATTGACAAATAACGATAGGTACGGTCCTGGGGAAATTGGCCAATAATTGTGCAGAATTCCTTACTCACTTAGAAACGCTTGAAACTCTGTTTTGACGTTCGCAATGACGTCCCTATATCTCATATAAAGTATTAGCTCCCTGTGACGATGCGTATTCTATCGAGGTGTTTTGCCAGAAATTGACAAAAATCGATAGGTACGGTCCTGGGGAAATTTGCCAATAATTGGGCAGAATTCTTTCCTCGCTTAGAAACGTATGAAACTCTGTTTTGACGTTTGCGATGACATCCCTATATCTCATATACAATATTAGCTCCCTGTGACGATGCGTATTCTATCGAGGTGTTTTGCAAGAAATTGACAAAAATCGATAGGTACGGTCCTGGGGAAATTGGCCAATAATTGGGCAGAATTCCTTACTCGCTTAGAAACGCTTGAAACTCTGTTTTGACGTTCGCAATGACGTCCCTATATCTCATATAAAATATTAGTTCCCTGTGACTATGCGCATTCTATCGAGGTGTTTTGCCAGAAATTGACGAAAATCGATAGGTACGGTCCTGGGGAGATTGGCCAATAATTGGGATGAATTGCTTGCTCGCTTAGAAATGCATGAAACTCTGTTTTGACGTTCGGGATGACTTCCCCATATCTTATATAAAATATTAGCTCCCTGTGACGATGCGTATTCTATCGAGGTGTTTTGCAAGAAATTGACAAAAATCGATAAGTACGGTCCTGGGGAAATTGGCCAATAATTGGGCAGAATTCCTTACTCGCTTAGAAACGCATGAAACTCTGTTTTGACGTTCGCGATGACGTCCCTATATCTCATATAAAATATTAGCTCCTGTTGACGATGAGTATTCTATCATGGTGTTTTGCAAAAAATGACAAAAATCGATAGGTACGGTCCTGGGGAAATTGGCCAATAATTGGGCAGAATTCCTTACTCGCTTAGA
Source organism: Membranipora membranacea (assembly GCA_914767715.1). Taxonomy (NCBI): domain Eukaryota; kingdom Metazoa; phylum Bryozoa; class Gymnolaemata; order Cheilostomatida; family Membraniporidae; genus Membranipora; species Membranipora membranacea. The sequence continues at coordinate 15,760,777 of OU612069.1, read as the reverse complement.
AACGCATGAAACTCTGTTTTGAAGTTCGCAATGACGTCTCTATATCTCATATTAAATATTAGCTCCCTGTGACGATGCGTATTCTATCGAGGTGTTTTGCAAGAAATTGACAAAAATCGATAGGTACGGTCCTGGGGAAATTGGCCAATAATTGGGCAGAATTCCTTACTCACTTAGAAACACTTGAAACTCTGTTTTGACTTTCGCAATGACGTCCCTATATCTCATATAAAATATTAGTTCCCTGTGACGATGTGTATTCTATCGCGGTGTTTTGCAAGAAATTGACAAAAATCGACAGGTACGGTCCTGGGGAAATTGGCCAATAATTGGGCAGAATTCCTTACTCACTTAGAAACGCATGAAACTCTGTTTTGACGTTCGCGATGACGTCCCTATATCTCATATAAAGTATTACCTCCCTGTGACGATGCGTATTCTATCGAGGTGTTTTGCAAGAAATTGACAAAAATCGATAGGTACGGTCCTGGGGAAATTGGCCAATAATTGGGCAGAATTCCTTACTCGCTTAGAAACGCTTGGAACTCTGTTTTGACGTTCGCAATGACGTCCCTATATATCATATAAAATATTAGCTCCCTGTGACTATGCGCATTCTATCGAGGTGTTTTGCCAGAAATTGACGAAAATCGATAGGTACGGTCCTGGGGAGATTGGCCAATAATTGGGATGAATTGCTTGCTCGCTTAGAAACGCATGAAACTCTGTTTTGACGTTCGCGATGACGTCCCTATATCTCATATAAAATATTAGCTCCCTGTGACGATGCGTATTCTATCGAGGTGTTTTGCAAGAAATTGACAAAAATCGATAAGTACGGTCCTGGGGAAGTTGGCCAATAATTGGCCAGTTTTCCTTACTCGCTTAGAAACGCATGAAACTCTGTTTTGACGTTCGCGATGACGTCCCTATATCTCATATAAAATATTAGCTCCTGTTGACGATGAGTATTCTATCATGGTGTTTTGCAAAAATTGACAAAAATCGATAGGTACGGTCCTGGGGAAATTGGCCAATAATTGGGATGAATTCCTTACTCGCTTAGAAACGCATGAAACTCTGTTTTGACGTTCGCGATGACGTCCCTATATCTCATATAAAATATTAGCTCCCTGTGACGATGCGTATTCTATCGAGGTGTTTTGCCAGAAATTGACGAAAATTGATAGGTACGGTCCTGGGGAAATTGGCCAATAATTGGGCAGAATTCCTTACTCAATTAGACACGCTTGAAACTCTGTTTTGACGTTCGCAATGACGTCCCTATATCTCATATAAAATATTAGCTCCCTGTGACGATGCGTATTCTATCGAGGTGTTTTGCCAGAAATTGACAAATAACGATAGGTACGGTCCTCGGGAAATTGGCCAATAATTGGGCAGAATTCCTTACTCACTTAGAAACACTTGAAACTCTGTTTTGACATTCGCAATGACGTCCCTATATCTCATATAAAATATTAGTTCCCTGTGACGATGCGTATTCTATCGAGGTGTTTTGCAAGAAATTGACAAAAATCGATAGGTACGGTCCTGGGGAAATTGGCCAATAATTGGGCAGAATTCCTTACTCGCTTAGAAACGCATGAAACTCTGTTTTGACGTTCGCGATGACGTCCCTATATCTCATATAAAGTATTAGCTCCTTTTTACGATGAGTATTCGATCATGGTGTTTTGCAAAAATTGACAAAAATCGATAGGTACGGTCCTAGGGAAATTGGCCAATAATCGGGCAGAATTCCTTACTCGCTTAGAAACGCTTGAAACTCTGTTTTGCCGTTCGCAATGACGTCCCTATATCTCATATAAAATATTAGCTCCCTGTGACGATGCGTATTCTATCGAGGTGTTTTGCAAGAAATTGACAAAAATCGATAGGTACGGTCCTGGGGAAATTGGCCAATAATTGGGCAGAATTCCTTACTCGCTTAGAAACGCTTGAAACTCTGTTTTGACGTTCGCAATGACGTCCCTATATCTCATATAAAATATTAGTTCCCTGTGACTATGCGCATTCTATCGAGGTGTTTTGCCAGAAATTGACGAAAATCGATAGGTACGGTCCTGGGGAGATTGGCCAATAATTGGGATGAATTGCTTGCTCGCTTAGAAACGCATGAAACTCTGTTTTGACGTTCGCGATGACTTCCCCATATCTTATATAAAATATTAGCTCCCTGTGACGATGCGTATTCTATCGAGGTGTTTTGCAAGAAATTGACAAAAATCGATAAGTACGGTCCTGGGGAAATTGGCCAATAATTGGGCAGAATTCCTTACTCGCTTAGAAACGCATGAAACTCTGTTTTGACGTTCGCGATGACGTCCCTATATCTCATATAAAATATTAGCTCCTGTTGACGATGAGTATTCTATCATGGTGTTTTGCAAAAAATGACAAAAATCGATAGGTACGGTCCTGGGGAGATTGGCCAATAATTGGGATGAATTGCTTGCTCGCTTAGAAACGCATGAAACTCTGTTTTGACGTTCGGGATGACTTCCCCATATCTTATATAAAATATTAGCTCCCTGTGACGATGCGTATTCTATCGAGGTGTTTTGCAAGAAATTGACAAAAATCGATAAGTCAGTCCTGGGGAAATTGGCCAATAATTGGGCAGAATTCCTTACTCGCTTAGAAACGCATGAAACTCTGTTTTGACGTTCGCGATGACGTCCCTATATCTCATATAAAATATTAGCTCCTGTTGACGATGAGTATTCTATCATGGTGTTTTGCAAAAAATGACAAAAATCGATAGGTACGGTCCTGGGGAAATTGGCCAATAATTGGGCAGAATTCCTTACTCGCTTAGAAACGCATGAAACTCTGTTTTGAAGTTCGCAATGACGTCCCTATATCTCATATTAAATATTAGCTCCCTGTGACGATGCGTATTCTATCGAGGTGTTTTGCAAGAAATTGACAAAAATCGATAGGTACGGTCCTGGGGAAATTGGCCAATAATTGGGCAGAATTCCTTACTCACTTAGAAACACTTGAAACTCTGTTTTGACATTCGCGATGACGTCCCTATATCTCATATAAAATATTAGTTCCCTGTGACGATGTGTATTCTATCGAGGTGTTTTGCAAGAAATTGACAAAAATCGATAGGTACGGTCCTGGGGAAATTGGCCAATAATTGGGCAGAATTCCTTACTCGCTTAGAAACGCTTGGAACTCTGTTTTGACGTTCGCAATGACGTCCCTATATATCATATAAAATATTAGCTCCCTGTGACTATGCGCATTCTATCGAGGTGTTTTGCCAGAAATTGACGAAAATCGATAGGTACGGTCCTGGGGAGATTGGCCAATAATTGGGATGAATTGCTTGCTCGCTTAGAAACGCATGAAACTCTGTTTTGACGTTCGCGATGACTTCCCCATATCTTATATAAAATATTAGCTCCCTGTGACGATGCGTATTCTATCGAGGTGTTTTGCAAGAAATTGACAAAAATCGATAAGTACGGTCCTGGGGAAATTGGCCAATAATTGGGCAGAATTCCTTACTCGCTTAGAAACGCATGAAACTCTGTTTTGACGTTCGCGATGACGTCCCTATATCTCATATAAAATATTAGCTCCTGTTGACGATGAGTATTCTATCATGGTGTTTTGCAAAAAATGACAAAAATCGATAGGTACGGTCCTGGGGAGATTGGCCAATAATTGGGATGAATTGCTTGCTCGCTTAGAAACGCATGAAACTCTGTTTTGACGTTCGGGATGACTTCCCCATATCTTATATAAAATATTAGCTCCCTGTGACGATGCGTATTCTATCGAGGTGTTTTGCAAGAAATTGACAAAAATCGATAAGTCAGTCCTGGGGAAATTGGCCAATAATTGGGCAGAATTCCTTACTCGCTTAGAAACGCATGAAACTCTGTTTTGACGTTCGCGATGACGTCCCTATATCTCATATAAAATATTAGCTCCTGTTGACGATGAGTATTCTATCATGGTGTTTTGCAAAAAATGACAAAAATCGATAGGTACGGTCCTGGGGAAATTGGCCAATAATTGGGCAGAATTCCTTACTCGCTTAGAAACGCATGAAACTCTGTTTTGAAGTTCGCAATGACGTCCCTATATCTCATATTAAATATTAGCTCCCTGTGACGATGCGTATTCTATCGAGGTGTTTTGCAAGAAATTGACAAAAATCGATAGGTACGGTCCTGGGGAAATTGGCCAATAATTGGGCAGAATTCCTTACTCACTTAGAAACACTTGAAACTCTGCTTTGACATTCGCGATGACGTCCCTATATCTCATATAAAATATTAGTTCCCTGTGACGATGTGTATTCTATCGAGGTGTTTTGCAAGAAATTGACAAAAATCGATAGGTACGGTCCTGGGGAAATTGGCCAATAATTGGGCAGAATTCCTTACTCGCTTAGAAACGCTTGGAACTCTGTTTTGACGTTCGCAATGACGTCCCTATATATCATATAAAATATTAGCTCCCTGTGACTATGCGCATTCTATCGAGGTGTTTTGCCAGAAATTGACGAAAATCGATAGGTACGGTCCTGGGGAGATTGGCCAATAATTGGGATGAATTGCTTGCTCGCTTAGAAACGCATGAAACTCTGTTTTGACGTTCGCGATGACGTCCCTATATCTCATATAAAATATTAGCTCCCTGTGACGATGCGTATTCTATCGAGGTGTTTTGCCAGAAATTGACGAAAATCGATAGGTACGGTCCTGGGGAAATTGGCCAATAATTGGGCAGAATTCCTTACTCACTTAGACACGCTTGAAACTCTGTTTTGACGTTCGCAATGACGTCCCTATATCTCATATAAATTATTAGCTCCCTGTGACGATGCGTATTCTATCGAGGTGTTTTGCCAGAAATTGACAAAAATCGATAGGTACGGTCCTGGGGAAATTGGCCAATAATTGGGCAGAATTCCTTACTCACTTAGAAACGCATGAAACTCTGTTTTGACGTTTGCGATGACGTCCCTATATCTCATATAAAATATTAGCTCCCTGTGACGATGCGTATTCTTTCGAGGTGTTTTGCAAGAAATTGACAAAAATCAATAGGTACGGTCCTGGGGAAATTGGCCAATAATTGGGATGAATTTCTTACTCGCTTAGAAACGCATGAAACTCTGTTTTGACGTTCGCGATGACGTCCCTATATCTCATATAAAATATTAGCTCCCTGTGACGTTGCGTATTCTATCGAGGTGTTTTGCAAGAAATTGACAAAAATCGATAGGTACGGTCCTGGGGAAATTGGCCAATAATTGGGCAGAATTCCTTACTCGCTTAGAAACGCTTGAAACTCTGTTTTGACGTTCGCAATGACGTCCCTATATCTCATATAAAATATTAGCTCCCTGTGACGATGCGTATTCTATCGAGGTGTTTTGCAAGAAATTGACAAAAATCGATAGGTACGGTCCTGGGGAAATTGGCCAATAATTGGGCAGAATTCCTTACTCGCTTAGAAACGCTTGAAACTCTGTTTTGACGTTCGCGATGACGTCCCTATATCTCATATAAAATATTAGCTCCCTGTGACGATGCGTATTCTATCGAGGTGTTTTGCCAGAAATTGACAAAAATCGATAGGTACGGTCCTGGGGAAATTGGCCAATAATTGGGCAGAATTCCTTACTCACTTAGACACGCATGAAACTCTGTTTTGACGTTCGCAATGAC